>CAMTZB010000007.1:5780000-8670000 GCA_947086495.1 Morpho achilles | reverse complement strand
GCTCTGGAATTTGTCCAGGAAGAATTAAATGTCATGTACCTACAGCATAGGAACGAATCAGCTTCGGACCGGCGTCCATCAGCTCCAACGCAGTCAACATCAAAGGTACCGTACCTAGCCTATAATAATTTTATGCCTAAAGAGTTCAATTTACCCTCTCCTGGACCCAGTTGGCAAAGAACCCCGCCAGCACCTGCTCATACTTTTCAACCGTGGCGTCCCACTCTTCCACCTCACCAAGCTGCACAACGTATACATAACCAACCGACACGTACGCAGCAAATGTTCCGAGCGGTACCTCCTAATTATAATAACAGCGGCTTTAAAATACCCCCTAGGAATCCATTACCTCAACGTTCTGGCCCTAAGCCTATGAGCGGAGTAAGTCACCTTAATCTAGACCATTACCCCCTAGAATCCCGGGTCATGACTGGCAGAGATTCGGAAACCCCCCTCCGTCTAACTACTTCAAGACTAAAGAAGTAAATTTTAATGAGACTTACGAAGACTATGACTGTTACCCAGACTACTACCACTATTATGAGCATACAGACGAGTATAATGACTATAACCCCTACGAAAACCAGAATACGACTTATATGCCATATGAATACCCTCAGGAGCCCTGAAAATTACGAACTATCCCCGAGTCATCCTGTAGAACCTCCACAACCGTCCACCAACCATAAAGAGCAAAATTTTACCAAGCGGACCCGCAATCACGAACCAGAATAGAATTAAATTTACAGTCAAAAAAAGAGCTACCCTTCATACAGATATATAATCCTCCCCTTAAATTCCTTGTAGATACTGGTGCAAACCAATCGTTTATTAGTCCCGAAGCAGTAGAAAAATTTTACCCCAATATAGTAAAAGATTTTGATCCGTTTGAAGTAACTAATTCACGTATAACTAGTGTACATGAACACTCTATTACTATACCCAGTTTTGCAGAGTGGAATACGGAAAAACCCATGAAACTTTTCATATATAAATTCCATAATTATTTTGATGGTCTAATAGGTTTGGATCTATTAGAAAATTGCAAAATAGACCTCAAACATAATATTTTATTCACTGAAAGTGCTAGCCTGCCACTAAAAAGATATCAGTGACGAAAACCTAGCACCACAGAAATTATTCCTGCAAATTCGTCCCGTCTTATTAACATTCCTATCAATTACCCTGATGGTGACGTATTTATTCGTGAACAATTTATATGTAACTGTTTAATTTACGAGTGTATAGCGACTGTAACCGACAGGACTGGCATGGTAGAAATTTTAAATCCGACTGACAAAGACGCGACTTTAACATTTAATCGACCGCTTAATATTGACATATGTAATATCGAGTGCACGCGTACGGAACAAGACCCGCACCGCGTAAAAAATGTTTTAGAACGACTTCGGACGACGCACTTAAATCCCGAAGAACGTACTAACCTACAGACACTATGTGCACATTACGCTGACGTATTTTACATAGATGACGAACCCCTTACATTTACAAACAAAATCAAACATTCTATCAGGACTCACGATGAAATTCCGGTCTACACAAAAAGTTACCGTTATCCTCATATACACCGACAAGAAGTTAGAAACCAGATATCTAAAATGTTAGAACAGGGTTATCATTCGACCGTCAGATTCAGCTTGGAGTTCACCTATTTGGGTGGTTCCCAAGAAAGCAGATGCTTCTGGTAGGCAGAAGTGGAGACTAGTTGTAGACTTTCGGAAACTGAACGAAAAGACTATTGACGACAAGTACCCTATTCCCAATATTACTGACGTACTAGACAAGCTTGGTAGATGCCAATACTTCACCACTTTAGACCTGGCCTCAGGGTTTTACCAAGTAGAAATGAACCCCGACGACATCTCTAAAACCGCATTTAACGTAGAAAACGGGCACTTTGAATTTTTACGCATGCCTATGGGTTTAAAAAACTCCCCATCTACTTTCCAACGTGTCATGGACAACGTTCTTAGGGGACTTCAAAATGAGATATGTCTGGTCTACCTGGACGATATTATAGTATTTAGTACATCACTTCAAGAACATATAGTAAACCTCGAAAAAGTTTTCGATAGATTACGGGAATCTAACTTTAAAATACAGATGGATAAGTCCGAGTTTTTAAAATTAGAGACCGCCTACCTAGGTCATATTATTAGTAAAGATGGCATCAAACCGAATCCCGACAAAATTAAAGCTATTGAAAATTATCCCCTACCAAAAACGCCGAAGGAAATTAAACAATTTTTAGGACTTTTAGGATATTACAGAAAATTTATTCCTGACTTTGCACGCGTGACTAAACCCATGACTAAATGTTTAAAAAAGTCTAATAAAATTACCTTAGACTCCGAATACATTGACTGTTTTGAGAAATGCAAAACCCTACTGACCAACGACCCCATACTACAATACCCTGACTTTACGAAAGATTTCATTTTGACAACCGACGCCTCAAATGTAGCTATAGGCGCTGTCCTCTCCCAAGGTACGATAGGCTCTGACAAGCCTATATGCTACGCTTCTAGAACATTAAATGATAGCGAATTAAATTACAGCACGATAGAAAAAGAACTCTTAGCCATAGTGTGGGCTACTAAGTATTTTAGACCCTATCTATTCGGCCGTAAATTTAAAATTGTTACCGATCACAAGCCCCTCCAATGGATTATGAACTTAAAAGAACCCAATTCCAGACTTACTCGATGGCGACTTAAACTAAGTGAATATGACTATACTATCATCTATAAAAAGGGAAAATATAACACGAACGCCGACGCCCTATCGCGTGTTCAACTAAACAACGAGGAGACCGAATCCCTCTTGAAAGAATGTGGGATTGATCTATCAATAATACCTGAACCACCAGGATCCTCAACCGTTACCGCCCATACTTCCGCCGAGCACCCCATTCTTGAGATACCCATTACTGATGAACCTCTGAACAAATTTCACAGACAAATATGTTTTACTATCGTAGGTGACATTAAGAGACGAACAACAGCGACAAAGCCTTTTGACACCCACACACGGACTCACATACAACTCTCAGAGTCCACTTTAGAACAAGATGTAGTTAACGCCGTCAAAGAATATGTAAACCCCAAAATAAAAACTGCCCTGAAGATTACACCACCGTTAGGCATGTATTCCATCCTCCCAATTCTTCAAAAAAACTTTAAAAGTTCTTCTATGAACTTAGTTTTAACAAAAACTGAGCTAGAAGACGTTAAGGAATATTTAAGACAGCAGGAGATAATTAGACACTACCACGAAGGAAAAACGAATCACAGAGGGATCAATGAATGTTACTTAGCCTTATCTCGTCGATACTATTGGCCCAAAATGCGGGAAGACATTACTAAATACATTAACGAATGCACTGTGTGCGGACAGACGAAATACGATAGGAACCTCGTTAGACCCCAATTTAATATCGTACCACCTGCAACTAAGCCCCTAGAAATAGTACATATAGACCTATTCACTGCACAGAATGAAAAATATTTGACATTCGTCGACTCCTTTTCAAAATATGGACAGGCATATCATTTACGTGATGGCACAGCAGTCAGTATTTTGCAAGGGTTATTAACTTACTGTACGCACCACGGGCTCCCACTGACTATAATTACCGATAACGGGACCGAGTTTACGAACCAACTATTTTCCGAATTCATAAGGTTACACAGAATCATTCACCATAGAACCTTAGCCAACTCACCTAATGACAATGGTATTATAGAGAGATTTCATTCCACCCTGTTAGAACACCTACGAATACTACGGCTAAAAGACAAATATGAACCAACAGTTAACCAAATGCCTTACGCGATATTAGCATACAATAGCTCCGTTCATAGTTTTACCAAATGTAGACCCCATGATATAATAAGAGGACATTTTGACCCTAGAGATCCTTTAGACATCGACTTAACTGAGCACTTATTGCAGCAGTACATCCTTACTCATCGAGACCAGATGAAGACTGTGTATGAGCTCATCACCAAATCTACTACAATAGACCGCACTAACGTAATGTCTAATAGGAATAGAGACCGAGAGCCCGAAAAAGAATATCAACCCGACCAACAAGTATTCATTAAAAACCCTATGGCGAGCCGACAAAAGTTAGCGCCCCGATACACTCAAGATACGGTCCTAGCGGATCTCCCCATCCACATTTACACGTCAAAAAAGAAAGGACCCGTAGCGAAATCCCGACTTAAGCGTGTACCTAAGACCTAGACATTGTTTCAGGATTCGACTGGCATTGCTCGTACATCTGGCATTAGCAAACGACATACGACTTGAATCTCTTGACAATGGACCTGGACTTCTACCCTTTAAACTTGGACAGGCTAAACTCATTACCCAATATCACTCCTTTATACAGTATATAGAACTCTCTGACTTAGAAAACCAACTACACTCTATTAGCCAACAGATAGACTATTTGAAATAAAATTAGATAATAATACACTACCAGTATTCGAGCTTCAGATAGATTATCTAAATTCTAAACTTCATAAGATACTCTCCCAAATAAAGAGCTTGGAACCCAACCGTGTTAAGAGAGGGTTAGTTGATGGACTAGGATCTTTTATTAAAGGTATAACTGGTAATTTGGACCAGTCCGACGCTGAGAGGTATGATAGAGCTATAAAAATTTTAGAGAGCAATGAAGGAAAATTACTATCTGAATTTAATAATCATGTTAGTCTTAATAAAGGATGGATGTCTCAGTATACACAGATTATAAGTAATATAACAGAAAACCAACAAAAAATGAATGCGACCTTAACGTTAATGTTAAATAGGTATAAGTCATCTGAAGTTAAATTCTTCGCTAAATTTGCTCAACTCTTAGCTATCATCAGTGAGAATACTGAGGACTTATTTTTAGAACTAAGTGAATTAGAAAATATTTTAGCATCTATTCGTGCATCGAGCACACACCATAGCATGTTAAGCATAGATAATTTAATAAAAATTATATTTAAAGTTAGAGATATATATAGCAATAATGAAATATTAGATGTCGATTTAAGAGACTACTACAATATAATCAAACCGGGTAGTTATTTTATTGGTAAACGTATAGTAATAATTTTCAAAGTTCCCGTCATATCCCGCAATAATTTTCAATTATACCACCAATCCATCGTTCCAAATAAATTACAGCAAACCTTTATACCCCCTTATCCCTTTATGGCAACCGATGGGAAATCGTTCATGTACATGGAGGCTGAATGCCCGAAGTTTGGTAATTATGTTTTGTGTGAAGAGACCGTCAATCACCAACCCCGGGAACAACCCGATTGCATCCAGAGTATCGTCGTCAACCAGTCATTGAATAAGTCATGCCGGCCAACAAAGATAAGTTTCACAAAAGCAGCGATGGAGCAACTAGATGATCGCCATTACACCCTTATATTCCCAGAATTGACGAAAGTAGAACTGCAATGCGATCGTCAGGAGTATGTGTCACTCTCCGGAAGCTATCTCGCTACCATCCCTTCTACATGCTCTCTACGGACGAAAGCAATCACTATTATCAATGATGAGATTAAAGGGCAACCGCTGAAAATTGACGCTCTGAACGAATATAATTTAATAGAAGATCAGGAGATACCCCATCTAACACTAAACACGGTAGACCTTAGAAGTCTCCAACAACTGGAAGATAGGATGGTCCTGACGGCTCCGATCAAGCTGAACTCAATAGATCCTTCGCTGTATCACACTACTATACCTATGTACGGTATCTTAGTGATAGCAATAGCAGCTGTGCTGATTATCATCACTCGACGCCATCAACAACGAATCGGGAATAAAGTCACTACCCCAGACACTACCCCAGACACTACCCCAGAGGACAGCTACGCCTTGCCCGAAAGTTCCAATACCCGAGAACCAGCACCAGCAACATTTGCGCTCAAGATCCTCAAATAGTTGCTGCTTTAGGGGTGGAGGTGTTATATGCGCACCCTAATTGGAAACCGCTGACGCCGCGACCTGGCTGACGACATCGCGGCGCGTGTGCCCCCAATTGGGCTCAGCACATTTTAACATTATAGAATTAGTTATTAATTTTAATCATTCAATTCCTAGCACTAGCATTGTGCAGATTGTCTCACTATATTTTATAATTGTAATTTTAAATTAAGTTATATAGTAATAAAGTACTTTAAAGTTTTTGGTTTTTTTTAAGTCCTTCGGCTGTCGCAAACATAATTAACATAAACATAAACATAAACATAAACATAAACATAAACATAAACATAAACATAAACATAAACATAAACATAAACATAAACATAAACATAAACATAAACATAAACATAAACATAAACATAAACATAAACATAAACATAAACATAAACATAAACATAAACATAAACATAAACATAAACATAAACATAAACATAAACATAAACATAAACATAAACATAAACATAAACATAAACATAAACATAAACATAAACATAAACATAAACATAAACATAAACATAAACATAAACATAAACATAAACATAAACATAAACATAAACATAAACATAAACATAAACATAAACATAAACATAAACATAAACATAAACATAAACATAAACATAAACATAAACATAAACATAAACATAAACATAAACATAAACATAAACATAAACATAAACATAAACATAAACATAAACATAAACATAAACATAAACATAAACATAAACATAAACATAAACATAAACATAAACATAAACATAAACATAAACATAAACATAAACATAAACATAAACATAAACATAAACATAAACATAAACATAAACATAAACATAAACATAAACATAAACATAAACATAAACATAAACATAAACATAAACATAAACATAAACATAAACATAAACATAAACATAAACATAAACATAAACATAAACATAAACATAAACATAAACATAAACATAAACATAAACATAAACATAAACATAAACATAAACATAAACATAAACATAAACATAAACATAAACATAAACATAAACATAAACATAAACATAAACATAAACATAAACATAAACATAAACATAAACATAAACATAAACATAAACATAAACATAAACATAAACATAAACATAAACATAAACATAAACATAAACATAAACATAAACATAAACATAAACATAAACATAAACATAAACATAAACATAAACATAAACATAAACATAAACATAAACATAAACATAAACATAAACATAAACATAAACATAAACATAAACATAAACATAAACATAAACATAAACATAAACATAAACATAAACATAAACATAAACATAAACATAAACATAAACATAAACATAAACATAAACATAAACATAAACATAAACATAAACATAAACATAAACATAAACATAAACATAAACATAAACATAAACATAAACATAAACATAAACATAAACATAAACATAAACATAAACATAAACATAAACATAAACATAAACATAAACATAAACATAAACATAAACATAAACATAAACATAAACATAAACATAAACATAAACATAAACATAAACATAAACATAAACATAAACATAAACATAAACATAAACATAAACATAAACATAAACATAAACATAAACATAAACATAAACATAAACATAAACATAAACATAAACATAAACATAAACATAAACATAAACATAAACATAAACATAAACATAAACATAAACATAAACATAAACATAAACATAAACATAAACATAAACATAAACATAAACATAAACATAAACATAAACATAAACATAAACATAAACATAAACATACACATAAACATAAACATAAACATACACATACACATACACATACACATACACATACACATACACATACACATACACATACACATACACATACACATACACATACACATACACATACACATACACATACACATACACATACACATACACATACACATACACATACACATACACATACACATACACATACACATACACATACACATACACATACACATACACATACACATACACATACACATACACATACACATACACATACACATACACATACACATACACATACACATACACATACACATACACATACACATACACATACACATACACATACACATACACATACACATACACATACACATACACATACACATACACATACACATACACATACACATACACATACACATACACATACACATACACATACACATACACATACACATACACATACACATACACATACACATACACATACACATACACATACACATACACATACACATACACATACACATACACATACACATACACATACACATACACATACACATACACATACACATACACATACACATACACATACACATACACATACACATACACATACACATACACATACACATACACATACACATACACATACACATACACATACACATACACATACACATACACATACACATACACATACACATACACATACACATACACATACACATACACATACACATACACATACACATACACATACACATACACATACACATACACATACACATACACATACACATACACATACACATACACATACACATACACATACACATACACATACACATACACATACACATACACATACACATACACATACACATACACATACACATACACATACACATACACATACACATACACATACACATACACATACACATACACATACACATACACATACACATACACATACACATACACATACACATACACATACACATACACATACACATACACATACACATACACATACACATACACATACACATACACATACACATACACATACACATACACATACACATACACATACACATACACATACACATACACATACACATACACATACACATACACATACACATACACATACACATACACATACACATACACATACACATACACATACACATACACATACACATACACATACACATACACATACACATACACATACACATACACATACACATACACATACACATACACATACACATACACATACACATACACATACACATACACATACACATACACATACACATACACATACACATACACATACACATACACATACACATACACATACACATACACATACACATACACATACACATACACATACACATATACATATGTATATGACGAAAGAGGCTCGCCGCGATTATTTTTAAAAAGTGAGACGTCAGTATTGCTGACGTCACGAGCAGGGTTATCCCCTTTAAGGATGATTCACGCTACACCGTGTCGCGACCGGGCCGTGCCACGGCCGGGGCACGGCCACCGTGCGCCGGCCGTGCCAGTCATTCATGTTACACCGGGCTGTTTGGGTTTATTATTTGCACGACTTATATCTATGTTAAGTAGATTTTGTCAGCAAGTGATTTTATCTATCGATAGACTTGACGCCTAAATAAATATGCAGTTTCACAATTTGAATTAGCAGCTATTGCAATTGCCATCGATGATGAAGTATTGGAAATTATTTTATTTGTTATCTAAATACATGTCGCATGGCGCATGTCGTAAATCACAGAGCAAATTACACACATTCTAAACAATTTGCATTGTCCATTTTGCTGTTAAGCTGCTATACTGCGTCCATCATATTATCAGTCTTTTGACAGCTCACGCTCATTAAGTTTTGTATTGCTTACGTACAAATATCATACAAATAATATTTGTACTTTATGGATGGGTACCGCCCACTTAGTGATGTCACACATAATGGTTACTACGATTATGCCACAGATTAAAAATAATCGGTAGAAATCGATGTTACGAGTATTAAAAGACATTTAATAACATTATATAAAGTTTTACTTTCTTCTTAGTTAATACATGAATACAAATAAAACAATCAGGATATTTTAATTTATTTTATTAGCACGAGTCGTCGGAATGATAATCAACACTAGACTCCTCCGATGAGGAGTCTTCAGTAGCAGTTATTATTAGCTCTTGTGTAGATAATATATTATCAAACGCAATATCACGTTCCCAATCAGAGAATATTACTCTTTTAGTTCTTTCCACCACACTTGCCCAGTTCTCGGCCGTTACGTGGGTGCAAGCATTTTTTAGCAATTGCAACATTTTATTCGCTGTGCATGGGGGGCTTGTATTGCATCTCGCAGCATGCCCTTTTACTTGTGCCCATATAAGTTCTATTGCGTTGTACTGGCAGTGGTATGGAGGAATCCGAAGAACAGTATGGCCATATTCTGCTGCCATTTCATTGATTACATAGCGTTTTGCTCTCTTTTTGGTTTTTAATATTTTTATTAATTCAACTTTTAACATTGAGTCGTCCACATTTTCTCCATTGTCCCGAAGCCAATTAATTATTTCATGCTTTTTATTAGCCTGTGTTGGCATTTTGTCAATTTGACGGGAGTGGTAGGGCGCATTATCAATAAAAATTATTGATGGTTCTTCCAATGAAATGAGCATTTTTTTGAACCACTCTTCATACACATTTGCATTCATCTCTTCGTGGTAGTCATTTGATTTCTTCGATTTAAATGCCAACAGTGCGTCTTGTACAAATCCTTTTGCTGTACCTGCATGGCAAATGATTAGGCGCTCACCTTTTCCCATTGGTACTGAGGAAGTGGAATCAGCAGTATCATCAGTCCAGAAACGAGATAGTGTGTGGTTAGCGTTGAGCCATGTTTCATCCGTGAAAACAATATTTGCCCAATCTTGTATTTTCTTTGCCTCTCTTAAAAAATCACAACGTGCTATAGCTATATCTGTGCGTTCCATTAATAATTTTCTTTTATTTAACTTTTTATATGAAAAGCCAATTGTGTTCAAAACTTTGACCAAAGAAGATTTTTCACCATGAAATAGACCACTTCTTTTCAAAGAAACAATAAGTTTTCTCAAAGTTGGAATTTCTTTTCTCAAGTAGTAATCATATACATGACGACGAATAGCGTCAGCGTCAAAGTCATCAACAGCTGTCACCTTATGAGCCCGGCGCTTTCTTTTTGGTGTAGATGGTTTGTTTTGCTCCAAGCCGCTCCTGCCGTAGGCATCAGTAGTGATTTTAGTCACAGTTGATAGACTGATCCCCAACGCGGCTGCAACACGGTTTCGGACTTGCGTGATAGGTATAAGAGGTCCGCCATTTTGATTTTCTTGCTCAAAATACTCATGAAGTTTTAACACTAACTGTCTCGATTGTGCTTTCAACACACGTCCTTTCGGCATTTTCACGATCAATTAATATAAGTTTCACAAAAGTTTTTCCGAGGAATAAAGCTACTTAACTCAAGGTGTAACAGATGCGAGAGAACACTCAGCGAACGTAAATGCGTGTGACTATCACGGGCGTTTCGTTGAGAGTGACAGATCACGTCAAAATGGCGGCCGAGCGGAAGGTCTGTTGATGTTGCCAGTTGATGTATAATATATTTTTTATGATTATAATAAATACACACGGATTAACATTTATTTTCAAAAAACTAAGGCAATATTAAATCAAAATGTTGATTTCTATATCTGTTATTAGTTTACGTAGGTTATCATTAATCGAATTACTTAGGTACGTAATTCGATTAATGATAGTAGGTACTATAATCGGAATGGCATCGCATACGAAAATCTTTAGGACATCACTAAATATGTAAATCGTCAATCTGTCAAAAGATGGTTAATATAATGGACAGTGTATAAACTCACTAAGATTTGACGTTGACTGCTCTGCGGGCGCCCGGGCGCATATGTTTATGTTACAACGTGTCGGGGCCGAACCGTGCCGGAGCCGGGAAACAATACCCACCGACATTTCAACGCCGTGCCCCGGCCGTGCACGGGCGGGACACGGCCGGGGCACGGTTAGGCATGAATCACTTCATACCAAAAGTATACCATAATGTTCGACCGTGCCCCGGACGGGGCACAGCCCGGTCGCGGCACGGTGTAGCGTGAATCATCCTTTAATTGGTGATCAATAAACATTGTAGATAATTTTTATAAACTTTTATTTCAAGAGCTCTGTTCACTGCGGCGGTCCGAGACAGAATATTCTCACGAGGTTTTTTTTTTCGGACACTAACTAAGGCTGTTAGCCATGAAGGCTTTGACAGCGTCACCGGGAGAGTGGGCGAGCGCAGAAGCATCGCCGGGGGTGAAGTGCTAGGAGAGCGGGTCTCGAAAGAGGCCCGCAGCATCCTAGGAGCGTCGCCTTAAGGGTGCCTCCCATGAGGCCGAACCTCGGCTTAAAGCGACGCGCTGTGGAGGACTATTGCCGGACATCTCACGAGCTGGCGCGCGCTCGGCTTTTATAGAAAAACTGGGTGTGTCAATTGAACAAACTACCCACCTTTTCAACTAAAACTATTCTTTACTTACAAAGAAATGTTCACAATTTTAAAATGAAATGTTTAAATTTATTACAGTGTAACTTGTAAATATTAATTCTGAAGTCTGAACACGTGGTAAGAATATTAACCACGTGTTTTTATTTTAGTAATGAAGGTATTTATCGACAAATTAAACATCATAGTAACAATCTAAATCAAATGGCGTGATATTGATATTCAAAGTACGGCTACCCGCCGACATATACATATACATATACATATAAGATTAACTCATTTAAATATTAAAGATACACCGGGGTAATATATAGGCTATAGAAATCCTGTTAATTGTAAGGGAGTAGGACGCCATTAAAAATCGCCATCTTTTATAAACCTTTATAAACCTATCACACGACAACAGTCCACGCGAACGAAGTAGCGTATACTATATACAGGAACTAATTCAATTAACTAATTAGTCTTGACGTTAACTTAATTTTAATCTTCCAAACTTTAATACTAATATCTGGGTGACCGAGCTTCGCTCGGTAATTTTTTACAGAAAAAAAAACTAAAAAAAAAACCAATTATTTAGTTGGGGATCGATCCTTGGCATTCACATTTCTCAATTCTGCCCGTCACCCGAATAAGCTACGTCGACTTGACAGTTAATGGCGAAAATTCAATTCAATATAAAAGTTAGTGTTTTTTAATGCCCAAAAACAGGGATAAAACAATTTTTTTTTTACATAAAACCTAGCAAGATCAATTTTTCTCCCCCAAAACCTCCTACATGTTGAATTTCAGGAAAATCGTTGGAGCCGTTTCCGAGATTCGGAAAATATATATATATACAAGATTAACTCATTTAAATATAAAGATAACAATACATTATACAAAAACATTATTAAAAAAATGTTAGTGTAACACATAAGGTAATACTTGCAAAAATGTTATCCTCAAACGAGCCATAATTTTGTATCCGCAGCTTACATTTCTATTCCGTTGAATTTGAACACAGTCCTTGTCCTTTCCTCTGACCTTAATTTATTTTATAGTTCGATCTGAATTCTGATACAGTCATCTAATCTACTCGTATATACGTATATGAACGTATACTATGTCACATCGATAATAACTGTACGTAGGATTATTGAGATATTCATAGCTAACATATAAGCCGGCTATACTCACATCTTATTCTATAGGGCTAGCCTGACTAGTTTCTTTCCCAACCAGGGCCCTAATTCACGAGCTCTTTATACGGCGTTATCGCAGCGGATCTGATCCGCCTATCCTCTTTAATAAAATGTTGAAACTATTAATTGCATATTACGCTAACAAAATAAAATGTTGAAAAAGTCGTAAGTTTATAATATGGTGTCATTCACTGCATCACTCTTGATAAAATTATCTTATTACAAATCTACTTATGTGTTGATTATTCATTATGTTATAGGTAAGTATTGTAGTATCCGGCTGAATAGAATAGTACCACCCTCTTTTCTTACCGAGGTGTCGTAAAAGGCGACTAAGGTAAGTCGACCCGCCGTGTGGTATCCGGCTGAGTAGAATAGACCACCCTCATTTCTTACCGAGGTGTCGTAAAAGGCGACTAAGGTAAGTTGACTCACCATGTGGTATCCGGTTAAGTAGAATAGACCACCCTCTTTCTTACCGAGGTGTCGTAAAATATGACAGCGGTAAGTTGGCGTCAGGCAGGCGGCCGTTCGTAAAATCGCAGCCAAATCATGTGACAGCATGTTTATAATATGTTGTGCCGACCCCACTTAGAGTGGGATAAGGGCAGGAAGATGATGTTATAGGTAAGTATAATTCATACGAGTTTATAGAAAATTTTTATTTCTTATTAATTTTAACTATCTGCATGTGATCAATTTTCTAAAAATCAACTGAACGGATTTTTTTACGGTTTTTATCATAAGTGCAATTATTGAGGAAGTTTAAGATTTATAGTGCATTCTCTTCAACGGATAAATCAATTTGATGCCACTTTAGAAGATAGAAGAAAGAGCACTGGAGCAAGATATTGGGTACTTTCATTTTAGAATTCCCGTAGGGTCGGGATTTAGGCGAGAAAAACTTTGTGACACACTGATTAAAACGTAGATAAACTAACACTGAGCTGTGGCTGTAATTATAAACATTAATAGAGTTCTAAATCAGCTAAGCTATGTTGAGAGCAACGCTTGTAGTTTCCTCGATAACTATTAAATATTGTTTCCTTGAATGTTGTAATAATTAAACTTCCTTAGCAAACTTTATGTTGATTCGTTAACTGACATTTCATCACTTGATTGTACTTGTACTTAAAATAAAACAAAATTTTAAAAACGAAGAAAAATAAAATGAATCATTATATTCAAAATCATGATGACCCAACGGTAAGGGCGCGTAACTCTCACCAAGTATTGTGTGTTAAAATTCTGGGCAGGCTGTGTTTTCCTTAAAAAGTTACATGCTTAATTGATATACAATTTGTAATATAGCAACAGTGAAGAAAACATTGTGGTGACAATTGCATACTTTAATGAGTTAATATCCACCTTTATGGAATTCTGGGGTATATGTAACTCGTGTTGTAAGCTTTTTCTAGTATCAGGTTCTCTACTTTTACATTTGACATAGTTTCTTTATTATTATATTTAAATTTTTATCTAGATATATATAATATAATTGTAATATATTGTAGCATATAATATATAGTTGCCGTTGTAAGTTAAACAACAGGTGAATTGATGGTAGCGTTAGCGACAATCCTTAGTGGTTTTTTTAATGCTATATTTAAGTTTATTGTATTTATGTATTCTTAAAAACGTTAAATAAATTTAAAAAAAATCTGTATGTGGCAATACCAAGTAAAAAGATAAAGAAAATCAATATTCAAAATATATAATCTTTGAATATACAAGATAATTCACAGTTATGTCTAAAAAGATAGCAGGCATCGTTACATTATCCGCTGAAACGGCAACAACATAAAACAACGTAGATCCGCACTTGAGTAAGATTTATGTTGCAATTAGAGAAGGTAAGAGGAAAGAAGGCCTCGGCGCAGAAATGTAGTTAAATTATTTTCAGACGATGTCCGCCCGAATACTCACCAGAATCAATCAAGTTTGTTACTGAAATAATATCGAGACGGTTCTTTGTATCATCAATAAGAAAGAGTTATGATATGATGAATCCTATTCTTATTATTTTTTTAACATAGCCGTGTGGTATCCGACTGAGTAAAATAGACCAACCTCATTTCTTACCGAGGTGTCATAAAAGGCGACTAAGGTAAGTTGACCCACCGTTTGGTATCCGGTTTAGTAGAATAGACCACCCTCTTTCTTACCGAGGTGTCGCAAAATACGACTAAAGTAAGTTGACGTCAGGTAGGCGGCCGGTCGTTAAAACGCAGCCAAATCATGTGACAGCATGTTTATAACATGACCCCACTTCGAGTGGGATATGGGCAGAAGGATGATGATGATTAATTTTTTTCAGTTTTATATCTTATTAAATAATTTAAAAAATTACAGACTTTCAATGCAGGTGTTGTCTATTCAACACTATATGCGAAGGCAAATTTGAAGTTAGCTAGGTTATTCCTAGCACATAATTCTAATCTAATCTTATAAATGTAATCTTATATTAAAATATTGGCTCGTTTGATATTAATCCGGACATGTGATAAGTTATTATTTTTACTGGCTGGTTTCTCACTAGCTTCGCATTTCAATGAATGCTTTAGTAAGTAAAGTAAGTAAGTAAGTAAGTAACAGCCTGTTACTATCCCACTGCTAGGCATAGGCCTCCACTCTCCATTTTTGGAGAGAAGGGTTGGAACTAAGACCTACCACGCTGCTCCAATGCGGATTGGTAGGTTACACATATCCCTAGGATTCTCTAGAGATATGCAGGTTTCCGCACGATGTTTTCCTTCACCGAAAAGCGTGTGATAAATTGCAATTATCAATTAGATACATAAGTTTTAATAGAAAAACTCATTGGTGTCTGCCCGGGTTTGAACCCATGATCGTCTCTAGAGATTCACACGGTCGCACCGCTAGGCCATCACAGCTTAATTAAGGCTGAATGCTTTAATTAAGGCTAATAATATCTTTCATATAAATTCTGTCATACTCTTGAAATATCGACTCCTTTTCATGTATCCAGGAAATTGAATTAGACCAGTCATCTATATTATTCTCACGTAGACACCGTGTCAAGTGTCAACGTACGTGCACAAACTGTACACTTGCGGTTGGACGTATGATTGGAATTTTGACACATTTTAAACATAACTTTTTCATTTTTAAATTAGAAAACGGTAAATAGAACTTGTACGTTAATGAACATTTGACGACGTTTTTTCGGCTAAATTGGTTTCTTCCAACAATGCATATATTTTTTTTATTTTACAGCAAAAATGTACAAGTTATATCTATCTTAACCTACTTACACGCTAGGACTATACAAATCATGCCCCCGTGATCCATACGTTTTTTTTTGGTATTTAAATCATTATTGTTTGTAACTTGTTGTATTTTAAAGTAAAAAAAGCTGTGATAACCCAGCTGTGAAACCGCGCGATTCTTTCCAGGAGGTATCGGGCTTAAACCCCGGGAAGGCCCCAATGAGTTTTTCTATTAAAACTTATGTGATGCTTGCAATCTTGTGCAATACTTGCATACTTGCAAATATGTGATCACACGCTTTTCGGTCAAGGAAAACATCATTCTCCTGCCCTTATCCCGCTCTAAGTGGGGTCAGCACAACATGCTATAAAGATGTTCTCACATGATTTGGCTTCGTATTTTACTCAACCGGATACCACACGGCGAGTCGACTTACCTTAGTCGCCTCTTACGATACCTCGGTAAGAAATGAGTGTGGTCTATTCTACTCAGCCGGATACCACACGGCTATTTTCGGTTAAGGAAAACTCCTTAACATTGGAGCAACATGGTAGGTCTTAGCTTCACTCCTTCTCTCCAAAAAACGGAGAGGGGAGGCCTATGCTTAGCAGTGGGGTAGTAACAGGCCGCTACCTTACTTTACATATGTATACAATTTTATATAATTATTATCTAATAGACAAACAAACTGGAATTCACTGTTATATTATATTAAGTCCGTAAGGACTACAGAAGTAACAATAGAAGAAGAAATCTTTTCTATGATATTTGGACAGACAATAGTATAAAATCGGATGTATATATATAGTCTTCAATAAAGTTTTTCGGAGTACTGCATTAGTAAACCAATTACATTTTTTTCTACAAGCAGTCATATAAGCTGTTCACAACATTTCTCAAACAATCTTGCAAATCACGCCTTTATTGCTCTTGAATTTGCTTCTATTATCTTGATAGGCACCCTTTTCAGGTCGATTACGTTTCGTCAGCAACGTTGTCGTAATCAGCAAGATTGCCGTTCCTAATTTAAGTGAGTTAAAGCAATTTGAGAAATTCGATCTCGATACACATTATATAAAAACGAAAAGAGTTTATTCTCTTTATTGATCAATTATCTGTTTGATTTGGAGTCCCAGATTCACATTCCGAGCATCACAAACTTATGTACGTAATGAATATGTATAATATATAAACATTAGTAAAGGAAAACATTGTTTGCAAACTAAATGTATATCTTAGGAAAGTTCTGGAATTTTAGTAACTTACCCATCAGCATTGGATCAGCGTGTTCGATATATGGTGAAGTAATAAACGCTTTTTTTTCAAAAATTGAGCGGGCCCACTGCGAAATTTCAACAAAGTTGAATGAAATAAAGAAACATGAAAATATCCTTTACATATCCACTTAATCCTAAAAATTCAAAAAGAGCGTATATTTTTTTACTCCGTAAAGAAATTTTTAATATAAAGCTTGCAGGTAAATGAGCAAAGTTTCTTCATCGAGCGATGCGAGTTTTTGTATACACCTACAGTATGCCTGTTGGAAGATGAGAAACAAGAAATATGCAAGTGCCTGCTTTGAAATAAGCACAATCTTTGTCTTAAGGCAAAAAACAAAACTTTGTCTTTGCCTTGGCGTGTTTTTAGCCATCTGGATTCTTTCATAGCTGAATGGATATTTTCCATTGCAACTGTTTGTTTTTTTTACCTCCAACAGGCTTAGTTTAAATTATAAAAGCAAACTTATTTAATGGTATTCCATAATACAAAAGTGATGATAATAATTTTGATCTAAACCATAAATAACGAAAATCTATATTATGCTAATTGAAGGATGCAAAATTTTGTTGGTATTTATTCATTATGGATGAAGCTTATCGAGTTCTTTATGGCACCTGAACGTAATTTAACTTTACATAGTCAGGTTTAAACATCTTAACGACTTTAACTTTATAACAACCCGTAAATCCACATTATCAGGAATTAAGATTTCTGCCCAAGCGAAAATAAACTACGCACGATCAGATTTTAACATCCTCACGACTTAATCATCATGACAAGCAGTAAATCGATATTTTTTTTTCTACTTACGTGTTAATAAACTATATTAATATTATTATATTAATTAATATATGTAGGACGATTTAAAAAAACAATAAAGGAAACTTTAGAAAGAAAATTTTAATATACCAAAATAAATACCTCGGGTGACCGAACTTTCCTCGGTAATTTTTTAAAAGATATAAAAAATATGTTTAAAAAAATTAAAAAAAGAAAGAAGGCGCTGATTACATGTGAGATACGAACCCGAGTTTTGAATATTTTCGGTCCACCATACCCATCAACATCGCAACATTACGTTGACAACTAAAAAAATCCTTGGCTTTTAATTCTACAATATACCATATTTTAATGCCCGAAAACAGGGATAAAACGATATTTTTATTGTGTATAAAAAAACCTAGCTCGATTGATTTTTCTCTCCCAAAGCCCCTACATGCTGAATTTCAGGAAAATCGTTCGAGCCATTCCGAAACTCATAAAATATATTTATATATGTATTTAAGAATGTATTTAAAAATTATATATGTATATATTCACCAGTTGTCTGTCTACCATAACACAAGTAACGACAAGTAACCGACGACTGTGTGTGTAAGTGTCCCTTATATTTATATATTCCATATGACAACATTGAAGAGAAGAGCTAACATAATTTATAGACTTATTTGTAATCCTTTTTGAAAGCTATACATAACTTGGCTAATTTTTGGAAAATTGTTCAAGTTTTACACAAAATTCGCAACGAAATTTCTGTAGGGAATTGTCCTTCGCCGAATATTAAATTCCGTCGCGATCTTATTAATATACCTCGAGTCGTCTTTTCACCTTGCCTTTCTCCTAAATGTTTTATCTTTGATAAGTATTTGGGGAATTTTCCTTACATGGGAATGTATTTATATCTCAGAATATTTCAATATTTTTGGATTTTAGTATTTACGTAACACATATAGACTTGCTAATTTTGTTTTTTTTACTTGAAAAACTCACTTGAGACTATTTTCATTGTATTGTTCTACCATACATTGAAAAGCTTCTATAACCAACTATTTTATTTTGGATACGTCCATTAGAATCAAATAATCGCCAATGAGGAGAATAATTAATTCTTGAAGGATCGCTATATCAATAAATATTCGGCATGCATCAGAATACCTGCATTTATCTATTTTCCAGTTATACGTGAATGATCGCAGTGCAAGAATTTTATGGAACGTTACTTTGTAAAGCGACAGGAGCCCCCTCACATTACGTGCGTACGTATTTGATCGATGATAGACATTTTACATGGCCGATTAAAGGATGACACCTACTACATATTTGACTTTCTTTCCTTGATTTGGAATAGCTACCAGAGACTTGTTTATTGGAATATATATAATGGTAAGAATATAAGTTTTGCATAATAATTGGAGTGTGACGAGTCGAGGGACGTTTGATGAAATGTTTGTTCTGTAAATGACCAAAGCACTTCGTCAGTAGGTTCTTTTATATAATTCACTTGATATGGGAGCGTATTGAGTATTTTCTTTAAGAAGAGTTAATTTGTAGGCAATTTTTACACAAATATTATTTATTTAAATTAAATTGCCATTTGCATCAGAAACAAGTAGCATACATAATTTTTGTAGTAATATACGTGTAGAATAATAATAATATTTCATAAGTTTATCAAAAACTGTAATTAAGATGTTTTTCAGATAACAAATTCTTGTTCTGTCGTTCTTTGTTGTAAAAAATATTTCTTCTCCATTCCTCAGTAAATATAAATATGAGTTGTCAACACAATTAAAACACAAAAGTAATTTCTCCAAGGAAAGTTAATATTTACGAACAAAATGGACACCACATTTAAGTCGTTCGACTAATTTCAGAACTATCCTCTCGGATCGCGACGAGTTTTCAGTAGTTTCTTAAGCCATAAGGCCAACAGTTCATTATCCGGTTGTCTGAAAAGTTTTGACAGAGAAAGACTTTACGACCTAACTTGGGATTATTATTTGACTGTACGACAATGGGTTTTGTCTAACTCTTAATAATTCCATTGGAATATTTCTACTGAACGTCAACAAAACACCATTATCAGTTGACAAATTTAAATAGAACATAGAAAGAAAATGGAGTATTAATATATGTTAATCAATCAATGCGATAGATCGCAAAGTGATTTTCTCAGTCTTACATATATTACAAAATAAAAACTAGCTTTTGCCCGCGACATCGCTCGCAAGTGTAAATATAAAATTTATTAACATGAAATATTTAAAGCGATAAATGTATTTGTATATGTATGTATACTTAAATATGCATCGTAAAATAGTATCTAATTTAATTAAATTGTGATAGTGGCTTCCACATAAAAGCTAGATATATGTTATCTCGGACTTTTATTTAGAACTATTCAAGACAAACAATCCTAAATACATCATCTTTGTCTAACTCCAGCGGTTTAGGCAGCGTACGTCAGGATAACTCTCAGAGGTCAGATTTTTTCCGACCTAATTGACATGTTTCATTATATTACGATCAAAATTACATAAAAGCACTACAAATTGTAGCCTATATGTTATTCCGATGTCCTATATTACTGTAATGTTACATCCAAATACGTCTAATACTTTTTTCGTGAAAGAGTAACAAACATACATCCATACTCACAAACTTTCTCATTTATAATATTAGTAGGAGTAGAATCATTTTTCATAATTTAGATGTCCTTATTATACTGGTAGAAATTATATATATCTTGATGATTTGTTTGTTGCTATAGCTAGTACACATTTCACACAATAAAAGGCTTTTGATATAGATTCATGAATAATATACGCAAGCAATAAATGAAAAAATAACATAACAGAAAACACCTCTTCGCATAAAATAAATTGGTAAAAAAAATATTTTCGCTATTCCTTTGCAATATTTTCTAGTGTAATTCAAAATTGTAGAAGCACCAGAGTTACAACTGTAAGAATAACATGCAATTAATTTAACGCTATGAGGGTCATAGCGTGACATTTATCTCGTACACATAAATCTTCCCGTTTTGGTGTGTAGTATATAGTGCAAGAGTCGTATAAACTTGTGAGTAATAAAAAAGTTATCTCAAACAGCTACTATCCTTTCATCAATCATTTGTACTCTTAGCTTAATTCTGAACTCCGCGATGTTTGCTTTGTTGAGTACTTAAAAAGTAATTAAAGAAATCCTCGAAGATAAGCGCGAACGTGGAATATAAAAAACCTATTTTTATTGATTTAATCTGCCATGTATAAAAGAGTCATTAAGATCACAAAAACGCAAATATTTGTACATCATTATTTATTTAATAAAATGTATATGAACTTTTACAGTCGAAAAAACTAAAAACTAGAATTATAAAAAATTATTACAAAATAAATACATATTAAATATAATTATCATCAAAAAAGGAAATGATAATTTCTTTTTAAAATATATTAAAATTTATCTATTTTTTTCTATTACAATTTATATGAATATCTCTGGTTATATAAGAAAACATTTTGCAATGCATTTGGACTTACCACTTACCAAGTGTAATTAATTAATTCTTAAGCTTAAAGTTTTGAATAAAACACGAAGGGAAGGTAAATTGAATACATTGTTATGGAATAGCTTCATAATATCGGTTATTTTCTGAATTTAGTTTCCCACAAATTTATTTTTAAACCTAATTTAACTGCTAGTTGCTTAAGAGAAGGTATACCAATTACGTATTAAAATTTTGTATAGCTAAAAGTATAATAACATTCAGCAAAAGTTTTACAAAATTTGCCATACGGGAGATATATGGGACCGTATTAGTCACACGAACTTGTTTATGAAAATTAAGTTGTAAACTTTTACCCTTTGAAAATGATATTTTTGGTCCATTTACTTTGTGGCGCAGTGCTGATACTCGTCTAACGAGCCAAAGATCTGATAGTCTACGCACCAGATGATAATACTTACCAACTGTGCTAGAAATGTTTTTTTAATTTATTTAAATATCGAAATTAACAATTTAATTACTTCCAGGTAAAGAAGAAACACTTTAAATTACCTATATTATATTATATTCAGCGTCCCCATGACCGTCTCGATGCTGTCTTCTTGATTCGTTCCTTAGACTTATAAGATATAATATACTTCATTCATTTTGATTCAATCTCTGACCATTTTCAAGACTTTGTCTGTGTTATCTGTTGTAGGGAGGGAGTCAGGCGTCAATCATATGTACGGAAATATTGATGAATCTGGGATAGCAACCATTCTATTAAAATTCGGACACATTGAAACATCAATAGTCACCCATGGAAATGTAAAACCTATTATATATTACCTATATATTAAAAATTGAGAAATCCCAAATGGCTTAACTCACTTCTTACAATACGCGTAACACAAATAAAAGAACAAATACCAGGCGATAATTGACAAAATCGATAAAAATATCCTTTTCTAATAGGCCTGTACTTCTCGTTTTTCTTAAAGGGGATTATTGTATCAATATACATATTATTCCGATAAATCACTTCACGCATCACTTTGAATAAACATCATAATAATTATATGCGAATATAATTTTCATGGAACAAAATACTCATCAGTTCAGAGAAAATTGGGTGTCAGTGCTACGCCTACACATTAAACAAAAACTCTTATGTGGATAAAAAGCGTACGCTCCATTTATCGTCAATATACTTCCATATTCTAAACCAAAGTCCTCCCCCACGTCAGTCTGTCGGTTCGCGATAAACTCAAAAGCTACTAAATAGAGTTTCATGTTTTCTCCAACAGATAAAGTGATTCAAGACAAAGGTTTTGTTAAAATAAATCTCTTAGACATCCAATAGGTGAAACTGTACCTTTGAATAGGAATTTCATACGAATATGAAGTAAACATTTTGAATTTAAATTTAACCTACAAAAGCTTAATCACTCCAAAGTATTAAAAATATTATAACAGTGATATATTTAAAAAAAATTAAATTATTGTGCTAAACTGACACAACAATCATTCTTTTATGTTATTAATAATAATTTCTAAGTTTCCAATATTTATTATAATTTTAAACGATTTGATTGAAGCAAAAAACAATTAAAAATTGAAACCGTATTTTCTAAATTTATGTTGAATATGTTTTAAATATATGTAGCATTATTATAGTAGGACAAATCTTCCTTGGTGGCAATGAACTAGTTCGGCCATTGTAAGCAGATAGGTTGTCATTATCCTGGGACGTGATCGGCTACTAAAATTAATATTCAGTCGGTATGTCTAATAAGATAAGATTGTATGTTATTTGTATATAATGTACAGATACTAAAAGGATAGCCGAGTGATTTAAAACAATAACCATCTTGACTTGAAATTAATGCTTCTTTGAGACAGGTAAAAGAAAAAAACGCGCGTAAACCAAATAAATAATGGGTCCCCAAAGTAACTTAATAATTCTGTTATGGGTGACAGACTACTGGTAAATATATACTCAAATACATAAATACACCCAGACTCGAAGAATCAACAAATTGTTATTGTTATTAATGTTGATTCTCGGCGGGAATCGACCCTGCGACCAGCTTAAGAAAGGGTCACTGCTAACTATGGCAACATCCATGTTTATTAATCAAGACACAGTTTTTTTTCTCAATAACATGTCATTACAATATACTGGAAAGATATATTATTTGATAATATTGACCTTTTTGAATTATAGCTGGAGTTTAAGATTGATTATGATTTTATGTTTAGCCCTTTTATAAAACGTGTATAACGCTAAAATAAAAGGTGTTATATGCGTTACATAAGAGTTTTAATTAAATAATACGTCATCTCATCATCATCATCTTCCTGTCCTTATCCCACTCTAAGTGGGGTCAGCACAACACGTTAAAAACATACTGTCACATGATTTGGCTGCGCTTTTACAACCGGCCGCCTGCCTGACGTCAACTTACCCCAGTCATATTTTACGACACCTCGGTAAGAAAGAGGGTGGTCTATTCTACTAAACCGGATACCACACGGTGAGTCAACTTACCTTAGTCGCCTTTTACGACACCTCGGTAAGAAATGAGGTTGGTCTATTCTACTCAGCCGGATACCACACGGCGGGTCGACTTACCTTAGTCGCCTTTTACGAAACCTCGGTAAGAAAGAGGGTGGTACTATTCTATTCAGCCGGATACCAATTAAATAATACGTCGTACAACAAAAAATGAAATGTATAAAATTTGTAATATTTTTTTATAATCATCATCTCCCTGCCCTTATCCCACTCCAAGTGGGGTCGGCACAACATGTTATAAACATGCTGTCACATGATTTGGCTGCATTTTTACGACCGGCCGCCTGCCTGACGTCAACTTACCTCTGTCGGTAAGAAATGAGGGTGGTGCTATTCTATTCAGCCGGATACCACACGGCACAAATGTTTTTTATAATGTCTCAGAAAAAAAAACGAAACAAATAATAAAAATTAAAAGGATCTGTCAGGCTTACCAAACAATTTTTATAACGAAGGCATATTATTCCAACAAAAATAAATTGTTCCGAAGACGAAGGCTGAAAGCTACGCTGTGAGATAATATATATTGTGGTGTCAACAAAAACAGATTGGATGAAATGTCAGTGAAAGCGAAATTTCTCGTCTTCTATTGTTTTTTTTATAAACAGCTACCTGATGCTTTGGGGCTACAATAAAAACGACTACAAATGATCGAACATTCATCACTTTATTGAAGCTATGGTACTTATTATCCTCCGGCCCTTATCCCATTTCTGTGGGTTTGGCACAACATGCTATAAACATATTTTCACATGGTTCGGCTAGGTACTTTACGTCCGGCCGCCTGCTTGACGTCAACTTACCCTAGTCGCCTTTTATGACACCTTAGTAAGAAAGAGGGTGGTTTATTCTACGCAGCCGGATACGACACGGAAAGGGCAACTTACCTTAGTCGCCTTTTACGACACCTTGGTAAGAAATGAGGCTGACCTATTCTATTCAACCGGATACCACAGGGTGGGTCAATTTACCTTAGTCGCGTTTTAAGACACCTCGATAAGAAATGAGGGTGGTATTCCCCCCTGTGATATTCGGTTGAATAGAATACTATTCAACCGAATATGACAGGGGGGGTCATATTACCTTAGTCACCCTTTACGACACCACGGTAAAAAATGAAGGTGGGCTATTCAACTTAGCCGGATATCACACGGTGGGTTAACTTAGTCTTCTTTTACGACACTTCTGTAAGAAATGATTGTGATCTATTCTACTGAGCCGTGTACCACGCGGTGGGTCAACTTACCTTAATTGTCTTTTAAGACACCTCGATAAGAAATGAAGGTGGAAGTGATGCGATCGTATTATTCTCAACAAAGAAATGGCAGTAGAAAAGCTCACTATGATGAATTTTGTGCTACATAATTCATGTCAGCAGTCGGTTGGACCATTGAGACCGCCAGGCAATATAGAAACTCGAAAATCTCGGAAGTCTGTTAATTATTAAATCGTTGAGTGAAGCCCATGACGTCCCGGGGCTCACAGTTATTGACAATTAATACCTTCGCACACTGTTTTACGCACAACATCATTGTTGATTTCCCTGTGCTCGTTTTCTGATGAGTAATTAATGTTCGATTGCTTTGTCGATGACTAGTTTGCTCTTTGATGTCATCTAGACGTAAGTAATTAAAAATTTCAAATCAAATCAAATCAAAACCTTTTATTTATAACATCACAGTAAATTAACAAAGTAAATAACAGTAAATTATAGAAAGAAGAAGTATTATAGAATAAAATTAAGACATACAAGATATACAGAAATGTGACGTTATAAATTGGACCACCATTCAGCCTAAGTTGAGGAGTACCTCAACGCTGATTTTCAATG
The DNA here is from genome assembly GCA_947086495.1 of Morpho achilles. Classification (NCBI taxonomy): domain Eukaryota; kingdom Metazoa; phylum Arthropoda; class Insecta; order Lepidoptera; family Nymphalidae; genus Morpho; species Morpho achilles. Next base: position 8,643,198 of record CAMTZB010000007.1, on the reverse strand, counting down.
GCGACCATTTTTACTTAAAACTAAAACTTAAAATTAAATTTCGACACATTTCCAAACTATTACACATTATAAAGGCGAAACTTTGTATGTTTATATTTGTATCTATCTGTTATCGTTTCATGTTTTATTTGTTGATGCAATATAACAATATTAGTGAATTAAAAATTTGGAACAATGGCATATAGCGAGTTACGTTAAATATATTTAAAAAAATCCCGTTTTCGATCCGTAACAAGGAAAAAACATATCGAACATAATTGACTTTTTATTAAAACTTATAGCGCAAAAAGTTTCAGGTACAACCAATAAATTTAGTATCGTATAACGCACTTGTAATATAAGGCGATAAGAAATGATGTATAAGCAATGAAAGACGAGTAAATGAATTACTAACGATTACTAAAATTTAGTTTTCAACCTTCCACAGTTACCGTATCATGTAGGATATTACTAACTATTGTTATCGTTAAGAATCCCTGGACAGCTAAAAGCCTATATCTTTTATCTTAAAACACTTATCATCCTTCTGCCCTTATCCCACTCTAAGTGGGGGCACAACATATTGTTACATGATTTGACTGCGTTTCTACTACCGGACGTCTGCCTGACGTCAACTTACCGTAGTCGCCTTTTTGCGACACCTCGGTAAGAAATGAGGTTGGTTTATTCTAGTCAGCCGGATACCCACGGTGGGTCGGCTTACCTTAGGCGTCTTTTACGAAACCTCGGTAAGAAAAGAGGGTGGTACTATTCTATTCAACCGGATACCACACGGCGTCTTTTATCTTAAAACACTCTTAAAATATTAGGTCCTTACATATGAAATTGGCGTTTTGTCGTACTGGCCACTTTGATCTCGAATATTACCTTTATGGTTAGGAATTCCAAATTCAAATTCATACAGCTATTTACTCATGCATTTGTGTTTCAAACCCCCTAATTCATTTGTTTTTTCTTCTTTTGGTTTTTTTCGTTGTGTCACTCTGTTTACAAAATGGAAAACATAAAATATCGCGTTATTTACGAGTATGAGTTCCGCCGTGGCACCAGTGCTGCAGAAACGGCTCGAAGGATTAATGATGTGTATGGTGACGGTGTCGCAAAAGAAAACACAGTGCGTTTTTGGTTCCAACGTTTTCGTTCTGGAAATTTCGACCTGCAGAACAAGCCTCGTGGACGGCCGGAGACCAAAGTTGATAATGAATCGCAAACCACGTCCGAGTAAGCTGCAGGCTCCGGTGCTAGTGATAAAACTATTCTAATCCACTTGAAGCAAATTGGGAAGGTGAAAAAGCTTGAAAGGTGGGTACCTCATGAATTGAGTGAAGCAATCCGACAAACGCGCGTCGACTGCTGCGTTACGTTACTCAACCGGCACAATAATGAAGGAATTTTAAATCGAATCATTACCTGTGATGAAAAGTGGATCCTCTACGATAATCGGAAGCGCTCATCGCAATGGCTGAACCCTGGCGAACCAGCCAAATCCTGCCCTAAGCGAAAATTGACTAAAAAAAGTTGCTTGTAAGTGTTTGGTGGACTAGTGCCGGTGTCGTTCACTACAGCTTTCTTAAATCTGGCCAGACGATCACGGCAGATATCTATTGTCAGCAACTGCAAACCATGATGGAAAAGCTAGACATCCACCGTACTCTCCGGACCTTGCTCAAACAGATTACAATTTTTTTCGCAATTTGGATAACTACTTGCAAGGAAAAAAATTCAACTCCGATGGGCCAGTCCAAACCGCCTTCAAAGATTTTATTGATTCCCGCCCGAATGGTTTTTTTAGTAAGGGGATCAATGAACTACCTATGAGATGGCAAAAGTGCATACATAGCAATGGTACATACTTTGATTAATTAAATATATTTCATTAAAAAAAACGACTTTATGTTCCTCCCATAGAAAACGCCAATTTCATATGTAAGGACCTAATTATATATATAGGTACTCGTCACACTGTAAAACTAACTAGTAAATTAGTGTGGTCAACAAACAAAACTAATCTACTACTTTGAAAATTGGTAAGGTTTAATAAATACTTGATTCGGCATACCGAACTGAAATCGAGTTATAGTATCTCCCAAGAGAGCGACTTGTTACGATGAACCTTAAGATTGAGCTTAGTAATTTATCTTCTAGTATTGACTAAATAACTGATGTGGTTTTAGAACCTTATTGCTACATCATATAATTCATAAACTTTTATTGAGGTTTAGGATATTTTAAAGATTAAGATATAATATAAGAAATAATAGATTTATTTTAAACCGAGAAATATGTAATGTTAAAAGTAGAATAGGTTGCCGCGTGGTATACGGTTGAGTAGAATAGGTTGCCGCGTGGTATACGGTTGAGTAGAATAGACCAACCTACCTTCTTACCGAGGCGTCGTAAAAGGCGACTAAGCTAAGTCGACCCACCGTGTGGTATCCGGTTGAGTAGAATAGACCACCCTCCTTTCTTACCGAGGCGTCGTAAAAGGCGACTAAGGTAAGTCGATCCGCCGTGTGGTATCCAGTTGAGAAGAATGGACCACCCTCTTACTGAAGTGTTGTACAGTACGCACTAAGGTTAGTTAACGTCAGGCAGGGCCGGTCGTAAAATACGTAGCCAAATCATATGACAACATGTTTGAAACATGTTGTGCCGACCCCACTTAGCGCAGGATAAGGGCAGGAGCATGATGATGTTAAAAGTATAATAGGCTATACGTTTTCATAACGTATACATGCTGTAGTGAAGGTTTGCATTACTAGTACTACGCACATTCTCTACCACAATCTTATGATTGTGGTAGTGAATGTGTTGTAGTGTCTGTGGTGTTTTATTATTAAATTCTCGACAAAATCGCTGTCGGTTACCGGCGAAACGATTCTCAAGATACCAAATACGAATCACATTGTTGAATCTAAACTACACTCCTACTCTCAAGAATAGATGTCCAGCAGTGGGATGGAAGTAGGTTACTGCTTAACAGATATCCCAATTAAGGAGTTTTTAATATAAATGCTTTAAAATGTAATTATTTAATTCTATAAAAACTTTGTATAAATAAAATTATTACCATTATCAAGGCCAGCGCTATCCGGGGACTAATTTCGCTATGAATTCTTAAAGATTTACAGTAAAGATGAAATGGTTCGTTCCTCAGAGATGCTTAAACTTCTCGGCGTGCTTATTATTGTCGACAAGACACGTATTAAATCCCACATATCCGTAACATAAGCATCATTTACCCGTCTGTATCAAAAAAAAAGTTTACTCGGGGAAAATAGCAGCGACAGCATGGCGTTGTAGATATTCGTGCCATCCGGACGATGAGTATCAATGTGCGAATTTTTTTTAATTTACTCGATCGCGTTTACATGGTGCCGGAACAGCGGTCACTAGATGTCGCAGCGTTATACAAATTGGCGTTACGCTAACGCGATCGAGTAGGTTAAAAACACTCGCGCTACGAACACAGATAACACACTTTTATGACTTCCTAAATGAATACTACGATTCGATTGATGCGATGTGTTAGATACTTACTATGAGAAAATGTGGTCGCCTATTTTTAGACAGCAACGTAGATATCTATTTCTGGAAAACGATACTGCAGTCAACCTGCCAATGCGCTTGGGAATTTCTACCCACTATCTGAGTATATGAACGTACGCGCAATGGCATCTGCAACATTTGCATGAGGAATATTTGTATTATTGTCGGTACATGGTTTTATATGCGCGTTTTAGATTCTGATTTCTAGGTAGGTAAGGTTTTTTGTTAATTTCAAATATCCCCGACATATAATTGGTAGTAAAAAGTAAAGTTTTAATGTGAGTAGACCTTAGTATTTCAGTTTTTTGGATTGGATTTGTATTTTCCGGTGATACGTTATTAAATAATTCATACTTTATTATAAAAAGTTCATACATGAATCGTTGCTTTACCCATAATGCTAAATTTTTAATATTTATTATTAAAATTAATTTATAATTTTTTTTGTACACAATATTAATTTTCAAGGATCAAGTTTTGTTTTTACCAAGACACATTCAAAGCGAATGAGTGGGTTTGGCGTAGAAACGTTTAAAGCAAAGAAAATTAGCTTTAGACATGTATAAATTTTTCTTACTTCCACTCGAAAGTTACTTTAAAAATATTAACAATTATTGAAAGTCCAAAATTTTGATCAAATAAAAATTGACATATGTGATTTTCTTTGTTTCGCATTAATCAAAAGACTTCATGATTTTACCTGAATGAATTCATAAAATTGTAGTCTGTACAGATTACAATGTTATAGTTGGCATGTTATTGTGCAATCAAACAATGAATATAATGTACAATCAGTTTAATTAAGAAAATGAGAGCAGTGTTCGACAGCGATAAAGCATTAAAGCAATCCCAAGTTACTGCAGAATAATTCAGTTTTAATTCAGATATGTGAGCGCACCAGCTCGTAACGACCCGAAAAGAGTAAGCCTTCCGTGAAACCTTGGAATTGAATTTAAACAAACAATTTGTTGTTTTAATTTTGTGACAGATTTTGTTACTAAATTAATCCATTTTTAAAACTTTAATCATCATCTTCCTGCCCTTATCCCACTCTAAGTGGGGTCGGCACAACATGTTATAAACATGCTGTCACATGATTTGGCTGCGTTTTTACGACCGGCCGCCTGCCTGACGTCAACTTACCTCTGTCGTATTTTACGACACCTCGGTAAGAAAGAGGGTGGTTTATTTTACTAAACCGGATACTACACGGTGGGTCAATTTACCTTAGTCGCCTTTTACGACACCTCGGTAAGTAATGAGGTTGGTCTATTCTACTCAGCCGGATACCACACGGCGGGTCGACTTACCTTAGCCGCCTTTTACGACACCTCGGTAAAAAAGAGGGTGGTACTATTCTATCAAGCCGGATACCACACGGCGTCCATTTTTGAAACTTTAATATACTCTCTTATATAAAACTTATCTTTAATAAATAATAGAAAGCTTAAGTTTTTGAATTAAATTTAGGTTAAACAATATTATGTAAGGAAGATCTGAATAGGAAGAAATATACATTTTCGTAGCGATACTGAAGGTGCCATTATCACCGAGGTTTCGTAAAAGGCGACTAAGCTAATTTGACCCACCGTGCGGCATCCTGCAGAATAGAATAAACTTCCCTCATTTCTTACTTAGGTGTCGTAAAAGGCGACTAAGGTAAGATGACCCGTGGTTGTTGTGGTATCTGGCTGAGTGGAATAGACCAACCTCATTTCTTACCGAGGTGTCTTAAAAGGCGTCTAAAGTAAGTCAAACCGCTGTGGGGTATTCGGTTTTGTAGAATAAAGCACCTTCTTTCTTACCGAGGTGTTGAAAAATACGACTAAGGCAAGTTTACGTCAGGCATGTCGCAAAAACGCAGCCAAATCTTGTGACAACATGTTTATAACATGTTGTGCTGACCCCACTTAGAGTGGGATAAGGGCAGGAGGATGAAATATTTATACATTTAATTTTTTCTGAGTTTCGTATTGGTAGCAGCTGTCTGCCAATTTGCGCGTAAAATCAATAGTGGGCGAACTCACGTTTCTGTACGCATTACGCACCCACACGATTGTCAACTCATATTTGTATGACAGTATCTTACGCTTGGATGGCGTCTAGATTAATTAATGTATTGTTAAATAAGGTCCAGAATTTAGTATTAATTAAACCCTGGACTATAATTCAACTTGTATTACCGCACTAGTAATTAATACCATATCCCAAAGCAAACGTCACATCACACAAGATGGCTTGTTATTCCGTTGCCATCGCAACCTCCATTTGTTATTGTGCATGAAGCCGGCACTCGGGTGTATTCGTAGAACGTTCGCCGAGTTCGTTATTCATCAGCTACACTGGTAATATGCACAATAGCAGTGACTTCTTGTAATATCCGTTTACAGTATATACTTTCATTATTTTATGGGTAGTATAGGTATACGGAATAGTTATACGAAGACGGTATTTAACGACCTGCCTGACCTGCTTGCCTGACGTCAACAAAACTTAACCGCTTTTTACGACACCTCGGTAGGAAAGAGGGTGGTCTATGGTGTAAAATACTACTCAGCCGGATACCGCACGGCGGGTCAACTTACGTTAGTCGCCTTTTACGACACCTCGGTAAGTAAAGAGAGGGTGGTCTATTCTACACAGCCGGATACCACACGGCTCTTAAGACATATTGATACGAAAAGATTACTTATTGAAGAGACAAAAATCTTATCACAATAATTTTAAATTTATAACACGTTGAATCAAACAATAATAATATACTCATATCAAATTTACCGCAACGAAACATTATCCTTTGAGACAATTTGAGATAAACTAATATCAAACTGTCTCAAAGGATTTCCACGGCTTGATATAGATTCTTCCATTCAACAGAGATAAGATCTCAGCCATGAAAAAAGATTTTAATACATCGTTACTTTATTTATTAAGGAGTTTATCAATAATTACAGTTATCTACCAGCATTCTATGCTCAGGCCTAGCACCGCAAGACCACGCTTTATCTTCCATGGCTAGATTTATTCCACTGGGATCACCTTCCATTTATTTCAAAACATTCTTCCGCATACGTTCAAAATTTGGAAAGGACTCTTAACGAATTATACAGAATCAAATAAATCCTCAATATCTAAAAAAATCCGATTACAACTTTATGTCAAATTCCATTTAACTAGTCAATTATGCGATAAACGCTGCGTGATAGGATCGATTACGTTATAAAAAGTCTCCCCTTTTATAACATTATTAAACCTTTCTTAAGTTACAAAGCCTTATTTTTTATTAGTCGTTTACTTCATCTTTTACCTGAACATAATTTAATAGAAGTCTTCAAATTTCTAACGGAAGCTTAATACGTTCAATTAGGCATTAATCTGTAACACCAAAAATTTGTTACTGACATAATAATTAATATTTAGAACATCATCATTCTCCTGCCCTTATCCCACTCTAAGTGGCACAACATGTTTCAAACATGTTGTTGCATTGTTTAGCTAATTATTTTACGACCTATTTTACGGCCACTTGAATGATATCAACTTACCATAGTTGCTTTTTACGACACCTCGGTAAGAAATGTGGGTGGTCTATTCTACTCGGCAAAATAATTAATATTTAGAACCTAATATCTATTACATACATTATTCCATTTTTAAATGTGAACCGATAGGCTTTTAGATAATCTTTAGTTTTACTTTTGAAAAACTAGTGCTATTGAAAGATTACATGTTACAATAAGGCTATCGAAACTAATTTTTTCTAGACAGTAATATTTTGATTTTAGTTATTATTACTTTTCGACTATTATTACTAAGATCAAATTAGCTATTTTTGGAAAAAAAATAGTTGACACTCAGTATGAGCTAATAGAATTCATTTAAAAAGTTCATACTATTCATCTTCACATAATACGTAGTAGAACGTAAGAAAAATCTATTGTAATGATTAGATCAACGAACATAGACCACAAACGAGCTCTTGATGGGTTTAAGGGGCCGTAAAATTTATGTCCTGGTGCGTTAGTTATGACAGGTACGTATACTAACAAATGCATTATGTATAAAGTCACATTACTTCATCAAATTCAATCTTACCACTTTCCGTAAGTCCCTTGAGATTTACATAAATTATTTTGAATACAAAAGTAATAATAAAATTATTTTGCTATAATCCACGAAGAAGTAAAATAGAAAATATACATATAATGCTAAATGTAGAGTGGTCAATCGGTTATCATACCTGATACAAAGCAATGTGCAAAATGGCTTTGCGATTTTGGTCGTAGAGTCTATCTCCTGATGATGCTTCGGTTGCGGGGCCAAAACGATTGTTGAGTTTGTGATAGTGAACGCATATAGTGCTTGTGTATTGTGGTGGCGGTGGAGGGGGTTTGTGCATGTATTTGTACGAATCCTGCATGTATCAGGTATGATAACCGATTTTCCACTCTACATTTAGCATTATATATATTTTTTTATTTTACTTCTTCGCGGATTATAGCAAAATAATTGTATTATTACTTTTGTATTATGGATCTCCGAAAAGTAACGCATAATTCTATAAATTATTTATTTTGAATACTAAGTGAATACTGTTAAATCGTTTTTAGACGATATTCCACGTTTCGACCATACCAAAGTAGATTTACACGTCAGCGTATTGTGTCACATCCATAACACGGCCCATTTCACCATTGCGGAAAACATACGCCTGCGTATTGTCGATAGCAACGAAGAGACAATATTATGTCGGGTCATCACTTTGACTAGGGACATGCCAGTAAATTACCTGTTTATTAAAAGCAAATATTCGGTTTATGCACGCAACACTTGCCTGTCTATATACCTAGACAGGGGCCCTTGCTTAACTTATATATCTGTATTTAGAAATGAAATAAAGCATTTTAGATTTTTGATTTTTAAATGTATAAACACATACACACATGTCACATATAGGCTAACCGTTTAACTAAGACTTCACCTGCGTGGTACGAGGGCGCGGAGATAGGAAGAGAACGGAGACTGAGGTCACTCTCGTTCTCGTCAAACCTCGTATGCCCTTGGATACCGTAGGTAAAGACTGAGTTAAACGGTTACCTAGCTTATAGTTAATGTGTTTTTTCCTATATCGGCTTTTATGTTATTCATATGCAGCTCTATTCCTATATAAAAATAAAGTAATCAATAACAAAAATAAAGTAACATTAATCGGCTGAAGATTTCCTTAATCGTCATTACCTATGAGTCGTGGACTGCGTAAATATATTACCGACGAATAATTAACTAACTTCCCCGGTTTTCGGGGTTTGTAAATTACTTCGTGGTTACTTCAAGCCCTAAATCAGCTATAAATTATGTGCGTAGAAAATTAATCATACTAATTTAAAAATATGCTTTTTCCGTAACAATTTATTTTATCGAGTTACTGGGAAAATATTTAAGGAAGTTGATTATGTTCTCGTGCGACAGAGTAAAATTGTGTTAGTATGGTATATATGTATAATTTATCTATGTGATTTAAGGCAATAGCTTATTAAAGTAATAGCTTATTTAGTATTACCAACGGAAAAACAAAAACTAAATACCACGAGTATTTAATAAATTGTAACTGTTGATTAATTCCTAACGGGTCGTGAAAATAGGGATAATTTTTTCATTAGATGCAAGTTCATCATCATCCTCCTGCCCTTATCCCACCCTAAGTGGGATCGGCACAACATGTTATAAACATGCTGTAACGACCGGCCGCCTGCCTGATGTCAACTTACCTAAGTCGTATTTTACGACACCTCGGTAAAAAAGAGGGTGGTCTATTTTACTCAACCGGAAACCACACGGTGGGTCAACTTACCTTAGTCGCCTTTTACGACACCTCGGTAAGAAATGAGGTTGGTCAATTCTACTCAGCCGGATACCACACGGCGGGTCGACTTACCTTAGTCGCCTTTTACGACACCTCGGTAAGAAAAGAGGGTGGTACTATTCTATTCAGCCGGATACCACACGGCGGAATTAGATGCAAGTTGATAGTGAAAAAAAAAAAAGAAATTACCACTGTAATAAGCCGATAGTGTGTCAAGCAGAGTAAATCCGGTGACCTGACTCCCTATAGAACCCAACCGTTAAATTCGATTTCGGACATAAATTAATCACACGGCCATGTCCGACCGAAGCAAATTTGTTCACTGCAATTTCGAGTACACTTCGCAATACGGACCTGTGAATCCGTGATTTCATTGACTACTCTCCAATTACTTATGAATTCGAAAATGCAAAGTCCAGAATGAAAATTACTAAATGCGTGTTTTTTTCTAAAAGCAATCCTAAAAACTAAAAATAGAACATCGTGTCTATCATGATAATTTTTTCAGTTACATTATCTGGAACATGTACTGAACGATACCAACTTACTAAAAGCAATGAAGAATTATACACGTCTTCGACTATATATTTTGATATTTACGTAGGGCTTATTATTAACATCCCTATGTGACAAGAAATGAGATGTTTTTATAAGAGGAATTTACTTCTGACTTTCTCTGTATAGTATATTTATTAAACGATTTTTTTCATATGTTAGTAAGAATGGCTGAAATTTTCGTTATAATAAGGTCCCCGAATCACTAAAGAATAAATCTTATAATTATTTTGCTATAATCCGCGTGGGTAAGAATATCAACATAAAATCACATTGCCATTTGGAGCCTATCTCTTGATGATGCTTCGGTTACGGGGCGAAACAATCGTAGAGATGGTCCTAGTGAATGTGTGTAGTGCTTGTGTAGTGTGCTGTTGGTGGTGGTATTTTGTGAAACTTGCGGTAACTAATCCTGCATGTATAAGATATGTTAACGGTTTCTGCTTCCTACACTTATAAAACTTATAGAAATAATTATATCATAATTTTTGTACTATGGACGTCTGCAAAGTGGGCGTTGCTTTTATAAACGACAGGTTACTGTTGTCAATATAGATATAATAATGTAACACGCGGCGATAGCGGAATGGTTAGGTTAACGGACTTGCAATGGAGAGGTCGTGGGTTCGATTCCCAGCCATTATATATAGCCACTCCTATTACAAGCATTTAGCATAGCTGGAAGGGTTAACAAGTTTACTAGTAATTTGTAACCCAAATTGTTAATAACCTTTAAAAAAAACGTTGCTTTTAATAAATCATACTATATTAGATGTCGCAGCTGTCATACAACTCTGAATAATGTATGGAAGTTTTCTATATTTCAATATAATTAAACCATTATCGCTCAATTCTTCGACTCAATATCAAATATCTTTAGGTCATAAATTATGAGCTAGATATTTCAACTGGAAATGTAGTACAGACTTAAATATGAATTTCACGCTATGGCTAGAGCAAAGATCCGCGGGGGCGTGAAATAGTTACGCGAGTTATAAAATGCCAACATACCTGTGGCTTGTGGACGCCGACAAAATTTTTCAAATTACACATTAACATATTACATTTTACATATTTAAAATAAAGTTATTCATTTGAAGTATTTTTTTTAAATTACATCAATGTTTTCGCTGGTGCCATGTGGTATTCGGCTGAGTAGAATAGACTATTTTCATCTCGTACCGAGCTGTCGTAAAAATTGCCTAGGGTAAATTGACCCGCCGGATACCACATCCGGCTGAGCAGAAAAAGAACAAGAGAAGTTGACGTCAGACATGCGGCTAGTCGTAAAAAAATAGTCAAATAATGTTTAAAAATGTTGTGCCGACCCCATTTAGAGTGGGGTAAGGGCAGACAATAATGATGAACAATGGCTTCGCTGATGAACTTTATTTTATTTTGTGTGTGTGTTAATCTCTGTTGGAGCAGTATGATTGGTCTTTTCATCTATTCTGTTATTCGAAGCTTTTTCTCACCTATTGAATCATAATGAACTACTTTTGATGCCGAATAAATAGACCAATAATATTGTGATAAAATACACTATCCTTTGAAGCTTAGATCGTACGAATATTATTGCGTAGTAAGTGTTTATTCTATCCTGCCGTGAAATGTATTATGTTTATTAATATGCGATCTCTTTTAGATTAAACTAGCCATTTCGTGCAAAAATGGACATTCGACAGAGAAAGTATACTTCCACATTTATAACATGAGTTAATATTTTTCAAATTTTCTTTCCTATATTAGAGATACGATTTGATGTATGCCTTGGTATTGTATTTAACATGCTTTTCTTAAAGATTAATTGAAAAATTTTCCCCAGCGGTTTTATACAAACGCGATAAATTTTGGACACTTGATCTGCATAGGTTCCCGAACAGTTTTTCCTTAAACAAATTTACATAGCCGTGCTATTCCACACGAGAGTAGTTTTATATACGAATACATTATATTCCGAAAATCCCTCGAGATTGGAGGGATCGGTTTTTTCAAAGTACATATTTTATGTATGTTTTAACTTTAAACATGCAAAAAAATAAATAATTTAACTGAAATCCAGTTGAAATTGAAACACTGAAATCACTAACGACCGTGTGAACCCATGGGGTGCTCTGAATGCTCTGCGCCACAGAATAAAATATTATAGACACATGTGCGTGCACGGTTGTTCGTGTAATGCAGTACACAGGAAATGGTGCAAACAAATTGGATGCTTAAAATTCAATTTCAAGGATTCACGGTCCGCTTCATCTACTCACCTCGTTATGATACTCGTTCACGTATTTGCATGAAAACAAAACCTTCTATAATAAATTACAAATATTTATTCATGACAATTAATTTTTATGTATCTGTTTACACATTAATTTCATTTAGTATATTATTATATACGGAATACTTTAAATAGTCTGAGTAAATGAATATTTTAAATAATTAGTAGGTATTACTATGCGGAATGCTACAATGCAAAAGTTATGACATAATTAGAGAACAAGCATGGATTATAGCAGAATAATTCATAAATATTAACTTTTAGAAGATTTTAAAGTTTCACCAAAATGTCCCCAACCGTCAAAATGTCAAAATGCCCCACCTGTCAAAATCTCGCCCAGAGAACACCTCTTATTATATTAGTATTTATTGCATTTTGTACTTATTATTTAACTATTATACTTAATTCTGATTAACAAATTTAATTACAATTTGAATGAATTGCATAATGGCTTTTTAAAAATTAAACTTTCTTCGTTAATTATGCATATGCTAACAAATATAATATCAAAATACATTACAATATTTTCATTTTTTTTTGGGTACCACGAAGAGCATGTCTTACCGGACACCATTATTAACCATATTTTCTAGAAACATCATATTATAATTATAATAAGGTTTGAACTTTTTTATTGTAATAATTTTCTACATATTAAGAAGGAATAAAACTCGATATATGAGCATTTTACATCTTTGTGGCAAACTTAATAAAGTTTGCTTTTTAATCAGCTCAGTGGAGCGTGGTACGTAGAAAGGAGAGCGGATGTTTATATAAACTGATATCCTGCGGCACTTCCGTTATTCATACTGAAGAAAGAAGTTTTTGAATATATGCCACTTAGCTTGATGTAAGACCGGGTATTTTCCAAGGAATTCGTGTAAAAGTATATTACATGTAGGTACTTGTTCAAATCTGCACAAATTCAAATTGTGAAATATTTTTAAAGCTTAAAAATTATTTAAATACTCTCTCGTGTATAATAAATACTTCAAATATTATATTACGAGGCCCTTGTTATATGGTAACAAATGTTATAATTTTCAGTAGGTAAAATAGTACCTATTTCTAAAAATGCTAAAAGAAATGTGAGAAACACATACATCATTTGGCCCGACTTTTACATGCAATTGCTTTTTTGGATCGTCAAGTCAGTTGCGGGTAATAACTGAACAATTATTAAGTGTAATTATTAAGGTTTGAAAAATAAAAAAAGACTAGTAGTAATACAAACTAGCCTTAATACAATATACACTCAGTTTTTTTTATTTATATAAAAGATAAAATGAATGAAATATTAGATTCTAAAATTGTTTAAGGTTACATTCTGTACCTTCTGTCATTTGAGTGTCATTTTTTATACCCTTTTTCTATACGTACAAAAATATTAAAAGAAGAGTTGAACACTATATTATATATATATATATATATATATATATATATATATATATATATATATATATATATATATATATTCTGTCATCTTAGTGATTTTATAGGTGGTTCATTGGACTATGCGATTTGGAAAACGAAGAAGTTGCTTGGGTAAAGGGTAACGGTCTTATCAAAAAATCGCAAGTTCAATTTCACAAATATAGATAAAGGAAATCAATAAAAATAATTAAGTTTCAAATATTTATTCGACACCATATTATACGCACTCCAAATATACACCAAATTGTAACAAAATGTTGGAAGTTTCTGTAATATCATGTTATTCGGTTATCCTTTAAAATTTAACCGTAACGTGATATCATTATAAATTCCTTGACAATATGTTATTTATAGTATAAATTTTATACAAGACTATGACATATCAAATGAAACGTACAGAAAAATTAACCAATCACAAAGAAATGTCTTACACAAATTCAAGTAAAATGCAAAAAATAATAATTCGGAGTTACAGTTACAGTCCTGCTTCACATTGTCAGGCTGTTTCAGAATGACTTTAGAACCATAGATCGGTATTTAAATATATTTGAACCAATTTTATTGCTAAACAAATTTCAATGTTATAAAAAATCTTAATATTAGTAAAGTATAAATGATACTTTTTGTTTTTTTAATAATAGATGATGTAGCTATTTTTTTTGGAGGCAAAACAGCCATTTAAAAATTCAAAAAGAACAAAATATTGAACTAAGACATTTTTCAAATTCAATTTCGATTTTTTACATTCAATTATTTAAAATTTATCACCTATATCAATGTTTCAATGTATTGTAGTTGTCAATAAGTTAGCGCAACTTACTGTTACAGTTAAACATAAAGTATTCATTTGGGCCCACATTCATTATCATTATTATTTGAAAACAAAAACAAAAACTGCATATAGAAAATAATAATTAATATTAATTTAAAATTACAATGAAAATAAAACCACAAAACGCGGTTTAGGTTGTTCTTAGCTTTTTAAAATTATGAACTATATAATAACTTGCAAACTGTTAAAGTACATAAAAATCTTTGCAGTATAAATATATTACTAAAAAAAATATCCAATTCCTTCAAGGAAGCTTTTCTTTTAAAAAAATATTTGTTTTAGTTCTAGTAGTTCTAGCAACGAAGTCTTTAAATTAACTTACATTAAATAGTTTCTTACACTACCTTTGTTAACTAAAACAAATATTATTTTAAATGCGAAGATAATGCGATAACGAAGACAAATTTGTCACATAACCATATACGAGTAAATTCCTTTTGATTTTTTTAAATTTACTTAATAAATATAATGAACACTATACAAAATAAATGTACAAAATAATAATATGTATTATAAATTTTTGCGAAATTATACATAAGAGCGAATTATTTATAGTCAATTCCGTAATTCGTTTGCTGTACAATAATTTATTACAAATGTATTGACAAAACAGCACAAATACGACAAAATGCAATCTAATTTCTAAAAAAACATTTTAGCGCTAGATTAATTACACATCCAAATATAAAAGTTAATATTAAAGTTATTTTGGTTATTTGGTCAAGGATATCAATTCTTTCATAGAAATATAACATTTTCAAGACTATCCTGCAAACTTAAAAAAGTCAACATGTATACAACTGTTATGCTCTGCAGGAACGATATTATTATGGTTTTCAATTTCATTAGCAGTCCAAATGCCTTATATGCTTAAATTACAAAAAAAATTGAAAACTCAAAGTATGATATATCCCATCAACAACATCCTTTGAAAATGTCTCTACGCACATAATAGTAAAGAATATAGAACAGTAGGAAGCATAAAAAGTTATAGGCAACCTTTTGAGACATTTATGGTTTATACTTTATTCAATGAATGTTAGATGATATACGATGGATCGTAATTTATGACGAAAGCTCCATGAAGTGGTTCGATAACAATCCTTATTATCACACAATTAAGCATCTATTTTTATGCTAATATATGGAGTAAAACTGATCACAACATGGTTATGCAATAATGGCACTGTATATATGTATTTTAAATCTATTTTTTATACATTTATATTTATTTTATTATAATTTGAAAAGGCATCTTTTGATTAAAAGATGATTATGAGTATAATAAGTTTGATGAAATATAAACTCACATTTTGTCACAATGAGGATGACAAAGTTTATTTATTGACTAAATCACACATCATTACTTAACTCATCAATTCCTGGGAAGATAAAATTATGGACGAGTACTAATTATTTTTGTTCTTTATTTACTTTAAGTAACATAATTCCTAGTGCATTACTGTTAAAGTACTTTTGACTTTGCATTCACCGATATTGAATACTTGAAAGTATCATCGTTGTTCATTTTATTCTAACCTAGATTTGACTGGCTGCCAATTTTTATACCACTTATATCACCACTATTTACAGCGGCTCAGAGTTTGATATATAAAAAAAACTGGTACTAGGGTAGAATATTATTATTACCTATTGATTGCGAAGAAGTTAGTATTTATTTAATAATCTTTGTTCAATTGCATAAAACACAACGCGAAACAGGATTTACACGTAATATCACCAAAGGACATTTAAAAAAATATATTAACATTTTAGGAAAATGCACGAAAAATAATACTTAAAAATAAATTAGTACCCTGTTTACCTTTGGGAACCAAACAGGATTATGGAAAAAAGAAAATTAACGAAATCCTGGAATGAAAGCACGTTAATATATCCATACGCATATCGCACTCGTCCATATGTTATATAGATTAATTTATTAGTGTACAATATTTACTTATCAAAAACTACTTACAATTAACACATCTCAGTTAAAATAACTTTACAAAACATTACAACATATTCATTAGAAATAATTTATACTACAAATTTGCAATATTTTCTTTGATAATTTACACTTAATACCTTTTAGTCATTTTGCACTATGTTATTGTTATATCCACATTTATTAAAGTGTACGTCGTGTAGGGTGACAATAATTTATAATATTTTCAATGCTTCATCACACAGAAGTATGACACAGATGTACGACAAAGCTGTTTAAGTTCATAATAATTTTTATGTTTCTGCTTTCTTTTTACTCATCCATATTAAGTATTTTCGTATCACTGATAACAGTAGATACTAAATTAAATAGAGGGGTAAAGTTTACATACCTACATATTTACAACGAACATACAATTATCCCATATTGAACTTATGTTTTACCACTAACTTACATTATTTACAAGGCCATTAATATATTTGGCAGACAATATAATATTATTTATAATATATTTACACGATAAAATAATTAGAAATTACAACTTTGTCCGTGTATTCACTACAACCTCCGCAGTGTCCAATTTTTCTAATTCTCATACAGATATCTCTTGAATCTGAACTCGTTTCTTCATAATCCCCGGCGGTACAGGGGTAGTTGCCGCTGGGGGTACTCTTAAAATACCTGAACCACCGGCGGCACCCGATTCAGAATCACCATTAGTCTCCGACGCGTCTGATGAATCCGCAACGGGACCAAATTTGACCTGTGTAGAACTATCAACCACCCGTGGTTCAAAAGTGCTAGTCCTTCCAATAGCATCTGGATTTCGACCTTCTAATCTCTGTATATCAGGTTGCTGAGTATCGATGCAAACAACACTTCCAGCTTCTATTGCACTACCTACGCTTACATCTGGCAAGGAACTTCGAGCTGCACGATGTTTCTCGTCATAACAGCTATACTCTCCAAATGTAGGCTCTCCACAGTCCGATAACGTCCGTAAATCAAATTTGGAAACCGAACCGCGTGGCACGTGCGCAGATTTGCACTCAAAACCGAATCCTTTACCATCGAATTTACGTACTTCATAATCTAATTTTACATCGTAATTATCTGAAGATGATGAGCTCCCGGCCTCGGCTAAATCGTCTTTGCATCGCCGAGGCCGGGAGCCCCTTTGATGATATATACCTGCAAATATAAGAACATTTAGTAAAAGTAGGAAACAACCAACAGCAATCGTCACCGTGAGAGCTGCAGTATATGACTGATAATGCGAAGAAGCTAGTCTCCGAAGTAAGGCATCATCGGGTTGAATTGGTGTGGTTGTAGCGTTAGGTGGACATTCCGTCGATGCAGGTGGTGCTGGAGAGGGCTTCGGCGCAGCACGAGACGGTGGAGTACTTCGACCATCACCTCGTGCATTTCCAATATCAATATTAACTACATGGGGCACGTGGTCACGTGATAGTGATTGAGTTCTTACAGCACCTGTTAGGAAAAAAAATGTGACAATGACGTCAACCACATGGAGTACGAATAAATAAACTTCATGTGTGATTAAATTGGTAATTGGATTATCTAAGGATCAGATATTTTGTATTAAAAATAATATTTACAGTAATTAACAACCATTACTTTGTTAAAAGTAACATCTCAAAGTCTTATTAACAACAAAATACAGCAAACTCTTGAGCATCATGACGTAATAGTTAATATATCACTATTACTTTTATGACAAATTTTCTATCATTAATATTAATTTAACTCTTATTTAGACGCATATCATGTTATGATTTAATAATTACTCTATTATTGAAGACTACCTTCGTAATAATTCGCATTATCGTCTTGGAAGTGATGATGCCTCATGGCAGCGTCAGGTAAGTCTGACCCAGGTCGATGCAGCTGCGGTATAAGGGATAACCATAAAGACATTTTGTGACCACGATAGTGACTCCTCATTTCCGATTGTCCACCTGTGATGGAGATTTTACAATGGAAGTTAAATTATATTGTCAGTTAATTAACACGTGAATTTAAGCCAGGTCATTAGTATATAATGTTATAATTTATTACATTGATTTAAACTAAACAACAAAAGCTAGAGTATATTTCATATAGAAAAAATTCGAATTCTTTTTTATAGTCTGGAATCGTCATGAAAACTAGGCCATATGTTTTCTTATTTTCATTTATGCAGGAATAGTCCGTGTAACTAAAGTTTGCCTATTATACTTACTATTACTTCTGAGATTCTTTAGTGTCTATGCAATATGTATATTAGTATATCTTAGGGCAGCTATAGTGTTATTAGTGTAAAACGTATTTGAGTTAATAGATTTTGCACATTTTAAGTAAAAGATCATTAAGTATATACATATATAGTTTGCACTTTATAAAGAATTACTATATAAATTTCATAGCAGGAATTTAGTTTTTGCTGATGTTTATTGTAGATTTAATCAAGAAGTAAAGCTATTATAAATTGAATCAGTTCAATCAGTCAATCAATCAGTTCAATCAATCAATTAGTTTCTATATACTTCTCGGCATCAAAAAACGGAGTCCAATATACTATATAATTTAATTTACTATTATACTAGCATATTATAATAAGTTTAATAGAATACTGATTGCTACTCATTATTTTTATTATATTAACTATTATATCCATGTTGAAATATTTGCATTTTAGACTGCATGGCCCATAGTTAAAAAAATGGCAAACATACACCGAATATCTGAAAATGCCAACACATTAATTTTATCACATTCAACAAATTTAATTTAAAGGCGGTAGCAGAATGGTAAGGGTAACGAACTGGCGATCGAGAGGTCGTGGGTTCGAATCCCAGCCATTATACTACCGGCGTAAACTCACTCAACATTTAGCTTAGCTAGAGGGGTTAAAAATTTTACTAGTAATTTGTAGCCCAAATAGCTAGTAACCTTAAAAAAAAGTTATATTATATATTACATATAATTGTAAATGAAAATTTTTAGTTCTATTTTATTCACTCATGGACTATAAAAAAAATGCAAGAGACGTACTAATTTCCATATAAAGTTGGTTGATGGTGTCATATGTGTCCCAATAAGGCGTCTGCTCGGGGTTGGGAGGGGGTGACTCTCCCATCACGGGGCTGGGCGGTGGCGTTGCAGAAGGGTCGTTGGGATTACTGCGATGCAAATACTATTTTTAACAGCTGTACTTGTAAAATTAAAAATATTATTTATTTTATACTTTCTTTGACAACGTTTTACCATTAAACTTTATTGTTACTTTTATACACAGATATTCGGAGTATAGTAACAGATTCAGAATAATTTTTTTTTCTTGTTTCCAAAATCATAAGATTATATTGTAAATGAAAATATCTAAGTCATTTTATCCTCATATTGTGTCGTAAAATAAAACTGAGGTAAGTTGACGTCAGGCAGGCGGCCGATCGTAAAAACGCAGCCAAATCATGTGACAGCATGTTTATAACATGTTGTGCTGACTCCACATAGAGTGGGATAAGGGCAGGAAGATGATGAGATGATGATGATTTTATCCTCTTATTGTACTTTATTCGTTTACCACGTTACTACTCTTTATTTTTAATAATAGTATGAATCCAAACATCCCACCGTACGTAAGTTTGTCATAACGTATACTTGAAGACCAGCTTTAAAATAATAAGAATTTAAACTTAAAAACTGCAAGCGACTTCATCTGTTTGGACTATATTAAGGTTACCATAAAGCATATTACATAGTTGAAGGTATTTTAATACTTAAGTTGATGTAAAATACGTTACAGCTAGGGTACAGCTTCTATTTAAAAATAATGATACAGCTACTTATCCAAATACTATTTCATAAAATATATTTTTTTATAAAAGTAAAAGAATGAAACCAATTTTACACTGAATTTAAAGTGCTGAAATAAAGAAAGAAACTGAAGAAAGCTTAATATTATACATCAGCACTCAACTTCAGAATTAAATAATTTTTTCATTCTAATTGTATCTTAAAATACTTTCAGAGTCCTGAATGTTAAATTATTATTTAAATTACAGCCACTGAATCCTCTTGCTAAAAGATGGAAAGTGATTTATCTTGTGATGTTAATTAAAATGTCCCCTTTGAGGAACGTCCGTTTTAAGAGACGTTTAATGGCATACAATTACGTATGAAGGAATTCCGTGATATTTTAATACTAAGCATTTTTGAACTTTTCTGCTTTTAATTTGCTTTTATCTTACCTCGTTAAATAAATTAAAAGATTAATCTTTCAATTTATTTAATTTATCATATCGCTTATAAATACAACATAATTATTTTAATTTTAAGCCGTAACATAAAAACAACGTAACATGTAGGTACGTCACGATTTCGTCTTAACAAATCTTAATGCGAACCGGCGTTCGATACATTTCGAAAAATATTTAATAATCTTAAACACAAACATGGTACAGATCGAATCGTTCTGATTTAGTAGAGATAATTTATATAGATAGATGGTACATGAATGCTAAAAAATAGTAAATGAATGCTAAAAATGAATGCTAAAAAAGAAGAACTGTTTTTTTTTTATAATAACCACCCGTTTATTCGTATCACAAGTAAATTACGTCAATATTATAAAAAAAATAATACAATTTGACCGAACCAGAAATTGAACCCACAATTTTCAATTCACCCTCTATTTTCACTAGTTTACAAAACGCGCTCAAAGTGTTACCGTAGTACTCATAAAGCCAATGTTCATCAAAATGCTTAGTAAACATTTAAATAGCAGGGAACTTAAAAGTAAACATGCTGTTACAAGACACATTTGAAAATAGACTATGTAGATATTCATGAATTAAACCAAAGGTATCGTTATTTGCTACATATGATTTTATGACTGGTATAAAACTCATAAATAGTTTTAATTCTAAATAAATTTCGCAATTTTACAACCACATTTCATACACCACACTTTAATCATCTAAGCCAACCTTTTTCAATGAACGGGCCAATTTAAATTATATAACTTTTTGGTGGGTAACACTAACTCATAATTTACAAAACTTTATTTTGAATACTATTAGAATAAAAAAATATAAAATTTGAAAAAAACTTAAGACTTCAATTTAGTATGTACTACTGTTTTTATTATAATTTTTTTTACGACAATATATTATTGTAAGAAAGTCTATAAAATAAATTCAATTTTAGCTTTAAATTAATTCAATTTATTATATTCTTGGCGGGCCACATAAATATGTTTAAAAGACAGCAAGTTGCCCGCGGGCCGCGTGTTGCTCATCTCTGATCTAAGCCATACGCCAATATTTACGCCGTGGTATCCAGTTGAATAGACCGCCCTCTTTCTTATCGAGTAAGGTAAGTTGACGACAGGTAGGCGGCCGGTCGTAAAATACGTAGCCAAATCATGTGACAACATGTTGTGCCCATCCCACTTAAGAGTGGGATAAGGGAAGGAGAATGATAAAAGAAGACAAAAAATCCGACGTGAACATATATCAAATGATGTATACAAATATTTTATCGTACAATAACATCCGTTTAAAAGAAATGAAAATTCATAACTCGTATGAACTGTTTCCTTATAAAACATTCCTTTATTTTTTTAATGGTCTGTTTACAATAACATATATGAGAGAGAATTTTTTCAGATTTCAAGTGTTCTATTTTACTGAAGAAACAGAAACAATTATTTACATTTTTATTGTTTTATCGAACAACAAAATATATAGCCGTGTGGTATCCGGCTGAGAAGAATAGACCAACCTCTTTTCTTACCAAGGTGTCGTAAAAGGCGACTAAGGTAAGTCGACCCGCCGTGGGGTATCCGGCTGAGTAGAATAGACCAACCTCTTTTCTTACCAAGGTGTCGTAAAAGGTGACTAAGGTAAGTTGACGTCAGGCAGGCGGCCGGTCGTAAAAACGCAGCCAAATCATCTGACAGCATGTTTATAACATGCTGTGCCGACCCCACTTAGAGTGGGATAAGGGCAGGAAGATGATGATCGAAGAACAAAATACAAGGTTTAAAAGGAACCATTCACAACTATAATAATATATTTTGTTATAATTTACACTATCGTAAGTGGTAAAGCATAGTTAATGTGTAGAACCGGCTATGTTCACATGTTCACATTATCCTATCGGGTATGATTTGATAGATAAAAGATCTTACCCGTATTTCACAAAATTCGCGAGGTAGTGCACGCATAGCTTGGAAACCCGTTGTTCTTGCTGCGAAAAATTCTGTTGGTGATGAGATTGGGATAAGGGAACCCCAAGATAGTATGGTAGCTCTTCACCATGGACGGAACCCGGTCGCTGCCAACAAACAGAATAATAATTTAATTTATTCGTTAAATGTTAAATATTGAGTTACGTGGAAATGTCCCCAAATTTCTTGTAAAAACCTTTTTCAAAAGCATTCAGTTTTTTAATAGGTTTTCATTAATGTATTACGTTGAGAACGTTTTAATATGTTTACATAAAAACGTTTTCAAGAGAAGTTCGTTCCAGTTTTTAGATAAAATATGACAGTAATAAATTTCAGCATTTATAGAACTTTAATATCTCAAAACAGAATGGTATTTAAAAATGAGCAGATGGAATTTTTCTGAAAAGATTAAGGGGAATAAAAACATCGTAAAGCTTCTTAAGTTTAATCCTACACAAGGCCTTAAAACTATTAAAATACATACGGAATACAATACAGTTAAGCCTACAGGCTTAATGCGTTCATACTAATGTAATAAATACGAAAGGCTGTCTATCTGTTGTACTGGTGCTAATTATTTTTATGAACCGATGGGTTTTCCACTTTGAACGTCTCTTCAAGGGATTTTCGATTCGCCATAAGATATTGCTAGGGCAGTAAAGTTTTGCGGCCCCCTACGCCTACTTTGAGGACACCTGTCCAATTAGTGGGCCGTCTATGGTCACACGGTCTTGCGGTGGCTCAAGGTGTGGGTAGACGCCTAACCACACCTTGGGACCCGAACGTCCATCGATACTTTAAACTATGTCTCGTGCATATTTCCACTTTAGTCACATACCAGAAATTTAGTTTTTTATATGAATAACCTTTGATATTGCCTTACAGTAGAATAATAAAAAAATATATTACAATAAATACACTAAGATAAATAGCTGCAAAATCATCATTTTATTCAGTCAATTAAAATAATATATTTCTAAGATATTGATGCAGGAAGATGCTGAGAATTCACTTAAAATTAGTTATCTATATGTAAAATATTTAACCTATCTGTCTCTCTAACACATTTCCCTTTTTAACTTAGACCACTATGAGGTGAAATTTCAATGAAATATCACAGGTCCTTAATATACTTCACATAAAATCACAAACTATTCATCTCATTGTTTAAGCCCTGAAACGTCTGTAGTGATATCTCTGATTAGATATGTATCATTAAAAAGAAAATGTATACTGATGGCTTTTTTGGCAACATATACAACTCTCAAATAACCATTACGGCAATGACGCTTAGAATAAAGTTTATTGTTTTGCTACAACCAGTATCAGGGTTTGTGGCGGACCTATGCCCTGTCCATAAAGAGGGTGGTAATTATTCTATTAGAATACTAATATTTCATCTAGATTGATCAGAAGATTAATTTTATTTGTGTAATAATTTCATTTGTTTATGGGTGACAACTCGCACCTTTTTAACCCACGTACCTAACAGTATTTATTTATTTTTTTTAAACAGGAGAAAACCCCTTATGGGTACCGCCGCCCGACGGGGACAGGCGACGGTTATGTCGGACTCGCACCGACTAAAACAACCTGTGTGCTCCACTACGCTGCTGGTGGCGGGGATAGGGTACCTATGAAGACATTGCCCCCCATCCCCGCCAGCAGAAACTCTGTAGCCCAGAGTGCGCCACCTCTGGGTCGGGGCCTCTCTGAAAGTATTTGTGCCCTAAGAGGTTTAAGTCCTTTTAACCGATTTGACCTTTACCGCATTCAGAGCTTTGGGCAGTCTTTGGAACCATTAGAAAGATACAAATAATAAAGCAATATGACAATCATAAATAGATACACGATAACTAAAGTTACACTACAAAATAGGCGGGATTTAAGATGGATAATTATCACACAGTAATCATTTCCCAGGTTGACAGTACGAGTGACTAATAAAGATTCAATCAGCCACTGTGTCTTAATCATAGATAGTGATAGTCTTACAAAAAATAATGAGAGGGAAGATGAAGCTTGTATACTTATGTTTGTCTAATCACATATAAAAATGAGTGACCGATAGATACACCCTCATTTGCTTTCTCTTTATTTCTCTAATAATATGGCATATTTTAAGCTGGCTTTCCTCCACTAGTACAATAACTCTATGGTCAAAAATTTGCATTATGCCAGTAGGTAAATTGTGATTTTTTGAAAACTCCAAGAACTCGTGCGTCAAAGCTAAGTACTATAAAATAGATTCAGATATAATACGCGTTTGTTCAGGCTCATTAAATAATACAGTCAAAACTAACAAAAGAGTACACCTACAGAGATTTCACTTAAAAGTTCCACTTACCATGTTTCAGCAAAACGCTTTCATGCTCACATTCACGGTAAATAGCCTCAGCAAGTCGGAAACATACGTGCCTAAACCTATTTCATTCAGAGAGTTCAAGCGCCATTTTAAAGTTGCAGTTATTATGTCGGCACTATAGCCACTCAGCCTAGCAGTACGGCATTTAGCAGGGCTAGCTTATTATTATAGCCAAAAATGATCGATATTTTAAAGTTAAGTCATGCTAAACGTATTCAATTAATTTATAACAGTTGTTTCACGACTATTACCTAATGTTAGTAATGATGTAGTAAAGGACTAATTTTTAGAATGCATGACGATTCCTATACGGCATCTAAGCGAAAAGAGCCGGCACTTCGATTATATTGACAGCTTCTTCTGAAGGTTGTAAACAGACTCTTTCTACGCGATTGGTAAGACTACTTACTATAAACGATTTTGCCACCTACATGATGCTAATAGAAATAACGGTGTATGTCGGCTCTGGTGTTCAAGGTGTGGTGTCTGGTGTAGAAGATTAAACCCTTAGTAAATCATTAAAATTATGTTATTAACGAATCGAGAGCAGTATTTATACGTTAATAATAAATAAAAAGATATGTAAGAAGATATTCGCCATTGAGAGTTTGAATAACTCTGAAATCTATTCCCATAAACATGCAGCTGCAAAAGTTGGGTTAGCTGGAAAAACAGTTTGTTTTAAATTACAAAACAAACAATACGCATATTTTAATATAATACTTTGAATGTGAGGCACATTGTGTTTGTTTTTTGCAAAGGCTTTCATGTTTCGTTCACGGTAAATAGCCGCTTCTAATTAGAGTCGTACATACCAATGCATATTTATAAGAAATATTTAAGTTGAACATTATATAAGTATTTTAGTAATAAAATAGTGCTGCTTGTCACTGATGTAAACTATAATTAATATGAACCTGGGGGTTGGATTCTTCATCTCTTTGCTCGCCATGATACTAGAACGGATTAAAGCATATATTTATTGTACTAGAGTAAGTGAGTCATAGGCAGGCCTATTAGTGAGTGTCACAATATATCCTTACTAGGCATGAATAATATAACAAGTCCAAAACGCAGACATCCATTAGGTCACCTAGGTGACCTTATGGCCCAAATTTCATGGCAGCCATAAATTTACAAGTTTTTATGTGCGATATAAAAGAGTTATCGACTGAAATATTTACCATATAAATGAGTCAATCCCATTATGATTAAACATATAAAAGGACGTAAGTCGGTTTATCAACGTATTCACATCTAGTACGGAAATAATGAGAGGGATGATGAAACTCGTATACTTATATTGGTGTAATTACTATACTAATATTATTAAGAGGAAAAATTTGTATGTATGTTTGTAATCTTTTCACACAAAAACTACTTGACCGATTTGAAAAATTCTTTCACTATTGGAAAGCTGCATCTTTACTGAGCAACATAGGCTATATTACAATAAAAAATAGGAATCCGTAATAAAAATGTAATAAGGTTTAAAAAATTAGTCATAAAAATCTGACATATCATGCGCTGCGGAAACTATTGATGATAGTAGATATTCAACTGCCATGAGATTGGTATGTACGCGGGTGAAACTGCGGGATATTACTAGTTACATATAAAAAGATATAGATAGTCTTATTTGCTTTACAGCCGCAGCCCTCAACCGCGGCCGCCGTGATACAGACTTCATCAAAGTCGATTGTCAGATATAGTCCTTCAAAACGCGCCGTTTAAGCATAGGTTCGGTCTCTCAGGAGACACCCTTAAGGCGACTCTTCCAAGGAGTTGCGAGTGCATCGATGCACTCGCTCTTACCAATTTTTCTCGGCTAAGCTTTTACTCTTCTCGTCTGTCCTTCCGGTGACGTCGTCAAAGCCATTATGGCTAACAGCATTAATCAATTAAAAAATATATATTTGCTTTCTTTTGTAGTAGGTCACATTTTAGGTTGGCTTCCCTACTCTATTACAATAACTCTGTAGATAAAAGAAAGTCACCTAAAAACGTTAAAAATATTCTTAGCGAGTTGTAATTAGCACCGAGAATATCCATTTGCGCTTTAAATTAAATTTATTCAGTCCTTTGTTATACAAGCATTTAAGATAAAAACGAGTTACAGTCTATTTATCTTACGTTATTAAATAAAGAAAAACTAGTAATTTGTGTTTATAAAATATATACCTACAAAAATTTGAGTGTTTTATGGAAATTTTCGACCATTTGTAAAATTTTGTCGGTTATACCATTACTTAATATACCTATGTAAGATTTCTTACTCACATAATGTTATTAATTATTTATTACAATCGTTCATCATACCATTCGTGAGGAATATATGGTGAAAACTTTGCTTTATTTGTAATGTACATGAACGTGAAAAATTAATTTACTTGCGGATAGTCTTTATCTTGAGATAGATGATGGAAATGGGTGAAGTAAGTGGTACCACCACGTAAGGCATGAAGGTAACCAAGTCTTATCAATGGAGCTGCCGTCCGCCCATCGCTTAACACCTGTAACAAAATAATAGAGAATCAAACTTGTTCATTTTTTTATTTTTAAAAAACCTACACCATTTCAATTATAACAATCATATAAATAGTTAAAATTTTATAAGCTAATAAGGAAATTTATTTCCTTGTGTGTATGCGTGTGTGTGAGTGTGTGTTTATGTAAACTATAAATTCCAACCCTTTTTATTAAAGAAGAATACTGGATGTTTAGCATGTTATCCAATGCAGTTACATCGATATGAACTTTGCCTTAGTTTTGTAGCAAACTGTATTTATCTGAATAAATATTCAGTGTACATTAAACGCGGTAACAGTTATATAGAGTAATAGACTATAAAGCAATAAATTAGTATGTATTTCACGGCAGCTAAAGGCAAATTAATTTCGGATTGCGTTAATTATGTTTATTTTAGCTGCGTCCTTTCATATTTACATTTATTTGATTTGACAATTTATAATTACTTTCCATTCGTGAAATTTGTTTTATTTTGACTTTAATATAATTATTATGAAATGCTTGCATGATAACAGAATAATAAATAACTGAATAGTTTATAAAATAACAAGCTTTTACCTGCAACTTGGCCAGCGTGGACATCAATACATTGATAGAAAGCATTTTCTAAAATGTCATTATTTAATTCTAATTTAAATGAGTTAATCTTGTATATATATATATATATTTTCCGAATCTCGGAAACGGCTCCAACGATTTTCCTGAAATTCAGCATGTAGGAGGTTTTGGGGGAGAAAAATTGATCTAGCTAGGTTTTATGTAAAAAAAATATTGTTTTATCCCTATTTTTGGGCATTAAAAACACTAACATTTATATTGAATTCAATTTTCGTCATTAACTGTCAAGTCGACGTAGCTTATTCGGTTAACGGGCAGCCTCGATAAATGTGAATGCCAAGGATCGATCCCAACTAAATAATTTTTTTTTCTTTTTTTAATTTTTTTTTTTTGTAAAAAATTACCGAGCGAAGCTCGGTCACCCAGATATTTTAATCTAAAACGGTAAAGGTATTTTTTGCGTGATGAAGTACTTACATATTATGTTATATATTTTTAACATCTTTAAGGACCTTATATAACAAAGTCTCATATTGCATCTATCTATTATTCTACTTGGTCCGTATAAACTCAAAATTTCCCGTATGTGACAAAATCCGTGTTTTGTTTAAATCTCAACCTAAATACGCAACGTACTTTAAGCCTTTCATACTTAAGATTATGATGCCTTACGCCGTATAATTTTAATAAACATGTAAGAAGATATCGCAAAATAACAATATCTCTGGCCAAAATTAATCTAAGTGCAATTTGAGTGCGAAAGGGTCCGTTTGATGTGACCATGCTGGTTACAAAAATCTAAAGATTTCATGATCTAAGACAATGAATAGACCAATACTTTACTAGTATTGAAACGCCTATATTTCATCCCCGTAGAGCTTAAATTTACAAAAAAAAATCACATTTCCAAAAACTTCAGTTGATATATGAAGTTGATATTTGTGAATACAAATTATGCAATTGGCCTTTTATATTTTTATAGTAATGGTTCCCAGTTTGAAGATTTCTATAAAACATTATTAAATTACCTTTCTGCTCGTATACAAATTTTTCTATACAAAAGCTATAAATATCATTATAATCAATTTTCATACATAGTTAAAAATTCAACTTAGTAGAAGTTAGTTATATTTATGTTTAGTAGTATGTATAGTTTGTAATACCGCCGCCAAAGCCTTAACCGTATTGAATCAAATTTGTAAACTGAGTCTCGCCTACCTCTAACATTTTAAAATTTGCTAAAATCAATATTGATGATACTCAGATTGTCACTCATTACTTGCCACCATTGTTGCCCACAGTATTGTAGAGTAAAAAAAGCTATCATTGACAAAATACTGCCTCGATCAAAACAAAGCTTCAAATCGCGAACCTCACAAATTTTATCAAAGATAATATTTCAAAGAAATGTTTTAAAGGCTACATTATACTCAAAGTATACCCAAGCGTCATTAACTTCCTTTCAACAGCGTAAGAATGACTGGTGAGTTACGGAAACAGCTCGGGGCTTAAATGAAGATTGCCTGTGATCCAGAGGTGACATTTACATCATCGATACATATTAGGTGTATATTTTAAGTATATACTGCCTGCATGCACTGCTTGTATTATTCTCATCCTCCTGCCCTTATCCTACTCTAAGTGGTTTTGGCACAACATGTTATAAACATGTAGTCACCTGATTTAGCTACGTATTTTACGACCGCCTAAGTTCCGTTTTGCGACACCTCGGTACAAAAGAGGCATATTCTACACAACCGGGTACCGCACCACACGGTGGATTAACTTACCTTAGTCGCTTTTTAAAACACCTTGGTAAGAAATGAGGGTGGTCTATTCTACTCACCCGGATACCACACGCCGGTTCGACTTACCTTAGTCGCCTTTTAAGACACGTCGGTAAGAAATGAGGGTGGTTTATTCTATTAATCCGGATACCACACGGGGACTGCATACTCTGTTAGTAATTGAATGAAATTAAATATAAATTGATGAAGGGATATGTTTACATGAGGTGAACTTCGGTCAACACTATCACAAACTAGTATACTTTCATACATTTAAAATGAATAGCATATTGTATAATTTAGATTAAAATACAAATATTAATTAAGCATAATAAAATATGTAGCATTTTTAAGATGTAGTTAGGATTTAAATACACTACAGTATATACTGTTTATAGGGGTAGTGGTGGTTGATATATCCAATAGCGGAAGCCATCACATAAACTGAGTTTGATAGATGAGGCGGTATTTCGCAGCAGTGATCCAAAAACTAATATACTTTAAATTGTTAAAAAAACACTCGTAAAATATCGTTTACAAAAAAGTAAACTTAATGTTGCAATTTAAAGTTATATTGCGATTAACCATTATTTTAAAGTTAAGATGTTTTTAAACCCAAAACACTATTATGCAAACTAAAGATATAAAGTAAAATTAAAATTACAATGAATACAGAATGTACTCACATATTATTAGTTAGTACTTAACTGACTTTATACATTCAGAAACTAAAACTAACAGTTTTTTATTTGGACATAAACTGGATTTCTCAGAAGAAGAAGGTTAACTTTAATTGAAATACCTATCGTTGTGAATTCTTAATTGAGAAAGTGATCATAACCAAACGTATGCTAAGGCATTGACATAACAGCGGAATCCCTCAATGAATGTTATGAAATAAGGAAGGAATGAAGGAATGTTAGAAAGAGACAGAAGTGTCGGCTAATTCCTTAATTTAAAATATTTAGCCATTAGTCTTCTACTAGCGCTAATGTACAACCCTTTTGGTCACTAAACAGCTAGTCCCAAATAAGTCCAATTTCACGATTTTCTATTCAAAAACTTCGCTATTTAACCCTGAATCGCGGATTATAGCATAATTATTATATCGCTTCTTAAAATATCCCTACTTTAAATATTTTCTTAAAACAACGTTAATTAATCAAATATATATTTAGACAGAATTTTCAGAGATTTCCTTACAAGGATCCGTATTGAGTAATTAATATACAACACTGACTCAGCATAAAAAAACGTAGATGGATAATATTTAATTATATCGTCTATGGCTTCAAATTTATGCTCATAAATAAATGTCTTTGAAAGATATTTCTCGGAGTCTCATGTAAAATGTTTTGAAAGCAATTTAGTATTCAATATACGAGGGCGTCATTATTGTGCTTTGTATATCTACACATCGTTAGTACGCATATATGAATTCCGCTTGATGCATATATTGAGAACGTACGTGTTTTCATAATAACAAATAACAAAAACTACTGATTTGGTAACGGAAATAAAATATCTACAAGTTGATTCATTAATATGTGATGAAACAAATAAAATATTATATCAGGAAAATGATGAGACCATTCAATCAGGAAAAAGGTTGTTGTTATTATTCCATATTTCATTTCACAACAACTTACTTACTTACTGGATAATACAGTTATAGTGACTGTCCCGTTGGCGCAGAAGGTAATTACCCTGCCTTCAGTTTCGCGGGTCTCGGGTTCGATTCCCGCCGAGGGCCCACATTTTCTATAAATGACTTTTTTGGTCTTCGAGCCTGGGTGTATATATTTTTATTTAAGTATGTTTTTAAACATTATATAAGTAAATATTCAGCAGTTATCTGTCTACCATAACACAAGTATTTATTTACTTACTTTGGAGATGGACGACCGTGTGTGTAAATATATTTATTTATTTCTAGTGATAAATTTACAACGATAAATTAGTAATGTTATTGCTTATAAAATTAAATGTTGTCTCCTTCTTGTTACGAGCCCAAGGAATTATTTAATTCGTTCGAGGCTTAATATAATCGTCACTACCCCAGTTCCTAACTTAACATAATAAATTATGTACAACTTTAAGTCGTGCCTATTGTGCAACAATATTGTAAGAGGAAGTCAGGGACGAACACTTAGTTCATTAATCATAATGCCTTGGGTCACGTAAACTGGATTCGGCCACTTTTACGTGTCTGCGTCTTATCAACAGGAAAACAAAACAATAGCCGGTAAAAATGGAACACGGAGCACAAGAGATACGTTCGCTGAAAAACAAACATCGTTTTTATATCTTGTGTGAGGTGCACAGACAAATAATTGCATGCAGAAGATATGAAAACTGTAGTGTAGGTCTATAATTTACTGAAAATGTTCTTTCAAAACTTCTGCAACATATGGGTAACCAAACACTGTTTTATTAACACTGTGAATTAAATTTTTTATTACAACCTTGCTTGATTTTATATCATTAACCTTGGATGAAAGTAGAACATTAACAGACGAGACCTCGGCATATCAATTAAATAAAAAAAAAAATATTCAAGTTATAATAAAATTATTTTGCTATAATCTGCAATAAAGTAAATAGAATATATATATAATGCTAAATATAGGCGGTAAAATCGCAAAACCTTTGCCTTTGAAGTCTATCTCCTGATGATGCTTCGGTTGCGGGGCGAAACAATCGCTGAGTTTGTGATAGTTAAGTTAGTTAAGTTTGTGTAAGTGTTTCTACGAATCCTGTATCTGTCGGGTATGACAACGGATAGTACATTCTATATTTAGCATTGTATATATTTTCTATTTACTTTATCGTGAATTATAGCAAAATAATTTTATTATTACTTTTGTATTACGGATCTCCGCAGAATAACGCCTAATTTTATAAATTATCTATAGTAAAGTTTTAAATAAGTGCCTTTGAATCGTTAACTCTACTGCTAGTTCGGAAAAATGTTCTTACCGAGAAGAGCTAGCAAGAAACTCGCCGTTTGCTTTGTAATATAAGTTTAATAACTAGTAACATTTTGGCATTCCAATCTTGCTTTAGATTAGTATACGTACATCGGTTGACCCAATTGAAGACAGCAAATAAAATCTATTAAAATTATTGCAACCATTCCAACTGTGCATGATATGTATAGTATTAGCTGGAAGTAAGTTAGGTTACTTACATAACTTGTATATTTTCTTTGTAGAAAACTTTTTAGATCAAATTTGCATTCTATGCATTTCTTATTTAATTTAAAACCAGTAAAATAATCAGTTATACAATTATACGAAGTATTCCGGAAGCTTCATAGTTGCTTACATTTATACTTAAAATCATAATAAACATATGAAATTAACTCGCTAAATTCCATAGAAATTATAATGAATTCCGTACCTCAAGCGTAGCGTCGCGCACGCTAAGCGGATTCTGTACAGGTTTATCCCAGTCCGTATATTCATTCTTTAGGGTGGAATAAATCTCATTGAGGTGGTAGTAATAGGCGTTGCGGACGAAGGTGCGCAGAATGCGGTCTCTCCGGCTCTCGTTGAACCCAAACTCTAAGTCTTGAGCATTGAATTCCAAGTAAGATTCTGCAAGTAATGGCATCTCATTCATTTGCATAAATTTACGAGCAACCTCTCAAGGCATTCATATTTAATTAAAAAGTGGAAAAGTTACCCTAAACGTGACTATTCTATCGCTTTCATATTTTAATGTAAAAATATTTTAGGTATAACATATGTGTATAACTTGTAAACGCTACCAAGTAAATTAAAAGAAAATTAACCTGTAGTGGTGAGACCAAACAAAAGTTCTCTATGGGGAAAATCTGCAAGTTCATGACCGGCAGCAGAAGCAACAGCAGCAGCTCCTGCTCCCAATCGGGAATTATCCATAGGAGGTGGTGCCTACAAAAAAAATAATAATTGGTATAACTTAATTCTTTATAACAAATATTTTATGTTGTTTTGCTGGGATAGTAAAAATATGCCTGCATCCCGTAGTACATAGGTCCCACAGGACCTCCCTTAAATTTTTATTTGTGGATTTACACACGTCAATTTTATGTTATATGTCTATTAAGGCGAATATGGCTAAATCGATTTATCCATTAAACTTTCTTTTACCTGTTAAATTGAAACCATAAATTAAATTTTTATTTTTCTGGAATACGTCAAAGGATACAATTTAATCAAACAGTCTTTTCCCGAAAGTCAAAGTCTATGCCATTTAATTTAATATCTAAAGACTTATAAATATTTTTCTTAATTTTAGCACTGATTTAATCTCAGAATAAATACGTATTATGTAAAAAAATAAAGGTATCAAACCAAAAAAAATAAAGGTATAGGTAAAAAACCAAATTCCTAATATACTATGCAAATATCAATCACATGACCTCAATCATTTATTATTTGTAAAACACTACTGCTACGTGATTTGCCGTTCAAAGAAATAATCTTCAAGAGATCATGTAAATCTTCACCCTTTATATGTATTTAATTTGTCGGAGAGGTCGGAACTGATTAACATTGAAGCCTATCTTGTCGTGAGGTATTAAGTTACTTACGGAAGACGGATTCACAATTACGGTGCCATCGACAAACGGAGCGAAACCTGGCAGAAATCGTGGCGGATCAAGCCGAATCGCAAGTAGATCTGTAAGAGGCTTGTTGCGCAGGCACGGTGCCAGATCGTCCTCTAACAAATCCCCGTGGCACCCAGTGTGCTCCGCAACCTAATATACAAGAAAGTAAAGAAAATTAATTTATAAATTCTCTAAAAAAACATATACTATATATTAAATATAACTTAGTAAAGCCGTGTGGTATCAGGCTGAACAAAATAGTACCACCCTCATTTCTTACCGAGGTGTCGTAAAAGCCGACTAAGATAAGTCGACCCGCCGGGTGGTATCCAGCTGAGTAGAATAGACCAACCTCATTTCTTACCGAGGTGTCGTAAAAGGCGACTAAGGTAAGTTGACCCACCGTGTGGTATCCGGTTTAGTAGAATAGATCACCCTCTTTCATACGAAGGTGTCATAAGACACGACTGAGGTAAGTTGACGTCAGGCAGGCGGCCGGTCGTAAAAACGCAGCCAAATCATGTGATAGCATGTTTATAACATGTTGTGCCGACCCCACTTAGAGTTAGATAAGGGCGGGATGATGATGATAAATAGAACTTAGAAAAGACAAACCTCGTAACTTACAAAACGTATAATAAAGGACTTATTGGACTTGAATTTGCTTTACTAATTTACTTTCAATCTCTCCCATTAAGCTAACACTTAATACGCTATCTACCTTTCTTTTTATAGTAAGCGGTTCTCTTTGCAGCGCCCATGAACTGAGCCCCGACCCGCTTAACAAGATGACACGCCTCAGTAGTTCTGAAACAGATAACCTAATTTAATTTTGTTATTTCCGAGGCGAATCAACTGGCAAATTAAATCTTATATAGAAAAACATTTCGGTTTCAATAAGAAAAATCAATTAACTCAATTGGATAAGCTCTTTGTGTGCGTGGATTTTACTTTTTATATTGATCTAATCAATTATAAAGGTATTGTTACCGAAATCAAATGTAAATAAGACTGGATACAAAAGAGAATTTTTCAAAGGTTATACTGATATAGTTATATTATATTTGACATAGACTGAATAATACAATTTCAAACTATTTAAATGAGGTAATATTTTGAATGATGCCAGATATAGAGATAGGAATGATGCTATATTTTTATTTTAATTAATTTGTCTTGCAACCTTTAGGAAACGTAATTGTTATGTTATTTTTCTTTTATATCGTATAGATACCCTAAATATTAAGTAACAAAGGATTCACAAAGGATCCTTGTCAAGATATCGTATAAAAATTTTCTGTAAATCCCTCTAATTATAAAGAATGGCCGGCCTCATGCATCATACGTGTGCCGGTGTTGTTTGTAGAGATCGTGATCTCCGCAACGGTGATTACAGAAGCTCCGCTGGGTAATTCTTTTTCTGAGCATTTACATTTACGTAAAACAAAGCCTTTTATTGCGGCGAGGCCGGAGGCTGTGATAAAAGAGAATAACCTAGTATTCATAAAAATTTAAAACGTTATATTATGTTCTTATAATTAAAATATGTTTTGTCTTCACCTTATGCAAAATATTTTAGGTGTAGGGATATACAAACTTTTGTTGGCGTTTGGCGCTGGTGCAGTTGACAGTGACCATGCCTTCACTTTCGCGTGTCGTGGGTTCGATTCCCGCCTACACTTTGTAAGAACAATTTGTTGGTTCCTCCTTATTGAGTGTTTTTGTAATTAAGTATGTATTTAAAAATATATAAATATATATTTACCTGTTATCTCTCACCCATAACAAAAGTACTAAGTTACTTACTGTGGGCACGGACGACCGTGTGTGTAAGTGTCCCATATATTTATTATTATTTATTTTCCATAACTCACATGATATAGATCGTACTCGTAGTTGGAATAATACCGGAATTCAATTTTTTTCTTTTAAAATAAATTGCAAACTGCTTCAACAATATAGTGCATATTGTTGAAGCAGTTTGCAATTTTTTATATACATTCTAAACCCACACTTGAGTGATAAAGGACCTTAAGAAAACACATGACACGAAAGTTTAATTACACTCGCCACAGGCCGGTCTAATTATACCAACGTGTCGTCGCATATATCATTTGTTGGCAAGTTTTGTTTACGCTTCACAAATATAGATGGTAATTCTCGTTTCTTCGGTCCCTCTTTTATATCACACATCATTACAAATAAATTTATTGTAAAACGAATTGTGTGTCACAAATAGTATCTGTTCTCTCTCAACTCGACATAAAAAGCCGACTGTCCACCATCTGTCTTCAGCGCATTCTCTCGTATTTTGGCTACATAGGGCGAAGAGTTGATGCCAACCTTGAAAAGCTGGTCATTGGACCGCGAGGCCAGTCTCCAACACGATGGTCTGACCAAGTGAAAGAAGCCACCTCCTCATCCAAATTCTATCAGACGGTGAGGGCTACTTTAGAACGGAATAGATGGATGGCAGATGAAGGCACGAGAAGGGTTCAGGTGCCCACGATCCTCAGTAATGAGGGACCAATTAAGAAGAAGTTTGTGACTTCTTAGAAGTAAGTGCTTTATCTATATTCCGATATTTATATACTAAGTATTCGTCTTCGACTACGCCTTATAAGATAGTCTTTTAATGCCTATGACTCGATAACTGCGTATTATGGTATTCGTTTTATGGTTGAGAACTAACCGCTGGCGATTGTGTATTTATTACGTATATAGGACAATTACAGTCCCTTAGTGCCTCGAGATTAGAGTTCGAGAACAGCGCGAGACTCCATTGATGATTAAGTATAGCTTCGCAACGTGGTTGCTGAGTATAGACCTCATAAAAATATTGGTATCACTCAGAGAGCTATAAAAAGAAATATCATAATATTAGAAATTAAGTCTTAACATCGGAAAGCGCTTAACATTGGAAACCTAAAAAAGCATATGTTTAAAAAAAAACAGTAAAATTAGAGGTCCCAAATTCTTGAAATACATCGGAAGACAATTCATAATCAGCGCCTACTTCTCAAAACCAATATTTTTCATTCCCCATACACCGTAGTCCGTAGTATTTTTTATACAATTTTCAATAGTTAACGTTAAAAAACTCACATTGTCACAACGCTCCTACTATAATATTACTTGGAACTTTATTAATAACATCGTTTGTCGGATGGATTGGATACTGCACTAAAAAAATACGTTTATAAAACAATATACGAGGGATGATTTTTGTATAAAACAAAGTTTTTCTCTTGTGCTACAAGCATCATAATTACATTTAGTGACAAAGGATTTCAACGAAACTCTTGACACGAGAGCGTAATGAAATTTGCCGCGGGCCGGTCTAATTATAAACAATGAGTAGTACCATGCATCATTCGTGACTGTTGTTTGTAGAGGGTTGCGGTCTCAAAAATGGCGATTTCGGGAATCCATGTTATTCTGTTTCATTGCTATGTAATTCAGTTTAATCTACTCATGGTTCCTTTTGTGTTCAAGCTTTAATAATGGCTAATCAAATCAAATCATATTGTTCGCAATACAATTACAGGATGATTTATTTTATGACTGAACTAACAAAGATTTACTAATATGAACATGAATTTTAAATTACATTTGACAAACAGCTCATCCAATAATTTGATGATTAAACATTTATAATTTATTATAATACACACCTTTGGCAACGGGTGAAACGGCCAGAAAATTTGCTAATGCCGCTCCGGTTCCGTGCCCCATCAGAGTAACCTTTTCAGGATTACCCCCAAACGCTGGAAGGTTTTCCCGCAGCCAATGCAATCCCGCGACGAGGTCCATGAGCCCGAAATTACCCTGTGCTGAACCTCTAGCACCAGTCTTCAAAAAACCTGGACAAGTCACATTTTAGGTGGTTAGGTTTACACACGTATATTTCTCATTTTTTTACTAGTTTTAAATTATACAGTTTACACGAAAAGCTATTTGCACATATAAATCGTTTTCAAACAACTAGGGTAAATGAAATGTCGATACCATTCGATACCTACCATTCGACTTTGTTATGATAGATAACTACTGCTGAGCAAATGATTTCACGCCCTACGATCTTGTAAAGCTTAAGTTGAGAAACTTCCTGCATTCTTGAGAGCTGTCTGAGATCGATTTGTCGTCAAGAGGGAGAACTATGAGCACTGCGTTTAACCCCAACAAGTTAAAAAAGCACTTTCGTCATCATTTCTCCGAGCTATAAGCCGAGCCCATCCTTAGCATTGCAACCTATCGGGTTGAATCTGCGATATTTTCAGCAGTTTTCACTTCTTTTCTTAATTTCAATCTATAGTTCATAATCACTGGTAACATAGGCATTTTTAACTACTATATTACCACATATTCCATAATCTTAACTTATATCGTTTTTATATTTTTAGCTTTTCATTTGAAAGAATACATTTTACTTTTAATATTCGCGTTCAAAGTTTATTTGCATGTTTAAAAGTCAAAGTTAATGGCCATATCTTTTTAACAAGTTTACTCAGGCATCGTTGAAAATTTCTCGTAATTTATACGGCATAAATTGCATACAATGCGTGACTAGCCTATATAATATCGTAACCTTTAACACTGCGAGAAACGTAACTCTGTAAGTATATGTATATTGTCGTAATTAGAGGGTAACATGATGATGAATTTGGCGTGGTAACAAAACAGATGACTGACATTCAAGATTTTTTATGGACAAGGATTTAGGAGAAGTAACTGCCCTATGAAAGTCCACGCGGATTAACGAAAGGCTATTTAGGTTTTAAGACTATCCTGTATAGTCTGGTACCTCGAGGTATTGTATACTTATCCTAGTCTCGTGGAATTAATCACCCTATAAAACGGTCATAACACCTGTATAACACCCGTATTATATGGGCATATATAATGTTGGCAAACGAAAAAGGCGGATGAAAGAAAAGCATGCACATGAGATGAGAATACTAAGGTCGACGTGTGGTGTTACAAGTCTGAATAAAATTCTAAGTAAATACGCCATATACTCTACGATGCTTATATACTCATAAATCTGAAAGTGCAAGATTAAGACAGTATCTACATATAATGAAGAAAGATAAAAATAATGTCACCAAACGAGTGTTATATGAATATGGATGGATATACGATAAGAGGGCGGCCGAAAAAGAGATGATCGTATTGTGTGAAGTATAAAAGAAGTAGCGACAGACTTGACGAATGATAGGAGAGAATGAAAGAGAAAAACGTTGTGCCGACATACATCCCAGTCTAAGCGGGATAAGGGCAGGAGAATGATGTACAGTGAATTACCCTAGATAAATAATGTGTCTGTGGGCGTGGTGAAACACTATGAGATAGCAGCCATTGGGAGTCGAACATATAAATACTAGCTCACTTATGTTGTGAGATACTTTATATTGGATTTCCACGCATAAAATAAGCGAATTTTTTTGCGGCTCTGAAAGTCAAAGTGCTGCAATGCTGTTCAATAGCTTAACAAATGTGTACATGTATTATTCAACTGTATATCGTTCATACGCCAATAAACAATACCGGTTGGCAAGGACTGTGACATTGCATTAAATGCGGCCAATTCACAAATGTCGTGATATGTGGACGGATCTGTCCACACGTTACGCCCAGGGATCGGTTATCGGGAAGCGTTATCGGCCAACAAATTTACATAATAATTAATGTATTCGAAGCTAACGTATCCACGTATCCAAACAATAAAGGATCTTTGTACGTTCAACTGAATAATAATAATATCAAAATCTACATTAACCAAGTTTAATTTTATCATCGGAGCATATTATATTTAATAGATTTTTGTTGCTTTTCTAGATTTCTTGGTGGCTCTTCTCGGTAGGAACAGCTTTACAAACCAGCAGTAGAGTTGACGATTCAAAAGCACTTGTTTACTTGAATAAAGAAAGTTTTGAATTTAAATTTGTTATCATCTCGGGCATTTTGTATTGAAATTCCAAACTCTAAGTGTGGCGCATGTGAAATCCACTTCCCCCTATACACTTAAAGATGAGGGTAGTCCACAGGGCTTAGTTTTGATTGCAAGAAAACTGTTGCAGAATAAGCTGACTTTAAAAAATAACATGTAAGTTTCAAACATTTTATACGCATAAATATATAATCACTTTGACAGGCGCGGTGACATATTACATTGTATGTAATCGTTCCACACCAAATATGTCAATTTGCGGCTGTCTGCCGTCCGCACATTACGCCCTGGGATCAAATATCGACGATCACTTTCGAACACATTTCCATATTAATTATAACATCGAGATTTTGCAGCGCTAAAGTAATCCATTTATATATTCCTGATATACTGTTTCGACAATTTTTTTCCTTAGTTACACCATTACACAAAATAGTTTATTCTTCTATATATTATCTTTATCTACTACTTTCTACTGCTCTATTTCTTCTGTAGTGTCTGTCAATTCCTCTTGTGGCAACATGTATTAATAGATATTAGTATTCACCTTCTTATACGTCATAAATTTACCGCCAGGTGCACCAAGGATAGCGAGATTTTGTATATGGAGCATTAGGTACATACAATTTTGTAACACAAGCAAATTAAACCAAAATAATTTTACCATTCCTTTTCTATGATTAAATTCCATTATTTACTATTCTACCTTCTTTTTTTAAGTACTCAGTGACTTACATAAGTTCTGAAATATTGTATCTATTGAATAAATTACACACTTAATGTCAATTTATTCAAGTAACGATTTTCCTAAATTATTACTAAGAATTTCCATGATAACTTTAAATAGTTTTGGTATTATGCAATCATAGTCTGGCTGATTCATGAAGGAATCGTCTATTTATTACAACATATTTAGGCAATTCCCTCCAATTTACGTTTACACGTCACGTTTAGATCTGAAAATATCGGTTAAGTGAACACTATCCTGATGCTGACCCATGTGAAAAATATTAAATGAGTGAATAGAAGTGAGATTTTTGATATCTGATACATGATTAATTTTACTAATGGTTCAATAAAAATTTAGCTTCCGACCATGTAAGTGTTATCTGAAGTTTTCACAGATTTAAGGTACACATAAAAGTGGTTTTACTTGTATCATTTTTTTTATATTGAGTACTCTGTTTTATTTGAGTAAAAGCTTAAAAGCATACTGCAGCAACAACTTCTTAGGGGCAAGACTTTCTTTGTATTATGTTCAAAAGGAAGCAATACGATAAATAACATTTTTCTATACAATGAGCCTATACTGGAAACAGATTAAACAGATTGCTAACGATAGAGCAAAATGAAGAAAAATGAGTTTGCCGCTTTTACTGTTTTTGAAAATGACAAACCTGAAACGTTCCACAAGCAAACTCATTAGCGGAACAGTTTAACAGAACTTCGTATTAGAAGGCTAAATAACTGAGGGTTACATAATAACTCGGTAAGGCTGGCACTTGACTGAAAAAAGTCTAACAGAAGAGCCAAAATTAAGTTTAATAAGAAAAATTCAATTTCATTTATGCTGTTTTCATGCGTAAACTGAAAATAATATATAGGAATTTTTAATTTAGATGCAGCATCTATGGAATAGGAAAATGAATTTCAATTCAATAAATAGTTTATTCAGCAATCATAATCTCAAATTATCTTAATCAAATGAACAAAAGCCCTACGATGACATTTATCGTATATGCCACGTGTAATCACACTAAATATGTCAATTTACTGGCAATGCTGTCCATTCGTTATGTACAGTATAAGCAAAATCAGACATCTCATTATGCTGGGATTTTACGCCCATTACATATACCTATGTGTCAGTTATAAAACACTTTATTATTATGTTGTAGATATATCAAACTTTGTAATATGTGTGCTACTTTGAACAATTCCTTTCAAAAATATAAAAGGAAAAGCTGTTGCGTGAAAAAAGGCTCGATAGACATACGATCTCAGCACGTAAAATCTTACCAAAGATTCGAACGTAAAAAGACCCACAATCCACCCAACTCAAACTGACCCCTAAAGGTGATAAAATAAATAATAATTTATGTATCTACCCCATTATGTTTTCCCTCTGTTCTTATATTTTAAAATTGTGCAATTTAACCCACAGTTTGTGATAGTTTTTTTTTTTTTTTTTAACTTTTTGATTTTTTTCATTTATTGCCAAATCAAAATTGTCACATCTAGTTATCTATTAAAAAATTTTTATTGATCAATTATTATTGAATAAATACTATTATAAATATTCAATGACATATAATGGATATTAATTTACATTTTATTCTATCGGTACATAAAATAATATTTAGTGTTAATGTACAAGTATATATTTTTTTGTTTAAAAAATAGAGCTCGCTTACCCAGGACTCCTAATCTAAAGTTGATAGTAACTACGATGATGCCTCCGTTTGCGGCAAGTGGGGTGCCGTCATAGGCGTTGCCTGAACTCCATTCATAAGATTCCCCATGCACGAACACAAGACATGGCAAACCGACGCCCTCGTTCTCCCCTTCGACACCTGTATATTAAAAATATCAAAATAATTTAGATACAAAAACAATATACACAGATTTTTCTGTATAATTCATTAATTCGCATTATTATTAGTTGAAATTAAAATTATGTTAGAACATTGAATTTCTTAGGACTACCTGAAAAAAAACTAACACCTATATTTCAAAAAAATCGTTTTCTAAAATTAGA
The DNA here is from genome assembly GCA_947086495.1 of Morpho achilles. Lineage (NCBI taxonomy): Eukaryota > Metazoa > Arthropoda > Insecta > Lepidoptera > Nymphalidae > Morpho > Morpho achilles. The sequence goes on along the minus strand of CAMTZB010000007.1, from coordinate 8,599,963 downwards.
TAATGCAATTCAACCGATAAAGTTTTAGAAGAATGGGAGCAGAAACAATAGAAAGCGCCGAAATCAACCTGTACCACCAATAAATATAATTTCATTTAAACCTACCGTAATTTGAACACCAAACACAAAGTTAAATATCATACCATTAAAATATTATACGTATTAATGTACTAGAAAAAAGTGTAGTGTTCTACCAACTTATTCTCACCTGTTTCTCTTCAGATCTTTTCTAGGCTGTGAAACTAAATAAAAGCTTCAACAGCAAGAGTTAATATGTATAAGATATAATATGTATCTTAGTGCTCAAGTACCCTAAATAGTGTACTGGTTTTGCTTTTTCTTCAAGGAACAAGGAAATATCGTCTATCCTATATATTAGCGTGTTTGTTTGTAAATGTACCAAATTTCAATCCAATTTGTCCGGTGAACTAGCTGTGAAAGCGTCACAGACAGAGAAACAAGTTTTTTTATTTATATTATGTATATACATCCATAGTAGTTATAGGATTTGGCTTTTGCCGGAATTGGATTTCAATGCTTAAAATCTACTATGTAACATTTATATTGAATTGAATTTTCGCCATTAACTGTGAAGTTGGCGTAGCCTTTTCGGATAACGGGCAGCCTCGAGAAATGTGAATGCTAAGGATCGATCCCCAACTAAATAATTGTTTTTTCTTTAATTTTAAGTTTTTTATTTTTTTTTGTAAAAAATTCCCGAGCGAAGCTCGGTCACCCAGATATTTATTATTATGTTGTAACAGGTAAACATTATTCACGATAAAGACATCCTTTATACTGACAACATAATTTAAATGTTACAATGTAGTTGCAAATGAAAGGTTCATTACAAAGTAATCGAGGGAAACGTATAATTATTAGTCTTCAAGGGATTTTACTCCCTTTGCTAACGTTCAACGGGCCGCTAACAAAAGGAACTTTGCTTTGCTAATAGACAGACTATTAAACGTGGTAGTGTAATAATGTACACAGCTATGTAACAATTATTCTTAATGTGTGTACAAAACATAACAAAAGATGGGTGAGGCTTATAGCTTGAAATGGGAAAGGCATAAACAAGTCATAGTAGCAGTCTCCTGACGACACTCGAGAGAAGCCTGCATCAATGGCAACTTAAATCGATTAATTTTATAAAACGAAAATAATATATTTTAACAAAATCTGCATCATATTCTCAATATCTATACTAATATTATAAAGAGGAAAAATCTGTATGTATGTTTGTAATATTTTCACACAAAAACTACTGAACCGATTTCAAAAATTCTTTCACCATTGGAAAGCTGCATCTTTATTGAGCAACATAGGCTATATTACATTCAAAAAAATAGGGATCCGTAATAAAAATGAAATAAGGTGTAAAAAAAAAAATTACGCGGGTAAAACCAAGGGATATATATGGTGTTATATGTGTATATACTATTATTTTACTGCGATTTAACTTTAGAGATGTTGTCATTGTTTATTTAAATTACAAATTATCTGCGTTTCTCATTTAAAACCAAGATTTTTTTTAGTATGTACTTGGATATGAAAAAAATATATATATACCGAATCTACACAGCATAATAGACGAGTACTACCTTCTTTGTCATTTTTGTCATACAATAGTTTTTACTCAAAAATACAATAACTTTAATATATAGCCGCACATCATTGAGATTTTTTTTCGTTTTTACAAGGACAATTTGTTATTCACAAAACAAGTAATAGTAACTGCAGGTCGCTTGACTTAATCATGTTTCAAAATATCATTTACAACTATAAAAAAGCACAGTATATAACACAGTACATAGCACAGTAATTAACTAAAGTACCGACTTGTTACTATCAATGCTAAGCAAAGCTCTCCTCTATCTATTTGGAGGGTTGGCCACTTAAGTCTCAGATTTTTCAGAGATATAATCATGATCTTTTCCTTCATTAACAATCGAGTAATATAATAAAAATATCGTCTACACATTACAAAAAAAATACAATTTCTTATAATTACAGAAAGCAAAGTGAAAAATAAACAAAAACGATTTCTTTCACGTTACCATCGTATAACCCAATTGGCAATGCAATCCAGTACGTTTGCCAGCATCGTGTAAAGCTAGGGTTCAAAGCTCTTAAGATAGATGTTTTATATGTACTACATCGTATAAGTTTTTCTTTATACGCGAGTGAATAAAAATATTTCACGAAGAGTCAAACGTAAGTTTCCACGCTAACTCTAATTTATTTTTACCAAATCACAATTAATACTTGGAAATAATATAATGGTTTATGTATTTAAAAAGGATTATTAAATATAAATTAATTTACATACAATGGAACAGTAACAAACGGCCTGTCAGTTACTTATTGTTAATTGAATCAAACTGTCGTCCAACGTTTAAGCTTGAAAATAAATTTTACCAATCAACGTTGTTAAGGAGAATCGAAGAGCTAAGTGGATTGTAATTGAATTTTAACGGTGAATTCTATCGTTATATATTATCTGAATTCCGCTGTTAAAAAATAAAAATACAATATTTTTGCGTCGGTAACGTTTACGATAAACGGATATAGTTATAGAAATAAGCTTTAGCCATTTCTATAAAAGCAGTAACTCCAAAGCTTCAAAGTCGTGACATACCACAGACAGACAGCCACAAAAATTGCTTAGCCTGGAAGTCCTTGGAAGAAACCTTTACCAACAGTCCACGTCTATTAGTTTGCAAGAAAGAGAGAGAGAGAACGCTTCAAAGCTCAATGCTTGACTTTAACTGAAATTTATACCTTATATTGTGTAGAACTTACACGCTTGTTAAAGTTATTATTTTTACATTCCTTTATCTTCTTTCCGTGTGTATATGACTGAACTCTTTAATTCACTCTTCACGGTATAGATTCTCAATAAGATCTTAATATTATAATTTATAATTGGCTCCAGCAATAATCCCTTTCTTAATTAAATCTAGCATTAAAAAATTGTTTCATTTTCATATATCAGTTTATTACATTAAATGTTAAAAAACGCGCTACCACAAAGTCTGTCAAACCCTCTAGTTTATTAAAATTTATTTTTTATAACATAGTTATGAATTTAATTTAATTTATATTGTTACTACTTAGTAACGGCCTGTAACTATCCCACTGCTGAGAATAGGCCTCTTCTCTCCGTTTTGGGAGAGAAGGATTGGAGCTAAGACCTACCACGCTGCTCCAATGCGGATTGGTAGGTTACACATACCTCCAGAATTCTCTAGAGATATGCAGGTTTCCTCGCGATGTTTTCCTTCACCGAAAAGCGTGTGATAAATTGCAATTATCAATTAGACACATTAGTTTTAAGAGAAAAACTCAGCCCGGGTTCGAACCCGTGATCATCTCTAGAGATTCACACGGTCGCACCGCTGGGCCATCACAGCTTCGTGATGTTGCTACTTATTCCATATAATATTATTCATTTGAAAGTGTGCTTACTTGTGCTTCTTACACATTAGAACAAAGCGGCTGATCATTTTTATTTTTTTAGCACGCAGTTTAAGAGGTGATAAGCGTCAAATACTATTCTCAAGTTCCACATATTCTAAGATATATCTTTAATATTTAAAAGAGTTAATCTTGTATGTATATATATTTATTTGGAATCTCGGAAATGACGTTTTTTCCTGAAATTCAGCATGTAGGTTGTTTTGGGGGAGAAAAATCGATCTAGCTAGGTTTTAAGTAAAAAAAATCGTTTTATCCCTGCTGCTGATCGATCCCTAACTACCACATTATTTTTCTCTTTTTTTTGTTTCTTTTTTTGTTTTGTAAAAAATTACCGAGCAAGGCTCGAGCAACCAGGTACTACTACTGTATTTTATGACTAAATATCTTTACCGTTTTAACGCACAGTAATAAATTAGTACATTTTATGTAGGCTTAAGTGAAAAATGACAATAAGCTAAATATCATGTTGATTGTACATCCAAAAAGATATATTGTATTATACTTATAACTTCTTGGTGATATGTCTTCAAAGTTTTTCATCTCGCAGTAATCGTTCTTCCGTGCAGCATCAGTTTCGCAGCTTAGGGAGACCTCAGCCTCACTTCCGCACTGCTTGCAGGGTTATATGCACTGCAATGCACTACGGAATTGAGGCCTCGACACCCTTTATGTTCTCTGTTTCTTTTACATTTTGCAAGCTCTTCAATAAAATTTCCTTAATTATACTTTTCTTTATAAAATTAATTTAACGAAAGATAAGCTATAAGTTCATTAAAAAGTGTCAATAGTACTTAAAATGTAATGATGATAGCGTAAAAAAAATAAAGGTTCGAGTATGCTATCACTTTAGAATAAAACAAGTCAAGTTAAAAGGCTTTTAAAAAAAGCTTTTAACAAAATTTTTTGTCCCTACTGCTAACTATTGAGGAGTTCCCTCGTCTGGAGCCAATCATCACAGCAGCAACAGATCATGATTATCATAAGCATGCATTATCATCGGAACTGGACCAATATGTTAAATTTCACCTCATCCGGACACCGAGATGTGGGTCAAATTTTGTGGGTTGCAAAGTTGCAAGATTCACATCGCAAATTTAATAAAAGCTTATAAAATATACGCTATTTAATAAAAACTATACCAAAATACGATTAATCAAAATGAAACGCAAAGACAAATGTTTGAAATCAGCTACAAGATGTTTCCAAGTATTACGAAATGAAGCGACAAAAAGAGCATCCATTTTATAAATTGACTCTCCTTTTTAAAGCTTCCCTATTACCGGGAGAGACAAAAAGTTGCGATCAAGCTAACACTATCTCGTTGAAAGTTAAAGATGAGATTACATAATCAATGAGCTGGTAATACAAAGTACCGGACTTAAAAAAGGAGCGATATTAAAACACGGTAAAGGTTAATTTATTTTCAAATAAATATTAATAATATAAAAAACTTTTTATACAAATATCTCAGAATTTCTTCGTTTAATTTGCTCGTTTTTCATTAAAATTAAATTAAAATTAAATAGTGCTGAACAAGTTATTAATAACCGCCAATATACATAACGTTTAGATGAACATATACATAAAAAAGTATAAAATCCAAAACATCAAAATATCATAATTCTGCTAACCTGAGGCTTCGCGGTGCCTGAGCATTGAAAAAAAATTCTAACGATATGTCTATACTTTGCACTTCTTTAAACTCGACACAAGCGTAAAGCATAAATACATAAATATTTTTTACGTTAATTTCGTTAGACGCATTTAAATCGCAGACTATATTTCTTAAGCAGTTGCTTTCCCAGGATATAAGTGTTTTATAATTTGCGAAAACCCACACAACCGTGCGATACATAATTGAAAAGCGGCTTATTTAACGGCAGGCAAATTTGCGGCGAAATGGTCCGAATAAATAATGAATAACTGGCGGGGATTAAAGGGCACCCCAAAAACTCCGAATCACCACCCCAACCGAAACAGCTACACTCCATTATAATGCGATTGTTTCTTTATAGACAGATTTTTATAGAAAAGTGACTCGTTTTATTTCACATCCATAAACAAGACGCTACAATATTCTACCCATAGAATCAATAAGAATAGAAAGAAATCAATAAGCCGCTTCATAAAGCGACCCATGTATAGACACCCTTTAAAAATGATATCTAGGTTTTTTAAAGATAAACGACGATTATCATTTAATAAAAATAGTAATTACCGATTACTTGCAATTCATTTATTAATGCTGATATGACAACAATTTTTGAAATTTGTGTAAGACAAAAAAATTGTAAGGTGATCTCCGAATATTTTCTTTTTCACGTTCAGTATTTGTACAACAATATAAATATTTAAAACATCAGTCATGTGATTGAGCGCCATAATTTATATTAAATAATATTATTCACCTAAAAATCAAATGCGCAAATACTACCGACAAAACTTAAAGATATACATTGCAATAACACACTTGTTTGCACAAACAGTTAACGATATAAGTAACAAGCAAAAATTATTATACTAAAGTAAAGACTGCTTAATGTTCCTAGAATAAAAATAAAAATTATATTTCAAAGTAATCTATATAAGCTTAAATCTTATAAAATCGTTCAGTACTAAGTAATCGTTTGATAATAGGAACACATTTGCCAAAGCAATTCAGGAATGGGCGTTCAATTTGCAATATTTACAAATTTCGTTAAAAGCTGTATCAAGGGAGGCAGATATGGAATGGCGTAAATGTTATTACTAGCTGTATCTATATATACCATAGATGTGTAAATACTTTTAGTTTGATATTGAAAATAGACTATAAATATTGCATATTCTATACCTATAAAAATAACCTTATTCAAACCATTGCGTAACTTACCTGATTTACATTACTTATTTGACTTATTTAAAATTGAATAATTTCTTTTATTAGTTTTGTAAGGACCTCTTATAAATAAATCAAAGAAAAGATAGTGATTTTTTTTTAGTCAGACTTTAAATATGTTCCATTTTTAAAATGTTAAATATATATTTTCAACATATTGAAAGACAGTCACTCTCGACTTTACATAATTATTTTTGTTCTCATAACTACATATTATATTTACGACTATTTTGTATAGATTATATTAATTAATTAACACTTATAACAATACACATACGCACATTAAGCAAAGATCATTTGTTCAGATTCCCTAAATTAGTAGGAAAAAATATAATAAGTGACCTATACTTAAAAATTAGTATTCTCATATTATTAAAACCGTTTAAGAGAGTAAAATAATAATTGCTTTTTTCCTTACCATTGACAGGAACATAAAGGTTGACGTAAAGGCAGTCTTCACTTTGGTTGGTAAGAACAGGTAACAATCTCTCAAGTTGGCGGATGCGAGCACGTGGATGTAATAATAGCGCTTCTTCCCGTGGCTTGGCTGCAGGTGGCACCTGTGGACAGGCTGGTCCTGGGGCGTCAGCCAGACGCGTCGTGCGCCACTGCGATGGCGTCACGGGCGGCATGTATCTATTATAAACTTCATTATTAGAAACTTGGGTGTGGAAATAATTAAAATACTGAATGTTATAAATAAATATATAAGTTTTGTGATTTAATTAATAAATGCTTTGTCATTTTACTTAAATTTATGTTGCAAAGTCTGTTGAATTTTGTTAAAAAATCAAAATAAATAGTACTAATATTATTTAAAGCATATCTGTCATTTTTTTAAATGACCGACAAGACGATGGGTTTCATTTAAATATGATGAAGTTACGTTGTATTTAAATATGATGAAGTTAGTTGTTTTTACAACCCATAAATTGCAATCTAATTAATTATTAATATGGCATTTAATAACAACCTTAAGCTTCCAAGAGGTGGTGTAGCATAAGGGACACCAAGGTACGCCTCCACTTGCGGATGCGAATGGACTACGATTCCGCGAAGTGGTCCGTACTTGGTGCGAATCACGCGCGTGCTGTACTTGTGCGTAGAGAGGGCTGCGGCACAACAGACGAGCCACGCGTAGAGCGCGGCGAGGTCCGCGCGCATCACGCGCACGTGGCAGGCGCGAGCGCGAGCGACGCGCCGCCGGCTACGCGCGCGCTCTCGCGCATCACGCGGCCCGCTCCGCGCGCGCGCTCCACCCCATACGCAACCGACTCATCCTAATACAGCCTTCACTCTCGCTCGCGGCCACTAGGAATATGCAAGAAATTTAATTAGTTTCTTCGCTATTCTACTGATGATGACTGACTAGAATCAAAGTTAATTATTTCATATATTTTTCTTGTTTAATCTGCCCCAATACAAGAAATACCTTTAAAGACTATAAAAAGTCGATATTTGTTATATATTTTTAGTCTTAATAAAGTTTAGAACTATATTCGAGCATCTACATGTCACTAAAAACTTACCCAAATCATGTTTTCGTTGCAAAGATGTCATATGTTTGAAAATCAACCATTGGTTTAATCTGGAACAAAGAAAATTTTGATTGGTTAAATAATACAATAATACATTGTTAAATAATACACCTTAAAGTTTACCTACGATTTACCTACTTATGTAATCTACGTTTGATTTGTACTTGATAACAAAAAATATAACACAGTACTTAACTTTCACAATATGCTTACATATTGTCATTATTTATTTATAGTACCCTAAACTCCATATAGTTCCCTAGTTTCCATTAGCTATGTAAAGGCCGCTCCTGTTTTCGAAGAAAATTGATGTAGAGCTCGAACTGAACTCGCTGCTAAGGTTTAAAAGAATACGCATATTACGAAAGTTCTCTTGCCATATACAATTTTCGTATTTTGCTACCCGAAACAAACATTTTAGGTCTTCTAAGTTATTATCAAATCCTGCTAGAAACTTAATACTTCTCTCTCCAAAACACTCATTACCCTAAAATAATATTAATGTAATCATGTTATGGTATAAATGCATATAAAAATACATGGAATAGCGGGAAAAATATATTAATATGAAAATATTCGTATTTCCATTTTAATCGAGTACAAGCGGAATAATCAAAACGGGAGACAATGGCGTAGCCAGGACGAGTTGCAAATACTTTATACTTATTCGAGAATTCGTCCCCTATCATACATATCTGAAACAGCTTTTTCTCAATACACGTTTACTACAATTTTCACACGAAAGTACAAACGCTTATGGGACTTTTTAAATCTATAAAACCTACTTAACCTATTTCAAGTTGGTTTGTTTCCAAGTCATGCGTGGTATTTCGCTTAAAAAAACATGCTGTTAATTATAAATTCTAATGTATTTTTTATACTTTTAATATAATATAATAGTCTGACTAATGCTAACTTAAAACTTCTTCCATATTTGTCAATCACATTGTATAACACTACATTACAATTTTTGTTATATCGGATTTTTAACACATCTTCTGTTACGTCGAAAAACAAATATATAAATTTTAATACGACATTCGATAACGTATTTAAATCTGAAATTATTAAATTATTATTAATATTTTTATGAAACTAATTAACTGAATCAACCATTTCCAATGAGAGCATCGCATTGACCTTTAATAACGCTGATGAATTTTATAGCCCGTGGATATATTTACTAATTTTAACTGGTTGTGTTCGTAAATACTAAAATGGAAACTCGATAAGACAACTCCACAATTTTATGTAAAACTTGCTGTTTGCGTAACAAACTTTGGAGGTACGAAGGAAAATGGTTATTCCTTGCATCTCATTATTTACGCCAGATATGCAAATTTGTCTCCTGAAAATTAACAAACCGTATTCTTCCTCAACAATACCTCCAATTACTGACGTGACGATGTTAATTTATTTACTTCTTTGGCTCAAAGAATCAGTGAAGGATTTCAGCCATAGACATGAGACTTTGTCACTTACACTTGTGTTATCATTTTGTTCTTTAGTTATAAATGACAGACATTAAACAAATGTATTATTTTTTTTACAAATTTCATAACACTATTCATATGTATATTAAATTATATTCAGTTTAGCGTAAAGCTGAAATATATAGTATCATAATACAAACGATATTCATGATCTTTTGTCCAAAATTAATTTTGATAATTTTACTTTTATTGAGTGAATCATAGAAGTCTGCTTTGAAAGTTTAAAAATATCTTCTATATTTTATAAGTATAATATATAAATTCTTCAGTTTTATTCTTTATAACGATGTAGCATACGTAAGCTTTGCACCGAGGATTAAAACCCTACGGTTAATCAAGTCAAATAATTTCATATTAGTGATTAAGAAGGAAAAGAGTCTTTATGGTTCCTTAACAACTACGACGATGGTTAAGGGATAAAGTTTTAAAATTACGATAAATTACTTATTTAGACACATAGAAAGCGGTAACGCTTTTCCAATTAGCCTACACTGGCATTCAGAGCTTCGGTTTCGGAGATTTAGCAATCGATGCCACGTTTCTATACTTTATGTTGAACCAAAGCCGACAAGCGTCAAACCAGCTCAGATTTACGTTGGTAGAGCAATTAATCCGACATTTTGATCAGACAGTCAAACTCTGTTGGAAGACCTAGTTTTTACTTCAATATACTGTCATTATTTTATTTCAATATTCTATTTATTTTAGAAGGATTATGCTTTGAATACATAATCTAACCTGTAATCGTGTGGTCTACAGATAAAGCTTGCCACAATAAAAAGCACAAACTATATTTTAAGAAGATAATTCCTTTTTACCTAATCGGAAAATAAAACTCAGAACGGTCTATTACTATTCCACTGCTGGGCATAGTTCTCCTCTCTTCGTTTTTGGAAAGAAGGATTGGAAGCTAATACCTACCTGCTCTGCTCCAATGGGGATTGGTAGGTTACACATATCCCTAGAATTATCTAGAGATATGCATCCTCCCCACGATGTGTTTCTTTACCAAAAAGCTTGTTATAAATTGCAATTGTCAATTAGACACATACGTTTTAATAATATACTCATTGGTGCCCGGGGTATGAACCGGTGAAATCGGGCGATTTCACCGATGCGCTATCACAGCATGATGTAATATGTGATACAAAAAACAAACAATATTAGCTCCTCAATATGTAGCTACTCTAAAAAGGTTTTTCATTTCCGTAACCCTTTTCATCCAGCAACAAGAAAAATCACATTTCATTACCTGAGGTTTCACTTAACAAATGTTCGCAATTAAAAAGGTTTGCATGTTTCCGTTAAAAATACTTCAGCATTACGAATTGAAGAAATTATTTTTATGGTCTCCGTAATATTTTCATTAGCCTTTTTGATGCCAGCGAATTTAAAATCAGCGAAAGACAAAACATTTCGAGCCAACAAACCATAATTAATTTGGTAATGTTGTATATATTCTCATCTAATTAGGCACATTAGATGTACATGTAAATTTAGACATTTGATATATGTAGATAATCACAAGGAAGTTTTTTTGTAACGTATCTCTAGTGAAAATTTTCCCTCAATATCTGTAACATCTAAGTAATAATGACAGGTATTACACAAGTTATGATAGAATTAATTTGCTATAATTTGGGAGATATAATCTAAACGTTGTGCGCATAATTCGTTTTTTTACCAAACTCTACTATCTAATATGCAAAACTAAAATCATGTATATACTCTGGGATCATAAAATATATTATCTGAGTTTCCGTTATTCGGCCCAGTCTATAAGTCGACCCAAACATCGGGTCTTGCCATATGAACTATTGTCTTGATATAACAAACAATATTGTGTGAGTATGACCTCAATGGGTCAAGCCGTTCATAGCCTAATCCATCACTAACCGACACACGAATATTTATAGTTATATATTCAAAAGATTTTAGTACAGTTCTGAAGTCGTTTGTAGGCTTCGGTTTGTTTATCTTAAAATTCTGGAATTTGGCAAAAGCTCTCGGAAAAAGTTCTTAAAAGTATACTTGTTAACAAAACTTATGATACTATTGAGCTTATATAAATAGCAGGGAAGCTTGGATTCTAATTTCAACCGTAAAGCATCTAAGGTAAGTCGACCCGCTGTGTGGTATCCGGTTGAGTAGAATAGGCCACCCTCTTTCTTACCGAGGTGTCGTAAAATACGACTAAGTAAGTTGACGTCAGGCATGTTGTTGGTCGTAAAATATGTAACCAAATCATGTGACAACATGTTGTGCCGACCCCACTTCGAGTGGGATAAGAGCAGGAGGATGATGATTTAATATATTTTTAAAAGTTCTACCCAATTGTTTTAACGTAACGTTTATTAATTTATAACTTTTAACCTTCATTTTGTTTATTGATAGAATTTGAAAAATAAGAAATCATCAACTCTTACAGTACAAGCAGACATAATACGAGTAGAGCGTAGAAATACAACAAAGGTTCCGCTTGCCGCGGGAGTGATTGATGTCTGATCACGCCTTCTCTTTGTGTGCCACTTGTGAAACCTAACAACCCTGTTACTTCTTCAAAACGCTACAATACACGACACAAACCCCTAAAGTGATTCGATATTGTTAACACGCTAAAATACATTTGAAAATCCACTAAAATAGTAAAACATATAAATATAATAGTAGTAGAAAACTAATAATAATGTGAGACGGTTCAAAAGTAACGTCTACCCACAATTTTGACTATGTACTTAAGTATATTAATCTGCGATAGTCCAGCGGTGACATCGTACGACTATTACGAGGAGGTCATGGGTTCAAACCAACAACAGGCAGGCACCGATGAGTTTTTCTATTTAAACTTATGTGTCTAATTGATAAACGCTTTTCGAAGAAAAACATCGTGAGGAAACCTAAATATCTCTAGAAAATTCTAGATAACTTAGCAACCCGCATTGGAGCAGCGTAGTAGGTCTTAGCTCCAATCTTTTACTCCAAAAAGGGAGAGAGGAGGTCTATGCCCAGCAGTGGGAGTAACAGGCCGTTACTTTTTATTACTTAAGTATATTAAGACTTCCAAATAACAGTAATGAAAAACAGTAAAGAGCTTTGTGTAAGTAAGCCATATTGTTAAGGGCCAGCCAGTGGGTTAGCAATTATAAAACAAGTGATACATGTTTTCCACTTCATTTCTAAACGTATCAATTGCGTCATGACTGTAAAATGATGTACATTATGCCTTGCAAGTTGTTAACACTGCGGACCCCGCGTGTTGTATAATCTTTTATTAAAAGATGCAAAGTATTAGGGCAAGTGGAGTACCATTTGATTTTGAATATCTGTGACAATGTATTTCCTATATTTCGCTCCCCCAGTTGAAATCCGTAGTATATAAGCTAAAGGATTTTTTTTTGTTATTACTCTCACGTACGCCTATTATTAGCATGTAATCAAAAAATATACATTTATTATTCATCACGTCATATCATTAAACACCTTCGCTTCCATTGCGTACCTACTACCAAAAACGCAATAATTGTCTAAAATTTGCTTCAATATGTGATGATTTAAAACCAAATTACAGTTCAATGAGAATTACGTAATTGCGAGTACGTTACACGATAAATAATAAAATACGACAATAGAAAATTTATAATAAATAATTTATAAATTTCTGCCAAATAAAGCTTTACTTATGGTTGTGTATATCACGGTGGGAATAAATATAATTAACATGTACACTGTATTCGATTAACGCTGACCCACCAACCCTAACCTATTGCTTACAGTTGTGTAATAAATAAAGATCTCGGGTCTTTCATTAATCCAATTTTCGCGAAATTGGTAGCTCAGTAATATGATGAATCTTATTGATTTGTTTGAGTAATAGTTTTTGTTACGTTCATGTTCTTGGAATATTATATTCAGCGAAATAAATCAATACGAAAAAATAATCTCGTGTATTAACGTCGGTCGTAAGGTGTCTAGTTGTCTTCGCAAATATAGGCTTCAAATATGGGATTTTGTGACAGCTTGATATATTGTACTTACTCAAGCTTTGAATCGCAGAAAATGAACAGTTAAATTGAGTGCCTTTCTAAAAAAATTCATAAGAGCTTATGTTGGCGTTGGCTCTTACTTTTATGGACGTATGTCGCAAATATACACGTATGTTTATATGATCTATAATGATTTTGTAAGTAAAAAAATGCCGTACATTTGCGAAAGTAAATATCAAATTTTTATTTAAAATTAGCAAATAAATGCCAAGGTTCAAAACTATTAATGTCTACGATATCACTAGAATATCATTTTACGTGTTGTTTTTTGATACTGATCCGATGAAGTGTGTATTATAAGTCAGATGATATTTGAATTTATGGTTTTTTATCAATATTTTGACTCGATTGCAAGTGTATCATGATAACGAAGATAGATTTATACATGTATAAATAATATAATATTAATGATAACAATATACATTTACTTAAACTTTATAAAGATAATTTCAACGAAAGCAAACTAGAAATTTTCTTTCAGGTTTCACCATTTCGGAATATTGGCACGATTATCGTTGGCCACGAATTTGCAAAGACTTTGTAACATAATCACTGGTTTATTTTTTTACCTTAAATGTAGGACTCCACTGCGTTATTTCTATTACTCAATATTTCTGAAAGTATAGTGTGAAAATGAAAGAATATCTCGTTCTTTTTTCACCTTAAGAAATGGTTAAAGTAGTGATATTCCTCCGAGAGTACTGAAAACGAAAGAACAAAAGACTTAAAATTAAATTATTCGCTCATTTTCACACAAACTTTAGGAAGATAGTTAATAAGAAAGATGCGAAAGTAAATTCGTAGTGAATGATTGCCTTTTAAGCTCTACGATGATTGATGCAGTCATATAAATTCAGACGCTGCAATGTTTGTTGTTAATGACAGTTTATTCACACGAGATACAAATAAATAATGCTAATACAGTTTTCAATCAAAATTTAGTGTAGCCATATTATGAAGAAGTGATGTGTTTACCTTCATGAATTCTTCTAGATGAATTTTTTAAATCTCCATCAGGACAAATCTATGTTATTATTATTTTATAAAATTTTACAGGAGAGAAGCAATTGAAATTATGTATGTAATCTGAAAAAAAATTGGCGAAAAGAGTCATCAAAATTTTCTTAGCACACTGTTATGGATAAAATTGACTTATGATAAAACGTGAAATTTAGTACCGTAGAAATTTCGAAGTAGTAACGTTTGCGTCACATTTTTTTAATGCTGCTCCTCTCTCATTCTTCTTATCGTGATAATATCACCTATAGCCTTTCTCGATAAATGACCTATCTTACACTGAAAGAATTTTTCAAATCAGTCCAGTAGTTTCCGAGATTAGTGCGTTCAAACAAACAAACTCTTCAGCTTTATATATTTGTATGGATATTAAAGTGAGTATATATATAAATATATATATATATATATATATATATATATATATATATATATATATATATATATATATATATATATATATATATATATATATATATATATATATATATATACAATCTGAATTTCGGAAACGGTTCCAACGATCCTCATGTAACCTAGTATGTATGTAAAATGTATGTAAATTCCTAGGTTTCATCTAAGAAAACTGCTAATAAAAAATATAAATAGAATGCAAACGTTAATTTTGATGTCATTTCTAAATTTATTATAGCTCAATTGGGAACGGGCAGACTAAAGAAGTGAAAATACCCGGTATTTGGTCACAGATATCACCAGCCTTTTCTTTTTCTTTTTTAATAGCATTTTTTTACACAATTTACCGACCATTAAGCTCGGTCATCTAGGTAATGTACTTTTATACATGATTATTCTTTGAAACTATAGAAATAAAAATAAACATTACACGTGTTGTTTAATAAAATCTAAGAAATCAGTTTAATAAATTTAAAATTGATATTAGATCAATTTTTCTTAGTCAGTCCCTTTTTTTGCTTACAGCGGGAAACGCTCTAAAGATTGCCAACCTCTTGGGAAAGGGTCTAATTATGTGGGATTTCATCCAACTGGGACCCACACTAGGCGGGCCCTCACCCTCTGCGCCTGTCGAGAGGTTCTAGTAACTCCTTTACACAATTTTCAGTGAATTTATCCGGGAGAATTTGTGCCCAGACTTTGCTAATCTAAACTGTAGCGTAACGATTGGTGTTCGTTATTCTTAGCATTGACTCGCGAGTTCAAATCCTTTCTTTCCCATGTGGTCGTAATCATGCCCTTATCCCACTCTAAGTGGGGTCGGCACAACTTGTTTTAAACATGTTGACCGGTCGCCTGTCTGACATCAACTTACCTTAGTCTGCTTTTGAAACACCTCGGAGAGAAAGAGGTTGATCTATTTATTCTGCTCAGCCGGATACCACACGGTAGATCAACTTACCCTAGTCGGCTTTTACGACACCTCGGTAAAAAATGAGGGTGGTCTATTCTACTCAACCGGATACCACACAGCGGGTCAACTTGCCTTAGTCGCCTTTTACGACACCTCGGTAAAGAACGTGGTTGGTTTTTTCTATTTAGCCGGATACCACACGGCGTTGTTTTATTTGTGAACATAAAAACAGTTTAGAAAATTAACAAATGTACGTCCGGGCATTAAACTTGACAAATTAATTCATTCATTAAATCGGAACAATCTATTTTTTCATGTAACTGTAACTGACACTTCTGCTCATATTGTATGTGCAGAATTAAAAATCCTAAAAGTTACATGGTGTACAACTTAAGTAGAAGTTACATTTAAGTAAAAAAAAAATCAATTTTTGAATTTTAACTATCGTGAGAAGTACTCATAGTTAATGTAAAGAAGTCCGCTATACGTTGTAACGTCGTGTAAAGAGCTCTTACATAAATGACTTAATGACAGGATGGACTCGAATCTAGTCGGGCTTACCCGATAGAATAAGACGCGAGTATAGCCAGTTTCTATACATTTAAAAAAACAATAAATTTTTTTTGTTATTAAAAAAATCTATTTTACAATTAGGAAATCATGGATCTGAGGTAATAAGATAATTTAAATATCATTGCAATATTACCTTCACAAGTCTTCAATATTGTCAGTATGTAACAAAACAACGCTTACACTTTGAAGCTATCACGTAACTTCACCACACGTTTCGCTCTTAATTTATTATAACAATTCATCCATTCACTTCTAATGTTGTTCTCTTTAATTTAATTGCTTGCAGAGAGCGTGGGGTTCTCCCTTAATGAAACCGCGGCGAGGTAACAAGCCTTTCGGTATTTATTAATTAAGTAACTCGCAATAAAATTTCTGCTCTATATAATTAACATTTGCAAAACTTTGATATGAGAAAGGTATTATATTACATCTTTATTATTAATAATATTGAATTCAACAATTAAGCCATGTAGTATCCGACTGAATAGAATAGACCACACTCATTTTACCGAGGTGTCATAAAAGGCGACTAAGGTAAGACGACCCGCCGTGTGGTATCCGGCTGAGTAAAATAGACCACCCTCATTGCTTACCGAGGTGTCGTAAAAGGCGACTAAGGTAAGTTGACCTGCCGTGTGGTATCCAACTGAGCAGAATAGACTAACCTCTGTCTCAACAAGGTGTTTCAAAAGCCGACTAAGATAAGTTAACATCAGGCAAGCGGCCGGTCGTAAAATAACTAGCCAATTCATCCAATAAAATAAAACGTGTTGTGCCGACCCCACTTAGAGTGGGATTAGGGGAGGAGAATAATAAGTCTCAGACAGCAAGTTGATCATCAACTTGACGAATAATTCAGTGCATTATTTATTTATTTATTATTATATATGTAAAATGAAATCCAAAGGTGAGAAAATCATTCACCATTCGCCCGTCCTTATCCCACTGTAAGTGGGATCGGCACAACATGTTATAAACATGTTATGATATGGCTAATGAAAGAATGAGAAAATCATTATTATTAAGAAATATGTACAAAATGATAATTCGGCCAGATTATATTGCATCATCCGAAGAATAAAGATACATGTTTATCTTAAATGATGTAAGACTCAGTGTTCAATTACTTCATGAGAATATAATTTAATATAGACGCCTTAGAATCAATGTTTTGACATTTGAATGCCCGGGTTTTAATTATTTAAAAGCTAAAATTTATTTTCCGCTACTTAATTGATAAATACCAACAGACTGGTTACGCGATCTCCATTTCATTAGGGAACGCGAGTTCACTCTTGAATCCATTAAATTAATGGAAACAACGCTAGAGATTTACAAATAGAATGATTTACTTTAAAAATAAAGGATACGCTATAAGTAAACACAAGTTTATTAACATTTAATTTGAAAGACTAGCATAAACAAATTGCCAGCTGTTATTTGGTAATAGTTATTATAACGTGCAAAAACGAATGTGTTTCTAGAAAATTGAGATATGATTGATGTTTACAATTAAAATCTGGGAAGAGATCCAAATTATGCAGCATTAAGGAGAAGGAAAATAATTAATATAATTTGGCATTATAATATTTGAATGAGACAATTCTATCATAAATAGAATCGTTTATTCGAACGCATTTATATGCACGGACATTTTATGCCGTAACGAAAAGAAAAATCGACAAGCAAAGTATTTAGAAGAAATTAAAGGATTAAAAAAAAACACATTAAACATTGGTGACCTCGTTAAAATGAAATATCTATTGAATGTTATTGGTACATCGAATTTTTTTCAAAAGGCTCTTTATAACTATTTAACCGTAAAAGAATTCTTGTTTTTGACACTTGTTTTTATTGCGGGCGGTTGTGGTATTTACAGGCTTATTTGGTTACGCGAGCGGCTCACAAAGGGAGATGGATCATCAATCACTCGCGTGACACGCAAAATCCTTGTTGCCGTTGCGTATCCCTTTGACCCTGAAACCGATACTGATTTTCGATATAAAAATATAAATAAAAGTCCTTTTCATCTCGACTTAGCGTACTTTTAAAAGTTTTTTTTATCATAACTTTTACAAACTATTATAGATCGTGTGATATACGGGTGACAAAAAAACAACCCTTATTTCTTAACAAAGTGTCGTAGAAGGCCATTAAAGTAAAGTAAGTAGACGGGTTGTGTGATATCCCGCTGAGTACAATAGACCACCTTCATTTCTTACCGAGGTGTCGTAAAAGGCGACTAAGGAACGTTGCCTTGAGGCAGGCAGCCGGCCGTGTATTAACTAGCCAAAACATGTTGTGCCGACCCAACTTAGAGTGGGATAAGGGCTGCAGAATGGTGATATATTATAGACCTAATTTGAATTAAGCTAAACAAAGTTGTGCTAAAATATTGAGCCGAATTTGCTTTCTGTTGAAAGACCGTGGCTAGTGCACTAGCTCGCAGACGAAAACTATGTGATTTAAGTTCCAATATTATCCTGCAATAAAAAAGACATAATATAGATAGATTCTTTTATATAGATTCTAGTTTAGTTCTTAATAGACAAGAACTTATTTTACTGGTTTAGTTCTTAATAGACAAGAACATATTTTACTGGTTTAGTTCTTAAACTATATCGTCACTTACCTTCAAATGTGATTGCGGAGAATTTACTTGTCGTTCAATAAAGGTAAATTTTAACAAATCAGATCAAGATTACGACTGAATTAAGTTGTAAAAATACGTACATACCCTCCCTGAAGTAAAAGTCACACAAAGTCGAATTAAAACGACAAATTTATTGAGTCATAAAAATTAAATTCAGCAGATTAGACTTCTTAGAACAAAAAGATTATTTAGAACAGACAAAATGGGAATCTGTCCGCGACATTTTTAATAGCCTGAAGCATTTTCAGGAACTACATTCACCTTGAATTGTTCTAGATAAATTAAGAAAGACTGACGTGCGGCCTAGATAGCTTTTATCTCAAATTAATATAAAGCCACTAAAATAAGGGGAATTTTATATTAATGGACTTGGTTCGATTTGACACACAAAATTTGGTTATCACCGTTCTCCTGCCCTTATCACACTCTAAGTAGGGTCAACACAACATGCTTTAAACATGTTGTTACATATTTTGGCTAGTTATTTTACGACCGGCCGCCTGTCTGATGTCAAGTTAGTCGTATTTTACCACATCTTGGTAAGAAGTGAGGGTGGTCTATTCTACTCAGCAGGATGCAGTCAGCAGGACAAACACCACTAAGTACAAAAACTATAAAACTTAATAATTTTATCTCCAATATTCTCGTTTGCCAGGCTTCTCCAATTCATACGAGCTACAATACAACCTTTCACGTGTATGTGTCTAAATCTAAATGTTCCGTGATGCGAGTTAAGAATAAAAATAAATGTAGGGGTAATAGGCATTTGTTCAACGTTGCATAGGCCTTCTCCGTATGAATCACTGAATCCGATTTTGTGTATATAATATTTTTTACCAATCAAACCTTTTGTTACAAAAAAACAAGGTACAAGAATTTATGTGATGTTTTGATTTCCATAGTGTACTGTGTAGCAATCTCAATAAAACAATCAAATGTCTGTCTAGACCAGGACAACAAACCATCGTGATATATCTGAGGGACGCAATAAATTTTGGCTTGCGTAATACCTACAAAACACCAATAGTTATTTCAGTATTAATATCAAATAAGATCATAATATTATTATTTTTATGTTAATGTTTGCTGTGTGCTTAATTTGAGCTTCGTTGCACTGCAATCAAATTTTCAATTAAATAATATTTATAGATAAAATTCCTTAAAAGTTCATTGTTTATGGACATAAAAACAATTTAAAATATTAACATACAAGGTACATATAAATTGTTTGATAAAATATATTTAGCAAAAATAAGCGTTGCGAAAGATTAAACATTCCCATTTTCTCGACCTAATTTCTCAAGGGTTAGCAACATCAGACGGGTTTTTTTATTAATGAATATGGCCGCAATAGAATAAGCTATGTTAGCATAGTATTAGTACATTTAACGATCGGAACATGTTTTCCTAACTTATGGTTCGCTGTTTGAGACCCCAGGCAAGCACCTATTTTTTTCTTTCAAAAACCCCGAGCTTAATTGTAAAATGCGTTTTACGGTGAAGGAAAACATTGCGATCATAATCTAGAAATTGACATTAAATTAAATCCTTTCTCCAAGGAGAAAGGTTTGCCTAGCAGTTTTGTAGTAAGATAACTTAATTTATTTATTTATTTGCATATTATACTATTAAATAGCGTGCAAATTTTAAAACATTATACAAAAAAAAATTGCTTATAGCTATGACTCTACAGCTCAGACATTATTACTTCCTAAAAAAGTTATTAACTAAACCAAAATATATGTCAAAATAAACAATAATAATAATATTATTAATATTAATAATAATAATAACATTAATATAGTTTTATGGATGAATATTATTATTAATGATAAATAAACGAAATATTATAGTAAAAATAGTCTATAAATAAATTTAACCAGTATCGCAATTTAATATAAAAAGAAAAACGTCTTATGTCTTGTGTTCGTTTTCACTAGTAAAAGCAAATCGCTCTCACTGTTGTAAAGGTCGATCTTCAAGATTATCGATACATGCGACTTTGAAATATCGCTTTATAGTTTTTCACGCTATTTGAGGAAAAACTGATTGATTCTAGTATAACACCAATAAAGTATAAACATAGTGTGTACAAATGAAAATAAATCCACTATTACAGACTTCAGCTTTTACGGGACAATAGCGTTTGAATGATAAAAGCCAATTTTACCGCTTTATTCTTTATTAGAAACTTAAAGTTAGTAAAAGAAATCTATAAGTTATTGTAAAGATAATACGCGAGCACCGCTACTCTGCATATATAAGATGAAAAATAATCATTCATCAAAGTTTGCTGCTCATTTATTTTCTGATACCCGAAAACTTATCAATTAATCGTGCCTCAGAATGTCTTTTCATTTTAAACTGAGCTATTTTGTTCTTAATATACTTAGACATTTTAACATAACAGGTACATTTTTCTATATATTTACTGTTATTATTGTAAATGCAAATATACAGAATTATTCCAAATGATATCCAATCAAGTATTAACATAAATTCGGAACAAACAGACAATTTGAAATAACATCAATGGTTCTATTTTGATTCAGCGAGCAGTAGTGTTTATCTAAAAACTAAAACTATTTCAGTAAATCCGAAATATTCCCAAAGCTCGGACACCAATACAACAGTGACCAACTAAATCCGCAATACACATAAAATCAATTTGGAAAAGCCTCTCTAAAGCGTTTTGACCCTTATAAGGATAGAAACAGATTTAACTTTTATATACTTTGAGTTTTTCCCTTCTAATTATGGTGAAAACAAATCCTGCATTTCACTAAGTAAACCTTTCAATTAACGATGAGAGGGTTGTTTTATATACATTGTGGATATTGTTATGTCAAAAGGTACGGGCAGTGATTATAAATTCGGTCTTAAAATTAAAATTCCCACTACTTCTATACTAACACAAAATCAAATAAATCACATTATGCTTGATTTATTATATTTTTTTAACATACATATAAATATATTAAATAAAATATTCAAATTCGTGTATTTTTTCAGATTTCACATGAATATCAAATACGAAAACAGCTACGCATAAGCGAAGTTTTTGAGAACATTATCTTGTCCTAAACTCGTAAATTTAATCATAAAATACCCTTAAACAACATTAAGTATCCATTCCATCCATCCAGTACTATTATAGCAGTTTAAAAACACTATTAATAAAAGGGTAATACAGAAAGCCTACATTAATATATATTATCAATAACAATAACTATATGAGATATATATATATATATATATATATATATATATATATATATATATATATATATGAAATATAGTATAAAATATATAGTATAAAAGCCATGTATTGATGTCACTGTGAAATATCTAAAAAACACACACACACACATACACACACGCACACACATACATAAATATATATATCTCATATATATATATATATATATATATATGAGATATATATATTTATGTATGTGTGTGCGTGTGTGTATGTGTGTGTGTGTTTTATAGATATTTCACAGTGACATCAATACATGGCTTTTATACTATATAGGATCAATGCGATCTAACAATGGCCCGAAATTATTACGACACAAATGACTAATTGGTACAGATGTTTACACCCAACCAGTGCGAATCGAGTCAATTACTTCATCAATCACTGGTCCACAGTGATTCCATGGCAATTTTCCAACTCTCCCGCTACTCTGGATGTCCTCACACTAATTACCACTAGAAACTATGTCCTATTGAGTCAGAAACTTGCAAACACTTGCAATGAAGTTGCACTATTTCATCTACATATATAATGATATTATAATTAATGATCTGGTCCGTTGGCGTAGTTGGCAGTCACCCCGCTTTCAGGTCCGCGGGTCGCGGGCTCGATTCCCGGCGAGGGTCAATATTTCCTAAAAATAATTTGTTGGTTTTCGAGTCAGGGTATATGTGTATTTAAAGTGTATTTGTTTAAATTTACAAGTTGTCTGTCACCCATAACACAAGTATTAAGTTACTTTGGGCACGGACAGCCGTGTGTGTAAAATGATATATTTATTATTTATTAATAATAGTAGTAGGTACAACAGCACAGATTTCAGATAGTTAGTTAATGAAGGCTTACTATAATGTCTATCTAGTTATTAAATCATGCTATTATAACTTACAAGAGGAAAGGACTATAGGATCACTCCTAATCCAAATTAGAAATTTTGACATGTTTTCAAGATAAAGCGTTTTTGCCTTCATTTACCTTCACATAAATTACGTTCGATAACTGCGATAGCCCAGTGGTAAAACCATGCGACTCTTTCGAGGTGAGTCACGAGTTCCCGAACCTCGGGCAGACACCAATGAGTTTTTCTATTTAAAAACGTATGGTTCTAATTGATAATCGCAATTTATCACACGCATATCCTGCATATCTCTACAGAAATCTGGGGATATGTGTAACCTACCAATCCACATTGGAGCAGCGTGGTAGTTCCACCCATCTCTTCAGGAATAAAGAGGGGTAGGCCTATGCCCAGCAGTGGGATTGTAACAGTCCGTTACTTAACTTTTTTTTTTAATTACCTTCGTTAACAATGTAAAATCAACTTTTTGGATAGTACTATATGCATAAAACATAGAAAATCATGTATCATTAAAATTTATGTCTTTTCACACACAAATACACTTGTTTGACTTTGTTGGCTTATTGTAACCTATCGACCTTAATTCGTCCTTAATGTGGCATATCTCAGTGGTTCAACTCTCGCACGATATTCCTATTCACCCCCTTATCTTGAACGCTAACGTTTTCGCATTATAAACACGTTTCATTTTTGGAGTCGTGTAATAAATTGTAGGTAAAGCCTTGTAAGCATTGATAAGAAATTTTGAATAACCATTTCAGAATATTACAATGATTTATATATAAAGTTTCTGATAAGTTCTTACGAACTGAAAGCTCATAGCTTTATTTTAGAGGCCATAGTTTCCTTTCATACTGGTGATACTGTTAAAAAATACTTTTAACATCAAAATGACTATATTAAATCTATTTATTGGAACATATACGGAGTATCTGCGAAATAAACATAGCTTAGAGTAGGGAACCCAGCCTTAATGTTCCATATTACAATAATGAGAATTAATGATAAAAAAATGAGGATGATTTATCTCTCTCTTTTTTTATATGTGATGAGAGAAAGATGAACTATACGAGTATCATCTTTCCTCTCATTATTTATAGTGTCATTGTTATTTACAGGCGTGCTTTTGACTCTACTCTAAGTATAGGTAATAACTCTATAGAAATAAACGACAGCTTATAACATATTTGACATTAGTAATATAAACGTAAATAATAAATAATTAATTAACTGTTTTTGTAACACACATTCAGCACTCCTCCTTCCTTCCTTAATAAATTAATGTAAAATCTCACGTTACTTTCATCGCACAATATGTTTAAGGGGTAGAAGTTTCTGTATTTATAATAATATAGATTTTTCACAACTAAGGATTTAAAAAAAAATTAAGATAGTTGAACCACATCCCACAAAGGGTTACAAGGGTCTGGTTGATCAACGATATCGCATTTATATGTCTTGTTGCAAAAAACTTTCTTCGAAGAAAAATAACTTATTGAATCAGAAATAATACGTCTTACGTCAGACTGAAACTGATTATATGAACTTCATGGTCCGCTAGACTTGTCGCTAAAACATTTTTATTATATTGAAAACCAAGCATGTTATAAAAAGGACAATATCAAATATATAGGGCATTGATCGCAGCTCAATTTATTTTATTTAGGACTAAGATTGTTATACACATGAATTATTTACAATCATAAGCTGTAACTGATACGTACAGCGAATCATTGACAATTAAAAGAACTTTGGACATTCCTTTATTATTCATTTACTTCACAACTTTTACGTTCTGAACTCACATTATTTTCTAAGAAATATTTGTATTCAATGTGAATCTCTTAAGTTGCAACTTTAAAAAGTCAACACTGAATAAAAGATTTTGTGTAAAGTGAGTTTTCGGTCTTCTAGATCCCGCTTGAGAAACTTCACAAAACTTGAAGATGACATATACGTATTATCCGTAAAGTACTTTGAGTTTGCCAAAATTGGAAATATATTCGATCTTAATAATTTAGGTTGTTGATAATATTTCTTTTTTTTTAGTGCAATACTTGTGGAAGGTTTGGGTTTATAGTACATTACGGTTTTAAGTAAATTGTGTTGAAGGTCGCGCAGTTGTAAAAAGGTCTCGCCTGCTGGGATATTTAGTGTAGTGCGCTGTGTTAACTAACAGAGATACACTAAAATAATGTATGAGAGAATTGTAGATCTACAGAAATACTAAAAAAGTCTAGGACAGTATATCTCTATCTCTTATGGTTAACTCACAATAACTATTTTTAAGTTCAAAGTTACAATTCGGGGAAATTTCTGTGACACTTTGACTTCCACGCAGGCGAAGCCGCATGGAATAACTAGTGATATACTTCATTAAGGATTATACGTAAGGAACTTCATTATTATCATTCGTGTTAAACACAATAACTAAGAAAAAATATATCAATCAAAGAAAATATATTTAAAAAAAAAAGGTGACGTTATGTCACGCCACGCGTCACGCCAAACTAACAATTTGTTTTTCACTTTATTGTTTTATTTACTGGATAATTTATGTCATACTAACGCATGCCTGTTGTTTTATTTTTTATATTGTGTCACAAATTTTACGACCGCCACTATGATAAAACGACACAGCAATAAACTTCACCAAAATTGAAGGTATACATAAACATTTGGCGAATATAGATTTGCTGGGGGCACGAAATGAATATTTACCGTGCGTGTTCGTTGTGTGTCTGATAAAGATTTTATATAAATTCCAAGATTATTATAATCTTTTGTTTAATTTATTATATTTGTAAATTTTATTTCTTAAGTAATAATTTCTTTACTGTTGTAACGTAAATATTATCAATTATTAAACGATATGTATGATGCTCATTCACAAATTTAACATTGCCAAAACATCGAAAATCGCCATACCATTATCGATATAACAATATTTATATACTTTCTTTTCGTGAAAACATTTTATACAAAGAAGTATGCATATGCATACTGACTTCATCAACTAAAGAATAGTCCACTCGGTCTATATTTGGACTAGACGGCGGGTGGCTGTTTCAAGTAACATTTCCCGAGGTTACTAAAATAGGCACAATGTTTTGAAGTATTTATTTCCGACGTCTATCGACCCACTGGCCTGTCTAGAGCCCAATGCATCTGTTATGTTAAATCTGGAATCGCAACAATTCTACGGAAAAAATTAGAACTACTTTCAGTAACAATTACAAATATAGAGCATATTTTATATCTTTATTAATTTATAGAATTAGGCGTTACTTTGCGCATATTCATAATACAAAAGTAATAATAAAATATTTTTGCTATAATCCGCGATGAAGTAAAATAGAAAATATATATAATGCTAAATGTAGAGTGGACAATCCGTTTTCACAAACCTCCATCATCGCCACCACAATACACAAGCACTACATACGTTTACTATCACAAACTCAACAATCGTTTCGACCCGCAACCGAAGCATCATCAGGAGATAGACTCCATGTCAAAATCGCTTTACGTGTGCATTTGCATGTGTTTTTACGTATCCTGCATGTATCAGGTATGAAAAGGGATCGTCCACTCTACACTTAGCATTACATATATTTTCTATTTTACTTCATCGCGGATTATAGCAAAATAATTTTATTATTACTTTTATTATATCTTAATGTTAAATAAGGCCATTGCCTGATTGACTGCTGGGCTTAGGCCTCCTCTCTCCGTTTTGGCAGAGAATGATTGGAGCACATATCTACCATGCTACTCCAATGCAGATTGGTAGGTTACACATATCCCCAGATTTGTCTAGAAATATACAGGCTTCCAACAATATTTTGCTTCACTGAAAAATGTGAGGTATTTTGCAATTATCAACTAAACACTGTTTTAAGAGAATTTTTGGTGTTTCTTCGAATATTCTTTAACAGAAAACTCATTGGTGCCTGCCCGGGGTTAGCACCCGTGACCCCCAAAAGAATCGCTCGGTCTCACTGGTGGGGTATCACAGCTGAATTGAATTGTCGGTATAATTAATTAATTAGTTTAATTAATCCTTATTGATATTATATCAATATTATATTAATAGAAATATTAGTCTGTATTTAAGCTCTTTCACATTTAATGGACTGGAGTATTATTGATGAAATTTGGTATAATATAAGTTTCTGTACTAATTTTAAATACATGACAAAAATATACAAAAATTATATTTCTTCCTTACATATTCCTTCCTTCTTTCTGTAACAGGAAAAAATATTACTAGAGTATTTTTACACTTATTTTTTATGTAAATGAAGTCGTGAGTACAGCTTGTATGTTTAAAGTAATAATGATCCTTTTAGGATTCCAATTGGCACAAAGAAACAATTTATTATTCGCATTTTCCAAATAAGCTATACCATTCAATAAGCGTTTCTTCTACGCTTCAATTCTCCCTCCTTAAATGGCTACAAAAATTGCATCAATTTATCACCACGATGAATTACATCCATGTTAAGCGATACCACCATTTGTCTCCATGGTTTGATTTGGGGTATAACTGTGTCACCAAATTTAAGATATCGAAAACGATAAAACTTATTTTAGGGAAGAACGCGCTGAAAATTCTTCATTAGATTCGCTGTTGTAGAATCTGCCTACGTACATCTTAAATGGCAAGGATTCGTAAACAAAATGTAATGCTTTTAAGAGGAAAATCCTCAGAAGTGATTTTTGAAGCGATGATAAAGTGAAAATCTTATTAGTAAAGAAATATCGTGCGATATGAAATGATGTCTTCAAGTTACTACACATCTTTTCTTTTAGACACCGGACAAAGTCGAACGTTGAGCTAACCTGGGTACGAGTATATTAACATTGTTCCTGAGAAATTATTGTTGACAAGTACATCGCGTCAGTAATTCATACTGCTATCAAATATATTAAAAATACATTTTATTTCAGTTCTTTTAAGTTATTTGACGTTTCTAAAAAAAACGCGGACCAAATAACAATATTACCCCAGATTGTGAAATCAAGTTTTCAAACTTGAACCAATGTTGATTACTCCTTAATGAGCTCGTTAAATATTCGCGCAAAAAAGCTTTAAGAAATTAGATGGAGTAATAATTTAAGAATTTCTATCATTTCCTTGTTAAAAAAAGATATTGAGTTCCTGTCAATATAACAATGAAAAGTGATATTTTTAATAAATCGACATTGAATATATTTAAGTTTAAGCGTTTGTACTATTAGAATTTCATAATTTTTATCATCTTCCTGCCCTTATCCCAATCTAAGTGGGGTCGGCACAAAATGTTATAAACATGCTGTCACATGATTTGGCTGCGATTTTACGATCGGCCGCCTGCCTGACGCCAACTTACCATAATCGTATTTTGCGACACCTCGGTTAGAAAGGGGGTGGTCTATTCTACTCAACCGGATACCACACGGTGGGTCAACTGACCTTAGTCGCTTTTTACGACACCTCAGTAAGAAATGAGGGTGGTCCATTCTACTCAGCCAGATACCATACGGCGGATCGACTTACCTTAGTCGCCTTTTACGACTCCTCGATAAGGAATAAGGATGGTACTATTCTATTCAGCCGGATACCACACGACGTAATTTCATAATTTTTATGTGCAAAGTTTATATTTTTATTAGAAAATAAACGAATATCGATTATATCATTTATATTTTTCATAGAAAATATTTACGAATATTTGTATCCATAGTTTCTTGACTAATTGTTTTTAGTATATGGTAGTCATCATTCTCCTGTCCTTATCCCACTCGGTCAGCACAACATGTTTTAAACATGCTGTTACATGTTTTGGCTAGTTATTTTACGACCGACCGCTTGCCTGACAATTACTTTTTCTTCAAATGATACATTTATTATTTTCTGTGTTTTTAAAATTATATTTTCAACATAAAGTAAAAAATTTAAAGGTATATAAGTATAACATTTATTTTAATTTGTGTTATTATTGTACATACCAGCTATAAAGTTGAAACATTGATGTATTTAACATGAAATAAAAACAAAACCCATACCAAGGTTAAACAAACTTCTCGTAAAATCCAGAAAAAAAATATTTCAAAATTATAGAAGCTTAACGGACGTAAAACATGTTCTATCTCCATCTGCAGTGCTCTTATGTGCAAGAGCTAACTGTATTGATTTGATTTTTCATTGTCTCTGGTAACACAGCTCCCAATTATAATCTCAATTTCCAGTGCGGTCGGAATGATGTACTTTTGAAAGCATAAAAAGTAGAACAAACCCGAAGAACTCTCTCAATATGTTTTATTCCATTCTTGAGTGGAGAAATAATAGTTTTTCCATTAGAGTATACCGGAAAAAGCTGGTTGGTTAGTCGGACTGAAATTTTTATGCTCAAGCGTAGACGGCAACTAATGTACTAATTATTATTATATTCAATTGTAAATTACAATTTTAAACTAATATAGTCCTAGCGCCGTGTGGTATCCGGCTGAGTAGAATAGACCACCCTCATTTTTTACCGATGTGTCGTAAAATATGACTAAGGTAAGTTGACAGTCAGGCAGGCGGCCGGTCGTAAAAACGCAGCCAAATCATGTGACAGCATGTTTATAACATTTTGTGCAGACCCCACTTACAGTGGGATAAGGGCAAGAGGATGATGGTGATCTAATACAGTCCTAATTTAGAATTACAAAGACAAAGTAAGTTAACAAAGTTAGGTTATTCCTTAATGTTAGCAGAAGACTTACTCGTACCTACTGTATATTAGGTCCTATTCTCAGATTCGCAGTGCGAACTTTAGCTTTAGGGCCTCTAGCGACGACGTGGATTCGCAAGATTAGATAGCACAGCAAATTGTTTTAAGAGTGCAAACCGATCAAACTTAGATAAGCAAAGGGAAAATGGCGACGCTCTGTTAAGTTAACGCTCACAAGTATTTAATACGATTTGACCTGTCCCCTTAACATTAGTATTTCCAAAAAGAGCCTTAATTCGATATATCCTGGTAGAGAAGATACAATTAGATTCCCTGATCCCTTCCTAGATGAAGTAGTTCAATAGAATACGTAGAGAAGATTATGGGATAAAAATTTAAAGCTTTCGTGTTAAATGTGTATGTAGTCAACGGTGATAAATGCCGTGTAGTAAAATAGCCCACCCTCATTTCTTACCGAGAATTAAAATCAAATGCGACTAAGGTAAGTTGACTTGCCGTGCGGTATCTAGCTAAGTAGAATAGACAATCCTCATTTTTTACTGAGGTGTCGTACAAGACGACTAAGTTGAGGTGACGTAAGGCAGGCGGCCGGTCGTAAAATACTTAGCCGAATCATCTTACTACTTGTTAAAACATGTTGTGTCGACCCCACTTAGAGTGGGATAAGGCCGGGAGAATGATGATGAGTCAACGCTCACAATTGAGCAGCCCTTATCCCACTCAGCTGTGATAATTCATGCATTTATCGTGTTTTATTTTCTGATAACGCTTAACTAGGGTTTTCGAAAGAATTGATCCGCTCGAACTTTAAACTAACTCTGCCATAAATATCAAATAAAGGTTGGAAGGGTCTACAATAGCTTTCCTAAATTGATTTTATGTGTACAGCGGACTAACTAACCCACTGTTATGTCCAAATGTTGCGAATATTTAGCGAAATAGCTTAAGTTTCAGATAAACTGCTTACTAACCTTTTCCCAGTTTTAGTCCAGAACTTTATCCTTGTAATTCTTTTTGATTAAGTAATATAGTTTTAGACTATATATTCATCTAACAAGCTTTTTAATTATTTTGACGGTTAAACATAAATCTTGAATTGTAAATGCAGCATGAAGGATAGATATAGTATAGTAATACATAAAAAACCTAATTTAAAATTCACAAGAAATAAAAATATTTAGAGCATAGAAAAATTTATAACAACTAAATAGATCCTGATATAATACTGTAAAATAAAGATACTCTCTGTCTGTTATAATCTCTACCACAAATTAATTTGCTACTCTCTCTCTGCAAGGTTTCTAACTCTTTACCTTACATTCCACTGGCATATTAGTAATAACATTTTATCGTTATAGATATGTAAGTGAAAGTATTTAGTTATCGAGTAGTAATATTTTATTCTAAGACAACATTAAGTCCAGCAATCTTCATAAAGTAAGGGAAATAGAACAGAGGGGCCGGTGATGAGAGCGGTCGGCGAGATAATCTAGTTTATTGCACGAAACGTCTGGGGCCGCACAAGGCAGTGAGAGCCGAACCAACACTAATAGCCTCACATTTCTTCGTACAAGCCACTCGATCTGACAGATGATAGAACTTGACTCCTTATCCATTTATTCAGTTGTTTTTATTTCTCGAGATTCAGTTATTAATTACTTCCGAAACTCATCCAGCCTGATCTTTAATATTTAAATAGGTTAATCTTGTATGTATATCTAGAAATACTTTTGATATCTCCGAAACGGCTCCAACGATTTTTCTGTAATCCAGCATGTAGGGGGTTTTGGGGCAGAAAAATCGATCTAGTTAGGTTTTATTTAATTTTTTTTTAAATCGTTTTATCCCTGTTTTTGGGCATAAAAATTATTAACATTTAAATTTAATATAAACCACTATTTTTTCCGTAAAGTATTAAGTCAATGTAGCTTATTAGGGGAACGGGCGGTCTCGAGAAATGAATACCTTGAAATGAATATTTTTTTGAAGTTTCTTTTTTTTCATTTCGTAAAAAATTACCGATCAAGGCTCGGTCAAACAGATATATTATAAATGCGAAAGTCTGTCTGTCTGTTACGTTTCACGGCCAATCCACTGAACCAATATCAATGAAATTTGGCACATTTATTCTTTATACACCGGATATAGAAATCCTGGAAATTCAACAGGAATAGGATGACATTTAAAAACGCCATATTTTATTAAGCTATCAAAGTTTTTTATTTACAATATGTCAAAGACAAGACAAATCTGTAATTTCAAGAAGTTTCTTTTGTTGTTTTGGCTAGGATGACACTGTCGTTGTTTGGCTAGGATTACACTGAGAAACGCAATTTATTTATTTATGTGTTTACATATTATATAATTTATGAAGAAAGAAATGCCGTGGACGTCAAAGCATCGAGCAATTTCTTATTAAATAAAGTACTAAGAGAAGTACTATTACAATCTACAGTATCTAAAGTAATGAAACTTGAACTTAAGTTGATTTACTCTCTATCACAAATCATGACCAAAATACCAAATTTCTTTATATAACGAGACTTATAACTTATTAAACAAGTTTCCGAAGTATTTCCAAGAATTTTAATAGTGGAACCTATCGCCCCAAAACACTGAACACATACCCAAAGATAAACAAATTGTAAAATAAGATTTACTCATTTTTTCTTTTATTAAGATATTTAGTAACTATATACCAATTCAATAATTAAAAGACTGCGTTGAAAATTACAAGTTTAGGAAAAAATCCTGTTCGCAGCACCATCTTGTCAATCGATACGGCAGTCTTCAAATGTTCCCAAATATCAGCATACCGTAAAAGCCAGTCACTAAGCAATTGAGCTTTCTCATACGATGCCGCCTAGAAACTGTTATTAAATATCTCTTTGTAGTTATCAAGTTTCTATAATAACTATGTTTAGGTAATATTATTAATTAAAATTAAATTCTATTAGTAATAGGAGTTTTTCTTTTAAAAGTTATGGCAGTTATTAATATTTGATATTATATTTTAAACGTTTTTCGGCGAAGGAAAACAACGTGACGATACCCAAATATCTCTATAAATTTCTGAAATGTATCTTATGTTACCTACAAATCCACCTTACAGTAAGTTTGTGGACCAAGCTTCAACCCTTCTCTCCAAAAGGAGAGAAGGGTTATGCTCAGCCGTTGGATATTAACAGGCCGTTACATTACTTATAACCTGCAGAATTACTTAAAGTACGTGTAAATAATTTTTCAACTTCAATACTTGTTTTATTCCTATTACTTGTGAAGGACAAAAACTTTACTATAAATATAGTATCGGTAAATAAGATACTTGTCGCTACCGCAGGACAAACATAAAGGTCGGCGGTGAGAGCTCTAAACGGAATAGTCTCGTTTATTGCAGAGTACGTGTAGAGGCTCTCAATGTGGCAGTCGAACCAGTATTTACGGTCTTACATTTCCTCGTATAAGCCACTCAACCTGACATATGAGAGTGATCTTTTATATGAGAATTGTTTAAAATTATTTTATCTTCCACTTATTAAGCATATCTAAAATGGTACAGATGATGTTTTATCGATAATCTTATTAAACTTAGTAACCCGTTGACGTTTTTGGACGATTAAAAAAAATTGATCCATCAAATAAAATATCATCATCATCATCCTCCTCCCCTTATCCACAACATGTTGTTACGCGATTCGGTTAGATATTTTACGAGCGCGCACCTGCCTGATATCAAAGAACTCTAATCGCCGTTTACGACACGTCAGTAAGAAAGAGGCTGGCCTATTCTACTCAGCCGGATACCACACGGCGGGTTAACTTACCTTAGTCGCCATTTACGACACCTCAGTAAGTAAAAGGGTAGTCTATTTTATTCAACCGAATACCACACGGCATCTATGAAATAAAAACATTGTCAAATAAAATATATAAAAAACATTCTTAACTATATGGAAGTCGGGATCCCCAGACGCTTCCTCTTAAGTATTTCTAAAACTTGGCAGAAACTAAGCATTTGTAACATTTATAGAAAGATTATATTAGCAATTACAAACGCCGTTAACATGATTATTGCTTGAATACCTTAAATTTTAAGATAAGCTTACGACATGACAGCCGATTTGTATTCTACGATAAGTCCTAGAGATTTAACACGTATTTCAGGCAGATATTTTGTTCAAAAGTATTTATGCTTCCTATATCCTTTTTATTTCATTGTAATTTTGGAAGCAGGATACTTAAGACTAAAAAATTTAAATTACACAATCTCTCGTCGTTGATTCCTTCAATTTAAAATAAAATTATAAATGAGTTGATTGTTAATTGTTGTCAATAATAGTTTTAATAACCTGAATTACTGCACGACCTAAGTTACACCACGTTCATAAATATATTACAGAGATGAAATAAATGTACCCCAGGTTAACGATTACACAACAAACTGACTCCCTAACGCCATAGCTATTCTTAAGTGTTAACTCAGATATGCTATACTAATATTTCAGATATACTTTAATTATATTAATTCTTGCACTATGGCTTTTCACAAAGTCACGTCCACTTCTAGAAATTATTTAATTTAAATTACCAAATCCCACTAAAGTTTGGACTAAAATTCAACACATTAACATATTACAAAAACTTGAACTCACAGACAGAAATGTTTGTCATAGTGGAATCTGCTCCACATAGATCGTCGTAAACTTACTTAAACATAAACGTCTTAAACTAAATGTTTTATGCTATAATTCCAATTGACTTTAATTACACAATTAGTCAATTACTGGTGCATATCAAAACGTTTCGTTAGTTAACTGAACTTAGCTCTAAGTTATATCAATGGCTTGTCTTAATGTCAACAGTCATTAGTCATGTCCGGAACAGTACATTAAACCGCTCTCGTCTCGTAGGACATCGTAACGTGTGTTGGTATAATCATTAATGTCGACTGCACTGGTTTATATAGAATTCGCTTATAAAAGATTAATAGTAAAATCCACGACACTATATATGTATTACAATAAGATTGTTATTTTATCATCATCATCTTCCTGCCCTTATCCCACTCTAAGTGGGGTCGGCACAACATGTTATAAACATGCTGTCACATGATTTGGCTGTGTTTTTACGACCGGCCGCCTGCCTGACGTCAACTTACCTCTGTTTCGACACCTCGGTAAGAAAGAGAGTGGTCTATACTACTAAACCGGATACCACACGGTGGGTCAACTTACCTTAGTCGCCTTTTACGACACCTCGGTAAGAAATGAGGTTGGTCTATTCTACTCAGCCGGATACCACACGGCGTGTCGAGTTACCTTAGTCACCTTTTACGACACCTCGGTAAGAAATGAGGGTGGTACTATTCTATTCAGCCGGATACCACACGGCGTAAGATTATTATTTTATGGAAAATATAAAAAAACATGTATCATTAATTTAAACATTGGCGACACCAAAGCAGTAGGAACTGTAAACCTTTTTTAGGGACTAATTATTTGAAGTCGTATTGCTTCATTTAAATTAGCTTAAAGGAGTGCAACAGCCAAATTTACTATTTGTGTTTTATAATGCCAAAACAACAAAAAACAACTTTGTCAATAATAGGCTTTTAACACAAATTTCATAACTCAAATAATATGCTCACCTGTTTTATTAATTCACATTTATACATCACCGTCATCAAATTCAAATCAAATTCAAAATATTCTTTATTCAAAGAAACTAAAATGTTTTTGAATTGTCAACTTTACTACTGGTTCGGAAACCTATGCCTACCGAGAAGAGCCAGCAAGAAATTCGGCGGTTGTACAGGTTCAAAGAGAGCTATATCCCCACATTCTTATCTTGTAAGTAGGCTTTCTGTATCAGCCTCTTTTTAACAGTGTTATTAAACTGCTGTAATGGCAAAATGGCAAAATGAATGATGCAAAATGGCATCCATACCTCAATCCCCATAACAAACTTCATGTAAAGTAATACCCACCATCGCCCATCCATAGCCTCGCCTGCGACGCGACAGTTAAGCTATCAAGCATATAAAGAAACGAAATACACATTTATAATACTTATAGTCTAAGTAGTTTTAAAACAACTTATTTAAAATTAGAGTTTAAGCAAATGTTAGCTACAGAAAGTTTATTCGAAGTACACACTTATTTTTTTTTATAAATTAAGTATGAATCATTACTAGTTATATAGGACAGAGATTCAGAAAGTAATTAGTGTAATGAGAATAGCGATGGCATGGGAGTTGGACGATTGCCTGAAGCTTTGCGGACTGTTAGTGATTTATGTAGCCAATTTACCCAGTTAAGAAAAACCTTATTTTTACTTTAATATTTATAATCTTATTTTTATCTTTAATATTTAAATGAGTTAATCTTGTATGTAGATATATATTTTTTTTAGAATCTCGAAAACGGCTCCAAAGATTTTCCTGAAATTCATCAGGGGTTTTGTGAGAGAAAAATCGATCTAGATAAGTTTTGTTTTAAAAAATGTCGTTTCATCCCTGTTTTCGGGCTCTAAAATTTTTTTGAAATTTACTTTGAATATAATTACAATTTTTCGCTGTTAAACGTTGTCATTGTGGTTCATTTGGGGAACGGGCGGTCTAGAGAGGTGAAAATACCTAGGATCGAGCCCCACCAGCCCTATTATTTTTTAATTTTTCTTTTAAATTTTTTTTTAATTTTATTTTTTTACATCATTTTAAAAATTACCGAGCAAGTCTCGGTCACGTAGGTGCTAGGACATTATTTGGGCTAAATCCGAATAACATTAAGCCTCTGATTCTTTTTGTTAATTCATAGAATTACGCGATTTTTGAGGATTTTCACAACAATAATAGAAGTCAAGAGAGTCGAAAAATCGAAGATTACCTCGAATTATAGCAGAATAACGTTGTCACACATTATTTTTGCCTTTTAGTCTGATAGACTATCGAACTTATAATACAACATGTTTTATTTGAATAATAATAAAGAAATAGCCTTTTTTTGCTATTTATTACGACTAAGTTGACGTCAGGCAGGCGACCGGTTGTAAAATACGTAACCTTAGTAAGTTACTTAGAGTGGGATAAGGGCAGGATGATGATGAATAAAGAAACAGCAAATATAAATAATAAATATAAAATATATATAATAATAAAATATATCATGTTCAGTAACAAAGATTGTTTAATATGTTATTTTAATTTTCTTTCAATTTTATTTCTCATCTAAGTCGAGAGTAACTAAACTTTGCAACTCGATCCTGTTTAACATTCTCTTGAAAAAAGCTGGCTGCTTGTTAAATGCAGTAAGAGCCTGTAAAGTTAAACTACTACTACACAAAAACTTTATGTTAGTAGCTTATTATTCTTTTCTCGTCGTAACATCGAAGCTCTGCTAAAATACTTCGCTCCATCTTTGATGTCAAACTTTTTCTTAGTTGTGGTAACTTCCAAAACGTTTGTCTTACCTATTTAATTGTGTAGCTTATACAAACCATATCTATTATAAAATAAAAAATTAAAAAAATTGTGATTGTTCCATTCCAACTAAAAGATATGCTTTAATTGTTATAAATTTTGAAACATTTGAAATAAAGTAAATTAATTTCATAGAGTAAATTGATTCGTCATTTAAAAGCTATTTTAAATGAAAATCACTTTTAAATAAGATTTTACAATATATCCATTAAAAGCGTCGTAAAAGCCAAATCGTCCATTTTCCTCTGACCGATATGGATTCAAATTAAAGTGATATCGTTATTGCTTAATCAGAATTGAGTGGAAATTGTAATGGACACAGCCGGTTGCCTAGCTTATGTCTTTATGAGTTATAATTATATTTAAATACTAACAAGCATATTGTAGTAATCACTACACACACTACACCTTTTATAAAGTACTAGCTGTGCCCGCGTGGAAATAAGTGTTTCACAATTTTTTTCTGAATTGAAATTTTGGAGATACCATACATGAGTTACCATACATGCTGTCACGGACTTTTTTGTAGTATTTTTGTGGATCTACAATTCTCTAGTACATTACTTTGCTGTTTCTCTGTCGGTTTATGCGGCACACACGACTAAAGCTCACAGCAGGCGTGTTTTTTACAACAGCGCGATCTCTTCAATATTATTATTAATTAACCGCAATGCACTATTAACTTAAACCATCCGGAAAAATTGCACTACCTCTTAGTATTAAGCGAACAAAAATCCGTTACGTAGATTTTGAGAAAATTAATCACATACAGACAGACAGGTTCCGGTGACTTTGTTGTCAAAATCAAAATCAAAAATCAAATCAAAATTATCTTTATTTGCGGGTTATGGGTAGGTTCATAGATAGGTCTTAAAATTAATTAAACACAAACATAAACTGCTATAAGTTGCGTGCAAATGTCAAATAATAAAAATTTATATAACTAGTCCGAATAAAATTATATCCTGTAAATTAAAATAAAAAATGTAAAAAAAAAATATAATAAGCATAGATATGTATAATATGGTCGTTGTTAGTAATATATTGAAATAAAAAATAGTAAATATTTTTAAAAATCATACATTTAAATAAAATAATATAAAGTACGATTTCGTATGTTAACAAATTACAGTAATTATTATCTACCTTTAAATTTTCTATACCATCCATTTACCACATATCAAAGAGTCAATTAATATGAATTTCCTGTATGTACCATTATATAGTAATGTGCTTGTAAATGGCTCTAAAAGGACCAGAGATACATTTAACAGAGAATGTAAGTGAGCTATTAACTACGAATAGCTAAGGACGTCGTTGGGCCTTTATCTTGATAATTATAGCAAATTAGACTTCAAAGACATGCAAAATGATAATGAGAAAACATACCATAACATTCATTCTTGTACAAAATATAATTTGAAAATTTAAGAAATGTTACTTAATACGCATAAAGTCATATTTTCTTTATGAAGAGTTCTAGGTGAGGTATATCTTCTTGTAATCTATAATATGTATGTCCTCTATACACTCCGAAATGGCTGGAACGGTTTTAATGAAATTTTAAGACACTCTTTATAATCCTGTAAAGTTTAGTGGCGATCAGAGCATTTTTTTAACTGATGAGTTTAGTTTCGAGGAATATTCGAAACCAGACTGAGTCACTGTAACTCAAAATGGCTTAAATAAAATCAATAAATATTTTATAAGATAATTGATTGATTGAATTATAAGATAAAATGGTGTAACAACATGTTTATAACATGTTGTGCCGACCCCACTTTAAGAGTGACAGGAGAATGTATTCTAGTTCAATATATTCAAAGCAACGCCATAGTATATTTATGGTGACCTACATTATTTAATAACTATAATGTGCGCAATCAAGAATAGCTGGAATCATATATAAACTTTTTGGTACGACGTCGAGTGGCGGTGGCAGCGGACTGTCTCTCCGGCCCGTCGGTTCGGGGTTGTATTATTGTCCACCCCCTTCACCCCGAGAGGGTGTATTCTTTAAGACGCGCGGGAAGTCGTGTGCGTCGGCGACCGTAAGCAAGCGGGCCAGAACGATTCGTTATAGACTCCCCCTCTAGTGAAGGAGAACGCCCTCGTTCCTGGACTAGCTCAATGCCCTCGCGCTTCGGGCGTCCGCGACGTCTCGACGTCGACACGCTCACGGACTTCAGAAAGAGATTTAACAAAAGATCTAAGATAAGGAGTTATTTGAGGGACAAAATTTTCTTTATCAAGGATTGCGTTCAAATCGTGATGAGTTTCAAACGGTGTACGCATCTCGCGAGCAAACGTCATATAAGCAGGTGACATACCAGTGGAGGTGCACACAGCTGAGTTCATGGCGAAGCGTACTTGGGATAAAAACTTCGGCCAGGATCGATGCTCGTTCTTAACCAGAATAGCAAGCTGCACTTTCATGTCCCGGTTCTTCCTCTCGGCTGGGTTCGCTTCAGGGTGGTATACTGGAATTAGATTTTGTTTGATACCCAGTATATACATACACTGCTGCATTGCTGCTGAAATAAACTGTACGCCATTATCGGAGATGATGCGCCGGGGTAAACCGTAACGCATAAAATACTCTTGGATCAGGTGTTGTGCACAGCTTTCAGCGGAAGCCTCCTTCAGTGCAAACAGCTCCACCCAGCGAGTCGCAGTATCTTCTACGAGTAATACCCACCTTTCTCCAGCATTTCCTGTAGGTAGAGGACCGAACAGATCTATAGCCAGGACTTCACCTCGTTGATTTAGCACTGGTGTTTGAAGAAGACCAGCTGGTCTCATATTACTCGCTTTGTATTTTTGACATTCTACGCACTTCTTTAGATATTCAGTTACAAATCGACGCATCCCAGGAAAATAATAACGCTGTCGAATGCGATGTAGAGTGCGTTCAACTCCTTGATGACCAGCAATGCCAGAATCATGAAACTCCTTGAGGATTTCTTCTCTTTTGGAGCTGGGCACTACCAGTTGTACTTCTTCGGAATCGGAGTCTAGATCATAGCGGTAGAGTGCACCGCTGGACATAATATAACCTCGTTCTAACCAACGGCTTGAGGTAAGTTCCTCACCGTTTTCTAGGTCTTTGATGATTTTCTCGACCTCTGGGTCGGCAAGTTGTTCTAGCCTCAACTCTGTAGAACTTTTAGTAGGTAAGTTAATTATCACCGAACATATACCACAACTAGTACGGGTATCATCAGAACATATAGGTCTACTTAGCGTATCGGCTACTACATTTGCTTTGCCTGGGGTGTACTGATATTGGATGTCAAATGACTGTAGCTTTAGGGCCCACCTTACTAAGCGCCCTGTCGGGGACTTTAAAGTCATCAGCCATCGAAGGGGTTGATGATCACTACCTACGATTACTGGGTGACCATCTAGGTAGCACCTAAATCGCTCCACAGCCCATACAACAGCTAAGGCTTCTCTCTCTGTAGTGGAGTAGTTTTGTTCAGCGGAGTTCAGGAGTCGGCTGGCGTATTCAATAGGTCTTTCCTCCTTATCCTCCCCCTGGAGTAAAACGGCTCCGAGCGCATAATTGCTCGCGTCGGTGCGAAGAACAAAAGGGCGACTGTAGTCAGCCTGTATAAGTATTGGTGCTGAGGTAAGGAGGCATTTAAGTTCGTTAAAGGCTGTGGTTTGGGCGGAACCCCAGGTCCATGTCTGATTTTTCCTGGTTAGTCTAGTAAGTGGCTCTGCTACTGAGGAGAAGTTTGGAATAAACTTTCGGAACCATGAACAGGTTTGTAAAAATGTGCGGAGATGTTTTAATGTGCTCGGTACCTTCATATCTAGTACCGCCTTGACCTTCTCAGGATCAGGAGAGACGCCTTGTTGACTAATTATGTGTCCCAGGTACTTAACTCTTTCTCTGGCAAATACACATTTCTCCCGATTTACTCGCAGACGGAACTCTCGAAGCCGACTAAACACAGCTTTTAAATCCTGGAGATGCTGCTGAAATCCTTCAGATATGATAAGCAGGTCATCCAAATAGGCCAGAACCGTGACGTTGGCTAAAGAAGAACAAGATCGCAAACGGTCAATTAAGCGCTGAAACGTTGCTGGTGCGTTTTTAAGTCCGAAAGGCATGCGCTTGAAGCGAAAAGTTCCCAACGGGCTTATAAATGCCGTTTTGTCCATATCCTGCTCATTTACTTTAACTTGCCAGTAACCTGATCTTAAGTCTAAAGTACTCATATAGCAATCTCTTTTCGTGGATTGCAACAACTCATCGATTAACGGCATTGGGTAGTGGTCCGTCTTAGTAACAGCATTAAGGCGTCTGTAATCCACGCAAAAACGGATTTTACCATTTGCTTTAGGAACCAGAAGTGCTGGTGAACACCAGGCTGACTCACACTCTTCGATGATGTTATCCTTTAGCATATCTTCGATTTGTTGACGCATAATATCTTTTTTAGCTGGTGTCAATCGGTATGGAGGTACAAAAATAGGAGGGTGCTCACCTGTCTCGATGCGGTGCTCGATACACGGAGTTGGCTCTCCCCCTTGCTCGAAGATGTCCGCGTTGTCATCCAACAGTCGGGCCAGAGAGCCTCGATCAGGTGGATTCAAAATAATACCTTCATCGTCCCTGAGTACATTAGCAAACACACTCGTAAGATCTGGTGGTGAAGAGGGTTCAAAACGCATGTTATGCTGGGCATGGAAATTGTTAGAGAAATACCAACACTGCCGGTGAAAATCCATGACCACTTCGGCCGCAAGCAGGAAATCCATCCCAAGCAACGTTTCATTGTTACGTGCTTCAGGAAGGATAAGAAAGGAAGTCATAATGACTTTCTTCTTTAAGCGCACGTTAAGAGTGGTTATGAACACGTCCAGGTCGCGAATATCACCATCAGCAAGCTTAATACGTCTTCGCGTCGGTTCCAGGGGGTGGTCCTTACGTAGAAGGAGAGCGTATAGCGTATGTCCCGCGATACAATGCTTAGCCCCGGTGTCGACTAAAGCGGTACCTACTGAGCCTAAAATCTCAATTTCAAAAATAGGTCTTGAAACAAAACGAGATTTCCTAACGGAGCTCTCACCGGAGTGTACCTTGCCTAAGTAAGATGAAGCACTATAGCTCTTAATATTTTCATATATATCATCCATACTGAAAAAGTCATTATTAGTCTCAACAGAAATATCATTTTGAAAATTATATAAATAAGTACTACAAACGTCATTTTGACGTGGCTCATGATTATACGAATTACAAAAATTATTCTTACTGCTATTAGTATAAAAGTTATCATTAGTACTAAAATATTCCGATACCGAAAAATCATAATAATCGGATGGTCGTTCAACATCCTTATTTTGTTTAAAAACATCGACACTATAAAATTTTTGTTCGTCATTACACTGCATACACTGTTCACGAGTAACATTTTTAGACCCACATTTATAACAGGAAACGGTTTCAGGTATAACTTTTTTTTTGCTAACTTACGACACTGTTCGCGCTGATGTCCGTGATGCTTGCAGTAAACACAATACGGTCGTGTTTGCTTTGAAGACGAAGCGACCGGCGCGCGCTCTTCCCGCGCACGCGGCGATGAGGCGCCGGCGTGCACCCCAGATGTCGGCTGACCGCCCGCAGTTTGCGCGTCATGTACGACCGATCTCGGAGCGAAGTCTCTCGAACGTGTAGTATACGTTGCAGGTTGAGTGGCAGTTTCGTATGCATTGCGTTTTATATTGGAAGCAATAGATGCGGAGTTGTGCGATTCTCGCTTAGTTGACTCGTTTATGGAATCTTCTATTATTCTAGATTTCATCAGCAGTTCTGCAAAATTACTGACTTCGTCGCGACGTAATCTTTTACGAATTTTCCTATGCAAAAGGCCGTAAATTAAATCAATTTGTACCTTGGTGGAGAGGTCATCAGTGGGTAGGCGTGAAAGGAGAGCTCGGCTCTTCGCTACGAAGATGTCCGTTCGTTCGTCATCCCTTTGCTCAGCACGAAATAATTCCCGATAAATTTTGTATTCGGGGCGCCGGTCGCCATACGCATCCCTTAGGTATTTTATTACCGAGTCCCAGGATTTAACCTCTGCGCGTATACTCTGCCACCAGGTTGCTGCTTCACCGGTAAGGAGCATTGACATGCCCCTAATTGCCACTTCGTCGCAAATATTTGTGCATTCTTTAAAAGCCTCAATGGCATCGATGAATGTTACTATATTTTCATTTGCCGCCCCGGAGAATCTGCTGATACAGCTCGAGAAATTGCCCGTTCTCTCCGCCGCGCTCGACGCTGACGCCGGTGATTGAACGGTCGGAGATGACATAAGGGCTGACTGGCGCTCAAGCATACGCTCGAAGAACTCAGCGTTCGACTGCCGGATTGTTTGCAGAAGGGCGTTGAAATTTTCGCTAGACAGCGTGACGCTGTCGTTGACATCATCGTTGTTGGAGCCGTTGGACATTCTTCGTGTTCTTGGCATTATGATACCAGTGTAGACACGAGTTATAGATATACACACAC
Organism: Morpho achilles; assembly: GCA_947086495.1. Taxonomy (NCBI): domain Eukaryota; kingdom Metazoa; phylum Arthropoda; class Insecta; order Lepidoptera; family Nymphalidae; genus Morpho; species Morpho achilles. The sequence continues at coordinate 8,556,118 of CAMTZB010000007.1, read as the reverse complement.
TATAAGTTACTCTTACAAGTAAGAGTAATCGTAACACAAGTACTGTGGCATTCGGGCCTACAGTTGGGACGCCAATTTGGTACGACGTCGAGTGGCGGTGGCAGCGGACTGTCTCTCCGGCCCGTCGGTTCGGGGTTGTATTATTGTCCACCCCCTTCACCCCGAGAGGGTGTATTCTTTAAGACGCGCGGGAAGTCGTGTGCGTCGGCGACCGTAAGCAAGCGGGCCAGAACGATTCGTTATAACTTCTCTGAGCAATTATAAGAATAACTCTATGACATATCAGCTATAAGGCAGCTTAATAACTGGAGATTAAATGAAAAACTGAAATAAAGTATCTAATACTGCACCAGCTATAAAATATCACCTATTATACTTTACTTTTATTATAAACAAACTATCTGTAGTCTTTACGTTTTACACTGGTCCTCCGTCTTCCTCTAGATTTCTGTTCAAAAAAGTTAGTGCTAAAAAAGTATGGTATCACCATTCACCAACAGTTGTTCTTCTTACTTACTTGCTGTCTTACCTTAAATTAATTATTAAACAGCCCCTATTTCTGCGACATAAAATTGTAATTACGCTGAAAATGGCCCTAATAAGATGAGAGCCGTAGTTAACAGAGTAAGCGAGCAATTAACTAGGAAGGGTCGTATTCGTCCCTGTATCTTAATTTTACTGAAATACTAAATAGTATATTGTTCTGTACTTTAGTGCCTACAATTTGTTTGATAAAATTTTCTAATATCGCAGTTATCTCTGACCCTTTCTACCTTTGACCGTTGATGTTCAAAGGCCGTCCATCGCTAACCCGAGGACATCAAAGAGACTATTCTTGGCCAAATCTTTTGTGTATTGTGAAAATAATATGTTTCGGAGTGTTCCGGTTAACCATAATCAGCTTTTATATTTTATTGTACATTGAAAGGGTTATTACCTTTAACTCGTTACGGTTAAAGATTTAACATTCGGTTGTTTTGTAAGATTTTGTAATAAATATTTGTGTTATAACGTATTTGACCCACTGCTCATTTCATATGTTCCAGGGTTTTGAAAATCAAATCCACTGAAATTCTAGATTTCTAGTCTTTAACAGATTTACGAAATTTATTGTATTGCAAAATCAATTTTAGGTAGCACGTTGAAACTTCCCCCCAATCTTAAATTTTCGAACACGGTCAAACGTCTTTCCTGAAAGTTTTATCTGCAATAAAATGTAAGAAAATCTTTTAATTCTCGTGGCGAAAAATTCTGGTGAAAGCAAACGGCGAAAGCGGAAAGGCTAATTCGAATCACTAATCGTTAGGAGTGAGGGAAAGCTTTGGTAAAATTACCCAATCAACATATAAAGTGACCGTGGAGTAAAGTTTAAATCACAAGGATTAATGAATATCGCTGATTAGGTACTGAATGTTTATTCACGCATTCAATTATCACGTCGCGTGTTTGTATTGCATTATTTGAGTATTAACGTTATATAATTCGATAATGTTCAGTATGGCGAGATTAAAATTCATTTTAACTTTCGTTAGAGATTGTTAGAGTACTAAACCTTAAAATAAATGTTAAATCTCGGGATGGATCACATGATGTGTGATGTGGTATAGCCTTTTATAGAATAAATGGGCTGCCTTAAATTAAACTTTAAAGCATAAAAATCAATGACCCTCACGGACTTAAATAACAAAGGAGAACCGCTTATGTAATAGCTTTTTATTTTACATGACCAAAGTATGCTTTATTCTCATCCATATGTGACAAACTAGCAGTTTTAACTTCAAACAACTCCCCTCAACACAGGGATGAATCAATGGCACAGGGATGGAATAAATTAAATATTAATGTTCATTATCCATTGTTATGCCAGCATAAGGCTGGATTCATACTATGATGCCGTTCTCGGTACGATCTCGCTTCGTTCTCGGTCCGGTCAAATCTCACTGTGTCTACACTACTCGATGCCGTTCTCGGTTCGATCTCGATTCATGGTCGACATACGATGTTTAAAAAAAGAATCATATTAATTTTATTCGCCAGAAAATGGAATTCAATTTTTCTATTGAAGAATTAGCAACAATAGCATTTTGGATAAACAAGATATAAATTAAAAAAAAATTATAACAAAAAGAAAAGAAAAAAAGGGGACAAGAAAATATGGGTTTTAGTAAAAGTAAAAGTTTATTACCGAGAAAAGAGGAAGACGAATATTATACTTTATTTCGTCATTTGGTAAATAATGAAGAATAATGTTCATTATATTGATTTAGGATTGTATTCAGGAATATTTGAAATGATTTTTAAAATAATTGAGCGCAAATTTTAAAAAGAAACACCTCTTTTTGTCAGGTTACTAATGGTTTGGATAAGGTAAGTAATAAAATATCATATTTTATAAAATTTGTATATTTAAATTATAACAACCATTTACATGCATGAATATTACATAATATGTATATAGCGGTGATGGTGTTGGTTGATAATGCATTTTCCTGTTGAGGTCCTGTTTGTTTTCTGTTCATATTTTTTTGTTTATTCCAGAGGTACATTACTAGCGAAAGTATTGACGGAATAAATTTCTAATTAAGCTCCTTCATTGACATCAATTTATCTTATCATAGTCGTTGGTTCATGTGTCTCTTCAATATCCATATCAAGAATATTGTAATTGTTAACTTCATCATCGGCAATAATGGATATTCGTAGTCTATTACAGTTATGTACTCATTAATAAATTACATTTGGTCGTGATATCGCCATTTGCAAACTTTGTAAGCTGCTTGGCCACTTTTGGCCACTTTTTAATTTAGAGAGGTATTTTCGATATTGAGCTCTTAGTCGCTCTCATCGATTCCTTGCTCCTATAATAGAAATATAACGTTTATAAATAAGGATATGTAACAACATGCATTCTGCATAATATTATTAGAAATTCTGGAATTCGATGAATTTCGAGGGTAATTTGTATTACATTAATAATAATCACGTGCAAAATCTAAAAAGACAAAGAGGAAATGCATAGGCCTATAGGCATAAGTGAAATAAAAATCAACTCTCCTGAAGTATCAGTGCCATGGCAAGAAAAACTTGCGATATAATTACAATAAAGCAATTAAATGAATATCACTTTGTTACGTTTGTGTTTTATTCACCAGGTAATCCTATTGCGTCTTCAATCTCGTTCCATATTTTCCTTTTGTAAATAATTTCACTGTAGTAGTGTGACTGCAAATCATACAGGCTGCGTCTACTTTTCACAAATTCAATATGTCTTTCATCTGCAAATAATAAATATTCAATTTATTTTTTATTTTTTGTAAAACAGTCGACCATTTATTTATTAATTTAACTCTATGCACTTTTCTCAAAAAAAAGGCACATAGAAAGACTGGTAAAATAATTATAGCAGAATTATTCTTTATCTATAACAAATGTTATAAACCACATAAGAAATACTTAACTTTTTCTGAACTCTACGATTTATTACCAGACATATCAGCATCTTCCTGCCCTTATCCCACTCTAAGTGGGGTTGGCACAACATGTTATAAACTTGTTGTCACATGATATGGCTACGTATTTTACGACCGGCCTCCTGCCTGACGTCAACTTATCTTAGTAGTATTTTACGACACCTCGATAAGAAAAAGGGTGGTCTATTCTACTCAGCCGGATACCACACGGCGGGTCGACTTACCTTAGTCGCCTTTTACGACACCTCGGTAAGAAATGAGGGTGGTCTATTCTACTCAGCCGGATACCACACGGTGTGTCAACTTACCTTAGTCGCCTTTTACGACACCTCGGTAAGAAATGAGGGTGGTCTATTCTACTCAGCCGGATACCACACGGCGGGTCGACTTACCTTAGTCGCCTTTTACGACACCTCGGTAAGAAATGAGGGTGGTCTATTCTACTCAGCCGGATACCACACGGCGGGTCGACTTACCTTAGTCGCCTTTTACGACACCTCGGTAAGAAATGAGGGTGGTCTATTCTACTTAGCCGGATACCACACGGCGGGTCGACTTACCTTAGTCGCCTTTTACGACACCTCGGTAAGAAATGAGGGTGGTCTATTCTACTCAGCCGGATACCACACGGCGGATTTATTACCAGACATAATTATTTAATTAATTTTATTTAACATAAATGCTAAACACATGCGGCGCGACTGATGAAAGACTGCAGTTGAAACAAAAGAAGCGAGTTCAGGTCGAGACAGGTCCGATCTCACTTCAGTCAAATTTTCTTGTCGACGAACCGACGCTCGACCGATATCGGATCGGTACTGGCCCGATACTATAGTGTGAATACTCTGATTCTTTTTTATTTAAGAATATTTTACCGGACCGAGAGCGGAGCGAGATCGAACCGAGAACGGCATCATAGTCTGAATCATGCCAAAAGTTCAATTCAGACTATGATGCCGTTCTCGGTTCGTTCTCGCTTTGTAGTTGACATAAGACGTTTTGGAAAATCACTACATATTATAAAACAAAGTCCATATTTCCGTATGTACGCATAAAACTTTAAAACTACGCAACATTTTGATGCGGTTTTTTTTAATAGATAGAGTGATTCCAGAGGAAGGTTTGTACGTATAATAACATTCAATACGAAGTAGAGAAATACTGTAATTTTTGAGGTTTCTGTAAATAATTACATTTTTTTCCGCTTACATTGCAAACGCAGGCTAAACCCTACGAGATTTATCAAAATGATGTACTAAGTATTTGCACACCTTAAAAAGGTCTACAGAAAAGTCCGCGATGGTATATATCTATCTCTTATGGATAACCCACAATAGCAGTTTTTTTTATTTACTTTTTACGAAAAATGATGCCTTATGTTCAAAGCAATTTTTATACAATACAGCATTAATCCTTATCCAATTGAGTACCTTAAATAAATTGTTTATTTAATATAGATCAATATTGCCCTTTACAGCATGTAATTTAAGTGAACATTTTCGGAGATATTACAGATTTAAAATCCCGCGAGGAGGCCGCGCTTAGACCTATAAGCACTTCGACTTTAGCAGCGATGTCGCTCTTTCAAGAGTTTGTTTAAAGACATTCTGTAATTAATTGTAAAAATAAAATAGATAGGGAAAATATAAAAGTAAATAAGTAATAATGTACTATATGAATTTAGATATTCCAAAGATAGCAGGAAATCTTCTTGGTATAGGGAAAGGAAATTGTTTTTCTCCAAATTTAACGCTACGGCCACGGGCAGTATTGAATAAATCAAAACAACTGGATCAATTTTAATCATTTTCTTTACACTGACTGACATGGGATATGTATTTTATACCCGTGCGAAGCAGGGGCAGGCCGCTAGTAACTATATAAATTTAATTCAACAGCATTTAGTATTTCAATATAAAAATCAGAAAAGAAAAGCAAGAAAAAATAAAAAGAAAAGAATAACCGAATAATAAAAAAGGCTAAAAGAAAATTAAAAGAAAAGTCAAGAAAAATCAAAAGAATAGCACAAAAAGAAAAAGAATGACAGAAAAGAAGATTCAAAAGAATAGAAGAAAAGGAATAAGAAAGAAAGAAAAGCTGATAAAAAATTATAATAATACAATCACTTATAACAAATTTTATAAAGTACATGATAAATACTTACCTAATTCAGATTCCCACTATTTATTACCTTTAACTTAATTTGATTTAATTAAAACACACTAGCGGCACGACTGATGAAAGTCTGGAGTTAAAACAGAAGCGTGTTCATATTGTCGATGTCGGTACAACGCCGAGACCGGTTCGATCTCGCTCCAGTCAAAATATTCTTTTTGACGAACCGGTGCTGGAGCGATATCGGACCCGGACCGGAGCGATACGATAGTGTGAACACTCTGTCTGTTTGTTGTTTAACAATATTTTACCGGACCGAGAACGGAGCGAGATCGTACCGAGAACGGCATCATAGTCTGAATCCAGCCTAAACAGTTTAACGTGCTCCCCGAGTCACCGATAGTGGAAAGTCAATTGTTTATGAAATATAAACTGCAACTATGAACACTACTGTACTAACGCAATTATCTCATAACAGTAGTGATTGCTGAATGTTGAAAGCGTATGACCGTATAAAGGGATCGTGGCTTTAAACCACGAAGCAAGTATAAATTGTAGCAAGCAAGCATAATTTATATTCCTAATCATTCATATTTAGAATTCATTATTCACTATTCGGTGAAAGAAAACAGTTTGAGAAACTCTTTATATTTCTAGAGAATTCTCTAGATACTCGTATATCTCAGGAATTCCTGAGATATACGAGTATGTAACATTACAATACTAATTCACATTAGAATAGAGTGGTGGGTCCAATCATTTTGTCCAAAATGAGAGAGGAGGTCTTACTCAGCAGTAGAATTTTTGTTTATATTTTTTTACATTCATATCTTTATATTTTCTTGAAAAAATAATTATTTATTAATTTTAAATGTCATGTAAATAGTATTTTTATTTAAAAAGCATTTTGACCAGTCCAGTCTGCTGAAACTATATATTTTTCAAGTGTATTTAGTACATTTTGCGCTAAAAGTCTGCAATTTATCAGAAAATCAATTTCCTAACAGAACTTTTCGTGATTATCAAATGTTTTCTTTGATTCTTTGTTATTCTCTCTAGTTCGAGAATCTCTCTAGTATTTATACAACGAGTAAAGTCTAGAACGGAATCTATCGGCACCTTTTATTTTAAAAAATATTAGCAAAGTTATGTTAGTGAACAATCACTCAAATTCCCTTCCTGCATAGTGTTATGGCACGGCTGCCCCATAAAACCTTAACTAATTATATCGCTTTATCAAACAATAAATTCTGTGATAATTTTTCTTATTTCGTTTCAATCGATTGTCAATTTTCACGGCATACGATTCGTACCCGTGCCAGGTATCTACCAACTGGTAATCTAGCAACGCTGCAACTTTCAGTTACCCCAAAGCCTATAGAGCTCAACGACCGGTTCTTCGTAATTGTGCCCCGCCCATTGCAAGTTCAGCTTGAACGACGAACTGTCATAAATTTTTGTCCATTTCCACTTTTCATTTCTGATTTGAAAACGTAAATGTATGTACAGTATATTAATTACACTTAGTATAATACAATAAGTAATTAGCACAACATGTTATAAACAAGTTGTCACATGATTAGGCTAGATTTTTTACAACCGGCCTGCCTGACGTCAACTTGCCTTAGTCATATTTTACGATACCTCGGTAAGAAAGAGGGTGGTCTATTCTACTCAGCCGGATACCACACGGTGCGACAATAAATACACGAATAATAATAACACAATTAAACTATAACATAAAATTGTGGAGTACGTTAACAATATTGTTTATTTCTGTCATTTTTAATGCAATCTATTATTAAAATGTATATGATGTATAAAATGTATATAATTTACAAAAAATTATGCATTATTAAATTTGAAATTCAGCTTGAAAATCAAATTTAATAATGCAGAATTTTTAAATAAATTTAATAGTCTGACATCATTCATTCTGGCCTAATCCCGTGGGGTCGGCACAACATCTTGTTACATGTTTTAGCAAGTTATTTTGCGACCAGCCGCCTAACTAACGTCGACTTACCTTAGTCGCCTTTCACGACATCTGGGTAAAAAATGAGGGTGATCTATCCTACTCGGCCGGATACCAGACGGCTTCTATGTACAATTAACATTAATACTGAAAAAAGAGCTTAATTTCTGCGCCCCTTAAGCGTCCCTTTTCAAAATAAGTGCACAATCTATTTTCAGTTCCTTATAACATTTAATGTTCCATATTACTAGTCGACTAAACTGTAAACTTTGATAAAACAGTTTATTATTCACAGACACGATTTATTTAATAGTTGCAAACACGCAATGCGGTATCTTTCACATTGGATAGTCAAATTAGAGAAATGAGCCTGAAACTGGCTTCGGTTCATGTAATTTAACTAATAACATTCCGGAACTCGCAACAACTACTCCAAACTGGGGTTCAACAATTAAAAGCAGAAATAAACTAAAACTCGTCCTTGCTCGCTAACAAACAGCTCGTTAAACGAAGACAGTGAATACCAACACAATATGAATGTAAAAAGTATTTCTCTAAAACAAACCTAATATTAAAACTCTTTTTGAAAATATAGTACCTGGGTAACCGAGCCTTGGTCGTAAAATTATTTTAAATAAAAAAAAATTAAATCACAATTATTACAAAAAAAAATTATACGGGATCGATCCTTGTATTCAGAATTCGAGACCGTCTTTTATTTACGCATTTGAGCTATCATCACTTTGCAATTGATAGCATAACTATCCTTTGTTTTACCATAAAAAAATTTCAGTGCCCGAAAACAGGGATAATACAATTTTTTTATTGACATACTAAAATCGAAATAGCTAAAATATATTAATTATTTGGAGAACTTATTTCACAGTTGATAGTTCGCTATAAATTGTATGTCAGAATTTTAAATATGAAGTATAAGTATGTCAGACTTCTATATATGAGCCGTGTTGTATCCGGCTAAGTAGAATAGACCACCCTCATTTCTCACAGAGATGTTGTAAAAGGCGACTATGGTAAGTTGACGTTAGGTAAGCAGTCGGTCGTAAAATAAATAGCCAAATCGAGTAACAAGATGTTGTGCCGACCCCACTTAAAGTGGATTATTCCAGGAGCACGATGTCTGACTTTTATTAAATATATTTAAAGAACTTGATTTACAAGTTTAATGATGCAATTTTTTATAAACTATATGTATATAAAATTAATAATAGAGTTTAAAAAATAGAGTGTAAAAAGTGTAAGAGTAGAGTGTAACTGTACACTCTGTACACTCTTACGAGTGTAAAAAAGTGTAGAGTGTAAAAAAAATGCCAGAAATAAACAATAATCTTAACGTACTACATACTCTACAATTTTATATAATAGTGTAATTGTGTTATAATTATCGTGTATTTATCATAAAGTTAAATGTAAACCACAGGCATGTTGATTTATAGTTGCTGAATGCCTACCAGTATTCGGTATAAAAGCTTGCGATTTCACTCGCGGTACAAACATAAGTTGTAAATTAAAATGGTCACAAGTACATATTTAATTAAATATGAGTTTTTATTTTGGTTTTCTGTAAAGTATTGAATTTATTAGTTATAAAAATAGACCGCTTGTACATACCGAAAAGTCTATACATACAATAAGTATTTCATTAAATAGAGAAAGTAACTTAACAAATTTTGATTCACAATTATTAAATCCGAGAACTTAACCGTCTTTGCAAATTGTTCTTAAAACCCGCTTAAATGGGAGAAATTTTTCATCGCCACTTGAGTTTAAAGTGACGGAAAACGACGGCCGTCTCGTTCATTACAAGAATTCTTACCGGATATTGCATTCTTTTCTGTTGTAATAAGATTACATTTTATTAATGAAACAAAAAATTACATTTTTTACCAACAGAAATGTATTACACAAAATAACTTTGTGTTATTTGTCTGAAATAATTGAAAGCATTTTACTTGAAATCTTTTTCTTCTTCAGTAAGAAAATGTTAGACTTAAAAAAGTCAAATTAATATTCAATTTGGCTTTTATAAATCTTAAATTGCGGTCGTATCCTGCCGTAGTGAAAACTGCAACTCGTTAAAGATGGTTTATTGTTCTACACATAGATAAATTACGCCGTGTGGTATCCGGCTGAATATAATATTACCATCTTCATTTCTTACCGAGGTGTCGTAAAAGGCGACTAAAGTAAATTGACCCACCGTATGGTATCCGGTTGAGTAGAATAGACCACCCTCTCTCTTACCGAGGTGTCGTAAAATACCACTAAGGTAAGTTGATGTCAGGCAGGCGGCCGGTCCTAAAATACGTAGCCAAATCATGTGACAACATGTTTATAACATATTGTGCCGACCCCACTTAAAGTGGGATAATGGCAGGAAGATGACGATGTCATAGATAAAATACGATCTTAAAGATAACCTATTGTATGTGGGACCGTCTTGGAAGTGAACTTCCTTCTGCTTCGTTGCAGGTTCTATTCCCGCCGAGGGCCAACATGTTGCTTCTTCTAGTCTGGGTCAACAATTTGTTGGTTCTTTTAGTCTGGGTGTATATATGGATGTGTTTAAGTATGTATTTAAAATTATATATTTACCGGTTGTCTGTCACCCATGACACACGTATCAAATTACTTACTATGGGGACGAATAACCGTGTGTGTAAGTGTCCCATATATTTATTATTAATATTTATTCCACTGATTTATTTATTCACAGATTTTAATATTTTAAATATTTTTTTAAAATAACAAAACTAATCCTATTTGTTATTTCATCTAACTTGACGTCAAAAAATCATTTGAAATGTCCCACAATTTAGCATTTATTATAGAAATTGTTTATCTCCTTTCAACACTAATAGAAACTTTATTTTTTCTATTGTCAATAAAGAAAATTTATGGATTGATTTCATTCAAATGCAATTTGCTTCAAACATAAATCGGACAACATGCGGCAAAACATATCCCGCCCACTTCTACTTTAGTGAAAGTGACCGTATGTTCAACACCAGTTGTAAGTGTTTTGGAACATTTATAAAACGCACCAGATATTGCTCATGAATTAATTGTTTAAGCTTTAAATTGTTAAGATTATATTGCAACTAGCTGGGTCCGAAGCTTCGCCTGCGTGCGTCTGTGCGTCATAATTTCTTTCCGCGTAAATCCTGATCTCGCAACAATTCTATGATATAGAGTAACGTATATTTTGCCCTACTTCCATCTTCAAAGAAAGAAAGAAAAAAATATTTTAATTCAATCAAAATACAAATAAAATAAACACAAAAGAAAAGATAACAAATAAAATAATGGTCAACACCACAACACCACACCACACCACGGTAAGAAATGAGGATGATCTTTCTACTTAGAAGGTTACTAGACGGTGGGCCAACTTATCTTAATCGCTTTTTATGACAGCTTGGTAAGAAATGAGAGTGGTCTATTCTACTCAACCGGATACCAAACGGCCAATAAATATATGCAAACACAGAAAATAAGTTGCAAATTTATCAATTAACTCACTCAACCATAGGTTTTAATGTAACTCATTTATTATACTTTATAAAGACAAATGTATAATAATTCGATGCACAAGAACCATTTCAGCTTCATAAATAATACGTCCGCAAAGCTAAGAAGTCTTTGTAAATTATTCCTAAAACCCGTTAGTATTTAAACAGGAGGAATTTTTCATTGCCACTTTTAAAAGCGACGGCAATGACGCCTTTTCCCTTCTTGTTACAAGTATTTCACCGGATATTGCTTTTCTTCTCTCCATTGTAATAAGATTTAATTTTATAAATGAAACAAAAAATTAAAAAAAATCACAATCCGAAAAGGAATTTAAATAACATTAGAGTAAACGCTTCACTAAGTTTTAACTTGAAACTTGTTAAGTTGTTATTTTAGTATAAATATAGCGAGAACGAAGCTTTAATTTAATTTCTATTTTTAATCGAATAAATATGAAATAAGATAGTAGAATAATAGCTATATAATGTTTGGCATCCTTGATCTCTCGTCTTAAACCATCTCAGGTCAATACTTGAGACAACTTTCTTAACAAATTTATTCTATCACAATATTTTTTAAAAGCTTTTATTTAACTTGCCCTGTATGTAAGTGAAGGTGGAATCTTACAAGTTAAATTTTACATACTTCCCGGTGTCCGATTAAGCTGAAATTTTACATACTGCTCCAGTCCCCATGACAATGTTTATGACATAATGACCTGCTGCTGCAGCAAGGATTGGCTTCAGACGAGGGAACTACTTAACGGTTAACAGTAAGGACATGAAATTTTGTTAAAAGCTTTTTTTACTTGACTTGTATTCCAATCAACATATGTAGTAGTACCATAAAATAATAGCAATTTTATTAAAAAATTAAATTTAGGAAGTTGCAAGATTATTGCTTGACCTTAAGTTTAATTAAAATCTAAACTGAATTATTAAGGCTCACTAAAGCTGCTACAACTTACATAAAACTTTGATAGGTTTTCTAACTTTTTAATTAATCCTTAAAAGACGTCAATTTTCTTATTTATCGCAATAAAACTATTTTCTGAACTCTCCTTAACTTTATAATTGATGATGATACTAATTAACGGAATTTATGAATCAAAGTATTTCACAAAAATGTTTAAACAGTAAAGGTTAAGTTTTGAAAGCTTCCTCTTTTAAATATTAAGCTCTTTTAAGGTTTTTAAGGACTTAAAGTAGTCTTTAAGATAAACGCTAATCGACCCTACAATTCAGAGTATTGAATTGTGAATTACACACAAGTACTTTTGGGCAACTTAAAATACAATTTGATAAAAATGAACTTACTTTTGCATTTATCAATGGAAGACTTGATTTCGGGTAGTTACCACGCTATCAAAAAGCCTGTATCCTTAGACGATTTAGCATTACTACCTTTTAGAAGCTGTAAAATGATACCATTAACGTTTTAAGTGTTTAATTTCTTGCTATTACGTAATCAACAGCAAATTTGATTCGTATTGTTAATATTTGTTTTAATACAATTTATTGCTTCTATAAGGGAAAAGTACTATAAAACTGAGACGGAAAAGGGAGCTTTATGAGTAGTTTGCTAACATGAATGGCTTATAAAATGATTCCAGACAGGTCTGTTGCGCTATTTGAATCACGTCTTATATTTGGTATGTTAAAATATTGATTAATTTTAAGTAAATAAATAGGTAAGTGCGGCTATTATTGTACATTCCATAACATTAGGGTTTAAATTTAATTTTAAACTTATTAAAAACGACGACTTATGGGAATGACAGGGATGTTGTGTAGGAAATAAAAAGATGTGATGTTATTAACGATTTAATCAGCATGAATACTTTCTTCATATCTTTTTTATTTTTATTCCTTTCTAACTAGAAAATCTGCAATCCTTTGTTGAGAACAAAAGAGTGTTGAACGCGGCCATTTCTACGTTGCACGATTAAAAGCTATATCTTCGATTACGGTTGGTCGAACACACTGTATTCGACAGTAACACTATTCGAAAATGGCCCAAAATGTGAATCCAACAGTAGAAGCTTACTTTCTCTCGATACAGATTTAATTCCGAATGCAAACCCATTAAACGTTCTAAACCTAATACCCATGAATTGTAAATAAGACTCACGGGCGTCGACAATTCTTTTCAGCATTTACGGTAGACTCCAAAATAAATAACTGTTAATTACTTTTCTATAAGATATATATGTTAAATGTAAAAAGCATTTTAAACCAAAGTCTGTCAGTGATCTCTCCATACGTTTTTCTTCGTTACGTACATCATACATTACTATATTACTGATATTCTATAAGTACACTAGCAATATTGTTCTTTTCAAGTTGGACTATTCTAACAAGGTTTATAATTTTTATTTTGTAAATAAGCTATCTTTTTAGTACATATACCATTTTTATAATATTACGCTTGTGGTATCCGGCTAGTAGAATAGACTAACTTCATTTCGTACTGATGTGACGTAAAAGCCGACTAAGGTAAGTCGACGGTAGGCAGACGGCCGGTCGTGAAATTCTTAAAAAATGTAACGACATATTGAAAACATGCCCAACCCCACTGAGAGTGGTAAAAGGGCAGAATGATAATTATATTTATAATATTGGAACATTCGCAGAAAATTATCACTACTAGCCATGGCGTATTTTAATTTAATTCAATTATGTTATTCATAACACATATTATTCATGCCATGAAAACTTTGCCATGCCCACTACTAGTTATGTCGTTCTGTATAATAAAAATATTATCAAATTTCGGTAAGAACTAAGAATGCACAAAATTCTTCTACAAATATAAAAATTTACGAGGGGTCTATATGGAATTTACTTAAAGTTTATTACCGTAATAAAATTACTTGATACTTCTATACGGGGTCATTTAAACCTCACATAAAAGAGAAGACAAAAGAATTTTCGCGTACACGAGTACATTGTTTCGTAACTTACTGCAATAACAATCGTTAACTTATAGAGTCACTATTTACTTTCATACAGCTATGTTTCTTCGGTTAATGACAGGATATTAATGAAAATTATCAATGATAAACAGCTAAAAGTTTCCATGTCCTTTATAATATATAAACACAACTTTTATATCTGTTTAAAGTATTTGTAATATTGAAACGTAATAAATTAATTATTGTTTTTAAGTACAGTTAACTGCAATGAAAATATTAATCTTGGTGAATTAATCTTTTTTTGGATGACTTATATCAAATTCAAATTCAAAATATTCTTTATTCAAATAAACTTGTAAACAAGTGCTTTTGAATCGTCAACTCTACTGCTGGTTCGGAAAGCTGTTCCTACCGAGAAGAGCCAGCAAGAAACTCGGCGGTTGCTCTTTTAAAAATATAATTCTTAATACTATTTACATTAAGTCGTTACTGTCTTGTACAAGTTCAAAGAGAGCTATATCCACACATTCTTATCTTCCAAATAATCTTAGTAGGAAAATTCTATAGTAGGCTTTCTGTATCAGCCTCTTTTTAACAGTGTTTTTAAACTGATGTAATGGCAAAGCTAAAATTGGTTGCGGAATTTTATTATAGAATCTTATACCAAAACCCACAAACGAATTACGTACTTTTGCAAGGCGCAAAGCAGGAGCCGCAAGCTTATGTCGGTTCCTGCTTTGTCTATTGTATACATCACCTATCGTTTTATAATTCTTTATATTTTTATGTACATAAATTAGATTGCTTAAAATATATTGTGAAGCAAATGTAAGAATACCTGTTTCCTTAAACTTCTCTCGCAGGGAATCACGCGGTCTTAAATTATAAATGCCACGTATAGCTCTTTCAACCAATCCATCCAAATACAAAACTCTTCCTTCTTTTATCCAAATCCAAATACAAAACTCAGGTTAAGTACACAAATTACCCCGATAGCTGAATTTCCACAACTACAACATTACCAAACTTTAGTAAAAAGCAAGATTAACTTTATCTTAATTATATAACACGCAGGTAGGAGAACGCTGGAAAACTGAATTAGTAGTTTACCTTAACTTTTGGAAGTACAATCAGTAAACAGTGACGTCACTTTTGCTGTTGAAAATGCTGTTTGTGGATTATTTAATTAACGTAATTTGGTTTTCGTATAGGACACTTTTAGGGAGTCCATTTCTTCGATTAGAAGAATCACTTCAAAAATCGAATTTATAGGAAAGCTATTAAAATGTTTCAAAGATATAATAGCTTATCCATTGTACAAACTTTTGGAAAAATTAAAAACGGATAAGTAAAACGGATTTTTCTCGTTTTGCATGCAGAAAATATATCTATTTAGAGTTGATGTAAATTTGAATAAACTAAAACAATTTACACTAAAATTTTGGCTAATTTTCGACGTAGTTACACATTTATTTAGCTCGTAACAGCTTGCGTCCTGAATAGCAGAGCCCACAATTCTAAAATTTGATCTAATTTCCAAGCGCATACATCACCGTTCCCGCGTATTTCATTTAAATGACCAAACAGATTAATTAGGTTTCCGAATTGCGTTGTTAATTTGCTACTACTTTGTAATTATTCTATGGTAACATTATTGAATGTGTATTAGTGATTTCATTCTTGTTGATGAGGGCTTTGAGCATAAGTCTTAAGTGATTATAGAATCAATGACTACTTCAGTTCACCTTGAAAGTTCTTTTTCTTTCTTCTGCGTGCGAGAAGAAAACTCTTCCAATTTTGTATTTTTACTCTTCAAAGATTATGCGTCTAATAAAAGGATCACTAATACAAATATAACACGTGCAATCTGTCAGCATAAGGTGGTACATTCCGGCCGCAGGGACTCGCTGGCGGCAGTCGATAAACTGGTGATCCCGGTGCATCAATTAGCAGTGGGAGGGGCTGTTTGGAGAGGCACCGACCCAGATGTAACGCTCTCCAGGGTACAGAGTCCCTGCTGGTGGAGAATGTGTACAACGTTACTATGTCTCCACCACCAGCAGCGTAGTGGAGCACTGTTAGGTTTTTAGTTGGTGTGAGTCTGACATACCCACTGCTCGTCCACGTCGGGTGGTGACAAACCATTATGGGTTTGGCAAACAAAAGGGTTGCGTGGTCTCATCAATTCGCTATCACAGCTTATAGTTAGAATAAGTACCGTATAACTGACAAATAATGTGTATATGTAAATAATGGATCTAGTGACTGAACTTTTAAAAATATCTATTTTCTTGTAATGGTTTAAACACAGTATGTTTCAACAATAAAAGTATCCTAATATTTGCTTCTGCCCCAACAATTATTCAAATAGTGAAGTCAGGATTAACACTGTCGCGTAAGCTTCGCATGGCTGCTTCTAACTAAATTCGTAGCGACAGAAATCAACATAAAAAACTCCTAAATAGGAGTTTTTGTATTTTGGAAATATACTCCAAAATTATTTACGAATCAAAACCAATTTACATTTAGGAATATAAAAATGGATTTTTTTTTTGGATGGAGGAAATAAAGGTTTCTTACAGGCTGAAAGAAATATAAAATAAAAAGAGAGATGAAGTCTCAAATTCATTTGTGTCAATGTCTGTGCATCTACTATGCATCTAATTTAGTCAAATTGTAAACAGAAGCTTTGTCATACTTGACATTTTTTGTTTGAAATTTTCGCCTTACATTTTGTAATTAACAATTACAACAATTTAACTTTTAAATAAAATTAATCCTATGTATTAAAGACACTGTTTACTTTCATAAAGAAGGAACAATTTTTTTTGATTAATGCTTACAATTTCATCCCCAAGATCCTATAAAAGTGTTTGTAATGCTACAAGCAGAATGGTTTGCGTACTAATGAAGCTAGAGACAATTGATGAAACGGTGCCCAGCCGCAGGCTAGCACTTCATTAAATATCTCAGAACATAGCTTGCTGTGACACTCACCCTTTCGTTATATAGTTCAGATTTACAATATTTTGTAAGAATAGGTTTTAAAAGCGTTTTAGATTTGTTTTTAGCAATGTATAACAGTCTATTTCGGTGACAGTCGGAAAACACAAACGTCGGTACACCCTCTACGACTGACGACTTCATAAAGGTTGTGGGGAGCCGCTGGATTAAATCGGTACGAGATAGTGTCGTATGAAGATCACTTGATGAGGCATATATGAAGTAGTTAACGTCTATTATAGGTTGAGAAGAGAACAGTCTATTTAAATTATGATTTTGTGGATTTGAGCATAACCATTGAGAGCTGTGATAACCTAGCGGTGAGACGATGCGACTCTTATGAGGGGTAACTGATTTAATTTTCCGGCTTTTCTATGAAAGAAAACATCGTGGGCAAAACCCGCATATCCCTAATTCTGGGGATATGTCTAACCTACCAATCCGCATTGGAGCATCGTGGTAGGTCGTAGCTCCAATCCTTCTCTCCAAAAACAGAGAGAGAATGCTTATGTTAAGCAGTGGGCTACTTTCAGACTGTTACTTAACTTTACTTTTTGTTATCCATCAACAGTTTGACGTAATTATTTTTCATAAACCTCGCACTATTTTTCGTTAACTTAAAATGCAACATTAATGTAACATTAACAATAATGTAAATAAATTATGAAAAAATCAAATAAAATAACAAAGCGGGTTTGAGCAACCTCTAATAAAATTTGTAAAAACCTTGCCTTGCTAAAGAAAACTTCGTGTAAAATTTGAGTTAGGTCTAATTAAGGTAATTACCACATTAAAGACGAAAACAGCGAGAAGTACTGTACTAAATTTAATTGTGTTTGTTTGTACAAGTTTAGTTAGATCTTTGGAATTCTTTTAAGATACTTATCCTTTGTTATGAAGAGCAATCCAGTAAATATATAAAATATTAATACTAAACAATAATCGTTCTTTACGTATAGGTATATTCTTTCTAAAGTCGTCAACTTTAACTTACTCCATCTCGCAACAATGGTTTAAAACCAGCTTCATATTAATCTGAAGAAATGAACAGACTACTTAGATTGCAATAATTTATTATATATTAAAAAGTCATACTAGTATAAATAAGCAATTTTAATAAGTTTTATTTTTATATATTTATTTTTTGTTTTTTTATTATATTTTATTTTTGTTATATTTTATTTCTTTTATTTGAAGAAATTGAAAAAGTGACTTCATCTGCAATTACTTCAGTGTTAAACTACACTCAATTATACATTATATTTATTCCTATTCCAGAAGGAAAAGTGAGAGCTTTTTATCCTATATGTTAGTCGAGCTTGTAAGCTCAAATCTTAACAAATTTCAACAGTATTACTCCAACGGATTTTGTTTAGATAGTTTAGATTTAGTTGAAAAACGTAACAAACAGACTTTCACATTCTTAATATTAGCATGAATATGTAAAATACTTTCACACCGTTTTGTTTTTAAAAAAATATTTTCATTTGTGACTATTATTATATCAATCTTTTCTGCCTTTTATAGTAGTAAAATATAAAGTTTAGTCAAAATGACGACTATATTTTATACGTTACTGTTACGAGCCATTTTCCCAGTGTGAAATATGTAATGACAAATGGTTTTTTTATTCAGAGTAATTCGGTAATTTCACCGCAAAACATACAAACTCACTTACACATTTACAATTTATGCCCATTAAAATTGATATGAACGTTTAGAATATTCTTTATCACCATATTTTTACTCAGTATAAAATAGTTTAATATTTTCCCGGCCGTGTGGTATGCGGCTGAGTAGAAAAGACCCGTCTAATTCATTACCGAGGTGCCATAAAAGGCGATTGAATAAGTCGACCTGCGTTGTGGTATCCGGCTGAGTAAAAGAGATCGCCCTTATTTCTTACCGAGATGTTGTAAAAGATGATTAAGATAAGTTGACGTCTGGCAAGCGGCTGGTCGTAAAAGAACTAGTCAAAACATGTAACAACATGTATAAAACATGGGATAAAGGCAGGACAAGGATGACAACAGTTTTATACATTTATTGAACTATGAAGCGCGAGTTTCAGTCTCACCTCATTTCTATTATCCATAAAACACAACACAACATTTCAGTCTCAGGAAATAGTATAAAGGCATCTTCAGGCATTCCATCTTTTATAAGGCAGTGAAACGTAAAGCGGGATCTCGTTCCGTCTAGTATAATAAAGTCAAGAACAAGTCCACCGCTGAATGCAAGAATATTCCCATGAAGTTCATAAGCAAATAGGATGTACTGGGAAACTTTTAAAGAATTTCCATAAAATCAAAAAAAATTTGAATAATTTGCATTCAATTATAGTATCCCGTTTAACGATAAAAGCCTTATTTTTCTTAGAGAAAAGGTTAAAATTTGTTAAACCGGGTCGATGATTCGGACTTTAAACAATACATTTGTATCATAGAATGGTCTTATTAATTTTTGTTCTTACATTTTAAATTTATCATTTGGATGTGGTAGATATTACGATGTACTGTGATTTAAGAATAGCTTTTTATATCGCCCTCTGACTGAAACGCTTGTTGAGATAGTGATGGTGAATGTGTGAAGTGCTTGTGTGTTGTTGTGTTATTGATGGCAAATATTGCATAAGTTTTTACAAATTATGCATGTATCAGGTATGAGAACGGATAGTACACAATATTTAGCACAAGCTTTCGCCAGCGGCTCCACCCACGTGAAAAGATTAAAACCGTAACATAGTAATTTCATAACCATAAAAGTGGTTTGATTGGGTTAACCCTAAAATCTAGACATATGCTGTCGCGGACTTTTATATAGAACTTTTAGAGGGGAACAATTTTGTAGTACATGATTTTTTAATAACTTTCACCGTTTACTTAGCAAGAAATTTTGCCATTTTCGTAATATTTTTATTACTGCTCCTCATCTATTATTCTTGTCGTGATGTTATGGATCGAGAAATGGACTATCTTACACTCAAAGATCAAGATTTTTTCAAATCGGTCCAGTAGTTCCTGAGATTAGCGCGTTCAAACAATCAATCAATCAAACAGACAAACAAGCTCTTCAGCTTTATATATTAGTACATATAGTATGTACATACATATATTTTCTTTTATGGTGGATATATAGTAAAATAATATTTTCACTACTTTTGTATTAAAAATCTAGGTTTGTTATGCTGACGAAGTTGGCACTTTTTATTAGAAAAATAAAAACCGTTGACAATCTCTGGGTTCCCGGGAGAGCTTGCGGACAGTTGAAGCCACTTCGCAACAGGTGCTTCGGTCATGAATTATGGATGACAAGCTACACCGCTAATTGATTCTTGAACTTTGCAACTTCCTTTATCAACACTCTTGAGATTTAGCTGCACTCTGACGCAGTGTTGGTTGTTTTTTGATATTTAATACAATACACGGAAACCTTTCTAAGTTTATTTGATTATTAAACTTAATCCGTTTGATGGTTCTTCAGTTTTGCTATTAGGTAATCTATAAAATAAGACAAGATTCATAAAGGCTGACGGTTTTGTTTAAATAAAATTATTTCCAATCTAATCTTTTGCCGCTTTGTAAATAAAAATGTTCTAGCAT
The DNA here is from genome assembly GCA_947086495.1 of Morpho achilles. Lineage (NCBI taxonomy): Eukaryota > Metazoa > Arthropoda > Insecta > Lepidoptera > Nymphalidae > Morpho > Morpho achilles. The sequence continues at coordinate 8,535,508 of CAMTZB010000007.1, read as the reverse complement.
TATTACTAAAACAGTAGTATAGACATCTATGTTCTTCGCAATACCCTAAGGTCCGATATTTCGCTATCGAACATTGATACTTTGACGTTAAAGTTTATATGCTCTTTTACATATTATAACCATCGTTCTCCCGCCCTAATGCCACTCTAAGTGGAGTCGGCACAACATGTTATAAACATGTCACATGATTTGGCTACGTTTTTACGACCAGCCGCCTGCCTGACGTCAAATTACCTAGTCGCCTTTTACGACACCTCGGTAAGAAATGAGGGTTGGTCTATTCTACTAAGCCAGATACACACGGCAGACCTTTACATATTATAATATGTGTAAAAATATACAAAGACTATAAATATGAAATCAATTAAATAATCTTTTATTCATATTACTAAATAAATCAGTTCCTGTTTTGTCATAAAAACTTTCTCCGTCTCCGTTCCCTCTTCTTATTATATGTAAATATACTTTCCATTAAGATGTAACTGTAGGTCTATAAATAATAATAAAGACAAAACAACAAAACAAAAGCTGTGGTTAGTTTAATGTGAGTTATTCAAAGTAATGAATCCGTCTGGTAGGGTACACCGACGTTATTTAGGGCAATTACCACCCGCCCCTTTTGGAAAACAGAACTTGTTGGGAACTGTTATAGAATTAGCTGCGACTAAATACGGAGCTGACTATACATTTAATTTTTTTTCTGGATTTTTTTTATGTTGTTGTTTGCCGCTGTTGTTGTAAAATTAAAAAAATATATATCGATTTAATTTACCAGACTATATTTATTTATTATTTATAGATAACTCGAAAACATTTAGGTAAGGTTGTATTTTTATAGTTTTATATACTTATATTTCAAAGATCGTATGAAAACGGATATTAGCCCTGTGGTATCCGGCTGAGTAGAATAGACCACCCTCATTTCTTAACGAGGTGTCATAAAAGGCGACTAAGGTGAGTTGACCCACCGTGTGGTATCTGATTGGGTAGAATAGCCCACCCCCTCTCTAAGTTGGTCCCCCTCGGTAAGTTGACGTCAGGCAGGCGGCCTGTCGTAAAATACGTAGCCAAATCATGTGACAACATGTTTATAACATGTTGAGTCGACCCCACTTAGAGTGGCCTGAGGGTAGGAGGATGATGATATGAAACCGGATATACGAGACAAGGCTATATTAACTGATAAGATCAAGTGTAAAGTTCTACTAAGTATTATTTACTAAAGAAGTAACAACTTTTATTATCTATTAATTTAAGAACTATATTTAGTAGAAGTTTTTATACAGGTTTATTTAATTATTCCATTTCAACGTAATGACAAAAATTCAAAGCATTCGAGGATACTCATCAACGTTTATGTTGCCAAAAGTTAATTAATATTACATACAAATAAGATCCCATAGAAGTTGAAGAGTTCATGAAATTTGTGGGGCAAACAAGTGATATAATTGCACATTATTTTAATGGACGGAGTGTTGTCTAAAAGCGTACCCCGTTCAGGCAAACTCAAGAAGTTACCCCATTATTTGCGTACGCCAAAGCGAATGTGAATAAACAGCGTAACACGCGTGACTGGAATAGATAGCTACGAAATGGAAGGAAAATCCTTCAAACTTTCCACGCCAGAAAGTATTAACGTCTCATGGGCTTATTCAATATAAAACTGAAAGTAAGTGTTTGAAGCGTGAACCACAATTTAATTTATCTGATATATGGAAAAAATATTCTAATTCAAAAAAAAATATTCAAATAAACTTGTAAAGAAGTGCTTTTGAATCGTCAATTCTATTGCTGGTTCGGAAAGCTGTTCCTACCGAGAAGAGCCAGCAAAAAATTCGGCGGTAGCTCTTTTCAACATAATACTTATAACTAGTTAGTATAATAGGCAAGCCTATTAATTTCTGGACAAAGTCCGATTCTCATTTTAGTAAAAATATTTTAGGCTAAACCTACCATGCTGCTACAAAGCAGATTTGCAGATTTCACATATACCAAGAATTTTTCTCAAGATAGGTCCTCATGACTAAAACCACGGCCATGATAAACCTCAGCAAAGGTCGCAGAAATAAACCCCGGTCAGAACTCATGAATTTGTTATAAAAACAAATCTGTTTCATTGCTATTTGCAATTCGTCATGCACTCCAAAGTAAAGGAAAACATCATGAATAAACCTCCATATCCCTAGAGAATTCCTGCGATATGTGTCATCCAAAACTCTTTTAGAAACAGCGTGGTAAATATTTAGCGAGTAATACATTAATATATTTCGCATACTCATCCAGTTGATGATTTCACTCTTTAACGCCTTTCTTGGACGCGCGAAAGGCGCAATGCTTTGAATAATTTAATAGGCAGTAGTCCCATAACACATGATTCAATAATAATAGTACGCACGTAACTACAATAAGAGAAATTTTATAAAAAAATATTTTACGTAACAAAACTGAAAGAGTAATATCCTTACTCACATAATAAAAGTTTGCTTAATACTACAAAATATATAAACTAAAATATCGGCACGGTTACATCACTTCATACTTAGAAGCTTACAATGTGAGATATATTGAAACAAGATAGCGTCCTTTTCCGCATTTGGGTCAACAAATGCCAAAGAAAACAGTGAATTTTCTCTACTTTATGAGTTTAGCAACGTGATATGAATCGAGGGGAGCCTCAAAGAAAAGATATAAGAAATATACCCCCTAATTTTCACACAAAATTGAACTTACCGCATTATGGAAAGATTTATTTTTCAGACAAGCTTCGGGTCTTGTCTGCAGATAAAACGTCCTCATACTTATTCCTATTTAGCTAAGACCAGGCACTGATGAAAACTCCGAGCTCCCTTGGGTATTCTCCCTTTTATTTTCTGAAGTTATAAAAAGTAACGAGATATTTTATCCGTCCAAGTGCTTTTTTTTTCATTGCTTGAAGGTTTTTTATCGCTATTAGAGATCTGTAAGCGACCACTTCTAAGTTAAAGCGGTCATCGCATTTGGAGCCGCATGTACATATCTTAATATGATTTCTTATTTAAAAAAAAAAAATATAGACTCCTCCAAGGCTACATTAATAAATGCTCAACTTTTTACAAAAATGTTACTATTACAAACGCTTTTCTTATTTGATACACGTTTACTTTCATCATGACTAACAAAATAAATAAATCTTAACATACACAATAATGTGCAATGGTATAATCAAGCATATCCAAAAAAGTATCAAATAATTAATTCATCATCATCCTCCTGCCTTTATCCCACTCTAAGTGGGTTCGGCACAACATGTTATAAACACGTTGTCACATGATTTGGCCGCGTTTTTACGACCGACCTAAAACCTAATGTCCACTTACCTAAGTCGTATTTAACGACACCTCGAAAGAAAGAGGGTGGTCTATTCTACTAAACCGGATACCACACGGTGGGTCAACTTACCTTAATCGCCTTTTACGGCACCTCGGTAAGAAATGAGGTTAGTCTATTCTACTTAGCCGGATACCACGTGGCGGGTCGACTTACCTTAGTCGCGTTTTACGTCACCTCGGTAAGAAATGAGGGTGGTCTATTCTACACAGCCAAATACCACGCATACTTTATCTAATAATTAATTATGGTCACTAAATGTGTTTGGATATTTATGGCATAGTAATAAATCAATAAGAATGATAAAATTGCTCAGTACAACTCCCTTACAGCTTAAAAATTGCTACGCCGTTTCGATCATCGAATGTGTGTACATATAAATAATAAATTATTTCAGTAAATACAGATTCCAGAACGTTTTTTGTAGGATACATTTTTTTCCTTACTTATTTTACCACATTACTTATATATTATTAGATATTAAACAAAAGAAAACAATACTAAACTTGAAACACAAAAGGATCAGTCGAAGAAAAGTCATTAATTCTCTCCAAGACGTACGATTCGGAAATAAATTCCCGCATAATCGGAAACTACGCTTTTAGCAGTAGAGACTTTTAACCGCCCTTTACATCATTGTACAAATTACGTTTAACTTTGGCATACGTACATTTGTAGGTAAATTTGTCATAATGGAAGCTTATTTAAAAGGCTATAGGCTTAAAGCTAATTTAAAAGACATATAAGATAAAAGTTCCCATTTTTCGTCAAGAAACAGGAAAAAAACATATAATGGAAAAATAACGCAGGAAGTAATTGAGGGTATTTGGAAACATAAGTGGATGGGAGCAATGTTGTGAGAACAGCTTATCATATACTAGCTATGCTTGCGGCTTCGCCTGCTTGAAAATCAGTGTGTTACAAAAGACACAAGTAGTAGTTGTGTCTTGAACATAAGAGATAGAGACTTTTTTGAGAAACTAAATCGTCCGGAAAAATTGCACTGTCTTATAGTAAAAACTGTACAAGAATCCTTTCAGTAGATTTCGAGAAAATCCATCACATATTAATCGACATTGTTTTAGCGGATTCGCCGTGAAAGAGTAACAAACATAAATACATACTCATACACTTTTGCATTTATAATATTAGTACGATAGTACGATTAAAATATCCGCCGTGTGGTATCCGGCTGAATATAATAGTACCACCCTCTTTTCTTACAGAGGTGTCGTAAAAGGCGACTAAGGTAAGTCGACCCGCCGTGTGGAATCCGGCTGAGTAGAATTGACCAACCTCATTTCTTACCGAGGTGTCGTAAAAGGCGACTAAGGTAAGTTGACACACCGTGTGGCATCCGGTTTAGTAAAATAGACCACCCTCTCTCTTACCGAGGTGTCGTAAAATACGACTTAGGTAAGTTGACGTCAGGCAGGCGGCCGGTCGTAAAAACGCAGCCAAATCATGTTACAGCATGTTTATAACATGTTGTGCCGACCCCACTTAGGGTGGGATAAGGGCAGGAGGATGATGAGTACGATTAAAATATATCAGCATGAATAAATTGTTTTTCGAATAGCAGGCCTTCTCAATCTGTAACCTTGAAGCAATGATTGTATAATAATGTCTTCAGAAAGCCCTTGGAATTAAACTGAACTCTTTTGCTTTTAATATCTAGAAAAAAAAAATTTCAAAATTCAACACTATCTTGCCAGCTTCATGATAGACTTGCATACACAATAATTTCATGCAACTAATATAATATATAATAAATATTTATGAGAGACTTACACACACGGTCGAACCGTCCTCAAAATAAGTAAATTTAATACTTGTATTATGGTAGACAGAAAACTGGTGATTATATACTTATATATTTTTTAAATACATGCTTAAATACAAACACAAATATACACCCAGGCTCAAACGCAAACAAATTCATTTATAGAAAATGTTGGCCCTCGGCGGCAATCGAACCCGTGACCCGCGGAGCTGAAGGTAGGATTACTACTCACTGCGCCAACCGGCCAGTCAACAATTATCACATACTCATAGAGACCACTTGAAATTTTTAGACATTCATGGCTCGTGTAATTCATAACTCAAAAAAAATTAAGATATAATATTATAAGAACGATATTTTTCCTTCACACTTATTTAATAAATAAGAAGCAATTTTCTCAAAAGTCAACCCATTTATTCAATAATTCAATGTGACATTGACGGCGACAATATTTGTTTTATATTATTGACCAATTATATGAAGGAGATTGTGTTTGAAACATGTTGTAACAATATAAATGCAGGGTAACAATATTATAAACACGAAAGTTTGTGATTGTGTCTGTCTGTTTTTATCACTTTAATGTACGACGGGTTTAACTATTTTGTATAAAATGTTCTTACAGATAACAATCCATGAAAAACCATAGTCTCAGAGAAAACCAATAAGCTGCTATAGCACAGCGGTAAAACCGTGCTACTCTTTCAAGGGGTCACAGGTTCTAACCACAGGCAGGCACCGATGAGTTTTCTCTTATTACTCTCTAAATCTCTCAATAGTCTTATTAACTATTGCAATTTATCACAGGCTTTTCAGTAGAAGAAAATATCGTGAGGAAACCTGCATATCTGTAGAGAATTTTATGGAACTAACTTACCAATCCGCATTAAGCCGCTGGTAGATCTGAGGTCCTATACCTTCTCTCCAAAAACGGAAAGAGGAAGCCTATGTCCAGCAGTGGCATAGTAACAGGCCGTTACTTTACTAGAACTACCATTACACCATGGGTAAAAACGTTGGGTAAAGCTGATTCAGAACTTTAAAAGTAAACCTTTAGACTCAAGTCAAATGCGGTCAGGGTAAAGGTCCAAATCCCCAATTCGCGATTCCCAACCGAAATAAGATAATATTTCAACAAGATGTACGACACGGAAATAAATTTTCACACAATCTGAAACTGCCTTTGTGGCTGTGTAGGTTTTTACGAAAGGCTTAGAATATTAAGCGGGAAAATTGGGATTGAATTGTCACATTCGAAATTCTGTTACGAAAATTTAATTCGCTAAAGTCGTAAGTTTGAGTTCATATACATCGTGGAGCCATTTATTTATTTCTTTATTGACCTACATATTGTTAGAAAAGAGAAAGAAAAAAAATGGCATATGTGATAACTAATTTTCAAAATGCGAACGTATTAGTATACGTATTGTATTTAAAAACACATATTATTAAACACTTTTATATTACAAATATTTTAGAATCTGAATCTTGGCTCCAACAATTTTCCTAAAATTCAGCATGTAGGGGGTTTTGGAGTAGAATAATCAATGTAGCTAGGTTTTATTTGAAATAAAAATCGTTTTATCCCTGTTTTTGGGAACTAAAAAACTTCTAAAATAGGAATAGAAGGTAAATTATATTTGAACTGTCAAATGACAGCCTATAAATAACACGCAGACCTAAAAAATTCGAAACCTGGGATCAATTCTCACATGTCACCCGGCGCTTTTTTCTTATTTTATTGCATTTTAAAAAAATTACCGAGCAAGGCTTGGTCACCCAGATACTATTATTTAAAGTCTACACGTAGGTTGTGAAAGAAAATCTGTGAATGATGGTTTCTGATAAAGATGGGAAAACTTTTTTGGAAAAGGAGACCTGGTATTAAAAGGATGCCGTCATTTGTTTTAGCAATATAGAAAGACTTTTCGACTCTCGATAAACATTTTTTTATGTTACTACAGTAAACGGTTCTGAACGATACGAATAACTTACCCCCCTACAGCTAAAATACGCTTTAAGTGACGTCCATATTGAATCAATTTGTAGTACTCAATTTGTAACAGCATGGTAAAGTATCAATATAATATATAACAGTAATAAGAAAATCGTAAAAAAACGATTTTCTTAAAACTGTATTCGCTATTTAGTAAAATAGCCCTAGTACAAGGAAATAATTACACATGTGTTCCTTGAAAACACAAATTATTACATTACTTTATAAAATGATTACACTTCCAGCACTTTAAAAAAACCATAGAGTGTGATTTACTCCATAAGCTTATTTATCGAATTACATTTTTCAAAATTATATCTGGAGAGCTAGCTTGTGTTAGCAGTACTATTTTTATGAATCAATAACAAGCGGCTTTTGATAATTATATCTGGTATAACAAAGTTATGGTTGTCCTTATATTATATACTTTACTCACATTCTCAGATTTCAGAACCTTTAATCTTATAATACTATAAAAAAATTACATAACCGCGATCTTGATTACTCATACCATTTATAGAATATTCACAAGAATGTAAGCTTTAACTAGAGCCACAATTCAACTAAAGCAGTAAACGTTTCGTGCAAAACTATTCGGCTTATAAAAGTTTAAGCCGCCGAAACAGTTAAACACAACCTGATATACAAGGTTTTAGTATTATATTCAACCGGTATATCTAATAAAGTATAACTGGCAAATATTTAAATATAAAAAAAAAACAAAAGATAACATATTCATTACTTCGAAAATAAATTCTAACGTTAGCTTGCAATTATAATCATTATATTCCCAGTCGCTAAATTATGCAAATTTCACTAACCACCTTCCGCTTTTATTATAATTGTCACCTTTTAAGTGTAATTGAGATAATAATGTACATAATAATACTTTAAAACTGAACACTTTTCTGAACAAGGAAAATACCAATCAGAAACAAATGTGAATGACTGATATTATTTCCTTAAGTTATCACCTAAAATCGTGCAACGGAAAAGAGACTAATTATTTATCATTAATTTCAACAAGAAGTTGATATATGCCGCCCTTGCCACCGCCCGCAGAGATAACGCTCCGACCCTTATCACTACACGCTTCTTACCGTTTGTCATAAAATTTATCACCGATGAACGGATGCAAGCAAAGATCTCCCTTTCCGGATTCCCTCCGAATTAACGAGCCGTAAACTCGTGAACAAGTCTTGGGTCTTTTTTTTCAGTCATTCACACCACTATAAACAGTAATACACTTTTATATTTCAAGTCACTTCACAATTTTTCTACGCAGATTAAATTTATAATTATTCAATAAAAATATTTAGCGTTTATATATTTAAACACTAAAATTAATAACAAATAGGAGTAAATACAGCGAAAAAGTCACAAATATTTTTATTAATGTCTTTGATTTTTAATGGCTCCAAAAATAACACTGAAGCAATTCCATGTAAGGAGGTTTGAGGTTGTAATGTTATCGCGCGCTGCGTCTGAAATGTCAAACGTTGCGGTGCGGGCGCAGTGACGAGCGACGTCAAGGCAGTCGCTCGCCTAGCGGCCAGCTGCGGACTGCGCGGGTGGCTCTGAGTATAGTTGGGAGGCTCGACGCCGCCCGCACCTGCGGCTGCAGCGCACGCGCCCGACGGGGATCGATACACCCCGCCCCAACCACTATCGCGCCTGCCGGGGTGCTCCGACCCACACACGCATTTGTCGCGACTCAACTTAAGACATGCTTGCTTAAGATATCCTCCGCAGTTCCTTTACTTTTCTAGTGGGCTAAACAAATGTAAACGTCGTCACAAATACAGTTGAGTAGCTTGCGAGAAAAATAAATATAGACTTTTAATTCGCACTCTAATTGCTAAAAGTCAATTATTTTCATGAAGTTTACGCTTGTGACTGTAAATCATAAATTAAGATATATTATATATTCTCCTGTCCTCATCCCATTGATGACTTAATTTATAATTTAAAATTAAGCTAGAGTCATATTTATTTCTAAATGAATGGTAACTGCAAGTGTTAGATAAAAAGTCAAATAACAAAAAACTGTTTTTTAAATTATAACTGACTGACTTTTTGAATTAGTTACGTATTACAAGTAAATTAAGATACATATACAAGAAAAAAAATATGTTGAATATTTTAAATATCTAAGTATCAATGAAATGATTAACGCCGTGTGGTATCCGGCTGAATAGAATAGTACCACCCTCTTTTCTTACCGAGGTGTCGTAAAAGGCGACTAAGGTAAGACGAACCGCCGTGTGGTATCCGGCTGAGTAGAATAGACCAACCTCATTTCTTACCGAGGTGTCGTAAAAGGCGACTAAGGTAAGTTGACCCACCGTGTGGTATCCGGTTTAGTAGAATAGACCACCCTCTCTTACCGAGGTGTCGTAAAATACGACTAAAGTAAGTTGATGTCAGGCAGGCGGCCGGTCGTAAAAACGCAGCCAAATCATATGACAACATGTTTATAACATGTTGTGCCGACCCCACTAAGAGTGGGATAAGGGCAGGAGGATGATGATGATATCAATGAAATGATTAGGAGTAAAAACTACGAGTACATTGAGTTCTGAGTAATGACGAAGTCGGTACGTGGATAGGTGACCAATATCTGGAATCTATATATATGACTATGATATCTATTACATGATTATTCATCATTTTCTTAGCATTCCAGACTACACTAACCAGAAGCTCTTCATCATTATTACAAATATCGGGTAATATGTGTTAAGTAAGCATGAATTTTATAGCCGCACAACTGGTTTGTTTCTGAGGTTTACACAAACAAACTGACGTAGTTCAGTAAAAACTGATCACATAAAACACTGTTTCTGGATTTCTCTAATATCCGACATGCTACTATCTATCAATTAACTGAAGATATACTCTTTAGATATTTCATCATCCTCATCATCCTCCTGCCCTTATCCTACTCTAAGTGGGATCGGCATAACATGAATACCACATGATGGGTCGACTTAGCTTAGTCGCTTTTAACGAAACCTTGGGAAGAAATGAGGGTGGTCAATTCTACTCAGCCGGATACCACACGGATCGTACTCAATAAATATTTATATTTGTTTTAAGGCTGCAGAATAAGGTTGTCAGAATATTTTAAATCCTCGAATCTTTTTTAATAAATTATTAACCTAGGTATCAAGTAAATGTAATGAAAATACTCAATATGTTAAATCGCTCGTGATAATGTCTACTATGCTTTCTCGTTATCATTTGAGAACCCTTCTCATCGAAAGAGATGGGGGAAAAAATATAGAACTCGATCCCGACTGACTACGTACAGTACTTGACACAATGAGAGCACAATACCGCGAGTAAAAGATTGTAGAAATAATATTCTCTCTTGCATCCGACCTATTCCAGCACTACTCACAATCGTTGCAGCTGACCGCTCTTATTAGAAAATAGTTTTAAAACTGTTTCGCAGAGATAGAATAGGATATTTTTTTATGAAACTTTGCTTCTGGCTGCGACTTCATGTGCGTCGACTTTGATTGCTAGATCTAGAAAATTATGATATCTATAGTTAGAACGGCCTCCGCCAACCTCAAGCTCTGCTTTAGTATAAACGTATAAGTAAAAGTAACGGCCTGTTATGATCCCACATTGGGCATAAGACTCCTCTATCCGTTTTTTTTTTGGAAAAATGATTGGAGCTAAGACCTACTACGCTGCTCCAATGCAAATGGTAGGTTACACATATCCTCAGAATTCTTTAGAGATATGCAAGTTTCCTGACGTTGTTTTCCTTCACCGATAAGCGTGTGATAAATTACAATTATCAATTAGACAAACAAATTTTTAACAGAGAAAACTCATTGATTCCCGTCCGGGTTTTGAACCCGTGACCTAGGCTAGGCTAGGCCTAGGGCTATCACACAAACAAATGTATACAAGTATATAAAAAATCAGATCGATCCGTTACCCCGTTTGGATTTAAGGACAAACAAATATGCATATTCGACATTATAATATAACTTTCAATAAACCTTATTAGATATCAATGCATAATGGCTGACTCTGAGCAAGCATTTTATAAAAAAATATTTGTGAAATCAATATTTACCTGAGTGTCTCGAGAGAAATTCTGTTTAACCTCTATATTCCTTATTCCAATAAAGACAAGCCACTTTTATAAATTACTTTACTAAGTTTTCACACTCATTGTAATTTTCGTATTATTCCATCTTGAAAATTCATTGCAAGTACGAAGTTAATTATAGGATAAGCAATAACAATTTCAATAGTTTCTCAACCCCTAAGGAATTACGTGTGGAAAGGCAATCCAAATTTATAGTTCGCTATAACACATCGTATAATATATAGTCTATTATTATATAAATAATATAATAATAGACGGGTATATGAATTTGATAACCACTGATATTTGACCATATAACCTGATTATACCTTGTTCGAAAACGCTATCGAATACTTAATTATTTCTACAACAGGTAATTTCAACATAAAATTTTAAAATTTAAAAAAAACAATTAAAGTTATAAGTATGTAATGGTTTTTGGCGCGGATGGGCGGCGTTTGGGAAGCTACACGAGATCTTTTCGTCCAAAATACCTCAGTGCTTGAAGACCAAAATCTTCGAACTGTGCGTGTTGCCAGTGATGACTTATGGATCTGAATCATGGTCGCTGACTATGGGCTCTCTTAAGAAGGCTCAGAGTCATTCCGCGGGCGATGGGACGAGCTATGCTCAGAGTATCTCTACGTGATCAAATCAGAAATGAGGAGATCCGTAGAAGAACCAGAGTTACCGATATAGCTTAGCGTGTGGCAAAGCTGAAGTGGCCACGGGCGGGGCAGATTGTGCATAGAATCGATGGGCATTGGGGTCTCAAGGAGTTGGAATGGTGACCCCGAACCGGAAAAGGCAGTATCGGTAGACCCCCCCATGAGATGGACTGACGATCTCAAAAAGGTTACGGGGAACCGCTAGGTCCAAGCGGCACAAGATCGTGTGGTATGGAGGCCCCATGAAGAGACCTATGTCCAGCAGTGGACGTCCATCGGTTGACAAAGCAGAAGAGAAGAAGATGAATGGTTTTTAGTGGATAAGGGACACGGATTGACTTGTATTAAATTATCGTCATTATAATAAATATAGGTGTTATTTATATAATTATTTTTGTTGGCTTGTATTCGACAAATAAAACTACTAAATGGATTTCATATGCATAAACATAACAAAAAATGAAGCACAATATATAAAGCATAGCATTCCGACCTTTTGTTTGTTATTATTTTAAAAATTAATAGAGTTATTAACTCCCGAGACTACAACTTAGTCACATAATTAAGAGTAAGTACATAAAAATGCTTTACATTTAAATGTATAAATAAATAAATAGCCCGTCGTATGGTATACAACTGAGTAGTAATGTACTCAGCTCTATTGACCATCCTCATTTCTTACCGAGGTGTCGTAAAAGGCAACTAAGCTAAGTTAACCCACCGTGTGGTATATCCGGCTGTGTAGAATAGACCATCCTCATTTCTTACTCAAGTGCCGTAAAAGGCGACTAAGGTTAGTTAACTCACCGAGTAGTATCCGGCTTAGTAGAATACTCATTTCTTACCGAAGTGTCGCAATAGGCATCTAAGGCGAATGGACCCGCCATTTAGTATCCGGCTGAGTAGAATAGACCTCCCTCATTTCTTACCCAGGTGACGTCGAAGGTGATTAAGGTATCAGGTATCAGTATTATATCAGGCAGGCGGCCGTATGTAAAATGATAAATAGATAAATACCTATCATATTTTATTTTAGAATTTTTTTAACTTCATCAACATGAGAGTATCAAAGTACATAAAACATTCAAAGCGCTAATTCTAGGAATGTGGAAACTACGATCATGTACACTCAGTAAAAATTCCACCGGACCAACAAAAACTCTCCCCAAAAAGTAAAATATGGGAACGCGTTTCACAGCACTGGAAAAATGACTTTTATGGGATTCTGGGACTTTGTTTGAATTTAGTGATATACAGAATTAAAAAGTTTGAATACTTTATTTATTAAAAATTAACATAGACAATAAGGTAATAAAAATTATTTCACAACAATGAAAGAAAATTTTTAACTATGTTGCACACAAATATAGAACACTCTATCAATTTTGAAGATAGTGGTACATTTATTATAATTATAATTATATTTTATTATGTTTATTATATTTATTATAATTATTGATAATTATACAATTAATAATAAGTTTACAGCAAACCAGTAAATATATAACTATGATAAATTTCATGGTCATCATTTTTAAAAACCACACTTTTAAAACTATGTTAGATAAAAGTTTGAAAGAAACATTTTGATTTGAAATTTATAGTCTTTGTACTCTTATTTTGAAACATATGATCGTCTTTTATTGCTGCCCTTATAAATAAATCTGTTATAAGATTAATCTCTTCACGATTATCTTATAACAGATTTTTTAATCAGAATACCATCTTGTGAGGAGTGCATCCAGCGGGGTCCTGAGATTTCTTTGAGTTTCTCTGTCCTAGGTGGACAGAACGATTACCACTTAGAAGTCTTAATTTCAACTCCTTGTGACCCTTACTTTCATAAGCTCTTTTGATTACATTTATAGCTTGATTGGCTTTTGGATCAACTAGAAATAACTAAATGTTTTACTATTTCCGATAGTCGTTAGAGAAATCCTCTGTTGTGCAATAGGTATTAAAATAGGTGAGATTAGCAAATAAGGAGGGAAAGTAGGATAAGCATATTCAATCATAATCATAAATCAGAAGATATTTATGTATATAAAGTGTATGTAATTAATTCAATTGAATAACTAATAGCATGGCAATGATCAGTTATTCAGTTGCCTATATCCTACAATAGGATAACATAGCGACGTGCTACGACGCTTTTATAATATAGCTACGAAAACTACGAACGCTACGACAATTAGCTGTACGAGTAGATTGAGTAAGAATATTCAGTATCATTCTCCTGCCCTTATCCCGCTCTAAGTAGAGTCGCCTGCCTGAAGTCACCTTATCTTAGTCACCTTTTACGACACCTCGGTAAGAAATAAAGATGGTCTATTCTACTCAGCCGGATACCACACAGTAGGTCAACTTACCTTAGTCGTCTTTTACGACACCTCGGCAAGAAATCAGGGTGGTCTATTTTACTCAGCCCGATACCACAGGGCATATTGCGAAAGAATATTATAAATGTAAAATTTTTGGAAATATACAACTCTTCGTTTTATTCAAACATTAAATCTATGATTTTATTTATATTCATATAGAATCATTATTTGTTACCCAAATAAAGATAAATTAAAATTTTATAAGATGTTTTTAAATATAAGGTGAGTTCAAAATATAGTAACAGTAAACTGGAAATAGTACTCCTTTGTTTCGTAGTTAAGTGATATAAAGGTTGTTGACAGTTGGAGTATCCAGATATATGAAAAATCTTCAATAAATAAGCTGTTCATTACGAAAAGAGTTCCTTTAGATTACTAATTTGTTAGTGGACAGAGCAATAAAGATGTATAAAAAACCCCTTACGAAACTAAAGTTTGGCAGAATCGAAATACAGAGTTAGAGGTTTTCAAACTGTTTGCTCGTTCTGCAATAGACAGTATATTACCCTTTTATCTTCATTCACCATGTATCATAATTCTTATACTTAAAAAGTCTTGATATTGCAACTGACAATTATGTTTAAGATAATAAGCTTTGGTATTATGATTAATAGATAGACTATATCTCAATGTTAGTTACCATCTAAGATTTGTTCTTCTTGGAGAACAAAATCTAGGCAATATCTCAACAGTTCTAAAGCTTTTATTGCGTCAATGATTTGACCGGGCGAACGCTTAAGCGTCGCTGTAAGCAAAAACGTTAAAGTACCATCTACATGAGAAATGATTTCAAATATGAAACATGTAGTATGTTGGCATGCCAGATTTAAACATAAATAATGCAAAACGATAAAATATTTATAGTAGACACATTCACACATTGAATCGCTACTAGTAAGCATAGTAGGTGGGTACTTAAAATACCGCTATTTATATATAACGACTACGTCACGATATGAAATGTTTTATATTTAATTTTAAATTATAATTATTTTAATTAATAAAAAACGGTGTAGAAAAACAACGTTAAGAGCAACTACAATGATTCAAAAGAACTACGTAACTTCAGCACAGTACAAAGTACTATGTAACTACGTCACGATATAAAGGCAACATGGAATGTAAGAGTCGAAAATCCTTTTTTCTAATGACAAAAGATGCTTCAGTTTAATAAAATTAATAATATAAAAAGTACGAAAAATTATTTTAAGTAAATAAAAAATGATCCGTAGTCACAAAAATAATGGTCTAAAAAAACACATGTTTAAGATTAGATAGGTTTTTTTAAAATATTTCTCTTTTCTTTAGATACTTTGGATAAACTGATAACAAATTTCCGTTGCGCTAATTCCGAATATTTACCAATCAGAGTCAGTTATGAAAATTCATTTGATCATAAGTTAGTAGTCAAAGCCACATGAATTTAAGTAAGCTAAGTATACCAGAGTAGGTAAAGTTGACAGATTTAAAGGTTTTAGATGATATTTACCCTTATACAAAACTTTATAAATATACTCTTTTCTATGTATCTTACATTAAAATGAGCATATTTTTAAGTATATAAGTAATTATTAATCTGGGTTACATCTTACTATAAAGAAACTTTAAATAATATAAAAATATATAAGAAATCTCACCACATGTTACTGATGGTAGCTCTATCTCTGGCAATAGAGCATTTTCTGTCAAAGATATTAGTACGGAAAAATTGGAAACAGATCTTACTTATAAAACTAACTGTAACTATATCGTCAGCTGTAGTTGGCAGCTGTCGTCGAGTAGTCGTGTATAGGAAAAGCAACCATATTTACCGGGTCGAGTGCGGCGGTGTTTGCACTGCAAATACTTACCGCTCAACCCTCGCTCGCTACCCGCCAACAAATCTAGCCGTCAATCATCTAAAGGGTAAATAATCGGAAATTATATTTATATTAAAACTGTGAAACTATTTCACATTTTTTAATAAAGAACCCGCCTTTCGACTAGTCAGTCTTCTTGGAAAATTTGATTCTCAAAATTCCCAATCCCCTACACAGGTTTCTTAGCAAAGTTTTCTTTCTCCATATAGCGTCATCATGTAACAAACATGTTGTCATATGATTTGGCTACGTATTTTACGACCGCACGCCTGCCTGACGTTAACTAACCTTAGTCGTATTTTACGACTCCTTGGTAAGAAAGAGGGTGGTCTATTTTACTCAACCGGATACCACACGGTGGGTCAACTTACCTTAGTCGCCTTTTAGGACAACTCGGTAAGAAATGAGGTCGGTCTATTCTACTCAGCCGGATACCACACGGCGGGTCGTCTTACCTTAGTCGCCTTCTACGACACCTCGATAAGAAATGAGGGTGGTACTATTCTATTCAGCCGGATACCATATTTCTCTCCATATAGCGTAATATGTAAATATTAATTAAGCATAGTTTTTATACAAAACTCATCATAATTTGAAACCTCTCACTGTTAAACAATTCCGGCTTATATTACTAAAGTACCATAGGTATATATTTACTATTATGGAATTAGTATTAATTTGGAAGCACGTGTGCATGCGATGATAAAGATTGGCCGTAAGCATAGGGGAAGCATTTTGCGTTATATTTTTTAGTACCTTCTATTTTTAAATACCTCTTAGATGTTAATGAATATTACTTTTCCGTCCCAACAATTCATAATAACCTGCCGTTATATTACTGTTTACGTTCCAGCCATATTTGTAAGCAATATATGAAAGTATGCAAACGAGCTGAACACAAAGAACCGACATACCGACATACTTACTCATATCGTGACATCACACAATCTCACAAGAATTATGTAGGCTCAGTATTGAGATTGCTTACTTATGATGCCAGCTGTTTGATAAAAAATTAAAAATTTTGGGTATAGGTAGGTTTTTATAAGACGTGACTTTATAAAGCATAGTTAAAGTATTACTTGGGTGAGAGAGCCTTACTCGGTATTTTTTTTAAGATATAAAAAAATTCAATAAGGAAAAAAAAATTGACAGCTTAAACATCATTTGCTTTCTATTCCTATTTAAGTAGTTTTTTTAGTGCCCAAAAACAGGGATGAAACAAGGTTTTTTTTTTAAAAACCTGGCTAGTTTCGTTTTTCTCAGAAATTCGCTCGATCTTTCGCTGAAATTCAGGAAAATCGTTGGAGTTGTTTCAAAAATTTAACATAATTAGATAATATAAGATTAACTTATATAAATATTATTAGTTAAAGTATGTAAGAAACTCCAATTCCGTTATCAACATCATATTCACAACCAGAATACCCAAGAGACTCCTGTCTTACCGAATACCGACCGTCATGTCTATAGTCTGACTTCCCCCGTAAACCGCCATCTTTCTGCCCCACCTTAATCAGTGCTGCCAACACAAAATATATTACTTACACATATGAGAAATGATAGGCCAAAGCGCTTTATATACAAGTACATCTTAGCACTTTAATAAAATCAACAAACGCTCTTTTAATTATTGTCAATGTCAAAAAATGTCAATGCCTTGATCGATATTCTAGTCCTTAACAATACTTTCTACATATAGTCTGCAGTCTGTGTAATTAAGTTTCTTTAATATAAAAGTAATAATAAAATTATTTTGCTATAATCCGCGAAGAAGTAAAATAGAAAATATATATAATGCTAAATGTAAGTGGGCAATCGGTTATCATACCTGATACATGCAGGATTCGTAAAAACACATGCACAAACCTCCACCACCGCCACCACAATACACAAGCACTATATACGTTCACTATCACAAACTCAACAATCGTTTCGCCCCGCAACCGAAGCATCGTCAGGAGATAGACTCCACGACCAAAATCGCAAAGCATTCTTCGCGGATTATAGCAAAATAATTTTATTATTACTTTTGTATTATGGATCTCCGCAAAGTAACGCCTAATTCTATAAATTATTTTTTTAATATATTTGTATATACTTTAAGATATTCCTAATATTAATACGAACTATTAGTAATACGATTATTAGCTTCCGTTATTAGTATTCAAATTATGGTTAAAAAAACAGAAATTAAGAACTGAAAGCCTTCTATTTTATCCCCACTCTCAAAATTCTGACTAACGTTTTCTTTCGATAATTGATAAGAATATATATTCGCCAAAAATAAACTTTAGTACTTTCCAAAAATGATTTCAAGCTACTAATTTAAAATTAAAAATTAATAATATATTTTAATATACACACTTTTATATTACAAAAAGTACTAGTTATCTGCTATAAGTTATATTTATTATTCTCATCACTGTAATTACCTAACCAAAATCCAGTTAGTAATATTATAAGTTTATGCTCCGAGCATATTTTCGAGTCAAGCAGTGGTGCAGCAAAATATTGCAAATACGAAGCATAATTTTCGTTAACTTTACACACCTAACGTGTTGCCGCAAACTGCTATATTTAATGTGCTTAAATATATCTTAAAATTACTTAAGTACGTATGTTCTACTTTAGTTAAACATTGCACTTTTGACTACATTATTTTTATTTAATTTGACGATGTAACTTGGAACATTGTTTCTGTTCAACTTCTATATTCGTTAGGTTTTCAATAACCTAGCGATATCTTAACAGAAAGGTATTTTGGTAGCCTTTTATTAAAGCCGTTGTACATACAGAATAATTTAAAAAAATGTCTTGAGTGGTAATTTATAACGATGGTGACAATTTGACCTTAGAGTGGTCCATAATAATGTAAGTAGCTTCAGCAAAAATCAATGTGGAAAGTATTTTGAAAAAGCACTCAACCTTTGCTCTGCAAACAGTCACGCTTCATCGCCAATCACCTTAATGGTTGCATTAAGAATTATTTGTACTAAGTTAATTTCCTTGAAAATGACAAGGAATTCTGCAAATATTACACGATACGTATATTAGAGAACATTTTCTACCAATGTTATTTTCTATATTGTTATTTTATAGGACGGCGTATTAGAAACGAATATAATTATACATCATTTGTTTTTATGTTTCGACGTGAAAATATTCAATATCAGAATATATTAGTTTTTAATCATTCAATTAAAAAACATCATTGTAAGGTTTATAATGAAAAAAGTGAGACTGACGAGGCGTTTTTATGTCAATATCCTTACTAATATTATAAATGGGAAAGTCTGTCTGTCTGTCTGTCTGTCGGTTCCGTTTTCACGGCCAATCCGCTGAACCAATATCGATGAAATTTGGCATAAATATTCCTTATATACCGGGGTAACATATAGGCTATATAAATCCTGTTATTTCAACAGGAATTAAATTCAGGAGGAATTAAATACGATGACATTCAAAACGCCATCTATAATAAACCTATGGAACTAATTTGATGTGTCAAAATCAAGTCAAAACTGTATTTACAAAGTATTTAGATTCCAAGTTTTTCGGGTTACGTCAAAAGAGTTATCTTTAAAGAGTATTTATATTTTATTTTATTTTATTCGTTTACTGGACAAATTTAACTGGGAAAATTTAACATTGTAATAACAATGGATTATTAATATAAGTAATACGGGTTATTTAGTAAAATAAATAAACTAATAATATTATAAATGCGAAATTCTGTTTGTAACGTTTTCATGGTCAATTCGCTGAACCAATATAGATGAAATTTGGCAAAATTAATGTTTATATACCGGGGTAACGTATAAAAATCTTAAAAAAAGTTATCATTATTATTTTTTTTAATATTTCGGTTTTTTTTTATTTCAAAAACCGGAGAAAAATATTTAATAAAAAAGAGACCGCCAGATTGATGTATGTAACATCTTTTGGCCCAGACCAGAGTAATAATTTTAGTGTTGTTAAATAGAAAAATATTTGTTATCTTAGTATCAATTATTATTTTATTTATTAGTGTTTGAGGTTATGTACATGTACAATTACTAGCTAAATACCATAATAACACATTAAAAAGATAGGATTTGTGGTGAAAATATAACAATAAGCTATAATTATTTAAGTTCAAGTAATATATAATCATATATAATTTTTGTTGTCAAAAAAACAGACGTTTCAAGAAAACGCATTCTTAAACGGTCTTTAGTTAGTAGTCTATGGCAACAAGTAAATGAATATTATTAATCCCATAGAAATTAAGCATACTGCTAATAAAAAAATATTTTATTTCTGAACACCATTTTTAATATTGGAAAGGTCATTACAGTTAATAAAGTCAAGTTTAATATATTTTCCGATACCTGTTTTGAAACATTATGTTAACAAAAATATAATTTAAATTTAATTTTTCGTATTTATACTAAAAACGTTGGAATCCAGCGCCGTACGTATAGGTAGTTAAAAAAAACAATTTGACAGTTGATTCGTTACGTATAAATGTTATTATTAAATATGTTTTCTAAAAAGTTTCCAAAGCTTATAATATTTATAGAGATATTTAATTCCAGAAAACATTATGAATTTTTCATTTTTGAACTCCTTTTACAGCGCTATTTTAATATATAGGTGTTTCATGTAAGTACGGGTTATTTACTAAAATTATCATATTAAGCTCTTGATCAAACGATAAATCCCTCTGATTTATCCCGGATCGATCTGATTTTTGTGATGGAGATATTTGAAGGTTTGGATGGTGACAGAAGCCACTCCTAATTTCAAGACTACAATCCACGCGAACGAAGTTGCGCGGGTAAAAGCTAGTCTTAATATAAAAAAGAAATTAAAAAATATATTTATTAAAATAAAATTACTTTACACTTTTATGAGATATACGCCGTGTGGTGTGGTGAGGCTGAATAGAATAGTACGACCCTATTTTGTTACCGAGGTGTCATAAAAGGCGACTAATGTAAGTCGACCTGCCGTGTGATATCCGGCTGAGTAGAATAGACCAACCTTATTTCTTACCGAGGTGTCGTAAAAGGCGACTAAGGTAGGTTGACTCATCGTGTGGTATCCAGTTAAGTAGATTAGACCACCCCCTTTCTTATCGAGGTGTCGTAAAATACGAGTAAGATAAGTTGACGTCAGGCAGGCGGCCGGTCGTAAAATACGTAGCCAAATCATGAGACAACATGTTTATAACATGTTGTGCCGACCCCACTTAAAGTGGGATAAAGGCAGGAAGATGATGACTTTTATGAGATATCTCTTGTTACCTACAGTTAGGCACCTGTATTATAGAACCCTTTAACGTTTTAACAATTCGTTGGTTGATAACCGATCAGTTAACATTTACAGTTACTTATATCTATAAATAATATTCATTTCAAAGTATGAATCTATGTCAGAAACATAATAGCATATAACATACGAAGCCTGGTTAAATTTCCCGAAATTCGTAGGTTGAGTCGCGTGAGGACTATTTCTCACATACGTATTAAAATAAATTTCGCCAAAATTGTGAGGGTCCGTGTAACATCTGTTTTACCTGCGAAAAGAATTTTATTCTATCACGTACCATCCTTTCTTATGTAAAAAAACAGCCGGGATTGAATCTTTTTATCCTATTAACCCTTAAGGATCAAATATTTTATGGAAATTTATTAGATATATATTAATGATATGAGTCCAAATATATTACAACCACATGAATACGAAAAGAATTTTAATTGATTCAACAACTAGCTATGGTGTTATGATTAAAACAATGACTAATAAACAGATTAAACCCGGAAAGATTTCTCTAAATTTTTTTATGATATAATATTAGTTAATATTCACAATACGTTTTTAATATGATATGTGACTAGTATAAAATATGTGGCTATAATACTCGTAGGATAGGATATAATATGTAAGTATGATCGCGGCAAGTCTAAGCTTTGTGTCCTTCTCTCCAATAGGAGAGGAGCTTTAAGCTTTTCAGGAAAATGCATTGTAGACATTTGAAAAGTTGCTTTCCAATATTTGAAATAAAGATTCAAATCTTAAGGATTAATGTATAAAGAAATTTAAGAAATTGTTGATAAAATCATATTCAATTACTGTGCAAGTTGAAAGACTGTCGCAATATCATATTCCCGAAAGAACAGAAAGCATGACTCCCACAGTAACTGCTCTCATTTAAAAATAAAACGCGGATTGTCATTTAATATCCTTCTTAAGTAATAATTGGTAACTAAATATAACATAATGATGTCGTGTGGATATCCTTAGAATGAAAAAAAACAACTGTTACTGTTAAATAACAGATAGTGTTAAATAATAGAATACTGTTAAATTGATCGAGTTCCAGGTTAGTGTATTTCCTTCTAAAACCACAAGTTGTTAATAAGTGTCGTGGTGATTGGGGCAAAACCATCTGCTGCTAAGAAATGAAAGGAATTTAATCATGCAGTTCAAAACACAACCAGATAAACTTACGAGACTTCATAGTAAAGGTCTCCTCAAAAAAAGGTTTTTCCTGCGTAAAACCCTATGTCACGGGAATTCTAAGACTAAGCCCACATGTTGCTTCACAATCTCCTTCATCTTCCACTGAAGTCCCGTCAAAATTAGTTTAGCCATTCCAGAAAATGTACTAATAACCTAAACTTTGTTTAAGAATTGCGTCTTTCTTCATCTTTAACTAAAAATCGCACAAAAATTAATCTGTTCAGTAGATCTTGAGAAAATCAATCACATACAGACAGACAACTTTTAGGGAATTTCTTTTATAAAATGTATACATTCATAAGGAATGACATAACTTTTCAATGGTGGGTCGTTCATATATTAGCCGCAAGTGAGCTTAGCTACTAGTTATAACCCTCGTGCACATTATTTATCATAGCATTGCTAGACTACAACGAACATTTATATGAATTCATATTACTCGCGTTTCTGCATAATATTGGTCATCAACTTATTTTACCGTGAAAAGATTACAATAAGCAGTAAAAGGGAGAACCAATAAAAATTGTTTTTATTGGCCATTCGGGAAACACCTGCTACATAATGAGTTTTTAGTTATATTTGGCCTGCCATCGCATAATCAGGAAAAATTTTACGATCCGATTCAGTTTGGAAATGGTTATATATTTGAAGAGTTATACTAATTTTGGTCGAATAAATCATTTTACGTTTCTTATTATTTGTACAATATTACTATCACTTTCTCTTTCTATTTGTCTCTCCCCCGTTTTTGTCTACTATGTACGTGTTTTTGTGTGTTTTTGACTCTATTAATTTATAACGTTGCAGTTAACTCAACGATTATAGTCGTTATTGCTGAAAGAACGTCAATATGGGAAGCTGAAAAATATTAATAAATATTATTTATAGATACTCAGAAAAAATATCATTATCATCTTCGGTCATTTCGGGTCCAGTTTTGGATGTAGGCCTCTTCTGTGCCCCTTCAGACCAAGGGGTCTTTTGATTCTAGTCTCGACCAGCGTGTTCTCTTATATCGTTTACCCATCTCTTGGGTGTTGGCATGTGATCTGCTGTTAGCACGTGGTCTCCATTTCAGAAGTCCTACAAACAACAATAAATAATTTGTATTCGAACCGACAAAATACAAATGACATTTGTCACTTCTTTCATTACTTAGTAGCTGAAATGTACAAGTGCAAATATAGCCCGGCAGTGAATAAGGCGTTTACTTTAAAGAGTGCTAGTTTTAATTAGAAAAAAGATCCAGTGCTAAAAATTTACTTATAATTACTTGATTACTTGGGGTTAATGTGTGGTGAAGAATGTCTACAGTTAAGCATGCATTCAGTGATTCTCTTAAATGTTATCTCACATATCAGTGAAATTTTACGCGTATGGTATATTCAAAACATCACTATAGTCGTTCACTTAAGTGTACAATATCAAAAGGGGAAGGCAATATAATAGACGATCATTACATTGAGTTCTTGCTTTTATGTCATTATAATTATTATAATCGCGTCGCGTCTTTAAGTGTAACTGTTAGTAAATAGGAAAACCACAGAATCGATAAACTGCAGATCTTGATCCTCTGATATGCGTATATTTGTGTCTTTGTAACGTAATGCAAAAGCAAGGTATACCTTCAAAGCAAGAGTTTAACGACTTATTTAAAATTATTTACGAGCAACGAATAGTCTCTAAGTAAAATAGAATAAAGGTACATTTATTAAAGAAACACGTACCTGCAACTTCGTTCAAAATAAAGCGTATATGTACCCTGTATAATGCATTATATGTTTTTGGACATGGATTTTTGTATGTAAAAAAATAATTTTTGGCCTAAAAAGAATATGTACTTCGTTGTAAGCATTGTTGTAAATTGTTGTAAGCTTAAATTGTGGCAAATTTCACAAACTTCATCTTTCAAATAACAAAATTATAATCATCGATTTAGAATTACGTTTAAATTAAACAGCCATTACATCTCAATCTCAATAATATTATGATTATTTTTCTTTTAATAAGACGAAATTTAAAAAAAAAAGAGAATGATGTAGAATAAAAAGGGTTTGTCGTAGAAATGTGAACGCAGTTTGAAACCCTGGCCGGGATTCACAGGTAAGTGCTTTTGAGAAATCTTTTGTTACTAAACGGAAACGTTACGATATCGATTAAACTTTTTATTAGACGATTATGTATAAATAATAAGAGCAGATGTATTGGCACTGCCACTGCCACCAATTCACTCATCTTAATTAGTATTGCACTGAAAAAATTATTACTCATTACAAACTAAGAAATTCAGGAATGATATAAACATAACTTCCATGTGAGTATGAGGTGAGATTAAGAATATTAATAAAAAAATGTAATGTCATAGTAATACGAGAAGTAAACTTATTACGACTTATCGATACTATTTATACAAAAAAAATAATTATAGTTAATTATCTGATTATGACTATGATTATTTGAATAATACTTTTTACAATTATGATATTTCACCGAAATAAGTATGTATCTCTCACACACAATGACGTTTAGTCATACAAAAAGTGCAAAAATTGTTCTTTTCGATTATCACATTATTCTAATGAAATTCTGCCATTCGCTAGCTGAATCGTATCGTAGTCGTCGAAGTACAAATTGGGAATAAATACTGCGCCGTGTGTAGCGCTTTATGCACGGCAAATAAACACGCTTCAACGCTTTTTCGCTCCCCGTGTTAAAGAACGTCCAAAATACATTCTCTCTAAAACGAATTGAATTTTCTTATAGCAATGATTATTTAATAAAAATAGTACATCACAATTCCAAAAAGGTGAATAACGATGTTAAAAAATAATCCAAGATTATTCAGTCATAAAGTGATATAATCTAAGATCGATGGTAAAAATCAATAGACTTATATACACAAATAGCTTTATTTTCGTGTCTTTTGGTGGAGAAACGTTGGAACTACGGGTTCCGGGAACTTGTTTTTTGTAATTTTATATTTGAATATATATTTTTTTGTGCAATTTACCATTTTTTTATGATAAATTGTAATGTTTTTACCTTCCTTTATTATTTTAATTAACATGAGACTATTTTATCTCATATAAGGGGATTTTTTTGTTGACACTGTTACTCAAACTTGAAACCTTTTTACATTGATATATAAATAATAAAACAACTTCTACGTATTTCTTAATCAAAGGCAGTCATGATTGACATAAATTCTCGCATTTTTATTTTGTTTTTAATATTTCCATTTTCAATTTTATCATATTCCATTTTGTAGCAAAGTGAGGCAAAAATTTTATTTTTACTTTGGAAGAAGGATAGAGTATGGCGGACGTAACGAAAATAAATTCTTTGTCCAATAATGTCCTCCGCAGACATCGTTTACGTTTATGAACACTTACTTCGCCGCGTAACCGTATTTCTAAGACAATGATCTGCATTTGCATGTATCCTGTCTAAACTTCGAACGTTATGCCACTTCAGCAGTGGCATTAACGCTTATCTGCAACACTCTATTGCTATGGTTATCATTGAACCTAGCTATATTTAATGAACACTCACCAATCGGCTCGTTAGCTCAAGAATCTTCCCTTAATTTTAGCTACGAGTAACAACATTATTTGTTGAAATGCATTGACACTTCATTTCAGTGCAGAACAGTTAGATGTTAAGAACACTCCAATAGCTCAAACAAGCTCGTACAATTACGAACTTTACGAGATTGGCGTAAGTTTGATTCAGCAAATACAATCCGAATTCACATATTTCACTGATATTATACACACATTTCTATTGTTCAAATTCTAATTACAACTCATTTAACCTTTGAAATATATAATCTAAATTTTTTAATGTGCCAGTAATGTACTAAAATTTAATACGTTTAAGATACATCGGGCCAGAAATTTTTAAAAATAATTTAGTACATTCTTGTTCTGAGGGCCCAGTATCACTTTGAGAATTCCTGATCTGTTGCGATCGCCACTGCTTACAGATCGCTTACAAGCCTGTATCCTCCAAGAATTTGCCGCTATCCTCCAACAGGTTCTTCTTGGCAGCGAGATCTTTCACCTCAAAATGTGCGTATCCTTTGGAAAGAGTGTTGAATGTGAATCAACCCGGGGTAGTCACATAGGGTATGCATAGGTGTTTCCTCCACCTCTAGGCAGAGTCTGCACGATCCAGTGTCTAACAGCATCAGCTTTAACATGCGTCTATTTAGTCCACAGTGCCCTGTAAGCCCTCGCTAGTTTGCTTAAAGTTATTCTAAGTACCGCTAAGATTTTACGAGTACCTAATAATACCTTAACATTATATAATATACACTAGCGACCGATACAAACACTACCTTACTTCGAGACGGTTCTGTCACTATCAACTTTAATTCATCTTATAAACTTTGCTATTCGACTGTCACGAAGCTGCGAAGATATATTAAAAACTTTGCCATCTCGAATACGCATAACTTTTACTTTTAGGTATTATTTTAATTAAAACTAAAGACACAAACTTCACGTATTCTTGTAGGTGCGCAATATGTATAGAACAATATTTTTTATACAATAAAATATTCAGTTGAAGCAAAAAAACTTGATATAGTATGTCTATATCAAGTTTTTTATATACTTACATCTGTAATAAAATTCCTCAAAACTACTAGACTTGACTACACAGAGTATTCGGATTCGGAAGTAATTTGTTTTACATTTAAGTGGATACTTAATAGGAATACTGAAAATACGTGATAAAGGTATTAATACGAAAAATGCATTGCTAGTATTTTAGCGGCGACGCCTCGTTTGATGGAATAATAAAATAAGTTTTATTGCCTCTCCCTCTGCCAATAAATCTGCTCGCTATTCATTCGGATGCCACCATAGAGAAATTTTACCTTTTTTCACTATATTCTCTGGCTATATATATTATTTACGTCATAGTTATATCATCATCCTCCTGCCCTTATCCCACTCTAGGTGGGGTCGGCACAACATGTTACAAACAGGTTGTCACATGATTTGGCTTTGTATTTTACGACCGGCCACCTGCCTGACGTCAACTTACCTTAGTCGCCTTTTACGACACCTCGGTAAGAAATGAGGATGGTCTATTCTACTCAGCCGAATACCACACGGCAGGTGACTTACCTTAGTCGCCTTTTACGACACCTCGGTAAGAAATGAGGGTGGTACTATTCTATTCAGCCGGATACCACACGGCGTTTACGTCATAGTTATATACTTTAAATATATTTTTGAGAATAATCTCCCTCGTTTTTTATATTTATATTTTTATTAGAATAACCCACTAGTTATTTAAGTTAAAAATATTTGGAATATAATCTTATATCAAATAGTTCACACTTGATTGCTTATAACTCTACATTTCAGCTGATGGTAGCTAAGTAATATGTAGACCTTATACAATAAGGCGTGGAAATCTCTGGAACACACCGATAAATAGTTTTTATCGGATTATTAAGTATTTTACAGCTAAGTTTACACCTTCTTGACCTTTCTTTCTTCTTCACCTTTACAAAGAAGGATTGAAGCTGAAACTGAAGTTGTGTGCTGTTTCAATACACGCAGCTCGTTATTAAAAAAATAAAAAAGGTATGTTGACCATGTCGCTATGACTTGAAATGGGGCGTGTGGGGATATATAATCCTCACAAAGCCGATATTTGGCTGGATGCCATTTCGGGTAACGGTTTTCTCGTTGTTTTAATGCAATAACTGTACCAACAAAGTATCGGATTGCAACACTTGAAACAACTCTTCTTCTACATTTTTATTTTGGTAAGTAATTCTTGCGATTGCATAAAAAGTAAAAAAAAACATAAGTATAACTAAAATAATATTAATTTAAAAATTTACGTTCTACTGATTGCACATAAGACGGTCTTCTCAAATTACATCTACTATGTACATTTAATGGTTGTAAAAAGCATTACCATATTTCCCTTCTAGTATAGTAAAAGGATTGGATAATCGATTTGAAAACATCATGTGAGAAAGTGTCAGAAGTGATAAGTATTATTCAAAGCGTGAATACGTAATCGCACGAATCTCAGTTGATAAATGGTTATAAGCTTATTGTTTGAAATATTATAGTAGGAGCAATCATAATCCTACTAATATTATAAATGCGAAAGTTTGTAAGTATGGATGTATGTTTTCTTCTCTTCCCGGCGAATCCACTGAACCAATATCGATGAAATTTGGTACAATTATTCCTTATACACCGGAATAATATATAGGCTAACGCAATCCTGTTGGTTCTACAGGAATAGGATGACATTGAAAAGCGCCATATTATCGACCTATCACACGAGAACAATCGACGGGAACGAAGTCGCGTGTTAAGTAAAAGCTAGTATTTTAAAGGAAGGTAAAAAATAATATTACCTAATAGTATTAACGTTTGTTTGGATTAAATATTAGAATATCGGGTAATTCATTTTTAAGGAAATCAAACTTCAGAGTTATGATTACAATGAGTTACAATTTTCTAATAGGAATTACGCTTATTTATTTTCATTAAAAAAAACTATTTTGACCATAAAACGTTTAAAAAAATATACTCATTGTTCAATAGTTTTTTAGTGTATTGACAATCGACTAAGGTAAGTTGAAAGTTCCAGCTGAATAGAATTGACCACCCCAATTTCTTACCGAGGTGTCGTTAAAGGTGACTAAGGTAAGTTCACGAAGTTGAGTATTATATACATTTT
Organism: Morpho achilles; assembly: GCA_947086495.1. Taxonomy (NCBI): domain Eukaryota; kingdom Metazoa; phylum Arthropoda; class Insecta; order Lepidoptera; family Nymphalidae; genus Morpho; species Morpho achilles. The sequence continues at coordinate 8,506,114 of CAMTZB010000007.1, read as the reverse complement.
ATACAATTCATAAAATAAACAGCATATTAAAATAGTGAGCTGTTACTATTTCAATTAGATACGGTCTGTTCTGTAATTTAAAGAGAATTGGAGCTTGGATCCAGTATGCTTCTCTAATACGAATCGCCGACACATATCCCAAAATACTTAGTTCTCTAGAGATCACTCCTCTCTTAAGATAATTCCAAATAAGTTTAATGTTGTGGAAATAGAGCAATCAATAAAGTTGGCTGCCTATTTGACCTGTTTCAGAAAAGTATAATTGCATAAGAAATGATATTCCGATAAAACAATATTTATTTTGCCTTAATAATAAATAATTATATTCTAAAGCACTCAGTCTATCACTCTATTACTGCTCGTCACCGATATTGCTACAAATGACTATTAAATATGAAATTTAATTTTATTGAATATAGAATTAAAAATCCCGTTTCACCTTCGAGAATAAGATAAAAACACACATAATTAAATGTATTTTACTCTTCACGTAAAGCGCAAACGAACTTTCACTATAGACTTAAACTTTAAGGATTTAGATTTTGGATAATGATTTTTGGGTTTACAGACTTAGTAACACAAAAATCAATATAGTTCTCTCCCTACATAGTTAAAGATGACCTTCTTTTGCGGTGATTTTTATAACTTTTGATAAAAAAGTTCCGTCGTCTCAATATCCTCTTGTTCCGAACCATTTACTTTTATTAAGAACCTTCGTTATTTCACTCAACGTTAAATATGAAAATGGATTCCAATCATAAATTTACTATTATGAAAGCCATATCGCTAAGAACTGATGTAACTTTCGCAATTAAACTAATAAAAAATCATTGGTCACTGATAATAAATATTACTGTCTAATATAATCGGCACAGCATTTTCAACCCTTAATAAATAACATTGTAGAACATTAAAAAATATATATACTTCCAATTTTGAGATAATTCAATATTAACGAACACAAGTTAAGAGAACAAAAGTTATGATAGAATTATTTTACTATAATCCGCATTTGTTAAGAAAATCTATGTTGTGCTAAGTGTAGAAAGCAAAATTATTCACATACCTTATATATGCAGAGTAAGTTGCGCAAACATGTGCGATTTTGTCGTGGAGTTTGTCTCCGGACGATGCTTCGTTTACGGGGTGGAGCGATCGTTAAGATCGTCATAGTGAATCTGTGTAGTGCTTGTGTAGTGTGCTCTTAGTAGTGGTTTCTTGTAATACGTGCGGTTACTAATCCTGCATTTATAGGAAAATAATTCTATCATTATTCAGTATTATTCTATCAGTATTATGAATTTCCTCAAAGTAACGCCTTCTTTAGGCAGTAAATAGACTGTAATAAAACTCCCTTTATTTTACACTTTTATTAGCATACTTATTGACAATTACTCTTATTCGCTGGTGCGGTACAAAAAGCATCCACCATCTTTTACACTTTTTCTAATTCCGACATTGTATTTTAAAATAGTACCAACATTCTGAACTCTGTTTTGCGACCACAAATTATAAAAATAAACAATAACATGTTTACCAACTTTTAAGACCTAACATTCGTCCATCCTGACGACGTGTATGTCCTCATACACGTATCAAGTGAACACTAACCTAACATTCGGCCCATTATTACATTTGTTTTAGATTTTCTCTGATCTGATTTTTCGCAATTATTGTTTCTATACATTCTATTTGCTGGTTTAAAAAAATACATATTCATCAAAAATTAACATATTCACTTCTCCATATGCCTTCATCATCATATGACGATAGAATTATCTACCATCTAGCTAGTGACCAAGCGAACCCATCCATTCTCGCGAGGTCACAGTTCTGATCACAAGTATGTTGATTACCACCAAGACATGAACCCATCCTTTCTCATGTTCAGTGCCAGTCAACATACCCTTCTATAGCCATCGTAACGTGAACCCATCCATTCTCACGAAACGATTGCCAATTATCAGAGCACAAAATAGTCATCGTTAGTCATCGTGTAAATACATGACAAGCAAAGTGGACTATAAAATGTGAACCCATCAATTCTCACATTTCAAAATATCCACACTTCTCTAAATAATCATCACGTGAACCAATCCATTCTCACGTATGACGCCAATATATATCAAACTTTAAAATATTTATTAATAGTTCAGGAGCTTCATTATTCTATTTATACATATAAATATTATCAACGGTCTATAATATAATCATTAGGGTTTTATTATTGCTATCCCAATATCAATTTTATAAATTACGTTAATTCACACCATTGCATTAATAAGTAATACAGATGTTATTAATTACTTATAAAAATAACTTATCCATAAAACAACATTAAGGCTGAAATAATGTCATTGTACCTTTACAATATAGTTCACATATATTATATTACGAGTATATTGTACGGTATAAATTTCAAACTTATATTTATTATTATTTGCATAACTAAATATTAACTAACATAGATTCATAGAATTTACACAAATCGATTATACTAATTACACTAATTATGTAACCAATAAAATATTTACAGTATGGTTGATATATTTAGTTAAACATTCTCATCAGCCGTGCCCACTTTAATGACTGCTAATGCGGGTATATGAACCCATGGCAGCATTCGACTTACGGCTACTGTAGTCTTTCGCTTACGATTCCTACCAGTAACAAATAAATGCCCTGTACAACGAGTATGAGACTCAAGCAAAACTTTAACTGTTGCCGCACCGTTTAATTTTAAATTGCTTGAAACTGTCAATCTTACAATATTAATACTATAACTAATGTCAACTCTTGAAACTGACATTTGATAATTTATGTCAAAAACTAATTCTGATGCAGTTTTATACATTACAATGTAGGGCTGTGTACTACACAATGTAGTCTTTTACTAAAGACTGGCTAATTTACTTTTGAATTTGAATTGATTGCTAACCATACAACACTATACTTTAGCTAAGAACTCCATCAACGATTAAATCTACATCAACCCTACCTGCCGACTTCACAATAGTATTTTCAAAACCTTTTATAGTTCTCTCAACACAACAAATTCATTTACAGCAACCGTATTAACAATATCCTAACATAAACTGAAAACTAGATCTGGCAGCGGAAATACACATAGTTTCGTTCTGAATAACGTCCGATTCATTTCTATGTTCTAATCCAGAAAACAATTTTCTACAGTATGTCTTCTTTTTTCCATTTCAAACAAGTCTTTAAAGGCTTTGGGTATTTAAGAAACGGATGACCTATTTCTTTACAGTTAAAACAATGAAGGATAGGATTGTTAAAGTCAGTTTTTTGCGAAGATTCATTTTTACTGCTATTTAAGTAAGGTTCTTGCCCTGATTGTTGTCTAAGGGTGAGGTCACGCTCCGTAAAAACTAGAATATCCCTATTACTCATTAAAAACTGTTATAACTGATCTGGTTGACTACATCGAAGCGCAAGTGCACTTGTTTAAATAGTTTTATCAGTCAGTCAAATAAAAACACACTTCTATGGGTTCATTGTATCTGTTATTTCTTTTTAACATATCCTCCAAGATTTGACCAAAATTCTGTTCATACGGAAACGCACAAGCAACTTTTCTTGCCATTGAGGCCACGTAAATAAAATAGAATTCAAACTTTCGTACCAGGCCTTGGCCAATCCTTGAAGTTTCTGCATCGCAAAGTGTACGATAGTCTTATCATCCCAGTAGTTGACTGCAGCACACTCATTAACTTTTTTAATCCACATATCTATGCGTTGGTTTTTTAAAGAAGTTAAATTTCGGCAAAATATTCTTATGGTCATTACTTTGGTTCGGATGTGCACTTGATGCTGGCTTCTACTACTGAAAAGCCAGTATCCAAAGACGTTCGCGCTCCCGCTCCAGTTCGTTTTCATGGTCCTGAAGACTTTTACGGCAGCGTATTGAAGAATGGACGCTTAATCGAAAGCGACTCCGTTGTCGACTACGCTGATGACTCCGCCCTGCAGTCTCGGAGACCCCGCGATGCGAAGGGACTATGCGGTGCAGGAGTCTGTAGACGTCGTGATTCAGCACTATCGCGCGGCATCGTATAAAGCTCGAACAGAAAAAGAGAAATCTTCATTAGTTTAAAGTTGGGAGAACCTAATTATATTGGTTTTTTTTAAAAGGCTAAATAAAATAAACTTTTAAAATCTATTGTATTTGCAAATATTGAATTAATTTACTTATGACAGAATTTAGACATTTAGTTTTTTAAAAATATTATGAAATAAGTTTTTGAAATCAGAATAAGATCAAAAATGTATCTCTCTTGTCATATGCTACTTTCCATGCTTACTACAGGAATTAGTTGTTCATTCCAGAACGTTAATTTCCATTAAATTGCAGTTGTAAAATACGCGTAAATTTAATAAATATTTAAGTTCATTTTGTACAATGTTATTTAAATAATTTAAGCTACATTTATTTTTTAAGTCATAAAACATTTATATCATTTATATTTATCTCTAAGATGGCGTCGTTATAATTATGATGCAAAGGTCAATTAATTACTGATTTAAATATAACATATTATAAAACAATAAGCAAATAAAGCAAATCAACAGTTTAAATTCTAAAACAAATTATCTATAGCAATTCATTAAAATATTTAAGTATTTATTATTATATATCACTAGATGTGACGTATCGTGCAACTCGCCACAGTAAATACATTTTATTTGCTAATACACTTTATACATAATACAAAGCTTACAGGAAATAAATAGGCGTGTACGTACCACTTCTGAACTGTAATAAAACTCCCTTTATTTTACACTTTTATTAGCATACTTATTGACAATTACTCTTATTCGCTGGTGCGGTACAAAAAGCATCCACCATCTTTTACACTTTTTCTAATTCCGACATTGTATTTTAAAATAGTACCAACATTCTGAACTCTGTTTTGCGACCACAAATTATAAAAATAAACAATAACATGTTTACCAACTTTTAAGACCTAACAAGACAGTTAAATATATTAAAATAGCGAAGACTAATTTGTTTACTTCATGGAGTATATTGTGGGCGGCTTCTAAAACTGAGAAAGGAAAATATTATGGTGCAATTCAACCAGACATCCCTAACGTCCCTTGGTTTTTTCGTTACCGCCAAGCAGACCGTAGAACTACCTCAATTATTTGCCGCCTTCGCCTTGGCCATGCTTGTACTCCTGTGCATCTGGCAAAACTAAAGGTTTAAGACAATTCCCTTTGTGAATGTGGTTTGGATGAAGGTGCAACTGATCATATTGTTTTCAACTGTCCTAAGCTCAAATATTCTTTGTACGAAATTCTCCCATTCGAAATTCATCGTCCTACCAATATAAAGTGCCTGTTGATGTTAGTTACTAAACCGTTTGTTAAAAAGTTGTGTAAATTTATTGTAGATAATAAGTTAAAGTTGTAATTATTTTGATTATATATCGCTAATTTTATTTCATTCCATAATCATATATATTTTGTATTATTTTAGGTAGTTAGTTCATTTGGTGCATTCTCTTCGAGGCAAATTCTAAATTCCATTACTCGTGTGTTTGCCATTTTACGTGACGCTGGCAGAGTGATTTGCGCTCAATTTGCGCTGTTCAGGCCATAAACAAGATAATAATAAAATATAAAAATATAGAAAAAAGATGTTATCAAGAATTTTTCTTAACAATGAAAATCTGCGATCATATTTTCTCGTGTAATTGACGTAATGTTTTAAGAAAAACATTGACAGACATTTCTTTTGTGAAAGGCTTCTCAAAAATACCCGCCGCTCAATCTTATCAATGAGAGTGGCAAAAACCCAAGGATTTAGATATAATATAAATGACCGAGGTAAATATATTATAGGTAAGACACAATGCTTTCTACTGAAAACGAATTCAATAACTTAATTTTTTGGCTTCAATATATTTTTATAACATGACAGATTTACGCTTAGCTAAATCATTTTCCAGTAAGTAATAGAGTAAATGAGAGTAAGTAATAGGTAAAATACTAGTACATTGGTATGTAGCAATTTCTACAGATTTCACGTGCTTCAAATCTGTTTGAAAATTTTTGACACCTTTGCCATAATTTCGTTTTTTAAAATTTGCTTATCTCTTAAAGTTCTGTGCTAGTTGTTTTGAAAATAAATAACATTTGAGTATATACTGCTAAAATATTTTTCCTTTAATTTAACTTTTCCTTTATTCAAGAAATAAGAAACGATTTTCACAATCATCAAAACAATTTTTTTATTTATACACCGCACCACACCTCTCCTCTCCTCTCCACACCTCCACTCTCCACACCTCTTCACACCTCTCCTCATTCAATGTTAGAACTTTCGCTCTCCTTTTCCTTCCGTTTCTATACAGTTACGATATGATAGAATCAGGGGATTTAGTTGAGTCAAACATCAATTGACATAACCAATGCTGCTGCGGATTACTAACAGAAGTGTCTTTAATGTTTCACGAACATTTTTTACTTAATTATAATCATTGATTTGATTTGATTGCGGGTTACAATTAATTGTACTCTATTTAATTTTTTGATCCAAATGTTTTAAGTATGTTAAAGCTAGTTTGATATTCAATCACCAACTAGTTAAATCTAAAATTGTATTAATAACGGATATAAAACGTATTACACAATAACATGCATTCAGTACATATATATATTTATGTTACAGCGAGTGGCTGGGACTCGATATGACATGAAATATATAGCTCCTCTTGAATAACAAATGAGCCGATAAAAACTTGCGGAAAAGCTATATAAGTCAATATTGGAACAACTGGAAATCGTTACATGAGAGTAATATATTGACATTGTAACTTTATTAATATACGTAGATACTGAATTCGCTTGCGATATTAAAAAAGATATATTTGTCCTTTTCAATAGCTCCGTATATATGATGGCGTAGTTACGACACCTTTTATCAAATAATTGCATATGGTATTAAATTTTAACCTATTTCATGATCATATTACTTTAATAGTTTACGTAGTTTTGTAGTTTTAGTTAGAAGAAATAAATTCCAATCTTCCTAAAAATATTGGCTAAAGTACTTATTTTTGGGCTTATTTACAACAATTATTTAAAGTGAAAGTAAATGTAATGCATTCATGCAATTTGAAAATATATAGAAAGATGATGTGTTTAATGTTTATTTAGTTTGTTAATGTATATAATTTCTAGTTTGTAAACCTTGCTATATATAAATATAATGAAATAAAATTTATTGATTCAAGAACATCTACAAATTGTACTTGTGCATGGACAGTGATGATACCACAAAAGTCAAAATTTCATTTCAGATACGAGTATTAATGTCTGCCTCCGAAGTTTGATTACAAAGTTCTAGATTAAAAAAACAATTACAGTTTTATCCTATCCTATCTTACTAATATTATAAATGCGAAAGTTTGTGAGTATGGATGTATGTTTGTTACTCGTTCACAGTGAATCCGCTGAACCAATATCGATGAAATTTGAAAAATTATTCCATATATACCGGTATATATAGGCTATTGAAATGCCGTTAATTCTACGGGAATAGAATGACATTGCAAAGCGCCATCTATTGTCAACCAATAACGCGACAACAGTCCACACAAACAAAGTCGCGGGTAGAAGCTACAAGACAAAAATACAAATTCAATGAAGATCTGTTTTAAATTTAAACTTGCATGATATTCCAAAATACCACTTAACCGGATTGCGTAGAAAACTATGTACATAAAGACATGTACAAGGCAATATAGAGTGGCTCGGCCTGGGAAAGGGAGACAATCAGGTTGATGGCTCATTCGCCGTTGCAACGAGCCGAGTAGAGAATTGAATTGGAAGCAAATGTGCCATACGATTATATCCCTCGAACCATTCTCAGTTCTCCGTTGTCAAGATACAATATTGTTCGAAGTTAACAATGAAATTGGATTTTCAGAAAAGTCAAATTTGTCGAGATTTTAGTTCACATTTTATATTTTCACTGTTTAAATATTTTTCAAACTTTTTCTTTGCTTGATATAAATAAATAGCTGTATTTATTTTTACCTCAGCTAATTAAGTAAACTAGGAATTAAAAAAGTATTTGTACCAAATTATATTTATAATGTGTACATAAATTTCTTAATTCATTCTCCTGCGCCTATGCCCCCTGCCTCACTCTAAGAGGGGTCGGCACAATACATTTAACCACGCTGTGATGTGATTTGGCTATGTATTTAACGACCATCCGCCTGTCTGACGTCAAAGTACCTTAATCGCCTGTTGCGACACCTCGGTAAGAAATGAGGTTAGGATGAGAATAATACCAATATATTAAATAAAAATATAGACCAATGAATTGTAAGAGAAAACATAGAAAATGTAAACGACCTCTACGTAGGTACGTTATAAAGCATAGGGCGCTATATTAGTAGTATTAAGGTATGTTAAATTATGAATATAATAGTTATTGTGTAAAACAATACGTCAAACATTAATATAATAATTTCATATTAGTTATTTTTTATTATGCAGCAAAGTAACATTTCAATCAACAAATCAACAACCATTTTCTGATTGTTTTGTTGGTTCCTTTTACTTAAAAGCGAAACAATTCACTTGGCAATGCCCCATAAACATGGCATGATTTAAACTCATTTTATCGTTATAATCTATATATATAAACTTTGTTTACGCACACTAATATTATATATTATAATTCATGTAATATAATATAATTCATAAACCTATGCGGAACCACATGCGTCGTGCAATAAACATTGCAAATATATTATAGCATATGAACATTCCAAATATATGTGCAAATATATGTATATAAATAGTCTGGCCCGTTGACACACTGATCCTACCTTCAACTCCGCGGCTCGCGGGTTCGATTCCCGCTGAGAGCCAACATTTTCTATAAATTTGTTGGTTTTTTGATCCTGGGTGTAAATTTGTATTTAAGTATATACTTAAAAATTATATATGTATATATTCACCAGTTGTCTGTCACCCACAACACAAGTATTAAGTTACTTACTTTGGCGACGGATAGCCGTGTGTGTAAGTGTTGGGACACTTACACACACGGCTATCCGTCGCCAAACACAATACTCTAATATCATATTTTTGTAGACTTTGAACAATATAGGTACCAATACATAACCACGATATACATCTTCTGTAATTTTGTCTAACATTGAAGTTCATTAAAGCGGTTTAGTTGATGCTTTATTAAACTCTGTTGATACTAGAAGTTGTTAAGCTTGTGTGAAACAACTTAGGAACGAGGTACAAAGGCAACTTTGAAAAGTAACTGGATATGCTTGTTGACAAAATTTCTCCTGGTCTTGATTATATTATAAACATTTTAATTTAAAATTAAATCTTAATTTAATTCAAGTAACTCAATTTTTAATTATTATTTCCGATAATTATGACAGATGTAACAAATATATAACAAATATATGTATATTTTGGACACTTGAATAGCATTCCCAAAACGATTCTATACAAACCTTTACGAGATGGTCACTATATTTTATACAGTTAAATATTGTATTTAGTATAAATTTGTATTATTCCATTTGTTTTTTTTTAATTTATATTAGGACACCCTCATTAAATTTAATTTGAATTGTTTAAAACCTATTATAAAAGGTTATATAGTTTTCCAAACTTATTGAATGAGTGTCGGGTAGAGCTTTGATTTTATAATTAAAAGAAAATCATTGAATGAAAATATCGTAGTATGCATTTTGCTCAAGTTTACGTAACACTTTGATTATGTTTGATGATATAGAAGTAAAACAGAAGGAATAAAATAGTTACTTTCAGTTTTAAATGTAACTTTACGAAAGTTTGAATCGGCTGAACCAGTTCTCAGGAGCTTACAAAGTACTTCATTAAATTTTACGTATAGAAATATTAGATTCAAGTTTAAAGGTTATTGAGTACAATGTAGTATTCATATGTGCAATCTGAAAGTTTGAGCAAACCATATTCGTGAAATTATCAAAGTTTAAAAATCTCATCTGCGCTAGTTGTGTCAGTGAATTAATCCTTCATTAATCCTTCGAATTATAAAATTGATAATAATTAATTAAGATTCCAGAAAGCCAGTAAGTAGCTTTTGTACAGCTATATAGCTGTATATAGGATATTGTTTACTCGTTGTGAGTTTACACAATGTATCACTAATACTTTGGATTTAACGAAAACATTTTTTGATATCTGCATTATAGCGTTTCTCAATAGCTTAGATAAAGGCCGACTTATCACTCTTTCCTCCAAAATTTCATATACAACTGTCGTTTCGGTTTTATGTTCTTGCAAGTTACTTAAAAGACTCTATTGTGCTAAAGCCAGCACTTCCGAACAACATAAACTAATTATTCTAATTGCTAATGTTTATAGCATTTCAACGACAAACGGATTTTTTACAAAAATATGCCAAAAAGCATAAAGAATTCATTCATACATTGATTATTAATCATAAGTTAAAGTACGTACACTATGGAACTACGGAATTCATTTTCATTTTGCATGGTAGGAGATTACCTTAATCAATTATCTTATACGGTTTACAAACCTACCGAATTCAATATTTATAAATTATTATAAATAAGTTTTTAATTCTTCCTTCCATATTAGTTGTTTATAGAACTAAGAATATCATTACTCGGCGTGACGGTCGGCTAATTCAAATATCTTGTAACACACAAAAATATTTGCTCTTATTCTGTATAATTTAAAGCGTCACTTAATTTTATTAAGCGTCGCAGTGATAAAATTTATGTTGTAATCAGAGATATAATCTCATTTAATAGTAATTGGCTGGCGCTCGACAAGGTTTAACGATCACTTAATACAATATAATTATCTCGATTGAAACATATTTAATATGTTTCAATGTTGCAAACGAGAATCCATATCTTATTAATACAGCGATAAATACATATATCACCTTTATGTTATTTACAGAAATTCAGTACATTACAAGCTCAGCAAAAATTACTTGAATCACCATACATTATTTCGCAAATTTGTGTAATTTTATAGAGATCACATCTATTTACATATAATAAAATCGTTGAGATTAAGAACTCTTCCTCCTTGCGTTTGTTTGCGATTGAGAACCTCTTTGCGTTTGTTCCCGCTAATCTCAAAAACCGCTGATCCGATTTAGACGGGGTTTTCACTTATATGTAGTAGAAAGCCTCACTTAACATATAGGGTATGTATTATTTCAATAGGTCAGCGAATAATAAAGATATGACAATTTTTCAACATGTTTTTAATACGAACTCCTTCATTGAGTTGGTAGTTAATATAAAAAAAATATTGTGGCCGTCATATTGTGGCTGTCATTATGTGTCATTGAATTGTTGCGAAAGAGTAAATGGGTTGAATTTGGGAAAATTGCTTTGTATTTATTGAATAAGAATAAAGGAGCAATATCGTTGTTAATTATATTCAGAAGGGGATGTAACCTAAAGTCACAAATAGAGTGGACAAATCTGGAAATTTTAAGAGTTCAGAGGAAAGACAAATGACGATCAATATCTTGAGCCGACGCGGAGAGTGCGAATTTCGTATAGTTTGAGAGATAGTTGCGATATGCGATGCTATGGAATAAAAAATGGAGTTTTTATTGGAGAGGTTAATGATGGTAATTGGTATTTAGTTTATTAACTCTGTAAGATCAACATGAAGATGTGCTATGTGAGGCCTTAGACGCGCCCGTGACTTTTGTTCAATGGGATTTTCTGCTAGAATGACGATTGTTCTCTGGATCTTTCCAGTTGTAACGATTGTTTCCTAGACTGTGGACATCTGCAACGACTGTCAGCTAGGCTCTGCCTGGAAGTGGTGCTTGTTCTTTGAGCGTTATCATTTGCGAGGCTGCTTACGTGTGTATCTGCTGAGTTGGTTGCCACTAATTGAGCTGTGTTATGCCATGACAGTGATTGAGGGTGAGCTTAAGGTGCGAAATGCTTACAGTGCAAAAAGCTTAAGGAGTTGGGCATAAAGCGTGAGCTTAAAGAGTTGAGCATAAAGCGTGAGCGTAGTCCTGTCACGTAATGGCATGTGCGGTGTTCTTTTACAGATTAAAAGAGCAATTATTGAGTTTCTTGCCGATTCTTCTCAGTACAATCAGCTTTCCAAATCGGTGGTAGATTCATTCCCAGAAGTCAGCTTATGAGATTTACGGGGTCGCAAATGTTGTCAAGATGGTCGACTGTTACAACATGTTTTTAATACAAGTTCCTTCATAGAGTTGGTCATTATTATGAAAAAGCATTGTGGCTGTCATATTTTATTTGTGTCATTGGGTTTTTGAGAAAGAGTAAATGGGTTGACTTTGGAAAACTGCTTTTTATTTATTGAATAAGTATAAAGGAGAAATATCGTCGTCTTTTATATTAAACTTATATATTTTTTAAATATATCATCATCATCAATATCATCATCAATCAATATACATACAATAAAATCTTAGAGCTGCCAAATCTGTACATTTGATATCTTTTAGAACGCGGTTCTCACTAATATGCAGTAGAAAGCCTCACTTAACATATAGGTATGTTTTATTACAATCAGTCAACAAATAAAAAAGATATGTCAATTTTAAGTTGAAAGGTCATATACTATGATACTGGTACTTGCATTTTTTTCCGTTTTTGCCGTTCCTGAAGCGATTTTACTTACTGGATTGCATATATTACCATATCTAAGAGAAGCACAAATATTTTTATGAGATCTAGGCCGGTCTGAAGCCGACTTTTTTGAAGAATTTCACATTTTTATTTCAGCTTTTTAGCCATTGTGCATTTGTTCCCGCTAATCTCAGAAACTGCTGACCCAACTTAGACGCTTTTTTCACTAATATGTAGGAGAAAACCTCATTCAACATATAGGGTATTTTGTATTTCAATCGGTCAGTAAATACTGGTCTTACATTTTTTCACTTTCATTTTTTTCATTTTTCGCCGTTCCTGAAGCGATCTAACTTACTGAATTATATATATTACCAAGAGAAGCACAAAAATCTTTTTATGAGAAATAATCTGAAGGCGGGTCTGAAGCTGATTTTTTAAAGAAATTCCCATTTTTAATTGAGTTCTTTAGGCCTAACAATAGGGTAACATACACTTATCGATAGCATTATAATGCACGGGCTAAACTGAACGGTGAGTCACACTTACGGGTAAGATTTAAGAGTAAGGATTTCGTCTAACCAAGTTATATCATTGTTAATGAAGGGTGCATGTTTGAAACTTTTTATTCCTTCAAGGCATTCATTTCGTCATTTCCGTTGGCAAATGCCCGCGTGGGCAATTGCCAACCAAAGATTAAAACCGTACCTAATATAGTATTTTGATTACCTTAAAATGGTAAAAGTGGGTTAACCTTAAAAATTAAAAATACATATGCTGTCGCAGACTTTTTATTTTTATTTTGAACTGTTAGAGGGGAACAATATCATATAGGCTATAGCCTTCCTTGATAAATGGACCATCTTACACTCAAATAATTTTTCAATTCGGCACAGTAGTTCCTGAGATTAGCGCGTTCAAACAAAACAAACTCTTCAGCTTTATATATTAGTATAGATTCTTTCTATTGAATGAAGTCCGTTATTTAGCTGTTAAGTTTATTGTAAGCAGACAGACAGCTGCGGGGACATTGGACATTATAAAATGCAAAAGTCTGTCTCAGTATGTCTTTCTGTCTGTCTATCTGTCTGTCTGTCTGTCTGTATGTCCCTGTCTGTATCCCCTGAACCAGTATCGATGAAATTTGGCACATTATTCCTTATGCACTGTGGTAACATATAGGCTATAGAAAGTCTTTTAATTCAACAGGAATTAAATAGGATGACATTCAAAACGCCATCTGTAATAAGACTATGGATTTTTTTATTCACGATATGTCAAAATCAAGTCAAATCTGAATTTACAAAAGTGTTTAGATTCCAAGTTTTTCGGTTTACGTCTAAACGGAATAAGTCTTTAGAATAGTAGTCTATGGCAACAAGTAAAAAATGACTAATAATTGACATGTATTTTTTACTTTTAACACCATTTTTAATATTTGAAAAGTCATTACAGTTAATAACGAGACGTTAATATATTTTCAGATAATTATTTTAGAACATTATGTTCACAAAAACAAAATTTAAAAATGTTGTAATAATATATTTTTTTCGTATTTATACTAAAAACTTGGAATCCAACGCTGAACCTATATAGGTAATTTAAAAAAACAGATTGACAATTCATACGTTACATTTAAATGTTATTATAAAAGTTTTCTTGCACGTTATTAGTTTATAATATTTATAATGATATTTAATACCAAAAAAAATTAAAAATTTTTGATGTACATATATGGAGTTTATTGTAACAGATAAGCCCAATCTAGGAAGTCTCCTTTTAATATTTGTTTCATGTACGGATTATTTACTAAAATAATAAAATTATGCTCTTGATTAAACTATAAATCTCTCTGACTATACTGATTATCCTATAGAGATATTTGCAGTTGGAGAGTGACAGAAGCTACTGGTAATTCCAAGACTACAGTCCCCGCGAACGAAGTTCCGGGTAAAAGCTAGTTTTAAATATATTTGAAGTTTAAATATTACAAAAGAAAGTCCTTCGATGAGTTGTTTGTTAGTCTGTGAGATAAACTCATGAACCAAGAAGCAAATACGAGACCCAGTGATCTATAAACAAGGTAAAGTTGAAAGTATAATTTGTAAAAATTTTGTGGTAACTTTAATAAATTTTGGAAAACCTCATGCCACCTGGAAGCTGGCATCGAAATGTTGCCATGGAACAAAAACATAATTACACATAACTATAAAAAACTTCGTCAGAGCTTACATCCATAAATATGTTAATAGTTTACTATATTCATTCTGATTACTCATGTCTCTAGAACAAACAAAACTTAAAAAGACATTTAGATGAATTCAGAATTAATTAGTATCAATTCAAAAACAATAGTAACGTTAACCATAGCATATTTTTAACATTACAATTCTAAACAACATATAATTCAAATAAATATCTAAGGGGATATCGCAACGGAACGCGTCACGCAACGTACGCGGTAATTAAGAGCGGGTCATCAAGGCTTGTTGGGTTGTTAGTATTAAAAAAAACCGAAATAGTTTTCTGGATCTGAATTTATTTACATTTTGAAACATACAACATAAGTTTATTAAATCAAGAATCATTTGTAGTAAAATGATTACAATTATACTTGTATAATTTAATGATTATTTTAACCAATATAAAGTGTTTATTTGTGATAACGGCAGCTTGTACTAAGGAGGTAAGATATTGTACGAATTTGGCTTTTCGGATTCAATCAATGTCGCTACTCTTTTTATATCGTCGTAAATGAGATTTTCAGGATTTATGGGTTTATGGTTTAGCTCGACGGGAATTGATTCGAGATATTGTTTCGGAAAAATATATATTGCATTTTTATGTTCAATAATACTTTTAAGTTAATAAAATATCTGTGAATATATGAGGTATTATAATTTATTATTGAAAAAAACCTCTAAAGCTTTAAGGTAATTTTACAAACAAAAGTTATAGAAAAATATGTAATTTATAGAATTAGGCGTTACTTTGCGGAGATCCATAATACAAAAGTAATAATAAAATTATTTTGCTATAATCCGCGATGAAGTAAAATAGAAAATATATATAATGCTAAATGTAAGTGGACAATCGGTTATCATACCTGATACAAAGCAATGTGCAAAATGGCTTTGCGATTTTGGTCGTAGAGTCTATCTCCTGATGAAAGATATAAAGAGAAAATTATGTATTTATAAATAACAGTTTAAGAAATAATAATAACTATCGTTAGAAACAATTAAATTTTATTAACTTATACAGACGAAAGAAAAAAACAAGTCAACAAAATACTTGGTATTTAACTTAAAGGAAAAAATATTTTGTATCATATAAATCCCCAAAGGGACGCTTTCCATGAATTGCAAAATAAAACATTACGACGGCGCATCTTGGTATGTGGTTCATCGGTATGTACTCGCTTTGAGTTGAGATCGTTTACACATTTCTAGATATTGCTTACAAATATCACTGGAACGTGAACATTTCTCTCTATAGCCGTATTTATTGTTTTATCTCGGAAAATCCATGTACCAATGCGTTGGTAATACAGTATTGCTAAGAATTGAGTAAATAAAATGTTACATAATTTTTAATTCCAATAATAAACAAAAACTTTGCTTTCAATATAACTTTTATAAAACGGTTGATGTAGTCCTGTTAAAATGAGCTCGGTAATCTAATCTTGGCGTCAATCAAATTTTGTTGTAAAATAATCTATGGAGCTAAGACAAAATTGAGTCTTTTAGAAGATGCATACTTTCGAATTCGAAGTTGCTTGGTTGAAAAATTTACCAAGTACTGATCACAGGGTCGCATTCCGTCATATCCTTGCCAATTTCCGGCCTAGAAGAATGAAAAAGAAAAACATATGAACGTTTTGATAGAATTGTGTAATTGTATGTATTTTATTCTGGAAGAATAGTTTAAAAAATTATTAATTTACTTAGCCGAGTAATCAAGACTATATTGTTGGGTATTATATAACGAAAAAATAGATCATCTACATAATTTTCATCATCTTCCTGCCCTTATCCCACTCTAAGTGGGGTCGGCACAACATGTTATACAAACATGTTGTCCAATGATTTGGCTACGTATTTTACGTACGGTCGCCAGCCTGATGTCAACTTACATTACTCATATTTTACGACACCTCGGTAAGAAAGAGAGTGGTTTATTCTACTCAGCCGGACACCACACTGTGGGTCGACCTACCTTAGTCGCCTTCTACGACACATCGGTAAGAAATGAGGGTGGTACTATTCTATTCAGCCGGATACCACACGGCGTAGATCATCTAATCATAATTTTCTATACATTAAAACAAAAATTTATATATAATAATATAATTCCAGAGCCGTCTATCACAATAGACGAACATATTATTTATATTATTTTCCTCGACACTCATACCCACTATCATTCTTCATCACGTGCCATCATAACAAAACTCTTATATAAATGAAAAACTTTGTAGTTACGAATTATTACTGTTTACGAAAGAATTGCGAATTGTATTTTTCCAAGGGTTCATCTTATTTATCCCTAAGGACCTATATATCAATCCGTAATTTAGCCGCTAGGTTATCCTGGCCTGGGGCTTGGTTCTGCTGACAGAGTCTGACCATCGTTTATTTAGTTATGTTCCTTTTTTAAGCTAATGAAAGTTTCATAATATTGGGATGCGAGATTTTGTGCACTTTAGCAGCTACGAGTACAATGTGTACAGTTAAAAAGTTCGAATGTTTCGTACAAAATTTTACTAAAGACGAACTTTGTCTGGAAATTCGAAAGACAAGTGGAGTTATATTAATATAATTGTGAAACTAAAAATTGCATGGAATAAAAAACTTGACTTTATACAAAAATGAAAAGTGCAATTTATTTGTAATAATATTTACAACACTTTTATTAGCTTATTTTACCCATTATTACATCACATAACCTATAATCACCAAGTTATTGACTCCTTGAAGATCCATACCATGTCAGATATATATTTGTCACTCTTCATGATTAATAAGTATGATTTTTTTAAACAAAACCATACTTATAAATGAAATTTAATATTTATGATTTTGTACGTAAATGTATATAAAGCTGAGCGACATCGTATCTAACTTGAATATTAAGAGATAATGTTTCAAAGACCATGAAATAAACTAAACAAATTACTGGTACTAGTTGTTGAATTAATACAATATTTGCTATTTGCTTTATTTAGTGCTAGTTTCTGCAGACCATAACACTTTTGTACTATATTGGCATCAATGAACATGTAAAAAAATCTTCATTAGTTATGTAAAATTAACTTTTTCATAAAAATATATGAAGGACAGTTTTTATGAAAACAATCATACTCATGATTCAAATATGAACATTACATATATTAAGCACAGGTAGTAAAACTCCGTATAAAGATTAAAGGAGCAAGTAACATAATAGAACTCAACGTTAGTACAAACAGTATTCAGTTTGATTAATGTTGGGCGGAGACAGTGACGATTGAAACATGGATGTTAACAATGCAAACAGAGAAGTACTTGACAAGAAAAAAATAGCTAACATACAATTGTAAGCAATAAAGACATCTAGAAAACAATATCGATGTAATCGATTACTACATACGGCAGCTACGAAGCAAAATTCTTTTGTCTCTTGAAATTGCAGATAATAGAACTACAAGGCTGCGGCTATCCTACACGGCGATGCGAACTGCGATTTGTAAGCGATGGAAACAAATACACTGTCAAGTATGCGGGCAACTACACTTGTCACTCCATGTCGCAAGCGAATTTTGATTTGTGAGCGATTCGCTCTACCAGTCGTGTCGCAGATCGCTGCTAAGCGTAGCCGCGCACAAAGGCCGTCCTATTTAATTATCCTATTAAATTATCATTACAGTCCTAATTCAGGAGGGTGTTGTTAATATTATGTAAGCCGTGGACAACTTTGAGATCGTGTGGTCTAAACTTCATTTGTTCATTTCCCGTGATAATACTACTGCTTTTCCATTTAAAGACCACTAGAACGTACTTCCTCGTATTGATCGTTTTTTTTAATTTATATGTCAAACTAATATAACTATCGGCCGCCTTTTTCTACCAGTATTTGATCCAGTCAATAAATGCCTGTAATTTTTGTTGTGTGTGCAATAAAGAGTAACTCTCTATTATTGTAGAGTTCATTGCAGCGTTGACTATAAATTTCTCTTCGCTGTGATTCCTGGATATTTTTAGGGGTGTGGTTGTATATTTCGTAATATATATGTTAAGAGTACTTGGTGGTTAAACCAGCGGGGCGGTTCCGCGACCCTATGTTCTCCCCTGCGGATAGGCGGATAAGGCGTATAGTGCAACAACAAGTCAAAGCACTTACCTTAGCGGTTGTGGACTGTATGACGGTAGCCTGCTCCAGATCTCTCGGGATCCAAAGAAGGCGCGGCGCGGATGACCGTTGCGGTACAAAAACGATGATGCGGAAAAGCGATGCGGACTTGATTTGTCGGCGGTGTCAAAGGTAATGGCGGTTGCGGCGCGGCGATAAACCGCAATGGCGGCTGCAGCGCGACCATTCGATTGGTGGAGCGACTTCACCACTGTCACTCACCACTAAGCTCGTGGCAGTAACATGTATTACAAAATACGCCCAACCAGTACTGATATCAAAACTTTTAAAATTAAGTAATCTGAGACTGCTTAAACTATCCCAAATTAAAAGTTATACTAAAGGATAAATAAATAAAAATTAAAATTGAGGATAGTCGCCAAAATATTCGGCAGTTGAAAATGTGGTATTTTATTTTCATTGTGGTATTTAAATCAAATAAAATTTTGTGGAATTTTCACTAAAACGTATTTTAACGGAATGAATATTTCATGATAATTTATTATTTCTCGTATTTCAATCTCATATTGTATGCCACCACAATATTAAATGTAGGCGGAGATAATCCCGCCAAGGCCGCCCCTCTAAAGCTGTGAAGCCCTTTCACGGGTTTTATGTACTTTTTAGGCAGATGAATGGGACTTTTTGTTGGTTCAGCGGAATTTGCCCACGTCATTGAAAGGACATGTTTCCCATCATAAACAAGTTATATATGAATAAATGTTTGTACCAAAAATTATCAATAATATTTGCACTGATATTATTAAATTAATATTTGAGTGGGATAGCTTAAACGCAACAGCAAGAACAGAAAATATGATACAACTATTTGACTATAATCCGCGTTTGTTAAGAAACGCTATGTAATGCTAAGTGTTAGAAGCAAACAATGTTTACATATCTTATACATGCAGAACCAGTCACCACACGTATCGCCACAAACAATACACCACACAAGCATAACACGACAATCTCTACGATCGTTTCACCCCGTAACCGAAGCATCATCAGGAGGATAGGCTCCACGACAAAATCGTAATTAATGGATTATTATAAATAATGATGTTACATCATAATTTCTGTAGGTACTTGGAATTCCGCAAAGTAACGCCTGCTTCTATAAATTATTTGTGACACCAATTTTATCAGACAATCGCATTATTAAAACAATGACCTAAGTACGTAAGTGCATTTATAAGCATGTTACCAATATTTGAATGTTCTGTTTTTGGATTTATTTGGTCATTTACCATAAGTCGGATAAAAGTTTTATCTTTTAAAGGTGGATAAGTAAAGATACTTTTGTAAATAACCATAAACTGTGTTAAAAATACCTTCAATGAAACAAGGAGCACGCAAACCTTTTTGAAACCCAAAGCAAAATTCCGTAATTTTCTGTAGAAAAGTTCACGCGACTGTGCAATATTTTAAATTACGCTTTAAATTTCTCGAATTCATTCTAATATTCTGTTCTAAAATGTTATATTTCATTCATAACGTTGCGCATAAAATGCCTACAGCTATTCACAGTAAAGGCTAGTATTCGTTCTACATCGTTGTTGCAGCTATTTTTCCCATTGAGCGCTGAAATAGGGCGAGACGATTAGTTGCCATTCTAATATTTCATATTGCATAGAATCAGTATGTTACAATAGTATAAAGGTGACTTTATGTCACATTCCATTTCATTTCCATTTCATTAATATTATTGTAGTTACTGTGTCTTATAACCTGAAGAAACTGTTGATAACGGGCAAAGTAGAAGGCAAGAGACCCAGGGGGCGGAGTCCAAAGAGATGGTTGGATCAGGTGTCCGAACACCTGGACACAAACATCAGTCACGCATTGCACTGCGCCGATGACCGAACTAGGTGGCGAGAACTTGTTTTTGAAAAAACTGAGGCAGGAGATCACGATGCTCAGCAGTGAGCGAACGGTTAAACGGAGGACTGTGGCTTAACACTAAATTTTATTAAACAGCTAAAATCACTATTTTAGCTGTTTATTAAATCTACAGAATTTTACGTTCTTAAGACGTTTTGAGTCACCGCGCAATATGTTTTATTTAAAGCTCAGTAGAGCAGCTGTGATTATCTAAAGGTCATAAGTAATGCTCTGAAAAAATAGTTCATTCATCACTCTATAACTTTTAGTGATAAGACCGCCCTTGCACTCTTATATGTTCTTATTTCTCTTGTTTATGTTTATTATTTACTTGATGTGCAATAAAGAGTTATTCATTCATTCATTCGTTCGTTATTTACAGCCTCATTTCAAAAATATATCTCTTATACAATAAATAGTTAGTATAGTATAGTTAGTATAGTATAGTAGTAGTAATGTTAACACTAAACTCTGTACCAGCAAACTAATAGGTCATCTTACTACCTCCTTACAGCTTAATCCTCCTGAGCGATCATCAACATTTGTAAGCCACTGATTTTTCTAAAATCCAAATGAACATGTCACTCTAGAGATTTTACCACATCCGAGAACACAAAATATGAAGTTAATAGCGACCGTATTACAGAGAGTGAAATTTTAGCTAAACATCAGTTAGCACATCATTTAAATTATTATAGGGATGTCAATTATAACAAATTTAATTGAAAATACAGTTGAAAAAGAAACAAATATCTTAATTATTATTAAATATTAAAGTAATGACAGTGTCAGTCACCTGCTAAATAATAATGTGCCAAGCGTTTTGACATGTTATATTTTACCTCAATTTCACACTCGCTCTCTCCCTTATGAGAATGTTTTACTTATTACTCGTAGTACTGTGAAAATAAGGAAAACAAATAAACCGTAGTGTTTCTATTTCCGTTGAGTGTATTTACCTCCTCGTAGCGGAAGCGGCAAAACTGTGTTCACCTTTAAGTATTGACTTACGAATGCTTACTCCAAAAATTGCAATACAATACAGAAAGGAAAGTCTTAAGATCTCAATGTTTAATATTTAAACTAGTGACTCGCTACTGCTCGGGTAGTAAAACTTGTTTCGCCTTTAACACTTCGAGCTTGTTTTTATTTCCGCGAAAATATAATATATAAGTCCGCTCAACAGGTGTTAAATAATATGTACCTCGCAATCGCAGTATCGTAAGGAACCTCCAAAATATATGGGCGATTCGAGTAATACTACCTTCTGTGTCCCACATTAACGTGGCATAACAATACTCATACTAATATTATAAATTCATAAGTAAGTAAGTAAGTAGTGGCCTGTTACTATCCCACTGCTGAGAATAGGCCTCTTCTCTCCGTTTTTGGAGAGAAGGTTTGGAGCTTAGACCTACCACGCTGCTCCAATGCGGATTGGTAGGTTACACATATCTCCAGAATTCTCTAGAGATATACAGGTTTCCTCACGATGTTTTCCTTCACCGAAAAGCGTGTGATAAATTGCAATTATCAATTAGACACATAAATTTTAACAGAAAAACTCATTGATGTCTGCCTGGGTCTGAACCCCAGACCTCCTCGAAAGAGTCGCACGGTGCTACCGCTGGGCTACCACAGCTTATTTATAAATTCATACTAATATTATAAATGCGAAAGTCTATCTGTCAGTCTATTTTTTTCTATAACGAGATGTTATGGACTACTAAATACTTTATGATTTAGTTAACATCATACATGTATAATTGTTTCCCGTAAATTATATTATATTTTTAAACTTAGTCATAAACTATAAAAAGTAAAGTAGGCGGCTTCGTGCAACAGCATTTTATCTCTAATGAAGTTAGTGTAGGTTGTGGCCTCACAGCGCAGCGCCTTTGCCTCGTTTACACAGATTTATGCTAACTTACTTAATTGCAACTACGCCTTGAACTTTTCAAAAAGTAATTTATATATTAGTAAGAATAAATTATTTATAATCTTTATGTTTTTTATTGTATTTTAACTTTAATAATTATTCTATATATTCATTAATAAAAAATCAAAAATTTACTTACAAACAAATTCTGTAAAATAAGTTAAGTGTGAATAATATACAACATGATTTAATTTATATTGACGGCTATATTTTAATATGCATGTCTAGAGGGAGGCCGAAATTAGATGTTTAAATTATGCATATAAAAGAAGTAGCGCCAGAGTTAACAAATGATAGGACAGAATGGAAGCGATATACATGCTGGCGAAGCCCACATGGAATGGCAGATATTATTGCATGCAAGAATTATTATAGAATTTTTAATAGATTTGATTGTCAGTTAATGCATTTAAAGGTGAAGGAAAGCAAAATAGAATAGATCACTCTTTATTGTACGCCACAAAATTTACAATAGCACTGAAAATACAAAAATAACAAAAAAAATTAATACTGAATACATTTTAGTGTAACTAATATAACGTCATGTTTGCTTTTTGTTCCCTAGGAGACCATTAGTACTTAATATATAAGTTACACGTTACTATACTGAGTTTTATAAATTGAAGTCAATGTTCAGGTCTCTCTGCACATTGATCTGATACGACTATTAGATGACCGTTTATATCGATATCGATGTCGATGATAGACTAGTAGATACAGTTTCGTCGGTTAGTCAATGAATTGACAAAGAGTATATGTCGTCAGTCATCTGTTAGAGTTCAGTGCTGATTTAATGCAGTAGATACCAGCTTACTCACTCACAGGACAAGTGATCTGTTTTGTTCCATATAAAAACACTACTCCTGAGAATTATACCTGCATAGTTATTATAAGCACATAATCACGTTATGGCATAAAAATTGGAAGCGCGCCTTTTTTCCTAATAAACCCTGTCTTTACCACCAATATTGTTTTCCTAAACTTTATCTGTAGTCAGACGACTCCAACATAAACCAATTTATTGTTAGAGCATCAACATAATAAAGTTCCTTCTTACAGCTAACTACTTTATTAAAGCAGTGATCTATACGGCCACTGTCTAATATAGATCATACGTGAGTAGAATAGCCAATTCATTCATTAAAATGTGAGCAAACCTAGATCTTGTCCAAGCAAAGTAACCTGTGAGTCGCCATTTTAAGAACTTCCCCGTAATTAGCAGATTTAAACGTCACATTATGAATTTAGAAAGATTAAACTTCAAATTAAAAAAACAAAAACTCCAGATAAAGCAAATAAACATTTTAAATTATCTATGATCATCACGTGCAGCAAGGCAGTTTGACTTATTAAAATAGAGATTCCGACTTGTTGTGTGGATCAAGGAAAATTAATTTTTTTTAAGATGTAGACAGGTTTTATTCTAAAGAATGTTTTTGTGGTGATATGAACGTTACGGCAAAGACATACTCGTATAAATAATAGCAAACATTAATAAAATAAGAGTTATACTACAATACTTCTAGACATTCATCGTTATCACTTGTCAGCAGGTGAGATAGTTGTCCATGATGGACAGGGAGGGATGGACTCCTGCTGCGAGGATATAGTCTTGCGAATGGAAGCAGAGGAAAGGTCTGGAAAATTGAGTCCTTGGATCCGATCCGATACAGGCGAGCGTGGCGCTTACGAGTCGCTGAAATCCGTTCTATTTTGCCTTAACCGTATTTCGGGTGATGCGGCCGGGTTTATTCGAAGCCCATTCTAAAGGTCCTCGAGGCGGTCGATGCAACTGGTGCTCCCGAGGGGCCGCTTTTAGAGACACCTTGACCCAGAGGTAGCGCGATCTGGGGTACAGAGTTGCTGCTGGCGGGAATGAGGGCATCGATTACAATGGTATCCTGTCCCTCCCAGCAGCAGCGTGGTGGAGCACTCAGGTTGTTTTAGTCGATGCGAGTGATCGCCCGTCGATTGTCCCCATTGGGCGGCGGGATGCATAAGGGGTCTTTTCTTGATTCAGAAAAAATCGCAATATACTAAGAGATATATACCATCAATAAAAAGATAATCGTTTATAAAGAGAATACCTCAATTTGTACTAATATTACTTAGTATTTGCGAATGTATTATCTAAAGCTCTATTATTAATAAAAACATAACTAAGAAACTTCTACATTAATCTAAATCTATACTACACCTACGTGTTCGTAATACTTCGTATTTTAATAAAAAATATATATTGGAGACAGCACTTAGCTTTCGAATATTTCCATCTTACATCTTAATAGGTATAATTTTTTCCGCCCGTATAAGTATGCTTTAAGTGCTCAATGTTTACGTGTAACCGGCCGTCGCCAAAAAATTTTCATCATCTCATTCATTATTCATGAGCGTCTATATTTTATCTCGTATCGACTTCGACCAATAGTTTGTTACGAGCATAAACTATTATTGTTTGAAATATTATTTGGCTAAATCCTATTCGATACGCCGGATGGCTACAATTTTTTTTTTAATTGTAACACTTCGATATAATCACGCCCGATGCAAAATAACATAATAAGAAATAATAACACGCGATTAACATAAAACTTCACCTCAAACAGAAATATTTATGGAAAACTTGTTAGTTATTGACAGGTAATTTAGCAATATAAATCTTTAAATAGGGATAAAACATATTTGCATTATAGAGGCTAAACCATTTTTCCTGTCTAAAAAAAAACTAGTCGAGGTAGTTTTGAGTGAAATAAACCAAATCACGTGCCTTGTGTGGTGATTTAGCCGTGTGGTATCCTGTTGAGTAGAATAGACTCTCTTTCTTACCGAGGTGTCGTAAAATACGACTAAGGTAAGTTGACGGCAGGCAGGCAGCCGGTCCTAAAATACGTAGCTAAATCATGTGACAACATCTTTATAACATATTGCGTCTAACAGTCTACCCAATTTAGATTGGGATAACAGCAGGAGTATGATGTGCCTTGTGTGGTATTTATTAGTACGATTATTCCTCTAAAATTTGAAACGACGATATTATCACCACATATTGTAAAAAAAATAGAGCTCACAAATATATAAAGCACGTAATAAAGTAAGCTCTAGCACCTAATAAACTTTTATGTTAGCCGTATAAGAAGAACACAGCTTATATTATATGATTGTTTTACGTCCTGTTCTGTTACGTTTTTGATTTTAAATCAGTAATCCATTATCGACCTATCACACGACAACAGTCACGAACGAAGGCGCGGGTAAAAGCTACTAAGTATATAAATAGGAAATATTAAATAGACCAATTTTGAAACAATCTCATATATTATAGAAATAATAAATACGGTTTATTTGTCTTTTCGCACGCTTGCAAGAAACATTTTTTTCTCTCCCAAATAATACCAATTAATTTTTTTTTGTAAGCACAGCTGGTTCTGATAAAACATTATAGAATAGCGATAACATTCATACTAACGGTACTGGAAAAAATATTTATAAGTGAATTTGCATGATTTGTTCAGAAGCAGTAATTTATCTTAATAATAAATATAAAAATCTGTCTCATACATTTGATACGTGAGGAGCGTAGGCCCATAATAACTCTGTATTCCACTGTGATACAAACACATCTCATTGCAACTCATAATGTCATTAAATTCACACGTGCGTACGACCGACGCGATGTGATATCGGCAAGCCCCAGTGTTGTATGTATATATATAGTAACTTGACGTTTAAGGGACCTTTTACTGCCTGAGATTTAAGGAACAAATATCTTCTTAATTAAAAACTAAAATAAATATATTTTTAGTTATGGGAAATAGTATAAATTGCATTTGCTTGCGCGTTCTAACTAAGAACGACACATAAATTCTGCATCTAGCAAGTACATCGGTACTTGCTAGATGCAAAATTTAGGTATCGACCTAACTGCAGATAATGGAAACGTAATAATCTATTTTATAATAATATAATACTATACTACTTGTTAAGGCAAAGTATAAAATCTCGCGGCTCAAGGTTCAGATTTGGTTGGTCAATGGCAATCACCGGCCATTATCCCTTGTTCCCCCTCCTACCCCGCCTACCCCTCTACACACCGCTTGCAACTCGCGAAACGCAACGTACGCGCAGAAACAGCAGTTTTGAAAACCTTGTGATTTGTGATCAAAAACTATTTTGAAAGTGTCCAGAGTATCCAGAATTGAGTCCCGATCCTGTAAAGGTAAGTGGTTGACCCTTTTCTGCCCAAATTTGATCCTTCTTTGCCGGAATTCAAAAATTCAAATACGCCAACCGCGGCCAAACGGTTTTCATTTTGAAATTATTTTAACTTTTTTATCGTTAATTACCGAAATATGGCAAAAACTAATCAGATGCTGGTAATGAAATTCGATTTCTATATCGAAAAACTAGTGAGCATATACGATTCAACTACTTCGAGTAATTTCAACGATTCGTTATGTATTGAAAAGTTCAAAGTGAAATGTTCGTTTTTAAATGAAATAAAACATAATGTCGAGGATTGTTATTTAAATTTAATAAATACTGTTGCAAATAATCCGGAACAATTACAGGTGTACAAAGAAAAATATTTGAAATTCGAAGATCAGTTTATAGAAGTGAAAATATTATACGATTCACTTGTTTCGGATTCAAATGCTACACCTAAGTCTAGTATACAACAATGTAACAGAGTTGATAATATAAGTTTACCTAAAATTAATCTACAACAATTTTCAGGAAGTTATTGCGACTTTCCAAACTTTATTAACCTCTTTGATAGCTTAATACACAACAATCAATCGCTGAGTCCTGTTCAGAAGAAACATTATTTACTTAGCTGTCTAACACACGAGCCGCTAAACTTAGTTAAACACTTAACTAATACACCGGAGAATTATGAAGTGGCCCGTTCAATTTTAATCGATAGGTATGACGACAAAAGAATGATAGCCGACTCACATCTGAGTGCAATGTTGTCGTTATCTACTGTTTCGATTAAGAATGTTTCACAGTTACGTAATTTCGTAAACATCCTTCAGGAGAATACGCGAGGCCTAACTAGTCTTGGCTTCCCAGTAAGCGAATGGTCCTTGTTGTTATTACACATATTTGTCCGAAAACTAGACACTCATTTAAGAACTAAATTCGAAATTACATATCAAAACGTAAAAATTCCTACCTTTGACCAACTCATAACATTCCTAGATAGCTTATGTAAAACTCTGGAGACTTCAGGTCTTTACGAGACTCACAGCGGGAGTAAATCTACGCCCCAAAACAAAGGTCACACACACAAGACGTCACTGGCGTCTACTACACACAGTCAGCTTACAGCAGGCAGTAACGCGAAACCGAATTACAGCTGTCCATTATGCAATAGTTCTCACTATTTATTTAAATGCACCAAGTTTATAAACATGGACACAAATTCTCGGTTGAATTATATAACAAACAATAATCTTTGTTTTAATTGTTTACGGCCTCACAGAATTAATAATTGCTTTTCAAAGTCGCGGTGTCAACTTTGCAAACGCAAACATAATACGTTGTTGCATAAATCTAATGAACAAACGTCCGTAAATGTTCATTACGAAAACATAAACAATAACATGCCATCAACTAGTTCGTCAAATAATATAAATCCAAACGCCGGTACTTTTATTAATTCCGAAACATCAACGGAGTCGCGTCAAGAGATACCTAGTAGCTCCGTAGATCCCTCCTTTTCGCACTCGTACCTCTCGCACGGTTCAGACGGCGCGGGCGCGCGTCACTCGTTGCTTGCGACCGCGGTAATCGATGTCGCTGTTACATACAACGGCCGCACGCAACCGGTGCGCGCATTACTTGATCCCGGCAGTATGACAAACTTTATTTCTGCTAATTGTGTTCAGAGACTCAATGCGAAGTATGATAAAACAAATATATTGATCTCAGGTATAGGGGGAGCGACTAGTTTCAATACTAGGGGTCATCTAAAACTTTATTTAAAGCCCAACAATAATGAATCATTTTTATGCGTCGATACATTTGTTTTGCCGCGCATTACGTCCGACCTACCTATAGCTACGATACATAACAGTCTACTCGAGCGCTTTAAGAATTTGAAACTTGCAGATCCGCAGTGTAATATTAGAAGCCCGATAGATTTGTTATTAGGTGCCGGGGCGTGTGCTCAGATTTATCAAGGCAACAAATTAGTGTTAGGCGAAAACTTACCGACGGCATTTGACACATTATTTGGATGGGTGTTAATGGGTGATTTTACCGGCGACAACTTTAATTATAAAACTGTCTGCGCTTTTGCGTCGATCAACATTGACGAAAGTTTTAAACTGTCTAGGGACATAGAAAAGGTATCGCAAACAAACATACAACATCCAGATGATGTCTCTTTCGAGACCCACTTAAGACAGACGCATTCGCGTACCGATGTCGGGCGGTTTCTAGAGCGCTTGCCCTACAAACAGGGTGACCATAATGTAGGTGAACCTAGGACAATAGCAGCGAATACGTTACATTCGCTCGAAAAGTTTAATCGCGATCCTAGTTTAGAGCGAAAATACAAAGATTTTATGCGAGAATATTACACTCTGGGCCACATGCAGCAAGTTGAATCATCAACTGCACAACGTTCTCCCAAATACTACATTCCATATCACGGAATGTATAGGAAAAGCAGTACGGGGAACTCCTTAAGAGATATTTTATTAGCTGGTTCCAAATTAAAAAGCGATATTAAAGACTATATTCTCCACTTTAGCTTGCAAGAAATTGTATTTTCCGCAGACATCTGCCAAATGTATCGGCAGACTTTAGTTCACCCTGAGGATCGTAACTTTCAAATAATCCTGTGGTGCGATCATGACTGTACGGTTCAGGCTTCTCAACTAAACACAGTAACCAATGGCGTTACTTCAGCTCCATTTTTACCTATGGGCTGTGTACACGAGCTCGATACCCTTGGTCACAGCACTCGCCTCCGTGTATCAAAGTTGTTGCAAAAAGATATTTTTGCAGACGATCTAGTAACGGTTACTGCAAATCCCTCTAAAGTACATGAAATCGAAACCGAGCTCATCAACTTATTGGAGTCAGGGGGTCTAAATTTACGTAATTACCTGATCAACTTAAATATACCTCGGCAGGTATTATATGACGATATCGTATCTTTCGACTTACACGGTTTCTACGATGCATCTGACGCAGTCTATGCAACATGCGTTTATATACACTGCATCCACAAAAATGATAGGGTGTCCATACTCCTTCTCATATCGAAGACTCGTGTCGCACGTATCAAACATACATTAACGATCCCAAAGCTCGAATTGTCAGATACTCTGCTATTAGCTCAATTATTGAAACTGGTTTCCGATAGCTTGAAAACCAAAACCCATTTGTTAAGACATATTTGTGCGTGGAGTTCCTCTTCTAGATGTAGAACTGTCTACCTATCCAGCGATAAATTAGAAAACAGTTTCTTACTTCTTGTCAAGGTTATTCAGCTTTGTTATTTAGCAAACAAGATCGTAACTAACGCAATAAAGAGACGGTTTCACATATACCTCCACACATTACAGACACGAAATAAGTGGAACTCCACCAAACACCTTATGAAGATCAGTGATCTTATGCTTCTTAAGCAAGACAACTTACCATCATTTCAGTTGTGTATTAGACGAATGGTTAGAGCGTTTCCTGGACAGGATTTCGTTCGAGTTGTAGAAGTTAAGACAGCCAAGGGTACATACATTCGATCGTTATCGAAGCTATGCCCCTTGCCACGTAACGAAGATTAATTTTAATACTACTTATATTATCACCATTTATTTTTTATTTTTATTATTATTTTGCAACAAACTTTATTAATCAATAAATATATTTCATATAATCGAACATCAATACAAAGTTTATATATAAATTTGATTTTATTTTTCTACTTGTCAAATAATACAGTCCACTTGATACGTCAGAAGACTATCACATTCAGACATAAGCACAGGTATTCAGCCTGCCATCTTACCAGCATCTGATTGTAGCATTACTAAAAGGGGTATCCCCCTTTTGGGGCGGGGTATGTTAAGGCAAAGTATAAGATCTCGCGGCTCAAGGTTCAGATTTGGTTGGTCAATGGCAATCACCGGCCATTATCCCTTGTTCCCCCTCCTACCCCGCCTACCCCTCTACACACCGCTTGCAACTCGCGAAACGCAACGTACGCGCAGAAACAGCAGTTTTGAAAACCTTGTGATTTGTGATCAAAAACTATTTTGAAAGTGTCCAGAGTATCCAGAATTGAGTCCCGATCCTGTAAAGGTAAGTGGTTGACCCTTTTCTGCCCACTACTATAAGTGGGTACTTATAGTAGTATAGTAGTCACTAGTTATTTGCTTACACTAGTCTAAACTTAATTGGAAGATGACCTTCTTACCATAATGAAACATGTCATTCTGTCAAGAAGATTTAGTGCTAATTTAACTATTTGTATAATAGGAAAAGAGTAGAACACACGTTGCTGGAGCTCAGTACTTAACTTTCGACGTTCGCACTTACATATATCGTAAAGGTTCATTAAATTGTTAAAATTTATAAGGATGCATACTGGATTAGTTTAAATATCTTTATAAACACATTGTAGTAGGTTGCTTTTAAATTATAAGTGCAGATATATGTGCTTTTTGTCGTCCGATAATTCCCGACCATGCCATTGTTATGTTTTAACTCAAAAGGATTAGGAAGTGTTTTAGATAAAAGCTCCCAGGTGGGTTGACTTTTCGCAAAATTTATAAAATTGTTGTGATATTTCAAGTTATTCAATTTACAATTGTAATCATTTCAATTTACACTTTTATCTCCTCTAAATCACTTTTTGTTTCGCACGTAATTCGTCAAGTATTTTTGAGTTTGTAGGAACAAATTTACAAGTCATACGATAGCAAATACAAAACTCTTGGAAGTTATTTCAATGAACAGCTATTCAGAAAAGTTGTTACATAATTTTTGCCTTAGCATTAGAGCATGGTATCTATATACCCTAACTGTATCGCAGATGGCAGGTATATAGTCTTATGTAGTCTATCGTGTGTAGTTTACGTCTATAGTTTTATTTGCGGCGTAAAAAAAAAAAAATAAAGAACACAACGACTACGTTCAATTGTTTTATTCATCGTGCATTGTGCATTTTTAATGTAATTATAAATAATGGTTCAATTCGCCGTATCCGAATAAAGTCACATTTCCTATACTTATACACGGGACATGTAACTTTATTCTTCTGATAGAGCGGTTATTGAACATCACACCATTGAATTGATAAATAACTTGATATTCAGTGTTGCAACGTTTTTCTTTGATAAAATGTTAAGGTATTTCTGAAACGTAAATAGCAAATCAAACTGTCGTCCTCGGACTGCAGTAATGACGTTACCGCAGGTTGCAACCTTGCTGCATTCTAGGGAATTCATTCTAAGTTAATTACCACAAAGTTTTTATTCAGTGTTTTTCACAATTCTTTCAACGTATTTCTAAGTCAAATTATTTTAAAGGTAGTCAATTTATTACTCACGACTAAACTGCTTGTAACAACGAGAATAGTAAGATTCATATTAAATCCAAAAGAAAACTTTGTATTTTGTATTAATTGTCATTGTAAATCGGGGTACCGTGGTTAAGAGATTTTTGTATTCTTATGTTTCGAGTATTGTCTACATTTTTGTGGTGCCAGTGACATACACACACACACACTTATAAAATAAGATTTATTTTTAGATTGTGTTAACTAAATCGACGCAGCTGATATACATAAATATTACTCGTTGACTTAAATAACAAGAAGACCATCCCTAAAATGGCTTCCAGCCAAATGTCAGCTTCACCAGGATTATAGCATACTCCCGTGTCAAAACGATACAATCGGCTACCCTCTCTTCTAGTCCGAATTTATGACTGACTACATCCTTTCAAAATATGTATCGCTACTATCAAAATTGCAACTTGCATTTATATGAGTGATATACTCTCTTGCTGTATTTCCCTCTATTGGCCGGGCAATCTCTCCACACGGACTAATACCGAAGATTTTTAGATTTTGTTCAAGACAAGCAAGCGATAACTATCATTCTTAATAGATGGTAATTTTGTTTTTTTTATGTATTCAATGCAATCTGTTTTCTATAATGAACATTCAGCAAAATTTTGTGAGAATCTAATGTCTTGGAGAAGCGATCAGTTCAGCGACGTGTGCCCTTTTAGTAGCTGTGTACAGAACAATACTGTTAGCTCAAGAGTGCATTTGGATGACAGTATAATCTATTTTTGTCTAATAGCATTGAGTTTTTAGTTTCTTCTTTGAAAGTCCTAATTTCAGGTTCATGGTTTAGCTGGTGATTTGATATGTTCCAAGAGGCATTTGTGATTATTCTGATCACTTTTGGCTGAAACCTTTGCAGTATTTCTAAGTTTGAGTTAGAAACAATTACCCAGAGTTGTATTCCATAAGTCCATATGGGTTTAAGGGTGCACTTGTATATAAGAATTTTGTTTTCTAGCTGAGATTTTTTGTTGAGTCGCCAATAATGTTTTGTTAATTTGATCCCCAGAGCTTTTCGTTTTGTTCATATGTCTTTTTTTCTAAGTGAGATGACTATCCAAAGTACTCCGGTAATCTGGTGATAATATAATATCACTACATAGTATAAAACAAAGTCACATTCTTTGTTTGTCCAATATCCCTATGTATGCTTAAATCTTAAAAACTACGCAACAGATTTTGATGCGTTTTTTTAATAGATAGAGTGATTCAAGAGGAAGTTTTATATGTATAATACCATTCAATATGGAGTAGAGAAATACTGTAATTTTTGAGGTTTCTAATGTGATATCGTAAATAATTACATTTTTCCGCTTACATTGCAAACGCAGGCTAAACCGTACGAGATTTATCAAAATGATGTACTAAGTATTTATACACCTTGAAAAGGTTTACAGAAAAGTCCGCGATGGTATATGTCTATAGAGATAGACATATTCCATCGGATTATCCATAAGAGTATGGATAATCCACAATAGCATTTTTTGTCATTTACTTTTTACGAAAAATAATGCCTTCTTTTTGAACCAATTTTTATACTATACAGCATTAATCCTTATCCAATTAAATACCTTAAATACATTGTTTACAGCATGTAATTTAAATGAACATTTTCGGAGATATCACAGATTTAAAATCCCGCGAGGGGGCCGCGCTTCACCCTATAGCACTTCGAATTTAGCAGCGATCGGACGCACAACTGTCGCTCTTTCAAAAGTAACCTCTAAAGAAAACATGTTTGTATTGTTTAGTGATAAGAAAGCTATGAATGTTGTATATAATGACATTCTGTAATTAATTTTTAAAATAAAATATATAGGGAAAAATGTAAAAATAAATATGTAGTATATGAATTTAGATATTAGATATAGCAGGAAATCTTCTTGGTATAGGGAGAGCGGAATTGTTTTTCTCCAAATTTAACGCGTGCGGGCAGTAATGAATAAATCAAAACTACTGGATCGATTTTAATCATTTTTTTCACTAAGTGACATAGGCTATATATTTTATATACCCCGTTCAAAGCAGCGGCAGGCCGCTAGTAATATATATAATATAATATATAGGACACTTACACACACGGTCGTCCAAAGAAAATAATTTAATACTTGTGTTATGGTAGACAGACAACTGGTGAATATTTACTTATATAATTTTTTAAATATATACTTAAAAACAAATATACACCCAGAATCCGAGACCAACAAATCCATATCCAGATTTTTTTTTACCAGACTATTTAAAGGATTCTATTCTGAGGATTTATATCTGAATAGAGGAATAATAAGCATGTCGCAGCTCTAACTGAACGAATAGCATACGATAAACATCGTGTCTAATATCTTTCCACTACATAAAGGGGTGTCGCATGGCCGTAAATCTATCTGCCGCAATTCACGGACATTGCACACAACCGCAAAAATCATAGTTTTATTTAACAAAATATAAGGGTTGAATGTTGTATAAAACCTTTATCTCGTCAATACATTTTCTTTGCTTATTATTACACAATATAATTAAAGTATTGAGAACTGTTATTGAAAAATTTTGAATCCCCAAACTCTAGTGGAACACCGGAAAAGTTTATATAAAACTTTTTATTTTACTATAGCATTTACTTAAAACTACCTACACACCTTACTACATAGGTTAGAGGACGATTTTAGGATAAACTAATGGACAAAGAGCACGCTCCGAGAGCCAGAGCCGCATAAAAACTATAAATTAGCACAATCACAGCTAAATACTCGCTTTGCGCTATCTACTGAAATATTACCTACAATAACGGCGGCTTTGTGCGTGTCCTATATCAAGTGATTTAAAAATTTTATTACAAAATTTAAAACTGTTATAACCATACATCGAGAAATATTCCAACTACCGAGTTGTATTGATTATTCAAAACTTTTAATAGCTCTTTCATAATATTTCACGATATTCCGGTTTCATGATATTATACATTATGTAGTAAATTAAAAGAAAAGCTTTTACATTGTTATGAAACACAAGGGTACATATTATACCCTAGGACTTTGCTAGGAACAATATTGGATTCTTCTTTTCTTAATTTGATTTTTCTTAATCTAAAGCGCGTGATGGTTTTTTAAATATCTATTATAAATAATTATAATTATGGATTATCTTTATATTTAATAATTTTAACGTATTATAAACCTCAAGCATAAAAATATTCATAAATGAAATAAATAATTTTCGTTCAAATAGCCAACAAAACAATAATAATCATATAGGTACCTTAACAAAACAATATTAAAAAAACAGTCAATTAGATTTAATTTACATAAACTTTTTTTAATAATAAGAAATGAACATAATTAATCTTTGACAGACTCTTTTTTCCATTTAAAACCTTAGCCGATTTCTGTTGGGAACCACATATTACAACCGCGTCTAGACAGGATAATTTGCTTAGTCTTGTAATTCTAAGCGACACTTTCTCTTGGAATACATAATTTTCTTGGCTACGTAATCTTATAACAAAATTCAAGTACTAAATTTAATTTGAGCATAATTTTTCAAACCACGCTAAAAGCAGCTCACATACGGTCTTTGT
This sequence comes from Morpho achilles, assembly GCA_947086495.1. Lineage (NCBI taxonomy): Eukaryota > Metazoa > Arthropoda > Insecta > Lepidoptera > Nymphalidae > Morpho > Morpho achilles. The sequence goes on along the minus strand of CAMTZB010000007.1, from coordinate 8,470,076 downwards.
ATATATAATTTGTATATATTTGTATATTTGGCTAAGTAGGAGGAAGCATGCAATTTGTTCAAGCTCTTTTTGATAAGCTCCTTACAATAGTGTCATTAGTCTAGTTTAAGGGTATAATAGGGCTGACATACACATGTAGTGTAAAAGCCCTTTAACCAAAAAATAGCTTACGTATTAACTTAATCCATAGTTAATACAAAATACAAGTTTCGTTAAGTACTAAGCGTTCTTTATCATGTAAGCTGGCAAGGCTTGGAAATACCTATCGTAAAGATTCCGATATACATTCTTGCGTTCAACACGCACGCTTTTTAAATATCAAAATTGCCACCGGCCGTGAGTGAGAAAGAGAATTATCTTCATTTTTTTTATCGATTAGGACTATAAAATTTCTAATTATACTACAATCTGCCCGCGATTTCACCTACGAGTCACTTTACATAACGCTACAGTAACGAGATAAAAAAGTATAAAATTGTCACTTTACAAAAATAATGCATATTGTATGTCAATTATAATCTTTAATAAGCTGCCTAAACATATAAAAGACTTATGTCTTCCTAAATTTAAATACAAGCTACATGAGTGGTTATTATCTAATTGTTTTTATTCGATAAATGAATATTTAAATTTTCAGAATAAGCCCTTGTAATTTGACTATATAAACTTTTAACTCTTCTCAAATAAACTCTGTGTCATTTATCTGTGTCAAACTAAAAACTTATAATTGTAAGTTTATCATATTTGCATACCTATTTCTTGGTAATACGCTGAAACAATAATTGTAACAACTTTTTGTAAGTGTATTATGCAAAAATAAATGAATTTGAATTTGAATTTGAATTTGAAGTATCCTTTGTCACTGCCCAGGCTTTTATGTATCTTCGTAGGTACTGATCCTTTCAAACGAGAACAATCAAAGTTACTTTGACATTTAAAATACAAATATCTATAATTTATATATCGAAAACCTTAATGAGAAAGCAATAGCACTGAACTAAAATTATTACAGATATTGTCATATATTAGTTGCAACTATACCGTATCTTTGAATTATATCGTGGGATTCGCCAAAGTAACGCCTACTTCTATGAAAAACGATCATATTCTCCTCATAACGAATGATATATTTAGCTTTAAGTATCCTTTTTGGTTTTATAGCAGCAATTTCTTTTAATTGAACTCTCCAGGCAGAGTAATTGTGACTATTTGTTATTTATGCCTTACGCATTTCAACCGCAGCAATTTAACTTTGATGCTGGTGTATTTCACGGACGTCTGCTATGTTTTATTTTATCTTATTAATGTTTAAGTATGAAAAACGCCAATTTTATTTGTTTTAGGGGTTATTTATTATAGAATACAATTCTAAATAGATCACACTTTTTCAAAATCTGACCGATTTTGTTTCATTGAAAATTTTTAATAGCAAATCAATTTAAATTGGAAGATGCCCTGACGATTATAATAACTGAAAGTGGCATTATTATCGGATCTTAAATTTTAAATAAAATTCTTTATGAAATTTATTTAAATGACCAGTTAATAACGAGTAAGAAAGTAACTCGAGTTTTTAATTAAGATAATTCTAAATTAGTTATCAACGTTTTAGGGCACCTATAAAAGCCCGTATAAATAAGCTTTGTGTAAAGTTTAAGCACGCGGTAGGAAGTTCATTCCACATTATGCACGTAGGCGGAAGAAACGCTATAGTGCTTTGTTTAACATAAAAGCGCCATTGTTATAGGTAATTACTAATTTAGCAACACATTGTTTCTAGTGTTCTATAAATAAATATTGATGATATCACCGTAACAAGCAAGAAGCACTTAAAGTTTTAAAATGAAACCTTATTCTACCAGGTGAGTTCAATCAATCAAACCCACATGGGGCCCTTATGCGTAAGCCCCTTTTGTGGAGGAAACTCATTTCCCGCTGCGATAACGCGAAAAGAGCTGATGAATAAGGACCCGTATAGGTTTGAAACTAGTCGGGCTCACCCGATATAAGACATGAGTAAAGCTGGTTTATACACATTAACTATAAAAATGATAGTCTAAATTTAAAAAATGAGACTTTTTTTATTGTAGCCAGTATCAACGTTCACGTCAGTTTTCTGCTTAACGTAACCTCAATTACAAACTACATTGTTTTTTGCTTATCCCGAAAGAAAAACGGGATGTTTTTATCCTATATGTTTCAACTAATACCTAATTTCATATATATTGCTCCAGCGAATTAGAACAGATAGACAGAAAGACCAGATCTACACGAAAAGAGTCTATCAATATTGTATAACTTTAAATGCCCTATTAATCGATCATTTATACAAAACCTTTTAATCCCAATATCGCTAAAGAGTGACAATATTTCTATGTTGTTATCTTTATTATGACAAAAGCCTCCTCTCACAGACGACAAATTTAACAAAAATCTCTTAACCATTAAAAAATCACGGCTATTTTTATCTAAATTTGTTACTTTGACTACTTTCTCTTTAACACTTCCTCATTAAAAAAAACATACTAGAACAAAATATTTTAAATAAAAGATTAAGGATAAGCAAATGAAGAGTCCCATATTTATTCTAATTGCGAATTATAGGGCTAACAAAAGGCAAAGGTACTATTTTTTAACGCTACTCTCCCTATTTTTATTGGTCATTTAGTGAGATAAAAATTCCATTGCAAAAATGTCTTGAATAGGCATAATATACCGCAAGTAAAAGCCTCGCTCACACAACTCTTGTTGAAACTTTGTTCGACTTTAAGATCTGAAGTCACATCTATTTTGCATAAACGTTGTAACTCCAAATTTATTCTCAGTTCCTACTAAATGAAGTCTATTTTTGAGCAGTTAATATTCATAACATAATATCTTGAATTTGCAATTAAAATCTTAAATTTATACTCTTGTTAACTAATTATTTGTTCATATTTAACTAAATTTATGTGGCTTCAGTTTTTATTAGTGTAATGAACGGAAAGAAGCTAAAATGTCAAAATATATAGAGGGTATGGGCATCGGAGCCCAAACCGAAAGATATTCACACTCGTTTGGCCCATCTTAGTGGAGAAGCAGCACAAGATCGTGTCGTAGAAATCTCTTGAGGAGAACTATGTCCAGTAGTGGACATAGATTTAAAGAATATGCTAAATTATATATATTAAGTAGCAAAGCCCTCAGTAATATGAGTAAAGTAACGGGATCTTAGTTCTCTTTTTGCAGTGAAGGATTGAAGCGGTTTAGGAAAACAAAAGCCTCCGCAAAAATATAGACCAGTACATCCTATAGTCTTAACAAGTTTTGGAAAATAAATCCTTAATCAACTTAAACAAATTAATGTCACCAATGGTCATAATAATGATTAAACAGAAATGAATACCGTCATTTTGCTTAAAGTATTGCGGTTGTGAGGATATTGGCTAATATGAGGCCGTGTAAGAAAATGCACAAGTTGGCGATTTTTCGAAATGTTATGATGTTTTTCACTGTGTTCAACGTGGTAGGCGGGAACAACTCATAGTAAACATAGTAAAACAAGGCTATTATTGTTTACTCTAAGTTTTGACTCTGATCTTAATAACAGAGTTCAAGGAATCTATACTTATCGATATTCAGTATGATCTTTATTTTTCATAATTGTTTTTATATAAAATTGAGTTTTCAGTAGAACTTGAGCGAAACAAGAAATATGAGATCGAAAATAAAAAAAATGAAAAATGCTGTCGTACATGACTATTCTAGTCTGTCTATGTAAAGTAACATAAACTAACCTAACATCAATCATTGGTCATCTATAAAAGCAAATATATGCTGAGTGAAATGTTTATAGAGTTATTATACTAGACTAGTGCGATTTATAGGCAAGCCTATAAGTGAGAGTCTGGCAACAAATAACAAGAGAGGGAAGATGAAACTCTTACTTATATCTTTGTCAAATCACACATAAAAAATAGAGACAGATAATAAGTCATAGTCATTTGCTTTCTCTTTATTGTCGGTGTACACATCTTAGGTCGGCTTTCATATCCTAGTATAATAAAACAACTCTATGGAAATTTTACTATCACAGAAAATTTGAATTTGTTTAGTAACTATAACTATTTGTGAAATTTCTTAAATAACAAAATAAACTCACAAACTAGTTATCAAGTAAAACAGAGTAAGATGCAAATTCAGCGCTTGAGAGGCAACAAAGAAAAATTAAAGAAACACACTTCCGCTTTTGTAAGTCGCACTGATCCGGTGAAATATGAAAAATGAGAAATGGCAGTTAGCCAGCTGCTCGTACTACAAAGCATTTATATAAGAATTGTTCAGATAATAAATGATAATAATATGTAAAAACCTCCTAGTGAGCTAGAAATGCACAATTCTAAAGTAGCAGAGAAAGATTTTGAAATAAACTGGCTGTAAATTAATATAATTTACCAACATTAGACGAGTGAAATCAGCTTTATATCAAAATATTATATTTTAATCTTTCACAGTCGTTTTAGAATTTAATTATGAGAAGAAATTAAAACAAAAATAAGTAAAAGATACAAGGCTCTAGTTAATTGAGATGGAATGGCAAAACCTGTTGCATGTGGATACATAATATTTTTACTTTTGTTTTATATTTACTTCAATATCGACTTTCAGTGACAATAATCGTACAGTTTAACGTGGTCTCCGAAGCTCGACGGTAAGGTTATAAAACAGAATGTTTAAGCCAAGCCAAAGGTCCAGAAACACACTTGGGTTACTGTTATATTACGAAGTCATTTAATGTTATTTAGATTAACCAACGGTATCACGAAACGATAGGAACTTTTGTATTAATCTGATAATTTTTACTATTTAACAATGTCAATGGTAGGACAGTCTGTCTGAATCTACTAGTTAAAGATTTTTTTTAAACTAACATAGTCCTTTATAGTCCAACAATCCAACAATATGCAATAGTCCAACAGTTTTCTTCTTTAATTTTTTGACTGTAAAGGACAATAATTACGAACCTTTGCACATTTTGGTGGTAGTGATCATGAAGTAAGTGAGATGTTATGATATCGAAAGTTCCACAAATTCTTAAAACAATTTGTAGTTGAACAAAAAAGAAACAAATTCCACACGTTCTGCAAATTCCAAAAACGTGTTGTAAATAATATGGTTTTATCTCAAACTTTTAATTAGGCTTTTCTTAAGATTGTTATTAACCGAGTTACATCTACAGTAATCAAGTTACCTGAAACCGCTTCCAATGAATTCTCCACTTGACCTAAACCACTTCTCCAAGCCCTAGACTACAATATGTTCGAAGTTTGTTAATTAATATCGTCTTTTGAATCGTCAACTCTACTGCTGGTTCGGAAAGCTGTTCCTACCGAGAAGAGCCAGCAAGAAACTCGGCGGTTGCTCTTTTAAAAATATAATTCTTAATATTATTTACATTAAGTCGTTACTGTCTTGTCAAAGAGAGCTATATCCACACATTCTTATCTTCTAGATAATCTTCAAGAGTAACAGCAAAGCTAAAATTGATTGCGTAATTTTATTACAGAATCTTACACCTAAATCCACAAACGACTTACGTACTTTTGCAAGGCGCAAAGCAGGAGCCGCAAGATGCGTCGGTTCCTACTTTGTCTACACACATCGCCAATCTTTATATAATTCTGTGTATTCTTATGCACAAAAATTAAATTGCTAAAAATATGCTGTCAATGTAAGAATACCTCAATCTTATGATATCTTGTATATATTTAGAACAATATAGTTATAATATAGCCCCTTGACTTTAATTTGTAATGTGGTTGCTATCTATGTCCTCTTGGGAAGCCTCTTAGCAAGCTATGGCTTATAATATTATACAAGCATAGCCCACGGGCTATGCTTGTACTGTCTTTGGAATCAAATCAAGAAGGAACAGATCCGTATAAGCACAATATTTATCGATTCTCAAAGTTGATATGAGTTTGGGTGGGATAGACGCTATTAAAGTCCTCGCGATTCATCGATTCAAGCTGACTGACAAATTTACCAGGCATTTCTTGTAAACGGGAAATATATATACCTTTGTTTCTTTTATAGACAAAGACAATAAATCACCACAAATTTAAATATCTCAGTGTAAACTTGAACATTCATATCGAACGAGCTTATATATGAATATTCAAGTTTTCAGTAGTCAACAGTAAGGTCTTTGTTTTTTTTTAATAATATCACTGAAGTTCATGTAAGGAAATGACAAAAAAATTATAATAGCAATTTTCGCTTTTCACTAATTAAAACGTATATATGAAACATACTATCCTCTGTAAAACATCATCTTCCTGCCTTTAACCCACTCTAAGTGGGATCGGTGCAACATGCTATAAACATGTTGTCACATGATTTGGCTACGTATTTTACGCCTGCCTGATATTAACTTACCTTAGTCGTATTTTACGACACCTCGGTAAGGAAGAGGGTGGTCTATTCTACTTAACCGGATAACACACGGTGGGTCAACTTACCTTAGTCGCCTTTTACGAGACCTCGGTAAGAAATGAAGATGGTCTATTCTACTCAGCCGGATACCGGCGAGTTGACTTACCTTTGTCGCCTTTTACGACACCTCGGTAAGAAATGAAGGTGGTACTATTCTATTAAGCCGGATACCACACGGCGTACATATGAAACATACTATCCCCTGTAAAACGTCCATGCTAAATACATAATTTAGTGCGATATACATTTCTCTCAATCCTGCGGTATTCGACGCGCCGCTGTAGCAATAAGCGGTTTTCTTTCACATTTCCACTTGTATAGACCGCATTGGCATATTATTAAGAGAAACATATTTATTATGCGAGAAAAATATAAAGAAAAGTTTATCTGTAAAAAAAAATGTTTCAATTTATTGACGCCTATATTAGGCGTATCGACGATTTATTTTAATGAAAATTATTATAGCGCTCATAACAAAGAATATATTACTCCAATAATGACCATATCCATACTTTCAGTTTTTAACTTCATTATTTAAGTTGTCGTTTATATTTAAGAATTCATTGACTACAATAGAACAAATTTTTCAAAAACTTCAATCGCCTTTTACTTTGCAGTTATATATAAAAAGAAATCCCTTTTAATGAAAATATTCCTTGATTTCTTCTTAAATATTCTTCATTTCTAACATTTTCAAATAATTTATAGAAGCAGTCTTTGCTTTGTAGAATTCCATAGCACAGAAGTTGCAATAGAATTATTTTACTGTAGCAAACGCGGATTCTTCTTGTTCTTCTACTTCAACCAATGGACGTCCAGTGCTGGACATAGGTCTCTTCATGGGATCTCCGCAACACACGATTTTATCCACGATCTAGTAGGGGGTCTTCCACTGCGCTTTCCGGTGCGAGGTCGCCATTCGAACACCTTGAGACGCCCATCGCTTCTCCGCACTATGTGCCCCGACTATCGCCATTTCAGCTTCGCAAAACCCTGAGCATATCGGTGACTCTGGTCTTCGGATCTCCTCATTTTTGATTTGATCACGTAGAGATACTCCTAGCATAGCTTGCTCCACAGCTCGCTGAGCGACTGAGCCTAAACCTTCATGGTCACACACAAACGCGGATTACAGCAAAGTTCTATTGTATTTCTGTCTAACATTTTCATGTAATTACAATAAAGAGAATGAATAAATAAAAATTTTGTTTTGGAAATGGAAAATGGAAGAACCAAAAAAATTTATTTATTTTAAATTAATAAATTTCAAAGCTATAGAGTTGAAGGTGTAGTGACATTAAAATAATGAGCTTTTGGTGACGCAGTGTGTCTGTCAATCTAACTTTTCTCCGCACTGACTAAGCAATATTTGTGCAACTTTAAATACAACGTTGTAAAAATATTCAGACGGTATATTAAGTATTCTTATACACGATTAGGATACAACACGGTGGGTCGACTTACCTTAGTTGCCTTTAACGACACCTGGGTAAGAAATTAAGGTGGTCTATTCTACCACACGGCGGGTCGACTTAGCTTAGTCGCCTTTTACTACACCTGGGTAAGAAATGAGGGTGGCCTTTTCTTCTCAACGGGTACCACATAGCGTAAATATTATTAATAAAAGTGTCCGTTATAATTCAATTCAATTCAATTTTTTTTCAATTAAAATTATATGAAAAATTAATATTGTTAATTAAGAAAATATATTGTTTATTACCAACGACAACATCAGCTTCGTTCAATCAATATGATTCCGAGCTGCAATGCATCTTTACATACAAGAAAATTATGAAATATTACCATACACTTCATTTTGTTATTATCTACCTAAATTATTTCTATCTATATTAATGAAACGTTTGAGTTTTTATATTAAAAAATTTTAAATTTTAATAGTTTTATAAGATGCATTAGATTTTATTGCAAATCCATCCATCAGTTATCCATGTATTTTGTTGAGCCACAATATGAAATACTACCAAACACATGTTATAGAATTTACTTATATTCTGCGGCGGGCACATTCATACGCCAGCGGGTTAACGCGATAGAAGGAAACCAAATACAGTGCCCCATTTCCGTGCTTGTGACCGCGACCGCTCCTCTATTTCCTTACTACTGACAGTCTGTTTACGACTGTATACCCTTTAACAATAACCGAACTTACCGATATAATATAATTATTATTATTATATTATGTAATGAAAATATTTAAATGAGTTTATCTTGTATATCTATAAATATATCTTTTATATATATAAATATATTTTCAGAATGTCGGAAACGCCTCAAACGATTTTCCTGAAATTCATTATGTAGGGCGAGAAAAATCGATCTAGCTAGGTTTTACTTTTTTTAAACATTTTATCCCTGTTTTTTAACATTAAAAAATACTAAAATGTAGAATTGAAAACGAAGGATTTTTTAGTTGTCAAACGTAATGTTGCGATAGCCGATGGGTTGACCTAAACCCGGGTTCGAATCCTGTCATCGGCGTCTTTATTCTTTTTTTATTTTTTTTATATCTTTTAAAAATTACCGACCAAGGCCCGGTTACCCAGGTACTTTAATTAAACTAACCTAAGACCACGGATATAAATAGCAAATGATTTACTGTCTTTACAGTTAAGTGGATTAGATTAATCAAACAATTCTAGAAAGGCAAAAAAGTATTGGTTTGAGTCAATTCACTTAATAGATAGCTTAAAATAATAATGTATTATAAATGACCACTATCGCTAAGCTTTCATCAATCAAACTTCTACGCCTTTTATTCATAAATGCTAACTTCTCGAAAAAAACAAAATTAATCATTTTTTTGCAAATCACTTTTTTAAACTTTAAGCATAAAGTGTTGTCTTGAAAATCACAAAACTTCTACTTCGTAAGATGTCGCGGGACATTATTTAAATAAAATAAATTATATTTATAAATAATATAAAAAATTAATGTTTAACAAAACAAAAGGTGTTTTTAAATAAACGTGGGCGCGAGGCGCGAGAGGGGAGTTGCCATCTCGCGAAGTTTGCGCGGACGCAAAACAAATAATGGACAGGAATCAGGATAAATAATGTATGTACCTACTTACACATACTCTTTATATTCCGTATATATCAGTATGAATCTACGTACCAAAACAGTAAATAGCTTAGTGAAAGATTTACGGAAACTTTGGAAATTTGAATGGACTGGACAAAATAGAGAATGGGAATAATTAGTTAGGCTTTAATGATCTCTATGAAAGTAAGACAAGGATTTTTGTTTAGTTTTAGTTCAATATTACCTAAATCTATGTTTTAAATATTTTTATGCCTTAACATGTGAATTATGTGTGATATTAGAAAAAAAATGAAATAAACAAGTTCTACACTTTAATAATAACTTAACCATTAACATTTTAATAAGTAACAACTTTCCGATTGCTTTCATAAAACACTCTGATTTTATAGGTAATGCCATAATAGCTAATAGCCAACAACACAAAGCCATGTAACACAAACATTTAATTCTGACCAAACCTTTTTTTCGTAATAAATTATGATGATACAACTCCCAACTGAATTCAGATTCAAGTGCGAGGGGAATTGATTACAAAGTTTTCTTTCGATAAAGTAAAAAAACTGAAGTTTTACTTTATGTTTGGACTCGACATCTATTACTGAAACTTTTACGAATATTTGGCTTCACTCCGGACTTTTCTCATTTCATTCAACATTTTTTATAACTCTCGAGTTCGTGATCTAAATACGCTTTTGTACAAAAAATGGTGTCATACATTAAAGAACACTTACCGATATTACGCGATTGGGGACTCGCTAATTGATCGTTGTACCTTCTTGAGATGCGCTTATTATGTTATTGGTAATTATATTGGGCATTTACACGATAAAAATACTCAACATAATCATCATTTTCCTGCCCTTATCCCACTCTAAGTGGGGTCGGCACAACATGTTATAAACATGTTGTCACATGAATTGACTACGTATTTTACGACCGGCCGTCTGCCTGACGTCAACTTATCTTAGTCGTATTTTACGACACCTCGATAAGAAAGAGGGTGGTCTATTCTACTCAGCCGGATACCACACGACGGGTTGACATACCTTAGTCGCCTTCTACGACACCTCGGTAAGAAAAGAGGGTGGTACTATTCTATTCAGCCGGGTACCACACGGCGTACACGATAAAAATACTATTTATCATAATTAGTTTGCTCTTAGCAATTTTTTATGATTCGATCTCCTCGCTATTGGAAAGATTTAAGGATAGATCCACCATACTGCTCCAATATAGAGCAATGGATGATACGAATAATATATTTCTGATAGACAGACAGATGATAGAATTATGGCATAGAATTCTATGAACATACGCAGGTTTTATCACAGTGGTTTCTGTACCGTTAAGACTTTTTTACAAAAACTAATTTACTAACTAACTTTGGGTACTACCAAACAGGATGTCAAAGTTTGATTTTTTTATAAACCTCAGATTTGCCATCACCATTACGGTATGGCAAAAATAAATAACAATAAATAATAAGTTTGCTTTTTAAGTACTTAAAAAGTGACTGAAGTTTATTTTGTTTAAGTCTAATTTTACTTTACTCTAAATGGTTTCCAACTTATTATCAATTAAAAAAAAATGATTTACAATTAACTAACTACGTTTTAACATAAATGTAATTATTTTCGTACACCGAAATCTTATTTCCTAGGTAGTATCCGACCAAGACACGTTCCTACTAAATAATGAGACAAGAATGACGAAGTGGATTTGTCAGTCGAACTTGTTTTGCGCTTACGAAGCATGAGACTAGACTTATTTGTCGGTCTTCTTTTGCAAGCTCCTATGAATATTTAAGACTCTCGGTCCGGCACTATAACTAATGTGATGGTAATATACATTGTATTTGTTTATGTACTAGAATATACTCGTGAGAAAACAAAATATAACTAATATTTTTATACCAAGCTTTTACGGCAATTTAGTCTTGCCGTTCGAAACGAAAATTTTCAAACCATTGCTGTAAGCGTTGTACTATCACTCTAAAATGCTATAGACATAAATATATATTATAGATATTAACATAATTCAGTTACATAGGATTTGTCTTGAACACATATCGACAGGCCCGTTGGCGCAGTGGGTAGTGGCCCTGCCTTCAGCACCGCGTGTCGCGGGTTCAATTCCCGCCGAGTGCCAACATTTTCTATAATTGAATTTGTTGGTCTTCGAGTCTGGGTATATATTTGTATCTAAGTATGTATTTAAAAATTATATAAGTATATATTTACCAGTTTTCTGTCACCAATAACAAGTATTAAGTTACTTACTTTGGGGCGGACGACCGTGTGTGTAAGTGTCCCATATATTTATATTTATAGATAAAAGGTCAAGAATACATAGGTTTTTACTTAAAATAAATTCACTTAATCCTTGGACTCAACTGCCAACAAAGCATCTTCCATAAACTAGAGCGAACAAAGACTTTATACATTTTGGTGATAAATTTTCTGCGTACCCTTGCAGTGCGTGTAAATTGCGGCGGAAAGATTTAGCACGCTTGCGATGGTACTCTTTTATGTAGTGGAAAGATATTTAGCTGACATTTCGCTACGTTGACCACACGCATTGTTTACTAAAACATAATCGGTAACTTACGTTTAATATTTATGTCCAACCGGTAGATGCATTATCGATACAAAATTTGTTTAATTATCACAAATTGAGGCACTAATTATTTTACTCCAAATTGTAAACATGACGCCGAGTGGTGACCGGCTGAATAGAATACTCCATCCATCCATCCATGCTTTGTAAGTATGAAATATTACTAAAATCGAATTTGCTATCCATGATTGATTTTAAACCCGCCGTGTGATATCCGGTTGAATAGAATAGTACCACCCTCATTTCTTAACGAGATGTCGTAAAAGGCAAATAAGGTAAGTTGACCCACCGTGTGGTATCCGGTTGAGTAGAATAGACCACCCTCTTTCTTACCGAGGTGTCGTAAAATACGACTGAGGTAAGTTGACCCACCGTGTGGTATTTCATTGAGTAAAATAGACCACCCTCTTTCTTACCGAGGTGTCGCAAAATAAGAGTAAAGTAAGTTGACGTCAGGCAGGCAGCCGGTGTAAAATACGTAGCCAAATCATGTGACAACATGTTTGTAACATGTTGTGCCGACCCCACTTAGAGTGGGATAAGGTGGGTCAACTTACCTTAGTCGCCTTTTACGACCAATGGTAAAGAATGAGGTGGAACTTTACTAATTTACCGGCTGAGTACAGCCGGTAAATTAGTAAAGTTCAATGAATTTAGTAATTAATACAAAAACTTGTTTGATTAAAATTACAATTGGGCAAGCATCATAAAATAGAGATATATAGTAAAATGATAACAACATCATTTCCCGTTTTAAAATTTTTGGAGAAAAATGAGTTTATGAAGACTAAAAATGACTTCCTTAATAAAGAATTTTATATTTCCGTCTCAACGATTTAGTGGAGTATCTGAAACGAAGCACAATGACATCGAAGGGCGAGGTCTGCCGGCGTGTCGTCTTTTACTACCACATAAAAGTTTATGGGTGCTTGCTGTTGGTTTATTATGTGTTAAAAGTATTAATGCCCTTAGATGCTATGTATTCAATTTAGTAAGTAGATGACCGCTGGGCATTAGAAAAATCTGATTTATAGTTAACTGTAAAATTTATTTTAAACAACTGTTTATTACACGTATTTATAAATCGCACTGTAAGAAAAACTTACTAACCTAAAACCAAATTTCTATTTAATAAATTTTTAAACAAATAAAAATGAGTTCTAAAAGCTATGTATTCACTGCTGGTTATTAGAAAAAAAACATTTAATATTTATTATTCATTCATATTTATTCGTAAAATGTATTTTACAAAACAGTTTTTCATACGCTATTATAAATCACATTATAAGAATAAAAGCTAAACTGAAATGAAATTTTTATGTAATAAATTTTAGGTTTCAATTTTTAAACACTCACTCATAGTAAGTAGACGACCGCCGTTTATAAGAAAAAACTGACTTATATTTATTTGTAAATTTTATTTCACAAAACTATTACACGTAAATGTAAAACGCACAATGAGAAAAACATAAGTTAACCATTGAGATAAATTAAGTTTGCAATATTTAAACATTTATGATGAGAATCTCAATTATATTTTATACAAATTTTCTATTCTGAAATAGATTTTTACACCTATGAAAACATGTATATGAGAGTAAGAAAGATTTTAGCCAATACAACAAGAAAGATTTAAATCAACATAAAATTTCTCATTTCCAATCGCAATGAATACTATAATAAGTCAACAGGCAAATTTTTAGTAAGTACTTTATTAGATAATAAAATTATATTATAACTAAGAGAGACTCGATCTAGATAAGTAAAATGATTAATAAGGATAAACATGTACAATAACAGTTTGATTAAACGTATACATGTTAACGACGACATCACGTTTGCTTAAAGAATGTCGATTAGTAGGATGGAATAAACCTATTTCAACAAAGTTTCACATTCCAGATATAGCATCAAATCTTATATATAAATTACTTGGTAAGTATATTTACAAACATTCAAATTCTAAGCAAAACTTTTAAAGAGTACAGTACATATCCGTATCAGACATGAATAAGTTAACAAGGCCAAAACGCACACTTTTCAGGGAAGCCACAATAAGTTTACGTTCACATAAAAAAACAGTTAATTCAGCGATTTTAGCCAGAGGAATAAATTTACTTTTTTTTAATAAACACGATATATAGAAATCAACGACCGTACCTTATACCGATATCGAAACGAACAAAACCTTGACCCAAAAACTAAATAGTATGGTGCAAGTGAGAGAAAACTACAATGTTATTGTTTTCTCCTGCTTTTAGAACAATCGCGCCGCACTAGGTCAGTCAACCATTACTAACAAAGCCAGACCTCAATTAAATCATTATCTTTGAAAATAATATTTTTCAAACGATATTTAAGAAGATTGAAGTATTCCAAAGTTATCTATTACGTTCAAATAATCAGTGAATTTATTTAATGTCAATTCGTCCGTACCACCCTGTATTTATTGTTAAGTAAATTAAGACTTGTGTTATGGGTGACAAACAGTTGGTAAATATACTATATTCTTAAATACATAATTAAATATATACACTCAGAATCAAAGACCAAACAAATTCTAATAAGAAAATGTTCGACGGGAATCGAACCCGCGCCCCGCTAAAGCAGGCCCGGTGACCGAGCTGAAGGTAAGGTCTGTACTACCTGCGCCAAGGGGTCTATCAAACGAAAGACATCTATTAGATAAACAAATAGGGATCATAGAGTATCTGAAGCCACTTATAGCAGCACCAGTCTATATCGACAACACAGATTCATATACGATAGTATATGTTTTACCGTTATTATAAATTTAGACAGAACATTAAAAGTTATATAAGAAAAAATAGTTTTCGCAAATTAGTCTAGAGATCTTATTCATAATTAGCGTATAAAGTAGCGTTTTCTAGAGTTACTACTAAGATTATATCTAAAAAATCACCACTAATAACATTAAAATGTCTCTTTTAACTAAAGATCTAACTACAACCATATATACAATATACAGACTATATATGTCTAATAAACACATTTATAGGAAAATATTTGGAATCTTAAAATTTAATTACTTTTCAGAGATTTCTAATGACACGACTATTGCGAAATAGGTACACTTAAAGCATGTATATGGCGGTATTACTGCGAGTATGTTCTGTAGAGGTCAATACATCCACTTAGCATTAAATAACTAATCGTATCAGAGAACTACTTAATTAAAATTAAATAGATGCAAGAAAATATATATACTTTAAATAATGAATGCAATTCTTAATCTATTTATGTATAACGTCTATTTACAATAACATCTACATAGATAAAGAAAATTCTGATCATATTAATTTGGTATTAACAACAAAACAGCAACACTAAAGTCGATATAACATAGTTAATAATAACATGCGCTTCATTTTCTACATAATAATATATTTAAATTAATTAATAATCATCAGGTAATTCTTTCTAAACTTAAAATATTTTCCAAAATAGACAATATAGTAGTAATTCCACCCAAAAAAATCTCTTTTTATAGCATTACATCTTTATTATAACATCGTTGAATTTCTGACAGATTGTAATTTATGACATGACATTTTTTTTATATAACTAATCTGACTATTTTTTAAATTTAAATTAATTTAATTTGACTTTCTTTTTTTATATAATTTAATTTGTTGTAATGTATTGTAATATTAATTTGGTAATAATTTACTGTTTGCACGCCTGCAAGGCAGAATATGTAAGACACGCTATATTTTAAGAACTTTGTACTCATATTCCGCAAATAAAGAATTCTAATTCTAATTCTAATTCTAATTCATCATCTGTCAATCGCATAATGTGGTAACTGCGCATAGTTATTATACTGGAGTAGGGAAGCTAGCCTAAAGACACTATTACAATATAAAGATAGCAAAGGAGACTATATATCTGTCCCTCTTCTTTATGGGTGATCAGACAAAGATTGGTATACAATTTTTATCTTCACTCACATCGTTTATTGTGACATTCTCATTTATGGCTATGGTTTCCATACTCTAGTATAGTAACTCTATGTAACTGCGTCTATATCGCGGAAACCGTTAATGTAATTTACTTAGTCATAAGTAAGAAATACGGGTGGTCTATTGTACTAAGCGGAATATCACACGGCTATAACAAAAATATATTAATATTATGTCAAAAATAACTCTAATTTCAATGGAACTTTTGTACGAAGTGAAAGTTTTAAAAGTTTTTTCTTTATAACTTTCAAATGCAACATATACAACTTACGTTGTTGCGGAGTTGACAATGGGCGTCTCAATGTTGTTTTCGCGTGTCACCTGTTGGTGCGACATCTACGGGCGTATTCTGGTGCTACTTGGTGCAGCCACTGCGGTTGTATGGCGGACACCAAGATAAGATATGAACGTTTAGTGTGAAGCAACTCCGTATATAAAACAGCCGGTGGTGGAGGTCTGGTAGAGTGCAGGACTCCAGATGGGTGCAGCATGGCGGCCACGCCCGCATTAGTCACGTAACGACCACCGCCGCCAGCGCCACTCCGAGCCCATGCACAATTCGTGAAAAGTCCGCTAAGCAGACATTTTAATAACTGTAACAAATATTGAAGTTGAAATTAAACTATAACAATAAAACAACAAATATCCTCCTGCCCTTATCCCACTCTAAGTGGGGTCGGCACAACATGTTATAAACATTTGTAATATGATTTGGCTGCGTTTTTACGACCGGCCGCCTGCCTAACGTCAACGTACCTTATTCGTATTTAACGATACCTCGGTAAGAAGGAGGGTGGTTTATTCTACTAAACCGGATACCACACAGTGGGTCAACTTACCTTAGTCGCCTTTTACGACACCTCTGTAAGAAATGAGGGTTGTCTATTCCACACAGCCGGAATACACACGGCGGGACGACTTACCTTAGTCGCCTTTTACGACACCTCGGTAAGAAATGTGGGTGGTGCTATTCTACTTAGCCGGATACCACACGGCTACAACAAAACAACAAATATAGTATGTAAAAAAAAGCATTTTGCAAATGTCAGCCGCTCCGCCCGCGTGAAGTGAAAGATTAAAACCGTGATATAGTATTTTGATACAAAGAGTAAGTTAACCTTAAAAGCTAGACACATGCTGTCGGAACTTTGAGAGGGGAACAATTTTGTAATACATGATTTTTGAATAACTTACACTGTTTAATTAGCGCACGCAAGGAAAGCTTTAAATTTTGCCGTTTTCGTAATATTTTTTAATGCTGCTTCTCTCCTTATATGCTATTCATTTAGCGTGACGTTATATAGCCTATAGCCTACAGCCTTCCTCGATAAATGGACTATCTTACACTCAAAGAATTTTCCAAATCGGTCCAGTAGTGCCATGAGTGATATGCTTTTAATATTGTGATTATTATGATTTAAGGTTTTTTTTCTAAGAATGTCTACTTTCGTTCTTATAACTATGGATTTTGCATAAATAAAAAACTAATATTATCTTTATTATAACGCTACTATGGACTGAGGATAAAATAATTAAATCCAAATATAAAATATTATTTAATCAAGGAGATTGGTTTCAGTTCTTTTAAATAGTCAAATATTTTTAACGTAGGTACCGGTGATTGGGAAATTTGTTCCTACCGGGAAGAAACAGAAACTCAGCGCATAATCTTTTCAAAAAAATATATATGATTCGATTAATGATAACGTACCTGATCTAAGGCAGTTCCACAGCTTGTTATGGTCAAATTTAGCCGTTGACAAACAGCAAGAAGTTGCTGTCGTATGTCATAAGCATATGATAAGTTTTTATGGTTAAGATAATTCTCCCTGCACCATTGCTGCAAGAAGCATTTCTATGTGTACAAGTATTTCATATGCCTCAACTAAATTAAAAAATTGGTAACTAAAAACATTAATTTAAATCGAATCTAGTTCCAATACTGTTCCAATAAAATTGATATTCTCATGATATAAATTATTATAACTCCCTATTCCTTACACATTCAAAGCCAGTCCACTGGACCAATATTGATAAAATTTGGGACAATTAAATTGATACAATAAAATAAAAAAATATAGATATAAAATATTTATAGAAGATTTTAAACTTTCGCGATTCATACTAATTAAAATATAAACAACCGGGTCACATCGCGATAATCCCGTTACCTTTGTATAAGGTTCAACGTTTCGGCAGAGTTGCATCCACAGTGAGTCTAGTCAGTTCGTGACCACGGTGGATGCAACTCTGCCGAAACGTTGAACCTTATACAAAGGTAACGGGATTATCGCGATGTGACCCGGTTGTTTATATTTTAATTAAAATATTTATATAAAAAAATGAAAGTATACTGCAAGTAACCAACTCGTGTTAAGAAATAATAGGCAGTATCATGAATTTATTTAACTGTTTGTCTATATATCATGGCAATGTCTCTATAGAATCCGATCACTACCTCGCATGCAAGAACTCACAACATTTACAAACAACTGTGAATATCTATTGAAAAGACCAATATCTAGCATTAAATACCGAAATAGTACCTAATGCAAATTTTTCTTTGCGCAGTATTAACGTCTGCTACATACCTTTTTAAGAGGTGCCTTACAAAACGCTTTATATACGTTTAAAAGCGTGATATGATCACCGAGGGGCGATATAAATTTCTGTTTCACTTTCAATGCTTCTTCCCTCTTGTGTAATGGTGTGTGAAACACATTTTCGCTGGACATTATCGCCACCAAACTCAGTGCCTGGAAAAATTATATTACTGAACATTTTTGTTATGTCCACGAAGCACTTCTATTCTATAAAATGTAATCTATTAGAGTTCATAGAGATATTATAGATACTTAGACACTCTAGTTAAACTAATATTAGTTTAACGCCTATTTGTATACACGATAAAGCAAACATTCTAACTTGTTTTTAACACAGCAGCAACGTTTAAGCAATATCTACTCAATCTGGTCCAAAAAAAACTATAAAAAATCCATAAAAGAACTATTAATATAAATAGTAAGCAACAATAAGGCACAGAAAGACTTCTGTTCTTTTAAAGAGTGATTGTTATTAGAATAAGATAAGATAAGATTTTCTTTATTAAACACAACATTACATACAAATAAAAATAAAAATAATGTTATTATAACTCTTTAATTCCAAATATTTGTAATATACATATTGATATTTCTAATTAAAATAAACAGTTATGAATTTTAAGGACAACGATTTGGGATAGCTAGCACTGACAATCCAAGTGTCATAGTCTTTAGTTGAAGCAAAACTTCAATAAATTGCTAGAAGACCTTGCTTCATTCAAATCCGTTATGAGGACGTCCTAAGTTCTAAGATCTATGCGTAATAGGAAACGGAAAAATCATCGAAAGCAACAATCGAACAAATATCTGAAAGAAACTAGTGTCTTAAGCACCCGTTTAAAGACCATTTCTGTCGTAATTTATGTCAGTCTTATGCTTAGTGTCTCTATCTTTATTCTATAATAATCACCTCGTCTAAACAGCTGTATTCAGGAGCACATAAAAGCACTTTAGAGTATTTCGGATCGATAGGAAAGGCGGTCATTTTCTTCCCAAGTACAGTAAGTTTTGGATTATTCTCGCTATCTATGGCACCTGAAAATTATATTTCATAAAATTTTACTAAATGTATTATATAACTAAGACTAACTTATGTTAACCTTTATAGTTTATCCTATATATTCTACTGAATAAAAATTATTTTTTATCCTGCGCAATTATTTATTAATACTAAAGAGAAAAAGAGTATAGGGCCTGAAAATTGCGCCCATTATAATTAAAGTGAGCGAAATACAAGATTAAGTTGGTATAGTATGAGTAATAAAAATCACATGACCAAAAGAGTTTTAAATATCAATGCGGATAAACATATGACTTGATACAGAAAAATATGGATGAATTGTGTAAAGATTTTAATGCATATAAAAGATGTAGCACCAGAAATGACGAAAGGTAGAGGAGAATGGAAGATGAAGGCATTATGCTGACCCCACTTTGAGGGACAAGGATAAGAAAATAATAACAATTATTAATTGATATTATAAATAGTATAAAGAATTTGGAAAATTCTTAAGATACTTATATTACACTTAAAAATACTTTCACATTATTTAATAATCGATTAGTACATTATTTAAAAATTATTACCTCACGATTAAACATTTAATAGAACAAAAATAAATCTGGCGTAAAGATAAAAACTGAATCGGTATGCGAATCCGCTTACGTTGAAAAGGGTCGGTAACTAATGGTGTGGGGTGAAATTGGCTTAGAATCTTTACGCAGTTACACAATACAAGGAAACGATACAGTTAGTAATAGATAGGTACAACAGGAAGTATTTAAATATCGTAGTGAATATATCCTCCTGCCTAAAAAAGAGGCTGATAAACAACCGAAAGCCTACTATACTCTTGAAGATTATTTAGAAGATAAGAATTTGTGGATATAGCTCTTTGAACCTGTAACGACAGTAACGACTTAATGTAAATAATATTAAGAATTATATTTTTAAAAGAGCAACCGCCGAGTTTCTTGTTGGCTCTTCTCGGTAGGAACAGCTTTCCGAACCAGCAGTAGAGTTGACGATTCAAAAGCACTTGTTTACAAGTTTATTTGAATAAAGAATATTTTGAATTGAATTTGAATTGAATTGCCCTTATCCCACTCTAAGTGGGATCGGCACCACATGTTATAAACATGTTGTAACATGATTTGGCTGCGTTTTTACGACCGGACGCCTGCTTGACGTCAACTTACCTTAGTCGTATTTTACGACACCTCGGTAAGAAGGAGGGTGGTCTATTTTACTCAGCCGGATACCACACGGTGAGTCAACTTACCTTAGTCGCCTTTTACGACACCTCGGTAAGAAATGAGGTTGGTCTTTTCTACTCAGCCGGATACCACACGGCAGAAATTATGATGTAAGCTAAGCATTTATAAGATAAGTATGGCGATATTGATGAGTATGGACTAGCCCCTGATACTGACCAAGTTTTGAGTACCGTTCTAAAAAGCCCATGTAACTCCCCACACCTTAATCTATCTACTTACTAAAATCAGGTCAATCTTTTTTCTTTCTTATTTAAAATAAGGACAAAAAATTGTTGATTTCCATTTTTAAAAGACAAAAAATATTACATTACCTATCTCTTTCAACAGAATCAAAGCGGCTTGTACAGAATCTCTCGGTGGCGGGTCTAATAATGGAAACGTGATGGGATCCATTCCAGCAGCTATAAGCATCAGCATTGTCGAAGCTAGAGGACACCTACAAATTCCAACCATAATTAAGTACAGAGTAGCAGTTTTTGAAAAATTGTGTCTATATTTTGAAAGGAATGGAGCTTACTTCCTACTACGATACTATAATGCGTATTTGCAGATTACACACGTCCTAGTTCTTTTGGCGTGTGCAAGTTTTATTAAAATAATATCCTATATTGTTGAACACAGTTAACCCTTAAAACAAAACGGTAACTTTTTAAGATTAACTCATTATTGCCTGGTCGGACTTACTCGTAGACCCCAGAAATTATTTTAATAATGTTTATTATAGTAGTAGTCGCCAGCGGCCCGGCCCGCGTGGAAAGATTAAAGGCGTAATATAGTATTTTGATAAACATAAAAATAGCAAAAATTAACCTTAAAAACTAGACCTATGCTGTCGCTGACTTTTATTTAGAACTTTTAGAGGGGAACAATTTTGTAACACATGATTTTTGAACAACTTTCACCATTTTCTTATATTTTTATTGCTGCTCCTCTCCTATTCATCTTAGCGAGATATATATAGACTATGGTCTTTCTCCATAAATGGACTATCTTGCATTCAAAGAATTTTTCAAATCGGTCCAGTAGTTTCTGAGATTAGCGCATTCAAACAAACAAACTCGTCAGCTTTATATATTAATATAGATTATCTTATTTATATATTACTAGCGGCGTGCCCTTGCTTCGCACGGGTATAAATTATATATCCCATGTCAGTCAGTGTAAAAAAAATGATTAAAATCGATCCAGTAGTTTTGATTTATTCATTACTGCCCGTGGCCCGCAAGCGTTAAATTTGGAGAAAAACAATTTCCTCTCCCTATACCAAGACGATTTCCTGCTATCTTTGGATCTAAACTCATATAGTACATTTTTAATTATTTACTTTTACCTTTTACCTATGTATTTTATTTTTACAATTAATTACAGAATGTCTTTAAACAAACTCTAAAAGATTCGAAGTGCTATAGGGTGAAGCGCGGCGTCCTCACGGCATTTTAAATCTGTAATATCTCCGAAAATGTTCACTTAAATTGCATGCTGTAAACGGCCATATTGATCTATATTAAATCAACAATTTATTTAAGGTACTCAATTGGATAAGGATTAATGCTGTATTGTATAAAAATTGCTTTGAACATAAGGCATCATTTTTCGTAAAAAGTAAATGAAAAAAACTGCTATTGTGGGTTATCCATAAGAGATAGATATATACCATCGCGGACTTTTCTGTAGACCTTTTTAAGGTGTACAAATACTTAGTACATCATTTTGATAAATCTCGTAGGGTTTAGCCTGCGTTTGCAATGTAAGCGGAAAAAAATGAAATTATTTACAGAAACCTCAAAAATTACAGTATTTCTCTACTTCGTATTGAATGTTATTATACGTACAAACCTTCCTCTGGAATCACTCTTTCTATTAAAAAAAACCGCATCAAAATCGGTTGCGTAGTTTTAAAGTTTTATGCGTACATACGGAAATATGGACTTTGTTTTATAATATGTAGTGATAGTGATATTACTGATAGTAAGTTCTTATATTGCCTTAAAGTTATGGTATCCATTAGAAAAATATCAATATAGCGTGCATGTAAACGTGTCAAATAACGGTAGCTTAAATGATTGTGGAAATAAATTCGCTAACATGAGCAGTGAGTGATCATGTTGGAAGGAATTCGCTGAATTATTGGAATCTTAAAAGTACCTCATACTTAAATACTAAGCGCCAGTTATATGAGCACTTAGTATGTCTAATAACACAGTCTAAATAAAAGTTTATTTTACCTAACGATCTCTGGGGTATTATAGTGCTGCCTAGCAGCAAAATCTGCTGTCGTATAAAGGCGGTACGCTGAACCGGCAGAAGTGCGACCAGCTCGGCCCGCACGCTGCCAGCCCGCGGCTTGCGAGCACGCACGCACTACCAACCGCTCCGCACCGGTTGATGTGCACCACGTCCTAAGAAAACCATCACACGTGACACGCAAACATAATGCAATCATAGAGTTACTATTTTACTGCAATCATAGAGTTAAATGTTTCCACCGAAAAAAGAGAGACAGCAACTGAGGCTACACTATCCATTTTATGTGTAACTAGTAAAATCCCGCGGTTTCACCAGCGTACATACCGAACTGATGGCAGTGGAAAGTCTACTAAGTCGGGCTATAAATTTATTTTTGTTAAATATATCATCAATACTTTCCGCAGTGCATGCGTTTGCAGATTTTTATGACTTTTTTACACCTTATTACTTTTTTATAACGAATCCCAATTTTTTAAAATCTTAAATAGCCTATGTTGCTCAGTAAAGATACAGCTTTGTAATGGTGAAAGAATTATGAAATCGGTCCACTAGTTTTGTGTGACATTACAAACATACATACAAATTTTTCCTCTTTATAATATTAGTATAGATAAAACAAAATTATTAATGATTCTCTTATCACCCTCTCTTATTATTTGTTGGACTTTCGCACTCACAGGAAAGCCTTATATATATTTTAGAGAAAACAATAAGTTATAATCATACACTATTATTTTATTAACATAGAAGAATTAATATCATACCGTTCTTTTACAACTCCTGTATCAATTACATATTTTATTTGAGGGATAGTAATAGACGCTTCTGCTATATTTGTAGCCAAAATTATTTTCCTTGTTCCCGGTGGTGTATCTTTCCACACCTGAAGTTGCTTCACTGCCGGTAATCCAGCATATAAAGGACACACTCTTATTTGGGGACCTTTAGTTTCCTGAAATCATTAAACTGTAATACACATATGGGCTATAACATTACAGATTATATTTATATTGATATAAAGTACTTACTTTTGCTATTTGTTTGATATTACTAATAACTGTCTCTATTTCTTCCTGTCCGGTAAGAAAAACAAGGAAATCGTGGCTGAAATAAATGTTAATTTTTTAATTAATAGGTGGAAATCTGTGTAACAAAGTTTTTCCCACCATAATCCAGACCCTTTGGGATTTCTAGGATAGCCAAATGTTGCTCCAAAACCTCCTCTCACTTCCGGTGAGAGGCAAATAAAAGAAAAAGCATGAAATGATGAATGAAATTCTAAGAATATCTATCTATCCACATTTAGCTAATCCTAATAAAAATATGAGGAAACTTACTTAGCCGGTGTTGTTACATGTAATTGAAAAATGGTGCATACAGCTGCATATTGATAATCTTCATGTTTAATTATAGAATGATAAATGGTCACTGGATAGGTTCTTCCTTCAAGATAAATAACAGGACAGTTATCGTAATATTGTCTAAAAGCATCTACATCCATTGTGGCAGACATTATTATCACCTGAAAAAAAAAATTTAGTTACATTTATCGAATATTTTGAAAACCTCTGTTTACCATATAAGTTGTTCTCTACTTTATTGCTGATGTGTTTACCATTAATCATATTTATTATTATGATAAGAATATTAATTTAATAAACTCCAAAACGTATCAAGAATTCCAGAGTTTCATTACAAACAGACCAAGGTTGGGCCAACATGATGATTAGCATGCACAGAAGTCCTGTCTCAAGCATTAACAATCAATATGACTAGACTAAGGACTTTAAACAAAGCTTTTATGCTAAAGTTGCCTCTGAATAAAAATTAAAATAAAAAAAAAAACAAATTACTACCTTCAATAAATTTGATTTCCTGTCTTCCCTTTCTTTCTGTGCAAGTTTAACTATTCCAAATAGAACATCAGTATTAACAGTGCGTTCATGAGCTTCATCTAATATTATAACAGAATAATTGTTGAGCAAGGGGTCAGTCATTGCTTCCCTAAGCAGCATACCATCTGTCAGGTACTTAACCTTTGTCTGCAGACTTGTGACATTTTCAAACCGGACTGAATAACTGCAATAAAGTTTTTTACTGTACTATCTTTGAAATCTTGTAAGGATATTTTGAATAAAGAAGACAAATATTGACTGGATCATGATGAATAGTCAAAGTCTGCATTATACCTGATTTTTTATAATTAAAATGTTGCACTCTGATGAGATAATAATAATTAATAATAACAATAATAATTAATAATAACAATAATAATTAAAAATAAAAATGAAATTCTGGAATATCCATAACTTGATAACTCATATTAAAAATAACTTGTTTGTACATAAGGTAAATATATCCATATGTCATGAGTCAGTTTTTTGATTAGAACAATTTGCTCATACTATTTCATTTTTCCCAAAATAAATGAAGTAAAACTCTAGAAGAACAACTACTTTTAATTACTTTCCTTAGGACGACCTTCCCCAACGCTAGTAGAGCTTCTGCGCTCTACTCTACGCATTTCGCAACCTCGGCGATGCTTCTGCGCTCGCCCGTCCCACCCGGTGACGCTGTAAAAGCCGTCAGGGCTAACAGCATATTGTCAATTCGAAAAAAAAATAAAAATTAATTACTTTACACAAAAAATATAAAATTATTAAGCAGTTTCACATAGGCTGAAATGAACTTCTACCAACCTATTGTTATATACATCACTTATTTATAGGAGTTTTAAATTTACAAACTGAATTTAATTTTGATAGTATTATATTTAAAGCAAATTTCATTTTCAGAACAAACCCAACAACAGTTCCAATTTCACTTTTTGTTTCAGCAGCGACACGTAAAGCTAAAGTGATTGCTGCAACTCGTCTGGGTTGTGTCACTGCTATACAGCCTTTACCCTGTAGTCTATATTCATGTATCAATTGGGGTATTTGTGTTGTTTTACCACTTCCTGTTTCACCTATCAATATCAGTGTATTAAATTTTCTTATCTCCTCAAGCAACCTATAAAATAAATGAATAATATAATTATTACAGTGTACATAATCTTACAGAGCCTATGGCTACATAATCAAAAGTTGCACATTAAATATTTTTTTGTATACTTTTGACAAAGGTAGTTACAAATGCTTTTATGACTCTGCAACCTGTTTATTATCATCTGTTCCTATAAAAGATATTGAACATATCTTTTACCCTAAAAAATGAATGATAAATTAATGCTATTTATTTGTCTGCAGGTTTGATTGTCAGTACCTAAACCACTGTCACATGGTTCACATGCTGACTAATCAGGCCCATCATAGATAAGCTTTTAGAATAAGGTTAGGCTAAGGTTAGCAACATTAGATTAAGTTTGTTGTATTACGAACAAAATATGACTTCTAGTCATATTTTGTTCGTAGTGGTCGAAATAAATCACACAGTCTAAAATCTTGGTTTAAACAAGAGGTTTATTAATTAATGACCTATGGATCAAACACCTTGTTTCAAACTATGGACGTGATATGTGGTTAACTAAAATTACAAAATATAACAATACTCAGCGGATACCTATAAAAGGTAAAATAGTACTTACCTTGCTCTAACTTGATATACAGGCAATGTTTTTCTAGCTTCCTGTAAATCTTCTGGAAAATTATGTATGTTTTTTAAAAATTTCCCATTATCATTCTGATTGATTCCATTCAAAATTTTAATTTGCTTTATTCCTTCGACGATTTTCACATCATTTTCATTTTTTAATTTTAATCTTTTAACCTTTATATCATAAGAGGTTTTATGCTCTTTTTCCTTTCCTACTGAAGAATATTTAGAATCCATTTGGATAACTTGTTATTTTACGACATCACATTTTAATTATTATAAATATTATATTTAAATATAAATAAAAACCTAACCTCCTTTCGTTTTTGTTTTTAAAGAACTGATTTCGTGTCCGACTTCTCGTCTTTTAGAGTCACCAGTAAATGAAAAAAATATTAATAATTAATATAGAAGCAATTTTATGTAAAAAAAAAATTAATTATTTTTCCACCCTACATAGGAATATTTTTGAAATAGATTGAACATATTTTAAAATGCTAATAAATACAATAAATCATGATTAATGCATCATAAACTGTTTTGACGACATTTTCGTTATAAAACTTTGTATTATATCTTGCTACCATATTTATTAGCGGCTGTCTTTTATTTTGTAGCGCTCTCACTTTTTTTTTAATAATTATTATTTCATAGTTCATTGTCTCATTTCCATTTACAACTCATAGTCGTTACTCGGAATATTATGATCTTAACCCATTCCGATTTCCGAGTCGAAATAACCGATTTTTCTTCCTCCAAAAAAAATAGCTTTTTATAAATCGATTTATTCCGTATAGAAAAACTCGATTATTGATAATCGATTTCTCGTACACACTCTTTAAATGATAATTATTTATATTAGAATAAAGACATTAAAGTGACTAGCATGTGACTAGTATGTGAACGACATTAAAGTGAATGGTAAAGTAGTTAATATATAATCGATTTTTTTCCATTAAAAAAATTAAAAAATCACATAAGGTAATCGAATGAAACTAATAACCAAAAAAGTTAAAAAACAAAAATACTTATTTAAAAAAATATTAAAAAACTTATTTAAAAAAAATCGATTATAATAAAAAATTAATTAATATAAAAATCTATTCATACATCCCTATTTTAATGACAGATTTTAATAAAAGTGAAAAATATCTTATTAGCAATTCTTCAAAACTGATAAATATATGATGGAAATTTAAATCTGCATTGGCGCTATCTTGAGACAAGTTGTTGATATCACGTTAATAAATTTAGTAACTTCTATTAAGTTGATATAATAAACAAAATTATTTAAAATAAATTAACTATAAAATTTCGCTGCAATAAATAAAGAAATTAGATAAAGTAGAAATTACAATGAATTTACCGAGAAAATTATTCAGAAATACTTTTATTAACAACTATTTAAGTCAACGTAGGTACGTTAAAACCCGACACCCTCTCATCAAAACATGGCAAACATTAACGAGAGATTTAAGAAAAAATGAAAATAAGGATGATTATATATATCCAGAACATGCCGATGTTGTTATAATTGGAGGAGGCTATATTGGGTCGTCTGCAGCATATTGGCTCAAAACTAGAGCAGGTGAAGGGTTATCTGTAGTTGTATTAGAAAAAGACCCAACGGTAAGTTATATGGATTATAATAGACTTAGCTCGCGATAAAAAAGACGACAATTTCACTTTAAAATACATTTTTAATTGGTTGAAACATGCTCTCTTGAAATAAAGTAAAACATGTTCTCAGCTATATGTTCATTAAATTATACATTTCACTATTATTAATGCTACTAAGTGAATTATTAAATGAGCAGTGTTTTGAAATTAAATTAATTTGTCAGTATTAAATTAGCTTTTTAAAATATTCTAGATTTAGTTTCAAAAACTCCTTATATTAAGTAATAGAGATCTATTGTTAAATGTGAATTACAAAAAAGTTATTGGACTTTTGCAAGGAATTCTTATAAATTTTAATTTCTTATGTCTATAGCTCTGATTCAAAAATAATTTTATTTTATTATATTTTTATTTATTGGGATAACCAACAAGACTTACACTATTAGTACTATAAAATACTCTACAAACTATTCAATTAAATATAGTCTTATTTATAGGTGACCACTGCATGTAATAGGGACACACACATTATTTACATATATTACAAAATAAAATATTATATCAAAATAAAATTATAAAATACAAACTGTAACAATATTGTAAACTTAATTATTTCTTACCCATATGTATATCCATATCCAATTATTGTGATATTTTCATTTATTGTTATGAGTTAAAAAAAGTTTTATAAGCTTTCTTCATTTTCACTTTCAGTGATGGTATTTTTTATTGCTGCCAGGAAGTGCTAAAAATTGTATAGTGTATGTTTGGGAGGTCAAGTCAAAAACTAGAAATTTCAAAAATAAGCTATAACAAACTGTAGCTTAGTTAAGCTAGTCTTATTATAGCCTTAAAATGGAAATGTTACTCTTAATTGTTTTCTTTGCCTTTTCAGTATTCTACTACCTTAAAAGCATTTTCTTATAATATGCTGACACAGCATTTTTCGTTACCAGAAAATATATACCTTTCACAGTTTAGTAAAGAGTTCTTTAGAAATGTGAAGGATAATTTAGGTGATGTTAATTTACAATTTCAACCACTTGGAAATTTACTACTAGCTAGTGAAAAATATGCTGAACAGTTAGAACAAAATGTAAACATACAGAGAGATTATGGAATTAAAAATCATCTACTAACAGCCCAAGAAATACAGAGAAAATATCCATGGATCAACATATCTGATATAAAATTAGGTAAATATTTTATTTAAATTGTTTATTTCATATAAAATATGTTTCATGTGTGTGTCTTTGTGTGTGTGTGTGTGTGTGTGTGTGTGTGTGTGTGTGTGTGTGTGTGTGTGTGTGTGTGTGTGTGTGTGTGTGTGTGTGTGTGTGTGTGTGTAATGTATACTTTTATAGATTTTCTCAATATATGTATAAAACCAATATTATTCCCATTATTTGTAAAATGTCAATAACTTTGTTTTGCAATTTGTAGCTTCTTAGTTAATAACTTGTAAATTATATTATAAATATTACATTTCTTATTATTTTTAGGATGTATTGGCACTGAAGCTGAAGGTGTTTTTAACTCTAATGAACTTCATAGAGGCTTCATAGAGAAATCCCAGGATTTGGGAGCAGAATATATTAAAGCTGAAGTGGTTGGTTTTGAAATGGAAATGCAGCGAGACGTATTAATGGAGGGGATAAAGCCAGGTTCTTATCAAAAGATAAACTACATATTATACAAAACTGAGGATGATGAAGTTCACCGTGTAAAATTCGCAGCATGCGTTATAGCTGCAGGAGCTGATTCAGCACATATTGCCAAATTGGCAAAAATAGGACAGGATGGTGGCTTGTTACAAGTACCTCTACCAATTGAGAAAAGGTGAAGTATGCTCCATAACATGGTTGAAAATAAACTTGACTAATTAAGAGGAAACAATATATGCTGGAATGATGCTTTCTTTTAAGAGGGATATAAAGCTCAGCCCCAGCATTCACTGTGCTAAAATTTAAAAAAATTCCCAAGATGTGACTAATAGCGTATGATTTCCTTTATTGTAAAGCAAATAATGAATCACAAGTGTTTAAAAATATTCTGTCTGCTCCTAGAGTGTCCTTAATTAATATTAATATATAGAATATAAAAACACTAGTAGTTGCACATATTAACTGCATATCAAGTCATAAGAGTTGATAAAAGTTAAACTTCTCAAATAATTTATCTGATTTAACTTTTAGGGAACAAAGTTTATATTCTATTGAAAATTTGAGTAAGAATGAAATGGCAGTTAGTTTAAATACACCTTACATAATGGATACAAGTGGTTTATGGTTGAGAAAGAATGGCCTACAAAACAATCTAGTATGTGGACAAATACCTTCGATTAAACAAGACAGTGGTTATTCAGATTATGAAATATTTCAAGCATCCTTATTTAATAGATATCCTCACACCAAAAATGCTCAGGTATAATTTTTTGCTGAATCAACATTACATATTACCCTACTTGATTTGAAATTACTAATATGATTTCTTTATTTGGTGAATTGTAGGGAGGCTTGCAAAACTATTTGATGTAGATAAGACAAGACAGTGATAAAAATAATTAAGGTTTTGAAAAATAAGGAAATTGAATTATACCTTGTTTGTGTTATATTTCTAGGTAAAAATTATTTCAGCTGAGTTTTCAGACTGCAATACTTATGATAACACTGGAATTCTGGGTCCACATGTATACCATAGCAATTTAATCCTGGCAACAGGATTTGGACAGCAAGGTAAGAAAGGCATTTACATAGACATAATATGGAAGCCACTTTTTTAATATCAACCAATTGGCGTAAATACTTAATAAGTAACTGTAATAAGATGTACCACATGATTTAACTTGTGGTATATAGATAAGACTAGAACATGAAAGATGCTGATCATGTCTGTCAGGCCTATGGGATCTTGTGCATTGGATTATACGTATGATCTACGTTTCTACACATGAACAACCCTTAGAAATTTCAATGTATTATTTATAATTTTTTTCCATAAGCCAGTGAAGATTTAAAATAAAAATGTTTCAGGTATTCAACATAGCCCTGGTATAGGCAGAGCTGTTTCCGAACTAGTTATAGACTGCCAGTTTAATGATATTGATTTAACAAGATTTGGATTCGATAGGATATTAACGGATGAACCATTGATTGAAACAAATGTATATTGAAAACTGTGTATTTGTTAATTTAGTATAATTATTTATAAATAAGAGACAATAATTTATTATTTCCGTGCAGTAACTTGATTATTCGTTTTGGACTGATTATGTCCATGATATAAATCTCTTTGTGAGAGTGCCACTCCACACTATCTTGTACTGCTTGAATCTAATGGCCCTATATACTTGGAATCTACCAATGCAACATTTTCCAAAGCAGGGTTGCCAACCCTTGAGCGTAAATTTTTGTGTGACAGAATTTACCCAAATTGTGCATACTGCACATTTCAAAGCACTTAATTTTTATAATTAATGTATTTGATCCATACTTCAACTATGACGCGACATACAGGTGAAGCTCAAGATATTGCTAAGTTTATATTCATATATTGCTATAGTTTTGATATAAATCAGATTAAAAGTGAATTTCCAAAATAATAGAGCAGCCTGGAAGCGTTCGTCGAAAACACAGATCCAATTTATCTTTAAATAAAAACAATTTATTTTATGACCTTTACCATGGAATTTAAATTAATATCTTAAAAGTTATAGCAAAATTAAAACAAATGCATATTTAAATATAAGAAATACGAGAAGGCTAATACATACAACACAAATGAGTTGCCGGGTCTGCTTATTGCCAATAAAATTTCTGTTTTTTTGATGAGGTGCTTTATAGTGTCTTTCTTTTTTAAAATTAAAATCCAATTTTTCAATTTACAGCTGTATTTAAAAATAAATTGTATAGATATGTGTGAGTATATTTATAATTCGTTTGCCAAAAAGGAGATGGGCAAATATCTCATACAATTTTGGCTTGAGTGGACAGAAATAAAGTAATATTTAATACAAAGACCGAAAGTTACTTTTTTACTCTTCAAGTATGTACAAGTCTTTTTTAGATAGAACTTGGGAATTAGAAGAAATAAATTAATGACCATGACAGATTTACATAGAGTATTGGAATTTGCTAGTAAATTTTTTTAAATAAAATTTTTTTACATCTTAAGAAAAAATACGAATCCAAAATAATGAGATTGTCGACACGAAATATAATATGTCAGTAGTCCAGAAATACAGCAAAAGTCGTTATAAAGTAGCACACGAATACAAGGAATCCCCAAACTATCCTATATAGTGTATTATCTATGCCTCAAACGTTCACGATGAAAACAACATAAATATGCATGTTTAGAAACAAAAATTCACAGATAATTAATATAACGACAACTTTTTTGGCTACTGTTATGCGCAGAAATCGATTTTATTAATCCTTTATAATCCTACTTTATAAATACAAACCAATATGCAAAATGCCTTAAATTTAAACAATATAAAGCTTAATTGATAACAAATCAAATAAATACTTATTTATAATTGAGCTACATATAAATAGCCAAAGTATTGAAGTTATTTCTTTATTATTTAAATTGAGCTGGAGGAGCTGCAAATAAAGCACCACCTTGTTTAGAAGCCGCTCTTGATGGG
Source organism: Morpho achilles (assembly GCA_947086495.1). NCBI lineage: Eukaryota > Metazoa > Arthropoda > Insecta > Lepidoptera > Nymphalidae > Morpho > Morpho achilles. Next base: position 8,436,948 of record CAMTZB010000007.1, on the reverse strand, counting down.
GCAAAGCCTAATAATTTTTGAATGTTTTGCCTGAAAAAAATTATAATATAATATTTAGAAATAGACAAATCTTTTTATTACATTATAACAGAAACCAATTAACAGGTATAGATAGCAATCAAAAATTTTAATAATATATATAGCCCCATCCAAAGAATAAAGTTACATGTTCCATACATAAGGATAGAACATGTAACTTTATTGTTCAGATGGCGCAATACATAAATAAAACATATTGATAATAATTTCATTCATATCATTTTGAACATTCTGAAAGTCATATAATGTTTGTGTGTTTCACACACACAACAGAACCAAAGATTAAGTTTATACTCAAAAATTTAAATGCTCGCCAATATCTTTTAATCAATTTTTGCTTTGCCATAACATTAGTTTAAAAACACTATTAATAAAAGGCTAATACAGAAAGTCTACTTTACTATTGAGGATTACTTAGATGATAAGACAAAGAAAGACGTGGAAATAGCTATACTTCGACCCAGTGCAAGATAGTACTGATTAAATGTAACTAGTATAAGAATTGTATTGTTAAAAGAACAATCGCCGACTTTCTTGCTGGCTCTTTCTCTGTAGGAACAGGATTCCGAACTAGCAGTAAAGTTGATGATTCAAAAGCACTTGTTTACAATTTAACTTGAATAAACAATAATTTGAATGTAACTATTTTTAAAATTGTAATTAATTAAACAAAGTAAAAATTACCTTATGCTCATTGTGCACAAAATGTACAGAAAAATAAATGAACAGTCAGTGTAATCTTCACCTGGTAAATTTCTATGGCTCAAACCCTGAATCCATGAGATAGGATAAAATGGTAATTTGGCCACAACCCTCCCATCAAATCTGTAAAAAAAAGAAGCTATGTATATCATTCTAAAATACTATATTACTGATAATCTAGACCAGTATAAGATTATTCATGAGGTAAATGAATCTAAATTTCAACTTTTTTTTTTGAAGATAGCTGAACAGCAATTATGCCTGATGGACAGTATTGATTGGAGATGGCCAGTGATTGCAAAAAGATGACTCTTGCTTTCAAGATCGTAGTATTTGATATGATATTATAAAGTTGAAAAGAAAAATAAGGACAGATATTCCACTACTGTGTAAAACAGCAAGTGAAGTATGTTAACTACTTTAGGGTGGAATTTATCTCAGTCCTGAATGGTGTAATGATAAAATGTTAATAGATTATAGAATATAATCTTATATCTCTTATAAGATATATTTTAGAAGCTTGACTTAAGTTGAAAAAAAAACAAAATATATAAATAATCATAACCAAATTGGGAAATATTAATCTACCTGTTTTCTTTACATATCTGTTGAATTGTTATAGTGAGAGAAATAACAATAAATATACTGACATGCTGTTAAACATACTGAGCAGGGCTGTAAATGCAAAACCAATCGCAAACATTGATTTCATTTTTACTAAAGATAAATCTCTATTATTATTTTTAAGCCTTTCCTCCTCTCGTTCAATTTTTTTCTTGTGCTGTTTATCCAAAGAGTCTCCATGGGCCTCCTTACGTTTTTCCACTGAAACAATCAATTTTTTTTAAAGTTCATTTTTTAGGAAATATCAATATTCTATTGATATAAAAATATTATTATGTTAACAGCTGTTCAAGTGTCATCAAGGCTATGAGCAAGCAAAGAAATATTGTCAGTAGTCCAAAATAACGATAGATAGCAGTATGCTGTAGCTTAACTAGTTTGTAATCCTAATGGTTAATTCTGGGTAAAGACTTCCTTCTTAAGCAGGCCATACATTAGGGTAAGTGTAATAGAGGGTAGGTGATATACCAGACTACTGCGTCTGTGGCGAATATCTACTGATCAACTTCAGAAACTTTGAAACTTGACTCGAAAGATACTATGTGTGCATACGTGTACTAGGAGCATTGTGTATGCAAATGTGATTTGGCAGAAAACTTAATAGGGGACCTATAATTTTAGATAGGACTCCTTAACAGGAGAGTAGGTGGAGCAGATATTACCCGCATTTCATACTTACATTTTTTACTCTGTCGTTCTACTTCAACTTTTAACTTTTGATATTTTTCTGTTCTGTATACCAAAATCCAAGTGAGACCTGCAAATTAAAATATATTGATTTAATTAATCATTATTTCTACAATTCTCTTTTACGTTTTTAGTTTACAAACAAACCTTCTCCAAGAAAAGCGGTACATATCGAAATAAATACTATTAACAGCGAATCAACCCACATCGTGTTAGACATCATACTTCATAGACTAGAGAATAGAGATGGTTAGCTCGCGAGCTAAGAAGAAAGATATCTATGCAAAAGATATAATCATTCTCTAGCTCGCATGTGTTTCAATTGTAACTCTATATCTTTATACTTAAGAGTCAATTTTCGCCTGGTTTAGAGTTAAAGAGACAGAGAAGGGCTTATATAGTAATTTACACGAATAAGAGAAATGGATAGCTATTGCATGTTTGTATTAAAAAAGCCGAAGATTTAAAGGATACTTTTGTAGTCTTAGCTGTGTTATTCTCTCTCTGAGCCGTACTTACTGAGCTTAATGAGTTTAAAATAAAATAGAGATATACATACATATGTATATCCTCAGATCGAAAGATAGAAATCACTCTTTTCTTGACAGGATACATTTTTCCAACTCTATAAGAGTACTATATAAATATATAATCATATATTTACACAGCCATAGACTCCTAAACGAAATAAAAAGCACAGCATAGCATAGACCATAGATAATACACTATATGGTATAAAAGTAAAGTTAGAACTGGTTAGAACCATATTAGAAGTTAGAACACAGCTTAAAAAAAATAAGATAAATACTTAGGAACACGCCAACGTATCGGCTCTGTAGTATAAAGTACTTTATATTGATATTTTGGTATATAATACTTTCCATTAATTTTGATAAATTTGAACTCTGGTTCGTCAGCTTGAAAGTCAGATGTTACTATTAATGGCAAGAACACTATAACATGATATTTCTATGACATTTTGTTAATTCTTCCACGCATCGAAGATATGCTTCAACAACCTTACACCCGCATCCGTTGTAGACCGACCCTTATGAAACTCATACTCCTCGGGATGAATTATGTAAGTTATTTAAAAATTTAAATACTGGAGCAGTTGATTTAAAGTGATCTGAGGCGGAGTTTCATAATTTATAAAAACATATCTTTAGATTAACGTCATATTTGTTTTTTTGGCTTCGATAATGGCTGAGTCGGACTCATAATGAGAAGAATTTAAATGTCCTTGTGACTTTAATAATTTAGAGATTTCACTTAAAACGTACGACATAACAAATAACAGAGGTACTTCTAAAACTAGATTAGGTATCGAATTAAAAATTTGGATGTTCATGTATTGTAAGAGAAAATCTTAGCTTTAGGTCATAATAAATATTTTATACTTTAAATGATAGATTCTTTCTAGTAAATTCGAGAGCATATCAATGATATCACATTTTAAGGAAGTGGTATGTTCAAATAAAATTAACTGGCAATTTTTTCTCACACAACTGCTAGGGATGTCACTTATAGTGTTTAAAATCGATGATTAAATAACCGATTTTTTTCCTTCAAAATGAATGGGTTTGTAAAAATCGATTAACTCGAATTTATTTTTTAATCCATTATTTTCTGACTATTCGTTAAAAAAATCTTTTATCTTAATAATTAATTAGGATTAAGTAATTAAAGTGGATAGGTATGAATAAAAAATAATAGATAAGCAGTTTGTGAAATTCGATTAAAAAGCGTAGTTTGGCTATGGTTAAAATGGTTTCATGCAACAATGCATATCTCAAAAAAACAAGAAAAAAAAGAAAAAGAATTGAATCGATTTATGTTTGGAAAATCGATTAATATAAAAATCGTATATTGTTACATCCCTAATACACATCTGGTGTATTGGTATCTCTGAAAAATTTTCACTTCCTATTCCTGCTATTAATTTGCGTCGTATTAAATGTAATTCATTTTACCACATTCTACTTTTCGCTCGCTCGTTGTGTACTAGGTTCAGCGACTGCTTTCGGACGGATTCAAGAATCAGCTCTCGCTGGCTTTAATCTAATATTTCTTTTTTTTGTGTATTATTGATTATTATCTTGTTAAAGTTAATCAATCTTATATTAATTAATGGATAGGTGACATGGATTTTTCATTGTAAAAAAATTCTTAGCGTTCATTTCGACGCATATTAGGCAATAGTTTAAATTGAACAAATTTGGTGATATTTGAGGATTAGTGTATATTCTCAGAACGCAAAATGAACTAAATACATTTTACTTTGTGTAAGCTTTGTGTCTGAATTATGATTCACTGTCGTCAATTTGACTTGGAAATAAGAGCCGCCATTTTGTAGCTACAAGCAAGGCGTGGCATATGATTATGCAACACGCCATCAGCACCTTGTTAAAATTTAACAATTAATTAAGCATGGTAAGTCTCTCATAATACATCAATTGCGTTAACGTTAAAAAATTATATTTTGTAGTATAAAATAAAATATAATTTTTAAGATTTATTTTTATTTAATTTGATTTGACATTTAATGTGTTATTATTACATATATATTGATTATATATATTCGTACGTTTTATTAAAAATGCACAACAAATTTAAAACATCAGTTCCCAAATATTTTCTCAATTAGGTCATCGAAAGTAGATTGGTGAAAACGGCTCGACGCCATATTATCTTTGTTCCAACGAAAATATTTTAGTTTCTCAAGGTTAACTATCAGAAAATTTTTATACTAAAACCATTGAAATCACTTTCAAGTTTAAGCATTTACGTGAATTGATATTATCGAAATTAATTTTTTTTTCAAACAGTGGTCTAGATAGATTTAAATAAATTGTAAGACACATTTATTGTATAGTTAGAATCAACTATACTATAGTAAAAAAAAACTGTTATCTACGTGTTGACTTTAAGAGTAGTTATCCACGAAATGGTTTATGTGGTTTGATAAATTTTTCGATAAACCGACCATCGACGTCAATTTTGTGAAAAGCATATGCGAATTCAGAATTTTATATTGCGAAGTTCGCAACTTAAAAACAAGCATGATTATACATTTCTGTTGATGAAATTTTAATGATTTTATAAATTAACAAAATTTACTATCATGTAATTTGTCACAATTTTATACTTTGAACTATTTATCTAGGTTAACATGACTTGTAACATTAACTAGTATTTAATATTTTTCTTTTTAAAATTTCTAGTTCACACTGACATTATGACAATATGAACTCTATGAGTACATATATAATGATTTAAATATGGTTTGTTCAGTTTTTTTTTGCATAACGTCCATAATTATTTGTATCCTTATTTGTCCAGTCCAATTTAGGAACCTTCAATCTCAAAATTGGACTGAATATCTGCTTTATTGTTTATGGTAGTTTGTTACATTTGATCCATACTTTGTTACAGCCCCGCATTGACCCAATCCAGTTGTTGAATTGCCTCAGTGTGCTTATGTCACCAAATGGTGGTATCAAAAGCAGAGACGAAGTGCATAGATTAGCAGGGTAAGATATTATCCCTTATCAATATTTATCAATATATCTAGTTCAGAAGTGGTTAAATATATTAATTTGATTATTAACATCCTGTAACTTTATTTTTAACAAATAATTATTTTTCACTTTCAGCTTAATGACTAAATATTCGAAGAAGTTAGTATCTAAATGTATATATATACAAATACTTAAATGTACAGAAACTGATTTATTAGGATTATTCATGGGATCTGGTGGTTGGAGATTAGTACATATGTGGTTGACTGAGAGTATAGTGGCCCAGAATTGGCCACTCGTAAGAGAATTATTGGAATTATTACTATTATGTCCTGTTGATATTGAAAGACTTAAAACAAATAATTGTCCCAAACTAGTTAAAGAGCTATCAAAAGATGGGAATCACTTTGGTAAGTTTTTATTTAAAATAATAAATATAAATATGTATTTTTATTAAAATTAAAAATATTATTTAGAAGAGTGGTTAATGAATGCTTTAATCCTTAGTGGTATGATCATCTTAAGAGCTTTTGGTTTTAAGCCTTTGAATAATTTAAAGCTAAAATATTACATTTTACCAATATTGGATAGAATTTCTGTATTAATCATAAACATGTTTTCCATGTTGATGTTTGTAACTGAATAAAATCTTAACTTAGTTATTTTAGATGGATAGGTATAATAAGACATGATTATTGAGATGTCTGATATTAATGGAGCTGTATACTAGTATTACTTTTTAGTTAGATCAGTTTATGGCTACAAAAAAATGCTAATAACACATAAAAATACACAAATGCTATTAACAGGAAAAGACAAATTTTAATGTAAATGTTCTCTATTTTAGCTATAAGAGCACTGGCTTCAAAACTAGTGGAGCAGTGGCTTAAAACAGTTAAAGGAGAACAAGTTACAACAATTAATATCTCAGATATATCACAAATAATATCAGATGCTCAAGTAGAAGTAAAACCTGAGATTATTCAAATTGATACGTCAGATACTGAGGTTGAGAATAAACCCAATGATTTAGATACCCCTGTTACTGTTGAAAATGGTATTACAGATGAAAGGTCTGAAACTGATTCGATTAATCCAGCAGATGTTAGCTTACCTATTGAAAAAGAAGAGGATAATGAAGCAGACACTTTACCAGTTTTGAAAATAACTTTAAAAAATGGTAAACAAGTAGTTTCTCAAGTTGAAGATGAAATTAGGGCACAAGATTATACACCTGAGAAAGATAAAAGTAAAGAAAAGCATAGAAGTAAAAGTAAAGACAAAGTGCATGACAAAACCAGAAGTAGTAGTTCATCTAGGTCATCTGGATCATCTAGGCATTCTAGCAAATCAAGTGATAGACACAAAAGTAGCCATAAAGATGGCTCTAGTAAGCATAGTAGTAGGGATAAATCAAAAGAAAAAGATCGTAGTTCTTCTCATAGTTCCAAATCTAAAGTTATTAGTAGTAGTAGTAGCAGTAAAAAAAGTTCTAGTAGTAAATATAAAGATGATAGAGGTGATAAATTTTCATCTGACAGAGAGAAAGGGAAAGATAAAGAGAGAAAGTTATCTACAGAAAAAATGGAGGAAAAACATACAGTTCCATCAATACAAAAACTAGGTAAAATTCCAAAGCTGAGTGATGTAAAAAAAGAAAAACCTTCAATATCAATTGAAGTAAGAAAACCAGATGAGCCAAAACCTAAGACTGTAAAAACATTTAATTCTAAATTTAGGAAACATGGTCTTGAAGAAGAGATAAAGCCACCTCTCTCTAGAGCAGCATTGTTAAACAAAAAACCTGTTCCTGTATTGCCACCAACAGTTTCTATTCCTAAGAGGCCGTCACCTGTTCATAATGAAACTCCTCCAGAGAAAAAACTGAAAACCATAGATATTACTGAAAAACCAGGATCTATAAAATTAATCCCACCTAAACCAAAACGTAAGTATTATTTCAAATATGTTATATTGAACATTGTACTCAAATTTTTTATTTTTTCAGGGCACCATGATGAACAAGATCAGCTGGTTCTAGTTACTAAATTTAGAGAAATTTTTATTTGCAATTTTAAGTGTGGTAAGTCTAAAATGCATAACTTGATGGGTCCCACAATATTTGTTTTGAAGTTACCTGTAAAGAATTTATTTCAAATAAAGGTTAAATTTGATAAACATCTTTCGTTGACTATTAACCTGAATCTGTTCAAAGACTTCATACTGTGGTGGACGGGCAGGCAATACAGTTAGAACACCCGAGGACTCATCACAGGCCATTCAGAAGCGAAGCTGCATCTGACACTATAATAGGACTGTGCCTATGGAGACATGAAGTAACATCATACTCTAAATTTAAAAAAAAATACATTATGGCAGTTCACTACTTGATACACAGGGCAAATAAATAAAAACGGATTTAAATGATCGTAAAAAGTCATTTAAACAAAAATGCATGATAAAGCTTGTAAAATTGATTTCAACAATATTTAAAAAGGTCTGTCGCAATATTTGAGCAAACTATGATTAGGAAAGTCATGAAGTCAATTATTTCAGTATCTAGTAGTGTTCAGATAGCAATTATATTGAGCATCTATTTGACGCTCTGGTACTAGGAAAGGAAGGAAATGTTGTTTATGGTAGTTCGATTTGTCTTTATATTTGCAAAATCTGTATAAAAAAAAGATCTATGTGGCATACGAAATAGGCGAAATTCTTTACAGTATCTAATCATATTTATTCTCCATATATAACCATATTTGCTGCACAGTAAAACTAATCATGAAGTGAACATTTAATTAAAGTTCAATAACTTTCATATTATATAACAAAAAGGTTAACAACACTTGAAAACGTATCAATGGCGTTTTTGCTGTTGTTAAAATTTTATAGATATATTTTAAGAGATGCAAAATACAGTTCTTCAGCAGGCCTGTATTTAACTCTTAAAAAAAAAATCTTGCTTACAATTTATAGCTGTCAAAATTACGCGCGTTCCGAAATAAACTTATGATTGTTAATTATTTTGAGAAGCGTTCCTTGAATCATCATGAGCAAATAAGCCTAGTGTTAAACTTAGTGTCTTATGATTCATGATTTATTAATTCCACGAATTTTATAGATATGCAATAGATAGAAGACAGTTACAACTATACAAGAAAAAAAAATACCATATTATATAAACTATTTGCTTAAGGTTTTTTATAATAGTTTCAAATAATGGATTAGATTAATTGTAGAAGTTAAAGTAACTCCGACGCAAAACTCGTGTATCAAAAAATTATACTTAACGAAGGAATATCAATAAAAATGATAATCTCAATTACCTCTAGATGATATTGCAGCATTTTATAACGATATATGTACATTTATTTTAATTAGATGATGTACCACGCACGTACCTAAATTTAAATGAAAATTTAAAGACATTGGCGCTACAGCTATTGCATCAAATTTCGATTATTTGATTACTTTATCTGTAAATTGATGGTGAGAAGATGAAATACGTGGTGGATGAAAGGTTTAATAAAACATTTCTTATAATTCTTCACGATTTTTCATTATTGAATACAAAAATGTGTTTAGTTGAAATTCGAAATGATTAAGTTTTATGTTCCGTTAAGTGTAGTTTAGCATAGATCGTTAACTGGAATCACTAGAACTGAAATCCTATAAAGATTCATCGTTACGGCTACTACAAATTATTAAATCTGCGAGATATCTTAATTTCTGTAGTATTTTCAAATACTTCGAGATATACCGACAATATTATCTTCATAGACACTACTTTGTAAATGCAACCTCGTCTTCAAATTTTTAGACTACCATGATAAGTGATTTAGTAAGTGTGTGTGTGTTTTGTTGACTGAAAGTTGTGCACACTTTAGTAAGAAGTGGTCGGTTTATACGTATGTAATCGTCGTATATAATTTTTGAATTAACGGATAATATTACTAAAGGATTTTATTATTATAGTTTATAAAAATTATAATTTCTTTTGTTTCGTAATCATTTCGTAATAAAAAGAAATGTAAAATAAATATGGTGATAAGTCATCCCAGTCAATAAATTATTTAGAAAGATAATAGGCAGTCTCCTAAACAAAATTATGAATGCACGTTTTTGATAGGTATAATTTTTCTGACAAATATATAAGGAACATATATCGTGATCTAATTAATGACTGAACTAATTTCTTTATTATACTTTAATATAGTGATATACCTATTTGCTTCTATGCATATCTATTAATAATAGTACTACTAACTCAAATTTTTAATCTTTTATTATAACACCGTAATTTTTTATTTATTTTTAAAATGTTTTGAATGGTTGATGAGCAGTACTGAGAAATGAACATTCTAAAAAATATATTTAGTAGTTATATATATTCATCTGTATATCATTTGCTTGCTAAGTGATGAGTGATTTCAGACCTAGCTGACTTCTGCGACCGTTTCAATATTATCTAGTGACTTTGGAACTGAATAACTCAAACCTCGCACTTCATAAATATTTCGTACTTCTCGCTTCTCGTAGAATGACTTATATTGTTTAATATCAAATAGATTTTATCCAGATTGTTTGCATTCTATTACTGGTTTGGAATGTAGTCCCTAACTGACAAAAACCGGCAAGAAAATTTGCAGTTGAAAAAGATATATTAAAATGTGTTATATGACCTTTTATTATTATATTAAACTGCTTATATGAAGAGCATACCGTCACATTCATATTACTAATATTGTCTCTTCGCCGGCGTAAACGAGGTCTTATTGAGGTGTTTGCGGTTTATCGTAGCTACCCGTCACACCTAAATGCGTTATTCCTAGTGACTGTTGTATCCACGAGTTCTTTAACTGCCACACTTTGCCGTAACCCATGGTCCTGTCGAACAGGGGTTCACTTTAAGCGTACCTCTGCCTCTATCATGAAGATTCAGCATTGCCCTCCATATATGTAGTTCTCTTCATGCTGATGTACTCTGATGTCTCTCTGTTTATATGTGTATGTTAGAGCTAGCAGCATTTATTGACATAGTGATCAATAAATAATTTATCGATGTTACTATGAATGCACGAGAGAATCGATGTTTTCTACAAGGATTAATTACGATATCTTCCTGTTACCCCACATTATTAGATATGCAAATTAGCTCGTATAAAGATTAGTGTTGATACTGATTGATGAAAGAGCTAAACTTCATTACAATTGTATTGTTGGATTATACTGGAATGGTCCAGATTATCGAACACATAAGTTTTCATCAAAATAGATCAAAATTGTCTGTTTAATGAAGACTCTTTTTTCTTTTGTTCGGTGTATATTTTATTTAACAAAGATCAATTAATTACCCACGATTTCGGTAGCGCCAACTTAGCGTTTACGTAGCCTTAATTTAATATGTTTTTTTCCCTTTACTTGAGCCAAAAACGATTTTTTATCCTATATGTTACCACCGTGGTTAAGGTTTAATCGTGCTAAATTTCTTCATTATTATATCAGCCGTGAAAACGTAACAGACAGACAGAATGCATTTATAATATTAGTGTGGGTGGTAGACTTGTTAATAATACTTGTATAACGAATGCCCGTACTTTTTCGAACTCTGATTTCAACCTTTTTCAACTAAATCTGATTTTCAACCGATTTAGATAAGACGAAAAATTATCATGAAGATAGTGTAATATAAAAGGGTTACGTTGCAATCTTTTAAGTAGTACTTTGTTATATAACAATGGTCTAAGGTTCTAATAGGAAATAAAAGAATAGAAATTTACAAGTATTTTAACTTTATGAATATTAAGATTTTTTTTTTGCTGTTATATTCACGTTAATTTTTTTTTAATCATTTATGTTGACTTTTTTTTCTAAAAAAAAAAGATATTCGAAAAATTTAATATTTATTCATGATTAATTGATATGATGTATAGAGCGGTCAAATAAAAGAGAAATTACCATTTAAAACTTTTTAATGGGCTCTTTAAGGTTTATGAAAGATTCTAGAAATATCTGAAATGAGGTGTAATCAATAATGATAAATTAGGGGCTTCATATAGGGAATATATATTAATATTTTAATGCCTATATATTGCTATGTTAATTTTTTATTCACTTATATAAATAAATATGAAAATGCCTTAAAATCGATGGATTGAAAACTCAGATACGATGGGTTTTCAGAGGTTCGCATTTCTATGGACTTGATTTTTATTATAATACTTGTAGTATCCACAATTTCGTTCACGCCAACTAAAGCGTTTAAGAACCTTCAAAAACGCAATAAGGATTTTTTTCAATGTTATCGAAAGAGAAACTGGATTTTGTGGTTACCCCATCAACCCCCACCCCGTAATTAAGCTTCAAATTTCAATAATATTAGCTCAGAGGATTAGCCGTGAAAGCGTAACAAACAGACACTTGCTTTTATAGTATTAGTATATATATAATGAAACCCAGTTGATATACATCAATGAAGTTTCAATAATACGAAAAATATTTTTTTTATTATACAGCGTTCAGTTACTACCAAACATTGGTTTTAGTCAAATATCCAATGTGAAGTGAAGTAACTTAATATGACGGTATTACGGATTTAAGGTTTAAACTCAACTCAAATTATGACTTGAATCTTCAACTTTAGGTTGGATCGGAAAGAGGCTACAACTACAATGATCCTGATGATGTTAAAATTTTAACAACATATTTTTATTCTATTTTTTTTTTCTTGTTTTGTTCAGGGCATAATAGTGTTTGTTACGCCGCTTATTTTTAAAACTGGAATATTTAGTACATTTTATAACGATGCTCATTTGGATTTGATATCGATAGATGTACATTAGTTATAACGTTGACGTCGTTCGCATCAACTTGAGCGTTAAAATACCCTTAATTGTGTAAAAGCAGGATAAAGTATAAAGAGGTTTTTCCTCTTACCGTGAGCAAAACGTGATTATTTTTACCTTATACTGAAGGTACCAGTAACTTCGGACCAAACTTTATTTTTTTAAAGGAAAACAAGATTTTTATCCTATATGTTAGCCCGTTGTTAAATAGTGCTTAATTTCATTAATATCAGCAGATTAGTCGTAAAAACATAACAGACAGACTGATGCATTGATAATCTTAGAATGACTTACAATGGCCCGTTGGCGCAGTTGGCAGTGACCCTGATTTCAGCTCCTTGCGTTGCGAGTTCGATTCCCGCCGAGGGCCAACATTTTCTATAAATAATTTGTTGGTTTTTCGAGTCTGGGTGTATTTATATATATATTTATATTATATAAGTATGTATGTAAAATTTTATATGTTTATATTCACCAGTCGACTTTCACCCATAACAGGTTAATACCTGTTATCGTTACTTTGTGGATGGACACGCGCATGTGAAACGTAACAGATAGACAGATTTGTATTTGTAACAATAGATGATGATGAAATGATAAGCCCTATTATATATATTTACTTCTATATCGTAAATAAATCCATTTAACATTATTATGTTCACATTTATGCATTCGCTAGAGAATTTTTATGAAACCAATAAGTCTTATGGATCACTTACAGGCACAGTACTCAAAATTGTTTTTTAAGATTCGATGTCGGATTTTCAATATCGTTAGTTTTTTTTTAATATATTATCCTTTGATACTGTAAAAACCCTTACTAAGAAGAGATCAAAATCAAAAACTCCGCTTTGTATATTAGGAATCCTCATAAGTAATATAACTAAATTTATATATAATTAAATAATAAATAAACAACCCATCAATATGCATTTTAGACTCTATTTATTAAATGTAATTAAGTTCGAGCTTCTGACAGGATCTAATTGAATGTTTTTTTTTGTTACAGCTATGGTCCTGCAGGAGAGTGATATGTTTATGGATGCATTAAACGCATCTGCTACAAATAAGAAGGAACCCAAAAAAAGAAAACGACGTACAAGCGGTTCAAAAGATGTTTCAATCGAGGGATCTCCCCCGCAAACACCAACCGCTCTATCAAGTCCGAATAGTGAAAGTAAATCAGTGCCTCCAAGGTTTTACCAAGATACACTTGATGAGGAAGACAATAAAGCTAAGAGTCCAGATACTAAGAAATCTACTGATATTAAGGAAAGTATAGAAAAGGATTCATCTGAGGAAAAAGATTCTGAAGAGAATGTGGAAACGTCAGAGCCACATACATTAACAGTAAACGGATTAAAGGGTGTGCTTTGTTATCATAAACGAAAAGGTCCCAAGAAAAGCATAAGATGGAAGCCGGATCCAGACCTTGAAGAAATTCAATACTTTGAACTTGATGAAACTGAAAGAGTAAATGTTACAAAGACTTTTACGGATATGAAGTATTTAGAAAGAATAAATGAAAGAGAAGCGTTCCAAAAAGCTAGGAACCTCAGTAATGATGACGTCATGGAAGAGAGGACTAGTTGGAGACCATTAATACCACTTGATGTTGAGGGCCAAGTTCCAATTGAACATGGTAAAAATAGCAAAGAAAAAGATATACAAGCCATTCGCCAAAAAGGTACACTGCAGCCTTTGTATTTCCACAAAGCTATGATACCCGACTCCCCGCATGAACCGGATCCTGAGACTCATACGTATTCTGAGCCCGTAGTTATACCTCTTGAAGATGCTACAGGAAATCAAGACAATATTAGTGATTTCAGGAATATGCCATGGCCAGAACCCAAAGGCACTGCACCTCCAACAAATAATAACACAATGAATGTACCCACTATATTCCCAACGGGGATGACGCAATTTCCAAATAACTTCCCTCCAGCACAATTTCCTGTTGTATCAGGATTTCCTCCAGGACAACCAATGATGCCAGGCGATTGGCAAAACGGAGTTCCACAATTAATTCCTAATGGTTTGCAAGGGCCACCTATTCCGGCTCCAGGAATGCCACCAGGAGCCATGCCCCCAGGAGCCATGCCCCCAGGGGCCATGCCTCCAGGAACCATGCCTCCAGGCCCCATGCCTCCGGGAAGTTTGCCTCATGGCATGATGGTACCACCTGATAATATGATGATAGGTCCAGAAATGTTTGGTGGCCCAAATCCTATGTTCCCCGTTCCACCAGAAGGTTTCAACATGCAGCAAAACATGTTTCCACCTGTTGACTTTAATATGGCTGGTCCTCCCGGTCCAGATGGATTCCCTGTTCCTGGAAACTTTAGAGGTGCTATGCGAGGTCGTGGCATTGGCGGACACTGGAGAGGCAAGCAAACTGGCAATTGGGAAGGGTTACAAAGAGGCCGAGGTGGTCGCGGTGGTGGAGCTCGTAAAGCCGTTTGTATTTATTTTCAAAGGAGAGGGTCATGTCGACAAGGCGATAATTGTTCATTTTTGCATCCTGGTGTCAATTATCCATATTGAAATTTAAGCATAAATCTATTTAAATGTAAATAAATGTAGAATACTGACTGGGTAAAAAGTAAATATTAAATACCTGGTTTCGAAAAGACTGTCTAATGTAAATAGTTATTTTTTTGTATATACTGTTAAGTCGTAACTAGATTACAAAAAAGTGCAAATAAACAAAGTAAGAATTTACACATGCTTTTCACTTTACACTACACACAAATTGTATGCAGAATATATTTTTTAATGTAAAAATATTAAGGAGCACCTATATAAGCATGTTTTTTACTTTCTCTTTTTGTAAATTTTGCAATAACTTAAATATGACTGGGTTTGTAACTCTGTCGTTTTTAAATTGTCATAGTACTGTAGTTTTTATTCTACAAAATATTATTACAAAAAATATTGAAAGTTTTTTAAAGGTGCAATACAAACCATGCCCTCTTGGAATGGTCCTAAGAATGCTGGCAACGTTTTCGCGAAAAATCGCTAAGCTGATTCTTTGTGCGCAAATGAAGTCAGCCCCATAGATTACAGGGTACATAATGAAATAGATGGTGTATATATATATATATATATATATATATATATATATATATATATATATATATATATATATATATACCTTTATATGTATATATATATTCATATTCATATACATATATTTCTAGACATTTTGATGATTATATAATCAAAGATTTAACATTTTAACGACGAAGCATTCACTCGATTTTATAACTGTAAGCAACCTTTATTAAATTACCAAAAACTATTCATTCAAACTAACTGGAAATTAACAAAAACGATTTGTGTAACAAATGCGGATTGTAGCAAAATAATTATATCATTATTTTTATGTATCTTAGAAGGCAAAACGGGGGTTTTTATAATATGTTAACTTGGTATATATAAGCTAAAATGTACCAAATTTTATCGATATTGCTCAAGCGGATTAGTTGTGAAGGTAAAACAGACATACAGTTTTACATTTATAATATAGACTTCGGAGACCCTTTCGTACGATACGAAGTACTTTTTTGATAATTGATCTAGGTAGGTATAAGATTTATATTTCACTGGCGACTTCGGTACCGAGAAAAAAGCTAACGCTAAAATAAATCTGATTGACATCTAACATACTGTTGCATTCATAATAATTAAGTATGGATGGATGTCATAAAATTGCCGAATACCGCATAATAAAGTACAGTTTTCGAGGACAGTCGATAATGTACACTGAAAGAACATATAACTGTCTATGTAATAAAAGCTAATTATAATTAGCTATAATAATTATTAATTATTTATGAAGTACATATGAACCATAGTCAATTAAAATTTTGGACCATCGAGTGAAAGTCCGAAAGATTTTTAATTGACCTTCTTTTATATATGTCAATATGCGTGCGTCATAATGTTACTAGTTCAAAAATATAACCCTTCAAAAACTTGAACTTTTTTTGTAAGTATGTAAACATAATTTATTATTTTATAAATTTATACAAAAAATTTCGTGTTAAGAAATTGAATGTGATTTATATAATATTACATTTAAAAAGTCTTTTATCTGGCTGTCTAATCGTGAACGAGAAAAACAATATCTCCACTGTTATCATCAATCAGTAGTCAATTTAGGAGTAGGCAGTCAATTTAGTTCCTCTGTTTTAGTCATGGACTTCGTTTATTTTCTTATGTTTAATGACATAATTTTTTAATGGATTAGCCGTTAAGTTTTCAAATATCTGGTGAATATAGATTCAACGGCCCAAAGGACTTTAATTCTTTTCAGAGTTTGACTTTTTTTTAAGGACAATTTATATCTGATCATTAAATTTCAAAAATTTATACTAATCACGTAATTTTAACTGTAACACTGTGTTATTAATAATTTCTTAGTTTAAATAGATACACTATTTTGAAATATAGTCCGTCAAGAAAGTCGTGAAAAAAAAGGAGGGCGCCACTGTTTTTTACATGGTATCTCTATATACTTCGATTAATAAATTTTGATACTTCATTTGAAAAAAAAAACAAAAGTAATAATAAAATTATTTTGCTGTAATCCGCGATGAAGTAAAATAGAAAATATATATAATGCTAAATGTAGAGTGGACAATCGGTTATCATACCTGATACAGGCAGGATTCGTAAAAAACACATGCACAAACCTCCACCACCGCCACCACGATACACAAGCACTATATACGTTCACTTTCACAAACTCAACAATCGTTTCGCCCCGCAACCGAAGCATCATCAGGAGATAGAAATCGCAAAGCCTTTGCTTTGCGATTTTGTGCATGTAATTTTTACGAATCCTGCATGTATCAGGTATGATAATCGATTGTCCACTCTACATTTAGCATTATATATATTAGGTCCTTACAAATGAAATTGGCGTTTTCTATGGGAGGAACATAAAGTCGTTTTTTTAATGAAATATATTTATTTAATCAAAGTATGTACCATTGCTATGTATGCACTTTTGCCATCTCATAGGTAGTTCATTGATCCCCTTACTAAAAAAACCATTCGGGCGGGAATCAATAAAATCTTTGAAGGCGGTTTGGACTGCCCCATCGGAGTTGAATTTTTTTCCTTGTAAGTAGTTATCCAAATTGCAAAAAAATGGTAATCTGTTGGAGCAAGGTCCGGAGAGTCCGGTGGATGTCTAAGACATTCTAATTGAAGCTCCTCTGATTTGGTAGCCGTCTGTTGTGCAGTGTGTGGTCTAGCGTTGTCCTGAAGCAGCAGTGGCCTAGAGCGATTGACCAGCCTCGGTTGTTTAGCAGCTAGCTTTTCCATCATGGTTTGCAGTTGCTGACAATAGATATCTGCCGTAATCGTCTGACCAGATTTAAGATTAAAGCTGTAGTGAACGACACCGGCACTAGTCCACCAAACACTTACAAGCAACTTTTTTTTAGTCAATTTTCGCTTAGGGCAGGATTTGGCTGGTTCGCCAGGGTTCAGCCATTGCGATGAGCGCTTCCGATTATCGTAGAGGATCCACTTTTCATCACAGGTAATGATTCGATTTAAAATTCCTTCATTATTGTGCCGGTTGAGTAACGTAACGCAGCAGTCGACGCGCGTTTGTCGGTTTGCTTCACTCAATTCATGAGGTACCCACCTTTCAAGCTTTTTCACCTTCCCAATTTGCTTCAAGTGGATTAGAATAGTTTTATCACTAACACCGGAGCCTGCAGCTAACTCGGACGTGGTTTGCGATGGATCCGCTTCCACGATAGCCTTCAATTCTTCATTATCAACTTTGGTCTCCGGCCGTCCACGAGGCTTGTTCTGCAGGTCGAAATTTCCAGAACGAAAACGTTGGAACCAAAAACGCACTGTGTTTTCTTTTGCGACACCGTCACCATACACATCATTAATCCTTCGAGCCGTTTCTGCAGCACTGGTGCCACGGTGGAACTCATACCTACTCGTAAAAAACGCGATATTTCATGTTTTCCATTTTGTAAACAGAGTGACACAAATAAAAAACAAAAGAAGAAAAAACAAATGAATTAGAGGGTTTGAAACACAAATGCATGAGTAAATAGCTGTATGAATTTGAATTTGGAATTCCTAACCATATAATAATAATATTTGAGATCAAAGTGGCCAGTACGACAAAACGCCAATTTCATATGTAAGGACCTAATATTTTCTATTTTACTTCATCGCGGATTATAGCAAAATAATTTTATTATTACTTTTGTAAAGATATATTATATTTTGTATAGATCTCCGCAAAGTAACGCCTAATTCTATAAAAAAAAACAGTTTATGATAATATTATTTAATTAATCATAGTCAAATTCAGAATCAAGGTATTCAACTCCTGAAATGTGTCCTGAAGATCCAGCACAAGGAAGTTGCTCCATTTCTGCATCTTCAGATTCACTGGAACTGTCGCCTACTGTTATGATCTGTTGGTCTATATCATTATACAGAGTCCCACCTCGAGCATAATATTCATTTTCAATTTTAATGACATGGTCAGTACAATTTTTCCATTCTTGTGGGGTAACTGATTTGAATGCTTCTTCTGCAAACTTTACAATATTTTGACCACCAACATTTTTTTGGGCAATACGCTTTTTTAAGATGGCCCAAACCAGTTCAATGGGGTTGAGATCACAATGATAAGGTGGCAGTCTTATCACTGTATGCCCATGTTCCCCTAAAAGCTCATCAATGTGGTACACCGGTTCAGGTTTATGTTTTTTTACTAACATTAATAAGGACGGTTTTCTTAATGTGGCATCAAATAAAATATTGTTTTCACGTAACCACATTTTGATCTCTTCAACACGTGAACTAGATGTCGGAGCCTGGTGAAAAGGTTCAATTTAGTAATCAAATTTCAGATTGTACATGAAGCATACATAATGATAAAGAATGTGACAATAAGAAACATAATATGTAAAAAATAGTACCTTGTTCATTACAACTGAATGATATGGGGCATTATCCATAACAATTATTGATGCTTCAGTTAAATTAGGTATTAACTTTTCAATTACCCATTTTGTAAAATTATGTGCATTCATTTCAGAATGGTAATCTTCAGTCTTGTTTTTACCACTAAATATTAACAATGCATTATTCACAAAACCTTTTTCACTACCAGCATGCAAAATTATCCACCTTTTCCCTTTAGATACATTTTGTTGAACGCCAGAAATATTTATAGACTGCCAACATTTAGTTACTTTGTAGGAGTCATGAATATAACTTTCATCTAAATAAATTATGTTTTTTTGAAGCTCTTCTGGCAATCTTCTATTTTCAAGAATTTGCTTCAAATAATATTCACGTTTTGAAGCTATAATTGGCTTTTCTATAAGCGCCAGTCTATTTGTTTTGCATTTTTTGAACTTAAATCCAATTGAATGTAATATCTGTCTGAGAAGTTCATGGCTGCCATCAAAATCTAAGTCTTGTTTCACCACAGCTAATAGTTTTCTTAGCGTAGGTACTTCTTTTTTGACTGTGTAGAAAAATTGAACTTTTTGACGAATGGCACATAGACTGAAATCAAATCGGTTTACTACTAGGTCGGCCCTTCCTTTTTTTCCAGGCGTTACAAATTTGCCTCCATTTTTCATACCCTCGTCCACTATACGTCGAACGGTGCTTTCAGAAACACCTGGAAGAAAAAAAAAATTCAAACATTGTAATAAAAATACGAAAGTATCAAAATTTTCTAAGCGTGGTAATATAGGAAAGCTATACCTACAATACAGTGTTGCCATCTTAGTGGATTTTCCACTAAAACTGGTGGTTTTAACTACCCACTTAGTGGCCAAATATTGCTTTTAGTGGCTAGTGGTTTTTTTTGGTGGTCTTGGTAAAATATATTAGCAGTTAAAAAGTTAGATTTACTTCCATTTTACGATGATTTTTATATATCTGTTCGTTTTCCTTTTTGAATATGCATATATACATTGGTGTACAAGCTTAAATCCGCTGTTTGCTCATGGTTGGTGTTGAATGATAATGAACATATGAATCGGATATGACCATGCCAAATTTTTATTTTTAAGAGTACGACCTCGGTCAACAATATTGAGTCAACATTATTTGTAATTTCATACAAAATACCTAATTCATGAGAATCCTAAACAAAAAAAAATCAAAATTACTTAGAGACGCTCAACTGTTAGATGCTACTCCATACCGCTTATTTACCAGAACTGGCCCCATCCGACTATCATCTGTTTTCGTCGGTGTGCCATTTGCTCGCTGAGCAACAGTTCGATTATTACGCGAGACGTCCAAAATTGGCTCGAAAAATGGTTTAGCTCAAAAAACGAACAATTTTTTTTTGGTATGTTATCCATAACCCAGGTAATAACCTGAGAAATGACAAAAATGTATATTATGAATGAAGTTATCTTTTTTCCTTCCTATGAAAAAATGGTTTTTTTAAGAAAAAAAAAAGCGATACCCTTAGCTTGTATACCTGGTAGATATTTACTTTGCTTGAGTATGCATAACTGATCGGCAAGAATTAGTCGTCTACGTTTCTCTACACGCGAGGATTTTCCACCTAATATTTTTCCAAACTTATACTTTATACATGGGGATTTCACACTTCATATTTTTTTCTGAATACTTATACTTAGAAGTTAGAAGGGTTCATCGTTCAGTAACGCTCATGGGCTCACAATTATTAATTTTGGTTTGTATTAACTGAGCGCATTTATTAACGCGTAACTATGCAAAAATCACAATATACGCAACGGGATTCTTGGCTCGTAGGTATCTGAAATACTACGGGTCGAGTAGCTAAATGTAAATTTTGTGATATTAATTTGTTAATTTTTTAATAAGTAATAACAAAGGAAACTTATTATTTGTATATTTATTTTCTTTCATAAAACAAAAATTGTTTTAGTGGAAAATTTAGCGGTTAGCGGTCATTTAGAGTGTAAAATTTCTGTTTGTTAGTGGTTTTCTGGTGGTTTTGATGGTTGAATCTAGTGGGAAGCTTATTGAACTGTTGGCAACACTGCTACAATAACATAACCTTTTAAAATTCTTAAACAATATTATCACAAAGCTAAAATATCACTTAAAAATGTACAATTTCATTTCTGTTACAGTGTCTAACATTAAAATACGAGTACATACCTGTTATTTTAGCTGTTCGACCGTAAACATCTCCCAAATCAGAAAATAACTTTCCCGTTTGAAATTCACTCATAAATTCTTGAAAAACCTTAAATATGATCTGTCTCGTATTACTTTTATAAACAGTGCGATTCATTTTAACCACAAAACGGTTAAACGATAAGAAATATTCGCAGTAATTAATAAAAATCCAGTAAGCTAACCACAATAACCTCTGATGTGACAATTGATGTACTCAGTTAGACAGGAATACAGTGTTGCCATAACAAGTAAAAGCTTTAGTTCTCAAAACATTCTTTTCATGACTTTCTTGACGGACTATATGTTATAAAATTGAGTTTTTGTTCTAACTATTCTCAAAAATGCTTTTGCACTTTTGCAATATGGTAAAGTGAATATAGTACAAGCTGAAAACGGATTCAGAAGTTATTAGCTGATTATATGATGAAGATAGGATTACTAATGAAAACAAAAGAGTATTTTTGATAGTCATTTCTAAAAAAAAAACAGTTTACCGTCGATTCAACAAAAACTCCTATTAAGTAGTCTTACAACATTTTTTAAAATATTAAGTAAAAACGGATATTTTATATATGAGATTATTTTCAAAATATTATAATACCTAATTCAATACAAAATTCATAATTCAAGTCATTTAATTAAACAGTTGAATATATTTGTTTTACTGTAAGGAGTTATTTGTCTGTGACCACATTAATTAACATACAACATGGCGGTTCATGGAAGCTTCCCTAAATATTTCATTGCGATTTTGTAAAACGGCGATACGTAAATTAGATTGAAGTAAATATTATATTTTTAAGATATTAAAAGCACAGCAGAGTCTTCTTCAGTTTCGCAAACGGTTAGCTTCTTACAATGCGTCGTAAAAGTGAACGAACCACTAGTAAGAAATCAAAATCTCCGGACAAGAAAGAAAAGGTGGAAAAACCAAAACATACTAAAACAAGACGTCGAAAACAGTCATCATCATCAGCAAGTGAATCTGCTGATGATATAAAACCAGTTGAAACTGCCGGAAATGAAACCAACACAGCTGACCCGCCAAAGCCTGAGAAAGACGAGATTTCGAAAGAATCACAGGATCAGGTGTGGCAAGTTAAGACAACGGAAGGTTCTGGTGATGTAGGTGAAATCCAAAAATTAAAGTTATGCTTAGCGCGGCCTTCTTCAACGCCCGAGAGAGTAGATAGATCACCTAGAAGTAAAAGAAAGCATTCTCGTGCTACAAGCTCCAGTGACACTCAAAGTGTAGAAGGAGAGGACAAAAAAAAATCAAAACGTCGTTCCAAACGTAACAATGAGTCGAAAGATGTTGAGAAAAATGACGAAAACCTGGGAGATGATTCAGAAGTAAAAGATGTATCTGCGTTAAAACCATTGGATACCTCCGTTAGCAATCCTAACCAAGAAGCAGATCAAGAGTTAAATACGATTACATCTACTGATGACCCACCAATTTCTACAACAATCGAGGAAACAAAATGTGATAAAGCAGAATCAACAGAAAACGAAAATGTTGAAGCAAAGGCAGAAGAAGATAAAACAGCTGAGTCTGAAAATCCACAAGATACAGTTGAGTCTGAAGAACCAAAAGATACTGCTGAGTCTCAAGAACCAAAAGATACAACTGAGCCTGAAGAAGCAAAAGATACTGCAGAGTCTGAAGAACCAAAAGATACCACTGAGTCTGAAGAACCAAAAGATACAGCTGAGTCTGAAGAACCAAAAGATACAGCTGAGTCTGAAGAACCAAAAGATACAGTTGAACCAGATGTCACTTCAGATGGAGATACAGTAACTATAACTATGGAAACTGAGATAGAAAAAGATCAGAAAGAAAATGTATCACTGCCTAATGAAGATAGTCCAGTCCGAAAAAGGAGCCTTTCCACAGAGAGGTCAGAGATTTTAGAATTGCATGCCGAGGAGAATCGATGTGAATCTTCAGAAGTGAGTTTTAATGAATCCCAGGATGCAAAGCCGAAAACAACATTAGAGCAGGATGACAATGTGAGCAAATTTGTTCCAAGTGAGGTAAGTATTAATAAAAATACAACTGAAATTTCAGGGCAACCAGGGTCTCAAAATGAAGATAAATTAACTGTGAAAGGAAATGATCTAGATAATCCTATAATTGTAGATAAGAAAGCAGAATTAGATTCTAATCAGAAAGTTAGTGCTAATGATTCAGAAATCATAAATGTATTAGAAGATCATACAGAAAAAAATTCTCAAACTAATGTTGAAATTCTTACTTCACAAACTACAGAACATGTTCCAAATGGAGAAACAACACCATTGGTCATAAATAGAAAACGAAGGTGGGGTTCACGACCTAGTAAATTAACATCCCAAAAATCAATAACAATTTCCACTGATGTTCTCAAAGAGATAATACCTGATGTGAAACCCACTGAATTTGATGAAGTGATTGAAGAAAAAAAGCACAAGAGAATTGGAGTTCCTGAAAGAGTTGAGAGACCTATACTACCAAAAATAATAATTGATAATACAGAAAATTTAGAAATTAAAAAGAATGAAAATAAAATAGAGGATAAAGACAAGGAAAATGTTAAAGTCAAAGACTCAAATCTTGCATCTATTCGCAAAATTTCAATAGTTAAAGATCATGATAGTATTATTACTAGACCACCTAGTCCACCAAGACACAAACAGTCAAATATTTTATATATAACAAATTTAGTGAGGCCATTTACTTTGCCACAGTTAAAAAACTTACTACAACGAACAGGAAAAATTGTTGATAATGGCTTTTGGATTGATAGAATCAAATCTAAATGTTATGTAAAATATGTTTCTGAAGAGTAAGTACAGTAGTAGTTTTTGTGGTTTTTTGGTTATTTCATTATTATGATACATTAATGTTCTGTCATTCTATTGGTTACAGTCAAGCTGTAGAAACAAGGCATGCTCTCCATGGAGTAACATGGCCTGTTTCAAATCCTAAAACGCTACATGTTGATTTTTCTACTCAAGACGATTTTGACAAAGCTAAGACTAATGAAGATTCAGATAATGCTCAAGTTTCAACCATCCCTGGTACAGTTGAAGATTGGCTCCGGGAACAGGATATGAAAAGAGAGAAAGGGGAACTGGTAAGACATCATAAATAAAATTATCATAGAACAATCATACATACTATTGGTGACCTGCGTTAGATTATCCACCGGACAGTCTAATACAGGTCACCAGTGGTACACACCTGCATGAAAGTGGTAAAACTGAATAATATCATAATATGATCATCATAATCATGATTAATAGAAATATATCTTTTCATTAATTATTTACATGTTAATTTTAGAATATAAATAATAAATAAATATATAGGAAATTTATATTTTTATATAATGTATATTTTTTTCAAGATTCATGTGATATGTTATGTATTTAAAGTTTATTTTCTATTTAAAGGAAAAACCATGGGAACGAAAAACTGTAACACGTGAATGGGATGTTGGCAAAAATGAGAAAAGTAAGGAAATAAATCGACACGAAAAGGTACACAGAGATGAGAGACCAGTTGAGAAGAGAAGACATAGAACTCCTGAAAGAAGCCCCGAGCCAGGTAGTCCATTCTAGTATAAATGTGAAAGTCTGTTTATCTGTCATGATTTCACAAGTACTGAATGGATTTCATCTGTCTTTTTTTATAAGAGACAGTGATTCATTAGGAAGGTTAAGGTGTATACCTTGGAGATTACTTGAAATATGATGAAGAGCCTGGTGCCTGGGAGCTTACAGTGTAAACTCTTCCTTAGTCTTTTGAGATATATTTGGTCTCTCTTATTTATAAAGAAATACCAACAAATAGTCCACGAGTGAGGAGTCGTGAACCATATGTGTTGAACTAGTGGTCTCCATGAGGAGGCCACGATTTCAAACCCGGGGAGACACCGATGAGTTTTTCTGTTAAAACTTATGTATCTAATTGATAATTGTAATTTATAAAACGCTTTTCGGTGAAGGAAAACATCGTGAGGAAACCTGCATATCTCTAGAGAATTCTAGAGATATGTGTAACCTACCAATCCACATTGGAGCAGTGTGGTAGGTCTCAGCTCCAAACCTTCTCTCCAAAATCAGAGAGATGAGACCTATTCTCAGCAGTGGGATATTAACAGGCCGCCACTTACTTACTTTTTACCAACAAATATTATTAATACATATAACGAAAAATAATTTTACATTTTCTAATTCATTGAAATTTTAGTATGGTTCTCTCCCTCAGCCTAAATATATTGTAGATATCTTCACTACATATTATAAAACAAAGTCCAAATTTCCCTATGTACGCATAAAACTTTAAAACTACGCAACAGATTTTGATGCGGTTTTTTTTAATAGATAGAGTGATTCCAGAGAAAGGTTTGTACGTATAATAACATTCAATACAGGGTTGAGAAATACTGTAATTTTTGAGGTTTCTGTAAATAATTACATTTTTTTCCGCTTACATTGCAAACGCAGGCTAAACCCTACGAGATTTATCAAAATGATGTACTAAGTATTTTACACCTTGAAAAGGTCTACAGAAAAGTCCGCGATAGTATATGTCTATCTCTTATGGATAACCCACTATAGCATTTTTTGTCATTTACTTTTTACGAAAAATAATGCCTTAATTTTGAAGCAATTTTTATACAATACAGCATTAATCCTTATACGCCGTGTGGTATCCGGCTGAATAGAATAGTACCACCCTCATTTCTTACCGAGGTGTCGTAAAAGGCGACTAAGGTAAGTCGACCCGCCGTGTGGTATCCGGCTGAGTAGAATAGACCACCCTCATTTCTTACCGAGGTTTCGTAAAAGGCGACTAAGGTAAGTTGACCCACCGTGTGGCATCCGATTTAGTAGAATAGACCACCCTCTTTCTTACCGAGGTGTCGTAAAATACGACTAAGGTAAGTTGACGTCAGGCAGGCGGCCGGTCGTAAAAACGCAGCCAAATCATGTGACAGCATGTTTATAACATGCTGTGCCGACCCCACTTAGAGTGGGATAAGGGCAGGAGAATGATGACAGCATTAATCCTTATCCAATTAAGTACCTTAAATAAATATGTAGTTGATTTAATATAGATCAATATGGCCGTTTACAGCATGTAATTTAAGTGAACATTTTCGAAGATATTACAGATTTAAAATGCCGTGAGGACGCCGCGCTTCGCCCTAATAACACTTCGACTTTAGCAGCTATATCGCTCTTTCAAGAGTTTGTTTAAAGACATACTGTAATTAATTGTAAGAATAAAATACATAGGGAAAATGTAAAAGTAAATAAGTAAAAATGTACTATATGAATTTAGATATTACAAAGATAGCAGGAAATCTTCTTGGTATAGGGAAAGGAAATTGTTTTTCTCCAAATTTAACGCTTGCGGGCCACGGGCAGTAATGAATAAATCAAAACTACTGGATCGATTTTAGTCATTTTTTTACACTGACTGACAAGGGATATATATTTTATACCCTCGCGAAGCAGGGGCAGGCCGCTAGTTAATGATATATATTGTTTTAGCTCGGAAATTCAAGAAGAAAGAAGATGAGGCACCAGCCAAACTTCTCGATGACTTATTCAGGAAGACTAAAGCTACTCCTTGTATATATTGGCTTCCATTATCAGCTGAAACTGTAAGACAATCCATGTATTACAATTAATTGAATGCTTGATCCAAATAGCTGAATTCAAGTAGTTAATTTGTCACTTATTTATTAATTTCACCATTTTTATGTATGTGACATACACCTTATCGGCTATCCAAAACAACACTGAAATAAATTTATAATAACAAACATGTACTCACTTTCTTTATACATATTCTGCCAGATATATTTACTATTTGGAGACACTCATAAAACCATTCATATTATATGTACTTCATTGTATTGAACTTATTTTCCCATTTAACTTTTTTCCAACAAGTACACAAAATATTTAAAAGTGCATTGCTTACTATTGAATAGTAGTTACTACGTTATATTATTTTATGTAATATGTGAATCTAAAATATTTAGGGTTAACATTTATATTTTAAATAGATGTATATATAATGTGTAGTAAAATATGTAAATATGCTGAATGTTAGGTCTCTCTACAGTTTATTTTGCTTATAGAATATTTTTTTTTATTTTATATGTAGATTGCCATAAAAGAAGAGCAACGACGTCAACATATGGCTGAGCACGAGCGAAGACTGCAAGAGTTGCGTCGCACTCACCGAAGACATTAGCATGGTCCGTCTACCGCCGTACACTGCACATAACATACACACTAATAAACATGCATATACACATCCAAGCACACACATTCGTACACACAATATCACCCCTGTATTCTTTCAGGCAATTATTCTTACACTCACTACATGCACATAAGTACGTACATGTACACAAAGACAATACATTCATACTAAACATAAAATCATCATAATCTAACACTTAGCATTTTATTATTTAACGCTTTGGTCGCCATGTCGACATTTTTTTCCAGGTACTAGAACGCGCTGTCTCTAATGACAGTTAAAATATAAAATTAAATGTTGCTTGTTACTTATATTAACTGTACGTATAATGTAAGTTCAATTAGATTAAAAGAAAACTTCTACAATAATGAAGATAATAGTAATATGATGAAGCAGCAGAACAAATGAAATTTATATTGTACGAAATGTTATAGAAAGGGCCAACCTTGGAGGAAAAGCTTACATTTAATACGTCGTCGGAGTATCGTTGTCACTTTGGCCGTTCGTGGCAGACATGTGGATCTCCGCTCTGGAATTAGCTGCGTTCCCTGATTCATCTCAATTATTTAGAGAATCGGCGATGGAATCGATCAGCTGTATTGTATATACTTACGGATCATTAAAACGCAAAGGAAACTGACAAAAAATGTAGATATTAATTCAATATCAATGAAATTAAGTGTCAGCTGCAAGATATGAAGAAAAGAAATATAGTGCACCCTTATTATGATATTGTGGCATTTAATAATGTGCAAATTATGGAACAATACTACAAAAAAGATTAAACCTACAACATACAACACTACTGTTTTAAATTTGAAAATCTGTTTAATTTTTTTAAATGTCATCAAATTTGTATGAGCAAAAAATATGGTCTTTCAATATTATAATTCCGTTCCTTTGATGTCTATTAAACATTTTACTATTTTTATTGTTTTATTTCACGATAAATATATAAAGGACTACTTCTCTATTTAAGGTAAATTTAATTTATTTAAAAAAAGGCCATCAACAATATAAACACCACATAGATACAACTACACAATGTACAACGATTATTATAATTAAGTGCTATATTAGTTATAGATGGCAACAGCATGCGCAGATTGACAACAACTATATAAAGTGACAATGAACATAAACATAAACATAAATTTAATATATAAAAAGTAATATTTAATATTTCTTTCCTTGGGTTTAGTTCTCGAAAACGATCTATGGAAAATTTATAATAGAATATAAGTGAAAAAGAAATGACAAATTGATTCGGATCATTTGCTGTACATACTGTACATTTACACCAGTAAATGAACCAAAATATATGGGAGGTTTTTTTGCACGATTACTAATTTGTTACATCTTTTTAATACAATCTCCTTCAGAGAGTTGGTCATTAATATGACAAAGCATTGTGCAGGATTCGAGCTCATATTTGTATAACTTTTACAATATTAGCATATGACTTCTGTTACACTTTAATTTGAAAGGGTTTTTAATACAAAGTCAAAGGTACTTACTATTTCAATTCCTTTTTATTCTTTCGCTTTACTCAACTATACTTTACACTTAAACGGTTTCAACACTATTCTTCCTCGACGACAAGCAATGTCTCTTCCCGCTCTTTTTAAGATTCCCGCCCTGGCATCTTTCCCGCGCACACAACTGGTGGCGCCATCTCCCATTGCTTGTCGTCAATACACAATCTTAATTTATGAAATGAACTTTGAAAATAGAATGTTATTGACAACACACCATCTTAATTTATAATATCGCCGTTGATGATATAATGAAGAATATCTGGGTGACCGAGCTTCGCTCGGTAATTTTTTACAAAAAAAACCTTTAAAAAAAGAAAAAAAAAATATTTAGTTGGGATCGATCCTTGGCACTCACATTTCTCGAGGCTGTCCGCTAACCGAATAAGCTACGTCGACTTGACAGTTAATGGCGAAAATTCAATTCAATATAAATGTTAGTGTTTTTTAATGCCCAAAAATAGGGATAAAACAATATTTTTTTTACATAAAACCTAGCTAGATCAATTTTTCTCCCCCAAAACCTCCTACATGCTGAATTTCAGGAAAATCGTTGGAGCCGTTTCCGAGATTCGGAAAATATATATATATACAAGATTAACTCATTTAAATATTAAGATAATTGTGACTGTCATATTTTTAAGTGTCATTGAGTTGTTTAGAAAGAGTAAATGGGTTGACTCTGGGAAAACTGCTTTTTATTATTTAATAATAAAGGAGAAATATCGTCGTTTATTATATTCAGAAGTGGGATGTAACCTTAACTCACAAGTGGATAAAAGGAATATCTGGAAATTTAAAGAGTTTAAAGAAAAGACAAATGACGATCAATATCTTGAGACAACACGGAGAGTGCGAATTTCGTATACTTTGAGAAATAGTTGCGATATGCGATGCTATGGAATAAAAAATGGATTTTTTATTGGAGAGATTAATGATGGTAATTGGTATTCGGTTTATTAACTCTGTAAGATCAACGTGATGATGTGCTATGTGAGGCCTTAGCCGCGCCCGTGACTTTAGTTCGATGGAACTGTCAGCGAGAATGACGATTGTTCTCTGGATCTTTCCAGTAACGATTGTTTTTTAGACATTGGACATCTACAACGACTGTGAGCTAGGCTCTGCCTAGAAGTGGTGATTGTTCTATGAGCGTTATCGTTGCCACTAATTGAGTTGTGTTATGCCATGACAGTGATTGAAGGTGAGCTTAAGGTGCGAAATGCTAATGGTGCGAAATGCTAATGGTGCGAAAAGCTTAAGGAGTTGAGCATAAAGCGTGAGCTTAAAGAATTGAGCATAAAGCGTGAGCGTAGTCCTGTCATGTCATGGCATGTGCGGTTTTCCTTTACAGATTAAAAGAGTAATTACTGAGTTTAATGCCGATTGTTCTCAGTACAATCAGCATTCCGAATCGGTGGTAGATTCATTCCCAGAAGTCAACTTATGAGATTTGCGGGGTCGCAAATGTTGTCAGGATGGTCGACTGTTACATGTTTTTAATACAACCTCCTTCATAGAGTTGGTCATTAATATGAAAAAGCATTGTGGCTGTCATATTTTTATGTGTCATTGAGTTGTTGAGTAAGAGTAAATGAGTTGACTTTGGGAAATTGCTTTTTATTTATTGAATAAGTATAAATGAGAAATATCGTCTTTAATTATAAATTTTTATTTAAATGACATTTATTCAATGTAGTATTATTACGTTCTTCTGACTGTAAGTGCTGCTTCGAATATCTTAATTCCAAAAATTAGTTTCTTGCTCTGTTTGTTTGTGACTGAAAAGGAAGGCAACCACCTTTTCGAATTTATATGAATTTGTCAGGTCATTAATTTTTTTTGAGGTGACATGCTTGAAATAGTCGTTGCAAAAGATATTTCATGTAAGAAAAATTAAGGTGGTTGGACACCAGGCTATCCGAAATGTTTAGAAATATACTTAGTACATTCTAGTATGAAATAAACATAAGATATTGAGGGTATTTCAATGTGAGACATTCAAATGAACAACGCGTATTATTAAGAATTATTTTTACTTGACTACTTTTATTACAAATTAAATTGGTATAGATATTTTAAATTATACGTTCAGGTATCTAATCAATGGCGACCTAATAACATGGTCTTAAGAATTTGTACAATTATCTTATATCATCAGATAATCTTGTTTATCTGGGATAAGAATAAAATGTTATTACTTGATATAGTATAATAAAACAGTTGTGTTGGCGGATCGATACCGTCAACTAATGCAAATAAAATAGTGTAGTTTAAATAATAAAGGTAAGAAATATTTTTAGTATTGTTAATTGAGTAAATACAAGGAGAGTAGGAGTTTATACTTGATACAAGATCATTAATATATACAAGTTTACAAGTCCGGTAGATCTTTTTTGGGGCTCCATTGCTTAACTCATACACAGGGCACATGTCTCATGTACCTACTCATATTTTTTCTTAGTTAACAGAATTCCGTTTCCGTTGTGTGCTATCCGGCCGAGTAGAATTTACCACCCTCTTTACCGAAGTGTCGTAAAAGGCGACTAAGGTAGGTAAACTCACCGTGTGTTATCCGACTGAATTGAATTGACCACCCTCATTACCGAAGTGTCGTAAAAGGCGACTAAGGTAAGTTGACGTCGGCGGCTAGTCGTAAAATAACTAGCCAAAACATGTAACATTATGATTAAAACATGTATAACAAACGACGATATTTCTTCCTTATATTAGTATTCAATAAGTAAAAAGCAATTTTCCCAAAGTCAACCCATTTACTCTTTTCGCAACAACTCAGTGAATGACACATAAAAATATGACAGCCACAATGCTTTTTCATATTAATGACCAACTCTATGAAGGAGGTTGTATTAAAAACATGTTGTAACAGTCGACCATCCTCACAACATTTGCGACCCCGCAAATCTCATAAGCTGAATTCTGGGAATGAATCTACCACCGATTCGGAATGCTGATTGTACTGAGAAGAATCGGCAAGAAACTCAATACATGCTCTTTTAATCTGTAAACGAAAACCGCACTGCCATGACATGACAGGACTACGCTCACGCTTTATGCTCAACTCTTTAAGCTCAC
Source organism: Morpho achilles (assembly GCA_947086495.1). Classification (NCBI taxonomy): domain Eukaryota; kingdom Metazoa; phylum Arthropoda; class Insecta; order Lepidoptera; family Nymphalidae; genus Morpho; species Morpho achilles. The sequence goes on along the minus strand of CAMTZB010000007.1, from coordinate 8,404,433 downwards.
TCTTTACGCTCAACTCCTCAAATTCTTCGCACCATAAGCATTTCGAACCTTAAGCTCACCCTCAATCACTGTCATGGCATAGCACAGCTCAATTAGTGACAACCAACTCAGCAGATACACACGTAAACAGACTCGCAAATGATAACGCGCAAAGAACAATCACCACTTCTAGGCAGCGCCTAGCTGATAGGCGTTGCAGATGATTAACCGAATATCATTTATTATCATCATTAATCTCTCCAACAATGGTTTCAATATTTTCCATTGCAACTGCACATCGAATCATCTCTCAAATTAAACAAAATTTGCACTCCCTTTGACACCTGAAAATATTAGTCGTCATTTGTCTTTTCATTAACCTCTTAGAATTTCCAGATATTCCTGTTGTCCACTCTATCTAACGACGATATTTCTTCCTTATATTCTTATTCAATAAATAAAAAGCAATTTTCCCAAAGTCAACCCATTTACTCTTTTCGCAACATCTCAGTGAATGACACATAAAAATATGACAGCCACAACGCTTTTTCATATTAATGACCAACTCTATGAAGGAGGTTGTATTAAAAACATGTTGTAACACATGTTGTGCCGATCCCACTCAGAGTGGAATCAGGGCAGGAGAATGAGACAACAGAATTCCGTGTGTCTTTGTTGCGATATTTATGACTTAGGCATTTTTATAAGGTATTAAATATGTTCTTGGTATTAAATATGTTCTATAAATATGTATCTTGGGCTGCTTCAGACACTTTTCAATAAACGAGATAAGTGGCAAGTTTATCTCAGTCAAAACTGGCTGTCGTAGTCTTTTTGAATCAAGTATTCCTCGTAAACGCTAACTTGGATATTTTAACCCATGTGAATTTAAAATGATGATTCTGGATTTCTTAAAGATATTATAATTGTGCCTTTGACTAACGGTTTTATAATATCTGTTATCTTCTTAAAAAAACAGTACTCCTAAAATTACTTAAACTGGTTTAAAGATGGGGATCTGGCTAGTTTGGGCAATGCTGGTCAGCGCGGTGGCAGCACAGAACCCCTTTACACTCCAAGAATTTGTGACTGGGCAATTCTCCCAGCGAGGGTTCACTGGAAGTTGGATTTCTGGTAATCAAATTTAAATTAAATTATTGAAGAGTTGATGATAAAACACTTAAATTCAAGCATAAATAACTATGGTTTTCTTAAAAGCTTCTTTGAATATGCATAATAATATAATAATGCTATTTACTATACATCCATACTAATTTATATTTGCGAAGTATGTCTGTCTCTATGCTTTTACGGTAAGACCGATATTTATGAAATAGGTATAGTTTAGACTTACGAGTATATATCGGCATAGGTAAAATAAAGGTATTCAGTTTATTGCGTCAAGAATATGAATAAAACAGCCTATAATTGATGGTTATTAACAATTAAGTTGATGTAAAGGAAGTTGTGTGTGCGGTTTGTACTAATATAAATGCGAAAGACTGTTTTTTGTGTGACCTTCTTTCACTTTTGGATGGAGTAACTTTTAGATGTGTTGAATTGTAATGAAGATAGTTCATAGTTAACAAAGCAAGCAATTACTAGTGTAGGTATTTTCCACGATTGGGTGTAAAAATAAAATATTTCCGTTTATAGGAAAACAATTAGAGTTAAATTACTAGCTCGTACAATATTATTTTAAATCTGTGATAGCCCAGCGGTAAGACCTTGCGATTCTTGCAAGAGGTCACGGGTACAAACCCCGGGCAGGCACCAATGAGTTTTTCGATTTAAACTTATGCGTCTAATTGATAATTACAATTTATCATATGCTTTTTGGTGAAAGAAAACACCGTGAGGAAACCTGCATATCTCTAGAGGCGGTAATAAAACGGAGAAAGGAGGCGTATGCCTTATTTATTCCATAGTACTATGGTTTATGTTAATTTTACGCGTTAACATACAAATTAGAGCAGTTATGTACATACATGTAGATTCGCTAAATGGATCCTTAGATTATGTAATGGTCATCAGGTTTGTGGTATCACCGGTAGGGTTTTAACCACGAGTTGAAGCTTCTAATCAAAACGAGATGAAGCTTCTAATTAGAAATTAAGCAGGCGATTCAATAAGTTGTGTTTCACTTGTTTTTCAGATACTGAGTTCACATATACTGTAGCAGGCGAACCTGGTATTTACGTGTTTGACGTCCCCACACTGCAAAGAAGAGTGCTTGTACCAGGGGATCTCATGGTTTGTTAAAAAGTCATAACTTTAGAACAAAAACGTAATGTTTTAATTAATCATGTAATTGAAAATATTAGAAAAAACTTGTTTACTTTACCTAAAAATTATAATAACAAAAATTAAAATGTCTGTCTTGATATGTCTTTATATGAAACTAGAAATAACTTTTACATGTAGTGCATTGGACAGATGAAAGCTCTGAAATATGTGATGTTGAAGACTTTTTTAAAGAATTTTTCTGTAGCTACCTTAGTACCTTCATCTATCTTTCCGGATTCGTACGATTTGAAAAACTTTAAAAAAAAGAGTGAATAGGCACTACACTGGCAAGCGCAGCCCACCTTAGATTACATCTTTCGCTTTCCATCAGGCGAGTTCGTAGCCAGGCGCTAGCCTTATCTCATAAAAAAAAAAGCCAATAGAAGAAAGGTCCCAGACTTATAAATATTAAACAAAACCCAAAGGCTTTCATCGCTTGTTTAGTTGTGCATTCTCAAGTTTCAAAAGGCACATTGCAATAAGGACCGGCATCCTCCAACATCCAGAATCAATCCAGAACAAGATCAAGTAGAAAGCACATGTTTAAGGGTTGGTTCACGAGGTGGATAGATTTATTTCGTTCCACGACCAACTTCTGTCCGTCATCCGTTACGTCACCATTCATTCCGTAGAACATACAGACTAATGGCGGAATATAGTCCAAAAAATTGCTATTTAAAGATCACGACACTCAGCATTGATGTTTACGACGGAAGGAGGAGGACTAGCAATTTACGTAGGTCCAAATTCATGGGTAATACTGAGGATAGCGATCGCTGGTGAAATATAGCAAGAACGGTTACAAGAGATAGTAACGCTGAACCACACTCTGCCAAGAGTGAAAGAGTGAAAAGAAATTAAACGAACAAAACTATATGTTACAAATTTCACGTAAAACTAAAACAGTTCTTAAGAATTTTTTATATTTCAACTTTCAGGCACAATTAAATACAAGCAATCCGATACTATCAGAAGATAGGCAATACATTTTAGCTCCTAGTGAAGTGGAATCGGTAAGTTAGATATGTCCTATAAGATATTTTTGGTTCATCAGGAATATTTCCTAGAATTTACGGTTTTATAGTTACAGTAGAATATGGTATTGAGTTTAAAATTATTTCTTGATGATAAACTTGTGTCGTTTATGTAATTAAATTGAATTATGAAGTTATATTTAGATAATAATATATATTTTAGTTTCTGTACCTCCAAAGTAATTGATGGAATAAAACATCCGAAAGATACATTTCACATTTACATTACATTTCACGTAAATGTAGAATATATACAGTATACTGATTTACCTATATTGTCTAATTTTTACGCCCTGAACATAGAACACTTACCTTGTATATTTGTATAATTATGACCAAAGATTGAAAAAATAAAAGAGTAAGAACTATGGAGGTGATAAATGAGTCAAAGCCACTAACAAAATTTTCGTGTTATAATGATATAAATCTTAAAGATCTGAATAAGATAGCCAATATAGAAAAAGATAACAAATAAGTAATAAAACATAAGCGCGGCATTCTTCATGTAATATATTATAGCCTACTTTTTATGATTTAAACACTTGCGGTACTGTAATCTTTGCTTTTAATATTTATCTATAGCTTCTTATCAAAAAATAGGTTATAAAACTTATTAAAGATAATTTTTAATATCTTAAATATCTGAATTGTAGAAGCGGTTCTAAAATAGCTTGATATTAATTAATGCTTAGTTGATAATTGGTATTTGTTTACTTCACCATATCTTTTCAGGTCTACAGATATTCCACTACGGCTAAGTTTGCTCTTTATGAAATTGCTACCGGGTACGTGGTATTAGCTTCTAATTACTGACTATTTACTGATAATTTTTTTTTTTGACGCTGAATGAAAATGATAGATAAAATAAAATAACACATCCGCCGAAACAGAATAAAGGATGATCCATAATTGTATTTTAAAGTCTTCGTATTCCACCTGGCATTGTAAAATAATGAGTTGATTATTTCAAAAGAGGCTACAACTAAGTTTCAAACCCAAAAACTAGTTCTTATTATTAGATACTGTAGTTTTGAACCTGTACTAAAATATAATTATATTTACTTACTTCGATGTGAAATTCTTAAAAGTATACTTTTATTTACCACCTATTTGCAAAAGGATTGAAATATATAAATAGTTTGAAATTATTATAATTTTTAAGTATAAACAGTATACACAGATTAGATTGGTTGCTTTTTTTAAAATTATCCTTTGAAATGTTTAATTAACTTTAGTTATTTGTTAGACTTATTGAGCCTACAAACCTTATTTAATTAATATATATCTTTTTACAGTATCACAAGACTCATTGCAAACCACCAGCGATTGCAACTTTGTATATTCGGCGGGGGTCACTCTTTGGCCTACGTCCTGGATAATAATCTGTACTACTTGCCTGAGAATAGTGTTACACCTATTCAGCTCACTTCCGATGGTATTCCAGGGGTTATTTATAACGGACACGCGGATTGGGTCTACGAAGGTATTAAATACCATTGCTCTTTTGATCGATATGAGCTTAGGCTATTGCACAAGAAGTTATTAAAGACTTTATTAGAAAGGCCATCACAATTTCAGCGAAATATTCTCATCTATAGTACATATGTAGTTTTGCAATATTAATATTATCTATTCATCATCATTCTGCTCTCTGTCTACTCGAGGAGGAGCTTCTTTTATTTTCAAGTATTTGAAAGTCTTTTATATTATGTATTATTCTTTTAATGTATTTATTGACTGTATAATTTGAGATAGTATATATATTTATACATATACAGATAATTTTAAGTTTTGTAGTCCCCATTAATAAGTTGTTATCCACTTCTTCACTCAAGATGCTTTACCTGAAAATCAGTTTTGTGTACTTCTTGCTGGAGCACACAGTTGGATGCTGAGTTTAAAACCTGTTCTACATGTTATAGTATGTTTAAATTTAGTTTTGTAATTTAATATTACAATAGTAATATTAGAGTATATATTTTTCTGCCCTTATTCCACTCTAAGTAGGGTCAGCATAACCCATGTTATAAACATGTTGTCACATCATTTGGCTACCTACGTATTTTACGACCGACCGCCTGCCTGACATAAATTTACCTTAGTAGTATTTTACGACACCTCGGTAAGAAAGAGGGTGATCTATTCTAATTAACTGGATACCATACGGTGGGTCCAACTTACCTTAGTCGCCTTTTACGACACCTCGGTAAGAAATGAGGGTGGTACTATTTTATTCATCCGGATACCACACGGCGTTATGTAATATTAGAGCATTTGTGGAAAACGATTTTCATTTCATTTTATCAGGTTTTCATATAAGATTTCTTATATGAAACTAGACCATTAATACGTGCCCTTTTATTTCGAATCCACTTTTACCTTTTAATTTCTTTAAATACTTTGTCGGTTATTACAGAGGATGTTATGTACACGGGTCAAGCCACCTGGTTCTCGACGGACGGAAGATATCTTGCTTTTGCCAGTTACAACGACACGTTGGTGGAATCATATTCTTATTATTACTTTGAAGACAAATCAGATCCAGATGACGTGTATCCTGAACTTGTTGATCTTAAATATCCTAAGGTAATGCGATAGTATTATATTGATAGAGAGAAACGGTACAAAGAATCTTATCTGCTACATTTCTTTGCGCATATAGTAGCTGATTAGGAAAGAGCACCCAAATAGCTCAACTTAGTTATACTAAATAGGTTTTCCATAACAACAAAGCGATATATATACTACTAGTGGCGACCTCGACTTACTTGATTTAGGTAACCTCAGAAATTCAATGTGTTTTTTCCCTTTTCCCGAAACAAAAACTGTTTTTTCATTCTACATGTTATTCGGGTGTGCTTTAATTGTACCGTGACGAAGTAGAAGACAAACAGACAGACATTTGCATTTATAATATTAGTATAGAGAATATATATGAACTTGTACAAGATACAAATATATAAATAAATATATAAATATATGGGACACTTACACACACGGTCATCCGTCCTCAAACTAAGTAACTTAATACTTGTGTTATGTTAGATAGACAACTGGTGAATATATACTTAGGTATATATTTTTTAAATACATACTTAAATATAAATATACATCCAGGCTCAATGCCTTATCTCGGTAGGAGCCATTTGGTGAAACAGTAGTACAGATGACGATTCAAGAAGAATTCTAAAAAATTATTAAAGTTCTTTAAATTATGAAATACGAGTTACGATGGTGAATAAAATTTATATTATATTTTTCCTGTAGGTCGGTCGCACCAATCCAACGGTAACGTTACGCGTAGTTGATCTCTTGAACATACAACAGAATGTCGCTTTTACACCACTTGAAGCCCCCGGGGAAGTGACGGACGACCATATTCTTGGCGGCGTGGTCTGGCCGACAAGCACGGAGGTGGCTGCGCATTGGCTCAATAGACGACAGAATTACACTGTTCTCAGGATCTGCAATGTCATCACTAACACGTGTGAGGTTTGTATTTTAAAATTCCGCATAATGAGTGGGCATAGTCAAAGGCAGGCCAGTGAGAAGGGAAGACGAGCGACCCATACTTATCTTTATCTAGTCACAAATGAAAAACAGAGACAGATAGGTAGTCTCATTATACCTGACCGGGACTCGAACCCATAGAGTTATTACACTAGAGTAGCGGAGCCTGTATCCATTGAAAAAAGGATATACTTTATCCTTTTTTCGGTAATACTGCAAAAAGAAGAGGAAGTATTAATGATAATAATAAAGTTGGTTTATTGTTTCCAGGAAGAACATCGCCAGCAGCCTAACGGTTGGGTACCCATCGCATTGCCTCGATTCAGCAGTAACGGGGACTTCTTCGTATCAACGCGTTGGTCTTTAGAACAGTTCAATGGCAATATCTGGCAGCACTTGTACTTGAGCATGAGGCTCGGTGGACAGATTGTGTCTACATCAATCACACCCGGAGCGTTTACCGTTAACAATTTTGTTGGAATGGATGAAACTAATTTGCAATAGTAAGTTCAAATATAAACAACAATTACAACTTACAAATTAAAGTTTCCTTTAAAAATTTAAAGTTGTACGTGTAGGTATGAAGTAATAGATCTCTTCGTGATAATGGAAAATGACGAATCTGGGTCACAAGCGAATAATTTTTGTACCGAGTAAAGCTTACTATCAATTTCACGTTGATTGGTTTTGATCTAAACTTCATTATTACTACGGTTACATGATATTAAGATCAAACACTACAGTGTCTTTAAAAATATACATTTGTACAATAAAGCAATTTATATAAGGCTCGAATTTTCAAGACTGATCAAATTTTTAATGGAGATAATCATAGTGGAATGTGACGTAGATTCGTTTGCATAGATTATAGCAAAGTGAAAATACCGTGGTTAAACTTCGTTTGGAACAGAAGCGAAGACGTCTACGATCTTAATGATGAGGAGTATTGGCTACGAAATGCTAAGCGCAGTTTAGTTAGTATTCCGGCTGACGAGAGGCAAAGTAGTGATTCCTTTATTTATAAATCTCTAACGGTGATGTGATAATTCATTCATTAAATCGCCATTTTACAAGTAACGGTTGTGGAGCTTTGTAAGTGTCCTTTCTTATAAAAATGAACTGAAAAAAATAAATTCTTAATTCAAATGGTCTTTTTAGTAAAGTAATACGCGTTTGATGATTTGTGGCAAACTTGCGAATTAAGGACATGGTCTTAGACTGTGTCACCGCGTTCTTGTGGTTAAATGCAAGTTGATCTGATACATGCCTTGTCAAGGCTAAAGTTCCTATTTCTAGTTTTCGCTTACAATTTTCCCTTTTTTCAGTTACTTTACCCGTACGGTAACAGATGCGCCGTGGCAGTCCCAGGTGCACACAGCTGGAGCTCGAGTACATTGCTTGAGTTGCGACATAGTTTTGCCCGACGGTGGGCCATGCACGTGGGCTACTGCTACTGCGAGTCGCAGAGGGTCTTACCTGACTATCACTTGCTCCTCAACAAATGAACCATCTGCTACCTACATCGTTAACCCCTTAGTAAGTTACTTTAATTGGAAAACTGTTTTTGAATTCAGCATAAAGGATACAATTAAGGTTAAAGATTGTATAAACAATTTATAAAAATTTCCCTTAACATTATTAGGTGTTTAAAAAGTGAATAGTCTTTCTACCTAATATTTTTATTTCTTTAATATAAAATGTGCTAACAAAGACAAAATAAAATTAATCAGCTATCCTAGTTAGGTCATGCTAACGATTATATCAGTCTTTAATTAGTATTAAGAATTATTAGTTTTAAGAAATTTGAAAACTGACAGGATTGCTTTCGTTTTCTAAGTTTCAAGCTCATGAAAATAACCGAAGTATTATGTACAATTAAGCTAAAGAAAACTTAAAAACTACTTAGTATTAATGAAGTGTTTGTATTTGTAACTTCTTTGTGATATTCTTTTTTTTGTGTAATAATTTTTTTGTTATTTTGTTTGACTTTTTAGTACTTACGAGTATGTATAAGACTCTTTCTTAATTGTTTTTTGTTCTTATGTAACGTTTACTTTTGATTATGATTATTAGTTTAATAAAGATGTTTATCTAAGATGATTTTTTTGTGATTGCAGAACCGTACAATTCTTTACACGTGGGAGACCAATCAAGTGGTTCGCGACCGTCTTGTGGGTAAAGACAGGCCGGGGAGCATACTGACAACCGTCCCTCTCGAGAACGGCTGGCCAGCCCCTGTCAGGATATTCCTACCACCAGGGCTGAACGTAAACGACACAAATACCAAATATCCGATGATATTCTTCGTCTACTCCGGACCTAACACCAATACTGTCTACGATACTTTCACTGTCGGTAAGAATTTCATTAAGATCCCATACTTTAGTGTACTGTTAGTAAAACGTTGAAACTTGATAAAGATTTTGCTGATTATGAGATATGATTGAGATTTAGTCTAATTAATTTTTTGTACGTTTTCTACTTATTCATAAGCTGTCTATTAAATTAACTATATTGTAAAAAAAACTAATCAATCTTTACAAAAATGTAATTAGCAGTATTTAATAATACATTTTTTTTTTATTAAATATGTGCTCAATTGTGGTATTAATTATAAATTATCTACGAAAATATCACATAAGTTTCGTCGTGTTATCGAAAATTTTTGAGATTATAGTCTCTACATATTCAAAAAACGCAACTATTTTTGTCCTTATAAGTTATGTATTACTCCTGCAAAATATTACAAAATGCTAGTAATTTTATAATAATTATAATTCAGACTTCAATCTATGATTACATTTACACGAACGCCACGGGTATGAGCAATTTTCGGGGGTTATACCTTTGCAATTTTATCGTTAAGTTTATATCTTAAAATCTATCATAAGTTTAATAAGAATTTGCTTAAAAATAACTTAATCAACAGGTTACCATTCATACTTGACGACAAATCGCAACACAATCTACATGATGGCTGATAGACGCGGCGCTGGACTCAACGGACAAGAAATGTTGTATTCTTTGAATAATGCACTCGGAACTGTCGAGGTTTTCGACCACTTTGTCGTCTTAAGGTACTAGTAATCACATCCTAATATTACCGCAATTTAAAATGTTGATTCAAAACTCATAGTTTTACCAGTTAAAAGTACCCGCTGCGCTTGCCCAGTTTTGCGTTGCAATCACAACAGCGAAGCGGGGTTTAGAAGCATATATGGCTCTAAATAAGTACTCATATATGGCCTCCACCTCCTTTTCTAGATGTGTCGATGTCGGTGGGTAAACCTGTATGAACCTCAGCGTTTGGTAATTCGGAGTACCTATAAAGAAAGCGACCTTGCTCGACACACTCTCGACTTGAACAATGTTGTTGACAAGGGACTCGTGGACAAGAAACCCGACAACACCCTGGGACTGTTGGTCGCCCTGCCGACGATCACCTGAAGAAGTTACATGTTTATGCTTATACATATAGAACATGTAACTTTATTCTTCGGATAGGGCGAAATGCGGTTTGTCAGATTACACATAGGTATACGTTGAATTCTCAAGAGATATGCAGGTTTCTTCACGATGTTTTCTTTTACCGAAAAGTGTGTGATAAATTGCAATTATCAATTGGACACATAAGTGTTCACAGAGAAACGTAAGACATACATACAAATACACATACAAAATAGTTGTGGTCCTAGGGTATTACCTATAGATCTATAAAAAAATAAGTCACGCTTCCAAGTTAAGAAGGATCATGTCTACAAAATGCAATATTTCAGACAAGTACTCGAACGATATGAATTTATCGACCGTTCGCGTGTCGGTATCTTTGGGCACAGTTATGGCGGTTATGCCACTTTGCTGTCACTCGTACATGACGACACTAATATGTTCAAATGCGGTATTTCCGGAGCGCCTGTTACATCTTGGCTTTATTACAGTAAGTACTCTAAGGTTCAAACATTTATCATTACTGTTTGATTTTATTCTTCATTTATCGAACACAAGGTGTACTCGATACTACGTTCGTGTATGCTGCTACTATTAAAATATCCTTCAATATATTTTTTTCCACCTGAGCTGCTCTCCTCCAATCCAACTCCACTGCCTCAGAGTTTTCCCCCGATGAAACTTCAACTTTACGGCGGTAGAAGTAATAGTATTACAGCAGCTTAAAATAACTATTAAAAGTAGGCTGATAGAGTTAGCCTACTTACTATACTGTTGAGAATTACATAGATGACAAGAATGCGCGGATGTAGCTACCCTTCGATCCTGTACGAGATAGTAATGACTAAATGTAACTAGTTTTATTAAACGGTTTTATTTAGTTTTAAGAATTGTATTTTGGATCGCCGAGTTTTTTGTTGGCTCTTCCCGGTAGGAGCAGCTTTCCAAACTAGCAGTGGAGATGACATTTCAAAAGCACTTGTTAAAAAGTTTACTTGAATAAAAAATAATTTGTATTTGAATAGCCCTGTCTGGCATACAAGACTAAATTAAGGTCAAAAATTATAAAATTTATAAAATCAAATTCAATCAAAAAATTATAGAATCAAAATTATAAAAGTTACAAATCACGACACCCACAGACAGAAAAAATAGTTTAACCATTGGTTTGTATCTTCTTTGTTAATCTGCTGGTATAATATAGCTAATCTGACTCCTTTTATTCCATATAATATAGATTACTAGATGTATACAACTTTCAGATTATAAATTATTTGGAAATATTGAAATTATTTACGACGTTTGTTGCAAAGGTGCAAAGGAGAAAATAAATTGTAGATACTAATTCATCAATTTTTAATCAAATTCAGTCATGCTAAACACCATGTTAAAAACCATGAAGGTTTAGTTACTTTTATTAGTTTTAATTTTTAAAAACTGGTGATTAATTTTCAGATACTATGTACACAGAGAGGTACATGGGTCTACCGACTGCAGAAGACAACCTGTCGGGTTATGAGGCGGGTGATGTGACTCTTTTAGCTGAAAAACTCAGAGGAAAGGACTTCTATATCATGCATGGGAACGCTGACGATAACGTACACTACCAGAATGCCGCCAAACTGATGAAAATACTCGCAGAACTTAATATACCTTTCGAACAGATGGTAAAAAAATTTAATTTTACTTCATACATGGATGTGGTTGTGGATGGATTTGTGACTAAAGGGAGACCAAAAAAGAGATGGTTGGATTGAGTCAACCTTAACCGTAGCTTTATTAATCATATCCTTGACGATTCAAAAGAGCTTGAAAGAGCTTCTTTGAATAAAGATTATTTTGATTTGATTTGATTTGAAGTATAAAATGTATGTAAAACAAATAGCGCCAAAGTTGACGAATGTTAGAACAGAATGGTACGCGAATCACGTGTTGTCCAGCCCCACTTAGAGTGCGATATGGGCAAGATAATGATTACAAATACTCGATGTTGGCGTCTGCTTTGATAGTTCTATAGGGAAGTGAGTAGAAAAATGGGGCAGAATACCCCAATATGACATATCTTGCGCTTATATAATAGCTGCGCAAAGGACACATTATCACTGGATAATGGCGGCGATGGGCTTTCATAATTTATGAAAAAATGTACTAAAAATTTAAGTTGTAATATTTGACCTTAATGTTTAACCTTAATGTTGTTTTTTTTATGTTATCATTATTCTGTTTTGTTTAGGTTTATAATTGTTATTGATTGTAACAATGTTACTAAGAATGAAAGAAAGAATGTGATCTCCTATAATTGGTACAACAGAATAGATTTGAAACTATGTAGGATATTTGTTATTTATTTATTTGGATTATTTATTATGTAATGCTGTTCGAGATCCGAGAGAGAGATATATATATATATATATATATATATATATATATATATATATATATATATATATATATATATATATTAACGTTTTGAAGAGTACTAAGAATACTTATACTAACTTGTTAACTCCTCCAGTTAAGCCAAATGCTGGTGTTAGGCGGGTTCACGTCGGTAGTACAATAGCCGGCATTGTAACCCACGCCGTCTCGATCGCAAGTGCGTTACTTTAACCATTCCGTTACCTAATAAATCTTTATAATATTTTTCAGTCATACCCAGACGAAGCGCACAGTTTAGCCGGAGTTGGGATGCATAGGTATGGAACAATGAATCGCTATTGGGAGCAGTGCATACAAATTTCTGCTGAAATCGCATCTGGAAGCGTTGAGACTTAGTTAAAACATATTTAAATTCAGGACTTAATGTTATATTAATGGTATAGAACCAGCCTGATACAAATAAAACCAAACCAATTCATGCAATAGGTATGCATTTATCCATTTATTCATGGTTGAAATCTAATCTTTTTTCTATACTATCATAATTTTATTTCAAGTAGGTATCTTTAACATGTAGTACCCATAATTTATATAATGTTTAATACGAGAATATTGTAATAAATTAAATTATATTTAACTGTATATTAATAATTTCCATTGTTCTTCATACAATCTTCTTTATGATTAATAATAATTTTAATAAATAACAATGGCAATGAAAGTGGTACGTAATAATATGATTACTTCGGTGAGCGATACAAATTTTTTTAACTAAGTTTTATTTCTTATGTCCTAATAAGTAAGAAATATTACAATAAAAAAACTCATTCAAATTAAGAATGTTGTGTTATTGAATACGCTTGACTAGCATAAAGATCCCCTTGTCGTCCGATTAAATGAGCCACGCTCAAGAACTTTATCACATAAAGCATATAAAACTCTAATACTATTTGTCATTAATTTTTAGTGTAATAAATTATACGTCACGCACATCTTATGAGTAAAAACTAGTTTCGAGTAAAATATTCCTGTAAAACCGATAACATCATATTAACCAGCCAAAGGAATTCTTTAAATTTGTCTTCAAGTTCGATTTTTAGCCACAATAAATTTAATTCTTAAGTAATAAACACGTTACTTTGTTTTATTTGTCAATAGTGTTACCCAATTACATGAATGAAAGATTGCCTTAAGTTATCGTACATAAAAAAAATTAAAGTTTATTTTGCAACATACTTAAAGTAATAAGAGGTATTAAAATCTTTCAGTGAGCGTCAAAATAACTAAACCAGAAGATCGCGCACTTCTCTCTATCTCATTAAGTATATAAAACTTTACGTATGTGTTTCGTCTATGCGTGTCTTTGAATGTGTGTGTATACTTGATTTATACATTGAACTAGTCTGTACCAGTTAAACATACTCACATTGAAATATGTGCTTTAGAAGAAAAAACTATTCATTTAAGTATATAAGTATTGTCTTAAGAGTAAATAAAGATTTTTATTTTGTTGTATAACACAGTAGATATCTTGTCATACTAAGACCTAGCAAAATTTGTTTGACTGTGATTCTAGAGTCAATAGAGTTATTTGTTTATCCATTCAAAGTGGGTGATCTTAATATTTATATATAAAATACTTTTACGACGAAGTTTATTATCTGAATTTGTAGAATAAAATTTTAAATGGATATACAAAACTAGGAAATTTATAAGATTACTTTTGTTCACATATTTAAATATTTTATAAATTACATAATTATATGGCAATTATGCGGATTCTTGGCAAGGCGCACAGATATTGACCTTGATTTCTTATAAATGCAAAAATTACAGTGTAAATGATTAAATCCTTTGGTATGAAGAACACTATCATCGGTACCTATTTCCTTTTTTGAATTTTTTTTATAAATTAATCATTCATTTATTTATTTTTATTAGGTCCGCCTACAGAATTATGTGTCATTTAAATATTAAAATAGAAAAATCTTAGAGTTTAAAGTTTACACCTAATGCCATTTATAGTCAGACACAGCATGCAACTTAAACATGTACGATGACATTACATTTTTAAAATTTTATAACTAACTATGAAAAAATTATATAAATAAAAACTGATTAAAAAGGTTTTGTGTAAGGATGTATAGCTAGGGAGAGGCCGAATAAAAGATTGATGGATTACGTGAAAAATGATATGCATGTTAAAGGAGTGGCACCAGAGTTGACGAATGATAGAGGAAAATGGAAGAAGACATATTGTTCCAACCCCACTTAGAGTGGGATAAGGATAAGAGAATGATGATAATTAAAAAGGATTTAGAAAATTGATCTTAAAAAGAAACTGACAATACAGGTATCATACATGAAATAAGATATATTAAAGTAATAAAATATAATATGATGTTATGAGTAATGTAAAATTTTATGCTCAATTTTAGCCGCACACTTTACGACCTTCTTTATATAGGGAAGTTCAAAGTGCCTAAGCGGATAATGCCAGAGGCTATATTCAGAGTTCATTACGATCTCAATTAAACAGCCAATTGGGGCAGCGTAGTAGGCCTAAGCTCTAATCCTAATTTCCATAGGAATGAGGGGGTCTTTACTTGGTCATGGTAGCGCTATTCTACGTTATGGTAATATTAAAAATAGTTACCGTTTTGATTTAGCAGTCATTTTGCATTTTAAAAGTTGTTCGTTTCATCTTCATCATTATACGCCTGCCTTTATCCCCCCACTCTAAGTGGGGTCGGCACAACATGTTATAAACTAGCTCTCACACGATTTGGCTGCGTTTTTACGACCGGCCGCCTGTCTGACGTCAACTTACATTAGTCGTATTTTACGACATCTCGGTATGAAACGGGGTGGTCTATTTACAAAACCGTATACTGCACGGTGTGTTAACTTACCTAAGTCGCCTTTTACGACACATCGGTAAGAAATGAGGGTAGTCTATTCTACTCAGCCGGACACCACACGGTTATGTTTGTTACATTATGTAAGGTTGACAGGTTTTGAACGAATAATTACCAATTATTGAAATTTTTTGTGTCGGCAACACTGATGGGAGGAAGAAAGGAAGATGGCGTTGGGCTTAAAAAGGTCATTGAAAATCAGGGTGTGGTAGTGAGCTTTGAACATGGAGACTGAATATTTATGATGAAACAAGATTTGTAGTTTTATTACAACGAATTTACTATATAAGATCACTTTTGTTATCAACTACGAGTAAGTAATTAGACGTCATATGCAAACATTTCAAATATTTTCGGTGATCTTAACCCTTAAACACTCTGTGGGTGTTAAATTTTATTAAGGCATGCGGATGTTCGAAAGGACAGTTAAATTATAACGGCGGCACTTGTTAATAAATATCCTTTGTAATTTAAAACACCGTGTGCGCAATGGCGACGGAGGTTGGCGTCCGACAAAAGTGAAAGGAGATGGCCGATCACGATTATACAATATACTATACTGTTTCAAAATACATGTACTGACCGTACGTAAGTATATTATACTAGCTGTGCCAGCAGCTTCGCTTGCAGAAATCAGTGTGTCACAATTATTTTCCCGAATTGAAATTTAGATCCTAAAAGTAGTTATCGTTAGTTAATTATAAGAGACTTTTGAATAACTTTCACCGTTTACTTAGCGTACGCAAGAAAAGCTGAAAAGTTTTGCCGTTTCCGCAATATTTTTTACTGCTGCTCCTCTCCTATTGATCTTAGCGTGATGTTATATAGTCTATATACCTTCCTCGATAAATGACCTATCTTACATTAAAAGAATTTTTGATATCGGTCCTGTAGTTCCTGAGATTAGCGCGTTTAATCAAACAAACAAACTCTTTAGCTTTATATCTTAGTATAGATAGAGATTTAGGTGCTATAAGTATTTGATAATGTACAACCATATTGTTATCAACGTCTTAGTTTGTACGAACGTGGTACTGTTACTAATATGAGTCACAACAATATAACAATAAACCTTGATAAAAAAATCCGGTACTCCTAAAGAATACAGAATGGCAAATACGCTATTAAAACATGCTACTCAATTCTCTATCAAATTTTTATTCTTCTATGTTATTACTGTTGTTATTCATGTTATTCATTTTATTCTTCTATGTTATTACTGTTCAGGTCTTATTTGCAAATATACATATTTTTTTTTGATATTTCATATTTCTTTATGCCGTAGTATCCGGCTGAGTAGAATAGAGCACCCACTCTTCTTACCGAGGTGTCGCAAAAAGCGACTAAGGTAAGTCGACCTGCCGTATAGTTTCCGGTCGAGTAGAATAGGCCACCCTCATTTCCTACCGAGGTGTTGTAAAATACGACTAAGGTAAGTTAATTTAAGGCAGCTGGCCGGTCGTAAAATATGTAGTCAAATCATGTGATAACATGTTTATAGCATGTTGTGCCGACCTCACTTGAGCGTGATAAGGGCAGGAGAATGATGACATATTTCTATTTGATTCACTCGACGCTGTTAAAAGGGTATTTCTTAAAGATATTGGTTGTCATAAATTTCCTTTTTAACACTCATTAATAGCATGCAAACGTTTTACCACAAAGGTACAATCTTCACGTCTGCTTGACACCGAGAGGAATAACATTGATATTTAATGCCAAGACTCACGCTATCCTTGTGTACAGAATGTTTTACCAATTGTAATTAGAAAATACTCCTAGAACTACCGACACGAACTACATTACAGTGAAAGCAACAAACTATTTTTGCTCTACATCTGGAAAAAGAGCGTGTAATTATTTATATTTAAATTATTATAGTTTTATTTAAAAATCATCAATCTATTTAACACATTTATCTTTTCCATAACTCTTTTATCTGAGTTTGCATGCTAATTTATAACAAAGGTGTGCTTAGACATTCGTACTAAGGGATCTTGTCTAAAATTTTTATAATGAATATTAACTATTACTACTAATTTTACTTTTATTGTGATTTTCTTGACATTGAAGTTTCCCAAAAGGATTATAAGGAAATGGTAACGATCTATCTATCTAATATCGGGGACGCCTGTCGGTACACGGCGGGTGGTCCGCTCCTATTCTGGACTATTCCACCCATTTCCCCATGTTGGGACAAGTATGTCACTGCTGTCCCGACAGTGTCAACTGCTCTAAAATCTAATGCTAATGACACAAACATAATAATATTAAAATTCGGGATATGCTAGAGCATGAACATGCACATGCAAAGAACATGCTTTTAATTGATAGTAACTTTTCCGGCTCTGTGTCGCAGCAGTTGGGTCATGAATACAAGATCGCGTTGTTGCATGGCTGCCAAAATAAACTCCATAGATCACACTCTAGTTAGGTTCGTCAGACTAGCATTATGTGAGCTGTGTGAAATATCATGCCTTTACAGAGACTCCATCTGCCAGTGGTGCAGTGCTTCGCTTGAGACAGTCTCAACAAATAAATAAGTCATGCGAGCGCACTATGGAGTGAAATTGTGGAATTAACCTCACGTCATAACGGACAACAATGTCTTAAGTTATTGTTTTTATTCTAAGAGTTATCATATATATTGTTGGGTATAATAAAATAATTTCCTCAACGTATTCTATATACCGGCCTTTCCTTCCATTTCATTCATGAAAGTTTTTCTAAGGATAATAAGGATAGGATAGGATATAGATATTATACGAAGAAATGAATATATAAAAATAAGAGTAAGAAAAAAATCTTCCTACGTTTATTTATTAAAAAGCTAAGAGGTTTAAAGAAATAGGGGAAATAAATTTATTTATGATCGTAGTTTGTTCTTTTTGTTTGCCCATTCGGTTTTGCGTTCTTAGTGCAAAGTATACTAATAAGCTACGTGACAATTTCGTATCGAAAAAGTATATACTAAATGGTATGGTATGGTATGGTAGTAAAGCGATTTATCAATTATCGCAATTTCATATTGGAACAAAAACAGAGCCTCTAACTTTAACACTAACTATATTCACTAATATTTTAATTCAGTAGAATAGGTAGAATTTTTTTAAAAAGTTTTCGATATAGTTCATTGTTTTGACTTTATTTTATGAATTAACAATACAAAAGCAACTTAGCCTATAGCTAGTCGAGTTAACACCACATGATATAATATCTGGTGATATTATATTTTAATCTCTTATTTCATATGTCTTATTTTTTATCACTTTTCCAGTTAGTATTAGTTTTCCTGTTACTACATAAAAATACATGTAAAATAAACTATAATTTTTTTTTTTTAAATACAATTGGTTTTCGAACGTTCTTGTGTAACGTGCTCACATAACGATATGGCGATGTCTGTTAACCTCTATTACGTCATACGAGTATATTTACTTCGCAGTGTAGGACAGACGTGAGGTGCGGTTGCGTTCAAAATAAATTGTGACTTGAATACTACCTCAATAATAAACAATAGAGTATATAGTTAGTGCGTCATTAATTTATTACGCAGCTCAACAAGTTTTATAGGTATTGATTTTTAAAACCCAATACTATACACCAACGGTTAAAGGTATACAAAATAATATAAAAATCAACAAAATAGATTCATAACTTCAATTAAAATTTCTAACTTTTTAAAGTTTTCAATTAGTCTATTATACATAGACTTGGCCCTTTTTTCAAAGTATTACGTTTTATCTCTATTAACTATTTATCATATTATCGATAAAGTTGATTTTTTTACATATTTTTTTATTTCAATGTAACAAATTATTAGTATGAAGAGTAAAGTTGTTTTTGTTTTAAGAAACGGTTACATTTTAAATAATAAAAAATATTGAGACGACCACATTCCATACACTTCTAATAACTTGTTTTAAAATAATGTGCTGAGAAACAGTGACTTACAAATCCTGACGCAGTAAACGTTATTGCACTTCATAATTATCATAAAATTCAAAATATCCTTTCAACGTTTATACAGTTATCCCTTAAACGGAATAAATTGGTTGCAACCACGAGGAACTGGTTTGGCTCTTAGCATTTGAAATGTCGTCGTATATTTAATGTTTGCGTGTTGAATAATGTGGGCCACTGAACTTTTATAAACATTTGTCTTATAAAACTTTTTGTTATTGTTATACCTGATTCACAATATGAAGAATTCTGTTCAGCACATAACATGTTGCTATTGATTTTACGTTAATCATATGAAGCCAATAATGAAGATAAAAATTACGATATCTTGAATATGATGGTTAATGATTAGCAAATTCAGTACCATGTTGATACCAGCAGTAACGCCGTGTGGTATCCGGATGAATAGAATAGTACCACCCTCTTTTCTTACCGAGGTGTCGTAAAAGGCGACTAAGGTAAGACGACCCGCCGTGTGGTAGCCGGCTGAGTAGAATAGACCCACCTCATTTCTTACCGAGGTGTCGTAAAAGGCGACTAAGGTAAGTTGACCCACCGTGTGGTATCCGGTTTAGTAGAATAGATCACCCTCTCTTACCGAGGTGTCGTAAAATACGACTAAGGTAAGTTGATGTCAGGCAGGCGGCCGGTCGTAAAAGCGCAGCCAAATCATATGACAACATGTTTATAGCATATTGTGCCGACCCCACTTAGAGTGGGATAAGGGCAGGAGGATGATGTTGATACCAGCAGTAGTACTGGAAAGCGAAAAAATATTCACTTGTATAGAAAAAATAGTGATAGATATGACAGACATACTAGAAACAGACATCAACTAGTTTTTTTCCTGTAATCGGAATATAACATGGAAATATGTTGATTTAAGTCTTTATCATATTTTTTTTTATTCAGTAGGGTAGGCTTATAGCCAGATGAACATCAGTGAGTCAGGGTTTCTTAATCTGTAATGAGAGAGGGAATAAGAGCATAAGTAATAGTAAGGTAACAAAGAGGACCGGGTCCGCCTAATGGCGGTTACAGCTGTGCAGTGTTATTATACTTAGGTTACTTAGTGCGCTTATTAGTCGTATGTTTTTTTTTCGTGGTTTTCTTTTCGGACACATCCATTTTCAATAAAGAAAAAGAAAGAGAAGTGTTGTTGTCTATAACACAAATGTCCTTAGGGTACACTGTAAATTATAAGGCTTATTCATCACACTGCCCTTATCCCTCTCTAGGTGGGATCGGCACACCATGTTATAAACATGTTGGCACATGATTCGGCTAGGTAATTTATGACCGGCCGCCTGCCTGAGGTTAACTTACCTTACTCGCCTTTTACGACACCTCAGTAAGAAATGAGGTTTGTCTATTCTACTTCGCTGGATACCACACGGCCGATCAACTTACGTTAGTCGTCTTTCACGACACCCCGGGAAGAAATAAGGGTGGTCTATTCTATTCAGTCAGATACCACACGGCGTTAAAAATTATAAGGCTTATTATATTAATTATATTAAATATATTTATATTAAATTTAATTTAAATTTAGAATGTCTCATATAAGTTTTTGTATACATTTTCCAGTAAGAAGTCGTCTATACTGCGTCCATCATATTATCAGTCTTTTGACAGCTCACGCTCATTAAGTTTTGTATTGCTTACGTACAAATATCATACAAATAATATTTGTACTTTATGGATGGGTACCGCCCACTTAGTGATGTCACACATAATGGTTACTACGATTATGCCACAGATTAAAAATAATCGGTAGAAATCGATGTTACGAGTATTAAAAGACATTTAATAACATTATATAAAGTTTTACTTTCTTCTTAGTTAATACATGAATACAAATAAAACAATCAGGATATTTTAATTTATTTTATTAGCACGCGTCGTCGGAATGATAATCAACACTAGACTCCTCCGATGAGGAGTCTTCAGTAGCAGTTATTATTAGCTCTTGTGTAGATAATATATTATCAAACGCAATATCACGTTCCCAATCAGAGAATATTACTCTTTTAGTTCTTTCCACCACACTTGCCCAGTTCTCGGCCGTTACGTGGGTGCAAGCATTTTTTAGCAATTGCAACATTTTATTCGCTGTAAATGGGGGGCTTGTATTGCATCTCGCAGCATGCCCTTTTACTTGTGCCCATATAAGTTCTATTGCGTTGTACTGGCAGTGGTATGGAGGAATCCGAAGAACAGTATGGCCATATTCTGCTGCCATTTCATTGATTACATTGCGTTTTGCTCTCTTTTTGGTTTTTAATATTTTTATTAATTCAACTTTTAACATTGAGTCGTCCACATTTTCTCCATTGTCCCGAAGCCAATTAATTATTTCATGCTTTTTATTAGCCTGTGTTGGCATTTTGTCAATTTGACGGGAGTGGTAGGGCGCATTATCAATAAAAATTATTGATGGTTCTTCCAATGAAATGAGCATTTTTTTGAACCACTCTTCATACACATTTGCATTCATCTCTTCGTGGTAGTCATTTGATTTCTTCGATTTAAATGCCAACAGTGCGTCTTGTACAAATCCTTTTGCTGTACCTGCATGGCAAATGATTAGGCGCTCACCTTTTCCCATTGGTACTGAGGAAGTGGAATCAGCAGTATCATCAGTCCAGAAACGAGATAGTGTGTGGTTAGCGTTGAGCCATGTTTCATCCGTGAAAACAATATTTGCCCAATCTTGTATTTTCTTTGCCTCTCTTAAAAAATCACAACGTGCTATAGCTATATCTGTGCGTTCCATTAATAATTTTCTTTTATTTAACTTTTTATATGAAAAGCCAATTGTGTTCAAAACTTTGACCAAAGAAGATTTTTCACCATGAAATAGACCACTTCTTTTCAAAGAAACAATAAGTTTTCTCAAAGTTGGAATTTCTTTTCTCAAGAAGTAATCATATACATGACGACGAATAGCGTCAGCGTCAAAGTCATCAACAGCTGTCACCTTATGAGCCCGGCGCTTTCTTTTTGGTGTAGATGGTTTGTTTTGCTCCAAGCCGCTCCTGCCGTAAGCATCAGTAGTGATTTTAGTCACAGTTGATAGACTGATCCCCAACGCGGCTGCAACACGGTTTCGGACTTGCGTGATAGGTATAAGAGGTCCGCCATTTTGATTTTTTTGCTCAAAATACTCATGAAGTTTTAACACTAACTGTCTCGATTGTGCTTTCAACACACGTCCTTTCGGCATTTTCACGATCAATTAATATAAGTTTCACAAAAGTTTTTCCGAGGAATAAAGCTACTTAACTCAAGGTGTAACAGATGCGAGAGAACACTCAGCGAACGTAAATGCGTGTGACTATCACGGGCGTTTCGTTGAGAGTGACAGATCACGTCAAAATGGCGGCCGAGTTATTAGTTTACGTAGGTTATCATTAATCGAATTACTTAGGTACGTAATTCGATTAATGATAGTAGGTACTATAATCGGAATGGTATCGCATACGAGAATCTTTAGGACATCACTAAATATGTAAATCGTCAATCTGTCAAAAGATGGTTAATATAATGGACAGTGTATAAAATGTTTAGATCCCTAATCTATGTTATGGCGCGATATATGCCTTTTATAAAAAGTTGTTCCAATTTTAGATTTCTGAGTTTAATTATAGCTAATAAATATTGTATACAGAAGTAAGAATATTTAAGTAAATCACTACCAAAAAATGTTATTGAGTAAAATGAAATCTATTTATCAAGTTAACCGAAACTGATTCACAATCAGCAAGAAGTTAACTGAAACGAAAGCGTGTCCATACTGTATTACACATAATTCACCATACTGCAATTCTATTAATATTATTTAAACACTGGCGTAGCTACTCGAACGTAACCATAAATCCCGGGACTAAAACTATTTAAAAAAAAAAATACGAATTAAAAACACTCCAGATTTTTCGTAATCCAGATTCGCCGAAATAAATGTGCTTGTTGGGAATTTCCTTGTATTTTTTCAAATTTATTGCCATTATTAGATACATTAAAAATAAATTGCTATTAGTTGCGTTCCTGCAATC
Source organism: Morpho achilles (assembly GCA_947086495.1). NCBI lineage: Eukaryota > Metazoa > Arthropoda > Insecta > Lepidoptera > Nymphalidae > Morpho > Morpho achilles. The sequence goes on along the minus strand of CAMTZB010000007.1, from coordinate 8,380,862 downwards.
TGGTTTAAGGATGATTCACGCTACACCGTGTCGCGACCGGGCCGTGCCACGTCCGGGGCACGGCCACCGTGCGCCGGCCGTGCCAGTCATTCATGTTACACCGGGCTGTTTGGGTTTATTATTTGCACGACTTATATCTATGTTAAGTAGCTTTTGTCAGCAAGTGATTTCATCTATCGATAGACTTGACGCCTAAATAAATATGCAGTTTCACAATTTGAATTAGCAGCTATTGCAATTGCCATCGATGATGAAGTATTGGAAATTATTTTATTTGTTATCTAAATACTTAGGATGGCTCATGTCGTAAATCACAGAGCAAATTACACACATTCTAAACAATTTTCATTGTCCATTTTGCTGTTAAGCTGCTAAACTCACTAAGATTTGACGTTGACTGCTCTGCGGGCGCCCGGGTGCATATGTTTATGTTACAACGTGTCGGGGCCGAACCGTGCCGGAGCCGGGAAACAATACCCACCGACATTTCAACGCCGTGCCCCGGCAGTGCACGGCCGGGACACGGCCGGGGCACGGTTGGGCATGAATCACTTCATACCAAAAGTATACCATAATGTTCGACCGTGCCCCGGACGGGGCACGGCCCGGTCGCGGCACGGTGTAGCGTGAATCATCCTTTAATCATATTACGAATGTAGGAGAATTCTCCACTATTTCAATTGATAGTTTTTAAGTCAGAGATTTAGGCAGGGGGTCAGGCCCCCTTGTTTTAGGGGCCTAAGTAATCCCTATCTAAACTTCGGGAGCTATGCTACTGTATTTAATTCTAACTTCTATTAAGTATTTGTGGCAATTAAGGTTGTTTTGATTATTTAAAAAAAATCCGCTTATATAATTTACATTTAATAATTTATGTAATATTCATACTTAACATATATTTAATTATTAATTATTAATTATTAATATTTAACATGCTGTGATAGTCCAACGGTAACATAGTGTTACCGTACGCGACTCCTTCGAGAAGGTGACGGATTCAAACCCGGGCAGACACCAAAGAGTTTTTCTATTAAAACTTATATGTCTAGTTGATAATTGCAATTTATCACACGCTTTTCGGTGAAGAAAAACATCGTGAGGAAACCTGGATATCTCTGAAGAATTCTGGAGATACATATGTGTAATCTACCAGTCCGCATTGGAGCAGCGTGGTAGGTCTTAGCTCCAATCCTTCTCTCCGAAAACGGAATGAAGAGGCCTATTCTCAGCAGTGGGAGAGTAACAGGCGGCTACTTACTTTTTTATATTTAACAATGTTATTACAAATACCGAACCCGCGACTTTATTCACGTCAAATTAAATGTTTAAATATCTTCTAGTATGTATTTGTTTTACCTCTTCTTGATTGTTTATTCTATTTGTTAGCTCCGTTTATTAGTTTCAATTGTACTAAATACATCTGGCTGGACATTATTTAAACACATTGAATTTTATATGGCTTGTTATAATCCGTACACTATCATATTATCAGGTGCGGATAGAAAAGAGAACGTCTATTGCCGGTCCAGTTATGCGTTGCTACTGTGCCCATGCAATCTTAGAGATTCCTAAACTGCCTTTTACCTACTTACTTTTACTTTTTGTTACCTACGTAAATGTACGAAGCGACGAATATATAGGCAATTGAAAACAAAAAAGGATAGAAAATGTTATTGATTTGAATTAAACTATAAGATATTACCTATTATCTAACTTTATTAGACAGATGAAGGCGCAAGTATCTATTACTTATGAATATGAACTATAGATACTATGAATTATAGATGTTTTACTCAGTGCCTTTTAGTCTTCACTTCGCCACGCTCTAATTGAATTTTATAAATGGAACGTAATATTCAATGTCGCCCAGTAAGTCCATTATGCGTTGACTCTGACGTAACGTTATCACGTAATGTTTGACGTTTACGTTGCGACATTTAAGTCATTTTCGTACATGCATATACTTTGAATGTATTTATATATAGGTATTCCCGAATTTTGGAAACGGCTCCAACGATTTTCATGAATTTCAGCATGTAGGGTGTTGGAGGGGAAAATCGATCTAGGTAGGTTTTATTTTAAAAAAATCGTTTTATCCCTGTTTTCAGGCATTAAGCAATTGCAAAATTGACATTGAATAAAAGAATACTATGTTTGCTATCATTATTAAAGTTGTGATAGCTCAGGCACAGTTGAATTAAAAAAGTTAAAATACCCCCGGGTATTTTACTTATTTGTATTAATACCCAGTTATCACCAGCCCTTTATTTCTTGCATTTTTTTTTGCACTTATTGCAGAACACGGACGTTACAAAAAGCATTAAAGATCCCGTGTGGGGTTCTCGATTTCTGGAATAAGTTCGGCTGGTTAGAGTAACCAGCCCCTTCACAATCACGCACAATGATCGCCACAAAATGCTACTAATTGCGGAATATACGACGCCAAAAGAAGAAAAAGAACTTTTACAGGTCTTATCCTTCTAATCTTATATATTATCCTTCTAATATTATAAATGCGAAAGTTTGTGAGTAAGGATGTATGTTTGTTACTCTTTCAAGGCGTATCAGCTGAACTAATATTGATAAAATTTGGCTCAATTATTCCTTATACACCGGAATAACATATAGGCTATGGAAATCCTATTAATACTATAGGAATAGGATGACGTTGAAAAGCGCTGTCTATTATGGAACTATCACACGACAACAGTCTAGGCGAACGAAATCGCGGGTAAAAGCTAGTACTGTAGTATTATCCTCGTCAACTACAAACATTTAAAGCAGCTTCTCCACCTAGACAGATTTACATAAAAATGGTCTACTTCTGTTATATACACATTGAGCATGCGGCATACCTTATCAATCAGCTGATTCATGGAATCTTTCCGCAACTAGGGAAATCCCAATTTTAATACTCCAAATGCAATGTCGTAATTTGTTAGTATTAGCAAATATAATACGTATATTTTACCTTGTATACCAAGTTAACCTTTTAACAGTAACAGTTGAAATAAAACTATGTAAAAGAAATCGTTGCGCATTTACAATTTTCGCTTCAATACGCTCTAATCGAATACAATAAATGGGACGTAACATCCAATGTCACGCCGTCAGTAGTCATGCTATAACATGAGCGTTGGCTTGTTAACGTAGCTACGGGTAAGAACCGCTCAAGCGTAGTCGACATCTAGGACAATGGTTTTAAAAATTTCTTTAAATCGTGATGTTATAGAAAAAAGATATTTATAACACCAAATTAATATATTTTTTGATTTTAAGTGACCTTATACATTGTCGAATTTGAACAAGTGACCCATTGATGAAGAAAGTTAAAAATACGATATGCGATTTTTACTTTGCTTTTATATTTCATAGCGTATTTAATAATTATTTTAAAAAACGAAAATAGTTGCATAATTTGGCAATCAGAATATCCTATGTAACAAGTTAAATATTGTTGCTATTTTGGGGTAGCTAAATTATAATAAATTTGGAATTTCCTCAGAGTAATCAATTAATTACAATACTTATAAGTACTGTACACATTCACTACCATAATCTCAACGATCTTGTCGACCCGTAATCGAAGCTTCATCAGGAGATAGATTGTACGACAAAATCATTATGTATTTCTTTGTATTATGGACCTCCGCAAAGTAAATTTTAAAAATCATTTTCTATTTTTATTGAGGTAAATCTACCGCGTTTCCAGAGGCAACATTTTTGATTACCTACCTTAGTTCAATCGACCTAAGGAAATCAAAAATATTGACTGTGGAAACGCGTCAATGATGATGGCAAGATATTAGATATAAAGAATCCCTAAAATTGTTCGAAATTTTGGACAAAGTCAAGGAGGGAACTGATTAAATTTATGCGGCATAAGATCGTGGCGAAAGCTTCAATAAGAGCAAAAATCAATGTCCCACGTAAACAAATTCTAAATTTAATTTTCGTTGGTGACAAATATTCTATGATACAATCCGTATATAATAAGTATATTAAAAACTGTGTGACTTCATAAACAATGCTGTTTATCATGTTCCATAATAATAATAATTGATGATAAGCTATAATCTACGTAAATAATATTCTCTCGATCATAATACATGTTGGAAATAAATTGTCATCTCTTTATATGTTCGATCCAAGTCTGTAACAGAATAAATTTAAATTTTTCCGAATTCTAGTAGAACTTTATTTGTCTACAACTTATACATCTACATACTACCTTCTTACCGAATTCAGTTTATTATTTAAAATGACTGTATATTATAAGATAATTTTTGGTTCAAACGTAAACAATTTTTTTTAACGCAATTGTAAATAGATGTTAACTTGCTTTGTCTTAGGAATAGTATTAAAATACTTGGAAAAGTATGTTCCAATTTAAAGGTCCGGCTGCCGTATAATGCGCGAGCGCGGCGAGTAGTACTGGCTTGATCAACGCAGTATGCGTCCACGAGGCGGCAAACGAGCTCGTGAGTGTAGTTTATTCTGGTATTCTAGTGTGTGATGTGATTATTAGACCACTTATTATTGTTGATGAGAAGTGATCTTCTCGTCCTGTGACTCGTGTATTCATTCATGTAAAATGGTCAGTACTTTCATTTCTTCCTACAGTAAATAATAGTATCGTAATTAGCTTATAAAACTCAATTTTGTATTGAATCTGTAGTAACCGTTTAATAGTTGTAATTATCTTAGATTATTTAAGTAAAATAAACACACACAATTAAAAGTGTTGCTCTAAAATATAATTAAAATAGTTTTGCTGTTTTCTGAACTAAATTTACCTATTAAAAAAATAATTTAAAAACCCGAAGTAACATTTACGATTGCATCTGAAGGTATTCAAAAACACAATGCAATGAGTTGAATAATGTGAAACAATAAACATGTCTTTCTCTTCACAAGAAATGTTTTTATATATATTTGAATATGTTACTTTTTAGTGTAATTTTTTTTTCATTTTAACGATTCAGTTGTAAGATAAATACAGTCAGGTAGAGCATAGGTGGAGGAATGAACAACGTTTACAAAATTTAATAACAATAATTAAAGTAGTGATTTAATTTTTTGAAATCAATTACTAATCATTGATTATTATTGTATTTCAACAAAAGTAAGGAAGAAGACTAGTAAGCAGATGAATTAAACGATGTCCGCAAGTGAACAGAGGACAATAGAAAACTTGGATTAGTAATATCCTATAATTTATTTTTTTCTTATAGTCAAAAAAGTTTTTTATACACACGTATTTTTTTAAGCAAAGGGTACCAATATGAACAAAATCTATACTTATTATAAAATGAAAGTCCCCAAAAACTGTCCGTCTGTATGTAATTGATTTTCTCAAAATCTCTCCAAGGGTTTTTGGTACGGTTTTTGCTAAAAGGTAGTGCAATTCTTCTGGAAGGTTTAAATTAATAGTACATTACCGTTTTATGTAAATTGTGTTGAAGAGGTTCCGCGTTTGTAAAAAACTTATCTGTTGGGAACTTTACTAGCGTAAACTACCACAGATACACTAAAATAATGTACTAGAGAATTAAAGATCCATAAAAATGCTACAAAAAGTCCGGAAGAGCATGCCTCTATCTCTTATAGTTAACTCGCAATAACTATTTTAATGCTCAAAATTTTGATTCCCGAACAATTTTGAGACACACTGATTTCCACGCGGATAAAGCCGCTGGCACAGCTAATGATTATATATACTAAAAGTATTTAGTAAAAAATGTGCCAAAGCATTTTCGATGTTGGCATTACTAAGTAATCGGTCGTCGACTTGTATGGTCTAGGAATTGATAACGGCTAGTTATTGGGAAAGTGGTTTGCAAGCAGGTAGCTGTGGAATTTCGTTGTCAGATTGGCCTCTGCTCTATTTGCGAATATTTTCTTATGATTAGGTTAGCACTTGAAAACAATTACAGTTGCTTACAAGCATTGCGGCTGAGTTTGAAACGTTCATGTGTTTAGGTGATTAACTTTATAGGAAACAGTTGCCTTCGTATTTATTCTATTTATTAATTAGATTTGACATATTTAAACACAAGAAATTATTTTTGGAAATAATGACAGAATTATAGACACACAAAGACTTTTGCATTTATAATAATATTATGGATATCTTCACCACTTTTCATGTCATATGTTTTATTCATACGCCTATTCTAGCCGATTTGCTAATTTAGCAATTGTAACATATAACCCATTTTAAAGCACAGGAAAAGTTTGGTCTTAGGTTTGTATAATCACGTGTTTTAAACTATCTGCTTGCTTTAGATGAAACAATAGTCCAACTAATGAGTCTACTGAATAAAATCAAGATACATATCAGAAATAGCGCTATGTTTAGTCAGGCGTAAAGTTTAATTACAGAACTCTTGATAAGCAGGTGTTGTGGATTCGAGCATCGCAAACAATCATCGAACTTCGAACGCTGTTTATTAAATCAATTTGACGAATAAACATTTGTTTTTCGGTAATCATAACATTTTTTATACGTTACAAATTTAACGTTTTGTATATTTTTCTTTACTAAACACTGTTATTAAATATTATTCATAAAAATGATCAATATTTTTTAATCATTCTCGATTAACAATCTATTTAGATGGATAATTAATCCGTTTGATGCACACAAGAGAAAGAAGGTACACCAAAGTATGCCGATGTCCGTATGCTTTTTTGTAACGATGTAATGTAGAATATGGTGGCACTGAACGGAAGAAACAGGATTCATAGGATTTGTGGTGTTGTACTAAAATTTTTATTTGCCTTGCATTTTATTTGGTGGCGCGCAAGCTGTCGAATTTATGCTGCCAAATGGCCACAAATCTGATAAATTCGATAAGCTATATTGCCTCGTTATCAACAATTATATATCATTAAAAAACATAGCTTCAGCGACAAGATTTGTGATTAAGGAGATGCTATGACCATGTAGGATTTTGTTTTCTCCAACAATAGTTGCTTGCAACCACAAAAGTCATGATAAAGTTGTTTTGCTATAATCAGCGTTTTAATAAACGCCGTTCATAATTTTTGTACTATAGAATTTTGCAAAGTAACCCATATCTATAAATATTCGCTTGTAACTGTTATGAACGAGAAGAGGCTTGTGTAAGACTTGAGTTGTAAATCAAATCAAATCAATGTATAGTTAGTTGTGCTTTCTTTTTGTGTAAAGTTTTTTTTAATATACAAGATATTTCTATAAGAAATCAATTGTAGTTTTATGCATGGATTCTTAATTCGTAGATACAATTTAAAGAGAGCTTGCGAAAATAGCCGTGATCTAATCTGCATATATAATATCGTTTATACCACGGCTTATTATCGGTCTTGTTAACTCGGTCTTGGCTGATAATTCCTAACAGCTGTATCACAGATTATACAGCTTGCTTGTCTTGCTATACTGAATGTACCGTACAGCGCATTGGGCATAAGTTGCTGGCTCTATTAAAGGTATATATCGTCGTATATATCATATTCATATTTTGTAATCGTAATTTTATAGTTTTTATATTGTGTGTATTGCGGTTTCCTGCACTTAGAGATTAACTTATAGATTATAGCGTTGCTTATAGATTAAAGAAGCTTTGACAAGAAAAGTAAGGTAGATTTAATTAAGATTTAATGAGACACTAGACTGCACATGCTTCTTATAATCCTTGGTTTGACTTCTGTTGTGGAGTACCTTCATATTCCTATAACTTCGTGCTATGTAAAAATATATGTGACATGTCCAATTTTGTCCTTATATATTAAAATATATACTTTTTTAACAAAAAAAACATTAAAAAATTATTACGCTGTTCAGTTATTGTAATTAAAAGCCTTGAGCCTTATATAATCAATGATAAAGAATCGTAACAATCTCGTGCGAATTATTATGTTCGGAATCAGAGGGTATCAAGGCTAAAGCAACTTCCTTGTACCACAATGTCATACATACATCAGTGTTAACGCATTTTATGTGTAAAATGCTCTTTATAAGAGAACTAGCTTTTACCCGCAACTTTTGCGTGCACTGTTATCGCGTGATAGGTGGATAGTAGATGGCGCTTTTCAATGTCATCCTATTTTTGTAGAATTAACAGGATTCCTATATTTTACTTAACCCGGATTATAAGGAATAATTGTTTTTCAATTTTCATCGCTATTGATTCAGCAGATTTACGGTGAAAGAGTAACAAACATACATCCATACTCACAAACGGATTTATAATATTATGCAGGATAGTGGGATTATTAGGATCGATTTCGGCTGCTAAATGAAATCACAACGCAATAAATCATCAGAATATTTTCATGTACCTACTGTTTTCTCCTCTTATGTAGTAGTCGAGACAAAAATTATAGACGAAATTCATACTTCGTTGACTTGAACACGTGGAAAATGAAAGAATGCGGAATTTTCTTATAGAATTTATTACCAGATCCAAAAACTTCTTGCGTACTTTTAAGTAGAAGAGGTAAAGCAGGAGCCGCAAGCTTATGTCGGTTCCTACTTTATCTTTAAATACAAGACCATTTTTTTAGTAATAATGTATATTTTTAGGCACAAAAATTAAATATATTAAATATCATATCGCAAGGAACTTTACAAAAAGGTATATTTACATACAAGGCACATTGCTAGTTCGAAATGCTATAATGCCTTTATTATATCGTTCACGGCCCTGAAATACGATTACTGGTTACGTTTAGAGATTGTAGTCCCCAGTACATAAAATATCACTATTTAGACAGAACTTTAGCTTTACTCTGAGGCGAATGTTTTAACAGCTGTATTGTTAGCTGAATCCGCAAATTCGTTCGCGGCAACATTAAAATGATAAAAAATGTAATAAAATATAGCAGCTTAAGTTAGTTATCCTATATTTGTTCGACAAACTTTTTTTTAATAGTATCTGACGTAAAAAACTCAAGAATTATACGGAAATAATAACTTACAGCTATTATCGAATCGGTAGAATGAACGAAAGTTAACTCTATGGAGGTTAACGCCTTTAGGCGTGTGTGTTGTAAAATCTGGCAGGTAGTCGTATATAATATTAAACCTAACGATTTTGAAGTTTCTAGGCTTAAGTCACCTTAATATTCAATAATGATATTTTTCCATATAAGTTAAAGGAGCGCACTTCTGTAGTGACGTCACATGTAGCCGTCTATACTTCACTATTTTTTTTGGGTTTATCATCATAAATTCAGTTAATACTCTTATAAATACTCTGTATTCAAGTAATCTTGTAAACAAGTGCTTTTAAATCGTCAACTCGGAAAGCTGTTCTTAACGAGAAGACCCATCGACTCGATGGTTGCTCTTTTCAAAATATAATTGTTATTACTAGTTACATTTACTCATTTTTGTATTGTACGGGGTCGACGCCACTTCCATGCATTCTTATCATCTAAATAATCCTCAACAGTATATAGGGCAACATTACTCGATAACATGATATAATTATAATGCTATATTCATATTTATTCGCTTTACCAATCCGATCTGAGTTTAGGGCTAAATTTAGGTAGTTATAATTTTTTATCAGTATGTTTTTAATTTTAAATCAAATTCATCGAAATATACGTCAGTGGTTTTTCCTTATTGGGACTATACATGCATACTAATTATAGCAATTTTTTTACACCTAACGTACTATACTTGACTTAACATGAAATGGAGTGATGTTGATTAGTATCAAGTCAACGATTTCTTACGTTTCCCGTTAACTTTTATTAATATTCATAAAAATATTGTTAAATATGTCGATAAGTGCTCTTTATTTAAATATATACAATATAAAGTTTTATTTTTAAAAGCTTTTATTCAACTTGCAATGTATGTATGTGAAGGTGGAATCTTGCAAGTTAAATTTGACCTAATTTCCGCGGTCCGATTGAGCTGAAGTTTTATAAATTGGTATAGTCCCGATGACAAGGTACTGAAGATAAGGTAAGGACTGAAGGTAAGTGTAGTGATACCCAGGTCAGGTGTATAATAGGTTCACACAAAAGAGGTAGATAGATTTGCCTTCCCCTTTTTTTCAAAAGAAAATTATGATGAACTAAGTAATCTGTCATTCATGAAAATATTGTTTTCCACTAAAGAATGTTTTATAAAACAACTGTTTTACATTTTAAGAGAAGTTTTATTTGTAAGTTAAAAAAATATCTTTTGTTATAGATACGAATTTTTGTTATTTTTATCGTGACGATACTATGTTGCGTCACGGATACCAGATCCACACCTCAAGATGCGCTGAAGACATTTACTTTGGAAGAACTAGTTCCTTTGCAACCAGATTTCTTTCCTGAGAGAGTTAATGTACAATGGATATCGGGTTTGTAAACGTTACAACAATCTATAGTTTCTGTCTCGTGTATTATTTTAGCTTTTTATTGCCTTTTAATTATTATTTTAACGTAGGAGCTCCCAATCCGATGCTTAGTAATGGTATGCCAAAGAACAGTTATTTAATAATAATAATTGAATGCTTAGATGCAATAACTAATTCTAAGATCTTGTTCAAAAAAATAAAATATATAAAGTATGTGTATGAAAGGAAAATATACTGATTAAATGAAATTTACATCCTGAGATATAAAATTACTTTATACAATAAGATCATATATTACTATTATTTCATTATTTGTGAAGATTACTACAATTTTAGTTTTTTCACCCTTAGCTTAGATAGCATTAATTAATATTTATACAAACTCGTATTGAAGATCTGAACCATGCGATCGTATCATCTCTGTATAACTGCTTATAACACAAGACCTATGATTAAGTTTCCTTTTTAATTTTGTTACAGACTCGGAGTACATAATTGCAGAGCCTGGTTCTATAAATAAATATGACGCTGGTAACAATACTTACGTCACAATTTTAGATCAAAATGAACTGGTAAGTGGACTACCAGTTTAAATTCATTACGTATAACCTCTTACGAAATGTCAGATTCGCTATTATCAACAAATATTACGCTGGTTTCAATTATAAAGGCTCAACAAAAAATATCTTCAACAAATTGTTCCCATACTGCTGAGTACAGTGATATGGGGATATCTAGATTTTCTGCAAGCTAAACTTTTCCACAACGAGTGGAACACACATTTCTCAGCACGTCGTCGGTCACTAGTGTGACTTACGAGTATTGGTGACATATGGTTGGGTTACATTTATCTTAGGGTTTGGAAAATTACATCATCATCATCATGCCGGTCAAAAGGAAAAGGCCTAAAGTCATTCGTCAGTAATCCATTCAAAGCTGATCTCCGATGACGAGGCTATTATGTCGGTATTAATTTTCTAGCTTTCAATATTGGTGAAACCAGACTAAAATTTTACATACATGTTACGTATCAAGTTTTCTTTATCTCGGAGTTTTGTTCTATATTCTTCAAACAATACTAACATAGTGTTTGTTAGCTTATTTAATAGCTGCTACTTATAATATCAAATACACGGATTTATTCACTTGGACATATCAAACTTTCTATACACATCTCATTAAGTAATGAATGGTATATATTTTTACGTGTAGATACACCGGTGGTAAATTTTTCCGAATAAGAATTCATAGTAGATGGAATATACATAAAATATAAGTAGAAATTAGATATTTATCAATTCAAGTTAAGTAACGAGATAACATTGAGTTTCAAGTGAATGGTGCGAAGGTTTATAATTATTAATGTAAATTTTTACTTAAGATTTTCCTTACCTTGATAGATACAAATAGCAATTTTGTTACATTTTGTATACTTAAAATAATAACATTTTAAATTACGTTTTTAATTGTGTTTAGTTAAACCAACTTGCTTTTAATCATGTTTCAATTCTTGTCTAACTACATATATGATTTTCCTTATTATTAAAACTGGATAATATTGGTAATATCTAATTATAAAAGACTAAATTGTGTATATTTTTTATGCCTTTTTCAGTTTAATTTGAGCAGATTTGCTGTATCGTCGTTCTCAAATGATCAAAAGTATTTACTTTTGACTGCAAATAGGAAAAAGGTAAGATTAGTATCTTAAGTTAAGAAACAAACTTAGAGATTAAAAAACTTCTTCAGTGACATTTGTTTTGCATTATTATTGGATATAACTTTGACCATAGAAAGAAAAATCTACTCTTTAACTTTGACCATAGAAAGAGAAATCAACTGCGATGATCATCATTTTTACTTAGTGAATATGTTTGAATAAGCTTTGGTAATTGGTGAAGTGAAATCAAAAACTTAAATTGCTAAAATTGTATAGTAACTATTCCATTAACGTTTAATTTGTGTAAGGTTTTATATTTGACAACCTTAATCTATTAATTAAGCTTATTGGCCCATTTGATCATAAAAGGTACGATATATCTAAGCATGAATGAGATTAATTGAACTAGTGATCTTTGAAGACTTGCTATTAAAGGTCAAAGAACTTGAAGCTGCTTTACGATGCAAATTGACTAGTCGATGTCGTTGTAATTTAACATTATAAACGTTGTAATGAAGGTCTCTTGATACGTGAGGCTACATGATAAAACTATAGATTTATTTAAGCTGTTTACTTTAATTTTATGTGGATGTTTGTAATTTGTCTGCATATAATATTATTGTTTGATGCAAATATTTGTTTGACAATCGTTAAACTGTTATTACAAAGTTTTTTACTATCATTGTACTTTGCATTGCACTATACATTGTAAAGGTTATTGTACTATATATTGTAAAGGTTATTTTATATTGTCGATAATCGGTAATTCCCAAATGGGCTCACATAGTAAGGAATTAATCTGATCGGATCTATAGCTTTATATTTCGTACTGACAACAATAAAATTAAAATTTTTCTCTTTTGTATATGAAAATTTGTTCTTAATGTATGTTTATTTTTTCTTACAGGTGTATCGATATTCTTCTTTGGCCGAGTACTCAGTATATAACTTAGACGACAAGTAAGCTCTAATTTTTATTAATTTTTATTTTATTTCATTTCGTAGAGACCTATAATAATGTTTACATAACTAAATCTTATTTAATTCGATAAATTTGCAATATTTTGGTACATAGTATAAGTTTAAGTCTAAGAATGTATTATATAAAGTCGTTCTTTGTACTTAAATTAATTAGACAACAATAATCACCTGTGTAATTCCCGATAGCTTTTTTTCTTTTATTATGCTTATTTTTCTTTTGTGGTGATCGGTTTATTCAAAATAGACCTAGATTTATTAAATGAAGTAAAAGAACTATATGTAAGTCGTTTTTTCAATGTTCAAAATTTGTCCAATTATTTTAAAACACACGTAAGTTTTACAATTTGTGAACTCATTTTATTTTTAATTATATTGTGAACTTAACTGTTATTAAGTATGAATATAAGATTTTGTAAATTGCAGAATATAACCATAATAAAATTACATATAACCATATTAAACTCAATTACTTAAATGTATTTTTTACTATTTTTCTGTCATCAGGTCAATAGCTAATATCGGTCAAGGTGATCTCCAAGTGGTAATATGGGGCAATGATAATGCGCTCGCTTATGTCCAGGATAACAATGTATATTACGTTTCTGATGTTGCAAAACCTGAATTGGTATCTGCTCTCACCAAGGACGGTGTACCGGGTGAAATCTACCATGGTGCTACAGATTGGATTTACGAAGGTGGGTTAGACGAACGTTTTATAAAAGTTATTAACCTTAATTAGAGTAATGAGTAAAGCCGTGTGGTATCCGGCTAAGTAGAATAGTACCACCCTCATTTCTTAACGAGGTGTCGTAAAAGGCGACTAAGGTAAGTCGACCTGCCGTGTGGTATCCGGCTGAGTAGAATAGATCACCCTCATTTCTTACCGAGGTGTCGTAAAATTCGACTTAGGTAAGTTGACGTCAGGCAGGCGGCCGGTGGTAAAAACGCAGCCAAATCATGTTACAACATGTTTATAACATGTTCAGCCGACCCCACTAAGAGTGGGATAAATATATAGATTAATGAGTAAAACCTTAAAAAATGATTGATGGATTGTTGAAAACAACTATTATTATTAAAATTAAAACTTTCATTGTAAAATTTCCAGTTCATAGATAAGATAATGAAAGTACATTTAAAACTTGAATCATAATCTTTATATTTAAATGAGTTAATCTTGTATATATATATATTTTCTGAATCTCGGAATTGGCTCCAACGATTTTCCTGAAATTCAGCACGTAGTAGATTTTGGGGGAGAAAAATTGATCTAGCTAGGTTTTATGTAAAAAAAATATTGTTTTATCCCTGTTTTTGGGCATTCAAAAACACTAACATTTATATTGAATTGAATTTTCGCCATTAGCTGTCAAGTCGACGTAGCTTATTCGGGTAGTGGGCAGCCTCGAGAAATGTGATTGCCAAGGATCGATCCCCAACTAAATAATTGTTTTTTTTTAAGTTTTTTTTGTTGTAAAAAATTACCGAGCGAAGCTCGGCCACCCAGATATTTATTATTATATAAGCATATGGGCCACGGAGATATATGGATTGTGAGATTCAAGTGAGGGTAAAAAAAGATGACGCGGCTCTACAGTCAGCTTGTGACTACGATGCATGTAACTCCGCTGAAACTTCAAATCTAATATTAAAATAAAACTAGTTTTTATCGCTATGTCAACCAAATGTAATACAAAAGTGTAATAGTAAAAACTCAAACACGGCTTCTTTTAGCACCTATTATTTTGTAATCATTTATTTATTTAGTGAGGCGAAATACATTTAATCAAAACTTTGCACGAATCTATTAAACTTTATGTACAAATTTCTCATGAGAAAAGCTGATGCTTTTCGAACAGCATCGTCATAATGTAGAATATGATTTTGGAAGTCCTTTTAATGCTTATTTTGTAATTTATAGAGGAAGTGTTTAATGCAGCGGAAGCAATGTGGTTTTCGCCCAAAGGAACCTCTTTAGCTGTCGCTTCCTTCAATGATACACAAGTTGAGTCTGCTGTGTATCCCTATTATGGAAAAAATTCAGACTTCGACAACCAGTACCCTTTGATGGTTCAATTCAAATATCCTAAGGTTAGTTTCTTATTAATATCATTTTAATAATGTAGTACTAAGTAGTGGTAATCAAACTATTATTTATTGTATGTAATCGATGTATTCTATATAATACAACGCAACACATAACTTCCTTGTACAATCTGTATCGCACTTTATATTTAACATGAATAACAATAGTTAGGTATGTTTACGTTAGAGCTGAGGAAGTTAGTAAAAATAATATTATTTTTGCGATTGTGATCGGTTTCCACGAGGTGGTTATACCCCGAGATATATAGTATACACGTTCATAAGGTTTTATACACTGATTAATTTCCCTACGGAATAACGAATCTAATGGGTTCTTTGAAAATTAGAAAAAAATAAACTTCTAAGCGACTACCTCTAACTATATAGTATTCACGTACTATACGTGTTATATAGGAAGTACTAGGTGAACTAAACATCTCGATGACAATTTCGAATGGTTGAAATAGCTTAGAAAGTGGATTCTGGAAGTAAAGTAAAGATTTTGCTTTCAGTTTATCTTTTTTTTAATGAAACAGGTTAGTACAAAAATAAAACGATACAGTTTGTTGTACTTTCTACCCACAATAAGGAATTCCTTAATTTACAGTATGAATATTAAAAAAATGATCATAGGTATCCAAAATTGTAGAATTCTTTTTTTAAATTTAGTACAATGGTCTTATGAAAGTTTTGAATATAACATTTATATTGTTTTATAGCCTATCGCTTGAATGTCCTAGTTGAGAAACGATAAATATATAGTAACATGTTTTAAATGGAAACAGCTTTTGTTTTTTATTTGATGTAGTTTCTAAATTATATTTAAAAGTATGTGTTTAGAAAGGATCTGAAAAAATATATGAAAACTTCATAAAATATATTATATTAACTTTTTGCTAATTTTGGCCAAATGGTTCAACACAGTAAATTTTTTTAACGATAGGTACAAAAAGGGGCGCGCGTTGATTGTATCTATAGGTAGTCTAAAATTAATTTATATTTGTCAGGCAGGTCGCACTAACCCTGATGTACAGTTGCGCGTATTCAAATTGAATCAACCGGATAGCGAGCCGATGGTTATACCAGCACCGGTAAATATTGTTGGCTTGGATCATATCTTAGGAAGAGTAAGCTGGGCCTCTGACCAAAATCTAATTGTGCTTTGGCTAAATAGGCGACAAAGCATTAGTGTGCTCACTAACTGTGATTTAAAACTAGACAAATGTAGTATCTTAAAGCAAGAAACTGAACCGAGCGGCTGGGTTGATATTCGTGAGCCATTTTTCGACGCAAGCGGAACACAAATGCTGGAAGTTCAACCGATGTCTTATAATGACCAAAGATTCATGCACGTAGGCCGCCTTGACTTTAATACATTGATTACGGAAGATTTGAGCCCTGGAAATTCTACTGTCACTGAAATATTAGGATGGAATCAGAAAATGGATACCGTTTATTATATTATATCCCCCGGGACTGAACCCTGGAAAAGGGAACTTTGGTCGACTTCTAAAGGAAGTGCCAAGTGTGTCACATGTAATAAACCACACTGCCATACTGTGGACGGGATGTTTTCTCCAGGTGGGAGTTACGGTATAATAACTTGCAGTGCTACCAACATCCCGCCAATCGCCTACTTCTTTATTAGTGAGGTAAGTAAGGTTTAAGTAAGATCTGCACAAGAATATCTTAATTAACGACCCAAACGATGCACCGAATAAATTTTCATGTCCACGTATACATTTATGTATATGTATAACCATAACATAATATATTATATTAATGAATGAATATCACATACTTATATGATATTCATTCATTAATATTATGCGAACTGAAATTTTACAGTGAAATAAAAAAATCATTATAAAAATTAACTACATACATACGCTACATATACTGAACACAAAATTAAAAAATAAAATATTTTATTTATTAGGTAATTTAGGTAACTTTTATTTTAACATTAAATCATTAATGAAGCGTCGATGGAAGCGAAAAAGGATCATGTTTTCGGATTTGAAATATTTTAGGTGGATCACTTTTTTATATTACGTACTTATGGGTTATTCATTAATTAACTTATAGCCAAAGCATTAGAGTCTAATTAAATCTCGTAAATGATGGTGTAACCTTAATTTGGCATAGTTTTTCTTATTTCAATATACCACGCTATTATGTCTAGTACTATAATGTAATGGAAAAAAATTATGTTGTATAGTCATTCCCATCGATGGGACATATTCGCAGATACCACTAATACTCTAAAATTACTAATTACAGACTGGAACTTTTAAGCTGCTGACAGAAAATTCTAGGCTTGTTGAAAAATTAAGTAAATATAAGATTCCCATGGCCCTGTTTAATAGGATGTCTTTAGAAGAAGATATAATGTCACATATCAAATTACTTCTTCCTCCGAACATGAAAACAGGGAAGAAATATCCGATGATAATAAGATTATATTCTGGCCCAGGTACTACGAGGGTGAAAGATAATTATGATATGGGTAAGTCTACGGGACAATATATCATAGAATAGTCATTACACTAATTCAAAATAACTTTTAAAAGGATAAAAATTCTTAAACTTAATTACACTTTGACCGTGCACAAGATGTTGAAATGTTATGATCTAGATAGGAAAAATTTGGATCAGGATAAGAGTCGACTATTCTAAAGAATTTGTAAAGCTTTTAATTATATTTATAAATCATAAACATTTAATAGTGTATATAATTATATCGTAATTTGTTTATATTATATTCATTGTCACTCGGTTTATCCGTTACATTTTTGTGTGTCAACGTATTTATGTTTCAGAATATTACAACATGTACTTAAGTAGCAATAGAAGTTTTATAGTAGCGTCAATCGATGTGAGAGGCTCTGGCGCGATGGGAGTAGAAGCAATGCACGCGTTGAACAACGCTCTAGGGACCGTGGAAATTACAGATACTTTAGCTGCTATAAGGTAAAAATATCTTTATTTCATGTATTTCGTAATATCTTCAAAGAATAATAGCAACTTCCCTCACAAAATATCAAAGAGTTTTACTTACTATTTCTATTTTATTTTCATTAATCTTATGACATTGTAGGCGTCTCATCAAAACTTACGAATTTATTGACCCCAAACGAATTGGCGCTTGGGGCTGGAGTTATGGCGGTTACGCCACTACCATGTCTCTTATTAAGGATGATAAGAAAATACTAGCCTGTGGGGCAGCAGTCGCTCCTGTATCCTCCTGGTTATATTACGGTAATATATATGCTTAAAAATAGTTTAGCAGAGAGACTTAGACACGTTTGTATTTAAAGACATCAGATAATGTGCGCCGGCTTATATTAAATGCATCCCCTATCTTGGTGGTAGGGAGCGACAATATGGAGGCCGGCACGGCTAACGTCACTTCCGTTTCATTTTGCGGTACGGAAGCTCAACTGTCGTAGCTGTCTTGGCTAGTTGGCTTGGCTTGGCTGGCTGACTTAGCTTGGCTGATTGGCTTGGCTTAGGCTTAGCCGGCTCGACATTCGGCCTCGCGTTACACATCACAAGTTATATAAAATCACTTTTCTTGCAGATACAATATATACGGAGCGGTATATGGACACACCTCAGAATAACCCAGAAGGTTATGAGAAATCAGATCTAATGGTTGCAGCAGAGAAGTTGCGGGATCGCCAATTCCTATTGGTGCACGGCACCGGTGACGACAACGTACATTTCCAACACAGTATGCAGCTAGCTAAGGCGCTGCAGAAGGCTGATATTGCTTTTGAGCAAATGGTAATACGTAAAGCAAGAACTTTGTAACACTTTCTACAAAAATTACGCGGAAGGAGGAGTATGGAATTTTGCAAAGTTATTGTTTACATACAGAGAAGGAATACACAATGATAATATTTACAAAAATGCTTCAAAAATATTAAATCAATAAAACTCATTATACACTTTACATGCATTTGACACACACTTTTTTCATGGTTTATAATAATTTTAACCATAAAGTCAAACCAACACTTCCACCACCACCAAACACTTACATTATTTTTAGTCTTAAATGACAAAAATAATTATAATTAATATTCAATGTTTTCTCTATTTCAGTCATTATGAATTATGGTTGAATTGCGACAACAGGGTGTTCCCTAGTTTATTTAATTACTTGATAAGCGTATTAAGTTGTAGAATAATTTATTTGTACTATTTTTATTGTGGTAATGTACAATCAATTTCAATTAAATATACAACTTTCTGTGTAACGTATACTTGGTGTTACCACTATACTAGCTCGTTCCGTTTTTGTGAAAACCTCTAGGGTAAAAAATAATAATAACAAAACATTCATTAGCTCTCACCCAACAGCGCCTTTAAATTGCTGACGTATATTAAAAAGGTACTTGATAGGAAAGCAGTATCTAAAGGGGCTGATTTCTAGTCTCTATTCAACAACTGCGTTTTATAAAATTGGCCTGCATTACTGTTTATAACCTAAAGTCTTACTTTTCCTCTTTATTTGTTACAGAGCTACGCCGATGAAAACCATTCCTTAAGAGGTGTGAGTCGCCACTTTTATCACACCTTGGATCGCTTTTGGACGGAGTGCTTTCATTCATAACTGAAGTAATACTTACCATTGGTACAATTACATTAAAGACTGTGATTAAAATATTATGGTGACTCAATTGAAATTCTGTTTCCCGTATTGAATGTAATGAATGTGTTATTTATAAGAATTGTAGAGAAATATATTTTTGTAAATTTCTTTTGTTTTCTTATGGTTAAGTTAAGCGGTAGGATAATAAGGCCTTAAATAGAAATTATTTATAGGTACCTTTTATAAATATTTACAGTTTTTACGTAGTTTTAGGGGTTTAGGGTAATTAATAGCGTTTTCGAAGTAGTTATTAACCTTGGCCGATATCTAAGAATTCTTAGCATCACGTTACATTAATATATGTTTACTATTTACAAAGATTTAATTTGAACCAACTTTAGAACTTTGACCTTGTAAAGTAAATTGCACTATAACACCATATAAGTTAGCATCAACGTCATTACCTATTACTGTATACATATCTTACAGAAAAATAAGTTTTACAAACACGTTAACCCAATCGCTAACAATATTTTATATGAATTTCTTCAATTAATTTTATAGATATTTCACCTCTTCTAGATATTGTAACGATATAAAGAACAAAAAATATGGCAAAGTCAATTTGACAATGAGTTAAGATATTGCCTCCGTTTAAACGTTTTTCTATTTCCTACTTATGAAAATTTTAAGTAAAGTTAGTGTTAAAATCACAAACTTATGGCCCAGGATACAGACAAGATGGTAAGCATATAAATATAATATATGTATATAACAATTTTTTTAACGATAATATATTCTATTAAGTTTTTGTTTATTTTTTATATAAAAAACGCAAATATCAAATACGAAAATCGACGCAAACTATGTCCGGTGCAAAATTTAGATCTGTTCAGCCTATATCGAAATTATTCTATAGAAGTATTGCATATTTTTCTTAATCTACAATAAGAAGAACAATGTGACATACTTTTAAAATCAAAATTTTAAGCACTTTATAACTACCAGTAGGTCAAAGTAATAATTTAAGCTAAATTTACACTAAAGAAAATAAATATAAATATCAAGCTAATAATAAATAAAATTAAATCAAAATTGACACATATGAATGACATTAAAAAATATTATTGATTACATAGGAAATCTGAGAAAGCCCCTGCAATTTTTGATTGCGGACCGGACCTTCGGGATCGTGCAATATGTGCGTTGGACCCCTGTGATCCTGAAAAATGTTACGCAGAGCCACGTGTTGTAATCATCGGGGCTGGTATGGCTGGCCTGTCTGCAGCTGCAAGACTTGCACAGCGCGGTATCAAAAATCTCGTCGTATTAGAAGCCTACGAAAGGTTTTCTATTGAATTTAAATTTACCGGATACTCACTGTTTAGATGCTGACATATTTTTTAAAATATGTCAGCATCTAAACAGTGAGTATTCTTATATACATAAACCATTACTCGTAATTTCTTTTTCGTCGAACTTAGTGTTAATACTCTCAATTATGCCCTATATTGTTTATTATCTATTCCCCAAGTAAAATCCAAAAGCTGAAATTTCATTTTCTCCGGCGGATTAGCCGTGAAAGGACAATATTTTCTCATTTCTAATAATAGTATGGATTGAATAAAACTTTTATAAAAGGTTACTTAGTAAGCTATCAAGAACTACCTTGTTGTGCCTATCGAATAATAAATATGATTCAAGTTTGTCTCTGTTACAATCATATCCATTTGTCTTTGATTTTGTGATTTTGATATTGTTATCTTCATTTTGCAATCTTCCTAATGTAACTTATTTCTAGACCAGGTGGCCGTATACATTCCTGCTGGTTGGGAGATGTTGTAGCTGAGCTCGGTGCTAGTTTACAAGATCCAGACTATTGTTCCCCTCATCCAGTCTATACAATGTCCGCTAAAGAATCACCCCCACGTCCAGGCTTACCAGGAGTCGAACATTGCAGAGGGCTGTTTGAAAGAGTTGTAACTGGAAAAATGGCATTTCCGGCCACAATAACAGCTTACTATAAATTTCGACAAATTGAGGAAGAAGCTTCTAAAATATTATGCCTCGGCGGAAGTAAACAACATGGTTCGCTTATAAATTTTATGAGTTTAAGAATTCAGCAAGAGTTACACGAGTACCCAGAAGAACAACAACACGATGCAGCGAGAATTATGTTTGGGTTGGCACATATGTTGAGTGCAAGATGCGGAGATGATACCGCTATGTTGTACGGTGATCATACAGGATGTTACATGAACTTGCCAGGTGGTGATGTGCGCGTTCCCCTGGGGTTAGTTGGTAGTCTTGCACCTTTGTTGCGGCAGATACCTGAAGGATCAATTCGCTATTGTAAACCAGTAAATTGTATATATTGGGGTACTTGTCTGAAATCAGGATACCGAGCAACGGTATGCACTACTGACGGGGAAGAATTCCCTGCTGATTATGTTATAGTTACGGTTTCTATTGGAGTTCTAGGATCAAACGCTTCTAAACTATTTTGTCCAGCTTTACCAAGTTCTAAGATAGATGTATTGAGGTGTCTTGGATTTGGTTATTGCAATAAAATTTACTTGGAGTACTGTCACCCATTTTGGTTTTGGCACAAAGGCAATATAAACTTTAAATACACTGATAATTGTTTGATGAGTCGTACAGATTGGACTCGCGGTATTCGGTCAATACGAGCAGCATCTAATAGCAAGCATGTGATAAGTGCTACGATAGTTGGTAAAGAGGCGTTCATTATGGAAGGGCTTTGTGATAAAGATGTAGCTGAAGGAGTTACTGATCTTTTAAGAGTGTCTTCAGGTAACCAGTGCATACCTTACCCAGTAACCTTAATTCGATCATATTGGACATCAGATCCTTATTTTTTGGGTGCTTTTTCTTATGATGGTCATTGTACCGATGGTGATAATCAAAGAGCTTTAGCCTGCCCATTGCCCGGACCAGGAGACTCAATCCCTCCTATACTTCTATTTGCTGGAGAAGCAACAGTACCTGGTTATTATGCCACATTAGAAGGTGCCAAAATTAGCGGCGTAAGGGAAGCTGAACGAATTATTCAATTAACGTTACGATTTAAAGGTCCACCACTTCCGGCTGCAGAAATAATGAAACCTAAAAAGAAAGTAAAATGTGAATGTTAAGTGGACATTGTTCCCTATTTTTACATATAATTTCATAAGGTTAATAGTCTGATTTACAAAGAAATAGAATATAATGCAATCGTTTGTATGTTTTTTTATGTAGTATGTAGATGTAGCTTATTACTAACCCGCTGGTAGGCCTCCTTGCTTTGTGGATAAAAGTGTGGAATGACATCTCTAGATATATGCAAGTTTAACGTTTCCAAATAAGATCAACAACAAACTTAAATTGTAAGTACATCATTACTTAAAGCCAAGGGTTGTGCTTTTTACTGACGGCCTTATCTAATCTAAGGAACGCCTGTCGGTATAGGACGGGTGGTCAGTTCCTATTCCGGTCTATTCCACCCATTTCCCTATATTGTAACGTGGGCTTCGCTGCTGTCACGATAGTGTTACCTGCTTTAACCTACCCGCTGCTTTTACAAACCTGATAATATCTTTCAAGGGGATATTTGTTAGGTCCTCAACTTTAATTTCATCCTTACCTAATATGTCCCATCTTTAGGTGAAGACTCATTTCTTCCTCTCCACCCTCTGGGCACTCTGCATCTTCTTTTATTCTCATTTACTGACAGGTGTCTGTTTAGCAGGTGCCCAGTATTAATGACGACCTAACCAAAGATTATTTGCCGATAATAGTAGATCTCTGTTCGCATCATGCTATTATGATTTGTATTATTTATTGGTATACTTACATATAGATAATAGTGGATATTGTGGATATTGCTGCAGTTGATTATTCTCTTCATTCAGCACAGTATAGTAATTTTTTTACCTCGAGTTATAGCAAAATAATATAGAGACGTCTATTTACATCAACTACATGTAGTCATATTGGAGTACTGCCGACTCTAACTACACAATTTTCTGTTATTGTAGCTGGCCTAAAGAAACGATTTTGGTACGATGACATTTACAGTATCGTAATAGCGCGGCGCCGTGAAGTCTGCTGGGAGGAACGCGAAGTGCTTCTTGGGGATAAATGTGTATCTCCTAACGGTTTGAATTATCAAACGATTACAAATATTACACAACAAAGTTTTAGATTTAACTTTCACGATGGAGGACAAATTATTTGTTAGGCCTTTTTGGTTATGGTTTTAACAAGTAAAAGAAAAAGAACACGATCTGTATGCATAAATATGTACGAATATGATGAAGATATACAAGTTTCATCATCCCTCTATTCTCAAATCTCAAGAACTTAGAAAATAAAAACAATAAAAGGCTAAGGTATTGTTACAGACTACCATAAAAAAATCTATGATCAATTGTTTTTCAAAATATCGGATGAATTGAGCGAGCTATGCAAGCTGCAATTAAGCTTAATTAAAATATTAGTTATTCATAATTTCCGTACTGTCTTTTAGTAACAACGAGTAATAAAATATAAATTAATTCAATATCACAAATTGACATCATTGGCAGTTGTGAGATTATGTGCTTTTAATAAAAATAAGTGCCTTGTTCTATCACTGACAAAAGGAGCAATAATTAATATAAAATAGCATGAGTATATTGTGACAGAAGGAAAAGGAGGAGAGCTCAAGTTGTAGCATAGAGACGTGAAGATAGCTGTGGCGAGGTGTAGGCGGAGAGGTGTGGTGCAGCGCAGAGAGGAGAGTAGTATAATAAAACATCATCCTCCTGCCCTTATCCCACTCTAAGTGGGGTCGGCACAACATGTTATAAACATGCAGTCACATGATTTGGCTGCGTTTTAACGACCGGCCGCCTGCCTGACGTCAACTTACCTTAATCGTATTTTACGACACCTCGGTAAGAAAGAGGGTGGTCTATTGTACTAAACCGGATACAACACGGTGAGTCAACTTACCTTAATCGCCTTTTACTACACCTCGGAAAGAAATGAGGGTGGTCTATTCTACTCAGCCGGATACCACACGGCCGAGAGAAGTATAATATAACATTGCAACAAAATGCAATACCACGTGTGTGTGTGTGTGTCTCTCTGTGTGTAGGAGTGTCTGTAAGTAAAGCTATAATTGTAATAGAGACAACTTATATTCGTTTTGAAAAATCAATACAATGATGATGATAAAACATCACTACAATTTCATACTATTGTCAGTGGCACGTATTGCCATGCCATGTATTGTAGTTTTGGCAAGAAATTGCACTATAAAATTTTACAAACATACACTGCGATTTACTCTTAGCACAAAAATACACTCGCACAAACATAGCGCATATATATACATACAACAAAATCTATGATGATATCTCTTTAATCTTCATCAATTACCTAATTTAATATATGTAAATATAAAAGGCGGCCGATAAATCGATCTAGCTAGGTTTTATTAAAAAAATGTCGTTTTATTCCTTTTTTCAGGAATTGAAAAACTGCTAGAATATTATTAGAAAATAAATGTTAATTATGCTGTCACTTGCAAAGTTATAACAGGTCAGATAAGAACGGGCGGATTAAAGAAGACAAAATACCTTGGATCAAGTCCTTAATAGTCACTAGCCCCTTTTTTTCTTTTTTTTCATTTTGCATCTTTTGTATATTTCCTAAAAAAAATTGAGAAAATCTCGGCAACCCAAGTACTTTATAATGGAAAAGCCGCGGTATCATAGAGTTTGGTATACGGTCAATGTTTATTAAGGTTCGCGCGTATAAACTCTGTGCAGGTAGATAAGCAGCAAAGTTGGTTTAAATTCCATATATCTCCACTGAACCCATAAAGATGTCCAAATGCATTGCGATTTCCAACGTGGCTCATTTTACATTTCGCATCCAAGCACCTGAAAATTGTTTATTCGTTGTAAAAAAAATTCAATAGTTTTTATTTTACATCTGTAATCTATGATTTGTGAATATAGTAGTGTCATTAAATAATTTAACTAATTTATTTAAAAAGAGAAGTATGTTTTATGATAGTACTTATATGTATTTTTGCAACTTTGTTTATTTGATTTCATATATATTCACTTTTAAAGCTTTCTATAGAGTATGGGGTAATTGTAATGAACTCTATGAAAATCGATCCCTATATCAGTACCCACGTTTTAGTAGTAAAATAAATATTACACAGTTACAAGATGGTTATACATGTCAGGCGGTAGTATGTAAATATGCGTCTAAGCTTTTTTGAAGATTCCGTTCAGGGCTAATGTCAAAAGTGAGTGACACGGAGGGCATTAACACCGTGACAATGTGACTGTGGCGGCGCGCGCTTCAGGGTAGATCGCGTCTCTGCAGATGGCCGGCTGCGGGAGCACGCAAGAAATCGTCGAGACAGATGCGTGACGCAGCGCGCAGGACCGGCCCCCCGCGCGGTGCGTGTATCCCCGCTGCCATAAGTTTTGTAGCAAAAAATATCGATATTCGCGCGGTGCGTAAGGCTGCAGCGGTGGCAGGTGGCCGCAGCCGGGCAGCACGGTGGTGTGCAGCGGTGGTGCCAGTGCGTGGTGTCGGTGCAGGCGGTGCGTGGCGCGCGGCGCGGCGGCGCGGCCCGGGCGGCAGTCGCTCGCAGCAGGCGGCCGGCTCGGGTCGCTCTTGTATATTCACCGCTCGGTGCACCGCGGATTACGCTCGCGAAACCGATCTCAGGTACATGACGCGCCGATGCGCTACTATTGTGTTCCCTTACCATCGGACCGCTAACACATATGCACTTTTCATTCATCGCATCTTAGTTTTCAATACAATACCGCTAGTATATCAGTCGGACTTGTAGTTGCATGTGCTTTTAAACAAGGAGTCCGATTATTTTATTCGGAAGTTCGAGGTTCACATTTTTGGAAATAATGGTAAGGAAATTAATCTTTTGTTAGAGGAACATTTAAAAAATATATATGCAATTATTTATCGTAGCTCCTACATAATGTATGGAATCTTTTGAAAATAACGTATGTGATAAGATCGATGGGTATAAAAAATTGTTTTTGATAATTTATTCTGCTAAAATATACGTAGAGTATATTCGTTTAAATAATTAAGGTATTTTTTCATACTATGTGATATCATAGAAGATGTCATAAGGGAGAAGAGAGCAATACTACTGGCTTTCTGCCAAATGCCGATTGTGCGCATCAACATTAAGAAAATATTTTAGAAAATTGGGAATATTGTTAAAGCATATTTAAAACTGTTTCACGTTGTTTGTATAATATATCATTTAGCCTTGAGGTATGACGTTCATTATATTAATCATGAAATACAAGTAAACAAAGTCCATTATATTTTACATGAGCTTCAGTTTTTCACGTAAATCTAATGAAAGCATTATTTCTCGTAGTAATTAATACATGGTGAGAGTAATTTTACTCAATAATATCTTAATTCTTTTCATCTAATTTTTTTCTCCATATCACTATAGAAAAACGAGTTCGCAACATCAGTCTTTCAGATCACAATTTGTTAAGTAGTGCTCTTGTTAAGCGATGATCGATATTTTGGCAGCATCATTACACGCCCATGTATTTACGCTTTTAATTATTTGCTTCTGTCAAATATATGAAAAACATTTTATTGCGATTGACAGATTAGCTAGAAATAGTATGAATTTTATAAACATGGCAACACTTGCGTCAAGTCAATTCTATTTCAATAAGACATTTATAATGTGTTTAATTTATAAAATATTATACTGCTTCAGAATTACCATGAGATATTGTGAGTTAAATTAAATAAATTGGAAGGAATAATGAACATAACCAAATATACATAACTTAGAAAACAATTCTTTTGGGACCCTTTTTATGTAGTGCTGGAATATTTTCCACTACCTTAATATCTATTTTTCTTATCGTAGCTTCGTTCAAAAAAATAGTTACTTCAACAAGGCAATCTTTTACACTCGTAGTATCAAAGCTTAAGTTTTCCCACTTTGATTTTACTATAATTAATTATGGACTTTCTGATTGAGAGTTGCCATCACCTTAAGTGTTTTCCCGAGCTTTATTTATCTTAGAATTAGTTTAAAAAATTAAAAATTACTTATGGTGGTTACACTTACAGTGGTTGTTCTATAAGGTTCCCAATTATGGCAGGGAATTTATACTTCTCGATGACCCAACGTGTAAAATAATAAATAAGAAAGAAGCAATGGAAAGTGTGTTAGCCAAGAGATTCAAAAAAAAATTTTTTAGTCTTCCCTTAACTAAATTTACTCAAAAAAATATTTAAAAATTAAGTTTATCTTCTAACCATTAATGAGGTAGAAAAGAAGCTAGAGTATAGCCAATAAATTTGATATTACTACAAATGGAAATTATCTATAAAAAGTTATTGCCAAAAAGTTTTTGTTATACTTAATACCGAATATTTATTTGATTGCAATTATATCTAGTTGAGGAAATTAAATTATGGAAATTAAATTATGGAAATTAAATTTAACCATGTACTACTACCGCAATTGCAATAGAAAACAGTTACATTTCGAATAGCTTTAATTAGTTACATTTTGCTCTTCTCAGTAAGAACAGCTTTCCGAACGATTTGACGATTCAAAAGCACTTGTTAACGAGTTAACTTGAACAAATAATATTTTGAATTTGAATTTTAAATAATTTGATTACGATATAAAATTTTTCAAAAATATTTTGTTCGTTAACATTAAAAAATATCAACGCGTTTAAAAGACAAGATGCTTTTATTGAAAACTAGCTGTCCGGCCACGCGTTGCTGTGGCCGTGTCTGGTTTTGAAAACTCCTCGAAAAAAAACTCAATTAACATATTGTTTAAGGCAAATTTTTACAGGATCATCTGCTTAGTAATTATAAAAATTGTTTGAAAATTTAAAATCGGTCCAGCTGTTTCAGAGTCTGTTAAGAATATACAAACAGATGTTATATGACATTCATTTTATATAAATAAAGACAAGATTAATAAAGACAAATAAGAGAAGAAATAACAAAATATACTCTCGCACGGTTGAAACATTGTGTTTGTAACACGTTCCACAGTGATATCAGTGAGACAACATTTTGAGAATGCATGAGTTACTTTTCTAGTCAGTTCTATTATTTTAAAAATGTATGAGAATCTGGAAAATTCCTCTGGAATTAGAATGGACATTGATCTATTTATAAGTTCTGGTATCTACTAAATATCACAATATTAGGATTTTTGATATATATCTGGTATATAACTTCCTTAACTTGTGGTATTCGGCTGAAAAAAATAGACCACCCTCATTTGTTATCCGTAGGTGTCGTAAAAAGTGACTAAAGTATGTTGATGTCAGGCAGGCGGCTGGTAAAATAACAAGCCAAATCCTTTTGTAACATGTGCCGACCCCCACTTAGAGTGGGATAAGGGCAGGGCAATAATGATATCGTATATAACTTATAACTCATATATCAAACGATGACATTTTTATCCTCTTATACGGAAATTGTTTTAATAAAATCACCACTCGGTACCGATTCAAGCCTGGCACCAAAAGCCCTTTGATCCCTTTAAACCGTTACTCACGTTGTGATTGTGGTTATGATTTAGAATATATTTGTGCGATTTTCTTACTTTTGATTTAATTATAGCTTCTACGTATTAGCGTATTAAGATACGGTTTTGTTTAGTGTGTTGCACTAGGAAAAAAAATAATAACATCTACGAAATGCTATATAATGCAACTGTGCAAAAATTACATATTTTGGATGCATAATTCATTTTTATTGCCGTGTGGTATCCGGCTGAGTAGAATAGACCATCCTTATTCCTTACGGAGGTGTCGTAAGAGGTGACTAAGGTAAGTTGACCCACCGTGTGGTATCCGGTTGAGTAGAATAGACCACCCTCTTTCACACCGAGGTGCAGTAAAATTCGACTAAGGTAAGTTGATGTCAGGCAGGCGGCCGGTCGTAAAATACGAAGCCAAATCATGTGACAACATGTTTAAACATGTTGTGCCGACTTAGACCGGGATAAGGGCAGGAGAATGATGAACTCACACTGATTTTACTGTTACATGCATATTGTTACATATATATTAGGCCATGTTAGCATGGGCCTAATCTTTCCGTTTTTGGAGAGAAGGATTGAAGCTAAGACGTACCACGCTGCTCCATTGGTAGGTTACACATATCCCTAGAATTCTCTAATAAGGTACAGGTTTGATAGCCCAGAGCTGTGATAGTCCAGCGGTAACACCGTGCGACTCTTTCGTGGAGGTTACGGTTTCGAACCCGGGCTGACACCAATGAGTTTTTCTGGTTAAACTTGTGTCTAATTGATAATTGCAATTTATCACACGGTTTCCGGTGAAGGAAAACATCGTGGGGAAACCTGTATATCTTAGAGAATTCTGGAAATATATGTAAACCTATTGGAGCAGCGTGGTAGGTCTTAGCCCCAATCCTTCTCTCCAAAAACGGTTAGAAGAGGCCTATTCCCAGCAGTGGGAGAGTAATAGGCCACTACTTTACTTTTACTTTTTATGCAGGTTTCCTCATTATGTTCTTTTTTCACTGTTTAGCGTTTGATAATATGTTATTACCAATTAGACACAAAAGTCTTAACAGAAAAACCTCATTGGTGCCTACCCGGGGTGACTAACACGTCACCCCTCAAAAGAATCGCACGGTCTCACTGCTCGGCTATCACAGCTTGTTAAAATCTTGTAGCGTTAAATGTAGGAGGCATAATTTGTTTTTATACATACAGGATTAGTAGCCGCACGTACTACAAGCAACCATCACTAAATACTATATCTAGCACCCCCACAAATTCAGTAATTTTGTCGTTAAAAAGTCCAATATTTTTAGTCAAAGTAAATGATAACTATTTACTGAACACATTCAAGAAGTAAACTCACTCCACACAAGCTTGTTAAAGATCTGAGAAAAAGATATTACCATTAACATCTGAGTTCAGCGAACAAGTCATAACATTACTGAAGTTGCGAGCCCGGAAAACTAATAGGAACTGCAAATTGTCATTTCAGCTGGAATGTCGCTGACGTTTGGGGCAATTTGTGAGTTATCCCCAAGAGATGCAATTTCCCTTTTCCGTCTAATTGCTCTCAAGGCTTTTGATCTAGTTAGATAAAATGTGCCCGTCATAGTGTCACCGTACAACGAATAGAACACTTTTGTTTTATAAACATTTAACTAATATCGAAGTTAATGTACAGAAACCGGCTATACTCACGTGTTATTCTATCGGGTTATCCCGACTAGTTTCGAACCCATCCGGAGTACTTATATGGGAGGCCTCCCACGAGTCGCACCCAGCGAGCGAAACTAGTCTGCCTAACCCGATAGAATAAGAGGTGAGTAAAGCAGTTTTCTATACATAAACTATAATTTTAGATGAGTACGATAGTTTAAATTGAAAAAAGTATCGAAGTTTTATCAAATTAAAATGCCACATAAAATGCTATAAGAGTTCAGAGTCGCTTAGCGGCGATGTAGTTGTGATATGCGTTTATCTGCGTAAATTAAGAATGGAGAGATCAGTAGAAGAACCAAAATAACCTTTGTAGCTAAACGTATTGCAAAGCTGTAGTGGTAGGTAGAGGTACGTGTAGCGTGGATCTGCTCTATTCAAGCGGCACAGAATCGTGTAACGGCCTGATAAACCCTTGAAGTGACTTTTGTCAAGCAGTGGGCATCCATCAGTTAAGAAAGAGAATGAAAAAACATTAACCCTTCTCATTATGAAAATATAATGAAATATTACTTTTTTAAATCGCTCAACCTGTCTTTTATAATCTACAGTGTTCATTTTATGTTTATTTTATGTGCCAAAATACTCTCAATCAATGTACTACGTATTTTTTCTAGTTCACGAAGCAAGAATGGGAATTTTTATATAGTATATGTCAGTCTGGTATTCAGCCTTTAATGGTACTAAATTTCATCCATATTGCTCCAGCGGAATGGCCGTCAGAGCGTAACAGACAGATTTTTGCACTTATAATGTTAGTATGGATGAGCTTAGTACATAACTTGTATTTAAGAACTTATGGACATAAGACATCGAGTCAAAAGTGGAGTATTAGCGGTGCCTCTTCTTTGTACTTGGTTAGTTAAGTAGGTAAACTGCACTACTTCCAAAAGTTAATTTTCGTAAATTGATCAGATAATTCCTCCTATGATCTATCTACCCATGAAACCTGAAATACACGCCCTACTATCCGCCGCGATGGACTTTCATAACTTTATGTATCATGTGAAAGAGGGTGTCGAATGACATTTGTGTGACCAAACTGATGTGTTTGATTTGATGCCTATGATGTTTACCTACCATAAAACATATAAAGCGCATGATCTTCATCAACTAATAATAGTTCGGTTTATATATTAATTTGATATCAATTCGATATTTATTAAATCATTCACGCATAAACATAAGCCTCCAATATGATTTTAACGCAATTGTTCTCAAAACAATTCAGCATGAAATTTCTACTTTATCATCGGTTGCGTTAATTTTGCGATTCATTAAATATTTCAACGATTGTGAAATATGCTGATGAATATTCGGGTATTCTTATACAGAAATGGAAAAAAAGAGAACGGAAATGAAACAAGCATGAATTTGATTTCATAAACAGTAATAATTGATATAATTCGAGTTTGTTTATCTCGCTTATTGTGGAATGTTGATATCATTTCAGGAAAAAATATTGTTATACAATTTTATGTTGCAGGTTGCAGAATTCAACCTGCTATTGCAGGTTGAATTATTTTTATTTTCAAGTAAATCAATTTAATGACTCTGAAATTTAAAGTTGCAATAAAAAATATACATTATTTGAAATTTTGCTAGTATTTTCTAATTGTCATCTAGAAGCGAATTGTGTTTTATTGTAATCATTCACAAAACTCGATCACTTGATCAACTTTGGTGAAAACTTATATTTAATAAAAGAAAAAGCTTTGTTTTACATAATTAGTATGCAATGGAGTTAACTAAGTATACGTAAGTGTACGTTACGGATGTTCCATCTATTATGTGAAAACTTTGTCACGTTGTCTAATTCAAGTTATTACAAAATGGATATTGAACATTCCTCTATAAAAAACTATGCTAAAAGTATTAAACACAACCTACAAGAACTTTAAAACAGTAGTATAAGAAATATTGTCATGTAGAAGCAGCCTTACTTATTTGTAATGTAGAAGGCGGTTATGCAAACCGGAGCCGTGTAATGGTAAATTCGAAAATATATTTCGGGCCAAATTACCATCATCACGTCCGCATCTTTACGGGAGCGTGTTCAGCGTTAATATATAGAATCCTTATTGATTTCCGATATTTTATACAGCAAAATAAATTAAATGAAGGAGCAGGTAATAAGTCGTTCAAATCAGATTTCCGCCGAAATACTTATTGAGGTAAAAAGTCTTTTATCTCTTTGTTACTTTTATGGAAATTTTTATCTTGAATTTGGATTTTGCCGATGTATGTTTTATTATTATCTATACTAATATATGAAGCTGAAGAGTTTGTTTGAACGCGCTAATCTCAGGAACTACTGACCCATATTAATTTTTTTTTTTTTTAATTCCTTCCTTACAAAGTTCTTTAACTAAATTATCTGTTTATGTAAAAGTTATTTTATGGAGATGACTTCTTCATTTATACATTCGGAGGATATCTCTAGATGAACATCGAAACATGCAAAATTTGTACTATCAATATCAATATTCATATTCATTTTGTTACTTTACCTGCCTTCTCACAATAGTGCTGTCTTTTTTTTACTATTTTGACTCAGATGATCCAGTTCTATTTCTACAAAAATATGGTTACTACCTTACTAACAACTTAAAATGTGTTAAAATATAACACATTTAACCTTATGACACTCAGTCAAAATCATGACTATAATTTTTGTTCCACTCATACTAAGTGCCTTTCTGCTTTTCAAAGTAATCTATACGTATTGTAAAACAAAGTATCTAAAACTTATCAAACTTATCAGTCTGTATGTCATCGATTTTCTTAAAATCTGCTGAACAGATTTTAGTAATGTTTTTACTAAAAATGGGGCAATTCTGGACGTAGGTTAATAGTACATTTTCCGGAACGGCTAAACTTATTCAAATTGGACTTTCTCTGAAAGATAGAGTAGGTTGTGGAGCAACATATATACTACTTTTTATCCTAGAGTTAACGCGGGTTAGGATTTTGCGAAATCAAAAAGGCAGGTAAAGCCGTGGAGACAGGTTTTTATACTGCGTCCATCATATTATCAGTCTTTTGACAGCTCACGCTCATTAAGTTTTGTATTGCTTACGTACAAATATCATACAAATAATATTTGTACTTTATGGATGGGTACCGCCTACTTAGTGATGTCACACATAATGGTTACTACGATTATGCCACAGCTTAAAAATAATCGGTAGAAATCGATGTTACGAGTATTAAAAGACATTTAATAACATTATATAAAGTTTTACTTTCTTCTTAGTTAATACATGAATACAAATAAAACAATCAGGATATTTTAATTTATTTTATTAGCACGAGTCGTCGGAATGATAATCAACACTAGACTCCTCCGATGAGGAGTCTTCAGTAGCAGTTATTATTAGCTCTTGTGTAGATAATATATTATCAAACGCAATATCACGTTCCCAATCAGAGAATATTACTCTTTTAGTTCTTTCCACCACACTTGCCCAGTTCTCGGCCGTTACGTGGGTGCAAGCATTTTTTAGCAATTGCAACATTTTATTCGCTGTGAATGGGGGGCTTGTATTGCATCTCGCAGCATGCCCTTTTACTTGTGCCCATATAAGTTCTATTGCGTTGTACTGGCAGTGGTATGGAGGAATCCGAAGAACAGTATGGCCATATTCTGCTGCCATTTCATTGATTACATAGCGTTTTGCTCTCTTTTTGGTTTTTAATATTTTTATTAATTCAACTTTTAACATTGAGTCGTCCACATTTTCTCCATTGTCCCGAAGCCAATTAATTATTTCATGCTTTTTATTAGCCTGTGTTGGCATTTTGTCAATTTGACGGGAGTGGTAGGGCGCATTATCAATAAAAATTATTGATGGTTCTTCCAATGAAATGAGCATTTTTTTGAACCACTCTTCATACACATTTGCATTCATCTCTTCGTGGTAGTCATTTGATTTCTTCGATTTAAATGCCAACAGTGCGTCTTGTACAAATCCTTTTGCTGTACCTGCATGGCAAATGATTAGGCGCTCACCTTTTCCCATTGGTACTGAGGAAGTGGAATCAGCAGTATCATCAGTCCAGAAACGAGATAGTGTGTGGTTAGCGTTGAGCCATGTTTCATCCGTGAAAACAATATTTGCCCAATCTTGTATTTTCTTTGCCTCTCTTAAAAAATCACAACGTGCTATAGCTATATCTGTGCGTTCCATTAATAATTTTCTTTTATTTAACTTTTTATATGAAAAGCCAATCGTGTTCAAAACTTTGACCAAAGAAGATTTTTCACCATGAAATAGACCACTTCTTTTCAAAGAAACAATAAGTTTTCTCAAAGTTGGAATTTCTTTTCTCAAGTAGTAATCATATACATGACGACGAATAGCGTCAGCGTCAAAGTCATCAACAGCTGTCACCTTATGAGCCCGGCGCTTTCTTTTTGGTGTAGATGGTTTGTTTTGCTCCAAGCCGCTCCTGCCGTAGGCATCAGTAGTGATTTTAGTCACAGT
Source organism: Morpho achilles (assembly GCA_947086495.1). Taxonomy (NCBI): domain Eukaryota; kingdom Metazoa; phylum Arthropoda; class Insecta; order Lepidoptera; family Nymphalidae; genus Morpho; species Morpho achilles. The sequence goes on along the minus strand of CAMTZB010000007.1, from coordinate 8,345,401 downwards.
TGATAGACTGATCCCCAACGCGGCTGCAACACGGTTTCGGACTTGCGTGATAGGTATAAGAGGTCCACCATTTTGATTTTCTTGCTCAAAATACTCATGAAGTTTTAACACTAACTGTCTCGATTGTGCTTTCAACACACGTCCTTTCGGCATTTTCACGATCAATTAATATAAGTTTCACAAAAGTTTTTCCGAGGAATAAAGCTACTTAACTCAAGGTGTAACAGATGCGAGAGAACACTCAGCGAACGTAAATGCGTGTGACTATCACGGGCGTTTCGTTGAGAGTGACAGATCACGTCAAAATGGCGGCCGAGCGGAAGGTCTGTTGATGTTGCCAGTTGATGTATAATATATTTTTTATGATTATAATAAATACACACGGATTAACATTTATTTTCAAAAAACTAAGGCAATATTAAATCAAAATGTTGATTTCTATATCTGTTATTAGTTTACGTAGGTTATCATTAATCGAATTACTTAGGTACGTAATTCGATTAATGATAGTAGGTACTATAATCGGAATGGTATCGCATACGAGAATCTTTAGGACATCACTAAATATGTAAATCGTCAATCTGTCAAAAGATGGTTAATATAATGGACAGTGTATAATGTGTCAATATGTAGACCGACAAAAAATATAATTTGACACAACCATTCTTTAAAATGTTGTGGGGTTAATATTTGTCACAGAATTGTCGTCTTACAATAGATTGTTTGTTTCAGATATTGCACGAGACTGGACTTTATAAACTGACAAAGAAATTATATTATATCATTACACTATAAAAACATTGTTGTTATACAGTGCGAATTAAGTGCTTTCAAATCGTTCGTCGAGCCTCATCGATTTTCATTGTAATTAAATCTATTTAAAATTTACCGGCACTCGAAAGTGTTCGCAATTATTTCTAGTGTTAATATTATAAATAAAATATTATTATTGGAAGAAAATTCTGTGACTTTTTCCGGAGAGCTGACACATCAACCAACGATGTTATAAAGGTAAGTGAGTTTCGCAGTTTCCTCGTTCTTTAAGAATGTATGTGCAATATATTCCCTATGCGGCATTCATTTGGAGTACTCGCTCATACTCTGGAGGGTTATAAAATATATATCCGTTAATGAAAATTTCGCAATATGATTTTTTTAAAGTGTTAATAATAAAATTGTGATGGTAGGCCCTAGTTGTGACGGCCACTATCAGTTGAGGGATTGATGGTAAACAGATTATTGAAAAAATATGATTGATTGATACAAAATAATTTACAACCTATAGAACAATTTTACGTTACCCCAGTGAAAGTCGAACAGATATAAGATCAGATCTGTATGTCATATATCTGTAAAAATTATGTTTATTGGGAAGGATTATATCATTATATCGGGAAGGTATACGATAACATATTGCTCAATACTTTGAGATATTCATAGGCTCGGCTCACGCTGAGTCGAAGTTCGACCTATATTTTTTTTTTTAATTTATTATCCCATATAATGAGACAATATAAACACACCTTTCGAAAACCACGCGGGGTTTATGTGAAGATGTGGAATTCGCATTATTTCTCTAAAACTACGTCTAATAATATAAGTTTTTTAATGTTATCTTTTCAATGGCTATTGAAACTTATTAAGTTAACATGCAACTTAACAAGAGTTTAAATAGAAACATTTTATTAAATACTCGCATTACACTTAATATTATATTTAAACCAAACTTATATCAAAACGTGCTGTTTGATTGCTCGAATCAAGTAAATATATGCGACTCTTCTAGTTTGAGAGTAGTGACGTATCAGAAGACAATTTTTATGATAATACCACTACTACTTGTACTACGATACCAACCAAAATTTATAGTCGTGTGAATTTATGTTTGCACGTGTCGATTCGAAAATAGATAAATGTATACTAGACTTAAAGACAAATTTGATCCATCGGCTTTGCGTCAGTGTGAATCGAGCCTAAGTTCCATTTATTTCGATCGTTAAATTGGAACGTTTACATTATTCGTTTATCGTGCGAAATATTCTTCCGGTTTTTTAAAACAAACATTTTTTAAAACAATAATACCGTCAACGTAAAAACCAATCTCGTCTGTTGTGTACAACAAAACAGTTCAATTGCGTCAAAAAACTATCATATAGGAGTGGAAACCTCAAAGAAATTACACTTATATTTCTACTAGTGGCCATCTTTTCGCGTCGACTTTAGTTTTAATATATACTAAAAATAATTTTACTGTATTATCAATGAGATTAAAGCTAAATCGGTATTTTTTTATGTGCGGGCCCGGCATATCACCTTCAATTGTATTAAATTTTATCTATATTGACTAATCCTAAGCGGAACAGAAAGAATTTCGCATTTATAATTTTAGTATGGATGTAAGTACGAGTAGTTAGTGATAAATTTTAGTTTACTTTCGTCTTTTCCCAATTAGTTAGCCAGATTTACGAGCTACTTGGTAGCAGCAAATATTATTTTCATGGATCGTTTAGCGTCCTCTACGACAGGGTAGTTATTAAATTTCAGGCTGTGACCACACAGGAGGCGGCGTAATAAGATAAAATATAAATTGATTATCTCGCTTTAGCATAAAACCAGTTGAGCTTAAAGTTAACTCTTTTCATAATCTTATTAATTCAAGAAATATTACTTGTAGACATGTTAATTATTGACGATTCAGCACTTGTTTATACGTTTATTTAATAAAGAATATTTTGAATTTGAATGTTGTATGTAAGTCTGCACTAAACTTATAAATATATACGAGGTGTTCCGGATTAAGATAAATGATTAACTGAGCTGCTTAACCCTTTAGGCTGCTGGCGTACATATTTACAAAAAAAAATTCCAAAACCGAAAAAACCAGTTGACTAAATTCGTTTAATAGAAATCTGGTACTCGAGATTTTGGAATAGCAATCCCCCATACCAGAAAACGTAGTGTTGGATTACAACAACATCATTGGTAGCCGAAGAATTGAACTGAAACAAGATCGTATTGTGTGGTAATCTTTAAACAGACCGGAGTCTAATAGTGGACGTCTGTTAGTCGGAAAGAGAGACATAGAAAACAAATATGAATATGAAAATAATTATGTTAGCTAAATGGTGGAGTCAAGAAGGATCAAAGTATGGCAAACATACTCTTAGACACTAACAGATATAATGAATCTTTGCCTTAAGGGTAACTTTTGTGAACAATAACTTGAGCTGTCATAAGCTCATATTGTTTACTTTTTATATTTTGTAGAAATAAATGCGAAAAAAGGGCGATATAAATCATTTTATTATTAGTAACAACCAAATGCAAGGTATGTTGTAAGTATAAATAATGTTGAACATTGATGTATAGAAACCGGCTATACTCACGTGTTATTTTATCGGATGAGCCCGACTAGTTTCAAGCCCATACGGGGCTCTTATTCATGAGCTCTTTACGCGGCGTTATCGCGACGGGAACTGCGTGTAGCAGCTCGCAGGGCGCGACTCGAGAGTGGTTGGAGCGGGGGGAGGGACGGCAGCGGCGCTGGTCGCACATCTTCTGAGCACTCCCCGTCACTGCTCTGGTCTTCGTTATCGGATGCCCGGAAGAAATTTGTGCATGCGACGCTTACGGTGTCCGGTTCTAGCAGGTCTTTAGTCGTGCCAGTAGTGCCAAAAATAGGTTTCCACGCTGGAGGCAGTGCCCATCCACAGTCTCTGTTAAAGTTCGGGTGACGGCTTATTTCAATTGACTCACGTATTTTTCTAGGTACTAGAAATTTTTCCTTCGATAACACGGTAGCCTTATCAAACCTTATGTAGTGGTTAACACCCGAATCGTGGACGTGTTCCGCTATGGCTGACCCATTTGTGTCCATGTTTTTGACACTACGTATGTGCTCTGAAATCCTCGTCAAGATGTTGCGACGAGTTTCACCTATATAGTTCTTGCCACAACCGCAGGGAATCATATAAACACCAGGCACGCCAAATTGATCAGGATCTTTCGGTGAGCGCAGCAGGCTACGTATTTGACCAGGAGGACGGAATATCGTCTTGATATTGAACTTACGACGAAGATAGTGGCCTATCCTATCCGTCACTCCCTTAACATACGTTAAGTAAGCAGGCGACCGTGCTACTTCCACCGATTTTCGCGTTTTCTTGTTACGTGCCACACGATAACACTGGCGCCAGTTATACCCATTGCTTTCCAACGCCAGTTTTATTTGGTTCAGCTCTTGTTCCAAATATTGTGGGTCACAAATATTTAAGGCCCTGTTTATTAGAGTCCGAGGCAGAGAGGACAGATGCGCCGGATGGTGATGCGATCTGGCATGTAAATATTTGTTGGTGTGAGTAGGTTTTCGGTACACCGTTGTGGAAAACTTGCCACCAGGGGACCATCATTAGGGGACCTGGTGGCAAGTTTTCCACAATTCTACACATTTCTAGTACCTAGAAAAATACGTGAGTCAATTGAAATAAGCCGTCACCCGAACTTTAACAGAGACTGTGGATGGGCACTGCCTCCAGCGTGGAAACCTATTTTTGGCACTACTGGCACGACTAAAGACCTGCTAGAACCGGACACCGTAAGCGTCGCATGCACAAATTTCTTCCGGGCATCCGATAACGAAGACCAGAGCAGTGACGGGGAGTGCTCAGAAGACGTGCGACCAGCGCCGCTGCCGTCCCTCCCCCCGCTCCAACCACTCTCGAGTCGCGCCCTGCGAGCTGCTACACGCAGTTCCCGTCGCGATAACGCCGCGTAAAGAGCTCATGAATAAGAGCCCCGTATGGGCTTGAAACTAGTCGGGCTCATCCGATAAAATAACACGTGAGTATAGCCGGTTTCTATACATCAATTATGAATTCCACTCACGATAGTTTAAATTCAAAAATGTTGAACATCTACAAGTTGTTTACTTTAGTATAAAATTTTCACATATGTAATAACTTAGTGTTTCCATTCTCAATAATTTGAGATGAAATTTTAATTTGCTTTGCTACGTTTCCGTTAGAAAATGGTGTTACTAATTGTAGTAATAGAAATTTACGAGCACTAATTTAGTTTGGCGGCTCTATTTTCACGATATAGTATTTTCCTAAGCTTTTGATACTTTTGGTCATAATTTCATAAACAATTTGTGTTACTAAATAGATAAATAGAATCTTGGTGGTGTGGAAAATGAAAATACCATTGAAAATACGTTGACAGCAATTACATATTTATTTTAGAAATTTATACTTACTCTGTATTACTTAGTCTTTCCTTCGGTAATAAGGCTGATGCAGGATATGGTCGAAAGACACTACCTCCATAGTTTGCTTTTAAATAGACAAATAATGTTTATATTAAATATCATAAAATGAAATTTATGCCATGAAATAAGGGTTCTTTTAAAAATTCTATATATTTTTTATGAGATGGAATGATTGCTTGGAGCATATGTAAATACTGACAAAATTAATATAATTATCGCGAAGGCCACGGCAAATGTCGCGATGTTTGGAATGATGCCAGCGTATTAATAGAGTACTTTAATACGCCATAAGATACGACAGACATACAACTAAGGAAAAGCGATAAGGATAAATGTGGTATGCAGCGGTAGTTCATAGTTTTGCGTATTCTTTGAATATGGCAATTCTTTGCCTAATTAAAAGAAACGTCAAAGCCATATAATGTATTTACGAGTAAATATAAAAGCGGCTACAAATTATGATAAATTAGTGATTATAGTTATTTTAATCATCCCTACAATCTACATAGCATATGTACAGTACCGAGTTATTACACTGCTTGACAGATGCTTCTTGTTTTCTTTTGACAGGCCTGAAGCTGTGTGATGGGTTTTCACATGTCTCTCATCATGTAAATTGGCAAGTGTAACTAACATCATAATAATCATCAATTTCTATCTTAAGGAATATATCATCTTGACCTTATCCCACTCTAAGTGGGGTCGGCACAATATGTTATAAATATGTTGTCACATGATTTGGCTCCGTATTTTACGACCGGCCGCCTGCCTAACGTCAACTTAGCTTAGTCGTATTTTACGATATCTCGATAAGAAAAAGGGTGGTTTATTCTACTCAATCGGATACCACATGATGGGTCAACTTATCTCAGTCTTTTATGACACCTCGGTAAGTAAGGAGTGTGGTTTATTCTACTCAGCCGGTTACCAAACGACGGGTCGACTTACCTTAGTCGCCCTTTACGACACCTCGGTAAGAAATGAGGGTGCTCTATTCTATTCTGCCGGATACCACACGGCGGGACTTTTTATGTAAAGGAAACGAAGCAAAGTATTACTAACATATATAATCTTCTCAAGACACGAATCAGCTAGGAGATGCAATCTTCAATAACGTACTCGTTATATTAGTACTAGGAAGCATGACGTTCTGTCGACAATTTAATCGCTCGTAACATTACCACTACCATTGAACGCGAACCAATTTCCAATATTGATGTCAGGAAATCACCTGGTGTTCTGGATAATTAATGTACGACATTCATTATAAATGCTCGTTGTTCAGTTGTTTAATTGTATTTAGAATTAAATCTATACTAATATATAAAGCTGCAGAGTTTGTTTTGTTTGTTTGATTGTTTGATTGATTGATAGTTTGAACGCGTTAATCTCAGAAACTACTGGACCGATTTGTAATACGTAATACCTATTAGTAAAATATTAATTGTTGTAATAAATAATTAATTATTAGTATAAATAGTAAATATTAATTATTAGTAAAATAGCAATACGTAGCTATGTAACTTAAAAGAATTTTTAAAACTAAATAAAAAAAAAATTATTTTTAACCTACAATTTATATTTATTGATATTTGATACGTAATGTATTATTTCTTATCTTATCCTAGCTTATATAATACCCTATATGTTACCTTAGCTTTAATTGTGCCAAATTTTATCAATATTGGTCCACCGAATAAGCCGTAAACGTAAAACGTAAACGTAAAGCGTAACAGAGAAACAGAATTCTCGTCCCCTTATCGAGAAACTGATTGATTTGATTTTGGTCTTAGGTACATACCCATTCGTGGTTATAAAAAAAATTATAATGGCAAAAAGGACAATGCTAAAAAATGACTCCTATTATATCAGAGGAATGAAATTGAAAGAAAAACGTAAAGGGTAAAAAAAAACTTCTTATATATTCTTATGATAATTCTTTGTGGCAAAAGGAAGAAACATGTTACTTTATTAAGGCGATTTAAAACTCTTAAGTTGGCGAGAATGAAGCCGCGGGTAACTATAATTTATATTTATTAATTTAAAACTTTATTGCACTTACACATTAAAATATACAAAATTACAAAGAACTTAACCTTATGTACGAGGTGTGTTCAAAAAGTATCGCGAATTTTGTGTATTTTCAAAAATTATTTATTCGTAAATATCTATTTTGTCCCCTTCAAAGTAATCCCTCTGGGATATTATACACTTGTGCCAACGTTTTTACAAATCTTCGAAGCACTTCAAAAAATCATTTTTTTGTATCTTGTTCAGCTCCTCCTTCGATGCCGTCTTTATCTCGTCAATCGTGGCGTAGTGTCGTCCTTTCATGGGTCTCTTCAGTTTCGGGAACAAGAAAAAGTCACAGGGGGCCAGATCTAGGGAATACGGTGGCTGCGGTATCATTGGTCTGTTGTTTTTGGCCAAGAAGTCGCGTACAAGCAGCGATGTGTGAACAGGGGCGTTATCGAGGTGCAAAAGCCAATTTTTGTTTTTCCACAAATTATCGATTAAAATCGAATGGCACGAGCCAATCAATATGCATAGGTTCTCGGCAATTTCTCTATCGATGATTCGAAGATTGGTCAATACCATTTTCTTCAATTCATCAATTTTTTCGTCTGTTGTTGAAGTGCTCGGATGTCCGGCACGCTCTTCGTCATTCACATCTTCTCGGCCTTTTAAAAACATTTTGTACCACCGATAAACGTTGCTTTTGTCCAAAGTAGCTTCTCCATATGCCACAGTCCACACTCGGAATGCATCCGCGCACTTAATTTCGTTTTTCACACAAAAATCGATACAGGTACCTTGTTCCATTTTTTGAATAGGTAAAAATCGAAGACGAACCAAAACACGTGCAAGCAAAGCAGCTCTCAACAATTAACCGAACATTCAAAATGGCCCAACTTGTCAGCATAAGTGAGAGACATATGTACCAACATAACGCCACAAAAAAATCGAAATTGGAATATATGTAACTCGCGAAAATTCAAAATTCGCGATACTTTTTGAACACACCTCGTATATGTACAAAGGGCGGCCTTATCACTGGATATAATATATATAAATAATGTATAAAAAATTGAATATAATTGTATTGTACGGAATTTTCGTTATTCAAATAGAATGTATCGGTTTATTGGCTACATTAAATGTTTAATGTAACCGGCATGTAATTAAGGCATGGCACAATTATGTTAACTACATTAATGAGTTGTAATGGAATTAATTAAAATATACATAAAAGTTAACAGCCTGCTTAATATGGAATGCTATACGGTTAAAAGGGCAAATATAACTACATAACTTATTTTTGTATACAGGCGTGGTTTAGAGTTCAATCAAAGGCAGGAAATGAAGCATAATTTCTATTATGGCTTTTAACTTTTATGAGTGTTAGCGCACAGTTGCGTGATAATAGTTTGTATTTTAAATATTCCAAGGTTTTATTAAAATATGTGCTTATAAAACGAGTTTTATTAAATGACGCTTAGCTAGATCGATTTATCGTCACCAAACCCTCTACATAATAAGTTTTATGAATATTTAAATATTACAGATTTTGCACATGGTCATTAATAATCTTTTATTATTCTATACGATATAATATAGTAGTTGGGATATTTTTTATATCTAACAATTGTTAGAGATATACAGGTTTCATCAGCTTAAAAAAATTGATTAATTATATATTTTGTTTGCTTGATGTTTGTGAACTCAAATATTAGAAAGGCAGCCTACCGTTTCACCCCCGAGGATTGTGTATTGTCTGTACGCTTAAAGTATTTTTAAATAAAATAAAAAATCTTTTGAAATTCTCAAAACAGAAACTAAAGAAGTTCAATGTAAAGCTTGTTCCAATTTCAAAAACAACTGCCACTGCAGTAACACGGCGAGAGCATCTGGAATGATGTTGCCGAGGATGTTACCATAACAACGTATTCAAAGTACTGGAATTTAAGATTTTTCTCTTCCACAACTCGCCGTAGTTTACACAAACCGAGCGCGGGCATGCATAATGCTACTTTTAGTCTGAACAAAGAGACTTGTTTACGAACACAATAACTACAATTACATCTACAAACATAAAATTGGGTTTGTCTTGAATGGAAATTTTACTTTGAATGTAGTTCAAATAAAATGAGTTCACGTTCAAAGTTAAATAAAATAAGTTCAGTATCGATGCGTGTCGTGAAATGAGAATTTTTCGAGCATGTTATTTCGATCCAGCTGCGCTCAAGGCTTCAGAAAGCTATATCACGACTTACTTCAACCAAAAGTCAACTAACTTAGAATATCAATACCGTTGTGTGATGTGGATTTTAGAATTGTGAATATTTTCAGTTTGAGGGAATATACTATTCCTAAGTCCTATAATATATTTAATAGTGCATTCTTTTAGCTACTATTCGTTGTCTAGTGTAGTTTTTAGCCTTTTGCATTATCATTACACATGGTCTGGCTATTACATTTCATTTTCGTATTTTACATACATATTTATATTTTTTAGTTACTTGCTTCTCCACTCGACCGCCAAGAAAAGGATCATCTTTTACACATTTTATTGTACTGTATAAAATTTTCTATGTCCTGTATTGTATGATTTTGTGTGCGTTAGTTAACTTATTCGTCATCAGCCTTTAATTAGTCTATGACGCATCACATCTTCATTATCATATCTTGGTTCAAGTTTAGATCCTATCTCTCTATTTTGTAAATCCCGATAACTTCTAGAACACAATACAGAAAGAAGCAAAATCAGTTAAGAGCACCTAGCAGGGGGAAACTATGTTAGGGGGATGATCATTTCTTCGTTTTATATTGATGTAAATCTTATTTAATTTTTAAACACGAAAAGGAAATTAATATGAAACAACATCCTGCATAAAATTATGCAAGAAATGCAATTTTTTTTGTTTGGATTTTTTTTTAACTATAGCATTTTATTGTTTTGCATTTCATTTATAGTATATAATTCTGCAATTATAAAAAATAAAAAAAGCATGTAAATTCTTAATAGAACTCATAACCTGTGAAGGATCTCAAGCTCCTAACATTACGCCATTACATCTATTCTGTAGTGTGGTCTTATAAAAATAACCTTTACATTGTTATTGACTTTTCCACCCGAGGCTTGATCAGTTCCCTCAAGATAACTGGGCGTGATAAGCGGTTTCTCTTCGGTCATTTTTAAAATTGAATAAAAAAGACACCCTTTGTTGTTAATGGCGTAGAATTTTTCTTATCATCCTTAAAGCGTAATAATTTTTTTCAGGATTCATAAATTTAATATAATCATACAGTATCACTAGCGCGGGAGAAATCGATCTAGCTAAGTTTCATTAAAAAAAATGTCGTATCCCTGTTTTCGAGCATTGAAAAAATGCTAAAATGTAGAATTGAAAGCAAATCATATTTTAGCTGTCAAATGGAATGATACGATAGCGTAATGGTTAATGGGCGGACCAAGATATTTTAATTCATGTCGCGGCGCTTTTTTTTTAATTGCATTTTTTTTCCTTTAAATAATTACCGAGCAAGTCTCGTTAACCTGCAACATTAAATGTCTTAAAACTTCTTGGAACGAATATTTAATAATCAAACTTTACAGTCGAGTAATATGTAGGCCCATAAATTTTTGTGTAAAAACACAATTATATCGTTACTATACTGCGTCCATCATATTATCAGTCTTTTGACAGCTCACGCTCATTAAGTTTTGTATTGCTTACGTACAAATATCATACAAATAATATTTGTACTTTATGGATGGGTACCGCCCACTTAGTGATGTCACACATAATGGTTACTACGATTATGCCACAGATTAAAAATAATCGGTAGAAATCGATGTTACGAGTATTAAAAGACATTTAATAACATTATATAAAGTTTTACTTTCTTCTTAGTTAATACATGAATACAAATAAAACAATCAGGATATTTTAATTTATTTTATTAGCACGAGTCGTCGGAATGATAATCAACACTAGACTCCTCCGATGAGGAGTCTTCAGTAGCAGTTATTATTAGCTCTTGTGTAGATAATATATTATCAAACGCAATATCACCTTCCCAATCAGAGAATATTACTCTTTTAGTTCTTTCCACCACACTTGCCCAGTTCTCGGCCGTTACGTGGGTGCAAGCATTTTTTAGCAATTGCAACATTTTATTCGCTGTGAATGGGGGGCTTGTATTGCATCTCGCAGCATGCCCTTTTACTTGTGCCCATATAAGTTCTATTGCGTTGTACTGGCAGTGGTATGGAGGAATCCGAAGAACAGTATGGCCATATTCTGCTGCCATTTCATTGATTACATAGCGTTTTGCTCTCTTTTTAGTTTTTAATATTTTTATTAATTCAACTTTTAACATTGAGTCGTCCACATTTTCTCCATTGTCCCGAAGCCAATTAATTATTTCATGCTTTTTATTAGCCTGTGTTGGCATTTTGTCAATTTGACGGGAGTGGTAGGGCGCATTATCAATAAAAATTATTGATGGTTCTTCCAATGAAATGAGCATTTTTTTGAACCACTCTTCATACACATTTGCATTCATCTCTTCGTGGTAGTCATTTGATTTCTTCGATTTAAATGCCAACAGTGCGTCTTGTACAAATCCTTTTGCTGTACCTGCATGGCAAATGATTAGGCGCTCACCTTTTCCCATTGGTACTGAGGAAGTGGAATCAGCAGTATCATCAGTCCAGAAACGAGATAGTGTGTGGTTAGCGTTGAGCCATGTTTCATCCGTGAAAACAATATTTGCCCAATCTTGTATTTTCTTTGCCTCTCTTAAAAAAACACAACGTGCTATAGCTATATCTGTGCGTTCCATTAATAATTTTTCTTTTATTTAACTTTTTATATGAAAAGCCAATTGTGTTCAAAACTTTGACCAAAGAAGATTTTTCACCATGAAATAGACTACTTCTTTTCAAAGAAACAATAAGTTTTCTCAAAGTTGGAATTTCTTTTCTCAAGTAGTAATCATATACATGACGACGAATAGCGTCAGCGTCAAAGTCATCAACAGCTGTCACCTTATGAGCCCAGCGCTTTCTTTTTGGTGTAGATGGTTTGTTTTGCTCCAAGCCGCTCCTGCCGTAGGCATCAGTAGTGATTTTAGTCACAGTTGATAGACTGATCCCCAACGCGGCTGCAACACGGTTTCGGACTTGCGTGATAGGTATAAGAGGTCCGCCATTTTGATTTTCTTGCTCAAAATACTCATGAAGTTTTAACACTAACTGTCTCGATTGTGCTTTCAACACACGTCCTTTCGGCATTTTCACGATCAATTAATATAAGTTTCACAAAAGTTTTTCCGAGGAATAAAGCTACTTAACTCAAGGTGTAACAGATGCGAGAGAACACTCAGCGAACGTAAATGCGTGTGACTATCACGGGCGTTTCGTTGAGAGTGACAGATCACGTCAAAATGGCGGCCGAGCGGAAGGTCTGTTGATGTTGCCAGTTGATGTATAATATATTTTTTATGATTATAATAAATACATACGGATTAACATTTATTTTCAAAAAACTAAGGCAATATTAAATCAAAATGTTGATTTCTATATCTGTTATTAGTTTACGTAGGTTATCATTAATCGAATTACTTAGGTACGTAATTCGATTAATGATAGTAGGTACTATAATCGGAATGGTATCGCATACGAGAATCTTTAGGACATCACTAAATATGTAAATCGTCAATCTGTCAAAAGATGGTTAATATAATGGACAGTGTATAATAAACGATATTGACCGGATTGTATAGGTATCACTATCAAAGAGAATTCACGAATTTTAATGTAAAAAAGAAGAAATTGCTCAAGAGTTAATGAATAAGCTATTTCATTTTCTAAAGATTGTTGTACTTAAAAGTAAAAACACATTACGATACGCGGTATTGCTAAGTTGCGATATCGGTCGATTATACGTACTTATAGATCAACTCCGCGTTTATAAAATGCTCGCCAAAAATTTTTACTGCGGAGCACGTAATTAAGCTGCTCCTTTAATTTTCTCTTTAATAAAGGTGGCCTATACTTTTATACGTATTCTTTATGGTACCAGCAGATGTATAAATCCTCAATCATTCATATCTTTAAGATATTGAAGGCTTTGAAAATGTGTATTTTTGAAATAAGTTATAAAAATCTTATAATAAAGAAAATCAATGTATTAAAATTTGGCGATCCGCTATTTTCTGTTTATTAGAAAACTTCTAATGTCCAAATCGTATCCTATTGCAAAATGCTATTTTATGGTAACTCCCAATCAGTTCATACATTTTTAATTCATAATAATAAAACTTGTTTTGTTAAAAAGAACTTGTTAATCCTTTTTTAAATGGCCAATATTTGCCTTTCCCTTGTCGCTTTTAGGCAAATTTTCATTTCTCCCTTTATCTGAAATTGTTTAAGAATTCGACTAATTGTTAATCGTAATAAATAATGTGAAATTCTATGAAGAATTTAATAATATTCGTAAAGCATTCAATCGATGTTGTTTATGGGGAAAATTTTGTTTGAAAGGACGCAGTGACGCACGCGCGGGCTGGGTGGGGGCGCGGTTGTAACGTCATGAGCACGTCAGATGATTTGATACGGCTTTATTGGGGTATATACACATTAAACGAATAATCTAGTATTATTGTAAATCAAACAGAGAAGTATATATCAATCCTAGTTATATTTTATGTTTAAGTCTCTAAATATTATTATTATAATTGTTATTTGTAAAAAAAGGAAATTAAGCACCTTATACGCGGAAAGATTAGAGCTGTCCCATAAAATGCTACAATAATAAAAGCGGATTCTACAAATATTCAGGGTTCCTTACTATGTTTCTTATACCGAAAAGCGTATAGTAAATAAATGTTAAGTATTAATAAGGGACATACGTTCTCACAATTCGACCATAATTAATATTAAAATTTTATTTTGTACGCTTTGAGAGCCCAGCAGTGAGACTCTTTTAAGGGGTCACGGGTTCAAATACCTGGCAGGCACCAATGAGTTTTCTGTTAAAACTTACATGGCTTATTGATTATTGCAATTTTCGGTGAAGGAAAAAATTGTGAGGAAACCTGCATATCTACAGAGAATTCTAGGGGTATGTGTTACTTATCAATCTGCATTGGAGCAGCGTGGTAGGTCTTAGATCCAACCCTTCTCTTCAAAAAAGATGCCTATGCCCAGCATTGGGATAGTAACAAGCCGTTACTATACTTTTTTATTTTATAAAAGAAAAGAAGAATCTTTGGAATATTTACCTTTTTCTGTGCTTAGTATCCATTAATATTAATATATTCCTTATACTTTTAATAGATTAAATCCTTGCTTTGTTTCGGGTTTTAAAGAACTAATTATCAAACGTAAGACGAATTATTTCAAATCAATTGCCCAACAACATATACCTATTTAATTATTCTATTTATACGCTAATATCTAGTAAAGCTCTAATAATGATTGGGATAACTGTTTTTATTATTATTGCCAAGTTCTATAGTGATTAGATTCTCTTTAGCCAAGTCGTTCAGATAAATGTTTTGACAGGTGCTGACAAGGCAATATTTATACAACGAGGCTTTCATACTTTTGTTATGACTGCTGCCAAAGACTGAGTATTATAATAATTTGTTGATGCACGATCAATATCAGAAATCTTATAAACAAAATAACTTCACTCAGTCAATCGATATTTGTGTAGTGAATAAAGGTTCTTTTTATACTTGCTTTTAAACGAATTTAATATTAATGAACATGGATTAGCATCATTGAAGGTTTTTTTATAAATCTGTAATAATTAAAATTTACCAACATTGTTGTGTTTTTTTCACAATATTACCGAGAATAAGCTGTGGTAGCCCAGCGGTAACACCGCTTCCGATGATATGCAAGAGGAGTAAAATGTCACTTCGTAACAAAGTGACACTTTACAAGACTTGCATAAGACCTATCATGACCTATGCGAGTGTCACATTCGCACATGTTCCGAAAAGATATCTGCGTCCCTTGCAGACTCTACAAAACAAATTTATGAGAGCAGCCAGCCACAGGCTGCCCATGGTTCTTGCGAAACCTCGACCTCCATAGAGATTTAGGTCTCCCCACCATCAACTGCTTATGTAAGAAATTTTCGAAAAATTATTTCGAAAAAGCGGAGGTACACGCCAACCCTCTGATCTCAAGGATGGCCGGTTACCGATGCTTTGATAAATCATTCAAAGCCCGTGTTTACAGACGCCCTAAGAGCGTCCTTACTGATCCTGACGATCCTATTACGATCGCCATTGCCAGAACACTACACAAACACTCACACACAGAGCGTCTTCGCCGGTGAAGACGAGGTCCCCGATTTCTTACGTCTAGCGGCCGGGGCGCCCAACCCGTCCGTTATGACACTAGGACTCTTCCACAGTCCGATAATAGTCCTCCACAGCGCGTCGCTTTAAGCCGAGGTTCGGCCTCACGGGAAGCACCCTTAAGGCGACGCTCCCAGGATGCTGCGGGCCTCTTTCGAGACCCGCTCTCCCAACTCAACCCCCTCAACCCCCGGCGATGCTTCTGCGCTCGCCTGTCTTACCGGTGACGCTGTCAAAGCCTTCACGGCTAACAGCATTGGTTAGTGTCCGAAAAAAAAAAAAAAGGTAACACCGTGCGCCTCTTTCGAGGAGATCTAGGGTTCGAACCCCGGGCAGGCACCAATGAGTTTTCTAGTAAAACTTATGTGTCTAATTGATAATTGCAATTTATCACACGCTTTTCGGTGAAGGAAAACATCGTGAGGAAACCTGCATATCTCTAGAGAATTCTGGGGATATGTGTAACCTACCAACCCGCATTGGAGCAGTGGCTTTAGCTCCAATCTCTCTCCAAAAAAAAAAACGGAGAGAAGAGGCCTATGCCCAGCAGTGGGATAGCAACAGGCCGTTACTTATTACCGAGAATGTGTGGGTCACCTAGGTACTAATAAGTTAAACGTAATAAAAGCTTTTAATAAATAAAAGGTTTTACCAAAATTGCATGTCCATGTTCATTTGGCGCCAATACTGGTAGCAGAATTAGGTCATGCTTATCATAAAAATGCATTGTCATCGGTACTAGACTGACAAAATTTCGCCTCAATCGGACACCGGAAAGTTTGTAAATTTACTTGTTTCATTTCACTTTCACATACGGCAAGTTACAAGCTTTTAACTATAAAATAATAGGTAACAGGCTGATTACACCAAAATGACTTTATTTATGGCTGCTTACGAAATATTCCACTCCTTCATAAAAATAGGTTTTACTATGTAGCACACCTTGTTATTGCTAATAAAATTCACTTCCATTTGTGCATAGTTCACGCGGGTACTATTCGATGGTAAAAATACAAAGTTCGGTTTATACATGTTTTAGTAAAGTTTTGGTTCGAATTTTCATAACATTGTAGAGTTGAAAACACAAAAGGTCATATCGTTTTCAATATAAGTGGCCACTTCGAAACAGTATTGGTATATTTGAAAATATGTTGTCGCGTGCACTTCAAATATGTATATAAGTTCAGACTCCTGGACTCCCTTATTTGCAATTTATTACCGTAAATGATGATCGCCGAATTGTATGGTATATAATGTTTTCCTCGAGCTTAAGTTTTAGTCATGATGATACTTGTTTTTTCCACGCTGATCACGGCGATCTATCTCTTGGTTGTCCGAATAATGATACAAGTAACTTTATACCAAGAAAATAAAATTGACAGGTATAATTTGTTGTATGTTATAATTACAACACGTAAATTCCTACCTTATACGTGCAGGAATAGTTACCACTTATATCACAAAGCACCAACACCAACAACAAACCACAAAAGCACTACACACATTCACTACGACAATCTAAACGATCGTTTCGCCCTGCAAGCGAAAAATGGACTGTCTTTCACTGAAATAATTTCTTCAGTAATTCCTGAGATAAGCGCGTTCAAAAAAACTCTTCAGCTCTATAAATTAGTATAGATAACACTAATCTTATAGTTTTTCGATTTTTTTTAATATTATTAAAAAAATCTCATTAACAAGTTTAAGATGTATCAATTCTACGTAACCGTCCTGTCTTCCCAGGTAAATTTATATATAGGAACTTACTTCAATAAATATATCCGTTACACAACATAATTCACCTCTCATATATTAAGTTGTGTAATGAGGCCTTTAGGAAGCCACTACTAAGCTATCACACTAGATTAAGTTCACAATACAAAATACGTTGGAATGCACTTAGTAGCGGGAAAGCTTTTTAAGTTTTTTTTCGCTCTATATACTTTGTACTGGGATTTTATTCAGTTGAGATGATGAGTATATTTTTTTCTTCCAACAGAATGGTTACTAATACATTTTACATTGCTACTGGGGAAGACCTTATCCCTTTTGGAGAGGAGGGTACGAAGTTTTATTCCACCACCCCGCTGCTCCAGTAAGAGTTGACCGGTGGTACATTTTTCTGAAATTCCTTAACGACATTTTTCATCATTGTTTTGAGTGGACCGTGGGTAGAAGTGGCAGCAACCCTGCTCTCAGCTTTGCGCAAGTTCGAACGCTGCCGAGGTCCGAAATAAAAAAAATGTTTACTTTGCTGTAATCCGCGTTTTTGTTTAATTATCTTAACAAAAACGCGGATTACAGCAAAATAATTTTATTGTTACTTCTGTACTATGGAGTTCCGCAAAGTGGCATTACTTTGCGGAAAATATGCATCTATAAATCATTTAAATCAAAAAAAAATTGTTGGTTCTTCGATTCTGGCTGCATTTATGTATTTAAGTATCAATTTAACAGTTGCCTAACACCCATAACACAAATATTTACTTTCAGACAGACGACTGTGTGTATAATCATTCAATATAGTTATTTATTTATCTAAAGCACAAAACTTATAGTTGATATGAATAAAGCACATATACGAGGTGTGTTCAAAAAGTATCGCGAATTTTGTGTATTTTCAAAAATTATTTATTTATTCGTAAATATCTATTTTGTCCCCTTCAAAGTAATCCCTCTGGGATATTATACACTTGTGCCAACGTTTTTACAAATCTTCGAAGCACTTCAAAAAATCATTTTTTTGTATCTTGTTCAGCTCCTCCTTCGATGCCGTCTTTATCTCGTCAATCGTGGCGTAGTGTCGTCCTTTCATGGGCCTCTTCAGTTTCGGGAACAAGAAAAAGTCACAGGGGGCCAGATCTGGGGAATAGGGTGGCTGCGGTATCATTGGTCTGTTGTTTTTGGCCAAGAAGTCGCGTACAAGCAGCGATGTGTGAACAGGGGCGTTATCGAGGTGCAAAAGCCAATTTTTATTTTTCCACAAATTATCGATTAAAATCGAATGCCACGAGCCAATCAATATGCTTAGGTCCTCGGCAATTTCTCTATCGATGATTCGAAGATTGGCCAATACCATTTTCTTCAATTCATCAATTTTTTCGTCTGTTGTTGAAGTGCTCGGGCGTCCGGCACGCTCTTCGTCATTCACATCTTCTCGGCCTTTTAAAAACATTTTGTACCACCGATAAACGTTGCTTTTGTCCAAAGTAGCTTCTCCATATGCCACAGTCCACACTCGGAATGCATCCGCGCACTTAATTTCGTTTTTCACACAAAAACCGATACAGGTTTCTTGTTCCATTTTTTGAATAGGTAAAAATCGAAGATGAACCAAAACACGTGCAAGCAAAGTAGCTGTCAACAATTAACCGAACATTCAAAATGGCCCAACTTGTCAGCATAAGTGAGAGACATATGTACCAACATAACGCCACAAAAAAGTCGAAATTGGAATATATGTAACTCGTGAAAATTCAAAATTCGCGATACTTTTTGAACACACCTCGTATATCTTTAAAAAGTCGGAGAAGTCCGCAGTTTAAACTAACAAAGCTATGGTCCCTATCTTTCTAGTTAAGGTCGTTACGTTTTATATTAAATTATTCTCATTGATCAAGGTTGCAGAGAGAAATTAATTTGTAACTTTATAGTTAAAAAATCCAACGCGAGTATTTTGTGAAAAGTTTTTTCATTTCAATGAAATTAATTAGTCTCAGTGCAGTAGCGGTCGTTTTATATAAAACCTGGTAACCTGCCAATATTCCAGAGAAGATTAATTTCGCACTAAACAGCCTTCAGCTTAAAATGGGAATAATGGAAAGTAACAAAGTCTGTATATTGCTCAAACTCGCAAATTTATTAGGAAAGTTGAAAATATCTAATTATTTGATCTTGATGATCAAACCTCTTGATATCATCATCTTCCTGTCCTTATCCCACTTTAAGTGGGATCACATGATTTAGCTACGTATTTTACGACCGGCCACCTGCCTGACATCAACTTATCTTAGTTGTCCTCCTTTAAGGGTCACAATCGGCCAAGTTGGGGTGATCGCTTCCGCGTAAGAATTCGTCCATTAGATAGAATACGTACTTACCTAAAAAATATATATTGACAATTTACACAGCTGAGTCGTTCAAGATCGGACAAAGTCAATATATAACATCACGCTAAGATGCATAGGAGAAGAGCAACAATAAAAATATATTAGGAAAAAAAATTTAAAGCTTTCCTTGCGCGAAGTAAACGGCGAAAGTTATTAAAAAATCATGTGTTACATAATTGTTCCCCTCTAAAACTTCTAAATAAAAGTCCGCAACAGCATATATCTAGCTTTTAAGGTTAACCCGCTATAACAATTTTTATGGTTATCAAAATACTATATTATAGTTTTATTCTTTCCATGCGGGCGTAGCCGCTGGCGGTTGTTAATTTTCAGATAAACAATAAGATGTCGCTAGTGTGAAAATTTATTTCGCTACCTGAAAGAGAAGAATATTTTAATATTGCTAATAAACTGTTAGAACATAGGACGTAAATATATTTTTTAGATAAACAATAACATGTCGCTAGTGTGAAAATATACTTCGCTACCTGAAAGGGACCAAGTGGTATGGTCGACACTCTACATAAGAGATCCCTTGGGCTCATTACCGCGGTCTCCGCTTATTACGCCGTGCACTAGCACCACGTTCGTAGCGCAATTCATATTTATCGTATTAATTTCGCCATTACAAATGTGACTGAATAATATACCTAATTAAGTGCATCGAGTTGTATGGAAATATGTTATTTCTTAGTAAAATCAATATACAATATGTGGTTCTGCATTTATAAAATTAACACACAACTAGCGAATTTACCTTCACTTATAAGTATAATTTATACTTAAATAAAAAAATCAAAATTCCCTTAATATAGAATTATTTGATACTTACGATAGTACAAGGCTATTTCGTCTTAGTCTCATTGATGGTACTTACTATAGTATAAAAAAATTTCCTCTAATTTCCGATATTTTAAATGATATAAAATTACCTTTTATTTAAGGTTTCTCACAATGTAGGGACTTCAAAATAGTGAATCACCCGTGATCACAGTTATTATATAAACAACTAATGAGTTACTTGAATTTTGTCTACGCTTATAAAGTAACCTGAGTCTTGACTCATTTAACTTTTAAATTCATTTTCTGTATACAGTATTATAAAATTCTAAATTCTATTTTCGGACTTATTTTATTCATTATGATATGAAGATTTTCGTTATTCTAACTAATAAACGTTGTCTATGGTTTGTGAATATAAAAAAGAAGCTGGCAAATTGACGTGTAGTTAAAATGTGTAGAAATTAGATGTGTGTAAATTTTTATTGAAAACAATAATGATACAGGCGGTCATCATAGACCAACAGAAGAGATCCCTTTTAGGGTTACGTCCGCCTTTATAGATGTGCTTTTTTACTTTTTCTTTCTCTTTTCTTACTATATGTATAAAAGGAAATAAATAAATAAAGTCTTAATATGTATGTATTCAATCAATAGAAGTCCGAAAAAGAGTTTAAAATTAAAAAAAAAAAGATTTTCCTTAAAAATTATCTCTTTATTAGAAAAGAAAAGAATCCTTCAAAAAGTCTCTTTAGGTAATATCACATAACATTAATTACATTATTTGGTAAGTCATACTAAATAAGAATCCAGTTAAGTGTTGTTTCTAAAACTAATACAGAATTTACGACTCTATTTTTAGCGGAGACCGTTTTCAGTGTTTCATTAACGGTGATTTGTTTACCCAATTAAAACTTTGTTAAGCAAACAGCAGCCTATACCGCCCAAGTAGGAGCTACAACTTTGTTTTTATTTTTGTTTCACGGTAATAAAATGAATAAATATTCTTTACTTTTGCTATGCCATATTTCAAGCTTTTGAACTCATTTTATTTTATATGAGTATAACATAAGCTTCAACTATTTGCTAATAAACTAACTAAACTAAATATATAAATAACTTGATAATTTAAGATAAATAAATGCCTCGGTAAATAACTTTAAATAACTTTAATCTACTAAATCTCAGCATTTAATAATTATGTAAGAGTTAAAACGTACTTAAACTTCTCTAGTATAATCTCTAAATGCGAAAAATATTATCAAATTTTTCATTTTAATTTTATCATTTTACTAGCTATGCAAGCGGCTTCGCTCGCGTGGAAGTCTCAAAATTTTCCACGAATTTAAATTTTGAACATAAAAGTAGTTAATGTGACTTAACGATAAGAGATAGAGACATGCTGCCCCGGACTTTGTTCTTGTATTTTTATAGGTTAACGATGCTCTCGTACATTATTTTAGTGTACCTCTGCTAGTTTACGCGGTGCAAGCGACCTAAGCTTCCAGTAAGCGAGTTTTTTTACAACAGCGCTACCACTTCAACACGATTTACATAAAAAATAAAACTTACAAAAATTCGTTCAGTAAATATGGAGAAAACTGAGATAACAGATCAGCTTTTGGGGACTTGTTTATAATAAGTATAGATCTTGGTACATTTTTACGTAGTATCTAAGAATAAATTATTATATATAGGTATTAAATACATAAAATACATTAAATTAAATTAAATACATATAAGCGATTGTTTCATTAGCTAAGCAATAGTGTTAAGTTACTAGAAATCGTATTTTAAAGTTACATACTGAATTACTCAAATATCATTTGAAGAAGTTGATAAATTCTTTGATAGTTCATATGCTCGGATATATGATGTATATATCCGAGCATCAATAATAAATAATTTTATGATTGAAGACGCTGATTTTATTTTTACATCGTTTTTATTTGTCTTCGAGCTCAAAATTAATGGGGTGCTCCCTTGTTTAACAAATGATTGGGGCTAATTAACTGGGCCGGTGACATTAATGTATTGCGGATACAATAATTAATTGTATCTCCTGACCTAGTTTAATCACCAACACATGTAATGGTGCCAACTCATTTTCGGGTAAATATCTAAACCCAATAATCTCTTATACATAAATTTCGCATAATACTTATACAATATCGCAAAATACAGTCCGAAGTTAAATTTCTAATAAACAGGAACACGATGCACAGACTATGTAATTATGAAAACGTAGTTAGTTTCGTTTTCGTTTCTTTACTTTAAATTTTGAGGTTAACATTTATGAAACATTCATACTATGCCTTTCTCTTGGTAAATACGATCCTCGTTGGTCATGTGTGGTAATTTAAATTAAGTATATTTGATAGGACGAGTAAGTCGGGCGTTGGGAGCAGTAATAAATGTTGGTCGTAAAAGTAACAAATGTGTACAGAACAGAGTCCGCTTCGACGTGGCCTCGCGCGGTTGAACGCTGTTGCTTCTACGACACGTGATGTCAGGTGCGATTCGTTCCTTTATGCCTGTATATGACATTCGTATTTTAATATACTCCGTTCCCTTCCCTTGAAACGTCGGTGTAAATGTCCTGGCGGATTTATGAGGCGCCGCGCCTTGTCAAATTTATTAATACGTAAATTGCGCTAAAACAGTAATGTTTCTCTTTTATTTAATTTAGAAATTGCTCTGGAATGGAATGTGTATAATTTAAGAATTTACAACGACAATAGATGATCTATCGGCATTCCATTTCTTTTTATCTTGCAGGTACGATACACAGTTTCATCAATCCCACAGCTCTTATATAAACGAATTAAACAGTTATAATTTATTTGCTGCGTATTTAGATAAGTATATGTATATCACTTTATTCATAAAACTTAATGCAAACATGGAAAAAACGGTAATGTAAAATATAGTATATTTCGCTCATTTTATTGAGTTATAGAGAATTTCATAGAGAACTAGACGACTTTTAGAGTTAATTTAAAACAGATCTTTAGCCGTGTGTTATCTGGCTGAGTAGAATAGACCACCCTTATTTCTTATCGAGGCGTCGCAATAGGAGATAAGTTGACGTCAAGCATGCGGCCGGTCATAAAATACGTAGCCAAATCATGCGACAACATGTTTATAACATGTTATGCCGACCCCAGATTTCAGAGTGGGATAAGGGCAGAAGAAGAATGAAGAAATGAATGAAATACAAGAAATTAAAAAAAAAAAAAAAATCTTTTTAATTAAGTGTTTGATTTTGCATGTTATTGTTATTTATGTTATACACCTTCTTTTATAAAAAAAAAAAAATTAATGTTACGTCACCTGTTTGTTTTAAATGTTTAGTATGAGTCTCACTTATGTTTGTTCTTTTAGTGTTAACTGTTAAGTTAGTTTAAGATTTTTAGTTGTAAGTTGTAAATACTGTGTACCAATTTAAGCGAACAGGCAGGGTGGCGGTGGACGTATCCAATCGCGGAAGCCACCACCCTTGACCTGGATGAGTTTGGCCAAATGAGGCGTTTCTCAGCAGTGGGCCGAATAAAAATACAACAGCGACCCACTTAAAATCGGAAAAAAAGGGCAGAAGAATGATTTAATATTGATCTTGTGGATGACGGATCAAAAAAAGACTTAAGAGATGCCTTCAACAAAGTCAGAATACTGTTTCAAATTCCGATACAACAAAATCTAGGAATTTATAAATATGTATAGACTGAGAACTTTTAAACCCTCTAAAGTGTAAACTTATAGACGCCAGGAAGTACTAGGAAGAAAAGATAGGTAGAGTTTTCTTGTCAATGCAGCGGGGTAAAATAAAGTTAAGACAATTGAACGCAAAGCCATTTCGCTAATTACGGCTGAAACGTAGGTTTCTATAAAGGAGAACCTTTATTTTATTTTGATGATTTTCATTTACATTGAAATACAAATCTAAAGTCACTGTTTAATCAAAACTATATCCTTAATGCAGATTAAATAGTAAACTAAGTTGAAGTCACGGCAATAAAACAAAGTTTCGGTAATAATACTCGTATAATGGTTGTTTCCTGTTATAGCATTCGTGTGTTGATTATAAATATAAAATGTATGCGTGTTTCACTTTAATTTACGAACCAATTTGCAAATTAATCGGATCAAAACTTAAATTACGTTGCTTACTTAAAAAATGTTAATTGACTATTGCATATTGTGTATTAATAGACAATTTTATTAATAGCTTAATTTTTTATTTTAATAATAGTAGAACACTGGAACACACATTTTAAAGGCTATGTTTCTTCAAAGTTTTTTCTTATATTATATATATTTTACGTATAAGTAGACTTTCGGTAGATGTTTTAATATTATTATGAATCAAGTGTAGGGTACCGCAATTAAAGCTTATAAAATTTATTGCTTCTTAGCTTTAAATTATAATTAGAATGTGCAACCACGTTTAATAGATAAGCCATTATCAAACATATAGTTAGATCCAGTAATAGACTTTGCTTTATCGCTTGCGAGAAATAATACTATATCAGCTATTTCTTCAGGCTCAGAAACTCTATCGAGAGCAGTAAATTTTTGAGATTCATCAAACACATTCGTGAGTTCACTAGTTTCTATTATATTTGTTCTCACGGGTCCTGGACTTACTGTATTAACTCTCACACCATACGGCGCTAGTTCCATAGCGGCATATTCACCAAAATGGTTTAGCCCCGCTTTCGAAACAGCGTATGCTACTATACACGGCAAAATTGGCAATTTTCCTGCGATGCTAGATATATTGACAACATTTCCTTTGGAATTAATTAAATGTTTAGCCGCTAAACTTGTTAAATGAATTGCAGCGCGAAGATTAATACGTGTAAGGGAATCGTAAGCTTTCATAATATCTCCTGAAAGTAAACTTGCATCGCACGCTATTCCCGCATTGTTCACTAAGACATCTAAGCGGCCAAAGTTTTCTATGGTTAGGTCCACGATGCGTCGAGCGTCTACATCGTTGGCTACATCAGCGCGTAGAACAAAAGGATTATTGCAACTTTTTGCAACATTAGCAAGCCTGGTTTCGTTACGGCCTACCATCACCACCTGTGCGCCCTCCGCACTGAAAGCCACTATCACTGCCGCACCTATACCAGAACTAGCTCCCGTCACCAGAACCACTTTGTCTTTAAAACTCATAGTGACTTGTTATTATAAACACTGAATTGTGACTGTTTGAGTAAAAGAAATAATGTTTCTTTATACTGATGTTAATTGTAAGATGTCTATAATAAACATATTACAAAGTTATTTCTGTATAAATTTTATTGCTTTTAGATAATAAATGAGGTTATCATGTTATTTATTCACTTCGATTTGCAATAATTGGAAGATATAAATATATAATCACTTCAAATTGTAAAATAAAGTCCTTCGCCACGTCTGATTGACTGTGTGTTCGTAATAAAATTTGTAATTAAAATCTACTGAACGGATTTTCTTGAAATTTTTATCAAAGAACAAATACATAAAAAAGGTTTTACTGCAAAATTTATTGAAAAATTGCTTAAATCGGCTGAAATATGACGATAATTTTAAAAAAAGTCGGGAAAGTTAAACCCCTGGGAGCTTTTATTAAAAATGCTGCTTAATGCCTTTAAATAGATGAAAAAAGAAAAGAAAAAAAAAACCTACATAAAAGTACCAATGATATTAAGAATAAGTTACTATATAACATAAATTCTAACAAAATTTTAGAACAACTAGGAAATTGGAAAGCTACGAGTATATGCATGAATCAATATTAACACGTATAAACTGAAATACCTTGTTTCTTTTAATCTTTTCATGGTTAACTTCGTGGTCCCTTACACTATATACATAATACTAATATTATAAATGCCAAAATCGTTTTGGCACGTTTCTATAAATTTTTTCTCTTTTGTTTTTATCTTTGATATTTGTTGCTTTTATTACCCGCTTATATTATATTTGTAGCTTTTACCCGCGCAACTTCGTTCGCGTGGACTGTAGTCTTGAAATTAGGAGTAGCTTCTGTCACCATCCAAACCTTCAAATATCTCCATCACAATAATCAAATCGATCCGGGAAGAATCAGAAGGATTTATCGTTTGATCAAGAGCTTAATATGATAATTTTAGTAAATAACCCGTACTTACATGAAACACCTATATATTAAAATAGCGTAGTAAAAGGAGTACAAAATCTTAATATACATGAAACATTCATAATGTTTTCTGGAATTAAATATCTCTATAAATATTATAAGATTTGGAAACGTGTTAGAAAACTTATTTAATAATAACATTTATACATAACGAATCAACTGTCAAATTTTTTTTTTTTTAATTACCTATACGTACGTCGCTGGATTCCAACGTTTTTAGTATAAAGACGAAAAATTAAATTTAAATTATGTTTTTGTTAACATAATATTTTAAAATAGGTATCGGAAAATATAAATTATTATTAAACTTGACTTTATTAACTGTAATGACTTTTCAAATATTAAAAATGGTGTTTAGAAATAAAATATTTTTTCATTAGCAGTATGGCTTAATTTATATGGGATTAAATTAAATAAAACTTCCCAATACATGTCAATTAATAGTCATTTATTTCGTACTTGCCATAGACTACTAACTAAAGACCGTTTAAGAATGCGTTTTCTTGAAACGCCTGTTTTTTTTGACAACAAAAATTATATATGATTAAATTTTACTTGAACTTAAATGATTATAGCTTATTGTTATATTTTCACCACAAATTCTATCTTTTTAATGTGTTATTATGGTATTTAGCTAGTAATTGTACATGGACATAACCTCAAACTATAATAAATAAATATTAGATAAAATAATAATTGATACGAAGATAACAAATATTTTTCTGTTTAATAACACTAAAATTATTACTCTGGTCTGGGCCAAAAGATGTTTAATACATCATTCTGGCGGTCTCTTTTTTATTAAATATTTTTCTCCGGTTTATTTATGAAATAAACAAAAACCGAAATATTTGAAAAAAAAATAATAATAACTTTTTTAAAGATTTTTATACGTTATTCCGGTATATAAACATTAATTTTGCCAAATTTCATCTATATTGGTTCAGCGAATTGACCATGAAAACGTTACAAACAGACCTTCGCATTTATAATATTATTAGTTTATTTATTTTACTAAATAACCCATATTACTTATATTAATAATCCATTGTTATTACAATGTTAAATTTTCTACGTTAAATTTGTCCAGTAAACGAATAAAATAAAATAAAATATAAATACTCTTTAAAGATAACTCCTTTGACGTAAGCCGAAAAACTTGGAATCTAAATACTTCGTAAATACAGATTTGACTTGATTTTGACACATCGTAAACAAAAATTAGTTCCATAGGTTTATTATAGATGGCGTTTTGAATGTCATCGTATTTAATTCCTCCTGAATTTAATTCCTGTTGAATTAACAGGATTTATATAGCCTATATGTTACCCCGGTATATAAGGAATATTTATGCCAAATTTCATCCATATTGGTTCAGCGGATTGGCCGTGAAAACGGAACCGACAGACAGACAGACAGACAGTCAGACTTTCATATTTATAATATTAGTAAGGATAGTAAGGATTATTACATACAGATAAATAAATAAACGTTTAAAATTTTTCTCTAAATATCGTGCCGGAATTCCAAAGTGGGTTAATTTCTGCCGCAGCTCTGTTCAGTTTGAAACGAGAAATACAATGGTGAGTAAATCATCCATTGTTGTGGTCATACCTCATAATGAAACCTTCCTACAGTGCAGTTCCGTACATTCACTGTGAAAAGACTTATTCATTATTTCTAATATAAGTAAATTGTATATAAAAACGTTAATGGCTCAGTTTGTACTCTCAGATATATCAGTACAACATTAATACTGTGTTATTATATTTAAATATTGCCCGTTTCTTTTGAATTTTTGAAAAGAATTTAAAACGAAACAGCCATTATTTAGAATGTAAAAAGTTTGGTCGTTAGAGAGTCATGCAACAAAATTTAAGGAAAAAACATGAATATTTTTATTAACGTTAGCGTGACAATGTTCTACTTTCATAGATATAAGTGCAGTTTATATGGAAGAATGAAGTTGAATTGCCTATTTAAATCCTATGGGCAAAGGCATTATCTCCTTGAAGCTTTCACCAACAATGCTACTAATGTGTATTAAATGTGTATAATAGGCTTATTAGACATGTAATTCTTTTAGGGAGAAGTTTAAGGAAATAGGTGTTATTACATTAGCTTTCTAATAAATTTATAGCAAAATATTTTTGTGCAAAAAAAATACTAAATATACGAAATCGCTGAACAAAGGCTCTATACAAAGTTTTTGGAGCGTCACTTAGTATTCGTTGCTATCATTAGGTGTTTGAGAAACCCAGTATTAAGTTGATACCAAAAAAGGCTAGAACATCATAACAATAACAACTTGCTAAAGAGATAAATCTTATTCATTCTTATGCATTTATTTTGTTTTTGAGTTTAATCTTATGATCTGTGAACATCTGAGTCTTGCGCAATCTGTCAAAATAATGTGGGTGGATTCAGAATCGACAAATAATTGTGGCTAATTAATTGCTCCAGGCGGTGGCTTTGAGAAATTGCGGATAAATTTATTAATTGGTTCTGCTGGCTTAGCTACCGCGCGTTTAGATCTTTAAGGATTTCCGAGGAAATCTCTGGTAGAACATTGTTTATTTATACTAATAGGATTACCTTATTTTCTCCTTAGAAATATAATTGTTAATGTAAGCTTTAAAATTGAACGTAGGTATAAATCGGAACCCGCTGGACATACTTTTTACATAAAGGTGGCACGAATATTATAATTTTTATTAGGATTATTGTAACAAAAATAATAATTTAGATACTAGAACTTTAACCGTATAATAAGTTACTGTAGAATTTGCTAATTAGCGTGAGCCTTCATAGAAACTTTTCCTTCTAACAGGGGACCAATTATAATTTCCACTAATTAAGAACAACTTTTGATGTTAGATATAGTAAGCAGTCTAACATCTACGAACAATTTATATTGTTTTATGACTTTATCTTTACTTTAGTTATCTACTTGAATTATATTTTGTTTTTAATTCAGAATGTCCTGAAATGTGTGCTTATAAATTTGTAGTCACTAAATTATAAACGTGTTTGAAAGGCAGTCTGGCTCAACTAGAGCTTGCTAAGCCGTGATGTTTGCTAGTAACAAATGTTCATCCGATTTACATCTTCGCAGGTGACAGTCACCCGTGCGATACGTTCCTTTCTGCCTGTATAATTTAAGTGTATTCCTGTCTCGTTATATAAAATTTTAAATGTCGCTACTTTTGAAACCATAAAGCATTTCGAACACTATTAAACACTTATATCACTATAGTAAATTACGTTTGATACTTTCGACAACATAAAAATTAATATTAAAAAACACCTCAGTGATAATCTGTAACAATTAATAATGTTTTTCTTTAATCGCTACGTATATTGTAATACCATCATTTTATGTATTCTATAATTTTTATTCTTATCCAATTATTTATTTCTTTTTTGCTTAGGCATATCACTACAGTTTGTTTGCTTACTGCACCTATTTAAATTTTCCGTTTGACCCTAAACTTGATTGGTAGGTGGAATGTTTAATTTACGTTTTAGTCCGCCTTTTGTACTTTTATATATTAATAGCGCAATAAAGAATCAAAAGATTAATACCTATAAATTTATAAAATACATAATAAATATATATAAATATATTCTTATATTTCTAATAAAAAAATATTGAAAACCTTACCAGATTTTTGATGCTTTTTTTCGGTATATTGCATACTATATTGAAGAACTTTCCAGCAAAATATGTAGTATTTCTGTTATTGTAATTTTATATACTAAACTTGCATACAAAACAAATCAAGTAGTATTCAATGGCACATCTTAGGTTAGAAGAGCTCTAAATCCTTAAAATTCTAAATTGGAATATGTACAAGGCTTACAGGTTTCGTATCACTGTATTTGGGTCAAGTTTTTCGCTCAATCCCGTCCTAGAGAGTGTAGAAAATTGAATGGAAATCCGATTTGACATTTCCCTCAATTTTATCTCGGCGTACCACGTGTAATATATGAATGCGAAAATATTAAATCACTTTTAATGTATACAAGTCAAGTTAAAAATGCTTATTTAATGCTTTTAATAAAATTTCATGTCCCTCATGAGCAGTTCCCTCGTGGAGCCAATCCTGGCAGCAGCATCAGGTCATGCTTGTCATCAGCATTGTCATCGGGGCTGGACCAATATATAAATAGCGCACTCGGACCCCGGAAAGTGGGTCAAATTTAACTTCAAAGAAAGGTCTATCCAACTTCACATACATACATTGCAACTGTAATAAAAGCTTTTAAAAATAGCCTATTACTATCCCACAGCCTTAGAAAACCTTCTCTCCAAAATATAGAAAATATAGGCTTAATTGTACATTTTATATGCCCGGGAATTTTTGAGGATATCTAATTTATTATATTGGTTGAGAATATGCAGCTTACAATAATTTTGTTCACCACAAAATGTGTGATTTCGATTTAAGTTTTAATCATCGTCATTTAAGTTTTTACAGATCACTACATATTATAAAACAAAGTCCATATTTCCGTATGTACGCATAAAACAATAAAACTACGCAACCGATTTTGATGCGGTTTTTTTTAATAGATAGAGTGATTCCAGAGGAAGGTTTGTACGTAGAGAAATACTGTAATTTTTGAGGTTTCTGTAAATAATTACATTTTTTTCCGCTTACATTGCAAACGTAGGCTAAACCCTACGAGATTTATCAAAATGATGTACTAAGTATTTGTACACCTTAAAAAGGTCTACAGAAAAGTCCGCGATGGTATATATCTATCTCTTATGGATAACCCACAATAGCAGTTTTTTTCATTTACTTTTTACGAAAAATGATGCCTTATGTTCAAAGCAATTTTTATACAATACAGCATTAATCCTTATCCAATTGAGTACCTTAAATAAATTGTTGATTTAATATAGATCAATATGGCCGTTTACAGCATGCAATTTAAGTGAATATTTTCGGAGATATTACAGATTTAAAATGCCGTGAGGACGCCGCGTCGTTTTCACCCTATAGCACTTCGAATCTTTTAGAGTTTGTTTAAAGACATTCTGTAATTAATTGTAAAAATAAAATACATAGGTAAAATGTAAAAGTAAATAAGTAAAAATGTACTATATGAGGTTAGATATTCCAAAGATAGCAGGAAATCGTCTTGGTATAGGGAGAGGAAATTGTTTTTCTCCAAATTTAACGCTTGCGGGCCACGGGCAGTAATGAATAAATCAAAACTACTGGATCGATTTTAATCATTTTTTTTATACTGACTGACATGGGATATATATTTTATACCCGTGCGAAGCAAGGGCAGGCCGCTAGTAAACTATAAATGCTTTCCCGGAAATTGAACCCGTGTGTCTTCAGTATATGTCCATATAAATTTCCCAACTTTATCAACATATGGAAATCTTTGAAACTCTTTTATGAAATTATAAATCTTTTGTCATCAAATTTAAATAAAGTGTATCGCTTAACAGTGAAGCGTTACATAGACAAACTTTAGATATTAATATAATGAAAGTTTCTACATATTACATCCGTGTATTTCAGAATGTATGCACGGTTATGATATACTACAACTTAAACACAATATATCCAAGTTTAGTGGAAGTAAACTTTTGAAGTACATTACAAACGTGTCAAGAAGTAAGTAGTTATCGCTTAAATTTACCGTGTATATGAGATTAAGATTAAGAATATGCATTTGAATTTGGAAAAGGAATTATCTATTAAAAAGAGATTTTTAAAGCTGACTGTTTATTAAAATAGTACCTGGGTGACCAAGCCTTGCTCGGTAATTGTTGAAATAATATTAAAAAAAAATTAAAAAGTTAAAATTTAATGAAAAAATTATAGGGCAGGCGGGGATGGATCCTTGTAAATCTTGTATATACATAATTATTGTTAAAATAAAACACGTTGGCTCGAGGAAGCCGGCCCACAACTAGTAGTTTTATTCATAGACAATGAACATTACAATTTGATGTACTCGTATGCATAGACAAAAAAAAACAATAATATTTAAATTTTTTTTTAGTTTAATTCATTTATATATTAAAGATACGTGCACATCTATACGTATTATAAAAAAAAAATCCAAAAGTAGTGTCGGTATTTAATAGGTTTTCTCAAAATTCAGTTAAAGGATTTTTTTGGGGTTTTAGTAAATATAGTGGAATTTTTTGCAAGTATAGGTGTGCAATTTTTGGGGAAAGTTTAGGTTAACATTACATCGTCCGGAACGGCCCAAGCGATTTCGATGGGACTTTCACTGGAAGCTAGAAGAGGTTGCAGAGCAACATAACATAGTAACTTCTCATCCTAAAATCTAATCCTTCTCATCCCGTGGAGGATCAGGATTTGCGCGGGACACATTGGTCGCCACGCGGTGAAGTCCCGGGCACAGCTAGTATAATAGCATTGTTTTAAATCGTCACTCATACATAAAAACAAAAACTCGTCGATAAATGGTCGATAAAGATTTTCCTTCTTTACCCTTATGTCATATAAATTATTAAATATTAACTCGGGACAATTGTGCCCGACCCGCGAAGATTATCCTCGATTGCGTGGGCTATATAAACTTGCCCGTCCACTTATCTACTATCCTCATGGAATCGTATTAAGAACAGATGGGATCCGTAACTACTTTACCAACCTAGTTGGCCGATATGCTCAACTTACTTTAGATATATATGTTATCATAAACATGTCATTACTTTTGCACTTTATAAATTTATAGATTTATGTTAATTAATAAATTCCGGCTGAATAGAATAGACCACTTAAATTACTAATTATTACTACTGGCGACTAAGGTAAGTTGAGTCACCGTGTGGTATCCGAGTGAATAGGATAGATCCCCCTCATTTCTTACCGAGGTGTCGGAAAAGGCGACTAAGGTAAGTTGATCCTTCGTTTAGCATCCGATTGAGTAAAATAGACCGCCCTCTTTCTTACCGAGTTATCGTAAGATACGACTAAGTAAGATGACTTCAGGCAGGCGGCTGGTTGTAAAATACGTAGACAAATCATTCCATACCCTTTTATTTTATATCATGAAGCTGATAATCTTTATAACTTGTAACTTATATACGGAAAAAACAACTTTAGTCGTATTTTACGATACTAACGTAAGAAGAAGAGGGTGGTCTTTTCTACTTAACCGGATACTACACGATGGATCATTTGACCTTAGTCGCCTTTTACGCCAACTCGGTAAGAAATGAGGGTGGTCTATTCTACTCAGCTGGATACAAAACGACGGATGACCAAAACTATAATGAAGAATTTAAATAGAATTTCAAATAAAATCTTGTTGCGAGTACAAAACACTTAAATCTCACAATAGAAGGATATTTTATTGCTGTTTTGCGTGACTCTGTTAATAGAAAACGCGTCTGTACAAGCGGCGAGGATTGCATCTAAATAGTTTCCGAAGTTTTACTGAGATAAACACGTATAAGTACATTATACGAAATGCAATTTATGTAGCTAATTTATCTTATTTAGGTCATTTCCGTTTGGTTTTTTAAAGTAATATCACAAAATATTCAATTGAAAAAATAATACAAAGCGTGCTTATTATGGTCTAGACCATATTCATTTAATCAGAATATAATTTTAACGAAGTAAAAGTATACCACACGAGAAATTTTTTTTGTTAATAAAACCGTATTGTGATTACGAAATACAAATGTAATAATAATATTATTTCTTTTGCAATAGGAAAGTGACTAAAAGTAACCTAGTTCTATAAATACATACATACATTGAAGATTTTTTTATATCTTTAATGTATAAACTAAAGCAGGCTAATACAGAAATACAAATACTGTTGCGGATTACATAAATGATAAGAATGCGTAGATACAGCTACTCGTCGACCTTATGGATGATATCAATGACATAATGTAATTATTTATAAAAATAATATTTTTAAAAGAGCAACCGCCGTGTTTCTTACTGGCTCCTCTCGGTAGGAGCAGCTTTACGAACCAGCACTAGGGTAAAAAAATAAATCGATTTCTTATAATAATAGATTATTTTTTTTAATAATCGATTTTGAATACCTACTCGAGCGTTTTTTGATTAGAATCGATTTAAAAAAAAACGATTATTTAAATTATATTATTTTTCTTTTTTCCCTTTTTTCTTGTTTTTAAAGATACCATGCATTGTTAGGTGAAACCAATGTAGCTAAACTACATATTTAAATGGTAATTGAAACGTGTCTAGACTTACTAGGTCCTTTTCTCTTATACTGTTTGTTATATTAGTACATCAGAAGTATGCATTGTTTTTCCATGCTATCGTATTCCTACATATAGTTGGTTATAAAAACTCCATAAAACATTGATATGAAAAAGGCTTAAAACAAAGCGCGCTCGTATAACCAGTCTCTAGATAATAAACAGTTGTTTTAAATTTTATTTATTCATACAGTTTGCAGTATTAAAAATAAATACTGCGGAGCGTGAAAAAGTGTTGATTAATTAATTTGAGATGAAATTGAAATGAGTGTGAACTGAGTAAATTACTCAACACGTTTAAATAAAGTTTGTAAATATTATTTAAAATGATACTCCTAAATGCTTACGTGATTATTTGATTAACTTTTAATTATACATATATACTATTATATACAATTACAACTATTAATACACTTTTTTATTTAGGATATTTTCGATTTTTGCAAAAACTTTACTATCAACTGTAAAATGATATTTTGATTTGCTATTAAAGCTTATTAAAGATTAAATATTAGTCACGGTAAAATCGAAAATGTTTCCATAATGTCTGTAAATATAATCTTAGCTAAAAATTTCCGAAAACATTAAATGAAAATTAGCTGTTCGTGTTTTAGTTTTACAACTGTTTACGCAAAAAATATTAAACGTGTTCAACTACATTAATGTTCAGTCTAAAGAGTATAGACTAACTAATGACTGGCCCGTTGGCGTAGTTGGCATTGATCCTGGCTTCAGCTCCTGGGGTCACAGGTTCGATTTCTTCTGAGAGCCAACATTTTTTATAAAAGAATTTGTTAGTTCTTTGACTCTGAGTATATATTCGTATTTAAGCATGTTTATGTAAAACTTATATATGTATGTATCTACCAGTTTTGCATTTTTTTTAGTGTTAAGTTCAGTTTCAAGAGGAATTCCAGAGTAAGCCACAGCAGCGCCTACCCGGACAGCTAATAAGGAAAAAATATCGCATTACGATCTTTATAGTCTACATGAATTCATTCAGAAGGTTAGGTAAAAATACATTTAATATAGGTGCAGTAACATTAATATACGATAAGAGCTTATCAGTGACATTCTATTAAATGGAAAAATTGCCGGCCGCCATTTAAGTCTATTATAAATTTCAAGCTGTTGTGTTGCATTAAGTTGACGGTAATACGTGTCAAGGTTGAACATAATTAGACCTTCAATGCTCCTTGGAAATTATAGTGGGGTGCAATTTTATACTGGCGAATAATTGTTTATAGGAAACATGAAGAAAAGTTAACATATGAGCTTGATTCTATGGAACTGGAAATGAATTTACACAGACTTTTAATACACATATATGCATTCGTAAATTCATATTCAAATTTCAATCATCTTCTCAGTCGCAACACTCTTAACAGAGTGGTCGTGGTTAACACTAAGTATTTCTATGGGTGGCAGATGTTGCTCGCCTCACGATGTCTCGCCATTTCTCCCTGTTCCTGCTCATTCTGATGCACTTGTGTACAGGAACGCCTACCATTGCCTTAACTTGATCGGTCCATCGCATCGGAGACCGTCCACGCGGCCTTGTACCTTCCACTCTGCCTTGGACAACAAGACGTTCCAAGGAGTCGTTGTTTCGCCTCGAGATGTGTCCAAATAGCTTTAAAATGCGAGTTTGTACTAAAGTCGATAGACGCTGATTTATGCCGAGTTCTTGCAGTATGGAGGTATTAGTCCTAAACTCTGTCCATGACACTCGGAGCATCCTTCTCCAACACCACATCTCTAGAGCATCTATCTTCTTTTTTTCAGTATCTCGCAGCGTCCACGTTTCTGCGGCGTACAAAAATATGGGGAATATAAGCGTTCGCACTAGCCGGGTCTTAGTAGCTTTTTTAATGTTGTTGTTCCTCCATATTTTCCTAATTTTATTTTCAATCATACGTTATTCAATAGTCCTTGTAAACAAGTACTATTGACTAACGATACCTGCAATGTATGAAAATGTATACCTGCGACTGTCGTGAAATAGGATTTTTTGAAGAGATAAACTATTTAATGTAAAATAATTGTGGCAGTTCAGTAGTGTTAAATTTTTAATGTATTATTTTAAATAGTCATGTTAGTGTACGATAGCGCAACTAATGAATATTGTATTTTACCACATAAATGTTAGTACTTTTTTTCTGGTAATTAAAGCTGTAGTGTTTATAAACTAATGTTGTATAAATATAGCACAGGCTCAAACACGCACTAAGAAGTAACAACATGTCACTTGACGACCACTCTCACCAAGGGCTCTCGTGTTACTGTCGTGGTGCATCATGAGACTTTTTTTATTTATTTTTTTATTTTTTTTATTATACAGGAAAAAACCCCTTATGGGTACCGCCGCCCGACGGGGACAGGCGGCGGTTATGTCGGACTCGCACCGACTAAAACGACCTGTGTGCTCCACCACGCTGCCAATGGCAAGGACAGGGTATCATTGTACATTTTGTCCCCATCCCGCCGATAGCTCTGATCCCAGAGAATAAACACCTCCAGGTAGGGGCCCCTCGAAAGAGAAACCCCCCTCCGCTAACCGGTGCATCGGGAGCACCAGATGCACCGACCGCCTTGGGGACCTGTAAGCCAGGTGTCCGATGTACCCCGTTCGGAACACCCGAAGGTCCCCAGTTAGGGCGGCAGACGATGGGCTTGGGCGAGTCACTAACACCTGGACTCACCAGCAGCAGATTGGATCCAGAACAACAGTTCGTGGAACCGCTCCGCCGCCTCCCTCCGCCCCCCTCCGCAGAGCTAAAGGAGGCCATCGCTGCCTACGATCGCTCCCTGCCCACCGTGTTTGCTATGTCACGGTCAACAGGGAGAGATCGCGCCCCAAGTAGGGGCCCCAACGCCTTGGTGGGCGTTTCCGCCCCCACCGGGTAATTTTTTATAGAGGTTTTCTTCCTCGCAACCCGAAGGT
This sequence comes from Morpho achilles, assembly GCA_947086495.1. Taxonomy (NCBI): domain Eukaryota; kingdom Metazoa; phylum Arthropoda; class Insecta; order Lepidoptera; family Nymphalidae; genus Morpho; species Morpho achilles. The sequence goes on along the minus strand of CAMTZB010000007.1, from coordinate 8,307,502 downwards.
CCCCGTTCCCATTGCTGGGCTTCCGGGTTTCGCCGACGGTGGCCGTAACCATGTCCAGCCAGACTTAGAGTAAGCCCAACTGGACCCGTCGCTCATTAGGGACTTCACCCCAACCCCCCCGAAGTCCCCGGCCCGTCCAGATTGCCCTCTGCTAATCAGAGGGACAACTGGATTGGCCACCCCTCAGTGGTCCGTTCGCCAAGACTAAGCTTGCCCGGGGTGCGCCACGAGGAGGCCGACCACTTTGGCACCCCGCATCATGAGACTAGTGTGAGTTAGTGTGACTATGTTCATGTATGTATTACATATGTATATGTGTCTTGTATAGAAATGTACAAACTACGCTACACACGCCAACCCGCACACACTACAAAAGCATTTCGTGCAAATTATTCCCTAACCATTCCAAAATATTAAAGTGCACAATCTTAATATTCAAGTTTTCACTTCTGCCGGCACTCCTGGTGTGAAACCCGTTGATTTTTTTTTAGTAGAGGTGACCTGTTATTTTCACAAAGGTCTCATCTGTCTTTTGGAGAGAGCAATAAGAGATACGGCCAACCACACTGCTTTGATGCAATATGCTTTGTTCTAACATGACCTGTAATAATGACAATAAAATGACATATCAATTGCACAGATTTAAATTGAAGAATTGCATCACAACACCAAGTTTTTTTTAAATTAAATTTAGCTATATACTGATCTATCCTTGGGACAAGTTAATGTTATAATTAATGAGTCTTTAAGATAAAAATGAAGATTACTACGAAAATAAGATAAGTATATTATTTAATCGAAATATTTATAAAACACTTACTGAGCCAGATACGCAGCCAAAACTGATCAATTCAACACAGTCGCCGTTGAAATAGCCTATTGTCACATCCGACCCTCCACGATAACCCTATCTGAATTTCAAAAGTTTCCCCTTTGTCGTCCCCGGAGCACACTGTTATTGGGCTACAATTTCCCTTGGCTAGTTTTGCTTGGCCTTGTAAAGGTTTAAGGAGAATGAACTTTGAACTGAAATTACATTATTTGAAATTGACGCAACTGCCTCAAACGTTTTAGGGTGAATATGTTAAGTAAGTTATTGGAAGTTTTAGTGGTGCTGTATTTTATTATTTTATACGAAATATATACATTACTGCTATTCTTACATAAATATGACTAAACGTAATGTTTATGATATGATCACATGTAGTACACAGCGTTTTTTTAACAAACTTTTATTCATAGTCACAGTTTTATACGAATTTAAACTTTATGTAAATGGTCGATGAAACATTTCTTTTAAAGTTTTTATATAATCGCATTGAGAGTGTGGTATCAATTCAATCATCCTCAAAACATTTTCCTAGCTAAAGATAGTGATAAGACATAAAAAGTGAGCTTTTGTCTTCTCTGATTTAAACATTTTAAACATTAAATATAATCCTAAAGAAGAAACTCCTATACGACTGGCAGCTCTTTCCTTTCATTTCGAAGTCATTAAAATCCCACAAACCACAATTTTTTTGCGTCATATTTTTATTCTTTTGTTTTATCGCCCTCATGCACAGCTCAGCGCCCTTATTCTTGAAACACAAAATGTTATCTTTATTTTCTTTACTAAAAATGTATTATGTAAGATTGCAGCATCAAAAAATTCCAAATCTGAATAATAAGTTAATGTGCTTGATATTACTTTCTTCGAGAAATTTACATACCACACTCTGCCGTAGCACTTAAAAGCAGAAGCTTTTATAAGCACTGCCAAGAAAGATTACATTTAGTTCGATGCCACATCATTTTTAAAATATTCTGGGACACAAGTACTTAATTTTTTATCCTGTAAAACTAATATTGATTTCAGAATTTAACCAATCAATGGGAAAAGTTAATACAAAATTTAGGTTGTAAATTAGATTGGCTAATATCTAAATATGATGTAAATATATGTATGTCCCAAAGTATAAATTGTATCAACAAAGTATAAATGCCCCAACTCTTAAAGTGGATTGTTAGCTATTTTAACTAGGGTAAAACTAACACAGTTAAACTAAAGGTTGTGTTACTGACAGCTTTGATTTGATTTGATTAAATTTAAAATAGTTATTTGTAATATCAATATTGATCTATAATGACTTTCTTTATCTTCTAACAATTTTTGGTGGAAACAAATAAATACTTAAATCAAATTTTATGAATCTAATCCAATATTATTTATGAAAGGTTGCAGCCACTCTATCGTTTAAAGGCCAAAATGGACTAGAGCTTTACCATGTTTAATAAAACATTATATAAATGTATTAGCAACACTATTAATCTAAAAGCTAAGCTAAATTCAACTCTAAACTAAGTTTTACATTACGGCGACTGGTCGCTAGCTGAATATATATTTGTGAATTCCACTAAGATTGCAAGGCCCCGCTAAGAGCATACGAAAGTGCCGTTAGACAGCGAAAGTCCATTAGGTTTTATAGCTTTCACTCGGGAGGACGAATAGCCCTGCCAAAACGCCGAAATTAATTAAATTCCGTCTCCTGTTTGCACCGGAACGTAAGCGAAAAAATCTAATGTTGCCGACGAATCAGCTTTTGACAACTGAATTCGAGTTACAGCGTTATTCTATTTTTGGTATCAGTGGAATAAAAGGTTAGAGTGCAGACGTATCATAAAAACCTCGTATCCAATTTTAACGGCCATTACTAACCCACTGCTGGGAATAGCCCCACCGTATCCGGTTTTGGAGAGAACGGCTTTAGCTAGAACCTGCCACGCAGGTCCAATGCGGAATAGTAGGTTACACATATCCCAGAATTCTCTAAAGACATGCTGGTTTCTTTAAGATGATTTCCTTTACCGAAAAGTGTGTGATAAACTGAAATAATTAATTAGACACATAAATAAGGTTTAATATAAAAACTCATAGGTGCATGGGGATTGAACCCGTAACCATCGCGAAAAAGTCGCACGGTCTCACGGGTTGCCACAGCTCATTGGATTAAGTACTTACGCGTAAGTGCAAATAACATTGTTAAAACAATTTTTGAAACATGAAATTTACGTACATATTTATTATATCTGCCAATTTTTAGAGTATATATGTTGTAAAAGAAGAAAACTTCATGTATAGTTAAAAAATGCTTGAATTGAATTTTTTATTATAAAAGGTCTTTTTTTTTATTATAAGAAGTTTTTTTTAATATAAGAGGTCGGCTAAACTTATGAAATATCATGTTTTCAAAAATGTGCATAATAATACAGTTCCATGAATAATGAATTTTGAACGCTTCATTTTAAAACAAAGACCACCCTTATAATGAGGAGCCATGGAGCGTAATCCTCCATAATGAGACAAAAGAGTTGGTGTGTGAATGGATGAGGTTTGCCATTCATTTAGTTTTTTTTTAAATATAGTCCGAACTTAGTCTACTTTTACTTAGTTTACATTAATACGTTGAATGCCATGCTAATTTGGCATGGCTTGCTCAGTTTTAGTGTGGTATCCGCCTGAATAGAATAGTACCTCCCTCATTTCTTACCGAGGTCTCGTAAAAGGCGACTAAGGTAAGTCGACCCGCCGTGTTGTATTTGCCTGAGTAGAATAGACCAACCTCATATCTTACCGAGGTGTCGTAAAAGGCGACTAAGGTAAGTTGACCCACTGTGTGGTATCCGGTTTAGTAGAATAGACCATCCTCTTTCTTACCTAGGTGTCGTAAAATACGACGAAGGTAAGTTGACGTCAGGCAGGCGGCCGGTCGTAAAAACGTAGCCAAATCATGTGACAGCATGTTTATAATATGTTGTGCCGACCCCGCTTAGAGTGGGATAAGGGCAGGAGGATGATGATAATTTTATCAACTTAATATATCTTTATTTGACTGTAACTATTAATTAAGAGGGTTAGAAGGTTTTTTTTACTTTATAGTTAAAAACTGCCCAGAAAGTAAATATAATTTTAGTACTTCCGAACAAACAACTGTAAATATAATAAGTGAAAATAATGAAAATAACTATAAGTAAAAGCAAAAAAAAAAAACTTAAAAAGGTATAACTATTTCCTTATAAAAAAGAGACTTTAACTATTAATTAAGAGGGTTAGATAGTATTTTTTCACTTTATAGTTAAAAACTGTCGAGAAATTAAAAATAATTTTAGTACTTCCGAACAAACAACTGAAAACATAACTATAAGTGAAAATAATAAAAATAAGTATAAGTAAAGGCAAAAAAATCCGAAAAAGATATAATTATTTCCTTATAAAAAAGAGACAATTGGGCTTTTATTAAACGATACAATTTCCTATAAAATAATAGAGGAACGAGGAACTCGAGGTCTCAGAGAAAGTATTAGATGAAATGTTTCCGGACTTCGGCTAAATTGGATTGCGCTCCGCAGACCTACTAAATATAAATCATAACTTGAGGCAAAACAATTTCGATAAATTATTAGTGAAAAGGGAAAAATGCCAATGTATAAATAGCAACATTATTGTGGTAAAGAGAGATAAATTGCAATGTCATAATATTATCGTCCATAATATCTAAGTTTAATAAATCTAAGTTTCAACAATGACCCTAATCTAGAGTGATTGATATTTTGAATAGGTCACGTTTATAATTACTTATATCGGAAAATAATTAAGGATTCAATTGTTTTTAATTTCGTTTCAATGAGTCAAAATTGATAACATGTTATAACTTTTAATTATTACGTATTAACTTATAGCGGCGACTACATCAAAAAGTTTTTCCTAATTACTAAGTGACAGGTCACCTTAAAAATATGCATAGATGTAGATCTAAGAGTCACCAAATTGTTTGATTTCAAAGCCTCTTTAAGAGACCTATGTCGGAAAGTAAAGTAGAGTCGGAAAGTAGAAACTGCGAAAAATGTTATGTTTATTATTATGGAACTCCACAGAATAACGCCCAAATATATAAAATATAATTATCGCCTACGCAAAATGAAGTGTATAAAAAATAACGCAAAGTTGTTTTACCATTATTATATCATTGTATTTGTGTTATATCCTAACGCGGCATCAGATTGCTATGGTTGTGAGTAATTGTACTAGTTAATAAATGTTCCATTTCCATACACACGAAATAATAAGTGTAAAGCACTTATTATTTTGTATGTAAATGTAAAAGATTAGCACAAGCATCAAAGATCCAATTTTAATAAATGATAAAAAACACCTCTAACGACCAAGATACCAGATTTATATGTCTTTTCAAAGAGGAGATTAGTTAGGTCAACGATTAGTATAAACAAACGTATAAATATACATCAAGAGTTAGGTTGTTTGTGGACTGTAATTATCAAACACATCGATGACGAGTTTATGATTTACTTGCCAATCGAGGTGAGGTTTATTGGGCATTATTTAACACAATATCTGGTGCCAAACGTTACAAATTAATTTTCAGTTTTCTGCCATTTAATAGCTTCTATAATAGTGTATTCCTCAAAATCTATAGTCAATAGCTGTGTAAACAATAATGTTTTAAGAACAGAATACTTGCGAAGTTATAATCTGCATTACACGGCATATCATTGTTAAAATATTTATAACAAATTAAATCTTTGTAAACGCAAAACTATAGTGAATTCGCAACACTAATAAAACCCCCACCGTCCTATCTGTGCTACATTCCTAGCGCATGAGTTCCAATTAATTTCAAAAATTATTACCCTATTTTAATTTTTATTTGTTGTTTTCTTGAATTCTTAATATTGTAAAATCTCTAGTCCACAAAAATGAGAAAAAAAATATCTGAATTTTCACATTTTCATTTTTTGTGTAGCTACTTAATTTTGATGCGTAGACAATGATACGGCAATTTGTTGTAATACAGTTCATGGTTAGAGGTTGCTTGGGTTTTGATGGTATTAACTACTCCTACCATTCACGTAATAAACTCACAAATTCACTTTAAACCTTAGCGAATGCCTTTAAATTACATCACGTTCCATTACATTACGGTGACTCGTTGGTCTTGCGTCAACCCTGTGACCGCTGCAGGTTTAGATTGATTGGCAAATATATTCACAACGCTACTCAGCAAATAACTGCGCTTCACTGGGAACGGCAACATTAACGCGTAACAATTCTATTTTAGGGTTTTTGCTCGGCTATTCTGTTCTCTTATTTAATTTTGTTGTCCGTTTTTCATTGTTTCTCGAAATTCAATTAAGTTTGACGAACAATATTTAGCTCACGCAGTTAAATGTTTAAATGAATATTTTTTATTTAAAATTTTCGTACTGCTGTTTGCTAATTACAAAGTTGATTGTCCATTAGAAGGCTGTTCAATATATTATCATCGCTTTTGTATTTTATGCTATACTTGCGGCCTGCCCCTGCTTCGCACGGGTATAAATATATATCCCACGTCAGTCAGTGTAAAAAAATGATTAAAATTGATCCAGTTGTTTTGATTTATTCATTACTGCCCGTGGCCGTAGCGTTCAATTTGGAGAAAAACAATTTCCTTTCCCTATACCAAGAAGATTTCATGCTATCTTTGAAATATCTAAATTCATATACTTACATAGTAAATTTATTTTTACAATTAATTACAGAATGTCTTTAAACAAACTCTTGAAAGAGCGACATCGCTGCTAAAGTCGAAGTGTTATAGGGCGAAGCGCGGCCTCCTCACGGCATTTAAAATCTGTAATATCTCCGAAAATGTTCACTTAAATTACATGCTGTAAACGGCCATATTGATCGATATTAAATCAACTATTTATTTAAGGTACTTAATTGGATAAGGATTAATGCTGTATTGTATAAGAATTGCTTCAAAAATAAGGCATTATTTTTCGTAAAAAGTAAACGACAAAAAATGCTTTAGTGGGTTATCCATAAGCGATAGACATATACCATCGCGGACTTTTCTGTAGACCTTTTCAATGTGTACAAATACTTAGTACATCATTTTGATAAATCTCGTAGGGTTTAGCCTGCGTTTGCAATGTAAGCGGAAAAAAATGTAATTATTTACAGAAACCTCAAAAATTACATTATTTCTCTACTTTGTATTGAATTTTATTATACGTACAAACCTTCCTCTGGAATCACTCTATCTATTAAAAAAAACCGCATCAAAATCGGTTGCGTAGTTTTAAAGTTTTATGCGTACATACGGAAATATGGACTTTGTTTTATAATATGTAGTGATGATGCATAATCTATCTATTTTCCTTCCCCTTATTTAGAAAGAACTTAAGTATTGAAATCCAAATTATTTCGAATTATCCGAATTATTAATTAAAAATGTATTTAAAAAAAAATAATTTTCAAGTATTTATTTAATTATTTTAATCAAGTAAAAATGAGAAAAAAGCTACGTGTCTTCCGGAAGAAGCAAAATAACTCACGACTAAGAACCCCGATTGGTATCCAATTGAATCTTCCAATTTCTATACATTTCTCTAGAGCGCATTGGATCTTATTTAGTGACCATATATTCAAGGGTTTCAGGCAATACTTAACTATTAAATTCAATTGATTTAATATTAGGAATCCTTATTTAAAATCCACGGTGACTGACAATGACAGTACAAAAATTAATAAACAGTATTAAAAAAATATACTATTGCACTTAAAACTGTGAGTACGATATTTGTATGTTCAATATTTAGCACGTTTGAACCAACAACCCATAAAATTGTATAATAGCCAAAGGTCTGGAAACATTTTTCTATCAGCCACCACAGAATGGTCTTTAGCCTTACATGTTATTGTATCACAATCTATAAGATGTCAATAAAATTGTATTCGTATCTTTGATATTTGTATTGGCTGGCAATTGAACTGGTGTTGGTATTGGTTTTAAGTCAAAATTAGATTACGAACGAAATTAGAAAATCAATGAGCTGTAACTTAGGGTCTTCGCCTGTGTAGTTTGTACTTTTATTACAAAATCTGAAGGATTAATCAATGTTTGATTATTTCGGATTCTGCAGACACTAACTCTCTAAAATCTCCCTAGCTGCTGCCTATATGGAAACAAAAACCATATCAGTGTCGGTCCATATCCAAACGGTCACTGTGTAAGACTTCTGCGTGGTTTATATGATAGTCCATGTCTATAAATTTTCAGACATTTGTGAGATGAAAAGCTACTAAATTACAAAAATATAAAATTAAGTTAGTAAGTAAGTAATGAACAATCACACTAGTGAATGTAAAGAAATATTAGTGAAGAACGAATGTCTGACTCGATGAAAGTTTACAAATTGTTGTTGTATTTGTAAAATATGAAACCTAATGGCAGTGCAAGTTATTTAAATTTCTTAAAATATTGGTATACGAGTAATCGCGTTTGTTAAAATAGACTTTAAAGAAACCTTCTAAACTTTCATGTAATTAATATCATCCAATTAACTAATTGGTGAAGTGTTTGTTGCATATCATGTTACAAAATGTTTTAATAACTTGTACGAATATTTAAGTCAAAACGAGTGTAAGGCGTCACACATGGGTTAAATTAAAAATTAAATTCAACTCAAGAATCGAAGACAAAGGAGGACTAGTGCCTAGGTAGAGAGATGCTATAAGAACTTACTTTATCTCGACGTACGAATATCTAAATAAAGTTAGTTAATTGGTTTTATATCTTATAACTTTAATCAAAAGTATCATAAATGGCTTTTTATTTTTGGATGTAGTTCCATAAAGTCTAGACATCCGTGATAAATTGGATTTGTTGTTTTTTTCTAACAATATCTATTATTTAAAAATACATGAAGATTATACATTTTAATTTGTATAGAAAATCTAACCTTATAATCCATGTAATTATACGCCATTGAAATCAGATAGAAATATTACAAAGGTAGAAAATAATGGGTGTAAAACTAAGCTAAATAGGTTGGTAATTAATCAAGGCAGATGTCACCGTAATGAATACCGTCACGCAAACTGAGTAGGACAGATAAAAAAATAATTTTTAATGATATAGCAATACAGAGATTTAAACTAGTTCAAGGTTTTGTATCTAAAGTGGACCAACGCAGCTGATGATCACCTGCCTGAGTTACATAGGAAGTAGAACCAACGCAATGATTGCGTTTCATTAATTTATTTTTCCTGCTATTTCTTAATCCATGCTGTAGATTTGTAGAAACATCTCAGGGTGTATTCGATTGCAAATAATATTAACAATATAAAATAAAATAATAATAGTTTATAGAATTAGGCGTTACTTTGCGGAGATCCATAATACAAATAGGGTTTCCGATTGTTCGAATCGATTCGAATCCGAACCGATTGTCCTCTCTACATTTAGCATTATAATATATATTTTCTATTTTACTTCATCGCGGATTACAGCAAAATAATTTAATTATTACTTTAGTAAAATAAAAATAGTTTAACACTGGAAATAAATGTTTTTGCAAATAGAGATCGGAATGAATTTAAAGATTTTTCAGTTCATGTAAATAAAAATTCTAATACATTGTTAAAGCCTCCCACCGAAAGAGAATAATTTAAAGAAAATTGAGAATCTCCTAAATTGTGCAAATATAGTTATATTTATTGCGTCGTAGAGGTTGCTAAAGAATATACTCGTACGAGTATATTCTTTAGTTGCAGTTTTACATTTGCATATTTTGGAACATGGAAATGGTCGCCGCGGATGTTGCTGGTACGGATGTGAACTCGGGAGTGTCGTAGTTTTCTTACTAAATACGTTCTTTTGTTGAATTTTTACTGCGGACTTTTTGAAAACGCAAATAGCGACAATGACGCGCACGACACAGACAAATAAAAATTGACGAATGCGTTAGGACTTATACAACGTTATAAGATAAACTTTTACATATCATTTTATGTTTTTATATATATCTTTAGACCAGTAATTAATACTTCAAGTCAAAACACAAAAATGTTAATAAAACTTACTAATCTATCCTTTCTAATGAAGGTTTAATTCATATTCATTAATATTCATCATATTATTTATTGCTATACCAATTTTCTTAAACTATACTCAAAAACACTAATTTAAAAAATTATTAATCAGAACAAAACCTTTTAAGTCATATTAGGTTACTATTTCAAAATTATAATTAATATTTATTTTTACGTTTACACATAAATAAATGTAAATTGTCAGAACTTATAAGAAGTTTATAACTTCTGTACTATAAAACTCTGTACTAAGTAACGCTTGCTTCTATAAATTATTTCATATAAATTATTATACATAAGTTTGTGTAAAACATATATTTGCTCTATTCCATTTTTTAATATATCACAGGAAAGTCTTGCTGACATTTTCACTACATAATAGAAAATTCCAAGTTTCACTCAGTAAAAGATCGGACACTATCGAAGGAAAGATCCCTCTAGGGACGGACATTGTTAGATTGGTAGTCTAAAGTTGGTCTGTACGATTCATTGGTTAGTTGAGTATCAAAGGTAGCTCTGCAAAAATATCTCTATTAGGTTACAAAGAAAATAAAATGTTTCAGCATATTCATTTACTGTAAAATAGCTTTAAACATTACAAAACAGGTAAGTATAAAGTTTATGTAACACATATTTCGTAATTAATTATTTAAATAAAAACTTACTCGATTTTTACATGATATTAAAACACTACAATTACAAAGCTCCACTCAGTTTATGTGTAATTTATATGTTACTTTTATAGTTTACACATCTTTGATTATCTTACTCAGTTATTTGTAAAGTCAGTTATACAACGCAACATTGTTAGAAAATGTATATGTTTAAGTAAAATCATCATTCTCATGCCCTTATCCCACTTTAAGTGGGGTCGGCACAACATATTTTAATCATTTTGTGCCGACCCCCTTAAATACCTAGCCAAATTATAATTTAGCTAGGTGTTTTACGACTGACGTCAATTTACCTTAGTCGCCTTCATCGGTAAAAAATGAGGGTGGTCTACTAATCCGGATACCAAACGGCACATATGCTTGAGTAAAATATATTTACTTTATCAGACTCGAGTAACATGTAGAGCGTAATACATTCATGCATAAATTTAAAAAATTCCTTTGTCAATATTGGTTGAAAAACTGAATTGGAGTCAATACCCTTAGACATTAATTTTATTAAGACATTTTGAGGGACTTAATTTGAGGGATATAAGACTCTGCAAGATTTCCACGCCGCATGATCTCACGAGTGTGCTGTTTTAATTCAGCGACCTTTTGAAGTCAGCTTCTAATGGTGAGTCTTCAATGCGTTTTCCACTTTGAGGCCTATACTAAAGCTCTCTGCTTCATTGAACTATGTGCCCCGCCCATTGTCACTTTAGCGTCGTGACTCGTTGGGCTATGTAATTTCATAATGCATATGAAATTACGGAATTTACTATAATTTTTGAAATTAGAATGGACATTTGTTGGATTGCAAAACGTATGCTATTAGTGTTAGCCATTCCATAAATTAAAGCTATCGGTCCGTCTTTTGAAATCAAAGGTCTGTAAAATAGCACACAACTCTTTTGAATAGGTATTCGTTTATATTAAAAACGTGTACTATTTTTATTTCAATTCGTTCGACGGTTCGTGTAATATCTGTATTGAAATTCAGCGGGAATAAACTGTTAACATATTTAACTAAAGGCTTTTCCATATAGGTGCATTATTTCGTAAACACGTCAAATGATGCAATATTTGAGCAATATTGATTAAATTTAGTACAACAAAAGCTTTTATATCAAGTTATCCTATACCGTTTATATGCTAATTTTCATTTTTCTCCGCGATCGGGATAAAAACCGTTCCAATAGTCTTTTCCAAATCTAACAATGATATGAATGCGGGTAAGTACCACTAAAGTAAGTATTAAAAAATAAACAATATTTTTTAATTTTTTCATGTTTATGTAGCGCTAAACCAATTATTTTAATATAAGATTATTAAAATATATTGTTTACATAAAATTAAATAAAAGAGCTTTGCTTTAATTCCGCTTTCTTCATGAATTCGATTCAATTTCATTTTCTAAAACATTGACTTTGACGTGGTCACACCTACATTCACTTTACGGCTCTAGATAGGTACTATCATTGCAAAGTGAAATAGAAAAGACATCGTAAATCACAGTAACTGGAGGCAATGGACGTCAGTGCTTTTAGATTTTTTTTCTTTTTGCGTCTAGATGCGATACTTTTATTTAGCTTCTACTTAAGTCTGATAGAAGTTTACTGAACAAATCGAAATTTAAGTTAAATTTTATACGATATTTTACTTGATTATTAATTCACGAAACACTTATGACTTAAGAGTTAAGAGTATTTTATTAAAAAGAAACAGTGAATGCTCTTACATAATCTTAGAGCAAACTATCTTTTCCTCACGCCAACCGGACATCACAAAATATTGCATTGGATTTGTATTGGCCTTTCGATTATATCCTTTTCTCGTCACTCTTACATACATGTATGAGCGCTGACCTCGAGTTCTAGAAAATCAGAATACTACAGAAGCTTATGGCTACAACCTTAGCTTCTGACGCCATAATTCAGTACTGCAAAGCAATTTTAATTCCCTCAACTATGGTATGTTTTGCCGATAAGAGATATCAGCTATATTCCAGGTCAGTGCATTTTAAAGAATTGCGTGTGGTAGAAAGCCACACCGGCATGTGAGTGATATGTAATAGATAACAAAAAAATATTTAATCTTAAAATAATGTTTTATTCTATAAATTACAAAGTGACAATGGAGGGTTTATTAATATAACATAGTTCCACTTCGTTTACCAAGACACGTCCAAAGTGATTTATTACCGAGTTCTTAGCCATTACGTTTCTGATAATTTTATTCTATTATTAAATTGACATTGAATGAATGAATTTTTATTTTATTGCACACCAAGTAAATAATAGACATAAACAAGAGTCATAAGAACATTTAAGGGCAAGGGTGGTCTTATCACTAAAAGTGATATTTATTATATAATATACTTATAGGCTTATATCTATAGACGATATTTCTTGTACGAACGGTCGCAGGCGAGCGGCACGAGGGAGATTCGCCGAAGTCGCATGCCGCCCAAACGGGAACCTCCTGGCGTTCCAAATGGAGTTTATCTGACACCCGCTGAAGTTGAAGTTGAACAAAAAAGCTTTTTTTTCGTAAGGGTAGACTTATCCTTGCATAGACTGCGGCTGCTTAGTCTATGGAAGGTAACAACAATTGCCTCTACATTTATACTCGTAAAGTAAATAAATATAGTGCCAATCTCTAAACTCAAGTATGGACTAATATTTTTAAGCTGATTAAGCTAATTTTCGTTTTTAAATATTCAGTTAAAGTTCTAATAGAGACAAAGACTAATAATTACAAGGGAAATTGGAATAATATCACTTTTATTTTTGCCGTTGAATGATGAATCCACTAGATGCGAACAATATGTCAGTTATATGATGTATTTCTAGTATTTATTAAAAAATCTGAGTCTTAAGTATTGATTATAAAACGAGACAATTGTTTTTATTGTCTAGGTGTTTCATTTCCAATTACATTTATCAGACTGTTACGTTCAAAATAGGATAACTTGATTATCAGGGAGGTCACGTTCGAGTCTGATATTTTTGCAATTCTAATTGAGCTCGGTGTAAGTAGTGTACATTGCTATCGTAGACTTCGTTAGGGTGGAAACGAGCAGGTAAACCGCTAGAAATATAGACTATCTATTCACGTTCAACACGCGAGCATTGGGTGATAAAACTTCTAGTGCAATTAATGATACCAGGTTTAATGTATAGTCAAATAAATTGTCTTAATTTATGTGAACTACCTCTTAATCTATAATTATATATCAATGTAAGCAATATTTAAGATTTTTAGATAGTTTTTGTTTTAATTATAGGCCGTGTGAAATCCGGCTGAATAGAATAGACCTTCTTCATTTTTTACCGAGTTGTCGTAAAAGGCGATTTTGGTAAGTTAACTTAACGTGTTGTATCTGGTTAGGCAGAATAGACTTTAGATTAGATTTTTAGATTGTTTTGGTAAACATAAATATATTAATATGACACTTACACAAACGGTCATCCGTCCCCAAACTAAGCAACTTAATACTTGTGTTATGGGTGACAGATAACTCGTAAATATATCCATATATAATTTAAAATACATACTTAAATACAAATATATACCTAAGCTCGAATCAACAAATTGTTTATAGAAAATGTTGGCCCTCGTTGGGAATTAAACCCACGGCCCGCGGCGCTGAAGGCAGTCAATAATAACCGCGCCAACGGACTAATAATACTGCAAAGTTTAGGAATTTAAATGCTATGCTTAGCTAAAGATATTATGGTTATATTATAATAAGTCATATTTGATTGCAGATCCCATCTAGACATTAGCATCAACTTAGTAAGAAACTTATCAAAAATCGTATGTGATCAAAAATATTATGTGAAAATTTGGATACGTATAGCATAAATGTCAATTTAGAATAGATTGCCATGTATTTGTCATGTGTCATAGTTATTTTATTGCTAATGCAAACAACAGTATAACGCTATTTTATAATATTTATAAAATAGCGTTATACTGTAGCGTTATACTGATATACATAAATAAAATAGTAAAATAAACCACATGGTGTGCATAGAAGCAATATTTCACTATCTCTTTAGCATATAAGGAAAATCGCTTCGTTTTTGAGTTACATACTTTGATGTAGGTAAAATAACTTTAAACTGCACTTTGGTGTAACATTTTATAACACAATACTATTATTTTAAGTTTATAAAAAAATAATTTCATAAAAAAATACTTTTATCAATATTTTACTTAGCCTTTATAAGGATATTATTCGAGAGGACTTTTTAGTTAGCTTATTTAGTTAGCAAATGTCTAGCTTTCATAGTTAGCCCACTTCAACTATTTTTACGGTTATCAAAATACTATATTACGTTTTTAATCTTACCACGCACCCTTTGGAGCAGTGGGTAGTGACCCTACCTTCAGCTCCGCGGGTCGCGGGTTCGATTCCCTCCGAGGGCCAACATTTTCTATAAATGATTTTGTTGGTCTTTGAGCCTGGGTGTATATTTGTATTTAAGTATGTATTTAAAAAATATATAAGTATATATTCACCAGTTGTCTGTCTACCATAACACAAGTATTAAGTTACTTACTTTGGGGACTGACGACCGTGTGTGTAAGTGTCCCATATATTTATATAAATATATTTAGTTACTTAACGGTAAAATGTTATCGTTGTATAATAACCTAATTTAAAATCCAGTGTTATTTAAAAAGGTCAACTTGTTTATATGGAGTGAAGTCTAATGTGAAGCAGGCTATCGCTAAGGCCATTTCCGGTGTACGAACCCGCCGGAGCACGCGAGGCGAATTTTACGATGGGCGTTGATTTACTTGCTATGATAAGCCTTGCTTATTGCGTTTGAAAGTACTAAATTAGAATTCCATTTCCTAAGATTTAACACAAAGATACTAAGGCTAGATTATACAACAGTATACTAATACAAATAATTTACGCCGTGTCGTATCCGGCTGAATAGAAAAGTACCACCCTCATTTCTCACCGAGGTGTCGTAAAAGGCGACTAAGGTAAGTTGACCTGCCGTGCGGTATCCGGCTGAGTAGAATAGACCAACCTCATTTCTTACGGAGGTGTCGTAAAAGGCGACTAAGGTAACTTGACCCACCGTGTCGTATCCGGTTGAGTAAAATAGATCAACCTTTTTCTTACCGAGGAGTCGTAAATTACGAGTAAGGTAAATTGACGTCAGGCAGGCGGTCGGTCGTAAAATATGTAGCCAAATCATATGACAACATGTTTGTAGCATGTTGTGCCGACCCCACTTAGTGTGAGATAAGGGCAGGAGAATGATGATGACTAATACAAATAAGTTGTTGTCTTTAACACTACTTAATTGAATTCAAATATTTCATATATTAAAAAACATTGTTGAATTTTAGAAACCTTTGCATTTTGCGACATTTTGTATCATTATCATATAGAAGCCAACAATTTTTTTTATCTCAATTAAAGACCTTAATCTTTATAGACAATATCGCACCGTACGATGACTATTTAAATTTTACCTTATAATTATGCTCGCTAAAAGTAATGCCTTACTCGTTCTTTAACACAATCTTGTTCAACAAAGGCATGGGCCAATACGTTGTTAAAACCTCCAATCTCCCTCAGCAATTGAAATATATCTTGCGTCTCGTTCTAATATTATGAAAAGTAAACGAATTTTTTATTTTTTTTAGACTTAAAATTAAATGATTAGATTATTTTTGAACGTTGGTATCTTGCTGAATAGAATAGACCCTTATTTCTTGCTGAGGTATCGTAAAAGGCGATGATAAGTTGACCCGCCATGTTTGTATCCGGCTGAGTAGAATAAACCACTCTCATATTCCACCGAGGTATCGTACAAGGACACTAAGGTTACTAGCCAAGACATGTTATCTAACACGTTGTGCCGACCCCACTCAAAGTGGGATAAGGGCTAGAAGAAGATTTTTGAACGTATATTTTTATATTGTTGCTAGTTATAAATAATTTATGTCTTTCACATGACAGTTGCTTATCAATCAGTAAATCAGGTATACGTTGATTTTTGTTCTAATTATAAGAACCTTTAAATTCAATATTTATAAAGCGGTTTCAAAAAGACGTAGAGTATGATAAAAACATGTAATCCGTATAGACACTATAATTTGGTTTAAAAATATTAATGAGACAATTTCTAAACGGAACGTATGTTTTACGAGTGTATATTGTACTTGTAATGAAACAAACAGAGAGCTACAAGTAAACCGATAAACTTTAATTGTCCAAAGTAAATTGACACTGGCCACAAGTTTACGGCAAAGAACTTTATGTATTCTGAAATTAAAACTTTTACGAAACAATGTAGCTGAGTCTGAAGTTTTTGAATGAGAAGAGCAATTTAACATCGCAAATGTAACCCGTAATAAGGACAATACAAATCTTGAACAGCGAGTCTAATTAAGATTGTTCTGAATAAACAAAATTTTGAGGTCCATGAATAAATTGTACGAATAAAATATAGAAAATTTTACCTTTTTTTCTGAGAGTCTATCTGTCCGTTTGTTTGTCTGTCAGGCTTTCACGGCTAATCCACCGGACTTATATTTTTTAAATTTGGCACAAATAAAGCTTATACAGCGGGATAGAGTATAGGACTCCCGTGAAAAAATTCTCTTTTTTCTTTCGGCGACAATTTAAAAAAATTACATTATTGAGAGAACACAAACGCTTAAGTTCGTGAGAATTACGTCGCTGGTCCAATAGTGCAATATCCTACTAATACTACTACTTACTAATATTATAAATGCGAAAGTTTGTGAGTATAGATGTATGTTTGTTACTGTTTCAAGAAAAAACGCTTTGAAGAATTTGGAAGGAACTACATAATATAAGTTATAGAAATAATTATAAGTTATACATCGGAATAACATATAGGCTATAATATGTAATGATTTTATGTAATTTTGGTCGTAATATAACGATATATGTTTTTGATAGAAGACCTAATTTCACGCGCGCGAAGCGGCGAGCAAAGGCTAGTAAGTATATAAGTTAGTATCACATAATAAACATGAAAATTCACAAACTATCTATAAAAATACAATCGATTCTAATCTGTAGTCACACGAGTGCATAAACTAGCCATCAAGTGATGATAGATGGGCGTTGTGTGATTGATATATGACGCGCCGCGTCAGTTGCCTACGCTGAGATGATGTATAAATCACCGCCTAGTTATATTGCTCTTAGCTGTAGTGTACAGTCAGATGAATTCGCATTAGAATTTAGGAAACAGCAATCCAGTATATTTGTTATAGTATTTATTTTACTATAGGGCAAACGAGTGATTAAGTATTTATTTTTAAATAAAACACCTATATTAAATAAATAAATTAGACACGAGTTAAAACAATATAACACAGAAAAAAACAAACTAATAAAATACATACTGAAAACTAACCTAAGACAAAAGTTTAAAAAAATGTAATAAATAATAATGGATAATAAATATATTTCATTTCAAGAAATTTCTATAAGAAACTCATTCAGGCTTTGGGACAGAGGATATTGGGAACGTAAAATCTATATCTATACATATTATAAAACAAAATCCCCCTATTATAAAAAAATGGCTGTTCTTTTTCACTTTTTTAGCCTGTATCTTTACTTTTTATTTCATTTAAAAAAATCTTTTCGACATTTCGGACGGAATACTTAATCAAACGTATTTTTATAATGTTTTGAGAAACTTTATAACCTTTTTGTATGCTTCTTATAAAAACTTGTACAGACAAAATTAATTTTATTTCCACTCTTTAATTTTCTCCATGAGTTTCCTTTCCTTTGTATGTATTACCCCTTTGACTTTCCACTATCGCTAGTTTGTCTTTGCAAACGTTTGCTGAATGGTAGAAAGGGGAAAAAATGGCAGATATGACGATAGTATTTAAGTGACAATCGAGCAGAGAATGGCAACAAGCTGGGAGCGTGAAAATATGTCGACATGACTGTAATTAGACGCTGACGACTAATTGCGACACATTTGATTGAAATAATGGCTTTTCTCTGCTGTTATATTGCGTAACTCATGTTGATAGTGGAAAAGATGGGTGTACAACGAATAATGAAAAGGAATTCTACGGTATAATTAGACGTATGACAAATGATTAGTGTAGCAATTAATGCCATATGTATTTTGTGCGTTATGTATGTAACGTTAACCAAGTTCTTTCGATAAAATGGTTGACGATTTCCATTGTACTTTAAAATACATACATCCTCAGCCTCAAATAAATCACTTAGCATACATTGTGCATAAGCAACTTTAGGATCAGGATGCATTAATTTTTTGGGACAAAACATCCGAAACATTTAGATAAAAAATTCAAAACTAAAAGTAGGGACTATCATCTTGTCATTCCCCATTCCATACAATTAAACCTTTTACCCTTTACAACAAGGACTACAAACTACACCTTTATAAGTTCAAATGGTCCTGAAATAGTCGAAGTATTTCATCGACTACAAAGGATACTACTACTTGACTACTTAGAATTATATGTAAACTTAATTTTAGTCCTGTCAACAATGTCAGGTAAAAATAAATGAAAATTTAAACCAAACTTAATTTTTTTTATAAATATTTTTATACACTATGATGTACAACACACAAAACATAGAAAAATGTTTGACTTCACTTTTTGATCCCCTTTTGACTTTAACAACAGACAAACTTGTATCTAAAAGCTTCAATCGAGGAATACAATGATCACGTTTCAAGGCGTTGTCATTTTTAATTGCAAATTGTATTATAATATAAAAATCCACGATACAATATTATCTACATATCATTAATTTTAAAAGTTGTATTTAATTCTATTAGCGATATTATATCATCGCGTCCAGTCAATACCTCAAAAGTGTTAGTTAAAAGTTTCAGTTTTATTCAATATTTTCTAAAATGTATCGGTATTTAGATTCATGAAAAATATAAAAAGAGATTTCTTATCGTTGTGAAGGGAAAAGTTTATCAATATTATATCACAGGCCGGTATTATTCAGCACACGTCTAAGGTGATCGATTACAGACTGAATCTCTTTGACACTGCTATTGTAAACTTACCCGGGTTGGTTTATTTGAAAATTATACAGAGTAAAGTATAATTTAACGCTGTTTGTGTTATATTTTGATATTTTATCTGCTTTTACATCCGAATGTAGCATGAGATCTTTTTTAATATGAAGATAGTTAAAAGGTATGGGCTACTTTTTATCTCAGTACTAAATTACATGCAAATGCAGGCAGAAACAAGTAACAAAGTAATTTTTACTATCGCACTGCTGGGTATAAGCCTCCTCTCTCCGTTGTTTGGAGAGAAGGGTTAGAGCTAAGTTATACAATGCGGATTGGAAGGTTACACATATCCCCAGAATTGTCTGATATGCAGATTTCCTCACGATGTTTTCTATCACCAAAAGCGTGTTATAAATTGCAACTATCAATTAGACATATAAGTTTTAACAGAAAAGCTCATTGGTGCCTGCCCGAAGTTAGAACCCGTGACCCCCTGGAAAGAGCCGCACGGTTTCACCGCTGGGCTTTCGTAGCTCCAAACAAGTACTAAACAAATAAATAAGAAATATCCTTTTTATCATCATTATACAGGTTGGTTGATTAAAAAACATATTTTCGGAATATAAGAATTGAATACACGCCGTGTGGTATCCGGCTAAATAGAATAGTACCACCCTCACTTCTTACCGAGGTCGTAAAAGGCGACTAAGGTAGTCGACCCGCCGTGTGGTATCCGGCTGAGTAGAATAGACGAACCTCATTTCTTACAGAGGTGTCGTTAAAGGCGACTAAGGTAAGTTGACTCACCGTGTGGTATCCGGTTTAGTAGAATAGACCAACCTCTTTCTTACTGAGGTGCGTAAAATACGACAAAGGTAAGATGACGTAAGGCAGGCGGCCGGTTGTAAAAACGCAATCAAATCATATGACAGCATGTTTATAACATGTTGTGCCGACTCCACTTAGAGTGGGATAAGGGAAGGAAGATGATGAAGAATTGAAAATACATTAAAGTTTGTCAAACTAAACTGTAGATTAATATAAAATTCTCAATTTATCGAGATTATTTTGCTAAAAAACATTATAATATATAATATAAATTATATATAGGGATTTCAAATAATTTATACCACTATAATTATAAATGTGATTTTATGTGTTAAAACTGTAGAAACGGATTTGTACAAAATTCACCACAAAAATTGTTTCCAACTGAAAAATTAAGACTATTTTCTCTTTTTTATGTAGAGGGGAGTAGAGCTTCGCTCTGCTGTAGGATAATATTGTTTTAACATAAATTACTCTCATTTATCTTTCTGAGTTCATATGTATTTCCAGTTATAATTATGAAAGCGATTCTCCAAGCATTAGCATATATATCCCACTATTGGACATAGGTCTCTTCCAAGGACTTCTACCACTACACGGACACTTTAGGATGACATAACTTAATTAGTATCTATGGAACTTCTATAACAAGTCAATAAAATTGTACCATAGAGTTGATGTGCTAATGGATCTTTTTATTTGTCTCGTCAAGTCCATTTTTTTCTTTTTTAAATACTACAATTAGAACTACATATCCAGGTAGGTCGATCAGAAACCCCAAATGATTCTATAGATTTGTAATCATCAAAAGTTTTCGTAGCCGCCCTATAGATCGATTCAGGACTAAAATGTAGAAGTCGGCTTTGTTTTTATTAACTCATCGTTGTTCTGTCATTATCCCACTCTAAATGGGATAGGCACAGCGTATTTAAAAATTGTTGTTACATGTTTTGGCTAGTTCTTTTACGACCGGTCGACTTTTTTTTTATACAGGAAAAGACCTCTTATGGGTACCGCCGCCCGACGGGGACAGGCGGCGGTTATGTCGGACTCGCACCGACTAAAACGACCTGTGTGCTCAACCACGCTGCCGATGCCATAGACAGGGTATCGTTGTACACATTGCCCCCATCTCCGCCGACAGCTCTGATCCCAGAGTACACCTCCTGTGGGTAAGGACCCCTCGAAAGAGAAGCCCTCCTCCGCTAACCGGTGCTTTGGGAGCATCAGAGTCGCCTGCCTAACGTCTTTAACGCTTGGCGAGGTGTTGTTAAAAGCGTCGTTAACGCTTTTAACAACACCTTGTTAAGAAATGAGGGATGTCAATTCTACTCTGCCAGATAGCATACAACGGGTCAACTTATCTTAGTCGCCTTTTACGACAGTTCGGTAAGAAATTATTAACTGTCGATTCAAATTGATTTTTTAACTTATAAGTGTGATGCAACTTACGCTATTTGAAATTCATATAATAGCAAGAAGGGCAGTTTGTTTTATTATAATAGATAGCGCCATACACTTTGCGAACTCGTAACTTTTCATCGCTCGACGGTTTGAACAATAGCAAGAATACTTACACCTGTTAGGCACATAGTACGAATGGTTGAATCACAATAGTTTTTTTTATGCTTCCAACTCTCTTTTGCATACCAACTTTTCGTGACCTTTTTACTTGAATTTTTTGCGAAGTTTGAACAAAAAATTTGCTACTGCAGTGAAAAATAGTGGTTTTATTCTATTAAAATGTTTCAAAGAGACAATGTTATGCTATTCCATGCTTCTATCATTGTTTTTATAGTTCCTTTTTAGATGGTTGAACCCTTTACCTTCTTCTTATCTACCCCTTCTAATAAAAACCCGATTTATAAATATTCTTCGTCTTCTTTTTTTAACTGATTTGACGGTTACTGCAATACTTGCTGCTATCTGTTAAAGGGGTACTGAAGGTCCCAACTTACTCCCTCCAATTTCCTTACGTGAGTTATATGACTCTTTGAACTATGTAGGTCCATCAGGTTCTTCAAGGATATTCTCATTTTTTAAATTTGTTTACTCTGGTGAAACACTTTGACCATCAAACACCATTTATTAGACAACTAACTTTTACCCGCGACTTCGGCAGCAGCAGCAGGGTCTTCTCACATACTCTCCTTGTGGGGAGGTAGGTGGGGTACGGGCTTCGAGGAAATCCTCACTACCCGGGCATCTCCTCGCGGGCACTTAAGCCCGGTATGTGTTCCGGCCGTAGGCCGAGGTCACTAGGTGACCCAAAGGTGTCGGTATTTGGGCCGTAAGCCCAGGTCACCTGAGTGACCTAAGGGATGTCTGGTTCGATGGGGAGGTCTGGGAATGGTAGTTCCCAGACCTCAAAGTCGTCGTCAGGTAGTGTCATGTCCGGTGGTGTCATAGTCCGTGGTGTCGCCCTTTCGCCCATCGCGTCGTCCTCGTCGTCGCCGTCGTCATCTGCATCGGGCCGCGGAGACGGTGACCGCAGGAGCTCGCGAGGCAGGGAACGTCCATCGGGTGGTCGCGCATGGAGTGGCGCGACTTCGGTCGCGTGTACTGTTGTCGTGTGATAAGCCGATAATAGATGGTTCTTTTCAATGTCATCCTATTCCTGTGGAATTAACTGGATTTCTATAGTGTATAAAGAATAATTATGCCAAAATTCATCGTTATTTGTTCAGCGGATTCGCCGTGAAAGAGTAACAAACATTCGTATTTATGATAGTAGTAGCATAGGCTAGAATATAACAAAATACTGCCCATCTGACATCAATTAATAAAAATCAATTTAAACAAATCAGCCTTTTTTTAAATGGTGTCAGTTAATGAAACTTAACATCACGAACCTGTTCCAGAATCATATAATGCTGTTAGGTGTTCGATTATGTCCTTCCCGTTCTCTAATAGATTATATTCTAAACCGAATTTACTATACATTGTCTAAATGTTAAATAAGTTTTAAACACTAAACACTCGGAACTCACAACATTTATGAACGCAGTAAATCAGATTAAGCTACATCAAAGTGAATGGAGAAAACGAAGTTTCTGAATTAAGCTCGCATATAATAACTAAGAATTAGCGTTTTCAGAGTTTGATGACAAAATTTTCATTTATTTAATATGGAATAATGGAATATATAAGACAGCTTTTGATCTTTGACATATTAGAAATCTAATTTAATTTATCTAACATGACCTATCAGTAATAGAAGCTACTGGCTGATATCCACAACATGTTAGGCATTCACCAATGGTACGGACATAGTGTAAAACTCATAAAGTAAATGACCTCAATAATTTGACTTTATCACATTCAATTTATCACAATCTTTAACATTCTCCTGCCCTATCGCACTCTAAGTGAGGTCGGCACAACATGTTATAAGCATGTTACATGATTTGATTAGGTATTTTACGACCTGACGTCAACATACTTTAGTCGCCTTTCTCAATAAGAAATAAGGGTAGCCTATTCTACTCGGACGGATAGCAGACGGCGGGTCAACTTACTTAGTCGCTTACGACACCTCGGTAAAAAATGAGGATGGTCTATTCTACACAGCCGGATACCACACAAAGCAATCAATTTATCTTTTATTTTAATATATAGATACAAAACGCCTTTTTTGAGTGTAAGCTTCAACACCCACTAATTGTGTATTATGATGGAATAATACACAAGTTAATACAGTTTCGTGTATTATATCGCTTCTAGCTCGTTAAAATAATTTTACTGCGAATCGATTTGACGGTCCATATCATGGCAGATTAAGTTTATGATAGTGTTCAAATAGCTAATGAAATAACTTTTCAACTCACCGCAGGGTATTAATGCTCGTTAATAACTAATATTAGATTGCTTTGTTTTGGGATAGCATCTACAGTGTTTTACTTCTTTCGTGTATTAGACACTTCATAGTCACGGAACACTGAGTTCCGTTTAATTCAAACAAAATGTAATGTAGTTACATAAGTAGATGATAATGTAGATAGAAATAATGTAGTTACGTAAAAAGAATGCTTTGAATTTTGCTAATAACCTTCCTGGTAAAGAACAAATCCAACTTTCCCGCTTTAATATATAATTGACAGAATAATAGTATAAAGTATTTCCATTCTAAATACTGCATCCTCCACAATGATAAAAGTGATTTTGTATTTGAAAAATGTGTCTTTCGCTACACTTATTGGATCTGCGTGAAGGCATATATTATACCCGCACTGATGTAATAAGTCTAGTTGTATTTTAAAATGATACTTGAAGCCAGTACCAAGGGCAGTTAAACCGGTCAATATATGAACTAACTTTATACATTTTATTACACTCTACTAGCCGACCTTAAGTGGTCAAGATCCCAATTTACTTGAGTTTATTAGTGTAGAAAATATTGGCTTGTCTTTTTACGTTTCGCGCGTCCATAGCACTATCATAAAATGAATTCACGTTCATTTTAATGTAAATGCGTTTTTACAACTGAAACTCCACTTTGTTCTGGGAAATTGCAATTTCATTTTTTCTCTTTTCATGAGGGCAAAGATCTCATTCGTTGGTTTATCTCATTGGACTTTGTTCACATACGATATTGAAATTTATTAAAAAAGGCACTTTGGTTACTAAAAAATTTATTACGAAATATGATAATATTCAAGTGCAAAGTAAAGTTATTCGCTTTGTTACATATTTTTCTTTCTTTTTATAAAGTCATTTACACATTCTTTTAAATATATGTATATAAGAGAATAAAAATATGTAACAAACCGAATTAAATATTTTTTATATAATAAACATTTTATCATATTATTATAATCCCTAATATCCACGACGCCGTGTGTTATTCGGCTGAATAGATTAGTACCACCCTCATTTCTTTCCGAAGTGTCATAAAAGGCGACTAAGGTAAGTTGTCCCACCGTGTGGTATCGGGTTAAGTAGAATAGACCACCTTCTTTCTTACCGAGGTGTCGTAAAATACGACTAAGGTAAGTTGATGTTTTGCAGGAGGCCGGTCGTAAAATACGTACTTAAATCATGTGACAACATGTTTATAAGTGGGATTAGGGCGGGAAGATGATGAATCCATAATATCCACTATAGTTATATCTCATTTTAAATAAGTTTTATTTCATGATATTTTAGTTCAAATAGATTTGATTTCAGTTCGAAAACTATATAAATTTAATAAAAATGACAACATGAGAAGACATCTTGCCGACGAAGACTAAGAATGGCAAAGAAATCAATTCTATAGCGACGCATGTAGTTGGCAATATTTCAAATTCTCTTTGATACTATATTTCCTTTTCTCTCTCTTTTCCTGCCCCTTACGTAATCGAGACCATACAGTATCCGCATTTGTCAGGTTGACAGCCCTGGAAATTGGATACAAAAACTTAAAAAGTATTTCCTTTGTTCGGGATACAAATCATAAAATTTTAAATTTCAACAGCTTTCATCTTTATCGAATGATTTGAACTATTGTTAAAACGATATCTATTTTCAAAGACGAAGTATTGATAGATTATATAAAATTAAATTAAAACTACAATAATAACAATATTAGTATGGAATAATATTATTTTTCGTTCTTATTTTTTCATTTTCTTTTATATATATATTCAATTCCATGTTCAAAACCATGTTGTTAAAAGATTCGGCTATGTATTTTACGAGTTACTCTATTCGCATTTTATAACTCCTCGGTAAGAATTGTGGGTGGTCTATTCTTATCAGCCGGATACCACATGGCAGTAATATCTATAAGGTTATTATGGTTTGGAAAATGGATAATGTACACTATAAGCTATCCTTGAAATAGTATCTCCTGTTTATAAAAAAGCACCCAGAAAGCATTTAATGAACTTGAAGCGACTGATCATAATCTCTAAAAAATTTGTTATCGCCAATCTAGTTCAATTGTGCTACTCTTTATCGCCTTGATTTATTACTGTTATCGCTCTACGATCGCAGACAGTGAACAAGCAAGGTACTCCGGCTTAATCAATTACTTAATCTCTAACATAATCAATTTGTTGCTTTAAATAGAAAATAATTTTTTATTTTAAATTACTTCAGAGTTACCTTTTAAAAATTCGCTTCAAAAGCTGGCTACAAACATCGAATTTAATTTAAAAAAACCAAATGATAGAAAAGTATCAAAGGCCTCAAAGGTCTAATGTTAGTAATATTTAATCAATATTTATTATTGAATATTCATCGATATTTCTGCAAATTTATTTTCATTGTTTATAGAATTTTTAAAGTTTAAAGCATAAGTTAAATAATATAATCTTGATAAGTTTAGTGTATCGAAAATTGATAGTAGATCGACAGATCGATATTGATAGTAGATAGAGAGATCCTTTCCTACTAATATTATAATGCGAAAGTTTGTGAGAATGGATGTATGTTTGTTACTCTTTCACGGCGAATCCGCAGAACCAATATGATACAATTTGGCACAAGTATTCCTTATACACCGGGGTAACATATAGGCTATAGAAATTCTGTAAATTCTACAGTAATAGGATAGCATTAAAAAGTGCCATCTATTATCAACCTATCACGCGACAACAGTCCACGCGAACGAAGTTGCGTATAAAAGTTAGTGTTATGTATATTAATTTTCGTAAGTATTAAGTAAATAATATCGCTGTAAATTATTCCTTGTTCAGGATTCACCAGATCCGTAATTTTTATGCACACAACCTTTTGAATAAATTTTATGGATTACCCACACGGTCTTGTGAATAAATTTCTTGAGAAACATGGAACATATTATGGTGTTTGCTTTTAGTATAATGTCGTTTGTATTTGTAGAACGATCTTAAACAATTTTGATAGTTTGATGGATGTGTAGTGTTTGAATTATCTTACATTTGCTGTAGATATTAATAATGTTCACGATAAAAAAACTGATAGTGTTAAAATCAAAAGCTTGACAAGCTGTGGTAGCCCAGCGGTAGCACCCTGCTACTCTTTCGAGGAGGTTACGGGTTCATAACCGGGCAGACACCAATGACTTTTTCTGTTAAAACTTATGTGTCTAATTGATAATTGCAATGTATCACACGCTTTTCGGAAACCATCGTGAGAAAACCTGATTATCTCTAGAGAATTCTGGAGATATGTGTAACCTACCAATTCGCACTGGAGCAGAGTGGTAGGACTTAGCTCCAAACCTTCTCAAAACGGAGAGAAGAGGCCTATTCTCAGCAGTGGGATAGTAACAGGCCGCTACTTTACTGTAAAATTTATAGGCTATGCTGAACATACACAACTTTTTTTGTGAAAGCTCAAGTTTCAAATCGAAGGCTCGTGATACTTTACAATAGATACAATTGTGTTGAAATATGCGCTCGGCGTTTAATTAGACAACTATAAAATATCCGCTTTGGTCATACTATGGAATGTTATGTTCAAATTGTCGTAATTAACACCATTTCTGAAGGGTATACATACAACAATAGCCCGAGTTCTGTAATGAAATTTGCTTAACGTAGCCCTGGCATTCGGTGCACGTTCGCGCACTGACGGCACCACAAATTGCCAACTAATTAAATTTCAGATCGTTGCAGCCTCCGTAGACAAGAAATTCATTTCCAAGATCTTTGCCACTTCTTTAAAATTTAACGACTTGCTGATATAATATCTTATTTCGTTCATCAAGAAGGTTTTTATTTGCAAAGTAGCGAAATATTCGATAATTTCAATACGCTACTCGCTAATCCTCTTACACTGGTCCTTCAACCCGGATCGCTTTATAGAGTTAATTGCTACAGATTTTCACAGATAGGTTTAATTGTTAAATAAAGACTGAAAAGCAAACTAAAAATTGCTAACGATGGCCTTTTTAATCGAATAGAATAAAAGTGCAATTAAGATAGTGACAAATGAAAAACGCCTACAAGTGAATGTTAATACTTGCGATAAAGTTGTTTTTATATTTGTAACAGTTATCATGTTCAATTTGATGCACTTTTTAAGATTATGGTATACTAGCTATGCCCGCGGCTGCGTCCGCGTGGAAATCAATGTGTTACTAAGTTTTCCTAACACTGTTTCCATAAAACCATAATTTACTATTAATCTACACCTTCGGAAAGAATTTAGTGCCGTTTAGTAAAAACCGTTCAAAAAGCCGTTAAGTAGATTTTGAAAAAATCGATTCCATACAGACAGACAGTTTTTGGGGACTTTTGTTTTATAAAAGTATAGATTATAATCATTGTAATTTGTTACACAATCCATTCACTTATAATTAGCATGATGCTTTTGTTTTTCTTCTCGTACACTCATGGATGGCAATCCAAATTTCCACGTTTAACGGTTTTATGGCGTTTGAACCTTTGGCGGCTTCGTACAGCATTTATAGTCTTCTTGATGGCAATACTGCTATCCAGTGCGGAGTCAATATTCCAAAATTTTGCGACTTAGTTTGCTTTTTTTAGGAAGTTTTAACTACCTAAATTGAATGAACCCAAAATAAAACCTGGTGGCAGACTATGATAAAATAGGTTTGAAGATAACGTGCTAAGATTTCTTTCAGGAAAACAGAAATCACTTTTTATATAAAAAGTTTTTTTAATACTTTCCCGTTACATATTACAATCAACTACAATTTTAACAGAGTTTCTTTCGTCTACTTGTGTAGTATATGGAATAACAGAATCGATGAAAAGTTTTTTGTGCCTCGAAACAGAAATAACAGAAGTTGCTACTATTTACTGAAATCTAAACATTTCGAGTCAATGCAATCTCCTGGGGTCGAGTATAACGACACAACTATGCAATTTTGTTAGAAATTTGTAACATTTAGCACAAGCAAACTTTAACTTACAATATAGAACTTGACTATATAATAAAAGTCAACTTTTTACTTGTTTTCGTACTAGTAATGGTAGCGTAGGGGATATAAAATATTCGAACTATAAATTCACAATGGTTTTACACGCTACTATAAGAAGATCCAAACCACAATGTTAAAAAACCAGTTTTATGGGCCACTAAAACTACTAATTTTGATTTTGAATAAAAAGCTCAATGCATGGCTATAAAAAACATAATTATAAACTGATGTTGTTCGGTGGCATTTTTTTTACATACATTTCATAGTAGTTTTCTAAGTATACATTTCTTATCATATAATTTATTAGCAATCATAGTTGGAATATTACGTAATACAATAAGCGATGTTAAAAATAATAATTATTGTAGAAATAAATTAACAATACTAACACAAAAAACACGACTAATTGCTAAAGAGGGCTGGCTCCTATCGCACAAAGAATCAGCTTAGCGATTCAGCGCGGAAACGCTGCCAGCATTCTTGGGAACATTCCACGTGGGCATGATTTGTATAGTTCTAGCGTGTAAGTAATTTAAGATATATATAACTTGTACATATTTGCTGTAAATAAAAAAAAAGAAAATACTAAAATTAATGTTCATATAAGTAAGGATAAATTAAAAGCTGTTAAACTAAACCTGTACTGACAACTATAAACAACGTTGCGGTTTCCGTAAGCTGTTGTAAAACCAGGATAGCTTGTGGCTACCAAATAGAAGACAACATCGGGTTAAGACCGGTAGACAGGCGAAATCGCTGTTAACTAAATTAAGACAAGCTTAAACTCAAGCCACCTCATTTATGTTCTTTTCTTTTGTTCTGTTTATACTCTGTTTAATTAAAGGACTAGACGATAACTGAAACTTTTTTAACAACATACAACGTAAATTTTTCTATTAAATGGTTAACATTACTAATTAAATAAGTAGAATACTCTTCTACTCCTTACTATAGAAGGTTAAACACACTAATATTCAAATTATTTTCTAAACTAAAACTAATTTGAATTCCAATCAATATTACGCACTGTGTCTTGAATAATGGTTGCTAATCGTCAATAAATAGTTAATATAAATGAAAAAAACTGTATAAATTTTTTACATGATAATAATCAATACATTGATGAATAGATTTTATTAAAAAAAAATGGCTTTTATTCAGAATATTTAGTCAATTTGTATGCTAGAGGTGAGGTATTTAAATAGGTATAATTTGAGGTAAAAATATTAATCTCGCATTATCTCTGTATTTTGACAGTGATCTGTGTAATATTTGTATGTGATACTTTTACTTATAAATTATTACATACTCACGTAACTTATTAATGGTAGATATAAATTTCATTAATATCTACAGTAGAACTCCAATTATCCGAATTAATGGGGACCGGGATCCATTCGAATAATCAAATATTCGGATAATCGGATTTTTTTAAAAAAATTGCCATTGGAGAGAATAAAAGCTACGTTTTGATATTGCACTATTTTTTTATTGAATTAAATGAAAAAAACATGAAATTTTCACATGTTTTAAATATAAATAAAATATTGTACTTATGTACAAGTTTAGAAATACATAAAAATCATTGTTTTTTAAACATCTCCGTTAATGTAAGCTGTTTTGCGGTCTTCAACCGTTTTCGGGCAGCCAGGTCAACGGCACAACGGCAAGTTAAGACAAGTCAAGTCAAGACTTGACGCGCAAACACTGTTTTTTGTGATTCGGATAATCGGCGATTCGGATAGTCGGAGTTCGGATAATTGGAGTTTTACTGTATGAAGAAATATTATCAGATATACGCAAACCTTTTTGGATTGACAACTTGACATACCCTTCAATAATTTGATGCCCATAATTCCAAGGCACATGGCTAAAGTAAAATTAATAAGGAATCATTTTCATCCATCAAGTTACACATTTGGGTCACCGTAAAGCAATCATTTTATACATGGCGTAACTGGGCCAAATAAACCTCAAACCAACGACAGGCTATATTTATTTGCATACCATTATTCTGCCAATATAATGTTAGAGGGTTATAATATAACTAACAATCGTTTTGTATATTTTTTTGATAAACTTATTTATTTAGTACAATTGAACACTTGAAGTAAATAAGGCAAAAGTACCTAAAAATTTAAATTCGAACTAAGTATGCAATTTGGTTCTAAAAGGCTTTTAGAACCAATTTTAAGTTTTAGGTACTTAGTGCCTTATTTACTTCAAGTGTTCAATTATTATCGGTGGTGCTATAAGACAGGTTACATTTTTTGTCTAGAGGTCCAAGAAAATATTACCCGCTGATTTCTTTTATCTTAGGAACACATCTAAATCAATTTCAATTTTAAGAAAAATATCAATCACAACTCAGCGACTACTAATTTCAACGGTATGATTATGTGAAATCTTTTTGTGTTAATAATCAAATTTAAAAAAATAGGTAAGTTGACCCGCCGTGTGGTATCCGACTGAATAGAATAGACTACGCTCTTTCTTACCGAGGCGTCGTAAAAGACGAAAGTAAGTTGACGTCAGGCAGGCGGTTGGAAAATACTTAGCTAATGCTAGCCATGTGACAACATGTTTATAACATGTTGTGCGAACCCCACGTAGAGTGGGATATGAGCAGGAGAATGATGATGTTAATGATAAAATGAAAATGTTAAAAATCAAAGTCACATATTTGGTGGAAATTTTTTTACGGAACGTTTCAATATTTTCGAGAAGAAAGGAATAGGTTTCTTTTTTTCTTGCAAGCTCTACGTTTTCATTATAGCCCGAGGGACATGTGTTGGTTATGGCCAAAAATGAATATTGGAAATTCACGAATCTACAATACGTCAGTATCGGAAAAATATGAATTTTTATTTCTATGAATGTAAAATTTTTATTGTTAAATATCTTTATTAATTTTTTTTATAACAAAATATCTCTTAATAACACAAAATATCTTACTATACTAATATATCTATATCGATGTAATACTTTATCTATTTGGACAGTATAAATGTTTCCAAATTTAAATTTAAACAATAAATTAACTGTATTTGAAAATCCTGCTACACTGTAAAAAGTATAACATATTAAATGTATGTAAATTTATAAGATTCAGAGGGTCACGTTACATTTATACATCATGAATATTAAATACAGAATTTATGGTAGCTAAAATTCAAACAATTTGTTAATTCAAATAGAGAAGATTCTATTTGTGAACTCAATAAGAATAATTTAAGGAAGTTAGTAGTTACATGGAAACGCCGTTTACAATATTGAAACAGCGTTGACATTTCAACCTAAATAAGACGATGAAAAGAGAAGAAATAGGAAAATAAATTGTTTGTGATTTGATTTAACTTCGTAATTAGTAGTCACCTATGAGGAGATTGGTAAAATGCACCGCATGGGATTTATTGCACGTGAAAATGAACTACTTTTACTTTTACTTTTACTTGATCTATTTATCAATAAATACACGAAATTATAAGTATTCCAGTACAGTTATTTGCCCTAAAAACTATGCCAACAAGCTAAACGCCCTTTGCACGCTTTACATTACTATTAGATTTAAAGTTTTCTGTTATTTGTTTTTATGTTTTTATTTTATAGTGTAATTTTGTGCAATAAAGATGTTTATCTATATATCTATCTAAATTGGTGTAACTTAAGCAAAATTGATAATGAGCTGTAATAAGATGTAATTATTGTAATAAGTTGTTTTATAGAAAAAAACCAATGATAGAAACAATCCAAACAGTACATCTATTTAAGTTTAATTATGTTTGATTAAAGACATATAAGATAATAAATTTAAAAATGTTACATTCCTTTTTTGGTGGTTGTTTAAATTTGTAAGTTTAAATGCGGATAAACGTTTATTCGCATTAAGTTGAATACTTTTATGACTCTCTTGGAAAATATATTTTGTTCAACGAATAGTAAAAGATTTGTTACATTTAAAACAAAGTATTCGTTGAGTTGTAAGAAACTTCGCTTTTCGTGCAGCTTGATAAGAGTTTTTTGTTTCAAATGGAGGGAAATTATTGCATTTTTAGTTCTCTTTAATTGAATTGCACGCAATAAAACACTTCTAGTCGAAAATTACAACATCGTAAAATAAACGTACTGTATAACTAAATTTTATAAATACCAGTTTAAAAGTTATTTTTTAAAGGAATTACTACTACTAGCTTAAAATACTAGCTTTTACCCACGGCTTCGTTCGCTTTGATTGTTGTCGTGTGATACGTCGATAATTGGCGCTTTTAAATGTCATCCTATTCCTGTAGAATTTACTGGATTTTTTAGCCAATATGTTATTCCGGTGTATAAGAAATAATTGTGCCAAATTTTATCGATATTGATTCAGTGGATTCACCGTGAAAGAGTAACAAACATACATCCATACTTACAAACTTTCGCATTTATAATATTAGTAGGATGTAAACTGAGTTCAGGGTTTTAGGAATGGCATTACAATGAAGTTTTGAATATAAACTTTTTTTAAACACTAACCTTTTGTTACGACAATAAAATCTATAGATCAGCACTACACACTCACTACCACAACCTCTAGTGCTTGTGTGGAGTGTTGGTGTTGGCGGCGTTTTGTGATACGTGTGACTTTTTCTGTATGTATGGGGTATGTGATTGTTACCTGCTTCATACACTTAGCATTACATGTTTTCTCTTAACAATCGCGGAGTTCAGCAAAATAATTTTATTGTAACTTCTTACTATGGAATTCTACAAAGTAACGCCTGCTTCTATAAATCATTTAAGCAGATTCATTGATAAATTGTAATCTGACAATACTCTTACAGGAATGTCTGTTCTGGGTGTAAATCATCGATTCCTTAGCACAGATTTAGCTTTTTATGTGACGATAATGTTTATTGTGCTAAACTACCGCTTATCTACATTTAATTAATAATAAAATGAAAGTGTTTGTTGGTTTGACTTTTCCTTAAATCCGAACGGAGCAACTGATCTGTGTGATTTGGTTGTAGACACAGACAGACAGACACAGATATGGTTGTAGTCCACGCAAAGGAAGCCGCGACCAGAATTTAGCATCGATTTAAAACGTAAATAAAAAAATATATAAAAAGAAGTAAGTTCAACTAAAACATAGTAGTTGTTGAAATACAAGTGAGAATAAAGCGGATGATAAATCCATTAGTATTTTGATTGTTAGGTATTAAGAGCTTAGCTTTGCCGCAATTTGTTTTAAGCCGATTAATTTGGAGTGCGTTTGCCGAGTAGAGAAATATCACGCCCGAGAGGATCGAACCAAATCTATAGGCCGATCTTAACAAATAGCTTTATTGGACGCCTTGACTTATTGCTTGTTCCTTTCCTGCACATTGTTTTCTGAATCGATAGGCTATTGGCTTGATTAATTATAATACTGTGTTACATAAAGCACTTAATAGATTCTCTGTCGCAGATAAATTCGCAAACAAAAGTTTTGGATTTGATTTCTCTTTGTCAAGGCATGCACAAATAAAATAATCGGAATTTAGGATTGCTCCGAATTTAAATCCATCGAATATTTTAACGTATTTTAACATGTTTCGCCAAGTATAAAGTATCGTTTTTCTATCTGTACTGAATTCAGATATTTAACTGTGAAATTTTAGTATAATACTATTCTAATAGCATAGCAATATCACTGAGTATTCGTAAAATTGTAAACCTACCACAAAAAAATAAAAGACACAAATAAAGAGGCATAGAAGTTAAAACTCACTATACTGTATTCTTTTTACATAAATAAAGTCAATTTTAATTAACAGCTGGGTCTTATTATATTTACTTAAGAGTCGTTAAGTAAAAAGTCAAAGTCATTTCCCTTTTTTTTGCGATCGTTTCTAAATTATCTCTTCAATCTATTATGATGAAATATAAAAAGTTAAGACAAAAAAAGGATATTCACGGTGACTTTTTCCACTTCTTCCTTGCTTCAGCGACATTAAATTTGTTTACTCCATTAGGCGAGTGAAGTGAAAGCAAAATATATTAAATTTTTAGTTTTTACTTACAAATATCTCCTATCTTCAATGTCCTTAGTACCACATTCAAATTTATATACAAAAATTAAATTTAATTAAAATTAACAAACTCACAATTTTAGCATTCCAAAAACAATTTTTAAATTTAAAACATTTTTTTGCTGAATCGAAACATACGAAAAGTACAACTAAGAATTTTAGCATATACGTAACCAGTGTAGCTTTTAAAATCATGAATCATGCATAGTGCACTTTCATTAAATCCAAAGCTATACAATAGGAAAAAAACACGTTTATTACCAAAGTTGTTGTTTTAGTAGTGAACTCACTATCCAGCTAAATTCAATAGAACTCGTTTCAGAGGAACAAAGCCTGAAATATTCAGTGCAAAGTTCGTAACGATTATTTCGATGTGCTAATTTCAGTTAATAGAGTAAAATCATTTACCAAACGTTACGCAAAATCTTTAAATGCAAATTCAAATAAACTTTATTCAAATAAACTTTTAAGCAAGTGTTTAAGTCGTCAACTCTATTGTCACAGCCGATCGGCGAGACGATTGACCCTTACCGACTTACCAATTTTATATACCGGAGAGGCAACAAAGAGTTTTACTTCTATTAAAAACTTACTATACATATTGATGTTTACAAACTATCACGTGATTGTCAATGAAGTAGAGTATCGTTAGGAACTGCGTATCTTCATTTGAAGGAGTAAGAAAAAAACGAAAAAAGCATTAGAATAGTAACAGGCCGCTAATAAGATGAAAGGTAAATAGTAACTTAACTAATTAATGTAAGTGGGGTTGGCACAACATGTTATAAACATGATGTTACATTGGCTATCTGCCTGACGTCAAGTATCTTAGTTGTATTTAATGACACCTTAGTAAGAAAGAAAAATTTAGTATTTTTATTTATAAAGTCATAAGTTAAGCAATAATATTTAATAATAAATTCAGTAAAAATGTGTAAATATTTAAACGTTCGTTCCAAGGTTTAAACGTATCACTGACAAAAAGCACTAACTTGTAAAAACAGAAGTGTAACAATCTTTACCCACGCTGAAAAAATATTCGTAACATCTACTAATGGCCGTTTGAACAAAGTGCCTGTTATAGATAATATTTTTTCCTAACCCCTGACTCATCATTAGCTAAGTGACGTTAACATCAGTCACGCCCTTCCCGACCTCTAGCGTTTCCTTTGGAGATGGATTAATCTTGCGAAAACACTTAAGATTTATTCCATACTTACAATTTCCATCTATGGAAAGTGTTAAGTATGAGTATAATACATATTGCATCGATTAACGCGTGCCACAAACACATTATATTCTTATGATGTAGTAATACATAATTTTATTTTAGAAATAAATGCAAAAACTTCTGCTATAACTAAATTAAGCCTTACTAACTTCATAATGATTTTTCAATTTTCCAGCAGATGGTATGACTCCGTAGATTGTATGTAGTCGAAAGTTTTGATAGAGATAAATGAATAATTAAAAAAATTACGAAATAGTTTTGTAAACCCAGTAGGGATTTTCAAAACTATTTCGTAATTTTTTTGTGAATACAATAAAATACCTTTCAAATGTTTTCGTTAAACTTACGTATAATTGAAATATCAATGCCATCTTATAATTTTGGGTACTTATTGCAACATTGAAATGCAGTAATCAAAACCAAAAAAATTAATAAGCAAATATTTTGGATATAAGTCAGAAGAGAATCAATAATGATAATTAATTAAAGACATGCACGCACATACGCTCGTGTAGAAGTATTTTTTGAATATTGGGTGAAACTAAACTATACAATAATTTTTTATTCATACTTATAGTTATATGAAAAAAAGCACTATTTCTACCGATCTGCAAGAAAAAATAAGAAATCTGCGGCATCGTGAATTAAGCGAGAACGCCTGTTGACCTTAATACTTTAGCGTAAATCCGCACACCCAATTATTCTCCGCTATGTAGAGACTTCTCGGTGTTGGCCTTTTAATAGTACATACCTACCGATTTATATACTCACAAAATACATCTCCATAACCTTCTAACAGAGAAAGATTAATTTTGGTGAGAAAAACTCAACTACTTTTGTATTCCAGTGACTGTTGATTTTTTCTAATAATGGTAGGTACTAACCATTATTAGAAAAAAGGTGACCGACCCTTGCTCGGTAATTTTTAAAATGATGTAAAAAAAATAATTGAAAAGAAAATGAAAAAATAATAGGGCAGGTGGGGCTCGGTCCTAGGTATTTTCACCTCTCTAGACCACCCGTTACCCAAATGAACTACGATGACTTTACATTTGACAGCGAAAAATTGTGATATTATTCAACGTAAATTTCAAAAAAATTTTAGAGCCTAAAACAGGAATGAAAAGGATTTTTTAAAAATATAACTTATCTAGATCGATTTATCTCCTCCAAAACCCCCTAATTAATGAATTTTATAAAAATCGTTAGAGCCGTTTCCGAGATTCGGAAAAAATATATATATATACATATAAGATTAACTAATTTATCATAAATATTAAAGATAGTATATAGTATTTAACCTTCTAATATTATTGAGGAGAAAATTTGTAAGTGGGTGGTGTGATTTCAACATTTTTTTTTTCAGGAATAACCCTTTTATGGGTCGTCCGGAATGGTTTCTACATTAATTATATGTAACCATAAATAATACGATTTTAGTTTGTAACTAATGTAAAAACTTTAAAATTTAAACGCGACAAGGAAATCAAACTCACACTCTACCTGTATTGTATGTTTGGGAAACATAATATGATGAAAGATTACGATATTCTCTTTTACATCTCCTTATGTTGAATCTATGCTAAATATTCTCGTGCTCTATCCACCAATCCTTTATTCACCAACTGCTTTTCCAAATATCTCATTGCCTTCCTCGTACCACATTCCCAATAATCTCCCTTTTTCGTGACAACGTCGTAATAAAACTGAAATAGTTTAGTACTTCACATTTTTTTCCTTCCTCTTTTTTACAAACCTTATGAATAGGGGTAACCACTTTTATCATAACTTTAATGTAAAATGGTGTCGCATGTAAAACCGTGGGGTTCAGTAAGAATTTGCTTCTAAAAACGACCTACACTCACGACATATATCGGAAGCACCCGACGCGACAAAGCTGTGTAATGAGCACGTGACCTACAACTCCTGATGAGTTCAAATCTAATCGGCATAAATTGATGCTTATCTTATAACAAGGAGTGTTAGTTTTTGTTTACATATAAAAATATTTTATTTATTTATTTTTACAAAATCCGTAGCTCTTAATCTAATAATTTACAAAGTATTTTGTTATTTTGTACATACAGCCAATAACGGATTTTAATTTCGCTAACATTATGCTTATTATATATAATAAGGACGCCAGAGAAGTGTGTGTATGTTTCTATCTATTTTCTTTTCCTTGTCTTCATATTTCCAAAGCGATTTCAAAAGATTCTATTAACGAAGAAGTGATTGCTTTAGCGATAAAACCGCTTTTGATTTTTATTCTTGTTGTTTTGATTCAATCACCTATTGAACTCACATTATTATAAGAAGTTAGTGCAAACTACACGTGATTTTGTGCCTTTTATACTTTTTCAATGTGAGAATAATTGTCCTGCATGATGTTATGCTATAAGCGGTTCCATGCTGGCCTAGGCGAAAAAAAAGGGAGGTTGTTTAGTCTGTGCAAGTCGAACATTCTTACGTACGTGCTGGTGAGCGTCCATAAGGGATTTTTACTCCCCAACGAAAAAAAAAGAGATAAAGTTGTAAATAAAATAAATTTACTCCGCTAAGTTACTTAGTTAATTACTAGTTAGTTACTGTTCGTACGAGAGCTCAAGCGAAACTGATTAGACGGAAGCTGTATCAAAGCCCTACACTCCGGTACACGAGAACAAAGACGGATCTGTGCTATAGATCCTAAGCTGCGATATTCGTATATTGATATCGTTGCTTTCACAACTGATCCGCTTGAGAAATATGTATTGATGGAATTTGGTACAATTAAAAGTTATGTACAGAGCTAACATATAGGATAAAAAAAAATCCGGTTTAGGATATTTCAACTGCATACTGTAACTGTATGTTTTGTTGAAAAAAATATTGAGGACTGCACAAAAATTCATTGTTTGTTGTACTTATTATAACCATATCCATATCCATTATAACACTATAACAATTTCCAATCCACACCTACAACTTTCGCAGTCAGATATTCAACAATGAGCCACATTTTTCATATCGAATCACTATACAATTATTTGATTTCTAATGGTAACTCATTTGGTATATAACAGTTATTACTTTTTAATATAATTGCGTCTTATCTGCGACGTAATGTACGTCAGTACATACCTGAAAGTAGGATTGGATTGATTCTGACTAGGGCGTGAAAGAGGGACAAAGAAATAAATCGAAACACTTTTTTATATATGCAACTATTAACGTTTAGAAATATAGTTTTGAGTACCTATATGGATCCAAGAAGAAAACGGTATTCAGGAATTATCATCAATACCATTTCTAATACTATATATCGGTATTTAGTTATAAGTTGAAAAAAATATTAGTACTACTACTAATAAATACTACTAAAACTAAAACTAAAAATATTACTACTACTACGCTACTTAGTTATAAACGATAGACAAGAATTTCCGAAAATTCATTTTTACATAACATATATGGTTACTGTTGTAAATTTTCTAGATTGTTCTGGCTTCACTTTAGGAAGTCGACAAGTTTAAA
The DNA here is from genome assembly GCA_947086495.1 of Morpho achilles. NCBI lineage: Eukaryota > Metazoa > Arthropoda > Insecta > Lepidoptera > Nymphalidae > Morpho > Morpho achilles. The sequence continues at coordinate 8,267,407 of CAMTZB010000007.1, read as the reverse complement.
ACTTTTGGCACCTATAAATAAGATACGAATCAAATGATCCGGTTGAATCCTGAAAGTTTTAGTGATAGAAAGGAGCTTCAATAGATATTGCTACGAGTGTCAGCTCCCTTTACATCATTTCAAGATCCTACTATAGTGTCCTTCAGAGAAAGAACTTCGTGAGGTAAGGGTTGCTTGGTATAACAGCTACGTAAACAAATACCGTGTATTAAGTTAGACAGTGTTGGAGTGCAAGTGCGTTTTTAAGCGATTTGTGTTCTAATCTGGTCTAATTTATCATCATCATTCTCCTGCTCTTATCCCACTTTAAGTGGAGTCGCCACAAATGTTACAAACATGTTGTTACGTGATTTGGCTTAGTATTTGAGGACCGGCCGCTTGTCTTGACGTCAGCTTACCATTGTCGACATTTACGGCACCTCAGTAAAAAATGAGGGTGTTATATTAAACTCAGCCTTAGTCGCCTTTTACGACACCTTGGTAAGAAATGTGGGCGGTTTCTTCTAATTAGCCGGATACTAAACGGCGGGTCAACCCACCTTAGATGTCTTTTTCAACACTTCGCGGTATGACATGAGAGTGCTCTATTCTACTCAGCCAGAAACCACACAGCGGAGCGGAGTGGACTTTATATAACGGACAAATTAAAAATTCCTAAGATTATGAATGTCACCCACACAAAAATCTAATAATCCAGCTAGATTTACTGGTCGCCTTGCCCCTCTCGATAGTAGTGACATAATTCCGCTTTTGGCCTGCTCATGCAGTGCACACTTTTTATACAGAACGTTTTGACCCGGCACTCTATCACCTTTTTTTGGTTTCGTAAATTCAGCTGCCTTCGAACTTGGCAGGCGTACAATAGCGCTACAATAAAGCGAAACGTGAATTGAAAATATATCGTTTATCAGTAAAGTAAAAAAAAATTGTACGTTTTTTAGTCCACATTGTTGCAATACAATGTCTTTGTATTGTATTGCAAGTCTTTGAATGTAAATGAAAACGGTATTGAATATCTTACGTTATCAAAATATATAAATTAAAGCCCTGAGAATGCGATTTTATTAATAATTAAGAATAAGATTTTAAGTTGTTATAAGGTCATTTTAAATTTTTTTGCTTTGATAGCGGTGAGACCGTGTGACTATTTCAACGGAGTCACGGGTTCAAAGCCCAAGCAGGACCCAAAGAGTTTTTCTGTAAAAACCTTATGTTTCCAATTGATAATTGCAATTTATCACACGCTTTTCGGTGAAGGAAAACATCGTGAGAAAATCTGCATATCTCTAGATAACTCTGGGGATATGTGTAACCTACCAATCCGCATTGGAGCAGCGCGGTAGGTCTTAGCTCCTTGTCCTTGTTCTCAAAAATGGAGAGGGGGCCTATGCCCAGCACTGGAATTATGTTGCAATGTAATAATAATTGTTAATTATGCATTTTAGCACACATGCCATAACTAGTAATATTCAAAATTCAATAAATTCTTTATTTAAATAAACTTGTAAACATGTGCTTTTGAATCGTCAACTCTACTTCTCGTTCGGAAAGCTTTTCCTACCGAGAAGAGCCAATAAGAAACTCGGCGACTGCTCTTTTTAAAAATATAATTCTTAATACTATTTAAGTACATTAAGTCGTTACTGTCTTGTACATGTTCAAAGAGAGCTATATCCACACATTCTTAACTTCTAAGTAATCTAGGCAAGAGTATACTAGGCTTTCTGTATCGGATTCTTTTTAACAGTGTTTTTAAACTGCTGTTTATTGTTGCTATTTTATTATTTTCGATATAGTCGTCGTTTCCCGTAAAATTGAAAAATGCAATACTGTTTCTTTTGCTATACCCTTAATGTTAGAATTGTTGAAATAATAGTAAAATAACGAGAAATCATTAATTCTATTAATTAAACCATTCCATGTCATTACCAACCGCATGTACCAGTTATGTGACAGGCGCAAACGACAGATTGCGGTGTAAAGCTTGATATACTGTATGATATAATTAAAATACATAAATTTGAATCTATATTACGCTAATGTAACAATTAAAATTTAGATTTATGATGATGTAACTTAAAAGTGGATTAGAAGAGCCTAAAATGCCTAGTCTTGTAGAATTAACAGGATTTCTATAGCCTATATGTAATTTCAGTGTGTAAGTAATAAATGAACCCAATTTCGTCGATTTTGATTCATTGGAAAAGAGTGAAAGAGTCACAAACATACTTCCATACTCAGAAACTTTCGCATTTATAATATTTGTAAGATTATAATGTTAGCAGGATAGAATTATTAGTTTAAAAATCAGTAACTTAAGTACGATGTAACCACAAATTAAAATTACTATTCAATATTGTGCCCATAAAAAGTGCTTTATAAAAGTTCTAAAAGCCTGTTTCCTAAGCTCTATGTTTGATGATACACCTATACCGATACCGTTAAAACAACGAACTATATGTAATTTATATACGGACTGCGGCAATCAATTTGAGTTAGGTTTGTTTGGCACGGGGTCCAGGTTTGCGTCCGACTGAGATATTAGGCGCAGCTGATACACGCTACTGATTGTTTGTTTTTCAACTTACAAAGGAAATCCTTGGTTAGAACAAAATATTTTCGTGTTTTCTTCTAAAACGACTTTTACGACATAATCTCATAATCATATAATGCTGCTTTTATATTTATAAATTTTAAAAACAATATTTAGGTCAACTAGTATTGTACCAATTTTTTTTAGTATGTGGTGAAGTTACACAGTGATAATGCGATAGACCAATTTCATTTTGGCTTGTAAGGGATTTTCTTTTACGATAACTGTTTAGAAGTAAGTACATAAATTGTGTTTGCACTCATGCCCAATAGCCTTTATTTAGTGAAGATTAGATAAAAATACACACTAATTTAACTAATTATATAATAATAACTGATAATAACTTCGCCCGAATACTGAATTTAAATTAAGAATGTAATTTCAATTTTTTTCAAGCAATCAAAAATTAACAAGTAACTTTTATTCCTTAGTTTTGGTTACGAAAACTTTTCGACTACTATATGTCTGATACACACAATATTGAAGTATGAAAACAATTTTGAACATTCAATATCACTTGAATGTAAACATGAAAGCTTTCGTTAAACCCTTTTCATTTGAGCTCTTGTTGCGTGCGAGCCTGAAAAGCTTGTTAATAAACACTCGAGTCGGGATTAATAGCAGTATAACCTGATCTGAGTAAGTTACGTCGCTTTTTAGTACCGTGACATTTGAGTACGACGCGTATAGAGAAGTGCTAGATATATGTGACATAGAAATTGTTACAGAAACTGTAATGTAATTATAACTGATAATATTTATAGAATTATTCTTTACTTTGCGGAGATCGATAATACAAGGGTAATAATAATATTATTTCGCTGTAATCCGATAGCGTTAATAGAAAATATATTTAATGCTAAACGTTATGTATATACTTTTGGATTTTTTCTTGGAGTCTACCACCTCCGAAGTAAAAAATCGTGATGAAACCTTCATGTCTCTCGAAACGAGAGAGAAATGGTCCTACATTTGCCCTACAGTTGAGTGACAATAAGTTTACTTTAGCACAGAAGTTACATTAAAATTATTTTGCTGTAATCCGCGCTTATAAGAGACTGCCTGCATGTATGAGGTATGTGATAGTCGCCTGCTTCATACACTTAGAATTACATATATTCTTAACAAGCGCGGATTACAGCAAAATAATTTTATTGTAACTTCTGTACTATGAGAATTGTGCCTGCTCTATTAAGATTTTAGATCAAACCATTTTGGCCTGCAACGCGACTATTTATTTTAATTTATAAAGTGTCGTTTTAAAGTAGTACGATGTACAAGGCAAATAAGTTCGTAGAGATTTCTATTAAAGTTACATTTAAGTTTCCAGAACATAAACATATTTATATTACTTTTCCCTACGACGAAAGCTTCGCATTGCGTTTTCTCAAGAGAGGGTAATGTCAAGAAATTGTTTTATTTCCTGAGATTCCTGCGAAGGCTTCAGATTAAATTACACTTTGTTGAGTAAGTAGAATGTTTCCCGGGACTTAACCATGTTGAATAACTTTTGATTTTAACTATTACTATATTCAAGTGATTTTGAAACAACAGTTTCAGTCGTGACGTATATTTCACTTATGTAACAAACAAAAATTATAATAGAACGGCAAAATTTGAAAATGATTGCGTTTATAGCTTTTGTTAAAGTACGACATCACGAGAAAAATTAAAGAACTTGATCGATTTTAATACAATACTGGGTAAAAATAAAACTATTTAGCTGTTGAAAAATAAGGAGTTTGGAATAATTGATAAAAAAGATAATTGTGTATTTTTTTTAAATAAAAATTTACAAGATATAAATGGTCTGTGACCCAAAGGCAAAGAAGATAACGTTAAGCATAATTGAATTAAATACAGGAGATGTTAAATACAAATTTCAATTATGTCCACACTTCGCTGATCTTAGTCCAAAATAGAAAGGTCGAAGGACTCTACGCAGTCTTTACTTTAGTTTAACAAGGCGTATCAAAAACAACCCATTAAAGAAGAAAATATAAAAAGAGGGCAAACGATAATAATATAAGTTGGGAACTTGATTTCATTCTCTAAGTGAAAGTCATTTGAATAAAACAAACTTATTGAATACAATATGCAAATAGGAGAACCGATAAATACAGATTCAAGTAAGCTCTGCAGCATCCACTGCTGAGATGACTCGAACGGGATTTATTCATAAGGCTTTGTTAAATGGTTTTATCGCTGACTCGTAAATAAATCTTGTTACGTTTCGTTTATAATATTGTGTATTCGGTTTATTACAACGCGGATAAGCATCGTAGAAGAAATTTGATTTATGTTATGTATGTATTAAGCTGTGGTAGCACAGCGGATCAAACCCGGGCAGACACCACTGAGTTTTTCTGTAAAACTTATGTGTCTAATTGATAATTGCAATTTATCACACGCTTTTCGCATATCTCTAGAGAATTCTGGAGATATATGTAACCTACCAATCCGCACTGGAGCAGCGTGCTAGGCATTAGCTCTAACCCTTCTCTCCAAAACGGAGAGAAGAGACCTATTCTCAGCTGTGGGATAGTAACATTACGCTACTTGTATTATATCGTATGTGTGAGCTGTGATAGCCTAGCGGTGAGACCAGGCAATTCTTTATAACAGAGTTACGGGTTAAACCTCGAGCATGTACCAATTACCTTTTTCTGTTAATACTCGTGTCTAATTGATAATTGCAATTATTATATGCTTAAAGGTAAATATCATAAAACAATCTACATATCTAGACAATTCTGGGGATATTTGTAAACTACGAAACCGCATTGGAGCAGCGTGATGGGACAGAACTCCAACCCTTCTTTCCAAAAACGGAGAAAGAAGGTCTATGACCAACAGTGAGATAATAACAGGTCGTTACTCTTATGGTTAAATAATAGGATGAGTTAAAAAACGACTACAATATTGATGAAGTTTTTATTTGTTAAAGTCAAGTCTGAAAGCTGCTGTTTAAATAGGTTTCAAGGCATAGTAATAGAGATTTCAATATAAAAGAGATTTTACTCATAGTGCAAGATTTATCCTCGTCAGACATGACGCCAAAAGCTGTTACTGAAATAACGTCCTTGTTCAATAGATATGTTTGTATGCATAGCAGATGCACTCCAAGCTTAACTCTCTAGATCATAAAAAGATATTACTACGTAACTGTTTAAGTAATAAGTTATTTTAAGTAAATATATTTGTGTTAGTATTAACGTTATTTTAGGTTTACAGAATATTCCGTTAATTTAAAATATCGCAAGACCTTTTTCTCAATTTTTAATTTCGAACAATTATTCATAGATAGAGTTACTTTCTAATTTCTAAAATATGTCAATATTTTTACTCATATAAGATTTAAGAAACTTTAACTATCTAGGAGATAAATAATAGACCAAATATAAGGTTATAATTATAGGTACCGTATTAATTTCTCTACATTAAAAACTTTCGGTGTCCGCTACTATACCTTGAAACAGAGTAAGAAGCATCAGTTTATAATAAAACTTAAACAAGTATATAGAGATATTAACTTTAATATTTGTTTGTTATCATTTTAATGCATTATTAAAATGAAAATTTAAAAAAAAAACAAACATAATTTGTAATTTATTTATTTGAACAGTTGTTGTTACATTTAAAATTTACATATATAATACGATGACCCGACGCGCGTACTGACGGGGGAAAGGATGTGTGAATGACGAATGCGGAAAGCATCGCGGACGACTGATGGGTCCCTCACAGCATTCCAGGTGTGTGCCTGAAGATGCACCGTCTCAGTTGCGCTAAGGCGTAGTGTTCCAGTAGGATGCACTGTAGAAGCTGAGGAACTGATAGCGATGTCGATCTAATAACATTATGTATGGGGACTTCTTATATTCTATCCTACTTCTTATACTTCCTATACCTAAAAATTATTAAACAATATATATTTAAAAAAAATACATATATTTAATAAGCAGAAAAAATCAATAATATTTACTGTAAACAAAAAAATGAAATTTAATTAAATTCTAAGATTCGATTCGATTGCATCTAATTAATCTCCTCTTAACAATCCGAGCTTATTCTCTTCCAACTATTTGATTTTTTTTAAGATTGGAGACACTGCTCTAATTAGAAGTCTTACTTAATCTGAGGAAACGTTATATAAGTACTGCATTCTACTTTTCGCTTACTATCGTTATGAGAGAATGAAAGCTTCAACTCCTTCAGGAGATTTCGTCAATTAAATCATCAATACATATAATAAAATCGTAGAGGTGTTAAAATCTGTACATTTGATATTTTTGCGAAAAAATTAGTGTTGTCGTCTCAAAACACGCTTCTAAACATGAAACAATAGTTTTTAAAATTTTTGTCTGTTTCTCTGTTTGTCTGTTTGTCTGTATGTCTGTGCGTTTGTTCCCGCTAATCTCAGAAACCGCCGATCAGATTTGGACGCGGTTTTCACTAATATGTAGAAGAAAGCCTCACTTAACATATAGGGTATAATTTATTTCAATCGGTCAACAAATAAAAAAGATATGTCAATTTTAAGTTGAAAGGTCGTATACTGCGATACTAATATTTGCATTTTTTTCCGTTTTTCGCCGTTCCTGAAGCGATTTTCATACTGGATTACATATACTACCATATCTAAGAGTAGTACAAATATTTTTATGAGAACTAGGCCGGTCTGAAGCTGATTTTTTTTGAAGAATTTCATATTTTTTATTCCAGTTTTTTAGGCACTGTGCGGTTGTTCCCGCTAATCTCAGAAACCGCTGATTCGATTTGAAAACTGTTTTCACTTATATGTAGTAGAAAGCCTCACTCAACATATAGGGTATAATTTATTTCAATCGGTCAGCAAATAAAAAAGATATGTCAATTTTAAGTTGAAAGGTCGAATACCATGATACTGGTACTTGAATTTCTTTCCGTTTCTCGCCGTTCCTGAAGCGATCAGCGACTGGATTACATATACTACCATATCTAAGAGTAGTACAAATATTTTTATGAGAACTAGGCCTGTCTGGAGCTGATTTTTTTTTTGAAAAATTTCACATTTTTATTTGAGTTTTTTAGGCATAACAATAGTGTAACTTACACTTTTCGATAGTCATTATACATGCGCGGGCTACCAAAACTGAATGGTGAGTCACACTAACAGGTAGGATGCAAAAGTAAATATTTCGTCTTTCCAAGTTGTTTGTTTCCAACTTTTTATTCATTGATGGCATTTATTTGAAATTTTAAATGAAAAAGTAATATTTTATGAAGTAACCTACAATTAAAAAAAATATTTATTATTTACGTAAGTAAAGAATGGGAGATAGTAACATATCTCCCATTCAGGGCAAAGCCTTCTCTCTCCCTTAAGAAGGCGACCTATCTACCATGCTACTCCAATGCGAATTGGCAGGTTCAACATATTCCAGAAAATGTATAGGGATATGTATAAGCCGTGTGGTATCCGGCACTATAGAATAGTACCACCCTCTTTTCTTACCGAGGTGTCGTCAAAGGCGACTAAGGTAAGTCCACCCGCCGTGTGAAATCCGGCTGAGTAGAATAGACCACCCTCATGTCTTACCGAGGTGTCGTTAAAGGCAACTAAGGTAAGTTGACTCACCGTGTGGTATCCGGTTAAGTAAAATAGACCACCCTCTTTCTTATCGAGGTGTCGTAAAATACGACTAAGATAAGTTGACGGCATACAGGCAGGCAGGCGGCAGGCGGTCGTAAAATACGTAGCCAAATCATGTGACAACATATTTATAACATGTTGTGCCGATCAAACAAAAACCGAAACATATAAAAACTTTATTAAAATAACTTTTTCGATGGAATGTAAACAGCTTAATATATAACCTATTTCTTTAATTTACAGGATACAAAGAGAAAAACCTACCTCGGCATATAGCCATTAATTGTGCTAAATTTCATCAATATTGTTTCATCGGATTGACCATGAAAACATAACAGTCAGACTTTCACATTGATAATATTAGTTATTTATTTATTTTAGTAAATAACCCATCGTCATCCTCCTGCCCTTATTCCACTCTAAGTGGAGTCGACACAACATGTTATAAACATGTTGTCATATGATTTGGCTACGTATTTTACGACCGGCCGCCTGCCTGATGTCAACTTACCTTAGCCGTATTTTACGACTCCTCGGTAAGAAAGAGGGTGGTCTATTTTACTCAACCGGATACCACACGGTAGGTCAACTTACCTTAGTCGCCTTTTATGACACCTCGGTAAGAATCATTCCTTACCTTGGTGTCGTGACCAACCTCATGGTTGGTCTATTCTACTCAGCCGGAAACCACACGGCGGGTCGACTTACCTTAGTCGCCTTTTACGACCCCTCGGTAAGAATTGAGGGTGGTACTATTCTATTCAGCCGGATACCACACGGAGTTTTAGTAAATAACCCATATGACTAATATTAATTATACATTTTGATAACTCAGTTAAATTTATCCAGTAAACAGAATCCAAAATATATAAAAACTTTCTTTAAATAACTATCTACGTAAGCCAAACAACTTGATATAGACCCTTTTTCAGATTACAGATTCAACTTGACTTTGACAAAAACAAAAATCGCGATTAAAAAAACTAGACTGATAATACTGGGGTTTTTCAATGTCATTCAATTCCTGTTGAATTAACAGGATTTCTATAGCCTAAATGTTACACGTGTGGATAAGGAAGAATAGTGAAAATTTTTATTGATAGTGGTTCATCGGATTCGCCGTGAAAACGTAACAAACAGACACACAGACATACTCATTTATAATATTAGTAACGATTATGGGACTATATAGAACCAGTAGAAACTTAGTAACAGTTATGGTCATTTTTTTATTAATTTACAAAAAACCTTATTAACAAAAGTAATAATAAAATTATTTTGCTATAATCCGCGATGAAATTAAACTTTTAAATCTACTTTATAAATCACTCTTTCTGTTGAATAAAACCCGTAAATTAGTTGTTAAGTTCATTGTAAGCAGACAGACGCTGCGGGGACATTGTTTCATAACATGAAGTGTAAAAATTTTTAATGACGTTTCGGTCATATATGACCATGGCTTTATTAAATCAGGCATCATTCAAATTAACCCCAAGAATGATGGAGATATTTGCAGGGTTGACAGAGGGTACTTTTTATTCCGGGACTGAGGTCCCCGCGCACGAAGTCGCGGGCAAAAGCTAGTAATAAATAAATATATAGGACACTTACATACACGGTCGTCCGCCCCCAAAGTAACTTAATACTTGTGTTATGGAAGACAGACAACTGGTGAATATATACTTATATATTTTTAAATACCTACTTAAATACAAATATATACCCAGGCTCAAAGACCAACAAATTCATTTATAGAAAATGTTGGCCCGTGGCGGGAATCGAACCCGCGACCCGCGGAGCTGTAGGATCACTACCCACTGCGCCAACGGGTCTATCAAAGAACCTTTTCACTGCATCCTTACTTTAAGTTGCGTAAATAAAGGAAAAAACGTTCGGAAAGTAATTGACTACGATATTGAAGGTTTTATTTTATTAGTACAAATTTTTACCGATTCTCGTGTTATGTTCATAGAAGAACGCAGGTGATACCGACATTGCATTCAAGATTTATGGGTGCTCTCGCGTAACTAGAGAGCTCGCAGCTGAACTATAAAAAGTTCTATAGCATAAAACAAAACGAGGTCTGGTAATATACTAAGGCAATTTGCATGCGGTATCTGTGAATTATATTGTTAATAACTACGCCGCGTGGTATCCGGCTGAATAGAATAGTACCACCCTCATTTCTTACCGAGATGTCGTAAAAGGCGACTAAGGTAAGTCAACCCGCCGGTATTCGGCTGAGTAGAATAGACCATCTTCATTTCTTACCGAGTTGTCGTAAAAAGCGACTAAGGTAAGTCAACCCGCCGGTATCCAGCTGAGTAGAATAGACCACCTTCATTTCTTACCGAGGTGTTGTAAAAGGCGCTACCCACCACCAATAACACAATAATACACTAGCTCCGCACACATTCATCACCACAATCTCAACAATTGTTTCGCCCCGTAAATGAAGAATCGCCAGGAGATAGACTCCACGCCAAAATTGCAAAGGACCTAAGCGTAAATCAATAAATTATAAAAAAGTTTACATAGGTCTAAAATAAGTCTACACGGACTTCAAAAGTTTAAATCCATCGAAAGAATCACTTTGATGACAAACAGTATTTCCGTATGTTAATAATATTTATATTAGAACTTGCGAAAGTTTTTATTAGAGACGATGTAAAAGTTGTAGGGTTCAATTGATAAATTTCATAGTATTTAAAGGTTTATATACAACGTACTTATATTTAATTTGTCATAAAATATTTTATTTTTGAAAATATAAGGAAAATTACATGAAAACAATTGGGATTTAATGCAACGGAGTAACTAAATAATGCAACTAGGTAGTGTATGCGTAAAAAGAAAGGTGTGGCAACATTGCAATAGCATTCATCGAATGTTTGTTAACCAATATTGACCCTTACGAGCAAGTGTATATATGACCGACGTAAATACGGGCAATATTATTTACGTAGATATGAATATAGTGTAGAAACAAAAAATAAAATGAATCATGGCATAACTATTTATATAAAAAAGCAAATCGCCCCATTCGAAGAATAAAGTTATAAGTTCTATGGTTATACATAAAACTCGTAACTCTATTCTTGGGATGGTGTGCAAAAATTAATTTACAAAAACATTAAATGCGGAGAATGACCTGATAATTATTTAATCATCTTAGTCTATACGTTAGAGAAAAGATTTAAAATACACAAGAAAGCTTTCCACTCTGTAACAAAGCGGACAACGAACTTTTAGGAGTGATGCTAGATGCTATCATATATTATGTTTAGATATATGATACAACGAAACATCTACCTTGAGATTTGTAGACACATGAAAACTTTTACGCGTTTTTCTTTAAAGTGCATCAATTTTAATATTTAGTTTACAAATATGGAAGTGAATTTACTGATAACTTTGCCTTTTGAGTTGAGTTTTTCATTTTCGTTTTGAACTGACTAATTGCTGTTATGTGTGCGTACAACTTTCACGTTTCACTTCAGCGTTTCAGACTTCTAAATAATACTTTTATATAATATTGAAAAAAAAGAAGTCCAACAACTAACAGAATATAATAAATTGTTTGCTTTAATCCACGATTCCTAAACAATATAATTTAATATTTGTGGTATTATGGATCTCCACAAAGTAACGCCTAATTCTGTAACTAATACTATTCTAATATTATTCAAACAAATGAAATGATAAAAAGCTTAATTCTAAAATACGTTATGTTGCCGACATATGTGATTGATAAGAAATTATAACCCATGACGTCTGAAAATTCTCGGTTAGATCAGCAACGTCATCGTTTTATGTGAAATCTTCAGCAATTCTCCGTTAAAAGGGACCGAACTCGAGCTAAATTGTAGTTTTCTGACTTCAAACGATCCCATCTTGCATCTTTTGAACGGTATTCCATTTTAATTTAGCTCGTTGATCGCTGACACAGAAACGTTAATCCTATAAATTTCCACAAGAAAATTTGGTTCGATATGTTACCTTACATTGATATACATAGTTGTAATTTAACTTTCATGATACTGTGTTATATGTATATTTGCCAATACGTATACATATTTGTCCCTCGCGTATCTTAAAGAAATAATAATAATAAATATATGGGATAATTACACACACGGTCATCCGACCCCAAAGAAACTTAATACTTACTTGTGTTATGAGCGACAACTAATAAATTCAAATTCAAATTCAAATTCAAAATATTCTTTATTCCAATTAAACTTGTAAACAAGTGCTTTTGAATCGTCAACTCTACTGCTGGTTCGGAAAGCTGTTCCTACCGAGAAGAGCCAGCAAGAAACTCGGCGGTTGCTCTTTTAAAAATATAATTCTTAATACTATTTACATTAAGTCGTTTCTGTCTTGTACAGTAAATATATACATATATAATTATATTATACATATGTACACCCAGAATTGAAGAACCAACAAATCGTATTTAGATAATGGCGGGAATCGAATCCGTGACCCGCGAAACTGAAGGCATGGTCACTGCCATCTGAACTAACGGGCCAGACAAATAGTATCTGATATGACACTCATCATCCTATTCCTATCTAGATAAGTAAAACAACTATGCCTTTTTTCTAAATTGGATTTGGATCATTTGCGCGAAATATTAAGCAAATGAACTGTTAAGCTTCATAACACGTCCGTCGACATGATTAGTTATAATTTACGCGGCGCGTGGACTCAACATCTGCATTGCAGCATCGTCCATCGAATCCTCTGAGGTTTGAGATCCATGAGCAATAAAAACTGAAATTACGCCAAACCGAGGACCGCACAGGAATATTTCCTTATCGATGACCGATTTGTATAATCGCTAACCTGAAACGTAAACCGATAATCTTTATTTATAATTTTATTGCTTAATAGACGTACCCGATATAATAAAACATAATATACCGATCATCTTAAAGGCGGGCTTACTGTTCAAAGCACTAAGATATATGCAACGTTTATGAGTCTAAAAGTTTTGTGTACATAAAAATATGAATCTTTCCTTGAGTTATAAGTTCTCTAAACCAAAAGTTGTCTGGAAGAAATCACTTGTTAGCGATAAGGCCGCCTCACTGTATCACGCAGTGTATATTGTTAATTTAATTTTTTAGTACTATTGTAAATTCTGTGGTGTAGAGTATTTTAGCTATCTATCTATGAATTTATAAGAATAATAATACATATTTCAAATAAAGTTGTTATCAGATTTTTTTTGTATATACACATCGCACCAATATTATGCTTATCAAGATAGAACAGTAAAAATTGTTAAATGTCTTAATTTCTTCTAATTAAAGATATTGTATTTGGCAGGACTTCAGGTAAGATAAATTATTTCAAAGTTACTACTAATTCATAAATGTCACGTAATTCAATTTGGCCATGGCGTTTTCTAAATTGCCTCTACTGGTAATTGATCATTGCGAACATTGTTCCAAAACCCGGCTTACATCAGGATAGTTTCAGGATTTAATTGAAAGTTCTTTAACTCAAAATATAAATAATAGTTTCTAAAGCTACAAGTATCCTTTGTAATTAATGGCAGTCATATTTTAATAGGTATATCTAAAAAATATAAAATTATGCAAATTTTGCAATATTTTAAGTATCATTTATTATTCTACTATCGATTTAAATTTCCTTTCCTTCAGACATCGCCCATTGCATCCAATTAATCTTAGTCCGCAACACCAACTTACATCCTCAACAGAAAACTTTACCCACTTCATATATTTTCGAACGAGTTTGAGACTACTTAAAATTAAACTATGTAAAATTAATCTCATCTGCAAGTAAAATTACTCCAGGTGGTTTCAATTTCTACCATCCATTTTCATTTTAATATTAAACTCGTTAACTTTTTAATGCGGCTCAGATCTGAATCTCCGTGAATTATTGCATGAGTGTCGACATTTTTTGGGCTAGATAAAACCATTAAAGCTTTGCTGCATCGCTGGCCGCTCCGTACAATTAACACTCTTGTCTCATCGGCCTCGGAAATGAGAATTGTGTCACCGTTATTTCTGCCAAATCCGCACTATGTTCTGTCGCCATCCAGCCTACGGGCATAGTGCCCAAATTGTAATGCATACATGAACTTCATAACAGACAATTATACATTCGCTTACTTATTGCCATGTGCATGGTTAGTGACTCGGAAAGACGCAGTGACAAATAGTCCTGAATATTTTGGCAATAAAACCGTGTCCATCTCAAATGTATCTGAGAGAAGTTGGAATAAGTTTCACCCAGTCGTAAAGTTGGTGTAGGGAAAGCATATAAACTAATGAAAGCTTGCGCTGCCATTGGCGTTCCTCCAATACCTCTTTTCTTTGACATTACTATATAACAAATATTTATTAGGAAAATTATTTAACTCATATTATCATATATTTATTTGTTTTTCTACACTCATTTCATAAGTTTACGTCTCTCAAATATTATGCACATCCTCTTATAACTAACAATATATTCTTATTCTACCATTATTATTATTTTACAAAAAATGCTTGCTATAAATAAAAATAATTTAAATTTAAAAAAACCAAATTATTTAAACCTCGATAACGTGATTAAATGATCAAAATGATAAAGTGAACGTCGATTTAAATTACTTGAGAAAAGTACTTATGAAATTCTGAAGGAACCAAATACGTATGAAATTTTATTGGTTTCCTTAATTCATATTTACAGATTAATATAGGCACATATGGACAACACTAAAGTGACATAGGCGTGCCCACTCAAACGTATATTGTCGCGACAAATCCCTTTGATTCGCGCCGGGTATACCGCGTTGCAACAATATACCCGGCCACATACATTGCCGTAGCCCGAATATTCGTTGAGCCCGCTGATGTAGCCCCAGCATTATTGAAATAGAATAATTATAGGATGTGTATTCGCTTGTTGCAGTGATGGGGGTGGTGTCGCTAGGGCGGTCTAGTGGCGCGGTGCGGGCGGGCGGCGGTGGTCCGGGCGTGCCGGCGGGTGGTTGCGCGGGCGCGTAGGGCGGCGCGGTGGCGGGTGCGCGCGCGGCTGGTGCGGCGGCGCATGCACGCCACCGGCCACACGGACCGCTCGGGCGGTGGCGGCGGCGGCGGCTCCTGGCGCCTCCCGCCCGACGAGACGCTGCAGGTCGCCGACCCCAAGTCTGCCAAGGAAGAGGTGAGTGCTAACGTCTTCTGCTTCATTACAGTGGACATAAAGACATTAAATAGTAGGTACGACAATACGGAGAATCGTGGTCACTTCATCCCGTTTTCGCATGGTCTGCCTCCATACTACTTTCATGTGACTCCTTAACTACTTTCTTGGGGTCAATAGTTCAATTGTTTCCCTTGGCTGCCTTTTGCAAGTGCATGACAGCAACGCAATGCAGACATTGGGATAAGTATACCAAGTTCTTAATGAAACTGTAATATATTCTACTAATGAAGGTAGATAAGCAGGTAACTACTTTACATTTATGATGAGCGTTGCATTACAGGAATATTCCAACTTTATAATTGAATACCTTACCTTAATATGTAGGACCATACACAGAGGGATGTATAGGTAAATAGATTATATACAACTTGTCCCAATCAAAAATATCAATACAGTTCACTTTGTACTTAAATCCAAATCCAATACTTTTATTTATATAATATTTTATTATATTCCTGTTTCTCAAGGGTTTAAACAATTTAGATCGGTACATAAGTTTCCAACCAACTTCATCAATAATGCTCTGGCGAATTAGCCGCCAAAGCAGACAGACAGATTTCCGCATTATATTGTAATAATATTAGCATGAATATGAATATTTACAATACTTCAATACTAATTTTCTTACCGAGGTGTCGTAAAAGGCGACTAAGTTAAGTCGACCCGCCGTGTGGTGTCCGGCTGACTAGAATAGACCACCCTCATTTCTTACCGAGGTGTCATAAAATACGACTATGGCAAGTTGATGTCAGGCAGGCGGCCGCTCGTAAAATACGTAGCCAAATCATGTGATGACATGTTTATAACATGTTGTGCCAACCCCACTTAGAGTGGAATAAGAGAGGAAGATGACTTCAATACTAATTTTCATTCCAATATTGAAGTAATACGATTAAGTGAAGTATCGTAAGTGCTTGTTATAACGTGTTGGTTTTTGCAAGGCTCGCGAAATAAGTCCTCGTGGTGCAAGGCTCTCGTGTCAAGTGTTTGTCGGCAGCCGACCCTACCCACAGCTAGAGAGCGAATAAACTTTACTAAAGCCATATAAAAATACAAAAAAAAATTCCCAGAGAATATTATACTGTTTCCTTTTAAACTTCGTACTTTTTCCAATTTAGATATAGCAATTTAAACTTTCTTACCTACAACTCTCTATAAGCAAATCTTTTTAAGTTATGATACATTTTTATTAGGAATAACAATAAGTAACAATAATTACTAAAATCGATCGTCGGAATTTAAATTGATATTGGTAAAACAAAATCAATTGTTTTTTTTTTATAAAACCCTCAATCTGAAAATAATCTCATCTTTTTCTTTTGATCATAATTTTCAAATCATTTTGAGTTAAGCCCTAAACCTTGTAATCCTAATTTAAAGTTTAAAGACGCATTGGATATCCAATAAAAACCCAGTAAAAAATTTGTTGTAGTTCAAAAGATAATGCACTCTTAGTTACAGAATGCTTCTAAATAATTGATCTTATCGAAAGATACTTTCCTCATCATCATCATTCTCTTACCCTTATCCTACTCTAAGTGGGGTCGGCACAATATGTCTTCTTCTACCACTCTCCTCGAGCATTCGCCAACTCTGGTGCCACTTTAACATGCATATCATTTTTCACACAATCTATCCATCTTTTTTCCGGCCTCCCCCTAGCCATACATCTATCCACATTCATATTTAAAACTCTTTTGGTAACATGATTTTCATCCCTTCTTATTACATGACCATACCAACTTAGTCTCGCACTTTCTTCAAAAGATACTCTCATTCGAAAAAATACCCGAATGATCTAAAGTTGTTTTCCCCTCACTTAACACATAACTTCAATATATGTGTTTGACGTATTGCAGGATATTTACCCGGGAGATGGACACAACTGGAGGAGCATCATATTTTCGCTGATGGTCATAAGTTTTGTTATAGCCGGTATTGTCACAGCCATTTATTTACTAGGGTGAGTATATCGTATCAGTTACTTAAGTTCAATATATAAGCTAGTTAGGTTGGAGAAAATATGTTTTTTCTTATAATTTTAAAATCGTTTGTTACTTAAACTCAAATTCAAATTATTCTTTATTTAAATAAACTTGAAAACAAGTGCTTTTGAATCGTCAATTCTACTGCTGGTTCGGAAAGCTGTTCCTATCGAGAAGAGCCAGCAAGATACTCCGCGGTTGCTCTTTTTAAAAATATAATTCTTATGACTAGTTACATTTAGTCATTATTGTCTTATACATAGATTTCTTATGAGGAGTAATTATTGTAAATCACTGACAATACTCGCAAAAGCAATTTGTTTTCGAGAATCTTAACGAAATACAATATCCCTTTGACACTGAAATCTCTCTCACAACTCTAAAAGTACGAAAATTCAATCACTGTCTAGCTAAACGTTTCGCAACAAGTCACGATTTCTTTACGAACTTCAAACTAACGGGGCAAAAGTAATACAAGTTTCTAAAAAGAAACTTTTATACTACTAACGCTGGCAGACCAAGATATAACAAATCCTGAAATGTTTCTTTTGACTTGCTTAAGCACAAGAACAAATATTGCTTTTAATTAAAAAGAATACATCAAAAATATTTTTGCCGAACATTTCCAAAATTTTAATTATACCTTATATAATCAACCTTAGATATCATTTTTTAATATTTTTAATTATTATAATATTATTGATTCAGATAAGCTAATTTTTCTGATAGCGATCTCCTTGTTAGTTTCGAAGTAAAAAAAAATAATATATTAAACATAACAACAGAATTGCATTCGGACAAAATAGTTCAAATTTCAGTCCTAATGATTGCAATCAAGAGCTTATTATACGGAGTGGTATTTAATTCAACTACTGTTCAGAATTACACGTTACCTATCAATAAAACACGTCTACCAACTCTCTCCATTCATATTACATAAAACTGCATTGCGCAAATGAATACGTTAGGTCACTGCATTTCTGCTTCCACCTCATGGTTCTGTCGCTACGACTTAACGTTCTACATATCTTTGAGCCCTGTGCCAAATGCGACAGCTCGTATTTGTTATCAACAATGTGTGTGCACGCTACATGCGGAAACCGCACATGGCATACATAACTCATACACCAAAACTTCAGCTTACTTATACGAGTGTCTGTCGTCGGAAAACAAGCGTATTTAAGCGACACTAAACTCCGTCGTAAACCTGTACCGCTCCACATTATCGTACTAAAATTCAGCTATTTAGAAGCTGGTTACTAGTTTGTGCAACTAGTATCTGCAAAACTTTATACAGGGTAGGGTAAACTGAATTTATACAGAATGTCCCGTAATGAATGGATAACCTTGTAACAATAATTTATAGAAGTAGGCGTTAGTTTGCGGAGATCCATAAACAAAAGTAATAATAAAATAATTTTGCTATAATTCGCGATTAAGTAAAATACAAAATATATATAATGCTAAATGTAGAGTGAATAATCCGTTTTGTCCACTCTACATTTAGCATTATATATATTTTTTATTTTACTTCTTGTAACACTTGATAGTGGATCTACTCGTATTCACGACTCAGATTCAATTTAAAAAATATATGTTTTCGAAGTGATTTATTTATTTTATAAGGCTATCAACAATATACACACCATGTACAGCTACAATTCACAAGATAAAACTATTTTAAACTAATTCCTATATTAATTATAAATGGCAACGGTATGCGCAATGTGACAACAATTATTTGGCCAGTTCATATAAATATGCATTTGTTATAAGTGTGATAACTAAGTTATAATTATTTTTAATTGTTGAATTTTTTCACACTACTTTGTGTTTCTCTTTAACGAAGTTTATTTGTACAGTTCATGGAGATTATTATAATATCAAAAAACTTACAAATTTCATTTAATTGTAGCTTCGGTAAGGAGAAACACAAAGTAATGTAAACAAATCCAACTATTTAAAAAAAAAAAGGTTATATACCTATATCATAACTACATCGAAAATATATATATTTTTTATTGATTTTGAATAGTGAATTAATCTACCATCAAATGTTATAAGGTTATCCATTTATTACAGGACATCCTGTATATTTCTGCGTGTTCACCAGAAGTTAAATACTTCTTACTGCATAGTGTATAATATGTAGTTGTACCTTAAGATATTTTTCATCAAACTCTTGGGAGGTTCCACAGCTTGTATATTTTTCGGTTGATTTAGAGGTTCCTACTAAACCTTATTTATAAATAGAACATAACAATTACAGATATGTAGACGAATTGCTGTACTGGTCGGGACGTCGTATGCGTCTAGACGAATTCTTACGTGGAGATTTGACCAGCGAAAGGCTTCCGACGACGTGGGTCAGCTCACACCAACTGGTTTATCAAGCAGACGACGGCGGACTGCTAGCTCTCAACACGTTCAACAACTCTCTAAGCGTGCTCGTTACGAACCACACTCTCGTAAGTATCTGCCCAAAGATTGTAAAACGGTAATATATTGTTTTGTAACAAGTCATTAATATATTATTTTAGTTACTTGCTAAAAATAAAGATGTTTGCTTGCATTTGAACACTGAATGTATTGACTATTATATATAGGCGTTATTATTATATTCGACAGTACATGTGCATCCCAGTAGACTTTTCCACCGCGCGAAAAACAGAGGGGGGGTTTGAGACTGTAATCATCTTCCTGCCCTTATCCCACTATAAGTGGGGTCGGCACAACATGCTGTAACATGATTTGGCTGTGTTTTTACGACCGGCCGCCTGCCTGACGTCAACTTACCTCAGTCGTATTTTACGACAACTCGGTAACAAAGAGGGTGGTCTATTCTACTTAAATGGATACCACACGGTGGGTCAACTTACCTTATTCGCCTTTAACGACACCTCGGTAAGAAATTAGGTTTATCTATTTCACTCAGCCGGATACCACACGGCGGGTCGACTTACCTTAGTCGCCTTTTACGACACCTCGGTAAGAAATGAGGGTGGCACTATTCTATTCAGCCGGATACCACACGGTTAGGATTGAGAATGTAATGCCAACATTATTATATAAGAACACCTTGAAATAAAGGAGCCGAAGAAAATTCATCGCAAATTGCTACGTAATAAAAATTCGAAATGTATCTTTCTTTTAGTTTCTTTTATATGCTTAAAACCAGGCCATCTAAAAAAGAGATCCATATAGTCCAAAATACCATTAAAGTCAACTAACTTTATAGTTTATTCCCTCCTTTACGATCTTACAAGGTCTGAACTCTATTAATCTAACCAGAGGCCTATTACGTGTATGTAGCATAACAAAAGTTGAAACTATCCGGTAAATCCATCTCGAATCTAGATCCGGCCTAAGTTCCAAAGTTCCGAACAAAGCAAATTCAATTTCCGTCCCGAATTACCTGTTCGAGCTGTACTAGCTGCGCCATTTAACCAGCATAGGAGCATAAGCTTGTCACTTTACGACCATGTTGACCATATGAGACATGAAAATGTAAATTACGTGCGTAATTTTATCTTACTCAACTGAAACAATTTAAATTACCAAATATAGTATTTGAAAGATTACAAACAAGATTGAAAACAATTGAATTTAAATATTTTTCATATAAAATGACTTTATAGTCGCTTTTATATACGTTCACAAATTGAGTTGATCAATTTGAATGTATCGTTATTTTGTGAGGTTTTTATTGGTAACTTAATGAAATAACAAAATCCTAAATATAACAGTAACAAGAACAAAGTTGATATTATTATGCAGCGTAAGTTTTGCAACAGCGCCTCACGAAATTATCTCATAAATTTTCCTTGGAACTAAGTCAGGTCAAAGTTCTGGACTTTGAAACAATGCAAATTCAATTTCGCACCTGAATTGCCAGGTAGGGCGGCATATTACGGTACCCGTAGACGACACGAGCGCTTGCCAACCACCATATGTTGCCACTTTTCCTGCATTGTTAGCGTGTTGCGAATATTTCACCGTCATAAACATTGATATTTAAAGTTAAACTGCAACTCGTGTATGGAGTCAATACCCCTAAAATAATATTACTGACTGGCCGGCGGCGCAGTGGGTTATCCGCGGGTCGCGGGTTCGATTCCTGCCGAGGGCTAACATTTTCTATAAACAATTTGTTGGTTCGTCGAGCTTGGGTGTATATTTGTATTTAATTGTATTTAGAATTATATATGTATATGTTTACCAGTTTTCCCTCACCCATAACACAAGCATTAGGTTACTTAGGTACTTTGGGGATGGACAACCGTGTTTGTAAGTGTCCCATATATTTTTATATTTATTTATTATATGTTTTATTTTATTTTTTATTTATTCTTTTATTTGCTGAATATGAGTACAAAGTTCTTAAGAGTTAAAATATATTTTACACGTTATAACGTACGTACACGTTATAGCATGTCTTACATATTCTGCCTTGCAGGCGTGCAAAGAGTAAATTATTATTGAATTAATACATTATAAAATTAAATCACTTAAAAAAAATAAAAATCAAATTAAATTAATGTGTCAGTTATATAAGCAAATGTCTAATCTAGATGTCATAAATTACAATCTGCCAGGTCCTGTCCGTTACTTCAGTACCGTTTCAATTCACTCTTCAACTCGGAACTATATCCATACCAAAAATTACATAGATAAGTTGCTTCGTTTGGGCGAAAAAGAACAAACCACAAACTCATTTTCACTTTTATAATGTTAAAAATGGAATGTTGTTTGTGAATAACTTTGAAACTCACCTTCCGAAATTAAACGAGTATTATATTAAACATTCATAGCTAGTAGTAGAATTCATAGTTATAAGATTTTAAATATATCATTACTATCTATATTGCTATCTATTAAAAAATTATGTAGTATATATTACCATAATTTCACTGTTAAGATACTGAATTACCCCGATTGCAAATTCATTAAGGGATTCATTATGGTTAAACTAACAAACGATAAAACGATAGGTCATATAATATTATTGTGGTATGAATTTACCCAGTATTTTTACTATAGTTTACTCATCACCCTCCTGCCCTAATCCCACTCTAAGTGGGGTCGGCACAACACACCGGGTGGTTGTCACATGATTTAGCTACGAATTTTACGACCGGCCGTCTGCCTGACATCAACTTACCTTAGTCGTATTTTACGACACCTCTGTAAGAAAGACGGTGGTCTATTATGCTTAACTGGATACCATACGGTGGGTCAACTTACCTTAGTCGCCTTTTACGACACCTCGGCAAGAAATGAGGGTGGTACTATTCTATTCAGCCGGATACCACATGGCGTTTACCAGTATTTTTACTAGAGTTTATTATTAAATTTTAGTATTTAAATAATTCGTATTTAAAAATGACAACTGTTTTTCCTTTATAGAGGCAGCTGAATGTACGCGGATACCTGTGCTCCCCAAACTTACGCTATGTGCTGTTCCAACACAACATCAAAGAGGTACCTATATCCTATGGCTTTAACCTGCCCTTTAATAAATTGCATTTTATTGAGAGTTTGAACTTTTATTGCCTATAAAATATTTATACTTTTACAGGTTTATCGACGGACTTTTACGGCGCACTACACTGTTTATGACGTCACAAATGAGTAAGTTACTATTTTTTTATATAGATTGGATTTTTAAAAATACTCCCCTTGTCTTATTCTAAATTTTCTTTTCCAAGGTCCGATGAATCGATTCGAAAATTTAACTTACTTAATAGCTTTCGTACAGAAACCAATATAACTCCAAACCAAATGTTAGTTCAATTTAATTCAATTTATAGACATCATAGCAAAATTATTTAATGTATATTCAAATACTTATTCGAAAACAATTTCTATAATGTATCTTTATTGTAATTATAAATATAAATATTTATATTTTTATATTTCATCACATACTTCAGTTATAGAAATAGGATGGTAGACTACTTTTACTGGTAATATAAGTGACTATGTGATATTGTGTTAATTGTCACAAAACCGCTAAAGGTTTTGAAGTCGTAAATAACGCTAATGTAATATGGCTAAAATGTAGTATGGTAAAATGTAATACAGGTTTTGGAGATTTAAATTACTTTAAAATATAAATGTAAGTTTTAAAAGAGCCGAAATTTTTATGAGAATCTTGATAACTTTATGTTAATAATAAACATTGTTTATTAAGATAACGCCCAAGCGTATAAAATTTAAAACTTTCATGATTTCATTGAAATTTATCGAGTAGTTTTCCGTGATATGCGCACCTCAGACCTCTAGAATTTTTTTAATATAGATTGCCCATAATCAATTAACACTTTAAACTTCTATTTGTGATAAATTTCGCACTAATTTTAGTATATGTAATATAGATAATAAATTAATTAAATAAATTGTCTACAATTCTTAATTCGTTTCGCGGGTTATAACTATATTTTCACATTACACACCTAAAATTACATTACAAACCATAAATTATAGACCTAAAATTGATTAAAAAAAATTATGATTACAATATGTACGTACTGCTTATACGTTATACGTTGTACGTACTGGATTCATTTTGATTTCAAATTTTTTGGTTTATAAATTTTATACAAACCTGTACCTTAAACTGGCCATGAGACCTTTTAAACATTTAGGTATGAGTATACCTTCACAAATTAAACCGCAAAAAAAGTCGCCCTCAATGCCTTAAATAGGGTTTCCACCGCCTTGTAGTATTACGTATAGTCTTTTTTTTTTTTTTACGTATAATCTTGTAATTTGAAACTCAATCGTGCATAGTAATTAATAACATCAGACTAGTATCGTAATTCAAACAAGCTCCGTTTAAAATGGAAATATGCTGTATATACCTGTCCCGTTGGCGCAGTGGGTAGTGACCCTGCCTTAAGCTCTGCGGGTCGCGGGTTCGATTCCCGCCTATTATAAATGAATGTGTTGGTCTTCGGGCCTGGGTGTATATTCGTATGTATTTAAAAAATATATAAGTATATATTCAACAGTTGTCTGTCTACCATAACACAAGTATTAAGTTAATTACTTTGGGAACGCACGACCGTGTGTATAAGTGTCCCATATATTTATTTGTTTATTATTATTTAAACAACTTATTTTTTAAGTTAGATATTTTAGAACTCTTCTACCAGCGTAATAATTTGATATAAATTTGCATTATCATGTAACACGTTTAGTAGTAGGTGTTCTTGAAGTATTTACATTAAACTATGTTTTCTCAAATACTTGTAGTCTGACAACCCTAAAACTGAAGCCACAGCGGAGGGCCCTTTTATTTCAATGGCCGGAAGGCAGTTCCGCTCCATTAACGAATGAAAACTGTAATCGTCAAAAATAACGCGCTATCGTTAAAACTTATCCGGCGCTTTTTTCCTACTTAAATTGTTTTTCAGCCTTAATTAAAAAATATAATTATATTTTAAAACTTTAAAGTTTTCTACTGCATTTTCTCCGCATTTGTTCATCATCGTCCTGCCCTTATCCCACCCTAAGTAGGGTCAGCACAACATGTTATAACCATGTTGTCACATGATTTGGCTACATATTTTACGACCGGTCGCCTGCCTGATATCAATTTATCTTAGTCGTATCGTCGTATTTTTCTAAACTCTATTGAGTTTGTCTACTTGTAGAAGTTGTCTAGTATTTTTTGAGCCCTATGCTTACAAACCCCAAGTATCTCGGAACAGACGATTTCCTACAACAACTTCCTTTGCAAAAACCGTTCATTGTTAACCTTCAACGTCACGTTCAACCATCCCCACCTCTGCCAAGAGTTCCATTAATTCTTCGTTCCCCATAAAAATCTAGTAACTAGTAAGTAAGTAAGAAGCGGCGTGTTACTATCCTACTGCTGAGAATAGGCCTCTTCTCTCCGTTTTTGGAGAGAAGGATTGCTCAATAGAATCCGCATTTGAGCAATCCTTCTCTCCAAAAACGGAGAGAAGAGGCTTATTCTCAGCAGTGGGATAGTAACAGGCCGCTACTTTACTTGAGTTTACTTTATGCAGGTTACCTGACAATGTTTTCCTTCGCTAAAAAGCATGCGATAAATTGCGAATATCAAGTAACACATAAGTTTTAACAGAAATACTCATGATAACCCGGGGTTTGTCACCGTAACCACATAGGAATAGATTATCCATGTCATAATACATAATTTTAAAAAAAGAATTAAAAATTACATAATTAAAAAGTTACACATATCTTCAGAATTCTCTAGAGATATGCAGGTTTCCTCACGATGTTTTCCTTCACCGAAAAGTGTGTGATAAATTGCAATTATCAATTAGACAAAAGTTTTAACAGAATAACTCATTGGTAGTCTGTCCGGGTTTGAACCCTTTTTGAAAGAGTCGCACGTTGTTACCGCTGGGCTACCACAGCTTCATAAAAAATATATCATATTCATGAAAATATAATGTAACTAAATGTATATTGTATATTGCTCCTTAGCCATCACATCCCGTTGTTCGGTGAAGGTCAGAGAAGCTGGGAGTGGCAGCACGCGGCGTGGCTTGGCACCGACGGTGCTCTACTCCTGGCTGCTGACAACGAGGTCCTCGCGAGGCCCGCGCCTCCAGCCCGCCGAGCACCTATATTCCGGCTTACCACCGACGCAAGTCCAGGAAGTGTGTACAACGGAGTATCAGATTGGTTATACCAAGGTACCGTATATCTAATATTTATTTTCATTTATTTAAATTAAAATGATTTCCGCCGTGATATAATCGTCTGAATAGAATAGACCACCTTGTTACCCGTCGTGGGGTTTATGGCTGAAAAGAATAGACCACGCTCTTTCTTACTGAAGTGACGTAAAAGTCGACTAAGGTAAGTTGACGTCAGGAAGGCGGCTGGTTGTAAAATACCTAGCCGAATCATGTGACATGTTTATAGCATGTTGTGCCGACCCAACTTAGAGTGGGATAAGGACAGGAGGATGATCATTTAAATTAAAGTAATTTCTATTTTTCTATTAAGGGTTAAGGTTAACCTTAATTTTTATGTCTATACCACACATATTTCTATGTTTATATAAAAAACATTTAGCTCATATCATTATTATGTAGTATCCATACTAATATTATAAATGTGAAATACTCTTCCTCTATGTTTCTGTCTGACCGTCTGTTATGTTTACAGGACTAAATTACTGAACGGAATTTTTAATATGTTTAGTCCGCTTAAATTGCTTTATTATAAAAGCAAAACAGACATACAGAAACAAAGACATGTAGATTTTTGCATTTATACTATTACCTATTATGTAATAATCGAATGTGAAGCAATAGCAGTAAAAAGTGATAATATTTGTCTATGTAAATAAAATCGTAGGAATAAATAAATCTAATAAAAAAAGGTAAAATATATCAATCCAGAGGAGGTGACGAAAACATCATCAGCAACATGGGGATCATCAGATGGCTCGTTCGTGATGTACGTCCAGTACGACGACAGCAAAGTTTCCGAGTTAAGGTTCCCGCACATATCCAACGGCATCGGCGGCGCTGGTGCATCCAGATCGGGCTTCCTGCTTCCAGCTCTCAACAGTAGTCTTCCTTCTGTCTTCCCTGATCACGTTACTGTGAGGTACCCCACGGTAAATATATGCTGTTAAAATTTTAATAAGACTCCATAGCTTAAAATAAAGTTATTTAACTATAAGCACTTTATACCTTGATTAGGGCTACCTACGATCCTTTGAAGGTCCAGATTCTAACTCGGTAAAGCTATTGATAGTGTTTAAACTTTAATTCGTAGTTACGATTTATCACGCGCTATTTGGTGAAAGAACACATCGTGAGGAAACATTTGCACTCTTAAGAGCCAGCCAACCGATCTGCATTGTAGCAGCATGATTTTCAAAAAGGAGAGAGGAGGCTTTTGCCTAGACCGATAAAAAAGAAACATGCCTATTTTAGAAATATAAATGAATATTTTAAAAATCAAGAAAACTTCATATAAAAATTCAGTGTCTCTCACCAGTCTCAATAGGATACTTTGTTTGAAGTATATCTACGTGATCCAATCAGAAACAGGTGATCTTAAAAAGAGCCAAAAATACTGAATGCGCTAAAAAGAGCCGTGTTTGTAGATCCCTACTATGGGACTAGGACTAGACCAGAAGACGTTAAAAGGATTGTAGGAAGCTAATTCTGTCACACATCCTCATTATTCTTGCGTAAATTGTCAAAGAAAGCAAACTTGGCAAAGAAAACGCTTTTTATATGGTGCCCAACGTAGGGACCAAATAATTTTCTCCTGTTTTAAAACTCATTATAATGTCCAAATAAACATTTCTAGCCTGGCAGTTCTATACCTCAAGCGAAGTTATCAATTGTAGCTGTTCAAAATCTTACATCGCCTCCGAGGTGGGAAGTCAAGCCTCCTAGTACGTTAGATGGAATGTAAGTAAGCAAGTGGATGTATAAAATGTCGCTTTTATTTTAATTGTCTTCGAGACATATCGATGGTGGAACCTCCCATAGTAACATACTAAATTAACGAAGGAGTACTAAAGTGAACTAGTAAACTAAAGTAACAACAGAGAACCAGGATGAAACAAAAACAATACTTAAAGTAAAATTAACACAAAAGTTGTAAGCATCCATCGCTTGAAGCTTGAAGAAAATGACTTTATCTGTACTAATCATATAAAATTCTTCTTGGTTTCAGGGAATATTATCTCATATCAGCCCAGTGGGTGGGCAAAGAAAATTCTCACATAGGTGTAGTTTGGATGAATCGTGCACAAAACCTTACCGTATACACTAGCTGTTATGGACCAAACTGGACCTGTACAGAGGTTTTTATTTTTATTTTTTAATTCCTAGCTATCGTATTAATAGCAGATCTGGATAGTGTATATTGGGCTTCATAAAAGGAATTTAGAATCTTTATAAATTACTTAAAACTGCGATACCTCAGCGGTAAGACTCTGCTGCTCTTTCGAGAGGGTCCCTCGTTCAAACCCCAAGGCACCAACGAGTTTTTCTGTTAAAACTCAGGTATCTTATTGTACATTGCAATTTAAAATAGGAAAACATCTTGAGGAAATCTGCACAGTTCTAGAAAATTCTGGGGATATATGTAACCTTTCAATCGGCATTGGAGCGGCGTGATGGATATTCAGCTTTCTAAAAACGGAAAGTGGAAGCTTATATCCAACAGTGGGATAGTCAGGCCAGTACTTTACCTTTAACCTTAACTTTACTTATAAACAACTTTTTCTTCTAGACTCATTCCGAGAAAGCGACAGACGAGCCCTGGCTAGAAGTTCACCAGCAGCCCGTCTATTCGGAAGATGGCAGCGCTTTTCTACTTCTAGCAGCAGTACAAGAAGGTGGTGGACAGTATTATACACATATAAAACACGTGGATGTGTTGCGCCAGCGTATAGCTGTGCTATCACACGGTAAAGTTGAAGTCGCTAAAATCCTGGCGTGGGATCAGGAAAATCACTTAGTTTATTATTTAGGTAAGTTTTATAGTATTTTACTTTCTTTATTTCGATTAATACATAGACAACTGCATAAATGTTCCAACAAACGCTACACAACTTTGAAATCACATTTGATAGTAGACTAAAATAAAAGGGAATGTAATGTTAAACTTATAATTACTCCTCCATACTATATTTAAAATTCGAAACTCTGTCTATTAAGCTTTCACAAATTATCTGGTAAATGTCAATGGTAATTTGTTACAATTAAAGCTTACTCATAGGCTATATACTGCCGTTTTTCTTTTGCGTAAAACTATAAAGTACGTAGCTGAAGGAATTTCGATGCTTAATTTTACGCAAATGACGTCGCGGTTACTCAAATATTTAATAAATTTCTTTCTGAGGGTTCTTGGTTAAAATAGTATTTTAATTTTTTTTTCTATTATATAGAAACTATGTATTATTTTCCTAGATTACCAAATCTCTAACTATATAATTTAAAATCATATTAAGAATTGTTGCTTTAACGAACTCAAATCGTTTATTAACAACGTTAAAAAACGCTTTTTAGCTTCGATTAACAAACATTATGTCCCAAATGACGTACAGTTCTATACTCTACAGGATCTGAGTACTAATAACAATATTTTTTTTATTTAAAAATGAATATTTTTATTTTTAAATATAGGTTATAACACACACCTATGAATACAGATAGACTTTAAAAATCTTATCATATTGAATTTTTATAAAAAAATCTATGTCTATCTAATCTAATTTATTAATGTTATAATTTTTTTTTATTGAAGGTTTTCGCTTCGAACACTTTTACCCCCTTAATTTTGGACCTGATATGACCGCGGACACTAACCGAATTAAGTATTTAAATTAATTGCTGCTGAGTGGTATCTATTGAAGTTGAATCACCAACTAACTAACCATACATTATATGTTTGTCCATCACTTATCTGTATTTGGATATATCTTGATATTTGTTTTAATAATAGTGTGTAAAAGCTTTGTAAGCTGCGAAGTATTGAATGTGTGTTGCGCATCTTTGAGTTTGATGCTTGCATACCTATATGGATCACACCGCAATGCATTACATAAATCAGACTGTTCGCATTTGTACTTTAATTAATAAATATTTACTATAAGGAAATCAGTCTTTAACAACAAAATAAAAATTGTAATAATACACAACAGTAGAGAATTTCTGCGAAACATTTTTCTGTTGCCGTTATATTTCGTTAAAGAATAGTAAATGTAATGTTATTTAAATTTTTCGGTTATAATTAAAATAGGTTTATTTTAATATAAAGATGGCAAAGGTCTGATTTATTTAGTCGTACGTCCACATGGATCGACGTTTCTTTTTTGTTTGTCATTATCGGTGTTTCATTATTTTGACCTAGACTTTGTCTGAACATCCAAAGCTATGCCGTCTTAAGTTTATCTGAACGTAACTTGTTTCCTTGTTAAATCCAGAACAAATGAGTATAGATTACCTTTACTGCCTTATTCGTATCGTTGTCGCTGCTATTACGTACTGCCTTTTAAAACTGTACAAACGTAAAACAACACGATTTTTTTAAGTTGCGTTGTGATCTGCATATATGTGTAAGCGCCGTTAGCCGTTATAAAGATTGTGAGTGCAGTATGATTTATGTATGTAGAATAGTGTAAAAAAACTTCAATTGATAATAGGTAGTGCAGAAAGACCGGGGCAAAGACAAGTTTTTGTTGTCCGAGATCCAAGTTATGGTGGAGGAAGCAATTCAGTCAGAGCACGTGCGGAACGCGAAGAGCCACGTTGCCTAACATGCGAACTCGCAGTATGGCCGGCTCGTTTGCATTACGCGAACTGTACGTTCTGGAACGCAATTTTCTCACCGGCTCGGCCAAAACTTGGAATAACACATTATGTTCTGGAATGTGGAGGGCCTGGTCCTCCTCTCGCCGGTCTTCATGACGCTAGAACTCATAAGTTAGAAAGAATATTATACGACACGAGGCCTTATAGGTTAGTATTGTTTATTTTCTTGAATCAAATACTTATTCAACTTAGGCTAAAACTATAAATATTTCATTAACATTTACCCTTTTTTATTTTAATTAATTAAATAGCTATTTATAATGAATCACTTATGTCCTTCCTATACATAGTTCGATCTAAATTTTTTTCTCTAATCTAGCTTTTTATCTTCCTTGATAAAGGTTTAGAACAAGACGTGGTATCCGGCTGAGTAGAATAGACCGCCCTCATTTTTTCCTGAGGTGTCGTAAAAGGCGACTTCCTAATGCAAGTTGACCCATCGTGTGGTATCCGGTTGAGTAGAATTGACCACCCTCTTTCTTACGGAGGTGTCGTAAAGTATATCTATGTTAGTTGATGTCATACAGGCCGGTCTTTAAATACGTAGCCAAATCAGCCAAATATGATAATATCTTTATAACGTGTTATGCCGTCCCCACTTAGAGTGGGATAAACGCAGGAGGATGATGATTGATAAAGGTTTAGAGCTTTTCCGGTGCTTAATCCGGTTATTAAAAATGGATTTTGATATTTTTTCCTTCGCTTTATTACTACATTTCAGTATCATTACCTTTAGGAATACATTATCTTTTGTATTAGTAGGAATGGAATGTATATTAATATTAAGTACATATTTATAATAATATTTTTAATTTTTAATTTTGTATGAGTATATGTATATTAATATATTGTCGGAATCTCGGAAACAGCACCAACGATTTTCATGAAATTCGGCATATTGAGTTCGGCATATAGGTTTAGCGGGCAAAAATTAGATCTAGCTTTTGTTTAAAAAATGTTTTTTACCATTGTCTTCGGGAAAATACTAAAATTTACGTTGAATTCAAAAGACAATTTTCGCTGTCGAACGTAAAGTCATGGTAGCTCATTTGAGGAACGGGCGGTCTAAAGAGGTGAAAATACCTAGGTTCGAGCCCCACATGCCCAAATTTAAAAAAAAAAATTCAATTTTCATTTTTCAATTATTTTTTTATATCTTAAAAAAAAATTACCGAGCTAGACTCGGTCACCCAGGTACTAATTTATTATGTTGTTCATGAAATGTTCACAGATCAGTACGATTACGTGAGTTGGCATTGCCCAGCCGTAGGTCATTCGACGTGCAGTTGAGTAGCGGGTCGAAGGCTCGCGTGCAGCTTTTTTTGCCACCGTCGTGGCGCGAAGAATTACGCGATGCTGCCTTTCCTGTACTTGTTCAAGTGTAAGACCAATATATTCATACATTTAATCTAACTATCACAAGGTAAGATAAGAGTAGGTTATATCCAGGTATCCCACTGATATCCAATAGCACGATAGGCTAGTGCAATGGTCGGCAAACTTAATAAGTAGTACACAAAATTAAACTAAATTTCATACTTATTAATATAAGTATTTATATAATAAATATTTATTAATGCGAACAATCCCTCTGAAAAGTTTGAGTAAGGTTTTTTTTTTGAAAATATTATTGCGCCTTCCAACTGCTAGAGCACAACATCTCAATAGGGTGATTGATGTTTTATACCTTGTCTCTGGGCCTCTGAATATTTGTGCCAGATCCGCATTTAAGGAGCCAGAGAGCCACATACGTCTCTAGAGCCGCACTTTGCTGACCACTGGACTAGTGGATAGCATTGAATTTGGTGGATATTGTATATAGTGGATATATTGTAGTCTATATTCAAATACATGAAATTACTCATTTGAAGTGAAAACAAAAAATAAAACTGAAAATTTTATGTAAGAAAAAAAAGAAAACGTGCCAATCACATGATTAAACATAGAAAATAATTAACATCAGACACATTTCTTACGCGTCCCATTTCTTTTAATTTGAGCTTATAAGGTTTTGAAAGTTTTAAATAGGTAATGTTATTTATAGGGACGGTCGACCCGGCAGTCAACAAGTGACCGACGAGTTTCTCCTAGACTGGGGCACGTACATGTCCTCACGTAACGACGTAGTTTACGTAAAATTAGACGTGGCAGGCGCGAGAGGTCTTCCCCGTGCTTTGCTACGCGGTCGCCTCGGCGGAGTCGAGGTGGCTGATCAATTGGCTGTTATTAGGTAAAAACGATCGTTACTTTTATTACATTTGTTAAGGGCCTTTTTCACAAATTACTGATAAAGGGTCGAATAGTTAACCGACAAATAAACTAAGTAGCAGATAAATGTATGTAAAAAGAGACTCTTAAAAGTAAAAATTAAAAAAAAAAAATCTAGGCCATTTTAAAATAGGTATTTGCTATGCAGCAGGTAAACCTGTTAACTTATGAGGGACCTTAAGTGCTGAATAAGCCTATCAGAATCCTGAGAAACGCAAAATTCCGAGATATGTGTCAGATATGTTCCGAATACGCTAACTGACAGTTTATTGGTAACTCGTGAAATAGGCCCTCAATTTTTTTACAACAACAACAATAATCAAATGTTATTAAAAGTATAGTATAATATTGTCAGCCAAGGTGTGCTGTCGTATCTAATAAAGCGTACATCAGTTATTTCTGTACTATAGAACGCTAAAATATTTGAAAATTCTTTCGGAATTTACGGAAATTCGAAAATTTGAAAGGACTAAATTTTTTCTGAAAAGTAACTAACATATTATTCAGAGAAGAAGCAAAAACTGCTAGAGCACAACATCTCAATAGGGTGATTGATGTTTTTAAAACTAGTCTCTGGGCCTCTGAATTCATTATAATATGTATATACCTATAACAACATTAAAGGGCTAGCCGTATAATTTTAATCCATATCTGAAGGTTTGGCCTCGATTCTAACGACCTTAGGAGATATCTTAAGATATCCTTACCTTTTACCTGAAGATTGAGTTTAGTAATTATACTTTACCGTCTTTTAGTTCCTGAAGTTTTTAAGATTCCCTTCCATTATATCTTGGGTATTCGGGTGTATTCAGTGAAGTAACTACTCTTAATAGAAAATCTCTCATAAAGCAAAGGCTCCTTTCGTTTTTCTTTACTGTAATGTAAATCGTTTCCTATTTTTCAGATATTTATTAGAAACATTTAAATTTTTGGACGTGACTCGGGTCGCGGTATGGGGCTGGGGATACGGCGGATACGTGACGGCGATGCTTCTGGGATCACAACAGTCCACTCTTAAGTGTGGTATTGCCGTTTCGCCGATAACTGATTGGTTATATTACAGTAAGTTCATTAATAAAATTATTTAGAAAACTATTAATTCTGTTTCGAGGTACCTAAACGTCTTCTGAGCCTAAATAAAAAAAATTAGTTAATTCAATGAAGAACGTTGACACTGGATATTATTTCCGTTTTGAGAATTCGCTTAATATATGCTTAGTATAATACTAATTATTCTTGCCAAAAAGGGGCCAATCCGTACGCAACTGCGTACCGTAAGATTGACCTAGACCTTTGACCTATAGGTGTGAGTGAGACAAAGCAAGGAATGTACGCGTTTCTGTCTGTGTAACAAGAGTAATGAACCATTATTAACAAAGCGTGTTCTGGTGAATTTCCCAGGTTTAAGGCTACATATTACGTTTTAAGGTTACATATTAAGATTAAGATTACATATTACGTTTTAAGGTTACATATTAAGTTTTTAAGTTGTACATTATTTAAATGCGATAGTTGAATACATCAAATAATGCCAATGTTCAATATGTACATACTTTCAAGTGAAAGGTTGAATAATTTAATTTCGTAAAATCGGCGACACTATCTTTGGTTATTGAAATAATTGTGCCGCTTAATAACATTGTTTCACATGTTTCCAGATGTTGCGTTCACGGAGCGCATTCTCGGCCAGCCGTCAGTGAACTACAAGGGTTACGTCGAAGCAGATGCTTCACAACGCGCTCACCACGTGCCCAGGCATGCGCTGTACCTTGTGCATGGCATGGCGGACATGAGTGCGCCCTACCCACACGCACTACAACTGGCCCGGGCGCTTACCGACGCAGGCGTGCTCTTTCGATATCAGGTGATTTAGCACACTCATATCGCCGAACTAGGGTGGTTGGTGTTTGAAAAGTTACTGTTACCGTTGAGAGCGTTATCATTTCATTGCTTAGTGCCTCAAGAACAAATTGTGCATGTAGATCTGAAACCTAGTCGATACTGGTCTTATAAGAAAGTTCAGGATTTCGCACCGACTGATAGAAAAATCAATGCTTGACAAAAAATACGAACTAAAGAATGAAAGAAAGAATGAAAAGATGTATTTTGTATGCATATATCCGTTAAAGTTTGTAATTGAAAAAAAAACTTTAAGTTTGTTGATCTTAAACTTTGTTAGAAAAGATGTCCGAGGTTAATAAGATGTAATTGGTAAATTCGATGGCACAGCTAATACAAGTAATCTAGTAACCCTTTCCATACTGCAATACTATTACGCTGATATTATGTTATTCATCATTTTTAATATCACACCACAATATTTAGTATGGTCAATAAACGATTTTGATATAGTTGGCAAATTTGAACAACATTGCTTTATTATTTTTTGGTTTTTGTTTTTGTATCTTAGGCCTACCTTGTATTGTGTATTGTATTGTGATGTGAGAACAAGCAAAGTTTTTTTTCTATTCTATTGTAATAAAAAGTTTCTATTGCAGGCTTACGCAGACGAAGGACACGATTTGAAAGGTGTCATCGAACACGTTTATCGATCTATGGAAGATTATCTCCGAGAATGCCTCTCTCTTGACCCTGAAGACACCAAGCTGCCTCCGCCAGATAGATAATTATATCACCCAATACGATCAAGAGTTTTAAGGAACAACATTCTATCATGTTTAGATTATATATTATATTTGTTATCATAAATATTATTGTGTAAATATGTAAATTTTATAGTTATTAAATTGTGTTCCTCATATTAAATTTAGGTTATGCCTTAGTTGAAGATGCTAGATAGAAAATTTTATATATTTTACCCAAATTTGCCTAAGAATCAACACTTTGACATATAGCAACTAACTTCTGCCCTCGACTTCGCACGCATTCGCGTTTAAAATGATATTATCTATTGCTCTATTTCGGAAAGCAAACAAATACATTTTCGCTATATTATAATAATAGTATAAATTCTCAGTTTCATCTTAACATGTCGTTTATTCAATTTAACGAATCTTTGTAATAATCACAAGTAAAAAAGAGATAGATATTTTAGCTCTCCTGCTCTAGCATATTAAATCTATGAATTTAAAATGCTTAGTTCTGTTTAAGTTATGTATATATATCATAACAAGTAAATTAAAAATATTTCTAATTATTAATCAATCCCAAGAAATTTTTTTGAATGACAATCACACGTGTACTATTATTATTTTGAATCAAGAAATATTTTTTTCGTCGATTATTGGTTCTTGGGCGTAATTTGTATGTGTTAGGTATAAACACTTTAAGAAATGAATGTATCAGTAATAAATTTTATAAAATAGAGGAGACGAGGTCTGTCTGTATATTGAAGAAATACATTAGCATCATTACAAACCGATGGTATTCAGTTTCTTCTAAAATAAATTGACACCTTATTTTTAATTTCAATAACACATCAAAAGCGAAAATATGTCCTGCAGCTCGTGAACAGCCCGACACGATAAGGGTTAGATACCATAAAAATACCTATTTACAAACATGAATTGGTCTCTAATAAAGTATATTTATTTATATATTATATAGCTCATTTAAAAGAAATAAATCGTCATAGATTACATTCGTCACATTCATCATAAATGTTTGGGACAATTAGTATCGTTCATGTTTTAATAAGTCCTTCAGATATTAATAGTATAAAATCAGAATAAACTATCAGTATGAGGACACGATATTAGCCGATATTATCAACATACAAATTTATGTTACGCTGTGCACACATTTGTTCGTCATTTACCTCAATTCCATAAGTATAAGATGCTTTGAGGACTTATGCTTATCAGTTGATCATTACATATTTTAAATATGGCGTCTAAAATAACCCACGAAGCCTTGTGCTCATGTAATAATGTGCATTTTGGAGAAAATCAACATTGAAGCCAACATCAAATAAACACACTTGCGGCTTTGATGTTGGCGAAATATAACAATATTGGTATTTCGTAGTAACCGTGGCAAAGTGGCAGATAATTTGAAGTTTTAACGACGTATAACGGTTAATGGTTACTTGTTTATTTAAACTATTTTTCAATTATTCGCTCCAATTTTTTTGATAATGATTTTTTTTTATTGTTGTAATATTTAGTGCTGGAAATACGAGTAAGACCAAAAAAAACTTACCGGGCGTAGTTCAGATCACATTACAGAACCGTAGAACACTGTGTATCATATCGAAGGTACAAACATAAATACAAATAAAATTGCGGCCATCTGCTAGTGTGTAAATTAATCATCTTATGACTATTATAAAGAATTCAAAATATTATAATATTATATTATAGTAATAGTTTCCATAGGTACTACAAAAACCGGTCTAAATAAAATTGCTTCGCAACCTTTTCCTTGATCTTGTGTATATCTATTTACACTTTAGGCTAGATAAATCGCGATTTTGAATTTATTTACATTAAAACATTCTAAATATTTATTATTTTTGTAACTAATATGGTTTTGAATACTATCAGAATAGATCTATGTAGATCTATTCTGTATCTTTTGAATATCAAATAATTTATTAGAATAAAAATCAAAAACCTTTATACAGGTTTATTTGAGAGCCACTCCGAATTTGCTAATTCACTTGTACAATTAATAAACTGTACTAAGCTAACTCACTTGTACAATTAATAAACTGTACTAAGCTAACTCACTTGTACAATTAATAAACTGTACTAAGCTAACTCACTTGTACAATTAATAAACTGTACTAAGCTAATTCACTTGTACAATTAATAAAAACTTAAAAACTTTTACTTTAAATAAAAATAATTATACTGTGGACACCTCAGCATCTTTGCAATTACATGACATATATGATATATATTTGTTTATATTTAATTGCAGATTGGTCACTCTGTAATAAAAGGGATTCTTTTATTTTAACCACCTTAAATAATAAATGTCTGATGACTGATTGCGACAAATGGACAACAGTATTATAATAAGTATATAAATTAATATGTTTCAACATAAATTCACCACACAACCATTGCAAAACGTGAGCTTGCTCGGCGCATGTTCATTAACAGTGTAATTCATCGATTGAAGATCCTATGAAATCAATAACGCCTAAATAATTCTTTCGTTTAGAGTTATTAGAGTCAATTGTTATATCGCCTGATCGCCAGAGCTTCGTTGACAGGGTGTATCGTGGGCATTCATGTTAGCAAAAGGGGACACAACAGACATAGCTTTCTCCAATTATCCCAATTATTAATTTATTATCACGCAATTAAACACTTATAAGATTGAAACAACTTGCATAACAGTTAAGTGAAACAAAGATCATAGCAATCTGCAACTGAAATTATGACTCAAAGCAGACGAAATCTCATTAGAAATTATGAGCAGATTACTGTGAGAGTGCTTTTATTCTTGTGTTGTTAATATATTCATAGCGATACGAGCTTTACTTCTTAGGCTTTACTGTAGCCCTTTCTATTTCTATATTTCCATCTATATTATTCAATGTTACCGTTTCAGATTATACTATTGATATGGACTACCCCATTTCATGACTCTTATACAATAACTTTTTTCATAGTGTGTAAAGTATATTTCATAGAAAAAAAAATGAGGAGCTTATCATTTAGGGAAATCTACTAGGCCTATTAAAATAGCAGTTTTCTTTGACATATGAAAAATTTTTAACGTTACTTTTTATACAGTTATAGCAATGTTATAAGTACCTCACACGAACTTATTGATAAATTAATTAAAATAGATTTAATTATATGTGTAATCAAAAGTGTCGTATTGTAATGTTTAGAAATGAAGTGACCTTGATCATCCCTGATCCTCAGCTGCTTTTGCTCCATTAAAATCATCTCTGATGTTTCTTCTTAGACGATAAGTCAAATGTTTGTTATAATATTATCAGTAATAATTAATAGCATTAACTTCTCTATAAATTTTTATTACAACAATGTCTTTATAATGAACTTAAGTGGCAAATTGCTGACGTAATTGTGAATTAAATTGAGACAGCTACTTTAACACAAAAATAGCCATTACGTATAAGTAAAGCCATTATCGTATCTAATTGCAAATAAATCAGTCTACGGAATAACTAAATAGTGAGCTTGAACTCTAGAAAATTCATGTCCACCGAAACTCGTGGATTATATAATAATATTGACGATTTTACAAATAATCTTATCTTAGAAAATTTAACTCGGGTATGTATCTAATATCTCTGTATTACTTTACTGCTATGCGCCTAAACAAAACTTTGCTAATATATCTAATTAAGAAGTATGTACAAAGTAGACTAAACGAGCTAGATATCGCCTTCACGTTATAGGCAGTCGAAAATCAATATATTATAATGAATCATTATTCAATTTTTAGAAAATCACACCTTAAATGTACACATCAAATATATTTTAAAATAATAACAGAGAATAGTAGAGTCGTCCGCTGTGTTAAGTGTGTTTTGCCACAAGCGTGCTTATTGTATATTGATAAAAAAATATAATCGGATGAGCCGTCAGTCGATTAGAATATAACCCATCGTTGGCCACTTCTGATCGTAGCACTTTGTTCAACATTTTTCGACTTGTAATATCTCTCGGCTATCGACTGAATCCAGCAAGTTCCTGAGAGTTATTTGAGGACATTTTTTATACTAACCAAAATTAGGTACTCAATAATGCACGCGACAGATTATTCTGACTTAACAGGGCAGGCGCCGGAATTTTATATCAAGAACCAAAAAAATAAAATAAAATCGAACAATTATTTTTATTTAGTCAATTAAGTACTATTAATCATTAGAAATTGGGGAAAAACATGTAGTTGTTATTCACTTCACTTAACTGACGTAAGTAAGTAATTTGTTGTTGTTGTATAGAAATAATTGTCAGACGATATTTGTTAAGTGTTATCGGATACCTGCATAGACGCATATCGTACATTCCATGTTTGTAAAGACTGCCAATTTGGTCTAAATTTTACAATTAAAATAACTATGATATGTCGATGACGTTAATTTCAATCGCCGTTATGGTCTTAAGGTTGCTGTGATTCTTCTATTGCAAAATTTTATCGATATTATATTGGATTATTAATAAAAATTATATCTGCATCTGATATACGTAGGGCCTAGTCAAATCGAATTCGTTGTAAGTATTAAATATTAATTCTAAGATAAACAATAATTTAATACTTTTGAAATTCTTCCATGATTAAAGTATAAATTGCTTCGCCCAAACATTGTATAACAAACCTAGACAATATATTAAGGGCTATGTATACATCACAGAACATGAAATTTTATTATAAAATGAGAGAGTTCAGAAACCGGGTGCTTTAAATTTTACATCATGTTGTTCATTTCTTTAGCAAAAATTCTAGTTATACAAAATTATAATAAGTTTATATACGTCATACTGAAATACGTATGAAATACGTGGTCCGAATTGGAAATATGGCAAATAGAAATCGGCGGCGCGGTTACATCGATCGCGGACGAAAACCTCCGAGATGATACGAACCGTTAAATCGTATATTTGAGTTAATTGAACCCCATAAAATTAAAAAAAATCATAAATTAAATAAACTTACTGCAAATAACACCAATTTAGTCTAGTTAACTATATCAAATAAAGTTTATTATAAATTACAGCATTAAAATCGATTTACTTGATTGTTTGCACGCCGCTTCTATGGTCATTTATTATTTTGTAATTATATACCTTTAGTCTTCCAGTGTAGCGAAAGCTTCCGATACCATAGATAAATACTCTTTGGGGCAAGAAAGTAGAAACTATGTGATGACTATGTCAATTATTTCCTTATCTCAACTCTGAACAGCTATGTGATTTTTCATTTGGTACGATGTTTCTCTAATAAATTAGTTTAGATTTTTGTCCTAGTTTCCTCAGATTCAATGAATGTGGTATAATATGGATCAGTAATGCGTCTTTAGAATCCTTCTGCTGAAACTGAGCTATACTCGACACATTAAAATGTTTTAATACTAAAAAACGGTAAATGGTATTAATTATTAATGTGTAGAATGTAGTTAGGTTGCCCTGCAGTGTAGTGTCCGCCTTCGTAACTATAGAGTGTCGCGGATTGCTCCTTAGCATTTAGATCGATGGCATGTGCTATATTGAATACAATAATAAGTATGCATGGTTTTTTTACCAACCGTTTTTCTATACAAGAGTTGTTACTATTACTAAACACAATTCTTAGGGGACTATCCGTGGTTTTTATATCTGCAGAGAATGTGTCAGTCCATATTCTAGGAAGTTACATTAATTTAT
This sequence comes from Morpho achilles, assembly GCA_947086495.1. NCBI lineage: Eukaryota > Metazoa > Arthropoda > Insecta > Lepidoptera > Nymphalidae > Morpho > Morpho achilles. The sequence goes on along the minus strand of CAMTZB010000007.1, from coordinate 8,226,032 downwards.
CAAACCCAGCTATTGTTTTAAATTCAATTATTTTTAATTACATGGTGACTACTAATAATATCGTTTGATTCGTAATTTGTTAAATCAATCATATTTTTACTATCTTGGTAAATATTTTCATTACTGTTAATTTCGGTTTTAAAATATGCTTAAATAAATTTATTGTATTCAGTAACGCACCGTTTGATGGACCTAGTGAAAATAATGTTCTACGTTGTTGTTAATCAGTGTTATAAATCTAATCGTCTCGTTTAAGAGTTACAGTGTTGTATAGATCAGTATTTTTATTTGTAAATTCTGAAATTATTCTGTTATTAATGTAAAATTTCTTTGAATAAATAAAATTTTCATAATCGTTCATGAGGCCGTTTTATTTTACGACTTTGTATTTATTTGAACTAAAATGGTGAGCTTATATAATTATTTATCACATAAGCTGTCCTGAAGACTACTGGAACCAGATTTTTTGTGACTCCTGCTCCACATTTCAACGCTTCGAAAATATCTTTCTAAATGCTCATCTCTTGATGTGATATCTGAAAGACTTGAAAATACGTCACTTGTAGTATTGCTGAAAGCTCCATCAGAGTTACAATTAGATTGAGAAACGTTTCGCATGAGTTCATAGTGCGAAAAGTTCATAGAAATTAAAGACGAATTATCAACGTCGGCCATGTTCACGCTAGGTCGAGCGAGACTGTTTATAAACATATTGTCTGTTCTACCTCTCTCTGGACTTGTATGAGCGGTGTTTGGTATAAATTCCCCAGTCACTAGTTTACTTTTTTTCAACCTTCCTAACGCCAAGTCCAGGGACTTCACTGCTTCGTTCACATTAAACGATTTCCGTTTAGCGGGTTCGCATCTGAGCTTCTTTGGTTGCGCACTGCAATGTGACTTCGCTTTATTTATCAAATTCTTATCATTAGATATTTCATTAACATTATTTTCCATGGCAAGTGACTAGATAATTTAGAAATCTGATCGAGTGAAATACTGTAGCGTTTTGAAATACTAGACAAATATATACGTCAATTCAGGCATCACATTTGACAACAGTTTTTACCTGTTTATATGTAGCCAGTGTTTGATGTACATTCACATTAGGTACATTAAATACCTAGTTTAGATCCCTTTATATCAGAATATTATTGTCAGATATTTGCAGTAGTTAACGACTCATTCTAATATATACAAAAAATTTATAATTGATCGAATAATTTAATTGTGGATTCTATACTTGGTATAAGCATCTTTGTATAGTATAAAGCATGTTTCTCCGCCTGTAGGATCATATTTAGCCACATTTTACCATAAAAATATATTTTAATAAAACAGAAAGCTGGAATAGATTAATTTTATAATAGACGTTAACAATATTTCATATTTCTGCTTAGGTGCTGCAGTAGGCGTTAGGTACCAGCTCGTCTTTCACTTAATATCACATTGACGGAATAATAAATAAAAGCTTTAAAAAAATTTCCATGTCCCTACTTTTAACCGTTGAGAAGTTCCCACACCTGGGGCCGATTCTGGCAGCAGCATCAGGTCATGTATATCATAAACAAAAGTGCAAAGTTGTGAAATGTGAACCAGTACGTAAAATTTCAGCTCAATCGGACACCGGGAAGTGGGTCAAATTTGACATGTAAAATTCCACCTCCACATACAAGGCAAGTTCAATAAAAACTTTAAAAAAGGCATGTATATACTTAAAAAGGCATATAAAACAAAGTCCACATAAACTGAAATATTTTAATACAATCGTTGTGATAATTATTTGATAAACAGTGGTAATTTATGTTACCAGTACGAGAAACAAAAATTACGGAAATTCGTTAAGCAAGTTCTTCGTTATAAAAATAATATTAGTTGTACGTGCGTCATCTATTGTACAGTACCCATATTACGTACAGTTTCATTTTGTATCAGCCTTCAAATATATTAGCCATATCTAAAGAACACACTAGATGGCAGTGTGGATACTTAAATCAACACTAGATGTCGATAGTTGTTTAAAAAATAGGCCCCTGATAATTTTTCCTGTTTTATTTTTAGTTGTTACTTAATAATGCTATAATAGGCCAGTCTTAATTTTTTATTTGTGTAAGTATTGTGTTGATTATTTATATAAGGAGAAAATTTAATTGTGCAGACGTCATGCAATCCACCAATCCGACGAAATTGACCATTGAAATAAGGTTGACATAGTGTTACCCATAGATTACTAACTATAAAATAGATGGTTGAGATTCATACATTGGCGCGAGCCTATTTTCGGTGGTATGGGGGGGGGGGTGCAAAGTAGCACTATAGCTACTAACATTCTCATTCATAAAAAACTATCTGCCTCTCACCCGTTTCATTCATAAAAACGGATTTAGTCTCAGCTCTGACTCTTTCTCACATATGGAGTAGTAATATATATAACGTAAGACGTAAAATCGTAGTAAAATTAGTGATGTCAAAAGATGATTATCGATTCGCACACCGCTCTTACCGATTTTTGGATAAACGCTTTTTCTATTGCATATTAATAATGATTTTTTAATATTAATAAAACAAAATATTTAAGGAACTTCTTTATTAAGACTTTTACTGCAATAAAAAAATATATATACAACAACCGTTTTGCATTTCTAAGTGCATGCTTCTTAAAAAAACGTTTTTCTTAAACACGCTAAAAGTACAACTTCAAAAATTATTGCTATTTTTAAATAGGAAACAGGAACAGCAAGCTGATTAAAAATTATCCAATCAGAGCTTTCACAGGCCTCAAACTATCTTGAAAATGTAGAAATTGTAATTTAAATTATTATATATTATTATTAAACAAAATTAATTTAAAATATTCACTCGAAAACAAATGTATAAGATTAGTATTTGAAACAATAGATGCTTTCGTTTTTACCGTTTAAGTATTTAGGAAAAAACATTATACTTAAAAGGAGTGTACTTGATGGTAAATTATAAATATTTCTTTTATATTTAAGTCTTTTTTAGATATATTAGTAGTAGTTTTATAGAATATTAGTGGTTTTTATCTCTAAGTATAATATTTTCCATCATATCAGTTTACACTTCGGATTTATACATATAAAGTAAGAATTAAATTGTGAAATTTTGCCATATTTAATGTGCCATTTGATATCAAGCTTTTCGATGAAAGAAAATATCATGAGTAACTATACTCCATGGGTTAAATATTAGCTTAATGTAAACATGTCAAAACAGGTACTTTATAGTAGGCATTATCTGCCTAGTATAAAGTATCTTTTTTATTACAACACATGATACTAATATTAAATGTTATTTATATTTCTTTCAAAGAATTTAAAATTATTGATAGTATTCGCACCACTTAATAAGTTTCAATATGGTATGATTGCTATCAATAATTTTACAAACTTTGAAACAAATAAATAAGAATATTATGTAATATCCACTTTTAAGAACCCAAACATAAAGGTATTATAAAATTTTTAAAGAAAACGATGGACAATATCAAAGACACAAAAATACTACACATTTAAGTATCACAGAGTGAAACTCATAGAATATTGATATTATGTTACGTCGGCTAATCTAATGCAATTACTATTTTAGGTAGTTCACTTGGCTAATTTGTATCTGCTGAAATTCATTAAATTATATATTGCTGTTTTGCTATACTAAATATATAAATATTTAATTTCAGAAAATAACAATCAATTTATGAAAATTACTTTTATAAATATTGGAGATATTCTTTGGACCACTGCAGTTGAATTCCAATTTCTTCATTTGTTAATAATATTATTGTAATGACATATTTGTCACTCCTGAATCACATGGTTTTGTTTGTTTACATCTTGTTACGTTTTTATACTTATGGAGTATGTATACTAAAATACTAATATTGTTAAATATGAAAACTGTATCACTTTTTAAATGTTAATAATAGTAATATTAGTTAGTTACTTTTGCCTCATGTATCATAGATCTATAACTTTACTTGCGATATAATTTTCCATTTCCATTATCGTTTTTCAAGTATCTGTAGTACTGTGAATTCTCCTTAACATTAATACACCATTGTCTAACTCGCATTATGATAACGAATATGCAAAAAAACTTTTAAGAAATCATATTTATGATTAACGCAAGTTAACCAAGAATTATAGTTTTTTAAGTTATATACATTTTTGACTAATTAACACTTTACATGCCATATAATGCCATTCCAAAGATATAAGTTTTTGTGATGGATAATATAATTTTAACTAGATCAAATCTTTCAGTTTTATTAGACAATAAAACTGAAAGATTTTTCAAAAGATCAATTTTTTACTTTCGACGAGTGTGGACGTATACATTGTTTCGGCAAATTAATAAAATCAATATACATTTTTTAAATTAATATAATAGTGTTAAGTACCTAAGTGTTAAAGTTTAAATTCAAGTAGCTATATTTGTAAACATTAACATTGTGTAATATTTTTATTGACATCATTGGTCCTAGCAGTCACGTTCATTGACCGCCATGAATTGCGCCGCTTGCAATAATAATATCCGCGGTGTGGATTACTTGGAGTGCAATAATTGTGCCTTGAATTATCACACCGAATGTGTGAATACCCCTGTCGCTCTGGACTGGTTATGTCCCGTTTGCACATCTAGACTGCCGAAGAAGGATAACACTAACAGAGCTATTCTACCAGCAACTCCGACTGGGACTGGCACCTCAAGTCATGTTTCGCAGCGAAAGAAACGCATTATTGCAGATGTGGACAGTTCAGGCACGTCAGGTATGTTGGTATCCCTCGAGGATGTTCGGGAAATTTTGCGCGAGGAACTCAAGACCCAAGAAAATCGCTTAGGCAAGAGAATAGAAGATCTAAGCTCTCAGATTAACGACTTCAAGGGTTCCATGGATTTTCTCAACGAGCAGTTCGAAAAATTACGCACCGACAATAAAAATCAAGCTTTAAGTATTGGCAACTTAAAAAAGGAAAATGAAAGCCTAAAAGAAACTTTCACTGGCCTCGTCACTAGGCTGAACCAAATAGACCAACTATCAAGAGCTCCGAATCTAGAAATCCAGTGCTTACCGGAGAATAAGTCAGAAAACTTGATTACTGTGGCACAACAAATAGGTCGGGTTGTAAATTGCCCTATCAACGACAGCGACATCCATTATTGTTCGAGAGTGGCAAAATTAAATTCCCAAAGTTCCAGGCCGCGAAACGTATTGGTTAAATTTAGTCACCCACGGCTGCGAGATACCATATTAGCAGCAGTAATTAATTTCAATAAAAAACACCCAGAGAATAAACTGAACACCAGTCACCTCGGAATAGGTGGAGACAAGAAGTCAGCAGTTTATGTAGTTGAGAACTTGTCTCCAGAAAACAAATTCTTACATGCTGCAGCCCGAAGTCGCGCCAAGGAATTAAACTACAAATACGTATGGGTACGTGCTGGTCGGATCTTTATGAGGAAAACGGAAACTTCTGGTTTTGTTTTCGTGCGAAATATGGATACCTTAAACAAACTTTGTTAATATAATTTTTTTATTTTTTTATTTTTTATTATGGGTTGTACTAGGATTAACATTTTTGTATCATTACATTCTCGTCTAATAACTTAAGTATTTATTATTAAAATTTTAGAGGTTTAAAATTGAAGACGGAAGCGTTTTATAATAATATTTTAAATTGTAACTATAGTATAATAGTCTTAAGCGATACATGGTTAAACTCCTCGGTATACGATAATGAGTTATTTTGCGCACGCTACACTGTTTACAGAAGAGACCGGGAGACTAGTGGCTTTCACTCTAAAAAAGAAGGAGGGGGTGTCCTTATAGCTGTCAATAAAGACTTAGAATCTTGCCGAGAAAAACACCTAGAAAGTAAATGTGAAGACTTATGGGTATCTATAAATTTTCCCACAGACAAAACCCGGGATAAACTATATGTATGTGGCGTTTATTTACCGTCGCCCCTTTAAAAATACATTCTTGATAATTTTGTCGATAATACTAACTTAAATCTTCATAATTATAAAAACACACTTATTATCGGGGACTTTTCGAATATAAGTTGGAACAAAAACAACGAGTCAGCAACGATTTCTCATATTACGAGTATCAGCACTTGTGTAAATACATTGTTAGATTTTATAACTTTACACGATTTTAAACAATATAATTATGTAATCAACCACAAAGTAAAGATTTTAGATTTGATTATTGCTAACGTACGTATCGATAAGGTATTCCCCAGTTCTATATGTTTAAGTCCCGTAGACCCGTATCATCCACCTCTTGAATTATATGTGTCAAGTTTTTGCAATTCCAGAAAGCTAACAACCTGTCCTATTGCCAGAAAAAACTTTTTTAAATCTGATTATGAAAAGATAACAACATATCTCAGTGAAATCGTGTGGGAGGAGGAACTAACTCCGTTTATGTCGGTCGATGATATGACAGAAACTTTCTACACCAAAATCAGAGAATCAATATCTTAATTTGTTCCCATGTGTAGAATGAAATCTGATAAAAATCCTTCATGGTTTTCAAAATCCTTACAGAAAACCATACGAGAAAAGGAAAAATACAGAAAATTGTTCTTAAAATACGGTAATCCTTTGGATAAAATAACATTAAACACCTTAAATTTAAAAAAAAATAATTAAGTTTACAATATTGTTACATTTCATATTTAATAATTTTTTTATATAATATTTTATTTAGTAATATATTTAAATAATGTACGCGTCCCTATCACATGCCGTGGTAACCTATAATTAAGACTACATTTAATTGTATAGTTTATAGAGTATTTTATAGTACTATTAATGTAAGTCTTGTTGGTTATCCTAATAAATAAATAAATAAATAAATAGCGTAATTATAAAAATTTCACAATTTAAATAATCCTGTTTTGAAAATATATTACTCCCAGGATTGCTCAGGTTTTTAGTTTTGCTACACAAGTAAAAACACGTGTTTTGAATAGGAATAAATGGTGTTAATGTTAAAATACACAATTTTTAGCAGCAATACAGGCAGAACTCATAATTCATAAGCCCGTCGTTTAAGCAAACTAGCAATTAAACTAGCAACTAAGCAATTGTTATTCATTTTCCTTAGTAATGAAAATTTTAAACCCATTCATCTCAAAATATGAGTTTTGAGTTGTACCGCTATTGCTGCACATGACCGATATATCAATATACTGAACCGGTAATATGATATGGCTTGGGTCTGGAAAATATTTCTGATGGAATACAAGGTACTATAACTATCAAACAATAATATTAACCAATAATGTTTTAAAAAATGAAACCAAATTATGATCCGTTCTAGTGTGCTAGAGCCCCCTTATCCACGGATTTGAGAAAAAATCCATTTGGTCCTAGTTAAGAAGTTTCAAACTTCATAATGTTTGTCAATTATACTAATATGAATACTATTTTGAAGACACAACCTTCTCTTGAGTCTCTATCATTGAAGCGGACTTTTACAGCCTTATTCCAAAATTCCGAATGGTTCAGGCGGCAAAATAAATTGTTAGTGAATAAAAGCATTCGCGCTGTGAAAATGTTATTACTAATGTCAATAAATGAGGCTAAATAATTATGATTCGACTGAAGCTCTTCATATAAGTTCATCTGCATCATCAGGCTCGTGGACACTTCCCGGCGGAAGAGTTTGCAGCATATTTAGCCTGTAATAAATAAGTAATTCTTAAATAATGTATAGATAGAACATTAGTTTGCAAAGGTAGTCTTACAGACAATCTTGGCATTGATATCCCCTGAGTAGAATAGACCACCCTCATTTCTTACCTAGGTGTCGCGAAAACCGATTAAGGTAAGTTGACGTCGGGCAGGCGGCCGGTCGTAAGATACCAAATCATGTGATAACATGTTTAAAACATGTTGTGCCTACCCCATTTAGAGTGGGATAAGGGTAGGAGAATGATGCATTGACAAATAACAGAGATTTTAAATTTTAAAAATATATTTTTAGCTTCTACTGGTCTTAAATAGTGTCTGGAAAATATTTTTTACGTGTCTATAACTTTGTCTACAGTTAAATTTTAAGTATAGAATAGATATTATGCTTTCCAAATACTGAATTGTATGTGACAATTAAGAAGCATATGTAACAAAGTTCCAATGATCATCACTAATATGTCTTTTAAGCTATTCTTATATCACACACTTTTTTGCATCACTATAATAGAGGAAAAATTGTACCAAACATTTTTTGTTATATCTCAAACGGATTAGGCAGTTAGCCCATTAGACATATAAGCTTCAGTTTTAATTGAAAGTGAAATGGACAGACTGACATAATTTACATCAAATATTTACTTGCCTTCATCTAGTCAAATCAATTGACCTAATCATGTGCTTCATCCCATAAAGCATCAACAGCATATAGCCCTTAGACGTCATCCCAATGAGTACTCTCTTTGGCAATGACCAGGTTCATCTGAAAATTATTGCAAAAACATTTTAATAAATATGGAACAAGGTGTGATAGCTCAGCGGTGAGGCCGTGCGTACTCTGTAAAGACGATCATGGGTTTATACCCCGCGCAGGCACATGTCTAATTGACAATTGCAATTTATGACACGCTTTTCGGTGAAGGATAATATGGTAAGGAAATCCGCATACTTCTAGCGAATTCTAGGGATATGCGTAACCTACCAATCCGCATTGGAGAAACGCGATGGTAGGTCTTTGCTGCAATACTTCTCTCCAAAAAACGGATAGAGGAAGCTTATGGTTCCCACTGCTGGGGTGGATAACAGGCCGTTACTTTAAACCTACACATGCCAATTTTTGTGTTAACAAACAAAAATTATTTATATTTGAAACATTTTAACTCACTTGAAGAACATCAGCCATTGTATCAGATATTAATGAATTCATTAGCAACAGTAGCAGTGCCTTGACCAGACAGTTACTCAGACAAAAAATCGAGTTGAAATGTGCATAACTAAATGGGATAGTATGTTAAAGTATCTTGAACAAATAACTTTCTGTTAAATAATTAAAGTATGTCTATAATCCATATTGTCTGTCGCAGAAAGAATAAAAACTATTCAGAAATAACCACTTAAAACATAGAATATAACTGATATTGGGTATGACATATGATATACAACACTTCAATAAAGCATACACAATAAATGCAAGCGTTTTACCTGAAAATAAAACGTATATTAAAATACTTGCCGGATCCGAAGTCTAATATAATGTTGAGATAGACCATTGCTTTCTGTTGTTCTGGATCCAATCTGCTGCTGGTGAGTCCAGGTGTTAGTGACTCGCCCAAGCCCATCGTCTGCCGCCCTAACTGGGGACCTTCGGGTGTTCCGAACGGAGTACATCGGACACCTGGCTTACAGGTCCCCGAGGCGGTCGGTGCATCTGGTGCTCCCGATGCACCGGTTAGCGGAGGGGGGCTTCTCTTTCGAGGGGCCCCTACCTGGAGGTGTTTATTCTCTGGGATCATAGCTGTCGGCGGGATGGGGGCAAAATGTACAATGATACCCTATCCTTGCCATCGGCAGCGTGGTGGAGCACACAGGTCGTTTTAGTCGGTGCGAGTCCGACATAATCGCCGCCTGTCCCCGTCGGGCGGCGGTACCCATAAGGGGTTTTTTCCTGTATAATAAAAAAAAAAAAAGACCATTGCTTTCACTTCCTTTTTCTGTCTCTTTTCCTCCTTAGTAGTGAATACTATCCTTCCTTGTCTACTGCCACCACCAGGTAGGGGGGATGTTTCGAGGTGGGCCTCGAAACTTTATTCGTCATTGCACTTGTTGTTTTGGTACACCAGGCAGGATTTTAAAATATTAGACTTCGGATCAGGTAAGTATTTTAATATACGTTTTATTTTCAGGTAAAACGCTTGCATTAAAATACTGTACCGTGATCCGAAGTCTAATATAATGTTGAGAGATTTTTGCTATCGCCTGGTGGTGGTTAAAACGTCAATGTGATCAAGTAAATAATAATTTCTACATTTGTTAGATAACAAAGACGGACGAGTATGCTGACAATAAAATAAAAGAATATCGTTTAAATGATTGTAATTAGACAATGATTCATAAATAGGTATAATGTATGCAATGTTATCACTTAAAAATCTGAAAGATTTGCTTTTTATTTTGCATATTCGATTGTAATATTTGTTTGCAGTAGAATTTTCGGAAGGTGTTTTCTGATCTCCAGTTCCCTCTGGATAATATGTCATCAATAGACATATTTTCGATCCAACTTTTAGAGGCGACCGCCGCTCTAAAACTGCCAGCAGTAGCCTCTATACCAGCATCTTTTAATAAATTTTTAACCCAGCCTGAAATTACACATTTAGAAGCTGGCTTCGGTACTCCACAAGTTATTACAAAAAGCTTTGAACAATTGGCAGATTGTCTCCTGTCTTGTCCAGTAATTATTAATTTATTTATCCAGAAAACAGGGTCCAATTTTATATTAGAATTAACATTAAGCCTCTAACCAGACTGACGATAATCAGCGGAGTCAGTCTTTGATCCATACATAGGCCATAAGACTATATAATCATCATGAATTATACAACTTTCCGAGTCAACATTTAGAAGAGTAAAATCATGTACTCTCATTCCAGAATACAATAGCAATATCGCAGCTGTATGTCTCGATACTTGATACAAGTTTTCAGTCTTAGGGTCTGTTCGTGACATAAATTCTATTACGTCATCAATATCCCATATTATAGATTTAGGTAAGGTTGGTTTTGATACAGCTATCGCCTTAAGAATTCGCTTAACAAAAGGGTGGCCGCTTAATCGTTCAGAACATTCTGGATCACATAGTGTGGCCACTACCGACTTGTGAACCAGAATTGTATTGTACGAAAGCTTTTCTACAAAAAATAGGTCTGACAGAAAACGTGCTAAGTCTGATCCAGAAGCCTTATTACAAGAAACTTTATTGAGATTGGTCCACTTTACCCATCTGCACCAAGCAGGTTTGTAAGTTCTTATTGTTGAAGGACGCCAGCTAGTAATCAATAGATCTTTTTGCTGCGGCGTCCAATCTCTTAACTGCTCATTCCAGCCCCAAGTTTCCATACTTCCGGTTCCATTTCCTTCACATTCTGAGGAGGCTGCCCTGTCAAAACGTCCACCAGTACCTGGTGGAGATCTCAAATTATCCAGGGTGCTGATGTGTCCTGTAAATCTGGACGCCAAAACACCTTCTCCCACCTTGACACCACTATCAGATACGTGCCTATGCATTGATTCAGGTGCTGGAGAACTTTCAAAGGTGGGGGTGGGAAGACCCGCGCCAGTGCATGGTTCCACATTATTGACAGTGCGTCGTAAAACTCTGCATAGTAGTCCAGAGTGCAGCATCTTGTTACTACACGTATCAGTCTTGTTGAGAATAGATCTATGATCGGAGTCCCCCATTTGGAAAATATGGGATTTGTCGCTCGAGGCAGGAGGTGCCATTCTGGTATAGACCGATGACGTGACAGATAATCTGCCTCGGCGTTGTATATTCCTGGAAGGTGATATACTAGTAGATCTATCTGATAGAAATCCAGAAGCTGAAGGATCTTGTATGTCAAAGCCAGCAAATTCAGAGGCTTCGTTCCTCCCTCGTTGCGTAAGTACGCTACTACAGTTTTGTACTCGCATAGCAAATGTACTGTAGTTGACTGGAGGTTCGGACCTTGATCTTTTAAAACTTTTAAGACCACCAATAGCTCCTTCATATTTGAGTGCAAGCTCTTCTCTGAAAGGGACCAATTCCCCGACAGTATAAGTTGGCTTGTAGTGGCGATTAGATAGATTAGATAGATCGTAGTCTTGATACACGAGAAGTCAGATTCCTTTCTGTCGAAGTATTTCTGCTATCCAATTGCTTACAATAGCAAAGGTCCTGGGAGCAGAGCTCCATCCGAGGGGGTGACACCTCATTTCAAATAATTCTTGACGATACATCAATCGCAGGAAGCGTCTGTGAGATGTGCTTATTTGAAGATGAAAGTATGCTTGTGAGAGGTCTATTTGGACAAGCCAATCGTTTAGTTGCAAAAATTTTGAGACTTTGTGTACGTTGATGAGTCTGAACGGAGTTGTGACCACATATTGATTTAAAGCTCTAGGTCGAATATGGGTCCCATAGACCCGTGCGATTTGGAAACCGGAAACATACGTGAAATTTTGAGAGTGGCTTGCCGTATGTTGTATCGATTGGGAAGATGTAGTGGCGGCCGCTTTGAAAATGGGATATGATATCCGGAAATCAATTTTATTATATAATCGGGTGCTCCCATTTTCTCCCATCTTTTCCGATAATGTTTTAGCTGGCCGGCACGAAAGAGACTCGGTGAGTCAATACTTTCGATTATTTCTCCTATCCCGGCGGGATGAGGGAGAGGTATGTCTTCCACGTGAACCTCGGCCTGCTGTTGCTTGGTCGATATTCCTACGACTATTGGCAGTATCGGATCTGCCCCGAAATGTTTTATTAGAATTAAAGACCGCACGGGGCCTATTATTGGCATACTGAATATTGTTAGATCTATATCCTGGTTGATTATGATATGACCCAGAAGTTGCAGCAGTAGGAACGTTAGAAGTTGGACCGGTTTGCGTAGCAGATTCGCGGTCTTTAATAAGAGGCCAGAATACTTTATGATGTTCTCCCATCTTCTCTAAGGCAGAAGATAATTTTTCAGCATCAAATAAGTTGCTGCCAGAGGGCGGTATTTTCCTTTACATTCTTTTATGTAAGAGATCTTTAACCGATGTCAGGATCGCTTCTCGTCTGTGTTGAATCATTTCGGCTCTATGGCCGCAGACTAATTGAAGGGCATCGTTAGATATATTTGAAAAGTCACCATTTACAAAAATATCTTCAATCTTTTCATGAATTGAATTAAAATTGAGGTCACGTGAATCTTTCGCCCAGGATAAAAATCCACGAAGTTCTTTTTCAAGGTGATCTTTTTGTTTGATTAGAGCATAGCAAATAGCAGCAAAGGCTTTATGGGCATTGACAGATGTACGTGAAGTCTCATATTGTTTTATTTCGTCGTTAGCTTCAAGTTCTGTAAAACCGGGGGTATGTCGATAATTTTTCTGTACTTCTGCGTACCTTACATTTTGCCACTCCACGTCACCTAATCTTTGAATCCTTTTTAAAATTTCCAAATATGATGTAGGACTTGTTAGTATATTGGGGTCTTTTAATTTTGTTCGAAACGATAACGTAAATGACTCGCCTTGTTCTACTTCTGACTGACAGCCACTATACAAATTCTCACTGATAGAACCATTAATATATTCAGTGTCACATATCCTTGACTTAATGCTGTTTACCTCCGCAATGAGCTTATCTAATTTACTATTTTCACGGGGATGTCTACGAGAGCGTTTGCGTCGATGACGGCGAGAACGCTTGGTAGATGAATCATCACTGCTGCTTGAATCACTTTCTGATGAGGACGATCGTGATAAAGGCTTATTAGATTGTCTTTTCCTTTTACTATTTCCACCTTCAGTATTATTTGGTAGGTCTCTCAAATCGTTTTGAAGATTCACTTCACTCATATTTTACCAATTGTTTCAGCTAATTTAGATCTAAAGTAAATATTATCCGTTACCGCACAAAAATAAAATTCACTACTTAACACTGGAAAAAGAAACACGGACGCATAGCGTCTTAGCTTTAATAATCAACACGTTTTAGAACACTGTGTTGACTATTATAGTAATAGTATACGTATAAAATAAATTTTCTAGCACTTACCAGTGGAGCGTCCGAACGAAGTGAAAACATTAACGTTAATGACGAATAAAGTTTCGAGGCCCACCTCGAAACATCCCCCCTACCTGGTGGTGGCAGTAGACAAGGACGGATAGTATTCACTACTAAGGAGAAAAAGAGACAGAAAAAGGAAGTGAAAGCAATGGTCTATCTCAACATTATATTAGACTTCGGATCACGGTACAGTATTTTAATATTACTATAGAAGGAAAAGTTTTATTTTTATTATTTTAGTTTTATTTTTACTTATATTTTAAAATTAAAAAATAAAACTTCCCAATATTATTACAGTTCAATAAAAACACAATTGTCGTGCTTTTTTTAATTAACTGTGAATGGAACGCATCCGCAGCACTGCATAGGGAATGTTTGAACGAAACTCATTCATGTATTTACGGGGCTTAGTTAGTTAGTAACTCTAACTCCGTGTCATTATCCAGCGAAAAGTAATAAAAAATAATCATGGAAAAATAAATAATGATTGAAAATAGATGTGTACTATTTTTTTTTCCTGAATTTCCTAAAAGTACTATATTTTTTTGATTTAAAAAGAAAAATACTATTTTTCTTCAAAAAAAAGGTGGCAACCCTAATCGCGCCCTTTTTGATTAAATAGGGGCAACACTGTGCCGTTATTGTTTCCGGTGGAGTCTTACTATATATACCGATAAAACGTTTCAGTGACTTTCAGTCCTTGTTCGTCATTCAAGAGAAGTGCATCTCGGAACGGGAATTGTGGTATTCCTATTATATCGTGTTATTGTATATAGTGTGCGTTAACAAGAAGTTTATGGAATTGTCTAATTTTAATTAAAAATCATTTGTTGGTTTGTATATTTTTGCGTAAGTAAAAAGTGATTACAGTTATATATTACGTATAACGAACGTATCTGGTGAGTCAGTACTTTTCAATTTTCTTTGTATTAAATAGTGCAAAAGTAAAGATTACTTGTTATTAAGTTTTGGATAACTCCTCACATTTTATCCGAGAATGTTTGTTGAAATTCAAACATTTGAGTTGTTGAGTTTTTTGATAGTGAATATATATAGTGCTTGTGTATGGTGGAGGTTTGTGCATGTGTTTTTTACGAATCCTGCATGTATCAGGTATGATAACCGATTGTCCACTCTACATTAAGCATTATATATATTTTCTATTTTACTTCATCGCCGATTATAGCAAAATAATTTTATTATTATTTTTGCATAATTACTCTGTTTTAATCATAGCTTAGGTAAATATAAACATTGTAATCTTTAATATTTAATGACTAGCGGCGTCTGACTGCCCTCCTGTAAAAGCTGCAGGGCTTTTTCTTCTCATTTAACAGTATGGTTGAGGTGGACACTGCAGTGTTCTTTCTTCACATACTGTGTAGGCGTTTTGTTGGTAATGTTCGTTTTCTGTATCGTCGAACATTAGCTTCAAAAGCGCGCTACTTTGTTAGACGTTTTATTAACGGGCTAGCCATTATAAAGGTGTCGTACTGATTTCTGAAATTGCGCAGTTTTGGTAATTCGTACGTCATTAATTTTTACATTTTTTTTAATGGTTATGTGTTGCGGTTGGCAAAGAGCCGGTATTTGGCACCTGCAATACATGTAAAACCTTAATTCTTTTCCCAGTCGCTTTTGGCTACTGATGTTTGAGTGCACGCTTACATCTGTGGCTGAAATTACGGGAATCTAACTTAGCTTCATAAATTCAGACTTCACTTGAGTATTAGTTACCTCAAATGTATTTTCTCAAATTACAGAGGTGGAAAGATGCGTACGACGTCTTCGGTCCTGTTCCTGATGGTTGACGCTACTGTTCGGCCTGGCGCTGTTCGAGCGCTCGAGGCGACGGCGGAGCGACAGCAGCTGCGGCATAGCCGGACGGGCCGGCCTGGCAGGGCTTTTTCTTCTCATTTAACAGTATGGTTGAGGTGGACACTGCAGTGTTCTTTCTTCCCATACTATGTAGGCGTTTTGTTGGTAATGTTCGTTTTCTGTATCGTCGAACATTAGCTTCAAAAGCGCGCTACTTTGTTAGACGTTTTATTAACGAGCTAGCCATTATAAAGGTGTCGTACTGATTTCTGAAATTGCGCAGTTTTGCTAATTCGTACGTCATTAACTTTTACATTTTTTGGTAATGGTTATGTGTTGCGGTTGGCAAAGAGCCGGTATTTGGCACCTGCAATACATGTAAAACCTTTATTCTTTTCCCAGTCGCTTTTGGCTACTGATGTTTGAGTGCACGCTTACATCTGTGGCTGAAATTACGGGAATCTAACTTAGCTTCATGAATTCAGACTTCACTCGAGTATTAGTTACCTCAAATGCATTTTCTCAATTTACAGAGGTCGAAAACTGTGATGCAGGGTCTGTACTGTAGCTGGGAAAGACATGTCACCACTAGGTGATGAAGCGGTCGAGTACGTCCCGCCCTACGGCTACCGCGGAACGTAGCCGAACGCGAAGACGCGTACGACGTCTTCGGTCCTGTTCCTGGTGGTTGACGCTACTGTTCGGCCTGGCGCTGTTCGAGCGCTCGACGCGACGGCGGAGCGACAGCAGCAATCAATTCATATAGATTCAAATACAACCTCTTATGAAAGAGGTTGTATTTGAATCTATATGAATAGTTGTTCTATAATATAAAAAAAATGTTGTCTGTGTCATTATGCATTGATTTGTTAAGAAAGAGTAAATGGGTTGACTTTAAGTTGAATTGCTTTTTATTATTGCATAAGTATGAAGGAGAAATATTGTTTGTCATTTAATTTCTATTAGATATAAACAGTTGCACATTTTAAGTGATTTATAAACTACATAAATATTTTCTTTCAGTTTTATAGAACAGTCTTTTAATATTGCTGTTTTTCTTTCATTCATTACACATACTATTATATCTTTTATTAGCACTGTAAATGTAAAGATATCTCAAATCATAACTATAAATAAAATCATGTGACAATCATATTAAAATAAAAAATTACTCTTAATCTTGGATCTGAGGATTCTTGAATCTGCAATTAATCAATCAATCGTTTAATCAATTGTAAATTTGAATTTTGCTTTTGCTTTTTAATTAAAAATCAACAATAGTGTTATTTATATAAAGCCTATATATACCCTATATTGCTTTATACAGAATAAACTTGCTCTCTTTTGCTATTTACTCCCTTTTCATCCGAGTCTCATTATAAAAAACTTGACAATCATTTTTAAAGTTCTTATATAATACAGTGAAGTATACAACTTCAATTGAAAATAATTTTAAAAAAGAAATATTAAGTAGACCATTTAAGTTATGTCCAAATTATTCATAACAAAGACACACTTATGATCAATTAGAACAACTTCTAAAAAACTTTAACTTTAATGTTCCATTATTAATCATTCATTGCACTACAAGACACTAGAAGCTATATAAAATCGCAAGACATATCCTTAATATAATAATGAATATAGCTAATTCATCAATCGAAATTAATGTACATATCATAATTTTTATATAACGATAACTAAGTCAAATAGGAAATAAAAATTATACTGCATGTTAAAGGTTTTAGGTTATCCATGCAAGGTTAGGTTATTATATTTAGAATGTGAGAATGTAAATTTTAAGAAAGCTCTTACTATTATTGAGATGCACAAAATTCATTAAAACTCAACACTTACACATTAACATTATATAAATATATAATGAGTAAGTAAATCCTCTTCTTATTGTTTTATGACTGCACGTTTCTTCGTTGTTATATTTCTCATTTTAAGAAATATCTCAACAGCTACTGGTGAAATAAGACTTTATACATTTAATTTGCTTCTAGTGATATTCGTTTCAAGAATTTGGCTAACTAAATTAAAACAAAATTATACATTTTAGTAAAAATTAAAGTACTAGAACTTTACAACGGGAAATTTAAAATTTAATACACCGCCCATTCCTTCATACTTCACTACATATTATAAAACAAAGTCCATATTTCCGTATGTACGCATAAAACTTTAAAACTACGCAACCGATTTTGATGCGGTTTTTATTAATAGATAGAGTGATTCCAGAGGAAGGTTTGTACGAATAATAACATTCAATACGAAGTAGAGAAATAATGTAATTTTTGAGATTTCTGTAAATAATTACATTTTTTTCCGCTTACATTGCAAACGCAGGCTAAACCCTACGAAATTTATCAAAATGATGTACTAAGTATTTGTACACCTTAAAAAGGTCTACAGAAAAGTCCGCGATGGTATATGTCTATCTCTTATGGATAACCCACAATAGTAGTTTTTTTCATTTACTTTTTACGAAAAATGATGCCTTATGTTCAAAGCAATTTTTATACAATACAGCATTAATCCTTATCCAATTGAGTACCTTAAATAAATTGTTGATTTAATATAGATCAATATTGCCGTTTACAGCATGTAATTTAAGTGAATATTTTCGGAGATATTACAGATTTAAAATCCCGCGAGGAGGCCGCGCTTAGACCTTTAAGCACTTCGAATTTAGCAGCGACCGGAGGCGCAACTCTATGTCCTTCTTTCAAATTTATATTGTCTAATGATGAATGTTGTATGTAAAGACATTGTCTAATCAATTGTAAAAATAAATAATATCACTACATAGTATAAAACAAAGTCGCATTCTCTGTCTGTCCCTATGTCCGTATATCCCTATGTATGCTTCAATCTTTAAAACTATGCAACAGATTTTGATGCGGTTTTTTTAAAATAGATAGAGTGATTTTAGAGGAAGGTTTACATGTCTAATAACATTCAATATGGAGAAGAGAAATACTGTAATTTTTGACGTTTCTAATGTGATGTCGTAAATAATTACATTTTTTTCCGCTTACATTGCAAACGCAGGCTAAACCCTACGAGATTTATCAAAATGATGTACTAAGTATTTGTACACCATGAAAAGGTCTACAGAAAAGTCCGCGATAGTATATGTCTATCTCTTATGGATAACCCACAATAGCAGTTTTTGTCATTTACTTTTTACGAAAAATGATGCCTTATGTTCAAAGCAATTTTTATACAATACAGCATTAATCCTTATCCAATTAAGAACCTTAAATATATTGTTTATTTAATATTCATCAATATGACCCTGTACAGCATGTAATTTAAATAAACAGTTTCGAAGATATTACAGATTTAAAATGCAGGGGCCGCGCCGCGAGCCTATAAATAGCGCGTCGGAGGTCGCGGTTCGCCTCTCGGCGATGCTTCCGCGCGCGCCCGTCTTATCGGTGACGCTGTCAAAGCCATTAGGGCTAACAGCATTAGTCAAATTCGAAAAAAAAAACGCGGTTCGCCCTTTAACCATTTGAATTTAGCAGCGATCGGACGCATTGATGATCGGAGCTCTCTAGCGAGGAAAATAACAATCACTACATATTATTAAACAAAGTCCATATTTCCCTATGTATGCATAAAACTTTAAAACTACGCAACAGATTTTGATGCGGTTTTTTTTAATAGATAGAGTGATTCCAGAGGAAGGTTTGTACGTATAATAACATTCAATACGGAGTAGAGAAATACTGTAATTTTTGAGGTTTCTGTAAATAATTACATTTTTTCCGCTTACATTGCAAACGCAGGCTAAACCCTACGAGATTTATCAAAATAATGTACTAAGTATTGGTACATCTTGAAAAGATCTACAGAAAAGTCCGTGATGGTATATGTCTATCTCTTATGGATAACCCACTATAGCATTTTTTTGTCATTTACTTTTTAAGAACTTATATCTTTGGAATGGCATTATATGGCATGTAAAGTGTTAATTAGTCAAAAATGTATATAACTTAAAAAACTATAATTCTTGGTTAACTTGCGTTAATCATAAATATGATTTGTTAAAAGTTTTTTGCATAATCGTAATCATAATGCGAGTTAGACAATGGTGTAATTAATTAAGGAGAATTCACAGTACTACAGATACTTGGAAAACGATAATGGAAATGGAAAATTTTATCGCTAGTAAAGCTATTGAACTATGAGGTAAAAGTAACTAACTAATATTACTATTATTAACATTTAAAAAGTGATACAGTTTTCATATTTAACAATATTAGTATTTTACTATACATACTCCATAAGTATAAAAACGTAACAAGATGTAAACAAACAAAACCATGTGATTCAGGAATGACAAATATGTCATTACAATAATATTATTAACAAATGAAAAAATTGGGATTCAGTTGCAGTTGTCAAAAGAATATCTCTAATATTTATAAATGTAATTTTCATTAATTGATTGTTATTTTCTAAAATTAAATATTTATACCTTTAGTATAGCCAAACAGCAATATATAATTTAATAAAATTCAGCAGATACAAATTAGCCAAGTAAACTACCTAAAATGGTAATTGCATTAGATTAACCAACGTAACATAATATCAATATTCTACGAGCTTCACTCTGTGATACTTAAATGTGTAGTATTTTAGTGTCTTTGATATTGTCCATCGTTTTCTTTAAAAATTTTATAATACCTTTATGTTTGGGTTCTTAAAAGTGGATATTAAATAATATTCTTATTTATTTATAATAATAATAATAATAATAATAATAATAATAATATAACTTTATTCACGAAAAATATAAAAGACTTCATTTACACTTAAAATGACTTATCTAACAATGATATCGTGAAAAGGTAGTGGGACTCAGCTTAAAGCTGCTTTTCAGCCCACGCCTTGTACCAATGCTGCCAACATTGTGTTTTGTTTAAATTTATATAAACCAAAATAAATAAAAAAAAAAAAAAATGTAATCTAAATAAAATCTAAGTAGTGCATGAGCTGTTCAAATGATTATTATCTCCTGCAAACCACAAACCAGCGCGTATCCACTCTGAATATTAGTCACGTTAATAATAATATAAACTAAAGTAAGAAATAGAATTGTAAATATCAGAATTATGCTGCAAAAAAAAGGTTAATCATATCAATAGGTAAATTTACATTTATTTCAAAAGTTTGATTGCCTTCCAATTAGTATCTTTTTTTTGACGATCAAGAAGCCATAGTCTACATAATAATTTAAATCTGGAAACTGACTCAGACCTCCGTATTGGCGGGGGAATATCATTCCAGCATTTGGAAGCAGCAAAGCGAAAACTACCCTTAAAAGTTACTAAATTAGGACGAGGAATAATTAGATTAATAAGGCGTGACAGTCGGTAATGACGGTCACTATTGTTTTGTAACCAATTCAGCTTAGATGCTAGATAAGTAGGTTTCCCGTATTTACGTAAATTATATATAATAATGTTCATTTTTAATGTCCGACGGTTTTTCATGTTTAGAATATTATAAGTATTAAGAAATGGTGTAATATTTGAGCGAGGAGGGACGTTGTAACAAAATCGAACACAAGAGTTTTGTAATTTCTGGATTTTCTGTTCTGTTTGCTTATATAAACATGGTCCGTAAACCACGTCGCAGTAGTTGAGGTGGGAAAGAACCAAAGAGTCCACAAGCTTGTTCCTTACTGGAGTACTTAAAAATGGTCTAAATTTATAAAGCGTTCGGAGAGCAGAGTAACCCTTACATATTTTCTGTTGAATATGTTCTTTAAAGCGAAGTGAACTGTCAAATAAAATTCCAAGATTTCGTATTTCTAGAGATTCGATAATTTGATGATTTCCCACCTGAATGGATGGATTATTTTGACGAACTGTATCTACTTGCTTTTTTGTGCCTAACACAATGTACGAACATTTTTGAGGATTTAATACTAGTCCGTTATTGTTGGACCAATTGCTAATAGCCTCCAAATCTTTATTCAAATTTGAGATACTAATATTAAAATTAATACTAGAATCTGTATCTACCTTTAAGAGCAATTGTGTGTCGTCCGCATACAAATGAATCAAAGATGATTGCACACACCCAACTAGATCAGAAGTATATAGCGTATATAGCAAGGGTCCTAGGATGGAACCCTGTACTACACCACTACTTACAGGTAGGGGAGATGATTTAGATAATTTGCCATTCTTAGTCAAGCACTCCACAACCTGCTGGCGGTTCTCAAAATAACTATTGAACCAATCACAGACAAAATCACTACAGCCATAAAAACTTAACTTTTTTATCAAAAGTTTATGATTAAGACAGTCGAATGCTCGACTGTAATCTAAAAGTACTAGCATAGAAGGGCTGTTATTATTTGAGGCTGAAAGTGCTTCGTCTAAAATATGCAACAAGGCAGTAGTAGTACTGTGCTGTTTCCGAAAACCTGATTGCTGAGTTGGTATAGCATTAGTACGTTCTAAAAAAGAAGTCATTTGGGGTCATTTGTTTCAAAGTTTGTAAAAATTATTGATAGCAATCACGCCATAATAAAGTGGTGCGAATACTATCAATAATTTTAAATTCTTTAAAAGAATTAAAAATTATATTTAATGTTAGTATAATGTGTTGTAATAAAAAAGGCACTTTATAGTAGGCAGATAATGCCTACTATAAAGTACTTGTTTTGACATGTTTACATTTAGTTAAATACTTAACCCATTGAGTATAGTTCCTCATGATGTTTTCTTTCATTGAAAAGCTTGGTATCAATTGGCACATTAAATATGGCAAAATTTCACAATTTAATTCTTACTTTATATGTATAAATCCGAAGTGTTAACTGGTTTGATGGAAAATATTATACTTAGAGATAAACCCCTTTTTGACTGGCCCATTGGAGCAGTGGGTCTTCCTGCCTTCAGCTCCACGGGTCGCGGATTCGATTCCCGCCGAGGGCAAACATTTTCTATAAATGAATTTGTTGGTCTTTGAGCCTGGGTGTATATTTGTATTTAAGTATGTATTTAAAAATATATAAGTATATATTCACCAGTTGTCTGTCTACCATAACACAAGTATTAAGTTACTTACTTTTTGGGGACGGACGACCGTGTGTGTAATTGTCCCATATATTTATATTTATAAAAACAACTAATATTCTATAAAACTACTACTAATATATCTAAAAAAGACTAATATTTATAATTTACCATCAAGTATACTTCTTTTAAGTATAATGTTTTTTCCTAAATACTTAAACGGTAAAAACGAAAGCATCTATTGTTTTAAATACTAATCTTGTAAATTTGTTTTCGAGTGAATACTTATAATTAATTTTATTTAATAATAATATATAATAATTTAAATTACCATTCCTACATTTTCAAGATACATGATCGCCGATTCTGTTTCCTATTTAAAAATAGTAATCATTTTTGAAGTTGCACTTTTAGCGTGTTTAGGAAAAAACTTTTTTTTTTAAGAAGCATGCACATAGAAATGTAAAACGGCTGTTGAATATATATTTTTTTAATTACAGTAAAAGTCTATTAAAGAATTTCCGTAAATATTTTGTTTTATTAAAATCTAAAAATCATTATTAATATGTTACAGGAAAACCGGCTATCCAGATAATCGGTAAGAGTAAAATGCGAATTGATAAAACTTTTACATCACTAGTTACGGTTTTAGCGCACCAAGTACATCACTAATTTTACTACGATTTTACGTCATACGTTATATATATTACTACTCCATATGTGAGAAAGAGTCAGAGTTGAGACTAAATCCGTTTGTATGAATGAAACGGGTGAGAGAAAGATAGTTTTTAATGAATGAGAATGTAAGTAGCTATAGCGCTACTCTGCACCCCCCCATACCACCGAAAATAGGCTCGCGCCAATGTATGAATCTCAGGCATCTATTTTATAGTTAGTAATCTATGGTTTATATAATTATCTATGAAGACTTCTAGGATTATCTATGTATTTTAGAGGATATCCATAGTTTTAGAATATGATAAAGATTATTATTTTATTACTAAATAGCTAAATAATAATCCTTTTGATTTGTAATTTATCCTAAATAATCAGCTTGTATGATTTTCGAGGGTAAATAGGAGTCGCAGAGAGCAGCCGTCGTGGATGCTACAGCTTCGATCTCAGCCTTCACGCCACACGACTGCATAGCTTCTAGCTCGACCTTTATACGGGAACCTAGAGGAAGATATATCATTCAAATGATTTATAGGAGCAGTTACTTTGCGGAATTCCATAGCATAGAAGATTTCATAAAATTATTTTGGTGTAATCCGCTTTTTTTAAAAGCATATATGTAATGCTAAGTGTATGGAGCAGGCAACAATGGCACATCCCTTACTTATGCAGGACAAGTCAACACACGTATCATAAAGCGCCGCCAACGCCAACACTCCACACAGGCACTACACACAGTCACTACCACAAACTCCCCGGTCGTTTCGATCCCGAAACCGAAGCATCATCAGGAGGATAGGCTCCACGATCAAAATCGTAATGCGTTACATATATTCTATTTACGAACGCGGATTACAGCAAAATCATTTTATTGTAACTTCTATATATCATTCAACTTAATATATATTGTGGGTTCGAAATGCGGCTCAGCAATGAGTTGTAAACAATATTGTATTTAAATTTGATTCAATGTGTGTATCGCTAAAAAATCAATCTTGAAGAAAGCTAGGTCGCATTAGTTTGAGATATGTGTGAGTTTTATGTTTCTTTCTTCGGGAGTGTACTATCATCATAATTCCACCTTATCCCAGTCTAAGTGGGGTCGGAACAACATGTTATAAACATGTTGCCACATTATTCGGCTAGGTATTTTGCAACCGGCCGCCTCCCTGACTTCAATTTAACTTAACGAATTAAATTTAACTTTTACGATACCTCGGTAAAAAATGATGTTAGTCTATTGTACTCAGGTACTATACGGCTGGGCAAATTATCTTAGTCGCCTTTTACAACACCTCGGTAAGAAATAAGAGTGCTCTATTTTTAATGTTGTTACTAAGTAAATTGCACTTGATTCAAGTATATTTTGAGTTTGAGTTACGAACCAACAGGTGTGTTCAAATATGGCCTTTTCAGTAGAGCTGTTAGTTTGCGTTTGTCTAGTTGGGTGAGTGACATTCTGGCGTCTCTTGGAGCAAGTGTCATGATGTCATGGTGTCGGGTACCGAGCAATAACAAACTACTGCAGGCGAGCGAATCAGACAAATGGGATTGTGCCTTGAAAATTTAATCGTTATAGATTAGAACTTTTGCCTTTGTTACCTACATTTGTTCAAAATAAATACGTAGTTCTTAAGTCCTAAAGTATTATATTATTTACCAGCAATCGCCAGCGGCACCGCCCGCGTGTGAAGATTAGAACCGTAATATAGTCTATTGATAATCGTAAACATTGTTAAAGTGGATTGATCTTAAAAGCTAGAAATATGCTGTCCTGGACTTTTATTTAGAACTTTAAGAGGGGAACAATTTAGTAATACATGATTTTTTAATAACTATCAACGTTTACTTAGCGCACGCATTGTAAGCTCTAAATTTTACCGTTTACGTACTATTTTTTATCGCTGCTCCTGTCCTATACATCTTAGCGTGATGTTATATAGCCTATAGCCTTCCTCAATCAATGGACTATCTTATATTTAAAGAATTTTTCAAATCGGTTCAGTAGTTTCTGAGATTAGCACGTTCAAACAATCAAACAAACTCTTCATCTTTATATATTAGTATAGATACATTTTCATGCATTTTTAGTACTAATTATTTAAATGCATGTGTCATCGCTTTCAAAAGTGTCCCATAGAAGTACCACAGTAGATATTTAAAGTAGGATAGCTGCTACTATACTACTTTTTACAGTCGTAATTTAAAAGCGATAATGCGGCACCTATACTGTACCTGTACACTATGAGTAGGTATATAGGAAGGCTATATAATCACTAAAGGTATTTATTGTCTCTAAAATCAAATTTATTTTGGTTGTGTAGGTAAAACTGGTAATATAGTAAAGCTTCCGCATTCTAATTTCATTAAGGAACGTCCTAAAGCTGCCTGCTTTAAGGCAAGGCTGGTTAGTCAATATTTAATTGGTGGAGACTGTAGCTTTTTATAGCAAGAGGTGATGATGAAATCAACTGCTAGAAATACATTAGGTCTATGACACTATTTTGAAGAAAAACCAATAATACTCGTATTGGTGGTCTTAACTCGCCGCCGTCTGTCTGTAAAATTTATGTCGTGATAAATGACCTGCTTCTGTGACCTTTTAAGGACACTGTGTTGTAACACCAATAAAAGTCTATAAGAAACTTACCAAAGATCCATATTTGTACGTCAAGAAAATTTCGTACCCATGTGGATCAGCATCCACTAATGTAAGGGCCTTCAGATGTAATTCATTAACCAATCTGCATAGTAGCTGACGCGTACACACATCCGGGTATCCTTTACCCTTTATTGCAAAAATTCAATATTAAGTAACGAAAAAGTAGCGACCTTATCATAGAGTACGTAATTCTTCCTGAATTGTCAGGGTAACATTATAAAGACCCAGTATTAGAGGAAGTTTGTTAAATAACATATTTAGAACACTCCGGCGAGTATTAAAAATTTTTGGTTAGAACATTTTACATCTTATAAATATTACTTTGTTTGAGTATTGCAAATAGCATAGACTCGCATAGGAGAGCTTGTCGGTATTCATCTCCACTCGATTTACAATGTATATAAAGTGTTTTGTTATTTAGTTTAAAAATTGTATGAATATAAATAATATTTATAATAATAAATATGGATTAATATACCTATATGATTAAATTTCCACTTACAATTTAAATCATCGCTAAGCCGAAATAATATTTCGAACTTCATAATAAATACCCGTAATCAAAAATTTATCCGAAAGAGATGTAATGTAAGATAATAATGATAAAAATTATATAACACTCGCTTTTACCAGCGACTTCGTTCGCTTGGACTGTTGTCGTGTGATAGGTCGATAGAGATAGATATTAGAGAGAAATTTGGCACAATTATTCCTTATGGTGTATAAGGAGCAAAAGCTAGTTTAAAATATTAGTAAGAAGGGTATTATTTACCGTTATAATAATCACTGGTCCCAGTCTGATCAGCGCCCCTTCGTCTAGTAACTTTTGAAAGATAGCATCCTTTTCAACTACTAATATATATTTAGCAGTTGATTTTAATTCTTGGATTCCATTAATGTCTTGCGGTATCAACGTACCTTTAATAATTAAGAGGGCAATTAAACAAGTTTTGATGATAAGATGATCAGCATAGGTGTCTAACATGTTGTCGCATGATTTGGCTAGGTATTTTACGACCGGCCCTGACGCCAATTTACCTTATTCGCCTTCTACACCTCGGTAAGAAATAAGAATGGTTTATTTCACTCAGCCGGTTACGACACGGCGGGTGACTTACCTTAGTCGCCTTTAACGACACCTCGGTAAGAAATGACAGGGGTCTATTCTACTGAGCTGGATACCACACAACATTGATTAAATAATTTAACGTAAATCATATTTTCGTTATGTATTTTTAACTTTCTGGATTTATAAAAGTAATCTTTATTACAATGTTATATTATTTGTGTCCAATTTACCTCCCGATGTCATACAATCAACAGTGGTCCCATCGTTAAGATATATTTTCAATGGCCCTGCAATAAGTCCCTTTGCAGTACTAACTATACCCAAATTCCAAGGTGGCGTGTCTAACAAGCTACAAACATCTCTTACTCCGATATCCAATCTAGACTGGTTACGAAACCTAGCCACATGTTGGTAAAAAAGTTCTCTGTAAAGAAAACCACGATTTTATATAATAACATAACTAACTTAGTTATTCGCTTCTATAATAAAATTTCGTAATCCATACTAGAACAGTTTACAGAACGGTTTGAATTACCTAAGTGTACGAGATATGCTTATACGTAAAGCATATTACAAAATTAAAGATTGTTTGGATGATAAAAAATGCCCTGATTTGAAAATCCTTTCAGTTTCATACGAGAAAGCGGTTAAATAATGTAAAATTAAAAATGTTTAATCGTTTGACCGCCAAGTTTCTTTCTGGTTCTTCTCGGTAAGAGCAACATTCCGAACCAGTTGTAGCTTCATTAATCATATTGATCCTTGACGATTGAAAAGTGCTTGAAAGAGCCTATTTGACTAATGATTATTTTGATTTAATTTGATAATAGTAATACTTTTTTGTGTTAGGGTACTGATAGTTTCAGTAAGTGAATTCTGCAAACGTAGTTTGAATGGTTTCTGATAAGGTAAACTGTTACTAATTGATAACCCTTACAAAAGTTGTGATAGATTTACGTTGCTATAATCCTGGAATTTGATCATAATTTTTGTACTATGGAAATAAAAAAAAATAAAAGTTACTTTGTAACGCCTACTTATATAAATTAATAATCCTTACCTCCTCGTGACGGTCAAATTCTTTAACAACAACTCGTGAACTTTAGTTAAGACGAAGACAATCGTATTAAAGCGGGATCTGTCATCGTTGGTTGAATAGCACAGAGTAGTAGTTTTGGCGTCACGTAAAGTTTTTAACGTAACTCTGTAATAATGTATCTAAGATATTGTATAAATTGTAAACAATATAACTAAGATTTACTTTAGAAATTATCATTACTGATTTTAGCGAAAATCGTATCTATATTAATTATTAATAAATGTAGAGTCAAAACGTCCAAGCTATTTATTACTTTGAAATTTAAAAAACAAGTAATATGTTGGATGCGGAAAGAATAAAATGACATTTGTGTAGTTGTATAAATTCCATTATACCGGAAACGGGGTTCTCACGTAATCACTAGCGAAAAACTATATAAAACACAGCGTTATAACAGCTTCATATACATCCATCCTTATATAAATTTAACAGAAACTTATTGACATCTCGTACTGTATCATTTTTAACTATTTACTTCAGACTATCACTTATAGGATTGTTGTTGCATAGTAAATTATGAGAAACTACAATGGAAAATATAAAACAAGAGCAGGATTTTACCGGTCCAAATCATAGATACAATTGCTCCACAGTCTTTGATTTCTTATAATCAATTTTGGTGGATTGTCACTCTCAGCACTGGCGTTAATATTAGCTAATATACCTTCTATTTTCTTAATTATACTATTCCTGTTTTCGTTTGGTTTTTGCAACGACAAATCGATCACATTACCTATAAATGTTAATTACCAAGTGTATTATCTATGTTAATTACTTTTATGTCACTAAAAAATGTTGCTACCAAAATTTATAAAGGTAGCAGTATACCTTTTACGTCAGAGGACTGTTTAAAGAGTTGTTGTACTTCGCTAAATACTAATTTACGTTCAGGCAATACAAATTTTACTCCAGCCACTTCTTTCTTAATATACAGTCTATCTATTGCTGCCACTAACTTCGGATCTTGTTTATAAAGAGATATTGAAGACCTTACGTCTATTCTCTTATCCATTGGGTCTGTATTTACATGCTCCATTCCGAAACGCTTGTTGTGTGTCAATCATTCATAAAAACTATAATTGACAAACAAATCCAATAAAACACCATTAAAATACGCCACCGGCAAAAGTATTAATGATCTCTACCTACCTAGTGGCGAGATGTTTATCGACCACAAACAATAACAGCCACACAAAACGGAGCTCGTAAAGGGGCCACGAGACAATAGTGCAGCTCCTCAAAAGTTTTTACAGCGAAATCGAGCGAAGATGCGAACGAGACAAATTCATCGTCGGTGGCACATCCGACTCGCGCGCACTGAAAAAATGACACAATAGATATAATCGAGAGATAGTAGAGGCAGGCGTCTCGAGGAGCAGATGACACGGTGTGACGACCGCACAAAGGGCGTGAAATGACGTCATAATAGCCTCGAATTATCGCCCCCTCTTGTCTCAGGCAAATATTTAACAGCAGCTCCGTTTTTGTCCTCCTTCCTTGGTCGGAAGATCATAAATAACAGGGTTACGGCAGACAATTGATGAGGACCGTTACCGCAGCGCTTTGTTATTAGTGACATATTGCAACGAGGTGATGTTTATGTCTTATTATGGACAGAGATTTGAGTTATGGTTTTAGTTGATAGTTTCTAAGTAAAACAAAAATTGGGCATGTTTAGTTTTTTTATGAGCTCCTATATCCATTGATACATTAAAAATAATAAATATTTGTTTTTTTAGTTTTAAAGTTAAAGACGTGTGACGAGTTATGCATAGGTCGGGCAAAAGTGAACGTTTAAACATGCTTCAGTTAATATTGAAATGAATTGCATTCATTATATTGTATATTGTTAATGTTTTTTATCCTTTTTGAATTACTTTAAATATATATCATTGCAATAAAGACTAAGCAAACAAATAAATGTATTTTTAAGGGACGGGAAAAGTAAACTTAGGTACATAAACATAGTGGAATTATCATCATTTGGGAATAGAGTAAGTACGCAAGGACGATTCTATGTATAATGATGATAGATCAAAGTCGACGTATATATACGTTTTTTGAACCTGTTCAAAAATAACCAAAAAAATTGATAATTTTTCTCGAATATTTTTAATTTAATAATAGTTCATTATTTCATACAATAGTAAGGCTTGAATAACGCCAGTTCTGCTTACATTTTATATCATACATCTTTTAATTCATGAGGTTCATGAGAGTTTTAATCCTGAATTCGTTGAACCTGTTAAAATGCGAATTTAATTGTATAATCAAACAGGCGAAGTGTGAGAAAATAACCCTTACAAAATACTTCCCATTGACGGCCGGCACCCCGAGGTGCGTCGATAGCATCGGCGGGAGACAGCCCGCACAAATACCATACAAATTGCTCGATAGCTCCTTCGTATTGATTGTTGCAATTATTCGGCGAACCCTTTCACTATATCGCGACCGCGGGGAAGTGAGAATGTACTTATCTATTCGGTCAATCTCGTACCTACCTTTGACATTAGTGTGACTAAACAATATCCTGATTTACCGTTGGGAAGTCGCCGCGGGACGGCTCCCGGTTATGTGCTATTATAATTTGTCACGATCTACGATTAATATCTTAATAAACCTTACATCTCAAAAAAACTGTCATAAAGCAATAAAACAATTTCTCACGAATTCAAAGATATGGTGGTATATTCATATGTAAGTATTTGCGTTATTTGTTACAAATATTTCATTCGCAACTTCCCACAAAAACTTCCTATGAAGTGGTCATCAAAGCGGAAGCAAATTCGGCAATTATAAAAATAGGAATAAAACATTCGTCACATTGTATGAATTGCCAGAGTGCGTCGCACACCCCGGGGCGTCGGTCGACAATGGACCACCATCGCGCTATCTCGATGGACGATACGTTACCGCCCAATTGACTGCTCAAACGTTATTTTAATACTTTGTTATTGAATTCAAATTAGGGTACTATTTAATTTTGATATTTATAATATTTGTTAAAGAACAAAATCTCAAATTCTAAAAATTTTTGCTTGCCCTAATCTTAACGAGTATTATGACATATTACGCAGTTTATTACGTTTTCCGGAGATGAAACGCGTTTTCACACAATAGTTGACAGAAAACCAATTTAATACGCTGACCACTGAACAATAGCATGACTATGTACAACATATTTGAATTTAAATAATATTTCCAAAGGCATTTGCAATCCATACAATTTTAATGCGAAAGCTTGTCTATCTACTACGATTTCAAGGCTAATCCGCTGGAACAATATTGATGAAATTTGGTATAATTGCTAATTATACATCGTGTTGACACATAGGATATAAAATTCCCGTTTTTCCTCAGGGAACGGGAAAAACACATACAATTCGTTGATTAAATAATTAATTACATTTGATATATTGATAAATTGTAAACATTTCACATCGCGCAGAGATAAATAGTATGCTATAAATTAACGAGTCCGATCGCTTTACATATTTTTCGGCCCACATTCTCACACAAAAGGTTGGTAAATTCGCAACAATTTCTCACAATAAGTGGCTACTCATGGTTTCATGGAACACAATACATCAATCGTAATAAGTCTACGAATGCGTCTACAGCTCACTACTCAAGTGGTTTTCCAGTGCTGGGGGCATATAGTTCCGCTCTTTCATTTGTTGGCCATTGTTTCTTGTGTAAGCGATCGGTCTTAGGTCCCCGAATACAATAAGCGAATATCGGCGAATGCATTATGAAATGAATTGTTAAAGTAACAATCACTATACTTTGTATATCATTTTATTCCACATCATCAGTGATAAACTGCAGTATTCTCTAGTTTACTAGACTGCCTAATTTACTTGCCTTTGTTGGCTGTTTGTTTGTTTGTTTAACTGTGTTTTATATTATATACCATGTCTATATTATGTCTTTATACATATGTAGGTGGAGTTAAACAAAGATGTATCTATTTCAATGTGTTTGCTCTCTGTAGACTTACTTATATTCGAAATTGAATAAGTTCTGGAAAAGCTTTATTGTTCGTAATATATCCATACCATACGTAATATCCATACGTAAGTATATCTGTTTTTTCTTTGAAGAAGGACGAAGGAAGAAGGACTTCCACGTCCGATACTTCATAATGAACGAACATTTGGATGTTATTTTAAATTAAAATTATAGGGTCTAAGAATGGAATACCTATAGACGATCTAGCGGGCAAAACCTAGAGCTTTTTTAGAAATAACTAACAGCGAATTTTTTATCATAAACTATTTTCTGGACTCTTCAGGTACACCAGGCCGACTAACTCTTGACTACTATTATTGAATTTTATGAAATTACTGTACCTAGATTAAAAAAATAAAATTAAAAATCTAACCCCAGTAATAACACGGCAGTGAAGTGGCGTCCCGTCGCTCCCTGATATTAAAGCTGGTTCTTTCCCACCCCACTTCACTCCGCAATATGCTCCCGGATAAATTTACATGTTACAAAGCGACTGTCACATATTAAAGGTCATAATTATGCAATCCATTAGATTTATGGCTGAAAACAATAACACTCGAGTGGCCAACCCTTTTGTTTAGTTTAACAGTGCAAGCTTCGACCGTTTTGATCATTTAGAGGGTAATTAACATAAACTTTCACATGGAGATCTGACTCGCTTTCGCAATTAAAAAAGTTGTTGCGATGTTCATAAAAATAGACAAAAGGTTATAAAATCTCCTTGTTTATTGTTCCAATTTTTTTTTTAATGTTTTCTCACAGATATTAAGAGCTATTACTATCAAATCATTTAGTCAATCAGTATTAGCTAAGTTAAATTAAATTATTATTTTAAACAGAATAATAACAATGTAAGTTTAAAAAGTTTTTAATTTTATAGTGTGACATGAGTTATATAACAAATAAAGATTTTTCTTTAAACTGTTATTATTTCATTTTCAACATATTTTATAATATATAAGTAACATAATATATAACTTCGTTAAATTATATTACAATTTATTAAATAAATTTACATAAAATTATAAGCGCTAGGATCCCTGAGTAAAAAGAAACGTTATAAAAGTGTAGTTTTTATTTATCGCCTCTACAAGTGAGCGTTTATGGAATAAACAGATAGATCGAGTACGAATCGACAGGTGTACGTCAAATCATGTTACGATGAATATTATCTGGTAATAAACAGGTATTGCTGTTGCATAATCATAATATTAGTTCATGACCGCTTTAACATATGAAGACAGGCGTTTATGAAATCACACTACATTAAATTAACAAAAAGCGGTTTTATATACAGCATAGCACGGATATGCGCAGGATTCGAATGTAGAATTCTACCTTTTTTTATTCTGCGTTAAGGCTTATATTCCGTTAGCCCCAACAGCTTTAATAATTAATAATAATAATTTTGAAACGCTGTGAGCAGTACGTAAAAGCTGTACGCGCCTACAGTCGTCCTAGGGAGGATTCCTGTAAAGCCTCATTTCGACTTATGTCTTATATAGTATTTTTACTACAATTGGTTTTAAAGCTATCATGTGTATGAACATAAGGCGCGACGTAGAATTAGGTCGCCGTCTTTGCCGATGTAAACACAGTGTTCGTGAGTGCGCGCGTTCGTAAGTTCGTGTGGTGTGTGTGTTATGTGAGAGTATCCATGTCTGTGTGTGTGTGTGTGTGTGTGTGTGTGTGTGTGCGTGAGCGCGCGCGGGCGCGTGTGTGTGTGTGTGTGTGTGTGTGTGTGTGTAATATGTTTTTGTTAACGATCTTAATAATTACATAACAAATAGTTAAACTATCGTCCCATATAATATTATTGCCTTGACTTGTGAAAAGCCCAATATATATTATAAATAATATATATTAGTATAGTTTACTAATAGGTTAGTAAAACAAATAGTAAAATTAAACATTTATAAATCAATTCTAATATTAAATTGCACAAAACCCATCCATTTAGTATTTATCGCGTCTTAAGTGAGTGCTATAACATTAATACGAGCTGCCCTGCGGCTGTGAACAGGTGTGCCGCTCCGATGCAGGTTTTACTACTAAGATTAATTCTTTAGGAAATTATCGACTACTGTTTTTATACCCTTCTCTTCGTCCCAATGTTTTTCTACAGCAATTGAGCGGTGTTATATAATTTACTGGATTGTTAATATATTGAGATAGTGAAATTTGCTAATAAATCCATTAAACATTATATGCTACCAACCATATTTTGTTTTGATTTATTACTATAAATTATAGTAAAACGTTATAGTATAATATCATCCTTGGTCAATGCAGTTCTTATGTAATATATACTGTCGTAGTCATGGAATAGTAAACATAGCATAAATTAATCACCTCTATATATTTTGGAAAGAGTAAATATAATAAATAATAAATATGTGGCCCAACTGGCCCGTTGGCGCAGTGGGTAGGGATCCTGCTTTCAGCCCCCGTTCGATTCCCGCCGAGGGCCAACATTTTCTATAAACAATTTGTTGGTTGTACAAATTGTACAAAATATCCTGGCTCAAAAGCCTGGATATATATTTGTAGTTAAGTATGTATTTCAAATTGATAGATAGAGTGACAGACAACTGGTGAATATATACATATATATGTATATATTCACCAGTTGTCTGTCATACATAGACAAATATTAAGTTAATTTGGGGACAGACGACCCTGTGTGTAAGTGTCCCATATATTTATTATTATTTATTTGGAAAGAGGGATTTAGACTACAGTCTTATCGTCATACTTGTCATTTATCACGATAATTTCTACAATAAAAAAATCTGATGTTTTCATGATGATTTCAACAACTTTAAAAGATTTTTAATTTTTTTCAAATTTAATGCACTAAAAACAATTTTATTCACAAGGAGTGACAATGTCGTGTCAATTTGTTACCACAATTTACAACACCACTTGCTTGCACCTCGCCCTTCTTACGATTCGACTACATTAACCTCATTAGAAACGATCAAAAATCAAAAATCGTCTGAACACCTTATACGATGGCTGGTCCACCTAGGCAAGTAGTTATGTTCAATCTATCGTCTAAATTACTCGTAGACTTAAGAAGCTTTTACGTTTTTAATGTATATATATTTTTTATACAGAGTTTCATACATTGTTTATTTTATTCCTTATAAGATTCTGCGTCCGCTGCATTAGATGTTTATGCAAAAGCAGGTGTGATTGCAGCTGCGTAAAGCGTAAAAACTAAATCTAGAAAGCTCTGCAACATAAATATTTTATAGGTCTTTTAAAGAACAAGTGCGGTAAAAACTTATTTATATTTTCTATTTCTAACATTATTTGTTTAAATCTTAAGGAGGTAAAAGGTGATAAAAAAGGAGATGTGACGAGATTTTTTTTAATGCTTTTGTAACAGTCTCAGACCTACATTCGTGTTCTAAAAATATATAGTTATTACAATCTCAATATTTCAACAAAATCTATAAATATAAAAAAAAATGTTTGTTTTTGATGCTCTACATTGATGATGTTAGTTACACTTTAATTGGAGTTTAATTATGTATACAGATAAGAAATACTTTTTTACATTTTCATGCATTCTGGCATACGGGATATTCATAAATTTTTGCTTAATCAATTTTACTAGTTGCATTACACCTAACAGTTGGAAGTTTAGTAGTACTATTTTTTTTGGAAATAAATAAAATATTAATTAATTTAAAATTAATATCCTACTTTAAGAACCCTATTAATCCTAAAGTTCCCGTAATTTCTTATTGGCGTAAATTATTAATTATCTATTTGCTTAGGGTCTGTTCTAAGAGTCCTTAAGCGTCTAAGCTAAGTAATTTAACTGAATACAAAACCATAAATATCATCCCACCAAGCTAAGTTTTAAAAT
This sequence comes from Morpho achilles, assembly GCA_947086495.1. NCBI lineage: Eukaryota > Metazoa > Arthropoda > Insecta > Lepidoptera > Nymphalidae > Morpho > Morpho achilles. The sequence goes on along the minus strand of CAMTZB010000007.1, from coordinate 8,189,950 downwards.
AAAAGTATTTTTAATTTGATTACAATTAAGTTTTCAATACTGAATCCACGGTTCCTTAATATTATGCTAAAAATAATCAATATTTCCAGTAGTCTATTATTTATATACTTATGCTGAACTATAATATGACATATTTTATAGATGATACACGGGTAATCGAATTTTACAACGAAACTGTTACCTACTTAACGTGTTTCAGTCAAAATTATTGAACTAGTTCACCTAATATTTAATAAAATTTGTAATCAAATAATAACGAACTAAATTCCAAAGTAAAAATAAATTTAAAATGTTAATAATATTTCGTTATATAACAGTTGATTAAATTAAAATAAAATGTTGAATTTTGTACTTACTGCAATGAAATGTATTAATTACACACGATTAAACTCAAAAAATGAATTACTAATACGCATATTAAAAGATTCGTAATGGCGCACAGATTATTTAAATTTTTACCGAATCTATTCGAATTTTAAAATTGTTGAATCGATATAGTATGTACATGTGAAGTTTATGTATGTGTGAAAATATAATACTTAAGAGAATGCATTGCATAATGCTCATTCTATGTTATATGTCTATATTATACACTTTTATTACTACTTTATTTTCATTTTTTAATATGCATAAACCTATAAGTTAAATATAAATTAAGCGGCGTATTCATAGGATTTAGAATTTAAACCATATAATAAAACGAGTACATATGCATTAACAAAATACATTTAAATTATGCAAAAGATATTTCAATACACCTCCAATAATTAAATTTTAATTTACTCATTTCTGTCAATTAATGAACGTGACGACTCGAACAAATCAGACATAAACCAAACATACAAAATTATAAAAATAAAATTACATTTGCATAAATAAAGTGACCACAGATATTTTCATTAAATTTACGTCAGTCGAAAGAATATCCAAATTAATAGAACACAAAATTTTGAGAATTAAATTGTCACAAATTCATTTACCGGATACCAATCAAGTAAACAAAAAAAGCGCTATCGGCGCGTGCTACATCCACCTATTTCACGTGTCCCCAACATGATTGTTATCTGCACAGCTGTCACTACCACTCGTCCTCCATAGACAATGGATGGAAATTAGTATTAACGTCATACATATTATACTCACATACTTTACATACACAAACAATATTACCATCCCAGGTAATGATAAACGACTAATAATAAAAATAATTATAATCTCTGGCCTGTGGTATCCGGCTGAGTAGAATAGACCACCCTTACCGAGGTGTGATAAAATACGACTAAGGTAAGTCTAAGTCAGGCAGGCGGCGGGTCGTTATACCGACCCCACTAAAGTGGGATAAGGACAGTAGGATGATAATCTCTGGCCTATATCTATTTATATAAATATACTATATTCGGATTCAATAACAATCTTGGAAATTATTTTGACTACAATACAAGAGCTATCTTTTCATTATAACCATAAATTAGCCGTTTTATTTGGTTGGCTATGTCACACAGTATAATATGCATTTCCTTAAATACCTTTTCCACTGCTTGAGGTGTCTTCTCAAAGGATTTCGCGCTCAATTGCACAACTTTTGAAGTTTCCATATTCATAATTGAGTTTTTTTTTTTATTATATTCTTTAAAGAATATTCGTAAGCTTTATAATGCTCTTGTTGTAACAAAAATATAATAGTGGTTATATTTATTCTAAAAAATATAATTAAATTTAATTCATATAATATCATCGATCTAGTACGCCGTGTGCTATCCGGCTGAATAGAATAGTTCATCCCTCATTTCTTACCGAGACGTCATAAAAGGCGATTAAGGTAAGTCGACCCGCCGTGTGGTATCCGGCTGAGTAGAATAGACCACCCTCATATCCTACCGAGGTGTCGGAAAAGGCGACTAAGGTAAGTTGACCCACCGTGAGGTATCCGGTTCAGTAAAATAGACCACCCTCTTTGTTACCGAGGTATCGTAAAATAAAACTAAGGTAAGTTGTTGTCAGGCAGGCAGCTGATCGTAAAATACGTCACGTCATACGCCAAATCATGTGACAACATGTTTATAACATGTTGTACCGACCTCACTTAGAGTGGGGTAAGGGCAGGAAGATGATGAATATCATCGATCTAGTCAAACACCGAAAAACACCCGGTATTTACGTATTTTATTCGTACTATATGGCCGTTTACGATCAAAAAACCTTTTTTGTTTGAACATCAATTGTGAGCCGTCGACGAGTGTTGAGGGAGGGCCACATTCCCTCACACCTCGCGTCAGCTGGCGATCCTCACCCTCCGAACATTCCTATTAACTTCAATTGAGCTCGACAAATTTACATGAACTTAGAGGGCCACTAAAATAGCAGAATAGTGATAAATAAAGAAATATTATACTGAAATATTACGTTACTACATTTTACGCCGCGTGGTATCCGGCTGAATAGAATAGTACCACCCTCATTTCTTACCGAGGTGTCGTAAAAGGCGACTAAGGTAACTCGACCCGCCGAGTGGTGTCCGGTTTAGTAAAATATACCACCCTCTTTCTTACCGAGGCGTCGTAAAATACGACTGTGGTAAGTTGACGTCAGGCAGGCGGCCGGTCGTAAAAACGCAGCCAAATCATGTGACAGCATGTTTATAACATATTGTGCCGATCCCACTTAGAGTGGGATAAGGGCAGGAAGATGATGATAACGTTACTACATTTTCTTTTTTTTAAATAAAAAATTGGAAATGTGTAGTTTCAAAAACTGTGTTGCTCAATCTGGTATAACAAGTTTCTGACTTAGATTGCAAATACCGTAAGCAACAGAAAATATAGAAAATAGGTATATATTTCGAAGACATTTATTTAGAAACAGAAAAGAACAGGCTTTTCTCGCTTTATAAATAGTCAGGTAAATCTTAAGATATCAATCAAGAAAAATAAAACAAAACTGTCATTTAAAAAAGAAAAAATAGATAAATTAAAAGAAAAAATTATGGAATAAACAGTGTATCTAGTTTCTTCCAAATATTAATAATGCAGTGTAGATCGTTACCTATATATCGTTTGGTATCCTTTTTGTCATAAATCTTGTACACTAAATAAAAAAATTGTCTATGATATTGCTCATGGCTCCAACAGCACCCGTGCGCCACTGCGCCATATGGCCAGACCTACCCGACTCAAATCGCTATTATATTGCTTTTAATTGATAACAATTTAAATATATTTGATGATTCACACTTACAAACCTCATTATTATTCATCGACTCATTATCCCGTGTTCGCGTTTTACCAAACGATGTTATCTAAAGCACAAATGTGTTTTACCTTTATGTTATTGTCGTCACGCTATTATGTATTATATCAAACTTTAAGTTCTATTTATTCTAAATATTATTAGGGTGACTAGAGAATCCGTGCTTATTACATTCATAAATGAACTCCAATCCAACGAATTCCTTGTTCTATTTAAACGTGGAAATACTTCAACAACAGTTTCTAATAGACAAATTATTAACTTTTAAAAGAACTGTCATTAAATCTGTAAATTTAATAAAATTGTAGAGAAAATATAAAACCCGAATAATTAATTCTTCAAAAATCATCATCTTCCTGCCCTTATCCCACTCTAAGCGGGATCGACACATGTTTTAAACATGCTGTCACATGATTTGGCTGCGTTTTTACGACCGGCCGCCTGCCTGACGTCAACTTACCTCAGTCGTAATTAACGACACCTTGGTAAGAAAGAGGGTGGTCTATTCTACTAAACCGGATACAACACGGTGAGTCAACTTACCTTAGTCGCCTTTTACGACACCTCGGTAAGAAATGAGGTTGGTCTATTCTACTCAGCCGGATACCACACGGCGGGTCGGCTTACCTTAGTCGCCTTTTACGTCACCTCGGTAAGAAATGAGGGTGGTACTATTCTATTCAGCCGGATACCACACGGCGTAATTCATTCTTCAAAAATATATTATACAATCCGCTAACAACTAATTTTTGTGTTTGAATTGATGAAATATATGTATTTTCCAATATAACACTAAGTAAATATTTTCCATTTTCAATGAAAGGTTATAGTTAAAATGTTGCTACTACAAACTAAGCAACTAGATTTAGAAATAAATTTTCTTACGCGTTATGGTTCCAACTAAGCTTTAAACATTTAAAAGAAATTATTACCAATAAAATTGTGCCATTTCGTGGAGAAATTTTATTATTCAATAAAAGTGTGTAGCAACAAAGGCACATTGAATCCCTGTGGTTTTCGGAGGCTATAAATCAGGAGCAAGGACCCCTGCGACTAGGCGAGAGACTTCTTGAACTGTCAAGGCCTCGTTGTGGTCATCCGCATCTCTCCGGAGTGCAAACAACGTGTCACGAACTTAGTATTGTGTGATCTTGTATACATTTGGAATGAAGTTCATATAAGTATTTTATAATTTTCTCCTATTAACAATAAAACGAGTTAGTAATAAAATATCTAGTTATTATCATAATAGTACTTAACTGTTATTATTAAGCTGTGGTACCCCAGCGGTAACACCGTGCGCCTCTTTTGAGGAGGTCTAGGGTTGAAACACCGGGCAGGCCAAGGAGTTTTCTAGTAAAACTTATGTGTCTAACTGATAATTGCAATTTATCACACGCTTTTCGGTGAAGGAAAACATCGTGAGGAAACCTGCATATCTCTAGAGAATTCTGGAGATATGTGTAACCTACCAATCCGCATTGGAGCAGCGTGGTAGCTCCAATCCTTTCCAAAAAAAAACGGGGAGATGAGGCCTATGCCCAGCTTTGGGATAGTAACAGGCCGTTACTTTTACTTACTTACTAACTGTTATTACAATATGATATGCTTTGATCCATACTAACGCTATAAATGTTAAAATCTGCCTGTCTGTGTTTATTCCCACAATTTAAGTTATAAATGCTTTTTAAGGAACAGGAAAAATTTATATTTCATTATTTAGGGCACTTTAACTTTTGAGTTCTCGCGAGCGAAGGCACGGCTACCATTCTTCTTCTTCTTCTTCTCCAACCGATACACATACAGTGCTGGACCTAGGTCTCTTCATGGGATCTCCAGAACACACGATTATGTCTCGCTAGTATCCAGCGGCTTCCCACGAACTTTTTGAGGTCGTCGGAACCTGTAAAATTATAATACGCTGGGGCATTTCATTTCGACAAAATAACTGTTTTAATAAAATCTGTAAAAAGTACCAAAAAAACAAATAATTAAACGTACTCCAATTAAGATCTTTAATAGCATATTAAAATAATGATAGAGTGCGTAAAATAAAACGTCGCGTGCTGATGGTTGATAAGTACATTTCACAGACCATATTGCATACATATCATTATCATAATTGTTACAATGCATCGTCCTCGCTGTGACGGCAGATATTTAAATGTGGTTAATAGCTCGTAACCATTAGAGTCATTTTATATTCACTCCAAGATATATTTTATATTTATTAAACAGGATTTTTGGGTTACAAGACAAACCATATCCGTTTTGGCAATGCGAAATAATTACAAGCGCCCAACCTTCGCTTAGGCTTTTCTGTAAGAGCAATTTTTAATAGCAATAATTTTTTAAATTAATAATATGACCATTCAAAAACTTACGAGTATATTTAAGTCTATTTGAATGAAAATAAGCTTCTAAGGTTTTTCAAAGGTTCTCATACAAAATACTCATTAACAAATTTCAATTACTTTTTTCGGATTTTTGATATACAACTTACGAGTACAGTTCATCGGCTAGGACGGGCGAACGTAGAATTCTCGTGGAAGAGTGCAGAAGATACTACTATTTTTGAGGGACGTCATCCTAAGGACGCTCGCTAAGGGCTTGAACACGCCTTATGAAGAGATGTAGTAAGGTCTGGTTGTATGGCAATAATAGTCATCATGTCATCGGGACAAGTGGCTCTCCATAAGAAACAGTTTTTTTTACAGCAAAAATGAACAAGTTATATCTATCTTAAATTACTTACATGCTAGGACTATACAAATCATGGCCACGTGGAAAGGTCGAAAGAATGCTGGCAGCGGTTTCGCGCTGAATCGCTAAGCTGATTCTTTGTGCGAAAAAGGAGCCAGCATTACTTTTTTTTATCTTTGATATTCGAGAGCTAGGAAAATAATTGTTTGCTCAAAATCGGGTTAGACAATTTACTTCTCAGAAGAACTTACACTGTTAACTTAAATGAGAATTAAAAATTAAACTTTTTATTTGCCTTAGACGCATGCACCACTTAATCAAACGTAAAATCTTAAACAATCCATTAATCAATATTTTAAATAAATCAATCAATATGATCGCCGATTTTCAAATTTAATATAACTTTTCAGATTGCGTATATTGAATATGCATATATTTCAAAATCTATGCTTATTAAAGTTAAAATAAACCCAAATTATTGTGTACTACTACATATCCTTGTACCAGATTCTAGGCATTAATTGCACTCATATGAGATGATAAACTAATTAACAAAGATAGACACGAGATTCCGTCGCTCGGTATTGTGAGCTTATCTGTTAAGGAAGGTACCATAGTGAAGAGTCGAAGGGATTTAAATAATCATATACCAATTAAAAATAGAACTGTAAATATTTCAAAATGACGTTTTAACACCTCGGTTAATTGCCTATTCAGGTGACAAGAGGGCTGGCTCCTTTTTCGCACAAAGAATCAGCATAGCGATTCAGCATGAAAACGCTGCCAGCACTCTTGGGACTATTCTACGTGGGCATGATTTGTATAGTCCTAGCGTGTAAGTAATTTAAGATAGATATAACTTGTACATTTTTGCTGTAAATAAAAAAAAATGACGTTAATATTTTCATTAATTAATGTTTTCTTCCTTATGATATTTCATATTATAATATTTAAGTAACTGTTGGGGCTCCACACATCAGCTAATACTTGAAATTGCAGTATATAATTAAGATAGCAGAACAGGTCCGTAATCCTGTGACGTATCCGAGGTCACTCAATAGTGACAGATAAGTGACACAATAATCACTTGTTTCATTAATTCAGGGTCCTTTAGTGATTGATATTCGAACACTAAATCCTCGAGAAGTCCGATACAGCTGATTATAAAGTTATATAGTGAAACTAGAAAGTTTCATTCCTAGTTGGACAAATCTCGAGTCAGCAGGGACACAGAGCACAATTTGTAAACAACAAATTTGTACTGATATTAACGATCGGAACTTTAGCGAGTTCTCAAACCCCAAGTAATTTAAAGTTTTCATAGCAACTGACAAAATCACTAATTAATATAATACTACTAAACGCGTTATCTGGTAAAAAAACGCTAGGAAAACATACATATCTTGTCCAGCGGTAAAATAGTAGCAAGTCCTAACTTGCTTGTATACTTTAACTAGGTGTACCCTCGACTTCGTTGCATCCACTTTGAAGTTAAAATACCTCAAGAATACACTATATTTATTTTTTTATACTCCGAACGAAAAGCAGGATTTTTGAATCCTATATTTTAAACCGAGATAATAATGCAAATTTTAGCAAATTTTGTTCTATATTGACCCAGCAGATTAACATTTAGTATGTTATAGATGGTACTCGCGGCTTTTTTCGCGCTAACATAAACGTTTAAATATGTATTTTTTCCCCCAGTTCCCGAAAGAAGAAGGGGAATTTTTTATCCTATATTTTACCCCAGTGTATATGCTTTATTTGTGCCAAATTTCATCAATATTAGTCCAGCGCTTTATTTATGGATTATTAAATTTTTATGTTTCCTCCACGTCTATCACCTTAGTGTAACCCATATCTGCACAAAGGCCTTTGAGGCGGCGCGAGCGGGGCGGAGGGCGGCCCGCATGATCGTGCGATCACCGGAGACCCATTTGCGGCTCGTTACACGCTGATAGCACCAAACAAAACACCCCAAGTAATTAGGAAAAGCCTTTTCCAGATAGCGTAAGTACTGTGACTTCAGCACATATATATGTGAACTTGTGGTATCAGCAATTTCGTACGCACAAACTTAAGCTTTAACCCTCAATAATGCAATATGTGTTTATTTCGTGCTTGCGAAAGAAAGTTACCCCGGTGTATAGGCTAGTATGACTTTGCAAATAACAGCTGAATTAACCTTTGTTTTCTAATAATATTGTAGCAGTTTCATAAAAATTGTTGGAGCCATTTGCAAAATTCGAATTATATATAATCCATAGTAATATATATATATATATATATATATATATATATATATATATATATATATATATATATATATATATATATATATATATATACTTTTTTGAACGCGCTAATCTTAAGAACCACTGGACCGATTTGAAAAATTGTAGATCGACTGATCTACAATTTTTCAAATCGGTAAGATAGTCCATTTATTGAGAGGAGATATAGGAGAGAGAGATAGACATATAGGAGAGACAGATAGACATATAGTAGAGGAGCAGCAATAAAAAATAGTACGAAAACGGCAAAGACTAAAACTGTCCTTGCGTGCGCTAAGTAAACGGTGAAACTTATTCAAAAATCATGTACTTAATACAAAATTGTTCCCCTCTAAAAGTTGTAAAAAAAGTCCGCGACAGCATATGTCTAGCTTTTAGAGTTAACCCAATTTAACAACTTTTATGGTTATCCAAATTGTATATTACAGTTTAAATCTTTACGCACGGGCGGAGCCGCTGGCGTAAGCTAGTATATAAAGCTGTGAAGCTATGATAGCCCAGCGGTGAGACTCGAGACATTGGCCTAAACTTGACCTTCTCGAAAAAGTCGCACAGCTACCGCTAGGCTATCATAGCTTAATTTATATAAAACCATTATATATCACCATATGCATATTTATAATTAAAACAATCTTTATTCTAGAGTGAATGAACGTATGTTTTTTGCAGGTATAATTTATGACATGTTTGGTATTGCCAGTAAAAACTATCATTGACAATCGACCAGGTGGTCCGCTTATGCGATTCTGCCACCCGGTGCAGCTTGTTTCCATATATAAACTTGATTTCTGAGGTATTATTGATATTTGAACTTGAAAAAATATGATTGTACCTAATAAAGTATCATGTTTCAATAATTTGGAATAATTACAAGCGTTTACGAAGTTATGATAGAATTATTTTTGATATAATCCGCATTTGTTAAGGAAATGTAATGTAATAATGTAATGCTAAGGACCTGTTTCACAAGTTACTGATAAAGTGTCGGATAGTTAACCGTCAAATAAACTAAGTAACAGATAAATGTCGCGGCCATTTTGGAATAGGTATTTGCTATCAAACAGTGAGGGCTACTTTGGATCGGAACAGGTGGAGACAGATTATACGAAGAAAGGCTTCAAATGACCATGATCCTCAGTAATGAGGGACCGTTTGAAGAAGAAGAAGAGAAGAAGATTTGCTATCCAGAACATAAACAAAATAACAGCCACATGATCTACCTATTAACTTATGAGGGACTTTAAGTGCTGAATAAGCCTATCAGAAACCTGAAAAACCCAAAATTCTGAGATATGTGTCAGATATGTTCCGGATAAGCTGACAGTTTATTGGTAACTTGTGAAACAGGCCTTAAGTGTAGCAGGCAACGTTCACATACCTTATACTCGTACATGCACGACCAGTCACCACACGTATCACAAATCGTAACCACCATCAACACACCACATAAGCAGTACACACACTCACCACGACAATCTTTTGGCAATTTGACTGGTCCGTTGGCGCAGTTGGTAGTATTTCCTAGTCTACCCTGGCTTCAGCTCCGCGTGTCTCGGGTACGATTCCCGTGGACCAAAATTTTCTATAAACGATTTGTTGGTTCTTTGTGCCTGGGTATTTATTTGTATTTAAGTATGTAATTAAAATTATATATGTATATATTTACCAGTCGTCTCTCACCCATAACACAACTATTAAGTTACTTACTTTGGGGACGGACGACCGTGTGTGTAAGTGTCCCATATATTTATTATTATTTTCTCCACGATCGCCTCCACCCTTTACCTAAGCATCATCAGGACACAGGATATCAGGGGATACGACAGATTAGTAATGTTTATAATCGTAATTTATTACTAATCAATACTAATATTATAAATTCGCTTCCACGTCTAATCAATTTGCCAATATTAATAGTAAATATTAGCTAAGTAAGCGTACATCGGACTAAATGTCATCACTATTCCTCCAACAGATTACTCTTAAAAGCGTAACAAACAGACTTTCATATTTTAGAATATTTACTTATTATTATTACACAAAGATTTCAAGAATAAAAATATATATCTGTAATGGAATATTAACAAAAATGAACTAAAGTAAAAAATTATATTAATTTATACTTTTTATTCTCTAAAATACAAGGTAAAACAACGAAGCACTCTCTCCAATCCAAGAAACAAGAAGTTTACGTACAATTTTTTTTATACACGGTAGCCAGTGATATAATGAAAACGTTAATAGATATTTTGTTACCGATTATGACAGAGCAAAGAACAGCAGTTTTTGTAGAATCATATTTATTTGGAATCATTATAATAAAGCAATACCTGCATATTCATCTTTATTTTTAAAAATACCTCACAATTGAAATCCTACCATTTGATAAAAAAGGCGTAAGTTATTGTGGCACTACACCAAACTACACTAAAACTTGCACAAAATTGAAAGTGTATCGGTGTAACGTCTGGTCGGAGTCTAGTCAATCAGTGTATGCGGGTCCACAATTACTAACACGTGCCGCACTGGGAAGGATAATGCGAATCATATATTTTCATATAAACTGATTTAAAACATTGCTTTATAAACCCATGAACAATACACCTTAATATCGATTACATGACGGAAATCGACTGATTAATATTATACATAGATATACTTAATGTATTATTTTTACAAGTCGCATGGTATCCGGCTGAATAGAGTAGACTACCTTCATTTCTTATCGAGGTGTTGTAAAAGGCGACTACGGTAATTTGAACCGCCGTATGGTTTTCGGCCGAATAGAATAAACCACCTTCATTTCTTACCGAGGTGTCGTTAAAGGATTGATTAATATTATACATAGATATACTTAATGTATTATTTTTACCCGTCGCATGGTATCCGGCTGAGTAGAGTAGACTACTTTCATTTCTTATCGAGGTGTTGTAAAAGGCGACTACGGTAATTTGAAACGCCGTATGGTTTTCGGCTGAATAGAATAGACCACCTTCATTTCTTACCGAGGTGTCGTTAAAGGCAACTAATGTAAGTTGACGTCAGGTAGGTGGCTGGTCGTAAAATACCCAGCCAAAATATGTAACAACGTATTGTGCCTACTAAGAATGGGTTAAGGGCAGAATGATGATGACTTAAGGTATTATTACATAAATAGGATATTTTTATACGAGTCTAAATAAAGATGTTTTTTTGTTCCTATTTATGTATCGGTTGAAAGTCTATTAGCAAAGAACCCCGACCAACATCTCAAAAAGCTTAATACAGAAGGGAGCATTACTTTGGACAGAAGGAAGCTTGGGCACTTCCACCGTTCTGTTATTACATGCATATTTAAATATTTTAAATTTTTTTATATAAAATATTCTAAAATTTATTATAAATATTTATGTTGATAAATGAGTGGATAAAAATACAATTCTATTATAAAAATCAAACGAAAATATTACAGATGCAATTGAAAAGATTACAGTTAAACAATAACAATTAAAAAAAGAAATTCCTAAATATATAGAAACTCACGATATTTTTAATTAAAAATTGCAATCATGCTGTCACGATTCCATGGATTTGCAGGAATATTCGTTGTATTTTGCCACACACAACGCTATAATAAGTTAAATTGCCAGGTGAAAATAAATAATTTCTATTGTTATGATTGAGATAACACGCTAATACGAGGAATTAGTGTAGGTTGTCATTTGAAACGGGTTAAACATCTTTTACACCGCTGTCTTAGCGATACCTTACGGACTTACTTGTTTCTTTGTAACATTTTACATCTGTTACGAAATTGTAGCTTAGTTCATTTTCCTGGAGGCCGAGTAAATTGCTAAATTAAAAACAGTTGTATGTCTGTACAACACTTATCCGCTCTTATTTTCCTTTAACCTTATATTTAACAGATGAAAAAAATATTTTGGTTTAGATAATGGTATTGTTTTTTTTAAATAATGGCTGACTTGTAAGTGCTTTTAAACTGTCGTGTTGCCAGTTCTAAACTAATTTAGATAAATTACTCTACAATTTTTGAATCTTTTTTTTATTTTTTTCCAGTCTTTAGTTAGAACTTAAATATGGATAATTTATGATCTAGGACTTGAATGCTAGAAATAGCTTAGCAATATTTTTTTGCTTAACTTCATGCAGGAAAATCTTGTTATTTCTATGAATCCTAACTTAGAGATCACACCTGCTCTCGCGTATGTCTACGAAGTTATAATTAGAATTCATTAGAATTTATCTAAAAATATTACCGAGAATATCCAAGAATATAATTACATTTGATTGTTATTATCAAATAAAGTAGTATAATTTTATTTAAGGGGTACAAGTTACAACGTTTGCAATTACCTACTTAATTATTAAATGACGACTTTATCCATATATACTTTACCAAAAATTTAAAAGTAGATTTTTTTAAAAATTTGATCTGCTTTTGATTTGTTATTAAAGTTTTACAGTGTTTTTGTATTAAAGTGTATTTTGTATTCAAGTGACCCCTAGTTTCGTTCTTTTCATTTTTACGAATTTAAAATAAAAATAGAATACACTTCGGATTATTAATAGTTATGGTTGTTTAATATTACTATACTCATTTTAGTGTAGGTAGAGTTTCAAGTATAGTAGGATAGGATAACAAGTCTTTCATAGAAGTATGTGTTACTTTGTGGAATTCTATAGTAGAAATGTAATGTCATAATTATTTTACTAAAATCATCGTCTGTTAAGTAAACCTATGTAATGGTAAGAGTAGGAAGCAAAAACCGTTCTCATTCCTTTACACATGCAGGATTGGTTACCGCACGTATCACAAAACCACCGCCACACAACAACACACTACTCAAGCATTACACACATTCACTACAACAATCTTAACGATCGTTTCGACCCGTAACCGAAGCAATATCCCCGAACCGGGGATAGGTTCTACGACAAAGGCTTAATCACCTTTTACGACACCTTTGTGAGAAATTAGGAATGGTGTATTCTAATCAGCCGGATACCACACGACGGGTCAACTTTTTTTTATTATGTCAGGAAAACCCCATTTCTAGGCTCTGCGGCGGTAGGCCTGAGCAAGCACTTTGGCCTCAACATCCCAAGTAGGGGAACCGGCCAAGGCGCAGGTAATGGCAGGTCAACTTTCCTTAGTCACCTTTTACGACACCTTGGTTAGTCTATTATACCGGATACCACATAAAATTCTTAACTTCCATATTTTTTGCAAACTTCACATCAAAAGTCACGACTACGTTCAACGTGGCTTAAAAATCATCACAAGTTCATCGAACGGTCCTAGTGCATCTGGTTGTGTGGACAATCTATTAAGTTGAAGTTATTGCGTAATAATCTAGCCGGCAGATGCAAGTTGATTGCTAGCTAGGTACATCTAGCCACAGGTGTAGCCCACGTGGATAGACAGGGCTGACATTTTGACTAATCTCTTTTGGTAATAGCCATATATTATACAATATTATTAATATGATGAATAAGGATTATGACATACAATAAGACGTACCTGGTTAATCGAGCCTTGTTCGGTAATTTTTTACAAAAAAAAACACTTAAAAAAGGAAAAAAATATTGGTTAGGTAAAAAAATTCTAGAAAAAATTATATAAACTTTCATATTTAACATCTTTAAACGGAAAGTTAATTCTATTGAAAAGAAATTAAAAAAATATTTAGTTATAATCCGTGATAAACTAAAATAGAAAATATGTATAATGCTAAATATAGAGTGGACTATCCGTTTTCATACCTGATATATGCAGGATTGGTAAAATAACATTTACAAATCTTCACCACCGCCACCACAATACAGAAGCACTTCACACGTTCACTATCACAAACTCATCAATTTCGCCCCGCAACCGAAGCATCATCAGGGTATAGACTCCACCTCCACCAGTACCTTAACAAGTTATTATTCTATAAATTATTTAATTCGATTTTCCAATCAATATCAACCTTATTTCAATAGGTTGATTATTCTTAACTTGTTTTCATCCTCCTGCCCTTATCCCACTCTAAGTGGGGTGCGCACAACATGTTACAAAAATGCTGTCACATGACTCATCTTAACTTTAGTCGTATTTAACGACACCTCGGTAAGAAAGAGGGTGGTCTATTTTACTAAACCGGATACCACACGGTGGGTCAACTTACCTTAGTCGCCTTTACGACACCCCAGTAAGAAATGAGGTAGGTCATTCCACTCATCCGGATATCACACGAAGGGTCGACTTACCTTAATCGCCTTTTTCGACACCTCGGTTAGAAATGAGGGTGGTACTATTCTATTCAGCCGGATACCACACGGCGTTAATCTTAACTTGTTTTATTGTCTGAAAATAATACAACAATAAAATAAAATTCATTAAATAATATATTTATTGACATGGACAACCCTGATTTAAAAGTTCTAGCTAAACTAGATTGTCAAGTTATTGCGATTTTATTGTTTGGTCGCTGTATAAATATTATTAAATAATATCACGGTAATTACACAGGTATCGATTAGAAAATTATCACATCCGGCAAACTGAGTGTTATAATAAATTTATTATGCCTTTTAATTTTAATAAAAGAATAAGAAAACTTTTATATTCATCGATGCATTTGTAGTGCTAACATAAATATTTTGTTTTAGGGGATAGTATAATATGTACCTACTTTGTTGGTTTCTTAAAAATTTAATTTACTATTAGGGAAACACAAAAGGTTATATATTATAATATAAGATGTGATTAAATAATTAAAAACTTAAAGAAAACCTTAAATCCAAAGTAAAACAAAATGTTGTGACGACCCCGCTTAGTGTGCGATTAGGGCAGATAAATTTTAATTATATGCACTGACTATTAAAATTAAATTAAGCTATGTAAGAGGATTCATCAAAGATTATTTCAGTTTTATCGTCATAATCATATTATTATGATAAATCCAAAAAGTTAAATATTAAGGTAGATCAATCGTAGATCTTTTATGATTCTCATGTCTGTCATATTATGATAAAATGCAAAAACTTACATCTGCAAAGGAAAACATGAACGAAAACTGGTTCGGAAACAATTGTTTATGCTCCCAGAAAGCCAATTGCCAATTACTTATGCATCCAAAAGGGTTCTGTAGTCAGTGCTACAATAATCATTTGTAACTATTTTCCGTTATAGTCTGTGACGTCTCATAAGAGTCAACATTTCAAAATCTCCGGGTACACAGTACAAGAAAACGAACTTGATATTTTCACGCAACGAAAACCAGTCATTAATTACTAAGCATATTATGTTTTTTTCATTTTTTTTAATGGAATAAGATTACAAACGAGCATGCGGTTTACCAATCAAGTAATTATCTCCGCCCACTATCTCTCGCAGAGCGAGATCGTTGCCGTCCTTTAAAAAGGTGGAAAATACGTTTTTCGAAGGTGCTTATGTTGGACCGATCGTTCCATAAAACTGTGGTGCGCGGAATGAAACTATTTGAAAACCGCACTGCAGTAGATCGCCACGCATCCAGATAGTAGGGATGATATTTTAACCTATGACGTACATTTCATAATTTTCCACTTTTTTGAAGTCTACTACTACTTTTTCTTCTCTTCTCGGCGTTACTGAATGTTATCCATCAGCTCTGCAAACTTCATGCGGTCTCTTTCTAAAAGAAGACCTTGCCAAAAACATTTATCGCTGTTCACTTCTTCGATAACCGTAATAAGCCATAGTTTCTTAACCCTTAAGATATTTCAGATCAGATGCCAGCGTTGATAACTCATGACAAGACCCAAATACCCACCTTTGTGTCATCTCTTTGCTCCCACAACTACACAATACTAACAGTATATTCATGTTTTAGCTAGCTAGCAGTTTAAGTCGAAAATTCAATAAATTATTACTAATAATAATAAATTTTTGACACCAAACTTTGGTAATGGACGAAAGTCTCCCCGACTACGGAATCCTAAAAGATGGTATACAACTATGTAACCATATCTATTAGACGTATCATTCGACGTGAATGTCCTACACGTTTGAGTTAATTAATCTTTTAGCTCATATAAGGACATGACAACCGCAAGCCCTGATTAGGTACGAGATATATTGAATCAGGCGTGCGCAGGTGATTTTTCTTGTAGAAAAACTTTTTGCTAGGCAGATGCGGCGCGAAAATTGCACGCCCCTATGTCCTATTCAACTCATAATCTAAGTATTAATAGCGAATTGCTAATGACAAAATGGAAATGCAACGTTTGGTCAAAGACAAAGTAATTACCGGTAGTACGTTAGAATCCGAACAAATATACGGGCGAAGACACGTGCCGCGGCCATCCGGCTGCTCTTTATTTTTTTACTAGTTTACGCCGCGACTTCGTTCGCGTGATAGGTTGATAATAGATGGGGCTTTTTAGTGTCATCCTATTCCTGTAGAATTAACAGGATTCCTTTAGCCTATATATTATTCCGGTGTATATATAGTTGTTCGAAATTTCATCGATATTGGTTCAGCGGATTCCCCGTGAAAGAGTAACAAACATACATCCATACTTACAAACTTTTGCATTTATAATATTAGTATTATTATAACTTGAATTTTGAAATATACGTTTACATTTAATTTTGCGTAATTGGTATATTTTAATTTATTCACTTAACATAATTGTCGAAAAAGTCGTTTTATCCATCGTAATATCGTGTTCTCGGGCATTGAAAAAATGCTAAAATCTACAATTGAATGCAAATGATATTTTAACTTTCAATTGTAATACTGTGATAGCCCAATGGCTAACGAGCGGACCAAATAAGTTCAAAACCCGGGATCGAGTCCTACATGTCACCGGCGCTCTTTTTTTTATTGCATTTTTTATATCTTTTAAAAAAATACCAAACAAGGCTCAGTCGACGAGGTACTTTAGTTTAAACGCGTTTGAACCCTTAACTGTTTTGCAGATATGTATATCTCAAAACTTATTCTATAGACGTGCGTAAGAACAGCAAATCAGTTCAAAATATTGCAAGGCCTTTGTATCGGCGCACATGCGCACTCTCAATATTGAAGCAGAGAGACTCCACAAAACGCTTTTCATTTCGTTTGAATCGTTCGTGTGTTCGGTACGCGCATGTAAGACATGAGTCAGACTCGATTGCAAAGAATATTTATCCATGGAAACAGAGGGTCAGTAATGAATACCAGAAAACATTTGCGCAATTTTATGGCTTACCAAACGATAAGATATACTTATGACGTTTTTCTTATTTCAATCTATTCTTTATATTATGTTGTAAATGCAATGTTTTCACGACTAAGAAGCTAGAACAAAATTGACAATATTAAGTTTGATCGAAATTTAAAAACCGAGCTAATATGTAGGATACTAAATATGTTTTTGTTTTCTGGAACAGTAAAAAACTCACAGAACATAATATTTAAAGTGACATGAAAGAAGTTTCGGTAAGAACTTTGTCTTACATTCGTGAGCAAATGGTTTCACCATAGGTTGTAACTAGATTTTTTTTTTAATTTTTGTTTTTTTTTGTTACAATTTTTTTCTTTTATTTGAATAAATTTTAAAAAAATTGTGATATTAAAAGACGACTTAGAGACAGACCGTTAAACACTTTTCACACATAGTCGAAGATTGATTTCATTGTAATACATGACCATCATTTGTATACTTTTATACACAATAGTGTGTATGTATGTCAACTTTGTATTGGCTAAAGAGGACTTGACTATTTGTGTGCTTATAATTGAGTAGCAATCCCCAGCGCCTCTGCCCGCGTGGAAAGATAACTCTTTTGATAACCATAAAAATGGTTAAAGTGGGTTAACCTTAAAAGCTAGACATATACTGTTGCGGACTTTTATTTAGAAGTTTTAGAGAGGAACTATTTTGTGATACACGATTTTTGAGTAACTATTACCGTTTACTCAGCGCGCGCAAGTAAAGCTTTAAATTTTGCCGTTTTCGTACTATTTTTCATTGCTTCTCCTTTGTTATTCATCTTAACGTGATGTTATATAGCCCATAGCCTTCGCATAAATGGACTATTTTACACTGAAATAATTTTTCATATTGGTCCAGTAGTTCCTGAGGTTATCCAAACAAACTCTTCAGCTTTATAAATTAGTATAGATTGTCATAATTTCCCTCTGAGTTCTTCACCAGAGAATTTATTTAAATTGTACTGACTTGCATTCGCCGAATAATCTATGAACACGCGTAATTAGTAGCGCAGTGAGCGTTGTCTGTGAGGAATTCTTTTGAGAGGAGACAAATGAAGGAGGCTCCGAGAAGCATCGTCCCGATCAATGGGGTATCGTGTGTCGGCCACCTGCGCGCCATCGTCGGCTCTTTCAAGGAGCACCGCACAGCAGCAATGCGGCCTGCGCTCCGTGTGCTGACTATTTAGGACTAAATATTTACTCCCCTAAAAGGCTATCTACATCAAATCGCTACTTAGGAGACGCCTTCTTAAAATCATTGCGTATTCTTAGTTTGCATTTTAACCATCCAAATGTAAATTCATGAGTGACAATAAACTTTATTATGAATAAGCCTGTTTATTAGTCTGTTGGGCTATCAAGGTGAATCTGCTGAACCAATATTAATGAAATTTGGTACAATTAAAGCTTATATAGTGGCGTAACATATAGGATAAGATCTCGTTTTTCCTACGGGAATAGGTAAAATACAATATATTACACGGCAATATATATTGTCCATAATATTAAAAAATCCCGTTTTTCTTTCGGGAACAGGGAAAAAAACATTGCTTTATTGACGCCTAATTTGACGCAACCGAAGTTTGGAGTACCACTAGTAATACATATGTAATTATTGGTTTTAATACCTTCGGCACAAACAAAAACCACAATACTAAGTTACTATTACACCGGATCGATTTATAAAATCGAGATCTCACACAGCGATATCGTCTCCCCCGAATGCCCTGCTGACTCCTGAGAACGTCGCTCATTATCAAAATGATCGGCGAATCGATACACCGTTAATATTATCGATCTCAATTGGTGTATCGATGCTATCGAGCGACCATTGCGGCTTTTGTGGGAAAGAATTAACTTTTAACGTAATGAAAATTAACTGTAAAAATTTTTTTTACAGTTTAGCAGTGCCTGCGGCTTCTCCAGCGTGGAAATATGGAATATGTGAACTACATTGTAACGGAAATAAAGGAGGAGAGCGGAAGTTGTAGCATAGAGACGTGAAGATACTCGTACCTGTTGCGAGGTGTCCTGACAGGCGAAGAGATGCGATACGGTGAGGAAAGTTGCGGAAAGGAGAGTATTAGCGCTATATTACATGATACATACATATGATTTATGCGCGGAGTTAACAAGTTGTTAAAAAACAATGTATTGATTGAATTTTGAGAAAATGTTTTCATATTTATTTCATAAATATAAAGGAAGAATATCGTTGTTTCTTCTTTCTGCCTGATCCCACTCTAAGTGGGGTCGGCACAACATGTTATAAGCATGTTACATGATTTGGCTACGGTCGTTACGACCAGCCGCCCACGTCAACCTCAGTCGTATTTTACGACACCTTGGTAAGAATGAGGGTGGTCTATTCTACTCAGCCAGATACCACACGGTGGGTCGACTTACCTTAGTCGCCTTTTACGACACCTTAGTAAGAAATGAGGGTGGTACTATTCTATTCAGCCGGATACCACGCGGCGTATATTATTAACTTTCATGTTTATTATTATTATTAGTTTTAAATTACCAAGACCAACCCCACCTTTCGTAACTTAGTTAATACCCCTTAATTCGAGTGATTGTGGGAAAGGGCAAAGACAATAGCGATAGTATCATGTTAATAGCTGCCATCAGTAACGGAGGGTGAAGGGCTAACTTACTTATCTGCGAGGATTAGCTAGCAACAGTTTTTCGCTGAAACTTATCTCTATCAGTATTACATCAGTACTACCATATAAAATTCTTTGGTAATAACTCATTGATGTAATGTAGATACCAGAAAACTCAATTTAATTTAAGGTCCTCTCAAGTTATAGGAAACAAAACTTGTGCCCAGAGTCCCGCCCGTGCTTCTAGTCTTCCACCAAAATCCTGTCAGTGTAAGAGTAAGTAAGAGTAGGTTTAGGTAGTATTTTTTCATGTTTCCCTAATACACAAGCAAGGATAATAAGAATATTATATATAACAAATTACGAAGACTGAGAAAAAGGTAAAAAAGCCATCTTGTCATATGGCAATGTTTTATCCCACTAAAATTTTAAATGCGAATTTGTGAGTATGGGTGTATGTTTGTTATTCTTTCACAGCGAATTCGATGAAACAATATCCGTGAAATTTGTCACAATTATTTCTTATACACCGGGGTAACATATTGCCCTAGAAATCCTATTAATAGAATGTCAATAGCGCCATCTATTATTAACCTATCTCGCGACAACAGTCCACAACAAACGAAGTTGCGGGTAAAAGTTTGTTAGTTATATATTTTTAATCTACAGGGCCGTTTACTTACGTTCAGTTTTATTTTACTCTCCTATTATATTAAGGTCGTATTGATTTGTAAATATTAAGCACCACCCATCGCTTTCCAAACTATAGATTCGATCCCCATTATTTGACAACAACATTTCAGAAATTTTTTCATTAACAATCAACATTGTATTTTTGTTGTCGATTGTATTTTAATTTTTAACTTGTCATGAGTTTTAATATATCTATGAAATGAAAAATATTTTTTAAACATTAAAATCCATTCTTAATATAGCTTGTACTTCACTTGCGATTCATTTCTTCTCAGCGATGCTTCCGCGCTCGCCCGTCTTATCGGTGACGCTGTCAAAGCCATTAGGGCTAACAGCATTAGTCAAATTCGAAAAGAAAAAATCACTTGCTATATCTTTTATAGTTAGAAACGTTTCAAGTTTTTTGGCTAAAAATTCCATGGTAAAAAAACAATGGTCTCAACTGTATCGTGATGAATAAATAAGTGGAGCGAATCTATTAAATGTTGAGAATCGTTGGCCTTCGCAAAGTTAGGGGGCAAAGAGTGTATTGTGTTAATATCACAATATGTGGCTGTCAGTTAATTGGAATAGATTATGGGAATGAAGGGAAGAAGACTGTTTTTAGTGGAGTGGTCTCGAGGGATGACGGGTGGAGATCATTTATGATTTTTTATCAAGTCATCGTGCGACAGTGTTGAGCGCCGGATTATCACAATATTTGGTTGCGGTCGTGTGGCGTCATTGTTAATTGAACGGTTGCAACTTTAATAAGTTAAACGCAGTAACATTAATTATACTCGTACTTAATAGCAGGAGTACATGCAAACATTTACATATATATATATATATATATATATATATATATATATATATATATATATATATATATATATATATATTTATATATATATATAATACTAGCAATCGCCAGAGGCTCCGCTCGCGTGGAAAGATTAAAACCGTATTATAGTCTTTTGATAACCATAAAAATGGTTACAATGGGTTAACCTTAAAAGCTAGATATATTTTGATATATTAAGATAGATTAGATATATTAAGCTAGATATATTAAGCTGTCGCGGATTTTTATTTAGAACTTTTAGAGGGGAACAATTTTGTAAAACATGATTTTTAATATCTTTCACCGTTTACTCAGCGCACGCAAGGAAAGCCGTTTTCGTACTATTTTTTATTGTTCTTCCTCTCCTATTCATCTTAGCGTGATGCTATATAGCCTATAGCCTTTCTCGATAAATGGACTATCTTACACTAAAAGAATTTTTCATATCGGTCCAGTAGTTCCTGAAATTAACGCGTTCAAACAATCAACCAAACTCTTCAGCTTAGCTAGTTAACGCGGCGCACGCGAGTAAAACTCCCAGTGGGATATTTTTTTGTATCCCCGAGACCTCTTCAACACAATTTTCTTAAAACGGTAATGTACTATTAGCCTAAATGTTCCGGAAGTAAAAACTGTACAAAAATCCGTTCAATATATTTTGAGAAAATTGATCATATACCTACATACAGTTTTTGGGGACTTTGTTTTATAATAAGCATAGATTTGCTATATTTTAGATAAAACAAGCTATGTATAAGACACAATTCTTGGTTTTGTATACCATTATACTACAGCAATTGAGTGTTCACTTTCTACATATTGTTTCTATCATCTGCAGTGACCTGCCCTACTGAGAGACCCGCATGCATGGCAGACTGCGCGGCTCGCCTGAATCACCGTCAACACTGACCACGCTCAAGACATCACGAGGACCGTCTCAAGTGCTTGTGACTCATGAGACCATGCCAACGAGCGACAGTTCACATGTTAATAGCTCTTCCTTTGTGAGAGCTGACCCTTTTCCTTTTTGAACTCAATTGGATAGTTACCAAGTAACAAATAAGATACGTTCTATAAGACAAGTTTGATTGGTTGATATTACTTTATTTTGAACGTCTAATTTACCTATCTATTATATTAAAGTAATAATAAAATTATTTTAGCGATATAGTAACAAGAAAATAATGCTAAATGTAGAGTGGAATATTTGTTTTCATATTGATACATGCAGGATTTGCAAAAACACCTGCACTACCGCGGCTATATAAATGGAATTTTATATTATACAAATGCGTTGTCGAAGAAAATTAAACATTATTCTGGTTAAGAGTTACTGTCTCAAGAGCCCAAAAAATCTCCGTAAAGATATTTAATATATTGGTTTAACATTATTTTCAATAATCAATTTTCAATAACTTAACATGATTTTCAACCACATTTGAATGTTATTTTTTTAAATACCGGGATTTTTTTTAATACCAATGACTTATAAATTTTATTATGTACACTGTAATCTTTGGTTATAAATATGAAAGTTTTGTCAAATCTATATAGAGAAAATATGTTTATATACCTATTTTGAAATAGATCCAGAATCATAAAAAGGTTTTATTCTTTTATTAAAACAAGTAGTAAAATCTGTTCACAATCAATTCTATACAATACACAAATATACCGATAATGCTATTATTTTTTACTGCGAACTACTCAGAATTATGGCAACATTTGATACAATTTTTGTGAACATCCCCAAAAAATCATTGGCGTATTACAGCGTGAAAACATACATCGTGTTTCGACTTTTATATATAAAAAAATATATATAAAAGGACTAAAAAAAGTAACAAAGCTTTGAAGATGCGTAATAAAAATGCAATAATGCGTTCTTGTGCGGGGTGCGCGCAACGAGCGTGACCGGCGCGACAATGGACGCAGCGGCGCGTGCGCATCCGAAAACCCCGCAACACACCTTGTTCGCTCGACACGCGTACCGGTGTAGTTTTGTTATCTTACACGAGTTTGTATTCACAAATTCAAACACGTCCTGACGTGTGTCCTTACTTAAGTGTACCTATCTATTTATTTGTAGCAGCAACCGTATCTATTTATTACCAGCAACACTATTGACAGATTTATTATGTTTTATTTTTAAAAAAATCATTAATTAATTCTTGGTTTCTTATTATTTCTTAAACTTAAAGTTGAAAATTTACAGACTTACGGTTAGGTTAATAACGGTGATGGAATTTAATGTCTTTGGTTAAACACGAATTTTGTAGCAACAGCTATCATCTAATGATTATATCTTCTATAATATAAATTATCGCGTTCTCTAAAATAAATACTGCCGTGATAGATTTTAAAAATAATGTAGTTTCAGATATTACTACTATCAGACAACAACATGGTCAATTATTACTCATATTATTAAGAATTTATTTAAGTTGTTGTTAATAATAAGAATAGTTCAATAATGTTATGCGAAGTTGAGAAATTCATATTAACGAATTTTTTTTTATATTTTTATTATTTATTCTGATTTGTAGTAAATTATTACTACAAATCAGAATTAAAATAAAAACACTTTTTGGAACTATATAACACTACATAAGCGATCATATTTTCAAATTCAAATGCAAAATATTCTTGCCAAAGGGAAGAGTTTTTAGTACTTTTAAATTGTCAGATACTGAATTTACTGAATTTTCATGACTTTTTATGCAAAAAAATCATTGCCTTTTGACCTCTAATAAAGAAATGTCTACATCTATTGTTGTTAATCGCTAAGCTCCCACAATCTTTTGTCTCGATGTCCAAAAAACGAGCTTATAAACGAACAAAAACTCCCTTACATAAATCCATAGAAATCTTCAAACGCTATTGTGTTTTTTTTCATATTTGATTTGTTGCTACAAATAGCGGATATGAAAAGCGTTTAAGGTACTTAATGTCCAGTAATTGGCGATCAATGAGGATCAGTGGGCACATTGTGTGACTATCGAATGGCTACAGCCTTTGTCCGTACGGAAGTAAAAAAATCAAACCCAGCTAACACCCGTCAAGGGTCAAAGCTCAAAAGCAAGCTGTCGATAGGCCTTACGTTTATAAAAAATAGCTACCACCCCGAATTAAAATAGTTAAATACATTTTTCAATGCGAGTTGCAAATTAATCATTGAAATGCTGCTTGGGCTAACTGATGTAATCAACTACATATCATATAACACTATTAAAGTTCTTAGGAATACAAATGATATCTATTTGCTACCGTAGAACATGCCAACTTTGCCCATAGTTAAGGTTTCCCAAAAGGTAAGTTATAAGCGTAAATATTTTATTTATTCTATTTCGTTATGAAATTTATCGCAATGAATAAATCTAATGAAGAAAAACTTTCTTCCTTATCAGCAAATTTGCTTGTAACTTACCAACTGGACAAAGTTGGCATCTTCTACAAGTATACTTTGAGAGTTGAACATTAGATACAATATTTCACATAAAATCTTTAAATAAATGTTATTGTAAACCAAACGTTTTCTACACCATTATAAAGAGCTACCCCTAGTGTACTATACTTATGTGTACTTAGTACAAGTATTTCAAAAATTTCTCTTAGAGTGGGATAACGGCAGGAGGATGATATAACCGCATTTGTCCAGCGTGTTGGGTCTATCCTCCAATCCTGCCTTCCATCATCATTAAGAAAGGTACTAAGCCCTGATATAATAACAGATTGCTGCTTTACTTTATAATGTATGATAAACTGATCAAGGTGTGTAACGGACTTCGTTAACCGTTTTAAATTCAAACAGAGGCTCCGTGTCTAAATCAGCGGGTGGAGCGGGCGAGTCCCACGCACTCTGAATAAGAAATATGAGCTGAACGGATACTGCTATTATCAAAACATTATTACAACACTCGAAACGCATCGCCCTCCGAATGTAAAAATTAAACAACAATTGCCTTTAATATTCGCTCGCTGGTGCCCACCCTCGGGTGGTTTCATAAAAAATCTGTCAATCTGCCGTAGATCAATCATCCATCCTGAATGGGCGGAGGGGTGAGTTCAAACCACAATCGAACTTCACAGATAATAAAAGGCGGTCCATATTTACGTAAACGCATCGGTTTGACGCACAACATTGTGCTCGGATCATCCGACACCGATTTTGTCTTTTCACTCCTTTGTGCGAACAAAATCTGAATGACATTTTGAAAGTTGCACGAAATGTCAAGTAGGTGGATAGGTGTGAAGTATCCTAGATCAAAAGTTTATTTTGTCTTCTACTGTATTTTACCTAACTGTTTTAATCGCAGAGTATCACGTGATACAAATTTTTAGCTGTTCTGTACGTTTTGGCGAATTTTAATTTATATATTTTGCTTTTGCCCCGATATTTTAAAGTAGCAGACGGTTATTGGCCAGATCGACAGGAAAAGACCACGCAGTCGCTCACTTACCCATTGTTTAGGTCAAGTAAATACGCTTGCAAGCCTGCCAATTACCAGAGCTTTAAAGACCGCCGAGGTTATTTATACTATTAATTTTAATGATAATAACTGATCTTTAATGATAATCTCTGACACCTTAAGAGCAGTGCAAGTCCTAATAATTTCTAAGAGGAAAAAAGAAGAAACATATTTCTATCAATTCTTATGATAATTTAAAAAAAATGACGTCTACTGTCCAAAAAAGTACTATGAAATCTACGCATCTACCTGTATGCTTTTATCATATAAACCTCATTTAGATAACTTTGCCAGATATTTCTAGTTCTTTCAGAATTACTGGTTTTGCAATAACTAAGAATTAATTAATGTATAACACTTAAATTTAATTTTAAAATATATAAATAAAGCTTTGACATAGAGTCACAAAATCCTCTTTTAATTTTTTATTATGATTATAGTTATCCAAAACGTAATTTATATAGGCTTTAAAGGGCTAAATGATCGCCGGAACCATCTTTCCGTAATATCACACTTCACACCTCGGTATCATTTACAAGAGAAGTTACTTGGATGGACATCGTAGGAGATGCACACGAACGCTTCCACGTGCGAGCGGCACGCTTCGACGCGCCCACGTGCCCGGAACGCGCTGCGCACGCGCACAGGTAGTAAGACTCCATTTGGGAAGTAATTGACATGTCGCTTTAAGTGTTGTAACTACAAACCCATTGTAAAAATAATAATTTGACAAAACATTTACAAGTATCAAGCTGTGGTAGCCCAGCGGTAACACAGTGCGACTCTTTCGAGGAGGTCACGGTTTCAAACCCGGGCAGACGCCAATGAGTTTTTCTGTTAAAACTTATATGTCTAATTGACAATTGCAATTTATCACACGCTTTTCGGTGAAGGAAAACATCGTGAAGAAACCTGCATATCTCTAGAGAAATCTGGGTATATGTGTAACCTACCAATCCTCATTGGAGCAACATGGTAGGTCTTAGCTCCAAACCTCCTCTCCAGAAACGCAGCGAAGAGGCCTTTTCTCAGCAGTGGGATAGTAACAGGCCGCTACTTTACAAGTATCTAAATTCAAATTAATAAATAATAAATAATGTATATTTATACCTATTTACGCCGCGTGGTATCCGGCTGAATAGAATAGTCTACCCTTTTTTCTTACCGAGGTGTCGTAAAAGGCGACTAAGATAAGTTGACTCACCGTGTGCTATCTGGCTGAGTAGAATAGACAACCTTGATTTCTTACCGAGGTGTCGTAAAAGGCGACTAAAGTAAGTCGACCAGCCGTGTTGTATCCGACTGAGTAGAATAGATTACCCTCTTTTGTACCGAGTTGTCGTTAAGTACGACGTAGGTAAGTGGACATCAGGCAGACAGCCGGTCGTAGAATACGTAGCCAAATAAAGCAATACGAAAAAATTGCAGTTATTAACGCACGGCGATGTAAAAATCTAACTGGAACTCCGGAATGGAAGAGAGACGTCAATAAAAACAAAAACTATAAAAAATATTTTTTTAAATTATATAACTATTTAACCATTTGCTTAATTAGCTATTAAACATTACATATTCAACGAAGTACAAAAGTAATGAAAGTAAAATAGGAATTAACGAGTATAGTCACACCAGTAATCGCAGTGTCAGCCGTGCACTTTATCACCGGCTCTAATCATCCCCCAGCATCTTGTATCATTAATGAACCGTCAATACCAATTGTAATACCATTTGACTTATCGGATATTTCCTACTGTTTTATATTATTATTTAAAATATATGAATTGAATGATTTTTTACGTTCTACTAATAGGTTTTAATTAGAAGCCCTCAAAAAGGTATTATTGCCTGGCTTTTGATAATTTCAATAATTGGACAATTCAAAAAGTCGATAATAATAATCAATGAAAAATTATCCATTTAAAAATTGCTCGTTTGTCTACTTTTCGTTTAGAACAAATTATCGTAATTTTTAATACTGAGATAGGTGAAGAACTTGACACATACATAGTCATTAGTAATTACATAATCCACATATTTAATGCAGTAAAAACATACAGTAGCTAGGTTATATTATAAATATGTATTTTTTTGTTTCTGCTTCCTTGGTAACAGAGAATTCGTTTTAGGCAGTAATTACCTATATAATTTTAGGGTGATATTTCCACCTAGTTCATGATTAAATTAGTGGATAATTGTTTGGAGCCCAAAAAGATGATTGGATCAGGTGTCTGAACATCTGGACATCCGACTGAGCGTGGCTATTCACAGTATGGCTGACCGGGAAAAGTGGCACCAGCTTATTCATAATAGAAGAGATCGGGACAATCACGACACTCAGCAGTGAGCACACGACTGAAGGAGGTAGAGGAGAAAATTGCACATTGTATCATGTAGAGAAGAACATAGCTCGCTATCTCTTGCTAAGACTCGAATGAAAGAATGACTCAAAGAGTCAGACTCAAAGAATGAATACTTGATATTGAATGATAACTGCCGATACCATAAGTTCTTATAACAACGATGAATGGACGTATCAATACGTCCTCACGTAATATAAGCACGCATATTAACATTATTTTTTACAAATTCTTCTCTAGTGTCGATAAACGTAAGTACATATTATTATTTTGTTTAACAATACAATATAACAATAGACGACCTACGACGTGTGTCCGTCGGTAGTTCAATGATACTTAAATACGTGTCCAAACGGACATCAATGCTTTTGTAATGACATTAACTACCTTGTTTTCAAATTCTATTGACCAGAGGGTGCGTGATTGATCTTTGAATTTATGAATACGATACTAATGCACAGTTTACAAAAATATTTCACTATTTGTATATATGTTTTATCAGATATTTAAAAGTATAAACGTCAATCACCAAATAATTTTAACCAGGAAATTCTGACCAGAAATGTACTTTCACCTTAAAAATTAGTTTTCATTAAAAATAGTGATATATGATGAACATATTTGAATTAGATTGCCAACAGTAATGGCTTAAAAAATAATACATCCAAAATAAAAAATTGCATTAGCTTCGACAAATTATTGTCAAAAATAACTTTAAAGTAGCGCTGATCGATAGCGCCATAACGGGCCTAAGTTATTGTATATTGGTTAATACATCGAACGGCGATACTTGTCAGCTTTCAACTATAACCATAACCGTAGATCTCCAAAGTACAAATATTGTTCTAATAACAATAAACATAAAGTATTCGCGGTGCCCTTTATTAACCCTTTCCCACCGCTCTAATTTTACTAATGCGTTCAGTTAACGGAGGGTCAACAAAGTATTAAGTTGAACAAACGCTTCAAACTGTTATTAAACGTTTACAGATTAATTGTTACATCGTCCTAAAACACATTATAATAAAAAAACATATATAGTTACAGGCACAATCCTGTTATGTTACCTATATTAAAAGCAGTTTTTTACAAAAAAAGATGTCTTTACTATTTGTAAATTTACAACATTCTTATTCTTTACAAGCGATGTAGTTTAGTTCTGCACGCGTTCACGGTTGTTGTCGCTTCAAGCCACCCACTATGAAAGTTTATTTTCGTCTGATTAATTTTGCGATAACTCATTTTGCTGTAAATGATTCTAGTATAGAGTATGGAATGACTATAGTTAATAAGGATACCGGTTTCCAAATACCGCATGACCAACTTTTGAGAATTTAGAATGGATAAAAGAAACTTTAATAACTATAATCAATAATAAATAAATCAAGAAACTATCTCTAAAACCTTACAATGTTTAATTATATTTCAAAGAGATAACGCATCAGGACATCAGGCAGCGTGTTCGCCCAGCAACAGAAAGGCAGTCTGTCTGACTTTCATATTTATAATATTAATATAAATGTGAAAGTATATGGATTATTTATTATTAAAGTAACAATAAATTATAAATTAGTATATGAAATAATGTGTTTTTTCTTACTTTAATTAAAATATGTATTTTAAGTCATCTTGACATTAAAAGTTACAAGCCTAGACAAAGTGATGGCACGCGTTTAAAAAATATTAACTCCATTTGAAACGAAATCCGTTCACATGCAGTCTGCTGTCACAATCGTAGCTAATTGCGCATAATGAGCACACCAACAAACGCAATATGTTTTTTGCCATTATTTATACCCGCCCTGCAGATTTGGCCACCCTTTGCCTTTCGCGGGTTGAAATAAAATTTAATGGTCCGCCGACTGCATTTTCAATTCAATCATTGAATATAATGCTAAATATCCGATTTCCGGGTATTGTACTAACCAACAATTAGAGTTCGTCTTCGTTTTGCAGTTTTTGGTTGGATTGGTTTTCTCTATCTATTATAAAATCACAAAACGAAAACATTTTGATAAATTTGCAAAGCGATGTAAAATTCGATTAATTTTTTCTATAGTATAAGATAGCAATGTTCAGTCTAATATGGTAATTTTATCAATATTTAAATATATATCTAAATAAACTATTACCACATTACCTACATATTCGTTTTAGTTTTTTAAGTTTAATTACTTGCAATAAAAAAGAACGATGAGTATTCGTAATATTCCTTAATATATTAATTTAATATTCTCCCGCCGTGTGGTATCTGGCTGAGTAGAATAGTCCACCCTCTTTCTTACCTAGGTGTCGTAAAGTACGGCTAGGGTATGTTGACGTCAGGCAGGCGGCCGGTCGTAAAAACGTAGCCAAATCATGTGACAACATGTTTGTAACATGTTGTGCCGACCCCACTTAGAGAGGGATGAGGGCAGGAGGATGATGATATTAATTTAATATTTTCTAATATTATTTACCAGTTCTCGCTCTACCGTTCTTGAATTTAGTCTCGTTCTAATACTTGACTTGTGGTATAGTCCAGATTTTCTACTACTCTTGGCATGATACATGACTTAAAATGAAAACAAAAAATCAAATTGCAATCACTAATATGTTTTCCCACGGCGAGCCACATGAACTTCCTATTAGAGGCGTCAATTAATTAAAAACCACCAATCAAGGTGGTTCCCACGTATTGATATCTCACTATCACGCAACATCTTTATTCCTTTATTAGATTATTCCCCTAACCTACCCTTTTGTTTTGAGGGTGAGCGTGAAATGGAATCACCATAATTACTTTGTAACGTGTTACTCGTCAATTTTTAATACCTTCGTATATTAATCCCTTCGAAAAATCTGTGAGAGCATTGAGGGAGTGAAAAATTCATACTTAACTATGCTTATAATTTTTTTTTATGGGTGGAACAGTCCGGAATAGGAGATGACCAACCACACTGCACCGACAGGCGTCCCCGAAATTAGATGCTTATAGTTTTTTAATGCTAAAATGCGTTAAATTAGTATCAAAACGTAAAATTGCGTTGATGAATTATATAATTCTAGAGTAATTTTTAATATACATTGGCTACATTATCTTAATAAATATTCGTTTTAATATAATTGTAAAATGAAAGGATAAATATTTTACAAACATTATGAGAATATTGAATATATTCTCATAATGTTACAATAATAAATATAAATTACATGGCGTATCATCAACAAAAGATCCAATGACGGCTACATGGAACAATTTGTATAATTTTTATGTAAATCAAAGGGAACTAAAGAATCAAATCGGAAATAGCACGATGAGCCCTTGTTTATGCAAAGCGAATTCTATCCGCAGTTAAATCGAGAGCTTTATAAGGGGCTTGATTTTTAAGAGTTATTCCGACAATCAAATTATTATACGTATACACTTTATGATACAAAGATTAAAAAGTAAATCTTAGCAGTAGATGTATTGTTTTTAATAACACAGAATCATCGTCAAGGGTGCAAAATGCGGTGAGTAAAGGCGCAGAAGGTCTACGTTGGAGTATGTTTTAGGAGTATCTTTGAGACTCTGGATCACAGATTAGGGCGACTAAAATTGGAGGACTATGTCAAAGGCAAAAAATCCAAATTGTAAAGGCTTCTAGGTTTTCATAAAGAATAACTTTAAAATGCGCCGTGCTATGAACTGAAATTTTAAATTAAAAGTTTCAACCGACCCTAAAATATAGTAGGATATTAATAAGTTTTGAATATTCCTATCAAGTACGAAAATTTTCTAGAAATAACTAACAGTACTGTATACATTCGGATACCTTTAATTAATGCTACGTAATTTAATCTAAACCTAGTGGGTATATTTGCCACCTTTCTAGATTTTGTTTGGGTTAATTGAGACTAGCTGCGTTTGCTGAATGGATAATAGATACAAGTAGACATTATGTTACAGAATTTTTGAAATTGGCAGACAACTTAAGAAGTCAAGGACGCAAAGATTTTCTTCTTCACTGCCTTCTAATTTGCTGCGTCATACGGTAGGAACTTCGATCTCAATATTGTAGTTTTCTTTTGCACCTACTACTTTGTACTTATGTTTATCTATAGGTACATTTATAAAACAAAATCCCCAAAAGTTGTATGTATGTGATAGATTTTCTCGAAATCTACTAAATGGATTTTTGTACGGTTTTTACTTTAATATATTACAATTCTCGATGAAGGTTTAGGTTAATAGTATATTAACTTATTATTTAATATACTATTAACCTAAACCTACAAAATACCTAAAAAAACAAAATACCATGTACTATTAGTACACGGTATTTTGTTTTTGTTTTTTAAGAAGGATACTTATTGGTTTACAAATTACTAGTAAACTTGTTAGCCCATGCAGCTAAGCTAAGTTTGTCTTAGGAGTGGGTTCAAGTCGGTAGTATAATGGCTGGGATTCAAACCCACGACCTCTCGAATGCAAATCCTAAGGGCCTAACCATTCCGCTACCGCCGCTTGAAAATTACCAAAATTGCAAAATTCCCGGGGAATTGGGGTTAACGCGGAAAAAAACTTTCATGACACACTGGGTGAAACCGCGGGCGCAGTATTCGTATAATACGTCTATTACTAGATAGTTATAGACGTAGGTATTATATGAATATAGCCTGAATTTATCCTCGTGCACACACCCTCGGCAAAAAACAGCAGTTGCCAGTAGTCACGTGCTGCACGTAAAATGGTGGAGGTCCCGTCGCCATGGCTGCGGCCGGCGCGCGCGCACCCGCATCGTACAGATAACGGACGACAATAAATTAACTAAACACACGGCTTTTCACAACAAAACTATACAATGTCACTTTTCACCTTGTCTTTTATTTGCCATTTTATTTAAAGTTTTCATTTTTAACGGGTTGTGCGTTTGTGTCTATTAATACGTACTGGAAAGTATCGGCTTGTTACTTACCCACTGCTGGGTAGGGGCGTCCTCTCTACGTTTTTGCAGAGAAAGCTTGAAGCTAAGACCTAACCACGCTACTCCAATGCGGATTGGTAGGTCGTACATATATCTAGAATTCTCTAGAGATATGCAGGTTTTCTCACGATGTTTTCCTTCACCGAAAAGCGTTTGATAAATTGCAATTATCAATTAGACACATAAGTTTTTAGTAGAAAAACTCTGTGATTCCTGCCCGGGGTTTGAACCCGAAACCTACTCGAAAGAGTCGCACGGTGTCACCGTTGGGCTATCACAGCTTAGCATATAATAATAACAGATACCACATGGCGTAACATATAATATTAGTATGAATAATTTAATAATTCATCATTCTCTACGTAATGTAACGCCGTGTGGTATCCGACTGAATGGAATAGTACCACCCTCATTTCTTACCGAGGTGTCGTAAAAGGCGACTAAGGTAAGTTGACGTCAGGCAGGTGGCTGGTCGTAATAACGCAGCTAAATCATGTGACAGCATGTTTATAACATGTTGTTCCGACCCCACTTAGAGTGGGATAAGGGCAGGAAGATGATGATGATGATTCTCTACGTAATATACTCTACCCTCATATTCTAAAAACAATGTAGACACCTTATTCGAAATTCTATAGTCGTAAGGCCCCAGCAGAATTTACTGGTTAAAATTTAACATAGCAAGACATAATAGCGAATGACTTTATAAAAATATTAATGCAACACCCGGCAAAGCTGTATCTCCATTATAGTGCACGATTGCGCATTTCAAGCCATCGGATTAGTTATAGCCGATATTCGATTGTGTAGGGCTGTGAGGTCAATCATAAACGTATTTGTAGGTTGACAGTTGCGCCAGACGCGGGGGCGTTCTGTTTGAGTTAGAAATAGTTGTTTGATTAACTCTCTTTCATGTTCGTGTTCGTCGGAACGCGATTGTCTGCGGATTTGTTTAATTTGATCCTTTGTTTGAACGCCGCTTGTGTGGAAAGGCTTATAGTACTGGGGTGGGCTCAATGGAGATATGGAGATTCGGTATCAGTAGCAAAAGGGTTATCTGCGTTGTCACCGACAGATCGCAACCTGTGTTTGATTTATGAACAATGTTTGACAAAAACTTATATCTACTTATTAACGTTACTATAGCACTGGTTTATAGCAAAACTTTAAAGGTTTCTTTATATTTCTTTGGCTTCGTTAGCGCCTTGAAACACAAATAACCTTAAATCACTTCAATATCTAAGGTAAGAGCACTAGTATATAGTAAGCCCATTATTTATCCGACTCTGTACTTGTATCAATCGTGTGAAGTGCTAACGGTTAGGCAGTTATTCATTTCTTCTATTATTCTTAAGCAGCATGGTGAAACTAGCTATGACTGCAATATTTATAACAAGCGCAGAAAATACTCAGTGTGTAATACCAATCGTTTTAGGACATCCTTCACCATGAAATTCTATAAAGTTATTGCTCCTTATCTATATAATAAAATAAATAAAAATTTAAATATATATTCCCTAACAAAAGCTAAATGCAAGTATAAGTTATTTCATTATCTCGTTAAACTTTCATATAATGACACTGAAGAACTCTTACATAATTTATAAATTAATATTTACAGAAAACTTTCAGAATGCAGACTTTTTATATTTATTTTTTATACTAAACTTATATGTTCAATACAATTAACTCACCCTCTCTCCATACATGCCTCCTACTCACACTAATATACATTACATGCATACTTCATAAACACAACTCATAACCACACAGAGAGGTTCTCCTTACAGACATGCTAATTATTATTATGTTCATTGTATTGTTATTTTTCTTATAGCAAATAGTAACTAAGTCACATGTCTTCGGTGTTTGTCACTGTATGCCGAGATACAGTTTTAACTAGTTCGGCTGCAGATGGTCATATATTAATTTAAGCCCTATTTGTCATATGTAAGAAATAAGTAAATAAATAAATAAAAAATAAAATAAAAATTGATCATGTACTTGAGTAGTAGTTGACAGTTTTCTATGAAAGTTCAAATAATAAGCGTTTTGTTTGTTGTAGCTAATAATAAATTAATTTATAATTACCCCGTTGCCATCTACTAACCACTGCCCAAAACCTCAAAACTGTAATCATTGTTTAATATTTGAAATTAAATATTATTAATAAATATTTTTTACATTGCTGCAACAAACAAGACGCTGTAATTTAAAATTTCATACAAAATGATCAACTACTAGAACATGGCCAATACCTAGTGCCCTTATCTTATACATATTGTAAAACAAAGCCCCCAAAAGCAGTCTGTCTATATGTGTGTGATAGATTTTCTCAAAATCTACTGAACTGATTTTCGTACAGGTTTAACTAAAGGAGTGCAATTGTGAGGAATGTTGTTATAGTACATTCTTCGAAACGGCAAAACCAATTTTGATAGTTCTTTTACTGGAAGACATAGGAGCTTGTGGACCAACATATAGGTTAACTTCATCCTACATTACCCGTGGGGTTGAAGTTAACTCAGTAAAATCTTTGAAAATTTCCACGTAAACGAAGCTGCGGGCACTGCAAGTTAATTATTTATTAGGAGATTTATTAAGCAATAAAGTCTAAAAGTAACTGTCGTGTAATTTGTAAAAACACATATACACACACACATATTCATTCGGGCTTCAAAGTTAATTTGTAGTTAGCTATATGTTCCAACCGTTAAAGTTAAACAGACCGCCAGAGTCAGTAACTTCTGTATCAAATTACGCAGTAGAGTTGCGACATGTGCTTAGTCGACATTTATCAATGGACTGGGAAAATGAAGAATATTTTTGGTACTATTTACATATTATGACGCTGAATCGTTCGCAATATTCTATTAAACTTTACAACTGATAATTCTTTATGAACTTATATAATAGTTTTCTTTCGCTTTTTGCTCGATATGTTATACGCAGACTGACGTTTCATCAGAAAATTTTTTGTCATTTGTTAATACTGAAAAGCACATGAGTTATTACTATACAAGTTATATATTATATGAGTTATACACTAGAGCCAGGCCAGCCTAAAATGTACCCTATTGCAATAGAGAGAAAGCAAATGAGACTTGCTATCTCTCTTTTTTATGTGATTAGACAAAGAAGGTATACGATTTTTATCTAACCTCTCGTTTTTTATTGTGACACTCTCGCTTACAGGCCTACTTAAAGGTACTCTAATGGAGCATGATGTTAAATTAATAAAATATTGTGCCCGTGTATATAAGTATCATCAGCTCATCAAAGGCTACTAAAACAAAAGTTTCTCGTGCGAACTGTATAACCAAAGGGAACATCTTATTCTATCACGGAATCGTTAGCAATTTCGCAAATTGACGACTTCCGCGCATAGAGGGGACGCAAAGTGTTCTTGCTACGTAACTGCTTTTTATTCGGGCGTCAATTGATAATGAATGTATGAATAGCGGAAGGGGACTGCCGACAATTCACCAATGGTGGCACTTCAACATATTTTTGTATCTAAATTTAACAGATTTCGTAAAATTCAAATTTAAATAATTCATTATTAAAATTGGCTTTTACAAGCATTTTCGAATCGTCAAATTACAACAAAGCTACGACGGGTTCGGAAAGGTGCTCTTACCTAGAAGAACCAGCAAGAAAATCTGCGGTCACTCTTTTCAAAATTAAATATTACAATAATGTCTTAATTAATTAAGAACGAATTAAAAAATTTACAATATATAATCTAGTGCGTAGCTCGTCGCAATTTAAATCCAAGCTTCATCAAAATATTATTCAACAGTATAGTAAGCTTTATGAATAAGTGTCTTTTTAATTGCTTTTTTGAACTTGTGCAAGATTAAGCTAATAAAATTGCTTTATATTTTCCTTAAGTCCGAGCTACCCAAAGAATTCTAATAAAAAAACAATGCGAAGAAGATTGATGTATTCAATTGCTGCATTCAGAAAAAAAAAATAGTTCAAAACGAAAATTCTATGGAAAGAAAACTTGTCCAATGGTAAATTAGTGACGTGGTCGATCACCCACGCGTTAGATGTACCTAATACGATCAATAACTCAAAAATCGTAGTAACTAGTAGAGACGCTGAAGACCGTCACAGATAGAGGCGCAATGCAAAACCTACAATAACGGACGAAAGGCATTATCAACCATAACTACTCTGTCAAGAGTAAACGTCTGAGCAAGGGAGAAGAATGTTACTAATCTGTATAGCGAAATACATAAACACTTTATGTTTAAAAGATTGTTGGATAAGATGGGAAGGTATTAGAGAACTGAAAACTTCTTCCTTTTTTACCAACAAACATTAACAAATCAACATCCTCCTGCCTCTATTCCGCTCTAAGTAGGGTTGGTACATGTTATAAACATGTTGTCACATGATTTGATTAGGTATTTTACTGCCGGCTGCCTGCCTGACGTAACACCTTAGTCATATTTTACGACACCTCAGTAACAAATAAGGGTGGTCTTTTATACTCAGCCGGATAACGCACGGCGGGTCGACAATATTATTTTGCTGTAATCCGCGATTCACACATGCAAGGCTTTGCTATTTTGCCGTGGATTCTATATCCTGACGATGCTTCGGTTACGGGGTGAAATGATTTTTGTGATTGTGGTAATTAATGTATAGTTAAAGTATGTATGTGCAGTACTTGTCTATTATTGTTATTAGTGATGAGTTGTACATGGGTTTTTACGAATCAGGTAAGAGAACGGATAGATACAATATTTAGCATTACATATATTTAATTTTATCGTGGATATTCGCAATCTAATATTTTCATTACTTTTGGTGTGTGCAAAATCCCATATAAACAAGCGTTTATGCAGACGAATAAAAAGCATCACGGATGAAGATATGAAAAAGGAAAATAATTACAAAATTAAATTCAAAAGTAACTATGTACAGGGAATTTACATGGGGCATTTAACAAACATATTGATAGACATGCATTAATAGCCAATATCAATGACGTTGTACCAATTTTTTTTTAATTAATGAGTAACAATACATGTGTATGAAGTCAAATTCCACTAATATAAAGAGAAAAAAATATATTTCTAAGTTATGCTAATTTATTAAATAGTATTAGCTAATTAATCTACAGCCTACGTCAATTGTTTTGTAACAAAAAAACATGAATATTAATCGTAAACAACACTATACCTGTTTAAATCTAATGAATTTGTCGGCTCCTAATTTTTAATACATTTAATGTAGTGCCGCCGAGGCAGTTTCAATGAACGTTTTCTAGAAAGCGAAATTTTAAATGGTACAGGATTAAATAATGGAAACAGGGTAAATCCTGTCTCCACATCTAAGCTTAGTATAGATACTAAAATGCTGTAATCCGATCGGTTCTTAAGCTTGTTTTACTGTTTTGTATATAAAAGGTAGCAAGCAAAATGCAATAATGCAAAAGATTATCTGCTTATCTGTTTAAAATACAAGATATTTGGCTCGCAATCCGACAACCAGTTACTTTGTTATAATTTTGTTAATTAGATTTAACTATCAGAATGCTGTTTGCTGGATAACGCTACAGTAACCGCATATTTATATTGTTAATTTAAATAAATTTTATTAATTAATTTACTTTAAATTTTAATGTCATAGTAATTTTTTTAAATTATATATCAGGTACCGGGTATCGGGAACGAACGGGTGTTTAGAACTTTTTTTTATTCAAGATATTTTAAGTTCCAAATAGAATTATAAAGTACCTAAAATTAAAGTTTTCAGGTTTTCACTTTCATAAAAAAATAAGATCATGTGAATCAGTGCAAAACATTTTTTGGATAATCCAAATTGAGTAAGATAGAGCTGTTGGAGATTCTTGTTCTTTAGTCTGTAGTGCTGTAATAAACTATTTTCACTTTGACTTCGATAACATACATTTGTTTTCTATACGAAATAGCATAGATGTATTAAAAAGGTTTATTGAACAGGAGAGCAACTCGCACGCAGTTTCGCGAACGTGCGCTAACATACATTTGTTTTCTATACGAAATAGCATAGATGTATTAAAAAGGTTTATTGAACAGGAGAGCAACTCGCACGCAGTTTCGCGAACGTGCGCTAACATACATTTGTTTTCTATACGAAATAGCATAGATGTATTAAAAAGGTTTATTGAACAGGAGAGCAACTCGCACGCAGTTTCGCGAACGTGCGCTAACATACATTTGTTTTCTATACGAAATAGCATAGATGTATTAAAAAGGTTTATTGAACAGGAGAGCAACTCGCACGCAGTTTCGCGAACGTGCGCTAACATACATTTGTTTTCTATACGAAATAGCATAGATGTATTAAAAAGGTTTATTGAACAGGAGAGCAACTCGCACGCAGTTTCGCGAACGTGCGCGCACGCCGCTCGCTGCGCCCGCATCTCGCACCCTTTTTTAATCATGCATACGTAACTACCAACGAATACGATAGAAGTTATTTGCGACACAAATTCTATTGATAATTACATTTAAATACTAGTTAAAGTAACTAAGCAAGGTCTACTATAATTACATTTAAATACTAGTTAAAGGAAATAAGCAAGGTCTATATGTAGGTATGTTCAGGTTTTTGACAACGCATATGCAAATATTGATCCATCGCTAGAACAATAATTGTCGTAACTCCTCCTAAGTTTGAACATTTGACAAATGTTTTCTAAAAAAACTTGAATTCTTTTTGTATCTTTTATTATCTTTATTTTTAAGGACTTTTGTACAATTAGTAGGTAAATGTTAGTCCCATAGTACCATTTTAATTAAATCTATAAAAAAATTATATTCCTTCAAACTAACTATAAGACTAAATATAAAATAAAACATTAGGCAAAAAAACCATCAACATAAATATTAATTAATAGAACAATTCATTGGACAAAGACTCTTTTTTATAAAATATTACTTACATTGATATTAAGCTAGTTACTAATATTTTTTAACCTATTTTTTTAAATAAAATAAAATTTGAAATTATTAGTTTCTGTCAGAAGTTACGTGAAATATGTGCGATCATGATGCACGTACTATACCTAATGTCCGTCTGTAAGAATTAGGATATCAAAAATCACTATAAATTTTCTTCTATATATATATATATATATATGACGTATACACACAAAAGAATTTCCGTGTGCCTACGTTTCTCTTTAGTGTGCTAAACCGTTAAAAAACGGGATTTTACGCATTTGTTTGCACATAGATAGGAAAAATCGATATATTTGAAAGCGGTATGTAAGTAGGTGATGTGTCACTGAAAATACCCGACGGTTTTCCTGAAAATGTCACATATTTAATCTAAATCCGTCCATTGGTCGGCCCCTCACAATGTGCTATTGGTCGAGTGGCAGACGAAGGTGGGCTCAGTTGAATACAACGTTAGGATTGGCCTGTCGGAACACCATCTCAGTGTGGCGGTGGGAGAAATCATCCCTATGTTTATTTTTATTGTTAAAGTCAGTGAGCTATGAGCTTTCAATGCGTGAGCTGCGTGCTACGCAAACAACATATATTAACGAAATACACTCTTCTAAACATCTATCTATAATAGACATTTACTTTTGTGTGTTCAGTGTTTTGTGGACTGTGCTCGTTTTTAAAGAAAAACTGGTATTGTGTTGTTAATTGGCCTGTTTTCGGAAATGGTTATCCTGTAAGTACAACCTGTAACATATAAATGTTATTTTCACGTGATAATATTTTAACAGCTAGATCGAGATATAATTTACCCAAATCTATGTTGTGAGAAATACTACTTTAAAGCGAAAAAGGATTACGAAAAAAAATTATTAATTAAATATATAAACTTGTGTTAAGACAAATCTAAAATTAGTGTACCTAAACATTAATTTGAATTAATTGAGTGTAGAAACAATAGTATTATGAAATATATTTAAGATGCATTCAGAAAATGCACCGTAAATGTATACATACAGTTTTAAGGTTTTAGCTTATAGTTCTTAGTGAAAAGGTTTACATTATTAAGTAGATTATTATATTATTTATTGTTTAAGCATTTTTCTATGTGTACTCGCGAAAGCACAGAAGTAGTAAGTTTATCGGAATAAAATTAGCAAATTGTTACTTCTCCACTGCTATTTAAAAGCCTCCCCTATCCTTCTAGATAAGAAGTGGTAGAGGCTAGTCCGAATATGCGATTCCTATGCAGATTCTTAGGTTACACATTCCATGAAACCTATTCTAGAGAAATACAGATTTTCCTTAGAATAATTTTCCTAACAAGTAAATTTGATATATGCTGGACTTACAGATCAAATAACAATGTAATGTAATTAACAAATTTACCAATGCTAATTGCTGTAACGCCGTGTAGTATCCGGCTGAGTAGAACAGACCACCCTCATTTCTTACCGGAGTGTCGTAAAAGGCGACTAAGGTTAATTGACCTACCGTGCGGTATCCGGTTAAGTAGAATAGATCAACCTCTTACTTACCTTAGTCGTAAAACACGACTAAGCTAAGTTGATATCAGG
The DNA here is from genome assembly GCA_947086495.1 of Morpho achilles. Lineage (NCBI taxonomy): Eukaryota > Metazoa > Arthropoda > Insecta > Lepidoptera > Nymphalidae > Morpho > Morpho achilles. The sequence goes on along the minus strand of CAMTZB010000007.1, from coordinate 8,148,050 downwards.
CAAGCAACCGGTCGTAAAATACGTAGCCAAATCATGTGATATGTGTATAACATGTTGAGCCGACCCCACTTAGAGTGGGATAAGGGCAGGAAGACCAATGTTACTTGCTGTAGTCAGATCGCAGTAGATCAGGGTTAGCTATTAGCATATGGACAGATGTACCAATTGCCTAACATAACAATAGGAGCTATAGGTATAATTAAGTAAGAAAGTACGCATTTCTTTCGCGATTCGCGGATTTAAACTCGTGTTCGGATACGTTTTCTATAAAAATCATCGGCTATTTTTATCTTCTATTCTACATCTGATATTTTCAAGTAATTATGCATTCCAAGGTAGGAAAAACATGTCGATGAAACCTTAAAATGTTTAGAAAATTCTAGCTACACTCTGAAAAACCACAACGACTTATGATTGAACTGTGGGTCTTATACCGTGCTCGTGTTTGACGAGTCTTCTAAGACAAATTTCTTCTAAGTCGCTTCTCTTCGTTATATATGAAGGTCTACGCCAATAACAATCGCGCTTTGTGAATTACTGAACACTGCGCTATAAAACGTCACTAGATATATAAGAGATAAAGTTAAGATATAGTTATATCTATAAAGCATCTAGAAAGGATTCCAGTATCCATCTTTGAATGTATGCTCATAGTTACTACTAGTATTAGCGCAGAACTATTACTGGTTCTTCATTCATGGTAAGAATTGCAATCGATATCTACGAATTCAAATTCAAAATATTTTTTGTTTAAATAAACTTAAATACAAGTACTTTTGAATCGTCAACTCTACACTGGTTCGGAAAGCTGTTCCTACCGAGAAGAGCCAGCAAGAAACTCGGCGATTGCTCTTTTAAAAATATAGTTCTTATCACTAGTAACATTTAGTCAGTACTGTCTTGTACAGGATCAAAGAGTATCTATGTCCACGCATTCTTATCATCAAAATAATCCTTAATAGTATAGTAAGGCTTTCTGTATTAGTCTTTTATTAATATTGTTTTTAAATTGCTACCATCTTATATTTTAAAGAAATGAGGATTCAAAAGTACGATTCATTTTCATTCTTTTTTTAAATTCTGTTTTTCATTTTAGTTATTTTAACCAAAAAATAAATAATCTGTATCATGTAGAAGAAAAAAATACATTCCAAGGGAATAGGGGTTGTGTTTTAACAGTGATTATAATACATCACATTTAATTTAAACATTAGTAAAATGCATGAGCAAAACAATCTTTAACATTAACGATTTATGCAAACTACGTTCTAACTGGTTTGTTGTCAAAGTCAAACGGAATATCTATATTTATAAATATCTTTTTGCTTTGGTGATCGCATCACGCATGGACGCATAGAATGATTTAATTCACAGAAGCAGGGGCAAAAATAAACTAATGCCCCAACTTACTACCATTTTACCATTTAATTTACAACTATTAATATCGTTTCTTCCGTATTCGTCATGTTCCGGATTAAAAGTGGTTATCAAAATTCTTCTTTAGATTTGTTGGGAATTACCCAGTATTTTTTCAAATAAGTTGCCATTATTAAATTTGGATCGCTGGTATTTGGTTATTTCGCGAGTATACAATGTAAGAGAAATTTTTACTAGTTCTTTTTCGCCCTCCAGTAGCTACCCCACTGATCTAGTCTAGTTGGTGCCCTGACGGGGACCTTCGGGCGTTCCGAGCGGGGTTTTATCGGCCGCCCGCCTGAAAAGGTCCCCGAGGCAGTCGATGTAGGTATCTGGCGCTCCTGATGCATCGTCCGCTGCATAGTGGAGTAGGGGGAGAGGCCCCGGCTCAAAGGTGGCGCACTGTGTACAACAGTTCCCTGTCCCCGCCACCAGCTGCGTGGTGGATCACTGGCAGGTTTTTAGTCGGTGCGAGTCCGACATACCCGCAACTCGTCCCAGTCGGGCTGTGACGACCCATAATGAGTTTATCTGACACAAAACAGGCCTGTAAATGACAATAACAATAAATAATTGGAATAATAAAAGGAAAATGGACTAGTATACTTCACCGTTGTCTAATCACACACAACAAAGAGAGACATTTTGCTTTCTTTTTATTTACCTTTATTGTATGTCATCCAACACATCCTTTGGAAAAACTCATAGTCAGTGGAAATGTCGAAGGTAAAAGGTCACGAGGAAGATCCCCAACTAGATGGTCTGATCAGCTAAAGGCCACCCGCGCTATCAACTTTCATGACGCTGTTCTCATGGCCGGGGACAGGAACCGCTGGAAAGATATTATACACCACCAATCTAAAGGACTGACAACCTAACGGTGATGACGATCCTCAGAAATGAGGGACCGACTACATAGAGAGAGAGATTGTATGTCATATTATAGGCTCGCTACCCTACCCTTAAGTATAATAACTCTATGGTAGAACCGCGGAGCGCATCTAGTCTACAAATATAATCTGTTTATAGCCATAACGTTAACAATAGTCAAGCTGGGGTGAATTGTGGAAGGTGTTGGAGGGACGTCAATTGGGTTTAATTGAAGCTTATTGGAACCGGGGCGACCATTGCCTCTGAATAAATATAACACACATTACTGTGTATTTCGATATTTGTGTAATATATTTAATTTTATTTATACCGTTGTTTTCAGTTTTATACGAGAAATGCAGTTTTATAAAAGCAATGATAATATTTTTTTTCCTCCGCGATTAAAAATCTAATAATAATAATAAGAAGAAATAATCTTATATCATAGAAGAAAATAATCATAAGGAAACATATAAATGAGAAATATTTTTAGTAATATTTTTAGTAATTTTTACCAATATAAGCTTGCGGCTCCTGCTTTGGGCCTTGCAAAAGTGCAAAAGCCGTTTGTGGGTTTGGGTCTAAGCTTAAGCAAGATCATAAAATTCCGCAATTAATTGTAGTTTTCCATTACGGCACTTTAAATTAACTATTAAAAGGAAGCTGGTACATAATGCCAGGCCTACTGTTAGAGATTACATAGATGATAAGAATGCGTGGATACTCTTCGACTCTGCACGAAATAGTGAGGACTAAATATAACTAGTTATAAGAATTAAATATTGAAAAGAGAAACCGCTGAGTTTCTTGCGGGCTCTTCTTGGTAGAAGCAGCTGTCCGAACCAGCAGTAGAGTTGACGATTCAAAAGCACTTGTTTACAAGATTACTTCTATAAAGAATATTTTGAATTTGTAATATGGACCTCCGCAAACTTTGTTCTAAGTCTAAGATAAATTAAATACACTTAGTCATTTTTATTAGCTTTAGATTAGTGAAATAATAAGGAAAAGTTATATTGATATCGCATTTGTTAATATTGAATAAAATTAATCCACAGATAGACACTTCTTATAACAAAATCAGTAAAAGAGGGCGCTCAAAATAACACAATATTATTAAGTACTCATCTTCCTGCCCTTTTCCCACTCTAAGTGGGGTCGGCACAACATGTTATAAACATGCTGTCACATGATTTGGCTGCGTTTTTACGACCGGTCGCCTGCCTGACGTCAACTTGCCTCAGTCGTATTTTACGACACCTCGGTAACCACACGGAGGGTCAACTATAACAGTAATATTTTTTATCTTTACCAGAAGTTATCTTTTAAATTCTCCTACTTGAGGTTTTTTTATATTTAGGATAACAAAGATTAGAGATTGAAAATTATAAATAAATTAATTAGTTATTTTAATTGAGTTATCTTCATTTACGATGAGCAATATAATTAGCATAAAAAAACGATTATTAAACGAACTGCCAGGTGGGTTTGTGACTCCATTAGCATAATTTTATTGTTAGAATCTTGTCTTGAAGTTGTATCTTCTAAGTATCTTTCCATTATTTAGACATTTTAGTCTCTAATAGATTACTAGATTCTGCGTGGAACCAAATTTACGTGAACTTCAGTACTGAGATAACTATTATTTAATTACTAAACTATTAAACTGGCCGATTATTCGGTTATTTTTATTCGACTGGCCCGTTGGCGCTGTTGACCCTGTCTTCATCTGTTCGATTCCCGCCGAGGGCCAACATTGCCTATGAACAATTTGTTGGCGTTTCGAGGAAGTATGTATTTAAAATTATATATGTATATGTTTATCAGTAGTCTATCACCCATAACACAAGTAGTAAGTTGCTTACTTTGGGACGACCACATGTGTAATTATCCTATATACCTAAGTATTTATTTATATCAATTTTAGCAACAATACAAACAATAGAAGCATCTTCTGTCGCTCTCCAAGCCTAAAATTACCTATATCCATACAAAAAATCATATCGATCTATAACTCTACTGTAACTTGAAAGAAGTATAAACAATGTAAGTTTATTGTATATAGAGAAATATAATTTATATACTCCGTGGTACACTATCCTACCAGTTATTTTGTTCAGCTCCATAATGTTTAAGGTTGCCTGGAAGAAATCGCTGGTTAACGATAAGGCCGCCTTATTGAACTTGTGTTTGTTTATAAATGTCCTTAATATTTCTGTTCTGTGTATAATAAAGAGTATTCTTTCTTTCTTTCTTTCAAGTATAAACAATGAAACACACTTCCGCGTTTATAATACGTATGTCAACAAAAAACATTATCCTAATTAAGTTTAATGTTCAGTTACCCCAATTTCTTAACGTTTTATTTGCAAGTTCGTTAGACCGTTAAGCGGGAACTTTGAAATGATTTCCTTACATAAAAGCGATTTATCCAATTAAACGTCTGCCCCTTCTGAAGGCAATTCTGAAGCAATTGGCTCAATGAGCTTGAGAGGGGAGCTTTCTACGGGGCAACTAGTTGTATACATAGAGGTTATGTTATGTTTTATTCTTATAAAACATGTATAAAACAAAATATCCTCTTTGATATTTTGTTTTATACATTGTCACATAGATAAATTTAAAAATGATGAATTTCATTTTAAATATTATTCTTTTACCTATAATATTTATAAATACGCAAGTGTTTTGGTTAGGCTATTTTTCTTTTACGTTTGAACGGACCAACGGCTTAATATGAGTTTTGTTACAAAGATAGTTGGGGTGTTAGAGTTACATAGACTACTTGTAACTTGTACTTGTAGTTTGAAATTATAATAATAATAATACTCTTCCTTTTTCCTTACCAATGGATGTTCACTGCTGGACATGGGTCTCTTTATGGGATCACACACCACGATTTTTTGCCGCTTGGAACCAGCGGTTTCCCGCAACCTTTTTTAGGTCGTCAGTCCAAGTCCTTGGGGTCTACCGACACTGTGCTATTAATACTAAAATTTAAAATGCCGAATATCTTGCAATATCACACACCAGTCTCAAAAAAGCATTTTGATTTTAAAAATATCAAACGTTGTAATAATTTTTTTGTATGTATTTACCTATACAACTTTAAAATGTAAATTCTATGTTGTATGGTAGCTGCTGCACACCATAGGCCATTTAAATATATCTAAACTATAAAGTCTGTAGTGGCTTTAGAGATGCACATATGAGTAATAGGTATACCTATAGCAAAGGAACTTTAAGAAATTACTAGATACATTTTCTCTATATCCATAATATTGAGAATGAAGTGAAAAAAAAATTCTCTATATTAGACGAGTGTTTCAAAATAATAATACCATAAATTATTAAATTTATTGAATATTTAATTAATGATTAGGTACTTAAATAAGCTATTATAGTCAATCTCACAATTTACAGTCCAGAAACTTACCGAAACGAACAGTAAACGTTAAATTATGTTTGGGTGAAAGTTTTTGGTTTCATTACGATATTGCCCTACAATTCATCTTAAAATAGATGAAAGTCATTTTGTATTTTTCGTGAAGTGCCATTATACCGGCTCCTCTTATCAAAAACTAGAACAGTCCTAATTTTAGCTCTTATTCGTTATTATTACAGATTATAATTATTAAAACTGATGCAAGACTAACTTGAATTGCGTCATAAAACGCAAACATCAGAAACCTCGTGTTTTTTCTAAACCATTCTGCTCAGTTAATATATGTCTACTATTAATGATGCTTTTAATGAGGAAAGGAAATATTCTGAGAACGCCGGCATCTCTCAAATTTATGAAATTTCTATATGCCACGCTGAAGTAGCTTTGTAGGTTTAAGTTCTTAATCGCAGGTTTGCCCACCACAAAGGTTTAATTGGTAGGATAATACATACGTTAATTTAATACGTTATATGAAAAAATCATAGTTAAGTAGCCATAATATTTTATTTCAGTACCAGTCGAGCGGATATGTCGGAAGGACCTGCCACACCCGAATGGGATATCAATGATGCGGTAGTGCCACGTGTGACAAGCTTCGACAACTTCGGCGAGTGGTGCGACGGCCACGTGCGCAGAGTTTACCCCCCTGGTTGTGAAGAGGCCAGAAGGCACGCTTCCGGTTGGGCCATGAGGAACACAAATAACCATAACGTCCACATACTCAAGAAAAGTTGCCTCGGTGTGCTGGTGTGCTCGACAAGATGCCGCTTGCCGGACGGCTCCCGCGTCCATCTACGACCCGCGATATGTGATAAAGCGAGAAAAAAACAACAAGGTAAATTGACCTTCAGCATATATCATATTAAATTAGTTGAGCTAGTTAAAAGGCGCACTTTCTGCACCTTTGTTTATTAATTAAAATGTTAAAACTGGTTATATGACGTATTAAGAGATCCGGAGCTAAGGATTCGCTTAGAATTGAAACAGAATCTAAGCTATGTGACAATAAAACGGCGTTTTTTTTCTAGAAAACTGAGATACAAATCAGTTAGGTGCAATAAAGCAATATAATAATAGATATCTCCTAACATTTCGACTATTTACTTTCTTTGAAGGCATGGAGTGCCAAAACCCGTCGGCTCTCGTTAGATGTTCCTAACAAGCAAGTTACATAATATAAAAATGAGTTTAGAAAGTTATTTTATTACTTGCAACCTTAATACTGCTGGTTTAAACTAATTAGAAAAATAAATCTCAAAAAGGTCGCGGGGAGCCGCTGGGTCCAAGCGGCATGAGATCGTGTATAGTGGAGATCCCATGAAGAGACCTATGTCCAGCAGTGGACGTCCATCGGTTGAGAAAGAAGAAGAAAGAAGAAAAATAAACAAAACGTAGTTAAATACTGAGAAAATAATAGAATAACGTTTAATTGATATCTATATTTATAAAATATTTTAAAAATTACTTTGTATTCTTTAGGCAAACCATGTCCAAATCGTCTATGCAACGGTGGTCGTTTAGAAGTTCAACCATGCCGAGGTCACTGCGGCTATCCCGTCACACATTTCTGGCGTCACACAGAGCATGCCATATTCTTCCAAGCAAAGGGCTCTCACGACCATCCTCGTCCCGAAGCAAAAGGCGCCAGTGAAGTGCGGCGATCTCTAGGAGCAGGCAGGAGAGTCCGAGGTCTTGCTTTACTCTTAGCGAGAGAAGCGGCCATTGCTGACAAAATACTAACGGTTAAACCAGAGAAACATATCCAACAAAAGATGAATACACACCCACAACCACCACCGCTTATACCAGACAATCAAAGACGTGAGTTTTCAATCTTTAAAAACAACTTGTTTATTATTAATTTAGTCGCTTTTTTTGAGAACGTAAGTAACGAAATCATAATGATGTTTTATTATGATCAAAAAATTGAGTAGGAATCCATAAGTTTTTGTAATATAACAATGCATATCATAATCATAAATACATGATACGCAATAATATCTGTAGCCTTAGAAAAAAATAGTTTCTACAATACGTGTTATAGTTTTGTTTACAAATTACACATATACTAAAACCTGCTTGATCCTATAAAATCTAATTTTTGTTTTTCTTTCTCAGTTCTCACGTGCACATGCGGACCTTTTGAGTGCAATTGTCGGTGGCGCTCTGAAAACGCAACGGAACCTTATGCAGCAGCGGCTTGGACACCAACAGAACATCAACCGTTCACAGCATACATCCCACCGACACTACCGACGCCATCTCTACCACCACAACAAACATACGACCCCAACACACTTCCATCTGACGACATATTCCATCCTGAAGAAATATTCCAGCTCGATCAACCTATACGTATCGATTTCCCGCTGGAGGAAAGTACATTAGAATCGTCACCAACCTTCGCGGATCTAAACGGTGATAATTCGAGACCTGAAGATGCGTACTGGCTTGAATGGCAGCGAGCCGCGGGCGGATCGGAATCCAGTGAAACACCGTCACCTGAACTTTTCGGTAACGGCTACCAACAAACAGATGTGTATTGCGACCAACAGCCTTATATAAACCAAAATTATTATCCAGAAGAAGCGCAATACTACCCCGTTGAGAATGTAAGGAATTGCTCTCCTATAATGGAAATGCAAGATCCACGTTATTACAGGTACGGGCAAGATTGCGTACAAAACAATATAGACATGCAGACGTGGAACTATTCAGACTGTGCATTTAGCTCACACGATGTGTCCGATTGTAAGCAGTATTATGATGCGCAACATCCGCAAACCATCAACGGTTTTAGCTCACTTTTATAATAATACTTCTGTAAATTTGTACATAACTTGTAAATTGTAAATATTTTAGTTGTTGGCTCATTGTTAATCGAAATTAATAAGAATTTTGTTAGTAATTTGTTCCTTTTAAAAAGATAAGTCTATTATCCGTAATGAGGCTTAAACAAAACAAGTGTTTGGGTGTGCTCACTGATAATATAATAAAACAAATGTTTTTTTTTATAAAATGGTCTATTTATTGTATATAAAAATTACATTAAAATTGTCAATTTTTACATTTTTTTATTTTCTAACGATAAAATTGGTCACTACAAAATAGTCCGTCAAGCGATCAAACCTTTGAATTATTATGCATATACTTGTAAGAAATCGTAATGCTACCTCTCTTATATCCACATAATACCACAATATGGGCGTCTGTAACAATGATCGCTCTTAATAGGTATCGTCCATCGGCAAACTCTGCGTCCTGCGCAAACCTAAAGAGCTAGCAATTTAACTCTCAACAATCTTGAAAATAGGCTTCAACGTCCCACTATTTTCAATAATGTTTATAACCAGTGCCAATAAAATTCGATTTTAACATATCGATTTAACCACTACTTGAATGATATATCACATTTAAATCCGAATACCTTTTCAACCTGTTAAGTTGCAAAGCGTTACAAAGCATCAACTGACGACTTTGATGACCAATTTTCAAAACCCATATTGCTAGAGACGTTAACAATTTTTCCAGTACAAAGCATACTTACTAGACCAAAAATTTACGATTAACATTACGTCCTTAAAATAGGCCTTATTATTAAATGTTGCCGTATTAAAATCATTAATTAAAGTACTGAGGAGAGCACAGCACGCACTATCACAGCAATCGGCAAAGCCGAGCCACGTCTCTAACCACATTTAAAATAAACAAGCTGGCTCTTGTACTATCTTAAATAAGTTTAGACACATTTGGGGCCCACGTCGGGGCCATATATAAGGCCACAAATGAATTTTAAAACGAAGCATGTCTCCACTATCCTCAATCGCCATTTGCGCTTCATTTAACGAGAATATTTCTTTTATAAAATTGAATCGCTACAATAATATTATTAACGGACGCAAGAGTGTGTGCTTCGATTGATTTAAAACAACTATAGTACGCCTACTGAATAACTGTTAAATCGGTAAGTTTACCTGAATACTACATCTAACTTGTTGAATCTATATAGGAGCTGAAGATTTAAAGTTCAAGCGAGATCCGTTTCGTAAGCGTTATTATTTAGAAGCCTAAACTCTCAGTTAATGCATAGAAACCGGTTATACTCACGTCTTATTTTATCGGGTGAACCCGATTAGTTTCGACGCCATACGGGGCCCTTAATCATGAGCTCTTTATACGTCGATCTCTAGTCTAGGTTCTAGTGGGCTCATTCGATAAAATAAGACGTGAGTATAGCCGGTTTCTATACATTAACTATGAATACCACTCACGAAAGTTTAATCGGATAAAAGATTCTCAAACAAAACTCGAAAACTACGATATAACCGCTATGACTTAGGTATCAAGATAATAGACTTATAAGATAGAATCTTAAGGATCAATGCATTAACTAGTTGTATTTAGACATATTTTATAAGAATTATATTTTTAACATACTCTAATTATATAAACATAAGTATGAGAAGACTAATTGAATAGTGTTAACTCATATTATAGTGATTTTTTGTGCTATAATACAATATTTTGAATAGTTTTTTTTTATTATATATTTTATATAATTTTAATTGTGAAGTTACACATGTCTGGGATAAATTATATAAATTCTTTTGTATGAACAAGCAACACAACCAATCTTTTCTATGATTATATAACATTCTCCTAATTAAAATAAAACAATAATAACTATACAACAAAAATGTATGTATATACGTTATTCGATCAAATTCATAAACATATTTTAACAGTCAAATGACATTTATACAAAGAGCACGAAAAAGTAATTTTTGGTAATATTTTTTTCTTACTTATTATTTTATTAAGGATTTTTATATGTAAATTCATTTTATTTTACTTTCCTGATTAACAGCAACAAACAGCGCCTTTTGATAAAGCACTATAGTATATATATCGATATATTTAGGGTTGGGTAGTTTAGAAGAGGACAGCATAGCTGTGAAGCTATATTTTCAATTTACTAACAACTGTCTGAGACAGATCATCAGACCTCACTGATCATCATTAAGTTACCAAATCACTTCAAACGAATAAGAGTCTAAATTAAAATCATTTATATTGATGATATGAAAGAAGTCATATCATCTTTAAACAAAACATAATGACAAACTAGATGCTCGAATATTTATGATCTATAGGTATCTTGTTAACTATTAAATATTACTGAAAACTGAAATGAAATAAAAATGTACCAAAATATTGGGCACTAAATTATTTAAGTATATGAGCACTTAAAAATCTCCCCAGACATGTGTGTACGTCACTTAATTAGAAAATAGGATTAAATAAAATAAACGGTAAAACACAAAAACAAAATAACCACGAACTGAAAAATAAAGTATAGCTTAAAAAAAACTAATAATAAATTTGTACTAATAAAAAAAATTATAGAACATTCAACCAGAAATTACTGCGTCTCCGTATTCAAAAAAACGATATCCAAATCTCCGAAATTTATCCGCGATCAAAATTATCATAACCTTTCGCCATATATTTAATCATACCAAAATATATGACATATTTTATATACATGTCAAAAGAGACTGATTTTGCCAATACTGTGTCATATGACGTTTAAAATCACGGAAGACGTCAATTAGGTGGAAAAATTGATATTATATTAGAAGATACGCATCATGTATTACTAACCCTGATGAGCGATCGACCTAATATTTAAATTAAAAGCATTATTAGCTAACTCACATTTATTTTTATTTTTCATTTACCATACATACTTTAAAGGAAATCTTTAAAATCTAAATACATGTTTAAAACGTGGTCTAAGGGTAATCGATTTATTGCAAAAAAAACTTCGCTTCGAATTCGACATGTTGTATGCGAAAGTAGCTTATTTCTATAATAAATAGCTGCCATAGCCAGGAGTCGAAATTAAAAAAAAATTATACACATTAAAAATAAAATCACTTAAGACACAAAATGTCTCAAAACTTACGACACGACTTGTTAGTAACTGTATACATCCGTATACTTATACAAACCGTACAAAAATTGCGACTCACCATAACACCATTAAAACTTTATTACTGTTTGTATTGGTATTGACTTATTATAATTGTAGTAGATTTCTTTTTATACTCCTAACAAAACCTTTTGAATTATTACTTATTAATGTACGTAATTTCGTTACTCCATTTTCAAATCAATTTTTAACATCCAATAAAACGATCGTTATCAAAGAACGATATTTATATAAACTAATTTACTCGATTGAATTAAAAATTAAATTGTGAGAAAAAAGTGAAATAAGTATTTAATATCATTTGCCTTCAACTAAGGGCTTCCCTGTCACTGTAATTTCAGAAATAAATCAAGAGCTAAATAACGACATCATATTATTTTTTAACAATTACCTCCTCTATATAAACGCCACGTTATTTCATTAAAAACATTAAAATTGTAAACTATAGGTTCGCACATTAAAAATTATCGCAAACATTTTCCTTTTGGAAAAAATACACGTTGGTAAATTTTACCAAATTTACGACGCTAATACACCGCTTCCGATATAACAATCGTCTTAATATCACATCTCAATTCTCAAACCATAATATAATTACAAACTACTTATATATAACCCTTGATAAACAAAACCTATTATACAGATAATAAAGTTTGCACAATAAAAAACTATTCACGAGACCCAATTTTACCGTATATGAGGTCCTGATTGTATATATCTCATCTGATATTCGCTTGTCCACCAATATGTTAAGCAATACAGAAGCCCGAAAAAGATATTTATGAAAATATCGTTACTTTTTCTCTTTAATGTGACACTAACTTACAATTGCTATAGATGGTCATTAAGTACATCGGCACAAAAAAAGTGGAAAGCGCATTTGACGGGATAATCTATGGGTACTTATTTCGACACTGAATCCGAATTTAAGGTCAAATTTTTATATCCCTAAAACATACACATGTACATCTGTTTTTTCAGTTTTCTCAGAAGTCAAATCAAGTCGAATTGACCTTAAATTCGAATTAAGTGGGTCGAAATACGTAACCATAGATCAGTCCGGCCGAATACAGTTTCCTCATTTTTTGTGTGCCGGTTATGAGGCTTAATATAAAATATATCAGTGGTCGTAACAGCATTTCGTTACGTATGTCGTTGTTATGTAATATTTACATTTAACGTTTAAAGCGCAGTATTACTAATCTGCTAACAATCGGTTCCGTATAACGTTATTTTTTGATCAAGACAAATCAACTAATGAATTTCCTGTCTTGGCCCAATGTATAATAACTTTATCTAGTACTCATGTAACATCATTCGGTTTATATAACGATATACATATAACAATATCAACAATAACATTACCTTGTATTGATTGCTTTAGATGTGGCAAATGAACACGTTTTACTTCACGTCACAAGAGGAAAAATAATAATGAGCCTCTACACACCAATTCATACATGTTACATATAGAGAAATTGCGAGTAAAAGTTCTACTATAGAGTATATTGGACAAAATATTTTTCATAAGTATTTAAAAAGTTGAGAAGCGTACCTACAAAACTTATGTAAATGAGAGACCTAGGGATCTACTAAAATCCATTCTATTATAATGCGAAATTTTATGTTCAGTAAGGGCCAGTAATAGGACATATTATTATTATCAACCGATTGATAAGAAATAAATAACACAATAAATAAAATAAAATGTACAACCAACTATGAGACATTAACAAAACACAGAAAGCGGTAAGTTTGGTATCCCATAAGAGAACAAAACCTCCATCGAGGCCGCAACTTGATTTTTATGATATATTCCTAATTCTATATAACTTTCATCGCTATGTTTCTGCGTTATCTATAATATAAAGATGATGAGAACGAAAGAGAAAAGAGAAAGTTATTTTTAGCATTTAAAATCGATTTCACAAGATTATCTCGAATTAAATTGAATGGCAGTATGAAAAGGTTAACACATAAAGGTATAATGCTGGAAACGGATATTCGCAAAACTTAGTAAATAAGAAATTAGGAAGCATACCGATTGGTCATTATCTGAAATCTGACAATCTCTATCTAATGTACAAAAAGTATCATAGAGGCAGGATTATATAGACAGGCAAATGTCCAGTTTCAACCTATAACTTTTGAGAATATTTGTTTGGAGATTTTATTGCAATAAAACTGCTACCTATTTACATTTGCAAGATTTAAAAGCAACGTAAAAAGAAGAAAGGGAAATATCCACGTAAACTTCAATTTCCTTTTTCGTTGTACAGCGTTGTGATTAACATTCAATGGGAACATAATACAAACATACAAATAAATAAATAATTGTAATAAAACCGCGCAATTGAAACCAAAGAATTGAATTGAATACCATTTGCATAGACAGCAGCCCAAGGAAGTAGGAGGGTGTCTCACTCACTGTGGCGGGGTTTGGGGAATGGGGGTTGTCGTCAGGGGGTCGCTTCCTCGGCTAACTCAGGCCCAGGCGGTACTGCGCCAGACTCCGTCACTGACACCGCACTTACTGTCAGCTCTAGGGGTTCCGGGCCAGGACACCGTCCTACGCTGCATTCCATATCAGTACTGACAACAAAAATAAAAATATTAAACTATAATATAAAAAAAGTTTATTTACAATACTAAATAATAATCGATTAATAAACTTCTAATAATATTAGATACAATGGATTTTTGAGAGCCTCTAACAAGCAAAATAAAACATCGTTGCAAAAAGCACCGTAACAAAAACAATGTATGGTGGCGTTAAGCCCTTTTTATAAGACTAAAGAAAAGATCGCGATGGCATATATCTATCTTTTAAGGATTACTTACTATACATTGTAATAAAAAAAAGGATACGTACATTGCGGTTGTTACAACGTACGTGATTAAATACAAATATTTATTGCGTACAAATTGGAAAACTATAACAACAGTTACGTATGAATAATAATAAATACGCACACAACACTCGCAGTAGAAATTTGCATTTTAGCTGTTTGCCACTGTTCGTTAGCCTCGATAGAGTCGAGCTGGTCCTCTGAAGGGATGCACGGCGCCGGACCACCTTCACTGGTTGAGACGGGGGACTCCAAATTGATCAAAGTAGCCGTAGCTACCTCTACGCGACTCGCTTCATCCGTATTGGAACTCGTAGATTGACTTGTGTCCACTGATTTAGGCATATCTGTTGGAGAATTTTAATTACAACTACGTTGGGAACCGTTTGACATAACTTGTTTGATTACATGTATTCGATTAGAGGAAAACGGAGTTTTTGTTAGAACGCCCAATAACGATAAACATTAATTCATTGCAAGGCTCATTTTATCTTCTACGGTTAATATTTGAGTATGTTTCACGTCTCACTTTGTAGGTAAATGTTATTGCTTCGTAAAGAGAGAGAGAGAGAGAAAGAGTAGTCGATGGTGTTGAAATAGGTCTACGTTTATAAGATAAAAGCATGAATCAATTTTGTCATAATTTATTGAGGATTTAATTATATTTCAGGAAAACTTTAAAAATTTATGTTGTGGATAGTTTCTGTTTTCAGGAATAAAAATCATATCTAAGTTATTTGTTTATCATATCTAACACTTTGTTTTAATTTTAAATAGTAATTAATTTTAGACAGCATTGCCATTAATTACTATTTTCAATTTTGCAATATACAAAATTTTAGAACGATAAAAAAAACTTTGCAATGAGCTATCGGCCTTGAAGAAATGTTTTTCTTTGCAGTCTTATCAAAGAGTTACGCAAGTTAAACAGAAAGTTCCAGGCCAGACGGACGTTGCTCGATGCGAGATAAATGCATACTACTCCAATAAACTTTTCAATATTTTACTCATGTAAATTTTTTTAAATATTTATATTAATTTACTTTAATATTAAAATAAATCTTTGATGAATATTTTACAATTTAAATGTAATTCGCTTCACTCTTAAGGAAGCAACGTCAGCAAATGTGATCATAGACATAATGTTGCCATTAAACAAACAAGTATAGTAAGTACAAATACAATAGAAATAAAATTATTTTAAATTGTGTTATTGATACTGATTATCAGTATAAATGACACAGTTTTAAGTTAGTCACGACAAAAAACAAACGAAGCGAGCATACGGGAATAACATAAAGTGAAAAAGCATAAAATAATGAACAAATGGAAGGATGAAATAAAAGCAAGACCTGGGGCATGCATGTAGGTCAACCATTTCTTGAGAGGTCGGGTGCTGCCGAGCATCGAGAGCACGCTGCCCGCCATTGCATCTGCAACGCAACGCGAGTGCTCAACTGTTACCCTAGATGCACTGGTAATATATGTTGGGCCAATGGTTAAACTGCTATTGGAAAATAATGAGGAGGAAACTGAATAATAAACTCTTGCTAAACTACCCTAGCCGTTAAAAACTATTCTGTAAAAATGTATCCCTTACTACTTCCAAATCAAAATTTGGCTGTAACCAAGTACAGACTTAACGCAATGGCCTGGTACAACTACTAAATTCATGCAAGAAGCAACACCATACTAACACACAGCTACAAGCAACATAAACTCAAGTTTAAGGAATTTATTGGCTGTAATGTATAGGTCTGTGTAAGTAAAATAACCTAGGATCTCTGGCAATGATACTAATAATAATTCAGAGATCAATATCAGATAGATAACTACATAGAAGCCTCCTTAAAACATTATTTTTGCCATTGGCAAAATCTACAAATTTGCTGCAAAACTGGATTTAAATTATTTTATGTTACAATTATAGTAAAAAAAAATTAACAAATGGGGAACAAAGAGTAAATATTGTATTATGCAAACAAATACCTAATACATTAGCAAAGCAAACTCAGAAACAAAAAATATTTCTCCAGTGCAATAATCACAGTGGATTTATTTTATTTTTCTAATAATACTGTTTAAATTCCAAAAGATAATAATTTGACAGGCATATTTGCAAAATAATTAATAACCAGAGTGCTTCTGTACTTACGATTATATTTGCAATACATATATTTGCAAACAACAGATTTCTTAATGAACTGCGGTAGTAGAGATGTGATGCAAAATTTTATTTTTCTAGAATGAAACTTTAACTTCCCAACAACTACGAATAGGTTTCATTATAACGTTTAACATTAATTTAAAATAGGAAATTTGAATATTTATGGACACTAAAATAATTTATAAACACAGAAAAAAAATGAAGAGATTATTTATACTAGTTGTCCAACATTTTCTCCTTTATTTGGTAACATTTATGTAGTATCACTCGGGATTAACCTTGCTTTATGGTCAATACAATCAATAAAAAGTTATACCAAGGAAACGTAACATGTAGAAGTTACCTAAGTATAAACGTACCACGTTTTATATTTCTTTTAGTTCACATAACTACAATGTCTGTTATTTTATGTGTTAACCTTCTACTATATGCACCATTTTGTTAGTATGTTTTTATATTATTGTGCATTCATCAAATGTATTATATACATTATCTTTATAACAATCTATTGTTATATTTGTGCGTACTGATATAATATTTTATTCAAATACTTGTAAGGAATAAACATTCCCTTAATTGTATATAAAGTTCTCGGCATTACTTTTGTAATTTCGTTGTCAATCCCATTATCCTCTTTTGCATAAAGAAAATCAGAAATATTTTATTATCTTTTAAAAATCTACTATCAAGCAAAGATATAAAACCTTATAAAGTTTTATATCATTTACCCTAGCGAAAATAGTTATTTACGTATATAAGAACGCAATGCTAATACATTTAACACTACTTTAAAGCCTTTATGTATTTTTCTCCTGTTTTTCCTTTGACGGTGATTACTTATGTATGTTGGTTTGTCATACCCTGCTTGTGGCGATGGTCGCAACAGGCTGGATGAGGCGGATGTGGTTTCAGTGGCTTCACGAATACACGGTAAAAACGTGACCCACGTGGCATCTGATACCGGTTCCCGCTCTGGAGAGTGACATATGAATATAATTAACTCATTTAAATGTAAGGAATTTTTGTTTTTAATTAAAGATCATAGATTGTAACATTTATGCTGACAATATTATGAGCCTTTTTGGATAATAAAATACATTTGACTTGTTGACTGGCCCGTTGGAGCAGTGGGTAGTGATCTTGCCTTCAGCTCCGCGGGTCGCGGGTTCGATTCCCGCCGAGGGCCAACATTTTCTATACATGAATTTGTTGGTCTTTGAGCCTGGGTGTATATTTGTATTTAAGTATGTATTTAAAAAAATATATATAAGTATATATTCACCAGTCTGTCACCCATAACACAAGTATTAAGTTACTTACTTTGGGGACGGACGACCGTGTGTGTAAATGTCCCATATATTTATTAATTTATTATTTGAATAGAACCATAATTGGATAAGTCACCTTTTTAGCGTAGCAATACTCTTTGGACTCCACCGTAGCGACCGCATAGAGTTTCCGTTCACTTTCGTTCTTCACTTGGATGCTAAGATCTAGCGCAGGCAGGCAGTCGCTGTGCACGAAGTACATTATTGACGCTTCCTGAAAATCATACCAAAAATTGACTGCCATAGTGCCAAGATCTTGCCCTTTTTACTAATAGCATGTACAATAGACCGGATGACCGAGCCTTGCTCGGCAATTATTTACAAAATAAAAAAAATAAAAAAATATTGGATAGGTGGTGCTAGATCCTAGGTCTTTCATTTCTCTAGACCGCCCGAAATAGTATCACAATGTTCTCAAGACTTTAATATAAACTTTCTAATAGGACTGAACGCAAACGCAAACTTTACATCTTAACAACAACTCGCTTAACATGAAGGATAGCTATGTATGACATTATGTTTCATCACAAAATTCAAAGTTTAAAATAGTAGCATTTACCTGCATAACGGTGTAGTTGAGATGCGCCGGGTCCCATAGGACAAGCACAGTATGACCCGGCAGACACGATGACAAACTCAGAGTGCCTCCAGCCAATCCGAGGGGGGTATGGCATCTCACCCTAGGCCGTTTGCCATCCTCTTTTTTAGGCGACGATCTATTAACAAAATTAAACAGTTTTAATATTATGAAATGAAATGAAAAAGCATTTATTCTGCACTTGGTAATTGACAGAATCCGCCGTGTGGTATACGGTTGAATAGAATAGTACCACCCTCTTTTGTTACCGAGGTGTCGTAAAAGGCGACTAAAGTAAGTCGACCCGCTGTGTGGTATTCGGCTGAATAGAATAGTACCACCCTCTTTTCTTACCGAGGTGTCGTAAAAGGCGACTAAGGTAAGTGACTCACCGTGTGGTATCCGGTTAAGTAGAATAGACCACCTTCTTTCTTATCGAAGTATCGTAAAATACGACTAAGATAAGTTGACGTCAGGCAGGCGGACGGTCGTAAAATATCGTAAAAACGCAGCCAAATCATGTGACAACATGTTTATAACATGTTGTGCTGACCCCACTTAGAGTGGGATAAGGGCAGGAAGATGATGATGGTAATTGACATAATGGGCACATAGCTCAGCATTGCCGCATGTTATTACTGGAACTTATAACACACGGCGCTAGTTTTTGCTTTCTAGCTGCTGCCCGAGTTATATAACAGAAACCAGTTTTTAAAACAATGTAAATGTAAATAAAACTAGACACAACAAAACAAATATAGTTTAAAAAAAAAATAAAAAGGGATATTAAATGGAGAGAATAAATCATAAAGTTAAAACGAAATAATAATTAAAACGAAATAATAAAATTAAATCAGTTGCATTTTCATGTTTAAAGTATTACATTGAATAAAATAATAAACAAAAAAATTAAATTTTGAATGAGTGGCTTTATACAACCGTTTCAAATGTAAATATGGTTAAAAATAAATAAATAAATAAATAAATAAATATATGGGACTCTTACACACACGGTTGTCCGTCCCCAAAGTAAGTAACTTAATACTTGTGTTATGGGTGACAGACAACTGGTGAATATATACTTATATATATTTTAAATACATACTTAAATACAAATATACACCCAGGCTCAAAGACCAACAGATTCATTTATAGAAAATTTTGGCCCTCGGCGGGAATCGAACCCGCGACCCGCAGAGCTGAAGGCAGGGTCACTACCCACTGCTCCAACGGGCCAGTCTATAAAAATAAATGTAAATATATAAATATTGTTATAAATAAATGTAATAATAACGAATAATGAGCAGTTTATTTAAACTAAGTTTGATACACGTAATGATTGATACACAATATTAATAATCTCTTAGAGCGTATTAAAGTAACGGGTATTAAATTATAATTTAAACAATAAAAATTGGAACTATCAACTTAACACAGAGAAAACCTAGATGAAAATTTTCCAAAATTAATATTCATTGTAGTTTGACTTCAAGTTAACCAAACAATACACGAAAATCATAGCTTTGTTTTAATTTTAATAATTAAGAGATAAATTTGAAAAATTTCATAATACACGTTTTCAATTTAGGTCAATCTGCAAGAATGTGTTGAGTTTACATGAAAGCTTTATTCGACCTAACAGAGACTAACCTGCCATCACTATTTTCATCTTCTCTACTCTTGTCTGTATCATCGGATTTCTTATCTAATTCCTTTTTTAAATCAACAACTTGTTGCTGGAGCAATGACTTCTCATTTTCTAAAGTCGCGAACTGAAAATACAATTATCTTAAAAGTCTATTTGCATTCAAAGTAATAGTATAATTATTTTGCTATAATCTGCGATGAAATGAAATTAAATCATTCATCGCGGATTATAGCAAAATTATTATATTATTACTTATGTATTGTAGATCTCCGCAAAGTAACGCCTTATTACATTGAGTATCTATTTTCATTGTCAATAAGATAAGTCTATAAATAATTAAGGATAAGACGATATAAAACAACTCTAAATCGTATTTAAATTCAATTGTATAATTTATTATTAAGGTATATTTGTCTCCCTGAAATTTCCGGACTATTTTCAGTTGTCATATTAGTGTAGAAATCGATGAAGTATTATACGGTATCACGATATGTACTGTTGTCTCGTATAAATCTATACTAATATTATAAGAAGGGAAAATTTGTATGAATGTTTGTAATGTTTTCACACAAAAACTACTGGTCCGATTTCATAAATTCTTTCACCATGGGAAAGCTGCATCTTTATTGACCAACATACGCTATATTACATTAAAAAAATAGGGATCCGTAATAAAAATGTAATAAGATGTAAAAAATTAGTCATAAAAATCGGTCATCGCATGCGCTGCGGAAACTATTGATGATATATTTAACAAAAATAAATCAATAGTCCGAATTAGCAGTCTTTCCATAGCCATAAGATCGATATGTACGCGAGTGAAACCGCGGGATATTACTAGTTATTAATTAAAGTTGAAATTCTTCGTTTATAGATTACCTGACTTTTTAAAAGATTATCATAGTCGTTGGTCTCCGGATCTGTAAGCTGTTGTATAGTGTCGCGGTACTTGTTGCACTCGCGAGTTAATGTTTGTTCCCGCTCACGTAGTAATTCTAGCTGACGGTCTTTTTCCGATATTAAACGGCGTGTCACTTCATTTATTGTTACCTTAAAGGTTGTATAATTTCATTAACAGTACCTGGTTGACCTAGCCTAGTTATTTTTAAAGATACAAAAATAATTGTAAAACAATAAAATTTAAAATTTAAAAAAAGGTGTGCAGGCGGGGCTCGAACCTAGGTATTCTCACCTCTCTAGACTGCCCGTTTCCCAAATGAGCTACCATGACTTTTCGTTTGACAGCGAAAATTAACTATTATATTCAACGTAAATTTGAGCATTTTCCCGAAATCAGTGATAAAAAAACATTTAAAAAAAATTCAACTTAGCTACATTGAATTTTTCCCCCCAAAACTCCTACATGCTGAATTTTATGAAAATCGTTGAAGCTGTTTCCGAGATTCCGAAAATATATGTATATACATACAAGATTAACTCATTTAAATAATAAAGATTTACATAGTTTATTAAATCTAAAACCATTTAGTGTACAAACTTTCTATACTTTTTAAATTCACATAAAAGCATATTACCTGTTTCTCCGCTTCATACTTCGCTTTTAATAAAGACAGCTCGGCATTCAACTTTTGTTCCCATTCAGCTTTGCACTTATCAACAGCTTCTCTAACAGCTTGCTCCTTTTCGACTTCTGCATTTTCCTTTGTTTGCATCACAATAGCGTTATGGTTACTTATCTCTATCACATCTGTTCTTTCAATTTTCTCTAAACTAGACTCCGATGGGGAACGGTCCATGTTATTTGTTAGAGCCACTAATCGGAATCTGTAAAAACATATCAACTGTAAAATTACTAAATATTTTTATATTAAATCTACACAATTACATGGTCTTTCAGCCTTTGCCTAACAATTGTAACCATGTAAGTAAGTAAGTAGCGGCTTGTTACTGTCCCACTGCTGAGAATAGGCCTCTTCTCTCCGTTTTTGGAGAGAAGGTTTGGAGCTAAGACCTACCACGCTGCTCCAGTGCGGATTGGTAGGTTACACATATCTCCAGAATTCTCTAGAGATATACAGGTTTCCTCACGATGTTTTCCTTTGTCGAAAAGCGTGTGATAAATTGTAATTATCAATTAGACACATACGTTTTAACAGAAAAAGTCATTAGTGTTTATCCGTGTTTGAACCCGTGACCTCGAAATAGTCGTACGTTGTTACCGCTGGGCTACCACAGCTTGCATGGGTGACTAAGTATTGTACAGTAAATAAATTAATACGAATGCAAGGTGTTTTAAAACTCTTCTTTCACTAAGATAATGGAACACCTTATACTGCGTAGCACGTAATATCTATTTAGCCATTTATATTTATAAATTGATACTTCTCAACAAATATTTCGCTTTTTAAAATAATATCTTATATATACTTCTGTATATATAAGATAGTAATATATTTTACTAACCTAGACCGTAAAGATTCAATCTCTGCTTTGTACTCAAGGTGCAATTTCTCTTGCATATCTTTAATATCTTTTTGCTTTTGAACTTCATATTCTACAAGATTTTTTTCAAACTCCTTTAACTCCGCGCGCGTTCTTTCAAGTAAATCTTTCGTGCTTTGATGATCGGCCACAAATTTTTCTGTTTCCTTATCGTGAGCTAATTTCAAATGCTCTTTTTCTTTCTTTAACATATTTATCAAATCATCTTTTACGTTAAGGGCAGCTTTCATGTCACTTAATTCTAATTCGTGATCTACAGTTAATCTTTGTGCTTGTTCACGAAATCTTATTTCCGTTTCTTCACAATTCTTTTCCCACGCTTCTGTGATCTCTAAATATTTTGTGTTTATAAAACCCTTTTGCTCGTGTATTTCACTTTTAAGTTTAGTAAGTTCTTCTTTTATTAAAATTATATTGATTTTGCATAAGCTAAACAGTTTTATTAAAAACTCTTGCAATTTTTCGACGTTTATCTTATGAGTGTCCATGTTATCCTACAATAAATAACTGTTAATAGTAAATCTCATGTTACGGAATATAACCACATTATGGCCTATTGAGACAAACATGTTATTCGCGATCAGTACGCCTAGTAATAAATCTAACATCTGAATATTTCTGTTTTGGTCAAATATCTAGTTAGAACCAAGCAAGAAACCAGAATCAAAAAAATGCAGTATGTTCATGCTTATTTCACAAGTTTTATAATATCAATAGTACATCAATTAAGAATAAAACATTAAATTTTCTTCCTTCCTTCTCCTTGATCTTTATTACTTCTTATAAAAATCACAGCCATTGTTTTATTACTTATTATTGTCACTCTTTAGTCGAAATTTTAATTTGACTAGCTATAGGCTGTTTAACAAATTTTTTACTTAAATCAGCTTTGTTACTACGGCTACCATTATGAATATTACGCGTATTTAAATAGGCTATAAAACTATAACTAAATAAAACTAAGCGTATAAATAAAAATCAGGTTTAGCGTAAAAGAAAGCTACTACACTACTTGGGGCCGGCGAAGACAGGAGCAACGAAAAACAATTAGAAACTCGACCACTCAGATAAACTCAACCAACAAGGCCTTCAAAATAGAAATGAAATAAACAAGGTTGCCTACCTTAGAAATATACACAAAATATTATAAATACTAGACTTTCTATTACACTTTCACGGCTCATTCTTACGCACAATAGCGTTAAAGTTACGAACGATTGAAGCCTATGTACCAGACTAACAAAAAATTAAAAAAACCCATTTTTCTTCAGGAATTAGCAAACATATGTACATGATTTGGTAATTTAACACTGAAGTTATTGTGAACGAAGCGGCGTGAATTAGTAGTCTAAAAATCTAATTTCTTTATACTTAGATCACGTCCTCAGATTTCTTTACTTTAATGGTTTTAGATGTAGGCTATAATTTACGAAATTCTAGAGATGTAAAGAGAAGTTTAGGCGAATCTTTTAACTCAGTCCTCGCCTGCGGGGTATAAGAGCAATGGGGTAGTACAAGAATAAAGACTAAGGTAGGTACGGGCGGTCATCTCTTATATATAACGGTACGAGCGATCGGTGCGGAACGAGGACTAAGTTAAACAGTCGGCCTATAGTTGATGGCAATTTGATAATATGCTCAAATCGTAATAATTTTAATTTTTTTCTTTGAAGGCTTGAGTTGTAGGCAATAATTTACGAAATTCTAAAGATGTAAAATTGATTAGTTCGCAATTTAGTAGCATCCTTTCAAAATACCTCAAGAGTATATATGAGTGGCAAAGTTTTACGATATATAAGTGCACCTGTCGTTCGTCCCGGCCCCATTCCACGCTCGACGGTAGCGACTCGTCGATATAAAACTCTGAGTTGACAAACTCTTCTATAGGACTCTGTTCCAGTATAATGGAGAGAGTTCGCACCTCAGTGACAGTGGAAACCGCCATTGTCGTGGGAACACAGCTCGTTGATATGTCCATTTTCTGTTTCTGGAAACCACTCTGTCTGCTTAGCTGCTCGAAATCCGTTTCAGTTTCCGACTCAAATTCTCTGTCAGAGCAAAAGGCAATTAATATGAAGGATATTTTGAGAAGCAACTAGCAAAGGTCTTACCGCTTTGAATTAGTTTGCTACGGGTCTTTTCACAGTCTAAGATATCTTATTTGTTTAATATTTAATTTAAGAAGGCACCCTATTTGAGATGTACAAAAGTTTTGTATAGGAAAATAAAATTGTTGCTTTTACTACTTTTCTTACAATTTCTTTTAATTTAATTATTTCAAAATCAAAATTAACCAAATAAGTTAAGTTCAGTGGTTAAAATCAACATTATATTCGAAAAAGAATACAAAATTTAAACAAATCTTTTACGACTAAATAGCGTATTCCTATCCGCTGATAAAACGGAAAATTATTATATATATATTTCGGAAAAATATTAAATGAGAAGTACCACTCAAAAATATATAAGAAAATGTTAATATGACAATCAGTCAATGTATTCTATCCAAACAATTTTATCTTATAACTTACTTATCGAAATCGACTTGTACGTTTACATCTTTTTCTTCGTGTTCAGAAGAACCAAGTCTGCAAGGAAAATAATATTATGCTAAATATTACAACGTACATGGTTTTAGCGTAATTGTTATTTCTTTTGCAATTTCATTAACAGATAGAAGACTCAAATCGTCTTGGTCAAAATCAATCAAAAATATCTAGTTCGAATCTCGTATCTTTCTCGAATCTTTTATTCGTTGTTTCATTCGATATAGAAGATCGTGGTCCTCCAGAAGAGACGAATTTAACGGCAACACATAACAGAAATCAACAAAAATATAGTACCTCTGTTGAAAAAATTTCACAGTCGAGTCCATGTCGTATTTAGGAATTTCTCTTGCAAGATCGGGAAAAGCATTCGATATGAATTCCACGTCTTCATCAGTGAGCTTTGGAAGTTTCGTGTCAAAAGCTGGCGGTGCCTGCGTACCGAATGGAGGTGGCAAGTCCGTCATTCCCGGGAACAAGCTCTTCAAAAAGTGGTCATCAAAATGAGAATTGAATTCCTGACGACGAATGACTTCTTCCTGATGAATTTTGAAAAGATTCTCTGCTAGGTCGGTAGCCCACTAAAATTGCAAAATCAAAAATTTTTTATTTGCGTACAGGAGAGTTGATAAACATTTTATAGAATCTTTAAGTTTACAAAATGATTACAAACATTAAAAACGAAAAATGACAAAACAGACTGTCTTTTATATATCAAGTTTAGAATATTTTTATTTAATTGAGACGCCTGTGCAAGGCCAGATATAAACCAGGGTAAGAACATTTCCCAATACTTAGTTTTATAATTTCAACATTAAAGAACATAACACATAACTATGTAAATAAATTTTAAAAGAATAGAAAATGCATAAAAAATTATATTTAAAACAATTTTAAAACAAAAATACCTAAATTTGTTGATTTTTATATTTTTCAGAGAAAAGACATGCGTACATAAAAATCATCTCAGACTCATCAATATTATTTAAATATATTTTTATTTAAAAGTTCAATCGTCATTGAGACAAGATAGTATATATTACGTAATAATATTAAGTTTCTATTACTTCACCTTGATATGGGCATGAGAGAAGGTACGCCGGCGGACAACCTCGTGAACGGCCCGTACGAAAATAGCAGGCGCTCGATGTAGCTGGCCAACGATGCCGAAGTAGCGCGCGAGGCGGTTGAAGCACTGGAAAGACAGCATCGCGTGCGCGTCCTGCACCGACATCGAGTTCTCGATCAACAGCACCGCCCTGCCGTGACATTGCTGCTCATTAAACACATCAACATCAATAACCATACCAGTATTTTTTAAAGATTCATCTACGATCAGTCCTAGGAGCAAATTTGTTTAGTGTGAATAATTCTTAGAAATAGGCGTTACTTTGCGGAATTCACGGCTAATCCGCTGAACCAACATTAAATAAATAAATATATGGGACACTTACACACACGGTTGTCCGTCCCCAAAGTAAGTAACTTAATACTTGTGTTATGGATAAGAGACAACTGGTGAACTTATACTTATATATTTTTTAAATACATACTTAAATACAAATATATACCCAGGCTCAAAGGACAACAAATTCAATTATAGAAAATGTTGGCCGTCGGCGGGAATCCAACCCGCGACCCGTGGCGCTGAAGGCAGGATCACTACCCACTGCGCCAACGGGTCAGTCCACATTGATGAAAATTGGCACAATTTAAGTATAAGAGTAGTAGTCCTTTCGCGAAAAGGAAATCTTAATTTCCACAGCGAATTAATCGTGAAAACGTAAAAAACAGTACGGACAGTTAGTGTGAATGGCACATTACTGAATTGTCGAGCATTCGCTAAACAGAACTGAGAGTTCACATAAAACAAAATACAACAGCTTACTTAGGATAAATTGAAACTTACTCAAGTCTCGCTTTCAATATATGCGACAGTTCATCCTTGGACTTAGCGATACGCCTCCTGATATCCACCAGCAGTTGATGACCCTCAAGTAACTTATCCAACTGACAGCGATGTGACTCCATTAAAGTAGGCAAAACGGATGGATCGCACGCCGAATTCAACCGATCCCGATACTATAACACATAACATTTCGTTTTTCATCACTTCTTCATATAAGGCAAAATTACATTATTACTAAATACTATTCTTTAAACGCTAACAGTTAATTTTATCAGACCAACGAGACAACACTAGTGAACGTAAGTTGTTGTGACTTAAGAGGGTGTAAGACTGTTAACCTTCGAAAACTTTTTAACGGAAATCAAAGTATCACGCATATGTATTTCAGTTAATTTACACAAAACCGTAATCTAAAGATCTACTCTTATATCTTATGATTATGTTTTAATAAAAAACCGTTCAAAAATCCGTTCAGCAGATTTTGTGAAATCATTCACAAAGGCTTTTGGGGGAGTTTATTTTATTATATGTATAGATATCATTACGCACTAGAAGATGATAGATAAAACCTGGAGGAAAATCGAAGGCAAAAATTTAATGTAGAATTCTTTTATAGTATCGTCTACCAATATCTACAAACGATTTACGAACTTTTGCAAGGCTCTAAGCCAGCTAGCGTGCAAGCTCCTACATTTCGGTTCCTACTTTGTATATTATCTACGTCGAATTTTTTTTTATTAGCTTAGTTTACCTGAATGAGAGAAGCTGCTTGTTTGTGTTGATCACGCTCGATTCTTTTAACTTCACTTTTGAGTTGATCGAGCCCGTATAGACGGTCTTCAATGCCCTTGATTTGCTTAAGACCATGAACATTGGCGTACTCCAGTATATGATACAGCTCCTCCTCACGTTCTTTTAGTGGTTCGGCATCAATCTAGTGAATAACATTAATATTTCGAAAATCAGCTAACCTTGTATGATTTGATAAAAGAGTACGAATATAGAAAATATGCTAGTAATATTAAAAGCTATTTTGATCGATCGAAATATACTCCAAGGTTTGAGGTAAATAATTGTACCTACATAAATCGGTCACCAAAGCGGCACGGCGAGCCCTAGATAAATAAGGCTTTCATAACAAAAACAAACTGGAGAGAGCTTTCACCATACATCCCATTTGATTTCAATCTTTATTTCAAGTTATATCTGCTTCTTGCACCCTTAAATTTGAAGAAGATATAGACAATTTCTTACCAAGGCCAATCCTTTCTGACAGTAGTCTAGTATATCGTGTAAAGAATCCTCATTTCCTTGTGCCAGAATCCAGTGCAGCAATGTGAATTCTTTCTTACTCTCACAAGATGCCACTTTAAACGATTCTCCTTCTTCTGACTCCTCGATCGGTTGTCCGGCTTCGGATGACGTCACTCCTTCGTTACTTGTTGAAGCATGTCTTTGATCAAACACTAAAATATAAATCATATAAATACCATGTAAAAAAGCTTATATACTTACTCCTAATATGTAGTTCTACTTCAAGCTTTAAAAATCAAATAAACAAATTTGACATATTGGGTTTAACTTCAATGAAAATCCTATTATATGGTACCATGAAGAATATTAAAATAGACAATTTAGTATATAGTTATTGCTGATCCTTTGTACAAAAGTAATTATAATATTATTTTACTATAATCCGCTTTAAAACGCGCGGATCATGACACAATAATGTTGCAAATATAAAAGATTGTTCTGAAATTATTTGAAACTGCGTTATAAACTATGTGGACTGGAATAAAAAATCGTGCCTACTATTTTATTTATACGACCCAAAGTAATAAATTATGTGTACAATGGTCATCTAGAACTAAATGACACTACCTTATTTATCTCCATACTTTGGATATAATCAAGTAAAACCGTTTCTCCGTAACGAAAAAAGGGACAAAAGAGCATAGTTTCGCATTTATAATGCTAGTATGGATATCATGCATTAACTGTAATCTATGTATAAACTCCTAATTTACATTGAAGAACCGCTAGAATTCCGATAGTTTTAAACACAAATGATTTGTAACAAACAACATGTCGGCAAATGTTGATCTTGACGTAACTTTTTAACAATGGGACCAAACGTCACAATGAGATTACATTTATACATAATGGTCCGGTGTTAAATAAATTTGCTTTAAATAAATTTTGCGAACATTAAATACTTGTAACAAGATACAAGTATAAATGTCATCAAATCCGTGATAGTCTTACGACTAAAGGACCTGATTAATGCCAAGAGTTCACGCATTTTAAGTGTGGACTGGAAAAATCTATGAGATACGTATGAACTTTATTACAACGACCATAATTAAAACATATATCAAACTCTCTCTTCATCAACTCTTCGCACTGATGGAAATATCGTCATGAGTTCTGGATAGACCTCAAAAATTTTGTATTATTGTATAAAAATGACGATATAGACCAAATAAATTCTAGGCAATAGAGTAAACGAACTAGGTCAAGTTTCTACTTTATTTACAGAAGGTATATTTGGAATTCACTCTCTAACACACTATATTAATATATGAATTTAACTTGCTAATACAGTTCGAAAACTTTGCATACGTGCATATATTTGAACACTAAAACAAAGGATCACATTAAAGTGCTTCCTTAACGTATATTTTAAATTTACATAAAATATTACCACTCAAAGAGGAACAACAAGAAGTAGTCATACACTAAAATACATTTGTATTCCATCGTAGGTTATATCCCTAATAATCTCGCTTCAATTCTAATCAAGAATTGAAGCGTGCTTTGGACAAACGCGTCAAAAAACTTTATTTGATAAGAGATCTCATAAAATCGATAAAAGAATAGACGCCATATGGTTTAACCCCAAACTAATTGACATATTAAGAGCGCTCACTATGCGCTTTGCTTTATTATTTCTCATGACCAAAGGAAACTTGAAGATGGCGTTCCTCGACGCTAGTAGAGTTATATGTTTGAGTTACTTATTTGGAACTCAATGATTGTTATATGCTGATACGCCCTTCAATAACTTTATAAAAGCCGTCTAATCTGATAGCATATCATTAACTGCAATAAAAAAAGTAAGTAACGGCCTGTTACTATCCCACTGCTGGGCATATGCCTCTTCTCTCCGTTTTTTTTTTTTGGAGAGAAGGATTGGAGCTAAGACCTACCACGCTGCTCCAATGCGGATTGGTAGGTTACACATATCCCCAGAATTCTCTAGAGATATGCAGGTTTCCTCACGATGTTTTCCTTCACCGAAAAGCGTGTGATAAATTGCAATTATCAATTAGACACATAAGTTTTACTAGAAAACTCATTGGTGCCTGCCCGGGGTTTGAACCCGAGACCTCTTCGAAAGAGGCGCACGGTGTTACCGCTGGGCTACCACAGCTTCACTGCAATATATACATATAATATAAGAATTTTTAAGCTAAAGTTTAGTACTTTTCTTAATGAGAGGCTATAGTCTTCAAAAATGATAAATAGGACGTAATAACAGTTAATCAAAACTCTCTATAAAAACTAAAAAAATTGTAATGGACACAGCAATACTACCCTGCCTCACCTACGGCTGCCAAACATGGTCATTTGACGGAAAGATTAAAAAGAAAGTTCAGTCAGCACAGAGAGCAATGGAAAGAAGTTGTTTGGGTATTAATCATTTAAAGGATAGAGTAAAAAATACAGATATTCCTAACAAAACGAAAGTAACCGACGCCTTAGCCTTTGCACAAGGCCTAAAGTGGAAGTGGGCCGGCCATGTTGCATGTTGCGGTATACAGACGGACGCTGGACAGCAAGCGTGACCACATGGAAAGGTCCAAAGGGGTCTCGGGCCAGAGGACGACCATACTCTAGATGGCATGACGAAATTATCGCAAACGCAGGCAAAAACTGGCTCGAGACAGCGAAAGATAGAGATAATTGGAATTCTTTGGAGGAGGCTTTTACCCGAAAGGGGTCCATACTTAAAACTGACCCAGACTGACAATACTTTTAACTATTTCTTATTATTTTATTTTATGATAATATTTTTCTATTTTAATTTTGACTTTTTTAAATATTGACTTTAAATTATTTATAGATTTGACTTATACTTATTACTTATAACGTTGACATATATATATAATTTAGATTTAGATTAGAATCGCGACATAATTAAATTAGATATTATAATGTAATTTTTAGAAAAATATTGTTTCTTTTATTCTTACTTAATCGATTGTTTTTTGTATAAATGTATGGACTTAATAAAGCTTTATTATATTATTATTATTATACTAACAGTTAATACGTACAGTTAAGATTCCATGTATGCTATTTGATCTTCTTCATATTTTTGTTATTGCTTTGTTAAGTTTATTTTAATTAGGAGAAGTTTATTATACAAGCACTACACACATTCTCTTCGACAATTTGAAATGGGCGAAACGATCGTTGAGATTCACAGTGAATTTTTTTAGTGCTTGTGTAATGAATAGTATACTTTTGTTTACAAAGTAAACATAGACGCCAGTAATTCAATTTTATGTTACGTGTCTTATCTTGTAAAATTAGTTTTTATTGTTCTTATTATCACAGTACATGCATAAACGTTGTTCGCTTTTCAAATAAAATCAGATAAAAAGCGAAAAAAATTGTAAACGTCATTGCCTGTTGCGACTTAATATACAAAGTACTAAACTATGTTATTAATATTTTCCTACCATCTTCCTGCGAAAGTTTAAACACTCCAGTTCCGAAATCAGCTGTTCGGTTCTCTGAGCTGCTATCCAGAGGCTGGTTAAGCTTATAATGGTGCCCTTCTAAGTCGGTCTCCTCGAAAACATCGAAACCGGAAAATCTATGGGCTTCAGCATTCAACTGAAGAACTGGGAGTATTTGAATCTTACCCAATGACCTTAATACGTCATTTAATCTATAAAAATATAAATTACCGATTACCACCTTACAAGAAATTAACAGGGCTATTGTCCATAAAAGTTGAAATTTATATAATGGGAATTTTTACACATAGCGAATAAAAATTAAGTATATGGAAAATGCTACATTCTAATCTCCAAAATGTAGAGCATACCTATTTAACTTTAAAGATTTACGAAAAGATGAATTTTAACGCAAACTGAAAAGATTTTAGTTTATTAGGATATTTTTATTATAGATATGTATGTCCTTTTACATGGATCAATCTGTTTATTAATACAAGAATTAATACATAAAGAGTAGTTTGGTTTCAACTCAATGGTACAATGGTTAACTGCGCTACTTTCCCTTTATAATATTCATTTAGAATTATAGATATATTTCTGCCTGTGTACAGTATTTACGAATATTGAAAACTTACGTATTCAACTTTTCATGGTAATCTTCTTTTTTTTGTCTATGCTTTTTGAAAGATTCCTTAAAATTCGTAGATCTTTCACAATACTCACTATATATATCTTCTAAATTAGCAACAACTGCCGCCCAACCCTATACAGAAAAAAAAGGAATTAGTATTTTAAAATAGTATATATGTTACAATTGGTTAATAATAAAACAAATAATGTACCATAGACATTTGACTGAAGACGCTGAGAATATAAATTTGATTAATAACATAAGACTTTTCATCATCATCCTCCTGCCCATATCCCACTCTAAGTGGGGTCGGCACAACATGTTATAAACATGTTGTCATATGATTTGGCTACGTATTTTACGACCGGCCGCCTACCTGCCGTCAACTTACCTTAGTCGTATTTTACGACTCATCGGTAAGAAAGAGGGTGGTCTATTTTACTCAACCGGATACCACACGGTGGGTCAACTTACCTTAGTCGCCTTTTACGACACCACGGTAAGAAATGAGGTTGGTCTATTCTACTCACCCGGATACCACAGGGAGGGTCGACTTACCTTAGTCGCCTTTTACGACACCACGGTAAGAAATGAGGGTGGTACTATTCTATTCAGCCGGATACCACACTGCATATTATTAAAATAGTTACATTATACATATTACAATTAATAACAAAACAAATAATATACCCAAGTGCAAGTGATATACAAGCTAAGAATATAAATTTGATAAATAATATAAGACTTTTATGAAGTAAAATACCTGATGTTGTAAATGCTGTTCGTGTACAAGTTGATCACAACTCCTAGATACTTCATGTGCCAGGTCACTAAATTGCTCTGCTAAGCTTGCACATGATATCACAGTATGCACATTGGGTGGTGAAGTGCTACATTTCTCAACTGCACTTTTAAGTTCAGGTACTGATTTCCCTTCAAAAGCACTCCGGGTATCACTCCGGAATTCACCTGTGCTCTCCAATTCCATTATAGGACTAAGGTCACACACTATAATGATAAAGTTATCCTTAATTTCAATACCAAATTTTGAATATTTACATACATCCTCCTGCCCTTATCCCACACTAAGTGGGGTCGGCATTCGGTCGGGGTTGGGGGGTGGGGTAACAACATGTTGTTACAAGATTTTTCTGCGTTTTTTACGACCGGCTGCCTGCCTGACGTCAACTTACCTTTGTCGCCTTTTACGACACCTCGGTAAGAAATGAGGGTGGTCTATTCTACGCAGCCGGATACCACACGGCGTACCGAATTTTGAATATTTAATTATTTATAATCTTAAATATTTATTATTTATAATATTGAAATTGATCAAATGTGTAATTTGCTAAAATCTATTTAACTTATAATTCAAAAGTATACATAATTTACTCTTTTTCACTACATTAAATATTACATTATTACTATATTTACTGGTTACTAGTTCTATTCAACCAATTGAATATTACTGAAAAGAAAACAAACTTACTTGATTGTTTATTCAAGTGACTTTCCTTTACTGATGGCTTGCTAAACATATATATAGGGTTAGTATCAGTGCCTGCACTATAAGATGATACCATATGATCGGACTGTAACACCTCCCCTCCACTCACAAGGAGTACTAAAGAGGTTGCAGGTATTTTTGTTTTTCTTTCTATAGCCAGTTTTAAGCTGGCAACACTAAAATTATAATATAAAATATATTTTTACACTTTGTATATTACATCAAGTCATCATCCTTCTGCCCTTATCCCACTCTAAGTGGGGTCGGCACAACATGTTAAAAACATGTGGTCACATGAGATGGGTGCGTTTTTACGACCGGCCGCCTGCCTGACGTCAACACTTACCTAAGTCGTATTTTACGACACTTCGGTAAGAAAGTGGGTGGTCTATTCTACGAAACCAGATACCACACAGTGGGTCAACAGAAATGAGGTTGGTCTATTCTACGTATTTTCTTCAAAAACATGTTTTTGCATGGCAACTATTTTGTGAGTATCGGTTACAGAAAAGCGTAAGCTTATCTTGTGCACGGTTTTCTTCTTAAAAGTCCAAACTTCCAACAAGATTTCAATTTGAGTAAACATTATAAAATGTATATTTAATAAAGGTGATTTAAGTTACTTTCCAGAGTAGTAGTTGTACATTTTAGTAGTACACACAATTATTAATCTGTTACAAATATTACTACTAAAATATGAAAGTGTATTGTAATCCAAAACTATTGCCTCATTGGCAGTACCTATATAATAACAAAATTTATTAAATTCCTAAAACATTAATTGTGACTTAAATGCATTGCTACTGTAAATGTTACTACATAGAAAATAGTCATTATCTAAAATCCCTTAAAACAACTGATTTCTCTCATTTCAAAAAACAATTATTATATGTATTTTCTCACATTTCTACTAAAGATTACTGTATATATTTTGTGCTATAAAATTCTGTAAATATAACTTACCTTTGCAAGGTTAGGTTCATATCATAGGTGGTCATCTGACCCGCATCAACATGAAATACGTAAAGCATTTTTGTCCTATTGCAACTTAAAACTATCTTTTAAACTATGTTACCACATTCATTCATGCCTGACAAATAACTATAGCCATAGCTGCAAAAGAAAATTTGATCATTATACATACCTATAATTAGTATTTTTTGATTTAAGAAAATAGCCATAGCAAAAAGATGTAAAATAAACAACTGTAATATAAAAAATCTATAAAAAAAATTGGTATTTAAGAGTATATACCTTATATTTTCGAATTTAATCCAAACAAATGTGTATATAATTATATTTTAAATTATAAAAATGGCAAAACCTCTTAGCATACCATTTTAAAGCCATACATAAGCTATCTGTTAATTACTTGGTTATTAAGTTATAATAATGAAACTCTTTTATAACCTCAATAGTTTTGTACATTTAACAACAAGTCGCAAATTCTCCCAAAATAAACACAGACGTCACAAGTGTAGAAAAACTGAAATCGATTACTGTTATGCATTGTATTACCTACCTTTTCATATCTCGTGTAAGAAATTAGAATACTAAATAGCATCTTTAAAAGTATTACGCATAATTGTCGAAATATAGGGAGTTGTTTTTGCGTTCAAACAACAAAGGTACAATACTTACACAAACACAATTCCTCAATTATGCGATGATCATTATACCGATGTGAGATTTAATGTAAGTCTATTAATCATCAACTGTTTCATGTATCATATATCACAATGACGATTAATAAGATTTTATGCATATATCTATTGTTTTTAATAATCAAAGTTTTATTTATAATCATAACACCACCATAGCTGGTTAAACGTAAACTGACATAAACTCAGCTGACAGAATATCACTACCACAGACAATAGAATAACATTTGTAAAAATCAGTACTTAGTATACAACAAAGTTATCCAAAGCGTTTGCCTTTCGAATTTTCAAATAGAGTAGGGAAGCATAAAGCCATAGGCAGGCTTGTAAATGCAAATTTGAGTATCCAACAAATAATATGATAGGAACAATGAAAAATGTATTCTTATCTATTCTATTCTTATGTAGTCTAATCACAAATAAAAAATAGAGACAGATAAGAAGCCTCATTTGCTTTATGTTTTTGCCAATCGACATATTTTGAAGTGATTTCTCTACTTTTATTGAATAACTCAGTGAATTGTATGCTGATTTAGCAATATATAGATTTAATATAAAACACTATTTTATTCGAGGAACGGGCGGTCTCGAGAAATGACAATACCTAGGATCGAGCCCCACCTACTCAATTTTTTTTTTTAAGTTTCTTTTTTTATTTTGTAAAAACCAGGTACTTATATGTAAACGACTTAAGCAATATTATATTTACATTGTCGGAATCTCTTCGCTATATATTAAAAGACAAAGCACACTGACTAAGTCGATATTTAAAACGTTAAATCTCTTGCCAATCGCTCGCATTATTGAAATTGCTAGTTATAATTGAAAGTATTTCTATACGAATGAGCACACTCGAGAGTCTTGAAAGTTATTAAATCAAATATGTGTACCAAGGGTTACAATCTGTTTAGATATATCGCGTTTTTCATCTTACTTGTCCGGACAAGTCAAAAGACTAACACTGCACAGTGTATTTTATATAACCCTCATAAAGTTTTTAAGTAGGCAGTGGTGTCTGTTATGTTTTGAGCATATGTAGGTAATGGGCGGAGCATATAGTCCAAAGAAGTTCAAAGAACTAATAGCTATTGGGGTTCTACGGTGTTGGTGTGGAAAATTGGATTAAGTTCTTGTGGCAAATAGATATTTTTAAGAGATCTATGACCAACGGTAAAACTTCCATACATCGCGCACTACACCTGTGGTAGGAGTGTAGGAGACCCGGACGGGGAACTACACAAGCGTCAACATTAACATCACAATCTAGATTGTCCTGAGGAGACTAATCAAATATGGTAACCCTAAGCATTGTCATTTATAAGCAGCGTGACCCTATCTTGCTTAAACTAGGTCACATTATAGAGAAAGGTAGTTAGCCCCAATACTCTAGATCCTGATAGATATAAAATCTAAAGTGTATTGTGTAAAGTGTACACTGGAATTTTACTAATTTAATTAAAGTATTTTACTTTACTAAGCATCAGAGAAAAATTAAATTCTTACTACTACATTAATGTTTGATCACTATTTCATCTGATTATTATATGAAATGTGGGTGGCATACATGATAAAAACCGAAACTTTATTTATTTATTTAAACTTACAGGTCCAATAAAAGTATAGAAACCAACCCATGTCGGTTCCTACACATTGTCATTAAGTAAACGTTTAATCGCTTTCTGGTACGACTTTACTATTTAAAATTGCACCATGATATGAAAATCATTCTCGTCCTTCTCTTTTACAATCATATAAGTTTTATTACTGTACAATATACATACAGTACTGATATAAAAAAGATATGCTAATAGAAAATATTTTTCTTAAGTTTTATTTCTTTAAAAATTGTCTTTCAAAAAATTCTGTTGACAAAACTTCGTTTCTATTATAAGCAGTGAGCAGGATAAAAAATAGATCAGCAGTTTTCAGAATTTCATTATATTGAAGGATGACTGCATAATCGTAATAAATATCGTTAATTACATCAATTACGTTAGTCAACTTAAGCATTTCATGCTTAATATTATCTATTATTATAAATAATTTGACTAATGCAAGTTTAAATCAAAATTTTATCGCTAAAAATTTAGGTATCGCAGAATTTAAAATTATAATCAACGAAATATCAGGAGTAGGGAAATTGAAAGCTGATTGAACCACAGCAACGCGTGCCCGAGTCTGCTAGTATTTCATATTCTGAAGCTCGGAAACTACTCTAACGATTTTCCTGAAATTCAGCATGTAGGGGGATTTTGGGGTTGTTTATTATTTTTTAGGCATAAAATAAAATTTATATTTAATTAAATTTTTGCCATAAACTGTCAAGTCAGCGTATTTTATTCGGGGAACGGGTGGTCGCGAGAAATGAAAATACCTAGGATCGTGCCCCATTAATATCATACGTAATTAAATACGTCACTGTGACCGATTTTGAGTACTCTTCAAGACTAACAACTCAAGTAGGTAACAATCAAGCCAGGTATTTTAAAATATCTAGCGATGATAATGAGGAAAAGGTATATTGCCACTCCGTTTTTTATTTGATGTTTTCTTATAGCGATTTATACCAACCAAAACTATATACTTAATGTTTGTAATCTTATTTTTTTTTAATTATTAATTCAAGCCAACTCTTCTATTCTCTGTTAATACGTTGTTACCATATACCGTATGGTATCCGCCTGAGTAGACTAGCCACATTTCTTACCGAGTTGTCGTTAAAGGCTATTCAGGTAAGTCGAACCATCGTTTGGTATCCGGCTCAGTAGAATAGACCACCTTCATATTTACCAAAGTGTCGTAAAAGGCGACTAAAGTAAGTTGACCCACCGTGTGGTATCCGTTTGAGTAGAATAGACCACCCATTTTCTTACCGAGCTGTCGTAAAAGGCTATTAAGGTAAGTCGACGCGCCGTGTGTTATCCGACTCAGTAGAATAGACCACCCTCATATTTACCGAGGTGTCGTAAAACACAACTAATGTAAGGTGACGTCAGGCAGGCGGCCGCTCGTAGATCGTGTAATACTTAGTAAGATAAGGGCAGGAGAATGATGACTTTGTTACCTATATCCTTCCTATAACCTCCATTAATCCAGCAAAGTCCTGACAACTGACGACACGAGTTTACCTCTTTAGTATCTTATCGCCTTCGACAATCATTTGTAATTAAAAAGTAATATTTGACCTCAGATAATAAAAGATTGTTTATAAGAATTATTATTAGTTCAATACTCTGTCCATCTTCATACATCTAGCGCGTGTCACATGCATGCAAAAATGACACGGCCATTTCACGAATATTACATTCTACACATCGCAATTATTACACGTGAAACATTTTTGTTTTTCACTCAAATATTTATCTAGTTTATACACGCCATGTCCTTATCCGGCCATGTCCATACGCCATATCCGGCTGAACAGAATAGTACCACCCTCATTTCTTACCGAGGTGTCGTAAAAGGCGACTACGGTAAGTCGACCCGCCGTATGGTATCCGGCTGAGTAGAATAGACCAACCTCATTTCTTACCGAGGTGTCGTAAAAGGCGACTAAGGTAAGTTGACGTCTGGCAGGCGGCCGGTCGTAAAATACGTAGCCAAATCATACGACAACATGTTTGTAACATGCTGTGCCGATCCCACTTAGAGTGGGATAAGGGCAGGAGGATATATATATTTATCTGTTTTATACATGTGTAACATACATCAAGATATTACGCTACTTAAATACTCACTCGACTTTAATAATTTCATATGATATCCTTGTTAATATACTATCATCTAATATAAGTAATAATCAACTATTTATTCATATTTAATAGACTACATGCAATTTTTTTGCGTTTCTATAAATACCATTAGGTAGATATCCAACGTATTCGATAATAATAATATTTTAGTACTATTACGAGTATGACGTAATATTATCACGGCCATAGCGGTAAACTAGCAGTTTAAATAAACTATGACGTCACTGGTGATTATGAATCAATTACATTGTCTTTAACACCGTATTTTTAAGGCCATCTGAAGGGCTTTTGAAGGAATTTTCATCTCATACGACACTGAACCATGACGTTCATGCTTGGCAGATGATCTCAGAACTAAGCTCATTTAACGAATAGTGCTGCAACCTGCTCTGGATCAGTTAGTAATATTTAGTCAAATTAATTTATAATCCACCATTAGCTGGTCAACTGAGTCTCATCAAATTATCACCGTGCGAGCTTGGCGTTTGGAAAATGACCGAGACGATTTTGCCTTTACACTCCATTTTCAAACAAATAAGGGAAAACTCCTCTTAGTTATTTCTTATATTTTTGAGAAATATTTAAATTAATAGTACAAACCATAAAATTAAAAAACAGATGCAACTTTGGCAATCAATCAAGTGAAAAAATTTTAGAACTTTGGGTTACTAATAATAAAATTATCTACTTTCGAATAATTTTATTATTACTTTTGTATTATGGATCTTCGCAAAATAGCGCCTAATTTTATAACTTATTTAATTTGATTTAAATTTCGAACACATTTCAAACATGATTTTAAAAATGCCTCTACGTACTATGCCATACACAGCGGCATCTTAAAGAAATTTGGTCTCTATAACTTTATTAAATAAAGTCAAAAATAATTCCCAAAAGTTAATTTATGGTGGCGGACAGCTTAGTCTTTGTCAGGTTTTTAATGGCGGTAGTTCTTTGTCAAGTGGTTGTAAAGTTATCGATAAAATCCATGACTAATCACTTACATACGCAAAATAGAAAGGGGGAAGAAATAAAGAATATTGAATATGAAATATATTTTAATAAATGTAAAAGTGTAAAAAATTCCAAAAATCGTTCTTCAACAATAATATCTGTAATGATTTTTACATATTGACATTAAATACCATTTTGATTATATTAAGGCACCTTTACATACTCAACTCATTACTTAGGACATATTTGTTACCATTCTAAGAAATATTATAATATTTATTCATAAAAAAGCAAAAAAATATATAAATAGGAAAAACACAGAAAAAAATTAATCCACAAAAACCCTTATATCAAGTCAAAATTAAAAGGTATAAATAAAATGTTAATAACAATTTCATAAATTGTTATCAACAACAACAATTACATAAATTGTTATCAACAACAACAATTTCATAAATTGTTATCATTATTAACAAGAACAAGAATAATTACATACTTCCCTCCTCTAATATATATATATATATATATATATATATATATATATATATATATATATATATATATATATATATATATATATATATATATATATATATATATATATAATTATAATTAAACAAAAATGCTATTATAATCTAATACATCTGTTGTAAAAAAATCAAATAATATTAATATGAGTATATGAAAGACAAAAAGTTAAATAAAGGTATTTTAATGGCTGTTGAATGGGGGCAGGCTGATTTCACATACACTCTTGGTGGAGAAGTATATGGAAAGCAATTTTGGTTCTTAAACTACGCTTATGCCATAAAATATTTTTTGCTTGTGCATTACATATTTAATATGATGTGATTAATAAATAGCAAATAAAAAAAATATTTAAGTAAAAATTTATAGCTTCCTGCCATTAGCAAGAATCACACTACACCTTCCACCACAACTTCCAACAACTTCCAAAAAATAAATTACAGAACATAAATATAAAATAATACATGTACATATATAAAAGCAAATTATTCTTAATTTTGAGATCCAATTAGTGCATACATTAAAAGTCAGATAATCTATAAATACAATAATATTAGGTACCCATAACATTTTATAAAATATTGATATATAAATAAAATAAAAATTGGATATGACCATTGACACTTTTAAAATAAATATTTATTGGCTTACATCAGTTCTATTTATTTATATTTTTTTTTAAAGATAATATAGTTGTTTTTATTTAATCTATTTTGAGTATTTTTTTTTCTCAAAATAACTAACATCATATCATGTCATTTTTAAGACTTCCCTTAATACTTTTATGATATCTTAATATTATATAAAATCTTATGACTTCAAATTATTTTCATAAATTTAGCGTAGTTTTAAGAAAATGATATGTAATGTTTGTAATTATTCAAAATTGAATGAAGATTTCCATTTATTTTTATTTCTTACTGTTACTGGTGATAACAACCAAAAAGTCAATTTAAGTCGTACTTGTAAAATCCAAAAGAAGTAAATGTCTAACATTTAACTTCAAATGCTTTTAAACTATCACAGATAAAATCCAACCACATTTGAGTAACATACCTATCAATATTATTAATATCAACCATTTAACCATCTACTGAGAAAATTCTTATTTTAAAATATCACTTTATGTGAGCACTAAAACCACATTAAACTATCACTCTTTTGTTCCATTATTCTTTTAGTAGATAGAAACTGCAATCAATAACATATACAACTGCAGTTACATTATAATAAGCAATCTGCATTTCAAGGTGATAAGTCTGACCTCTGCATAATCAAAAGACTGACAACAAGAACAATGTTTAAAGCCCATGTGATGATGATATAATCATCATCCCCCTGCCCTTATCCCACTCTAAGTGGGGTCGACACAACATGTTACAAACATGTTGTCATATGATTTGGCTACGTATTTTACGACCGGCCGCCTGCCTGACGTCAACATACCTTAGTCGTATTTTACGACTCATCGGTAAGAAAGGGGGTGGTCTATTTTACTCAACCGGATACCACACGGCGGGTCGACTCACCTTAGTCGCCTTTTACGACACCTCGGTAAGAAATGAGGGTGGTACTATTCTATTCAGCCAGATACCACACGGCGTGTAATGATATAATATTATTTGAATAATATTTATTTATGAGATTTTATATATTATAAAACATTTCTAATCATACATTAGGGATGACTCATATTAATACAAGA
Organism: Morpho achilles; assembly: GCA_947086495.1. Lineage (NCBI taxonomy): Eukaryota > Metazoa > Arthropoda > Insecta > Lepidoptera > Nymphalidae > Morpho > Morpho achilles. Next base: position 8,105,348 of record CAMTZB010000007.1, on the reverse strand, counting down.
TTATGTGAAGCAATGAATGTCATGACCTTTAAATGACCTCTGAAAAGATTTTGTCTACATATAACTTATCTTACACTTATATAAATTGGAATGTTACCCAAAACCAACTGTCTGGAATTATGCAACATAAAAATATAAAAAAGGACAATTATGAAAAGTATACATATACCTTCACCAACAAACTTAACATAGAATAACTTTAAGAAAGTGAAGGCTTCTGCCATTTGTAGGATCCAGAGTACTTAAAGTTGTATTCTTCATCCAGCTTCTTATCAGCTTCAGGAGGGCCACGAGATCCATACATATATTGAAAGGGTTGGATACGTTGGCCTTCTATTTGTTTCAACACTGGTGTAAAAATACGCCAAGCTTCCTTTAATTCATCATTTCTCACAAAATGCATTTGTGTCCCAGTAAAAACATCAAGAATTAATCGTTCATATGCGTCTGGTAAATCCGTTTCTCTGTAACGCATGCTGTATGTGAGGTCCAACTCAGTTTCCATTAAATCAAACTTCTTTCCAGGTGATTTACACATTAATTTCAAATACAATGCCTCACCAGGTTGAACACGTATAACCAATTCATTTCTTTTAGTGTGACCTCCAAAAATATCTCCAGGTACATCTTTATATTGAATCCTCACTTCAGCCTTTCTTTCATTTAGAGCTTTTCCACAGCGTAAGATGAATGGAACACCCTGCCATCTGGAGTTGTTAATGTAAATACCAGCTACTGCATATGTAGGCGTTACAGAATTTTTAGGTACAGTGGGATCATCTAGGTAGCCAAATTTTTCTTCACCTTGGCCATTTGGATTTCCAATATACTGTCCAATTAATAAATCTTTCAATTCTATAGGTTTAATATGCCTTAGTACTTTAACTTTCTCATCTCTAATGTCATCTGGATTCAAAGTTACTGGCTTCTCCATGGCAACCAATGAAAGAATTTGCAAAAGATGGTTCTGCATCACGTCACGTAAAATTCCATAACTATCAAAATAACCACCTCTACCTTCTGTCCCGAAAGGTTCTTTGAAGGATATTAAAACAGATGCAATATTTTCTCTATTCCATGATGGACTGAAGATTTGATTTGCAAATCGTATTGTCAACAAATTTTGTACCATTTCTTTTCCCAAATAATGATCAATTCTATATATTTGTTCTTCATTAAATAAGCCAGCCAAATGGTTGCTTAGCTTATCGGATGTGACATCGTCCCTTCCGAAAGGCTTTTCTATAATAATCCGTGTATATCCTTTAGTAGCAAAACAAGCATTCTTTATGTTCACAGTAACGTCTTCAAATACTATCGGTGATACGGCCAAATAAAATATTCTGTTAGCAAGAGGCCCTTTCTCATACTTACCGATATGTTGATTTAAAAGCTCAAAATCGGTTCTTTTGTCATAGGAACCTGATATATACTCATTTGCATCCCAAAACTGATCCAATTTACTTTCTTCGCCTGGCCGAACTTTCATATAGCTCTTCGATTTCTCCTTTATATCTTCCAATGTATATTTTGTTCGAGCGTATCCAATAAACTTGGTATTTTGCGGCAAAATATTGTCCCGATATAAGTACCATATAGTAGGATAAATCTTTTTCTTAGCAAGATCACCAGAAGCTCCTAAGAGTACAAAAGTATGTGGGTACTGGAAGTCGCCTATATTTTCCATTGTATTTTATACTTTCAATTATAAATAATGTGTTTGTAACGTTCAAGCCACGGCTTACCTTAACAACAAGTAGATGAACATTAAATTAAACATAGACCTATGATATTAATATTTATCATAGATTATTATTACCAACTATAAAATAGATGGTTGAGATTCATACATTGGCGCGAGCGTATTTTCGGTGGTATGGGGGGGGGGGTGCAAAGTAGTACTATAGCTACTTACATTCTCATTCATAAAAAACTATCTGCCTCTCACCCGTTTCATTCATAAAAACGGATTTAGTCTCAGCTCTGACTCTTTCTCACATATGGAGTAGTATAACGTATGACGTAAAATCGTAGTAAAATTAGTGATGTACTTGGTGCGCTAAAACCGTAATTAGTGATTTCAAAAGATGATTATCGATTCGTACACCGCTCTTACCGATTTTTGGATAACCACTTTTCCTGTTACATATTAATAATGATTTTTAAATATTAATAAAACAAAATATTTAAGGAACTTCTTTATTAAGACTTTTACTGCAATAAAAAAATATATATACAACAACCGTTTTGCATTTCTAAGTGCATGCTTCTTTAAAAAAAAACGTTTTTCTTAAACACGCTAAAAGTACAACTTCAAAAATTATTACAATTTTTCAATAGGAAACAGGTACAGCAAGCTGACTAAAAATGATCCAAACAGAGCTTTCACAGTCCTCATACTATCTTGAAAATGTAGGAATTGTAATTTAAATTATTATATATTATTATTAAACAAAAATAATTTAAAATATTCACTCAAAAACAAATGTACAAGATTAGTATTTGAAACAATAGATGCTTTCGTTTTTACCGTTTAAGTATTAAGGGAAAAACATTATACTTAACAGGAGTGTACTTGATGGTAAATTATAAATATTTCTTTTATATTTAAGTCTTTTTTAGATATATTAGTAGTAGTTTTATAGAATATTAGTGGTTTTTATCTCTAAGTATAATATTTTCCATCATATCAGTTAACACTTCGGATTTATACATATAAAGTAAGAATTAAATAGTGAAATTTCGCCATATTTAATGTGCCAATTGATATCAAGCTTTTCGATGAAAGAAAATAACATGAGGAACTATACTCCATGGGTTAAATATTTAACTAAATGTAAACATGTCAAAACAGGTACTTAATAGTAGGCATTATCAGCCTAGTATAAAGTATCTTTTTTATTACAACACATGATACTAATATTAAATGTTATTTATATATCTTTCAAAGAATTAAAAATTATTGATAGTATTCGCACCACTTAATAAGTTTAAATATGGTATGATTGCTATCAATAATTTTACAAACTTTGAAACAAATAAATAAAAATAAATAAATAAATATATGGGACACTTACACACACGGTCGTCCGTCCCCAAAGTAAGTAACTTAATACTTGTGTTATGGGTGACAGACAACTGGTGAATATATACTTATATACATTTTTTAAATACATACTTAAATACAAATATACACCCAGACTCAAAGACCAACAAATTCATTTATAGAAAATGTTGGCCCTCGGCGGGAATCGAACCCGCGACCCGCGGAGCTGAAGGCAGGGTCACTACCCACTGCTCCAACGGGCCAGTCTTATATAAGAATATTATGCAATATCCACTTTTAAGAACCCAAACATAAAGGTATTATAAAATTTATAAAGAAAACGATGGACAACATTAAAGACACTAAAATACTACACATTTAAGTATCACAGAGTGAAACTCATAGAATATTGATATTATGTTACGTCGGCTAATCTAATGTAATTACTATTTTAGGTAGTTTACTGGGCTAATTTGTATCTGCTGAAATTCATTAAATTATATATTGCTGTTTTGCTATACTAAATATATAAATATTTAATTTTAGAAAATAACAATAAATTTAAGAAAATTACTTTTATAAATATTGGAAATATTTTTTGGACCACTGCAGTTGAATTCCAATTTCTTCATTTGTTAATAATATTATTGTAATGACATATTTGTCACTCCTGAATCACATGGTTTTGTTTGTTTACATCTTGTTACGTTTTTATACTTATGGAGTATGTATAGTAAAATACTAATATTGTTAAATATGAAAACTGTATCACTTTTTAAATGTTAATAATAGTAATATTAGTGAGTTACTTTTGCCTCAAGTATCATAGATCTATAACTTAACTTGCGATAAAATTTTCCATTTCCATTATCGTTTTTCAAGTATCTGTAGTACTGTGAATTCTCCTTAACATTAATACACCATTTTCTAACTCGCATTATGATAACGAATATGCAAAAAAACTTTTAACAAATCATATTTATGATTAACGCAAGTTAACCAAGAATTATAGTTTTTTAAGTTATATACATTTTTGACTAATTAATACTTTACATGCCATATAATGCCATTCCAAAGATATAAGTTTTTGTGATGGATAATATAATTTTAACTAGATCAAATCTTTTAGTTTTATTAGACAATAGCGTAATTATAAAAATTTCACAATTTAAATAATCCTGTTTAAAAAATATATTACTCCCAGGATTGCTCAGGTTTTTAGTTTTGCTACACAAGTAAAAACACGTGTTTTGAATAGGAATAAATGGTGTTAATGTTAAAATACACAATTTTTAGCAGCAATACAGGCAGAACTCATAATTCATTATAAGCCCGTCGTTTAAGCAAACTAGCAATTAAACTAGCAACTAAGCCATTGTTATTCATTTTCCTTAGTAATGAAAATTTTAAACCCATTCATCTCAAAATATGAGTTTTTGAGTTGTACCGCTATTGCTGCACATGACCGATATATCAATATACTGAACCGGTAATATGATATGGCTTGGGTCTGGAAAATATTTCTGATGGAATACAAGGTACTATAACTATCAAACAATAATATTAACCAATAATGTTTTAAACAATGAAACCAAATTATGATCCGTTCTAGTGTGCTAGAGCCCCTTATCCACGGATTTGAGAAAAAATCCATTGGGTCCTAGTTAAGAAGTTTCAAACTTCATAATGTTTGTCAATCATACTAATATGAATACTATTTTGAAGACACAACCTTCTCTTGAGTCTCTAGCATGGAAGCGGCCTTTTACAGCCTTATTCCAAAATTCCGAATGGTTCAGGCGGCAAAATAAATTGTTAGTGAATAAAAGCATTCGCGCTGTGAAAATGTTATTACTAATGTCAATAAATGAGGCTAAATAATTATGATTCGACTGAAGCTCTTCATGAACTTATTCATCTGCATAATCAGGCTCGTGGACACTTCCCGGCGGAAGAGTTCGCAGCATATTTAACCTGTAATAAATAAGTAATTCTTTAATAATGTATAGATAGAACATTAGTTTGCAAAGGTAGTCTTACAGACAATCTTGGCATTGATATCCCCTGAGTAGAATAGACCACCCTCATTTCTTACCTAGGTGTCGCGAAAACCGATTAAGGTAAGTTGACGTCGGGCAGGCGGCCGGTCGTAAGATACCAAATCATGTGATAACATGTTTAAAACATGTTGTGCCTACCCCATTTAGAGTGGGATAAGGGTAGGAGAATGATGCATTGACAAATAACAGAGATTTTAAATTTTAAAAATATATTTTTAGCTTCTACTGGTCTTAAATAGTGTCTGGAAAATATTTTTTACGTGTCTATAACTTTGTCTACAGCTTGTGTACATATTTTAAGTATAGAATAGATATTATGCTTTCCAAATACTGAATGGTATGTGACAATTAAGAAGCATATGTAACAAAGTTCCAATGATCATCACTAATATGTCTTTTAAGCTATTCTTATATCACACACTTTTTTGCATCACTATAATAGAGGAAAAATTGTACCAAACATTTTTTGTTATATCTCAAACGGATTAGGCAGTTAGCCCACTAGACATATAAGCTTCAGTTTTAATTGAAAGTGAAATGGACAGACTGACATACTTTACATCAAATATTTACTTGCCTTCATCTAGTCAAATCAATTGACCTAATCATGTGCTTCATCCCATAAAGCATCAATAGCATATAGCCCTTAGACGTCATCCCAATGAGTACTCTCTTTGGCAATGACCAGGTTCATCTGAAAATTATTGCAAAAACATTTTAATAAATATGGCACAAGGTGTGATAGCTCAGCGGTGAGGCCGTGCGTACTCTGTAAAGACGATCATGGGTTTATACCCCGCGCAGGCACATGTCTAATTGACAATTGCAATTTATGACACGCTTTTCGGTGAAGGAAAATATGGTAAGGAAATCCGCATACTTCTAGCGAATTCTAGGGATATGCGTAACCTACCAATCCGCATTGGAGCAACGCGATGGTAGGTCTTTGCTGCAATACTTCTCTCCAAAAAACGGATAGAGGAAGTTTATGGTTCCCACTGCTGGGGTGGATAACAGGCCGTTACTTTAAACCTACACATGCCAATTTTTGTGTTTACAAACAAAAATGATTTATATTTGAAACATTTTAACTCACTTGAAGAATATCAGCCATTGTATCAGATATTAATGAATTCATTACAACAACAGTAGCAGTGCCTTGACCAGACACAGTTACTCAGACAATAAATCCAGTTGAAATGTGCATAACTAAATGGGATAGTATGTTAAAGTATCTTGAACAAATAACTTTCTGTTAAATAAAGTATGTCTATAATCCATATTGTCTGTCGCAGAAAGAATAAAAACTATTCAGAAATAACCACTTAAAACATAGAATATAACTGATATTGGGTATGACATATGATATATAACACTTCAATAAAGCATACACAATAAATGCAAGCGTTTTACCTGAAAATAAAACGTATATTAAAATACTTACCTGATCCGAATCTAATATAATGTTGAGATAGACCATTGCTTTCACTTCCTTTTTCTGTCTCTTTTCCTCCTTAGTAGTGAATACTATCCGTCCTTGTCTACTGCCACCACCAGGTAGGGGGGATGTTTGAGGTGGGCCTCGAAACTTTATTCGTCATTGCACTTGTTGTTTTGGTACACCAGGCAGGATTTTAAAATATTAGACTTCGGATCAGGTAAGTATTTTAATATACGTTTTATTTTCAGGTAAAACGCTTGCATTAAAATACTGTACCGTGATCCGAAGTCTAATATAATGTTGAGAGATTTTTGCTATCGCCTGGTGGTGGTTAAAACGTCAATGTGATCAAGTAAATAATAATTTCTACATTTGTTAGATAACAAAGACGGACGAGTATGCTGACAATAAAATAAAAGAATATCATTTAAATTATTGTAATTAGACAATGATTCATAAATAGGTATAATGTATGCAATGTTATCACTTAAAAATCTGAAAGATTTGATTTTTATTTTGCATATTCGATTGTAATATTTGTTTGCAGTAGAATTTTCGGAAGGTGTTTTCTGATCTCCAGTTCCCTCTGGATAGTGTCATCAATAGACATATTTTCGATCCAACTTATAGAGGCGACCGCAGCTCTAGAACTGCCAACAGTAGCCTCTAAACCAGCATCTTTTAATAAATTTTTAACCCAGCCTGAAATTACACATTTAGAAGCTGGCTTCGGTACTCCACAAGTTATTACAAAAAGCTTTGAACAATTGGCAGATTGTCTCCTGTCTTGTCCAGTAATTATTAATTTATTTATCCAGAAAACAGGGTCCAATTTTATATTAGAATTAACATTAAGCCTCTAACCAGACTGACGATAATCAGCGGAGTCAGTCTTTGATCCATACATAGGTCATAAGACTATATAATCATCATGAATTTATACAACTTTCCGAGTCAACATTTAGAAGAGTAAAATCATGTACTCTCCTTCCAGAATACAATAGCAATATCGCAGCTGTATGTCTCGATACTTGATACAAGTTTTCAGTCTTAGGGTCTGTTCGTGACATAAATTCTATTACGTCATCAATATCCCATATTATAGATTTAGGTAAGGTTGGTTTTGATATAGCTATCGCTTTAAGAATTCGCTTAACAAAAGGGTGGCCGCTTAATCGTTCAGAACATTCTGGATCACATAGTGTGGCCACTACCACTTGTGAACCAGAATTGTATTGTACGAAAGCTTTTCTACAAAAAATAGGTCTGACAGAAAACGTGCTTAGTCTGATCCATAAGGCTTATTACAAGAAACTTTATTGAGATTGGTCCACTTTACCCATCTGCACCAAGCAGGTTTGTAAGTTCTTATTGTTGAAGGACGCCAGCTAGTAATCAATAGATCTTTTTGCTGCGGCGTCCAATCTCTTAACTGCTCATTCCAGCCCCAAGTTTCCATACTTCCGGTTCCATTTCATTCACATTCTGAGGAGGCTGCCCTGTCAAAACGTCCACCAGTACCTGGTGGAGATCTCAAATTATCCAGGGTGCTGATGTGTCCTGTAAATCTGGACGCCAAAACACGTTCTCCCACCTTGACACCACTATCAGATACGTGCCTATGCATTGATTCAGGTGCTGGAGAACTTTCAAAGGTGGGGGTGGGAAGACCCACGCCAGTGCATGGTTCCACATTATGCACAGTGCGTCGTAAAACTCTGCATAGTAGTCCAGAATGCAGCATCTTGTTACTACACGTATCAGTCTTGTTGAGAATAGATCTATGATCGGAGTCCCCCATTTGGAAAATATGGTATTTGTCGCTCGAGGCAGGAGGTGCCATTCTGGTATAGACCGATGACGTGACAGATAATCTGCCTCGGCGTTGTATATTCCTGGAAGGTGATATACTAGTAGATCTATCTGATAGAAATCCAGAAGCTGAAGGATCTTGTATGTCAAAGCCAGCAAATTCAGAGGCTTCGTTCCTCCCTCGTTGCGTAAGTACGCTACTACAGTTTTGTACTCGCACAGCAAATGTACTGTAGTTGACTGGAGGTTCGGACCTTGATCTTTTAAAACTTTTAAGACCACCAATAGCTCCTTCATATTTGAGTGCAAGCTCTTCTCTGAAAGGGACCAATTCCCCGACAGTATAAGTTGGCTTGTAGTGGCGATTAGATAGATTAGATAGATCGTAGTCTTGATACACGAGAAGTCAGATTCCTTTCTGTCGGAGTATTTCTGCTATCCAATTGCTTACAATAGCAAAGGTCCTGGGAGCAGAGCTCAATCCGAGGGGGCGACACCTCATTTCCAATAATTCTTGACGATACATCAATCGCAAAAAGCGTCTGTGAGATGTGATTATTTGAAGATGAAAGTATGCTAGTGAGAGGTCTATTTGGACAAGCCAATCGTTTAGTTGCAAACATTTTGAGACTTTGTGTACGTTGATGAGTCTGAACGGAGTTGTGACCACATATTGATTTAAAGCTCTGAGGTCAAATATGGGTCCCATAGACCCGTGCGATTTGGAAACCGGAAACATACGTGAAATTTCGAGAGTGGCTTGCCGTATGTTGTATCGATTGGGAAGATGTAGTGGCGGCCGCTTTGAAAATGGGATATGATATCCGGAAATCAATTTTATTATACGAGGTGTGTTCAAAAAGTATCGCGAATTTTGAATTTTCGCGAGTTACATATATTCCAATTTCGATTTTTTTGTGGCGTTATGTTGGTACATATGTCTCTCACTTATGCTGACAAGTTGGGCCATTTTGAATGTTCGGTTAATTGTTGACAGCTGCTTTGCTTGCACGTGTTTTGGTTCGTCTTCGATTTTTACCTATTCAAAAAATGGAACAAGGAACCTGTATCGATTTTTGTGTGAAAAACGAAATTAAGTGCGCGGATGCATTCCGAGTGTGGACTGTGGCATATGGAGAAGCTACTTTGGACAAAAGCAACGTTTATCGGTGGTACAAAATGTTTTTAAAAGGCCGAGAAGATGTGAATGACGAAGAGCGTGCCGGACGCCCTAGCACTTCAACAACAGACGAAAAAATTGATGAATTGAAGAAAATGGTATTGACCAATCTTCGAATCATCGATACAGAAATTGCAGAGGACCTAGGTATATTGATTGGCTCGTGCCATTCGATTTTAATCGATAATTTGTGGAAATACAAAAATTGGCTTTTGCACCTCGATAACGCCCCTGTTCACACATCGCTGCTTGCACGCGACTTCTTGGCCAAAAACAACAGACCAATGATACCGCAGCCACCGTATTCCCCAGATCTGGCCCCCTGTGACTTTTTTTCATTCCCGAAACTGAAGAGGCCCATGATAGGACGACACTACGCCACGATTGACGAGATAAAGACGGCATCGAAGGAGGAGCTGAACAAGATACAAAAAAATGATTTTTTGAAGTGCTTCGAAGATTTTTAAAAACGTTGGCACAAGTGTATAATATCCCAGAGGGATTACTTTGAAGGGGACAAAATAGATATTTACGAATAAATAAATAATTTTTGAAAATACACAAAATTCGCGATACTTTTTGAACACACCTCGTATAATCGGGTGCTCCCATTTTCTCCCATCTTTTCCGATAATGTTTTAGCTGGCCGGCACGAAAGAGACTCGGTGAGTCAATACTTTCGATTATTTCTCCTTTCCCGGCGGGATGAGGGAGAGGTATGTCTTCCACGTGAACCTCGGCCTGCTGTTGCTTGGTCGATATTCCTACGACTATTGGCAGTATCGGATCTGCCCCGAAATGTTTTATTAGAATTAAAGACCGCACGGGGTCTATTATTGGCATACTGAATATTGTTAGATCTATATCCTGGTTGATTATGATATGACCCAGAAGTTGCAGCAGTAGGAACGTTAGAAGTTGCACCGGTTTGCGTAGCAGATTCGCGGTCTTTAATAAGAGGCCAGAATACTTTATGATGTTCTCCCATCTTCTCTAAGGCAGAAGAGAATTTTTCAGCATCAAATAAGTTGCTGCAAGAGGGCGGTATTTTCCTTTACATTCTTTTATGTAAGAGATCTTTAACCGATGCCAGGATCGCTTCTCGTCTGTGTTAAATCATTTCGGCTCTATGGCCGCAGACTAATTGAAGGGCATCGTTAGATATATTTGAAAAGTCACCATTTACAAAAATATCTTCAATCTTTTCATGAATTGAATTAAAATTGAGGTCACGTGAATCTTTCGCCCAGGATAAAAATCCACGAAGTTCTTTTTCAAGGTGATCTTTTTGTTTGATCAGAGCATAGCAAATAGCAGCAAAGGCTTTATCGGCATTGACAGATGTACGTGAAGTCTCATATTGTTTTATTTCGTCGTTAGCTTCAAGTTCTGTAAAACCGGGGGTATGTCGATAATTTTTCTGTACTTCTGCGTACCTTACATTTTGCCACTCCACGTCACCTAATCTTTGAATCCTTTTTAAAATTTCCAAATATGATGTAGGACTTGTTAGTATATTGGGGTCTTTTAATTTTGTTCGAAACGATAACGTAAATGACTCGCCTTGTTCTACTTCTGACTGACAGCCACTATACAAATTCTCACTGATAGAACCATTAATATATTCAGTGTCACATATCCTTGACTTAATGTTGTTTACCTCCGCAATGAGCTTATCTAATTTACTATTTTCACGGGGATGTCTACGAGAGCATTTGCGTCGATGACGGCGAGAACGCTTGGTAGATGAATCATCACTGCTGCTTGAATCACTTTCAGATGAGGACGATCGTGATAAAGGCTTATTATATTGTCTTTTCCTTTTACTATTTCCGCCTTCAGTATTATTTGGTAGGTTCTGGTCTCTCAAATCGTTTTGAAGATTCACTTCACTCATATTTTACCAATTGTTTCAGCTAATTTAGATCTAAAGTAAATATTATCCGTTACCGCACAAAAATAAAATTCACTACTTAACACTGGAAAAAGAAACACGGACGCATAGCGTCTTAGCTTTAATAATCAACACGTTTTAGAACACTGTGTTGACTATTATAGTAATAGTATATACGTATAAAATAAATTTGCTAGCACTTACCAGTGGAGCGTCCGAACGAAGTGAAAACAACAACGTCAATGACGAATAAAGTTTCGAGGCCCACATCGAAACATCCCCCCTACCTGGTGGTGGCAGTAGACAAGGACGGATAGTATTCACTACTAAGGAAGAAAAGAGACAGAAAAAGGAAGTGAAAGCAATGGTCTATCTTAACATTATATTAGACTTCGGATCACGGTACAGTATTTTAATATTACTATTAATTTTTATTATTTTAGTTTTATTTTTACTTATATTTTAAAATTAAAAAATAAAACTTCCCAATATTATTACAGTTCAGTAAAAACACAATTGTCGTGCTTTTTTTAATTAACTGTGAATGGAACGCATCCGCAGCACTGCATAGGGAATGTTTGAACGAAACTCATTCATGTATTTACGGGGCTTAGTTAGTTAGTAACTCTAACTCCGTGTCATTATCCAGCGAAAAGTAATAAAAAATAATCATGGAAAAATAAATAATGATTGAAAATAGATGATTACTATTTTTTTTCCTGAATTTCCTAAAAGTACTATATTTTTTTGATTTAAAAAGAAAAATACTATTTTTCTTCAAAAAAAAGGTGGCAACCCTAATCGCGCCCTTTTTGATTAAATAGGGGCAACACTGTGCCGTTATTGTTTCCGGTGGAGTTTTACTATATATACCGATATAACATTTCAGTGACATTCATTCCTTGTTCGTCATTCAAGAGAAGTGCATCTCGGAACGGGAATTGTGGTATTCCTATTATATCGTGTTATTGTATATAGTGTGCGTTAACAAGAAGTTTATGGAATTGTCTAATTTTAATTAAAAATCATTTGTTGGTTTGTATATTTTTGCGTAAGTAAAAAGTGATTACAGTTATATATTACGTATAACGAACGTTTCTGGTGAGTCAGTACTTTTCAATTTTCTTTGTATTAAATAGTGCAAAAGTATAGTTTATTTGTTATTAAGTTTTGGATAACTACTCACATTTTATCCGAGAATGTTTGTTGAAATTCAAACATTTGAGTTGTTGAGTTTGTGATAGTGAATATATATAGTGCTTGTGTATGGTGGAGGTTTGTGCATGTGTTTTTTTCGAATCCTGCATGTATCAGGTATTGATAACCAATTGTCCACTCTACATTAAGCATTATATATATTTTCTATTTTACTTCATCGCCGATTATAGCAAAATAATTTTATTATTACTTTTGCATAATTACTCTGTTTTAATCATAGCTTAGGTAAATATAAACATTGTAATCTTTAATATTTAATGACTAGCGGCGTCTGACTGCCCTCCTGTAAAAGCTGCAGGGCTTTTTCTTCTCATTTAACAGTATGGTTGAGGTGGACACTGCAGTGTTCTTTCTTCCCATACTGTGAAGGCGTTTTGTCGGTAATGTTCGTTTTCTGTATCGTCGAACATTAGCTTCAAAAGCGCGCTACTTTGTTAGACGTTTTATTAACGGGCTAGCCATTATAAAGGTGTCGTACTGATTTCTGAAATTGCGCAGTTTTGGTAATTCGTACGTCATTAATTTTTACATTTTTTTTTTAATGGTTATGTGTTGCGGTTGGCAAAGAGCCGGTATTTGGCACCTGCAATACATGTAAAACCTTAATTCTTTTCCCAGTCGCTTTTGGCTACTGATGTTTCAGTGCACGCTTACATCTGTGGCTGAAATTACGGGAATCTAACTTAGCTTCATAAATTCAGACTTCACTTGAGTATTAGTTACCTCAAATGTATTTTCTCAAATTACAGAGGTGGAAAGATGCGTACGACGTCTTCGGTCCTGTTCCTGGTGGTTGACGCTACTGTTCGGCCTGGCGCTATTCGAGCGCTCGAGGCGACGGCGGAGCGACAGCAGCTGCGGCATAGCCGGACGGGCCGGCCTGGCAGGGCTTTTTCTTCTCATTTAACAGTATGGTTGAGGTGGACACTGCAGTGTTCTTTCTTCCCATACTGTGTAGGCGTTTTGTTGGTAATGTTCGTTTTCTGTATCGTCGAACATTAGCTTCAAAAGCGCGCTACTTTGTTAGACGTTTTATTTACGGGCTAGCCATAATAAAGTTGTCGTACTGATTTCTGAAATTGCGCAGTTTTGCTAATTCGTACGTCATTAACTTTTACATTTTTTTTGTAATGGTTATGTGTTGCGGTTGGCAAAGAGCCGGTATTTGGCACCTGCAATACATGTAAAACCTTAATTCTTTTCCCAGTCGCTTTTGGATACTGATGTTTGAGTGCACGCTTACATCTGTGGCTGAAATTACGGGAATCTAACTTAGCTTCATAAATTCAGACTCCACTTGAGTATTAGTTACCTCAAATGCATTTTCTCAAATTACAGAGGTCGAAAACTGTGATGCAGGGTCTGTACTGTGTAGCTGGGAGAGACATGTCACCACTAGGTGATGAAGCCCCGTCGAGGACGTCCCGTCATACGGCTACCGCGGGACGTAGCCGAACGCGAAGACGCGTACGACGTCTTCGGTCCTGTTCCTGGTGGTTGACGCTACTGTTCGGCCTGGCGCTGTTTGAGCGCTCAAGTCGACGGCGGAGCGACAGCAGTGATTTATAAACTATGTTTATTATGACAAAAGTGATTTATAAATTACATAAATATTTACTTTCAGTTTTATAGAACAGTCTTTTAATATTGCTGTTATTCTTTTATTCATTACACATATTATTATATCTTTTATTAGCACTGTAAATGTAAAGATATCTCAAATCATAACTATAAATAACATCATGTGACAATCATTAAAATAAAAAATTACTCTTAATCTTAGATCTGAGGATTCTTGAATCTGCAATTAATCAATCAATCGTTTAATCAATCGTAAATTTAAATTTTGCTATTGCTTTTTAATTAAAAATCAACAATAGTGTTATATAAAGCAATATACCTTATATTGCTTTATACAGAATAAACTTGCTCTCTTTTGCTATTTACTCCCTTTTCATCCGAGTCTCATTACAAAAAACTTGACAATCATTTTTAAAGTTCTAATATAATACAATGAAATATACAACTTCAATTGAAAATACTTCTAAAAAATAAAAATAAAAATTTAAGTTATGTCCAAATTATTCATAACTAAGATAGATACACACATATGATCAATTAGAACAACTTCTAAAAAACTTTAACTTTAATGTTCCATTACTAATCATTTATTGCACTACAAGACACTAGAAGCTATATAAAATCGCAAGACATATATATAGCTAATTCATCAATCGAAATTAATGTACATATCATAATTTTTATATAACGATAACTAAGTCAAATAGGAAATAAAAATTATACTGCATGTTAAAGGTTTTAGGTTATCCATGCAAGGTTAGGTTATTATATTTAGAACTAGCGGCTTGCCCCTGCTTCGCACAGGTATAAAATATCCCATGTCAGTCAGTGTGAAAAGAAATATTTAAATCGATCACATAGTTTTGATTTATTCATTACTGCCTGGGGCCATAATGGCCCCAATGGCCATAATGGCAATTGCTGGGGCAAGCGTTAAATTTGGAGAAAAACAATCTCCTTTCCCTATACCAAGAAGATTTCCTGCTATCTTTGGAATATCTAAATTCATATAGTACATTTTTACTTATTTACTTTTACATTTTCCGTATGTATTTTATTTTTACAATTAATTACAGAATGTATTTAAACAAACTCTTGAAAGAGCGACACAGCTGCTAAAGTCGAAGTGTTATAGGGCCAAGTGCGGCGTCCTCACGGCATTCTAAATCTGTAATATCTCCGAAAATGTTCACTTAAATTACATGCTGTTAACGGCCAGATTGATCTATATTAAATCAACTATTTATTTAAGGTACTTAATTGGATAAGGATTAATGCTGTATTGTATAAAAATTGCTTCAAAAATATGGCATAATTTTTCTTAAAAAGTAAATGACAAAAAATGCTATAGTGGGTTATCCATAAGAGATAGACATATACCATCGTGGACTTTTCTGTAGACCTTTTCAGGTGTACAAATACTTAGTTTAGCCTGCGTTTGCAATGTAAGCGGAAAAAAATGTAATTATTTACAGAAACCTCAAAAATTACAGTATTTCTCTACTCTGTATTGAATATTATTATACGTACAAACCTTCCTCTTGAATCACTCTATCTATTA
The DNA here is from genome assembly GCA_947086495.1 of Morpho achilles. NCBI lineage: Eukaryota > Metazoa > Arthropoda > Insecta > Lepidoptera > Nymphalidae > Morpho > Morpho achilles. The sequence goes on along the minus strand of CAMTZB010000007.1, from coordinate 8,089,555 downwards.
AAAAAAACCGCATCAAAATCTGTTGCTCAGTTTTAAAGTTTTATGCGTACATAGGGATATATGGACTTTGTTTTATAATATGTAGTGATAGTGATGTAGTTATGTGTGAATATAAATTTTAAGAAAGCTCTTACTATTATTGAGATGCACAGAATTCATTAAAACTCAACACTTACATTTATATAATGATTAAGTAAATCCTCTTCTTATTGTTTTATGACTGCACTGTTTCTTCGTTGTTATATTTCTCATTTTAAGAAATATCTCAACAGCTACTGGTGAAATAAGACTTTATACATTTAATTTGCTTCTAGTGATATTTGTTTCAAGAATTTTGCTAACTAAATTAAAACAAAATTATACATTTTAGTAAAAATAAAAGTACTAGAACTTTACAACGGGAAATTTAAAAATTTAATACACCGCCCATTCATTGATAAAATCAACTTGTTATATGATAGACAGTCAAAATGAGTATGAGTGCGTAAAAATTAGGCATGGACAGAATCACCAATCACTTAATGATCATGATATGAATAACTTTTCATATAGCATCATCTGCTAATGAGTTTTAGAGTAACTGCTATACTGCTATACAAAATTATGGATATTCTATGGAAAAGTAAAATAATAAATTAGTACTGAGACTAATTCACTGAAATTGAGCAAAAACAAATGCAAAGGAACGTGGGTTACATAAATAAATAAGTTAAAATAAAGACAAGATTTGTTTGTTCCAAAGAAGACGCTATTCCAACTTAAATTATAAGCTAGAAATATTGACCGTATTATATAGGAGTTAAGAATTACATTTGTTTGTAATAACAATAATTTCACCCAGTAATATTGATTAGCAAAAACGCTTTACGCTATTATATTATTCAGCTATTCGCTATAATATTATTACTTGATAAAGTGAACCTGTGTAATACCTATAAAGTGTATTATCTATGTTAATATTATTCTTACCTTCATAGCACTAGGTATGGGAAAAATAGTCGATTATTTTGCGAAATAATCGTTTTTATTACTTTTTCAAAATTGATTATTTTAATAACCCTTTTTTTCTTTTTTGCTCTTTTTCCTTGTATTTTAAAATAAAATATTCTTTTGTTTGATGCATTGTTACAAGCAGTGCATATGATATTATATATAAGTAGTTGTCCACTTTAATTAGTCTTTATTTTAATTATTATTAATATTAAAAAGGAAACTTTTCAAATAGTCAGAAAATTGATTCATCATCCTCCTGCCCCTATCCCACTCTAAGTGGGGTCGGGCCAACATGTTATAAACATGCTGTCACGTGATTACATAAATGATATAAATTAAACATTTTAATCGAATTTTAAAAACCACGCAGCTAAGTTATCGAAAAATTTTCTGTTAGAAAAACAAATATTTATTAATAATCGCTTCTTTCGATATGGATTGATCTATCTTTTACATATCACATACATTACATTTTACATATACATTTTGAAGGGATTTCGCCATTCTATTATTTAATAATTGATTTTTTTTATTCCAATGCACATCCCTAGACTGTCCTTCATGCTGCTAGACATATATAAAATCATACAAATACACTTAGGCCGCCATGAATGAAGAAATTAAAATAGTAACAATTTTTTTTGAATATACAACGGCATGTTTGGTTATACAATATATTATTTTCACAAGAATAAGTTATTTTTTTCATCGTTTAGTAGTATGTTATATTCTAGCAATTGTTTATGAAATGAGCAAAAATAATTAAAAAACTAGATTCCAGACTATTATAGGCATAGACTAATTATAAGGTTATTAAAAAAGAGGTAAATAACCTTCTTTATTTTGTCGTAAGGGAAATTAGCCCAATTTTTAAATAATGATTCATAAACAATTTTAGTCTTTGTACTATAACTGTACTGTAAAATGGCTAGAAACGCTACATACAAACATAGTTAAAAAAATGGGAAAGATGTCACAGTGACATTTGGATGACGTGACGCTATATGTTTTTGATTTTGTCATTGTGCGGGATTAAAAGGAAATAAATGTATTTTATATATAATAAGTCTAAATTTTGTGCTTTTTTTGTTTAAACGAAGTCCAAATCAAGGTGTTTCTTTTAGTACCATAAAAGTTTCGTTTATAGTGGACTATTTGCATTGTAGGTATATTTAGTTCAACGACCTTGTTACTGACAGGTTCATCGTTGTATCTGAACTAATAAGAAAGTGGTGTTAAAAAATATATACTTTACTAATAAAAATGGAGCCCTCCAGAGAAACAGGCAAGTATTAATGTTGTATACAATTAAAGTAAAGTTAACTTTAAGAGATGTATCTGTGTTTTTAACTTATGTACTTTTAATGTACTACTTGTCAACTCTTAAAACCTATCTTTAATGATGTATCGGTACAAATTTACCAATGTTTAATCTTGTTTTCATATAATCTTGGTTATTTATAATGCAAGTATTGAGATTATTATAAAACCATTCTAAAGTATATTTTAATATATTTTTATAAAATTTCTTAGGTAACCCCTTAGTTTTTTACTTTAATTAATTTATAAAACAGAACAAGTGTTCATTCTACAGTATATTTTATCTTAGAAAAATAACTTACCTTGCTCATATGTTTTTCTATTTGCTAATCTTATAATAACCCATGATAAAAAATTCCAAAAGTACTAAGTTGAAATTAGATTAATTATAAAATATATGTGAAAATCTGTGTCAGTAATACAAATCACACAGAATTCACCACTTGGTCTTTAATTTGGATCTACATGTACCATATTTTGTCTTACTACTTAAATATACATAAATTAATTTAATTTATATCATGTTGTCATAGCAACATGACAACATGATATAAATTAAATAAAATCCAAGAATGTTTCTAATACTAACAAGGTTATGTTTAAAAACAAGTAAAGTTCATTAAGTTGTCATAGTTGGTAAATACCATAAAAAAAATAAAATTATAATTTATTAAACAATTTTATTAAAATAAATTTCTATCAACACCATGATGACATTAAATTACTGGGTGCAGAATTATTGTCATTGAAATTGAATTGCATATGTTTATTTCAGAAATTAATTTACTTTGGTGAATAAAAATAAAGCAGGAGGTTATGAATATCTTCATTTCAATTTAAGCATAAAATTGTACCATTGTGTTAAATGTAATATATATTACATAAGTTGATTAACTTGCATTCAGATTGAGTATTATATTTAAAAGTTAACATGTATTCGTTGTCTCAATTCAATTCTCTGCCTCTGATTTGCTTTGCCTTTATTTTAACACAGTCAAAATAAAGTTAACTGGCATCATGTAATTATTTTATATTTCATAAAAAAATATTATCTTAAATAACACAAAATAACAAATGTTAGGAGTCCAATTGTAGCAGACATCTATTTAATATTCCTATTTTTAAAATGTTATGTAGTATACAAAGGTATGATTTCTTACATTATAATTAAGAAATTAATGAGAATCTTATTTTTGAATTATAACGTAAGAAATCATACATTAAAATATTATTCTCATTACTTTTGTAATATGGACCTCTGCAAAGTAACATCTAATTCTATAAATTACATTATAATTTTTATAAAACATTAAAAGAAATATACATGCAGTTAATATCTGCTTAAGAAATTATTTAATATAAAAAATGTAAAGCTAAGCAACAACAACTATTTATTGTAGTCAATTTTGTAGGAAATGTCCTATTATTCTCCAAGACATTTGATTAACATAAACAATTTATTTTGCGATATAAGTTACTGTTTAATGTTCCTAAGAGATGGCGCCGTTAATTTCATACAGAAGAAATAGATGGCACCACCAATCTTAACTTAACACCACAAAGACAAAATTAATTTCAAAATTGTGGTTTTTTATATTTAAGTTAATAGTTATAGAAAATTATGAACATATCTGAATATATTTACATTGTAAAATTTTATATTAAAATTAAATCAATGATTCTTATTTTTAATTTAGTATGAAGATATTTGTGGAATTGCAATAACTTGCTAAAACAATAATCTCAAAATTTTAATTTCTAGATTTTATCAGATAAAGGTATATACTAAACTAACCTGAATAAGGCACTGAATAGAAATTTGCTATTATCTGATGTAGACAAATTGTTGTTTTTATAATACTTCTAAAGACAAATCTAATATGTGATTTTAAATTTTTTCTAAATTCACAAGAGTCAAAATAAAATTATGGAAAATTACAAAATAAAAATGCGAACATACCATAGTTGATTATGTAGATGACAATTATCCTGTTTTTGACCATTCTGTATTAGAGCGAAGACAATAAATTAGTTCAAGAGATTACTAATAACTATAATAATAATATAATAATAAATAAAGTTGTCTTGTGCCAGGAGGAATGTAGAACCATGATCATGAATGTATTGTAATTTAGTTTATTGGCTATTTTTCATGTAGTATATCTTTTTCTGGTTCATTATACATAATCAAGAGAAAAATTCGCTAACTTATTTGTGGTTCTGTGGTAGAAAAGTAATTTAATTCACCAACATTAATAGAACATTTTACATTTTGTCTAAAATACTTGAACAGCTGTCTTTAACCTTTATTCAGTTTTCATTAATAGGTATAAATTTTATCACACAAATCCTAATCCTGTTATGGGGAAAATTTCCTTCATCAGTGTGAATTATTTTTTATTTTACAAGCAACACCAATTTGTCTCTAGCCTCACTAAAAAGTCTTGTAATATGACCTCTTCATCATAATTTACGTACATCCGTTTTATACTATTAAGCTAAACCTTTTGGATAAATTATTGTACCTTTTAGTAAAAACCATACTAAAATTTGTCCATTACATTTTGGGAAAATTGACCACATACAGACAGGCAGATTTTGGGGGCTTTTTTTATAACAAATAAATATAGATTTTATTAATCCTGATCAAATTATGAATTATTTCATTTATATAAATATGGTTTTCTCGTGATTTGTATTACAAGTGAACTATAAAAAGTGATTTAATTAATTTATTATTCACCTTTCTAATGCTGTTTTAAAACAAAAAAAAAACTTGATCATTGAAAACGGGTAGTTTCCTAGATTGTATTTCGTCACATTGTGTCACTACTTATGGTACTCAAAAGTATTTTAGAATGCCAAGAAGAGTTGTATTGTTTCTTATTAGGCAATGTCTATAAATATATCTGATGGCCTTAAATAAACTTGTCGTTTCAACACTTAATCAGTATTCCGCGAATCTTTGTTCCGTGATGTCATTAATGGACTTCTAATCGAAATGCAATTAATAACATTGTCATTGGAATAAATCTACCAGTATTGCATGTATATATTTTTAATTTATTAATGTTATCTTATATATCTTGCCCGTTCTTATCATATGATTGATTTTGCGAATACCTTTTGACCTTCTTGAAATTCATGCTTGCGTGGATAGTAAGATATTTAGCTAATCACCATACCGTTTAGTATAGCAATAAATAGTAAAAGATGTTTGCAAATTTTAAGATGTGAAAAATATTTGTGATATCGCAAGATGCGGCTTAAGGTAGAGTAGCACGTGTGATGCGTCGCGACAGGCAGCGCGGGCGGACGGCAGGGTGAGGGGTGCGCAGTCGTGTGCAGTGGACCACTCGTCGTCGCACAAGGTCAAGGAGAATGATTAACAACGAAAATACAGCAAAACAAACGGTGGAGCGGCGCAAGAGGGGACGTGACGCGGCAGTCAGAGGAGCGGCGCCGCTCGCATTCGTCGTGTGTCCCGGCGCTTTTCGCGACGCATTCGAAAATCGATGTACGGTCCGCAACCGGCACTGGACACTAGTTACATATCGTAATGTTGATAGTCTTGATGACCTACGTCACGGCGGCTCCCATGCGCCCTCACCACTTCTGATTAAGAATGCAATCATATTCGCCTCAAACGTAGACTCAACCTGTTTCGTATCATAAAACATTCCAGAGAGCCTAAAATTGTGATTTTTCCTTAAATAGATAAGTAATATCAAAATATCATTCGACATTGTGTTTAACACTCGTTCGGTGATATCGGCTAAAGTCAAAGCTTTTTGGAAATTTTATTAATATCTAATATTTTTTGCGATACCTAAGGCATTTAAATAGAAAAGAAAACGAATGGATATAACATTTTTACTTAAGCTTCTACATAGATGCGCGTTTCAATTAATTTGAGACACGATCAATTTTAATATACCGTGAGTACAATGCGTATAAAGTTATGTTTTTATGCCCTATGTCTTTATCTGACATCAGTCGTAAGGAACATTGAAGGTTGCAAGTGTATTGACTCCATTAGTCTGAATACGTTTATCTTTTCTATCGCCCTAGTTGCCGTATTACTAACGTGGATTCACTATTTAATAAATATATTTTCTCAAAATTTAAGGTATTACACAAAGTGATGTTATTCCGTTGATTCACGATATAATATATCTTCTACCTTGAGTTGAGAAGGTATCAACGGAGTAATTATGAAGCCGAATACTTTAGACATATCACAAACCTAAAAAAACGATTTTCACACATTTTACTTTGATGTTACAGGATATTAAAGTAAAAATTTAATTTCACTAAGACGTTTGAAACAGTTCACGTACTTGCTAAAAGATTTATGAGTAATGCATACGTTTCATAACGAGTCTGACATCAAATTGTGCGGGCGATGGTAAAAACTTTTACGCCCGACTTCACATAAAGATTATTTATTTATATTTTTATCTATGATCTTAAGGCTGTGGCCGTCAAATCAATCTTATGCACCAAAATACATAATTTTGTAAATTATTTTATAAATATTCGTAGGAACTCACTATTGAAATAAAATATTTGTAATTCGTTTAATTTAACGCGTATTCGTGAACGGAACTTATTTAAATTTGCTTGCCTATTACTTTACCAAGTCTCGTGCTATGTAAAAATTTTATTTTGCGTCATTTTTTATCCTAATGCTCAAACCTAAAACATTCATGAATTGAATCAAGATATAGATATTAAGTACTGAGGTGAAGAGCCTCAATTATAATGCAATTCATAAAAAATATTTCATTATGTAACTTGCAGAATTTTTATTTTAATAAGTGTATACGTAATTACTGTTTTTTAATTAAATTAAAATAGTGACCCATATACGACTGACTGATTATATACTCACGACCGTGTCTGCATACGATAAATCAATCGTAATTTTTGACGGCAAAAAACGCATGTAAGTATATATAATAAAAAGACAACGTACCGAGCAGGTGCCGCCATTACGTGTACATTGTTAGCAAAAACCCCATTTTGTTTAAGAGAATCAGGATAATTAAATAATGACTTAAATTATGAATGGCCTTAAACGGCCATACCTGAAACTGCTATATCAATAGATAACATCGTAAAATCATTTTAAGTAACTTTAGAAATAACGAAATTCAAGGACTTTAGTAGTATTTGTAAATAATGAGGCTTTAAATTGATTACTACACTTAAAAAAAACATCCATTGCCATTTTTCAATTAAATTTTAGATTTATTTGAACGCATCCATGTACTTAGGTATTTTATCTATTTGCTTTTGCGTCTACATTAATATTGGAATGAAATTTTTATTTTAGCTATCTTCGTTTATAACTCCATTATATTACATAGATTCTAACAATCCGCATTGGAGTAGTGTGGAAGGTCTTAGACCGTTCTCTCCAGAAATGGAGAAAGGGGGCCTATCATCTATGCCCAGCAGTTGGATTGTCAGGCCGTAACATTTTTGCTTTTACTTTCTTTTAACATAGATTCTCTTGACAAATGATTATATAAAAATAATTCTATAATAGCTTCTATATTATGGAATTCCGTTAAGTAACGCTTGCTTCTATAAATCAAATAAGTCCATTTTCAAACAAGTCCAGTTCCAGAAAAATAGTTTTTTAGTTAATACAATTGAGCATTTGCGGCTCGTTTACATATTATTGATATATTTAAAACTGGTTTTAACCGTGTCTTCGTTCTCGTCAACTTTAGAATTTAAAATATACTGAACTGTATACTATTTTCTCCCCGTTCTTTTTTCCCATTTTCGAAGGAAAAACGGGAAATTTTGTTGTAGCTCATTTATTTGAAAATGGAAAACGACAAAATTGAAATAAAAAATGGAAATAATTTTATAATTATAAATTGTTTCAAAATTGACTACGATAATTTTTTATTCAAAAATGAATCAACTGAATAATGAATAGGCATTGAAGACGATAACATTAAATATAATGTAAGAGTTTTTTTCAAGTCAGGGTTTTGTACATATTTGCGATTTATAATTTCATTGTTTTGAAGAGAAATAAAATATCTTTATTTTTTTGGAAAATATTAATTTTACATAAACAGTTCGGGTTCTTAAATAGCATAACAAGCAGTCGCGCGTTGCCTATTAATGCCTATTATTTATTCAGTTGATTATGCAATGTATTCATTTTTGAATAAAACATTCCAATTTTGAAACAATTTATAATTATAAAAAGTATTACCATTTTCTATTTTATCGTTTTCCATTTTCAAATAAATGAAGGTTAATAAATAAGCGTCAGATTGTAGCTTCTAAATAATATTTAAAATAAAAAAATTTATCTATGAAAATTTAATAGTATTAATTTTAAAAATACGTAAGAACAAATTTAAAGTACATAATCCTTAAACAAAATTGAAATGTATTTATTTTATTTTTATTGTATTTGTCGGCCAATTACGATATAGATAAATGTTAGGGTGCTAGAGGTTAAATGTCAGCTAATGTTCAAAGAAAAAACTTCTAATATTATTAGCACATAATCGTTATCGAAGACGGCTAATCGCGGACGTGAGCGACGCGTCACGCCTCGGGAAGCGTTGCGCGTTGCTTGGTCACGGCCAAGGTCTCCGCTGTCGGCATTATGTAACTCTTTGCTATGTAATGTTTTTAGTGAGTTACATGCGCTCTACATATTGATTTTACCTATGCTATAATCAGTTCTATATATTCGTCATCTACACATAAAGCTAAAGAGGTATTTGATTTCTTTTTTTCTGATTTCTTTATATGTTGTATTAACTGTTTTGTAACTTTAAGATGTGAGATGAATAAAGATGATCGTGAGTTGTGTTTGATTAGAGGAATCTAGTATACCGTCTATGTAAATTTTGGTTATTCACGTTTAATATTCCTTTCGAAAGATTTTTCAATAATATTAATATACTGGATAGTTAACGATTAATGATTTTCGTCTATGTTTACTAAAACTTATTCTTTATTCGTCACCCGAAGCAGTTAAATTTGCTGTGAAATTATGTACTGTATAAACTGTATGTCTGTCTGTCTGGTGCGCTTTCAAAGCTAAACCGCTGAAGCAAATATGATTAATTTTGGCATATTTGAAGAATGTATACTGGGATGAGATACAAGATTAAATAACAGAAAAAAACACTTAAATTTACGTGAATGCAGTTACGAGTTTAGCTTTTAGTTTATAAAATACTAGTAATATCCCGCGGTTTCACACTCAAAATTTTTATTTTTTTACACCTTATTACATTTTAACAACGAATCCCTATTTAAAAAAAAATGTAATATAGCCTATGTTATGCCTGTGTTATTTTGGTGAAAGAATTTTTGAAATCGGTCCAGTAGTTTTTGTGTGAAAACATTACAAACATACATACAAATTTTATAATATTAGCATAGATTAGCGGTATTGCTCGATTAATTAACTAAAATAGATTCATAGTTAGTGTATAGAAACCGACTATACTCACGTCTATTTCTATCGGCTAAGCCCGACTAGTTTCGAGACCATCCGGGGCACTTATTCATGAGCTCTTTACACAACGTTATAGAAGCGGAAGTTAAAAAATAATATCGATTTCATGCTCATTATTAGTATGTACTGAAAATATAAATATATGGAACACACACGGTCGTCCGTCCCCAAAGTAACTTAATACTTGTGTTATGGTAGACATACAACTGGTGAATATATACTTATAAATTTTATTAAATACATACTTAAATACAACCGCCGTGTGGTATCCGGTTGAATAGAATAGTACCACCCTCATTTCTTACCGAGGTGTCGTAAAAGGCGACTAAGGTAAGTTGACTCACCGTGTGGTATCCGGTTAAGTAGAATAGACCACCCTCTTTCTTATCTAGGTGTCGTAAAATACGACTAAGATAAGTTGACGTCAGACAGGCGGCTGGTTATAAAATACGTAGCCAAAAAGTGACAACATGTTTATAACATGCTGTGCCGACCCCACTTAGAGTGGGATAAGGGCAGGAAGATGATGATGACATACTTAAATACAAATATAGACCCAGGCTCAAAGTCCAACAAATTCATTTAAAGATAATGAAGAAGCATTGTTTCCTTGGAGTTCCGGTTGCACTCCCCCCGCTCGACATAGCTCAGCATAGAATGGCCGGTGAGAATCGACGATTTCGCATTAAACACAGTGCAAACAAAAACCACCTGTAGACGTCAGAGAATTGCCAAGGTCGCAGGCCCCCGTAGCTCTTTCTGCGTTCCGTTTACCTATATCTCGCGGCAGGCCGGCGAGTGCACGCGCCGCGCCGCCCCCGCCTTTGACTCACCGCACTTGCTACCCGCTCCGCAGCTCGGGGCTCGGGGTCAATTCTAGGACGGATGTCTGATTACTTTACTTTTCCAGTATTTAATGCGTTGGTAGTTTTTTGTCAGCATGAAAGCCAGAGGGTATTTTTTTATTTTTAATTACTTAGGGTCGGTTTTACAAGTTACCAATAAACTGTCCGTTAGCTGATTCGGAACATATCTCGGAATTTTGTGTTTCTCAGGTTTCTGATAGGCTTATTCAGCACTAAAAAGTCCCTAATTAGTTAACAGGTAGATCATTAGGCTGTTATTTTGTTTATCTGCTGGAAAGCAAATACTTATTTCAAAATGGCCGCGATTTTATTTTTTTTAATTTTTTCACTTTTTAGTCTCCTTTTAGAGACATTTATGTGCTACTTAGTTTATTTGTCGGTTAACTAACTATTCGGCACTTTATCAGTAACTTGTGAAATAGGCGTTTATATACGTTTAGTATAGTACGCATGGATAGGAATAATATGATTATCGTTATACTATGAGGAATGAGTCCCTGAAATAAGTTAAATAGTCATTCAGTTAGGTTTGTCAGTTAGATTTTAATTTATATGAAGTCAAATTTACATAAAAGTATTTGATTTTAACATGATTTACTAATGTCATATGGTTTGATGATAATACGATTTATTTATACCTTTTTTTATCGTATGAACTTTTATGAATAGAAAATATACAATTATTTACGACTAGTAATATCCCGCGGTTTCACCCGCGTACATACTATAGTATAACTATAGTAGCGCGGCATAACTATAGTAGTTGGATATATCACGGACTTTTTTTGTAGATATTGATACGTTCTATAATACTGAAACATTTTTTTTGTTCTATCATCAATAATTTTCGCAGCGCACTCGATGATAGATTTTTATGACAAATTTTTTACAACTTGTTACATTTTTATTACGGATCCCTATTAAAAAAAAGTAATATAACTATGTTGCTCAGTAAAGATGCAGCTTTCCAATGATAAAAGCATTATTGAAATCTGTCCAGTAGTTTTTGTGTGAAAATATTACAAACATACATACAACTTTTTCCTCTTTATAATTTATATTAGTATAGATACATTAGTGCCATTCGTGTATATATAATAGGTGGCGGTGTAAAGTCAAGGTCGGTGAAGATCGCAGTCTAGATGTCAAGTTACTCACAGTACTGCTTTACATGCAACGCTGCAGTGGCACGAAAGCGATTCATGAACAATTTGTTCGCGAAGAAAGTAAAACGAAAGTGCATTCTAGTTTCATTTCCAGACATTTCAGTAACGTTACTGAATAATTAACTGGTATGTGAATTATAATGATGCCATAATGCGGCACAATTACGAATGATTCGGATAATGTGTCGGTTTAATGCGTTTTAGGTATATACCTACAATTACAATCTTTCGAAAGTCGTTTTATCGTATCTTAGGTGCATATGACATTTTACAGCAAAGCGACAAAATTTATTTTTGTGTTTGATGTGATATTACTATATTATACGACTATATTATTTTATACTTATACGATTTGTTAATGTTCTCTAATTCCATTAATTATTACTATATTATATTATGCGATTTTTAGTGTCCATTAATTTATTCATATTAGCTTCATTTATGTTGTCAAATATTTGAAACGTCAGTTTCATTAATATATTAGGGGGACCGGAAAGTAATGTCGTTTTCTTACATTAAATTCAAAATAATATATTTTGATAGGTCTTTATTTCTGATCAATAATATTATCACCCTCGTTATCAGCAACCTTTTGCCATCTAGTGTGCAAATTTTGTAATGCTGGATTGATAAAAATTAATTGATTTTTGAGAAAAATATCTTGAGGTGGCATTTTGGACATCATCCAAATTTTAATATTTTTTCAACTAAGAAAATGATGCAAGGATCGGAATAAATGGAAATCCATAGGTGCGATATGGAGCGAGTATTCTGGGTGAGGCAGTACCTCCCACCCTAATTCATTAATTTTTTTGGGTTGGTCGCCGTACACAGTTTGGTCTTGCATTGTCCTGTTGCAGGATGACTCCCTTTCTGTTGACAATCGCTCGATACTTTGCCATTAAAGATTGGTTCAGGTGATCTAATTGTTCACAATAAAGGACAATAAAGGTTCTGTATTAAAAGTTTTTCCTGGTTTTAGCACTTCAGAGTGGCGAATATTCTACCAAACACAGGGGCGCTTTTATGGTAAGTAAACCCGGCTTCGAAGAACTTCTTGGTGATTCTTTAAAAAAAACCACTGCCTTTTCCGTTTTGGATTATCATATAGGACTCATTTTTCGTCTCCATTCGATCGTTTGTTCACTAACAAACGATCAAAAAACGGTTCTCTTTGGTGCCGTTGAAGGAATGCGTTGCATGTAATGGATCAGTTGACTTTCTGTGCTTCAGACAGATTATGAGGGACCCTAACACATGCTCTGGTTATTTTCCTAATCTGCTGTAAATGTTCCTGAGTAGTTAACTAAGGTTGGTTAAGTGTGTTTGATAGTTCCTTGATTGCTAGACATGGATTTGCTTCCATTTCTGTCCATAGCATGTCGTTAAATAATGATGTTGGTCTTCCTGATTGATAGGAGTCGGAAACATCTAAATTACCAGATCTGAACTTGGTATACCATCTTTGACATTTGCAAACGTCTAATGCACTTGAATAAATATTGCAAATGTTTTTGGTAGCAACTGTTGCGTTACTATCCTTGCGAAACTGAAAAAGCATACACTGCCGGATATGTTCTTCTGGTATTTGGCTGACCATTTTTCCTCAAATTACAAATAAAAAAGTTTAATATTGAATTATTCAGAAGTAAACAAGTCACAATAACCCTAAAATAACTTAGGCACCTCTTTGCAATACACAGTAAGTTGAGAAATGACGACCGAATATTGACATTCACAAACACGACATTACTTTCCGGTCCACCTATTATTTAAAAGTAAACGACAGGTAGTTTTAAATTTTTGTAAAGGGGGCTGTCCACTAAACCAGTGGCTGTCGATCATGCAGTCTTTTTTGAAGTAACTATGGCCAGCGTTTCCTATCCAAAGACGCTAAAATGTGTGCTTTAACGAAAAATAAAATATGACATAATAAGAAAATAAAGTTTAATTAATGTAAAACATCGTCATAGTTGTTCTTTAGCCCTTAAAAGTCTCAATATCAAATTATATTACCGTGGCTCTGGCTGATAAAGAGATACTTACAAGTATATTTTTGCATTTATAACATAGTATGAAAGTGTCGTTAGGTATGAATATTATATGACAGTACCATAAAATTGTAAAATCAAGTTGTATGCCTGCTTCTACGTAGCTATATTTACATATAAAATTATATTTATAAATATAAAATTATATTTATAAATATAAAATTATATTTATAAATATAATTTATAATATAAAATTTATTAATTAATTTATTTAAATATAATTTATAATATAATATAAAATTATATTTATAAATATAATTTTATATTTGTATCTTATAGTACCAACGAAATAATTCAAGTGAATTGCCGTACCACATTGTATCCGGTTAAATGATAAGCGAGTCGTAAAAGCTGATAAATATATTTTGTAAATAATATGTATTCTCTTTTTAATCAGTTGAGGGTGACTGATAAATATTTCTATTCTCTTATTTACTAAGCAGATGCTAGTAACTCGGTTAACATAAACGAAAACAAAAAAAAAGAGTTATTATGCTTTACTTCGATAAAATACTATACATACAAAATTTCGGTACGTTTTTTTGTAACAGCATGAATACCAATACCAACGAATCTTCCTGCTTCGTTGGTATTGGTGAAATAATTAGTTGAGTATATACTTTATTTTTATTTCCGCGTTTTTTTGCTTACTTTTTCCTCAATTTTCACTCTCCTTATAATAAAAGAGATTTAAGAAGGGCTGTTTTCTTACTTTCAGATGAGTATTTACTAATTTAACTGGTTAACTATCGAACAATATTTTTCAAACGTTCATTATTATTTTCAGGTCAAATTGATGAAAGTTTCAGGTCATAATCAGATAGTCGTAAAGATTCTCATAAAGATTTTTAAAGGTTGAAATCGTGTAAAATTAGTCCTATTAGGTATACAGTAAAATTATACAACACAACACTTCAGACAATTTGACATGTTAAATATAATTAGGTTTGATTGTAAAAAAAATGTACGGTCTGATATTTTATTCAATAAAACATCTGAATTCTACCTAGTTTTATAACAATGACTAATTTATGTACTATTTATTTCTTTAGCCCGATTTGACTGTCGGTTGCTCTTGTTTTAAAATAAGATTCTTAACAACACGAGAATTTTATTAACTTTGTTTTTTGCATACTAATTTTCGGTTTCTAAAAATAACAGGTGGCTTTCGTGCTCATTGGCGTGCACAGGATTTTGAAACTGGATAGGCTGTTAAAAAGAGCGTTAGAAGGCATTTGGTTAACCAGAGAATTGCATTTTGGCTTTTTTTTAAATATAATACGTCAAGTTTTGAAACCAGTTTAAAATTTCAGCTTTAAACTGTCTTAGAACCTACTTATTCAACCGGAGATAAAATCAGCCATTCAAATAATTTTGCATTCAATATGAGATGCCGAGAATTTGTATTGTAAATGTAAATATTACTTACTGTACGTCATTTCACAAATTATATGTTTGCTATATAATATTGTATAATATTTAAATAGAGAAAAACAAAATGAAACGAATTCCTTAGTACCTATAAAGTAATTATATTTATCAAATACACGTCTATAAAAATATTATTGTTAATAATTCCATATTTATAAGTGTCGACTCGTTGGAAAATAAGGTTCGTGTCACGACATAAAGTTCGTGCTTCAGCGTAATGTTTTTCGCTGTATTGGTTTAGATAATAATTTCGTCGCAGAATTGAAATTCGAAATATACTTTATTAAAATAGATTTCTACACGCTTTATATTTTTGACGCATTTCGTCTTTGAGTTTGTTTTAGTATTTAATTTTTATTTTTCTGTCATCCTATCGATAATGAAACACTATCAAATATTTCCGTATATTTGCGTACCTTACTTTGCTGACATCAATTGAAAAAGGTCGGGAGCCTTTTTTGCCATGCCCCCACCTTAGCCTGTCTAAAATTCTTACGCTCTCCTTTGTAACATACATAACTTTTAACCCTTCATGTAACACGAAAATAGTTGATTTTACTTGAATAAGTTGAGGGTCACTAAGGCCGCGTTTTTGATAAATTTATACGTTATAGAATACACGTGGAGCCGTTTAAGTACTGAATCAAGGTCGGACTGTTTAGGGTACGGTTGCTCTATCAAAATGATGGTACAATTATATTGCGTCATTGTCAGCTTTTTTGACTAACCTTTGTGTCTAACACAAAAAAATTCTGTTGATTATAACGACGTTAATTAAAACTTATTTTAATATTGTGAAGAGAAAATAATAATTACTTGGACCGTAGAATTATTAAAATGAATTATACGTTTTTGCAAATGGGGTTATAATATATTTTATTTATAGCAATAGGAAAATTAAACTATCTAGAATAGCGTTTCTATAAAGTAAAGGTAATGCCTAAATATCATTTTAAATTAGTGTGTCATTCTCAATGGTAAAAAATGGCTGTTTTGGATACATTATCGCCGAAAGTGTTCAGTGGGTTATTGATTATCGTCGATAAAACAATTTACAGCAATCATTTATCAATTCAAAAGTATCAATTTGTTTCGCAATATCTTAGCATATGGATCAGTTAAGTATGTAGATAAAGTTAAATTCGCTAGAGTGACATAGCGAAAAATTTTAATGGTAGAGGCTAGCGCAGGGTGCTCGGCCCATGAGTGACGCAAAAATTTAATTACAGAAATGGCAGCAACATTGCGAAGGCCGTCGGCTGCTAACAAGTCCAATTATTTAGATGATTTCCAATCTCCGAACTATAAAACATCCGAAATATATAGTTTAATTTTATATCATTTATTAACGCGAAGACAAAAAAAAGACGGCAACTAGTTTTTCTGTAAAAATGAGATTTATT
Organism: Morpho achilles; assembly: GCA_947086495.1. Classification (NCBI taxonomy): domain Eukaryota; kingdom Metazoa; phylum Arthropoda; class Insecta; order Lepidoptera; family Nymphalidae; genus Morpho; species Morpho achilles. The sequence goes on along the minus strand of CAMTZB010000007.1, from coordinate 8,072,818 downwards.
CACGTATGAATGTAAGCAGACCTTGAGCGAGCCTGTTAAGACCTTCATGGCAGTAACCGCGCGGAAGTTGTCGGGTACATTTTTTGTCAATTTCGAGCTCGTTGAATTTAAGCGTGCATTAGTCACGAACTAACCTTCATTGTCGAAGCTCGCGGCGTATTGTTTGACGGCGTGCACTGCGATATCTGCGGCGTTGCGTCGGCACATCGGGTGCAATAACAAGCACTATCGCAAAGTCACAACGATGTCTGTCTTGTGTCTGCCAGTGGCTTCGATAGTTCCGTCGCGACACGATTTAAGTTTTTTTTGTTAGCGTATTAACGCGCAATTATATTTGTTTATTCTCGTTTTAAGGCGAGTTAAGTAAAGGCATCGTGGCATTGACAAGTATTGTTATAGTGTTAATCAGCTAAATCGCTTAGAGCGAGTATAGTGCAGTGATGTGAGGATGCTAGTGCGTGGCCATGTCGAGCTTGGCGAAGAAAGATAAGCCGACGATGTCGGTGACAGCGCTGATCAACTGGGCGCGGCCGGGCCCGCCGGGTCCGCAGCAGCCTCCGCCTGCGGCGCCGGCGCCCACCGCCAACATGCTGCACTCGCTCGGGACTCCTTCAAACATACCCAACGTTGACTGCTCGATCGACATGCAATGTAAATAAACCATTAATATTTTGTTTCTTCATAAATTTTGATGTTGTGATATTGTAACAATGAAACTGCGTACAGAACACAGTTTAGCTACTGCGTAGTTATAAATTAATCGATTTTTCTTACTTCTAGGTCCGAAAATTGAACAATACAAACTGGAAATTAAATAGATTTGAGAAGGAATATATGTTCACTTAAAGTCACGTAGTTGCATTTAAAAACATATAGTTATGTATTATATATACACGGAGCGCGTAATGTCCGTAGTGTTTTTACAGTATAAAAAATGTGAGACTACAACATATGTGTATATTTCGACATGTCTGTTCTGATTAGTGACGGATTATAAACTTAAGCCTGCGAAATTCACGCTTACATATTAAAAGCGAATACGATTTTACATCAGTTTTAACCTCCGTTTAAAATCGAAATTTTACAGATGGTTCTAAATCAATTAGTGTTAATAAAAATCTTTGTACATTTTCCATCCGATTGAAATATTGTGACTCTCGTCAAATTTTTTTTAAGCGAAATGAACCATTTTGCATGTATGATATTTTCATATGTTAAATTTTGTACTTCATCTCAACCAAATTATTTGTACAAAAGTAATAATAAAATTATTTTGCTATAATCCGCGATGAAGTAAAATAGAAAATATATATAATGCTAAATGTAGAGTGGACAATCGGTTATCATACCTGATACATGCAGGAGTCGTAAAAAACACATGCACAAACCTCCACCACCGCCACCATGATACACAAGCACTATATACGTTCACTATCACAAACTCAACAATCGTTTCGCCCCGCAACCGAAGCATCGTCAGGAGATGGACTCCACGATTTTTTGCGATTTTGAGTCTATCTCCTGACGATGCTTCGGTTGCGGGGCGAAACGATTGTTGAGTTTGTGATAGTGAACGTATATAGTGCTTGTGTTCTATAAATTATTCAAATTATTTGTATTCGTATCGTGTAATGTGAAATATATATTCGTAGTAATTAATTATTATCGTTTAGTAAGGGAAGTTGATAAAAACTTCTTAAAGCTTTTTTCTTTTGTCACATTGACTAAAATCCGATGCAGATATCTATGTAGTTACAAAGAGTCTTTTAACTTTTAAACATTTTTTTTTTATAAAAAAAAGGTAGTGATAACAGTTGCAAAAAAAATTGTTATTGGAATATTAAGATGGATATTGGGTCGAATAAGATTAGTAGAATAGCATTAAAAAAATAAAAATCACAATAACGAATGAAATAAAAAGAGTCATTCAACGCGTGAGGAAATTAGTAATTTAAGTAGAATCACGTATGAACCTATACCCTGAAAAGACATCGTTTTGAAAATTAAAATCCACCATTTACATTAAGTACGTTTAGTAGTAGTTATTTTGTCTCATTTCATTCAATCTTTTATCCTTATATAACTGTTCAAATTTCCAGTAATTAGTAATGCTACCAGTCGATTAAGTTAAGTTGATCCACCGTGTCGTATCCCGTTGAGTAGTATAGACCACCATTTTCTTACCGAGGTATCGTAGAATACAACAAAGGTAAGTGGACGTAAAATACGTATCATTTGACAATATGTTTATAACGTGTCGTGCCCACCCCACTTAGAGTGGGATAAGGGCAGGAGGATGATAGTAGTGCTATCAGCAAAATAAGGTCTGCAGTGTAATCATCCATTAGCTAACTGAGTGTGGCAAAAATATCCTCACTAACATCAAATAATTTATATTAAATTCTTTAAACAAAATAATTGGAGAAACGCCGTGTGGTATCCGGCTGAATAGAATAGTACCACCCTCATTTCTTACCGAGGTGTCGTAAAAGGCGACTAAGGTAAGTCGACCCGCCGTGTGGTATCCGGCTGAGTAGAATAGACCACCCTCATTTCTTACCGAGGTGTAGTAAAAGGCGACTAAGGTAAGTTGACCCACCGTGTGGTATCCGGTTGAGTAAAGTAGACCACCCTCTTTCTTACCGAGGAGTCGTTAAATACGACTAAGGTATGTTGACGTCAGGCAGGCGGCCGGTCGTAAAATACGTAGCCAAATCATATGACAATATGTTTGTAACATGTTGTGCCGACCCCACTTAGAGTGGGATAAGGGCAGGAGGATGATGAAACAAAATAATTGGAGAAAATTCTTATGTATTTTCCTTAATTACGTGAAACGTATTTGAAAATTCTAATCCTAGTCGACCTAATGTAATTAATGAAAATAAATTGAAAATGAGAACAAAGTACTTTCAATTTATTGATATTTGTAGGCTTTCAATCGTTTCACAAGTCTTTGATCGTATTTAACTGCGAACAATAATCTTTTAAATTAATTTGAATTACGTTTTAACTTGGTCTTTGTTCTCTGCTGTTATTAATAAATAATAAGTATTAAATGAGTTGATAAGCTCTGTATTGAAAATAACCAGCACATCGCTTTACCTGTAATGTCTCAACAATTAAATTGCGCCACTTTTACTTTTTTCTTTATCTCATTTCAATAGTCATCTCTTTCTTTGTCTTTATAATGAGCATTAAGCATAAGAACCTATAGAGGCAACCTTGTTTTTAACTGCAAATAAAGGCACCGTGTGCTTCTTCATGGAAATTACTAAACTTTTCCTTAGGTTTAATGTCGTGTTAGTCTAAAATGATACCATAGATCTGTAATTAATTCGAAATGGATGTGCCATTTCATGTTACAACATGTTTAGCCGACCCCACTTAGAGTGGGATAAGAGCAGGAGTCAACCTGCTCTGAATCAGCTTAGTAGGTTTAAGTCTCACTCACTTGATTTTGAAATTCTCATGTTCTATTTATCAATTCTTTTGTAACCTCAAAACTTTTACATTATTTTACTTGAGAGCATAATATGATTATCATAACGGAATAAGAATTAAATACTTTAATTACAAGTACATATTCTCAAGTATATACATTTTTACCTAAAAGAAGCATCAATATAATATTACGTATGTATAGAATATATTACGCCGTCTACATCGACATGTGATTGATTATCTGCGAGACAGTTCGCCATCGATCCGGTAATATGAGAGCTAGAAATAAACCTTTTGTATCTTGGGACATAATACATATAGTAGATTTTAACTTCGATTGTACCTAATACATAAATAGTAATGTATATCCACGTAGAGTTGTTTATGATGAAATAATGTCAATTTTAGAATATTTATATTCCTATGTTTTTTATTTGTATACAATATGTTTTTTCGCAGTAAAATTAATTTGTAATTGTAACTTATAAATGAGTAAAGTTATTTATCATCGCTAAGGTTATTTGACATCATGCATTCATTAGACGCAGAAATATTTTAGTTCTTTAGGATTTTCACTTTTGAATGGGAACTAGTTTTTGTTTTATAAAATACATGAAAGTTCTAGATTCAGATTTTCTACAACATGGTACAGACAATAATTCTAGATTAGATTTATTGTCTGTAGCATGTTGTAGAGTTTTTAAAACCAGTCAAATTCGAATTCTAAATTTCTTTATTTAAGTAAACTTGTAAACAAGTACTATTGATATTTAAACTCTACTGCTGATTCAGAAAGCTGTGCCACCAAAAAAGAGCCAGCAACAAAATTCAGCTGGTTTCGTTAAAAAATAATTCTTGTAACTTCTGTAACATTTTGTCACTGTTGTGGCAACAGTGACAAAATGTAACAAGTGACAGGCAACAGTGTTGTCTAAGATTAAAGCTATATCCACGCATTCTTATTACTGACAAAGTTGGTTTGGATTATATCCTTACGAATTTGATTACATCATATTGAATGAAGTACTGCCATACAGTTAAATTATACCTCTCTGAAAAATTCTCAATAATATTTGATTTTATTTTATGAAAAGTTTTTTTCGCCCAAGAATTATTTTTTCCAATTATTATTCATTTCTAGATTTACTATCTCATATTTTACTTTAACGTTGCCAAGGTGCTTGATTCGTGATCGTGCTTCACAAAAAAAGTTTCTTAGTTTGGTAAAATGACAGCGTATCTAAAAATGTTTTCCAAGGCTTCAACGGCTTGTTACCACTCACGTCATTTTATTTAATAGTAGGAGGTGACTATTATTATTCATCATGTAGGACTCCTATATAATTAGTTTAAAAGCAAGAGAAGATAAATTATCAAACTATTTTTTATCTGGAAACTCAATTTTTCTTTGTTGAAATACAGAAATCGCCCTATTCGAAGAATAAAGTCACAAGTGTATAAGCATAGACAATGTGACATTACATTGACATTATTTTTTGGATAGCGCGAAATGATTGCGCGTGAGATTTGAGAAATGTAATAAGAAAAAGAGGGCTCTTGCGATTCTTGGGTAAAAAAATCTTTTATACATGGTGTTGATATCGCAATGCTTCGCTTTACATTTTAATGTATCTTTCCTAAAATTTTGTACTTCAAAAATAACGCTACATACTTACGACAAATATATTAATCTACAATAAAAATGTGGATATAATAATGCAGAGCAAGTTTCAAACTGAAAATTAAATACCTACTTTTAGAACTTTACGACGAAGCTCTATCCACTACGGAGCGAAACTGGTGTTGTGTTTTCGTTTGTAGTTTGAACTGGTGGTGGCTCTGGTTCACTGAAAGGTGTTATGTGGTGTGAAAGTAGAGTGCTATTGCCTTTTATTATATGTCTAAAGAAATATGGTCATGTCTTTGTCATTCGCTTTTCAAATAGTTTGCATGATGTGTAATTCAATTTAACGAATAAGTTTATGATGATGATGAGTGTACGCAAAGCATATATTCAAAAATATTACATCATCTTCCTGCCCTTATCCCACTCAAAGTGGGGTCGGCACAACATGTTATAAACATGCTGTCTCATGATTTGGCTGCGTTTTTACGACCGGCCGCCTGCCTGACGTCAACTTACCTCTGTCGTATTTGACGACACCTCGGTAAGAAGAGGGTGGTCTATTCTACTAAACCGGATACCACACGGTGGGTCAACTTACCTTAGTCGCCTCTTACGACACCTCGGTAAGAAATGAGGTTGATCTATTCTACTCAGCCGGATACCACACGGCGGGTTGACTTACCTTAGTCGCCTTTTACGACACCTCGGTAAGAAATGAGGGTTGTACTATTCTATTCAGCCGGATACCACACGGCGGATATTCAAAAATATTACATTTACCTTATTTAGAGTTTACCATCTGGGCTTTTGTCAGAGTTATTTGATTTAAGTAATATTCAAATACATGATTTTATAGGCTCAGATACTGAACGACTATATAATTTAGCATTATATAATCTCGCAATGTTATTTATTTATGTAGAGTTCAGTATCCAAAAATCCAGATTACGTTTTTGTTTAGCCTTGCAGATATCTCCATATCATAAATTAGGTCGATCTGTTGTACCGACAAACAACGAAGAACATTTACTGACATTAAATGTATATTTGTATTTAAGTATGTATTTAAAAAATATATAGTATATATTCACCAGTTGTGTGTCTACCATAACACAAGTATAAGTAAGTTACTTTGGCGACGGACAACCGTGTGTGTAGGTGTCTCATATATTTTTATTTATTTTATTTTTATTTTCCTACTAATAGTATGTATATAAATAATTTACATATTAAAGTTAATGGAATGTAATGGTTCAATTTCATATCAGTAACGTTCGTTTTTATGTGTAACTTAAATGCATTAGAACAAAGAATTGCAAAAAAAAACGCTACAATAAATATTTCATAGTGGTATTAATGTTTATCTGTCTTATCTGGGGCTAGTTTCGCACGATAGCAGATAACAAGTTGCTGCATTACTTTTTAAATGCATTTTATGTTACTTCACTTTGCACATATGTTACCTTTTTTACTTGTACAACCTTAATTATAAATTATGTATAAATAATCATGAATTTGAATAAGAATGTCGGCGTGATTTTTATCTCATTCTACTTATCAAAAAGCGGTGTTTTATTATTTTTTATTGCGATCCGTTTACAATACATAAAGTAAGTTTTGTTACGATACGCCTCCGCGAGGCTGGGTTGGTAATTTATTTTCGGCCGCTCCTTAAGGCAACGTTGAAGTCTCCTTTTGTCGTGGTGCCCCCGATTCGTGTTTTTCGCTGGGCAATTGTAATTTATAATGCTGAATACCAAGGCACTATTATCATAAATGGTTTCCTCTTGGATTCTGTATAATCTGGTAGCAACGTGTTGTATTTATAAGCAGCGTGTGCACCGTCTGTAGTGATTATTTTGTAAAATTATTTGCTTATAAGTAACTATATGTTATATTAACTATATTTTTTATATTCGATAATTATGATTGATTTTTACTAATCGTTAATAAATCTATTATATTTATTACCCTCTTTTCCTCCTTTTTTTATTTCACTTTTTTCTTGTTTTATGAGATAAACAATTTTTTTTTGATGGAACAAATGTATACACACAATTTTTTTTTACTCCTGTACATATATAAGTTAAACTAAGTTAAGGTGGGCACTAGTTCCCAAAATACAGTTTTAACTAGCTTGGGAGCCAGGGACACAATTATTGTACATGTGCATTGTTGTAAAATAAATAATAAAATAAATAAATAAATAATAAATACACATTTTAATCGAATTTCGTAAACTACGCATCTATCTACTTTTTAATTCGTACTTGTCCACTTTAATTAGTTTTTATTCTATTTAATTATTAATTAAAAAAACAACTTTTGAAATAGTCAGAAAATGATCGTACTTATGAAAATGATCGTTCTTAGATATACTAGTTAACCGATTACAAATCGATTTATATTGTGGGTTCAATTATTAATTACTATTAACTACGACCGGAAATTATTACTTATAGTAATAATTAATTAATACTGTATTATCAATATACACTTTTTTAATGAATTGTTTTTCTTAAATATTTTATCGTGGTGCATAAATAATAATAAAAAATAGCCGTATAAAGTAAAATTTTTCTTAAATTTGTAATAATAGTACTTTGCCGAATTCCGTAGTACGAAAGTAATGATATCATTATTTCGTTGTAATCCACTGATCAGTTAACCGCACGGACCACGAAAATAAGTTTGTTCAGTTAGTGTACTTAGCATTGTGAAAATATCAATATGATTTCAGGTATAATAAATTTTACTTCAAATAGTCAGTTAATAGTGACAAGAACACATAAATATCTTAACAAAATTCGCAACTTTAAAATAAGATTTGTCAAACAAGAATATTCTTTATTGAAACATTATCGAGAGGGTGTCTGTTTATTTATATTCAACTGACCACAAAGCCCCAGTCTAATGGACCGGTTCGATCAGGTTTTTCTGAATCACTAGTAACATTTTTGCTTTTTTTCTATGCCACGATTCTCCGTGATACGCATTGCAATATAAATGTATGGACACCATGAAAGATATATTTTCAATGGAAAATTGGTGCTTTATTTATGTATAAATGTGGATTACATTACTTGGAATTAATAGAATTTGCTATACTATATAGCTTTGTCTGTAAATGATGATATTTTCTATGTGCAATTATTATGAAATAAAAGTGGTATGAAATAAGATACATAATAATAGCATAATAGCAGCTCACCTAACAATACTTGACGGTTTAAAAGTTCTTTAACTTCCATTTTCTTAAGGTTTCGTAAATATTTTTAACAGGTTTGTTGATTTGTTATCGCGTTTTTAAATGTTACTAAAAACTCGTGCCTCCGTCGGTTTGTGTTAACTAAACTGTGATTGTAATCAAATAAAGACATGCGTCGGTATTTAAGAACTCGGACATCAGTTTATATTATTTAAAAATTTAGCTTTAATTTGTTTGCAGCCGCAATACTCGAATGTACTACTGTAAGGGTTTGAAATAAGTTTTTAGTGTGTCTAAACGAAAAAGAACATTTAAATTTCAGTGTATATTAAATTTCTGTGTGTAATAAACTATATATGAATACTCAATGCGCCAAAGTGACACATGGCTAGTTTTAAATTATGTTAAATTAGCCTTGCTCGGTAATTTTTTAACAGATATTTGAACTCGGGTTTCGGTCCTCCCGTTACCCATCGACTATCAACATTACGTTTGACAGCTACAAAATCCTTTGCTTTCAATTCTACATTTCAGCATTTTTTAATAAGCAAAAATGGGGATTAAATGTTTTTTTTTTAATAATCGATTTTTCTATTAATTAGATCGATTTTTCTCCCCCATAACCCCCTAAGTTCCAATAAACATTCTTTGTCCATTATAACAGTAAAAATAACTATTAAAAGGAAGCTGAAACAAAATACCAAACATCATCACTCTTGTACCTTAAACTATATGGCAATGATGAAATGTAAATAGTTATAAGAATTATATTTTGAAAAGAGCATTCGCTGAGTCTCTTGCTGGCTGTTGGTAGAGGCAATTATTCTAACCAGCAGTAGAGTTGAGGATTGAAAAGCATTTTTTTATAAGTTTACTTTAATAAAGTGAATTTGAATTGAATTATGAGATTTCAAAAAGTTTATTCATTATTCTAATGTTATTAATTCATTTCTAGGGCTTAACATAGAGGCGGGGTTCATGTCGCCGATGTCTCCGCCGGAAATGAAGCCGGATACGGCAATGCTGGACGGCATGCGGGACGACGCTACATCCCCGCCGGCAATGAGAAACTATCCCCCAAACCATCCCCTTAGCGGATCGAAGCATCTTTGCTCTATTTGCGGAGACCGAGCGTCGGGAAAACATTACGGAGTATACAGGTGAATAATAATTACTGATCATGAATGCATCATCATTCCCCTGCCGGTATACCACTTTATGTGGGGGGCATAACACGTTTTTCGCTTCCTTTCTCTCCTAATATTCGTCTACTGTGGTAGCCCAGCGGTAACACCGTGCGAGTTTTTCGAGGAGGTCGCGGGATCGAACCCGGGCAGACACAAATGAGTTTTTCTTCAAAAAACTTATGTCTAATTGATAATTGCAATTTATCACACGCTCTTCGGTGAAGGAAAACATCGTGAGGAAACCTGCATATCTCTAGAGAATTCTAGAGATATGTGTAACCTACCAATCCGCATTGGAGCAGCTTGGTAGTTCTTAGCTCCAATCCTTCTTTCCAAAAACGGAGAGAAGGGGCCTATTCCCAGTAGTGGGAGAGTAATAAATAGACCGCTACTTTACTTTTATTCTTCTACTACTGAGGCTACTCCTTTTATATGCCTGTTCTTCACACAATCCAACTATCTCTTTTTCTTCCTCCGTTTTCTAGTTATATATCCTAATCTTATACACTACTAATATACTTATCTATTAATCATAAATATCATATGTAATAATTAAAAGACGTTTGGTATCCGCCTGAGTAGATTAGACCACCATCATTTCTTACTGAGGTGTCGTAAAGGTTGACTAAAGTAAGTAAACGTCAGGCAGGCGGCGGAATCACGTTACATGAAGATTTTTGAAACATGTTGTGCGAACCCCACTTAAAGTGGGATATGAATGATAACAATGGGCAGGAGAATTATAGCATGTAAAAATTAAAAGAGATAGATAACAAAAAAGAGCACTACAGTATTAACTTTCGAAAGTTCCTTTGCCTTATCCCCTTCGAAGTTGGGTGAGCGCATGTTTTTCTCTTCCTTCCAATGGAGCAGAAGAAATGGAGAAACAATTTAGAAGTACAAATTTGCGGCCCACACATGAAATCCCTATATAGGTTTTACATAAAAATTGTTTACGCAACAACAACATAATATTATAAATTCGAAAGTCTGTTTATCTGTTAAGCTTTCACAACAAATCTCCTAGAGCAATATTAATGGAATTTTGTATAATTAAAGATTGTTCCCGTAAATTGATCTTAGCTTTAAATTACCGTTTTTTCTCCGGGAATTGGTAAAAACATAGTAGGCAATTAATGGTATTTTCAAGAAGAATTTTCACTCAAACGAAGTCACGTTATCTTCATACTTATTAAATACTCTAAAGCCTTTCGTGGCAATATTTTTGTAGCAACAGCAAAACTAATTAATCCATCATAATGTAATTCCTAAATTCAAACTATATAATGTTTCCATCCGAAATAAAAATTAATGAATATTTACTTGAATTCAAGAAATTTACTCACATTTGGAAGCGAACGAAATGTTGAAATTGTTAATTAAAACCTGTTATATGTATAAAAAAATACGACATTATGTAGATTTCGTTATTTATATTCAATATAACCAGTGTTATATTATTTCATTAAAATAGTTTTATTAAGTCTAACCGGTGCCGTTCTAATATTATACCTAGCTTTATAATTACATCTACATACATATACACACAGTCTGTCTAGACAACGACTATTTACGAAAAGGTATGTATTTTACAATGTAGACGAGACAGGTCGGTCGTATATATAAAACAACGCCGTCAGTTCCATCTAAATCAATAAATAATATTTGTATTAGGAGGAATATTTGAAAGAAAGAAAATATTAAATAATTAAAAGAAATAATTCTTCTCTGAATTGTAATAGACTATAGAGTTTAAGTCTTGTTTATGTTAAGAATTATTGCGGCCTAGTACAAAAGGATTTATGGTTTTTAGTTTGTCTAGGATTCTTGAATAAAATTATTAATAATGTTTCATAATATCACACACACATATTACTACTTATTCATATATTTCGTAATCAATTTGAGCTTTGCCATTACAGCAGTTTAAAACATTTAAAGAGAGGCTGACACAGAAAGCCATACTGTTAAGGATTATTTAGACGATTAGAATGCGTGGATATAGATATTGTTCGACCCTGTACAAGATAGAAACGATTAAATGTAACTAGTATTAAGAATTGTATTTTTAAAAGAGCAACCGCCGAGTTTATTGCTGGCTCTTCTCAGTAAGAACAGCTTTCCGAACCAGCAGTAGAGTTGACGATTCAAAAGCACTTGTTTATAACTTTATCTGAATAAAGAATATTTTGAATTTGAATTCAAGTTAGAGAAAACTATATTTTAATAAAATTGTTCATTTGGGATTTCCGCCAGTACACTGGTAACACAGCAGCTGTTTGAAGGGGTCCCTATTTTTTTCCCCTGTCTATAATACCTTTACTGTCACATCAGAAAAGAAAAAAAGGAGCACACAAACTAAAATTTGAAATGTATACAAAAAGCTTAGCCGACCGGCATCATAAGGCATTGGATATTCGGGAGTAGGTATTTTATTTTGTTTAACTTTACTATTATCAAACAAAATGCTTAATTAAAATATGATTTTAAATCGTCATTTTTTATCAACCATTCCCGCCGCTGGTTCAGTATGTGACTCGTATCCTCTGCAATTATTGGGTATTTTATTTATATTTTATAGCCATTTACCCGCTTTATAAGCATTATTATCTAACGTTTTTTAGAATCGTTATTAGAGTCTATAAACTTTTTATGGTTTACTCCGATTTTATCTATTTTGTAGCAAATTAGATCTATGTGAACCGATGGCCGGTGACATGTATCTACTTCATACGACATCCATAGCAGACACCAATATCTAACTATGGACATTTGGCGGGGTGGTGGACGTATCCAATCACGGAAGCCGCCACCATTGACCTGGATGAGTTTGGCCAATTGCGGCATTTCTCACCAGTTAGCCAAATAAAAAAACCACTAGTGACTCACAATTGAAAAAAAAACTATGGGCATCTGTTTGAGACGATGTCGACGTTGTTAAACATATGAAGTTGCAACTTCGTAGTACGATATTACTAGTTAATGACTACTCATGGTCCTACTTAAATTAAAAAAATATATACATATATTAATTTAAAATGAAATACAGCACCTGATCCTTATGCAAGGAAACCTCGGTCAGGGTTTTCTTTAAAATTGATATGTACAAATTCATCATGAGCTTTACGGTTAAAGAAAAGATACGGTTAAAGAGAAGAAAGAAGAATTTTTGGTTTGAACGTAATACATACATATATCAAATCAACTCAACTTTAGAGCAGCGTAAGTCCTAACTCCAGTAGGACTCCAGCAGTAGTCCAGCTATGGAAAGAATAGTAGTTTTTTTTAAATTGAGAATTTGTCGAAACAGCTAATTAAGAATATAATAATAATGAAATTAATTTATTTTCGCATGTTCTGTCTGTGTACGTTGTATGTATGAAATTCTTAAAACAGTTTAGTACGCGGCGAGGGCGTGGGAGGTGGCCTGTAAACATTCTATACATTTCCACTTTAGTACAAACTGAATGTATGTATTATTGAAACAATTTACAATTCTATCGATCGCCCGCCGTCTGTAATGTCATACATGAAACGTTTTATTTTCACCTTGAGAATACTTTAGGTTGAAAATATCCAGTTGTGGGCAAGTTAAATGGGGCATGGGTAGCGGACTCTGATTTAGCACTTCGTTTCCATAATTTTGATTTTATAACGTTCACGTACGTGTTCACGTGCCAACAGGTCGGTGCTTACATATTCATAGAATATACTTTTGGCATATTTTAATACGAAATATAGGTAACTTTTACATTGAATATTATTAAGCCTTAATAAAAGGAGCAATTAAATAAATATATCTGATTGAAGTTATATAGCGATTTATTCACATCCATAAAAAAGTAGTTACGTTATACAATATTTACGTTTTTAAATAGTAGTAATGTTTTTTTTGTTTTTCTATCTTATATACCTATATAAATTGTGCTGAATAAGATGTAACCACATTAAATAAGCTTAAGGCGAGCGAGCTTTATTGAGGGAGTTAAAAAAAATCAAACATGGGGATTAGAAATGTTGTGGATTAAACAATAAGTTATAAGTTGTGATTTCAACTGGATTTATACATTTTAAACTAATATCCAATAATTCCCGCCAAGGGCCAACATTTTCTAAAATATATAATTTGTTGGTTCTTCGATTCTGAGTGCATTTATGTATTTAAAATTATGTATGATATATAGGTATTAACCAGTTGTGCCTCACCCATAACATAAGTATTAAGTTACTTTGGGGACGGACGACCGTGTGTGTAATTTTGTCCCATATATTTAATATCAAATTTAATCATATGGAACCGGATTTGTGATTGATAAAGATGGTATATAAATATGATTTATAAAGTAACATGTTTTAAAAGTCGGGTATAACCTTTATGTCACTAATTGGATTGATTTGAGCAAGTCTGTCAAATGTAATTATTAGGCTAGGTGACTGAAATTTATAATATCTAGTTTTTTTCATATTGCCTCGGTTAGCACGTTAAATTATTTAGTGTGGTAATTATCACTAACGTCTGATTACCGATGGAATTTAGCTGAAGGTTTATGTAATAGACAATGTCCTCACGACGAAATCTGCTCCACGTTCCGCACATGATCGCTTAAATGATAGCACCTGGCTAATCGAGCCTTGCTTGGTAATTTTTTTTTAATAAACAAAAAATGCAATAACAATGTTTAAAAAAAAATGTCTGGGGTCGGTCCTAGTATTCTGAATTTGAGATCTTCCGTTATCCAATTGATCTATCATGACTTTGCAATTGACAACTTCATTGTTATTTGCTTTCTCATAAAATTGTAGCAGTTTTTGACAAAAATAGGGATAAAACAACATTTTTTTATTAAATCTAGCTAGATCGATTTTCCTCCCCAAAACCCTCTACATGCTAAATGAAAATCATTGAATCCAAAATTCAGAAAAATATATATAACAAGATTAACTCATTTAAATATCAAAGATCAGTACTTGATGTCAGCAGATTTAATTCCAATCAGCAGAGTTCGCATCAGTGATACACTAAACATTTAATGCCTACTAAAATTCAGCCTATTTAATAAATTTAAAATACAAGTTGATCTGAAAAAAAAGCAAACATTTTTTATGCTAATTTCGCCTATTTACTTGTTAGTGTTTTACTTCTAGGAGTATAGGAATTAAACCTTATATATATTTTTTAAGTTCTTATAAATCAGAGATACGATGCTATATTTTCAAAGAGTTGCTTGCAGCAAACTTCCAATTAAATCACCTTAACTTTAGGACACTTTAATATATACTAAAATTATTTTACTGCATAATACGTCATAATTAAGATTATTTTTTATCATTTTTAGCTTTTAGTTATATACTTAAGATTTACCCCTAATTTTTATTTTACCTTTTATTCTTAAGTATTTTTGTAATTTTTGTTGGTTATCTTTTAAACAGGTAACCACTATTTGTAATTTTTAACGTTGTTCATTAATTTTGAGATGTTGTATAGGCCTGTAAGTAGTGTGACATACTGTATTAGAAATAACACTAGTATTATTATGCTAAGTATTTTTTATGTACATGCTGTTGGCTTTACCTTATAAAAATAAATAAATAAAAAGAGTTACGCTTTTTGTATCAAGAATATGATTAAATACATGTAATTTATCATCCTTCATTTCAGTTGGCTGTATAACGAAACAAAAACAGTTTTTTCGATGTCGATATCTCAAATTTTAAATACAGTGTTATGATGAAACCTTATGTAAATTGTATATATTTAAAAAGTAATTTCTTTTACATTATCTGCATAACTGGTGATAACCTGACAAAGAGCTTATCAATTTCTGATAAATATATTCGACGATGTCGTGACTTTCTCTATTTTGTTCGTGACTTTGAACTGACATTATACAGCGTATCTGTATACGTAAAATATGCTACTTATATTTGTTGTTTTTTACTTATGCATCACAGCTCACCCGGATGTCGTATCAAATGTGTTACTATGATCAATATTATAAAATATTATGAAATTTTAGAGTGTAGCCGTGTAGTATCCGGCTGAGTAGAATAGACCAACCTCATTTATTCCTCCTCTCCCCTTCATCCCACTCTAAGTGGGGTCGGCACAACATGTTATAAACATGATGTTACACTTTTTGGCTACGTATTTTACGACCGGCCGCCTGCCTGGCGTCAACTTACCTTAGTCGTATTTTACGACACCTCGGTAAGAAAGAGCGTGGTCTGTTCTACTCAGCCGGATACTACACGGTGAGTCAACTAACCTTAGTCGCCTTTTACGACACCTCGGTAAGTCATGAGGGTGGTATATTCTACTCAGCCGGATACCACACGGCGTGTCGACTTACCTTAATCGCCCCTTACGACACCTCGGTAAGAAAAGAGGGTGGTACTATTCTATTCAGCCGGATACCACAATAATAAATTACATGTATTCAATCATATTCTTGATACAAAAAGCGTAGCTCTTTGAAAATATAGCATCGTATCTCTGATTTTTAAGAACTTAATAAAATATAAGGTTTCATTCCTATACTCATAGAAGTTAGACACTAACAAGTAGGGCTATTAGACTTTAATAACCGAAATTGGCATGAAAAAATGAAAAGAAATGAGGGGGGTCTATTCTATTCAGCCGGATATAACACGGCTGTGCGAACATGATCATTATATGTACCATATTAATAAAAAAAATCAAACATGTTTAATACGATAGAAACGGAATGTAATG
Source organism: Morpho achilles (assembly GCA_947086495.1). Lineage (NCBI taxonomy): Eukaryota > Metazoa > Arthropoda > Insecta > Lepidoptera > Nymphalidae > Morpho > Morpho achilles. Next base: position 8,056,619 of record CAMTZB010000007.1, on the reverse strand, counting down.
TGTAATTGCAAAACCTATGTACTGTATGTAATATCACATTAATGACTCTAATGAAGAAAACTGCCTAAGTGCGAACTTTCTTGAAAGCTGCGACTCATATTTGCAATTACTCAGGATGATATCAATCTTGTATTGCTCAATTGCCGTCGTCCATTATCGTGTATTTAACCGACGGCATGTTGTCTATAGGAAACTAAATATGTTATGATTTGTGATATGTTCCCTATAATTATTTGTATTCTTAGTTTCTTGTACACTATATGATTTAGATACTAGAAAAGATTGTGCACTGTACATTAAACTCATTACATCAGCTCGCATTTGTTATATCTCCAAGATATACATATTTATCTAGTAATTGTACATTGAGTAGAATAGACAACCCACTTACTTAATTGAGGTGTCATAAAAGACGTTTAAGGTAAGTTCGCATTAGGCACAACATATTTATAACATGTGCTGACGTCACTTAGAGTGGGATAATGATGGTGATGATGATGATATCTAGTAATTGTACATGTACATGTGCATAGAAATTTGTCTCAGGTATCTCAATAATAGATAAAGAAAATAGAATGACAAATGTAGTACAATATTTCATCAGAAGAATTAAGAACATTAAAAAAATACTAAATCATGAATATAACTTATATGTTCAGTTATAAATACAGTTGAGAATAAATAATTGAAATTTGTGGCTACCAATGATATGAAATCAATTTTTTTACGCTTTAAGTTACCCTAATCTTTTAAAGGTTACAACTGAACCAGCAGAGATTTTTTTTTTTTAAAGGCGATTACTAAATTAAGCAATTGCATTAAGTAGCAGTTGCACACTAAGGGAGAACACGATTGCCTATTGACTGTTCTTTCAACATTGATAACATTATTTTTTTTAATTAAAAGATCATGATACTATTCCGGTGTAAAGTAGAACTGGCCAGGCCTTTCAAATATTCGCCTAGATTTCAAATTTTTCAAATGCATGCAGATTTCCTCACGATTATGTATGGAATGTGCGTAATGAATTTTATACATCAAAGATTTTACAGAAAACTCTCACATTTCTGTCTGGGATTTGAATCCTCAAATCCAATTACTCAAAGTACTCGTAATATACAAGCACCATCATTATTCGACCCTCATGGCTTTGGGCACTATTTATTGATTTTTATAATTTGTTCACAGTTGTGAAGGTTGTAAGGGTTTTTTCAAGCGGACCGTGAGAAAAGACCTCACATACGCGTGCCGCGAAGAAAGAAACTGTATAATCGACAAGCGACAGAGGAACCGATGTCAATACTGTCGCTATCAGAAATGTCTTGCATGTGGTATGAAACGTGAGGCTGTGCAAGAGGAAAGACAAAGAGCAGCCAGGGGCGCTGAAGATGCACACCCGAGCAGTTCTGTTCAGGTAACTAGAACATATTATTTTTTTTGCTTGCTAACTGATCAGTGACAACGAACGAAAGATATAATGCCGCGTTATGGAATGTAAATTATACAATTCTAAACTTTTCGGTTAGGTTTAATGTCGTGTTAGTCTAAAATGATACCATCGTATAATCAATTCGAAATGAATGTGTTAATGCATATAACACGCCCTGTGGTATCCGGCTGAATACAATAGACCACCCTTATTTCTTACCAAGGTGTCGTAAAAGGCGACTGATGTATTTCGATCCTCCGTGTTGGTATCCGGCTGAGTAGAATAGAACACCCTCATTTCTTACCGAGGTGTCGTAAAAGGCGGCTAAGGTAAGTAGATGTCAGGTAGACGACCGGTCATAAAATACGTATTCTAATCATGTGACAACATGTTTATAACATGTTGCATCGACAACACTTAGAGTGGGATAAGGGTAGGAGGTTATATAAATAGAAACTTCATAAAAGAATTGGGCAAGTCTTCAAAGAGTATAAATTAAGAGAGTGTAAATAAAGATAAGGCAAATAACACTTATTATCTGTCTCTCTTTTTTATGTGTGATTGGACATAGATAAGTATATGAGTTTCAACTTGCTTCTCGTTATTTGTTGCAACGCTCACGCTCACACCCCTGTCTATGGTTCCCCCTTACTCTTAAATTATAACTTTATGGTATTGTGTCGCTGAATATCGCTAATGTGATCTAATTATATGAACGTAAAAATCTATTAAAACGATTTAATAAAATTATCTAAACTATAAAATTCTTATATAGTTGTGAGAATACCATAGATTCGATATTTTCGCAAGTTTCGTCTCATACTATTAAGCATGTAAACTTTAAGTAGGCGATTAAAATGTCTCGAGCAATTAATTAACTACAATGGCTATAATAAAAATAACATCGCCGGTGACGCGCACAGATTTCTTTGCTTTTAATGGTTGCCCATAAAACTTGTCAACTAGAAACGGAATGTCGACATTGATAAAGCAAAAACAAAGGTAAGATAGGTAAAGGTAAAATTGGGCGATGAAAATTGAGCTAAACATTCATTTATCGTATTGTAATCATTGTTATTGTTTTCAGAAAATTTATAATTAAGACTAGAGACTTACTAAAGACCGATATGTTCTAAGAATATAAATTAGAATAGAATAGAATAGAGATATTTATGTACCATAATCCTAATCTATATATAACAGAGAAAGTATGTATGTCCCTTATATACTCGAAACAAGCTGGACTAATTTAACTGAAAATTTTAATTATATGAAATTAATTTACAGGATTATCTCAACGGATAATTTAGTTTTTTTTTTGGAATTTTTGTTTCGAGGGGAATTAGTAACTATACTGAGCCACAAGGCATGGTCAGATCGCTTTCCGCTAGTACCAAATTAAATAATAGTTAGAAACAAAAAAGTCTTATCGCTTAATAGCGATCCGTTCCAGGCAATCGAAGCTTAAAGGACAAATTTAAGTACATTTTAACAATGAATACAAAGACCCCATAAAATATAATATATATGGAGGAAGGTATGGTTTTTGGGTGAATGAAAGTGACACATAATCGAATGTCGATATCCTGTAATTTGTTAAGCCGGTTTTATTGATAGGAGAAAAACCGCCCAAGTTTATAATTGAGACGTGGGTTGATGCCGTGCCTGTAGAATAATTAATTGGCTTTAGAGGTTCTTAGTTTCGCGGGCTTCTTCTCACATACTTACTTATGTATAATATAAAACAATATCTCTTTGTCTCTATCTCTGTACGCGATAAACTACTGAAAAGATTTTGATGTCGTTTTCTCTAACAGAGTGTTTCATATAGAAGATTTAAGTGTATAAAATGTTAAGTTTTGTTGAACAATCACTAAATTCCAAATAATTTGTTTAATATACATATAGTGATTGTTGAAGATGACGGATTTTTCAGCGAAAACGATATTAATCGCTTTGAGACAAACAAAACTATGTGTGGTGGAGATATTCTCTTTTACAGGACTTGAAAAAATCCACGATTGCATATGTAATTATTTTTTAGGATTTACTATAACCATTCTAACATTCTTTGAATCTCGTAAAATAAGTATTTCGAAAGCTATTTTAAATGATACATTAATAATACTCTGTTACGTTCTACGTTATTTATCTTATACTTGAATATCTTAGAAATTATTGCAAAATTAAAACCGACACGCGCGTAAATAAATGCGATAAACACCGCGACGCGACTCTTCCCGTTACACACTTAGTACCCATTCTATGGATATTGTAGCCTATACAGGATTTTTCGAGTGAAAATTCTGGAAAAGGTACCTTACGACCTATGGAAAAATAGAAGTAATGCAGATGCAAAAGGCAGAAGATATGCTCGATTTATACTTTGAAGCTATTTTGAGGCTATTTTGGGTAATTTATAAGTCACTTAGGACCATTGCTCTTCAGTTTTGCGACGGCGATCATACTGCTGATTGCGCCACAGTAAGCTCATAAGAATTATTTGGAATTCTCTCTATCTTTACTCCCATAGGTTTAGGTAGTTAACTAAACTAAACATGTAAAAAAAAGGTTCTTGTAGTAGGCAGATTACAACACACTACATTACCTTTAATATTATTCCTATTTTTTTTTCAAAGAATTTTAAATTATCGAATGTATTTGTGCCATTTTATTATGGCATGATTGCTATCAGTAGTTTTAAAAACTTGGAAACAAATAAATATATAAAAGTATAGTAATATTTAATGTAATGTATTATAATCTGTCTACTTTAAGAACCTTTTTTTGACAGGTGACATGACAAACACACAGTTATTTATAATCTAGTTTTATAAATGTATTTTTATATGTACATATCAAAGGTCAATGTTATTAAAACCCGTACCATTATTCACTTTGCAGTTACACATTATAAAGCAAAAATCCTCGCTTTTTCCCTTAGCTTCGAAAAATGTTACGTATACACAAAAAACAGTAACAATTTCTATTTTATTCGATACTTTATTGACCTCGAACCTCGTAGTATGGCTTTGGCAATTTCTACTTTATCATGATACCCTTGTAGATAGCAAATATTCAAAATACACCTTTTGTTAGACCAGCTGCTGTTTCCGGGGATATACTATTTGTATGTCGGCGCCGAACATTTTATGGCCATTTTTGATATGAAGTACGATAAATAATCGCGTAATGTACTACTAGTTTAACATTTCTTGGGTTTCTGTTGCGTATTTTAAAACATTGGAATAAGAAATTATATTCTATTCCGGACACGTTTTAAAGTTTCGGACATACATTTAAAAATGATTCAAACATTTTAAAGTGCTTCTTTGGTTTTACAATGTTTCGGTATGGGGACGAGTGTTCTCAAGAAAAGTGGGTTGAACTTGAGCTATGGATAAGTCAAGTTTGTTTGAGCGAGCTTGTTAATCATCATTTGCAATTACTCACGGTTATTGTTTAGCTAGGTTTTTATAAAATGTAATGAACAGTCACTAGCAGTTTTTTCTACTCCTTTTTGTTTGATTCACGGTAAAGGATGATTCACGCTACACCGTGCCGCGACCGGGCCGTGCCCCGTCCGGGGCACGGTCGAACATTATGGTATACTTTTGGTATGAAGTGATTCATGCCTAACCGTGCCCCGGCCGTGCCCCGGCCGTGCACGGCCGGGGCACGGCGTTGAAATGTCGGTGTGTATTGTTTCCCGGCTCCGGCACGGTTCGGCCCCGACACGTTGTAACATAAACATATGCGCCCAGGCGCCCGCAGAGCAGTCAACGTCAAATCTTAGTGAGTTTAGCAGCTTAACAGCAAAATGGACAATGCAAATTGTTTAGAATGTGTGTAATTTGCTCTGTGATTTACGACATGAGCCAACCTAAGTATTTAGATAACAAATAAAATAATTTCCAATACTTCATCATCGATGGCAATTGCAATAGCTGCTAATTCAAATTGTGAAACTGCATATTTATTTAGGCGTCAAGTCTATCGATAGATGAAATCACTTGCTGACAAAAACTACTTAACATAGATATAAGTCGTGCAAATAATAAACCCAAACAGCCCGGTGTAACATGAATGACTGGCACGGCCGGCGCACGGTGGCCGTGCCCCGGCCGTGCCCCGGCCGTGGCACGGCCCGGTCGCGACACTGTGTAGCGTGAATCATCCTTTATGCTTCCCATGTGTCAAACCAGGGCTGTAGACGTTTTCCGTTGACACATTTTTCATTAAAAGTGATAGTCTGATTCGAAATCCGTTTGCAAAAAATAAACAAAAAGCCTATTGATATTGAATAAGTCGAGTTTATGACGCGATTCTATCGTTGCTGTTGAATGGGTTTTTACAGTACTCACTTTCTAAGCTTTTTATCGTTCCTTTGAGGTAAATTAACCAGTATTTTATTAGTTATTCCTATTAAAGCTGTGGTTTGAGATGAAAAAATAGTACTATAAATAAGTCTTAATTTGTTGTTATGGAATTATCTATTGACAGCGGTTAAAATTGCATTCTTTCAATGTTCTTTTAATATTTTCTTTCGTACAACAAAGCTCTTATTCAAAATTAACGTGCAATTTGATTTTTTAAGAGTATAGGAATAGCGTTATCGTTAATTTCAATTTTGAATTCTAAATCAAGTTATATTTTAGTCCGAAATAGCTGTTAAAAATCCGTAATTTTATTGTTTTAATCAGGACCATTATTATATAAAGTCAAACGCCGTGTGGTATCCGGCTGAATAGAATAGTACCACCCTCTTTCTTACCGAGGTGTAAGTTGACGTCAGGCAGGCGGCCGGTCATAAAAACGCAGCCAAATCATGTGACAGCATCTTAATAACATGTTGTGCCGGTACCCCACTTAGAGTGGGATAAGGGCAGGATGATGATGATTATTATATACAGTTAAAGCAATAATTAAAGATTAAGTTTAATACTAAGTATATTAACAAAGCCTGGGATTGGAATCCAAGGTTATTATATTATCTACGCAAGCTATTTAAATGAGCCGGTTTATTCAAATTATACGAGTAATGTGTTGTCCAGGTTTATCGTCTTATATACCTACACAACCGCGAACGGATCAATAATGATGGCAATTATAGACCGCACGAGTATAAATGTGTACAATACATAGCTACCGTGCCAATATTTATATTCGAGGTTAAAGGTTATAGCCGATGGAAACCGATTTCATAATGTGGGTGTGACGTAAAATGTCTTACAATTTCTTGTCTTAGTAATTTACCTTTCCAACGCCTTAACGGAAGCCGAATATAACCTACAGTTATTCTGTAATGATGAACGAAGTTTAGTCGATTATAATTATACTCACTAGTTTAATAGTGGGATTACTAACTCCCCCCTCAACAATCTTTACGCACTCTTTTTCATTTTGTTACGTTTTAATTTATTTGCATCATGTAGCTCCCTTCAATCTTGCTGAGTTCGTTTGGACGCCTACTATATTTAACTATTAATGTCCTTTACAAAATGTTATAAAAATATACAAATGATAAAATCTTTAAAATTCCAACGATTTTCCCAAAGTTCAGCATGCAGGAGGTTTTAGAGGAGAAAAATCGATCTAGCTAGGCACTTGTTTAAAAAAAAATCGTTTTATCTCTGTTTTTGGGCATATAAAAAATACTAAAATTTACATTGATTATATGAAACACTATTTTTGCCCTAAATTGTCAAGTCAGTGTAGTTTAGTCGAGGAACGGGTGGTCTCGAGAAATGAAAATACTGATAGGATCGAGCCCCACCTACCCAATTTTTTTTTCCTTTTTTTTAAGTTTCTTTTTTTGTAAAAAAATTACCGAGTAAGGGTCGGTCACTCAGGTTTTATATAATTATTCGCAATAGAAAGAAAATAAAGAATTATTGGAAAGATTATAGAAACATAATATTTTCGGTACTTTTATATTACACATCTCCTCAAAGTAACCTCTAGTTCTATAAATTATTTAAAAAATTACTGAAGACTCAATTAAAAATAACACGAAACCATATACGGCTTGATATATTATTAGTGTGTTTTTGCAAAGTGTTCATAATATGGTAATATGTATTATAAATACCCTCAGAACTGCTATTCCCACTGATGTTATTTATTATTATTTATGAGTAAGTAAACGTAATAAAATAGTAAAATGTTTTTTTCTCTCTAATAATTTTTCTCTACTTTATTGTATTTATTTTCATTTTTTTAAATTATTTGGACATTATTTTTATTACAATTTATACTTCACCTTCCACTTCACAATAATCTCAAATTAGGAGTATAATTATTTATCATGTCACATTAAGTATCAAATAAGTAATTTAAACTGTGATTGTGCTATCACAGCTTAAATTACTTAATTAGAATAGCTTAATTAGAAGCTGTGATGGCCCAGCGGTACCACCGTGTGAATCTCTAGAGACGATCACGGGTTCAAACCCGGGCAGACACCAATGAGTTTTTCTATTAAAATTTATGTGTCTTATTGATAATTGCAATTTATCACACGCTTTTCTGTGAAGGAAAACGTCGTGAGGAAACCTACTTATCTCAAGAGAATCCTAGGGATATGTGAAACCTACCGATCCGCATTGGAGCAGCGTGGTTAGCTCCAATCATTCTCTCCAAAAACGGAGAGAGAAAGCCTATGCCCAGCTGTGGGATAGTAACAAGCGTTACTTACTTTTTTACTTTTAGTAATTTTATCATTGTAACTACTGTATACTAAATAAATATAATATTTCACACTTTTCTTTTATAATAATGCCTATATTGTAACTCGCTAGTCACAAGGTTATTGATTAATATATTCCGTGGCCTCGGTTTTTCGGTCCATGTCCTTCAAACTATGAATGATTAGCCGTTAGTGGGAAGTAACAATGTATTAAATTATACAAGTTGAATTTTATAATAATTACGCTTACTAGTGGTCGGCCAGTGGTCGAAATTTAGCCATAATTTGTAATGTAAGTAGTAAGTAAGTAGCGGCCTGTTTCTATCCCACTGCTGAAAATAGGCCTCTTCTCTCCGTTTTCGGCAAGAAGGTTTGGAGCTAAGACCTACCACGCTGCTCCAGTGCGGATTGGTAGGTTACACATATCTTCAGAATTCTCTAGAGATATACAGGTTTCCTCGCGATGTTTTCCTACACCGAAAAGCGTATATATTTTTGTGTATTTAAAATGCATGTTAGTGTGTATAACGATTTTATTATACATTTAATGCATTATTTAAAAATTTAGCATTCCGAATTTCCTTATAAAAATACATTCCTTCACTATAACTGCGCCAAAAATCATACTCCTCCGTCCACGTATTTTTTTTAATTTACACATATGTAGCTTCTTTTTTTTGCATGAATTTAAAAGATGGTTTTTTTTTTCAAATTTCCAGGAGCTGTCTATTGAACGGTTGCTAGAGATAGAGTCGCTTGTTGTGGATCCATCGGAAGAGTTCCAGTTTCTGCGAGTTGGACCAGATAGTAATGTTCCCGCACGGTACCGCGCGCCCGTTTCCAGTCTCTGTCAAATAGGTAATTCTACCTCAATATCGTAGGGTTCTTGTTATTCTTCTACAGTGTCTTACCCAGTTATTCTTGATATCAAATCTAATCAAATCAAAATTTTGTTTCAAACATGAATTACAGAATGATGTTAATATATAATTTTATAACATGTTTAGCCAGAATTGACATGCTAATTTTTAACAGGAAATGTGTGTGTGTGTGTGTGTGCGTGTGTGCGCGTGCGTGCGTGCGTGCGTGCGTGTGTGTGTGTATTTTTAGTAACTAAATCACGTATTAAAAATGTAAATGTATTTTTTATTGTAAAAACTCTTGTGTAGTATAAAAACTTTTATAAACCAACCATGTAAAAAGTTCTTTTCTAAATTGTCTGAGTGGTAATTCAATAAGGCTAAGAGGTAACTTATAAAAATTAAGAGAGGTAACTTATCAAATTATATCATAGAAGTATAGTTACTAAAGGCTTTATAATAGCCTCTATATAAAAGGTACTATTTGTTTTTTCGAACTAAATGCACAATTTTCAAATTTAAACGCTATTAATTGTGTATAATTTGTAATAGAAAAAAAATAAGAAGATATTCTCAATTGAGATTTCTATGCAAGCGACCTTTAATGGCCGCCAGTAGCTATATCATTATACTTTGTTATTTCTCTATGTCCAAACTATCGGTTTCCATATAATTCGAATTTCAACTGGAAATCAGCCTACTAGCCCTTCTGATAATAATCATAATGCCGAAAAAGTAACATATAGGTACTCGTAAAGATAGGTAAGAAAAGAAAGTTAGGGTATATTACGAATTGATTTTGAAAATTGCGTAAACCATGACGGCTACATTACGATTTTAGGTAATTAAAATACTTAATATAAGAAAATTATAGATATAACCATCACACATTTTTTAGTATACGTTATTCAACTTAAAGCCTTGTAATATAAGAAAAAATAATAGATTGATGTATAGAAACGGGAACTCCCGTCGCGATAACGCCGCGTAAAGAGCTCATGAATAAGAGCCCCGTATGGGCTTGAAACTAGTCGGGCTCATCCGATAAAATAACACGTGAGTATAGCCGGTTTCTATACATCAATTATGAATTCCACTCACGATAGTTTAAATTCAAAAATAATAGATGTTGAAAAAAGCCCTGCTGTCTTAGTATCGAATCTGCTTTTAAAGAAATATTTATTAACTCTACTGCCATCAAGTCTACGTTTACTTACTTTTCATTTTTGATTTGATCTTGCATGCGATAAATTCTATAATAACGACGTTTCAATTAACCAAGGTATAAATTACCAAAATTTCTGATTCCAAATTAAGATTTCTGATAACCATCAAATTTTGAAAGCAATAATCATCAGAGAGTTTAGCAAAATATTACTAATATTAAGGGTTTAATGCTCTGCTCTGCTCTGCAACATAAAAGATATACTAAATAGTAATAAGTAATAAATAGTGTAAATCATGTTTGTCACATGATTTGGCTTCGTATTTTACGACCGGCCGCCTGTCTGACGTCAACTTGCTTTAATCGTATTTTATGACACCTCGGTAAGAAAAAGTGAGATCTATTTTACTCAACAGGACCCACACGATGGGTCAACTTACATTAGTCGCCTTTTACCACACCTCAGTAAAAAATGATTTTTTTGGGTGAATGACACATAATCGAACGTCAGTATTTTGGCAATTTGATAAGTCTGTTTTATTGATAGGAGAAAAACCGCCCCTAAGTTGATCGACACGGTGAGTCAACTTACCTTAGTTACCTTTTGCAACACCTCGTTAAGATGAAACTATTAAACAATTATTGTAAATATTATAATTGTTTAGGATTCATACATTTCTATAAAATGCATTTATAAACTTTAGCGGTAGATCACAACTTAGGGCTTTGTCATTGAGTTACTTAGGATTTACCAATGTACTGTGATGTTTCAGGCAACAAGCAAATAGCAGCGTTAGTTGTATGGGCGCGTGACATTCCTCACTTCAGCCAGCTGGAGCTAGATGACCAAGTGTTGCTCATAAAGACGTCCTGGAACGAGCTACTGCTGTTTGCTATCGCTTGGCGGTCTATGGAGGTACGGAAAAGATTACAACTAAAGGCAATGTTTTTTTTTATTGCAAAATAAGCGAGCGGTTGACTCTGCAATCTTGCCTGATGCAGTCTAAGATGAAGCGCGCTTGCCTAGATGATGCCTATATTTATTTCTTTATTTGCGGAATAGGAGTACAAAGTTCTTAAGAATTAAAATATAACGTGTCTTACATATTCTGCCTTGCAGGCGTGCAAACATTACATTAAATTTAGGCAATGTACTAACTCTATGGTCGATTGATCAAAACCGTGACCCTAAAGGAATCAGTATAAGGCATTCATATAGAAAATATGATACTGAACGTCCACACACATAACGCAGCCACTTTCCACTAATATTGTATAAACAAAAGTTGTGTGTGTTTGTACCACTTCAATGTTTAACGGATTAGTACGATGTTATACAAACAGTTAGGTGTAAACTTGAGGAAATACGTATGTTACTTGTTATTCCGGCTATGAGGGCCAAAAGTTCAAACCATGGAGTTTTTCCCGTTAAAAACTTATAAGGCTGATTTATATTTGCAATTCATCACTCGCTTTTCGGTAAATGAAAACATCGTGAGGTAACCTGAATTTGTTTGGAAAATTCCTTTGAAATGTGTAACTCAGTAATCCGCATTGGAACGTGATGGGGCTATGCTCCAACCCTTCTTCCGGCATAGTAACAGATTGATACATTAAAATCCATGATCCTAGAGTAAAACAAAAAAACTCGAATCTTCGTAGATCTATATGTACCTCTTTGCTTTTTAAATAATTTTTGCACTGTCAGTTAAACAGCTGAAACTATATTTTAAATAAATCATATTTGTAATACGATACTATAAAACTTTCTATTTAAAAAATCAATTAAAGGATTACAGCTATGTTAAAAACTTCCATAAATGTCATATACTAGAAACTGGTTTCGTTTTATTGATATCAAAATTGTATACATTTCAGTATTTGGAGGACGAGCGAGAAAACATGGACGGCACGCGAAGCACCGCGCCCCCACAGCTCATGTGTCTTATGCCTGGTAAATATAAATGGAAAATTTATTTGTCTACTCCAGAAGTTTCGAAAAACCATAAAAATGTAAAGGCCTTTACATTTTTATGTATAATTTTAGAAAGAAGGGTTGCAGTTTAGACAACACGCTGCTCCAATTCGAATTGACTATATGCAGTTAGCCCTAACGGCTTTTACAGCGTCACCGGGCGGGCGAATTCTCTAAGATATACAGGTTTACTCACGATGTTTACCTTCATAGGAAAAGGGTTTAAAAGTTCTCCTTATAAAATTTAAAATTGAATTTCAAATATCAATTTGGCACATAAGTTACCTGTGACCCCCTGGAAAGAGACATACGGTATCACAGAGTTCCGCTCTACAGCAATATAGAGTGGACTATCCAATTTTTATACCTGACTAGCAATCGCCAGGGGCTCCGCCCGCGTGGAAAGATTAAAACCGTAATATTATAGTGTTTTGATAACTATAAAAATCGTTACATTGGGTTAACCTTAAAAGCTAGACATATGCTGTCGCGGACTTTTATGTAGAACTATTAGAGGGGAATAGTTTTGTAATACATGACTTTTGAATAACTACCACAGTTTACTCAGCGCTCGCAAGGAAAGCTTTATATTATTTTTATATTCAGCCGTTTGCGTAATATTTTTTATTGCTGCTCCTCTCCCATGCTTCTTATCGTGATGTTGTATAGCCTATAACCTTCCTCGATAAATGAACTATCTTACACTGAAAGAATTTTTCAAATCAGTCCAGTAGTTCCTGAGATAAGAGCGTTCAAACAATCAATTAATCAAACAAAAAAACTCTTCAGCTTTATATATTAGTGTATATACATGCAGATTCACCTCCCCCTTTTAAATAAATGGTGGATGTTGAACCAATTATACAACTATGCTAACTTGGGTCATGTGCAGCGTTGTGTGTGTGTGGAGCGAAACGACTGTTGAGTTTGTGATAGAGAACGTGTGTAGTGTTTGTGTATTGTGGTGGTATGATGATTTATAATTATTTATGACGCATATAACAAAACAATTCTACCACCGTGCAATATTACTACACCGTAACAAACTATGTATTTCTTTTTCATCTCTGTTGTTTCAATTCAATTTACTTTTGTTCAAATAATTATATGTCAATCTTCTTCGATTAGTACGAATATATAGAATTTTGCGTTATCTGTCGGTTAAATAATACCTCGCTGCTTATCTGACGATTGAAAAAACCTGACCTGAAAAATAAATTTTGTTAATACCTCGGAATATAGGATCGGATAACTTTATTCGTTAAGTAGTTATCAGTCGTTATACCCGGCGATTGAAAAATTGGCCCAAAGTTAAATGTAGTGAAGTATTTGTACCTTTTATCTTGGGTTAAAGGCTATCATCATCAGAACATACATTTATGAATATCCTTGAGTCCTAAATTAGCTTATTGTGCCCGACGGATTGTTACAATGTTAGAACATACAGGCATGACCCTGCACCGCAACTCTGCGCTGCAGGCCGGCGTGGGCCAGATCTTCGACCGAGTGCTGTCCGAGTTGTCTCTGAAGATGCGAGCGCTGCGCATGGACCAGGCGGAGTATGTCGCGCTCAAAGCCGTAGTTCTGCTTAACCCCGGTAATTATCTTATGTTTGCATATTTTTTGCGTCGTGACCATGTTAACACTTACAAGAACGTGTTCATGCTAAATATATACTAATATATAAAGCTGAAGTGTTTAATTGTTTATACGCGCTAATCTCAGGAACTACTGGACAGATTTGAAAAATTCTTTCAGTGTAAGATAGTCCATTTATATGGGAAGGCTATATATAGGCTATATAACATCACGCTGAGATGAATAGTAGAGGAGTAGCAATAAAAAAATATAACGAAAACAGCAAAATTTAAAGTTTTCGTTGCGTCCGCTAAGTAAACGGTGAAAGTTATTTAAAAATTATATATTACAAAATTGTTTCCCTCCAAAAGTTCAAAATAAAAGTCCACGACAGCATATGTCTAGCTTATAAAGTTAACCCACTTTAACCATTTTTATCACTATCAAAATACTATATTATAGTTCCGCGTGGAAAGATTAATTCCACGCGGGCGGAGCCGCTGGCAATTGCTAGTAATTTACAGAATTATTTAATTAACTATTATGTAGCACATGCCAATTCTGCCGATGGGTATAACTTGCCCAAGAAATGTTATAGGCATGTAATTTTTTTCATTCTGTTTTATTTATGAAATTATTGCAATTATCAATGACACATAAGTATTCATAGAAAAATTGGTTACAAAATAACATTGGTTGTGTATTCTTGTTTTTTTTAAATCTCATATTCTCTAAAATTATTATTTTACTCGTTTTCGTGTTTCAGATGTAAAAGGACTGAAGAGTCGTTCAGATGTTGACTTATTAAGAGAAAAGGTTGGTAAAATACATACAATATTTAAATATTTCCGCGGTTCTGGTCCCAGATATTTAACGAAATATTAAATAATTTTTACTTATCATTTGAAATCACTTTTTTTAAACAGCAATATTAAAAAAATATTGTTTTGGATATGATATTGTAAAGAAAGTAGTTTTTGGCCAATAGGAATAATTGGAATGCTTGGGAGTGTATCAACCAAGATAATTTCTTCCAATTGTATACTATTTACAGTATTTAAATACATCATAATTGTAATAATCATGATTTACCAATATTTTTAATTTTTAGACATTCAGAAAGACTATAGACAAATAATATTAATCTCTCTTCAATTTGACCACAGATATTAATTATAAACAAGAGATTATATATGTTCATGTTAAGTGCACAGTATATAATGATTTTATGTATTTTTTTATGTGTAATTGTAAAAAATAATATATAAATGCTATACTCGTTCTTTTAAGAAAAGGATAACTGACAAATTTTATATTTCTTTGTCCACGTATTTTTTGTGAAAAAGGGTAACAAATTTTGCTCTATTTTGATTACAATTTTTTTTTTATTAATTTAATTTTAATTTTTTAATTTATTTATAGGTATTCTCGTGTCTGGACGAATACTGTCGACGAGTGCACAGTTCCGACGAGGGGAGGTTCGCATCGTTATTGCTGAGGCTGCCGGCACTCCGGTCAATATCCCTCAAGTCCTTCGAGCACCTGTTCTTCTTCCATCTAATTGCTGAAGGAAACACTGGAAACTATATACGAGAAGCATTACGTAATCACGCACCTCCAATCGATACAAGCACCATGATGTAAGATTCCTTTTACAACTGGCTTCGAAGGACCAGTTTCAAGATTCGTAAAAGAAGCAATCGCTCCAGAGAGTATAGTGTTGAAATTAAATGATGACTGAATGCCATTTAGATGGATTTAGTAATGTACGTAAATCCAAAAGGAACATTGATTTGGAGCAGTATCATATACGAACGGTAAACAATTTATTTTTTACCTTCATTTTACTGAAATCTTAGTTTGGATTTTTGGATCATCGCTGTTCACCCTTAATTTATATCTCGGTGAGGCTATTTTGCAAAACACACACATATATTATACGCAAACAGCGTCTTCGCTGGCGAAGACGAGGCCCTAGTTTTCTGACGTCTGTCGGCCGTGGCTTTTCGCCATACTTCCGACTCCATAATGACTAATCGTAATAATATTAGCCCTCCGGAACGCGTCGCTGTGGTTCGGCCTCACAGGAGGCACCCTTAGGTCCACGTCCCCCGACGCTAGTAGAGCTTCGCTCTACTCTCCACATTTAGCAACCTAACGATGCTTCTGCGCTCGCCTGCCCCGCCGTAAAATCAATTACGGCTAACAGTATATAGTCAATTCGAAAAAAAAAATTGCAAAAATAATATCAATCTATAAAGCTTCATATGGATAAAAGATTATATCGTAATAATCATAAATTTTCCCGGCCTACATTTATGTATGCGGTATCAGAATGAAATCCAGGTAACATTATTTTTGTAAATTTATTTACTTCCTTTTTTTATAGAAAAAGATTTTTATGCAATTTGATCGTATAATTTTGTGTAAATATTTGTTTTTTTCGTTGAGTCACACAGCGAAGTCTTGTACGAAAATCCAAACTTTTATATTTGTAGTAGCTATTGCAAGTCTATAAGAAATGTAAATTATTATTTAATGTTTCAAATTGTTCTTGTATATTCTATATAGTGAGGAAAAAATAATCAATGATGTTATTGGAAATGTTAAATTTTAATCTGATCCAATATACATTTTCATATGCTCTATAGCTATATAATATAGCTTTGAGTAAATTGATTCACTATTCGACACTATGATAATGAAAGCTGAAGCCAGAGGAACCGTTATATAATTATAATAGCAGTTAAACAGTTAAGTTAATGTTGTACTAAATGTATTCTTTTTAGTGACAAAGACTATACTATTATAATTATTTTTATTTTATTTACTTAAGGTATATTAGCAATTTTAAATGCGTAGATGTACATTCGTCGTGACCTGAAGTTATAAGTGCTAAAGAAATATGCTCATGTAAATTAGCATGATTTTGAATTGCATTGCTAAATTATAACAAATTTGAAATGTATCTTTACTCATAAAACTCATATCTCGTTCATTTATATATAGGTCATATTATAATAAAATTGAAGAGACGTCTGTATTGACTGAAGAAATTGTATACAATTGTTGCTATAACATTTAAATTAATTGATTGCTATAATACTTATTACTAGAACACTTATTAGACTGGTGATCACCATTTGATTGGGAGAGATACACACTTTGCATATTGTATGAGATTTTATTTTGTTATAGGGCTCTAGGGCTATACTGAGAATGTTTTAGTCATCTAAATCCACAGATCGAATACAGAATAACCAGACCAGAGATATTTGATTACTAACTTACAACTAGATACAAGTGTAAGCATAGCGATAAAAGAAAATCAATAAACATATGGCAATTATAAATAAGACATAACTAACTATTATTGATGCGTATGTATATACGAAATGTACATGAAGCCGCCTCTTTAATTTTTTGTAATATGAATTCAGCAAATCACAATCACAAAATATAAATATCCCCCTTACTATATAAATATTCTGTTAGATGTTGTAAGCATAGATAATAAATGTAGCATAGATAATAAATGTTCTACCAAATCTTATTAAATGCTAAAATTATTGAAGTAGCTACTTTAAAAATGTTCAGAGTTTGTTTAAATTATGTATTGTACTGTCATTATTACTTCACAGTGCGTATATTGTAACGGTGCTTTAATATGAATGTAGATGTAGAAAGTTTAGTCGTCGGTAGAAACTTCGTTAATATTAATAATTCTAAATTTTTATGTACAATTATTCAATTTACTTCATTGTAAATTTAAGTGGAAGAACTAAGTAAATTATAATAATATAGTGTCATATATGTTATGATATATCTAAGCCGTTGCGAGTGATGCGACTAAAACTGGTATCAATGGCCTACTTTGTTAATATTAGAAAAATTTAGGCCAGTCATTACCATACCTCAATAGCATTCGATATTTAAAATTGTCCAAATTACCAGAATTCATTTAAAAATATAATTGGTCCAAGAAACAGCATGCAAAAAACCTGCAAAGTTTTTAAAATAAAACCAGTAAGTAAAACCAGTATGTTTGTATTGCTAATAATTATTAGATATATTATATTTTCTTCATTAGGAGACTATATTAAATAAATGTAAATATATTGCTAATTGTGCTCAGAACTATACAGAATTGCAGGAGTTACTGGTAAAAAAGAAATGTAGAGAACACGCTGAGGAATATAGAAAACTGGTTATTAGAAGTTTAGAAACTGGTAGGGAAAGTATTGGGAAATGTTATTCTGTCCTTTTTTCTATTTATGTAATTTCACAATTGTTTCTTGGTACACAAATAATAAAATTGAAAAACGTTGAAATTTTTAGTTCATTTCAAGCTAATGGGCTGCAGTGGTGGCACAACTGAAAAAACATTTTTTGAGATACATAAATGGATTAAAAATTAAAATGTTTGGTAAATGGCTTTTAAACGAATGGGCTTATTTTTGAATGATTTGTTCTGCCGGTAAATATTAAAATACACATTATTTTCAATAATGTGTATCTTGATATTTATCTAATTCTAAACAAAACACTGGGAGTTGTACAACTAATGCAGCTATAAGCGATATGTTTAGTAATAAACTAAATTCAAATTAGTAGGCGAACACTTCACACAGTTTGTTATGAATGATGCTTTTTATATTCTTCAGTAATTTATTAAATGAATAGGTACTGTTAAAGAGTTCATGTTAAAGTGTCAGTGTTTTCGGTAAAGGTTTCGAATTTTATATTGGAGATGTTGCAGCGGTTGTGAGATGATTTATAATAATGTTCACTAAATATTTGACTTATATTTTAAGTTATATTTTTTGTATAGACATTGCATTAAGATAAAATGGTAATTGAAATAAAATCATCCGATTAACATGTATTTTTATTTTATTAGTCTAATGGCTACGGCAAGAAGCGCGAAGCGAAGTCAATTTCGTCATACTTCGATAATACAAATTCAATGGATTTTCGCAGGTCTGTAAATTCTAATTTTATATCAGAATACAATTTTTCAAATTTCGCGCTTTGTTTATTTATCATGTCGATCAATGGATTAGTGATTTCTGTTTTAAACTTACTTAGTTTGCCAAAGCGTTTAGTGCGTATTTTGGGGATATTAATTGTGTAGCGATGAAGCCCCTCGTGGAGTCTGCTTGTCCGGTAGTAGAATGGTGAGGGAGTGATAAGATCAAACAAATCTGTGGCACACTCTCCGAAATATATTCTGTAAAAACAGAAAGTGATGCAACTGCACGCCTGTGTTTTAGTGTCGCGAGCCTATTTTGAGTCAGCTTACTACTATAGCCTATAATTTTTCTGGCGCGTCGATCTACTGAGTCAAGTGCCTCAAGCTGGTACTTAGCGGACCCATCCCATAGATGACTGCAGTACTCCATACAGGAACGAACTCATGCCTGGTGTAAGGTTAAGATTTGTACCTGTGTGAAGTACTTACTGCTTCACTATGTTTAGGATACCGAGTCTTTAAAAGTCTCTACAATAATAAATAGCTAAAATGACTAAATAGTATTGTGTGATTTTTACCGGATATTTATTTTTTACTAATTTTCTTAACGATAATGGGAAAATGACACAACCAAAAAAATTTAAATAGTAATAAAAATATATTTATATTTTTTAACTACGTTTATAAGTTAATAAATGCAATATATTATATTATAATGCTGCCAAGGCAAGGTGTTTATCACAAATTGTAAACATGGAAATAGCAAAAATGTAAAATTTAAAAAAATCTTATTTGTTAGGATCCAACGCTTCCATATTTTCGTAGGCATCGAGCGGAACATTAATTCTGAAAAATAAACAAATACCGTTAATATTTTAAACTCGTCTTTATAATTGAGAAAATTATTATACTCTATTGCTTGCAAGTACAGTGGTGTACCTAGGTAATTGCCTTGGGGCAAAAAAAGCTAGAGACCCAACTAAACTATTTAAAATGGTATGTTCCGTACTCTTGGTGTTCGACCGTCGAGATATTGAGAATTTCCCAGTATTTTTTCAGGTATATTTATATTCCGATATTGTAAGTCAGAATCTAAAGCGCCCCTGAGCTAGAGGCCTCCGGGGCACTGCCCTGCGTAGCCTTCGGATATCGCGCCATGTAAGTACATACGTAAGACATTGGATAGAATTTGTTAGATTCTAAATTCTTGTGGCTTATGTCTAATGCGAGCTTATCGAATTGAATAACAGAGACTCGAGCGTGATATTTTTCTATGATGCTTTAAGAGGTCTTAACTTCATATTAAAATTATGCGGACTCACTTCTGGAAGGCAGTTTGCATGTCGTTGACCTTAGTGGGGTGACAGACGACGGCCATCTTGCCCGCCTCGGCGTCGAACAGCCGCGAGAGCCAGCGCTTGGCCGCCGCGTGCACCTCCGCCTCGCTCGTCGCCGCGATCGCGCACACCAGGTCCCTGCACGGAGTAATTAACGAGACAACTATTACCTTCCATCTTATGCAATATAAAATGTAACCCAATATGTTTTAGCTTGTTATATTGTTACTAGCGTCGTCGTTATAACTTTAGTATCATGGCTATTCAAAGCAAAGTACTCGTAGCTTTAATAAACTATATTCAATTCTCCGCTGAACACTTCCCATCCGTCCTCCGTCGTAAACCCTTCTTTTATTATTTTTCCGTTCTTCCTGTGTTACTATCTCCCTCACACGCTTACCAGCAATCCGTTTCTTGCATTCATCTAACGTTCTATTCCTACAATACTGTAGATTTTAAATAATACTATAAGTATTACATTTTTATACGTTACAAATAAACTAAAAGTATATTGTTATTATACTAATAGTACTTTTACTAGTATTTTTAGAGATCTATGCCGCACACAAACTGCGGCATTGTTTCATAATGGGTCTTGAATTCGTCTGTTTTGGTTTAAAGGCTACTTTATTGCTGTAACAAGGTAACTTACTGTAATATTCGTCGTATTAAAAGTAAAGTAGCGGCATATTACTCTCCACTGCTAGGAATAGGCATATAGATATGATTAAATAGTAACATGGTTAAATCGGACTGCGTTTTTATTGGTCCTCATTTTTCATAGGCACCGGATGTATACTTTACGCCACTGGTCCAAAAATTAAGTTTTGCTTCTCTTTGTAATGTACTTATTTTATGAGAGAGATGACGTATTAATCAGATCTTTTAATAATCGTACATATAAAGAAATAATATGCCAAATTCAAATATTTATACTAAGGTGATAAGAATAATACCTATTATAGGTCTCGCCAGCAGTGCTTAAGTAGTTTAGCAGCTTTTGTCGCACCACATCCGCAACGCACTTCTCGCTTTTCACGACCTCGAAAATAGCGGTACTTTTCGCGGATACGAATAAATCTTCATCGAGTTTTCCAGTTGCGAGGTATTCCTCCTGAAAGTGTCGTATAACATGCCGTAAGAAAGTAAAGATGTATCTCTTTAATCTACATAGATATAAAATCTTTATTGCACACAGACAAAAAGCACATTAAGAATTTTCAGTTATACAATGGCGGGCAAAGGTGATCTTATTAGTAAGATTAAGAGCAATCTCTTCCAGCAATCGCTTGGAGAACAAAGATATTATAAGATACAATACACAAGGTGGTACAAAATAGTATTTAAATATAAAATAAAATAAATATCAATAAATATATACATACGCCGTGTGGTATCCGGCTGAATAGAATAGTACCACCCTCATTTCTTACCGAGGTGTCGTAAAAGGCGACTAAGGTAAGTAGACCCGCCGTGTGGTATCCGGCTGAGTAGAATAGACCAACCTCATTTCTTACCGAGGTGTCGTAAAAGGCGACTAAGGTAAGTTGACCCACCGTGTGGTATCCGGTTTAGTAGAATAGATCACCCTTGTTCTTACCGAGGTGTCGTAAAACACGACAGAGGTAAGTTGATGTCAGGCAGGCGGCCGGTCGTGAAAACGCAGCCAAATCATGTGACAGCATGTTTATAACATGTTGTGCCGACCCCACTTAGAGTGGGATAAGGGCAGGAAGATGATGATGATCAATAAATATATACATACATATCTAAACACATACAAACATATTAAAATACACTAAAACACTGCATAGAAAGATATTCTTCATTAGAGAGATCGATAAATCCCAATAAGAAATTATATAAGTATTCCAAAACATTTCTAGACAGCAGGTCTTACGCTGAAGTCAAAAACAGCAAAACGGATTTTCAAGGAGTTTTCACAAATATACAGTATTTTCCTAGAAAAAATTTAGTGTTTTATTTGTTAATATTTTGTGTTCTAGTGCGATCTTATTACCATAATCGACTTGGCTTTAATGTAGGCCGCCACAACACTGGTTGCCCGGTACAATGAGAACACGAGACGTCCCTCGTTCTCCGAGGGCCGGATTCCGTATCCGTACGCCAAACCACCTCCACGGATCAAGCGCCACATCGGCCCCTGAAACGTACACACGTACATTAGCAACCATATAAAACCAAATACATATTACAATTCGACTAAAACCTCTCTACATACAACTTAAAATTATTGAAGTAAGACTTCTTTGAGTTCCCTTAACTTGAGGATTAAGCTGATGAATACGTGACGAGAGCGTTACAAAAAGTTCGATTGGGCGAGGCGAACTGAAGTTAAGAGGGAGATATAAGATGGTAAAGATAGAGAGAGAGAGATACGTTGCGTGTATTACTGTAGCGGCAAGAGAGAGAGAGAGTTACGTTGCGTGTACTACTGTAGCGGCAAGAGAGAGAAGTGCGAGTACATATTTTTTTTCACTCATAGCCAGTTGTTTCGTATATCTAAGACACAGTCAGTGCTATGGATTACAGTGTTATGGACACAGTGCGGGCCCATTGTCTGTATCACACTATAGGAGCAAGAGAGAGCTAGTGCATGAAACATTTATTAAAATGATATAAACATATATTCATTAGATACATATAGACGGAGATAAAGAAGTTTTACTTCAGTTGTGTGGTCTAAAGAACACCGGTTTTCGTTCTGAATATTAGAATTGAAGTTTGTGGATCGACACCACGAATGCAATTACTCAAAATCTACTATCACTAGTAAATAGCATAACATATAGCAGATACGTGTTTGTATTTAATCTATGTCATTTGGGGAGACGTAGCGCCTGCTACTTCAATTTGTTGTCCTACCTGCACGAGATTGTATTCAGTCAAAACTCGTGTTCGCAAAATTCCACTTAATTTAACTTTCACTTAAGCTCAAGACAATTGTGTATGTGTAGAATGATTCTCACTTCGAACTGTGTGATGTACTTGAGAGCGACGGCAAGTGGTGCAACGTCGACAAGCGCATTACCCAAGGGTCCTTCACTGAACTGCACCACGAACGATGATTCAAGTCCACCCACACCCACCACCATACCGTCTCCCCAACCACTCATCAGGTCCGCATCCCAGTAAAGCTGCGGCCTTAAGAAACGTATGAACATTACCAACCGACAGTGCAAAGATATAAAGTAGCAAATTTATTAAACGGAAAAACGTCAGAAAACAACGACATAGCAATAATAAAGAGTAAAATTTAAAAAAAATACGATTGTAAATTATGAGAATTAGTATGTTCCTGCCAATACGTCGTGTTTTTATTTTGGTCCCTTTGGTACATTATCATAGCATATTTTAGAATTGTTTCTTTGATATCAGAATACAAATTATGTATACTGAAGATATTGGAGGATGACTACAGGCAAAACGATGTGCTGTCTTGTATTTTGTCGATGTACTGGTACATATTTAAGTGCTTAAAATGGAAATTATTAATTTAAATTTAATATCAAACAATTTCGCAAAAGAAAAGGGTCCTTCTAGAAGTATTACTCACTCGCGAGGGGTTATCTCGTTCTCTTTGGCGAACGGCTTCCAAGGTTCCGTGCTCAGCTTGTTCCGCTCGAAGTCAGCGGCGAGATGCAGCCAAGCGTTCTCGGCCATGTTCCTGAAGGTAGCCGTCGCCTCAGCGATGGCGGCCTCGGCGGAGTCCCCGCCCGCGTTCAGCTGCTCGATGAGCTCCTTGAGGAACTTCTGCTGCCGCAGCACCGAGCTCCAGTGCACGTTGCTGTCTTTGCAGTACACGGAGTCGCGCAGGATGTCGTACACCATCTTATGGCCGTTTCTTCTAACCTATAGTTAACGAAGATAAATAAACTGTTTTTTATTCATTGTAAAACTACCTTAGAACCTTGGTTTCGAATTTAACGGTACTAAGCATAATTTTTATCATATATTTTACATGTTTCAAGTACAACCTCCTTTAAATAGTTGGGTCAATAATATAGAATTTATTGATCCATGATGATTCTTATCTATATATTGATTTTTATCTATATATTTTTTATTGTTTCGATTGTTTATTGACATTAACAACATTTACGGATAATTATATGATCGGCTACGTAAGTTTATATATTTTTATACAATGAAACCATACTAAATGAAATGGGTTTTTTTTTAGATGAGCGCTGTATATTCCTGATTAGATTAAGGCTCGAATTTGTTATTAAAATAAACATTAACGGGCTACTTTAATAATTGCCAAAAGAAAAACACAAATTTCAGCGTCATCATATGTAACGATTCCTTAACTACAATATTTTATTCGATCACTATTTTAACTAATTGTAAAGAATTACAAAGTTGTCCGTTCAATTCGCAACTTTAAACTAGATTATTTTAAGGTTTATCTTCTTATGAAATAACCTAAATACGTTATGAACAACCTTTAAATATCCAGCTACTCGGTAAAGGTCTCTTCATATTTGGGATAAGCTATACGGAGCAGAACAGCATACGTAAGTAAAAGGCTTAGTGATCACAAATCACAAACATATATATGAAATCCATGTCGAATGAAGCTCTTTCGAGGCTCAGGCATTGAACGATGACGAGAAAGTCTTCAAGGAGTGACTTGTAATCCATAGAAAAATTATATAAGCACCTGTGCGACATCGTTTAACAATCTCTGGGCAAACACCAACAGGCGTTCCTTGTTGAGCTCTGCTGAATACAATATTTCATATAAGAGGTTCACGACTGCTTCGTAGTCTGACGGTTCACACTGTAACAAAATAATTTAAGCTATACAAGTGAAGGTAAACTAAGTACATTGGTGAGGTTTTAGAATGTATTTTAGCTACAGAAATATATTTTGTTCTAAACAACAAATTAAAGCATGTGATGGAGTATTCTTATTCATTATAAAAATAATATACTATTATACTATGATACGAATTTTTGAAATTTTATAGAATTGTAAATTTAGAATTGTAATTTTATAGAATTGTAACATGTGTTCACTAATTTTTACGAATTTTATTTTGAGTTGTGTGCGCTTTGACTTATATCGTCATACGAAGCGACACATGACGTACAAAGCAACTATTAGATATCTTGATATCAAGTTCGTGTGACGTGCTAAGCTAATGCGAGCTATATTTATAGTGTACTTGGCAAGCGAAATAGATTTTGGTGCATTCAGTCCCCAATGATGGGTTATTTAAATGTTTTTTTACATATGTTTGTTGATAATTAAAAAAAATTATCAAATTTCAATACACATTACCATTGTTTCGATTTGCACAAAGTGACCAAATTTCCCCACAGCGAAGTTCCCACAGCCGTCGAGGCCGACGTTGTTGGAGAAGTTGACGGTGAGCTGCTCCGTGGCGGAGATCACCTCCTCGTGCGGCACGAGCGTGTCCCCGCGCCGCACTGGGCACTCGGCCAGCGCGTTCATGTGCATCGGCAGCCACTTGCGGGTGCTCTGGGCCACTTTGGACGTGTCCAGGATTATGGTGATCTGGACCAATTGACATACACTGTTATTATTTTGAGTTGTACACACTTGTACATATATACAGTATAAGGCGACACCAGAACGAAGGTATTAAATATTGTATAGATATTGCATACTCAGCTAAGTAGATGTTGGTGTGGGTCTACATTGTGATATTTTAACACAAGTAGGGCACTGCTATAACTCGGAAATGAAATAAGTGATATAATAGAGACTTGCGCTACGTGAATGCACTACGGACCTGTTCTGTGATTGTAAGTACTGCCATAACAGACATAAAATGTTCCAAATGAGTCACCAAAAGTTTCCTCAACACACAAATTACAAATTTACAGCGCAGGGCTATTCATTATACGTGGCGTTAAAGGGCAGTGGTATATTGGTTACTTACGTATATGAAGTTGGTGGCCAGGCTGTGCACCCTGGCGTACAGCGGCAGCTCGGTCAGGTCGAAGTGCGGGCACGGCTCGCCGCCCGACCACCACGAGCGGATGGAGTGGCATTTTAGCTTATCGCAGGACGGCACCGGCACGGACGCCAGCGCGCCCGCCGGAGGAGGACGCTGCGGGACGAAAACTAATGTAATGGCAACGGCGACGAATACACTTTTCTCTGTGCCTCTTCAACCAGTGAAGTTTAGCAGTCCCGTGGCGTTTTCGATATTTTCCATTTAGAGTTAAGCCGCCGAGGACGTTACTAGAAGCTTTCAGGAACCTACGTAGGGTTCTCGACCTCCGGAAGAAACTTTTTGGAGCAAACAACTCCTTTCACCCTCACTCACAATACATCATTAAAATGCGACAAAGTGCGGGAAACAGTATAACATTAAATAAATAATGTACCTCATTGAACTCCATTGCATCTTCAAGGAGTTTTTTCTTTCCCGCCAATCCTTCTTTTCCTAGTTGTGCTTTCTGCTCCTTTAGTCTATTTTTTTCTTCCTCAGCCATTCTTTAAGTAAATCATAAAGAGGTTATCTTAATCTTCTATATTCATTGTCAATAATGCCCACAATTGCAAGGTATATAATCGCAAAGCTTACTTTATCCGATATGCAGTGCCTGCCGGTTTGGGTGATATTTAGATAAGCTAAATACCATCGCTATATCGCAAGAGCCTTTTCGGTCCCCCAAAAGACTACAGGTTAGATAGTATCTTTTTTAAATAAACCTTTAATCTTTATATATATAAAAGAGAAAGTATGCATTTTCTTTATAAACTCCGAAACAGATTGTAATAAAATTTTCAGACAACCTGGATAATGCTGAAAAATATGATGACGATTGGACCATTTTTTGAAATATGATTAATATATCTTTAAATTAATCTCTCTAAAAACTATTATGTAAAAACGTATAATGAAATTTTCAAACAACCTTTGGA
Source organism: Morpho achilles (assembly GCA_947086495.1). Lineage (NCBI taxonomy): Eukaryota > Metazoa > Arthropoda > Insecta > Lepidoptera > Nymphalidae > Morpho > Morpho achilles. Next base: position 8,029,687 of record CAMTZB010000007.1, on the reverse strand, counting down.
TCGACCCAGTGGATAATGCTTACAGCATTAGTTTGGTGGCGATCGAATCATTTTTTGAAATGTTATTAATATATCTTTAATTCTTTTAATTAAGCACGGCGAAGCGGGCCCGATATTCCAGTTTATTATAAACACACACGTATAAAGTGAGATATATGACTATAGTTGAAGAAATGAAACCAATTTAGTGTGGATAAAGTGATGGCAGAAGACTCACTTCGTTTGCAACTCTAAGCTCGGGGAGCCGATGACAGTGACCAGATCGTCACTGAAGTACTTCTGCAGCAATTGAAGCCAATAGTCGGAGCTCTCCACTAGCAGTTCTTGAAGAGCGTGTTGGGGGTTCATACGTGAGACAAACTGTAACAAAGATATATCGTAACGACTGAATACATTGTTAATCTTAATGAGTGTTCAATATACTTGTAATACAAAAGTAAACTGGGTAATGGAAAAATACTATAATCAGTAATTTGTTATTAAAGCCTCTTGTAAGCTTTAATTTATAGCTTATATCTTTTAAAATGTCTTGAAGCAGTACCACTAAAAAAAACTGCTGCTCTTAATAAAATATCAACTCCTCAGAAGTTTCAAGGATGGTCTCTCAAAATAAAATAACTCCTTATTTCATTTTGAAAGACCCAAAAATATTATATTTAATTTTGGCAATATCTGACAGATAGCAATCACTAAATTACTTTATAAGTAACTAGCTGTCCGGCCACGCGTTGCTGTTGTTCATTATAGTTTCGAATACCCCTCGAAACAGAACTCAACAGCTTGTTTAGGTAGTTATTAACCTAAATATATATAAAAATTGTGATATCTTACATTCTTAATCTTGTTAGGAATGTATAAATGGTAAAATGGCAAAATTTAAAGCTTTCCTTACGTGCACTGAGGAAACGGTAATAATTATTCAAAAATCATGTATCACAAAATTGTTCCCCTCTAAAAGTTCTATTTAAATGTCCGCGACAGCATATTTTTAGCTTAGTCAGCTGCTATTAATCCTTTTAACCATTTTTATAGTTTTCAAAAGACTATATTACGATTTTAATCTTTCCTAGCTGACGGAGCCGCTGGCGATTGCTAGTATATAATAAAACCAATAGTTGAAAAACTTAACAACGCTTCAACTTAACATCATTCAAAACAAATGCTATATAAATATGTATACCAAATATGTATGTGTATGTAATAAAATAGGCATATGTTTCGTACTCACATCTATCTCACTCTTCGAATAGAGCGAATCACCGATACACCTGAATGCAATCCAGAGATGAGGATCAGACTCCAAGCTGGCCAGGGCCTCTCTCGTCTGTTTCCTCACGAGCCGTCTCATCCGCACCATGTCAACGGATTCCTCTCTATTTATTACTCTCTTCAAACAGTTGCGTGCTTCGTCTCGAGCTATTTCCAACTTGTTGACTGGCACATTATCAAGCTGAATTTTGATCAAAGTTGCAATGTAGTGTACTATATTGTAGGACACCTACGAATATAAAAATATTTTATATAATATATATATAAAAATATTTATATATGTGTGCGTTTGATTCTTTTTCATCGTCACTACTTCCCGTATTAAACGGAAATAGCGTTGAGACATTTAGGTCTTTGAAGCCGAAGGTTTATAACAAACACACATGCCAACCGCCAAGTCATCTCATATAGGCAATTTAGTCATATTTAGGTGTAATGGATTAAATTTAAGTCCGTTAGTTCATCACGCGTCAAGCGTCCTTGAGTTCGATACCATATAGGCACTTATATTTAGGTCTTCTGGAATACAGTTAAGTATGGTAACTCACGTCATAAAAGGCGACTAAGGTAAGTTGACCCACCGTGCGGTATCCGGTTGCGTAAAATAGACCACCCTCTTTCTTATCGAGGTGTCGTAAAATATGACTAAGCTAAGTTGACGTCAGACAGGCGGCCGGTCGTAATAACGCAGCCAAATAGGCTGTCACATTAATGAAAAAAATGGATGGATTGTGTGAAAAATGATATGCATATTAAAGGAGTGACACCAGAGTTGACGAATGATAGAAGAGAATGGAAGAAGAAGACATATTGTACCGACCCCACTTAGAGTGGGATAAGGGCAGGAGGATGATATGGTAACTCACGTCACCCGCCAAAGCGTCCTCACGCTCGACCAGGCTGCGCTGTAGCGGCGCGGCTGCCGTGTCGCAAAGGTACCGCAGCATCACCGCGCACGCCGTCAACTGCTTCAAGGCCGAGGATTCGGTCAGGACGGGCCCTCGCCATCCGAACAGGATCTGGGAACATTCACATTGTTACAACAACTTTGGATGACGTCATTGTAATTACAGCATAAACGCAGTTTTAGTAAGCTACATATCTGGTTCATAGAAGTGCAAAAAACTGCAAAATAATACCGATCGAACATAAAGAATTAATAAAATGTTTGCAGAAACTTTGCTTCAGGCAAATACATTTTAGGTAATAAAAATATATCGTATATCTATGGAATCAGTGTACCTGTCCACAGTCTTCAGTGTCGGCAGGCCACTGCTCTCGCAACTCCCCGTAATTTGGAGGAGGAGGAATGGTTTGCCAGGGTTTGACCCATTCTTCTTGTGGTTCGTTTTCCCTCTTCATAAAGAAATAATATATGACATGTAATGAAATTTATATATGACAATTATTACTTATCAAACTTTTAATTCATTATTTTATTAAAATTAGATAAATTCAATTTAGCTGTGTTTACTTATTTCTGACACTCCATTTTTTGTCTTACAAATATCACAATCAGAAAATATAGAGATGAAGAATAAAATAGAATAACAATTTCTAGAGATTAGTTTAGTTATACAGGGAATAGCATGATTAAATTTCCTACTCTCAGAACCATAAACTTATCTCATGTTTAGATTAAACTGACAATTACCGACTGACCTGTTGGCGCAGTGGGTAGTGACCCTGCCTTCAGCTCCGCGATTCGCGGGTTCAATTCTCGCCGAGGGCTAAAATTTTCTATAAATGAATTTGTTGGTCTTTGAGCCCGCGTGTATATTTGTATTTATGTATGTATTTTTAAAAAAATATTAAGTATATATTCACCATTTGTCTGTCTACCATAACGCAAGTATTAAGTTACTTACTTTGGAGACGGACGACCGTGTGTGTAAGTGTCCCATATATTTATATGTTTATAATTAAGAAATGCACAAGTGTAGAACAGCGTCTGGCATTGATCAAAATGACGATACTAGAAGCTATGGAACTGTGATATTTCAGTCGAAATTCTATCGTAAGTGTAACTTAGAACTTCCGTAGAAACCCTTTTTCGAAAAGAATTACAGTAACAATATAATATAATTATGAAATTAATCTATTTTATAAAATAAGGATAGGATTAATATGAAACAGAGAAGATCATTTTTCCTGCCTACACAGCCAATATGTATATACGTATCTACAGATATCAGTTTTGGTTTATCAGATTTAAATCCTATCTACCACGACTTATTTTTTAATGACATCATAGTAAACAAAACTAGATACTGAACAAGATATTTTATTATATTTAATATTGCGATAAAACAACGCATACTATGTTGCACAAAAAAGAGCAATGTTTAATATTATAAATAACATACTCCTAGAAACGACCTTCAATCAATTTAGTAACAACTAGATATGTACATATTAAAATCACCTTCGCAATGATGTCATCTTCAACGGTAGCTAGTGCTTTAAATACATCCTGAACTTCTATTTGACCTGTGAGGATGATTGTCAGATTTTCAGCTCTGTAGAACTTTTTATGGAATTCTTTTACCTGTAAAACGGAATTTCAAATAATACTTTACCTCAATAATTATATGGTTGTCAATGAAAAAAATACCATATAAAATATGAATATATTTATTTGTACAAAATACAAAGCTTAAAATACATATAAATCTGACCCCATAGGAACAAAGTAAATGTGTGGGTATAATCAAATACAGCTTCCTAAATTTAATCAATCTAATTAAAGATTAGTTAGATTTGTACTATCAATTATTGCAAAACATGATTTTTCTTTCTTTCGTGACAGAGCGAAGTGAATAGCGTTTCGCAGTTTCTTCAAGTACGAAACCAATGAAATGTTTAGTAATAAATAAGCCAAAGATCACAGTTTATTTCTCGGTTTAATTATTGATTAAATCTTGCAAAAGTCGTAACTATGTGCCTTAGGTTGTGGTTACCCTATAAAGCAGCAAATAAAGGGAGTTAAGTATTTAAGTAGATGACATTAATGTATAAAATTCATATTAGATTACATCATCACTTATAATAAGGTGTGATGATAGTAATTATTTGTCATCACTAAAAAAATAATTTTATTGCTTCAATATCTGACTACAAGTTTGATAACGAACTAAACATAAAGTCTATAAGAAATAACATACATACATATAATTACGTAAGTCCGCTGTGTGTTATCCGGCGGAATAGAATAGTACCACCCTCTATTCTTACCGAGGTGTCGTAAAAAGCGACAAAGGTAAGTCGACTTACCGTGTGGTATCCGGTTAAGTAGAATAGACCATCCTCTTTCTTATCGAGGTGTCGTAAAGTACGACTAACATAAGTTGAGGTAAGGCAGGCGGCCGGTAGTAAAATACGTAGCCAAATCATATGACAACATGTTTATAACATGTTATGCCGACCCCACTTAGAGTGGGATAAGGGCAGGAAGATGATGATGACATATAATTACGTAAGTAGAAACGGGTAAAACAATGTGGAAGTGGTGAGAGGGAGATATTATATTGCTATTGCATATTGATGCAAACATGGCGCTAAAAGTTATCTACAAAACAAGCCAATACTACAGTTATTATACTACTATATCATTCAAACATTAAACGACAACACAACACACTACCAAGCTTTGTCTGCTGGTGAGCAGTATGCCTGAAGAAAACAGGCAAATTCATTTGTAAAACAAGCAATCACCACTCACGATCTCAAACTCTTATTGAATCCACATTTTCATTTCCAACGAAAATCTTTGCTATAGTAGCTGTTCACATTGCCAATAATCCATACCAGCACATTATTTTGCTTTGTACCTTCAATATGAATTAAAATTCCTAAGTGAAATGTTTATAAACCCTTTATAATATTTTTATTAACACAGACAGTTAACAGACAGACATGAAAATTTATTACCTTTTTTTACAACATACATAAATAAAAAATATATATGATTTTTTTTTACCTAAAGTAAAAGATTATTATCATAGTATGTATAGCTTGAATCACACAGTAAGGAAATATAATGATCTAATATTTAGCAGAAGCAGTCCATGTTTTTCTAAACTAGTGGCTATGCAGAATCTTTATGCTTAGTATCACTTTGACTAACAACATCGGAACACAAAAAAAACTGGAATGTGTATTTAATCTGACTGACTTATGGGTACGAATTCGAATTCGAAATTGACCCACTGAGTTCGAATTCGAAGGTCAGTTTGACCTATTCATCAACATGTATCAACTTGATAGGAAAATTGGCCTAATTCTCTTCATTTTATCACAAAGAGAGCTTACCTAGGTAAGAGATTCATTTTTGCATCAGTATGGGCCACAAATGGTGTGCATAAATGTTTACTCAGCTTTAAAACCAGTGTTTTTACTCTATTATTTAAGTTTATTTAACAATAATTTGTATGTAGACCAATTTTTTACTAGTATGTTGATAATTTTAATCATAATATAGATGACAGCAAGAAATTTCAATTAATTTTGATAAAATATTTTACTCACTTTTGAGTTATTAGTGGAAGTTCTTAAGTTTTCCATAATACCACCAGTTTCTGATGAATACCCACTATTTGGATACATGGCACACATTAATATTAACTCACATCTGTAGAATCATAATTTTAGTTGACATAGATGAATGAAGCAATATGGTTTGTTATATAAATTGAAAATTGTGACTCATAATATACCCACAGACTTCTAAAAATAAAATCTTAAAGTAGTACAATTTGTAAAGTTACTACTAACTAGTAAGCTAAAAAAATATAAGAAAAGGTAAAGTTAAATTTTTAAACCAGATTTGAATAAATTGTTATGTTAAAATATAAGTATTATATTAATATATTATTATAAAAATATTTTTAATTTATTTCCCGTGTAAAATTATTCACAAACATATAAAGGTACAATATTGTATCTCCTTATTCTCACCTACAATCCCCAGTATTTTCACGACCTTGCATCTCACAATATACAACACCAGCATTTTCTCCATCTCCATTGATATGGTGAACTTCAGTCATAAAGGCTTGTTCTGTGAGTGTCGGTCTCAAGACGTGATCCAAGTAAATTGGTAACAAAGTAAGCATGCCGGCATCTCCCGCAGTGCAGATCGTGTAGCAAGTATGGTCTATATTGGTCCATGCGTTAACACCATGCGCCAAGCATCTGTTAGCTAGCAAATCGAGTAAACCCTTATGTGGATAACGCTCAGAGCCCATAAGGATGAGATGTTCTAATGTGTGTGGCAAGCCGTCGTCATCATGCGCCTCAGTAGCTATAAAAAATTACAAAATCAACGATTAACTAGATAATATAAAACACATGAAATAGAAAGTGCTCAAATGTAAATAATTCTAATACCAAGAGAAAAATATCCGTTCACAAGAGGTCCCTCGACATTAGCTATAATTAAAGTCAATCCAGTTTTATGGGATACATATTTATTTACAGGTATGATATCGTTTACTTTTGAAGATGATACTAATTTAAAATGACCCATATCGTCATTGCTTATAGAAAAACTGAATATAACTTATTATACACAATAGTTATTGATATGAACTACTGCAATATAAATGGAAAAGTAAAAACGTAAATAAAAACAAGACTATCCTATATAGTGTATTTATTATCTATGAACAAGACACTTGAAGACAGGGCGGTTTTACTACAGGCACCAACACATGCTATCTCGCATCCCTCTTGCACATGGACGTATTTATGAATGAATCGTATGAAAATAGTCTCAGCTGCATCTTGCTCCACTCCTACATACATATTTTTACGCATTCATTCTCATTTTGACTGTCAATCATATAACAAGACAACAAGTTGATTTTATCAATGAATGGGCGGTGTATTAAATTTTTAAATTTCCCGTTGTAAAGTTCTAGTACTTTAATTTTTACTAAAATTTATAATTTTATTTTAATTTAGTTAGCAAAATTCTTGAAACAAATATCACTAGAAGCAAATTAAATGTATAAAGTCTTATTTCACCAGTAGCTGTTGAGATATTTCTTAAAATAAGAAATATAACAACGAAGAATCGTGCAGTCATAAAACAATAAGAAGAGGATTTACTTAATCATTATATATTTATATAATGTTAATGTGTAAGTGTTGAGTTTTAATGAATTTTGTGCATCTCAATAATAGTAAGAGCTTTCTTAAAATTTACATTCTCACATCACTACATATTATAAAACAAAGTCCCTATATCCCTATGTACGCATAAAACTTAAAAACTACGCAACAGATTTTGATGCGGTTTTTTTTAATAGATAGAGTGATTCCAGAGGAAGGTTTGTACGTATAATAACATTCAATACGGAGTAGAGAAATACTGTAATTTTTGAGGTTTCTGTAAATAATTACATTTTTTTCCGCTTACATTGCAAACGCAGGCTAAACCCTACGAGATTTATCAAAATAATGCACTAAGTATTTGTTCATCTTGAAAAGGTCTACAGAAAAGTCCGCGATGGTATATGTCTATCTCTTATGGATAACCCACTTTAGGAATTCCGTTCGTTAGTTAGTTGGTAAACGCACGTATTTTGAGGTTGTTTACTATCTGGTTTTTTAAATACTGTTTTTCGTAGAGATTAATTGGTGGTGAGTGTATATATTGTGTTGTCTTGTTATATTGTAGTTAAAATTAACGACTTTTAAATAAAATGGGGGACGAATCCCCCGGGGATCCGTCCGATCCCCCCCCCAATGTTCATCATTCTTTAATAAACACGGACAAAGATCGAGGCATGAAACGTCGCGCTGACCTTGTTCCTAACAATTTAGCTAAGATAACAGTTACTGAATATGACTCACCTTCTGCCTCTATCGAGTCAATTTACGTACACCCTTCTGTAACTATAACTGATCGGATCTATGGCGCTGAGGACAGAGCTCCCTATATCGTTCACATTTCGCGGATTGAACCCGACCTAGCAGCGGGCCTTAGCCTTCGCCCTGTTAAAGTAGGTTCAATATTGGTTAACAATAAGGTAGGTAATATAGTAAGCGATGGCATTAAAAGCATTGGACGCAATCGTGTATCTGTGGAATTTAAAACTAGTGACGATGCTAATTCATTTTTGACTCATGAGTGCCTTCTCATCAACAAGTTGAAAGCTAATGTTCCATCTTATCACGTTACACGAATGGGTCTAGTCAGGGGTGTACCTAAAGAATGGTCAATGACCGAATTTGTTCAGGCTATGGAACTTCCTGAAGGTGTCGGGAAAATAATCAAAGCGCGTCGGTTGAATAGGAAAATTGTTAATAATGAGACTGCTTCTTGGGCCCCTACCCAATCAGTAGTTTGTACTTTTAGTGGACAAATTCTTCCTAAACATATCTATGTGTACCACACATCAATGCATATAGAAAAATACCTCCTGCAAACGATTCAATGCCATAACTGTTGTAGATTTGGTCACATCAAAACCCAGTGCAGGTCGAAACCTAGATGTTATAAATGCAGTCAAATGCATACTGGCGACAGTTGTGAAGTTTCATTGGATTCTGTGTCTTGTCTTCTTTGCTCAGGCGCGCATATGGCTACTGATAAAAAGTGTCCAGAGCAATCTAGACAGCACACTATTAAATTGTTAATGTCAGAACATAATATCTCGTATTATGATGCATCAATACAAGTACCCTCTGTACGAAGATCATATGCAGATGTTGCATCTGCAATGTTTGCTCCTTCCCCCCACATCCCTATCAACCATATTACTCCGCATCCCCCTGCCATTAATAGATCCTATAGAAAAACTGTTATATCTACTCCTAGGGCAAGAACACCCGCTCCAATAGGTTTTGACAAAAGATTTCATCAGTCCCTCGTAGAAACCCCTGGTTCGTCTATTCCGAATGGGTGTGCTTTACAAAATCAGTCAAACTCAACTGACCAGACTTCTAGTGAAGAAATAATTAATCTGATATTGACTCTAGTGAAAGTTTTATCACAATCAAAACAAAATTTACCGAACATCGTTGCTAATAAAATTTCTGAAATAATCAACATAATACTCGACAAAAATGGCGCAAACTCTTTTTCTCCAATGGAATTGTAGAAGCATCAAAAATAAAAAACATGAATTAATTCATTTGATTGAAAAGTACAATGTCGCCATTGCTGCTGTCATGGAAACATGGCTATATCCTCACTCTGTATTTAGAGTGCCTGGATATGCATGTTAGCGAGCTGACGGAGGCGATGGACATGATGGTTGTGCTTTATTAATCAAGGAATCAGTCACATTCTCCCAGATATCCCTTCCACAAAATTCTCTTGATTTTGATGTTATTGCTGTTAGAGCAATGAACATTTCATTTCTCTCTGTTTATGTCCCTCATCCTCATTCTAATATCATACCTGCATTGTCCTCTATACTATCTCTGTTACCTTCACCTATTATTATATTAGGTGACTTTAATTGCCACCACATCTCCTGGGGGTGTTATTACAATGACTCCTTCTCTAACCACCTAATTAGTATATTTGACGACATAGATGTATGTGTCATTAATGATGGATCACCCACTCGCCAAGTACATCCTAGTCAAAATCCAAAATCTGCAGTGGATCTTACACTCTGTTCCCCATCGCTATCGTCTTTACTATGTTGGAGAATTTTACCACACACCTATGTTAGTGATCATTTTCCAATTCTAATTAGCATGCCTAACCAAGTTGCCCCCACTCATCAACCACTAATTAAATATAAGCTAAAAGATGTTGATTGGGCAGCTTTTTCTGAATCAGTCGATGCCAAAATTCAAAATTATAATTTGCAGGATATCCATGACTTTACTGACTTTTATAACATATTTATAGAAATTCTTACAACTTCTGCAAACACTCACTTTCCGATAAAACGAGCTACACAAAAACTTTCTTCTCCTCCATGGTGGGACAGTGAGTGTACTGATATTATAAAAAAGCGCAAAGATGCAGAGGTAATTTATAATAATAATATGACTACACTAAACTATTTAAATTTTAAACAAATATCAGCTCAGGCTAGAAGGCTATTTTCTAAAAAGAAAAAGAGGGGATGGATCCAATTTTGCGAGAGTTTATCTCCTAGAACACCTTCCACAATCGTTTGGGGCAAGATAAAAAAATATAGAGGATCTCGTATCGCGGATTCTATAACATCTAACGATTCGTCACCTTGGTTAGAAGAGTTTGTTAATACACTGGCTCCTCCTTTTGTTCCTGAAAAGGACTTCTTTGTAACGAGTACGCTACCTACCCCGTCTCATAGATTTGATGAACCATTTTCAGTAACAGAGCTACAAACGGTATTACAAGGACTTAGCGATTCAACCCCAGGGGAAGATGGGATTCCATATTCCTTCCTGAAAAATTTAAGTTTGTCTGGTAAAATTGTTTTTCTCAGAATTTTAAATAATATATTTATTTCTGGTGTAATCCCCGAAATGTGGAAATCTCAGATAATCATCCCCATATTAAAACCTGGGAAAAATCCTCAAGAAGCTTCTTCGTACCGCCCGATTGCCCTTTCGTCAACTTTGTGTAAAACTCTTGAGCACATGATAAAAAATAGATTGGAGTGGTTTATTGAAAATAATCAAATATTAGGTAAGTCACAGTATGGTTTCCGCAGAGGTAAAGGTGTCATGGACAGTCTTTGTATCATTTCAAGTGACATTAATTTGGCCTTCTCAAATGGAGAGCATCTTGCGGGAGTCTTTTTAGACATTTCATCCGCTTACGATAGTGTGCTTCTTCCAATACTCAGGCAGAAAATGCTTCATCTGAGTATTCCTGTGAGGATAATACACTGTGTTCTAAATCTGCTGTCGCTAAGATTTATAAAAATCCGGTTAAATGGACATTTACTCCAACCTAGAACTGTCTGGAAAGGACTCCCGCAAGGATCAGTTCTCAGCCCCCTGCTTTATAACATCTATACTTGTGATCTTGAACTTACAGTGTCCCCTTTATGCAAAATTTTACAGTACGCGGATGACCTAGTTCTTTACGTAGCTTGTAAAAACTTCGTTGAAACCACATCAAGATTGAATTCTGCTTTATCTCAATAACTGGTTAACGGATCATGGTCTCTCTCTATCAATTAACAAAAGTAAGGCAATCATTTTCACTCGACGAAGAAATTTACCAATTGTTACTGTACATTGCAATGATGAGCCCATATCTATGGTTAATGAAGTAAAATTTTTAGGTGTTGTCCTTGATCAACGCATGACTGGTGCTGTACATTTTAATTATATCGCCCAAAAATGTGATAAAGGAGTTAATGTTCTTAGGTCACTCTCTGGTGCTTGGTGGGGTTCTCACCCTTACTGTCAAAAATTATTATATAATGCCCTAATCCGCAGCCATTTTGACTATGGTTCATTCATCTTCGAGCCATGTAATAAAGATGGGCTAGAAAAACTTAATTTGATACAGACTAAATGCTTGCGTATTATTATGGGAGCCATGAAATCGTCACCCAAAAACGCACTTCAAGTTGAATGCGTCGAACCACCCTTAGACTTACGCCGTCAATTTCTTGCTGATAGATTTATTTTTAGATCTCTTCAACTAAACTCTCATCCTTTGTTTCCCCTTTTAGAATCCCTGTCCGATAAAATTACAATCGAAAGATATTGGGCTCACAAGATTCCCCCTAGAATTGTAACTAGTTACAAAAAGTACAAAGCGCTACGATATCCATTGCATCAAACTATGATTCACCCATTATTTGAGCATAATTTTGATGCTCTTATTTTTAAACCGAGGGTGATCTTGGATTTTGGTATTAACAAAAATGAAGTAGCTGCTAATTCGAAATTTCAACAAATATTATATGAGCATTGGCAAGAGTGGCTTCCCGTATATACAGATGCCTCAAAGTTAGACTTAAGCAGTGATTTAGGCGCTGCCGTTTGGTTGCCAAAATATAACGTAGTGCTAAGTTTTAAGTGTCCTCCACAAACTAGTCTTCACAGGTGAAGCTATCGCCATACTAGAGGCTGTTTCATATATTGAATCTCACCACCTCAATAAAGTCATGATATTTTCGGATTCTAAAAGTTGTTTAGAATCCTTAATAGGTAATATTTTTAAAAATAAGTATGAGAACTTCTCAATAATTTTGCAAATTAAAGAAATTCTCCTATCTTGTTTTAATCAAGGATTAGAGATAGTTCTGATTTGGATTCCTGGTCATTGCGGTATTGCAGGTAACGAAGGTGTTGATGCATGGGCCAAGGACGCTGCAAGGTTTGGTTGTTTGAATCACCTTTCTATTCATGCCAGAGATTTAATTCCATTAGCAAAAAGACATCTTTTTGAATCATGGAATAAACAAAGGTCTACTGACCTCCGCAAAGCGAAATATTATAGATCGGTACAACCAAAAATTCCAAAAAAGCCTTGGTTTTTTCACTATAGGCGAGCCAATAAACAAGTCACATCTACCATTTGTCGTCTACGCTTGGGGCATGTTTGTACTCCTGTACATTTGGCAAAACTCAGAGTACGAGATCATTCAATTTGTGAATGTGGTCTAGATGAAGGAACTACAGATCACATATTTTTCAATTGTCGCAAACATCCAATATCTCTATATGATATTTTACCAATTAAAGTCCCTCGTCCTATAAACTTCCAATCTCTTCTGACTAATTTTGAGCCTCTCATTATAACCTTGTTGTGTAAATATATAAAAAGTCATAATATTAAATTATAAGTACCATATTTATATTACAAAATAATTTAACCTTTTTATATCTTCTCTGATACTATATATGTTAATTTGGGAAATTATATATTGCTTTTGTTCGTTTTGTCAAACATGTTAGTCTATGGCTTCTTTAAATGTTTTTATTTATTAATTGTATATATGTGATTTGGTCTCTGGTTGTAATATATATATATATATATATATATATATATATATATATATATATATATATATACTAACATATTAATGATAATGATATGGGTGGAATAGTCCGGAATAGGAGCTGATCACCCGTCCTGCACCGACAGGCGTCCCCGAAATTAGATAGATAGAACATATTAATGATAGATTTTAGTCTATGTTAGATGTATCTAACCTATGTATCTAACATATGTTTGTGTTTGTCATGCAGGTTAAACAATTTCACCGAACAATCTCTACAAAAAGTTTCTATCAAAAGATATTTTAACTCATTCATGTTGTTTTTTCCACTACGCTGACATTGGCAGAATTACTGCTAACATCAAAAGCAGTAAAAGTGCCATTAATCAATAAGAAGAAGAACCCACTATAGCATTTTTTGTCATTTACTTTTTATGAAAAATAATGCCATATGTTTGAAGTAATTTTTATACAATACAGCATTAATCCTTATCCAATTAAGTACCTTAAATAAATAGTTGATTTAATATAGATCAATATGGTCGTTTACAGCATGTAATTTAAGTGAACATTTTCGGAAATATTACAGATTTAAAATGCCGTGAGGACGCCGCGCTTCGCCCTATAATACTTCGACTTTAGCAGCTATGTCCCTCTTTCAAGAGTTTGTTTAAAGACATTCTGTAATTAATTGTAAAAATAAAATTCAAATGGAAAATGAAAAAGTAAATAAGTAAGAATGTACTATATGAATTTAGAAATTCCAAAGATAGCAGGAAATCTTGGTATAGGGAAAGGATAGGATGAACAATAATATTAACCAATAATGTTTTAAACAATGAAACCAAATTATAATCCGTTCTAGTGTGCTAGAGCCCCCTTATCCACGGATTTGAGAAAAAATCCATTGGGTCCTAGTTAAGAAGTTTCAAACTTCATAATGTTTGTCAATTATACTAATATGAATACTATTTTGAAGACACAACCTTCTCTTGAGTTTCTAGCATTGAAGCGGACTTTTACAGCCTTATTCCAAAATTCCGAATGGTTCTGGCGGCAAAATAACTTGTTAGTGAATAAAAGCATTCGCGCTGTGAAAATGTTATTACTAATGTCAATAAATGAGGCTAAATAATTATGATTCGATTGAAGCTCTTCATATATGTTCATCTGCATCATCGGGCTCGTGGACACTTCCCGGCGGAAGAGTTCGCAGCATATTTAACCTGTAATAAATAAGTAATTCTTAAATAATGTATAGATAGAACATTAGTTTGCAAAGGTAGTCTTACAGACAATCTTGGCATTGATATCCCCTGAGTAGAATAGACCACCCTCATTTCTTACCTAGGTGTCGCGAAAACCGATTAAGGTAAGTACGTCGGGCAGGCGGCCGGTCGTAAGATACCAAATCATGTAATAACATGTTTAAAACATGTTGTGCCTACCCCATTTAGAGTAGGATAAGGGTAGGAGAATGGTGCATTGACAAATAACAGAGATTTTAAATTTTAAAAATATATTTTTAGCTTCTACTGGTCTTAAATAGTGTCTGGAAAATATTTTTTACGTGTCTATAACTTTGTCTACAGTTATATTAATTTACGTATAGAATAGAGACTATAATTATAAATAATATTTTTTTTTAATAATAAAATATAAGGGGTATCTGTGACAATCTTTGTGTTATGTTAAATATCTTTGATTTTGTACTGTTAGCAGTACCAGGCTAAAAATATTATGCTTTCCAAATACTGAATTGTATGTGACAATTAAGAAGCATATGTAACAAAGTTCCAATGATCATCAATCATCATCAATCAATACATATAATAAAATCGTAGAGGTGTTAAAATCTGTACATTTGATATTTTTACGAAAAAATTAGTGTTGTCGTCTCAAAACACGCTTCTAAACATGAAACAATAGTTTTTAAAATTTTTGTCTGTTTCTCTGTTTGTCTGTTTGTCTGTATGTCTGTGCGTTTGTTCCCGCTAATCTCAGAAACCGCTAATCCGATTTGAACGCGGTTTTCACTAATATGTAGTAGAAAGCCTCACTTAACATATAGGGTATGTTTTATTTCAATCGGTCAACAAATAAAAAAGATATGTCAATTTTAAGTTGAAAGGTCGTATACTGCGATACTAATATTTGCATTTTTTCCCGTTTTTCGCCGTTCCTGAAGCGACTTTCATACTGGATTACATTTACTACCATATCTAAGAGTAGTACAAATATTTTTATGAGAACTAGGCCGGTCTGAAGCTAATTTTTTTTGAAGAAATTCATATTTTTTATTTTAGTTTTTTAGGCACTGTGCGGTTGTTCCGGCTAATCTCAGAAACCACTTATTCGATTTGAAAACTGTTTTCACTTATATGTAGCAGAATGCCTCACTCAACATGTAGGGTATAATTTATTTCAATCGGTCAGCAAATAAAAAAGATATGTCAATTTTAAGTTGAAAGGTCGAATACCATGATACTGGTACTTGAATTTCTTTCCGTTTCTCGCCGTTCCTGAAGCGATTAGGGACTGGATTACATATACTACCATATCTAAGAGTAGTACAAATATTTTTATAAGAACTAGGGCTGTCTGGAGCTGATTTTTTTTTGAAAAATTTCACATTTTTATTTGAGTTTTTTAGGCATAACAATAGTGTAACTTACACTTTTCGGTAGTCATTATACATGCACGGGCTACCAAAACTAAATGGTGAGTCACACTAACAGGTAGGATGCAAAAGTAAATATTTCGTCTTTCCAAGTTGTTTGAAACATTTTATTCATTGAAGGCATTTATTTGAATTTTAAATGAAAAAGTAATATTATATGAAGTAACGTACAATTAAAAAAAATATTTATTATTTATGTAAGTAAAGAGTGGGAGATAGTAACATATCTCCCATTCTGGGCAAAGCCTTCTCTCTCCCTTAAGAAGGCGACCTATCTACCATGCTACTCCAATGCGAATTGGCAGGTTCAACATATTCCAGAAAATGTATAGGGATATGTATCCGCCGTGTGGTATCCGGCAGAATAGAATAGTACCACCCTCTTTTCTTACCGAGGTGTCGTAAAAGGCGACTAAGGTAAGTCCACCCGCCGTGTGGAATCCGGCTGAGTAGAATAGACCACCCTCATGTCTTACCGAGGTGTCGTAAAAGGCGACTAAGGTAAGTTGACTCACCGTGTGGTATCCGGTTAAGTAGAATAGACCACCCTCTTTCTTATCGAGGTGTCGGAAAATACGACTAAGATAAGTTGACGACAGGCAGGCGGCCGGTCGTAAAATACGTAGCCAAATCATGTGACAACATGTTTATAACATGTTGTGCCACCTGACACCTAGGTGTCGTGACCACACGGCGGGTCGACTTACCTTAGTCGCCTTTTACGACCCCTCGGCAAGAATTGAGGGTGGTACTATTCTATTCAGCCGGATACCACACGGAGTTTTAGTAAATAACCCATATGACTAATATTAATTATACATTTTGATAACTCAGTTAAATTTATCCAGTAAACAGAATCCAAAATATATAAAAACTTTCTTTAAGTAACTATCTACGTAAGCCAAACAACTTGATATAGAACCTTTTTCAAATTACAGATTCAACTTGACTTTGACAAAAACAAAAATCGCAATTAAAAAAACTTTGATAGACTGATAATACTGAGGTTTTTCAATGTCATTCAATTCCTGTTGAATTAACAGGATTTGTACAGCCTAAATGTTACCCGTGTGGATAAGGAAGAATTGTGAAAATTTTTATTGATAGTGGTTTATCGGATTCGCCGTGAAAACGTAACATACAGACACACACACATACTCATTTATAATATTAGTAACGATTAGGGGAGTATATAGGACTGGCGCTTTCATAATATGAAGTGTAAAATTTTTTAATAACGTTTCGGTCATATATGACCATGGCTTTATTAAATCAGGCGTCATTTAAATTAACCCCAAGAATGATGGAGATATTTGCAGGGTTGACAGAGGGTACTTTTTATTCCGGGACTGAGGTCCCCGCGCACGAAGTCGCGGGCAAAAGCTAGTCACTAATATGTCTTTTAAGCTATTCTTATATCACACACTTTTTTGCATCACTATAATAGAGGAAAAATTGTACCAAACATTTTTTGTTATATCTCAAACGGATTAGGCAGTTAGCCCATTAGACATATAAGCTTCAGTTTTAATTGAAAGTGAAATGGACAGACTGACATACTTTACATCAAATATTTACTTGCCTTCATCTAGTCAAATCAATTGACCTAATCATGTGCTTCATCCCATAAAGCATCAACAGCATATAGCCCTTAGACGTCATCCCAATTAGTACTCTCTTTGGCAATGACCAGGTTCATCTGAAAATTATTGCAAAAACATTTTAATAAATATGGAACAAGCTGTGATAGCTCAGCGGTGAGGCCGTGCGACTCTGTAAAGACGATCATGGGTTTATACCCCGCGCAGGCACATGTCTAATTGACAATTGCAATTTATGACACGCTTTTCGGTGAAGGAAAATATGGTAAGGAAATCCGCATACTTCTAGCGAATTCTAGGGATATGCGTAACCTACCAATCCGCATTGGAGCAACGCGATGGTAGGTCTTTGCTACAATACTTCTCTCCAAAAAACGGATAGAGGAAGCTTATGGTTCCCACTGCTGGGGTGGATAACAGGCCGTTACTTTAAACATACACATGCCAATTTTTGTGTTTACAAACAAAAATGATTTATATTTGAAACATTTTAACTCACTTGAAGAATATCAGCCATTGTATCAGATATTAATGAATTCATTGCAACAACAGTAGCAGTGCCTTGACCAGACACAGTTACTCAGACAAAAAATCCAGTTGAAATGTGCATAACTAAATGGGATAGTATGTTAAAGTATCTTGAACAAATAACTTTCTGTTAAATAATTAAAGTATGTCTATAATCCATATTGTCTGTTGCAGAAAGAATAAAAACTATTCAGAAATAACCACTTCAAACATAGAATATAACTGAAATTGGGTATGACATATGATATATAACACTTCAATAAAGCATACACAATAAATATTACTATAGAAGTAAAAGTTTTATTTTTATTATTTTAATTTTATTTTTAGTTATATTTTAAAATTAAAAAATAAAACTTCCCAATATTATTACAGTTCAATAAAAACACAATTGTCGTGCTTTTTTTAATTAACTGTGAATGGAACGCACCCGCAGCACTTCATAGGGAATGTTTGAACGAAACTCATTCATGTATTTACGGGGCTTAGTTAGTTAGTAACTCTAACTCCGTGTCATCCAGCGAAAAGTAATAAAAAATAATCATGGAAAAATAAATTATGATTGAAAATAGATGTGTACTATTTTTTTTCCTGAATTTCCTAAAAGTACTATATTTTTTTGATTTAAAAAGAAAAATACTATTTTTCTTCAAAAAAAAGGTGGCAACCCTGATCGCGCTCTTTTTGATTAAATAGGGGCAACACTGTGCCGTTATTGTTTCCGGTGGGGGGTCTTCCTATTGATAAAACGTTTCAGTGACATTCAGTCCTTGTTCGTCTTTCAAGAGAAGTGCATCTCGGAACGGGAATTTTAGCATTCCTATTATATCGTGTTCTTGTATATAGTGTGCGTTGACATCAGAAGTGTAAAAGTTTACTCGCATCGTGCCCGTTGTTCGTGCATCCTGATTTACGGCAATTTTGGCTTTTTAAACTTACTCTTGTCTAATTTTAATTAAAAATCATTTGTTGGTTTGTATATTTTTGCGTAAGTAAAAAGTGATTACAGTTATATATTACGTATATCGAACGTTTCTGGTGAGTCAGTACGTTTCAATTTTCTTCGTATTAAATAGTGCAAAAGTAAAGTTTATTTGTTATTAAGTTTTGGATAACTACTCACATTTTATCCGAGAATATTTTTTGAAATTCAAACATTTGAGTTGTTGAGTTTGTGATAGTGAATGTATATAGTGCTTGTGTATGGTGGAGGTTTGTGCATGTGTTTTTTACGAATCCTGCATGTATCAGGTATGATGACCGATTGTCCACTGTACATTTAGCATTATATATATTTTCTATTTTACTTCATTGCCGATTATAGCAAAATAATTTTATTATTACTTTTGCATAATTACTCTGTTTTAATCATAGCTTAGATAAATATAAACATTGTAATCTTTAAAAATTAATGACTAGCAGCGTCTGACTGCCCTCCTGTAAGAGCTGCAGGGCTTTTTCTTCTCATTTAACAGTATGGTTGAGGTGGACACTGCAGTGTTCTTTCTTCACATACTGTGTAGGCGTTTTGTTGGTAATGTTCGTTTACTGTATCGTCGAACATTAGCTTCAAAAGCGCGCTACTTCGTTAGACGTTTTATTAATGGGCTAGCCATTATAGAGGTGTCGTACTGATTTCTGAAATTGCGCAGTTTTGGTAATTCGTACGTCATTAACTTTTACATTTTTTTTGTAATGGTTATGTTTTGCGGTTGGCAAAGAGCCGGTATTTGGCACCTGCAATACATGTAAAACCTGAATTCTTTTCCCAGTCGCTTTTGGCTACTGATGTTTGAGTGCACGCTTACATCTGTGGCTGAAATTACGGGAATCTAACTTAGCTTCATAAATTCAGACTTCACATGAGTATTAGTTACCTCAAATGCATTTTCTCAAATTACAGAGGTCGAAAGATGCGTACGACGTCTTCGGTCCTGTTCCTGGTGGTTGACGCTACTGTTCGGCCTGGCGCTGTTCGAGCGCTCGAGGCGACGGCGGAGCGACAGCAGCTGCGGCATAGCCGGACGGGCCGGCCTGGGGTGAGGGGCGGCGGCACGTCTCCATTGGCGGCAGCGAGGCCAGACCAGCGTAGCTCGTAGAGTCACGAGGCCAGCTGTCGGACTCCCGCGTCGCACTAGCAGCGTCTGAATTCCCTCCTATAAAAGCTGCAGGGCTTTTTCTTCTCATTTAACAGTATGGTTGAGGTGGACACTGCAGTGTTCTTTCTTCCCATACTGTGTAGGCGTTTTGTTGGTAATGTTCGTTTTCTGTATCGTCGAACATTAGCTTCGAAAGCGCGCTTCTTTGTTCGACGTTTTATTAACGGGCTAGCCATTATAAAGGTGTCGTACTGATTTCTGAAATTGCGCAGTTTTGGTAATTCGTACGTCATTAACTTTTACATTTTTTTTATAATGGTGATTGAATGGTTTTGCGGTTGGCAAAGAGCCAGTATTTGGCACCTGCAATACATGTAAAACCTTAATTCTTTTCCCAGTCGCTTTTGGCTACTGATGTTTGAGTGCACGCTTACATCTGTAGCTCAAATAACGGGAATCTAACTTAGCTTCATAAATTCAGACTTCACTTGAGTATTAGTTACCTCAAATGCATTTTCTCAAATTACAGAGGTCGAAAGATGCGTACGACGTCTTCGGTCCTGTTCCTGGTGGTTGACGCTACTGTTCGGCCTGGCGCTGTTCGAGCGCTCGAGGCGACGGCGGAGCGACAGCAGCTGCGGCATAGCCGGACGGGCCGGCCTGGGGTGAGGGGCGGCGGCACGTCTCCATTGGCGGCAGCGAGGCCAGACCAGCGTAGCTCGTGGAGTCACGAGGCCAGCTGTCGGACTCCGGGGCGCACTAGCAGCGTCTGACTGCCCTCCTGTAAAAGCTGCAGGGCTTTTTCTTCTCATTTAACAGTATGGTTGAGGTGGACACTGCAATGTTCTTTCTTCCCATACTGTGTAGGCGTTTTGTTGGTAATGTTCGTTTTCTGTATCGTCGAACATTAGCTTCAAAAGCGCGCTACTTTGTTCGACGTTTTATTAACGGGCTAGCCATTATAAAGGTGTCGTACTGATTTCTGAAATTGCGCAGTTTTGGTAATTCGTACGTCATTAACTTTTACATTTTTTTGTAATGGTTATGTTTTGCGGTTGGCAAAGAGCCGGTATTTGGCACCTGCAATACATGTAAAACCTTAATTCTTTTCCCAGTCGCTTTTGGCTACTGATGTTTGAGTGCACGCTTACATCTGTGGCTGAAATTACGGGAATCTAACTTAGATTCATAAATTCAGACTTCACTTCTATATGAATAGTTGTTCTATAATATAAAAAAATGTTGTCTGTGTCATTATGCATTGATTTGTTAAGAAAGAGTAAATGGGTTCACTTTTAGAAAAATTGCTTTTTATTATTGCATAAGTATGAAGGAGAAATATTGTTTGTTATTTAATTTCTGTTAGATATAATAAACAGTTGCACATTTTAAGTGATTTATAAATTACATAAATATTTACTTTCAGTTTTATAGAACAGTCTTTTAATATTGCTGTTATTCTTTCATTCATTACACATACTATTATATCTTTTATTAGCACTGTAAATGTAAAGATATCTCAAATCATAACTATAAATAACATCATGTGACAATATAAAAAACAAAATAAAAAAATACTCTTAATCATCTTGGATCTGAGGATTCTTGAATCAGCAATTAATCAATCAATCGTTTAATCAATCGTAAATTTAAATTTTGGTTTGCTTTTTAATTAAAAATCAACAATAGTGTTATATTAAGCAATATACCCTATATTGCTTAATACAGAATAAACTTGCTCTCTTTTGCTATTTACTCCCTTTTCATCCAAATCTCATTATAAAAAATTTGACAATCATTTTTAAAGTTCTAATATAATACAATAAAGTATACAACTTCAATTGAAAATACTTCTAAAAAAAAATATTAAGTAGACCATTTAAGTTATGTCCAAATTATTCATAACTAAGATAGATACACGCTTATGATCAATTAGAACAACTTCTAAAAAACTTTAACTTTAATGTTCCATTATTAATCATTTATTGCACTACAAGACACTAGAAGCTATATAAAATCGCAAGACATATCCTTAATATAATAATGAATATAGCTAATTCATCAATCGAAATTAATGTACATATCATAATTCATAATTTTTATATAACGATAACTTAGTCAAATAGGAAATAAAAATTATACTGCATGTTAAAGGTTTTAGGTTATCCATGCAAGGTTAGGTAATTATATTTAGAATGTGAGAATGTAAATTTTAAGAAAGCTCTTACTATTATTGAGATGCACAAAATTCATTAAAATCAACACTTACATTTATATAATGATTAAGTAAATCCTCTTCTTATTGTTTTATGACTGCACGTTTCTTCGTTGTTATATTTCTCATTTTAAGAAATATCTCAACAGCTACTGGTGAAATAAGACTTTATACATTTAATTTGCTTCTAGTGATATTTGTTTCAAGAATTTTGCTAACTAAATTAAAACAAAATTATAAATATTAGTAAAAATTAAAGTACTAGAACTTTAAAAGGGGAAATTTAAAAATTTAATACACCGCCCATTCATTGATAAAATCAACTTGTTGTCTTGTTATATGATTGACAGACGACAGTCAAAATGAGAATGAGTGCGTAAAAATATGTATGTAGGAGTGGAGCGAGATGCAGCTGAGACTATTTTCATACGATTCATTCATAAATACATACATGTGCAAGAGGGATGCGAGATAGCATGTGTTGGCGCCTGTAGTAAAAACGCCCTGATTACTACTCCATATGTGAGAAAGAGTCAGAGCTGAGACTAAATCCGTTTTTATGAATGAAACGGGTGAGAGGCAGACAGTTTTTAATGAATTCAAATTCAAATATTCTTTATTCAAATAAACTTGTAAACAAGTGCTATTGAATGAGAATGTAAGTAGCTATAGTGCTACTCTGCACCCCCCCCATACCACCGAAAATAGGCTCGCTCTAATTTATGAATCTCAGGCATCTATTTTATAGTTAGTAATCTATGCTTGAAGACAACTAATGACAGCTTATCAACCCCAACTTCACTGTCATTTGATATCATTTGACATTCAAAATAATCGATTTTTAATAATCGATTATTTTTTTCATCAAAAATCGTTTTCTTAAATCGATTATTTTAGGTATCCTCTTTTTCTTTTTTACACTTTTTTCACGCGACAACAGTCCACGCAAACGAAGTTGAGGGTAAAAGCTAGTACTAAATGAAAATAGGAATGAATGCTGTATCCTCTGACCTCCAGTAATAAACACAGAAATCGGTAAATGACGTTAAGAATTTCATTGGTAAATTGAACACTTGAAGTAAATAGGGCACTAAGTACCTAAAAATTAAAATTCGAACTAAGTATGCAATTTGGTTCTAAAAGGCTTTCAGAACCAAAGTGTTTAATTTTTCTAAGGAGAGAAATATTTCAAATTCTTAATAATAAAGCGAAGTGTCGCCAAGTTGACTTAATTTTTTTTTATACGGAATGGAATATTAGAAGCTGAGTTGCAGTGGTACTTGGCTGGGTTTATCAAGTATAATACAATTTAAATTTTATTTGTCTTTTGTTTGGCCAAGATTTTTGTAAATTGTAATGCATCAACCACGGAACAAGCCTTTCAAATGAGTTTGCAATTTATTTTTAGAGTAATTATTGTAATTTACTTTATGTTCTTATAAGCTGAAAAATTTGATAAAATCATGTATGTAATGTGAAACGCAAAGCAATAACATGGCTACATAGATCTTATCTGACAATGGATACTGCTTCTAGTTCTAGTAACTTCTGTTACTATATAACAGTCAGTTTTGACGCTCATTTATATTGTCTTGATAGGTGACTAGTTGGCTATCAGTAACTAGCCGTGACAGTATGTTTCATGATTATTTCGTTCATTTTTTCTTAATAAAAACAAATACCAGTATTGAATAAACATTATATTTCAATGGCAACTTTATGATATACATTAATAGATGCAAAATATATTAAGGCACAGCCAAGCAGTGTTGTTTCACAAACTTATTTGTGAACACGGATTTAACATTGATTAACATTAAGCAAAAATATAAAAAAAAATATGCTTAAAAATAAATATTTTATATCTTATTTGTTAAAATGCGAGGCCTCCATAGATTCGAATACATCAAGCTGCACGTTTATTCTGAAAAAATCAAAACATTATCGTCAATATTTTTAGTAGTGTAAATGTTTAAATTGTGTGAATATATGTGAAAACAGCAAAAATTCTGTTGATTATCAAAACTATAAATAATTGTAGTATCTTCATGTCGTATAAATTCACTTCCCATCTACTAGGGCAATTTTACACTATTGAATTAATCATAATACGAGAATGTCTGAACAATGCAGAGTAGAAAATTCTTTTAATATTCTTATTTTAATATTCTTCTTGTGTACTTTTTTGTTTTCGTATAATGGAATATCTCGAAAAATAAGGTTGAATTGTATAAAAGATTGTAGAAAGATATTAAGATTAAAAATATGTGCTGGCATTTAAGAAAAATAAAATATTGTCAATGGTGTAAAAATAGACATATTTAAAATCGGAATGAAAATTTGTTAAGAGGAACCTTAAGTCTGTGGATAAATTTAAACGGATTAACATGGAATAGGTATTATTTTATTACACGTTGTTTTATTTATTTTATTACTTGTTTTATTTATTATTTATTATTTTATTACTTGTTTTACTTATTTTATTACTTGTTTTCTGTTAAGGAAGTTTTAACATCAAATTAAGATTATGCGGACTCACTTCTGGAAGGCAGTTTGCATGTCGTTGACCTTAGTGGGGTGACAGACGACGGCCATCTTGCCCGCCTCGGCGTCGAACAGCCGCGAGAGCCAGCGCTTGGCCGCCGCGTGCACCTCCGCCTCGCTCGTCGCCGCGATCGCGCACACCAGGTCCCTGCACGGAATAGACGAAGCTGACTTAAATCAACTTCTTATTTCTTAATAAATACAGTAAAATAATAGTGGATATAAATATATAACACATTCATAAATATTTATATAATTTCGTATATCGTCAAGGATCAAAATGATTACTTAAGCTGCAATTGGTTTTGATTGTTGCTCTTACTGAGAAGAACCAGTAAGAGATTCGGTGGTCAATCTTTTAAACATTTTCAATTTTATATTGTTAAACCGTAGTCATAGCGAAGCAGAAAGGATTTTTAAATGCAAGCATTTTTATCATCTAAATAATCGATTGTAATACGCTTCACATATAAGCATATCACACGTAATTTAAACCTATCTGCAAAATAATGAATGAATTATTGAAGAAGCGGATACCGAGACCAACGAATGACTTGCTAACACTGCTAAGTCGCAACACAGGAATCACAAGCTTTTTGTGACCTCTCGTATGTCTATGATATACATCAAATTTCGTCGTATATTATACTAGCGGCCTGCCCCTGCTTCGCACGGGTATAAAATATATATCCCATGTCAGTCAGTGTAAAAAAAATATGATTAAAATCGATCCAGTAGTTTTGATTTATTCATTACTGCCCGTGGCCCGCAAGCATTAAATTAAGAGAAAAACAATTTCCTTTCCCTATACCAAGAAGATTCCTATATTTCCTGCTATATTTGGAGTATCTAAATTCATGTAGTACATTTTTACTTATTTACTTTTACATTTTCCCTATGTATTTTATTTTTACAATTAATTACAGAATGTCTTTATATACAACATTCACAGTTTCCTTGTCGTTAAACAAACTCCTGAAAGAGCGACATATAGCTGCAAGATTCGAAGTGCTCTAGGGCGAAGCGCGGCGTTCTCACGGCATTTTAAATCTGTGATATCTCCGAAAATGTTCATTTAAATTAAGTGCTGTAAAAGGCCATATTGATCTATATTAAATCAACAATGTATTTAATTGGATAAGGATTAATGCTGTATTGTATAAAAATTGCTTCAAAAATAAGGCATTATTTTTCGTAAAAAGTAAATGACAAAAAATGCTATTGTGGCTAGATTCGAAGTGTTAAATCAACAATTTATTTAAGGTACTTAATTGGATAAGCATTAATGCTTTATTGTATAAAAATTGCTTCAAAAATAAGGTATTATTTTTCGTAAAAAGTAAATTACAAAAAATGCTATAGTGGCTAGATTCGAAGTGTTATAGAGCGAAGCGCGACGGCGTCACGGCATTTTAAATCTGTAATATCTCCGAAAATGTTCACTTAAATTACATGCTGTAAACCGCCATATTGATCTATATTAAATCAACTATTTATTTAAGGTACTTAATTGGATAAGGATTAATGCTGTATTCTATAAAAATTGCTTCAAAAATATGGCATAATTTTTCTTAAAAAGTAAATGACAAAAAATGCTATAGTGGGTTATCCATAAGAGATAGACATATACCATCGCGGACTTTTCTGTAGACCTTTTCAAGATGAACAAATACTTAGTACATTATTTTGATAAATCTCGTAGGGTTTAGCCTGCGTTTGCAATGTAAGCGGAAAAAATGTAATTTTTTACAGAAACCTCAATAATTACAGTATTTCTCTACTCTGTATTGAATGTTATTATACATACAAACCTTACTCTTGAATCACTCTATCTATTAAAAAAACCGCATCAAAATCTGTTGCGTAGTTTGAAAGTTTTATGCATACATAGGGATATATGGACAAACAAAGAATGCGACTTTGTTTTATAATATGTAGTGATATATGGATGTATTACCGTATATTATGTATGTTATAAATAAATACTGAAAACACAAACAGTTTACCTATTGTAGGTCTCGCCCGCCCTGCGTACGTAGTTGAGTAAGGACTGCCGCACCACATCCGCAATGCATTTTTCGTACTCGACCACCTCGAACAGCGCGGTACTTTTGGCGGATGCGAATAAATCTTCATCGAATTTGCCGTTTGCCAGATAATCTTCCTGTAAGTTTTCATTTGTATTTAGTAAAAAGAAACAAACAATATCATTGTGTAGCAAAGATCTCTTATACACCTTTAACTTTTTTCCACCATCCTGATGGATGGCATCCCAGACAATTATTGGACATATCTTACCTCCCATGTCCCTTACGATTTTTTCCACACGCAAAATTAAGAATGTCTTACTAATTTGAGTTATAGAATATCACATTCTCCAGTGAAAATATGGATCACGCCTTAACTGTTTTTTTTTATTATACTCTTATTTTATAATATAACCGTTAAAAAGTAGAATATAGTTACTACTATTTTAGCAGAGGTTCACATTAAATAAGATAATGTTGAAAGATTTCTCTCAAGACAAAAAGCTTAAGAGATTAAGAGATTGATTTGATTTGGGTTTGATAACAGATTCCGTGGGGAACAAGGTTCCTGAGTTTAATAACTTGTTAGTATCTTAAATCTAAATTTAGATGGACAAATTTTAAGTTACCACAATCGACTTGGCCTTAATGTATGCCGATACGGCGCTGGTCGAGCGGTACAGTGAAAACACGAGGCGACCCTCGTTCTGCGAGGGACGGATTCCGTATCCGTACGCAAAGCCACCTCCCCGGATCAAGCGCCACATCGGCCCCTAAAATATATATAAAGAAAGAACATTAGTAAACAACTCTTAACACCTACTTCATGATCACACACAAAAACTAATTTTTATGATCAATTTTAATACATACAATATGCTGTATAAAATTATTTAAATATTAACGACCTTTTATTGTCTCACGCGGCGAGAGTCGCACGGCCTCACCTCTGGGCTATCACAGCTATTGCTACGCACTGTACTGACTCCTAACTTGAATTCAAATTCAAAATATTCTTTATTCAAATAAACTTGTAAACAAGTGATTTATAGAATTAGGCGTTACTTTGCGGAGATCCATAATACAAAAGTAATAATAAAATTATTTTGCTATAATCCGCGAAGAAGTAAAATAGAAAATATATATAATGCTAAATGTAAGTGGACAATCGGTTGTCATACCTGATACATGCAGGATTCGTAAAAACACATGCACAAACCTCCACCACCGCCACCACAATACACAAGCACTATATACGTTCACTATCACAAACTCAACAATCGTTTCGCCCCGCAACCGAAGCATCGTCAGGAGATAGACTCCACGACCAAAATCGCAAAGCGAAGCAATACCCAAATAAGTTTAGTTATATACTAATCGGTTCAACCCCACCCTTTATTTTATTTTACCTGCGAACAAGTGTAACAAGCTTGAACTAGAAACGAGCAGATAAATGTGGAGTCTATCTCCTGACGATGCTTCGGTTGCGGGGCGAAACGATTGTTGAGTTTGTGATAGTGAACGTATATAGTGCTTGTGTATTGTGGTGGCGGTGGTGGAGGTTTGTGCATGTTTTTTTACGAATCCTGCATGTATCAGGTATGATAACCGATTGTCCACTTATATTTAGCATTATATATATTTTCTATTTTACGTCTTCGCGGATTATAGCAAAATAATTTTATTATTACTTTTGTTGTAAACAAGTGCTTTTGAATCGTCAACTCTACTTTGGAAAGCTGTTTCTAACTAGAAGAGCTATCAAGTAATGCGGCGGTTGCTCTTATAAAAATATATCTTATATTATTACAAGTTACATTAGTCTGGAATGGAACTGAACACGCGATCCCTGGAGCAGAAGGCAGGGTGATTGCCACATGCACCAATGAGCCAGTAAAGATATTTACAATGACTTACCTCCAGCTGCGTGAAATAGTTGAGAGCGACTGTGAGGGGAGCCACATCGACCAGAGCATTTCCTAATGGACCTTCACTGAACTGCACCATGAAGGACGAGTCCAGTCCACCCACACCGACCACCATGCCCCCTCCCCAACCGCTCATCAGCTCAGCGTCCCAGTAAAGCTGTGGCCTGGGTATGAAAACGTGATATTTACTGACCGATGGTGCGCGCGCACCAGCAAATAAAATATCCGTTTTCTGATAATTTTATTAACAATTTTTTTTAAGGCATATCTATACTAATATAACTATAACGTCTGTCAGTTAAGTTTTTATAACCAATCTGTTGAAATAATATACTGATAATAATACATTAAAACAAAAACACCATAATAATTAATACAAACAAAAAGCTTATACACCTTGTACTTCTTTATTTATATAAAATAAAACATAACACTCTTTTTCTAACGCTTATTATTATTTCACGTCATATAATTTTCGTATCTTATGAAAAGAAAAATGTATGTATAAAGTATTGTATACAGATATTACAAGAGGTCGCTGTTATCGTGCGAATTACCAGTGTAGCTGATGGAAAGCGAACTCGCCGCGGCCTCCCTGTCATAGAGCGTCCTACGAACACACCCGAGTGCCAGTTTAATGCGCAATAACAAATGGAGGTTGCGATGGCAACGGAATAACAAGCCATCTTGTGTGATGTGACGTTTGCTTTGGGATATGGTTTAATTACGAGTGCGGTAATACGAGTTGAATTATAGTTCAGAGTTTAATTAATACTCACTTCTAGACCTTTAACAGTAGATATGTAGTTTTGTAGTCTACAAGTGAAACAATGTAGCTCTTCTATATGTTCTATATGTAAAGAAAAAAAAAAGAAAAGAAAAATAATTTTATTTGCAACGGCAACATAATTTTATTTATGTCTTCTATATGTTCATTTTAAATTATACAATCGTACTATTGCTTTAATATTAGAGAATTCTGCAAAGGAAAGGGTCCTTCTAGAAGTATTACTCACTCGCGAGGGGTTATCTCGTTCTCTTTGGCGAACCGCTTCCAAGGTTCCGTGCTCAGTTTGTTCCGCTCGAAGTCAGCGGCGAGATGCAGCCAAGCGTTCTCGGCCATGTTCCTGAAGGTAGCCGTCGCCTCAGCGATGGCGGCCTCGGCGGAGTCCCCGCCCGCGTTCAGCTGCTCGATGAGCTCCTTGAGGAACTTCTGCTGCCGCAGCACCGAGCTCCAGTGCACGTTGCTGTCTTTGCAGTACACGGAGTCGCGCAGGATGTCGTACACCATCTTATGGCCGTTTCTTCTAACCTATAGTAAAGTAGCGGCCTATTACTCTCCCACTGCTAATAGGCCTCTTCTCTCCGTTTTTGGAGAGAAGGATTGGAGCTAAGACATACCACGCTGCTCCAATGCGGATTGGTAGGTTACATATATACAGAATTATCTAGAGATATGCAGGTTTCCTCACGATGTTTTCCTTCAAAGAAGAGCGTATGATAAATTGCAATTGTCAATAAGGAAAAATATCGTTGTTACAATTTACTTTTCTATAAACAGATACTTACAGATATTTTTAAATTTAAAGATACAGATCCAGATATATATACAGAGATATTACTAACCTAGACTAAACTAGAGATATATTTTTAGATACAATACTTTCAGAATCTTAAGATTTAGTAGATATAAGCAAAAAAAGTTATTATTTAAACTATTGCTGTATTGTGTTTTTTTTTGTATCAACGAAATCATGCCGCGAATAGTGAGGTATCTTTAGGAATCTCAAAACCTCAAGTTTCATCAGTGGAATTCAATTTGAATAGGACAATGACGAGCCGTACTTTAAGTGAACAAATGCATACCTGAGCGACATCATTTAACAATCTCTGGGCAAACACCAACAGGCGTTCCTTGTTGAGCTCTGCTGAATACAATATTTCATATAAGAGGTTCACGACTGCTTCGTAGTCTGACGGTTCACACTGTAACAAGAACATGATACTATTAACTTAAGAGGCGGCAGACTTAAGTGGATAGGTCAGTGAAATTAAAAAAAAATTCTTGATAAACCCGTGGTGCAAACTAAGATTGATTGTGAAAAAAAGGTGCAGGGACCTGCTGGACCCAAGCGGCAAGGAAGGACCAAAGGAAAAAACCTATGTCCAACAGTGGACGTTTATTGCTTGATGGGAGAGAGAAACAAAACAAAATTATGTAATGAGTATCTCATTTATTAGTAGATTAGTTTGTCTCAATAGCCTGAAAATGCTCTTGTGTGATGTTGAATAAAACGTTACATTACAAGAGCACTCTAGAAGCTGGAGTATAGACACAGTGTTCCCTAGTTCCAGAAACCAGGCAATGCGATTCAGAGTTTTAAGCTGCTGAAAGTCTAACGTAAGCTCTGTTCTTAGGAGTGTGGTATCAAAAAATACTAACGCCTCTTTCATTAAATCCCTTACTTTTTAGTCTCTCTCCCTCACATTTATTCCTCTCTTTCACACACCTATACTTACATATAATTATTTTTGCCTACATCTATAGTAATATATAAAGCTGAAGAGTTTGTTATATTGATTGTTGGAACGCGCTCATCTCAGGAACTACTGAACAGATGTGAAAAATTCTTTGAGTCTAAGGTAGTCCATTAACCGAGGAAGGCTATAGGCTATATTATATCACGCTAAGATGAATAAGAGGGGAGCAGATATAAAAAATATGACGAAAACGGCAAAATTTAAAACCTTGCGTGCGCTAAGTAAAACGTGAAGGTTATTAAAAAATCATGTATTACAAAATTGTTCCCCTCTAAAGGTTCTAAATAAAAACCGCCTCTTAAGGTTAACCCATTTTAACTATTTTTATGGTTATTAAAATACTACATTACGGTGTTAATCTGTCTACGCAGGCGGAGCCGCTGGCGATTGCTAGTGTATGATAATATAGGTGTAGATTAAAATAAATACAATATACATTACCCTAGTTTCGATCTGTATAAAGTGACCAAATTTCCCCACGGCGAAGTTCCCACAGCCGTCGAGGCCGACGTTGTTGGAGAAGTTGACGGTGAGCTGCTCCGTGGCGGAGATCACCTCCTCGTGCGGCACGAGCGTGTCCCCGCGCCGCACCGGGCACTCGGCCAGCGCGTTCATGTGCATCGGCAGCCACTTGCGGGTGCTCTGGTCCGCTTTGGACGTGTCCAGGATTATGGTGATCTGGACCAATTGACATACACTGTTATTTTAAGTGCTGATCTCAAATCTCAGTATTTTAATTTTTTAATTTTCTTTTTTTTTTAACTTTACGATTATATAAAATTACTATAGTTAAATTATATCTCTCAGTTGTCGTAACTTAGTTTGAAAGTTGTTATTACCTTTAATTAAAATACTACTTTTTTTAAGTTGTTCAATGTATTAGAGTAATGTGAAGTGTGCATTTTGTTGGTGATCTATAAATAAATAAATAAATTATTTGGTATTGTACACATTTGTACATATATACAGTATAAGGCGACACCAGAACGAAGGTATTAAATATTGTATAGATATTGCATACTCAGCTAAGTAGATGTTGGTGTGGGTCTACATTGTGATATTTTAACACAAGTAGGGCACTGCTATAACTCGGAAATTAAATAAGTGATATAATAGAGACTTGCGCTACGTGAATGCACTACGGACCTGTTCTGTGATTGTAAGTACTGCCATAACAGACATAAAATGTTCCAAATGAGTCACCAAAAGTTTTCCTCAACACACAAATTACAAATTGTCTTCAATGCAGCGCAGGGCTATTCATTATACGTGGCGTTAAAGGGCAGTGGTATATTGGTTACTTACGTATATGAAGTTGGTGGCCAGGCTGTGCACCCTGGCGTACAGCGGCAGCTCGGTCAGGTCGAAGTGCGGGCACGGCTCGCCGCCCGACCACCACGAGCGGATGGAGTGGCATTTTAGCTTATCGCAGGACGGCACCGGCACGGACGCCAGCGCGCCCGCCGGAGGAGGACGCTGCACAAGAATAGTAGATTATGATACTGTTGCATAATAAAGATTCTTATAACACGATTGCGTTTTAAAAAAACGAGCGAGAAAAACTTTTAGAAAAACAGGCGAGTTTTTTATAGTATAGATACACTACTTTATCTACTCTCGTACTATAATACGTAAAACAATATTAATAATTACCAAACTTTGTTTAAATATTGAAAAGATTTTTTAAATGTTAAATGTTAGCGCCAAGGCGCAAACATCGATTGCGCATGCGTGATGCGTCGCCGCGGACTCGTTCATTGAAACCTTTTTTATTAGGTTAGGGGTTCAACCTCCTTGGTCCAGCTGGAGGTTGTATAGGTGTATCGTTATGATTAAAAAGTTATATTATGATACAGGTGTCCATACAAGACCTGTATAGTAGTAAAACTTTTTAATTTTGTATTTTTGGCCTGTGTGTAATGTTTGTCATAAGAATTTTGGTTTCGTTTTATAATCTTTGTATGATAGTATCAGTGTAGATAAAAAAGATAATAAATAAAAAAAAAATGAACTTTTTCAACAACATACATTTCAGACGCCGTGTAGTGTCCGGCTGAATAGAATAGTACCACCCTCATTTCTTACCGAGGTGTCGTAAAAGGCGACTAAGGTAAGTCGACCCGCCGTGTGGTATCCGGCTGAGTAGAATAGACCAACCTCATTTCTTACCGAGGTGTCGTAAAAGGCGACTAAGGTAAGTTGACCCACCGTGTGGTATCCGGTTTAGTAGAATAGACCACCCTCTTTCTTACCGAGGTGTCGTAAAATACGCTTCCCACTTACAGTGGGATAAGGGCACGAAGATGATGATACATTTCAACAAAATCAATAGAGATTATTTAAAACATTGTTATATACATATATAACAATGTTTTAACGTATGCTGAGGAAAAGGTCGTAGACTCAGCTACGAAGCTGTTTTGAGTCTACGCCTTATGACTAAGACTGCTGCCAACAGAAATTGTCCAATTGTTAAGTTACATAATAAACAAGTTATATACTGCGTCACATGAGCTGCAATCGATAATAAATTAAAACTTTATAGTAGCCTTAACCTCAATCGCTGAACACGTATAATAGAAGGGGAATAGAAGGGGAAGGGGGAGGGGTGTTAAATAATAATTTAGAAATACCTGTATGTTAAATACATATATATATATATATATATACACACACACATATATATATATATATATATATATATATATATGTAGTATATAATATAAATATAAGAAGTTGATATAACTGCTACTGATTTCTTTTGAGGCAATAAATCGTTTAACTAACCTTAATATTGCCATATATATTCTTTTTTCTAGTAATTTTTTATCCTATATGGTACCCAGGTGTATCACCTTTAATTATACATAATTTCATCAATAGTGCTTTAGTAGAATAGCCTAGAATATATCAAATACATTACAGTATTCTTATACATACTAATATCATAAATGCGCAAAAGGCAAAAGGCGAAAATCTGTCTGTCTTACTGTTAGGCATTCTGGGCTAATCTACTAAAGCTACAGCTAGCTTAACATATAAGATATAAAAATTGCCCTCATTTATCCGAAACGAACAATATAGTAGTAGCGGCCTGTTACCATCCCACTGCTGAGAATAGACCTCGTCTCTCCGTTTTTGGAGAGAAGGTTTGGAGCTAAGACCTACCACGCTGCTCCAATGCGGATTGGTAAGTTACACATATCTCCAGAATTTTCTAGAGATATGCAGGTTTCCTCACGATGTTTTCCTTTACCGGAAAGCGTGTGATAAATTGCAATTATAATAATTGATATATAATTATTATAACTTTTATAGAATATTGGAATGCTTTTAATTTGTGGTAAAAGTAAATCTATACATTAATAAATTAAATTTAGAGAGTATCCACTCTTCTCTTTATCACTGTCTCACTCTTATTTATTTGATTCGATTTGCGTTACAGAAATATTACATAGTAGAATAAAAATTGAAGGCAATCGATATATTATATGGGAGTTACCTCATTGAAATCCATTGCATCTTCAAGGGCTTTTTTCTTTTCCGCCAATCCCTCTGCTCCTAATTGCGTTCTCTGCTCAAGTATTCTATTTTTCTCTTCTTCAGCGATTCTATAAGAAACAGGAAGAAGAATAATATTACATTTTTAAGAAGTCTTAGTTTTTTTTTTAATAAAATTGAATGATATTTCAAGTTCACTATTTAAATCAGCTCTTACGAATGGTTACATCGCCATTAATTGGCCATCAGAACTTGAAATAGAGAAGGACTGTAGGTCCTTGCTTACGAACTTTCTCAAGTTCTTTGGGTAAAACTTGCAATTGTGAGGGTAGATTGGAACAACTTTATATCGATGTTATCTATATTACTCCAAATAATGTTTAACACTGGACATTTAAAAGTTAAAATACATAAGTATTAATATTTGATAGAAGATCTAAACAAATGCAGTATGAATAAGGTTGATTGTATACTCCATCTTATGTCACATTGGCAAAGTAATTTATGCCAACATGGCACTCCTAAAAGTCATTAATGGAACATTCAATTGAAGGTTTATAATATAGTTAGTAAATTAAGTCTAAATTCAATTTAAAATGAATAAAAAATAAACGAATGCGTTTAGAAAATCACGCTGGGCACCTTGTGCACCAACAATTCTCACTACAAAATTCAATGACAGAAAGATTTTACCACCAGTTCGGAACACTAAACCATATGAGAAGAACTGGCAAGAAACTTAGTGGTCGCTCCCATTACAAATAGCAATTATTTGAGGTTACATTCTAATAACACGAAATACAAAAGAGGTCGCCCAAACACGTCTACCTTCTGGGAATGCTGCAAGCCAAAAGGTGTATGACGCCAGCTGTTGCCTTATATTGATTAGATAGATTAGAAATCTGGATTCCTAACAATATGATATGTGATAATAGGATGGAGACTCACTTCGCTTGCAACTCTAAGCTCGGGGAGCCGATGACAGTGACCAGATCGTCACTGAAGTACTTCTGCAGCAATTGAAGCCAATAGTCGGAGCTCTCCACTAACAGTTCTTGAAGAGCGTTTTGTGGGTTCATACGCGAGACAAACTGTAACATAAACATTTCCGTGTGCACTATTTCAATACAGTAGTAATACAAAAGTGATTATAAGATAATTTATCGAGGATTATAGCAAAATAATAGTATCATTACTTTTGTGTTATGGATCTCTACAAAGTAACGCCTGATTCCATAAAGTATTAATTAAGCGCTACGCCATAGTCACAAGGAACGCAAAGCTAAAATTAAAAATTAATTGAGTATAAAATGTGCTTATAAAATATCAGTAGTAGCTTGCCGAAATCTGTCCGTCTGATAAGCTTTTACGACCCAACCATTTAAGCAATTTTGATGATATTTGGTACTTTCATTCTGGCCTAAAATATAGGATTAAACAGTTCCTAATTTTGATATAATAGATGGTATTTTAACACTAATGTCAACGCGAACTACGCCATAGGTACATTTAATTTATTAGATGTTTAAAAGTGTATAGAAACACTGTTCATTTAGGATTACGCCTATTACAGACAGACATAAGACTTTTACAGACAACTTAGGGGAATGACTTTAAATTAATTATTCTGATTTGCAAGCATTATAATGGGCCTAAGTTTTACACCATGTCTGACAAGACAGCGAGTTATCAAGTCAAGAAGTGGGATTTAATATACCACTTCTTGACTTTTTTTTACTGTAATCATGTTTTTATCTCTTTCTTTTGTACTCACATCTTCCTCGCTTTGCGAATACAGCGAATCACCAATACACCTAAACGCAACCGCATGGTGTGGATCAGACTCCAAGCTGGCCATGGCCTCTCTCAGCTGCTTCCTCACGAGACGTTTCATCCGCACCATGTCGATGGCTTCCTCTCCATTTATTACGGTCTTCAAACAGTTGCGTGCTTCGTCGCGAGCTATTTCTAACTTGTCGACTGGCACATTATCGAGCTCAATTTTGATCAGAGGTGCAATATTTTCTGTTAGATTGTAGGACACCTAGAAATAAAGAGATTTAGTATTAACTATGCATTATACATTAATTGGAAGGGGTGTGGTAAATATAAATACTACGGTTTCTTATGACGTAAAATATGAACTTTAACTTCGCAAGCCGAAGAAACAATATATAAATACGATTTACGTTAACCGAAGTTTCTGAAAAAATACGGAAAGTCCGATGCTTTACTTTTACTTATTATAAATAAAGTATTTTCGATTTAAAAAATGAGACATTTTTTAAGAAATCTAATCTAGATCTTCGAAGAAAATTTACTTATTTCAATACAGTATGAGATGGTTGAACACTTTATATTCAACAACTAACAGAACAAAACAGACTTACTAAATATGGACCATACGACCTACAAACGTATAGGTCGTATGGTCCACATGTAAAAAATCAAACTTGGCTATTGAATGGAAGTTGTTTTCTTACCTACTGAGTATGCATATATATATAAACTTTGACAAGACCTATCTAGTTTGTTTGATGAACTATTATGTTTAGTCTTTTTCAATCAATATTTACAATATAGATTGGAACAATCAAAGAGTGAGTGATTATTAAAACGTTAAATTTTCTCTTAGGTCAGCTTTAAGTAAACTCATAATATAAAAAAAGTCGTAAAAACTTTATTGTCGTGCAATTAAGTTTGTTAGGAACACTCACGTCACCTGCTCAACCATGACTCACGTTCATCGATTCTGCGCTAGAGCAGTGACAGTCTTGTTATATAATTTGTTAACTTATATGTAAGTGTTCTGTAATAAAATTAAGAATCTTGACTTTCGTCACCTGCCAAAGCATTCTCACGTTCGACCAGGCTACGCTGCAGCGGCGCGGCAGTCTGGCTATATAGACGATATAAATCATATCTAGGTCTAATGGGGATAAAGTAATGGGGATAAAGTAATGGGAATAGAGTTAAGTCCCTCGCTTAATTAATAGACTACCGCGCGATCTTATTAACAAAATTACAACCAAGAATATTTCATTTAAATTGAAAGAATATTTCCTTAAAACGCTAAAATAACTAAACTCATATAATTTGATATAAGTATAGTTATTTTACAACAATACTTGCATATTTCCTTTAAAAAATTATTAAATAATACATACAACCGGTTAATACTGTAGTATATATTATGATGACAGTAACACTAGGTACAAACCTCTGTGGTTTTTTATAGTGTTAAGTAACATTTGTTAATAAATTGTTTATATTGTTAAATTCGTCTGGCCCGTTGGAGCAGTGGGTAGTGACCCTGCCTTCAGCTCCGCGGGTCGCGGGTTCGATTCCCGCCGAGGGCCAACATTTTCTATAAATGGATTTGTTGGTCTTTGAGCCTGGGTGTATATATGTATGTATTTAAGTATGAATTTAAAAATATATAAATATATTTTTAAATTCATACTTATATGTTTTTCACCCATAACACAAGTATTTAGTTACTTACTTTGGGGACCGACGATCGTGTGTGTAAGTGTCCCGTATATTTATTTATTTATTTATTAATTGTTAAATAAATAAAAAAAAGTTAAGTATGAACTCACGTCCCCCGCCAAAGCATCCTCACGTTCAACCAGATTGCGCTGTAGCGGTGAGGCAGTCTTACCGTATAGGCATTAAGGTCATATACAGGTCTTCTGAAATAGAATTAAGTATGGTAACTCACGTCGCCCGCCAAGGCGTCCTCGCGCTCGACCAGGCTGCGCTGTAGCGGCGCGGCTGCCGTGTCGCAAAGGTACCGCAGCATCACCGCGCACGCCGTCAAATCCTTCAGGGCCGAGGATTCGGTCAAGACGGGACCTCGCCATCCGAACAAGATCTGGGAACGTTCATATTGTTACAACTGGGAATGCTTTGTTTTTTTTTTTGTACATAAAGATATAAATAATTATAAAACGATAGGTGATGTGTATAATAGACAAAGTAGGAACCGACATAAGCTTGCGACTCCTGCTTTGCGCCTTGCAAAATTACGTAAATCGTTTGTGGGTCTGGGTTTAAGATTCTATAATAAAATTCCGCAATCAATTTTAGCTTTGCCACTACAGCAGTTTAAAAACACTGTTTAAAAGAGGCTACACTATACTGTTAAGGATTACTTAGAATAATATGTGGATTCTCAACTGGAACTCGCTTACACCCAGTGCAAGACAGTAATCACTAAATGTAACTAGTAATAAGAATATTTTTAAAAGAGCAACCGCCGAGTTTCTCGCTGGCTCTTCTCGGTAGGAACAACTTTCCGAACCAGCAGTAGAGTTGACGATTCAAAAGCACTTGTTTACAAGTTTATTTGAATAAAGAATATTTTGAATTTGAATTTATTCATGGTAATATTAGTGTTAAGCTGCGATGGCCCAGCGGTGCAACCGTGTGAATCTCTATAGACGATCATGGGTTCAAACCCGGGCAGACACCAATGAGTTTTTCTATTAAAACTTATGTGTCTAATCGATAATTTCAATTTTATCACACGCTTTTCGGTGAAGGAAAACATCGTGAGGAAACCTGCATATCTCTAGAGAATCCTAGTTATATGTGTAACGTACCAATCCGCATTGTAGCAGCGTGGTAGGCTCTAATCCTTCTCTCCAAAAATGGTGAGAGGAGGCCTATGCCCAGCAGTGGGTTAGTTAGGCCGTTACTTACTTTACTTATTTTAATATTAGTGTCAATAAAATGTAGGCTGTTGATTAGTTTTTTTAGTCTAGGATAGTGTAGG
This sequence comes from Morpho achilles, assembly GCA_947086495.1. Taxonomy (NCBI): domain Eukaryota; kingdom Metazoa; phylum Arthropoda; class Insecta; order Lepidoptera; family Nymphalidae; genus Morpho; species Morpho achilles. The sequence continues at coordinate 7,990,056 of CAMTZB010000007.1, read as the reverse complement.
AAACGGATATGTAAAAAAATGACTTTTAATTAAGGTAAATAAACACGAGATGACTATTCAAAAGCACTTGTTTACGGGCTTATTTGAATAAAGAATATTTTGAATTTGAATTACGTCATAAGCACAGATCATAGGTAGCACGCTATGCTACATATCTGTTTCATTGCAGAAAACTGCAAAACAATACCGACAGAACATAAAGAATGAATAAAATGTTAGGAGAAAGTTTTGCTTCAGAAAAATACATGTCAGGTAATTAAAAATACACGTATATCTATGGAATCAGTGTACCTGTCCACAGTCTTCAGTGTCGGCAGGCCACTGCTCTCGCAACTCCCCGTAATTTGGAGGAGGAGGAATGTTTTGCCAGGGTTTGACCCATTCTTCTTGTGGTTCGTTTTCTCTCTAGAAATAAAAATAAACCAAATGAATTTACGTAAAAGACGTTTTTATATAAATCTATACTACTTATATACTTTTAAATTTATATACTTTATTTTTTATTAATTTATATACTTATATACTTTTGAATTATTACAAAGAAGTTACATTTAAAACAATATTTTTGTATCTGGAAAATGACGCATCAGTTTAGACCTGAAAAGAAATCACTGGATCATTGGGTATCTATGGTAATATTATGGTCGGGAACATCAGCTTGAAGTTTTCAATAGTTCAAATTATTATAGAATAGAAGTTCCAAATCACTACATATTATAAAACAAAGTCCCTATATCCCTATGTACGCATAACACTTTAAAACTACGCAACAGATTTTGATGCGGTTTTTTTTAATAGATAGAGTGATTCCATAGGAAGGTTTTTACGTATAATAACATTCAATACGGAGTAGAGAAATACTGTAATTTTTGAGGTTTCTGTAAATAATTACATTTTTTTCCGCTTACATTGCAAACGCAGGCTAAAGCCTACGAGATTTATCAAAATAATGTACTAAGTATTTGTACACATTGAAAAGGTCTACAGAAATGTCCGGGATGGTATATGTCTATCTCTTATGGAAAACCCACTATAGCATTTTTTGTCATTTACTTTTTACGAAAAATAATGCCATATTTTTGAAGCAATTTTTATACAATACAGCATTAATCCTTATCCAATTAAGTACCTTAAATAAATAGTTGATTTAATATAGATCAATATGGCCGTTTACAGTATGTAATTTAAGTGAACATTTTCGGAGATATTACAGATTTCAAATGCCATGAGGACGCCGCGCTTCGCCCTATAACACTTCAACTTTAGCAGCTATATCCCTCTTTCAAGACTTTGTTTAAAAACATTCTGTAATTAATTGTAAAAATAAAATTCAAAGGGAAAATGAAAAAGTAAATAAGTAAAAATGTACTATATGAATCTAGAAATTCCAAAGATAGCAGGAAATCTTCTTGGTATAGGGAAAGGAAATTGTTTTTCTCCAAATTTAACACGCGCGGGCCACGGGCAGTAATGAATAAATCAAAACTACTCGATCGATTTTAATCATTTTTTTTACACTGACTGACATGGGATATATATTTTATACCCGTGCGAAGCAGGGGCAGGCCGCTAGTATAGATTAAAGCTTGATTTCTTTAATGAGATCTTTAACCGCTTTTATTTGCTGTGCCAAAGGATAAATTACTCCACTCTGTGAGAACGATAAATTCAGTGGAAAAGGGCTTTATAATTTAATATAAGATTAATGAAAAGAATGTAATAGTTAGATAAAAAATACATTAGTTCTCGAACTCTAGATTTATATTAGGTACTTATTCAATATAAGGCTTGGGTCATAAATATATTTTTAACTTATTGTATTTTTCATATCCCCCAACCGAAGAATAAAGTTACATGCCCCATGTAGGTACGAGTATATAAATAGGAAATATAATTTTATTCTTCAGATGGGACGATATTGCTCTATATGTATTGAAACATCATTATCCTGCCCATATTCCACTCTAAGTGGTGTCGGAATAACATTTTACATGTTTTGGCTCAATCATGTTTTGGCATCAATTTACGACGCGCCGCCTGCCTGACGTCAAATTACCTTAGTCGCCTTTTACGACACCTCGGTAAAAAATGAGGGTGGTACTATTCTATTCAGCCGGATACCACACGGCGTAAATATAAAAATACAGTGACAAAAATAGTTTTTCATTCAAAATTGATCGCGACATAATGCACATTATTTTGCATATAAAAAGAGCAATGAATCGGAATGTTGAATATAAAAAACAACATTAATACGACCTTCAACCGATTTAGCTCATTATACTGCAACAACTAGATATGTATTAGAATCACCTTCGCAATGATGTCATCTTCGACTGATTCTAGTACTTTAAATACATCTTGCGCTTCTATTTGACCTGTGAGAATTATTGTCAGATTTTCGGCTCTGTAGAACTTCTTATGAAAATCTCTTACCTGTAAAAAAGATTTCAAAGTTACTTTTTAGCGACGCTGTTTATCATCATCCTCCTGCCCTTTTCCCGCTCCAGGTGGGGTCGGCACAACATGCTATAAAGATGTCACGTTATTCGGCGAGGTATTTTACGACCGGCCGCCAGCCTGACATCAACTTACATTAGTCGCCTTTTGCGACTCTTCAGTAAGACAGAGGGTGTCCAATTCTACTCAGTCGGATACCACATGGCGGGTCAACTTAACTTACATAATTGGCTACTAAGCCTTTTACGACACCTTGGTAAGAAAGAAAGTGATCTATTCTATTCAGCCGGACGCCGTTATAAGCCATATTTAATATTACAATTGCAAGAGTGTCGGTCTGTTACACTTTTACGGATAAACCGCTGGCTTATGTACCAGGCTAACATATAATCAAATGACCGTTTTTATCAATCAAATTCAAATTCAAATTTCTTTATTTGCAGAAACATTTACAACAGGGTGTTATATGTTAGTATATAGAAGAAATGTTTCGCCTAGGCCTAGAGGCATGCAAAATTACAAGATTAAAAAATTAAGTTAAAATTATGTCAATAGTTTATGTCTAAAATGTTATTAATGTTTAATATTTAAGTACTCGTCAATTGTATAGAAGCACCTTTCTATAAGCCACATTTTAAGTTTTAATTTAAACAAATTGAATGTCAGCTCTCTTATCATTTTCGGAATTTTATTGTACACTATAATAGATTTTATTGCGCAATTATTTGATAGTAAGGCACTTCTAGAACTCTGTAGTCTTTTTTTTGTGGGATCTCTAAGTCGAACTTTGCTTTCAACACCTAAATTTTCAAAAAGTTGCGGATTCTTTTTTACAAAAATTCCTACTTCAAAGATGTATATGGACGTTATAGTCAATAATTTGTTTTCTTTGAATAGGGGTTTACGTGATTGTAGAGGTCCGGCACCGAATACAGCTCTGACGCATTTTTTTTGTGCTTTGAATAGTATTTTTATATGAGTGGAAAAACCCCAAATTACTAGCCCATACCTTAATAGTGAGCAAACATATGCATGGTACGCGACGAGGGCAGTATTTTTATTTAGTGCTTGTCTAACTTGTCTTAGAGCAAATACAAACCTATTTACTCGTGAACAAAAACAAATTATAAACATATAATATTCTAGTTATAAATGTAAATGTATTATAAATTGCACATTAGATTCGAATCTCGAACTTAAATCGCCTGTTTCCTGATTCACATCATGGTTACACCATATGTTTTGTATGTACTGTATGTTTACATTTGAAAGTATAATTGAATTTTTTTTAATGTTGTTCCTTTAGTTTTTAAGTACTTGTTTGGTTTGTACATTGTAGTGTTATAGCTCAGTAATATTAGTTATTAGTTTAAATAAATAGTTTAGCAATTGACCAATATCCCAAGGATACCAATAATTTGGTGGCAATAAGGTGTAATTTCTATCTTCATCGGTTAAAGCTTATTAACAATTGAATTAACTGGTGATTGCTATTAATACCTTTCCCTAGACATTATTCTGTGAAATAAGTATTGGATAGTCGTTGTATTATCATGGCAGGATCAAACATCAAGGATTAAAAAAAAAGGTTTTGTAAGAATTAATTATTAGATGAGAAGAAGAAGAATTAAGATATAAGAAGAATTAAGTACATTAGAAGAGACATCAATAGTTAAAACTCACAAGCTGAGAAAATTAAGCAGAGCACACTGCCAATTTTTAAAAAAAGTCCTAAATCACATAATATTCTATCTATTTAAATATTGATTTTTTTCTTACTTTTGTGTTGTTAGTAGAAATTCTTAAATTTTCCATAATACCACCAGTTTCTGATGAATATCCACTATTGGGATACATTGCACGCAGTAATTTCAACTCGCATCTGTAGAATTACAATAAAAAACCTATAATTAATACTTATTATAAGTAAAGAATATACATTATGTTCAAAAAGATATCCTCAATTTCCAGAACCCAGTAATAATTTTATATAAACATACTTAGTATTTTAGTCTAACACGCTGTGTGGTATCTGGAAGAATAGAATAGTACCACCCTCATTTCTTACCGAGGTGTCATAAAAGGCGACTAAGGTAAGTTGACCCGCCGTGTGGTATCTGTCTGAGTAGAATAGTACCACCCTCATTTCTTACCTAGGTCTCAGGCAGGCGGGCGGTCGTGAAACACGTAGCCAAATCATGTGACAACATGTTGTGCCCACCCCACTTAGAGTGGGATAAGGGCAGGAAGATGATGATTATTTCATTCTCACCTACTATCAGCAGTATTTTCACGACCCTGCATCTCACAATATACAACACCAGCATCTTCACCATCTCCATTGACGTGATGAACTTCAGTAACAAATCCTTCCTCAGTGAGTGTGGGTCTCAGGATGTGGTCCAAGTAAATGGGTAACAAAGTTAACATGCCGGCATCTCCCGCAGTATATATTGTGTAGCAAGTATGGTCTATATCGGTCCACGCGTTAGTTCCATGCGCCATACATCTATTAGCGAGCAAATCGAGTATACCCTTATAAGGGTACCGTTCGGAACCCAAAAAGATGAGATGTTCCAAAGTGTGTGGCAAGCCGTCGTCATCATGGGCCTCAGTGGCTATAAAAAATACAGGATCATCAATGACTAGGAAATATTATGTACACAATAGAAAGTAGGTACCCAATGTAAGTAATTTAAATACCAAGACAAAAATATCCGTTCACAATCGGTCCTTCGACATTAGCTATGATTACAGTAAGTCCAGTTTTATCTGATACATATTTATTTACAGGTATTACATCAGATGCTTTTATTGATGATATTAATTTAAAGTGGGCCATATCGATCAATTGTAATAGGAGTGTTAAATAGGAATTATTTAAAATAGTAATAAACCAAGAACATTTACTAAAAAAACACGGCACAACTACTTGCCGAATTTGCCGGCAATGTCATAGACATAGATTACTAACTATAAAATAGATGGTTGAGATTAGGCATGACAGAATCACCAATCACTTAATGATCATGATATGAAAAACTTTTCATATAGCATCATCTGCTAATGAGTTTTAGAGTAACTGCTATACTGCTATACAAAATTATGGATATTCTATGAAAAAGTAAAATAATAAATTAATAGTGAGACTAATTCACTGATATTGAGCAAAAACACATGCAAAGGAACGTGGGTTAAATAAATAAATAAATTAAAATAAAGACAAGATTTGTTTGTTCCAAAGAAGACGCTATTCCAACTTAAATTATAAGCTAGAAATATTAACCGTATTATATAGGAGTTAAGAATTACATTTGTTTGTAATAACAATAATTTCACCCAGTAAAATTGATTAGCAAAGACGCTTTCCGCTATTATATTATTCAGCTATTCGCTATAATATTATTACTTGATAAAGCGATTACTATTACAAACAAATGTAATTCTTAAATCATATTCAATACGGTCGATATTTATAGGATATAGTTTCAGTTGGAATAACGTAAAAGTGCGTCATCTTCCCGAATTATCGACCGTATTGTATAAGATAAAAGAATTACATTTGTTTGAAATAACAATAATTTTGCCTAGCAACATTAATTAGCAAAAACGCTATCCGCTATTATATTATTTACGTTAATGGACTAAATGATTGCTTATACGAACAAATTTAGTCTTTATGTCCTATACACTGCATACGACATAAAGAATACATTTGTTTGTATTCCAATAGCATTAGCAGCATTAGCATTTCTTATACGAACAAATGTAGTTTTTATGTCCTATACTCTGCATACGACATAAGGAATACATTTGTTTGTATTCCATTAGCATTAGCAATAGCGGGTATGATCACGTGATTACAATCGATCATATCGTGGAACGAATATGATTCTTATATAGCAATAATACCCAGTCATAGACGAATAAAAAAGTAAAAATCTATATTGAAAACTAAAAATGATGTCATTGATAGGGATGTCAAAAAATAATCGATTATTTTATCGCAATGATCGATTTTTAATAATCGATTATATAAAATATATAAATCAATTAAAAAACGATTAAATTAATTTTTCTTTTTATTCTTTTATACCCATTACCGTCGATCGATCTACTCCGAAAATCGATTATATTAAGTACTTCATTTTTTACTCTCTTTTTTCTATTAAAAATCGATTATAACAAAAATAATTATTTTATAACTTATTTTTTCACATCTCTGACTTGTTCGTATTCGAACTACCATAGATAATACACTATATAACAGTAGGCCACTGCACACGTAGGACATACGTGTGCAGTTGCGTAAAATAAATAACGTTTTATGTTTATTAATCTTATTATTCTATCTATTTTATTATATCTATCTATTTACTCCAGAAACAAAAGTAAATGTTGGATTTCAAAATGTTTTAACGTAAAACATTGACTCTACTATTAAATTCCTAAATATAATACTTGTTATCATAAAGATTACATACTACGTTCTCAAAAAATTAATATTTTGACGGAGTATATGTAAAATAAATTAAAAGGGATTAATTTTAATTTATATACCCATACAACTAAGTGACTATGTATGTCGATTCTATTCATACCATGAATATTCCATTAATAATAAGAAGGATATAGATATTGGATAAAGTGCAGGTATTGATACTATAGCGATAAATAAAACTTCTGTATGCTTTTGTCACTGTAATTAAATAAAAGCACCGTATGGTATACGTGACCATTACAAGGCAGGAACAGGAAGAAGGAAGTTATACATGGACAAGAAAATCTTATGAACTACCACAGACAACATTATCTTCATTGTTATTCTAACAGATACCAAGACAGCGATGTCTGTAAAGACTAATGTTTATTAGGAAAAGCTGTCTCAAGTACATCTGCGAATAATTATAGTACAAGTCTATCTGTATGTAAAGTGACCTGAAAATTAGTTAATCTGAGAAAATAGCGAATATTTGTTAAAATAATATTACGTTACAATTGTACATTATTTTGCTAATAAATATTCAAAGGCTCCTGTGAGTGCTGTATTATGCTTTTATTGATGCCAATGAGTTCTATCACTGGCCGTCTGGGATTAATGTCGAATATCGATCTCGATTGAGACCTCTTTTACCTAATATTCTACCCACATCTCATGTAATCGATCATCGTACTAGCGTACAACAGAATTTTAAATTGCTCGGCATCGTAATGTAACGTACCATAATAAAAAAATTAAAACATTAAACTTATTAAAATTGAAATATCAAATTTTTCATCTAAATCAATCTAAATAAGTTAGCAAATAGTTTCATACCTAAAAGCCTACCACCAGAAAGGTATTCAAGGAAAATGTCAAAAAAAATCTTTATTTTTATTTAGCTACTAGCGGTTTCACTTTTCACTCAGTGAAAAAAAAAAAATTTAAATCGATCCAGTAGTTTTGATTTATTCATTACTGCCCGTTGCCTGCAAGAGTTCAATTTGGAGAAAAACAATTTCCTTTCCCTATACCAAGAAGATTTCCTGCTATCTTTGGAATATCTAAATTCATATAGTATATTTTTACTTATTTACTTTTACATTTTCCCTATATATTTTATTTTAACAATTAATTACAGAATGTCTTTAAACAAACTCTTGAAAGAGGGACATAGCTGCTAAAGTCGAAGTGTTATAGGGCAAAGCGCGGCGTCCTTACGGCATTTTAAATCTGTAATATCTCCAAAAATGTTCACTTAAATTACATGCTGTAAACGGCCATATTGATCTATATTAAATCAACTATTTAAGTTACTTAATTGGATAAGGATTAATGCTGTATTGTATGAAAATTGCTTCAAAAATAAGGCATTATTTTTCATAAAAAGTAAATGACAAAATATGCTATAGTAGGTTATCCATAAGAGTTAGACATATACCACCGCGGACTTTTCTGTAGACCTTTTTAAGGTGTACAAATACTTAGTACATCATTTTGATAAATCTCGTAGGGTTTAGCCTGCGTTTGCAATGTAAGCGGAAAAAAATGTAATTTTTTACAGAAACCTCAAAAATTACAGTATTTCTCTACTCCATATTGAATGTTATTATACGTACAAACCTTCTTCTGGAATCACTCCATCTATTAAAAAAACCGCATCAAAATCCGTCGGGTAGTTTTAAAGTTTTATGTGTACAAAGGGATATAGGGACTTTGTTTTATAATATGTAGTGATAACATTTGTTACCCAGATAGTTGCAGAAATATAAAAAAAATCTATCTTGAATTTGCATTGTTTTTTACTATAGGAACGGATTTATCAACCATGTGCGAATCATCGATTGACAGCATAGTAACCATGATTGCAAAAACAGTATATGTAATTGAAATTTAATATCTAATCACTAGCCAGGGACATTAAAATCAGTATCTGTTATGAATATATAATATTGTATAATCTTTAATTAGATAAACCTCTTTATCAATTACAATATTATTATTTATCTTGTATGTATTAGTAGAAATTTTCAAAATATTTGTAGGTAGAGTTTAGGAACTAATAACTATTATAAAAAATACAAAATCCTTGGAACTTTTAATAATTTATAGACACACGAAACATGTTTTTTTTTCAAACATATTATTATTGATATTTAACGAATATAAAAGAAGTAGTAAGTTGAGGAATGATAAGACAGAACGGAAGAGAAGAACATGTTGTACCAACCCCACTTAGAGTGGGATAAGGACAGGAGAATATATATTATTATTCTTATTTAAAAATTAAAATTCGTTGTGGTCCCATGCATATATCTCAAAAAAGGTAGAGCAAAGAGGCTATAATAACGAACTTGCCGCTAAACATTTTGCATTTAAATACTTTTGTATCTCGAAGATTATCGGCAATAGTTCCTTTACATAGGCATTCTGTGTCATTGTTTACACAAAGAGGCATAAGTCGAGAAAGTAAACAGTAAACAGTGCGTCGTTACTTGCGATACAATCATGAAAGACTTTCGAAATTACTCAGAGAGGTTTAGCAGTGAAAAGTTTTCTACGCGTTGCGTGCACAAAGCCTAATCCCACGACAGCGGATTATTAACAATTGCTATCAACACCCCACTGGCGTTGTCTTTCACCGCGCTAAGACCGTGCTTGAACGCCGAACGCTTGAAGTTTGAACACAAAGTTCGTAGCTCGCGACGCTGTCGGCAGTGCCCGCTATCAAATCACCTACTGTTACTGTCCACGTAATTAAATCTGTGAGCTTTAATTTGCTTCTGATAAATTTTCAATTAGAAAGTTTTTATTATTTTTAGTTATTGTTATAAATAAATAAAAAATTGAGGATCAACTTTGGAAATTAAATATATTTTTGGTAAGTGCTTTTTAACAATTTAAACTTTATCTTGTATTAATGGAAAAATATATATATCTACGATAATTTTTAAATATACAGCAGTGTTTATATTATGTGATAATTAATACATTTTTAAAAAACTTAATAGTTATTAGGAATTGAGTTATTGGAATTACAATGTAAAATTTAATTCTTTGGATCTCAGATCAAATATTTTGTAGCTGAAAATTTTTAATTATTTATACATAATAAGTATGTAGTCCAAAAGAAATAATAAGTCAACCTTAAAGTAATAATAAGTTAACAAGACTAGATAAATCAAATTAGAAAACAAAATTTGGTATCGCAACATCCTTTGTTTGTATCCATTTACTGTAGAAATAATTTAATTAAAAAAAAAGTATAATTAAACTTAGAACAGAATGCACCAAAATTTATATACAAACATGTTCTTTGTACTTTTGAGGCAAAAAGCGTAACGTTGTATTCTCAACTAAAACTGGTCGTACTAGCCTTGCAAAATCAAAAAGAAGGGGTTTTGAAATACGTAAAATATACCTTTTTTTAATTAAGTAAGTTTACGGACTATAAAACAAGGAGCAGCCCCGATGTATTATATCTTTAAACTATATAGCCATTAAAAAAATCAGCTAGTTTACTTAGTTATTGATAAATCGATACTGCAGTTTAAAAAACTATTAAAAGGAGGCCGATACAGAAAGCCTATTGTACTGCTGTATTATTACAAAGATGATAAGAATGCGTTGATTTAGCCACTCTTCAACCTTATGTAAGATAGCAATGACAAAATGTAACTAGTTATAAGAATTATTTTTGAAAAGAGCAACCGCCGAATTTCTTACCATCTCTTCTCAGTAGGAGCATTCAGTAGAAGTGACGATTCAAAAACACTTGTTTACAACTTCACTTGAATATAGAATATGGAATAATTAAAAAAAAGTGCCGATTTGCATTAACCAACCAAAAAAATAGTATTATAAGAGTACACGATACATCGAATTCTGAACCACTTGAACGTCAATTATCTGGAAGTTAATGTAAGATTTAGTAAATTCAGTCTTCGCCCATGGGTGTTAATACTTTGGATTTTTTAATTCCTTAAGAAATTAATAAACATTTTAAGATTAACTAGTCACTACTCGACCACTACTACTAATACTGCAGTTTAAAAAACTATTAAAAGGAGGCCGATACAGAAAGCCTTTTGTACTGCTGAGGATTACAAAGATGATAAGAATGCATTGATTTAGCCATTCTTCAACTTTATGTAAGATAGCAATGACAAAATGTAACTAGTTATAAGAATTATATCTGAATAATGAGTTTGCTGCAATGGAGTATTTAGAATTCACTATTCATATTGTTTTATGCGATTCGAAAGTACAGTACATCAAGTCGTCGATCGTAATTTTTATTAAAACTTGGAGACGTAATCTTGAACCAACAGAGGGAAATATTCACTTATTCTGCCTAACGGATATGCGATGTAGATCTGAATAAAAGTCACTAACCTTTTAAATAGGACTTAAATTAATATGCGAGACCTCCTGTAATATTTTTACGAGGTTCGTTATTTCCCTCTACAGATCTAGCAGTCGAATGTATGAAGACAAATTAAATTAAAGCCATGAAGAAAAAAACACATACAATATAAAAAGTATTGTGTTGCTTTATGTACGTATCGGAATTAATATATTTCATATAATTTGTGATGATTGAGATAATTTTCCTCCTCCGCTTCCATGGAATTTAGACCAACTGATTTAAATTATAACTATTTTATAAATATTCAGTTTTAATATATGATATCATAAAATCGTTGACGTTTGTTTGTATGGTATATACTACAAAACAATTTATAAACATTAAAATGACTGCTTATTCCACTTATGTAATTCTTTACTTAAATATATATCTAAAGCAAATGAACTTTCAATAATATTTGTACAAGATCTATTGTAATTGAGTAAACTTCATTAATTTAATGGCTTGAAAATGTATTCTTATAATATGGAGCTAATATTAGGCTAATATTTCATAGTATATCCACTCTTTATACATGATATTTGAGTTGACATCAACTCTTACCCATCGAATAATATTAAAAATTAAAAAAAATATATAATGGTAATATTGTCTTAAAAAAATTGCATATATTTATTACACTATTGTCTACGTGACTAGGTAGGTTGGAATTTTAAGATTCTGATTTATAGATACTACGCTATGGTCGCCGATATTTGCTAGCAAATGGGTATACATCCATTTTTTTCGTAGAAGCTTGAGCGAATTAATCGGTAATTGGTTTTTTTAATCTGATTGTACTCAGCTGGCATTTTGCTATCACCCATTATCGAAAATATCAAATTAACCATCACCTTGCTGCTGCGATAATACACTAAATAACAATGTTATCTGTAAAAACGCAAATACGTTAGCCGTAATGTCGCAGATGATTGATAACAAAGATTATGAAATATATTATTTGCTAGCCGAATTATATCAACTTTAAATTTATATTCATATATCTATGTATATATATTTTCCCTATAAGTGATAATTTAGATGATTGTTACATAACATGTTAAATTAGACCGACGTTAATAAAACGAAATAAACGATAAGATGAAATAGTCGAAGTTTAGTTAAGCCTAGCATTTCATACTATCATTCTATGCGTGTCAGGCCTAAAGTTAACATTTTACTGTCACGTTTACTTAGCGTTTAAATCATTTTGGTGTTACGTAGAAGTCAATAGAACCTTCAAACACAGATAAAACCGTTAACAAATAATTAAATATTTCATAAGTTATATATTTAGTATTACAAGAAGACAGACAGTAGGTATTTATATTTGTTTAATTATTTTTGCTACCTTATCGATTCTTATTTATCGGAAAAAAGGAATGACGTCTTTGTTTGTGATGTTAAATTTGCGTCATTGCGTACAGACCAATTTATTTTGGTTTTTATATATGTTGGTTTATTGGTATTGAGAGGCAGACTGAACTATTATGATAGTGATATAAATAAAAATTATACATAAATACATCAGTATTTGCCTTAGTTTTTTTCTACGATATACGTTCTAGGAACAAAATTTCCAGTCTAATTGGAGAATTTTTTGCTACTTAATAAATTACTAATTACTCTATATTAACTATGTAAACATGGCATCTCTATGTGGTGATTATTAAAATATATAATGACCCTGACATCGCCTTGTGATGTGAATGGTTATTGTGAAATCCTCATTAAAGTAGATACGTAATAGCGTTTAGGTTTTCTTTCGCTTGCAAATTTTATGTCCCTCTCTTAGTGTCGTAACTAGGACTGAAGGTTAACACAGCGGAAATCAACGCAAGCCATATGAAATTGACGGAGTTTATTCATGCTTCGAAGGGTTCATTTTGAGTACTAGTCCCCAGTACGTTGAGAGGCATACATATGTTGATAAGTCGACTTACGTACTTTTATGTGCTCCGTCATAACAGGCATTAATATTCCCTAATGTATATGGTGAATATTTCAGTGGAGTATAAGTTTTTTATATCGCACATACAAACAAGTGAATACATATTTAAATCTCTTAAACGTTTAGTAAACGTAAATCTATTTATAGCTGTACTGTAAAGTGTGCGTTTTGGACCTGTTAAGTTATTCACGCCTGGTACGGATATTATGTAAGTTCGCAAATAATAATATACTTTATCACTCTACTATCTAATGCCGATTACTGATTAAGTAATTTGATGACTTAATGAGTAATTTTTATATATAACATCCGTCAGTGAAATGTAAGCCTTCATTTATTTGTAATAATAATAATAATTTGAATAAAAGTTTGGTCAATTCTATTAAAAACGACTTTTTTGAGGAAATACATGCTTAATCTTGTCGACCAAAATATATTTCAACTGTTCTATGGTTTAGTGGAATGTGTACCTTTTAAGACAGATAGAGAACTAGGTCGTGTAACATTAGCTTGATGACTCCGACACGAATTAATGTAAGAAAGTAGTGTAAGTTTAGTTTAAGGATACCTACTAGCGCAACATAGTCACATAAGTGACTCAGCTCTTTAAATGAGAATAAAAAAATAAAAAAAAAACTGTTCTATGGTTAAAGTTAGGTATATTTTTTATAACAAAGACAACACAACATCCGCACTTAGCAGTTTTGTAATCATTACTCATTAGGAAAACGTTGTAATTTTGCTACAAAGATATTGTTTTGTTGTATGATAACTAAACGACGTCAGATAAAAAAAGATTTTTCTTTACGTGTACTGTATTTTTTTACAATTAATAATGGCATACACATATATGGTATCCGGCTGAGTAGAATAGACCACCCTCATATCTAACAAAGGTGTCGTAAAAGGCGAAAAAGGTAATTTGATCCACTCTGTGGTGTCAGGAAAAGTAGAATAAACCACCCTCTTTCTTACCGAGGTGTCGAAAAGTACGACTAAGGTAAGTTGACATCAGGCAGGCTGCCGGTCGTAAAATACGTAGCCAAATCATGTGACAACATGTTTATAACACATTGTTCCGAACCCACTTAGAGTGGGTTCGAAAGGTGGGGAATAAGGGCAAGATGTAGATTGAGGTATAACGTATTCTAAAATATAATTAAAATAAATATATAACAAATATTAAAATCTCTATCGATCAAATTACGGCTAATGGTTTACCCCAATACTAATGGGCTTGAAGCAATTAGTATATAACTATGCTTGCTTGTGTGATGCGTTGCTCTACGTTTTTGTCGCGGAGTCTATCTATCTCTTGATGATGCTTCAGTTGCGGACTGAAACGATTGTTGAGTTTGTGATAGTGAACGTGTGTAGTGTTCTTGTATTGCGGTTACGGTGATTGAAGTTTGTGCATGTGTGTCCAATCTTCTATTTTGCATTAATATACTTTCTGTTTAGTTAATTGCGGATTATAGATAAATAATTTTATTATTACCTTTATACCGCTTTAGACTTGACATTATATCATATTTATTCATCGTCATCATCCTCTTGCCTTTATCCCACTCTAAGAGGGGTCGGCACAACATGTTACAAACATATTGTTACATGATTTGGCTACGTACCTTACGACACCTCGGTAAGAAATGAGGGTGATCTATTCTACTCATCCGGATACGACAGGGTGGGTCAACTTACCTTACTCGCCTTTTACGACACTTAGGCAAGAAATGAGGGTGGTACTATTCTGTTCAGCCGGATACCACAAGGCGTTGTTAATCAAATTTATTAAAGATTAATATATATAGGTATTTTTAAAACAATTCCTTCGTGATGTAAAGCTATTATTATTGTACAAGTGCATTTTCCCATTTTTCATCTACACACACAGCCGGCATATACAGTAATCAAGGCCGCAAGTTGTCTGTCACAATGACAAATTCAATGGTATTATCGTATTATAGTACGATGGGACACTCATTATGTTCTCCATAATTGTAAGCAATGCCAACATTTACGACTATTGACTGTAAGGCACCAGTTAGTACTTAATTATAAGGCTGTGAACTACAAGTAACGTGTAAATAATAAGTTTATTAGATTACGTAATTTTTGGACTGTCTGTCAGTCTGTCTTTTTGTTACACTTTCACGGCTAATACACTGCATCGATATTGATAACTAATAATATCTATACCAACGGATAACTTATATCCAGTATATCCTTACATGTAGAAAAAAAATCCGTTTATTTCGGGGTAAAAAATAATATAGGGTATTTAAACGTTTATGTTGACGTGCACAAAGTCGCCTATATGACTTCTGTTTATATAAATCCGTAACTTATGAATTGTTAAATTGATTTATTAAATTCAATTGAGTTCAAGAAAACATGATCTTTTTGAACCGTAGTACTTAATACCTTATCTATGAGTGAGGTTTAAAATTTGCATCCCAATTCGGTTAAAGAAATTGTTTGAGATGACCTGTAAACGGGACTGGTTTCTACTGGACTTAGGTCTTTACTATGAATATTTGTTAAAGGCTATTTATAAATAAAAACTACGTTTAGTAGAGAGTTTGATGGTTGCTAAGCCTTTGTTCATTTTATTTACTTCGGGTCAATATGGTTAAAAAGGTTAAACCGCAGTCCAAGCCTGGAAGATTCGTCGAAACCAAATCTTGGAGGTAATGCAATAAAAAACCGAAGTAATGATACTTCGAAGAAAAAGTTTATTATGTTAAGCTATTAATACTCGTATTGGTTTTTTTTAAGAATATAGGACACTTCGAAATTTTTTTACTTTTACCGTCATGAAGGTGTACCACAGTTTTATATAGAGCTTATTTATTAAAGTTAAATATAAGGTATATTTTTCTTTCCTACTAGTTCTTATCTTATCCATATTTAATTTAAAATTCCATAGAGTTATATGTATTAAGGTATTATTATAACTCTATCGCGTGCTTAAACCACAGACCACTTTCACCTATAACAGTCTGATCAGATTTAGTGAAAGTCAGGCATTACCTATATTTCAAAAGAGAGTTTTGCTTCGTTATTATTGCTTAGGCAAGAAAGGTGACAAGGAAAGTTATTCAGGTAGGAATATCATTATTTTTGATAATATGGTGACACTAGACAATATAATGAATATTATAGTCGTATAATGATGCATAATCTTAACACAAATATAACGGACCACAAAAAATAACCAATTTGTCCATTCCACGAGAGTCGACAAGACGTCATCGTTCTTCTGATAACTTTCACTTTTACTGTTAAAAAATGTGTGATTGTCTGCGATATGTCATATATTTTACACTCACGACGTAATCTTAAAATGTATGTAGGTACATATTTATTCACAACGTATATGTAGTTTAAAATTTCAATTCTATTTCTATACAGCTTAATACGCGATTACATCATTTTAGATTTAGATTAGATTCCTAAAATGGATGTTTATACAAAAATTACATAATACTCTTGGTTTGCATATCTCTATATATTACATCGAACCTGATAAAAACAATCGTAGTTATCCCTTTTGAAGGTTCGCCAATAACTCAGTGATAATAGCAAAAAAATTATACACCTAAGTATAATAGCAGACCCGGCTACGCGTATAACCATAATATAATTAACGAATATTGCCAATACTTTGGTAGACATAGAAATTATTTACGTTTATATCTTAAACATGTAGAGAGTTCTTCCTAAACTGTCAGCAATTGTTAAAATTTAAAGAAAAGATTGATAGAAAAGAAAACCATGAGAATATATTCTTAATAGAGATTCTAAAGATTTTTTTTTTTTATTGGTAAATTAAATTATGGACATATGTGCAATATAGATAAAGCAAAAAAACATACATGTGTTATATAAATAAAACTTAACATTCATCGACAATCCTTGTAAATTTATTTATCCTTATATTAATAAAAATCTTTTTGATTCGGTAAGACTAAATTGAAATAAAATATTTTTTTTTATAAAATTGTAATTTTATGTTACTAGGTGTAAAACAACATTTTTTTTGCGTTCATTTATAACTACTTAAGCTGAGGCATATTCATATCCTGTTGTACTTTAAAGGTCTTTATAAATGTAAAATGTGACCGTCGGCACGTATACTTTATCGTTATGTGAAGTTGGTAGATATATAATAATATTAATGTCTTTATGTAGAGAGAGAGAGTTTTTTTGGAAGAGATGGTTTTTTTACGAATAGGTAAAATGTCGCTGTCGCTAGCACAAACGCAATTATTCAGAAATTAATAACCGACGATCCGTCTGAGATTCGCGGGGGTACAGAGACTACAAGATTTATTCGCAACTTCCTTGTGCGTCATCCTTAATTACATTATTTTTTTTAGAATCTATATAAACTTCGGTTTTCTTTCCTTCTTTCATTTGTTCAATTATTATATCAACTAAGTCTCCTTGTTAAAATAACGCGGATACTCGTTTGACAGGTAATACATTTTTTTTCTTCTCACAGTACAGAATAATTGAAATCTTTCATGCTCTTAATCACACGATGAGAAATTACCTGAGTTGTTGTAATTATATTTGTATAATCTATGTTGCAAACGCGCGCCAGCCGCAACCTTGTGGCGCAACTCAACAAATTAACATATCTTCCGAATGCCACAGTTACACCTAAAATAAATATTCTGTCTGCTTCAATCTGCTTTGTATATCCTTTTGGTATCTTTTTACACTTACCTACCTAATGTGTGCACCCCTCCCGCGGATTTCGTGAAAATTTTTGTGACAAATATGTCAATGTAAAATAAAATACATAGGGGAAAATGTAAAAAGTAAATAAGTAAAAATTAAATTTAGATATTCCGAAGATAGCGGGAAAACTTCATGGTATTCATGGTACAGGGAAAAGGGAATTGTTTTACTCCAAATTTAACCCGTGCGGTTCACGGGCAGTAATGAATAAATCAAAACTACTGGATCGATTTTAATCATTTTTCCACTGAGTATACTTTATACTTATATACTTTATACCCGCGCGAAGCTGGAGCGACCGGCTAGTTATATATAAAATAAATAAAAATAAACCTTGTTTAGAAGCATTTTCGAATCATCGAAGGTCAGTTACATATTAATGACTTGGAATGTTGCTCTTACCAAGCAAAACCAGCAAAAACTCGGCAGTCAAACTTTTATAAATTCTATATGCTTGGTTTTTACATTAATGGCTTTCCCCCACATCTCTATTCAATTTTTTTCCGTAACATTAAAACTTTTATTACATTAAATATAAACATGAATTCTGAATCCATGCGGAAATATCTTATATCTGTTGATTTTTTGTTAACGGATCTTGAATGTCAAATAAAATTTTGTTGTTTGTATAAGAAATATTAACCTTAGCAAACAGAGCGGGGGCTTTGACTGAATCCTACATATTCGTACTATTTTTCCTACACAGACTACAAAGAGAACATAAGGGCGTGATAATTAACTCAGTTTACATCTTATCTTATTAGGTACATTATATATTCTTCTTGACCGATGCCTGTCTTTCTCCGGTCCTCTAACGCAAGAATTTAACTTAACATAAAATGAATTATGAAAACCAGAACAAAATATTGCGTACAGTTTCTTATAAATAACAAAGTTTTTCTTTTAAATAACAAAATATTCATACCCTAACGACTTTGATACTGTACAAACTAAATAAAAAATATTGCCTGACAAGTTATTATAACATTGTAAATACGTTTTTTACAATGCGATAATTTGGTGTGATATAACCGATAATTTTGTTGAAGCGCTGCTTTACGAAAAAGATTTTTTCTGATCCTTATTTTTTGCACTACTTTTACGAATTATATTCTTTTACAATGTTTCTTCCAGTTAATTTAGCCATGGTGTTTTTAATTATATTGGATACAATACAGTACAGATATCATAGGGTCACGAGCTATTATGCTGATCAATTAATACTTCATAAAACTTACGTGTAACATTGTGCTTAGTGCGAGTTTTTTTAAATCTTCTCAATCGCGTTAGCATAATGCAATTTGTATGGCGCTAGAATGGCGGTCGTTAGATGTCGCTGTTACAGCGTAATACAAATCGGCGATACGCTAACGCGTTCGAGTAGGTTAAAAAACTCACACTAAGCAGACAGAAATGCTGTTAATAAACTGCAATCACTTCTAATTTTTTTAACGTGTTCTTAAAAATCTTTAAATTTTCAATATAACTTTATTAAAGTAAACACTAGTAAATGTGTAAATTTAATGTGTTAATTAAATCAATACAGAGAACAGAGGACAGTAGCACCAATAAAACCAAAGAAATTCTGTAATCTTCTAAGGGTCTAAGCTTCTCTTCTCTTCTTGAAAAGACAATTTTTTCCCTACGATCGAATAGTAAACGATCGTTACTTTACTACATTAAAGCGAAACTTTTTTTATATTACAGCTTTTATATTAAACTTTTTTAATATTAAGGAATTTTTATATTAAAGCGATTGTAAACGATATGTTGTTATAAAATTGTCTTAATCTTGCACTGATAAACTCTCATCTACTGCAGCAAGTTCGGATGAAAGGAAAAGTGATTTGGACATGATTTCTAAACGATTTCTTAGCTGTATGTGTATTGAGATATAAAAGTTAACGTCAACACCTATCTCGTCAATAGCCTTTCACCGTTACTGAGTGAAAATGCCCGTGGAGACATTAAATAAGTTGCAACGCGGTATCGCGTGATAGATTTAAATTAAAGACGTGTTTTATGAAACTTTATAAGCAGTGTTGCATATAAAGATTATTATTTAGATACACAGTTTTACGGTTTATTTATTACAACATAACATGTCCTTAAATCCATGTCATGTTATGTCTTATAACAAAGTAACACTGCACAAAACTTGCATTGCAAAATAATCTATTATGACCCATGCAAACGTCGAACAAATATCAAAAATTTACAACATTCTAAACATTACAGCAGACATTTTATCGCGGAATATAGCAAAATAATATTTTCATTAGTTTCGTATTATGGACCTCCGCAAAGTAACGCCTAATTCTATAAATTACTGTTATATGTGTTTTATGAATAGATATCTACCTAGATTATTTTTGCCTATGACCTCATATGCAAAAAGAAGATAGCTAATCGTTTTTGGCCAGTTTAGGATAAAATACTTATTATGAATTCGTATTTAACTTATCATTCATTTACTGTGCATTCCAGTTGTGATTTGAAATCTTAAAGAATATTCGGACGACGTCACAACGCCTATGATAAAATAGATCCATTTATTATAATCCATCCATATATAAGTACATTGACGTTTAAATTGCCAATTCTAAGTTCAAAAACCTATACCTGCCCATGACACATAAATTATTGCTGTACTTGACAAAGAAGCTTTTGAGTCAAGAGAAAGATACTCGCCGCGCATACTAATAAGCGGACTTTACTGTACGTGAATAATCTAACCATCCATCACTTAGCCGCGCCAAAACTGAATAGCGATTACGATAGTTTTCCTGTTTTTTATATAAATGGCAATAGTACAGTGGTTGCGACCTCTTTACTTTAATGGCATCGCTCCTTTCTATAGCCGGCATACTTACTATAGCAGGAACATGATCAATCAAATCAGGAACTTTTATAGATGTGCCCCTTCCGTCGTGGTAATGACTAGTCTAAGTCATACCCTCAGTCCTCCACTACACGTCGCCCTAATCCGTGATCTGATTTCACAGGAGGCACCCTTAGGACGACGTTCCCCGACGCAGGTAGAGCTTCCGCGCTCTGCTCTCCGCATTTCGCAACCTTTTGCCCTCGCCCGTCCCGCCCGGTAACGCTGTTAAAGCCGTTAGGGTCAATACGAAAAAAAAAAATTATAACAAACGATATTTCTCCTTTTATACTTATGCAATAAATAAAAAGAAATTTCCTCAAAAGTCAACCTATTTACCATAGATAATACACTATATAGGTAGGTTACCATTTACTCTTTCTCGACAACTCAATGGCACATAATGACGGCGACAATGTTTTTTAAATTATTTATATTAATGTTTCAAATTATTTAGATATGAGAAATCACATCTTATAATAAGTGTAGCGTAAAATTCGTTTAGTTATTTTGTTGTTTGTTTAATTATTTTAAGGTCTTTTTCTTATTTTATATACATTGGGATATGAATGATTTTTATTAAAGTTGTATGAAAAAATATTAAGGATCACTTGCCATGATTTATTTTCTATTAAAATTGTGTTTCATTGTAGTCATATAAGGTGTTTGTCGTAGTATTATGATGGAAGATTGTTTCCTTTTCATCCACTATTTATATGATATCGGTCCCTCCGTACGATCAAGTTAAAACCACGTACAATTTTTGTTGGCCTTGTCTGCAAAATTTTAAATTTTGACGTAGGTAACATTAACCTACAAAGTTACAAAGAGGTGTTACGATGTGACCCTGGGGTCGTAAGCTACACGCTATTGTACGCGAATATTATTTAATAGTACGCGCGTATTATACAAAATTTGATTGGATTTCTTACTTTAAAAAATTACAAAAATAGTTTTTTATCGACATTGCAATATAAATCGAAATTAAGAACAAAAAAATACGCTTAGAAGCTTTTCTGTTTAGGTATATATAAATTTATAATATATTAATGATAGGTTCGAAGCATTTAGTTAATAAACGGTAAACGTCTCAATGTCTTTAAAGACAAATCATTATTTAAATGTAATAACAATAAATTGTGAGAACTCTGATATGTACGTGTAACACGTCACGGGTACGTGTAAAGTATATCGAAATTTTAGGTAGCTTACATACACATTTCAAATACTTAGTAATAATAAATTAATTATGCAAGATAATAAATTTTTTGTTTGCCCACCTACTTTTTTAATAATACTTATATGCTAAAATAATACATTATATACTTGGCAGATACAGGCAGCGTACTTGCCATTCTGCACATTGCACACACACATTGATGTACATTGCACACATATTTGAAATTAAATTGAAGTGTATCTGCGCAATTAAAAATGAATTGAGAATAAGACTCACTGATATAGCCTAGCCTAAGGTGCTAGAATGGCGACCCCGCACCGGAAAACGCAGTGTCGGCATACCCCCCACGAGATGGACTGATGATCTCAAAAAGGTCGCGGGAAGCCGCTGGGTCCAAGCGGAACAAGATCGTGTATGGTGGAGATCCCATGAAGAGACCTATGTTCAGCAATGGACGTCCATCGGTTGAGAAAGAAGAAGATATAGCCTAAAGAGTTTCAAATCTTAAGTGGCAGTGACATGACTACCCAGTGCTGGTTTTGTTTGTTTGGATATCCCTTGAAGGGACAAAGCAGTTGATAGACAGTCGGTTGACAAGAGAGAAAAATCTTTTTAGATATCTTTACCAGTGTGTTTTGTTGTACTCTCATAGTCAAGTTTCATTGACATTTTTAACTTATCAAATACTTTATAATATTAACAGACATTGTCTTTCTTCGCGGAATGAACGATTATGTAATACATGTACGTCATTTGCGTAAAAACTAAGGTTAAAACTATGAAGGTCATTAATGTCAAAGGACAACATTTGAAATCACTTCAAAATAACATGAAAAATTGTTTTATTTCATTTTATACATGCATTTCGAGTTTGCTCATTCTTCGTTTCTTGAACAGAGGAACGAATAGATGTAATTTTTTCTATAGTGATATAATTTAAGGGCAGATAAAGTCGTTAAGAGCAAGTAGCAAAATCAAAAGGTAACTGATTTAAACTTACACCATTATGTAACTTAGTAATGAACTCCATTAAGATTTCTGTTACCAGCTTAAATGTCATCAATTTGATCGCTTCTCCATTACTGATGAGTATTAGTACGTAATCAAACGTGAATAAATTACAATCTCTTAGGTATTCTCACACAAGTACATTACAGAGTCAGCTCATTCATGCTATCAATTTATAGTCGTTACTACAATTGAATTTAAATTTATAATACGGAATATATTATAAGATCTTTTCTTTCCCAATAAAACATATTTTATGTTTTACATATCTTTTATTACAAAATTCTCTAAAATTTTATTACAATGTTAGTTACTATACTCCTCCGAAACGGCTTGACCGATTTTTATGTGTATATTCAGTAGGTTTGAGAATCGGCCACTATCTATTTATCTTACTCGTACGTGATAAGGGTTGTCCACCCTTGTTAACATTTATTAAATGTAAATGAATCCTTGCGTAATACTTATCAAAGAGAAAAGTTAGTATTTTCGCGACTGAAATTGCCCTGGTATTATAAATAATCATTAAGGGCGGTGAATAAAAGTTATGGAACAATTTGAATTTTCTTATCACCATTAGACTTCGTTAAAAAGCAGTGTTTATGACTCGGTTTATTTATAAAAAAAAATATAATTTTTACAATGGGTACTTCATCGTCCTCATTAAAACCCCTAATTAAGTACTGCGTATGTATGTATTATAACAGTGTATGGATTCACCTTGAGCTTTAAATTACAAATTTCAGGAAAATGAATTTTCCCCAAATTCATTTTAAACTCGTATAATATAAGTGCATGCATTTAATTTATAAAACTTTTTCAGCACATTGCATGCAATAAAATATAAATAAAACACTGTTGTATACTGACGCGCATATGTACTACATTTCACAATAAGTTGCAAATATTTTTTGCAAACATGAAGAATATTTAACAAACATATCCTTCAAGTCACGCCCTTAGTCTCGACCCATGGAGTTAATCATATATGCGTGCCTTGACTTTAATTCGTTGTTAAATATTAATGTTCAGGAATTAAAACAAAAATTATATTTCAGTTGTTTCTTGTTGACTATATAATGAAATTCATAGATCTTTACTACTTTTTTAACGTTTTCTGCAACACGCTTATATAAAAAACTCTTTCTTGCGAATTTTGGTATTTGATTTAAATAGAATAGAATTTATTGCAACATTTTTTTTTCTAATTGACTATATGCTGTTGGCATTAAAGGCTTTAGCGAAACCAGGATGGATGAATGCAGAAGCTCCATCGATGGTGTAAAATGCGAAGAGTAGAGCGCAGAAGTGTCGAAGAACATCACCATTACGGTGCTTCCTGTGAGGCCATACGGCTTAGGACGACATGTAGTGAAGGGCAGGTGGTATGACGGTGTTTAGTTATCATGCTGTCGAAAGAGTGGCATGAAGTCTATGCTAGCGATGCTGTGGTCGTAATATGTTTGTTTTTGGATCGTTATTTGATCGGTTTGTCATATAGAACTCTTTTTGGGCGCCTATATCTGTTGTGGTTCAACCTGGGAAATAGGTAGCATATGACGTAAATGGGTTTAGGTATGTTCAATTTCAAATAATTTCAAATGTATTATGACCGTCTCCTGTGGTTGGATTATTGCATGTTCATCTAGTGCGGGATCTACACTGCTTGTTTGGTGTGAGGGGCCCACTTAAAACTATGGATTTATAAGTCAATAGATTCTTCGAAATAAATAAATACATTTAAACAACATTACGATTCATATTAAAGAATACTTTAAAAATTTAAATACTCATCTATTTAAAAATGTTAAGTGATGTTTTTGAGCAGAAATAATTGGCACTGCAATTAAATGATTAGCACTGCTATGTTGAATGTGTAATACAATTAGTTTGTGTTAGAGTAAAAATGTGAATTATAAAGTTTGCTAAAACTTTTTAATAATTCTACATTCTCCTATATAAATTATACGCTTTCACTGCTTCGACATTGAATTCCTTAATAATTACATAATAGTCGGTATGTTTATACGTTAGAATCGAGTACTGGTTTTATCTAGTTAATAACCAGTTGGATCGACAATTTCATTCTTTGGATATTTAGTGATAAGATATCCTACATTATGCACATGTGGTCTTGCTTCTTCTCTAAGAAAAAGCGGGAATTTTCTTAGCAAATTGCAATAAAACGTAGCGTTGCGCCTACAAAACTTGTATTTGATAAAGAGATTGGAAACTTGGAAAAGAATACTAGCTTTTTTAATAGTTCGTAGCGCGATGTCGTAGATGGCATTGAAGGGTTACAAGGTATCTAACTCAATTAAACCTACTTTTGAATTAGGTTAGCACTTAGTTACTAAGTGTACGATATGTTTTCATATACCTAAGCTACAATAATATCAAATTTCATCAATGTTGGTCGAGTAGGTTAGCTGTGAAGCGTTCCAGATGGACAGACTTTCGCAATTATTATATTAATACGAATGGTCAATTTGAATTTCACATTAACTTACATACGAGCAATCTAATATACCCAAAATCACATTCAGGATGTTGTTACTGATCACTCTTAGTTTGCGCACCAGTGAAGTTAAACTTTTAAGGAAAAAAAAAATATGAATTTAGCTGACTCTACCAATATTAGCAAAAACCTACCAAATAACATTGCCAAAAAACCTTAAACAGGTATCAACGGAACAAAAAATTTTAATCACGCAGAAGCAAATTATAATTTAGAGGCCTTTATTGAAATTGTACTTTACGAAGGAGTAACAAGCAATTATGGTTATTTTTTTATATTAAGTGAATATTTGAATATGCGAACTAAAATTAAAATTAACAATTATGAAATATATTTTCTTCATAAAAATCACGGCCATTTTGTACATTTGTTACAATAGTAAAGCATACAATAGTTTGTAAATATTATGATAATTACTTTAAAAACACCATTGTCATATAGTTATGTTTTGTTTAACGATCGGTTATTTAAGTGTAACAAAAGCTAGATGAATGTCATTATTCCAGTGTTTAATAATAATGGACAATCAAATCTTAAATACTATGTTAGAATAAATTTTTTACATATTATTTTGAGAAGGCCGATCAATCAACTAGTCTTATTTTTTTTATAATTAACGTAAACATACAAGATGAAGGTAAAGGTAATCATAAAATGAGGGTAAAACGAAATATGTTGCCTGTTAGTATCATAACATTTTCAAATCTCTTTTAATTAAAGTCATTTTAGAATAAAAAAAAATGTTTTCATTCACTGTGAGGAAAAATATATAAAACATGATTACGGGAATTTTTAACGTATCAAGTCCATTATGATAAATCTATTTCCATAAAAGTAATGTGAATGAATTTAATAACAGAAAGGAACTAAATATAACGTTTAACATTTTATTTATTTTACAACATTTTGTTGTCTTACTTAGGTATTTGTATCTAATGACGACATTAAAATTAAACATTCAAGTTTTTAAGTAATAGGGTATTACAGAAATATTATTTGCTAAGAATTAATATTTGTTCGTAATTAGCTTACTTAGAATGAGTTCATGAAATAGCAATGTCGCCTTATAAAACTACTTGAAGCTTGTGGCTTCGTGCAGTTATATAAAATTACGCTACATTTAGGTATTAATATGATACAACCGGTGTAAGACTGTGAAAGCATTAAAAAGTTATTTAAATAGATCCACAGATCGGACAGATTATCTGTAACCTATTAACTTACAATATCAACATCATAGTACCTTAAACCCTAAATCTGCTTTTTATCTAGGCCGTCCTAGAGGGACCGTCCTAGTGAGACCATCCTATTAGGTGGAGCCTCCCTCCTCAGCTATGTGAAGTAAGTTATTTCGATCTGCTGCAATTTGAAGCCTGTCAAACTGGTTCAGCCAGTTATTCTTTGTGTAAACTTTTATATTACAGTAATAAGAAAATAAATATATTGATAAATGTAGAGTGGACTATCCGTTTTTATGAATACATGTAGGATTCGTAAAAAAACATGCTATTCTATACATATATGCTTTACAAAATATAATACGTAATGAAAATGATGCTGGTTTAATATCATAAGTCTGTCACAACTTTAAATTATATGTAAAGGTTGTTGACTCTTACTTTCCTTTCACAAAGTTACCTCGGAAACTTTGCAAGTTGTTCGCCGTCACGTAAATGTTTATTTTTTATTTATAATTGGACCTTGTACCGTGTGATCCTCGTTCCAAAATGTTGGAATATACAGTGTTTACAAGTCAGAAACGAGCAGAAAACATTGACACAAAAGAGCGGTTAATATGGAAAAATAGACAATGTTCAATAGTAAAAATAGGTACCTATACGTTATTTTTACATCCTGTGTTCTTTGTAGATTATTAATACTATGTATAAATAATGTTATTTTATTTTTAAGTTTATTTGTATCTTTTCTAAATTATTTAATTTATTGGTCTTTTATTATAATGAATTAATTATTGTACTTTTGAACTGTATTTATTTATAAATCTGTGATTAATTGTAATAAAATCTTAAAGCATTTCACGGTCTCTATTAGTTTAGATAGCTTTAAATCGTATGTATTCTATCTATACTAATATATAAAGCTGAAGAGTTTGTTTGTTTGAACGCGCTAATCTCAGGAAGAACTGGACCGATTTGAAAGATTCTTTCAGTTCGGTGTTAGATAGTCCATTTAACGGGGGAGGCTATAGGCTATATAACATCACGCTAAGATGAATAGGAGAGCAACAGCAATATATTAGCATATTACGAAAACGGCAAAATTTAAAACTTGCCTTGCGTGCGCTGAGTAAACGGTAATAGTTATTAAAAAATCATGTATTACAAAATTGTTCCCCTCTAAAAATTCTAAATAAAAGTCCGTTACAGCATATGTCTAGCTTTAAGGTTAACCCACTTTAACTATTTCTATGGTTGTCAAAATACTGTATTTAAGTTTCAAACGTTCGATGAGGGCGACGCCGCTGGCAATTGCTAGTAACAAATAAAGTTAAAAATGCTTTTAACAAAATTTCATGTTCTTACTGTTAACCGTTGAGCAGTTCCCTCCTCTGGAGTCAATCCTGACAGCAGCATCAGGTCATACTTATAATAAACATGCATTTTCAACATGACTAGACGAATATAAAATTTTTTAGCTTAATCAGACCCCTGGAAATGAGTGAAAAGTGGGATTCAACCTTTACATACATACATTGCAAGTTAAACAGAAATTTTCAATAATAGAAGAATACACAGTTCTTTTTTCTTATGCTATTTATTTTAATTAGTTTCTATAATTATTCGTGTATAATAACGAAGTTTATGGAAGTAATTAAAATTAATTAATACGACATTTGTTCGCACAATTTTTTGCGTTTACCTTGGTTACCATACTGATTGGTTGAGTTATCTTAATTAAGAAGATAATTGTGTATCTTTATATAGCGGTCAAAATCATTCCCCTATATAAACTCACTATGAAATTAACTATTTCAACCAATGTGTAATATAAAACAGAATTTCAAGCATAGAATTTTTTGTCTTAGCTAAGGCTGCAAAAAAGTCTTGTTTTTGTGCTACATTATACAAAATATTTTAAACTATAAGGGAATAATATAAACATGTAATAATATAGAGTACGATTTTAAAATATGTTATTGTTTTATATATCGTACGCTTAGTTTTAAGTGACATATTACAAAATCAGGGTTAATTGAGCTAGATACATTGTTATGATTATTTCAATGCCATCTTTGTGTTTATTCTACGAACTAAAAAAATAATCTTTTCTTGCTCTTTTAAGTTATAAGTCTCATTAACACACCCGAGTTTTGTAGGCGCTACGTTACGCTTTATTGCAATTTGCCATAAAACAACTTTTTTGAATTAGGCCGCATTATTACTAAGCGTGCGATGTGTTAACGTTTAAATATTACGTACTTTTTCTTCTTATATTAAAACCAATATACCTACTACGATTTTTTTGTAGTCATTTTTAGCTTATTCGATGCCTAATTTATCCGATTTAATTTAAGATATTTGATCAGTATTTTTTTTGTTACAGGGCAAGCAACATGGATGAATTGAAGAATCATTAAATGAACTAAGAGTATTACGTTGTACAAAAGTATTTTTATCGCAAAAATGTCAAATGTAGAGACTAATAATAATATGAATAAGGCAGAAATAAACAACCATAAACAAGTAAGTAATCTGGACTTTAGTTTCATAAACGATATTTAGTACATGATTTGTCTCGAATTCAATAAAATTGGCTATAAAATTGAAATCTGCAGACATCATCTCCACTTATGGTCAAATCCAAGTGATAACATGTTTTAAAGAAAATACCACTGTATAAAGCAGTAACGAGTGCGTCAGTATTTTACGCGGCTCTCTAAAACATTTAAAAGATTTTGTTTTATGACGGATTTGGCATCAATATTAATACTATCTTGCCTGTGTTCTCGGGTTGTTTTATCTATTTATTTATTTATGTATGTACCATAAAAAGTGTTGGAAAAAACATTATTGGTATAAAAAAGTGTATAAAGGTCAACTTATCCCTATGACAGAGATCTCTGCCAGCTAACCTACGAAGTGAGACAATTTATAGTTAAGAAAAACTTGGTACGCAAATATCAAACATTATGAATTAGAATTACCTTACTAATAATTTCCTAATTTCACAATAAATAAAAAAAATATTAAGTGTGTTAAAATTAAGTTTAAGTTTAAAGTCCATTCAGCAATAGACATATTGAGTTAGCGGGGTGGAACAAATGTTGCGAAAGATATCACCGAATGCAACTGGACTGGGTAACGGTCGATAGCTCAAATTGGACTACATATTCAAAAATCCTTCAGTGCCTACAGAATTATGTTTTCGAACTTTATGAATTGATAAGTCTTGTCAGATCTACGTTTCCATGACCCTCACACCGCCTTTGGAGCCTCATATGAAACTCATCTACTACGATCACTGCTCGAATCAAGCAGCATTGTCTGCATTTGTTAAATCACTTGAAAAGATCATTCGTGCAACAATGAATTTTTATCAGTTTAAAGATATGAAACATGTATGAAAGATGACATGCCTGGCAACAAAAATATTGCTTAGTACACTCTATGTTTTTTTAACGTAAAATATCCTATACTACTAATATTATAAATGAGAAAGTTTGTGAGTATGGATGTATGTTTGTTACCCTTTCACGGCGAATCCGCTGAACCAATATCGGTGAAATTTGGCACAATTATTTCTTATACACTGGAATGACATATAGGCTATAGAAATCCTGTTTATTCTACAGTAATAGAGTGACACTAAAAAGCGTCATCTATTATCAACCTACGAGTATCACACAACAGCAGTTTGTGCAAATTCGCGGGTAAAAAATAGTAAAAAATTATGTTGTTTCTTTTGTATTTTCAAATTTCGTACACTAACCTCTGCAAATTTATATTCAGTGAATTTATATTGGTAGGCATGCTAACATTATCTAATCTCAACTGTTTTAGATAGGAACTTCAATACGAGCTAACAGTTTATATTTGTAAATAACAAAGTGATAGAGTGTAGTAATGGTGTTTTCCACAGGGAAACGAGCTTAAGGACCTTGAAAGGGGTAAACGTGAAAGCAGCTCAAATATACCTTGGGTGACGATCCTAGTAATGGTATTCGCTTTCGCCACTTTAGCAGCCGCTGGTGCCGTCGCCTGGGTGTTTTGGAACTGGCAGACGGCTCTCGTAGTCCTTGCGATTCTTATATTTCTATATATTATAGCCTATTTTTCCCAATGGCTATGGGTAGCTATGCGAACGGCACCACGAGACTTTAAGTAAGTATATTTTTATATTTGTTCTTTTGTAATGATTTTACTCATATCATAACACATTATATCATACCTTCCGGTTACAATGCATTATGTGAATGATCTAATCGTATCTTGTCTTATTCTAATCTTTACTTATACCTACACATTATAAAGTTAAATACATTGTACAGAAGTTACAATAGAATTATTTTGTTGTAATCCGCGTTTGTAACAACAAAAAAGTAACAAACGCGGATTACAAGTAAATAATTCTATTGTTACTTTTGTACTATGGAATTCCGCAAAGTAACGTCTGATGATATAAATCATTTAAAAACATTGATTCCAAATAAATGATACCATCAGTTGAATGTGTGTAATTTCAATTTAGTTGTTCCATTAGAAACGACTCATTTCTTTATTTTACAGAGCTTTATATTGCTATACTAAAATTTTGAAATTGACAAGTAATTTTACAAAGAAAAATTGGTCCATGCCAGACATCTTTCACGAAGTTGTTAAGAAACACCCGAAAAAAATATGCTTTCTTTTTGAAGAAGAATCATGGACGTTTGCACAGGTACTCTAATCTTATTTGAAATTTTAACTAAATGAAAGCCCTCCTGAGGAATCTTAGCTTAACAGAGCTTTAATACTACTCGAATTACTAAAGGCGGATGTGTTTCCATGATAACTAAATCTCACTCTATATTAAGTATTTTTTTAAATTGTCTATTATTTTTATCGTAGTTAATCTTTGAGGCCGAGCAGGGTTGCTCTTATGATGATGTCATTAAAACGATAATGTACTAACTCGAATATCATCCCATTATCATTATAAAAAAATGTAACACCTATGTGAGAATTGTGTGTACTAGACAGACATAATTTCGTCTGTACTGAAATTGTGCCCACATTTACTCATAGTGATAGTTGATTGTGTGATCGTCTTTAATCGGCACAATTATCATACAAGTTGTCACACGTTCATCCATGTTTAACATGCGATAGATGCGATCGTACGCGATCGTAGACAGTCGAGTTCAGTTGAGTATGCCCCCTAAACGATCATGCCCGCACTTAATAGTTTGTAACCGCCGATTGTGAAGAGGAATTATTTCTTCTTTCCTTAGGTTGAAGAATTCAGTCTCCGTGTTTCAGCTGTTCTTAAAGCACAGGGGGTAAAGCGTGGTGACACTGTGGCATTAATGGCAAGTAATTATCCCGAAATGCCCGCTATCTGGCTGGGAATCGCACGAATTGGCGGCATTTCACCACTCATCAACACAAATCAAACAGGCAACACTCTGTTACATTCCATCAAGATTGCTAAATGTGACTTTGTTATATATGGCAGCGAGTTTGAAACGGGTAAGTGTTATGGTATTTTTGGTATATAACAATTTATAAGAAATAAAAAAAGAAGAAGAAATAATAGTAAATCTAATGTTTTAAGTAATATTATTTTAAAGGCTATCAAATATATGTATAGCCGAGTGGTATCCGGCTGAGTAGAATAGTACCACCCTCATTTCTTACCGAGGTGTCGTAAACGGCGACTAAGGTAAGTCGACCCACCGTGTGGTATCCGGCTGAGTAGAATAGACCAACCTCATTTCTTACCGAGATGTCGTAAAAGGCGACTAAGGTAAGTTGGCCCACCGTGTGGTATCCAGTTTAGTAGAATAGACCACCCTCTTTCTTACCGAGGTGTCGTAAAATACGAATAAGGTAAGTTGACGTCAGGCAGGCGGCCGGTCGTTAAAACGCAGTCAAATCATGTGACAGTGTGTGATGTTTATAACATGCTGTGCCGACCCCACTTAGAGTGGGATAAGGGCAGGAGGATGATGATGCTATCAAAGGTATGTAATTTATGCCTTTTCAATACGTGTTGTACTCAGGATAAAATTGTTATTTTAGCGATTCAAGATATCAAAAAGGAATTAAGCGATTCCATTAAGTTATTGAAATTCACCCGTCGACCGCTTAATACTTCCAATGAGACCGTTAAAGTAGCAGAATCTGTTAACGATTTCACTCACTTTTTGGAGACAACCCCACCAGCGACATGGAGCCTCTCAGAAGGTGAAGGGTTCCTTGGTAGACTTTTATATATTTACACATCAGGAACAACAGGATTACCGAAAGCAGCTGTAATATCTCCCTCAAGGTGAACTATACTTGGTTTTCTAAATAAAAGTAGCAAAAAAGAAAAAAATGTTAATATGCCTATACGTAAAACATATTAAATAATTGAAGATTATTTGAATGATAAAAATGCATGGATTTAAAAATCCATTCAACTTCAAACAAGACTGCGGTTTAAGTTTGTAAATTTAAAATGTTTAAAAGATTGACCGCAGAGTTCCTTTTTGATTCTTCTCGGTAAGAGCAACATTACGAACCTGTCGTAGCTTCATTAGATCGCATTGATCCTTGACGATTCAAAAGCTTACTTGAGTGATGATTATTTTAATTTTATTTGATTTGAAAACACGTCAATATCTTAAAATTTAATTTTAATATTTTTCATTCATAATTAAGATATCATTCGTTTACATCTTCATGTCCCTCACGAATTTAGGTCTTGAAAAATTTGTATGACCTTTAATTATAAGTTAGTGAGTTTAAGTTACTTGAAATAAAAAAATACATTTATTTAAAATTGTAAA
Source organism: Morpho achilles (assembly GCA_947086495.1). Classification (NCBI taxonomy): domain Eukaryota; kingdom Metazoa; phylum Arthropoda; class Insecta; order Lepidoptera; family Nymphalidae; genus Morpho; species Morpho achilles. The sequence goes on along the minus strand of CAMTZB010000007.1, from coordinate 7,956,428 downwards.
AGAACATCAGTTTTATTTAACACACTAAGAATAAAAGTAGCTTTTACAAAAATCAAGCATAATTCATGATATTATTATTTTGGTATAATCCGTAAAGAAAATAGAAAATATACGCAATACCAAACGTATAATTTGTTTGCTGTTTTCGTACTTTATACATGAAGTATTCGTAAAAAAAAAACATGCACAAACCTCCAGGTTGTGGAGTACCTATGTAGTAATTTTTCCTTTATCAATTTCTACAATATGAGTTTGATTCAAAGTTATCTTACAAATAACCTACTTATTTACATTATTTTGTTATTACTATAATACATAATTTAACATAACAATGTACAAATTTCGTCGATTTAGCAATTTGCTTCAATATTTTTTTTATTTTTTACAGGATGGTATTTATGGCGTCAGGTGTACATTTTCTTGGTGGTCTTAACCCCAAAGATGTTATCTACTGCCCGATGCCTTTATATCACTCTGCCGGTGGAGTCATCACTGTGGGCAATGCTTTTATATTCGGGTGTACAGTGGCATTAAAACTTAAATTTTCTGCATCATCGTACTTCCCTGATTGTATTAAATACAATGCGACGGTAAGCTGCTCTATAATTAAATATTTAAAGACAGTTAAGGTATTCATCTGATTTCACTGAGTGTAAATCGGTGTGTCACAAAGATTCTCCCACGTAAATGCATACCCCGCGGGAATTCTAATGCAATGTACTATAAACCTAAACCCTTCTCAAGAATTGCACTATCTTTCAGTAAAATCAGTATAAAAATCCGTTCAGTAGATTTTGAGAAAATCAATCACATAGAGCATTTGAGGACTTTGTTTTATAATATGTAAAAATGATAAAAGTTATAAACCAAAGTTTGTTGCACATTAATTCAAACTTCGTCACGTTCTCTGCAAATACAGCTTTATTTATTTATTTATTTATACGGATTTCCAATAGCATAACATTATTAAACCCAAAAATATCCTAATAGTCTTAAATTAATTATGTACTACCAATTACAGGAAATCTCATCATTCTTAGTAACAATTTTATAATTTTTATACAAGCAACTATTTAAGACTTTGACGAAAACAAAGATAATGTAATTAGATGGATTATAGGATAAGACGATTTTAAACAATCGATAAGTACTTGCATAATACACAAATTTTCAAAAAAAAGATGATTTATTATTCGAAATTGTTTAAAAATAACAAGTATATTTAAATACTTTTCTTGTTATCAGGCCGCGCACTATATAGGTGAGATGTGCAGATATGTGTTAGCAACGCCACCGTCTACTACAGACAGACAGCATAAAGTGCGTGTGGTTTATGGAAACGGCATGCGGCCAACTGTAAGTCTACAATTCGTTACAATTACATTTAATATAACAATAAAAATGTATATGTTATTAAAAACGGCAGAATACGAGGTTTATGTATTTTCCGAAACATATTCCTTAAACAAATATCAGAAAACAACGAGTACGAATTAATAATTCAACTCTTTTTAAATAATTTATAGAATTAGGCGTTACTTTTCGGAGATCCATAATACAAAAGTAATAATAAAATTATTTTGCTATAATCCGCGAAGAAGTAAAATAGAAAATATATATAATGCTAAATGTAAGTGGACAATTGGTTATTATACCTGATACATGCAGGATTCGTAAAAACACATGCACAAACCTCCACCACCGCCACCACAATACACAAGCACTATATACGTTCACTATCACAAACTCAACAATCGTTTCGCCCCGCAACCGAAGCATGATCAGGAGATAGACTCCACGACCAAAATCGCAAAGCATTTATTTAGCATTATATATATTTTCTATTTTACTTCTTCGCGGATTATAGCAAAATAATTTTATTATTACTTTTGTCAACTCTTTTTCTTATATTTACAACGAAAAAATATATTATACGTTCCAGCAGAGGCGAATAAGTCTCTTCGTATATTGTATTATACTTTTGTTAAATCTAGATTGCATTAGCCATGTTTAAATTAGGTGAATTCGTAACTGAACACAAGGTTTATTAATAAATTTATAACGTGCATATTGTATTACAAATTTCATTTGCTAATTTGTAATTATAATGCATTGTAATGCTAATTACGAGTATTTCCTACTTGTTATTTTTTACCGGTCTATTCAAAATAGGATGTCTTATTAACAGATTTGGAACGAGTTTGTTAAGCGTTTCGGAATAAAAAGAGTTTCTGAATTTTACGGTGCTACAGAAGGAAATGCAAATATTGGTATGTATTCATATATATAGCGATATATCAAATATAACATTTGGATATTGTAGATAGAATACAAAAAATGAACAAGTTATATAATGCTGGCAGCGTTAATTTAACTGATAATTTAATACATGAATCTTGGGAAGATATTGTTTCGTGTGATCATGACCTATTTTAGTGTGATCAAACCTAATGTTTCAAACTGAATTATTCCGTTAAATATGTTTTTTATATATGCTTCTTTATAAACGTTGTAAGCTTTCTTAAATGAGTTAAAATTTCGCAGTGAATATAGACAGCAAGCCCGGTGCAATAGGATTCGTATCACGAATTATTCCTGCCGTTTATCCTATAGCTATAATCAAAGTTGACGAAGATACTGGTGAACCAATTAGAGACAAACGAGGCCTTTGTCAGGTGAGCCGTTATACTTTAGACTATGACAATTCAGCGAAGTTTATTACGCCGTGTGGTATCCGGCTGAATAAAATAGTACCACCCTCATTTCTTACCGAGGTGTCGTAAAAGGCGTCTAAGGTAAGTTGACCCACCGTGTAGTATCCGGTTTAGTAGAATAGACCACCCTCTTTCTTACCGAGGTGTCATAAAATACGACAGAGGTAAGTTGTCGTCAGGCAGGCGGCCGGTCATAAAAATGCAGCCAAATCATGTGACAGCATGTTTATAACATGTTGTGCCGATCCCACTTAGAGTGGGATAAGGGCAGGAAGATGATGAATTCAGCGAAGTTTATTGCTCTTAAACTTACAAAAATATTTCCTAAGTAGACAATACCATTCTCTTATGAACAGCATGAAATGTAAAGGTTTATTTTATTTTATATGTGTTTTTTCCTAATGCAGCTAGCTAAAGCAAACGAACCAGGAGTTTTTATCGGTAAAATAATGCCGAACAACCCAGCGCGTGCTTTCCTTGGGTACGTTGACAAGGATGCCTCAGAAAAGAAGATCGTGAGAGATGTACTCAGCCCTGGAGACTCTGCTTTTATATCAGGTTCTTGTAGTTCTAATAATCATCTTCCTGTCTGTATGTCCTTTATAGGCCCCAAAATCGCTGGACTGATTTTAATGAAATTTTCAGACAATCTTTGGAGTGACTCAGCGAATGTATCTGTATGGTTCGGTCAATGGCCCTGTATGGTGCTCCCGTATGGGCGGAGCGACTGACCGCCAGGTCTCTGCCTCTTTTGCGTGGGGCGCAAAAGATTCTTGCGGTCAGAATTGTACGGGGCTACCGGACCATCTCCGGCGAGGCGGTCTGCGCCTTGGCCGGGTCCCCTCCATGGGACCTAGAGGCCAAGGTACTTGCTCAGGCCTACCGGCGTAGAGTTGAAGCCCGTTCATCGGGGGGAGACTCAGCGCCGGTAGAGGTGGACTGGCGGAGGGCAGCTCAAGAGGAGCTCCTCCGCCAACGGAGGCGGCGGCTGGAATCGCCCAGTGCAGGATTCTGGACGATTTCAGCTATCCAGCCCATTCTCCAGGGCAGGGTCGCCAGGAGGCATGGGGTCCTCACCTTCCGCCTGACACAGGTGCTTTCCGGACACGGTTGTTTCGGGAGGTATCTGTGGAAGGTAGCCCGGTGCGAAGAGTCCGATGAGTGCCACGAGTGCGGCGCCGAATGTGACACGGCGCTGCATACGCTCGCAGACTGCCCAGCTTGGGCAGTTCAGCGGGCAGAGCTCGTGGCACAGGTGGGGCACGATCTCTCCTTGCCCACTGTTGTTCGTGCCATGGTGGACAGGGAGAGATCGTGGACAGCGATGGCCTCCTTCTGCGAGGACGTAATCTCGCGAAAGGAGGCGGCGGGGCGGATCCGGGAAGTCGAGTCCTTGGATCCGATCCGCCGCAGGCGAGCGGGGCGCAGGCGACTCGCCGAAGTCCGTCGCATGCCACCCTAACGGGGACCTCCGAGCGATCCGAAGGGGGTTTTATCGCTCGCTCGCTGGAGTTAGGTCCCCGAGGCGGTCGATGAATCGATTAGTGGAGGGAGGGGCCACTGTTAAGAGAGCCCCCGACCCGGAGGCGCTCTCCGGGGTACAGAGCTGCTGCTGGCGGGAATGGGGGCAATGTCTTCATAGGCACCCTGTCCCCGCCACCAGCAGCGTGGTGGAGCACTGTCAGGTTTTTAATCGGTGCGAGTCCGACATACCCGCCGCTCGTCCCCGTCGGGTGGTGATGACCCATAATGGGTTTTCCTGACATAAAAAAAAAATGTATCTGTATAGTTTGGTGTCGATCGGAGCATTTTTTAACTGTTGAGTTCTATTTCGAGGCGAATTCCATACTGAGCCAAAGCAAAGCGTGACCGATTTGCTAGTAAATTTACAAACAAAATTTGCGCCGTAATGTTCGCGATGAACTCTTAAACTGTTAACTAATTATTATGCGATTTTACAAATTAGTAAATAGAGTCACGGCCTGTTACTATTCCACTGCTGGACCTCCTCTCTCCGATTTTGGAGAAAAGGCTTGGAGCTAAGACCTACCACACGATGTTTTCTATCACCGAAAAGCGTGTGATAAATTGCAATTGTCAATTAGACACATAAGTTTTAATAGAAAAACTAATTGTTGCACGGGTTTTGAAATCCCTGACCCCCTCCAAAAAGTGGCACGGTGCACAAACCATAAAGCACAAATTCGCAAAGCACAAAGCTTTGCGAATTTGTCGTGGAGTCTATCTCCTGATGATGCTTCGGTTGCGAGGAGAAACGATTGTTGAGTTTGTGATTTTTGAGGTTACGTATGTAGTGCTTGTGTATTGTGGTGGTGGAGGTAGAGGTTTGAGCATGTGTTTTTACGAATCCTGCATGTGTCTGGTATGAAAACGGATTGTCCACTCTACATTTAGCATTATATATATTTTCTATTATACTTAATCACGGATTATAGCAAAATAATTTTATAATTACCTTTTTTAATATATTTGTAATTAATTTTGACAGGAGACATATTGGTGTCTGATGAATTAGGATATTTATACTTCCGTGACCGCACGGGGGATACATTTCGCTGGCGCGGGGAGAACGTCAGCACCACTGAAGTGGAGGCCGCCATATCCAGAGTGGCTGATCAAAGAGACGCCGTTGTCTACGGTGTTGAGGTCAGTATACATTGTTAAATTATAGCATAGATCTTCTTCTTCTTCTTTTAGCGGGTTGTTGTGAGCATAGATGAAATTATATACACATACCTATATTTGTGATCCTTTTATTTTTAAAATAAAGATAGGCTAGTTGTGTGGCTAGCTAGCCGTGTGGTATCCGGCTAAGTGGAATAGACTATCTTCATTTCTTACTAAGGTGTCGTAAGAGGCGACTAAGGTAAGTCGTCCCGCCGTGCGGTATCCGGTTAAGTAGAATAGACCACCCTCTTTCTTACCGAGGTGTCGTAAAATACGACTTAGGTAAGTTGATGAAAGGCAGTCGGCCGGTCATAAAATACGAAGGCAAATCATGTGACAACATGTGTTATAAACATGTTGTCACATGATTTGGCTTCGTATGACAAAATGTTTATAACATGTTGTGCTGATCCCACTTAGAGCGGAAAAAGGGCAGGAGAAAGATGAATTGGCTAGTTGTGACCGTAGAAGTACCTATTGATCAGGAAAATTTACATTTAACATTTTTCTGTATGTGAATAATGATGAAATATAACAACATATAATGTGACATGTTTTTTTCACATAGATACCAAATACTGAAGGACGAGCGGGCATGTGCGGAGTGGTGGACGCGGATGGCACGCTTGATCTAGAAAAACTTGCAAAGGATATTGCGAAAGACTTGCCAAAATATGCCCGGCCCGTTTTTATACGACTAATGACGACCATGGATATGACTGGTACGTATACTACATTTAAATTATTAATATTTATTTAATTGGTTATTTATTTGTCTATTGTACATACATATTGTTAGAAAAGAGAAAGAAAAATAACATATGTATTGTACCAGGGCGGACTCATCTATAAAAGGGATCTCTTCCAGCCCACCTTTGAGTAACAGAAGAGAAAGGACAAGAAGTGAAATACGGGTAATATAGACCAGAAAAGAAAAATAACGAAAAACTATAACCTAGATTAGTATTTGCACATTTTACACAAAAGATCAATTTTTGTTAAATAAATAGATGAAAAAAGATGCTAATTACTTGAAACAAATGTTTTCTAGTCTGTGACTTAAATGCCGAAAGGTTTGCGAATTTGATACTGGTAAATAGTTCCACAGCCTTGAAAGCTCAATGATCTTTAGTAGTAGTGAAGAGCATTATTTGGTTCATGTAGTTTTCGCTCATGTGATTTCATATTTTAATTATAATATATAATTATAATTTTTTTAAGCAACTTTGTTACGTAACTTAGATTTTCACATTAAAATATAAATTGCCGGTCAATTAATGATAAAATATTTCTCGTTAATATTCTATCGCCTATATTGTATCTATAATGTTTGATTTATTCTTTTTGTATTCATTATTTCATTCTATTATAACTGAATTTTGATTTCAGCTACTTTCAAACTGAGGAAAGTCGACTTACAGAAAGAAGGCTACGACCCCAACAAGGTCAAAGACAAACTTTACTATTTAGATCCAAAATTAAATAAATACGTTAGTTTAGGTCCAGTGGAATATGAAAAAATTGTATCGGGACAAATAAGACTGTGATTATTCTTTATTCCTATAAGTAATATAATCATATAAGTGCCTGTTAAGTTTATTGTTGAAATAGACGATAATGAAGTAAATAAAGTGCTGTTTTAGATAAACTGACTGACTAGACTGACAAACTATTTACCTATCTTTAAAATTTTAGTAGTAAGGAAAATATATATATATTTTTTTATATTGATTAATTGTTTTTGCATTTGTAACTTTTATATTGTGGGAAAGAGTAGTAGTAAAATTCGCATGTAACTTATAAGAAATATAAATTAAAGATAAATTTTAATTGTTTTATTTTTCACCCTGTCCTATTACAGATACAATTCGTATGATGGTGTCAAAATGGTATCAAAGATTATTGAGGTATACTTCATGTACTTAAAGCAGACACCTAAATCCTTTTAAAAGCAATAATTCAGTATTTGAGTATGCATTCACGTTAAGATTGTTCTGCTATATTTGATTTGAAAACTAAAAATGTTATACAAATTAATTATTTATTTACAAAGAAAACTTTGACCGATATCTAAAAGTAATAGGGCCCATAAATATATTTTCATAGAGGTTCAGTAGCCTATTAGTTACAGTGCTCAGGATACGGCTGGACTGGTAGTAAGGCTTTTTTCCGTCAAACGAAAGTCTTCTGTCTGCGCATTGCCAAATAGTAAACCATTGTAGTAACACTGCTGTTAGGAAACTATTATAAAGTACTGGTTGTAACACTGTTATCAGTATTTAATACTAAACAATACTGCGTTTTAACATTTTCGCTTGGATTGACAAGCACCTTGGGCCAAAAAATATCCATTACGGAAATTTGAATTCATCAGTCATCAAGCACGCTAGATATTAAAATCAGTAGCTCCAATAAGATAATACGTTTATACATTTGTCTGTCTTTTCGTCATAAACTAAAAAAAATACAAACTGATTTACGTTCTGTTTTTATCTGTAGTTGCAGTGGTCCGTGAAGTAAGGTATATTTTCATGTTTTTTGTAAATTCGTTTGAACCAATATAACGATTTTTGATAATGTCAAGCCATTTAGGTAATTTTTAAATGCGTTGCGTTATTCCTTTAATCTCCTTCTCTATCTATTTAACCCCCTTGTAGAAATAATCTTTCCAAACTCTGTAATTCATAATGGTTGGCGTATTCACAGCATTAGTCAATTATTAACGGTTTTCAATATTTACCATATCCTATATAGTGTATTATCTATGATTTACCATTACTTATTCTCGTAACTAATCTATGTGTACCATAGACGAGATATCAGATTCGTGTCAAACACAGACTAGGTACTAATGAGTACTAGTACCTAGTCCCATCAGAATAGTGTCAGACTCAGATGTCAATGTCTATTTTATTATTAGTAATCTATAATTATTGTATTGTATGTCAGGGCGGTTTTACTACAGGCGCCAACACATGCTATCCCTCTTGCACATGTACGTATTTATGAATGAATCGTATGAAAATAGTCTCAGCTGCATCTCGCTCCACTCCTACATACATATTTTTACGCACTCATTCTCATTTTGACTGTCTATCATATAACAAGTTGATTTTATTAATGAATGGGCGGTGTGTTAAATGTTTAAATTTCCCGTTGTAAAGTTCTAGTACTTTAATTTTTACTAAAATGTATAATTTTGTTTTAATTTAGTTAGCAAAATTCTTGAAACAAATATCACTAGAAGCAAATTAAATGTATTATATATCATCCTGTCCTTATCCCACTCTAAGTGGGGTCGGCACAACAAGTTTTTCTCTTCCATTCTGTCCTATCTTTCGTCAACTCTGGCGCCACTCCTTTTATATGCATATCATACTTCACACAATCCAACCATCTCTTTTTAGGCCTCCCTCTAGGCACATATCCATCCACATTCAAATTTAACACCCGTTTGGTCACATGATTTTCATCCCTCCTCATTACATGTCCATACCATCTCAATCTTGCACTTCTCGACTTTTCTATAATGGGCGCAACTTTCAGACTTCCCCTTATATACTCGTTTCGTATTTTATCCAGTTTTGTCACACCACACATCCACCTTAACATTCTCATCTCATTTGCATGTACTCTTCTTTCATCCCTCCTTTTCATCGCCCAAAATTCTGATCCATACAATACGACAGGTCTTATGACTGCTTTATAAATTTTTCCCTTAACTTTAAGGGGCATTCGGGAGTCACATATTGTGCCTGAGACCTGCCACCACTTCATCCATCCTGCATCCATTTTTTTACCCACATCTCGATCTATTTCACCGTCGTTTTGAAAAAGCGAACCAAGGTACCGAAAATCAGAGCAGACTGGCAAAATGTTCCCATCCAAACCGATCTGGGAGAAATTGGAGGTCCCACTAAAGTCGTAGTACATATGTTCAGTTTTAGTACGACTGATTTTTAAACCGACTTTCTCCAACTGGTTGTGCCATTTCGCCAATCTGCTTTGGACCTCAGTTGGACTAGAAGCAAATTAAATGTATAAAGTCTTATTTCACCAGTAGCTGTTGAGATATTTCTTAAAATGAGAAATATAACAACGAAGAAACGTGCAGTCATAAAACAATAAGAAGAGGATTTACTTAATCATTATATAAATGTAAGTGTTGAGTTTTAATGAATTTTGTGCATCTCAATAATAGTAAGAGCTTTCTTAAAATTTACATTCTCACATCACTATCACTACATATTATAAAACAAAGTCCCTATATCCCTATGTACGCATAAAACTTTAAAACTACGCAACAGATTTTGATGCAGTTTTTTTTAATAGATAGAGTGATTCCAGAGGAAGGTTTGTACGTATAATAACATTCAATACGGAGTAGAGAAATACTGTAATTTTTGAGGTTTCTGTAAATAATTACATTTTTTTCCGCTTACATTGCAAACGCACGCTAAACCCTACGAGATTTATCAAAATAATGTTCTAAATATTTGTACATCTTGAAAAGGTCTACAGAAAAGTCCGCGATGATATATGTCTATCTCTTATGGATAACCCACTATAGCATTTTTTGTCATTTACTTTTTAAGAAAAATTATGCCATATTTTTGAAGCAATTTTTATAGAATACAGCATTAATCCTTATCCAATTAAGTACCTTAAATAAATAGTTGATTTAATATAGATCAATATGGCGGTTTACAGCATGTAATTTAAGTGAACATTTTCCGAGATATTACAGATTTAAAATGCCGTGAGGACGCCGCGCTTCGCCCTATAACACTTCGACTTTAGCAGCTATGTCGCTCTTTCAAGAGTTTGTTTAAATACATTCTGTAATTAATTGTAAAAATAAAATACATAGGGAAAATGTAAAAGTAAATAAGTAAAAATGTACTATACGAATTTAGATATTCCAAAGATAGCAGGAAATCTTCTTGGTATGGGGAAAGGAAATTGTTTTTCTCCAAATTTAACGCTTGCGGGCCCCGGGCAGTAATGAATAAATCAAAACTACTCGATCAATTTTAATCATTTTTTTACACTGACTGACATGGGATATTTTATACCTGTGCGAAGCAGGGGCAGGCCGCTAGTTCTAAATATAATAACCTAACCTTGCATGGATAACCTAAAACCTTTAACATGCAGTATAATTTTTATTTCCTATTTGACTTAGTTATCGTTATATAAAAATTATGATATGTACATTAATTTCGATTGATGAATTAGCTATATATATGTCCTGCGATTTTATATAGCTTCTAGTGTCTTGTAGTGCAATAAATGATTAATAATGGACATTAAAGTTAAAGTTTTTTAGAAGTTGTTCTAATTGATCATAAGTGTGTATCTATCTTAGTTATAAATAATTTGGACATAACTTAAATGGTCTACTTAATATTTTTTTTTAAAAGTATTTTCAATTGAAGTTGTATACTTCATTGTATTATATTAGAACTTTAAAAATGATTGTCAAGTTTTTTATAATGAGACTCGGATGAAAAGGGAGTAAATAGCAAAAGAGAGAAAGTTTATTCTATATATTTCCTTTCCCCATACCAAGAAGATTTCCTGCTATCTTTGGAATATCTAAATTCGTATAGTACATTTTTACTTATTTACTTTTACATTTTCCCTATGTATTTTATTTTTACAATTAATTACAGAATGTATTTAAACAAACTCTTGAAAGAGCGACATAGCTGCTAAAGTCGAAGTGTTATAGGGCGAAGCGCGGCGTCCTCACGGCATTTTAAATCTGTAATATCTCCGAAAATGTTCACTTAAATTACATGCTGTAAACGGCCATATTGATCTATATTAAATCAACTATTTATTTAAGGTACTTTATTGGATAAGGATTAATGCTGTATTGTATAAAAATTGCTTCAAAAATATGGCATAATTTTTCTTAAAAAGTAAATGACAAAAAATGCTATAGTGGGTTATCCATAAGAGATAGACATATATCATCGCGGACTTTTCTGTAGACCTTTTCAAGATGTACAAATATTTAGTACATTATTTTGATAAATCTCGTAGGGTTTAGCGTGCGTTTGCAATGTAAGCGGAAAAAAATGAAATTATTTACAGAAACCTCAAAAATTAAAGTATTTCTCTACTCCGTATTGAATGTTATTATACGTACAAACCTTCCTCTGGAATCACTCTATCTATTAAAAAAAACTGCATCAAAATCTGTTGCGTAGTTTTAAAGTTTTATGCGTACATAGGGATATAGGGACTTTGTTTTATAATATGTAGTGATAGTGATGTGAGAATGTAAATTTTAAGAAAGCTCTTACTATTATTGAGATGCACAAAATTCATTAAAACTCAACACTTACATTTATATAATTGCCAACCGCAACACATTACCATTACAAAAAAAATGTAAAAGTTAATGACGTACGAATTACCAAAACTGCGCAATTTCAGAAATCAGTACGACACCTTTATAATGGCTAGACCGTTAATAAAACGTCTAACAAAGTAGCGCGCTTTTGAAGCTAATGTTGGACGATACAGAAAACGAACGTTACCAACAAAACGCCTACACAGCATGGGAAGAAAGAACACTGCAATGTCCACCTCAACCATACTGTTAAATGAGAAGAACAAGCCCTGCAGCTTTTACAGGAGGGCAGTCAGACGCTGCTAGTGCGACGCGGGAGTCCAACAGCTGGCCTCGTGACTCCACAAGCTACGCTGGTCTGGCCTCGCTGCCGCCAATGGAGACGTGCCGCCGCCTCTCACCCCAGGCCGGCCCGTCCGGCTATGCCGCAGCTGCTGTCGCTCCGCCGTCGCCTCGAGCGCTCGAACAGCGCCAGGCCGAACAGTAGCGTCAACCACCAGGAACAGGACCGAAGACGTCGTACGCACCTTTCGACCTCTGTAATTTGAGAAAATGCATTTGAGGTAACTAATACTCAAGTGGAGTCTGAATTTATGAAGCTAAGTTAGATTCCCGTGTGGCCAATCCAGTTGTCCCTCTGATTAGCAGAGGGCAATCTGGACGGGCCGGGGACTTCGGGGGGGTTGGGGTGAAGTCCCTAATGAGCGACGGGTCCAGTTGGGCTTACTCTAAGTCTGGCTGGACATGGTTACGGCCACCGTCGGCGAAACCCGGAAGCCCAGCAATGGGAACGGGGACCTTCGGGTTGCGAGGAAGAAAACCTCTATAAAAAATTACCCGGTGGGGGCGGAAACGCCCACCAAGGCGTTGGGGCCCCTACTTGGGGCGCGATCTCTCCCTGTCGACCGTGACATAGCAAACACGGTGGGCAGGGAGCGATCGTGGGCAGCGATGGCCTCCTTTAGCTCTGCGGAGGGGGGCGGAGGGAGGCGGCGGAGCGGTTCCACGAACTGTTGTTCTGGATCCAATCTGCTGCTGGTGAGTCCAGGTGTTAGTGACTCGCCCAAGCCCATCGTCTGCCGCCCTAACTGGGGACCTTCGGGTGTTCCAAACGGGGTACATCGGACACCTGGCTTACAGGTCCCCGAGGCGGTCGGTGCATCTGGTGCTCCCGATGCACCGGTTAGCGGAGGGGGGTTTCTCTTTCGAGGGGCCCCTACCTGGAGGTGTTTATTCTCTGGGATCAGAGCTGTCGGCGGGATGGGGGCAAAATGTACAATGATACCCTGTCCTTGCCATTGGCAGCGTGGTGGAGCACACAGGTCGTTTTAGTCGGTGCGAGTCCGACATAACCGCCGCCTGTCCCCGTCGGGCGGCGGTACCCATAAGGGGTTTTTTCCTGTATAATAAAAAAAAAAAAAAAAAAAGTTAGATTCCCGTAATTTCAGCCACAGATGTAAGCGTGCACTCAAACATCAGTAGCCAAAAGCGACTGGGAAAAGAATTAAGGTTTAACATGTATTGCAAGGTACCAAATACCGACTCTTTGCCAACCGCAACACATTACCATTACAAAAAAAAAGGAAAAGTTAATGACGTACGAATTACCAAAACTGCGCAATTTCAGAAATCAGTACGACACCTTTATAATGGCTAGCCCGTTAATAAAACGTCTAACAAAGTAGCGCGTTTTTGAAGCTAATGTTCGACGATACAGAAAACGAAAATTACCAACAAAACGCCTACACAGTATGTGAAGAAAGAACACTGCAGTGTCCACCTCAACCATACTGTTAAATGAGAAGAAAAAGCCCTGCAGCTCTTACATGAGGGCATTCAGACGCTGCTAGTCATTAAATTTTAAATATTACAATGTTTATATTATTTACCTAAGCTATGATTAAAACAGAGTAATTATGCAAAAGTGATAATAAAATTATTTTGCTATAATCGGCGATGAAGTAAAATAGAAAATATATATAATGCTAAATGTACAGTGGACAATCGGTTATCATACCTGATACATGCAGGATTCGTAAAAAACACACGCACAAACCTCCACCATACACAAGCACTATATACATTCACTATCACAAACTCAACAACTCAAATGTTTGAATTTCAACAAACATTCTCGGATAAAATGTGAGTAGTCATCCAAAACTTAATAACAAATAAACTATACTTTTGCACTATTTAATACGAAGAAAATTGAAACGTACTGACTCACCAGAAACGTTCGTTATACGTAATATACATATATATATTTGTATTATGGATCTCCACAAAGTAATGCCTAATTCTATAAATTATACAACAAGAACTGTTATTTTAACGCTGCTTAGGACCTATTGTACATATTACCTATGTTTAATGTATCTATTCTAATAAGCTATAAGTAGCGAGTTCTACGGAACTCTACTTACAGCTTATTACAATAGGTACATTACATACAGCAGCGTGTGGTCAGTAACTATCTGGCTGACCAGCTGCCAGCCGCTGCCAGCAGTTCGGCCACGCATCCGCCAACTGCCATCCATCCATAGGGGTTAATTACATAGTAGTTGGTTAGTTCTTCTTATAAAATATGTCAGTAAACCTTAACTCTAATCTTTATCGTTATATAAATAAGGACATTATATAGTACCTCAGCAACATTAAAACAACAACAACTACAAAAGTAATAATAAAATTATTTTGCTATAATCCGCGAAGAAGTAAAATAGAAAATATATAAAATGTGAGTGGACATTCGGTTATCATACCTGATACATGCAGGATTCGTAAAAACACATGCACAAACCTCCACCACCGCCACCACAATACACAAGCACTATATACGTTCACTATCACAAACTCAACAATCGTTTCGCCCCGCAACCGAAGCATCATCAGGAGATATATTTTCTACTTTACTTCTTCGCGGATTATATATATATATTTGTATTATGGATCTCCGCAAAGTAACGCCTAATTCTATAAATTATACAACAAGAACTGTTATTTAAACACTGCTTAGGACCTATTGGACATATTACCTATGTATAATGTATCTATTCTAATAAGCTTTAAGAAGCGAGTTCTACGGAACTCTACTTAAAGCTTATTACAATAGGTACATTACATACAGCAGCGTGTGGTCAGTAACTATCTGGCTGACCAGCTGCCAGCCGCTGCCAGCAGTTCGGCCACGCATCCGCCAACTGCCATCGACCTCCGAAATGTGTCCGCTGCGTAGGCGGGCACATCAGCCAGGATTGCGACAGGACCCCGAAGAGGCCCCCAAGTGCGCCAACTGTGGGAGGGCGCACGTGGCGCGTGGCGATGTGTATATATTTGTGTATATGTGTGGGAAGGAAAAAGCAATGAACAGTTTCAGTTTAAGTTATATATGAATTAGTATATTAACAGACAATTTTGAGGAGATTTTCAGTTTCTTCATAAGTGAGCGAATGAAGCCAAGATAAAAATTTTAATTTACACGAGTATTAGTTTAATGAGTAAATATTTAAAAGATTATTTGCTCTCTTGTACATCAATTAAAACATTTAATTTATTATGTACTTGCTTTTATCCGCAACTTCGTCCGCGCGGACTGTAGACACGACCCCTGCTGTGTTATTCTCTAAAAGCAAAGTACTCGTCGTCGAGCTAACTTTGCTATCGCCCGTCAACCTAACAACGCCGAAATCGGTATTCTCTAACGACATATCGCTCTAGTCGAAGTCAAGGTTGCGAGAGCTCGTCGCTGTTTTTGAAATGTTTTTATCATAGACAATTCGAACTAGTGATAGCATTACCGTTGACACAAATTTTACCGATAATATATTATTTTAATATTTTTGTGTTTAAAAACGCATTTTGAAACGTTAATATTATTATATTCATGAATATTACTAAAAATAGAACTCGAAATAGCTGCAAATATATTTTTATCAACATCATTATAATATTACACAGGCTGAATAGATATTGCCTTTGCCTAATTAAAAATTAAAAAAAAAGTCAAGTGGTTGGCGTCGTTTTGAATCTTTAAAACTTTGAATTGGTTGCAAGTTTCATTTATTTTGTATTTTTAACTAAATTCTTTAATTCTCCTTACATTTGTTACCCATCGCAAGTAAGTATATTAAACGTGCAATGAATATTATAGTTCTTGTTTGGGTTTATTGTATATTTTGCATTTCTTTAAAGCATGTCTCGAAACGCGATACCTTCTCGTAGCCAGTTTGAAAAACTACTGGAGTTACTTGAAGAAAAACGTTGGCTTGCTACTGGGCATGCCCGAACAAACCATGCCAGAGACCGCACAAGAGAAGCCTGGCAAGACATAGCCAATAAATTAAATAGTGATGGACGAGGCTGTCTCAAAACATGGCAGCAGTGGGCAAAGGTATGATCATATTTTAAATATTCTTTTGGGAACTTCTATACTTTTTAACACCTGTGCTGTGCAAGTGCTTAATACTTAATAGGTGGTTTTGGTTTGCTTCAGTATTGGAAAGATAAGAAGGCAGCATTAAAAAAAAAAATCAGCCAAATGAGAATGACAATGTAAAATTTCATTTACCACTATTATTTTGTATTTAGTTTTTGTTTAGGTAACTTATTAATTATTTTATACGAAGGCAACTTGAGTTTATTGGATGTGACCCGTTAGTTTATATACTAAATTATTTTAATTAATTTATCATAAGTAAACTTGCACACATTTTCTTTGCTGTTAATGTGTAAGCAATTATGTTTAATAAGAATTTAAAAAATGGAAATTTCAAAATTCATAATCATTGCATCACTGTCTATAAACTTAAACAATATATATGTAGTTAAATATTTGTTGTTAATGTTACAGGCAGAAGAAAGAACATCTATACAGAGAGAAGCAAGAAATGACTCCGTTGCATCAAGTAATATTTTTTCAACTTATAGTAAGCATGACCATTTTTTATTGTTTTTAAAATTGTTTATTTGTAGCACCTCGTCACCGTCGTGCTAGACCTTCTCGGCGGCGTCTACTCCACCGTACCCCACCAGCCCAGCGAAATTCTCAGATGGTGAGAATTACGGAACGTTTCATAGCAATTAAAGAAAGGCGAATTGAAACTGAGAGGATTCTGGCCAGATCACAAGAAGCAATGGTTAATGTGTTACAGGATGTGAGCCTAGCATTTCAAGAGTTAGTTGCCAAAATATGCCGTAACTAGATATTAATTTTCATTTAATTTTCTTAATTAGTTCTTAAATATAATTTTTTCTAAATTTATATTAAGAAAACACACTTTTAATTATTGTTGATAGCTTTTAATTGATATACTTTTTTTTATTGTATTTATTGTAGAAACAAATAATTCTTTAACGATGTAAAATTACTGTGATGTTTAATTAATTCTAAGTTAGTTTAGATTCCTAATATTTCTTCAGTACATTTTTTTTCAAATGTTTTCAATTTTTTCTATTCAATTTCGAATATTGTAAAAAATGGGGTATATTGTAAAGAAAATTATATTACAAAAGTCATATGAGACATCTACAATTTAAGTCCGCCATGATTCCCTACACGTGAAGTTTAACATTTACATTTGCTTTACAGTATATTTGAAGCAGTTTCATTTTTGTACATAACAATTATAAAACGATAAGTGATGTATATAATAGACGAAGTAGAGTGACTATTCAAAAGCCCTTGTTCACAAGTTAAATTGAATAAAGAATAATTTGAATGTGAAATTTAATTTTGTTTAATATGTTAACAATAAAAACGTATATGTAACAATTTTTTTTTATTCTTACTATTTTATGCAGATATTTGTAAGTATTCCTGGGTTCACAATATATCTATAACACACTTTATATAATAGCATATACTTGCTTTTGAAAGTTGATTGCTTGAAGTGACTGATATTTAATTTTAGTCTTAAACTAAATAAATTTAATATATGTTCTACATATGTACGTCTATATAATTTTTTTCAAAATTATGTATGTACTCGCTGTTGTGGTATCCGGCTAAGTAGAATAGGCCATCCTCTTTCTTACCGAGGTGTCGCAAAAGGCGATTAA
This sequence comes from Morpho achilles, assembly GCA_947086495.1. NCBI lineage: Eukaryota > Metazoa > Arthropoda > Insecta > Lepidoptera > Nymphalidae > Morpho > Morpho achilles. The sequence goes on along the minus strand of CAMTZB010000007.1, from coordinate 7,938,602 downwards.
GGTAAGTTGACGTCAGGCTGAGCACCGGTCGTAAAATGTCTAGCCAAATCATGTCACATATTTATAACATGTGCTGACCGCACTTAGAGTGGAATAAGGGCAGGAGAATTATGATATTGAATGATAAATAAAGTGGTATTATTTATTTTTTAAATTATAGTATTGGTATTTTTTTTTACATTTGAAAGAAGATTAAAAAAATTATATCCTATTTTAATCATTATAGCTTAATATCATACATCAATTATACTATAATATTAATAAAGAGTAAAACATTACAAATGATAGTAAGTAAATATTAAAATAATGTTGGTTGACTCTTATGATAATGATTTTAAGTTAATAAAAAAATCAGTTATAAATCTTTTTGTTATCTAATTTAGAATTTACAAGTTACTATTTAAAATATTAAAACAAAGAAAATTAGTGCTAAAGTATTACAGTCAGTTTATTTAAAATAGTTAATATAGCTACATATAATTAGTTTATTTACAGATAAAGCATTATTTTTAAAACAGTGTAAAGGTTCTTGTAAGAAAAAAATATAAAAATAAAAAAAGTATATAAATGAACAAGAGATAGTACAGTACAACATATGAGAGAGATTCAACAAATTTTTATTCTACATTTAAACAATACTATACAAAAATATTATATTATAAATAACTGTCGTGCACGCCACAATTGGCTTACTAATTCTTGTCTGTCTAATTGACCCATGGCCAAATCATTTTGAGCATCCCCATTGGCAGACAGAGCTTGGACTAATCTGCTGTCCTCGATTAAATAATTTGAAATGACATTAGGAGCAGGTAGTCCAGCACGGTTGCATACATTATGGAGTACACAACATGCTACCACTATTTTTAATACCATAGTTGGATCATAGTGGAGCACTCTGTGGACTAACAGACACCTAAATCTTCCTTTTAGCAAGCCAATTGTTCTTTCTATACAATTGCGTGCAGAACAATGCAAATTATTATATAATTCCTCACATGGTTCGGTAGGATTATTGTATGGTGTCATCATGAATGGCCTTTGAGCATATCCTGAATCACCTAAAAATATATTTAGATTAAAACTGGCAACTAATCAAAATAAAATATTTGTGATAATATTTGGTATTTACCAAGTAAGTAAACTTTCTCCCCCATAGTATGGAGTCCATTTAAATGTTCTCTAATAATGCTATTTGAGAACACAAAACTATCATGTGTAGCTCCTCCAAAGGTAGCATCAACATGGATGATATTTAAATCAGCATCACAAATCTAAAAGTAATTAATGAAATTAGAAATAAAATAACATTCTATAACTGTTACATACTATACTAAATAGTTATATTACACTTACTATGAGAACATTTCTGGCATGATAACCTTTGCGGCAATAGTACCTTTCTTCATGATGTCTAGGTCTTATCATGGAAACAAGAGTTCCATCAGCACATCCAATTACTCCTGGGATCTTGAATTTTTTATAAAATCTAAAATATATAAATGCAAAATGAAGATTTATTTATTCTCGTTTTGTGTTTAAAAAGAAAAAAAAATTAATACCTTTCTTTTAGAACCTGCCTTTCATCAGAATTCTGTGGAAACCTTATATATTTCCTTATTATCTCTGGTCTATTTAGAGCTTCAACAACAGAGTGAATTGCTCTAGACACAGATGTCTGGGAAATATATGTGTCCACATTTTTTCCTATTATCTTTTGGTAACTTCCATTACCCAAAAATGATAGAGTGCATAAAATCTGAAATATAACAAGCAACATGGTAATTGCATTGTTTTTAAATTTACATTGGTATTTTATCTTGGTCATTAAAAAACAAACCTTTATTCTATTCGATATTCGACTAGAACGATGATGCATTGAAAGAAAAGGATTTAATTCACTTTCTAATTCGTTAATTAGATCTTCCGACAGTCTGTAATGCTTAATATACTCAGAATCACTTGAAATTGTACGTAATAGTCTTATTTGTTGCGCCTGTCGGCGTTTTGCTAAACCGTCTTGTTTCTGAGCTTCTTCCAATAAGAGAATGGTACATGCTAACTTTGCGGTCATTTTTATAATTTTTAATATACAATAACAATAAAACACAACTGAATTTAACTTTAAAAACTAACTTTTCGCCCTACTAATGTTGACTCTCGCCCTAGATAATGTAGCTTTTGCATGTGACATTAAGTGGCGAGGTTGTGAGCGAGGTCTCGGCCACTTGAGTGTCATTTTTTTGTTAGCGAATACCAAATTGTATGAAGAAATGTCAAATGGTGTCGAGCGTCGCGGCTTTGATTAGTTCAAATAGGCGCCGTACTCGCCCTAGAGCGCTAGTGTAGTTTAGTATGAGTTAGTGAATACCAAATCATTAATTCGTCGCTGTTCCAGCCGTGAAAGCAAGTTTATGTCCTTAGCGAATAACACTCCTGATGTCAACGCACACTATATACAAGAACACGATATAATAGGAATGCCACAATTGCCGTTTCGAGATGCACTTCTCTTGAATGACGAACAACGACTGAATGTCACTGAAACGTTTTATCAATAGTAAGACTCCCCACCGGAAACAATAACGGCACAGTGTTGCCCCTATTTAATCAAAAAGGGTGCGATTAGGGTTGCCACCTTTTTTTGAAGAAAAATAGTATTTTTCTTTTTAAATAAAAAAAATATAGTACTTTTAGGAAATTCAGGAACAAAAATTATACACATCTATTTTCAATCATTATTTATTTTCCCATGATTATTTTTTATTACTTTTCGCTGGATAATGACACGGAGTTAGAGTTACTAACTAACTAAGCCCCGTAAATACATGAATGAGTTTCATTCAAACATTCCCTATGCAGTGCTGCGGGTGCGTTCCATTCACAGTTAATTAAAAAAAGCACGACAACTGTGTTTTTATTGAACTGTAATAATATTGGGAAGTTTTATTTTTTAATTTTAAAATATAAGTAAAAATAAAACTAAAATAATAAAAATAAAACTTTTCCTTCTATAGTAATATTTATTGTGTATGCTTTATTGAAGTGTTGTATATCATATGTCATACCCAATTTCAGTTATATTCTATGTTTTAAGTGGTTATTTCTGAATAGTTTTTATTCTTTCTGCGACAGACAATATGGATTATAGACATACTTTAATTATTTAACAGAAAGTTATTTGTTCAAGATACTTTAACATACTATCCCATTTAGTTATGCACATTTCAACTGGATTTTTTGTATGAGTAACTGTGTCTGGTCAAGGCACTGCTACTGTTTTTGCAATGAATTCATTAATATCTGATACAATGGCTGATATTCTTCAAGTGAGTTAAAATGTTTCAAATATAAATCATTTTTATTTGTAAACACAAAAATTGGCATGTGTATGTTTAAAGTAACAGCCTGTTATCCACCCCAGCTGTGGGAACCATAAGCTTCCTCTATCCGTTTTTTGGAGAGAAGTATTGTAGCAAAGACCTACCATCGCGTTGCTCCAATGCGGATTGGTAGGTTACGCATATCCCTAGAATTCGCTAGAAGTATGCGGATTTCCTTACCATATTTTCCTTCACCGAAAAGCGTGTCATAAATTGCAATTGTCAATTAAACATGTGCCTGCGCGGGGTATAAACCCATGATCGTCTTTACAGAGTCGCACGGCCTCACCGCTGAGCTATCACAGCTTGTTCCATATTTATTAAAATGTTTTTGCAATAATTTTCAGATGAACCTGGTCATTGCCAAAGAGAGTACTCATTGGGTTGATGTCTAAGGGTTATATGCTGTTGAGTGTTGATGCTTTATGGGATGAAGCACATGATTAGGTCAATTGATTTAACTAGATGAAGGCAAGTAAATATTTGATGTACAGTATGTCAGTCTGTCCATTTCACTTTCAATTAAAATTTAATTGGTAAAATCTTGTAAATTTGTTTTCGAGTGAATACTTATAATTAATTTTATTTAATAATAATATATAATAATTTAAAAATACAATTCCTACATTTTCAAGATACATGATCGCCGATTCTGTTTTCTATTTAAAAATAGTAATCATTTTTGAAGTTGCACTTTTAGCGTGTTTAGAAAAAAACTTTTTTTTTTTAAGAAGCATGCACATAGAAATGTAAAACGGCTGTTGAATAGAAATTTTTTTATTACAGTAAAAGTCTATTAAAGAATTTCCTTAAATATTTTGTTTTATTAAAATCTAAAAATCATTATTAATATGTTACAGGAAAACCGGTTATCCAAATAATCGGTAAGAGCAAAATGCGAATCGATAAAACTTTGACATCACTAGTTACGGTTTTAGCGCACCAAGTACATCACTAATTTTATTACGATTTTACGTCATACGTTGTATATATTACTACTCCATATGTGAGAAAGAGTCAGAGCTGAGACTAAATACGTTTTTATGAATTAAACGGGTGAGAGGCAGATAGTTTTTAATGAATGCGAATGTAAGTAGCTATAGTGCTACTCTGCACCCCCCATAACACCGAAAATAGGTTCGCGCCAATGTATGAAATATGAATCTCAGGCATCTATTTTATAGTTAGTAATCTATGCAGTGTTGCCATCTTAGTGGATTTTCCACTAAAACTGGTGGTTTTAAGTACGCATTTAGTGGCCAAATATTGCTTTTAGTGGCTAGTGGTTTCTTTTGGTGGTCTTGGTAAAATATATTAGCAGTTAAAAGTTAGATTTACTTCCATTTTACGATGATTTATATATATCTGTTCGTTTTTCTTTTTGAATATGTATATATACATTGGTGTACAAGCTTAAGTCCGCTGTTTGATCATGGTTGGTGTTAAATGTTAATGAACATAAGAATCGGATATGACCATGCCATATTTTTATTTTTTAGAGTACGACCTCGGTCAACAATATTGAGTCAACATTATTTGTCATTTCATACAAAATCCTAATTCATGAGAATCCTAAACAAAAAAACCGTGGTTTCATTCCGGCCGACCTTCAACATCCACTCCAAGACGGAATCACTTTGCCATCAGCGGGGCATAATTATCTATTATAAAGTGCTGAAATCTGTTGAAACTATCGAAGTGCACCGTTACCACCGATAGATAATAAAATTGTGAGGTGCTATGAGGGAAAAAAGGCTAGATTCGATTCTTACGCGAGACGTCTAAAATTTGTTCGAAAAGTGGTTTGCCTCGAAAAACGATCAATTTTTTTTGGTAAGTTATCCATATATTACCTGAGAGATGACAAAAATGTATATTTTGAATGAAGTTATCTTTTTTCCTTCCTATGAAAAATGTTTTTTTTTAGAAAAAAAAGCGGATTTTAGCTTGTATACCTGGTAGATACTTACTTTGCTTGAATAGGCATAACTGCTCGGCAAGAATTAGTCGTCTACGTTTCTCTACACGCGAGGATTTTCCTCCTAATATTTTTCTAAACTTATACTTTATACGCGGGGATTTCTCACTTCAAATTTTTTTCTGAATACTTATACTTAGATGTTAGAAGGGTTCATCGTTCAGTAACGCTCATAATTATTAATTTTGTTTTGTATTAACTGAGTGAATTTATTAACGCGTAACTATGCAAAAATCACAATATACGCAACGGGATTCTTGGCTCGTAGGTATCTGAAATACTACGGGTCAAGTAGCGAAATGTAAATTTTGTGATATTAATTTGTTAATTTTTTAATAAGTAATAATAAAGGAAACTAATTATTTGTACATTTATTTTCTTTCATAAAACAAAAATTGTTTTAGTGGAAAATTTAGCGGTTAGCAGTCATTTAGAGTGTAAAATTTCTATTTGTTAGTGGTTTTGTAAGTTAAATCTAGTGGGAAGCTTATTGAACTGTTGGCAACACTGAATCTATGTTGTATGTTGTCAAATGAAGATTTAGGATTAAAGGATAAAGTTAAAAAATTGAAAGATTTACGATCTTAACGTTCTAAGATGAGTAGGAACCGCCTAAGAATTACGAGCTTGTTACATATAAATCTCTAATTAAACATAAATATACGTGGAACACATATGTATTAATCAGTATTCCTGCAAGAAGAAATCACCTAAAATATTTTTTTTTAATAAAACACTATACTTGTTTTAGTTCATATTATAATAATGCTTATAGTCACGTCTTAGTTTATTAATAACTCTGAAGAATATCACCTAGTGATATTCGAGTGCTACGTCATGTACTAGTAAAAGTTTAAAGTAGTTCGCAACCACGGTGGGCCGGCGAGGATTTTGTTTGTCAGTGCGACGCGTTTCGTGGCGCAAATCAGTTGCGATGATAACGTTAGTCGGGCTTGTGGCGGCGATATTTTCCGTTTGGCTGTATATCGGCCTACAGGAAACACTGCTTGTGTCTTTAATTATTGGTGTTTTGTATATCCTGTGTTTTCACTCACGGTGGTGCTACATTGCCATCAAAACAGCGCCACGAGATCTAAGGTAAATTCGACTTTCTTATATTATAATTGAGTGCAAAGGTGGAATAAAGGTTCTTAACACATACATTTTGTATGAAAATATAAGAGGTCAGTGATTACAATGAAGTCATAAATATATTTGTTAATTTTAGTATTATATAGTATAGTATATATAGTAGTATATAACTTGGTTTAAGTGATAACAGTGTTTGATGAGACAAATTTTTTTTTAATAATTGAAACTAAAGTCTTATTCTTGATGACAACATAAGGTTAAAATTCTTTGTAATGTAGAAATACAATATGATGAGGTTATTGAATTCAAGAATAAAATAAACTCTTCATATTGATATAGGAAAGCAATGTTGCTCTCCGTACCTAACATATATATAACAATTATTTTGCACATTGAAATATCAACACCCCAGGCACCCCATCATTAATCACAGAATTAATAGTTTACAAATAATAAACAAGTTATATGTATTTGCTGAAGGTTTGTAAAAAAATGGTAAAAATACAATAAAAACTCTGCATTTAATAAAATAATATTTATTAAATGCAGAATAATATTTATTAAATGCAAATTATAACATATGGGGATTAAAAAATATGCTTTATATCAATATAAACATCTGTATATCATATGTCTGATAATTCATAAATAAAATAGGAATTTTCAAAATGAATATTATAGTAATTATATATATATTTTTTTTATATAATAAGGCTACTGTTTAATGACTTCTAAGATAAAACTGGCACTCGTAAATTAAAGAAAAACCAAAACAATACATTCCCATCCATTCAAATAGTTAATTAGGATATAAATTGCTTTTGTTTTTCTAGACTATTATTTTTTATGTCTTTTTTAATATGATTATGAACAATGCCCTGAAAAACATCTTAATTAATTTAAAGTTTTTTTGCAAGATTGTTGAAATGTTAAATGGACTTTAAATTTATACAAATGTAAAAATCTGTTATTATTATAGTCTGAAATGAACCTTGGTCATTGTATGATAATGTTTTTATAACATTGTACAAAACAATCAAATTACAGAACTGTGATGGTTGATCACTGGCCGCACACTGGTTTCAAGCCAGGATTGTTTATATCTATTTAATTTCGGGATGCTGTCAGTACAGGGTGGGTGGTCAGCTCCTATTCTGGACTTCCACCCATTTCCCAATGTTGGAACAAGGGTTTTGCTTCTGTCTCAACAGTGTCAGCTGCTCTAACCTACCTGTTGCTTTTACAAACCTGATAATATCCCTAAAGGAAATATTTTGGTCCTCAACTTCAATTGCATCCTTACCTAGTATCACCCATTTTACCAGCGAGTACATAAGGCACTCAGTCATAAGGTGGAGACTAGTTTCTTCCTCTCCACACTCTGGGCATGCTGCATCTTCTTTTATTATTATAAATAAAAAGTAAAAATTTATTTACTTGATTGATATTTCAAATTCATCAATTTGTTGTGCTTTATACACAATGTGGTATCGAGCTGAATAGAATAGACTACCATCATTTCTTACCGAGGTGTCGTAAAAGGCGACTAAGGTAAGTCGACCCGCCGTGTGGTATCCGGCTGAGTAGAATAGACCGACCTCATTTCTTACCGAGGCGTCGTAAAAGGCGACTAAGGTAAGTTGACCCACCGTGTGGTATCCGGTTAAGTAGAATAGACCACCCTCTTTCTTACCGAGGTGTCGTAAAATACGACAGAGGTAAGTTGATGTCAGGTAGGCGGCCGATCGTAAAAACGCAGCCAAATCATGTGACAGCATGTTTATAACATGTTGTGCCGACCCCACTTAGAATGGGATAAGGGCAGGAAGATGATGAGTGTTTGATGAGACAATTTTTTTTTTAATAATTGAAACTTAAGTCTTATTCTTGATGACAACATAAGGTTAAAATTCTTTGTAATGTAGAAATACAATATGAAGAGGTTATTGAATTCAAGCATAAAATAAACTCTTCATATTGATATAGGAAAGCAATGTTGCTCTCAGTACCTAACATATATATAACAACTAGCTTTTACCCGCGCAACTTCGTTCGCGTGGACTGTAGTCTTGAAATTAGGAGTAGCTTCTGTCACCATCCAAACCTTCAAATATCTCCATCACAAAAATTAGATCGATCCGGGATGAATCAGAGGGATTTATCGTTTGATCAAGAGCTTAATATGATAATTTTAGTAAATATCCGGTACATACATGAAATATATATTAAAATAACGCAGTCAAAGGAGTATAAAAACTTTGTTAACATGTAAAATTCATAATGTTTTCTGGAATTAAATATCTCTATAAATATTATAAGCTTTGGAAACGTGTTAGAAAACTTATTTAATAATAACATTTATACGTAACGAATCAACTGTCAAATTGTTTTTTTTTAATTACCTATACGTACGGCGCTGGATTCCAACGTTTTTAGTATAAATACGAAAAATTAAATTTAAATTATGTTTTTGTTAACATAATATTTTAAAATAGGTATCGGAAAATATATTAAACTTGACTTTATTAACTGTAATGACTTTTCAATTATTCAAAATGGTGTTTTCTAATAAAATATTTTTTCATTAGCAGTATGGCTTAATTTCTATGGGATTAAATTAAATAAAACTTTCCAATACATGTCAATTAATAGTCATTTATTTCGTACTTGTTGCCATAGACTACTAACTAAAGACCGTTTAAAAAATCGGTTTCCTGGAAACGTCTGTTTTATTGACAACAAAAATTATATATGATTAAATTTTACTTGAACTTAAATGATTATAGCTTATTGTTATATTTTCACCACAAATCTTTTTAACGTGCTATTATGGTATTTAGCTAGTAATTGTACATGTTCATAACCCAAACTATAATAAATAAAAATTAAATAAAATAAAAATTGATACTAAGATAACAAATATTTTTCTATTTGACCACACAAAAATTATTTGTGTAAGTACTGGGCCAAAAGATGTATGAAATTCTGACAGTCTCCTTTTTATTAAATTGTTTTATCCGGTTTATGAAATAAACAAAAACCGAAATATTAAAAAAGATAATAATAATCACTTTTTTTAAGATTTTTATACGTTACCCCGGTATATAAACATTAATTTTGCCAAATTTCATCTATATTGGTTCAGCGAATTGACCATGAAAACGTTACAAACAGACATTCGCATTTTAATATTATTAGTTTATTTATTTTACTAAATAACCCGTATTACTTATATTAATAATCCATTGTTATTACAATGTTAAATTTTCTCAGTTCCAGTAAACGAATAAAATAAAATAAAATATAAATACTCTTTAAAGAAAACTCTTTTGACGTAAGCCGAAAAATCTAAATACTTCGTAAATACAGATTTGACTTGGTTTTGACACATCGTAAATAAAAATTAGTTCCACAGGTTTATTATAGATGGCGTTTTGAATGTCATCGTATTTAATTACTCCTGAATTTAATTCCTGTTGAATTAACAGGATTTATATAGCCTATATGTTACCCCGGTTTATAAAGAATATTTATGCCAAATTTCATCGATATTGGTTCAGCGGATTGGCCGTGAAAACGGAACCGACAGACAGACAGACAGGCAGACAGACTTTCCCATTTATAATATTAGTAAGGATTATTTTGCACATTGAAATATCAACACCCCATGCACCCCATCATTAATCACAGAATTAATAGTTTACAAATAATAAACAAGTTATATGTATTTGCTGAAGGTTTCTAAAAAAATGGCATAAATACAATAAAAACTCTGCATTTAATAAAATAATATTTATTAAATGCAGAATAATATTTATTAAATGCAAATTATAAAATATGAGGATTAAAAAATATGCTTTATATCAATATAAACATCTTTGTATCATATGTCTGATAATTCATAAATAAAACAGGAATTTTCAAAATGAATATTATAGTAATTATAATTTTTTTTTATATAAAATAAGGCTACTGTTTAATGACTTCTAAGATAAAACTGGCACTCGTAAATTAAAGAAAAACCAAAACAATACATTCCCATCCATTCAAATAGTTAATTAGGATATAAATTGCTTTTGTTTTTCTAGACTATTATTTTTTATGTCTTTTTTAATATGATTATGAACAATGCCCTGAAAAACATCTTAATTAATTTAAAGTTTTTTTGCAAGATTGTTGAAATGTTAAATGGACTTTGAATTTATACAAATGTAAAAATCTGTTATTATTATAGTCTGAAATGAACCTTGGTCATTGTATGATAATGTTTTTATAACATTGTACAAAACAATCAAATTACAGAACTGTGATGGTTGATCACTGGCCGCACACTGGTTTCAAGCCAGGATTGTTTATATCTATTTAATTTCGGGATGCTGTCAGTACAGGGTGGGTGGTCAGCTCCTATTCTGGACTTCCACCCATTTCCCAATGTTGGAACAAGGGTTTTGCTTCTGTCTCAACAGTGTCAGCTGCTCTAACCTACCTGTTACTTTTACAAACCTGATAATATCCCTAAAGGAAATATTTTGGTCCTCAACTTCAATTGCATCCTTACCTAGTATCACCCATTTTACCAGCGAGTACATAAGGCACTCAGTCATAAGGTGGAGACTAGTTTCTTCCTCTCCACACTCTGGGCATGCTGCATCTTCTTTTATTATCATAAATAAAAAGTAAAAATTTATTTACTTGATTGATATTTCAAATTCATCAATTTGTTGTGCTTTATACACAGTGTGGTATCCATCTGAATAGAATAGACTACCATCATTTCTTACAGAGGTGTTGTAAAAGGGGCCTAAGGTAAGTCCCCCGCCGTGTGGTATCCGGCTGAGTAGAATAGACTACCCTCTTTATTACCGAGGTGTCGTAAAATACGACTAAGTTAAGTTGACGTCAGGCAGACGGCCAGTCGTAAAATACCAATGTTCTGCCAACACCTCTTAGAGTAGGATAAGGGCAGGAGGATAATGAATTCATTGTGCTGTATATGCATCCTGCATCCTTTAAGAAATCCTTATATATTTTTATGTCGACTACATCTAAGCTACCATACTTCTCTCTTCTGAGAGAATAGTTGTAGTAGGCTTTTATTTCATGAAGTATTTAAATAAGATTTTTTTTAATTTCTTTCATATTTTTATAGAGCACTGTGGTGTTATTTGACTATATTATGGATGACAAGAAGATTGACAAAAAAAGACTGGACTTTGCCAGATATATTCCATGAAACTGTGCAAAAACATCCTCATAAGACTTGTTTCCTATTTGAAAATGAAGTATGGACTTTTGAAGAGGTTAGTAGTGGAAGTAATAACAGAACTTACTTAATAATAAACAGTTTAATAAATAATAAATATAATAATTACAAATTAAGATAATTTGATTAAATAACATTTGCAAATTTCAATGATTACAGATAAACATCTGTATCATTGAATATATCATTTCATTATTTAGAGATGAGTCTAGTTAAGACTTGCATAATATGATTATGAAAATATCTTGCAGAACAGAAAGCATTTAATAATCGCATGTATCATAGTTAATGTTTATAGTTTAAATATATGTTAATAGTTTAAATTCAAAAAATCGCATGTATCATGTTAAATGCTGTGGGGTATCCGTCCGAGTAGAATAGACCACCCTCCTTTTTTAGCGAGGTCTTGTAAAATGCGACTAAGGTAAGTAGAGCCGTCGCGTGGTATCCAGCTGGGTAGAATAAACCAACATCATTTCTTAAAGGGGTGTCGTAAAAGGCAGATTAGGTAAGTTGACCCCTGAGTGGTATCGGGTTGAGTAGAATAGACTACCCTCTTTCTTACCTAGGTGTCGTAAAATACGATTAGGGTAAGTTGACGTCAGGCAGGCGGCCGATCGTAAAATACGTAACCAAAACATGTGACAAGATATAACATGTTTTTTTATGATAATATTGTAGTAGAACTTAATAAATAAGGTAGCCCAGCGGTAACATCGTGCGACTCTTTCGAGGAGGTCACGGGTTCAAACCCGGGCAGACACCAATGAGCTTTTCTGTTAAAACTTATGTGTCTAATTGATAATTGCAATTTATCACACTCTTTTCGTTGAAGGAAAACATCGTGAGGAAACCTGCATATCTCTAGAGAATTCTGGAGATATGTGTAACCTACCAACCCGCATTGGAGCAACTTGGTAGGTCTTAGCTCCAATCCCTCTCTAAAAAAAACGGAGAGAAGAGGCCTATTCTCAGCAGTGGGGTAGTAACAGGCTGCTACTTTTTTTTTTAAATTTAACTTAAATATATAATATGGTGAGTATTACTATTCTTCTACCATAGTAAGAGGATGTACAAAATTATCGTTAACTTCGTTATCCATCTAATACTAATTACGCTGCGCCATTATAGTTTCATAAATTCTCATCTGAAACTTTACAGTCTTTAACTCAAAAGCCGCTACTTATTTACTTTTTTTTGCTAACTACAACTGAATATATCGCAAGCTAAAACTATGACGAGCGTCAATTGTATAACTTTTATTAAGGTGGAAAACTACAGTCTACGAGTTTCAGCTGTGCTAAAGTCACATGGAGTAAAAAAGGGGGACGTTGTCGCTCTCCTTGTAAGCAATTGTGCTCAAATGCCGGCGCTGTGGCTCGGCAACGCTCGACTAGGCGGTGTTACCCCGTTCATAAACACCAATTTGCGCGGCAAAGCGTTGATACACTCCATAAATGTTGCAAAATGTGACGTCCTCATATTTTCTGATGAATATCAATCAGGTAAAGCATTTTTTTTGGAAATAGTATATTATTTTTATTTGTATTGATATTATATTTAATTGGTATTGATTCTCTGTGGTGTCATTTTTAGCACTCATATCAGTGCTCCTAAGTTTTAAATATATTGCTATCTATGTACTAATATATAAAGCTGAATAGTTTGTTTGTTTAAACGCGCTAATCTTAGGAACTACTGGACCGATTTGAAATTTTTTTTAAGTGATATCCCATTTATCGAGGAAGGCTATAGACCAGTGTTTCGCGACCTTTTTTGGTCCCACGTTAAAAATTATTTTTCCCCCCTAAGTAACATCATAAATTTTAATATTAAAAATTGAATTGTCCACTTAAAGAACATAAATAATAGTTTTTGGGAAGAAAAATTATTTTTTTTCTCAACATTGGCACCGAAAAGTAGCATTTCACTTAAATGGTAAAGAGCGAAAGGCTTAAACTGTGTCGAGTTGCCCCCCTTTACCATTAAATTGCCCACCTTTGGGTCGTGGGCCCCGCTTTGAGAAACACTGCTATAGGCTATGTAACATCACGCTAAGGTGAATAGGAAAGAAGTAGCAACAAGAAATATTGCGAAAACGGCAAAATTTAAAGCTCTCCTTGGAAAGTTATTCAAAAATCTCTTATATTTAACTTACGATAACGACTTTTATGTTCAAAATTTCAATTCGGGGAATAAATTGTGACACACTGATTTACACGCGGGCGATGCCGCTGGCAAAGCTAGTCTAGCTATAAAGGGGAAACAAACCACACACACACACATGTCACAAGAGTAGAAAATGGAAATAAGTGTTATATATATTAAAAAATGGCCACTGTATGCCGATAAAAACGTACAATTAACTCAATATCAAAATAATGCTGTTATGATATATAGTTAAAATACATTACATAAAGCAACTAATAAATTAAATTAAAATAAAATTACCCAGTGAAAATCACAGCCAAACACGTAAAGATTTCAAGAAAGAAAATTATCAATGTTTGATAGTGATGGATAAGACTCCATTCAACATTTCTAAAAATCTTTCTGGGCTAATAGCTGCTATATTGTACAGTGAACATTTGCTTAGCATATGTTATGTTTGCAGCAATTCAAGACATAGCCAGTGAACTGAATCCTTCGATGAAGCTATATAAATTCACTCACCGTCCGCTAGATCCATCTAAACCTAAGTCGAACGACTGTGGTGACGGTATCTCAGACTTGACGTCTCTTCTCGAAACTACAAACCCAATGCCATGGACGCTAGCTGACGCGGACGGATTTCAAGGAAAACTTTTATATATTTACACATCTGGCACCACTGGCCTCCCTAAAGCGGCTGTTATATCAAATTCTAGGTAAGTTACATCTTTATTATACAATCTTATTATTATACAATGATAACCAATTGCGAAAAGTCAGCCAGTACAAATTTTAGATTCAACAATATAGGCGCTTTGTTTCATTCGACATTTTTTACGATTAAGCAACGATCTTTTGCAATAAACTTACTTAAAACTTAAACAAATTATTATCTAAACCCTCCTTTTAAGTCACTCTATGTATTAATGAAATCCGTGTCGCGAACAGATAAACAGATGCGACTGTGGACTGTTTTATAATATGAGGTAAAAAAAAATTACACTTTAAAGTTAAGTTATACCTATGTAAGTTCTGTCCTTGATTAATTTAACTTCGAACATATAGGGGTGCAGGATAGACCAGCAAAACCAAGATTTATTTATGTTTTACATTTGTTCTTTTGTGCTCTAAGAATCTGAAGACACTATGGATATATAAGAAGAATTGAAAATTCGACAATAAAATAGATAGATATTTTTAGAAACTGACTGTCTCTATGAATTACGATATTGTCGTGGGAATACTGATGCATGTTTTAACATAGGAATAATAACAGGATGATCGTTATAAAGCATTCAGTCTCCCCCTAGTGTCTCATGATAAGACATGTGACATGGAATATAATGTATCTATGATATTCATAACACGTTTCTATCACAGTTACCAACATATACCCGTTAGATACAGGATGGTCTAATTTTATCCATTCACAAGAACGGCAATATACTATTAACAACCTGATTAAATAGATACAAATATGAAAGTATTAATTGTAATATAAAATTTAATGATACGGTAAAATCAAGGTTTCAGTAATCATTTATCATTTAAAGCAAGTTATTTATACAAAAGGTCACAGGTGCAAACCTCGGGCAGGCACCAGTGAGTTTTGTCTGTTAAAAACTTATGTTTAATTGATAATTGCAATTTATCACACGCTTTTCGGTGAAGGCAAACGTCCCGAGCAAACCTGCATATCTTTAGAGAATTCTGGGGATATGTATAACCTACTAATCCGCATTGGAGCAGCGTGGTAGGTCTTATCTCCCATCCTTTTTTCCAAAAACGGAGAGAGGAGACCTATGCCCAGCTGTGGGATAGTAACAGAATGTTACTTAACTTTTATTTATGCTATTTATAGAATTAGGCGTTACTTTGCAGAGATCCATAATACTTAAGTAATAATAAAATCATTTTGCTATAAGCCGCGATGAATATTAATTAATAATATTTGCTTTAATCGCGAATTATAGAAAAAAAAATATTATTACTTTTTTTTTATACAAAAAGTATTTTTCGTGTCGCGTTGCTTTGCAGTATGATTAACATATATTTACAAATGTTCATTTTTATTAAGACATACACCATATAAGTAAGCTTTAACATGTCCATAAAAGTAAAAAGGAGTTATATTTGTAATGTCAATAATATAGCTAGCTAATGTAGATAACTTTATGTAATAATATATGGACAGTAACTGTCTTTAAGAATATCCTACAGGCTGACAAAGGCTATAGAGATCTGATGCTTAGATTCACTGGTGTAATGTCGATTGGCAGTTTACACATACCTCTAAAGTTTGAGACTCATAATTTTCTGGTTTGTTGCGAATGTTTTCTTTTACCTTAAATATTTGTAAAAACGGCGTGGGATAGGTTAATAACGAAACTTCGACAACAATAATTATAGTAAAGATACCCTTGAAATTAAACGTTTTTGGAATGTAATTATTATTTAGCTAATAATTTTGTAACTAGGGGCTTTTTAAACAAAAGTTTAAAGCTTTAGATGTTTATAAATCCTACCTTTCTCTCGCCATACAACATTCTCTCTTACTTTCACTGGCACAATTTTCACTGACATGCCATTGGTAGTTTGCTTTTGTTGTCATTTTGAGACATAAAATTAGTAATTATAAGAAACCCAATAAAAGTGTATATAATATAATTCTCATTACGGCGTGTGGTATCCGGCTGAATAGAATAGTACCACACTCATTTCTTACCGAGGTGTCGTAAAAGACGACTAAGGTAAGTCGACCCGTCGTGTGGTATCCGGCTGAGTAGAATAGACCAACCTAATTTCTTATCGAGGTGTCGTAAAAGGCGACTAAGGTAAGTTGACCCGCCGTATGGTATCCGGTTTAGTCGAATAGACCACCCTCTTTCTTACCGAGGAAGGTGGCCGGTCGTAAAAACCCAGCCAAATCATGTGACAGCATGTTTATAACATGTTGTGCCGACCCCACTTAGAGTGGGACAAGGGCAGTAAGATGATGATAATATAATTCTCATTACATTTGTTACAATTGTTTTATCTGCACATCATTTTGACTATGACTTATTTCATTGTATTATAAAATTATCGTAACAAAAAAGCACGTTTCTCCACCGTTTATCACCACCAGTTACACTGACTTACTTACATAGCATCGTTTATTGTTTATCTAAGTTAGAGTTTATTCTTCCCCTTATTATTATTTTATTGTGAAGATCTGAAGAATAATATAAAAACTGGCAGCATGCCATCATATGAAGTAGTATAAGTAATTTTTTAGGTAATTTTTTGATGCTAAAATTTACCCACATTTCACTCTTTTATAAATTTTTAGTGATTTTAAGTTAAGCAAATCATTTAATCAATGTCACTCAGTTATTTGAACTGTAAAAATGTATCAAATGAACAGAATAGTCTAAAGTTATTTATACCTGGTTAACCGAGCCTTGCTCGGTAATTTTTTACAAAAAAAAAAGAAAATTGAAAAAAAAGAAAAAAAGTCGACCCTAAGTAATATGTCTCGAGAATGTCCGTTCCTCTAATAAGATACGCTGACTTCACAATTTATGGCAAAAATAGCGTTTTAAATTCAATATAAATTTTCAAATAAAATCAAATAACGGGGATAAAACGATTTTTTTTATATTAAACCTAGCTACACCGATTTTCCTTCCCCAAAACCCCTCTTCATGCTGTATTTCAGGAAAATCGTTGGAGCTGTTTCCGATTCGAAATTATATATATATCATCATTTAAATATTAAAGATTATTGTATTTAATAATAAATAGGAGTGCTAGTATAATATTCTTGGCTGTTGGTATAACCTTGTCATTGTGTGATTGTGCTTAACAAAATTTTAGGAATTTATTTACTTTTAAAATTACTATATGTACTTTATTCCTTCGAGTCCTTATTTCCTCAGTAGGTATGATTAAGGAAATTTATTTTGCAGATTTGTATTCATGGCGTGTGGTATCCACCACATGCGGTTGAACTCCTCAGATGTTGTGTACTGCCCTTTGCCTCTATACCACACTGCGGGTGGAGTCGTTAGTGTGGGACAAGCTTTAGTGTTCGGCTGCACGGTTATATTGAAGCCAAAGTTCTCCGCATCTCAATACTTTCCTGATTGTGTTAAATATAAAGCTACAGTAAGTATATTTGTTTGAACTATTATAATGAAGTATACAATTTTTTTAATAATTAAATTAATTGTAAGTAAATAGACAAAATTATGTCCGAAATCCGAATTAATAATCTGTTTGCTTAAAAGAAAATTTAAAATATTTAAAGGAATAAAATCAACGCGTTCTTGGGGTACTCTGATTGTTTATTAGTGGCAATTCCAAAATTCTTAGTGTATATAGTGGCTCCTTCGCTAAGCTGAGCATTAAGAATATTTGCTTGATAAAATAATGTAGAAATTCCTAGTAGACCGCGACGTGATATACCTAGTAAAGGTAAGCAATGTATATAGTTCGCTGAGCTGATGTATATTTGGGTCTCTATGTGTTGAAGAAGCGACCACTACCCGAAAGCGTAGTATTGTTAAACTTAACACTAATGGGACAAAAGATACCGAAAAGGCATTGGCAATGAATTCAAGAGAAATAAGATCATGTGTAATGGTCTACCTATACCTAAAGACCTATACTTTTAGAGGTCTCCAAAAGATCTATTCCCTAGAGTGATTCCGCTACAGGATCTTTATCTAAAGGGAGAGTTTAGTGCGTTTCAAAATCGCAGCCTTGCGATTTTGTGGAGTCTATCTCCTTATGATGCTTCGGTTGCGGGGCGAAAGGATTGTTGAGTTTGTGATAGAGAACGTGTGTAGTGCTTGTGTATTATATATTAGGTACTTTTGAATACTCTTTATTATTTTATCGCCCTCGACAATATATACCTTAAGGAAAAAGGACTATGTAATGTAAATAACAATAAATAATTTATAATTCTTCTACAAATACTATTCTTTTTTTAGTAACGTTTACTTAATGCTAACCAATTATTTGAACTCGCTTAATCTTAAACTTTGATGAAGGTCAGTTTTTTATCTGAATAATAAGAACTATGTATTTGAATAACATTATCCGACTTAATTGTTCGTTAATTAGAATTTTAAATTTCAATGTAGTGCACTGGCCAAGGTTAATACTAAAATATTTAGAACAGCGTCCTTTAACGAGTTGTATATATGTATAAACTAAAATTTTAGTATATTTACACCGATAAATAGATAGATAGAGTTTAGTTAATTATATAGGCGATTTGACCGACTGAATTCTGTCTATTGTTCTTCTTATATTCTTGTTTTGTGTAACTAACTTATTATAGCCGTTTGGTATACGGCTGGGTATAATAGACCAACCTCATTTCTTATCGAGGTGTCGTAACAGGCGACTAAGGTAAGTCGACCCGCCGTGTGGTATCCGGTTGAGTAACATAGACCACCCTTTTTCTTACCAAGGTGTCGTAAAATACGACTAAGGTAAGTTGACGTCAGGCGGATGGTTGTAAAATAAGTAGTCAAATCATGCGACGTGTTTATAACATGTGGTGCCGACCCCACTTAGTGTAGTATAGGGGCAGGATGATGATGTGTAATTATCTTTTTACAAAGATATAATATAATACAATATAATGGAGTAAAAAAACTAACTAAACTCCTAACCTTCTCTTCAAAAACGGAGAGAAGAGGCCTATTCTCAGCAGTGGGATAGTAACAGGCCACTACTTACTTACTTACTTAGTAAAAAAAGGTAACGACTATATGGTAAAATTGACGGTTTTACTTCATACAGGCCGCTCATTATATAGGGGAGATGTGCCGCTACGTTCTGGCCACGCCTCCCTCGCCCGCAGACAAACAGCACAGCGTGCGCGTCATTTACGGCAACGGACTGAGACCACAGGTAATATAAATTGGTAGATTCCAGCTAAAAAAAAAATAAAGAATTAAAGAAATAAAAAATAATATGTAGTGATCATATTATTTTTTATTAAATAAAAACTAGCGGCCTGCCCTTGCATCGCAGGGGTATAAAATATATATCCCATGTCAGTCAGTGTAAAAAATGATTAAAATCGATCGAGTACTTTTGATTTATTCATTACTGCCCGGGGCCCGCACGCGTTAAATTTGGAGAAAAACAATTTCCTTTCTCTATACCAAGAAGATTTTCTGCTATCTTTGGAATATCTAAATTCATATAGTACATTTTTACTTATTTACTTTTACATTTTCCCAATGTATTTTATTTTTACAATTAATTACAGAATGTATTTAAACAAACTCTTGAAAGGGCGACATAGCTGCTAAAGTCGAAGTGTTATAGGGCGAAACGCGGCGTCCTCACGGCATTTTAAATCTGTAATATCTCCGAAAATGTTCACTTAAATTACATACTGTAAACGGCCATATTGATCTATATTAAATTACCTATTTATTTAAGGTACTTAATTGGATAAGGATTAATGCTGTATTGTATAAAAATTGCTTCAAAAATATGGCATTATTTTTCTTAAAAAGTAAATGACAAAAATGCTATAGTGGGTTATCCATAAGAGATAGACATATACCATCCCGGACTTTTCTGTAGACCTTTTCAAGATGTACAAATACTTAGTACATTATTTTGATAAATCTCGTAGGGTTTAGCCTGCTTTTGCAATGTAAGCGGAAAAAATGTAATTATTTACAGAAACCTCAAAAATTACAGTATTTCTCTACTCCGTATTGAATGTTATTATACGTACAAACTCTGGAACGAGGAATCTCTGAAATCACTCTATCTATTAAAAAAAACCGCATCAAAATCTGTTGCGTAGTTTTAAATTTTTATGCGTACATAGGGATATAGGGACTTTGTCTTATAATATGTAGTGATACATATTTTTTTGTTTCTTTAGTTTTCACGCCGTGTGGTATCCGGCTGAATAGAATAGTACCACCCTCATTTCTTACCGAGGTGTCGTAAAAGGCGACTAAGGTAAGTCGACCCGCCGTGTGGTATCCGGCTGACAAGAAAAGACCACCTTCATTTCTTACCGAGATGTCGTAAAAGGCGACTAAGGTAAGTTGACCCACCGTGTGGTATCTGGTTTAGTAGAATGGACCACCCTCCTTACCGAGGTGTCCTAAAATACGATTAAGGTAAGTTGACGTCAGGCAGGCGGCCGGTCGTAAAAACGCAGCCAAATAACAGCACGCTTATAACATGTTGTGCCGACCCCACTTAGAGTGGGATAAGGGCAGGAGGATATAAAAAATAATATGTAGTGATACACATTATTTTTATTAAATAAAAAAAAATTATGCAGTGATACTATATATTATTTTTTTATTTCTTAAATTTTCAATGTGAAAATGTTTTATTTGGCTTAATCATTAGCAACACATATATAAATCGGTGTAGTTTCTTCTAATTGGTAAACCATATATCAGATAAGTGACGCTCAGTGGAGCACAGTGACGTGATATTGGAGAGACCTATGTCCAACAATGGACAAGGAAAAATTGATGATGATGATATCAGCTAAAACATACCAAAACAAAAATAAAGAGTATCATGTTTAGTATATTCTAAAACTAAAGCTATAAATAATGTGAAATTTTATATTTTCCAGATTTGGACAGAGTTTGTTACACGTTTTAATATTAAATACGTTACCGAGTTCTACGGTGCGACTGAAGGAAATGCAAATATTGGTAAGACATTTTTTGTTGTTGTAGGTAACGTTATTGGTACTTATTATATATGGAAACTGTTTACACTGCAAGGAGTTTAATCCCAATGATTATATACTATAAGAAATGTTATTAGGTTATGCTTTTTATTGACTTATAGCTACTAGCAGTCTAAGATTAAAGGCACAGCATTTATATAATTACTAGTTATATCCCGCGATTTCACCCGCGTAATTTTTGTTTTTTTTACACCTTATTACATTTTTATTACAGATCCTTATTTTTTGTATGTAATATAACCTATGTTGCTCAGTAAAGATGCAGCTTTCTAAGAATTTTTGAAATCGGTTCAGTAGTTTTTGTGTGAAAACATTACAAACATACAAATTTTTTCTCTTTATAATATTAGTATAGATTTACCGATTACTAGATTACACATGAACAAGGATGCTTGAATTATGTGAGAAGAGTTACGCTAATTAATCTATCTTTTAGATTTACAGAATGGAAGGAGTTAAAAGTAACATTTTTCAATTTATTATTGTTTTAATTACTATTCCGCCGTGTGGTATCCGGCTGAATAGAATAGTACCACCCTCATTTCTTACCGAGGTGTCGTTAAAGGCGACTAAGGTAAGTCGACCCGTCGTGTGGTGTCCGGTTTAGTAGAATAGACCACCCTCTTTCTTACCGAGGTGTCGTAAAATACGACTGAGGTAAGTTGACGTCAGGCAGGCGGCCGGTCGTAAAAACGCAGCCAAATCCTATGTGACAGCATGTTTATAACATGTTGTGCCGACCCCACTTAGAGTGGGATAAGGGCAGGAAGATGATGATTGTTTTAATTACTATTAACAAAAAGTCGCGGTGTTTATCTTATGATGACTTTTATAGCCAACATGGATGGTACGCCGGGTGCAATTGGTTTTGTGTCCCGAATATTCCCGAAAATATATCCTATTGCTATAATTAAAGTGGACCAAGAGACGGGTGAGCCTGTAAGGGACTCCAGAGGACTGTGCCAGGTAAATAAATTAATGATGATTAGGTATTTTAACCTAATCTTTGTAAACCAAAAAGTATCCTAGCGGAATAGGATTATATAGTACGAAAATTTCTTAAAGTGCAAGAAGTTGAAGAAGCAATTAAAATTTTTCTGGCCCGTTGGCGCAGTGGGTAGTGACCCTGCTTTCGGCTCCGTGGGTCGCGGGTTCGATTCCCGCCGAGGGCCAACATTTTCTATAAATTAATTTGTTGGGTGTATATTTGTATCTAAGTATGTATTTCAAAAACTAAATATATATTTACTAGTTGTCTGTCTACCGTAACACAAGTATTAAGTTACTAACTTTGGGTACGGACGACCGTGTATGTAAGTGTCCCATATATTTATTATTATTATTTATTATTATTACATATTAAATATTATTTTTTTATTAAAATATGTGACACAAAAATATTGGTTTTGTGTTAGCGTTTAATTTTCAAGTAAGCATGTAAATTTTATGTTTTTATCGCCCGTAAACCCCTATCGTGCAATTGCATCTCATTCAGATTTCTTCAATTTTGTTATTTGTTTTTAGTTCAATAATTTTTTTTTTAAGTTTTGGCGAAAAAACTATTGCATTCTTTGATTGGACCACAGGAAATCTCATCTCGTTCCAGTATTTATGATTAAAAGTTGTCTTGCTTTCAAAATTTCGTTATCGGCGCAGTTAGCATAAGTTGACGAATCGATCTTATCTTCTCCTTGACTTAAAAAAGTTGTAATTTTAAATTTATCTAATACATTACCGTTGTATCAAAATTTATTTGTGTTGGATTTCGTTTTTGTGTCTCATTTAATTTGCAAAGCAAATTGTACAATGTCCAACAAAAATATATACTTGAGTAAAATACCTAATGTATTGTAATGTAATTAATATGCATGCATTACACTATTTATTTATTTGTAAAAATCCACAGCTATTTTTATAACAAAATTAGTGTTAATATAACATATTTTAACATAAGCCATTTAGGATTACATTATTTAGACTAGACATTGTAGACTGAGTCGAACGATGTAGGTATAAAATTAATAAACTTAAATAGAAAACAAAACAATATTTTTAGTTAAACAAATATTAAGGATACACACTTGTTATTTTTAAATTAAATTAAAGTAAACTTAAATTAAATTACAGTTAACCTCAATTAAATTTAACTTAAATTAAATTAAAGTTAACTTAAATTACATTAATGTTAACTTAAATTCAATTAAAGTTAACTTAAATTAAAATTTTGTATGATGGTGTTATGTGCTGGTATTCTTTGATCCAAATAGGGGAACAATATTCCAATAATCTTCGAACATATGAAAAACACACAACACTTTAATTGTGTTTATATCGGTGAAAATCGGTACACCTCTTAAATATACGCTCTATTATATACGCAGTTGGCGCAAGTCGACGAACCGGGCGTATTCATTGGTAAAATTTCCCCAAACAACCCCACGCGAGAGTATTTGGGCTACGTGGACAAAACAGCATCCGAGAAAAAGATCGTCAGAGATGTATTTACCCATGGGGATTCTGCTTTTATATCAGGTAAGTGATAGGAAAAGAGACAAGTATAAAGAAATTTGAAATTCAAAGGGAGAAAAGTACATTTTTGATTTTTTTTTATGTATACAACGTAACGTTATGTTTTAATTGTAAAATTGAGATGCTGTTTTAATTATTTTTGTGTCTTTTTACACTGAACTTGACTTTTACGCTAACTAATGACATATAACATCACCAAAGTCAAATTTCAGAGTCTTAAAAGGTTTTAATTTACTGGCTGCACCAATGCACCAATACACTGCATTTATGAGCCTATTGTAAATTTATAGGTACTAGAAGTAATCGCAATTTAAGCATTTCAGTTCCCTCAATAACTCACTATGTATTTTTTTTGTTCCCGAAAGAAAAAGTGGGTTTCTTTTATTTTACGTATTACGACGATGTAAAAAGCTTTTTTAATTGTGACTTAATTTTGTCATTATTGTTCATTATACTGCGTCCATCATATTATCAGTCTTTTGACAGCTCACGCTCATTAAGTTTTGTATTGCTTACGTACAAATATCATACAAATAATATTTGTACTTTATGGATGGGTACCGCCCACTTAGTGATGTCACACATAATGGTTACTACGATTATGCCACAGATTAAAAATAATCGGTAGAAATCGATGTTACGAGTATTAAAAGACATTTAATAACATTATATAAAGTTTTACTTTCTTCTTAGTTAATACATGAATACAAATAAAACAATCAGGATATTTTAATTTATTTTATTAGCACGAGTCGTCGGAATGATAATCAACACTAGACTCCTCCGATGAGGAGTCTTCAGTAGCAGTTATTATTAGCTCTTGTGTAGATAATATATTATCAAACGCAATATCACGTTCCCAATCAGAGAATATTACTCTTTTAGTTCTTTCCACCACACTTGCCCAGTTCTCGGCCGTTACGTGGGTGCAAGCATTTTTTAGCAATTGCAACATTTTATTCGCTGTGAATGGGGGGCTTGTATTGCATCTCGCAGCATGCCCTTTTACTTGTGCCCATATAAGTTCTATTGCGTTGTACTGGCAGTGGTATGGAGGAATCCGAAGAGCAGTATGGCCATATTCTGCTGCCATTTCATTGATTACATAGCGTTTTGCTCTCTTTTTGGTTTTTAATATTTTTATTAATTCAACTTTTAACATTGAGTCGTCCACATTTTCTCCATTGTCCCGAAGCCAATTAATTATTTCATGCTTTTTATTAGCCTGTGTTGGCATTTTGTCAATTTGACGGGAGTGGTAGGGCGCATTATCAATAAAAATTATTGATGGTTCTTCCAATGAAATGAGCATTTTTTTGAACCACTCTTCATACACATTTGCATTCATCTCTTCGTGGTAGTCATTTGATTACTTCGATTTAAATGCCAACAGTGCGTCTTGTACAAATCCTTTTGCTGTACCTGCATGGCAAATGATTAGGCGCTCACCTTTTCCCATTGGTACTGAGGAAGTGGAATCAGCAGTATCATCAGTCCAGAAACGAGATAGTGTGTGGTTAGCGTTGAGCCATGTTTCATCCGTGAAAACAATATTTGCCCAATCTTGTATTTTCTTTGCCTCTCTTAAAAAATCACAACGTGCTATAGCTATATCTGTGCGTTCCATTAATAATTTTCTTTTATTTAACTTTTTATATGAAAAGCAATTGTGTTCAAAACTTTGACCAAAGAAGATTTTTCACCATGAAATAGACCACTTCTTTTCAAAGAAACAATAAGTTTTCTCAAAGTTGGAATTTCTTTTCTCAAGTAGTAATCATATACATGACGACGAATAGCGTCAGCGTCAAAGTCATCAACAGCTGTCACCTTATGAGCCCGGCGCTTTCTTTTTGGTGTAGATGGTTTGTTTTGCTCCAAGCCGCTCCTGCCGTAGGCATCAGTAGTGATTTTAGTCACAGTTGATAGACTGATCCCCAACGCGGCTGCAACACGGTTTCGGACTTGCGTGATAGGTATAAGAGGTCCGCCATTTTGATTTTCTTGCTCAAAATACTCATGAAGTTTTAACACTAACTGTCTCGATTGTGCTTTCAACACACGTCCTTTCGGCATTTTCACGATCAATTAATATAAGTTACACAAAAGTTTTTCCGAGGAATAAAGCTACTTAACTCAAGGTGTAACAGATGCGAGAGAACACTCAGCGAACGTAAATGCGTGTGACTATCACGGGCGTTTCGTTGAGAGTGACAGATCACGTCAAAATGGCGGCCGAGCGGAAGGTCTGTTGATGTTGCCAGTTGATGTATAATATATTTTTTATGATTATAATAAATACACACGGATTAACATTTATTTTCAAAAAACTAAGGCAATATTAAATCAAAATGTTGATTTCTATATCTGTTATTAGTTTACGTAGGTTATCATTAATCGAATTACTTAGGTACGTAATTCGATTAATGATAGTAGGTACTATAATCGGAATGGTATCGCATACGAGAATCTTTAGGACATCACTAAATATGTAAATCGTCAATCTGTCAAAAGATGGTTAATATAATGGACAGTGTATAAAGTCACCGTTTGCAATTAGCCATGAAAGCGTAACAAAGACAAATAGACTTTTACATTTAATATAGTATTGTGAATATGCCGGCATAAAGATATAAAAAGTAAGTCATAGCGGCCTGTTACTGTCCCATTGCTGAGAATAGGCCTCTTCTCTCCGTTTTTGGAGAGAAGGATCGGAGCTTAGATTTACCACGCTGCTCCAGTGCGGATTGGTAGGTTACACATCTCTAGATTTCTCTTGAAATATGCAGGTTTCCTCACGATGTTTTCCTTCACCGAAAAGCGTGTGATAAATTGCAATTATCAATTAGACACATAAGTTTTAACAGAAAAACTCATTAGTGTCTGCCCGGATTTGAACCCTTGACTGTTGAAAGAGTCGCACGGTGGGCTCCCGCAGCTATATAAAGATATACAATTCTTTTAATACTAAGTCGGTAAGATTTGAGTATTCGTTCCCAGGGGACATTTTGGTTGCGGATGAGTTTGGTTATCTATATTTCCGGGACCGCACCGGCGATACGTTCCGGTGGCGCGGCGAGAACGTCAGCACTAGCGAAGTGGAAGCGGCCATATCTAGTATCACAGAACAGAGAGATGCTGTCGTATATGGTGTTCTGGTAAATATGAGACTCTTTCTTACATTCTCTCTTTGTAACTCATTCTCTCTCTTTGACTTGAGTGTTTATATATAATATCGTAAATGTTAAAAATGCAACTATTCAACTAAAAAATTGATTATTTAAGAACTGGTTTAAAAATAGAAGCTCTTTCTCTTGTTGGAATTTCCGAATTATTTACTGATCGCAACTGGATAACTGAATCCTCGAGGCGTGTAAAGTTCTTATTATAGTAAATTAATCAACCCTGAAAGTTCCATTTCTGGTTAAATTCTGGGTCTTTAATACAGTGGTATGGATATGGGTACTCAATTTTTGAACTAACGAAATTTCTAGAGTATTGTAGCGTTAAGCTAATTTGAACTCTATATATTAAAAATTACGAATCATTGTAGCGTGTTCGTAACGATATATTGGTGTGCTTTTAATGATATGACGTAATACAGGTGCCGAACTCTGAAGGGCGTGCCGGAATGTGCGGTATTGTAGATACAAACGGTTCTCTAGACCTGAACAAGTTAGCGAAGGATCTCGCAAGGGATCTGCCACCTTACGCACGGCCCATTTTCCTTCGGGTCATGACGAGTATGGATATGACAGGTAACATCGTATTTATTTATAATTTAGTTGTATTTTGCGAGCACTCGCTAAGAAAGAAGTTGGTCTATTCGAATCAGCCAGATACCACACGGTGGGTAACTTACCTTAGTCGCCTTTTACCCCCCGGTAAGAATTGAGGTTGGTCTATTCTACTCACCCGGATAACACACAGCGATGTTTTAAAATCATTTTTATAGTATATTATTAGAGACTGACGTCACGGCTTCAGAGTGAGATTAGTAATATATATATTTAAAATATATATATATATATTTCAGTCTCTGTAAATATTAATATTGAAAATACTTGGTTTTGTGAATATTCTCAATAATTTATCCGCCGAAGGTGTAGCTCTTAACAAGTCTCATCTTTGTATTAAAAGCGATGAACTACTTATGTATAATCATATTGGACTTGATGAGACTTATCAATCAATAAAAATTGTTCGTGCGTGTATTACCAGTGGGAATAATCTAATCGACTTAAAATATGATTAATAATACCTCCTAATTATATAATAATTATTTTTTTTTATTAACTGTTAAATGATCTCCTAACTACAATTTGTTAGATGGAAATAGTTAAAATTTACTTTACTTAATTAATGAATTTAGGAAACTTAAATATTTTTTTTGTTTATGTATTCTAATATAAGCTTTAATAACTCCAGGTACCTTTAAAATGAAGAAGACCGATTTACAAAAAGAAGGTTTCGACCCGGGCTTAATAAAAGGCGATAAACTCTACTACTTGGATTTGAAACAATCAAAATATCTACCACTCGGACAGGAGGAGTTCCAGAAAATCAAAGATGGCCAAATCAGACTGTAATCTGTTTTCCTTTAAACTCCTAGTTGTTACTCGAATGTTAAATTAAATGATTTTTTAATTTAGATTAGATATTGTGAGTCTCCTGCAAGGTTATTTCACTTTTTGTTATAATCTTACAAAACGGTTACTGTAGTCTATAAGACGAACTGTTTTAGAATTTTTATTGTATATTTGATATACCATACTTATACCTATCTCTTAGGAACGACGATGTCAACAAGATACTGTTTATGAGGATTTGAATAGAAATTTATGACAAAAACAATATTTAATGAATATATAAATATAGGCGTGAATATATTGATAAGTCCACTTATGCCCTATTATGTTTTTAATCATATAAGGCAGTATTGCCTAATTTGTATGGCGAATATTTCAGTGAAGTCGATAAGTCTTTTATATAGTACATACAAACTTGTGAATATTTGAATAACTCTAAATGTATACTCAAAGTAAACCTATTTAATGCTACCCTGAAAAGTGTGCGAATTGGACTTGATAAGTTATTCATGCCTGGCACATTTTTAAAACAGTATTTTTATGAGTAAAAGAAATTCTTTTGTATTAAAAAAAAAACAAAGAACTTTTATTAAACATTATTTTTGCTTTTTTATAAAAACTTGTGACATAGATTCTAGAATACGAAAGAAACATGCGAATATTTTCGAATAAGATCTGATACGTTATATATTTGTTAAATCGGAAGTTTTTTTTTTGCAATAAAGTCAGTATTTTAGTAAAGTGATTATTCGAATGTTAGAATATTGTAAAGACTGGCTTCGACATAAATGTAGGCATTGGAGTATTTTACATTTAAAATTCAAAATATATTATAATAGTTTGGCAACACGATTATAATAATGTGTAAATCGTTTGCCAACCAATGTAGGATAATCAATGTATTATTAATATATATTTTACGGCAAAAATATAAGTCCGTAATAAACTGTCTGTCCATAATAGTATTATGTCTGGCGACTCTGCAAGTCTCAATTATTGGCTCTATTTTTAAAGGTAAATGTCATAGACAACAGTCATAGTCAATAAAATGATAGAATTGATCACATTATTATCGTTCGAGTTATATTAGCTAACTTAAATTTACCTGTTTAATTCGAAGTTTATATATAAAAAAACAGCTTTCTATTGAAAAATTTTAATGTTATAGGATTTTCTGTCGGTAAAAATTATTTTGTTTTATTATGTGCTAAATATGGCGCTGCAAATTAGAGAAAAATAGTGTTCAACTTTTATGTTTCATCAGTTTATTTAAGCTTAATATTTAAGTTTAGGTAATTGGGTATTTTAATATTAATTTAAATAAAACTATGGGGTTCAAGGTCGTTCACTTATGTAATTTGCTACTATGTGATATCTTCTGCGTATAGTGTAACTCTCGAATATTCTATTATACATATTGAATATATCTATTTTTGTATAGCGTATATTATTATATTATTTTCCCTAATGAATAATCAGCATAGACTAATTAATCTGTTATGTATCAGTAAATCATGCGTTTATTAAAATTAAATGTATTTTATACGTTTGCATTTGTAACATCTAGAATTGCATCTCAATGGCGTGTCCATAATTTTTATACTATGGATTTTTAATCCAAGGTCCTGTTTTTATCCTCCTTAAAATCAAGTGCTATGACTATATTCAAATTCAAAATATTCGTTATTCAAGTAGACTGTTTTCACTGCTTTTTAACCAGGAAATGTTTATAAAGGAGCTACCACTGATTCGGAAGATTGCTCCTACCGAGATGAACCAGCAAATAACTCGGCGGATTTGTCCGTACCTGGCGTGAATATGTTGATAAGTCGATTTTTATATGTTTAATCATGATCGGTGGGATTGCCTAATTTATGTGGTGCATTAATATGCACACCGAGATCGGTGAAGGTGATAAGTCTAAAAATTCTTACGTTGAATATATATATTTAATTTATAAATCGATATATCTGTTTAATATTTTACAACGTGTCACATTTATTGTAAAGTGTTTATTCTTTAATGTTATGTTTTTTGTATAAGCGAATAGGGGATGGGAAGTGATAACTATAACGCCTAACAATATTTCATTTAACCGTGGGGTCGAGTAATATTTGATTTCTTATATTTTAATATACTGTATATAAGACATGGTATTGCAGACACAATTTGCTCATGAGTATTCATGCGAAACTATGAGCACTGTTTTTGATCGAATTGGCTGAATAAAAAACGAACTCAAAGTTATGAACGATTTGTCTAGCAAGTACGATATACATTGAATTCTTCGATAACAATGCTTTGATTCCATGATAATAAATAAAAATTCACTTGTACTTAATACATGCAAAAAGACACTCTTTCCAAAGGTGAATGGTAGTTTAAGTAAGCAATATGTTTGAATGAATAATTTTAATTTAATGAAATATTCCATTTTTAATTGTAACAATAATAGGACAATATTATTGATTGTATAATTTATTGTGTTGGTTTAAAGTTGTAAACATATTTTGAACATGTTAACTTGCCGTAGATGACGCAATAACTTTATAATTGTTACAGTCTCAAATTGTAAGACTGATATGGTTTTTATTATCTGTTTTATGTAATAAATTTTAAGTTCTTTAGCTAATGGGTGATATTGTAAAATTTCTAATAAAATTGGACTTGAAAAAAGTTTTTAATTTAGGTATGTAATTTCCCTAGTTGAGATTCCGATACTTTTTAGGTATAATACTTACTCACTATGCATACGTAATTGAAATTTCAAATTACGTACAATATTAATTGCTGACGTTTTCAACGTAAGTTTTAACTGTGAAGTCAGTGTTATAAAGGTGCACAATTCAACAATTCTGCAATGGCATTCGAATTTGAGAATATACTAAGCTTTAACAGTTGAATTAATTTGCAGTCTTATTAGAAATGGATCAACTTGCCTCTGATTTTTTATTGTGTTATTTAATTTATGATCAAATTACACAACTACAATAAGTCGTGTGGTATCCGGCTGAAAAGATTAGAACATCCTCATTTATTACAGAGGTATCGTACAAAGCGACTAAGGTAAGTCGCCCACCGTGTGGTATCCGGCTGAGTAGAATAGAGAATCCTCATTACTTACCGAGGTGTCGTAATAGGCGACTAAGGTAAGTTGTCTCACCGTGTGGTATCCGCTTGAATAGTGACTGGTAATCACCACCTTCTTTCTTACCAAGATGTCGTAAAATACGACTAAGGTTTGTTGACGTCAGGCAGGTGGTCGTAAAATACACACGGCCGGTTGTAAAATTGCGTAGCCAAACATGTTGTGCCGACCCCACTTGGAGTAGGATAAGGGCAAGAGAATGATGATTACACAACTACAATAATATAACGTCTTAAGGTACTAAAAGCTGTGATAGCCCTGCGGTAACACTGCGCCTCTTTCGAGGAGGAGTGTTCAAACCCCGGGCAGTCACCAATGAGTTTTCTATTAAAACTTATGTGTCTAATTGATAATTGCAATTTACCACACGCTTTCAAGGTGAAGGAAAACATCGTGAGGAAATCTGCATATCTCTAGAGAATTTTGGGGATATGTGTAACCTACCAATCCGCATTGGAGCAGGGTGGTGGGTCCAATCCTCTCCAAAAACGGAGAGAGGAGGCCCAACAGTGGGATAGTAACAGGCCGTTGTTTTACTTAAGGTACTGGGGTCATATTCATAGAATTAATGACGAAGCGTTAAGTTGTATTATATGTATATGTTAAGGTTTTGATGTTAATTCGTATATGAAATGTAACAAAATAATGCGGGAAGGGATTATAGCGGTACAAAAAAGCCTACGCAAGCGTCTATCTATATTTTAAGGATAATTTACTATACCCGTTCCAACTTTTAAGAAAAACGATGCGGTGCGGTAACTGGCAAGCTATTTACAGATACAGTACTAATCCTTATCAACTTATTGTTTTAGGGCAGCTAGGATTTTATAATTTACACCCAGTGTAGGTTTATTTTTCAAAAATTTACAAGAACAGCAATAGTTTGTGCTTAATTATTGTTTTCTTATTTTATAGAATTAGGCGCTACTTTGTGGAAATCAATAATACAAAAGTACTAATAAAGTTATTTTGCTATAGTTCGCAATATATTTATCGCGGATAGCAAGGTAGGTAAGATAGGTTAGAATATGAGCTAGTAGTATTGAACTCGTAAGTGAATTAAACAAGGAAATCAATTTTGAAAGAAATTCAAAAAGTATAGAATTATGCGCTAAGAATATTCTTATAACCTATTTGTTGATTAAAAATAAAAAAAGACATTGTCAATTTTAAATGTTAGAACCACCTAAAATAAAATGAGTTTTCGTAAAAGTTATTAAATCTATTTCGCCCGAGCACATTTTATAGACCTTTTACAATTTATATGAGTTAGACAACCGACGTTTTTTTGTGTATCAAGCGGTCCCTTCGGGGATCAGCTGTTCGCGCATGTGCAGCTGGAGCTGAGGGGAGCTCCGTCAATGACGTGGCGCGTGCCGTCAGGCGCAAGTTCTTCGCGCATTTATTGAAAAGTATTCATCGGGGATACACGCACCACTCGCGTAGTTTACGTGTTTATCAGTGGATTTGTTTAGTTCGCTGTGCGTAGTTAGTGGACGTCCCACTGGGCCGATCGCCAGCATGGACGCGCTCTTGGCAGCGCTCGTCGCCCTTATGGCATTAGCCGCCGCGATGGCCGCTGTGCTGAGTACGCTCTCTAAAGCGGCAATATTTGCGATCCTCGCCATCGCACCTTGCGTGTATAGGTACAGGAAACAAATTTACGTTATCGTGAAAACCTCACCAAGGGATATCAAGTGAGTATATTAAAGGTTTTACTTATCCGTCCGTTTATTTCACGCTGTGACAGTTATCGTACGCAACTAGCATGCGTACAGTCTATTTATGTGATGTTAGAAGGTGCAAGACATAATAGGCGCCTTAAAAAGACGGATTGTATTTGAAAATACGATGACGACAGTCAATTTAAATGCGACAATCCTACAAAAAATATGGTCTGGATAGATAATTTAAAACTATATTGAAAAATAATTGTAACAAAAAGTACTTGGAAACGTTGATTTTGATGCGAAAGGGAAGAAGAGAAAGGGCGGAGGGGATTGTAAAGCTTTTAATAAAAGGCTATAAAAAAATGCTTGCTCTGTTTTTAAACCTAATTTAAATGAAAGGTAAATAAATAATTTGTAGCTGGTAGTTCTGAAAAAATAAGAACAACATTTTTATTAAATAAATAAAAGTAGGTAGTAATAAAACAAAAAATTTCCATAAATATGTGCATTATTAGTTAAATATATTATTATTTAATATATATTATTGTTTCCCTAAAGTATTATATAATCATGTTGAATTAATTCCTAATATTGACTTAATAAAGATTATGTTTTAACAAAGGTATCGAAAACACTTGTTTATAACATTTATACCTATATTTATACCTATAAATTTATATTTATATTAAAGAAGTTACAACCTCTACTCACTGTAAATGCTTTACGCGTTTTTCTTGGCGACTATGTGTCTACATCGATAACTGGACCTAAGATTTATATTGCGGTTGATATCTTTAATATTTAGATGAGTTAATTTCATATGTATATATATACATATATATATATATATATATATATATATATATATATATATATATATATATATATATATATATATATATATATATATACATATACATATATATATATATATATATATATATATATATATATATATATATATATATATATATATAATTTGGAATCTCTGAAACGGCTCCAACAATTTTCCTGAAATTTAGCATGTTAGGGGGGGTTTTGGGAGGGAAAAATCTAGCTAGGTTTTATGTAAAATTATTCGTTTTATCCCTGTTATTGGGCAAGTCAATTTATATTGAATTGAATTTTCGCCATTAATTATTAAGTCAGCGTAGCTTATTCGGGGAACGGGCAGACTCGAGAAATGTGAATACCTAGGATCGATTCTAACTAAATTTTTTTTTGTTTCTTTTTTTTTTTTTTAATTACCCAGCAAGGCTCGGTCTACCGGGTACTCTTAATTAATTTTGTTAGTTAATACCTACGGTAGATAAGTTATTTGCCCAACTTAATCAAATTACACAACGATCGCCATCTATCTAGTCTACAACTTGAAGAGGTTTAGTTATTGTACGTCAGCGGTCAGTGTGATATTGCGAGTCAGTATGATATTCAACTTTTCGACTGGTCTTCAGCTCCGTGGGTCACTGGTTCGATGACCGCCGAGAGTCAACATTTTCTACAAAAATCGTTGGTTATTGGGTCTAGGTATACCTTTATATTTATTTAACTGTTCATTTCATATTATGTAAGTATAAATTTACGTTGTCATCCAAACACAAGTATTAATTTACGAATAACTTGGGGACGGACGATCGTGTGTATTTGTCCCATATACGAGTATTTATTTCACATTGATGCTTGGAGATAAATAAATTCCGTTTAATAAATATATAAAGAATGAATAATTTTTATATATAAAGATTTTATTATAAGTCGATTGGCCCTCTCTGGGCTTCTTCTATTTTGTGCTCTTCTATTTTAAGTAATAACTTAACTCATAATTGGTTATGATTGACGAAGCGCTAAGTTGAAATTAACTGTTATGTATAATATTTTCTCTATAAATTATTAAGTGTATTTTAGCTATAAATATTCAATACTTATCAAAACATCACGCCACCTGATTTGAACTCACGTGTTCTAGGTATTGTGCCAACGCTCTTTGAATATGTTGGATTCCTGGTTTAATAAATATCTAGCTTAGTATTTAGGCATCCAGGATGTTATCCATCTATTCAGGATATTAGGTCATTTTAACATGTTTTATTACCATTATCTATTTCCTAACAAATTTTGCAACTAACTGCAATAGTACAAAAGTAATAGTAAAATTATTTTGCTAGTTAGACTAGTTTAAGGAACATATACCTAGATGAACGGAAATATCTAGTTTTGATAATATACGAATATTTGAAACCCGCTATTTAGTCTGTATATAAATATATATCTTCTTATCTAATTCATGAATACCCCTTTGTCGACTCTTTAAAGACATACATTTTTGTGCTATTTCGATCCAGTTGCATTCTGCGACCTTTGTAAGACCTATGATCTGTGAGCGATGTCTAGGATCGCGGTATTTTTTAGTGCAATCTCACCAATACAAAAGACACCTTAGGACAGCACTCTCACGGTTCTTTGTGTTGTCTATCCTGTCAATCTCCACGTCAACTCGTCTCAATGATGCAACCGCGTCCGTCAGTCCCAAAAAAAAGTTCTAGTAACATATTGCATAAAAATATAATATCTCAGCTTGGAGAGATACTTTTAAAATATTTTTATTATTTGGTAGATGCTAATCAATATATTAAATAGCTCTTAAAACTTGTATAGTTTCGTTATATCACATTGTGGATATGGCGTCTATAGGTTCGCTTTGCCAAGTTAGACTTCGATTTCTCATGGCGGACATCAGAATATCAATGAGATAAATAAACATGTTAAAGTTGGCACAATCCTACAGCTAAACAAAAGCTCTCTCATTTCAAAAATGAATTAGAGCTTAGACTTAGCTCTTTACGCTGCCCCACTTCGGATTCGGATTACAAATATCTCAGGAATCCTTTCTTCGTCAAACGATGTTTTCGTTCACCGTAAAGCCAATGCATAATAAGTTTTGAAGAGCACATATTTTGTTTATAGAAAACTTACAGTTTGGTCACGTATAGTGATTCATTTATACTATTATAGGTCTAAATATAACTACCATTAAAAATCGATGTCTAATTTGCTTTCTCATTATTGTAATATGGCACATTTTAGTCTGCCTTCCCTAATTTTTAGTTAGTTAGTTTTTAACTTTAGAGTTAGTTAATGACTATGAAAAATAGGCGCTGAAAAAGTACGGTGGCCTAACGGTCGAATCACGATTGCCAACACAAACACACGCAGTACCAATACACAGTATATCGACGCAGGTCAGGATCTAGTTTTCTTACGTAGTCATTCTTAGCTTCCTTCGTCATACTCGATGATATGATGACTAATCAAAGTCTTTTAGCGATCACACAGCTATAATTTGCGTCTAACCATTGTCCTGCCTCACGACGTTACCAGACACGACTAGTACAGCGCATGAACTATGCAACTCTACTCTCCACATTTCGCATCCTCGCCAACGCTTATGTGCTCAATCGTTCCCTCTAGTGTCATATAGCAGGATTTATAAGTAGACTTGGGTGTAGTATTGCGTTAGTTTCTCGCTGAAAGTTTCTAACTTGAAGAAGCTAGGAGTCAACTATATTCACTTACTCAAAATTTGACCATTATTTATTCATATAACTTTTCGTAGAATAAAATTATTCACAGGATTATAAATTACATAAGAATAATCTACAAGTAAGTTGTGTACAAGTAAATGATATGCTAATTTTTATGTTATAAATTATTCAGTTTTTTACCGACTATAATATTATAATATACATAATTTTAACGATTTTATTATTTTAAGCACCGAGTACAGAATTACTTCTCCAATTAAATTAATAGCTTTGTTTTGGCATTAACAGTTAAGTAATGCCAATCGATATTTCAATATAAATTCCACAAATACATTTATTGCGTAAAAACAATGTGTTTAACGTTAAGACCGTTAAGGATGGTATTAGCGGAAGACAAGGGCAAAGTAATTTATGCGGTAATTTGTGACATATCACAACGGTGGACCCTCAAGTTAAGGATTTTGGTGAAAGGCATACAATTAATTTAAACTACACGTTGACTCTATTATGTCAAAGCCGGAAATGCTATCGTAAAAATAAACACATTTTAATGAAAATGAGAGTAATGTCTGCCACTCTTTCTGCTTGACACATATAATTTTGGCGTTTCCTGGTTCTAAGGCCACATTGAATCGAGAGATCTTTGTATAATTGCCATTTGTAATATTTGTTATTTCTTCTACATAGCTGTTCGTATATTGTCTAGCGATGCTATGCAGTCTTTATTTAATTATAGGATTACGATCATGTGAGCTCGTCAGACCCGAACTCGCGCCGCAGTGCTGTTTTATTTACTCCTTTAAGTAAAATACAAACATATTATAACTTACTATTTTTGATATTTTGTTAGAAATTATATTTCGATAGCATTTCTGGCAATGTAGCACAATTATTTTCGTTACCTACAAATTCAAGTTTTATTAACAATGTGTAAGATTAGTTTGTATTGCTGTAAGATTTAAGACTGACCATGCCTCATAAAGACGACGTTAAGCATAATGCTCTTGGACGATTTCGTAAAGGTTTTCAAATTATGAATTATTCCAGCCGGTGATAGAAGTATCTTTGCTTTGACTTTCTATCTTGAATAAACAATCTCGAGAAAAGTAAAAACCACAAGATCCGTAGAAGAACTAAGTTACCATGTCATTGGGTAACAAAGCTAAAGTGGAGGATGAGACAAATAATGTACAATGAAGAATGGATAATACCAATAGGGTCTTATGATGTTGGAAGAATGATTTTTTTTTCATGTCATTGATTTTTTAATAGTTGAAAATATTGTATTGTTTGTTTTTAAGTACTTAATATGAAGGATTAAAATTATGACGCTTGAAACAAGAAGTAAATGTTAATATTCGTAAAACGATAAAAATCTTAATTTATTTGATGTTTACATATAGTTTTTTTCGAATTGAAAACATCAACTTCTAGAATCCTCAAAAACGCATATTTATTTACCGGTTAACATTACACATTATTTATTTGTTTGTGAAATATGAACAATAAAAACCTAAGTAAAAAAATTCAAATTTACCAAATGCTTTTTATATCTGTGTATACACGTGTATACCTTAAAACCTCGCGTTTTTGACATATAATTCTGAACCTAAGCTTAGCACGCTTTAAATATAATACTTAGGTATGCATTTGAATATTAGGTTAGGAGAAATTTATTTCACTTTATGATGATATGGTCATACTTCTAATTGATTTTAATTAAAATGACAAACAGGAAATAACATTTCTTACTAGATATTATGCGATAATGTCTCTTATCGAAAATGCCGAATAATCATCATCATCTTCCTGCCCTTATCTCACTCTAAGTGGGGTCGGCACAACATGTTATAAACATGCTGTCACATGATTTGGCTGCGTTTTCACGACCGGCCGCCTGCCTGACATCAACTTACCTCTGTCATGTTTTACGACACCTCGGTAAGAAAGAGGGTGGTCTATTCTACTAAACCGGATACCACACGGTGGGTTAACTTACCTTAGTCGCCTTTTACGACACCTCGGTAAAAAATGAGGTTGGTCTATTCTACTCAGCCGGATACCACTCGGCGGGTCGACTTACCTTAGTCGCCTTTTACGACACCTCGGTAAGAAATGAGGGTGGTACTATTCTATTCAGCCGGATACCACACGGCGTCGAAAATGCCGAATAATATAAAAAATAATTGTAAATTTCAAATTTAATTCACATACCTTCTAGAAAATTGTTTCTATACGCTTAAAGAATATTTACATACGGTTAATTATAAGTAATTTATATTTTGGACGTCGAAAACGACAGATATGATTGTATATACTTACCGTTAAAAACACCTTTGTAACCATATTTTTCCAAATAAACTATTTGAATTTCAATTTGAATCTATCTTTAAAAATTTAATTAAGAATTAACCCACCTTTGAAATTTCAGTCTTTAAAAAACTGTTCTAAATTGGTCCAACTATTTCTACTTGATCTCAATTACAATATTAAAATACTATAAGATATTTAAGCAATTTCAGAGTATTCGTAATGTATTAACGTATTTTTGTATTCTCTGTGTATATTCTCTAATGTATCTATATTAGATCTCCTCTCTCAAGCCTCTCGATATAACTTAAATTCAGCTCTTTATGTGGAATAGCACACCTTCAATATTTGTTAAACATTAAAAATAATTAATTATCATTTCATAGTTTGCATTCACATGGGACTAGCAATTTCATTGTAATTATTGATAGTACAAAAGTACTTGTACCATCCGCAATACTTCCCTCGAAAATAAATATATCAGTTTAACTTTATTTGATCCATGGGAAACTTTACATTACGATGACCTACATTTCTGCATTATTCCCTTATACTTCGACACTGGTAGTGCTTTTATATCGATTGTAGCGGTGCGATACTTTGTATACTCGTACACATGTTCATGAATTTATAAATAGCATTTTATTTTTAAACCCAAAGGCGTCTGCACCAAGCTGGTTAGTTTGTGTGAAATAAACCTTACATAATTTGTCTATAAATCGATTTTTATGATGTTCCCAAAATCACTGAGAAATTTGTTTTATATTAATTATAATTATTGATACTAATTATTAATATAAATATGCGTCCACACTGTAAGGTGGTTTTTTATCTTGGAGATGTCTTTGCAGATTGCACATATACGGTTCATGAGCGAATTATAGTCAAGTGAATTATTATATATATTTAAGTAAATAAAACTTATTTGTTTATAGACATATCTATACTAATATATAAAGCTGAAGAGTTTGTTTAGTTGTTTGATTGATTGATTGTTTGAACGCGCTAATCTCAGGAACTACTGGACCGATTTGAAAAATTCTTTTAGTGTAACATAGTACATTTATTGACGAAGTCTATGGACTATAAAGCATCACGCTAAGATGTATATGAGAGGAGCAGAAATAAAAAATAGTACAAAAAAGGCAGAATTTAAAGCTTTCCTTGCGTGCGCTGAGTTAACGGTGAATGTTATTCAAAAATCATGTACTACAAAGTTCTTAGTAAAAGTCCTCAACAGCGTATGTCTAGCTTTTAGGGTTAACCCAATTTAACCACTGTTATGGTTATCAAAATTCTATATTACGGTTTTACTCTTTTCACGCGGGCCGCTGGCGAAAGCTAGTTTTTATATAAAACGTTTTCCTGTGTGATTGTAGCTTAAGCTTCATTGTTGGCTTGTTCTAATGTACAGTCGATTTTATTCTGATTTCTGTGTGAAAGTCAACATAAGTGAAAATCATTAGGTACTTAATATGATTAAATTGTTTCGAATCTTGAGTTAAAGACTGTAAAGCTTCAGATAAGAATTTATGAGACTTGAATGGCGCAACGTAATTAATATTAGATCGATAATGGGGTTAACGATAATTTTGTACATCCTCATACTGTGGTAGAAGAATAGTATGCTCATCATATTATATATTTAAGTAAAAGTTAAAAAAAAGTAGCGGCTTGTTACTAACCCACTGCTGGGAATGAGCCTCTTCTCTCCGTTTTTGAAGGGAAGGATTGGAGCTAAGACCGTAGGTTACACGTATCTTCAGAATTCTCTAGAAATATGCAGGTTTCCTCACGATGTTTTCCTTCACCGAAAAGCGTGTAATAAATTGCAATTATCAATTAGACACTTATGTTTTAACAGTAAAACTAATTGGTGCCGGCCCTGGGTTTGAACCCGTGACCTCCTCGAAAGAGTCGCACGGTGTTACCGCTTTATTTATTCAAAATAATCTGTGCAAAAATTAACCAGTTAGCTGTCACCAATATTACAAGTATTAAGTTACTTTCGGGAACGCCGTGTGGTATCCGGCTGAATAGAATAGTAACACTCTCTTTTCTCACCGAGGTGTCGTAAAAGACGACTAAGGTAAGTCGTCCCGGCGTGTGGTATCCGGCTGAGTAGAATAGACCGCCCTCATTTCTTACCGAGGTGTCGTAAAATACGGCTAAGATAGGTTGACGTCAGGCAAGTGGCCGGTCGTAAAAACGCAGCCAAATCATGTGACAAGATGTTTATAACATGTTGTGCCGACCCCACTTAGAGTGGGATAAGGGCAGGAAGATGATGATTTACGTAAATACAGTGCTGGTGAGATTATTTTGACATATTATATATAGGTTCCTATGGCGGTATGCAAACGCGATGATCCGGTCCAAACGCTGGGGCCGAGAGAACCGCACCGTGGCAGATTTGTTTACACAGCGCGCACTCAAGCATCCCGATGCTCCATGTTTCATCATGGTCGATGGACGCACGTGGACCTTTCAAGAGGTGAAATTTTTTTAATTCTCATTTATCTTCCACTTAGCATTTAAGATTAATATTTTTAACATTCGTTTCGAAATTAAATAAATAAATATACGGGACACTTACACACACGGTCGTCCGGCCCCAAAGTAAGTAACTTGATACATGTGTTATGGTAGACAGACAACTGGTTATATACTTATATAATTTTTAAATACATACTTAAATATAAATATGCACCCAGACTTGAAAACCAACATTGCATAACATATAGCAAATGATGGCCATCGGCGAGAATCGAACCATCGGGTCAGTCAAGATTAAAGATCACTTCTTTTTAGGTTTGCTAATAATTATCAGATTTAAAAAATAATACTATCCCGACTTTCTTAAGGCGCTTAAATTTCTGTCATTTAGCTATTTTTCGAAGTTGGCAAATGTTTGCCACCGTGCCGTACTTCAAAAAACATAGTTATTAAATCTTTAAAATATAAATAAATAAAAACACGTTCTAACTAATATTTGATAAACATTGGATGACAAAATGTTAAAGAATCTCAAATACACAAAAAAACCTATATTTTTGGTTTTATAATTTCTGAACCGAAATACACCATGTTTGTTTAACAAAAATTTTATTAGTATGAAGTGCATTTTTCTTAAGATACTTGTGAGAGAAAACCTTAATATACTTACTAATTTAATTTTCGCCGTGTGGTATTCGGCTGAGTAGAATAGATCATCCTCATTTCTCACCATGGTGTTGTAAAAGGCGGCTAAAGTAAGTTGACAAACTGTGTGGTGTGTGCTGAGTACAATAGACCACCTTCTATGTTACCGCGGTGTCGCAAAAGGCGACTTAGATAAATTGGCGGCAGGCAGGCGGCCGGTCGTAAAATACGTAGCCAAATCATGTGATAACATGTTGTGCCGACCCCACTTAGAGTGGGATAAGGGTAGGAAGATGATGATGAC
Source organism: Morpho achilles (assembly GCA_947086495.1). Taxonomy (NCBI): domain Eukaryota; kingdom Metazoa; phylum Arthropoda; class Insecta; order Lepidoptera; family Nymphalidae; genus Morpho; species Morpho achilles. The sequence goes on along the minus strand of CAMTZB010000007.1, from coordinate 7,895,758 downwards.
TTACTAATTTAATTTCACAATGCAGGTAGCTGAATACTCTAATAAAATTGCGAGGGTAATGCAAGACCATCTAGGCCTGAAACGCGGCGATGTTGTATGCGTGTTTATGCCCAACTGTGTGGAGTATGTCTGCACCTGGCTCGGACTATCCAAGCTCGGTGCAGTATCAGCTCTTATCAATAGTAATCTTCGGCATCGCCCGCTCCTACACTGCATTCAAGTGGCCAAGGCTAAAGCGATCATCTACTCTAATATGCTAGCTGACGGTGAGTAACTTTCACAAAGTTGATACTTATAAAAGTCTTTTCTTTATTTTATTGTTTATTTTTATTGGAAGTACTATTTGCGAGTACCTATACACAGGGTATCCCGTCGTTATTGGATAACCTTGTAACGCCTGATAGTAGATCTATTCACGCCTCAGAATAATTTTTTTTTATAAATTGGGACATCCTGTGTTTTTTTTTGCAATTGACGAACAAATATATACTTTGAACTGATGACCGTACTAAGGAAATGAGATGGTTACTTCTTGTGTACACCTTATATCAGTTTTTTTAGAATAAAACTTTACTAAAGCGATTATATTTTGTGCAGCTATTGATGAGTTAAACGATCAGCTTCCTCCAGAGCTGAAGCGTTTTCAGCTGTACGGCGAATGTGCAAAAGGCGTGATCGATCTACGTGCTGAAATGTACAAGCAACCTCCAGACTATCCGGAAGTGGCAGACAAACCTTCATACAAGGATACACTATTATATATATACACTTCGGGAACAACTGGGATGCCAAAAGCTGCTGTTTTACCAAATTCAAAGTAGGTGCAGAAATTTAATAACGACATTATAAATTATTATTGTTTTTAGTTATACATTCCTTTAATAACTTAAATATGACTGAAAAAAGAAGTTTAACTTTGATTTTTGAGATTGTTTTCGCTCATAATGATAAGATATTAACATTATCTCTCAGCTGACAACAGTATCCTCGTATATTAATTGTAAAGTTACATCGGTTGTTTTGCAAGTCCCACTAACCACCAATTTATGTGTAAAAGGCACTAGTTTATAATAGGCGCAGACTTTAATTCATTATAATCAGCTCGTGCTTTGTTTGAGGATAATATACTTAACGTCCATATCGCGCGATGACTATTCATAAGCGTGTTGTGTAATTTTTTAATCATGTTCCAACAGGAAGTAAGTGTTGATGAGATATTAACAGGATTTGCTTCTCAGATACTTGCTCATAGTGGTGGCTACAGTACACATGCTCGGTTTAAACTCTTCGGACCGCATATACAACTCTCTGCCACTCTACCACACGGCTGGCGGGCTCGTTGGTACAGGCGCCGCGCTGGTCGATGGCATTCCTTCTGTGTTGCGAACAAAATTCTCCGTAACTAACTACTGGACAGACTGTATCAAATACAAGTGCACGGTAAGTCGAAGATTTTTAGAAGTTCATATACGAACTCCCACATTGACATTTAACCCTTATGGCAGATCATTTATACTGCAGCGCTGAATGAACTGTATTGAAGAGAAAAATTAATGATCCACAGAGTTAGAGCACTGATGTGTTGTTGTATTGTGTGTTTTGCTTTTTATTTTACTCTAGCGGCTCGCCCCTGCTTTGCACGGGTATAAAATATATATCCCATGTCATTCAGTGTATAAAAAATGATTAAAATCATTCCAGTAGTTTTGATTTATTCATTACTATCCGTGGCCCGCAAGCGTTAAATTTGAAGAAAAACAATTTCCTTTCCCTATACCAAGAAGATTTCCTGCTATATTTGGAATATCTAAATTCATATAGTACATTTTTACTTATTTACTTTTACATTTTCCCTATTTATTTTATTTTTACAATTAATTACAGAATGTCTTACACATACAACATTCACAGCTTCCTTGTCGTTAAACAAACTCTTAAAAGAGCGACATATAGCTGCTGGATTCGAAGTGCTACAGGGCGAAGCGCGGCGTTCTCACGGCATTTTAAATGTGTAATATCTCCGAAAATGTTCACTTAAATTACATGCTGTAAACGGCGATATCGATCTATATTAAATCAACAATTTATTTAAGGTACTTAACTGGATAAGGAATAATGCTGTATTGTATAAAAATTGCTTCAAAAATAAGGCGTTATTTCTCGTAAAAAGTAAATGACAAAAAATGCTATTGTGGGTTATGCATAAGAGGTAGATATATACCATCGCGGACTTTTCTGTAGACCTTTTCAAGGTGTACAAATACTTAGTACATCATTTTGATAAATCTTGTAAGGTTTAGCCTGCGTTTGCAATGAAAGCGGAAAAAAATGTAATTATTTACAGAAACCTCAAAAATTACAGTATTTCTCTACTCCGTATTGAATGGTATTATACATACAAACCTTTCTCTTGAATCACTCTATCTATTAAAAAACCGCATCAACATCTGTTGCGTAGTTTTAAAGTTTTATGCACACATAGGGATATATGGGATATACACACAAAGAATGCGACTTTGTTTTATAATATGTAGTGATATTTATAAATTTTCAGGGGACCACAGGAAATAAGCAATAAAATCAAAAAAGTAGAGGAAATTTTCAAATTTTGCACAAGTATATCAATCAAATTACCAACCTATAAAACAGTTTTGATATTTTTTGCTCATTCTGTTCGCATTTTTTAAAATCAAGTCTGTCTTTAGAGTTTAGCGAAACTGTTATCGGTCGATGTTGGCGATGCTAGATCGTTTATCGGTTGAAAATATTTGCGAATAGAGAATTTCGATGAACACGTAATATCGTAACTCTTCAAGTTTTTGAGTTAATTTAATCTCGTTCATGTAGCATAAATAAGAAGAACGCTTTTCGAAAAACATAGGGATGTTGTAAGTCAGTGTGGTGGGTCTCGACTCCAACTCTTTTCCTAAAGCAGAGAGTGACATGATAACAGGCCACTACTCAATTTTTTTACGCCTGTACAATATTTGTGTATGTGAGCTTTTAATACATGTTTGAAACAATGCTCATTCAAATAATTAGCTTCATATTGAAATATCAAGCGGAAACCTTTCCATGCAGGTAGCTCAATATATTGGTGAAATGTGCCGATATTTGGTGTCTGCGGCGCCACGTCCAACGGACTCGCAGCATCAAGTTCGCATCCTCGTCGGCAACGGCATGCGACCTGCCATTTGGCAGCAGATTGTCGATAGGTAATAAATGCCTTTTGTTTATCTGACTGGCCCGTTGGTGCAATAGTGACCCTGCCTTTAGCTCCGCGGGTCGCGGGTTCGATTCCCACCAAGGGCCGACTTTTTCTATACCTAAATGAATTTGTTGATCTTGGAGTTTGTTTGTTGATCGTGTTGATTATAGTATTTAAGTATGTATTTAAAAATATATATGTACCTATATACTTGCTAGTCTCTCACCCATAACACAAGTATTAAGTTACTTATTTTGGGGATGGAAAACCGTGTGTGGAAGTGTCCCATATATTTATTTATATTTATTATCTATTTGTAAAATTAACCTTTTTGGAATTTTTTCTATTTTATTATGATACTAGTACCTCTTACCCGCAACTTTGTACGCGTGGACTGTTGTCGCGTGATAGATAATAGATGACGCTTTTCAATGTCACTCTATTTCCTGTAGAATTAACAGGATTTCTATTGCCTGTATGTTGCGGTGTATAAGGAATAATTGTGTCGAATTTGAAAAAAAAAACATCGATAATAGTTCAGCGTATTCGTATAGGATAGGATACTCCGCTCAGAGTATAAAAAATAGTGTATTACTAATAATAATCTAAACATAAAAAAAATAGCATTCAGTGTACAACAGATTATTCTAATATCAAGGTATCAAAATTCAAATTCAAATTCAAAATATTCTTTATTCAAATAAACTTGTAAACAAGTGCTTTTGAATCGTCAACTTTACTGCTGGTTCGGAAAGCTGTTCCTACCGAGAAGAGCCAGCAAGAAACTCGGCGGTTGCTCTTTTAAAAATATAATTCTTAATACTATTTACATTATGTCGTTACTGTCTTGTACAGGTTCAAAGAGAGCTATATCCACACATTCTTATCTTCTAAAAAATCGTCAAGAGTATAGTTGGCTTTCTGTATCAGCCTCTTTTTAACAGTGTTTTTAAACTGCTGTAATGGCAGTGCTGAAAGTGCTGTAAGTATCTTCAACCTAAGTGTATATAAACTAACGTTAATTTATCTAAAAGTAGTTAAGCATTGTTACAGCAGTTTAAAAACACTGTTAAAAAGAGGCTGATACAGAAAGCCTACTGTACTCTTGAAGATTATTTAGAAGATAAGAATGTGTGGATATAGCTCTCTTTGAACCTGTACAAGACAGTAACGACTTAATGTAAATAATATTAAGAATTATATTTTTAAAAGAGCAACCGCCGAGTTTCTTGCTGGCTCTTCTCGGTAGGAACAGCTTTCCGAACCAGCAGTAGAGTTGACGATTCAAAAGCACTTGTTTACATGTTTATTTGAATAAAGAATATTTTGAATTTGAATTTATTTAAATTTTGTGTATAAAATGTTTTAAATTTTAAAAAGTATTTAATCAGTAATTAGTGTATGTTATCATTCCTTGTTATACTTACTTAATGTGGCCAAATACGTTTATTGTCTTTGTCTTAATTATCAATATATCCTATTTAGGTTCAAAGTACCACAAATCAATGAAATATACGGAGCAACAGAAGGCAATGCTAATATCGGTAAGTGCCTAATACTACATTATTTAAATAACTAGTAATTATGCACTAACATCTTTTATGAAAAATATGTGAGATAACACTATTAACTAACTATATATATTTAATTAACATTTAGTATATACCTACAGCACATACCCGATACAATCTATATTTATATCTATATATATAAAGCTGAAAAGTTAGTTTGTTTGGTTGTTTGAACGCGTTAATCTCAGAAACTACTGGATCGATTTGAAAAATTCGTTGAGCGTAAGGTAGTCCATTTATCGAGGAAGACTATAGGCTACATAAGATCACGCTAAGATGAATAGGAGAGGAGCAGCAATAAAAAATATTAAAAAAACGGCAAAATTTAAAGTTCTAAATAAAAGTCCGCGACAGTATATGTCTAGCTTTTAAGGTCAACCCACTTTTACCATTTTTATGGTTATCAAAATACTATATTACGGTTTTAATCTTTCCACACGGGCGGAATCGCTGGCATTGCTAGTGAAATATAATTAAGAAAACAGTATCTTGATGACGTAATGGTAGTCAAAAAAGCTCCCTAAAAGTACTCAGTATAAAGATTATTTTGATTTAATCAGCGATAAAGCAAACAAAAGATATATGTAATACTAAAATATGTATCGTGTACTATTCGTTTTCATATCTGATACATGCAAGATTCTGACGGGCATGCGCAATTCGCCGTCATGGTCACAGTCACTGAGGAAATTTCAATGACCTAATGTCAAAAATCTTATGAGCCTAATAGTATTTACAATTTAAATAATCACGTGACCAAAACCCCAGTTTACATAATATATTTCAGCACACACGTCCTATGTAAGTTTAGTAACACTCTCGACCAAAACAAGAAGTCTAATCCAATGGTCTCATTAGAGACGAAGTTAACATGGAGATTCACAGGCATTACGATTTTGTTCGTGGAGCCTATCCTCCTCATGATGCTTCGGTGTCGGGGTGAAACGATCGTTGAGATTGTGGTAGTGAGTGTGTGCAGTGCTTGTGTGGAGTGTTAGTGTGGGCGGGGTCTTGTGAGGCAAGGGTTTGCCACGATGGCATTGACTGACGTGATTTTTAATATTATTCTGAAAGGGACACCATAAACTCACCCTTTATACATTGGCAAAAGTAGACTGGTATTTTACACATCTTGAGTACCGTTTATCTCCCAAAGCCACGATGATCCAAATTCCATAATGTACCATCGTTACCTGTATTGGGAGCATGCGCTGACAAACTTTCAGCTTTTATAAATGAAGAAGGTCTGGGGTTCACGGGCTCTCGCTCTATTAGCATTACATATATTGTTACAAACGCGGATTACAGCAAAATATTTTTATTGTAACTTCTGAGTTTCACAGGAAATTAAAAATTAGAATGTTCTTAAGTGTAACGAAAAATGTTCCTAGTTTATCTGCTATTGTTTGGATGCTGTCACAAAGGCTAGTATGCAAAGTCAATGACCTTAAGGTTGCTGACAGTTATAAGGTAGCCGACATTCAAAGATCGGTATTGTTAACGTTATTATAAATATTATAACTCGATATTAATAACATTCTTATTTTAAATGAAGTGCAAATGGTTTATAAATAGCAATTGCATGCTAAAAATAATGCTACGCTAAATTGGGTTAATGCCATTTACGTTTCCAACACGTCAAGAGGAATATTGTTGTTTTTGCATTCATTACAATGTATACTACTAAGATTGTTCATATTTGGCATAGTTTGTTACATTGCAAACAAGCAGGTTTGCAAGAAGGAAACTCGTTTTTTTTATAAAAATATTATTTTGAAATACCTAATATAAATAAATTATTAAATTTTTATAGTATATATCGCACGCTTAGTAGGTAAGTGTTAACTAATAAAAAACTTGTGTGCCAAATTACTGTAAAGCGTAGCGTAGCGCCTTTAAAACTCGTGTTAAAGAACCACATGACTTAGAAGAACAAGAACAAGGGGCTTTGTTGTTAAGTTATTTGAAAATCCATCACTTATAATTTCCTTTACGTAAGAGCGATATATTATAAAAACAGCGATGCGTTGAGATACCTCAGAATAAATGTTAATGTATATAATTTTGGAGAAGGCTAATTAGAATATAATATATCTATAGTTTTATCTAAGTATATGTATATTATTATAGATATGCAAGTTTTTCCTTTTACACACCCGTCACGTTCATTTTTGATACTCCTGTAAGAAGGGTTGCCTGGAAGAGATCCCTATTCAGTGATAGGGCCGCCCTTTGTACTTATACATAAGTTTACTTTAATTTCGCATGTATTTTTATGTGCAATAAAATTTTATCTATCTACTTTATAAATATTTATATAAAAGGAGTACTTAAACTATCGTGAGTGTTATTCATTAATAATGTATAGATTCCGGCTATACTCACGTCTTATTTTATCGGATGAGCCCGACTAGTTTCAAGCCCATACGGGGCTCTTATTCATAACTCGGTGTTATCGCGGCGGGAACGCGTAAAGAGCACATGAATAAGAGCCCCGTATGGGCTTGAAACTAGTCGGACATATCCGATAAAATAAGACGTGAGTATAGCCGGAATCTATACATTAATCATAAAAGGAGTACCGCCAGAAGTGATGAACGATAGAATATAATTGAGGATAAAAACATATCGTGACTACGCCACTGATAGAGTGGGATAAGAGTAGGAGAATGATGTTGTATTAAAATGTTAAAAGGCATTTCTCTGTACGCAGTAAATGTAGACAACACGCTTGGTGCAGTTGGCTTCCTGCCGAAACTGGTACCCACGGCTCTGCAGCCCATTGCGTTATTACGTATCGATGACACCGGGGAACTGGTTCGCGGGCCTGATGGATTCTGCATACGCTGTAAGCCCAGTAAGTATCAAATAAATTAAAATTAAATTGATTCTTTATTCAATTTGGCTTTTACAAGCACTTTTGAATCGTCAAATTACAATGAGGTTACGACTGGTAGACAGGAACTACTGGACCCATTTGAAATTGTTTTTTGAGTGTAACATCACGCTAAGATGAATAAGAGAGGAGCAATATAAAATGTTACGAAAACGGAAAAATTTAAAGTTTTCCTTGCGTGCGCTGAGTAAACGGTGAAAGTTTTTCAAAAATATCTTATAGTTAACTCCCAAAAACTACTTTTATGTTGAAAAGTTCGATTTGGAAAAAAATTATGACACTGATTTCCATGCGGGCGAAGCTACTGGCACAGGTAGTAACAAATAAGTTTGTACATGTTTAAATTTTCTGTATATTTGATAAATAGTACTATATATCATTTGACAATATCATCATTCATCTCTGCAATTTGCTTGTAATGATATTCCATGTTCTAACGTCGGTGACACGCTTCCACCTGTTTTTCAATCTCTTTTTATTTGCTTCTTGTTATATACAATCCTAAGCAAAAAAACTGGCATCACTAAAATAAGTCTTAGGACTGCATTACCCAAGTGCTACCTATTGCGTCTTTTCTCCTTATTTCTCACACTATATGATTTCATTTCTTATATTAATATGATATCATAGAAGTTAAACTTTCTACCATGCTCTATTTTATAGAATAAACTTTGCTTATCATTCTTAAATATTAATTATTGCACGCACACTGGTATGACACATGTATACATATCCACACAAGTTTTTAGACAAACATTGTTTGTACCAATTTTTTGTTAAAAAGTTTGTTTATTCGTAAAACATATTCATTCTGTAATTAATGTGCATACAGTGTTTCCTGTGACACAGTTTTTATATTGACAAAGCAGACAATTATATACTCCAGTGTAAACGTTAGTTGATAAGTATATAAATTATTGATGTAGATACCGGGATCGAGTGGTGTTAATTGTAATACCGGAAATCAAGTTTACATTTAAGTAAGATAGTCCGTTTTTGAATGCCCAGTATGTAGGACCGATGGACGTTGGGGTCTTAAGGTGCTAGAACGGCGATGTCTAATCGGAAAACGCAGCGTCGGTAGAGGTGGACTGACGACCCCAAAAAGGTCGCGGGAGCCACTAGATCTAAGCGGTACAAGATCGTATTTTGTGGAGATCCCTTAAAGAGACTTATGTCCAGCAGTGGACGTGGTGAATGTCCGCTATTGACGAAATGTATGTTATTGTTGATTAGTTTCCAATCCATATTATGTCCATGCCTAAAATTTAACAAAAAAAAATCAGCTTTGCCGTTAAAGCAGAATATTAGACAAATGTTAAGGATACTTGAATCCAGCTACTTTTCAAGTTTGCACAAGGTAGCAATGACGAAATCTAACTAGTTACATGAATTAAATTTTAAAAAGATCACCTGCCGAGTTTCTTGCAGGCTTTTTCTCAGTAGAGACAATTTTCCGAACTTGTAAGTAAGCATATTAGTATTTGAATTTAACCACATTATGTTAAATTTCCTTTTCTAACATATACAAAAAACTGTATATTTAAATTGTGATAAAATTAATAAACACATTACCTATATTAATTTTGTAAAGACATTATTTACGTCGCACATCATTCGTCACTCTCCGTTTTGTATTTCATGACATTAATTTATACAATACACGATTGTCACATATACTTAATTATAAGTAGGTCGCGTGTTGTGTATACATAGTTAGTATACACAATATAAATGACTCCACTGATACGATAGACGACAATTATTGTAATGATAAGTGACTGCTGTGCGATATTTTACTCAAATGGTCCTATTTTCGATCACAGGTCGTTTCTAGAGATTCTTTTAATGGTACTAGATCTAATTTATAGAAGTCACTTACAAAAGTATAATAATAAATAATTTATAGAATTAGGCGTTACTTTGCGGAGATCCATAATACAAAAGTTTATATATATTGTTTATATATAAACTTTTGTATAATAATAAAATTATTTACGCAGATTATAGCTAAATAATTTTATTATTACTTTTTTGGTACCAGATCTGGTTATGATAAACGTTAGTAATAGAGGCATTAAGTATAGTAAGTAGCGACAATAAGAGGTACAGAAATATCATGATGTATTTAGTCGATAAGATATGGGGAATATTACGAAATTACAAATACAAGAGCGCTACTAGAATATTCGGTCATATGCCATTTGCATTCACTTAATACTTTGATAGTTTGTGATTAAATTGCACTACAAATATAGAGCAACAAGTAGGTATGCAACGAATTCCTGTGGCTAAAATAGCCCAAGACCATAAAATAATTTTATATCGATATTTCAGGGTTAAATTTAAAACTAAGTCAGGTGATACTCGAACTTCGAATAAATGACAACTAACTAAGCAAATTGTTGTTCTTTAAAATGAATTCAAATTAGGCAACTTGACGGATATTGTTATACGGCCTCAATAGTGCGTAGTGTTTAATTCGCAGCGTGTAATAAACGCAATCCATATTATTAAAAATGCGAAAGTCTAGCGTTCACGGCTAATCCGAGAAACCTATACTATTTAAATTTGCCACAATTAAAGCTTATACGCCGGGATTATAAGTAGGATAAAAAAAACCTTGCTTTCCAAAACATTTGATTATTGAGAATATTGATATGGTTGAGTTAGCGTGAAGTCGCGGGTACCTCTAGTATAATCATACAAGCAGATCTGGCCACGCATTGCTGTCTGTTTTCGTCTTCCCTCTTCTCTCAATATTTTGACCCGCGAAGTTTTAATATTATGATTACTTCAGAGATAATTTTAATTATAGCATGAAATCCTTAAGGATACTAATTTAATTTGATTGCCAAATATTGCGTCGTACGAGACTATTTAAAAAAATGGGTATAGTAAGTTAACCTTAAAAGATAGATAAAAAATATGCTATCACGATCTTTATTCGTAGTCCTATAAGAAAAGAATAATACAGTTTTTTTTTCGATAATACTCGTATACTGCTTGACATTTTCCTAATTTTCAAATAATTATCGTCATATTTAGTTTACGACTAATTTAGACTACGAGTTTGAAAAATAAAAACTCCATGCACTATATTTTTTTACGAGATATAATTATTTAAAATTTTTAAATACTTTTAAATTATTAGCCAATTTTATCACACGATAGACGTCTTTATTATTACTAGAACTTACTACTTCCTATACAACGCTAATATCTATATCAAAGATAGTTAAGTGTTGTTTCTTTTTTTCCACCTAACGACGTCCGCTGATGGCGTGTCTCATGTTATATAAAAGTCACATTTATATTAATTATTAAAGTCGTAATTTATATAAATTAATGTCGAAGCTGACATAAATAATATAAATATGACATTAATAATATTAATAATTGCCACTGGTGATTACTATTTTATAAAGTTGCATGTGGACTTCTAAGCAGATTTTTATAAAAAAAAATTAACATTTCAAACAATGGATGTCTTAATTATAAGTAATTAAAATAAACACCTGCTTTTATAATAATACAAAATCAAAGTTTACATTTAACAGGTTGTTAACATACATAACATAGCAACAATAAATCCAATGTTCTAAATCTTAATACCAACTATTTATGAAAAACTGATTAACGCATATCAAAATTTAAGTAAACTACTTATCAGAAAAGAAAGAATTGAAGTGTAAGAAATGCTTTAGTAAACACCCAAGAAGCAAGATTCATTTATGTACCTTAGAAGCTCAAGGGCCAAAGTTGTTTATGGACTTTTCAGGGAAGTCGTTTTTTAAAATTCATCTTGTTATTTAAATGAATTATTATGCAGACTGTTATGAATAATACCTCTAAAACGGGTAACAAATATTTTTATATTATTTAGACCGAAAATCATATTGTCAGGGTAAAAAAGCTATTTAAAGAAAATATAAATCCTCCAGCTCATACCTTTTCGGTAAAAGTTAATTATTTATTTATGTCAATCATCCAAAGTTTAGTTATTTTGCACGATGGCTGATAAAATGTAAATAAAATTTTTAACAATTCATTCATTCATTGGTCTAGTAAGTTGTGATAGAAAGATGTACCAGCAGAAGCGATTAAAAGTTAATTTGTAATTTGTATTCCAGATGAGCCAGGCATGTTTATCGGCCTCATCGCACAGGGCAACGCGTCCAGAGAGTTCTATGGATACATTGATAAGGTTTGTGTATTTATTTATGAAGATTTGATAGTATTTTCAATATGAAATTTTTAATTAAAATAAAATTGACTCTTGGCTGTAACACAGTCAAAACAGATCCAAATAAGACTTTAAAAAGACCCTCGCAAATTAGAATCTTCTTAGTACATAATTTTAGCAAATAGTGTGGACATGCACTAAAATATATTTATTATAAATAAAATTTAAAAATTGTAACGTGAACTTCATATATCTTATAGACCTCATCTTGAATATTTTTATATTCTTTGACAATGGACGTTTGCTAAAGAATATAATAATATTCAAGTATTCAAAAACTGTTTAGGATTATCTAAAGCAAATAAGCTGTTCAGGGTAAAGGTTGTTTTAGTCATATTACCTAGTAATAGAATTATCAAGTTCTATCGAAATCAATCTGGCTGAAGGTTTCCTATTGTACAAGTAGACTGAAAAATAATTGCCAGCAAACTTGGTTGGATAAGCACTGTGAATGGTGATGTTTTAAAACGTGGGTAACAACAAACACTTAATACAAAACTAAATACGAAAAGACCTTAAAAAATGGTTTTCATGTAATTTTATGTTATTATTAATACATCATTCACAAAGTCTGGAACGAGTTAGTTACCACTATGTAGTCGAAAGCTTCTCTTTTATAATGTGTTCACATATTACAGATCAAAGCATAACTAGAAATAATATTTTGAAAAAAGCAATCCACAAGTTTTCTTCTGGCCCTTCTCGGTAGAGCCAATTTTCAGAATCAGCAGTGGTGTTGACAATTCTACTGACTTGTTTAGAAGTTTACTTCAATAGAGAATACATAATTTGAATTTGAACGGTATGTTTTAATAGCGTATTTTGACGATTATATTGTCCATTCAGAGCGAGAGTAACAAAAAGATTGTCCGGGACGTGTTCCGGAAAGATGACGCGGCGTTTGTAAGCGGCGACATCCTGGTGGCGGACGAGCTCGGCTACCTGTACTTCCGCGATCGTACTGGAGACACGTACAAGTGGAAAGGTGAAAACGTAGCCACCGCTGAGGTGGAGGACGCCATCCGCGATTGTTTAAACCAACCGGCTTGCATCGTTTATGGAGTATCGGTAAGTCCATTAATTTACTTAGTACCCGAACTTAGTTCTCGCAAAATTCAGTGGTATAATAACCTCGATTATGTATGTAATTCCTAGTTCTTCAGGAATAAGGGGTCTTTTTTATCCAGCATGTAACTATGAACACTTGAAGTAAATAAGGCACCAAGTATCTAAAAATTAAAATTCGAACTAAGTATGCAATTTGGTTCTAAAAGCCAATTTTAGAACCAAATTGCATACTTAGTTCGAATTTTAATTTTTAGGTACTTAGTGCCTTATTTACTTCAAGTGTTCAGTCTTATGGAAGCTTAAACTTTTTTGTTAAAATTTTACTAAAATTTAACACTGTCTCTCCAGCACATTAGCCCTGAAAACGTCATACGCACACAGACAAAAAGATGGTCAGACTTTCGCAGTTATAATATTTATATGGAAGTTATATAATGACTGATAACTAAACAAACAAATAGGTAATAAAAAACAAAAATAGTGGATTTTAAAATTACAATACGCAACAGGCTATGGTTATGGTTTATTGTAGTCATGTAACAATGTTAAAATCGGTACGAGAGAGAATGACGTTAAAACTTCTTAAAATCTATAATTGCGATTCCTTCAATGTTTTGAAATCAATATTTTTGTTACTTTGAATTTCCCTGGTAGAGTTTAATATCAATTTTTCCTAAGTTTTTTATATTTTGCTACTGAACACGCTCCATTTTTGAAATCTATAATTTTTTTTTTTTATTTAACCGCGTTTTTTTTCAGGAGTTTCAACCCGTGGACCCTTGAAAGAGTCCTACGGTCTCACCGCAAGGCTATCTTAGTTAGTTATTAATAAATTCAAATGTTACCCAGGTACCGCAGACGGAAGGTCGAGTGGGAATGGCAGCGATAGCAGTTTCTGCCGAAGTCCTCGACTTGAAGACGCTGGCTCGAGCCATTGACCATTCACTACCATCCTACGCGCGTCCTCTGTTCATTCGCCTAATGCCAGAGATTGAGATTACCAGTGAGTTATATGGTAGAATGTAGCGAATGTATTTCCTGTAGAAATGGCATTGGAAAAATAGAGATTGTGGTTAGATCGTTATTTAAGCTTTGTAACACACCTTTACCGTCGTGAACCATTGGTCTATATCAGTTACTTTGATTCTACTTCGGTTCTCATTTCTGATATATTATCATAGAAACACTTCTTATCACGTCTTACAACTGCGCGCAATTCAATGTACATCAACTCTGGCACTACTTCACAGATCTCATCCATTTTTTTGCACCTCCCTATATTCATATATCCATCCGTATTGATAATAATTTTAAGGCCAAGGTTTGCGTGTACGGTCATTGATCTCTAATTCCGTGAAGTATTTAAAAGTATGAATCGTGTTTATACACTTAAATACTTCACGGAATTGACTTATTTTTTTATGTAGTGCTGAGGCATGTAAGTACTTACCTATAGTTTAAATTAATGTCGTATGGTCGGTACCAGCCTGTATATTGTATATCATGTGTGGGCTTAGTTCATGTAATGCTCTTTATTACAGGTACATTCAAATTAAAGAAAGTGCAGTACCAGAAAGAAGGTTTTGATCCAGATGTGATCAAAGACCCTCTGTACTTCAGATCTGGAGCTGACTTCGTTCCACTCACCACTCAACTGTTCAATGACATTTGTAACGGCCGCTGCAAACTATAAGATATTCCTACATTTAACGACAGCACTTTATTTGCTTTGAGAAAGCACTATCACTCACTGTCGTCGTCGTGTTGTCGTATTAGCTGCAATTTAATATAACATCTTACGAGTCATGACAAACTCTCACGTCATTTGAATTATAGAACATACATTCAAACAAGTTGTCAATCTCCCTAAAATCATATTATTGACGGAATTTTGGATTACACTCATTAATTTATCTCTAATCACATTTATTTATTTGCACTGGTATAGGTCTTTTTTGACGGCATTATGTTAGAAATTGCTATTTAATTAATTACATATTCATAGGTTAATTGGTCTGACCAAAATATATGAATAATATATTATTCTAGCATTATTAAATTAAAATGGATGAGATTTAAACTCGTAGCTAATGTATTTGGGATGTCAAGGTATACCTGCTAACATAATTTTATTTGTCATACTGTGATGGGATTATATAAATATGAAGCCTTATTTTTAACATAATCAAATAAGTTTATACGGTGTGATTTATTTAAATAGGGCTAACTAAAATACTAATGCAATTCAACTCATAAGATTTTAATCAACCCTTTTCTAAATTATGTGCATGTTGATCATATTTATGTGTAAAATTTTTAGTCGACAATCTTTGTATATTAAAATAATAAATAATCGGCTTTTCTGCATAACTAAATATAATTAGTTTCATACATTATATGAACGCAGTTTATAAGTACGGAATATTTTTTCCATCACCTACATTATATCTCATCGCAGTTCCAAGGTGGTAAAGTAGCAAAAATCGTAATAAAATCTTACTTCTTGTCATTTTCATGTCAAAAATATCTTACTATTTATACAAATATTCGTAGAAAATTTGTAGTCGAATAAAAAGATAGTGAATCATCATTTTCTACCCTAATACAGATAATTTTTTGTAGATTACATTCCGCTGTCTAGTCTTTTTAAGTTAATTTATAATGTTCCTATAATATGGTCACGTTACGAAGTATTTGTATCATCTATTTGTTTTTTTAGTACAAATTAAATCGAAATGACATTTCGTGCCTTGTCCTAAGGGTAGCAATAGAACTCTGGGCTGTAACAATTGCTCCGAAATAAAATTTAAGTTGTAAATAAATACTTACAAAATCTTATTTGTTGTTTTATCCAAGCCTCAATTCTCCAATTCAATTCAGATGACAGAGACGTGGTTTTTACAGCTGAAACTTGGGAAGAAGTGAAAGAAATAGCAGAGCAGGGTTTGGCTAAAATTGCGATTTGGTTGAATATTAATTTGCTCACTTTAAATACCGATAAGACTCATTATATATTGTTACAACATGTTTTTAATACGACCTCCTTCATAGAGTTGGCGATTAATATGAAAAAGCATTGTGGCTGTCATATTTTTATGTGTCGTTCATTGAGTTGTTGAGAAAGAGTAAATGGGTTGACTCTGGGAAAACTGCTTTTTATTTATTGAATAAGAATAAAGGAGAAATATCGTCGCTTTTTATATTCAGAAGGGGATGTAACCTAAACTCACAAATAGAGTGGACCAAAAGAATATCTGGAAATTTAAAGAGTTTAAAGAAAAGACAAATGACGATCAATATTTTGAGACAACACGGGGAGTGCGAATTTCGTTAATATGAGAGATAGCTGCGATATGCGATGCTATGGAATAAAAAATGAGAGTTTTTATTTCAGAGATTATTGAAGATAATTGGTATTCGGTTAATTAATTCTGTGAGATCAACGTGACGATGTGCTATGTGAGGCCTTAGACGCGCCCGTGACTTTTGTTCGATGGAACTGTCAGCTAGAATGGCGATTGTTCTCTGGATCTTTCCAGTTGTAACGATTGTTTTCTAGACTGTGGGCATCTGCAACGACTGTCAGCTAGGCTCTGCCTAGAAGTGGTGATTGTTCTTTGAGCGTTATCATTTGCGAGTCTGTTTACGTGTGTATCTGCTGAGTTGGTTGCCACTAATTGAGCTGTGTTATGCCATGACAGTGATTGAGGGTGAGCTTGAGGTGCGAAATGCTTATGGTGCGAAAAGCTTAAGGAGTTGAGGAGTTGAGCTTAAAGAGTTGAGCATAAAGCGTGAGCTTCGAGTTGAGCATAAAGCGTGAGCGTAGTCCTGTCATGTCATGGCATGTGCGGTTTTCTTTTACAGATTAAAAGAGCAAGTACTGAGTTTCTTGCCGATTCTTCTCAGTACAATCAGCATTCCGAATCGGTGGTAGATTCATTCCCAGAAGTCAGCTTATGAGATTTGCGGGGTCGCAAATATTGTCAGGATGGTCGACTGTTACAACATGTTTTTAATACGACCTCCTTCATAGAGTTGGCGATTAATAGGAAAAAGCATTGTGGCTGTCATATTTTTATGTGTCGTTCATTGATTTGTTGAGAAAGAGTAAATGGGTTGACTCTGGGAAAACTGCTTTTTATTTATTGAATAAGAATAAAGGAGAAATATCGTCGCTTTTTATAATATGTTTCACTAACTACATTACTACACAACCAAATGCTGATTTCGAAATCAAAATTCATACATGTATTACTAATCCCATAACTATATTATAATAAACCTACTACTACCTACTGATTGCAGTAGGCTTGATAAAATCAAATATTTGGGTGTATTGATGGACCAACGGCTAACCTGGCATTCGCATATAGAAATTCTCATGAATAGAACTAGAAAATTTTTGATTGGAAAAGTTTGGATGTGCAAGTCACTGCGTAACATAGCTACGAAATCTCTCTTAAAACAAATCTACATTTCCCTAGCTCAATCTGTATTAGCATATTGTATACAAGTTTGGGGTGGCGCTTCTAAAACGAAATTTTTAGAAATAGAAAGAGCGCAGAGATATTTGTTAAAGATAATGTTTTTTAAACCGTTTAAATTCCATACTGAGAGTCTTTACCAGCAATCCGACATATTGACAGTACGAAAATTATATATATAACAAGTTGTTCTTAAACTTCACCAGTGTTTAGTATTTAAACCAGACTAAAGCACTAAAAGAATAAAGCGTTTGGCAGCCCCTATAGTTCGTACTAAAAAAACCCATATTCTAATGAATCTTGTTGCTTATTATAATAAAGCGACTATATTTCTCCCTTATTCTTAGTCAATAAATAAAAAACAGTTTTCCCAGAGTCAACCCATTTACTCTTTTCGCTACAACTCAAAAAATGACACATAAAAATATGACAGCCACAATGCTTTTTCATATTAATCGCCAACTCTATGAAGGAGGTTGTATTAAAAACATGTTGTAACATTATACAATACAATTAAAAAAAATATCAATATTTATCCTATGCCCCTACAAAAATACAAAGTGACACTAATAGAATGGCTTAAAACTAAGAACTATGAAGAGACTGAAGCATTATTACAGAAAATTAAAATTTAATACTTATTTATAATTATTAGAAATTTATTACTTACTTATACACCTATTATATAAACCACTTCAACAATGCTCTTATATACCTTAAAAATCATAAAACACACACACACGAACACACCCATCCACACATAAATAATAAATAATAAATATATGGGACACTTACACACACGGTCGTCCGTACCCAAAGAAAGTAACTTAATACTTGTGTTATGGTAGACAGACAACTGGTGAATATATACTTATATATTTTTAAATACATACTTAAATACAAATATACACCTCAAAGACCGAAAAATTCATTTTAAAGAAAATGTTGGTCCTCGGCGGGAATCGAACCCGCGACCCGTGGAGCCCAAGGCAGAGTCACTACCCACTGCTCCAACGAGCCAGTCAACACGTACACGCACGAACACATTCATACACACAATAGCAAACATTAGAAATATATTAATTAATATATGTGTGTAATGAGTATTTATTTAATTAATAGTACTATGTAAAAACTTAGTCCAGGAAGAGGGGATCTCCTAACACAAGCATTTTCATGCTCAAAAGGATAAGGAAAGGATAACAATGCTTGTTATTGGAATAAAATATTTTTGATATTGATTGATTAAAGACAAGTTCGTATAAGACAATTGGCCAAGCTCTATTTTCGATTGTAGTCAATGATTTGGATATAAACAATGACTTGCTTAACAATCTATTTAGATTAGGACAAGACATTTTGAATTATTTTAATATTATACTATTTTTTGTTCCACTAACTGAAGAATAGAAAGCTACTTATACATATATTTATATTTGACTACATTAAACGGTTCTGATTCTGACTGGACGGTGAGAATGCTGCGAGAAGATTCGTGTGTTCACGCCCAAAAGCTTTTTCTAAATTGCGATGAAACTTGTGTTTTATGAATATTAACAATTTTAACAACAATATTTTTCCTTCACACTCATTCAATAAATAAGAAGCAATTTTCTGAAAATTCAACCTATTTTTTTTCTTTTACAACAACTTGTCAACTCCGTACACAAATAACGACTAAGTCAAATGGCGCTACCAATAATATAAAAATATCAGCACGCAATCGGAATTAAGTATCAATTGGCTATGCAAACTCGCTACAACTGAGGCATTGGTTATTACAATAATAATATTTTATTGAAATTCGGTACTTTCTCTTTTGTATTGACTGCAACTCTGCGTTTTAAGATTTACTATTTATTGATAAACCTTCATACAACTTGTATGTTGATTTTGATTATGTAAAAAAAAATCGATTCCGAAATCTGCCGATACTATAAGCTGCTTTTCTATTCTCATACTACTTGTAGCTTGTTTATACTACTGTTACAAAAATTCAATAGAGAACAATTCAACAATTCGTTTCAATCCATTACAAAATGAACTCGAAATTTAACCCATGCTGTTAAAGAACAAATAATTAACAATTGTAATGAATGCATGTTTAAGTAGGTCGTTAATTTAATGTTATCGTATTTAATTATCTATCAGTATGTAAATATGTGTGGCAGATATTTTAGTAACGTCAACAAAATATATGTCGTGACGTAAAGCTATTGTTGTCTTGAAATTCGATACACCTACATACACATCACTAGGTTGCGTGTTCACTTATAGATATTGTATACAATTTAAAGGCTGTAGCCTTTAAAATATGAATATAACTGATCAAAGTCAAACTATAGCGTTTTTTTTTCTTATAACTAGTTTAGCCACACTGTTTTTCATTTATAACTTAAAAATTCTTAAAGATGTTTTATTGGAAGAGCGCGATTTGATACGCTCTTCCAAAAACAATAGCGTTGAAACAAACGAGTTGTAAATAAAGTTTAGATTATAGGGTCATCATTGTCAATATTATTATATAAACTTAATATGTACTTGTAAGAGTTCAATGTAATAGATTTCGAACTAAGTTGTTGTCTTATATGACGGAGCTTTGCAATTGGAAATGTTCAAATGTCATTTGACATTAGCGGGTACTTTAATAGTTAGAAATCTATGCTTTAGTCATAGAGTTCTTATACTAGAGTAGGGTAGCAAGCCTAAATATGCCATATTGAATGAAGAGAAATAAAAAAACTAAATCTGTATCTCTTTGTTGCGTGTAATTAGACAAACATTAAATATATGACAGAAGTTAGAATAACAGACAGACAGAAGAAGAAGTTAGAATAAAATTATATTGTTGTAATCCGCGTTTGTTAAGAGAATATATGTAAAGCTCCCTATATGAAGCAGGCAACAATCAAATAACCGATACATGCAGGACAAGTCGCCACACGTATCACAAGACGCCGCCAACACCAACACTCCATACAGGCACTACACACACTCACTACCACAACCTCCACGGTTTTGCCTCGAAACCGAAGCATTATCAGGAGGATAGGCTCCACGAACAAAATCGTAATCGCAATGAACAAAAACGTAAAATACATTATACATATGAGTTTCGTCCCTGTCATTATCTTTTGTGCCTTTGAGGGAGACATCTCTCTCTACTCCAGTATTAATGACTATAGGTGATTTGGTACGAAAAATGTTGTGAACGAAAATGAGGCGTAGGTGGAACGCATTTTGGAGTGAGAAGAGGTACAAATAGCCCGGTGGGATTAGAAGGTTGGAACACCAGAGCCTGTTTATTATTATTAAAAGAAATTAAAACTAATAAACAGTGATATTTTTTATAATTTATTTATTCGAAACAATGACTCTGAATATAACTAAATAATGAATATTATAAAAAAATACAATATTGTAAACACAATGGAATTAGTACATTTTCTTTGGGTTTTACAATAAGCACTATCGTGCACGTTATTGTATTATTTTTAGGTATCCTTAATAACCGAAACATGCCACATTAAGGGAATATACAACAAAGCTAAATTTTTGACTAAGTATGTATATATGTTACAATTCTATATGCATTAAAAGATCCTGTAGCAAAGCAGGGCATCATCGAATCATTTTTATCTTTATGTATTCGGTATAATACAAAATTAATACATGATACAAAATATATCAAAACGTAAATAGTATCGTACAAATATAACGAAAAAGCAAAATGCACCTCGAAACATTTTTTGAATGTTAAACACGTTTATTATGGGCTTATAAAAATTCTATTAATAATACTTCATTTCGATATCTAAAATTCGAGGAAGCTATGACTAGATTCGTAAATACAAATAATATCTCCGAAACTATACAATATCTACAATATCTATAATACATAATTGGTACTGATAAATTACGTACAAATACTTCTCATGCCATACATTCGACTAACTCTGTTCGAAAATATCTTATTGCTTTAACAACGGCGTATTAGCAAGTTAGGTGAATCAAAGTTAATTAAATATATACTGTTACGCATAATCATAAGTACCATGCAACATTATTTTTAAGCCGCTCAGTATTCAGAGATCAGTAGTTTTTAGCTGCAATATGGTGTCATTTCAGTTTATAAATTAATATTATTAGTAATATCAACATATACCTATAACATGGAGGTTTGCGAATGACGCATTTTTTTCTGATTTTATCTAATAATAAAATTTATTATTCGTGCCTTTTTGGTGGTATAAGACCATCTTTAGTTTTGCCTATACTGTATATTTCTTAATGTCAATTTAATTTGCAGTACATAAAAACTCAAATATATTCAATCCAATCCAACGATAAAGGTTTTGTATAAAATTTTATGAACCTAGAGAACACCACAAAGAACTAGATATTCATCTAAAACTAGGCGCTTCTCTTATTTTCTAGATAAGCTTAGCACCGCGTGTAAAACTACAGGACCAAACTAGTAATTTAATATCAATTTATTTGTAAGTGAAGCACTTAAAACTGCACGAATAATATTACAGATTCAGTGCTAATATTGTTAAATATAAGATTGTATTTGGTGCTACTGAATGATTTTGTGACTTATTCATCTATCATATTGGTTTAATGACGAATTGGTTTGCCTAACGATAGTGCCGTGGTATCATTTATAACATGTTGAAATATTTTATCACTTGAATGGAACTAATATATTTATGATTGTCTGACTTTATATTGCCCCTATATACGTTTAAATTTTCACTAGCAACTATTAAGGCAACATTTTAAAATATCTTCAGTTAACAAATCTAAGTAAATCTCTATACAACATACATTTATCATACAAACGCAAGTATAAATCTATATTCTGCTCCAAAGCATACGTCAATACTTGACAGAGAGATCGTGATTATGACGCAGTGAAGGCGAATATTACTCGCCTAATGACGTCCCGTCTTTTCTCAATCCAATCAATCTTGGCGCATTCATATAAAGCGTCACGAAAAAGGGGTTTTATTTAGTCAACCAATCACATAGGCATTTGATAGCAAGGACTAATGTCTTCCAGTTTTTTTTATGCCAAAAGATTCCTCTTTACTTAAGAGACCTTATTATTTTTAAATACGAGTCCAGATTTTATTCATGCCTTATTCAAGTAACTATATTGTGATCCTGCGTTCAGTCATTGATACTCGAAACTTGTCCAATCTTTTGTCCCCACATCATCTTCTCTATTTAGTTTAATTTCAAGCCATTGTAGTACGTATTTTGACTTTTTCAAAGCGGACTCGATTCAACGAATCTAGATAAACGTGAAAAGGTAAACGTATTTAGCTTAACGAATGACTTGAGGCGATCAAGGTGGGTTGCATTTTGGCCATGGCCAGTCCAAATCTCAGGCTTGCATGCTTTTTCTTATATGTAATTTCTGTATGCGCTCGAAGTTATTCAACAACCATCGATTTTCAGTCATGTGCATGATAATTCCGAAAATTATGTCAAACAAGTTTGTTGAGTTAAACATATTTCAATTAGGTCAGCAGTGGGATGAAAATTGGTTGAGAATGTTTTTTCATTACGTGCCGGAGCAATTCTACCCAAATACAGGTACTGAAGACGTACAAGATATGTTGTCGTTTCCATTTCCCGTAAAGTCTTACATAGATCCATTTTATTACATCAAACTTCTTATGAAAGTGAATCAAGAAGATTTATACTGGGGTAATGAACTCTTAAAGGCCTTCTTAAGAATCTGTCGTACAATGCGTTTTGAGGGGATACTCTTAAATGATAGTCATGGTGCGTTCCTATTTCGTCAGATAAATAGGATTTTAGGTATGTTATCTGTATATCAACACAATTGTATTCCATTTTATAAATCCATACATTAGTTCAAATACCCAGTTCTCCTTAGCATACGTCATTCTTTTGTTTATAAAAACAACTTATTTTGAGTCATAAGTGAAATAGGCAGAATGGCATATAACACACACAATACATCACAGCTGTCAGAAGATAGAACTATTTTTTCGTTTGACTTTTTAAAAGTTCAAGTTTTAAAGCAGTTCATTGTTTACTATATAAAACATTATTAAATAATGGAATGTTAATAAAATAATAATAAAGCATTTAAAAAATAACTAAGAAAATAATATCATAATAATGTAAATAAAACTTCCTTACTACCTTATCACAAAAATTAAGTACATCACAATATAACTTTCATTCTAAATCACTTAGCATTAATATTAAAAGAAAGGTACATAATTCAATCAATATAGAATTTTTACAAATAAAATCTTAGCCTTCACTTACTTTCATCAATTTTATTTATTCTATATATCGTCATCAATTCCATTAATACTTTTTTTTATCATACACGTTTTACAGACTAAGTGGAATTAATATCTTTTTAAGTGTTGCCAATCTCTTCTTCGATCTTTATCGTCAAATAGCAAACGTCAAGCAACATTTCCCTGAAAATAATCTTAGGATTCTTAATAAAGTACTCTAACAATTTATTGTTTCAGCTGTCAGTGCATCCTCAAATTACCTATCTACGAGTTACCTAAATGCATTCAATAGCGGATCAAGTGTTCAGTGAAGGAAACCACGCGGAAAGTCCAGTCCTAGCGGGCAACGCGGCTCGAAGTAGCGCCTCCTCGTGAGCGGAGAGACGCAAGAGTACGGCTAATGCTCGAGTGAGTTGCCTCGCCTCGAGCTCGCGGGCGGTAAGGAATCGCAGTACCACGTGTTTTAGATAACTGTAACGAATTGCCACATATATAGACACCGTACCGTACTGTAATATAATATTTTGAAGGGTTAACCTTAAAAGCTCAAAAGACATACAAGACATTATTCACAAATAAGACAATCTTTTTCGTGCTTTGCATCTGAATTTATATTATACTAGCAATCGCCAGGGGCTCCTCCCGCGTGGAAAGATTAAAACCGTAATAAAGTATTTTGATAATCATAAAAATGGTTAAAGTGGGTTAACTTTAAATGCTAGACTAAAGCTAGCTAGCGTGTGATAAATTACAATTAGCAATTTATCACACGCTTTTCGGCAAAGGAAAACATCATAGGGAAACCTACATGTCTCTAGAGAATTGTAGGGATATGTGTAACCTGCCATCCGTATTGGAGTAGCGTGGTAGGTCTTAGCTCCAATCCTTCTCTCCAAAAACGGAGAGAGGAGGCCTTTCCCCAGCAGTGGGTTAGTAACAGGCCGCTACTTTACTTTACTTTTTTTCAAGAAAAACTTACCGTCTACTTATATCTTGTTCCTCAGCGGACGTGAGATCTGATTTACTGCTCTGTAGCTCTCTCTGTAAGGTTTTTTTCATGTCCGATATCCGATTGTCTAAAGATTTTATTTTCTGTAAAAAAAAACACAATGTGCTATGTTAAAACTTAACTTAAACGGCACTTAGCCTAGCATACAGCTTAATATTACAGTACCTACGTGCCTTACTCGGTATTTTTTTTTAAATATATAAAAAAGTTGAATTTCACTTCTTTAGTCCGTTCGCTATCCACTAAGCTCTTCTTTACAAATGAAAGCTAAAATATTATAATATAATAAATAATATATAATAAAATATTATAATAATATAATATAAGATAAAATATTATAATTTGCATTTTATTCTACCCAGCATGAGCCTTGTTGAGTAATGAATCAAGGGTAATAATAATGATTTTATTATTGTCAATTCGGAATTTAATAAGTTTAGACCCATTATTATCATCCTACTAATATTATAAATGTGAAAATTTGTGAAAAAACCAATATCGATGATATTTCGCACAATTATTCCTTATACACCAGAATATCATATAGGCTATAAAATCCTCTTAATTCTACAGGAATAGGATGACATTGAAAAGCGCCATCTATTATCACCCTATCACGCGAGAACAATCCACGCACACGAAGTGTGGATAAAAGCTAGTTTATCATATTATAGGATTGTTTATCGCAATAGTAGTACGCTGCATGCTAAATAAATAAACTTTTAATCGTGTATATATTATTTGAGACTATACAAAAGCCTTTAAACTTACCTTATTTTTATCACAGATTTCTGTTTCTAAGTCTTGTATAGTCTTTTTCATGGTACTCTCAGTTTCGGCAAAAGATTCAATTCGCCTCTGCAACTGATCTATCTCTTTTATCTTTGCTTTCTCGTTTTCCTTGATTATCATACATTCAGCTTGATTCTAAAAATTACATATCACAAAAGATTGTAGACTATTTGCATAATTTCATTTGCAATGGAATAGTTATAGAAGCTAGTTATCTTGAAGTCTTCTCTTCAAGACCAGGTCGTATCAATAAAAGAGATTTATGACTATAGATTCTCCCCTATACCCAATTTCATCGTCTTGCGTTGCAACGAGGAGTCTTGTTATATACATTGTAAAAGTTAAACAATACTTCCTACTTCCTAGTAATATTATAAATGCGAAAGTTTTTAAGATGTTATCTGCCTACTACCTACGTTTGTTACTCTTTCACGGCCAATCCGCTAAACCAATATCGATGAAATTTGGCACAATTATTCCTTACAACAACATATAATGTATAGAAATCTTGTTTATTCTACAAGAACAGGATGACATTGAAAAGCGCCATCTATTGTTAACCTATAACGCAACAAGAGACCACGCAAACGAAATTGCGGGTAAAGTCTGACTGCCTGTTCACCTTCAACGGCTAATTTACTTGGGCAATATTGATGAAATTTCGTAGAACTGAAGCTTAATACGGGGTAACATATGGGATAAAATCCTGATTTTCCTTCGAGAACGGGAAAAACTTCATTGATTGTATTTTGACATTTCAGCTGATGCTAACGTCGTAGTCACGGGTGCAACTATATTAGTTTAAAATATAATACGAAATATTTTTAACTAACATTTGCTATCGAGTATCTTTCAGCTTGAGCGACCGTATCTAAGAATATGGGAAACGAAATAATTTAAGCAGGTTTATTTTGTGATAGATTAATTGTGATCATTTTACATTTCAAATAAAATGTTTAAATATTATTTAAAAAATACCTCTTTGTGTTGCGTGATTACACATTCCAACTCGGTAATTTTTGTTTTCAGATCAACGATTTCAGTCTCGAGATAACGCACGTTACACTGGCTCATCTCAACGTTTTGAGACATATGTGCGTTTCTTAATAGCGCCTCGTCCTTTTCTCTTTTTTCTCTAAAAGGAAAATTGTATTTAACAACACACCTCAATGTAACTGAGATTTCGTAAACTCAATATGACAAGATACAGTTTTATAAACACTATTGCGGTATACTACAGATGATAATATATGTATTTTGCCCACCACATAACTTCCTAATGTGCAAAGGGCACGTGTGGGACAGAAGGGCTATAGCTTTTAAACCACCACGCAGGTCCGATACGAATACAAACAGATCCCTTGGAATTCTACAGGTATAGGTAAATTTTGCCGCTAAGTTTTTCTTTATCATAAAGACCATATTGATTCGAAATAATAATAATCTATACTACTATATATATTTGAAAAGTTTGTGTGTTTGAACGCGCTAATCCCAAGAACTACTGGACCGATTTTAAAAATTATTTGAGTGCAAGATAGTCCATTTATCAAGGAAGGCTATAGGCTATTATAACATCACGCTAAGATAAATAGAAGAAGAGCAGCAATAACAAATATTGCGAAAACAGTAAAATTTAAAGCTTTCCTTGCGTGCACTAAGTAAACGGTGAAAGTTATTCAATAATCTCTTATAATTAACTCACGATAACTACTTTAATGTTCAAAATCTCAATTCGCGGAAAAAATTGTACACTGATTTCCATACAGACGGAGCTAGTAGAGGCACAGCTAGTAAAATATAAACTATAAAACTATATTGATTAAAGATAACGAAATCAAGGATAATTTAAATATATGTAAAATTCAAATATGTTTCCATTCAATCTCCATGCATTTATGTTAAAAATTTAAAAACATGCTGTAAAAATAGTATTGTAGACTAGGTTAGTAGTGATCTAAAACTCACTTATCGAATTTCCGCTGTATATCCATGTAGTCGTGTTGCATATCAGTCATCACGGTGTTTAGCTGGTTGACCTCAGCCTTCTGCTCGTCGTACAACCGATTCGACTTATCCACCTTCTCCCGAAGAATTTTCACGAGGGTCCGTTCATTTTCCAACGCCTCATTAAGCTCTTTGTTTTCTTCAGTTAAAGCTTCTATACGCCTTTCAAGATCAACC
This sequence comes from Morpho achilles, assembly GCA_947086495.1. Classification (NCBI taxonomy): domain Eukaryota; kingdom Metazoa; phylum Arthropoda; class Insecta; order Lepidoptera; family Nymphalidae; genus Morpho; species Morpho achilles. The sequence goes on along the minus strand of CAMTZB010000007.1, from coordinate 7,868,010 downwards.
GTCATATCCTGTGAAACGAACAGCCACTTCACCAAGTAATATATTATGTAAAAATATTCATAGAAGTCAAAATATTATGACTTTTCTTAGTAAATGATGTGTACTCGAGCTCTTACGTCAATTTCTTGGTATTTGCCAAAATCATTAACAAAATTCTTATAAGGTTGTATCGACTAATGCCTTGCATCGAACCTGCCGATTGACCTTAAATATATATTTTTTAAAATAAATCAACAATTCTTTGTGTATTAAGTACTAGAAATAGCTACACGACCAAGAATATTTAGTTTATATTAACGACTAACTAGCAATATGTTCGAGTATCTATTATTAATTTATACAATACGCTAACTAGAAGTGTTAAGTAAAATTTTAAAACATTAATACTTTAACTACTTTAGCGTTACATTATTCCTAAACACTTATGTAAACAATTAGTATTCACGGACATATTACCGAGTCCAAACTGAATCTACAGCGGCAAGGTGAAACTACTTCATGTTGTAAACTGCGTCATAGTCTACTTCATAATAACAAAGAACTTAAATCAATGCATGCAAAGTATAATAAAAAAAAAATTGTTATGTAGATAAAAAATTGTTAAAGCAATGTATTAAGTATAAATAAAAAATCGAAGTTAGTATAATTAAATTTGGGAAGCCATAGCAAGAAATACGTTAATAAAGGCTAATGTGAATGCCCGCGACAAGCGTTCATCTCATATCAGTAAAGGTAAATAAAAATATACAAATAAAATAAAATAAACTTTATTTCTCAATAAATGGTGACTTTAATAAAATATAAAATCTATGATAATTCTAACAGAGCTGCAAAGGTATTCTATGCTTCTCTCACTGACGCGCATTATTTGTCTTAAATATAAAATATTACTTACGTGGAATGTATAATTTTTAATAATCAACGAAAAATAATAAAAGTGCTGCAATTATAACACGTCGGTTTCAGTGACACACAGTGTCATGTGATCTAAATAAATTATCTAGCCTTAGATATCATTGTTGATAACGCGACAAACATTGGCTCAAGTGAAGTATGTGACTATAAAATATTATAAGTGTAGAAGCACTATAAAGCTCAAATCCGTATGCGTGAGAATACAAAAAAACTATATTTTAACATGTGCTGTTTTTTAAGTACCGACCACTAACTAATCGTAATACATAATTTACGACATTAAATCATACAACTCATTTATGACTTGTGAATTTTATTCACGGACAAATTGTGAGATTTGTTAAATATATACTATACCTAATTGTATTTTTCAACAAGTTTATTCTTAAATCACAGAATTCGGATTTTTAATAGGAACCTTAGAATAAGAAGAGAATCAAAAATATTGCACCGAGAATAATAAACAATGGTTCAAATGATGCTAGATAAAACAAGTTACTTATTAAACGAGTTCAAAGCATATTTTAAATAAAATAAAGATGAAATGTTACAATAGCTAGCTATTAAATTCTATATTTGTTACATATCAATTTGAAATGCTTTTTTGTATCGTCATATAAGACTAATTGTTTGGATGTAGTCTTTGGATAATCCGTCGTATATTTTTATTTTCTGTGTTATTTTTAATAATGAATAACGAAATTTAGCTTTCGGGTTGAAATTAGGAATTCAATAATAAAAAAATTCATTCAATACCAATAACATTCCAATTATATGTATATCTACTTCGTAAGTTTATACGTAATTTAAATTATTCTGTTACGTAACAAATTTATTACTAGTTTTAAATCATTATTCTGTATATAGTATAATCTATAGTGTTTTGAACGCGAACATAACGTACTAAATTCCAACCCTACCAGCTTAACCTAGAATTTCACATTTTGAAATAATTTTATTATAGCAATTAGTAGATTGTCTCTTTATAACAGGAATTGAACCATTGAAAATTGTAACAAATTAGAGAATAAAAGCAAACTTCCAAAATAGCATTAAATACTGAAGAAACAAATTTAATTTGCTTGTGTATATTTCACATTGGAAACATACTATTCAAAAATAATGTATCAAAATCTATAAAATACGCAACTCTAATAAATTTGTTTGTGTTTTGTAAATACGAAATAGATAACTGGATAAGTTTTACAATGGACTTAGCATTGTAAAATTTTACAGCTGATACTTCCAAAACAGGTGTTTATGACGGCAATATTACGTAGGTAAACATTATGAGATATAGTTATCAGAATTTTTACAAGTGAGTGTTATTGCATATCTCTGTTGCATATGAAACTATGGCCGCTCTATAAACGACAGATTTGTGAGTTCGGGCGGCCAGATTACTGTGAATGTTCTGTATGCCTTATCCGACAGAAGGAGCGGTTTCTATTTAAGGAGGCAACGCCCCAAAAATTCAACCTTTACCTTACTCCTAACTCCGGAAGAGTAATAACTAAAGAATAATCTTACACTAGTTAAATTTTAACCTTTGCTCATTAATTATCTGGCATCGTGTTATTAATCATGTACATAACTTCTGACAAAAGAATACTTAGTTCTTAAAAAACAAAAGGACTACAAGTGTCCGTGGCAAAGTGAATGTAGCAGGAAAGCTTATAGTCTGGTTCTCCAAGTTCATTTTTTTATGATGCACATGCGGCCAGATGACGCAATTGGAATTTAGTTTATTCTAGAAAATTTACAAAAAAATGCTTTCCCAGCCAGCCCAGATGAAATTAGTACAATACTAATATCAAATTCATACTTATCAGTAATCTTCAGTGATTTTAATCGATTGTTAGGAGAAAGTTAGAAAAATATCGCATGCGCCTCGATAATCACGGTGTATCTATTAGGGTTGTTGGAAGAGTATGAGAGATGTATGTGCTTGTTGGAAGAGTTGAATTGATAACACAAATTGATTAGAGTTGCAAGTTGGCTAGTAGCGATTTTAAAGTAATGTATAAATAATGTGCGGACATCTAAATGCTGTAGAGGCTGGCACTCACGGCGGAGCGCTCCTCGGAAGCCCGAAACGCTTTAAGCTCGCGAGCCTGCGCCAGCACTTCTGCGTTCAGCCTCGCCACCTGATGTTGGACCAGTGTAACTCCATATCAATAAGGCCACTAGTCACAAAGTGTTCATAGTATAATGGCATTCTTTGGACGACGTGTAAATTCGAATTGCCACGGTTTAATGTACCATAAAATAAATAACCGATAACGTTACTTGTTAACTAATACCCATAACGAAATTTTTAATGTCTTTGGATTCCAAAAACTAAACAATATAAAACTAAAAAGGGATCTTGAATCGAAAATTGAGTATTAAGTTAAGTAAGAAATCAAGTAATTTATTAAATTGGGTCGTTGGGTATAATTTTAAAATGCTCACGTCGTTAAATGAAAATAATGCATATCAGAAATTGTTCATAAATATGAAAAAAATGTAAAATAATGAAATCCAAAAAATTCCATAGCATTGGCCACATGCTGAATGTAAGCCTGACCCTGACGAAAATTTAGTTGTAACCGATCAGTTTGAAGAATCGATTAAAACTCTTTAATCGAGAAAGATGTCACGTGAGATATGAGACAACTCACTTTTTAATGGTTTTAACTTCGAAGTATTACAGGCAACGTAATGAACTAAAATGTTATAGCATTAAGAAGAAGAGAGGGCTATAGATAGATATTTGTTATATGCCAAGCACAGTTAATATTTTAGTACTCAAGTACATGCAATCAGTAAAACTATTAGCGAAAACAATATTTAAGAAATTTTACTGTAAGGATCTTAAATAAACTTACTACGTAAAAGGATCTTAGGAGAAGAATGAAATTTATCATTAATATTTTATCTAGACCCTTTAACCTGGTTTTTCATTAGGCCACTGTAGATAAAATTCTTTTTTTATGTCTTTTAAAAATTCTTCTTTGTTTTTAACACGTTGTTGAGATAAGATTGGCCTAAAGTTAACCATGTCCCAGGATAGTTTAGATATAAAGTTTTCTCGCGATGCTTATCTTCACAATAGTAAGTAGCGGCCTGTTACTATCCCACTGCTGAGAATAGGCCTCGTCTCTCCGTTTTCGGAGAGAAGGATTGGAGCTGAGACCTACCACACTACTCCAATGCGGATTGGTAGGTTACACATATCTCCAGAATTCTCTAGAGATATGCAGGTTTCCTTACGATGTTTTTCTTTACCGAAAAGCGTGTGATAAATTGCAATTATCAATAAGCCACATATGTCTTAACAGAAAAACTCATTAGTGTCTGCCCGGGTTCGAACCCATGACCTCCTCGAAAGAGTCGCACTGTGTTACCGCTGTGCTACCACCGCTTATAGTTTCACGATAATTGCAATGAAATTGTATAAAGCACGAAGTTTTAACTAAATTATAAACTCATTTGTTCATGGTGAAATCATTGGCAAATACCACCATTAAATAATTTATAAAAGTTCTAAGACTTGTCGTTGCGGTTTGAGATACTTTGTCTTATTAAATTGTCTATTTTCATACATTTTTATGGCACTGCAAAACTAGTATTATATATTTACATCAGTTCAGTCGTCCTGTTTAAATATGTGAGTTAAATATTTTCTTTAATGACAAATAAATTGTTCTGCTCAAATTTTTCCGAGTACAGTTGACAAAAAAAATGTATACCTTAGCTTCACTATTTGCGAGGTTCTGTTTTGTTTTTTCCAATTCCGATGCCATAAGGAATAATTTCTCTTGCAATTCCTTCTTTTCTACTTCGACTCTTCTTCTCTCTGTACCTTCTTCACCTGCTTGTCTAGAGACTCGCGCCACCTAACATTCAAATATATATAAATGAAATAAAGGTCTAGCTGTCTTTTTGTAATTGGGAGTGTTAAAACACATAAATTGACGCAAACAAAGGTGCTGGTAATAATAATATTAAACGAGATTTTAAATATGCTTAACTGCTAGCAAACATACATATCGCACGCTTAATATTAAAGTGACTTAATTCAAAATTATGCTTAATTGAGTTACATATCTGTAATCCTTATTTCAATGTATAATCTACGAACTATTAAAAAAAATGTTTTCTTATTCTTATTGCAATTTGCACATAAAACAACTTTTTTGAATTAGGTCAGTACAATACTAAGCGTGATATGTATTCACTTCTTAGTATTTAATAATCTTTTCCTTAATACTTAAAGACAGTGTGAAGTCTTGTTCAATTTATATCACATTTTGACAGTAATACCTACCTTGTTAATAAATGATTCATTTTCCTTAAGAATATAATAGCTATGTTGTTATCCTGATATGTTGATAAATAGTATAAAAATGAATTGTTATCAAGAACTTTAATATATCTGAATAAGTTCAAAAGGTCATTGGTTTAATATACGTTACGTTAATTTTGTATCACAATATTAATGTAAAAAAAAAACAAAGGAAAGAATACAATTTTATACCATTGCGGCGATAAAATTAAGGAAATGGGTATAAATTTCTTGTAAGGTTTTTGCACTATGCATTGATTTGATCGATTGAATAGTATAATTGTAAAAGCTGTTATAAAATTCAAGGTCACCTGTGTCTCTAAGGACGCTATCTGCCCGCTCCACGACGTTTTGACATCTGCCAGTGCCATCTTGGCCTCTTGCAGCTGCCGAGTGAGTACCGCCCTCTCGCGGCACACGCGGTCATACTCTGCACAGCCAGTTGGTCGGACTTCTCGCTTGTCTATGCCGTATATTGATTAATGCATTAAAACATATATGTTTATCTACTCTGATACTATAATACAAAGTTTATAAAACTAAAGCCAAAATTATTATGACAAACATTACGTACAGGCCAAACATAAAAAATCTAAAAGTTTTATTACGATACAGGTCTTGTATGGACACATGTATCATAATATAACTTTTTAATCATAACGATACACCTATACAACCCCCAGCTGGACAAAGAAGGTTGAACCTCTACCCTAAAAAAAGGTTTCAATGAACGAGTCCGCGGCGACGCAACACGCATGCGCAATCGATGTTTGCGCCTTGGCGCTAACATTTGGCGTTTAAAAAATCTTTTTAATATTTAAACAAAGTTTGGTTTTGTTTGTAAAAAAAAATTTGTTATATTCTGCGTTTTATTTGCAATATGGTTTTATGTATTATAGTATGATAAAGTAGTAGTAATATATAAGCTCGCTTGCGGCTCGTTTTTTTAAAACACACTCGTGTTAAAACAACCCTTATTATGCAACAGTATCATAATCTACTAATACTCCATAGGTTTAGGTACTTAATTAAATAATTTAATGTTTTGCGATTTTGTCGTGGAATCTATCTCCTGATGACATATGATGATGCTTCGGTTGCGGGGCGAAACGTTGAGTTTGGGATAGTGAACGTGTGTAGAGCTTGTGTATTGTGGTGGCGATGGTGGTTCTTGCATGTGTTTACGATTCCTGTATGTATCAGGTATGAAAACGGACGCATTATATATATATATATATATATATATATATATATATATATATATATATATATATATATATATATATATATATATATATATATATATATATATATATATATATATATATATATATATATATATATATATATATATAGATTACTAAATCGCGACATTTAGCATTATATATATTTTCTATTGTACTTTATATTTATTTATTTATAAATCTTTATTCATCAACACACCTTAACACAATAACATTATAAGATTAAAACAAAAAAAAAAATCATCAAGCAACCAATACAAATTAAAATGATCATTTGACAAATGTCGTAAACATTTGTATAAAATATATATACAAATAAACAAAGTTTGTGCAAAACAAACTCAATTATTATAAAAAAGTAAAAATGTGCAGCGGTGTGACGAAGAAAGGGATAGCCACTCAGACTAACAGGGTTGGCAATGCAAACCCATTGCTGATTTTCGGTGGCCTCCGTTCACTAAATGACAGCACAGATGGCACTGTTCAGTAACTTAAATTATAAATTTATAAAGTATTAGGCAATGTTCAAATAATTTGTGACAATAATTTTTATGCAGGGCATTTTAAAGATATGAAATAAAAATAACTGAAATAATTATCCATTAGTGGTAAAATCCACTGGGTCAATATTGATGAGATTTGTGAACATAATAGAACAAAATGCTGTTAAAATTTAAATGAACTATATTGACTAAACTAAATGTAAGCATGCCAAAATAAGATTATCAAAGTATGCAGATTACAACACGTTACATTACTATTAAATATATTTTTTATTTATTTGTTTCAAAGCGTTTAAAATTATTGATAGTACTTGCACAATTTTATTATTGCGCGATTGCAATCAATGATCATAAAAACTGAATACAATAAATAGGAAAACTATTTTATGTAATCTGTCTACTTTTAAGAACCCAAACAAGTATCTGATGAATCTATTTTTTAAAATTAAATGTTTAAGCTTTTCATATAATACGGCATAAATATTTCATTAAAGAAATAATTTTACAAAAGCAGTTCTATTTCAGGTTCTTCGTGTTAATAATATTATTGTAATAAAATGTTTAGCACACCTGAATCATATGGTTTTGAATGTTTCCCTTTAGTTAAAAGCCTAAAGTTAAGGAGCATAATAATTATTATTCATATCTCCGACGTGTGGTATCCGGCTGAATAGAATAGTACCACCTTCATTTCTTACCGAGGTGTCGTAAAATACGACAGAGGTAAGTTGACGTCAGGCAGGCGGCCGGTCATAAAAACGCTGCCAAATCATGTGACAGCTTTTGACAGCATGTGACAACTTTTTCTTCCCGTAATATACTATTTACATCAATCTTGTTAATATGTTGTAGTATGTAAAATTGGTTTTGCTTTTCAAACCATTTTTCTGTCAAACTGTGCTTTGTTCTTAATTCTGTCATGTATTCAATTATGAAAGTTCAAAAACAAATTAAATACCGTCATCATTTAAATGATGATGAGGATTTTCGGGAGGTAAGGCAGCTTTCAATAGTTCCAGTTGGTCCGCTAGGTCTCGTGTGCGCGCATCTGCGGCGCCGAGTGCGGCCGTCAACTCAAGTCGCTCTCGGGCCCATTCGCGACGACTCTGTTCCACTTCTTCCTATAAATAAATAAATAAATAAATAAACAAACAAACAAACAAACAAACAAACAAACACACAAACAAACAAACAAACAAACAAACAAATAAATAAATAAATAAATAAATATTACATTACACACACGGTCGTCTGTCCCCAAAGTCTTAATACTTGTGTTATTGTAGACTGACAACTGGTGAATATATACTTATATATTTCCTAAATAAATACTTAAATACAAATATACACCCAGACTCGAAGAAAAATTCATTAATAGAAAATGTTGGCCCTCGGCGGAAATCGAACTCGCGACCCGCGGAGCTGAAGGCAGTCACTACCCACTATTCCAACGGGCCAGTAAACCATTAGATAAAGTAAATATATATTTTAGTTACTAAGCCGGATACCACACGGTGGGTAAACTTACCTTAGTCGCCTTTTACGACACCTCGGTGAGAAATGAGGTTGGTCTATTAGTCGGAAAAAATGGTTTTTCTATTATTGTATTAATTATGTTAAAACACTTTTAAAACAGAGAATAGATAAAATATAATAAATATATAGGACACTTACACGGTCGTCTGTCCCCAAAGTAACTTAATAAAAATATAATTAATTACAATTATTAATTAAATACAAAATGCACCCAGACTCGAAGAAAAATTCATTAATACAAAATGTTTGCCCTCGGCGGGAATCGAACCCGCGACCCGCGGAGCTGAAGGCAGCCACTACCCCCTGCTCCAATGGGCCAGTCAACCACCAGATAAAGTAAATATGTATGGTAGGATAAATGAAATAAGCAATGAACATAAGTAAATCAATTACTAGATATTCAAAATCATGCAAGGAGTACAGATCATCATCCTCATCCACTCTAAGTGGGGTCGGCACAACACGTTATAAACATGTTGTCACATTATTGTGTCACATACAGAAGCGTTTTGTAGATACCTTAAAGAGCCCTATGTTCAGAAGTAGTCGGATTGACCGCGAAAGTGTTATAGATACACAGACGATCGAGTCTATAATATTAGTATGAATATTGTCCTTACTGTAAGGGCATCAAGTTTGTCCTGAGCATGCTCAATCGCCACAAATCTCTCTCTTAGTTCGCTGAGCTGTTTTTCGGACGCATCTCGCGCCGTAATCGCTTTATTGGCTTCTGCTTGAGCTGTCCGCGCTACGGCCTGAGCGGCGAGGGCTTCTTCGCCTGTAATATACATACAATTGGAATAAATATGCAAAAAAAAATCATAAAAACGAAGACGAACTCCAATTTGTTGCATCAAATATCATGGTACTTTTGGTAAAAAGATGAAAAGAAGGAATATTAAAATATTTTGATGTACAGAAAAGCATCGTGCATCGTTACTTATATATTAATACCGGTAATAAACTGTTTTACCGAGAGATACTCATACCATAAACCCTTATGGACTATGGATTTTAGTTTTGCTATGAAATGTAAGTTAAAATATTTTTTTCATCAAAAAATAACTATTTTAATTGGCATAAAAAATTATTATACAGTATTTATTTTAGTACAGTAGCTAGGAACACCATTTCTGATTAAATATGATTGAAACTAAAATTCGTATTCTAATACACAGAGAGCAAAGATACACTTAAATAAATTATCTGTGCGATAAAACGCAAAACAATCAAAAAAATACATAGTGAGCATTATGGTAAAATTTTTATTGAAATTAATGATGTACCTTGTACAGATGCTAAAGATAGCTTTAACTCCTCGATTTTCTGTTCCCAGTACAAATCCCTTTCACGTAATTTAGTTTCCAATTGTTCAACATATTGCTGCTGCAATGCTGCCTGATCAATTTCGCCAGCAGTGCGGTCCGATAAGTATGTGTGAAGTTGTGGAGATATAGACTATAAATGAAAAAAATTCTATTAAAAATATATCTTTTCACAAACAAGCTGTGGCATTATATACAACAAATATATAAAACAAACTCATATATATACTCCTACATAAATTTAATATCATTTTAGGAAAAACTGTTAAACAATATGTTTCAACACAATCTATAATTATAAATCTATGTAATTATAAAAAAAATTTTAGATGAAATTGTATGTAATTGAGGCTTTGTATGTTTTAGGCTAATCCTCTTCAGTCACCACTGAGTGACTGTTTCATAGGTTTATAATGTTTGTTTCTTTGTAATGTCTTTATTGCATTAATAAATATTAAAATAATAATAATAAAAAAGTATTTACTGACTATATAAAAGAAGATTCAGGTAAAAATGTGTGTAAAGATGTTAAGGGATATGCTTGTGTCTCAAGTGTTAATTCTTTCATAGTGAAAGCTCTCCAATAAATAAAGAGGTATGAAAATCATACAACCAGGCGATTATTAAATATCAATGTGGATAGATATGTGACTAGAGAGTGGCAGAGAAAAATAAGGATGGATTGTGTGTAGTATGATGACATGCACATAAAAAACAATCTCATGTTGAAGAATGATAGTAAAGAATAGCAGAAAAATTATATTGTGCCGACTTTACCTAAAATGGGATACTGGCAGAAGAATCCTAAAAAATCATGACTAAATGAGAAATTAATAGTTACAGTGAATTATTTTTTTTTATTATCACTGAAGTGAATAATATGAAGAATAATTGTATGTTCTTGAAAACTGACCTTGTCATCAATAAAATGCAATTAAAAGTTGAGGTATATATATATATATATATATATATATATATATATATATATATATATATATATATATATATATATATATATATATATATATATAGTAAATAAACACAGTGGTAAAGATTGACGCAATAAATAATTATAAGCTCATTATAACAAAATTTGTTAATGTAAAGCAATCAAATAATAAAGCATTTGAATTGCAGCATATATTGTGAAAAATTTAATTTAATCTTACATTTTCAGTGTTGTAACATTCAAAGGTGATTGGGAACACAATTATCCTTACTTTTTATAAAACAAGCTCCCATGTCAAATTTTTCTGTCCTGTGTTTTGCAATAAACTTGAAATAATTGAAAGGATTTTCATTTGATAACAGCAATACACATGAGTGAAGAATGTTTTAGTGCATAATTGGTTAAGGTTTGGTGTGAATTAGTTGAAACGTGATAATAACAATTAAAAATTTTGGTAAAAGACCTGTTTACTTTTATCGAAAATGATGTCTATTCTATTGAGGTATAACAAAACAATGTATGACAGGGTTATTTCTCTTTTAAAGCATAACTTACAATTTGGTTATAGCTTAAAATGTTGAAAACCATTTCAATTTCATATTAACTTATTAACTATGCTGTATTAACTACAGCATTAATCATTGTCAAGTTCAATAAGATTCCTTTGACCTAAGACTTTTTGTCATGTCAGTTCTTTCTTAACATTATGATCCTTTATATAACATGAATAAATTGAATATATACAAATACTCGTATATCACTAAATTAAAAATAAAGCACAACAAAATATTAGTAGAGGGTGTCAAATTAACATGTATCACAGAAATCCATTTATAAGCATCTAATACTGGACTTGTATAGATTAAAAAATTAAAAATTAACTATACAATTTAGCCTCCATAACTTACATCTGATGTTGTGTCTCCACGTCCACCAGAGCTTGAAGGGCTTGTTGTTGTAGACTGCAAAATTTATTAATAAATATATATACATATATAGGATAGAATTTAATTACTATAAAATACAGTGCTTCATGTTAAATCATCAAATTGTAAGTTCAGTACGATTAGAATATTGTATATAGATCATAAATTTAGAAGCACTAGGGGGCTACAATTATTACACTCACTGAATCATCTCTGAGGGTAATTCTTCCTAAAAACGCACCACTACGCCAACTACTTGTTAATTTGCTGATGTCGCTACCAGTTTCTTCTTTAATTTTACTCTTTAAGCTTGCAAACATTTTAACAATAACTGAAACAGAATATTATAATGAACAAGCAATTGCAAGAGTGTATGTACGTGATAAAGAGTCGACAACTTACCCGTAATAAGAATGTAAATTCATGGATGAAATAGTTACATTAATCCTTTGGCTCGTGTAGTATAAAACTCCTATTCACTTTGAAAGACATGCCTTTTAGCAATAAAATACGAATTACTTATCAAACATATAAGCGTTAATGACAATAGTAACCACTAACCAATATTAAATTACTAATAGTCAAGAATCAACAATGGATCAACACCAGAAATATCCTATAATCCTATATAGTCTATATATTATCTATGATCAGAAAAATTGCACTCAAGGATAGGCAACATAGACAACCATAGATTACTATCTAAAATATAGATGATAAGATTGTAAATAGACTTCTACCATAGATTACTAACTATAAAATAGATGGTTGAGATTCATACTTTGGCGCGAGCCTATTTTCAGTGGTATGGGGGGGGGGGGTGCAAAGTAGCACTATAGCTACTTACATTCTCATTCATAAAAACTATCTGCCTCTCACTCATTTCATTTATAAAAACGGATTTAGTCTCAGCTCTGACTCTTTCTCACATATGGAGTAGTAATATATATAACGTATGACGTAAAATCGTAGTAAAATTAGTGATGTACTTGGTGCGCTAAAACCGTAATTAGTGATGTCAAAAGATGATTATCGATTCGCACACCGCTCTTACCGATTTTTGATAACCGCTTTTCCTGTTACATATTAATAATGATTTTTAAATATTAATAAAACAAAATATTTAAGGAACTTCTTTATTAAAACTTTTACTGCAATAAAAAAATATATATACAACAACCGTTTTGCATTTCTAAGTGCATGCTTCTTAAAAAAAAGTTTTTCTTAAACACGCCAAAAGTACAACTTCAAAAATTATTACTATTTTTAAATAGGAAACAGGAACAGCAAGCTGATTAAAAATTATCCAAACAGAGCTTTCACAGGCCTCAAACTATCTTTAAAATGTAGAAATTGTAATTTAAATTATTATATTATTATTAAACAAAATTAATTTAAAATATTCACTCGAAAACAAATGTACAAGATTAGTATTTGAAACAATTGATGCTTTCGTTTTTACCGTTTAAGTATTAAGGAAAAAACATTATACTTAAAAGGAGTGTACTTGATGGTAAATTATAAATATTTCTTTTATATTTAAGTCTTTTTTAGATATATTAGTAGTAGTTTTATAGAATTTTAGTGGTTTTTATCTCTAAGTATATTATTATCCATTATTAATATAAGTATATATTTTCCATCATATCAGTTTACACTTCGGATTTATACATATAAAGTAAGAATTAAATTGTGAAATTTTGCCATATTTAATGTGCCATTTGATATCAAGCTTTTCGATGAAAGAAAATATCATGAGGAACTATACTCCATGGGTTAAATATTTAACTAAATGTAAACATGTCAAAACAGGTACTTTATAGTAGGCATTATCTGCCTAGTATAAAGTATCTTTTTTATTACAACACATGATACTAATATTAAATGTTATTTATATTTCTTTCAAAGAATTTAAAATTATTGATAGTATTCGCACCACTTAATAAGGTTAAATATGGTATGATTGCCATCAATAATTTTACAAACTTTGAAACAAATAAATAAGAATATTATGTAATATCCACTTTTAAGAACCCAAACATAAAGGTATTATAAAATTTTTAAAGAAAAAGGATGGACAATATTAAAGACACTAAAATACTACACATTTAAGTATCACAAAGTGAAACTCAGAATATTGATATTATGTTACGTCGGCTAATCTAATGCAATTACTATTTTAGGTAGTTCACTTGGCTAATTTGTATCTGCTGAAATTCATTAAATTATATATTGCTGTTTTGCTATACTAAATATATAAAATAAGATAATATAGAAATATTTAATTTCAGAAAATAACAATCAATTTAAGAAAATTACTTTTATAAATATTGGAGATATTCTTTGGACCACTGCAGTTGAATTCCAATTTCTTCATTTGTTAATAATATTATTGTTATGACATATTTGTCACTCCTGAATCACATGGTTTTGTTTGTTTACATCTTGTTACGTTTTTATACTTATGGAGTATGTATAGTAAAATACTAATATTAGTTAGTTACTTTTGCCTCATGTATCATAGATCTATAACTTTACTTGCGATATAATTTTCCATTTCCATTATCGTTTTTCAAGTATCTGTAGTACTGTGAATTCTCCTTAACATTAATACACCATTGTCTAACTCGCATTATGATAACGAATATGCAAAAAAAACTTTTAAGAAATCATAATTATGATTAACGCAAGTTAACCAAGAATTATAGTTTTTTAAGTTATATACATTTTTGACTAATTAACACTTTACATGCCATATAATGCCATTCCAAAGATATAAGTTCTTGTGATGGATAATATAATTTTAACTAGATCAAATCTTTCAGTTTTATTAGACAATAGCGTAATTATAAAAATTTCACAATTTAAATAATCCTGTTTTGAAAATATATTACTTCCAGGATTGCTCAGGTTTTTAGTTTAGCTACACAAGTAAAAACACGTGTTTTGAATAGGAATAAATGGTGTTAATGTTAAAATACACAATTTTTAGCAGCAATACAGGCAGAACTCATAATTCATAAGCCCGTCGTTTAAGCAAATTAGCAATTAAACTAGCAACTAAGCAATTGTTATTCATTTTCGTTAGTAATGAAAATTTTAAACCCATTCATCTCAAAATATGACTTTTGAGTTGTACCGCTATTGCTGCACATGACCGATATATCAATATACTGAACCGGTAATATGATATGGCTTGGGTCTGGAAAATATTTCTGATGGAATACAAGGTACTATAACTATCAAACAATAATATTAACCAATAATGTTTTAAAAAATGAAACCAAATTATGATCCGTTCTAGTGTGCTAGAGCCCCCTTATCCACGGATTTGAGAAAAAATCCATTTGGTCCTAGTTAAGAAGTTTCAAACTTCATAATGTTTGTCAATTATACTAATATGAATACTATTTTGAAGACACAACCTTCTCTTGAGTCTCTAGCATTGAAGCGGACTTTTACAGCCTTATTCCAAAATTCCGAATGGTTCAGGCGGCAAAATAAATTGTTAGTGAATAAAGGCATTCGCGCTGTGAAAATGTTATTACTAATGTCAATAAATGAGGCTAAATAATTATGATTCGACTGAAGCTCTTCATATAAGTTCATCTGCATCATCAGGCTCGTGGACACTTCCCGGCGGAAGAGTTCGCAGCATATTTTAACCTGTAATAAATAAGTAATTCTTAAATAATGTATAGATAGAACATTACTTTGCAAAGGTAGTCTTACAGAAAATCTTGGCATTGATATCCCCCGAGTAGAATAGACCACCCTCATTTCTTACCTAGGTGTCGCGAAAACCGATTAAGGTAAGTTGACGTCGGGCAGGCGGCCGGTCGTAAGATACCAAATCATGTGATAACATGTTTAAAACATGTTGTGCCTACCCCATTTAGAGTGGGATAAGGGTAGGAGAATGATGCATTGACAAATAACAGAGATTTTAAATTTTAAAAATATATTTTTAGCTTCTACTGGTCTTAAATAGTGTCTGGAAAATATTTTTTACGTGTCTATAACTTTGTCTACAGTTATATTTTAAGTATAGAATAGATATTATGCTTTCCAAATACTGAATGGTATGAGACAATTAAGAAGCATATGTAACAAAGTTCCAATGATCATCACTAATATGTCTTTTAAGCTATTCTTATATCACACACTTTTTTGCATCACTATAATAGAGGAAAAATTGTACCAAACATTTTTTGTTATATCTCAAACGGATTAGACAGTTAGCCCATTAGACATATAAGCTTCAGTTTTAATTGAAAGTGAGATGGACAGACTGACATACTTTACATCAAATATTTACTTGCCTTCATCTAGTCAAATCAATTGACCTAATCATGTGCTTCATCCCATAAAGCATCAACAGCATATAGCCCTTAGACGTCATCCCAATGAGTACTCTCTTTGGCAATGACCAGGTTCATCTGAAAATTATTGCAAAAACATTTTAATAAATATGGAACAAGCTGTGATAGCTCAGCGGTGAGGCCGTGCGACTCTGTAAAGACGATCATGGGTGTATACCCCGCGCAGGCACATGTCTAATTGACAATTGCAATTTATGACACGCTTTTCGGTGAAGGAAAATATGGTAAGGAAATCCGCATACTTCTAGCGAATTCTAGGGATATGCGTAACCTACCAATCCGCATTGGAGCAACGCGATGGTAGGTCTTTGCTACAATACTTCACTCCAAAAAACGGATAGAGGAAGCTTATGGTTCCCACTGCTGGGGTGGATAACAGGCCGTTACTTTAAGCATACACATGCCAATTTTTGTGTTTACAAACAAAAATGATTTATATTTGAAACATTTTAAATCACTTGAAGAATATCAGCCATTGTATCAGATATTAATGAATTCATTGCAACAACAGTAGCAGTGCCTTGACCAGACACAGTTACTCAGACAAAAAATCCAGTTGAAATGTGCATAACTAAATGGGATAGTATGTTAAAGTATCTTGAACAAATAAGTTTCTCTTAAATAATTAAATTATGTCTATAATCCATATTGTCTGTCGCAGAAAGAATAAAAACTATTCAGAAATAACCACTTAAAACATAGAATATAACTGAAATTGGGTATGACATATGATATTTCAATTCAATTCAATTTTCCATTAATGGCTTTTAGTAGTGCCTTGATGGCACAAATTACTTTGCCAATGTCACGTAAGGTGAAGTACACACAAAGGAGATTGTACGGTGAAACAAAGAAAAAAAACTAAAATTTTGATTATTTACAAATATTGGGAACCTTTTATAACCCTTCACCTGAAACAAAAGGACGACACAATATGAATATATATATTACTTACAAATAGTTATACTTAAAAATAAATAAATTATTTTACAATTTTATTTTATTACATTTAATATATTTACATAAATATTTACAATAGGGACTAAATACAGACGTTAACAAACATTCAACATTTAATGGACGAGGGATTTTGGATGGGAGAATGTCATATAGAGGGTGAAGGAGCTTAGGACAATTCAAAAGGATATGGGATACAGTGCCTTCGTATGACATATGATATACAACACTTCAATAAAGCATACACAATAAATATTACTATAGAAGGAAAAGTTTTATTTTTATTATTTTAGTTTTATTTTTACTTATATTTTAAAATTAAAATATAAAACTTCCCAATATTATTACAGTTCAATAAAAACACAATTGTCGTGCTTTTTTTAATTAACTGTGAATGGAACGCACCCGCAGCACTGCATAGGGAATGTTTGAACGAAACTCATTCATGTATTTACGGGGCTTGGTTAGTTAGTAACTCTAACTCCGTGTCATTATCCAGCGAAAAGTAATAAAAAATAATCATGGAAAAATAAATAATGATTGAAAATAGATGTGTATAATTTTTGTTCCTGAATTTCCTAAAAGTACTGTATTTTTTTTATTTAAAAAGAAAAATACTATTTTTCTTCAAAAAAAAGGTGGCAACCCTGATCGCGCCCTTTTTGATTAAATAGGGGCAACACTGTGCCGTTATTGTTTCCGGTGGGGACTGGGAGTGGGGAGTCTTACTATTGATAAAACGTTTCAGTGACATTCAGTCCAAAGATTACAGTGTACATAATGAAATAGATGGGTAACTCGCAGTCGTTTTTTGTGATCCGTAATAGCGCCATCTAGAGATCAGTTTCTGTACTAAAAAGGTCAAAAGGGTCATATATATCTATATATACTATATATATATAATATTTTTGCAGTAGGGCGGGGTATAAATACAAAAGAAATGAAAAAACAAAATTATTGAAAGTTATCTATTTTGTATAAATAATACAGTCGTTTTAACAATAAATTACTTTTGATTTGAATATAACAAAAATTACAATTACTTTAGTATTACAGGCTTATAGTTGAATAAATACATATGCACTTATAAATGTATATGCGAAAAGCTTAACTTTATAATATAAAGCTCATTATATTATTTATGTACAAAATAAACAAGTAATATCTACAAATTATAAATTTAAGTTATAAATACAAATCAAGCCATTACAAATATAAATAAATATATGGGACACTTACACACAAGGTCGTCCGTCCCCAATGGAAGTAAACTTAATTTTAATACTTGCGTTATGGGTGACAGACAACTGGTGAATATATGCTTATATAATTTTAAATACAAATATACACCCAGGCTCAAATACCAACAACTTCATTTATAGAAAATGTTTGCCCTCGGCGGAAATCGAACCTGCGACCCACGGAGCCAACGGGCCAGTCCAGTTAATAATAAAGTATGTACTTTAAACATTAACAAAAGAACGTCATACGTAAATTATCTGATATTATATCGTTTATTACACCTAGAAGCAATGATGCATATAGAAAAGTCTTGGCTTTACTACTTGCCTTGTGTATTAAATAACTCACCAAAACAACATTAACAAATCGAACAAATTAAAATGAAATGGAAAATTTTTAAGGAAATAAAAACGGATATATGTAAACATGTTTGCGCCAAAACACGTCGGTTCCTGAACACGTAATCTGCTTCCAAATTATTATATTTAGCGGACCTCCAATCCTCCGTACCCAAGTTTGGAATAAATCCATATTCTTAGAGGATCTGCAACAATTATTTTAAGCAGATATAAATTAATACTATTCGATAATCTAAGTATAAACGTCATTGCCATAGACGCGGCAGGAGTTTTAATTAATTTAATAATAAGCACTCACCTTTACCAAAGACTGTTGGACAAAAAACATTTTGCGACATTTTTTTCTACGTAACATACAAAAACTAATAATATTCAAATCAAAGTCCATATATTACATATATTCATCGTAATTTTTCAAATTTAACAGATATCTGTCAAGCACTCATTATAGTGTATTATCTATGATCAAAGACAAGTTTAGCTATAGTTTTTTTATGTAGAAAAATTATTCTATTTAAATTATATAAAATATTACTTATTCTTGTTAAATTATTTAATTAAAACAACATAACATTAAAAAAATAATTACAAATATAAAATTTATAAATTTTTATTTTTTTAATATGTTAACACTACACTCTTTAATTAAAAATATGTAAACACTGTTGCATAGTTTCAAAACTGAACTCTTGATGTCGCTGAAAACCGAATCAGGACCTTTAGTTCTAAGATAACATACCATGATTCAGTCGTTGTTCGTCATTCAAGAGAAGTGCATCTCGAAACGGGAATTGTGGCATTCCTATTATGTCGTGTTCTTGTATATATTATTGTTCTTGTATGTGCGTTAACATCAGAAGTGTAAAAGTTTACTCGCGTCGTGCCCGTTGTCCGTGCATCCTGATTTACGGCAATTTTGGCTTTTTAAACTTACTCTTGTCTAATTTTAATTAAAAATCATTTGTTGGTTTGTATATTTTTGCGTAAGTAAACAGTGATTACAGTTATATATTACGTATAACGAACGTTTCTGGTGAGTCAGTACGTTTCAATTTTCTTCGTATTAAATAGTGCAAAAGTATAGTTTATTTGTTATTAAGTTTTGGATAACTACTCACATTTTATCCGAGAATGTTTGTTGAAATTCAAACATTTTAGTTGTTGAGTTTGTGATAGTGAATATATATAGTGCTTGTATATGGTGGAGGTTTGTGCATGTGTTTTTTTCGAATCCTGCATGTATCAGGTATGATAACCGATTGTCCACTCTACATTAAGCATTATATATATTTTCTATTTTACTTCATCGCCGATTATAGCAAAATAATTTTATTATTACTTTTGCATAATTACTCTGTTTTAATCATAGCTGAGGTAAATATAAACATTGTAATCTTTAATATTTAATGACTAGCGGCGTCTGACTGCCCTCCTGTAAAAGCTGCAGGGCTTTTTCTTCTCATTTAACAGTATGGTTGAGGTGGACACTGCAGTGTTCTTTCTTCCCATACTGTGTAGGCGTTTTGTTGGTAACATTCGTTTTCTGTATCGTCGAACATTAGCTTCAAAAGCGCGCTACTTTGTTAGACGTTTTATTAACGGGCTAGCCATTATAAAGGTGTCGTACTGATTTCTGAGATTGCGCAGTTTTGGTAATTCGTACGTCATTAATTTTTACTTTTTTTTTTAATGGTTATGTGTTGCGGTTGGCAAAGAGCCGGTATTTGGCACCTGCAATACATGTAAAACCTTAATTCTTTTCCCAGTCGCTTTTGGCTACAGATGTTTGAGTGCACGCTTACATCTGTGGCTGAAATTACGGGAATCTAACTTAGCTTCATAAATTCAGACTTCACTTGAGTATTAGTTACCTCAAATGTATTTTCTCAAATTACAGAGGTGGAAAGATGCGTACTACGTCTTCGGTCCTGTTCCTGGTGGTTGACGCTACTGTTCGGCCTGGCGCTGTTCGAGCTGTTATAACGTGTTCCACAAAAAGGTTTTTAAAAAAAGATATTTTGAAATACAACTTTTATTTTAACTTTGGACAGAAACTTTATAATAACGGAAACGAAAATAGACCATGTCGCGGTCGAGGTCTTGTAACGACTGGCGCTCCCGGTAACCCGATGAGCTCATAGCTCCAGACAATGCTGATGCAGCGGTAGTGCATCAGCACTTTTACTAGCATTCCTAAGATATAACACCTCCCCTCATATAAAAATAAAGTTCGACTTAAATGTCGAAATTTATGTTTAAATAAAGTTAGATGTTTCTTCTGATCCTGGGATGAGAACTATCCCTCTGTTGTAAGTCTATTTCTACAGGTTGTACTATGTCTTCAAGGGGAATATCACGCGTTTTAGGGTTGCTGCCGGTCGTACAAATTTTGACTAATCTAGATTTAAATATTATTAAGCAAACAATAGATAATATTATAAAAATTATTATGACTGAATAATGTGCTCCGTATTTTATTAAATGTGGTTCTTCTATTATTTTATTTAATTTCTTAAATACGTCCGGGTCAAAATTTATGTTTTCAAATTCAATATTCTCTAACTTAGAAATTGGTATGTTATAATTATCTATTGTCTGTTTGAACTTATTTATATTACAACAGGAATCATTTATTATATTAAATTCAGGAGTTACAATTAATGGTGATTTAATAGTTAACACATTATCGTTTGAATATAATATCGTGCTTCTACAATAGGCTGTACATTTCTTAGGTATGTTTAATATGCCTGTTCCCAAAATACTTATTTCTGTTAAATCTAAACCATTACAATCTATTGATAATTTCGACGGTACACTCTGTATGAAAATCCACCTATTATTTGAAATAGGTTTCCAAATGTCAATAACATCAGATAAAAATTCTGTTCTACACTGCACTGGTATTTTGGTAATTACTTTAGATAAAAGTTCACTCTCACAACAAGGATTTACATTTACCGGAAACACGTTCATAATATTGCAGATATGGTTTGTAGATTCTATCACTTTGCAGGAAGATAAGGACTCGAGGCCGGTGTAGTGCGATTTATCCTTAGTGATCGCAATATACTTGTTTTTCGGTACTACAAGTGTGAATGAGTCTGGCTTTACAGAATTATGTGGAATCGGTAACGGGATGTTATGATATAAATGGAAAACCTGAGGAGTAACAAGTGGTACTTGCAAGACAAATACAATCCTATTGTTTGAATAATAACATATTAAATTAGAGATGTTAAAGATAAAATGAATTGAACTTATATCTAATTTTAATGCTAATTCTAAACTTCTAGGTAAATATTTATTGTTGTCGACAAGTTCTCGGTATAGTTGATGGGGAGTTATAACAGAAGGGTGAAGAATATTTAAATTAGAGAACAAAATAGAATTAATGATGTCTTCTAACTGAAGGGATAAATTAAGTAGGGATGCTTCTAGACTATTGAAAATTGTATTAATATCTGATATTATTATTAATTTATTAGAAATTTCTATTGCCTTATTTAGTTTCACAGAGAACTTATCTACAGCTTCATTTAATTTTATTTCGTTGACCTTTAAATTGTGCAGCGAATGGTTAAAGGAACTAATAGCGGAGGAAGAGACTAATATATTTTCTTTAACCAAAAACGCTAAGTTTTTATTATTGTTTTGAATAGAGTTAATTGCATCGTCATATTTGATCGCGTCATTTTCATCTAAAGTGCCAAAAATATGTTTTAACACGGTTCCTACACCACCAAACCATGCTCCACGCTTTGATCTTTTTTCGAGGAGATGAGAGATGGCGAGATACTTTTTATTAATATTTCGGTGCTGCACAATCAAGGGTTCAAGCATATTATTGCATTTCAGCTCATCTGTAATATTCATGTTCTTATTGCAAATATGGTTCATGTTAGTAAGGACAGAATTTATGTTTTCAATATGTAATTGGATATGAGAGATATCTATAGGCATTAATATGCTTAAATGCCCGTTTATAATTTTGAGTTTACCGATGTAATCAAAAAAGATTCCAGAGCCTGATGAGACTGGTTGTACATAACTTGGGGTGACTAATGTAGGTGAACTGAAATGCAAATAACTAGACTAAGTACAAATCCTAAAAATAATAATAAAAAAAATAAAATAAATCAAAAGAATATAAAAATAATAGGACATTACACAACAAACAAAAAAAACAAATAAATTTAATATATATATATATATATATTTATTTTTTTTTTATGACAAAATTATTTTAAACTTCCTGGGAGGAAGAAGGAGTAACTGAAACTTCTGCTGGCTTGATTTCATCGAAATGATGTTTTATATGTCTTCTATTAATTAGGAGGGAAACTGTATTGTTTCCATGCATTTTAATGATTTTGTAAGGGCCTTTCCAAATAGGTGAAAGGGCCTTTCGAAGTCTCAGGTGATTTTTTAAATATACAAAATCACCGACTGAATTTGGTGTTTCGAGTTTTCTGATCGTAATATAGTTTTGATCTTTCTTTGGACTTTTGGATATTTTGAAGAGCTTGTTCTCTAGAAAATTTTAATCTATGTTGAAGCATTTTAACATAATCAGGGTAAGTGTCACAAGATTTTTCGTCAAAGACAGAGTCTGGAATGTAGGGTTTGTGCCCGAATAATAGTTCGTATGGTGTATACTGTGTGGTGCAGTGAACTGCAGAGTTGTACGCTAGCATAGCTGTGTAAACATATTTTGGCCAGTTATCCTGATTTTGATTTACGTATGATTTTAGGTATTCTTTAAGAGTAGAGTGGCTTCGTTCTAAAGCACCCTGTGTTTGTGGGTGATATGGAGAAGACCATAATTGTTTAATTTTGAGGAATGCACATGTATTTTTGAAAAGTTCCGCAGTGAAATTCGTGCCTTGATCGGTTAAAATCATTTTTGGGATACCGAATAAAGATATAAAGTGGAGAAGGCAGTCAGTGGTTTCTTCCGCGCAGACGCTACGTAAAGGGTATGCCGTAGAGAATTTAGTAAGGTCGTCTTGTATTGTCAAGATGTATTTCAGTTTCGCAGGTCCTGATTCGGGTAGAGGACCTACGACATCAAGGGATATTCTTTGGAAGGGTGAACTGGAAGAGGTTGTTATTTGCATTGGGGCTCTATTTGTTTTTCTAAGAGCCTTATTTTCTTGACATAATGGACATTTACGAACATAGTTTTCTACGTCTGATTTCATGTTCTTCCAGTAGTACTTTTCTTGGATTCTTTTTAACATTCTAGTGGATCCAAGATGTCCAGCAATAGGTAAGTCGTGATTGTCTTTTAAAATTTTGGTGATTTCACTTGGAGTTGGATAACTAATAGTGTTCCTGTAAATTTTAATAGCGATGTTAGTACCTTGAAAGAGATACGCGAGTATATTATATAATTTGATATAGGATGTTTTAGCAAACGGGTCCTTAAAATCTGATATAGCAATCTCAGTAGGAGTTTCATTTCCAATGACTAATTCATTTCTGAGGTTTTGCAAAGCTTTGTAAAGATCAGGATAAGTTACGTCGTCAAAATGGTATACTTTTGTAAAAATAAAATAATATAGTTTGTTTTCAGATTCTAAACGCAGGGATGAGCACAGAGATCTTTCTTTATTTAAGAATTCGTTGACGTCAGATTGATTTGCAAGGATTTCTTCCACAAATGGGTTAGCTTCGTCTAAGTCGATTGATGTAGGGATAATTATGATTTTACAGTCTGTGTCCAATAGTTTGTTTGCATATTCATGGATAATAGTGTCATATGTATGTTTTTTATTAGTACTCATTTTCAGGTAGTCCGAGTAAGTTTCATTACGAGTTTGATTGGGTCTTGGTATATTTATGGGTGAGTTTAAATTACTCGGTTCATTCAGGATTTCAACATTAGATCCAGAGGGTGGAAAATCGTCTATTATTTCTTGGAGAGGATCGGGATTAGGTAGATTGCCATCGTCAGGTACGTATGTTGTGGTTTGTTGTACATCTTCTGTATTATTAACATTTTCTTTTTCTGTTTCAGGACCTGAAGGACAACCATGGAGGTCAAAATCAATATGCTCAAACGGGATTGGGGAAGTAGCAAGTAGGTCTTCAATATCAAATGGGCTAAGTGTCATATTATCCAAGGTTTGGGGTACAGTGTCAGATGGACCTGGCGCTGCACTGGTAGAAGGTAAAGTTGTGGAGTCGCTTGGATTGACGTCCCCCGTGTTAACTGCGTTTACAGGATTTGGGATATTAGGTGGGTGACGTGATAATGCGTCGGCTGCGGAATTATACTTGCCCTTGCGATATATTATCTCATACTCATATTCTTCGAGTTTGAGTCTCCATCTTTGGAGTTTACTAGAAGGGTCTTTGTGGTTAAACAGCCATTTTAATGGTCGATGGTCTGTAATTATTTGAAATTTTCTACCATACAGGTAAGGCCTAAAGGTTTTGCAACCAAAGATTATGGCAAGAAGTTCTTTTTCCGTGGTGCTATAATTGCACTCGTTCTTGTTCAATGTTCTGGAAGCAAAGGCAATTGGTCTGTCTTTACCGACAGGACCTTGAGAGAGTACAGAACCAATTGCGTGGTCTGATGCGTCACAAGTCAGTATAAAGGTTTTGGTAAAATCAGGATAGCTTAGTACTGGAGCAGTCGTCAGTTTAGTTTTTAATTCGTCGAAAGCCACTTGTTGTGGATTGTGCCACTCAAATGAATTGTCCTTTTTTAAGAGGTTAGTAAGAGGTTTGGCAATCTTGGAAAAATCAGGGATAAATCTACGGTAATATGATACTAACCCAAGGAAGGATTTGATGTCTTTGGGAGATTTTGGTTTGGGGAAATCTATAACGGCCTTTATTTTATCAGGATTTGGTTTTACGCCCTGTTCTGTTATGATATGCCCTAAATAAGCTACCTCTCTTCTGAGGAACTCGCACTTATCGGGCTGTAATTTGAGATTATGTTCCCTTAATCGTTGGAAAATACAGCGTAGGTTATTTATAGCTTTATCTAGGTCATATCCGTAAAGAACTATGTCGTCTAGATATACGAAACACCGCGTTCCTTGAAGTCCAGCTAATGCGGTGTTCATTAGCCTTTGAAATGTAGATGGGGCATTTTTAAGCCCAAAAGGCATACGCGTAAATTGATAATGGCCTTCAGGTACTGAAAATGCTGTTTTGGCTTTGTCTTCTTCCTGTATAAGTATCTGGTGGAATCCTGAGGCTAGATCTAAAGTACTGAAATATTTACTTGAACCAAGCTGGTCCAGGATCTCATTGATTTGCGGAATGGGGTACGTATCTCCAATTGATATGTCATTCAGTTGGCGGTAGTCTATTACTATCCGCCATTTTCTTTGTCCGGATGAATCTAATTTTTTTGGGACAACCCATATAGGAGCTGACCAAGGCGAGTTTGAAGGTTCTATGATCCCTTGGTCTAGCATTTGATTAACTTGTTTTTTGACTTCTAACTTATGGATTTCCGGGAAACGATAGGATTTGACGTGAATAGGAGTTTGGGAAGTTGTTTGGATAGAATGTTTCAGAGTGTTCGTGAAGCTCAGTTTCTCGTCAGGGAGATGAAAAATGTCAGAGTACTCGGAGCAAAGATTATAGAGCGCGTTTTCTTCTTCTGAATTAAGATGTGAAGTTCTGAGTTTATTAAGGACCTCTTGAGTACGGTGATAGGAGTCATGGTATTGAACTGAATGAATGAGATGCAACTCTGTTGGTGATTCTGGAATGTCTGTAGGTTCTATTGGACTCAGAGTCAGGCTTAGATTTGAATTAAGGGTGATAGGGGATTCTGATATATTTACAACTGTTAAATTAATTCTTTTGTTTTGTTTTACTTTCACTAGGCAGTTTGCTATTAGAAGGCCCTTTATTTGGTTTTGATCTAATACAGTTCCTTCTATTATTTCCGGGTTCGAGACAGAACATTCTATTACCACTTCTGATCTAGCAGGTATGGTGTAAATGGGTTCATGAAAAAATAATTTTAGATCTATGTTGCTAATTTTCAAAATGTTTTTAGTATAGTCAATATTACATCCAAGAGCATTCAGCATATCGTTTCCGACTATACCGTCATAGGGTAGGTTTATTTCATTTACTACATGGAATTTGTAACTTATTTCTTTCTTGGATGAATCTGATAATTGTAATTTTAAATTAAAATGACCTAAGGTTTTTGTTGATTCATGGCCCGGATCTATACCTTTTAAGTTAATTCGTTCTTTAACGAGGTTGGGGTTATTATGAATAGACTCAGATTTAATTAGGCTAATAGAGGACCCTGAGTCTATGAGTAATGATAATGGTATATCTGAAACCGATGATTTTACTAGGATGTGAGGTAATAATATTTTTGTAGGATCAGTGGTGATTTCGTAGATTTTATTCGTCATGGAATTGTAGGATTTATTTTTAGTATTATAGTCGGATTTGTCAGGTCCAGTGAGATTAGGGAAGTTTATTTGATTTTTTTTTATTCTTGGACGAAGGTCTCCGCTTTGGGGCTGGTTACCCTGTTGTGTGACCTTTGGATGAAGATCTCCGCTTTGGGGCTGGTTACCCTGTTGTGTGACCTTTGGATGAAGGTCTCCGCTTTGGGGCTGGTTACCCTGTTGTGTGACCTTTAGATGAAGGTCTCCGTTTTGGGGCTGGTTACCCTGTTGTGTGACCTTTGTATTTGATTCAAACGGGCTGCCGATTTGGGACTGATTACCCTGCTGTATAACCCTTGGATGAAGGTCTCCGTTTTGGGGCTGGTTACCCTGTTGTATGACCTTAATATTGGATTCAAACGGGTTGCCGATTTGGGACTGGTTACCCTGCTGTATAACCCTCGGACGAAGGTCTCCGTTTTGGGGCTGGTTACCCTGCTGTGTGACCTTGATTTTGGATTCAAACGGGTTGCCGATTCGGGGCTGGTTACCCTGCTGTATAACCCTTTGCTTGGATTGGATTAGTGAAGTTTTCGAGATATGTGTCTTAGATCTGATGGTATTTGTAAGCCAATGTGTGTCGACTTTTGGATGAGGTCTCGTGCGACACGAAGACGAGACCCTTATTGGTTTAACTCTGCACTCTCATTATTGTCACAAACATCTTCTCCCTCCGGTTCAGGTTCGGGTATAAAGTGTACGCGAGAAGTAGAAGGTCTTTGTTGATACGAATTTCGAAACCGGTTATTGTTATATTCCCTTCTTTTGCAGTTTTCGATTATGTGACCTGGGAGTTTACAGTATCTACATTGAAGATTTGATTGATCACTACTGGGTTTATATGCCCCAGAGTAATTAGGTTGGAAATTTTTTTGTGTAAACGTTTGAGTTACGAAAGGTTTATTACGCGAATTTTGATTTGGAACAGAGGATGATCTTTGTGGTTTATTTTCTGAATTACGTCTGTATAATGTTTCTTGAATACGTTCTTCAGAAATAGCAAAGTTAATTGCTTCGTTTAGATTTTTGGGTGACTTACACCTGATGATGTTAGAAACTCTGGGTTGAAGACCCATTAGAAAATGCTGGAGGGCAAGCTCTTCCATTGCCGCAGTGCGGCCTGATAATTCTTTTACTTTACTGTTAGACAAGGAAATTTCAGTTAAAAGTTGTGATAAACATGTTTCGATTCGGAGAGAAAATTGAGTTACGTTTTCATTATACGCCTGACGACTTTCTTGTAATTCAGTGAGTAAATGAGAATAGTGTTTCCTAACACTGAATTGGGTTTTTAAAAAATCTTTGAGTTGCTCCCAGGTTGTAAATTCTTTTATAGAACAAGCTACCTCAGCTTTACCGCTGAGTTGGCATAATATATATTTAAAAACTATCGGTTTTTGAATTTCTGTGGCGAGCTCATAAGCATTATTACAATTTATTATAAAAGAGTTTAATGTTTCTCTGTTCCCGTCATACGGTTTGATAAATTTTAATAGTATATTTAAATCTAATTCTATGATGCTACTCTGGTTATTACGCTTAGCCGCCCGGGTTTTCCTGGAATCACAAGCTCTTTCGTCTTCCGTATCGGATGGTAAATTTATGTCACTAGGAACTTGTAATGTTGTTCTAGACGATTTTGATTCAGACATTGTTATAGATTCTCGAAACAATAATTATTACATACACGAATGGATAAGATAACAATTATAAGCCAGACTCACTCGAACAATACGTAGAATGCGTAGGCGATCGCGATAATGTTCATGTTGACAGGATATGATGACACCTGGATTCTTGTAGGTAACTTCACTGGATGCACTCGATGAATTTAATTATTAGGTTATTTATTTAGTAGAAAAATTGTTTAATAAAATTTATTTAATAGAAATGGAATTTTGTAAAAGTTTTGTAGAAACAGGAAATATCAGCCGTTTTTTAGAGTTTATAACACTGCCACTTTTGCACTTTTGGAATTTTACTTATTTATATATTTAAGAGTTTTTGACACTTATCCGTTATTTTGAGTTCTTTCACAATATATCACTTGTTTTAATAGAGACCGAGGACCCACTTTTTGGATCCCTTTCCGCTGCCACCAATGTTATAACGTGTTCCACAAAAAGGTTTTTAAAAAAAGATATTTTGAAATACAACTTTTAATTTAACTTTGGACAGAAACTTTATAATAACGGAAACGAAAATAGACCATGTCGCGGTCGAGGTCTTGTAACGACTGGCGCTCCCGGTAACCCGATGAGCTCATAGCTCCAGACAATGCTGATGCAGCGGTAGTGCATCAGCACTTTTACTAGCATTCCTAAGATATAACAGAGCGCTCGAGGCGACTGCGGAGCGACAGCAGCTGCGGCATAGCCGGACGGGCCGGCCTGGCAGGGCTTTTTCTTCTCATTTAACAGTATGGTTGAGGTGGACACTGCAGTGTTCTTTCTTCCCATACTGTGTAGGCGTTTTGTTGGTAACGTTCGTTTTCTGTATCGTCGAACATTAGCTTCAAAAGCGCGCTACTTTGTTAGACGTTTTATTAACGGGCTAGCCATTATAAAGGTGTCGTACTGATTTCTGAAATTGCGCAGTTTTGGTAATTCGTACGTCATTAATTTTTACATTTTTTTTTTAATGGTTATGTGTTGCGGTTGGCAAAGAGCCGGTATTTGGCACCTGCAATACATGTAAAACCTTAATTCTTTTCCCAGTCGCTTTTGGCTACTGATGTTTGAGTGCACGCTTACATCTGTGGCTGAAATTACGGGAATCTAACTTAGCTTCATAAATTCAGACTTCACTTGAGTATTAGTTACCTCAAATGTATTTTCTCAAATTACAGAGGTGGAAAGATGCGTACGACGTCTTCGGTCCTGTTCCTGGTGGTTGACGCTACTGTTCGGCCTGGCGCTGTTCGAGCGCTCGAGGCGACGGCGGAGCGACAGCAGCTGCGGCATAGCCGGACGGGCCGGCCTGGGGTGAGGGGCGGCGGCACGTCTCCATTGGCGGCAGCGAGGCCAGACCAGCGTAGCTCGTGGAGTCACGAGGCCAGCTGTCGGACTCCCGCGTCGCACTAGCAGCGTCTGACTGCCCTCCTGTAAAAGCTGCAGGGCTTTTTCTTCTCATTTAACAGTATGGTTGAGGTGGACACTGTAGTGTTCTTTCTTCTCATACTGTGTAGGCGTTTTGTTGGTAATGTTCGTTTTCTGTATTGTCGAACATTAGCTTCAAAAGCGCGCTGCTTTGTTAGACGTTTTATTAACAGGCAAGCCATTATAAAGGTGTCATACTGATTTCTGAAATTCGCAGTTTTGCTGATTCGTATGTCATTAACTTTTAAATTTTTTTTTGTAATGGTTATGTGTTGCGGTTGGCAAAGAGCCGGTATTTGGCACCTGCAATACATGTAAAACCTTAATTCTTTTCCCAGTCGCTTTTGACTACTGATGTTTGAGTGCACGCTTACATCTGTGGCTGAAATTACGGGAATCTAACTTAGCTTCATAAATTCAGACTTCACTTTAGTATTAGTTACCTCAATACAATCTCTTATGAAAGAGGTTGTATTTGAATCTATATGAATAGTTGTTCTATAAAATAAAAAAAATGTTGTCTGTGTCATTATGCATTGATTTGTTAAGAAACAGTAAATGGGTTCACTTTTAGAAAAATTGCTTTTTATTATTGGATAAGTATGAAGGAGAAATATTGTTTGTTATTTAATTTCTGTTAGATATAAACAGTTGCACATTTCAAGTGATTTATAAATTACATAAATATTTACTTTCAGTTTTATAGAACAGTCTTTTAATATTGCTGTTATTCTTTCATTCATTACACATACTATTATATCTTTTATTAGCACTGTAAATGTAAAGATATCTCAAATCATAACTATAAATAACATCATGTGACAATCATATTAAAATAAAAAATTACTCTTAATCTTGGATCTGAGGATTCTTGAATCTGCAATTAATCAATCAATCGTTTAATCAATCGTAAATTTAAATTTTGCTTTTGCTTTTAAATTTAAAATCAACAATAGTGTTATATAAAGCAATATACCCTATATTGCTTTATACAGAATAAACTTGCTCTCTTTTGCTATTTACTCCCTTTTCATCGGAGTCTCATTATAAAAAACTTGACAATCATTTTTAAAGTTCTAATATAATACAATGAAGTATACAACTTCAATTAAAAATACTTCTAAAAAAAAATATTAAGTAGACCATTTAAGTTATGTCCAAATTATTCATAACTAAGATAGATACACACTTATGATCAATTAGAACAACTTCTCAACTTTAACTTTAATGTTCCATTATTAATCATTTACTGCACTACAAGACACTAGAAGCTATATAAAATCGCAAGACATATCCTTAATATAAAATGAATATAGCTAATTCATCAATCGAAATTAATGTACATATCATAATTTTTATATAACGATAACTAAGTCAAATAGGAAATAAAAATTATACTGCATGTTAAAGGTTTTAGGTTATCCATGCAAGGTTAGGTTATTATATTTAGAACTAGTGGCCTGGCCCTGCTTCACACAGGTATAAAATATCCCATGTCAGTCAGTGTAAAAAAATGATTAAAATGGATCGAGTAGTTTTGATTTATTCATTACTGCCCGGGGCCCGCATGCATTAAATTTGGAGAAAAACAATTTCCTTTTCCTATACCAAGAAGATTTCCTGCTATCTTTGGAATATCTAAATTCATATAGTACATTTTTACTTATTTACTTTTACATTTTCCCTATGTATGTTATTTTTACACTTAATTACAGAATGTCTTTAAAAAAACTCTTGAAATAACGACACATAGCTGCTAAATGTGAAGTGCTATAGGGTTAAGCGCGGCGTCCTCACGGTATTTTAAATCTGTAATATCTCCGAAAATGTTCACTTAAATTACATGCTGTAAACGGCCATATTGATATATATTAACTCAACTATTTATTTAAGGTACTTAATTGGATAAGGATTAATGCTGTATTGTATAAAAATGGCTTCAAAAATATGGCATAATTTTTCTTAAAAAGTAAATGACAAAAATTGCTTTAGTGGGTTATCCATAAGAGATAGACATATACCATCGCGGACTTTTCTGTAGACGTTTTCAAGATGTACAAATACTTAGTACATTATTTTTATAAATCTCGTAGGGTTTAGCGTGCGTTTGCAATGTAAGCGGAAAAAAATGTAATTATTTACAGAAACCTCAAAAATTACAGTATTTCTCTACTCCGTATTGAATGTTATTATACGTACAAACCTTCCTCTGAATCACTCTATCTATTAAAAAAAAACCGCATCAAAATCTGTTGCGTAGTTTTAAAGTTTTATGCGTACATAGGGATATAGGGACTTAGTTTTATAATATGTAGTGATGTGAGAATGTAAATTTTAAGAAAGCTCTTACTATTATTGAGATGCACAAAATGCATTAAACTCATCACTTACATTTATATAATGATTAAGTAAATCCTCTTCTTATTGTTTTATGACTGCACGTTTCTTCGTTGTTATATTTCTCATTTTAAGAAATATCTCAACAGCTACTGGTGAAATTAGACTTTATACATTTAATTTGCTTCTAGTGATATTTGTTTCAAGAATTTTGCTAACTAAATTAAAACAAAATTATAAATTTTAGTAAAAATTAAAGTACTAGAACTTTACAACGGGAAATTTAAAAGTTTAATACACCGCCCATTCATTGATAAAATCAACTTGTGTCTTGTTTAGGCATGGACAGAATCACCAATCACTTGATGATCATGATATGAAAAACTTTTCATATAGCATCATCTGCTAATGAGTTTTAGAGTAACTGCTATACTGCTATACAAAATTATGGATATTCTATGAAAAAGTAAAATAATAAATTAATACTGAGACTAATTCACTGATATTGAGCAAAAACACATGCAAAGGAACGTGGGTTAAATAAATAAATAAATTAAAATAAAGACAACATTTGTTTGTTCCAAAGAAGACGCTATTCCAACTTAAATTATAAGATAGAAATATTGACCGTATTATATAGGAGTTAAGTATTACATTTGTTTGTAATAACAATAATTTCACCCAGTAATATTGATTAGCAAAAACGCTTTCCGCTATTATATTATTCAGCTATTCGCTATAATATTATTACTTGATAAAGCGATTGCTTTTACAAACAAATGTAATTCTTAAATCATATTCAATACGGTCGATATTTCTAGGATATAGTTTCAGTTTGAATAACGTAAAAGTGCGTCATCTTCCCGAATTATTGACCATATTATGTAAGATAAAAGAATTACATTTGTTTGAAATAACAATAATTTTGCCTAGCAACATTGATTAGCAAAAAAGCTATCCGCTATTATATTATTTACGTTAATGGACTAAATGATTGCTTATACGAACAAATTTAGTCTTTATGTCCTATACACTGCATACGACATAAAGAATACATTTGTTTGTATTCCAATAGCATTAGCATTTCTTATACGAACAAATGTAGTCTTTATGTCCTATACTCTGCATACGACATAAGGAATACATTTGTTTGTATTCCAATAGCATTAGCAATAGCAGGTATGATCACGTGATTACAATCGATCATATCGTGGAACGAATATGATTCTTATATAGCAATAATACCCAAGCCTAGTCTTGTTGTCTTGTTATATGATAGACAGTCAAAATGAGAATGAGTGCGTCAAAATATGTATGTAGGAGTGGAGCGAGATGCGGCTGAGACTATTTTCATACGATTCATTCATAAATACGTACATGTGCAAGAGGGATGCGAGATAGCATGTGTTGGCGCCTGTAGTAAAACCGCCCTGACGACAATCATAGATAATAAATACACTATATAGGATAAGTCCCTTAAACCCTTAATAAACTATTTAAAAGTCTGCAGCAGGAGGTTCTTCTCGCATACCCTTGAGGGATAAACGGAGTACAGGCCTCGAGGCGAACCTCTTTGCCCGGACTAGTCCTCGCAGGTTTTGTGGCCTGGGATGTGTTTAAAAGTCTCTAAATTCATCGGATTAGTACCTTTCATGTTCGATAAATGTCGCAACTTAATTTTACTATGTGTTTTAAATAAATACAATAGAATATTATAATAAGACTTATAAAAGTAAATATAATAAAGTAATTTAATAAAGTGTAAATATCACTGATTAGGTATCTATTTTCAGTGGTACGTTAGGTATATATTAAACGTCTATTTGCTGTTTTAGCAGCGTTAGGCAATGCAAATTCTATCCATTTAGTTTTATTTGAGTTCAGTACTATTTTTTTGCCTGAACGAATGAGCTACCTGCGGCAAGTCACTGCTTACTTCGTCAAAATTGTCGTCATTTCTATTTTAAATATCAATGTGCCATCAGCAAGGTGACTAAGGTAAGTCAACCTGCCGTGTGGTATCCGGCTGAGTAGAATAGTCCACCCTCATTTCTTACCGAGGTGACGTAAAAAGAGACTACAGTAAGATGACCCACCGTGTGGTATTCGGTTAAGTAGAATAGACCACCCTCTTTCTTAACGAGGTGTCGTAAAATACGACTAAGGAAAGTTGATGTCAGGGAGGCGGCTGATCGTAAAATACGTAGCCAAATCATGCGACATGTTTATAACATGTTGTGCCGATTACACTCAGAGTGAGATAAGGGTAGGATGATGTGTCATCAGCAAACAGTAATTCATCGCGGATTATAGCAAAATAATTTTATTATTACTTTTGGAACTGGGATTGATCTTTGAGGCATACCCATAACTAAGATACGGAACGATCCGGATGACTCCACTCTCTCCGAATTCGACTGTGATGATAAGATGCCACGAGAAGACGATATACCTATTTGTCATATACTAGCGGCCTGCCCGTGCTTCGCATGGGTATAAAATATAGCCCATGACACTCAGTGAAAAAATTTTATTAAAACCGATCCAGTAGTTTTGATTTATTCATAACTGCCCGTGGCCCGTAAGCGTTAAATTTGAAGAAAAACAATTTACAACATATTCCCCTACTTAGAAGATTTCCTGCTATCTTTGGAATATCTAAATTTATATATACTACATATTTATTTATTTATTATTAGATTTTTCCATATGACTTTTATTTTTACAATTAATTACAGAATGTCTTTATATACACCATTCACAGCTTACTTATTAGTAAACAAACTCTTGAAAGAGCGACATATAGCTGCTAAATTCAAAGTGCTATAGGGCGAAGCGCGGCCCCCTCACGGCATTTTAAATCTTAATTTTAAAAATTGTAATATCTCTGAAAATGTTCACTTTAATTACATGTTGTAAACCTTCATATTGATCTATATTAAATCAACAATTTATTTAAGCTACTTAATTGGATAAGGATTAATGCTGTATTGTATAAAAATTGCTTTGAACATAAGGCATTATTTTTCGTAAAAATTAAATGACAAAAAATGCTATTGTGGGTTATCCATATGAGATAGACATATAGCATCGCGGACTTTTCTGTAGACCTTTTCAAGGTGTACAAATACTTAGTACATCATTTTGATAAATCTCGTAGGGTTTGGCCTGCGTTTGCAATGTTAGCGTAAAAAATGTAATTATTTACGACATCACATTAGAAACCTCAAAAATTACAGTATTTCTCTACTCGGTATTGAATGTTATTATACATATAAACCTTCCTCTCGAATCACTCTATCTATTAAAAAAACCGCATCAAAATCTGTTGTGTAGTTTTAAAGTGACTTTGTTTTATACCATGTAGTGATGGTGGAAAAATAACAATCAATCAAAACTTTGATTGCATAGTCTCTTTTAGATAATAATATATTTTAGCTGATAGCCGACATTTCACCCTTTACAGTGATTAGTTAAGTACGTTTTCAGACCCAGGGAGGATACCAATATATATATTTTTTAAATAAAACCCTTGTGCTTAATTCATATCTACAATTTATCAACGCTTTTGTGGAGTGGGCAGGCCTTTAACCAGCGGTGTGAAAGAAACAGGGCGATAAAAAAATCTGATCAAAAAATTATTTTTAATTATTTAACACGAACTTTCAAATGAATTAATTTATTAAATTTTTATGTAACAAGAAGTGTACTGCACTTGCACCATTTCTTAAACTTATGGCCTATATAAGTTTTGTACCGTTAGTCGATTGCGTTGAAATATATTTTATTCACAAAACTTCATCCGTGACTATGGAGAAACATGCTTCGTGCGATCGGTTGTATTCTAAGTTTTTTACTTTTTGACCTTCATCGGATAGGCAAGATTCTTGAGAAACATGTACTTTAATGGATATTTTC
This sequence comes from Morpho achilles, assembly GCA_947086495.1. Classification (NCBI taxonomy): domain Eukaryota; kingdom Metazoa; phylum Arthropoda; class Insecta; order Lepidoptera; family Nymphalidae; genus Morpho; species Morpho achilles. The sequence continues at coordinate 7,831,542 of CAMTZB010000007.1, read as the reverse complement.
CAACAAAATATAGATCGATAGTGTACAATCTGTTTTAATGTAGAGAATCATATTTTCCTCTATGTTGAGAAGCCAGCGTTTTAGTTAAAAGGAAGTGAAATAAATAAACGAGTCACATATTCAGTTGTTTATTATCTATACTGTACTAAAAATTGATCCGAAGATCACATCACATAGTAATTTTATAAATAATATTACAATGTCATGTACTTTCTGTAATTGCTCATGAATAAAAAAATGTTCACAATATTATCAATAGTTTGTTCACTGGACCGGTTTACCTTTATGTACCTACTACATAATAACATACCATTAGTTAGGTATCAAAGAACTTACAGTGTACTTGATGAGAGATATAATTATAATCAATAATTAATTATTGTGTTGCAGTTCATTTTTTTGTTATTATATTTACAGTTTTACATTTTTTTTTCTTGATTTACAAATAAATTCTTGAATATTTAATTAGGTCTTCATTTTTCCATTTGGATTTATAATAACAGTACTTTATAGTTAAAAATATCACAAAAATGAAATATATTATGTGTAAGACACACGCAACATTAAAAATACAACAAAAAGAAAAATATAAAATCCACTAGAAACCTCGGGCCTGAAGAGTCCCTTCTAAAGAGGAAGGATACTTTCGATGTACAATATTATAACGGCAATTTGATACCATAATTATTATTATCACACTAATTAATTATAAAAGTAATCGCTTGTCTTACAATAAATGCGTCAGATCATAAAATTTTGATTATAAAAATTAAAGGCAACAAATAATCAATGAAACGATAAATTTTAACAAAAATATAAAGACAACTTATGTATTAAGAAGTCATACAGTGCCGTATTGATAAAAGCGAACCGTCCGCGCGGCCGGGCTCGCGCCCGCGCCGCCGGACCACCCAACCGAACTAACGCGACCGCCGACGAGTTTAACTCCACCTTCGCTAGTCATCTTTTATCGATATGGCATTCCCTTACGATATACGACAATAAATATAACGCACTTACACATTAATCACTTCTTTAATTCCGACGCTAGGAATTATTTTATAATATATACCTAAAAATATAATCACGGCACAAGTATCCCTCCGACTAAATTACCGACGTAGTGTCACTTTATCAGGATTTAGAATCAAATATGTATTATGTATCTTAAATAGTTCATTATTAATATATCATTATCAAAATATCCACTAAATGGGAGGAATAAATCAAATTATTAATATTTTATTCTAACATTAATCGCATGACTGATCAACAAAAAGGATATGGACTAGGAATAATATTAGGCATCAGGCTTCCATGCCCCGAGAGGTCGCGCAGCCGCACCGGCCGACGGCCAGCGCGGCTGCGCGCTCCCGCATCTCTCTATCCGCATATCACCTCTACACATACGACGATACATTTGATCAAAATATAATACTGTTAATGTTCAAAAAAATACAGGGCAGCTATACCGGAGCTGGACTTTAGGGGGATCGATCGGACTCGATCGTGGGGTCGCTATTTTGTGCTTCGATAGAATAGACGGGAACGGGAAAACGATCGGGAAAACAATGATATCTAGCAAACTCTATCCGGAATATAAGCCAACGCTCTAACCTAAGCTTTAGGTAATTAGCTTGGAAGTATGCTTCTTCGTGTCAATATTGTCCGTCAACGTCCATCGTTTCAAATGTTAGTCCACTATCACTCTACGAGTGTCGCGATCTATCTAAGGTGAGGGGATGCGGCAGACGTCGGCCGCTGGCGACGTCGCGCCGAAGGAGAGAAGCGGCTACTCTATTGGTGTCTCATCATCGATCCACTTAACCTAATCTAGTGTAAAACTTGTCATCTATAAAAAAAACATAATTTTATAACGTAATAAAAGTAACATAATTCTCACAAAAATGCTCACAGTAGGAGTGGGGTGTCGCAAGTTCGACCAGTGCCTCGGCTTCCACGCGGCCGCACTAGAGTCTAACGAAACCTCGCTTATATACAACAAAGTCGGGCGCGGAGCACCGATCTCTACAGGAACTCATATCGTATCTTAAAAAAATAATATACAATAGTAATAAAACTTTTTAAACCTCACTAACTACTACTCGACGATCTCGGTACGATCTCGACGAATCATTCAAACGGCTCCGGCGTGTCGAAATCTATTTATATCACAATCGCATGACCGTGCCCGAGAATCATATCCCGCTACTTATGTACACACTCTTTCCCGAAGTGCAAGGAGCCGGGGCCGAGAGCGCACGCGCTCCGGCATCGCTGCCTCCGGCGGGAGCGGCAGCGCCGGCCGAACGAACCTGCCTTTCCGAAGGTGTCAGAGGCGCGACTGAGGACGAGGGGCGACGAACGGTGAGTCGGATGGGGAGGGGTGCGGATGGGGGTGTGGTGGAGAGCGGAAGTGAGGGTCGAGGTTATGGGGGGCGCAGCGCGGGCGGCAGCTGCACGGGGATGTGGTAGTAGCGGCAGGCGGCGCGGCGACACGTGCCGGCGGCGGCGTCCCGGCACACCACCACGCGACACCCCACCACCTGCAGCCCGCACCCTGCAACACAGCACCGCGCTCGTCAGCGCACTGCCCGCTCGGAAACGAACGACAAACAAGATGCAATACGACAAGAATGTATGACACTTCGACTACATCGTCTCTACTTAATCAACAATATTCGTTCCTAAGGTGGAGGAGGCAAGAATTTTATATGTTTGTATTATGACATCTGACCTATATAAAAGACTAATAAAGGAAACAATAAAATTAGATGTTCGAAAATATTAAGAACTAACAAAATGATAAAGAAATTTTTTTTCATTGATTTCTATTTTGATATAATTTTGCAGTTAATGGCAACTAATAGCATACAATACTTAAATGTGTTTTCATTGTTTATCAATAAAATACTAGTATTAAGAAAAACTATTTAAATACAACAGTATAACGAGATCTAAAAAACTAAACTCTTCTAATATCAAGTTTTACATTACGGAATAAAAAAATAACTAAAACTTTCACTAGATAAAAAGCTACATATCTAATCTAATTTTTACCTATAAATTCTTTAAATATACTCTATTTACATGTAAAATATATGTGTTCATGCACAAAGTAGGAAATTTCTAGGAATTCGGAATATCTTTCCATGCAGGTACTGATGTAGACTGTGGAATTTAAATTCTATTTTATTAACTTTTCAGTTTAGTTATATTTTATTTCAAATAATAGCTTATATGTTGATAAATTTGGACAAAATATATGTTAATTTTTCGTATCAGAAGAAAGTGAGCCATACCTTCACGAATATGAACGAATCTGCAGGTAGGTCTCGTACATCCTTGTCGATTAAAATCTTGGCACACCGGGAGGGTGTCCAGTAACTGAAATATATAAAAATATTTTATAAGTTTATGTTAGAATAGATGGTTCTGTATAGCTTCAAACAATTTGCTACAATGTACTTAAGAAAGTAGATTCGGTTTTATGATTATGATGACTTTATAGTAAAATTGATATTCTTGCAGAAACTAAAATAAAATACATATATTTTTTTATTTGAAGGTGCCATATCTAGTATGTGGTCAATTTTTTAATTGATTACCAATTTAGGCAAGTCGTCAAAATTGTGTCTGAAGGCTTCATTCAAGATTCTCATTAAATGATTTTAGTCCTCAAAGTTAATCTTCACTTGTAGCATAACTGTTTGAAATACAGAATAGCTAGATCAACTACTTCATAAACAGTCAGAAATTATATTTTCAGATATAAAAAAAATACCAATGCAAATAAATTAACATATTATACGAGTCATTCTTAAAAATGTACAAGTAATAATGTATTATATAGTTCTAGTTATATATCTGACGGCTTATGAAATTTTATTATGTTAATAGTGTTAATTCTAACTCTATATCACTTTATCGCCATTCATACATCTGATACTGAAAAGTATCCTCATCGCACAGCCGTCTGAAAAAAATGCCGAATCAGTTTTTGTAATATCAAAGAGCAAATGTAGAGTCAGTATGTACCTATTCATATGGGTATACGTCACATTGCTGCTTACAAATGCGTGTGTAGTTTCTCAAACGCTACGGAATCGGGAAGAATCAGAAATAACAAAAACAAGACACACGGAAGGCGAAATCGCTCGAAATCAAATCTTGTTGCTGCTTCAATATTACAATAACTTTACAAGATTTGTTGCACAATATGATTGTACCTTCCAAGCATTCTTTAATCGAGGGGCGCGCTGACAGTGTGTCACTTTCATATTGTAGTATACGCAAATACAAAATAACTGTACACAGAACAAAGGATCGGAGCCGGGATGGAGTCGGTTAATGTCGCGGACAGTGCGCGACCGCCAGAGTGGTGTTAAAGTACGCTGCGCTATGCACATAGTAGGTATGAATATATAATATCTAAATGGCATGCAGAACGCTTGAAATATAATCATTATTGCGCAGCCAATCTTATTTAAGCGTGACTATATTTTACAAAAAAGCTAAAGCATGATGCTAGACAACTCGTACCAGGGCGGGGGCGTTCTATAGGTATTTTAGCGTCCAATGTGTACCCATAAAAACCAACGGTCGCTATAAAAAGCTTAAATAGGCTGTGTGGGATTTGCGAAATGTGTCAGCGTCGGCCGTGGTGAGTCCTTCGCGAGCTCTGGTCGGTGGAGGGTCGGTCATGCTATCGGTAACGGTAGGTAGGCATGGTTATATGTAAAAAGAAAAATTAAATTTATACCTTTAGCTTACATGACAGTTCTGGACGTGACATGTTAGTGGTAGTACAAACTGCAACATAATGACCATTAGAGTGCGGTTACTGTACGACAAACAAAAGAAAACCAAGTATATTAATTACGTCTACGGTGAGTACTTCAAGTAAGGCATCAGAGAGGCTTCAACGAGTCTTAAGCGAGGAACTGAAGCCGCGACGGCGAAGCACTTTTAAGCATTGTACGAGAAAACTCAAGGCATTCGATAGGCTAACGCTCAAACAAAATTGTGACTGTGTCCGTGGACATCAGACTGGTGTCCACTGTAACTAATGAAATATCGCCTTCACATTGAATTTTCTCGTTTCACCGCCGTCAGCACAACTGCCAACCACGCACAACATTATATTTAATTTAAAAGCAATTTTAGCTTAAAATTAGTGAAAAATTAAGACCCCCATTTGCGGTTGATAGTTGATACTGCTGGAGATGAATTTCTGCCAAGGAATTTATTACTACAATATAAAATATATCTTATGTCTTTTTACTAAAAATTATTAATTTGCAGTCAGGTGCAATATAATAAATTCATTGGCAAATAGTATCAGCGGCTTCGTTATTTTTTAATAATAAAATTTAACCTTTACTGAAATTACCGAAAACTTGATTTTCCGTTCGTTAAATTAAAATAGGAAGGAATCTGTAGACGTCGCTTGTGCTGTTGTTAATTTCCACAAATATATTCTCTTAGCATGCGACGGTCAAGCGGTGTTTCAGTATAGGCAACAAACAGGAAATCACTTATATAAAGGATATTAAAGTAAGCTGATTATATCTTACCAGGTGTAAGCAAGGCAATACTGTAGAGTGACTTCTTCCACATTTGAAAGCGAGTATGTTTCACTATACAAAACTAAAAATCATCAACAAGTAAGTTGTAGCATCAACTGTTGATTACAATATAGTATAGTCGTTACGATTACAGCACAATGACTAAATGATTGATGGGGTGACGACATTGATACATAATATGATTTGCGAGATCAAGCAATGCCATCAATTTTGTATACCGAAAACTATTGCCACAGAGTGTCCAGATAGTCTGCGTCAACGTATCACAAAAACCACGCGACAGTTATAATTAAGGCAGATTCTCCAAGAACAAACACGTCCCGACCGGCTTTAAGCGTTAAATAAATATTGAGAGGCTCGTGGCTTCCGTTTGTGACGTATCAAACTGACTTAAGCACCGTACCATTACCTGTTATAAAAGCCCAAGTGGGAGTGGCACAGTAGCAGCTTGCTGTTTTATAAGCACTTAACTACCGAATGTCACCTAAAGCGTAACTAATCTTTATTACTACTGAAGCGCACTCATTAAGCAAGCTTAAAGAATTATGTTGAATGGAAGATTGATTACGCAGAACTAGATCGATTAGTTTAATCCGATGTTTATCATTATGTTAATTTTTATTTATGTTTCTGTGAATAGGGTGCTTGACTGTATGTCTAGAAACAATTTAATTTACTCTCTTCCTTATTCAGCAGAGACATTAAATTTTGAAATATAATGTCTTCGTTAAGGCTTTTTGACTAATTCTTGAGTTTTTTAATTAAATCCTAGACCAAAAAAGACAGATAGTAAAATACAATATTTTTTGTTTCGAAGGTTAACCAGAGAAGCGTTTCTATAGAAAGTTACATTCAAATTCAACATGATAATAATTTTTGAACTAGATTCTATCGTTTTTATTGAAATCCAAAGAACTCTTTGTTAAAATTGAATTTTATCGGTATAAAACATTGTTACTACCCTTTTTGTTTACAAGAAAACCTAATTATTTGAGAACGGTTAGAATCTGGGGTATTTAAGCCTTACTAAAATTAAAGATGTTTCTGAAACTGTAATATTCTTTTAATGGTATACAAATATGTAAATAGGGTAAGCTAACCTATTCTTGACACCTATCCAATTAATTGACACCCTAGCAATTTTCTTCCAAAAATAAGAAAATAACAACACTAAATAGTTCCATTTGTACCAATTTTATTAGATAATATCATAATTTCTTAGTTTGGCATCATCAAGTTGCAATGAAAATAATATGGCGATTAAACAGCTGAATGACAAACTGCACATAATTAATTAAGTAATAATTTATCGTTTTCTTAAAAATTTAATTGTTTTAGGTATGTAATAGTTTCTTTTAATACATAAAAACATAAATAAGGTATCCCATCTGCGTGCATTACTTAGTTTTCATCAGTATTTTTGAATACTGATAAAAACTGAAGGGTGTCAATAAATTGGAATATGAAGTGTCGATAATAACGAATTCTGTGTCAATATTTGTGTAAACCATTGCAATTCGATAAATATCATAATTTCAATAACAAATAATATCCTAGTTAGAATTTGATCTTACCGGCAACATCTTAAAATAGTTGTCTATATTTACCAAAATTTATCGTTATTTGGAAACACTGTGGAACGCTTATATTTATTTCTTTTTTTACGCTCGTTCTAAAAGTGTCAATAATTGGGCACTTTACCCTACATAAGGTAAAAGAATGAAAATTCTATTATTTGCGTTTTAGGTGAAGTTTTCTTTTTGCACCATAACATTATTTTCTTATCTAGTTTAAAATAAAGGTTTCGTTTTAAATTCGTTGTAAATACTCTATAATTTGTTTTTGAGTGTCTTCAGTAGATTTATCGTTTTGACTTATTCTTCCTTTATGATTAAGGTTTCATCAGATTAATGCAAATTCTAAATAGTTGGGAAAATTACTTAAGCAAATAAATTACTGGGCAATTCGATATTAATAAATAAAATATGAACTAAATCAAACACCCTATTGCTATTGCATGAAACATATTAAGAGTGTGAGCAAGGAAACGATTTCATGGAAAGAATATGCGATATGCGAGTCTGGTTAGAAAGTACGAATTCGAGCCTGTATTCAAAGTAGATGTAGTGCCTGGGAGAGAGAAATCCGAGAGTACTCGTGAACTTAAACCGGGAATAGTTTAAGCGTTTATAAGCGACATTCTTACAAAACGTTGCGGAAGTGGAGGTGGCATTGTGGTCGCGTGACGTTAGGATAGGAGCGTGAGCGTGAGCGTGGGCGTGGGCGTGGGCGTGGAGCGTGAGCGGCGTGAGTGGGCTCGGGCGGGGCGTGCGGCACGCGGCACTCGTTACCTGTCCGCGCTCGTCGGTGTACTCCACATAGGGAGCGTTGGGTGGCGCACAGCCTGGCCGTCCCGAAACAAAAAGCGACAAAAGATTGTAATGCGGTCGACAGCCGAAGCGGTCATTTGGAAGGCATGTAACAGAAAGCGTTAAAAATAAATAGAAAGAAGTGCGACTCAAACAAAATGCGAGAACGACGCTCGTCGACTCCGCACTAACGATGACACGCCGGCACACTTAGCACAAACGAGGAGCACTAGAATAATGAGTAAAGTACCTGATGAGCCAAACGTATATAGGGGTGGTGGGTTCTATCCATGCGAAAATTAGAAGGCGGCTGTGTTAGGTGCGGGCTGCCGCCGAGCCGGGACCGCGAGGTACTGTCGACACAATGGCCAAAGCGCACCCGTGCGGAGGTCCTTCGGGAATAAGCGTGTACGTAGCGGGAAACTGGGCGACGGACCGAGCGCTCACCTCAGTGCGGCGATGCGATACACGACGGTCGACAAGAGGTAATAAAAAAAACGTACAGTCATGCATTGAAGCGTTATTATTACCGGGATCGTAGTACGAGAAATATACACGCATAAGATAAAACGGTAAGTGAGTAGATACATAATAGAATAGATATATAGCGTAAAACTACCTAGACTTCCACGAGACGGAGACCGCTCGCTTCGTCCTTACAATAATACAATACAAATGTGACAACACGCCTAGCGCTAACGCCCCGACAGGCCGGGGCCACACTCCATCGCACACGTACGAGTCTCTACGCGGAGACCCCGCGCCCCGCGCCCCTCCGGCCGCGGCCCGCCCGCGCGCCCCCTTATGTCGTCTTCATCTTTTTGTAAGGATTGACCGCCGCAGCCGCCGCCGCCGCCGCTGCGGCTGCCGCGGGCGGCGTGGGCGGCGGCATCGCGTACATGTATGGCTGTTGGTAGAAGGCAGGCATGTGCATGGGCGGCGCGGGCCAGCCTGGGCGCATCATGAGCGGCGCGCGCATCAAACCCGGCATGGCAGCGCGCGCCTTGTACGCCTGCTGCGTGTAGGCGGCGGCCGCATGCGCCATGGCGGAATGTTGCGCGGCGAGCGCGAGTGCGGCAGCGTAACTCTTCTGCGCGACTTCTTTGGCCATGGCGGCCGGGTCGGTCGCGACGACGTCGGCGCCGGGCGCGGGTGGCGATGTCGGCTGCGGAGGCGCGGGCGGCAGCGCGGGCTGCGGGGGCGGCGCGGGCGCGGGCTGGGGCGCACCCGTAGCGCCCGACACTGCCGTCGCCGCGGCCGGCGGGGCGGACGAGGCGGGCGCGGGGTACTCACATGACACGGGCACGAACGGCTGCTGGAGCTGCATCAGTTGTTGATACGTGGTAGCCGGCTGGTACACCGGCATTCCGGCTTTATCTGCAGCGGGTCGTTTGTACGGCACCACCCCGGGAAACGCCTGAAAGGGAAACGATGAGGATGAGTACGGATGACTGATGAGCTACCGGGGGCTCGTACCGCATCAGCTTCGATACTTACGAAATTATCGTAATAGAAGGATCCGACGCTTTTCATGTCCATCTGAAAAGAGAAACAGACGGTTGAGCGGGGTTCTTCGGGTCGAGGGCGGAGGGTCGGGCGGTGGGGCGCGCGCGGCGGGGGCGGCCGGGCGTGCCGCGCCGCCGGAGGGGCCGCGGGAACGTGCGGGCGGGAGCGGGCGGGAAGGGAGAAGCGTGCAAAGCTGGCGCCGTACCGGTGGCGACTCGATGTCGACGGGCGCCGGACGTTTCTTGCCCGGCTCCGAAGTCGCACTCGCTGCCGGCTGCTGCGCTGCGGCTGCCGTCTACGTGAAGCGAAGCGTCGCAGGACGGGACAGAAACAATAACGATGTAATAGATGCACAGAATACACCTAAAGCTCGGCATAAGGTGATATTATGCGATAGATAAAAAATTAAAAGTGAAGCGTGAGTGCGACGGAAGCGTGACGCGGATCGACCGCGGCGAACTGAACAGAACAAGCTCTGCGAACACAAGCGGCGTCGCGCGAGCAGACAAGCGGAAGAGAAGCGAGCGGTCGCGAGCGAGGCGAGAGCGTGCAGCCTGGTGGCGTACCGCGCCGCGCGTCTGCGCCTTAAGGTGCGCCTGCAGGTGCAGGGGAGGGTGGAAATAGCGGCAGGGGTCGCGGACGCAGCGGCCCTTGACGGCGTCCATGCACACCGTGACACAGCCGTCGTCGTGCGCGACCACCGGCGGCGGCGGGTGCGCGAAGCGACACTCGGACTCGGCACGCTTGCACGCGCCGCGCTGGAACTCCCGGCACACCTGCACCACCAGAACCAGCCATGTCGCCGCTCGCGCCCTGGCGCCCTAAGCCTACGTCCCTGCCCTACGCACGCACACTACGTCGCGGGTGCTCGCGTTTGATTTTTTTTATTTTCACAATTAAAAAACCGTATCGCAACTTCCAAAATAATAGAAAAGAATGTCGAAAATGAAAAGAGCTACAAGAGGTTTTTATTACTTCGTATAAATACCATTCAGAGTCAACTTCACTCGACGCCGCTTCTTTTTATAGTATGTATTTTTTTTTTTATAGATTAAAACTATTAACGCATCCGTCGCATCGTATATAGTTTCATATATCCGAATAACTATGTTTTATAGTATCTCGTACTGCAATTTTATTTTCAAAATAAACAATACCCTAATATGAACTGCTACATTGTAGGCACAAATCGACCGGGATGGATTTTCGTTTGGCAAGGACGCGACAGCGTTTAGTTAGGGGTTGACGGTTACTATAGGAGCATTAGGTGTTCGTGTATTACATATAGTAGGGCAAGCATGTTACAGTTGCCGACATTGCGCCAACAGTGTAGGCCCTTCACCAGGAGACAGTAAAGCGAGTGAGGCTCGCGAAGCGCACGCGAAGTGAGCCGGCGCGCCACAAACACGAAGGAAGGTTTAGGCTGCGTCGCCTTAACTTTATGCAGGAGACCGACAATATGTTGAATTTCAGTTTGTTTTTTCTCTCTTTTTAAATATATAATATAACATTTACCTCGACGAATATGTCGGTCTCCTAAAGATGTGGCAACATCATAAAGCGCTACTCGGGTTGGGGCATAATGAGAGTGGACTAAATGGAAACGTGATGTTCCTACCTCGAGACGGTCGGTGCGCGGCAGTTTCTGCTGCAGCACCGGCTGCTGCATTACACCCAGTGGCGAAGCAGCAGCAGCTGCCGGGTCGTGGCCCAGCACCGCCGGCATCAATTGTGGCGCGTAGTACTGGGCATAGGTCGAGCCCACCCCAGGCACGCCCGATAGGTACGGTGATGTTGCCTGGCACACAAAACGGTACACACATCACATTATGTAGTGTCGCTATATAAAAACCTTTAGATGGTTATATTGTTAGTTTGTCATTTATCCCAGCATACAAAAACTAGTTATTCCAAAAAGCTCTAATATATTGATGCAAGCGTAAATAACAAAGGAGCTCATCAAATAATGTTTACGTTCTAGTATTAGTTATACGTATAGATAACATTAGCCAATTTAAGCTGGTACATGCATTATTAGAAATATATAAAAAAAAAAGAATTTAAAGTAAGCATACTGTTCGTCCAAGTAAGCTACCTCCAGTGGCCTATGGATGGCAAACGGGTAGGATTGTGCAGGATAAAATATTGCACTTAAACGTACATTCAAATTTATAAGTGGGAAATAGTGCAGGAAATTGTATTTTTTCTGACAAGGATGTAAGAGGGTTGGTTGCAAGGGTTGCCAAAGGGGTGCCGGGTGCGAGGGGCTGGCGGTGGCTTGGAGTCGGCGGCCGTTACCTGCGGAGCGAGCAAGGCGAGACTGATCGGATCCAGCGCAGCGAGGTGGCCGGCAGCCGCTCCTGCTCCGCTCACGCCGCCCACCTCAACACAAAACCACACAAAAACGCTACTCATCGTGCGAGAGACAGCCCGCGCCCACGGCCGCTGCCCCCCCGATGTCGCTCCGCGCACTATTTTATCACTCATCTACTCAAAGCGCAGCCGTTGCATGTGTAATGATTTAAAGCTCCTGTAGGAGAATACGAAGGCGGCAGTGCGAGGAGAGACCCCGAGGAGATAGGGCCCGTAACATTAGCAATAGTGTGAATAGTGAGGGAATAACTTATTTCAGTGATTTATTTGCATTACCGTTTTTACCCGTTTCATACAAATGTGAGTAATCGGAGAATAGACATGCCACTTAAAGAACGAATAAAATTATACAATACAACATGCCAAGCGATGGGGAGCGATCGGCTTTCGGCTGAGATATTTTTAAGTTGTACCTCTCAAAATAATTCCACTAACAACATTTTAAATGAATAATATAATTTTGTAATAAATTGTGTTTTGTCCACAAGTTATACTTATCGAGAACTAATTGGCTACAAATCTTAAAATTTATAGCACTCTGACATAAATTGCAGAGTTTTCAAGAAAATACAGTACTACCAAGTATATAACGATGTAAATGTAAATGTCTAAATACAGCTTAAGAAACTGAATCAAAAAGTATTGTATGCCATTAAACTAACTAAGATATATTTAGGTTAATTTATTCGTATTTGCAAGGCACAACTTAATTGCAATGCTGTGGAGTACTCTCTACGTGTACTTATTTCAATTAATATATTTTAGTTTTATTTGATTATAAAGTACATAGCAAATTACACCGAAAGCAGCGTGGTGCTTGCACGGGGTGCCTAACTACTCTTGAAGGCCGATCGCTCGAAGCATTAATGCACTGTTAGCAGGGAGTAAAGGAACTAATCTTACCACGGTTGGTACTTGGCCAGGAAGCACCTGGCCAGGCGTGAGGCCCATCTGCTGCATTAAGGCGTTCTTTAGTGCTAGGTGATTCCGGCCGTTTATGAGCAGCTGGTCTTTCAGATGCTGCGGCGGGTGGAAGTACTTGCAAGGTGGCTTCTCACGATTACACCGACCCTGGAAGTTATTAAAACAAAATATTATACTTCAGTAAAATTAATCAATACATATTATAAAACAAAATTCCTTGACGCGTTTGTTGTCTGTTGTAAAACTACTGGACGGATTTTCATGCGATTATCAAATAGATGGGATAGACAGAGTGCTTCACGAGAAAGCTTTTGGTTTATCTATATGTAATGGTTTGGTAAAATTAGTTAACATATGACGATAATTAATGAAAATACACATCGAAATAAGTGAATCCACCTTGGAAGTTCGAAAACGCTGCTAAATCAGTTGAGATAAATCAGAGAGTCGATTGTATAATAATAATAAACATATGGTACAATTACAACATAAATTGTTTCTTTTTTTTTAGGAAATGTTGGCCCAGGGCGGGAATCAAGCCCGCGATCCGTCTAGTTGAAGGCAGGGTCACTGCCACCTGCGCCAACGGACTAGCAGATATCCTTATTCATTTTTTTAAAACTTTTTATCTTCAGTTAGTCGGGTTATATGTGATAATTCATTTTTTGACCCTGTATTCAGTATTGTAATCTTATCTCTCGCTTGCTACAATATTACATACTGATTTATTTTACTGGGTTATGCAATTTTTAAAGTACATTTTAAGTTGGGGTTTGTACATTGCATTGTATATGCTAATGCCTGCAGTGTGCATTAATAGGTCACTGTCTATTAAAACAGATTTTTTTTTTATAAATGAATAACATGCTATATTCAGCATATTTTTAATTTATATTAAAGGTATAATAGGTGTTATCTACGAATAAGGCCAGATGAATGCGTTTTATTGCACTTATGGAACGTCACTTCATCATCCTCCTGCCCTTATCCCACTCTAAGTGGGGTCGGCACATGTTACAAACATGTTGTCACATGATTTGGCTACGTATTTTACGACCGGCCGCCTGCCTGACGTCAACTTATCTTAGTCGTATTTTACAACACCTATGTAAGAAAGAGGGTTCATTTTAACTCACCCGGATACCACACGGGGGGTCAACTTAGCTTAGTCGCCTCTTACGACACATCGGTAAAAAATGAGGGTGGTCTATTCTACTCAGCCGGATACCCTACGGCGGGTCGACTTACCTTATTCGCTTTTTACGACACCTCCGTAAGAAATGAGGGTGGTACAATTCTATTCATACCACACGGCGTTTATGGAACGTCACTCGTGCTGAATTAACAACGAAGGTGTCAGCTACGATACTTAGGGGATATAGGTAATATTTTTTAATATTCTATAATACGAAATATATTAATAATATACAAATCCTCTCTAATTAACACAAACAATTCAACAAACCAAGGATATTCTAAATTTTCTGTTATCAAACTTCAGCGATGCGTGCAACAACTAGTTGGGAGCACTCGGCTGCATTTAGATTAACTTGTTACTGGCAGGCATAATGTTAGTTGGACGGTCCTCTTGCAGTTAAGCTCGGGATAAAGTTATTATTTCCTGTTACGCGCGCCATACTTAACCGAGTTTCGATTCCTAGCAAACCGTTTGTGAAACTTGAATGGTTGATCACGTTTCTATCTAACTATGGTAACTCTGTTTAGTTTATCAAACTAGCATCTATTGGGGAGACATATTTGACAATTAGTTTATTCGTGATAGGCCAAAGTCACTAGTTACATACTCCAATATCTCTCATTTTAATGTGAGTCTTATTTATTCAATGACATGACAAGTATCGGTGAATAATCTTATTTTAAATGACACGTAATATATTATAAAAAGTAGGTTAATTAGATATTTAATAAATGGCCTATATTAATTATCTTTTATTATCATTTTTAGCATTTTCAATCAACAGAAAATATCGTTACTGTAAGAGTCACTGTTATATTTTCCTCGTTATATTTTCCTGGTTTGTGTAGAAAGTCATAAGCATTTAGATTAAGTTTTACTATAGTCCTGTTACAATTGGTGAAGCTATAATATGAAACAAGATAATTATTGTTATGATTTACGATAACAACTCAGAAAAGACCTCTTTGTTTGTTGTTGTAAATCAGGTACCCTATCTATTATATTCTTTGAAAAGAATATAAAATAAGTGACATTGTTTTTTTTTCGACATGATTTTTAGTCTGTAATTCTTCATGTAAGATATTAATTTAATCAATAATACGATAAATAAGGCATTACAAAGGATAAGTAAGGACTAAAGATTAGATAATTAAAATAATTTAAGACTAGAACAATTTAATAAATATCATAATAATAGTAAACATATTCTCTTCTGAAATCACGCCGTGTGGTATCCGGCTGAATAGAATAGTACCACCCTCATTTCTTACCGAGGTGTCGTAAAAGGCGACTAAGGTAAGTCGACCCACCGTGTGGTATCCGGTTGAGTAAAATAGACCACCCTCTCTCTTACCGAAGAGTCGTAAAATACGACTAAGGTAAGTTGACGTCAGACAGGCGGCCGGTCGTAAAATACGTAGCCAAATTATATGAGAAATTGTTTGTAACATGTTGTGCAGACCCCACTTAAAATGGGATAAGGGCAGGAGGATGATGCTTTTCTTCTGAAATCAAACTTTGAAATTTTTTATAGTGTAGCCCAAGTATTATATGACATTTTCTGTTAAATCAAGTCAGATAATTATGTAAATAATAACATTAGATATAAATTTACAAGTATTCAACATTGCAAGTATTGCAATTGCATTGCATTGCAGAACAATTCAGCAACATACAGTTAAAAAAAAATCGTAGGCCGGATATAAAAGTACCAAATAATATGGAACTTATATTAGGTGCGGTCTAAGGGTTACCTAATCGAGCAAAAGCCGTCCAAAACTAATAAGATATTTGTGATATTTAAGAAGAAAACGAAAATGCTTTCCTTATTGTATTCCCAACGACATCGCGTTGTTTCGCCTTCTTGGAATCGTCTAAGTATTAAGTAATAAATTTTTTACTATTTTTGTTATCAAATGATGGGCATTTAATAATACATACAAAATTATTATTCGAATTTCTTTATCAGTGTTAAGGGCGTCGGTGACTGCAGTCTTTACAAGAGGTGTAATACTCGGATGATTTAAGACATGAGTCTCTATATATATAACTCAATAAATAAGCTTTGCGATTTTGTCGTGGAGTCTATCTCCTAACGATGCTCGATTACTAGGCGAAATAATTGTTGAGATTGTGGTGGTGAATGTGTGCACTGCTTGTGTATTGTTATGTTATCGGTGTCGGTAGTGCATGAATTTTTACAAATTCTGCATGTATCAGGTATGAGAACGAATAGTACACTATACATTTAGCATTACATATTTTTTCCTTTATTGCGAAATAATATTCTCATTAGTTTTGTAAATAAATAAGGTTACAAGCGTTGCCCTGAATCCATAACATTTTTTTCATAAGTATAACCCGTCACTAGTTGGTTCGTTGAGTAATCATTTTCTGTGGCTCGCACACATAAAATATACCGCTGCGGTGTGTTAAAATGACATCATTGAAAAATGAACGGAGGCGTTTTTGTCTCGTGGAACCGAGTAAAGCGGCTGAGTGCTCTTTAAAGCTGTAACGCGTATAACGAACGGCCCTCGAGTTCAGTGTAGTGCAATGCAGTCGCTGCAGTCAGCCGGTCGGCACGCGCCGGCACCTTCGTTACTGAGGTGCCGAGTGCCGACTCCTTCGCGCTGCACGACGGTATGTAGCCAAGTACAACCGGTATGCTCAGTTTTGGTGACATTAAACGAAATATGTAAGAATAACTGCAACTGTTTCTGCCACTTTAAACTTAAACACTTTCAGTCATTAAGGAATGTATAATGTATTTGTTCAAAATCTCGGAAAGCAAATCTACGCGCTCTAATCGTAACCAAGTCTCTAAATAGAAAGCACGATCCATTTTTACTTAAGGTGAAATTTTAACATAATCCCTTATTCCACTCTAAGTGGGATCAACGCAACATGTTATAAATATGTTGTCACATGATTTGGCTACGTATTTTACCACCGGCCGCCTGCCTGACGTCAACTTACCTTAGTCGTATGTTACGACACCTCGGTAAGAAATGAGGGTGATCTATTCTACTCAGCCGGATACCAAACGGCATAAAGGTGAAATTTTTGTTGAAAAAAAAAAAACTTATTTAACACTCCGTGTATAGTCCTATCGTGATAGGAGCTATTTCTTTATACGCTAAAAATAATTATATTTCCTTAGATTAGTATTGTGTTATCTCCTAAGAATAGACCAAAATGGTTTAAGGGCTCTAAATCCTTGCATAAAGTACCATATACTTCTGATTTATTTCTAGTGTATGTGCATGATAAAAAAGAATCACACTCAATTTTTATATTCATCTGCTACGAAGACCAAAATATGTTTTTTTCACGAGAAAACGTAAAATTGAGCAAATTAAAATTAAGAAAAACAACAGGAGGTGCTAGTTGTGGATAAAATTAAATATTTAGGGATTTGGTTAGACAAATCACTTAGATGGGCTGTACATATAAATGAAATAGTTAAGAAATCTAGTAGACATCTAAATATTATCAAAATTCTAACTGGTTCAAGTTGGGGCGTTCATCCTAATCATTTACGCAAAGTATACATTTCGATTATTCGTAGTAAGTTTGATTTTGGGTGTTTTTTATATGCTAATGCTGCTAAGACGCACCTTTTGAAATTGGATAGACTTCAATATCAGGCTCTAAGAGTCATTGGTGGATTTATTCGTAGCACCGCGACACATGTTATGGAAAGTGAATTATGTATACCACCTTTGTCTCTAAGACGTAATTATTTAGCGTATAAATTTTGTTTAAAGGCACAATCTTGGAACAATAATATAACAATCAACGGCATAGACGGGATTAGCAATGTAATTCAAAGCTTATTTTGGGCTAACAAAACGAAACCACTACTTTCTGTTACTTTTAATGAAACTAAAAAAGAAATAGTCCATTCCTCGCATTTGTTAGATATGTTTAGTTTAGATACTTGGATCAGTAATATTAATTGTACAGACAACATTAGCACTGATTTAAATTGCATAAATAGATCTAAGAAACTTTATGAGAACAATAATCTTAAAATTGATGTAACTTTGGAAATCGAAATGAAGTATGGTGATTTTTACAAGCTTTATACTGATGGGTCCAAATGTAGGAATGTGGTTGGTGCCGCCTTCTATGATCCAGTTCTCAAGCACCATAAGACATTTAAAATTAATAATAATTATTTAACAATTTTAACAGCTGAATTAATAGGGATATTTTCTGCCTTGCAATATGTGGAAGAGATTGAAGCTAAAAGAGTCGTTATTCTAACAGATAGTAAAAGTGCTCTACAACATATCCTTAAATGTGCAGTTGGTAATCAGAGAATATCAATTGCGTTTTCTATTCTTAAAATAATGCAGCTATATAGGGACAACGGATTAGTGGTTAAAATGCAATGGATCCCATCCCATATCGGTTTGATTGGTAATGAGGAAGTAGACAAGTTTGCAAAAATGGCTTGCACTGATGGAATTACATTAAATGTTAAACCACATTATAGTGAATTGTTACCAAAATTCAAAATTATTTGTTATGATATTTGGAAGGAGTTTTTCGATAAGAGATCGTTGGATAAAGGAATATTTATTTTATTTATTTATTTTATTTTTAGGGGAAACAAACAATTGTGAAAATACTTAAATATCTTACTTATGTTTTAAACAGAAATCAACTAAGTTTCCACTGATACAAATGATATGGTATAGAACTTTTCAAACTGAACCTCCTCATATACCTTGGTTTACTAATGCAGCGTTAAACAGAAATATTTTAGTTATAGCATTTAGAATTAGATCTGGTCATATGCCATTAGGGAGTTTTAAATATCTGATGAAAAAAACTGATTCGCCGAATTGTGAGTCTTGTGGTGTTACAGAAGATATTCATCACTTACTTTTGGCATGTGACAAAAATCGAATTTTGAGAGAATCACTAATTTGTAGTTTAAATTTAAATGTAATGAATGTCGGTTATTTTAATTCAATTTTAGCTTCTCCTTTGTGTAATTCGGCCATTAAAGTATATGAGTTTATTAGTGCTTCTCTCAAAAAAGAAGTATAATAATTAGTTATTTTATTACATGTATTATAATATAAAATTTTTAGTTAAATGTAATTAGGTTACGATGGGGCTGACATGTATCTGCAGATACTAAAGTCCCTAAAAAATAAAGATTAAAAAAAAAAAATTATATTAAGAATGACGGTAAGTAAATAAAGTTACACAATCTTTACAATTTCCTCAAAAAATTTAATAATGTATGATTTTAATTTACAAAAGACAAAGGAAGAATGTAAGTAGACAAACTGATTTTATAGTGAACTGTAATGACATTTGTACTAACTATTTCATATTTCCATTAACTCATTTACATGCGAATGTACGTGAATCAAATAGATTCAACAATTATACAGCATTGTATAGTAGATAGTTACGTATCTGAAGCGCGTGGTAATTGATTGATCGTACGGTAATTGACGGATAGAGGCACGCCGTCCCAAGAATGAGTAGACGTACGCGCAACTGTCTACTCCTGCTTATTTCCTATTGGCCGGACCGACACGCGCCGCTGCTATTCGAGACACGGAGAAACAATGAGCTTATGATCTGATGAATGACACGCTGGCGGTTAGATTCGAAGCCCTCTTTGACCGGACCAATGCGGGTGCCAAAAATGTTCATGATGTCGCACAGGGACGGGAATAGAAGTGACCGATGAGACGTGCCAACTCGTACCTGTGTACATAGGTGTATCTGTCTGTGTGCGTTAATGGCGCGCGCCCACGTGTGCAGTCTGCATCAAAATTTCCGTTAGATGGGTCTGTTTATTACCTGTGTCATGAATTAACAGCAGACATTTATAATGAACCATTATTATACAAGGAAAAATTATAATTGCAAATATTATTATGATTATTAAAATTATTTTGCTCTAAACCTTTTGTTAAGTTAATCTATGTAATGCTTAGTAAGCGAAACCGTTCTCCTACCTTATACATGCAGAATTAGTTACCGCACGTATCACTATGCATTATGCGATAAAATCGCAAAGCTTTGATATTTTGTCGTGGAGCCTTTAGGAGACAGGCATCGTCAGGAGACGATGCTTTGGTTACGGAGCAAAACAATCGTTGAGATTCTCGTAGTGAATGTGTGTAGTGTTTGTGTAGTGTGCTGTTGGTGTTGGCGACTTGTGATACGTGCGGTAACTAATCTTGCATGTATAAGGTAGGAAAACGGTTTCGCTTATCATGTATAAGCACGGCTTCGCTTCCTATACTTAGCGTTACCTACGATTTTCTTAACAAATGCGGATTATAGCCAAATAATTCTAGCATAACATGAATTGAATTCCGCAAAGTAATGCCTAATTGTACAAAGTTAATAACAAAATTAAAGTACTTCTGATACAAAAGCAGAAATTATTATTTCCCTCATAGGTGAAAGGTGAAATGTAATTTGCCAAATTTTATGGCTGAAAGAAAATTAGGTAAGCATAGTCAATTGTTAAAGTAAGTAGGATTTGAATTTAAAATGATTTATTAAGGCGCAGGGGAGTGGCTAATGAGCCATCATGGAAGAGGGGCTCGTGTTTATACCGTGCGTTTGCGATACTTTTTATTTTTAACACTGGGCGGCGCCAAGTGACACTATTTACCAGCGAGTAGTTATTGGGGATACAACACACGTTACTTCATTAATATCCTTTTGTTTTATTTTTAATAGAGTTTTTTTACAGTTTTGATTTATTCATTCATTACCTATATATTTACTATATTGCATACTACATTATACATATATTTCATTATTTTTTTTATTTTACTGAGGCTGTGTTTGTTGTTATGCCGTCTGCGTGTCCAGTACTCGGCGGCCACTGAAAATCAGGTTTGTGGCTTTGCTCCAATTATAGCTAAGTGGTCATCCTTTTTGGTGTCACACCACTGTACAAATCTTCACATACACATATACTAAATTAACTAGGTAAGGTTAATTGTTAGATTTAAGATTTTTTGTTTAGTGGTCTTTACTTTTTTGTTATTTGTATTTGTATTGTTGTGTGAGAACAAATAAAGTTTTTTCTATTCTATTTTCAATTTTTACACTCTTATCCAGTTACAGAACAATTTCTATTACTCTTAATAAACCAAACCAAGTTATCCAATTAGTTAGATCATCCTCCTGACCTTATCCAACTCTTAAGTGGGGTCGGCACATGTTATAAACACGTTGTCACATAATTTGGCTACGTATTTTATGACCGGCCGCTTGCTTGACGTCAACTTATCTTAGTCGTATTTAACGGCACCTCGGTAAGAAAGAGGTGGTCTATTCTACTCAGCTGGATACCAAACGGTGGGTCTACTTACCATAGTCGCCTTTTACGACACCTCGGTAAGACATGAGGATGCTCTATTCTACTCAGCCGGATACCACACGGTGGGTCGACTTACCTTAGTCGCCTTTTACGATAGCTCGGTAAGAAATGAGGGTGGTCTATTCTACTCAGCCGGATACCACACGGCGGGTCGACTTAACTTGGTCGCCTTTTACGACACATCGGTAAGAAGGGTGGTGTGTTCTACTCAGCCAGATACCAAGCGGCATCAAGTTATCCAATTACATATTTCAAAAAATATTTGCGAACTGCAAAACTAGGAAGGAGAAAACGCCACTTCTTTTAGAAATCTTAAAATCAAGAATTATTCACACTGCTGAAGTTACAAACAAGTTTGCATCGCGGTGCCGTAGCTTAACGTTAAAATATGCATTCGTGCGCGGAGTTATCTTGGCCACTTTTGCAGTTGCCGCCGGCGGGCGGTCAGCCGTTGTTTATCCCGGCTTTAATATTAGTTGGCCACTTTTAAAAGCAAACGTCACGATATGCGATATACTTGAAAAATTGCCCCATAACGGGAACTTTCTCTCAGCTATATCTTAATATTTACGAGCAATAAAAAATACTGTCTCGTTTCAGAATTTCAATTGAAGGACCGTATCGAGTACAAATAAACCAGGTCAATATTAATGGTAATAAGTTGCGACGGGAAGGCCGCGTGGTGTGAGATTAATGCAACGGAAGCAAGCACGACCTCTCCAGGTGTTTCATTAAACTGAGCGCGGCGCTTCGGCCGGGCGCCGGCTCGTACGGCCATTATGAAAGCTGTAAGCTCGAGGGCCATACGCTTTAAGAATGCCCGCCGCTACTTTGTAGCTGACTTAATGAATCTTATTACTGATAAGCTTACATTACGTGTTTTATGTTCACTGTACAGAAAAAAATTTCATCGAAAACTTGAAGATAATTTGTATAGAAACAAGATCCTGAAGTATATTTGCAAATACGCATTATTTTGATTTAGCTGAAACTCATTTCTTGTCAAGATGTAAAAGGCGACTAAGGTAAGTGACGTGTGTTATCCGGCTGAGTAGAATAGGCAAAAACTAGTCAAATCAAGTTTAAAACATTATGTGCCGTCCCCATTTAGAGTGGGACAAGGGCAGAAAAATGATGATTTACCTGAAACAAAGTCGTAGTGCAAACTAAAAATAGTTTCAAATTTTCGTAGTCGTTGCCTAACAGATATAAATAATAAATAAATATATGGGACACTTACACACACGGTTGTCTGCACCCAAAGTAAGTAACTTAATACTTGTGTGGTGGAAAGACAACTGGTGAATATATACTTATATATTTTTTAAATGTATACTTAAATACATATAAACACCCAGGCTCGAAGACCAACAAATTCATTTATAGAAAATGTTGGCCCTCAGCGGGAATTGAACCCACGACCTCAGAGCTGAAGGCAGGGTCTCTACCCACTGCGCCAACGGGCCAGTCGAATATTAAACGTATATGAGCAATTTGTAATAATCTATTGTTTCCCTTTGGCTCCACTTCATAGGGCATCTAAAATATGAGATCAATTTAGCCATAATAATGATCGGCTACTGTTCTGCGGCACTGCAAATAGAAAATCCTAACTACAACGTTTAGAAGAGCACCACCTGGTTGAGTGAACTAGTTACGGAAGTGATTATTCCTATCAGACGACTGACCAGACAGATCAGACGAGGTTCTAGTGACTTCACTTCGCTTGGCACACTTCGATTCACTCGCTTACTTAAATCATTCAGTCGAGTGACAGGCTCGCTTCATTATTCAACTGTGACCTATTAAACAACAATTTTTCGTACCGGTTATCTGCTTTAGTTACAAACAACAATACTATCTATTCTAACAAAGATTTCTGGGTCACTTCCGCAACGGTATTTCATTTAGTTAGTGGTCAAGATACTAAGCTATTATGTTAAAAATGGCTTCGGGCTGGTTTTGGTTTTAAACAATATGCATGACTGTCGGTCGTCTGGTAGTATAAATAAATCCCAAGCTTTATGCAAAATTTATTCAATGTCGTGTCGGGGTCTCGGCCGGCGATCTATTATGTCGTACGGGCGAAGATAAAAGGCGATAATTGCGAGGCGGACTAACTACAAAATAAAGAGCTTTTAGTAAGTACGATAAGGGAAGTTTAAGGGGAGTTTTCGGGTGCGGGTCGGACCGATAAATTGGGCGGCACTTAATTATGATCTCGGGTGGCATCTTGCACGCGGCTAATGTCCCGGACTCGTTTAATGCGCGAACTTGTAGTCTCAGTTCCCGGCGGGCGTGATAAATTTCCATCTGCGCTTCGCTCCTGACCCCAGAGGTAACGTTAGGAACCAGACACAGTTTTGCCGAGTCCGGACTGACATACGAGTACGTTCTTATTACAAATAAGGGCGTATGTCAGGTCGGACTTTTCTTTGTTCTTCACTCACTTTCACGTATCGGGGGTAGTTAGATTAAAATTCTTATTTTCAGTGAAGGGAATCTTGCCTACTAGTCTAATCACCATGACAATGCATGTTTATGACAAGCATGACCTGATGCTACCGCTAGGACTGGCTTCAGACGAGGAAACTCTTCAACGGTTAATAGTACTCTTCGACGGTTAATAGTAGGGACATAAAATTTTGTTAAAAGCTTTATTTTTGTAAAATGACAGAAATTATATATTATTATTCGTTATACATATAGTCAATAACGCGAATTATCGGTTTCCAAATACAACAAATTCTTTTAGTATTTATAATTCTAATGTATAATTTTATAATTAATATTTATAATTCATTTAAGACAAAAAAAATTTACACTATTTTCATCAACCCTCACCTTTTCCAGTTCTTATTAAGTTTATGTTTGTCAGATCTTTTTAAATTGTTAATTTTTATCTTACGTTTACATAAAAAAAAAATGTTCAGTCCGCGCTAACTGTTAAGCTAAAGTGACTTTCGTAAGAATAAAGAAACTTATTACATTTGCAGTGCAGAATAAACGAATTCAAGTTAGATAGACTTTAAGTCTACGGTGCACCCGTCGCAGTTCCCACGCTACATCGTATTCCACTCACTAAAATCTGAGAACTTAGTAAACATGTTCGCATAAATCAATTTTCTTTGTACACCAGAGTTATTAACGTTGTGATTTACGGTGGTAGACAAAACTTTGTTCCCGGTTCCCGTTTCTTCATAAAAGAGATTGCATGGTGTGTTCATGGATTTTGTATTTTCAGTACGATTATAAATATAAAACAAAGTATCTTCATATATTACAAAAACATTTTTTATTGACTCCGTGCACTTTATCTGAGAAATTAGATGATTTCATAATCTTACCTGTATGTTTTTGTATGCACATAAACTTTTTTATCAATTTTAATTATTCAACTCAAACATTTTCCAATTCATATAAATATTTATTTTAATAAAGGTAAACGTCTCATTTTTTATGTAGCTTTGCACCAGGGGTGAAAATGCAGGGCGCTGCTGATAAATTTGTAGTCAATAAATATTTATACGTTATAGTCTTTAATTGAAATTCATTCATTCGTTCATTCACCATTAAACGATGTTCTAAGCCGTTACAGTGAAACCTGCTTGGCGAAACTTTCTTTATAGAAAACAAATATTGATCTACCCGCACTCCTCTGTTCTCTGTTAGACAACAACAAACAGTTGGAAAGTCGGCTGGTGATCATTAAGCAACATGACTCTGTACTGGTAGCTGTATACGTACTTAAGTTGTTAAAGTGATTCTAAGAGGGGACTAACATTCTGTAAACTACATACACCAGGAAGACGCCTTAAGTTACAAATTCTGTTTTAAACACACAAGTCTTACTAGATAAATATATTAAAATATGAATAATAGAACCTAACCGCATAATATGAATTTATAGAACCTAATCCACTGCCGTTGTTTACGTTTACATTACGAAGGTAGGAGAATGTTATTACTTCATGTTACGTTAATGTGTCCGTGTGCGATAAGGGGCGCTCTAGGGCTAGGCACGAATGCCTCGGCAAAACAATGGATACAAATATTTTTGATAAATGTTTAAAATACAAATTTCGAATTACTATTTAAGAATAAAATAATCAATATCAATGAACAAATATATATATTTTTAAAATTATACTCGTAATACCAAAAATATACCATATTGCAATGTCTTAGCGCTTGACCATGTTACGAGTTCTAAAATGGAAACCGCAAGGTAAAAGAAAGCGTGGGCGGTCCACATACTATATAGTCAGTTTATATTAAGCAATACATTTATTTGTCACACAATACGGGATAATGAAATATGAATATTAAAAATAGATAAAATAAAACATAACTATAATAAAAGAAACGACGACTTAGACACAAATAAACAAGTTTAAACCCGTAATGACACTATAGCGTCATTTCCTTAATAAACTTGCAAGTGACAGACTGGGTAAACATACTTTTTGATGACGTACCCATCACTAAACAAAACGATTATACTTCTAAATTGAATACAACGAAGTTGTTTTTATTTATCTAGCGAGTTTTGTCTTGGTACTTTCATACTCGTACATTAGAAACGATCAAATATTTTAAACGTGTTCAAATCATGTTCATCAAATATTTTAAATTTCTAATTTAAAAAACCCTTCTAAAATTGTTTCTGTTTTTTTTTGTGTTACATACTAAAATTTGGAAATATGTACTGTAAATATGTAAAATTGTTTTGCTATAATGCGTTACCTATAAGTTTAGCGCGAATTACAATTTTTTTAAATTATTACTTTTATATAATGTAATTACGTAAACTAACGGCTACTTCTACAAATTAAATAACCAGAGATTTCAAGATGGAAACTTGACAACCCTGCCTAAGGCAGAGAACGCAGACGGCGCCGGGCGTTAAACGTATAGGTGTCTGTAATTACAGCAGGCAAGACGCTGGCGAGACGTTACGCCGTCCTAACGACTTTTATGGCGTATGTAACATTGCCGGCACATAAAATAAATGTGCCGCCTCCAGCGCTCCATATAGCACGCTGCCAGATTAATAGCCCCAAAATGTTTTGCTCTCACGCTATACGATTGCCATTATTCGCAATTTAGACAAATTGATGAGGTAAACACTGAAATCTGTGTTTTATTTTTGGAGTTTTGGAAAATTTAAAGAGGAGTTATTGTACTGTTGAATCTCTTTCACACATATAAAACAAAAGGTAAAACTAACTATTCAGGTTTAAAGTGAGCATGTGGAAAACGATGGAACAAAATTGATGGAATGGTTTGGACTAACAGTTCCTCGTTTTCTTGGGTCTCTTGGCAATGTAAGTGTAGTCCAAATTCTGCGAAGAATTACGTACGCTTATCGTCGGTAAACAGGCTAAACTTAAATGAAGTTGGACTCATCACTGACTTTTGTTTTTTACTTAAAATATGTTCATATCATTTTTTTAATGTGTGGATATTAGTATTATTTAATTGTCAATAAGATTAAGTAATTTAGTTTGCCAAAAGTGTTGTTTGCAACTATAAGTTTTTCAGTCGTTCCATATAATTGAAACTTATATGGGCCGTTCCTAGTCCAGTCATAATGAAATCTTTAAAACTTGTTTTCAAACGTCATAAAAGATTTATTTTATAACTTTTATGACGTTTAAATACAAGTTGTTGCGGACTGTCGTGGCGCCTATATGCAATGGTATTATTATCTATTAAGTTTTATTTATTTATTTTTGTACCATAAAAAATGTTGGAAAAAACATTATTATTAAAAAAAAGTGCACAAAGGTCAACTTATTGCTCAGAGACAGAGATCTCTGCCAGCTAACCTTTTAATTGCCATTCGGCGTCTTTTTTGTCAGTAACGATTTTGGTACATGTTCAAATTCAAGGAAAGTATAAATAACGTCCATTTAAAATTATTAAGTCTATATATTGCCGCGAATTCTTAAAACTCCCCTCTTTACGCAGCTTTAGCATTCCCAATAACACATCCTATTATGCTAAGAATGTTTTCGTGGCGTCGTGAAATTAAGCTTGATAAATATGATGAAGTAGCTTTATGTGCGTATACAGTTTCGGGTCCCGGAAAACGGGCGTGTTATAAAAAGGAAAATATTCTAAACAATAACCGCTTTTCATATCTCAATCCCCAAACAGCCGTAATCTTGACAAATGACGGTCTTTCAAGTGTAGTCGGCACTACGGGCCGCATTGACAAAGCCCCAAATAAACTGACGCGAACACACGTAAATAAGTATATTCGATATTTTATTGAGTAGAGGAAATGTAAAGGAAATAGTTCCTCATGTCATTACGCTACGCATCAATCAGAGGTTGAGTTGATGAGTGTGTGTATAAACATCCGGACTCAACTCAAACAAATCTATTATTTCTTTTCTATTGTATGAATAGGTAAACGAATGTACGTAATGAATATGTAAACGATAAGATTACGCTTAACGAAATGAAAAAAGCTTTTTACAATACAGCAAAGAACGCATTTCCGTGAAATCCGTCGTGACTAACGATTTCCTGGTGCTATAAAACTGGGGTTTTGGCATGGCGTTTGGGGTCTAGATTCGCGTGGAGGCTAAGTGAAGGCGCTACGGTTTTGTTGCACGATATCTGCATTGTAGGTCGGCGTCGCGGCGCCGGCGGGTCTGGCGACGCGGCGGCGGCGCATACATCAGGCACGCGATGCCCCCGCGTCCCTACCTCCCTATACGACAAAGCCCGCACTCTTTACCAATTATTAACATCAGCGGTCTAAAAATCGCGAAAATTTACCAGTCCCAAATTACGAATTAGCCTTTTGTCTCGCTTGACTAGATTATATTTTTATAAACATTGCATGAAATACAAAATATTCTCTAGAACGTCTGAACGTTGCATTAATGAATTCTTTGAAAACAGACACATACGAGTACGTTTTTCTTTCTTGCAGTTATTATGAAGTATTTTCTTTGCTCGTTTTTTTATATATTATTAATAAAACTTGGCAAAGTAGAAAAATGAATAATTAAGTTTAACAATATTGTTATTTAGAAGTATAAATGTGTCGATAACTTAAGGGCTAACTCCAAAATTTACTTATTAATAATATCGTAGATATAGGTTTTATTGAATTAATAGAAAACTGCTTGTTAATGTATTCCAACGCAATAATTAAAATACGACATAAGTAATTTACATTTTCTGAGTCATGAATTAATATCCTTTACAACGAGGAAAACCCGCCGATGCGATTGTTTCTAGACGGAACTATTCACAACTAGACAGTCATAACAATATACTAATCATTTTATTAATATGTTAATGTATACTGACTTATCTCTGAATGAACTGTTCTACCGTAAAATAAAGGATTGTGAATTAAAAATGTCGAAGTTCACAGATGTTTCAATGAATTGGCTTCATGCCCTCCCTTGTAAAAATCTTAGTACACTACAAGATAGTCAAAGTAAGGAATAGCTTTAGATATCAGTTTGGGAACGAAATTGAGCCTAAAGTAGAGACTGTGAAAAGTAGATAAGACAGTTTTGGTATACATGAGCTTTCATGCTACACAAGCTCCGGTATGGTTTTTATCATGGCTCTTTTAACGATAAAATCAAAAGAGCATCATCATCGACCGTACGCCTCTTCTTGCACTCAGAGTTACATAGAGCTGATGGCAAGAGACCGAAAGGTTTGTTGCTGGTTTCTTGGTAAATTAGGGACGACTATTTTGGGACACAATCTGCGTTGATACTTTGGCCTCGAACCGCTTCAAGACCAGCGTTGTCAAAAGCTGGAGCTGCGGCGGAAATGATCAAATCTAGCAAGCTATAGTATACATCTCATATATTTTGTTTCATATGCGAGAGAGAAAATGATGAAAAAGAAAGTCTTCAGTTGAGAGAAAAAATATCTATGCTAGCACCACGGTAATTGCTTCTTCAGGTGAGAAGAGGGCTAGCTCCGTTAGAATCAGCTAGGCGATTTAACGCTGAAACGCCATCAGCATTCTTAGTATGTAAGTATTTTAGGATAGATATAACTCGTATGTTTTCTTCGAAAACTTACTTTTAAGTCAGACATGGTTTTGATTATATATGCCATAACGGTAAACATGGCTTAATATCATTTTTCAGCTTGGACCGAACTTCTACTGTTATTATGTTAGTATGGTTTTGTATGGTAAGCTTAGAGAGTAGAAGAACGAATTTAACAATTGTACAATTTAAATTTACAAACATATAACACTAAAAGTTCAATGTTGCGTACGCGTCTTGAACTCTAGATAAGACAATCGAACATGATTCACGGTGCACTGCCGTACGTGATAAATGTATTTATGAATAATAATGAAACATATAGAATCAGGCGTTACTTTGCAGAGTTCCATAATACAAAAATAATATTTTATTTTGATGTAACTTGCGACTATACAAATCGCGCATTATAGCAAAAAATATTTTATGTATTGTAGGTAAAAATAACAGTTTGGTTTAGAGAGTATTCAAATTACAGAGAAATTACTTTGCAGATAAAAATGCGAAAAGCCTAGTTTAATACGTGGCTATTTTATTTAGCTCATTGAAGTTACAATATATTGTTTAATCTTATATATCATTTTGCTTTTTTTTATTCTTAACGAAAAAACTCAGCTGCAAATGTAATGACAAGTATTTTAATCTATACAAATTTTTGATTGGCACTAGAGCTGCTAAATAAAATGATTAACATTATGTGACTTATGATATTAAGGTATATATTCACTTAACTAGCCAAATAGAATAATAAAAAAAATATAAAGTCACATTAACGTTTCCCGCTATAGTTGGAACCAGCTGCTCATGATCGCGAGATGGCAACCGGTCGCGACCATCACGACCCCATTATCCTATGCAAATCCGGATTTCCTAAATATCCCATTCTGCCACGGGCTACCTGATATCGCGGTTATTAATAACCCGCTGTGTTACAAATACGAGCCTCCGAGTTCAGCCATTTAACCTGCCGACGAAATAAACTAGCAATATGTTAACTTACTTTACACGCTCGCACACCAAGAGATATTATACATTATGGAAAATTGACGTGATAAAGCGCCATATCGAATAGCATACAGGATATTTTCCCGAACGACGTGGAGTGAACGTGTAACATCGCTATATTTATCATTGAATATCAATTTTGCGAGGTTATGAAAGCTGGCTGGCTGCAATAAATATAGTTAGCTTTGTATTTGTGGAAAGCAACATTTTTTCACAGATCGTATGAAATTAGAAGAATCTAAAGCTCATTCTCAAGATTTAAATTTAAAAATAACTAAAAAAATAAAAATAAATGTTACGGACGCCTGAAATGAAATACGTTAGAAAATTGAGTTTTTGCGATATGCTTAACGTTTGTGAACCTACTTGAAATTGTTATTTTGGTAACACATGTCAACAAAATGTAAGGGAATGGTTCACCTCGAGGTCAAAGTTCTGGGTTAGGTTAAACTGAGACAGAAACAAGGAGCAATCTCTTCGCTTACGGCACTTTAAGAATAGGCAATATAACGCCTATAACTTGACATATATTGTACTATATAAGTAATGAAAATGAAGAAACGCAATTATCGTCTGGGGAGAAATGTTATTTCCCCTTATTATAAGGGTGAGCACTTACAAGCGTCGTAGTGAATTAGTAGCGGGCGGACAAGGTCCCAGAATAAAGGGACAGAATGCGGTCATGTATACACTATAACTTTTCGCTTTTACGACGTTTGTATAAAACGTAAAAGTAGAACCGAATACTATGTTCAACAAAACAGAGTTACTTAATAAAACTGATATATTTTTCATAAAAGAACAACGAATATATAATAGCTGTAAAACGGGATTCTAATTTCTTACATGAAAATATCAGACGATTTACTGCTCTCATAGCACACTTGGTAATTTTTTTAAGAGCTTCCTTGATAATTAGATTAGATGCCGCCGCAGACCGAAGCTACGAGCAAACTGAGGTGAAAACTTTTCTTATTACATATTAACGTCTGGACTATTACTGTGAAATGTAGTAAACTTTGAAATGCATACAAGTAATAACTTTTAATTAAAATAAAAGAAGTAAGCTTCTGTAGAATTTGTTTTTTTTTAGTTCGCAAAACTGACATACAATTAAGGATATAAAAATCCAACATAATTAGTAGCTCACTATAATAGTTGTCTTCTTGATGTGAACCTAGCATGCTTACAAGGGTACCACGATACGTATTATATTAAAATAAATTATGACAAAATATAAAATATAATTATAAAAAGTGAAAGTTGTAAAAATCTAGTTTTGTTACAATCGTTTTTTAATTAATTTTACATAAATATATAGATTAAGATTATAATAGAAGTGCCTAATTGCATTTAAATGAAGCTCAATATGTCAAGTAAGATGTAAAAGTAAACGTGCAAGACTTTGAACTTACCTCAAAGCAAAAAATCCACAATTCAAAGATAAAGTAAACTCTTTTTTAACTAATGAAAAATGTAAAACATAAGATTATTTTTAAAAGTCCACACATGAAGGCAGCTGGGCAGGGAATGGCCCGTGCCAGCGCCGCCTTGCAGCTACAATTTAATTAGATACGGCTTCAGATTAACTTCATATGGCTTCACACAAAGTCTACTGTTTCATATGTTTTGTAGTGAGACACCTTAATTTTTCAAAGAGCTAAATTATTTTTACCTCACCTGGGTTAAGTTCACAATCACTCGTAAAGTATATCCAAAACAATATGATATATTACCTGTAACAAAAAAGAGGACTAAATTAAATTTTACATCGAATAAGTTCATTGAAAGAGATTTCATTTAAGTAAAATCCAATTTGTTGTCACGCCTTAAATTAGGTTAGACGATATCTTTTAACAATAATAATTTCGCTCGGAGTGCCGAATTAAAGTTATTGTGGTTTAAAGTCTTGACTCCGATAATAATAGGTTTCGCGGAAGCGGCGAGGCGGGAAGGGGGCTCGGATGGCTGCGATTGTTTTCGATGATAAACACCGGCCGCCCGCCCAGCCATCCAACAGTCGGCGCTAATTAAACAACAACGGGAAAATTAATTTGATTGTTTCGAAACTGCACCTCTTTGTTATGGCGCTTTCGAACGAGTTACCTTCGAAAAAATATTTGACAACGTCTATTTGGCGCGGGGTTTTCTTTTATGTGAATTTGTCTGTCACGGTTTACTTTGCGGGAGAGAAAAATGGCGTAAAGCGAGCGAGTGTCAACCGTGACAAGCAAGAATAAACTGAGGAAAGTTATGCTTGACAAACCTACTGAAAGCTTCTAAGTGCAACAGGGTCGATGTTTATTAAACTAGATGAGTGGTAATATTTCGTTAATTTTATAAACCTCTTATTATGGTGACTGTACTGAAATTGATATGAACAACATTAACTAACATTATTTACCCATACTCGATATTTATAATCGGTTAGCTTCATTATTTTAGTTCAAATTCATTTTCAAATCTGTTAGCAAATCCACTGCTAATATATTATGGCTTTAGTTTTTGCGCTAATCACATATTTACAATTAATAAGGTCAATTTATAGTGTGTGTTTGAATTTTGATTACAATACCAAAGCTAATGAATGTTTACTGCTTTCCTGTCAGTCGTAGCAAATATGGAGATTATGACTAATTGACATTACATGACTTTGCGGACGTGCTCAAGTCGACTTGTATGTAAGCTACCGCAGCTCGCATTAATTGGTACAAAAACTTTTTTTGAATGGGCCTCATAAGAAAGCTCGGAGTCACTCAGCGGATGATGCTCTGAGTATATCTACGTGATCAAATCAGAAATAAGGAGATACGTAGTAGAACCAAAGTTACCGACAAAGCTCAGGGTGTCGCGAAGCTGAAGTGGCCATGGGCGGAGCACATAGTGCGAAGAACCGATGAGCATTGGGGTCTTGATGTGTTGGTCCTACGAGGTGGCAACAACCACACAACAACAAAAAAGGTCGCGGGGAGCCTCCGGATCCAAGCGGTGGAGATCCGATGAAGATGAACTTGCTTGCACGGATTGGAGGATGTCTTGTTGTGGACATCCATCGGTTGACGAAGAAGACAAAAACTTTTAATGAATCATGCACCGCTTTTATAAAACTAAATATTTCCAATTAAATAAATTATTCGCGCAAATTTCTCTAAATGAATGGCTTGTAAAATTGAATTCGGAAAATTAACCGTGAATAGGCACGGGTTCCGGGCAAAAACTTAAATGCGTGCTCGGAAGGCTGTCGGTGTGAAAATGTGGAATTACATGCGGCATCCGATCCCGCCAACTCGTACCGGGAACGTGAATTATTTACGCGGTGCCGAATTAGGGCGTAACCGAGATAGATTGGAGAAGAAACTTTTGTTTACTGCTACGAGTGCCACTAATATTGTACAATCGAGTTAGTGTTTTATAATTAGATTTTACAGTATATTGAATAATAGCGATTGCTTATTAGCATGTTTCCGTTTTAATTAGTTTGCATCCCTTTTTTATTGTATTGTATTGTACAAACCCAACCAGGTATTGCTCTAGTTCAGTCTGTTTAAGATAACTTCACAAGTCCTGTATTTTATATGAGGAAAACGCATTCAGTGGTTTTTGAATTTATTCGCGAACAGCCAGACCGACGGAGTACTTTGTTTTATAACATGTATTGTTAATACCATATCATTGTTATATCTAGCTGTTATCAGACATTTCGATAGGTTAACCCAGTAATCGGTTTCCGCAACGAAACACATCTGGTATCAGATATTACTATTATATAGCTTAGTCCTAATTAATATTGTAAAAAATAAGCAGTTTTTAAAGAAACGATTGCGGTTTTACAATGGTGCGGAATAACATTAAGAAAAATGTCGTAACTTCCGTTCAGTCCCCAGAGGATACCAACTTCATATTTACTTTTAATGTAACGTGTGAAAGTCACGGTCTATAAAATTCTTGTTCTATAAGTTCATGTGTTATATAATTGTACTTCTTGGTTACATAAAATACTAATAGCAAAGTTTGTGTTTCAGCCTTACTAATAAGAAAAGGATTTAGTATGTACTGAAAAAGCTGGGTACCACATAATATGCATGTGTTATAATATAAGTAATTACTATAAAAATATCATTCCTATTTCTAAAAAAAAGAATGATATTTGTATAGGAATTCTTTATATCATAACACGTGCCACTAAAGTGTAGTTGTTTCAATTTAAAATGTAACAAAAGACAAAAAAAAAGAAACTAATTTCATAAAGTCGGCGACTCGGCGACGGTATGCACACATCTAATAGAAATAAAAGGGTTTGTTTAGGGCGGGCGTGGGGGCGCGGAGGATCATTAAAGGATGCGCGGTTCGTCTCATTGGGGTCGCACAAAAACAGCCCGCTGTCCGTTACGGCTTGGGCCGCAATTAAACAAGTGAGCCGACCGCTCAGTGGGAAAGCGCCGAACAAGTGAACAGTACAACAGCTATCTAATTACTTTGTGCCTCCGCGGCGCCA
The DNA here is from genome assembly GCA_947086495.1 of Morpho achilles. NCBI lineage: Eukaryota > Metazoa > Arthropoda > Insecta > Lepidoptera > Nymphalidae > Morpho > Morpho achilles. The sequence continues at coordinate 7,796,667 of CAMTZB010000007.1, read as the reverse complement.
GTTGTCTCTACAGTGTAACATCACTACGTAAAGTTGCTTGCGGTTTTTGCAAACAGCACCGCTCTCTGTCAACTTTATCCAATCGAATTTACGAGGGACTTCGCAGTTTTGGTAATTTATAGCCGCTATTGGTTACGCTGTAAACACGGGATTGGATCAGGGATAGCTTTTACATTTTTGGGAGGTAAAACGATTTTTAATGAAAAGTGACACAGGGAATCCATTTTTTACGACGATTAGAAATGAAAAGGTAATTTCAATCGTATTTTTTTGTCATAGAGCGTCTATAATAATAGATACTAGATTGACGTAGATATTATTTACATATAGCAGTATATATTCATTTGAAATATAACACAAAATGTATGATGTGATTATTCTTCAAAATATCTACATTAATACTTATACTTTAGACACCGTAAGCATTTAATATTATTTTAATTGGCATTATTTGCAGTGCGAAGCTTTTCACTAATTATTAATGTAAAACAGTATTTATAATAAAAAACAAAGAACCTTTTGAAGAAGGTAATTTTATCTTACACAAATGAAAAAATACCTAGAGCTTTTAATATTATCTGTGTAAGTTGCAATCATAATATTAGTTTTAGAACAATGTCGATAAAGGTATTGCCTGCGATAAATAAATACAATATTTAAGGAGATATAAATAAAAATACGCTATCACTCACACGGCCTTATGGATCTTATTAATATGTTCATATTCGTCATAAGAGCACTTATCGTTGAAGCATTATTGGTATGTTTACAAATAAGCAAATGGCTCCACCCATAGTAAATCACGGATAAAAATTTTAGAACATTTCCTTCTTCAGAAATATGTATCCCTTTTTTAAATACATACAGACAACAGAGTATCTACTAGAAATTAAAGTTTCTTCACCGGTGCTTGAGAGTTTAAAAAAAATTGGCATAACTGCCAAATTTATTAACGTAAAATATTTTCTTTTAGAATAGTAGTCGCGTTTTTTTTCTTTCCGAATCCATTTTTTACATGGCCTTAATTGTAAGCGTTGTTAATTGTAACTTCATTAGAGAATAAAACGATGTGAACTATTTGAAGTGTTCGAAATTTTAAACTGGTCAAATTTGTGGTACACGAATCGAACGCTGAACAGATTATGCGGCTGTTCTTTTTGGTCATTAGGTGGGAACTTGGGTGGAGCTTAATACAATCGGAATCAAATTAAGTTCATTCAGTTGCGGCAGGGTTGAGTTGATTCAGCAACGAGAACACGTGCGCCCGCCCTAGCTACGCTCGCAATAAGAATAAGAAATGAACCGATAAATTCTATACAGAACTGTCTCATAAGTAGAAAGAATTTATTACCTTCATAGCACAGGCTGACAAAGTTGAACGTGAATATTTGTAATTCTTACATCGATATAATACATACAGACGTCATGGAAAATGTATTATTATTAGATAAGGTAATTTCGGGTAGGAAAGTGAAAAGTGATTGTTTGTGCACGAGTAAAAATATAATATACGAGTAATGTGGATTGATATCATATATGTATAACAACAGAAAAAAAATTCTTGTCCTTTCTCTTTTGAACCCTTAATGAAGTTTTCTTCTGTAACTAATTTGTTTTATTTATTCGTATTTTGTCTTTTTTATATACTAATTAACAGTTTTCTAATACCTAATATTTTTCACATCATGTACAATTTGTATGAAAACAAAAACCAATACCAGGGTTATCGAATTTACAGAGCTACATATTATTAAAATCAACTATTTGGCCTCGATAGAATAAGGAATAACTTTAACTAAACAAGAAATAATTCGATCAGTGTTATCCAACGCGACCTAATGTTTGACGGCGAGCGGCCAGGGTTATGAGCTAATCGTTGTGAAGTTTACCGCCGAAAATCGATGGCCGAATTAATTGAAATATAGCGTCGCGTCGGTGCGCGGTCGTGCGACGTCCGACCGAGGATTAAAGTTGCAGTAGGTAGTGCGGCGCGAGAGCAGGTGCGGTATACGGCGAGATAGAAGTGCACTGCGGCTTCACAAACACGAAGTCGAAGCGTTGAAAAATTGCGGTGAACGTCTTGGATCCGCCCTCTGCATCGACGCGAAGCTGAGCTACATACAAATAAGGCCCGTCCTGCGTCGGACGCAATCTTTCATTCACAACGTGTTCAGACAAACGTGCCGTTCGAACTAAACAGTCTAATAAACCGCTACTTACTGCAATTATACACGAACGATAAATTCTATAATATATTAACACGTATAATTAAAATATTCTTGATATTTCATTGCTAAGTAATAAATAATTTTGTACCGTTACACTAATAGGAATGATTTAATAATAATACATTAATAAGTGACTTATATGTAAAACAAGTTTAATGTATTGTTTGATTAATGTATTATAGTAGAGTAAATCTAAGTAAGGAAATATTTACATTAAAACTAAGCTTTTGATTTAGAATGAGATACATGTGAATAGTATCTAAGTAAGTCGTGCATGAGAAATAGCCGTCATGATTTTACGATAAATAACAATCACATTTAGACCCCTTCTCTCTTAAGGTTTATGACAAACAATAACATTTATTCCATATTTGATGATTATTAACGCGGCCATTTCGAGTTGGGCGTGCCACTACGTCCGGTTTTCTTGCATTGTTATTAAACCAAGCGCCGAAACTTCGGAGGCGTCTACATTATCCCATCTTTCTTCTAGTTACGCCAGATGGTGTATGAATAATACTAACCATATATAGTTTAGATATCGGATAGATATCTAAATTCTGAGTCTTATTTGTGAATAATGTCTTGTATGAACATGATGATAGTGATGTGGGGCACAGGATTGTTTATATATAAGTTTAAAAGCATTTATGTATATAAACAAACACATCTATGCCAAACAAAGAAGTATACTAGCTTGTTAGTACCATCGGCATTAAATACCGGGTCCTTAAAGCCGTACTGCAATTCCGACTACGATGTTGAATCCAGTATGCAAATCATTGCAACTTCTAACCTTAATGTGTATTTACTGTAATAAAAAAATTCTAACATAATTTCCAACAGCAGCCGCTTTAGGATGCAATCCGAAATGCATATACCAGATGCATATCCTTGCAAAACGAATACGAAGTACGATGCTTCAATGGCTTATATTGTGTCGTGAAATGTGTATATACGTGGTAAAATACCGTAAAGGCATTCAATAAAAACACAAAACGATCCCTATTTAAGGGGTGGACACGGTAACGATCGCTCGGATTGCCGCTATTCTAAAGTAGTATAACATTTTATGTCCAACATTACACGTGACAAACGATCTGGACAACATAGCCCTTACATCTTATATACTAACTAGAATAAAGATTAATGTATTATTTTAAACAGGTAATGTACATACATATATTGCCATGCAATGAACCAGACATAATTTAACAACCGACTCGTTCCGAGAACAGTTAATGCTTTCAATGAATATAATCACATCAACGTCTAGAATGATATGACTTTATAACCACTTAAGAATTTCCTATGGACGATTTAAGGCCTACATTTAATAAGAATACTAACTACTTATTGTAATGTAAAATTTTACTTTCTTAGATCATGCGTTGAATTTCAATTAGTTGAACTTTTTAACCAATGGACAGACACTGCTAGGCAGAGACGACTTATTGTGATTTTCACGACACAACATGTCATGAAAATTAATTTAAACAAAGCAAACTAATTTAATATCATGTATTTTGTTGATCACAGATGAGGGACTGAAATCCCCCAGATAAAGCTTGTCAGATGAATGAAGAGACGTTTTTACTGAAAACTAGCCACATCTGCTGATACAAAGCTTACTTTAGAGAACAATTCATTTCATTTCCCGCGCTGACGGAAATTTTAGGATCACACGCTAAATATTGAACTGATGGGGATTTAAATTAATATCTTTTGTAGTGTCCATGTCAATCTATGTTGGTATACGTTGATCTGTTTAATATTGAGAATATTATTTTGTTTTGTGAATTTAAACTAAATAAAATATAGATTTAAACCACAGCTGCAAAATGGCCCATGAAGCCAAACGCTAAGAAAGTAAGTAACCTAATTTAAAATTGTCTAAAAATCACGTAAAGAGCTGGTCAATTGCGTTTCTGCCGCGAAAATAAATCGTTATGAATGATTTACTCAAATATTTGACCAAAATGACTTATATGGTTACTGAATTTTTTTACACTACAACCCTTTTTATTATAGTTGAACAGAATTGTAACTATCTACATTTAGTAACATGGAACCATTGCCAACTGGCTAAAAGCAGCGCGGTCGATTATATGTGTAATCGTGATGGCTTTTCAATGCTCATTTGCGTATCTAAGTGGTCCCGCAGAGGCCATTAGTTCGCCCTCGAAGACGTCATTACTCGTACCGTCGATGATAAGGAATGAAGTCACTATATCCTTAACGACAGCCGCCGCAAAAGTGGACAGCAATGGATACTTTGCAATATAGAATTCCCACGTAAATTCATATTTACATTCTCTGTTTGTACCGGAATACTTTTTTATTTTGTACTTTACTGTATCAATACGATATCGCATTATAACTACAAATATTTGAGCACGCTTTTATGTGTAGAGTTGAGTTGATTCGGGAGTATTCAAATTCGCTCTAATTTTTTCCAATAAATAAACATTGGATAAAATTACAGCTAATAAATATTTGTTTTTAATTGATTATGATATATAAGCGTGAAATGAATCTGAAAAAGAGATTTTCCTTGCGAGATTCCTTTACAACAACTTCAATTTTAAAAATCACAATAAGTAGAACCAAAATCTCATTTTAAGTAAATAGGTTAGATAAAAATAAAGAATGGCAGTAGATATACCTATAACTTATACCATACTTACATACTTAAAACATAAATAATTTTATTTAATTTTTACGGAGGCACAGAAGCTTGACTATTTTTAACCTTGTTACAGATATAAATTTTAATATCCATCAATGTATACTTATATATTAAATCTTTTAAACATTTGTCTACAAATATTTGTGAGTATTCTACTCATTAAGACATTAAAATGATATTTGTTGGCACGGCTGGAAACACAATTGCAATGTTTCGTCGTAGATTTTAATGAGATTGCCGATGGTCGCAGTCTCTGAACTCTTGGAGAACCATCCACAGCTAATTAAGATGTCCGACTTAATATCCAGTTTTATTTAACAAAAAAATGATTCCTTTGCATATTATGATCTCAATTTACACGATAAGGATAAAATATCAGTACAAAGTTGAAAAAGATTGGACAGAACGGTTAAATCTCGTATCTATGGAAGACGGCAGGAAAACGCCATTGCAGAGTTTTGTCGTAGATTTTAACGAGATTGCCGCCGGTCGCCGGCACTAAGCGACGAACTCTTGAAGCACTCTCAACAACTACTTATACTACTTATAAAAGATTTGTGTAACTTAATATTTTGTTTTAATTTTTATATATTGTGCTTAGTATGTAACACAAGTAAAGAATGATTAATATAATACTGTCATATCGAACTAGCCGTGAAAACTTAACAGGCTTTAGAATTTATAATTTTAGTGTGAATAAAACAAGTCAAGTTAAAGAAGTTTTTTAAACTTTCATTTAAAAATTTTAAAATTTCATGTCCCTACTGTTAACGTTGATGAGTTCCTTCGTCTAGAGCCAATACTGGCAAAAGAATCAGGTCATGCTTGCCATGAACCCATATGGAAAATTTTAAGTTCAATCTGACACCAGGAAGTGGTACAATTTAATCTTTACATATATTAATGGCAAGTTAAATAAAGGCTTTCAATTAAAGGCAATTAAAGTGGGGTCCTTTTTCTCTTTCATTCTCTTATCATACGTCGACTCTGGCACTGCTCCTTTTATGTGCATGTCAGTATCTGGTCTCTTCGGTAACCTTCTATGTTTTATTTTAATTATTAATTTATTGAAATTGACTATTCTTAACTTACAATTGACATAACTTTACTTTCAATGAAATTAGGTTTTTTTTCCCAATTCGCCAATTTTTCTTCAAGAAAAATGTACGTTGCGTTGAATCAAAAATAATAATTATTATTCATATAAATAGTTACTGAAATACATCAAATCTTTGACTTTTTTTCTAAACTCTGTGGAAATAACGAAATTCAATCGAACTATATTGTTGTTGTATGATTTCGAGTGCGAAAATCTAACGTGATGGTTCTAAAACCAGTCGTACATCGAACTATGCGGAGCCGAGAATTCATCAGTTCTAAATTCACAGGGGGTCATCTGCGATCCGCCGACACTCTGGTGAATGTTTTATTCAATCGTAACTAGTGATGGGAAAGTTTGACTTGTAGTGGAAATCAATGATTCGATATATTTTCTTTCGATTTATTCATGTTGTGGAAAGCATCAACTGCAGATAAATTCTTAATAATTCAATCAAGTTGAATAAACTCTGTATTAAAATGTATTTCTATATACAAACTCATTTCAGATTATTACTTGTATAAGGCTGTTAGCCGTGGTTAGGAAAAGGCGTATTGCGATATAGAGTTATACAAAGTAATATATTATACAAAGAGTAGATGAGCGTAGGTAGGGCTGTGAATGCGAGTGTCCGACAAATAATAAGGGAAGATGAGAGAACTTATATTTGTCTAATCACACATATAAAAAGAAACAAACAGCCTCAGTGGCTTTCTGAGGTATAAAGGTATTTATTTTATTTTAAATGAAAATGTGCGGCTACAAATTAAATATAATATAACAAGCACGTGTCACTTTATTTTTTGTACACTTTTTTATGCGTTATAACCACTGAATAATATTCTGTAAGCTATGGAAGTTATTAATTAAAATGAAAAAGTTTTGTTTTAACGCTCACTATTTCGCTTTTTCAATGACATAGACCGGAGGACTTATTTTACCTGCTCAGGTTGATTGTTAAACAATGTGTTTATAGAAGCTAAGAATTAAAAATCAGACAAGCATATTCCTACTTTGATTTTCATAAATTATATAAACTACTTAAGACTGTAAGCCATGAAAATTTTTAATTTATACAATTACACTAGTAAGAGATCTAATATTGATCTTTCATCATTTCATAGATATCTTATCTATAATTTTCCACTACTTTACCGTGTACGAGTAATGACCAGATGTAATGTCAATTCAATTCTATTAATTTTACAGTTATTTACTAAATTAAAGATTAGTTTCAAATTCAGCTAAATGCAAGGGACGATTAAAAAAAATCATCTTGAATTTTAAAATTCTATGATGTTTCGATAATGATTCAACATTACACTTGCTTTTCATGCAGATCCGCAATAAGCCTGTATTCCGCAGGTTAAAGCAGGGTATTCAAATTAAAATGCTCGAGCACTAGTTTCAAACAGCTGTGTTAAATGTACAATTAGATAGCTTTATATTAAACGTGGGTATTAGTATAGCATTTGCACAATATTATAAGACAGACTTTTATTATACTTTGAACTATTGAGGGTATTACATTCCAGTAAATAAAAATAGTACGAGTTTCAAATATGATTGAACACGATTACTTAAGTTAACAATTGGCTTTTTTTTGGAACTGACGAACTGGCTAAATATGATTTTTTCTGCATGATCTAGGTAAACTTTAATTAGAGACAACTTTAGACTTCTCCTTGCTTTATTTATTGATAGATAAATAATTTTAGTTCTATGATTAAAAATAAGTACTGAATTATGTATGAACTCACAGTACCTACTAACGCGTCGTTCAAATTTAATTCGAAAATGAATTAGTCATTTATAGTGGTTTTAACTCTTGTAGGTAATAATAAATTCGTTGCACAGGCGCAGTAACTTGCACCTCAGTCGATTCGCTCATTACAATACAAGCGAACGCTGGCGCCGGCCCGCCGGCCAACTTCGGCGGTGGTAGACAACGCGACCGATTAAAATTTCATGTCTCTTTGTTCGGCAACAGAGATCGGATCGATCTTTGGCGTTAACATTTCGCCGCCATCATAGACCGAGATCTAAACTCCGAAAACCACTGTTAGCAATTTTAACATTTTCATAATAAGATAATAATTATTGTATTCAGTTTTATGTACTAGGAAGTATAAATATTGGCATTATTGTCAATAGTGTAAACTCAACTTAAGAGGAGATTTCAAAATGGAAGGAGAATTCATGCGGCATACTGTGCTGACGAAAAATAATTGTTATTAAAGTAATTAAGAGTAATAAAGTGTTTAGGAATTGTTTTGATAATTTTGGAAATCTTTTCTTAGTATTTTAGTACTACCAAATTGATTAATTTGTAAAAGGTTACTTTTTTTTCATTTGACGAATGTTGTATGGGATGAAAACAATAATCGGTTAATATGAGACCGGTTAATGATAATGTACGGGCATAGACGCCGGCAGCGAGGTGCAATTGCTTCCCCATTATACATAAAAAATTACATATTTTTTTCCCGACTGAGCTAGCAGGCGGGTAATGTATTCGAGGGTATATTTGTAAGCTTATACGTATGTGGGCATTTATGTTTGTATATCTGTGTTAGAAAATATAGTTTTGAATTTTTATATTAGATAGTATGTATAGATGGACCTCCTTGAAAATAAGCCTGGCGGTGCTTGACGTCTATGGAACTTGCTTTACAATATTCACAGATGATAAACCTAAAAATTCAGAATATTGTTTATTGTACTGTTAAAGAAGACGCTTGCCAGAGCTAGATTGGTGGGGTATTTAGAACCACCCATTCCATTTTCCATTACAGAAAGTTCGATCATGACCACTATCGCGTGACCTTTATTTTTAGAGAAAGTTTCAATTATGTACTATATTATTTTCCTGTTTCCTTATTTCCAGTACTATATTGTTTACTGAAAAACGGTTATCGAACAAAAAAATGATTTTACGTAATAAGCTATATGTTAGGCCGGTATATAAGCTTCAAATTTACCACCTTGTTATAAATATTGCTCCAGCGTGTTAGAATAACAAACATACGAACAAAAAGATAGGCATACACATTTAAAATATTAGTATGAAGTATATAGGTAATTTCAATTTATATCTTGAGAGAATAAAGATATTGTTAGCTTTTAAAGGCAGCATGTCTATTTGCATATTTCTTGTAATATACTCATAAATACATAATTAATGACTCTATAAAATGATTTCCGTTAATATTTTATAGACATTGAATTAAAAGCATAAGAAATTTTATTTTGTTGCAATACACACACATTAGTGCGTGCCATTAGAATTTAGAAAACTTACAATATAAAGAAAAGATGTGAAATCAAGTCAGTGGTTGCTACCCTTAGTCTATGTTAATTAAAAAGAATCTAATTGGAAATCTTACTCTCATGAATAGGGAACGAGTAAAAAAAGTTTACTGAAACCACGTCTTAAGATAATATCCGTCTCTTGTTAGGTTTAGGTATTCGTATGTCACAAAAGTACTAACGTTTTATAGACTGTACGTAGTAGCGGGTCAAGCGGTGTCTTAACTAATTTACGGGATATTCAAAAAGGAATGAAAACGTGTAAAAACTTATATTCATAAATGCATCCAACAAGATATGAGAATTCTCTTAGCAACCGGTTAACCGATAAACTCACGTAAACTAAATGAAAATAAAAAAAGGTCATTTGTTTAGTTATGCTATCGAACGTTCCAGGCGTCAGCAGCGGATGAAAGTGGAGGTGTCCTTTCAATATTGCGATTGGCTCTAAAAGTGTCTCGCTGAAATTGTGAGATATGCAATCATAAAATAAAGTATCGTCTGCATTTGTAGGTTTTTATTGATCCCGATAATACTGAAAATGTCCATGTCATTGTGATTGCTATGTGCAAATTTATTTCGACTTGCTCTTATGTACCTTTATTATTATCAGAAAATAAAAACTGTAGTGATTTTTCGTAAAAAATCAAACCAAGAAGATAAATTATTACTTTCATATTGTTTTATCGAACCTAATATTTCGTTGTGCTGTTCTACAATATGTGCGGCCAGTATGCGAACCAGACTGCTATTGTTCGCCTTACTCCAAAATGTACAATGATGCGGTTAATTTGGAGGAATAAATCAGGCTTGCTTTATATTCCCGTCACAACCGACAGAGGAGCCTTGGAAGCCATTACAGTTGCCGTAATGAGATTTAGAGCGTTCATATCAAGTTATTTATGTTCAGAACGAGACCTATACGTCGGCGGTGTACTAGCGAAATCTGAGGAATGGCGAAAAGGCAAGGGTTATAAAGAATTTAAAAGAATACTCATAAATATTTCATCATTGTACATTGTATATAATGTATGTGAAAAGTTGTGTTTAAGATATTAGTCAAAACGAGTAAGCTACGTCGTCAGGGAGTACGTAAATTGACGTACGAAATATTGTGATAATTGTATAAAACTTTGGAAAAGTCAAACCGCCTGGAGTCTTTCATCGTGAACAGGGCATAATTAATGCATTTGAATTAAACAAAATAATATGTGGTAGGGTTAATCTTCTTTTATATTGCTACAGAAAATTTCGCATAATAAATCTTTTAGGCTAACATACCTATTGGAGTATTAATTTTACTACAAGTAAATATATGACCTTATTTATCTTTAAGAAAAGAAATTGTTTTTTATGTAATAGAATTATATTTCAATATTTTACATTATAAGAATAACCACTTATGTTTAGTAAAACAAAGAATTTCTTGCATTTTTATTAATATATTGTTCTATAATTTATTAACAATACCGTATATAGTCATCCTAATTTTTTTTTTAATTGTCACGTTCAATGGGATGTTTGCAAAGCTATTTAGACCAATACAGTATTCTTTATCAACTTCAATATGTTTGTTGAATTCATGGGATGGCAGCTTGATAATTCATAAAGTGTCAGCGTAGTGAGTCTTAGCTTCAAAAGGTAAAGGTCGCCTATTTATTTTGACCTAAAATTATTAAAAATTTTGGCCTAAAATTATTTTGATCTGCACTAAAGGTTTAATGCAACTTTGAGTAGTTATTAAAATTGAACAAAAAAGAGGTTGGCTATGATTTGTATCTTATCAATGATATAAAAAGCATGAGACAGAAAGGAAATGGATACATTAAAGAAATACATAGACTATTCGGTCCTCATTTTTATTTCCGTAAATTTCTGTTATTTCGAAAGTTGGATAAACGAATTCACATAAGAATAATATTAAACCAAAAAAATGAACGCATAAAACAGTTTTACTAACAACACTTATTGACGAATATTTGGAATCTTGATGCAGTAGATTTGACGATTCAAAAGCAATTGTTTACAAGTTTATTTCAATAAAGAATATTTTGAATTTGAAATTAGAAAAAGCAATTAATCAATTACCTAGTGTTCAAGTGTATTTTTTCTTAACTAGCTGAAGGGAGGTCAAGGTGTGCTAATGTGTCTGGACATAAATAGTACCAAAATAATATATATAATAACGGAAATTAAATCGACGACAGATACCTACCGATATTTCCAACAGTTTCACATATCGCATGCTACGGAATATATTTGTTAATATTAACATTTCTATATCGTTGCATAAACATTATGCCGTAGCTTACCTACAACTACACTCAACACGCGAGCATTGTTTTAACAATAGCGTTGGCCACCCTATTATTTATTATTATTTTTATTCCTGGAGTTGGATGATCGATCATGTGGAGGGCTCGAACAATCGCGCTCCTTTGTGTGAGGCGAGATTAATCACACGTATGACGAGAGCCAGAGATATTCATTAGCGGGAATTCTTGGCAAACTTGCGCTACGCCACTTTTACTAAGTTGAAAAATAAGTCAATATATATGGACAGTGGTGGAAATTTTACGTACTTTCTTTAAAAACATCCTATGTTCGTTCATAGTAATCAAACTTCATTTTTATTTCAAATTCATAATATTCTTTATTCAAGTAGTTTGCAGTACTTTCGAATCGTCAAATGTTTTTAAAGAAGCCACCACTAAGCTACTGAGACCAATTTATGCTTGGCCCAGCAGCGGTGTAAGATAGTATGGTGTGAGAACTGTGTTTATCGGAATATTATATTTTTTCACAATCAAAGCAATTTCTCATTAATTTTAATAAATTATATGATGAAACAATCATACAATTAAGTGTTTACAAATAATATTTTGTATTTAAAGTGAGATCACATTAATCCTGTCGGAAATTTCGCCATGCGGTAGTCGGAATGGATTATTGATTTGATTAAATCATATTTGTTGGGTAAGCTAGCGTAAACTGGTAGCAGCATTTCAGCTGTTTTCGAATAGTATTTGATTTGTAACGAAAACTATGTTCCAAGCGAGTTTTCTCGAAAAACATTTGCACGATTGTAAAAAAAATAGGTGCAGTAAGAGCGTCAATTTACTAAAACTAATATAATAAATTGGAAATTCTGTCTATTACTCTTATATTTTATTAAGGTTTTTGGTTTATATATTTATTTATTTCTATATGCTACATTTATATAAATATGCCGATAATTGTAAAAAAATATCATCAGTTGGAAATAGTCAAGTCACCTGCGAGCTTTAATCGAAATCGCTGCTTAATCCCCTCGAGATCCCAAAGCAATGGTGTAATGTATTATTTCTCTTTTCTAGGTGTAGAAAAAGTCCTTGACTTCATATATCCGTAATTTTAAGGGTAACTTACTACATCCGTTCTGATTTCTAAAATAAATGGTCACGTGAACTCCTTTCAGATAGGTAGGTATTTTAGATTGGTAAAGAATTAATCCGTATCTATTTAAATGGTTATCAACTTAAACAATGCAGACTTTATATTATCTTTCTTTACACCATTTAATTGATATATTAGGAAGTTACCACAAAATAAAAACTAACATATAGCAAGCTAAAATAAATTCAAGCGTGGGTTTAGATTGATTCAGGGTATAGCTTGACGCGTTCATCCTCGCACTACGCCTATCACTGTCGCCTTTGAAAAGCCGGGGCGGGTCACGGGTATAAACGACGCTTATACGTTTTTATTAATTGAAAATGCCTAAAAAATCCAATAATATCTACATATACAAAAATACACTGCTACTTTTTAGATTTGTCTTGTACGTAGCATTTATTACAACAAAAAATGTGCTAGGGTTTTTTAGGGCTTGCAAATTTTGTTGACGCTAAATATTACTTTATTAGTAATAATTAAAAAATAATATAATATAATAATAATTAAAAATTAGTAATATTTATTAGTACGTTGCAGAGCATTAAAAGTTAACTCGCGTTAAGGTGATCTACTCAAAACTCCCCTATTGAATAATTTTTTTGAAAACCATGGAAGCAAATAATAGCTGTATGTACTTTAATTACGTCAAAATTTTAATTTTCAAATCTTAATGAAATATGAAGAATAAATAAATTTTAATGTCTCAAATAGGAGGTGGGCGAAAATCATACTTTGGATAATGTTGTAGTTCTGACGAGTGTCCACGAATGCTTAACGTGCCACCATATGACGTAGCATCAAATTAATGTTTGACCAAATCCGAATGGTTCTCGTGCACGACTAGGAAAGTTTATTACAGAAATGGTTGGATGATTCATTTTTCACATACAAATAAATAGCATATTATGTAGTGACCTCATTTACATAATAAGAGTAATAAGAGTAAATGAAATTTTGAGATGAAAAGACATGATACCTTTACAAATTTTAAATATGCGAATCCATTTGAAAAATAAGAGCATATATTTCTAGGATTATATTCGTGTATTAAGTAAAAAGTAAATAACCAAGATGAACAACATTAACGTTGATTATTAGGATAAAATTGTCATGGGTTTATTATAGTCGCCAGACGCCAGCCAATGTAGTGCGACGGCGTATCTACCCGGTAACACAATAGCGCAAACAAACGCTCGGACACCGCGCCTCGCGATGTCAATTAAGCTAATTAAACACAGTGGGGGAGAGAGTGGACGCCGAACCCGACCTACACTCACCCCTTGCTTTCCGTAACTGACGCATCATTCTGACAACAGAAAGGAATAACTTACAAACGTTATTTAGCTATTTATAACTATCATATAAGTCCGATGTGGCAAATAAATAGATACGTGTTCATTATTTTATCTCCATTTGAGTTCTATTGTTTTTTTCAGACAGAAACAAAGGGGCTAAAGAAAGGAATGTTTATATCAGTAATAAATCGTGTAATAACGGATTAAAGTAAAATAATTATATCGCTACTTCTTTATTGTGGAATCTCGCAAAGTAATAGATTAAAAGCTTAGTTTCACTTTACACTTTATTGCATTTATAAAAAGTATATAAAAATGCATTTGAGTCAACGTTACGCTGTTTTATTTTTTATTAAAATTACCTAAGTATCGCTCATGTGCAATACTGACACAACTCAAATTATGTTATTAAGTTAAGGGGTTTAGGTTTTAAATCCTAAGGAAAATTCATAAGTATAGCATAAATACAAAAGTGCTTTAGTTTGCTTAAACGAACGGCCTAATATCATGAGTTATGCTAGTATTGCAGTTGACTACTTTACTATTCTTAGTCAAAAACGGGAGTTGTTTTGAGTTATGTCACTATTACAGCCCATGAGCGATATAAACATCTCGGATCAAATAACACCATTTTATACTGTACCTTAACAGCATAAAAATATGCCATAACATGTATTTATATATTTATATATGTATGTATTTAGTGAAAGGTAAATACTTATTATTTTCTCTGATAATATGGAATTGAACTGACAAGTTTGACAAATAAAATTAAAATAAATAGCAAATTTTACAAAAATCTATTAGTTTATTCTATACTCTAGAATATCAAGATATTATCATTGATGAATTGAGACCATTTGTGAGTAACTTTAGCACTCGTAAGTATATCTTTAGTTCGTTGACAAACGTGCAAATAAAATGAGAAGTTCTTAGCTTAGTAGTAGGTAATTACTCGCCGATGAAATTATGGAAATGAGCGGTGAAAAGACAAATAATAGAATGAGTGCTAACAAGAGATAAGACACGGCTTAATTAATAAAGTTTGCGCGCTTGTCTTGGGGCGACGCGCGGAAATCGTCCATGATTCTGGATACAGATTGGATAATCGCATTCAGTTAATTGAGCGTTAGATTGACGGTATCGGAACATGGAGTCATCCTTCGAGTGTTCTTCTCGGCCCGCTTATCCGAACGCAAATAAGTCTCCATTATTGTATCGATCCGCCTAAGATTATTATGGCTGATTAAATAAATGAAACTTCATAGTTAACGCAAATTTTTTTAAGGGTTGCAAGCATAAGTCAAACACAAGATTTTTATAATTGGAAGAATTTTATATTATATTTCTGCATAATAAGTTCGCTGCATTAGTAAATTTTGTGCGTCACGTGATAGTATTAATTTCCGTGAATTTCTGCATTTGAAATTATTATTGCTCGATTTTTTTTACATTGCGATATCTTTTCTAAGCTATTCTTTTAAATTTTTATAATGTAATGGATCAAATGGCATAACATGAAATGATTAACGTCACTAACGAATATTAGTGGATATTGGCTTGACACTGTAACTTTAAAAAGTTTTTCAATTACCGCATTGTACGTGATCATTTTCTTTAAAGTTAGAATGGATATTACTAGACCCAGTAAAGGGATATTACTAGGGAATACTATATATTGTTCTATTATATCTACTTAAGTAATAAGGGCGCATTTTCGCAAAAAGCTAAACGTTTTTATTTATTTTGGCATTTCGATTATTTTCATATTTCCACAAATGTATATAAAACTTTAGCATAAGATATAATATAAAAACTTTGCTTATGAAGAACTCTATCTATTAGCGAGCACTGTATATAAATCAGTTCAGTAGTTATTGAGTGTATTGCGAACAGACAGACAAATGTTCTTTTTTCAAAGACTTTTTAATGCAATTTTTTTTTTGTTTTTGTCCTCTCTTTATAGTCCCTTTTTACATTAATCATTGACATTACGGTCTATGAACAAGTTTTGAAAATAAAAATTAGGGCTTTCATAGACCAAAATAAGTTTGGGAACCACTGAATATACACAAACATGTAGGTTTAACGTATGACATGACGGTGATCGGATTTAAAAAAATCCGATCACCGTCATGCTTAAAAAAGCTATTTACAGAGCTTTTTTTAACATATTATAGCTAAATTTGTGACCACAATAAGACTACGTATCCAGTAGCTCTTGTAAAATTGACACAGGCATACTAAATTTACGTATTGTATTAATAACTTTAAACTTTAACTTTAAATTTACGTACTGTATTAAAACAAACGATATTTTATTTGTTTTATCTGCACAGACAATATCGAGAACATTTTTCTTTTTCATTTGATGTAGTTTTTAACTTATTATTCAGTATAAATTAGAACACAATCTTTAAGTTTTACAGCCACAAAGTAAAATACGCAAAAAGTTTAAATAATTTTTTAAGGTTTATTTATGATGTCAATTTCTAGGAAAGTAAAAAATGAAACGAGCCCCTTATTAAAGAAGTCCTGTTTCGGAGGGCGACAGAGTGACTAAGTACATTATAAAAAGTGTATTTACACTCGACCTCACGCAGCGAACGGAGAAACTTTCGTTTTGGGCGTTTTATGGGCGGAAAAATTGAGAAAAGTTGGAGCGTAACGGCCGGTGGCGACGCGGAATAGAGGCTCCGACGTCGGTGAGTTTAATATAATATGTAAATCGAAAGGCAACTCCACGACCTCACGCTCTTCATCGGCAAACTCATATCGTATCCTGGACATATTACATGGAGCATCGTAAATTATTTTGCAAAAGCAAGGCGGCAGTTTTACGCTAGCGTGGGGCAGATGAGTCTGCAGCGGCGGACGAGCGAGCAAGGGTTACGAGCCCATGAATGCAAATGAGCCACGCACGGGCAAAGGTTGCTTTATGGGCGCGGGTGGCCATTTACATAAAACCCTAGAAGACAAGACTGGTACGTAACGCACTTACCGCCTCTTGGGTATGATCACACGCTAATGATAGGAGTATGTAATTACCTGAAAAGGACGAATATTAGCCAATTAGTTTACATTTACTACATTTAACTATTGTTATAAATAAGCTTCGTTATGATGATATTTTAGACACAGACATTTGCTTAAATATATGAAAGTTTATTTCGTTATGGTTATAGTTTACATTAAAATCTTTCGAGATAGGACGTGTACTTTAACATTTACATAATGTGTAAAGAACGTCCTTACTATTTTGTATGTAACAAATTTGTTCAACTAAAGATATAAATTCAGTTTATCTTCACTGTTCACGAGGTTGGCGCCGTATAAGCAAGATTGAGTCTGTACGAACTTACATATTATATAAACTCTTTCTTGTACATGACTGTATGAAGCAGGCGACCCGAAACTTTTCCGAGTGTGATGTTTACAAGGTTTCTAACTAAACAAAAACAGCGATACATCAAAAGTGAGTTGCAAGTTAACTGGCGGTGTCCGTGGCAAAATTTCGATTTAACTTGACGTGGGTATTACCCGACGGAGCCTTTCTTGTTGACTTTTTATTTTCTCGGTTGCGGTCTATATAAATATTCAAAGTTATTTTTTAGCAATAAAAGAAAGTCTCGATAATGATCTCTCATAAAGGTAAGTGATTAGTACGCAACTTCTTTGCATTATCATTATTTATACGTCTGTCATACTAACATGAAATTGGAAACAAACGGAACTGGTGGTAAATTATAGTAATTTCTTAATTCATAATTAAGAAATGTAAGAGTTTAGTGTCGTGTGATGTATATCTATATCTTTATGATAAATTTTCATCGATTTGATATTGGTAAGTTATTTTAATATATGTTAGTTTTACTCGCAAGTACTTAGCAACCCCGACCGTTAACTGTTAGGTCCTCTAAAGAACCACACAAAGACGATCAAGAGATCTTTTACGCAATAATTCACACGAGTACTCACATCCTATTCACGAGCCGTAACAGAAAAGGCAAAGGGAGGAGCGTTATGAACTGTCAAAGGGCGGGGCTGTAAAAGAAAACCAGTACATCTCTGCATATAAGGCGATTAAGCTCTACAATATACTTATAGCTTCTATTATCAGAGTACTACCACTTTACCTAATGGCAAGGTTAAAAGATTGCCGATTTATTCTTATAATGAAATTTTCTATCGGAAGTTTTCTTTAAATTTCTTATAACATACATTTATTTATTTTGATACTTTTACCTGGTACAGTTTCTCAGTTTGTATACAATTTTTTTCCTAAATATTTAGGAGTTTTTTTTTACTTACTTTAAATTGTTTACAAACATTGTTTTAACCCGGTTTGTTATAAATGTATATCGAAACTGCTTTTGTGTTACTTTAAATATTAATAATTAGTAAATTTTCATTAGCGACACGCGTAATAAATTCATAGTTAGATCAGGCTATGGAGGCTATAGGTATATGTAGTGGTGTTTTCGCAAAATAAACCTCGACTGTAGGAGACATACGCCGTCGGTAGGGCTTAAAATTATAAATTATAGATGAAGAGGCAGAGAACTTTGTTTCGCTATTCTCTATAAGCTGATACTTTCATGATATAATTCATAAATAGTCACACAGGTATTAAGTCATTTTTATTACCGATTTTCGGTTTTATTTCTGAAACATTATTACATACATTGATAATGTTGAATAGAAGTATTTAGAGCAGAAGATTTTTCACGCTATGACAATAATAAAGTTGAAGCGCAATTTCAAACTTTACATTATCGAAATTTACTTTTATGTCCACTGCTGGTCATAGGTTTATTGTTTATATTTTTTCTCTTTAATTCATTTAGTTATTTTTTCATCACAATACTCTGTGCCGCTTGGATCCAGCGAAAGCTCGCTACTTTTTTGAAGTTGTGAGTCTACCTCGTAAGGGTCGTCGTGGTGTCAAGCGGTACCATTAAAACAGTGGTATTGTCGTACATTATAAAAGTCAATTAATTAATGCAACATTTTTAATTAATTTTAAATTTGGCAAATATATACCTGGATTATTTCAAATAGTTAATCTATGCGATTAAATCATTATCAAAATCCAAGCGTATATTACAAAAGTTAGTCCGTATCTTCGATCTACGAGTACATATACCTAAAATAAAACTGCAGACAAGGTCAATTATGATAAAAAAACATTCTCAGGAGATTACGTACGACCAGTAGAAGCTGAAATATATATGTATTTTAATTTCACGTATGTTCTGTTTGTCTGTTTTGTTAAGGCATCGTAAAAACAGCTATAGCAATATTAATGAAATTTAGTCTCTACTAATAATCGCATACTAATAGTTGCGCTTATAATCGGATTAAGAAATGGAAAAAATTACATAATTCAGGGTATTTTTATATTGAAGTTGACGCAAACTTCTGCGACTCGTAGTTATTTTATAAAGACCTTAATGCCTATGATAAAAACATTAGAAATAAAAGCAATTATTTCCTTTTCTATGACAAACGGCCTTTTAAAGTGGTTTAATGCACCATATAATATTCTTATGAAATCTTAAATACAAAATAGAGGAGGACATAAACAGGTTAAGAGATCATATATCTTATAGGCGAGATGTAAATCATGTAATGTTATATAGTCTACATAAGCCTGTCTCCCTGCGCCGCTCCCGCCTCTCTAATCCCATCCCGCGACAAATTAATATGCTCATCGGCAGCCGCGCCACTAGATTACGGCACATTCATAGCGCGATTGTATTTTAAGTGTATTATCCAATTTGTTGGTTATTGTGCGTGTTGTAATCAACGCTTGTAGACTATCACCAAATATTTAGTCGCCGGGCGCGTTGGCGATACAATGCCTGCATTATAGCTCGCTACGATGGAGAGAGCTGGCGAACTTAATAGATTTTGTTGGCGTAGTATCCGAAGCGGTCAGCCTATTTCAGACTAAAGGGATTACTGGTCGAATTTGTGTTTCATACATCCAACCGATATGAGCACACAAGTTGTTAGTACGAGTAACCTGCCATGTAACAATCTGCGCTGCAATTTGCCCCTTTTAATCCTCTGTCGATGGCTCGACTGCATTTTATTCACAGAAATATGAATGTCTTCGTTAGAGAAAGGATCTCAGTCGAGTGTGCGTCAAGACGTTCAAACAGTTACACTATCATGAACTGAATATAGAGCGGAAGGTTTATAGATTCAAGTTGTAGTATTACGTTAACAAGCATTGTTGGCCTGACTATAGGAAAGTATAAAAAGTTAACATTAAACGTTCACTCGTAACGGTGTGTCGGCACCCGAGTGTGTGCATTGCTGTTAAAAACAAACTTGAAATAAAATCGGGAAAATAATTAAAATCGGCGCAAACCATTAAAAGAGCAGTTTATAATAGGAGAGTGCACCGTCGAGTGTCCTTCATGTAGGCAGTTAAAGAGTTGGAGGAGCGCACTCGAGCACGAGTACTGTAGCGGCGCCACCTCGTGCCGACTAACGAACTTGCCGACAAAAACTCCTGCTCTCTGTACGGGTACCACGCGCCTACGCGATAATAATCACGCCACCTTTTCTTTGTACTTATGAATAGGACCTCTAGTTGATAAACTGTGCATAGTTAGGAAGCTAAGTAATTAACGTTTACCGATTCTTTTCATTATTATATTCTACTTCGCCTCAGTGAACTCATAAGTTTTATTAAAGGACGTCGCCTTTGAGTATTTGATCACGAAGTAAGAAAATGTTTTAGTGTTTTCATAATAACAACCGACGAAAAGGAAACGGATAAGAACAGTGATTTGTTTTATGTTGTTTCCGGGAGAGCCAATAAAGTGAAATGATCGATATTAGGTAAGAGACCCTCTAGTTCCTACTTTAAGATTGTGATGCAGCGTTATCTGCGCGAGTCGTCTATAAAAAATACTGTTTATCATTCTATTTAGGAACACGCCTATATATGTATGCGGCTGAATATAATAGTACCATCCTCATTTCGTATCGAGGTGTCGTAAAAGGCCCCTAAGGTAAGTCGACCCGCCATGTGGTATCCGGCTGAATAGAATAGACCACCCTCATTTCTTACCAAGGTGTCATAAACTAAGGTAAACTGACGTCAGGCAGTCGTCCGGTCGTTAAATACGTAGCCAAATGGAAAAAAATAACAAAACGGCAAAATTTAAAGTTTTCCTTGCGTGCTTTAAGTAAACGGTGATAGTTATTAAAAAATCATGCATTACAAAATTCTTCCCCTCCAAAAGTTCTATAAAAGTCCGCGACAGCATATGTCTAGCTCTTAAGGTTAACCAACTTAAACAATTTTTATGGTTATCAATATACTATCATTTCGGTTTCAATCTTTCCACGTGGGTGGAGCCGCTGGCGATTACTAGTAATTAATATAAGTAGTTAAAAAAATAAGTAATAGCTCTCACAATGTGTTTACTACGAGGAGTAAGTTTATCTATACTGATGCGTTTATCACGCGAACAGTTTTCGCGTTAAGCCGTGAATTGCTCACACTTGATCACACCTTATACGCCTCGGGGGAATTGCATCGCTAACAAGCAAACTCTTCGGTCATAAGTGAACTTCTTGTTTTGTTTGCGTAATTATGCTAATGTTTTAATAGGTTAACTTTTGGATCAAAAATTGGTTATAGAATAAAAAGACACTGACAAAATATGCACCAAACTTTATTATTAAGTTAATAATAAGGCGATTCTTTTGATGTTCCTAACAAATCAATATTATCGTGTAATTAATTTCCAAAAGCAGGTGATCAATTATATCAAAGTGCTTATTGCAAATAATATTTGGAATAGTAATAATGTATTATGGAATTAACAGTAACAACGATTTAAAGGCAAGTCGTAATATTAATAATGTCATTATATTTCCTTGAACATATTGTTTATTTTGCTATAGGTATACTATTTCCTATATAATACATGTGCAAAATATTAAAATGTAAAATCTCTAATGTTACAACGATCTTAAACGTTTATGTTAAATTTTATTAAGCTTACCTTAATCTAGTATTCTTTGAACATTGAATCTAATAGTACATTCCGATTGCAGACTGTTGCTAACAACTGCTTGATCAATAGTTCGGTTCGAGGTAGCTTGTGTTCAATGACATAGCGTTCTTGTGGTTCTCGCTAGGATGGAGATATTGTGATATGGTATTACAGTGTTACGATGCAAGTGGGAAAGGGACAGGATAACGCTACGTCTGCCACGAAGCGGACAAAGCGCAAGGAAACCAGTTATACTTGTTTATTTTGCACGCATTCCTGCCGAGCAGTTGGGAGCTAGCGAGCCTTTCCCGGACGATTGAGGACGTGTTCCTGATTTGCGGTATTTGAATGGCCTTGATAATTTCCAAGAATTTGTTGTCAAGTAAATAGCAAAATAATTGTATTTGTTATGTCACTGGGTTTATTTGTGGTTTTCCTGTTGAAGTTTACTAACAAGTTTGCAAAATTACCATTAAAATAATATTTTTAGGGCAATGCAATGCAGTTAAAATAAATATAGTGTTATAATCTCAATCCTCAATGTTTTAATACCATGTAAGAGGAATGTCTTAATAATTTAGTTTTTAGTTGTGTAATAATATTAGACATAACTACAACATTAACATATCGTGCAAATGTTCAAGGTAACGACGAAGTATGACTAAAATTAGGCTGATGTGTTTTTTTCTATACAAAACAAAATCTTTACCATTTATTTTAAAAAGGTATATACGTTAATAAGGTATTTATAATTATTATTGAATTTATAAAACTACATATAATTTTACAGAGCTTACTTAGCATATGGAGCAAAAAATAGGTGTTTTGAAATGTTTTTTTAATAATATAATTTAATGTATCTAAGATATTTTGACATTTGAAAAGGTTAGAAATGAAAACGTCGTATGTTTAGTTAGGTACACAATTTTTTTTACTTATTGTAATGAAATATATGAAAAACATTTTCACATAACATCAATATTCGTTTGTGCTAAAGACAATAATATTTATTGAGTTTTAAACTTTAACAAAATAGCGCACAGTGGCATACATTCGCCCGCTCGCTTATCCGTTTATTTGCTTACATAAAGGACTTTCCAGGGTGAAAATCTCTTAGCGCAAATTATAATGGTTTCGTGTCACGTCCACGATGAGAATTTAGTTTAATTGGCAAATAATACGTAGGGCAATTAAGGATGCTAAGTCGGGTAGAGGCGCGCGTGACGCGAATAGCGAATGTATATATTCAATTATGCAAACACAGTCGCGAAAGAATACCCGACAGGTTTTCGAAAAATAGTATCTGTTGACCCGTTTAACGTGCTTTAACTAAGTTTATTTTTTAAAATAGATGCTATTTCAATGGAAACGATAATCAAGTTATATCACGTGTTAAATTGGACGAGGTAATATGGCTTGTGTAAAGAGATTCTGCATCTGTTTTATTTATATTTAACACATTTTTGTTTTTATCGGGATGTTGTATAATTCAAAATTCTAAGCGAAATAAGTTATAGAACGAGGCTTTAATTTGGGCAGTTCCATAATAGAAAAAATAATAAATCATATTTGATATTCAAAGAAAAATTAATTACGGTCAAATGTAACAATGTTTGAGACAATCTAAAAAGATAGATACAACCAATTTTATTTAAAGTAAGCGGTATAAAAACGATAAACTTAAATTCACTTGTATGGAGCTTTTAAGTTTTGCACCAGAGACTTCTTAGAACAAGGAAGAATTTTGTACACAAAAAATATTAATATACTCATTAGATGTTCAAGGAATTGAGCAATCATAAATTCTGTACACACAAAAAAAATAATATACTAAAATCAACTTTCACTTAGATATCGTATTATAATTTTTTGTTTCGTGGAGTACTTTCACTTTTAGATACAGTTTAATACAAAATATGCCCTACATATCAGAATTACCTACATTACTGAGCTTAATCTTGTACCAATTACGCAAGACACTATAAATATAAAATAATAAGTGGTAATACAAAGCAATGGTACCAACGACTTCATTTACGCTAGTATAAACGTTTAAGTACCCTATAACCCTCAATAATGCAATATGTTTTTTTGTTGTCCCTGAGAGAAAACGGTTTTTTATCCTATATGTTAAACAGGTATATAAGCTTAAATCATGCCAAATTTTATCAATAAATATTCATCAGATTAGCTATGTAATCGTAACAGACAGACAGACTGGACAGACATTCGTATTTGTAATATTAATATGGATATTGTAAGAAACAAACATTGAATAGTGGATAGAAACATACCGACATTATAGAATGGAAAATATTTTAAGTGCGTAACTACGTACGGGAAAAGGAGTGACATGCCAAGAGCATTCGAGTGTCGTGATACTCGCCTGAGGGACCGGAATTGTCATGTAAAGCGCTGTGCACGATTTAGCCTCGGGCTGAAAATGCACTTTCGCGAAACGATTGAATGTCTATGCGGGTGATTCAAACGAAAGGCGGCCAACTTGAGAAAGGATCGATTTATTCTACGACAAACAAACGTTATTTTATAATGTTGTAATGAGATTCAGAATAAGTCAAATTAAAATGTGTGCATTGATAATAGAGAGTGAACAAACGAAACTTATTATCTGTCTCTGTTTTTTATTTTTTGATAGGACAAATATAAGTATAAGTTTCATCTTTCATCTAAATCTTTGTTCCGATACTTTGACCCATAGATATGCCTATGACTCTCCTACTTTAGTGTAATAACTTTATCGTAACATCAGATCAACTAAATTAAATTAAGTTGTTTGTACCTCAAACATATCAATATATAAAGCTGAAGAGTTAGTTTGTTTGAAAGCGCTAATCTCAGGAACTACTGGACCTGAGGCAAGGACCTGAGAGAAAGGCTATAGATTATATAACATCAGGCAAATATGAATAAGAGACGGGCAGCAGTAAATAATATTCCGAAAACGGCAAAATTTAAAGCTTTCCTTACGTGCGCTAAGTAAACGGTGAAAGATATTAAAAAATCTCTTATACTACTTTTATGTTCAAAAATTCAATTCGGGAAAAAAATTGCGACGGGCAAAGCTGCTGCCACAGCTAATTGCAAACAAAAACTGAGTCGATTTTTATAATGTAATGTGTTAATGTGAATAGAATGAGACAGACAAGACAAGTTGAAAATGGTAAATAACTCAATTCAATGTCTTGGATAATGGTTCGCTCAGGAAGGAGAAGATATAACGTAAATTTATCTTGTATAGTTAAACAGGAATATAAAAAACCGCGATAACATATCAAGCGTGTTTGTGCAATTTGCCAACAGTCTAAGTTCTCCATCTATGTCGATGAGGCGAAGATAGCATTCTCTAGGAGATGTAGGGGTTATTTTCAGAATGCTATCTATACTATTTTGGTAAAAATGTGTCTTGTCTGTTATCTACAATGTGTGTAAACCATGCGAGTATATAGTTATATACTCGCATGGTTCACACACACACATTCAATTCTATTTTTAGCTCAGTTGAGCTAAAAATAGAATTTTTTCAGAAGTAACTTTGACCCCTTTTAAATTTAAGAATGTCGATATGATAGTAAAAATAACTAATAAATAAATAGTGATTTTCATATGTAATGAGCAGTCAATTAAACTTTACGATCGCCAAAGTTTTGTTGATACAGCAGTAGAGAAGAATAATATAAACACAAACACGAGAAGAATCATTAAAGGACAGTTTTTTGTGACTAGTTTTAAAACCCATCCATAATGTTAGCTAGGGGAAATATAATATCTCAAAATATACCCAAAATTAGAAAAGTAATTCTCGCCATATACCTTCGTTTCTCGAATTGTAGGTGTGTTGAGTAAAACACTAATTCTTGAGTATTTTTACGTACTATATGAGCTTCATGATTACGTAGGTTATTATTGATTACCTAATATCAAGGGTGGGGCTTTTTCAGCAGCAATGCTATCAATTTACCAAATACGCCGTACATTATATTAATTTTGTTTACAGTTTTACGAGTCATTATCATGATAGCCTACACTATTGTGGTTCGTTATAACAACTTATAATAATTTGAAACATTCTATAAACCTAATGAAAATTTTAAATTATTAATATTGTACTCAAATTTTTTGCCTTACAAAGGCGAAAGATTCGTTTTCTGAAAATGAAAAAAAATATCGAATATGAATTGTAAGTTTTGACAATTATTTTACGAACCGGAGGAGAGATTAAGATTCCATGAAAAATTAAGATTAATACATTGATAACGATAATTGATAGTCCAAAAGACTTTTGTGGTTATTTCTTCTATTTAAGTTAATTAAAATAATCAGTAATTTCACAACTACTAATACTAATTAGTTATTTTGAGTCTAGGGTTTTCAAGTTGATGTGTTAAAGAAAATGTGTACATAAGTATATTAATAATGGATCGCTTATATAATTTCCAATCCCACATATCTACTCACTCACTAGTCACTTAGGTAAACGTTGTCTTAAGAGTTTATTGTCTCTTTAAATAAAAAAAATTACGTAACAGAGCGCTTAAGCTAAAAATAAAAAAGCTTAAGAGTTCGTTATGTAAAACTATGTTAAATTAGAACTTTAATTTCCTATAAAAATACAACATATTTGGGAATTCTATTCAAAAATTGAAAGGCAAGTAGTTTGCAATGCTATTGTTTCACAAAGTTAATCCAGATGTATGTGTGCGTGAATGTCAGGTTTCCAACTGTTAAAATAGTGTGTGTAAATTAATTCAGTGTGTGGCCAGTGACGTAAATTTACCGTCGAAGCGATATAGAATTCGGTGAGTGTAGCGTGATGCAAGGAGCCAAGGTCGAGGCTGATATACTTCGCATGCAAATGAGACCGATAAAGTCGCTCATTACGCTCAACACCACGATGAGCAGACCTACCGTGCGATTATGGGCTCTGTTTGAGACGCTTTTATTTTATTACGGATGTTCTGAGAAAGGAGGTTAATGTTGTTAAATTACACGCATTGTTTCACCTTCTCGTTGCTATGACAACGTTGCAGAACATCTACGCACGTTATATTGAATGTAAACTAATAAACTTACGGATCAGCGATTTTTAGCGGATTCGTAAGGGTTCCGTAACTCTTTTTGCTGTATTGTTGACATATTAAAAATTTTTCAATAAAATTTCTTTATTTTAGTTAGTCAAGTTCAATTTTTAAGTTATCTGAATTTCGACAAAGATAGTGAAGTAGACCAGCGCGTGTTAACTTTGTAAGCTATTTATCTGATTTTCCACGCTGCTGGTGGAGACGTGTCTCTCGAGCCTCACCGTTTAATTAAAGGGCGAGCGGGAGGGCCGCGCGGGCCGAAGAGCAGGGTATAATGGCGGCGCAATATCGGATGGAAATGCGCGGCATGTAGGAATGCGCCGCACGCGGCCCCTCCCCCATCGCGAACGATTCGTGGTATTTTTTATTGACGACTCTGGAAACGCTATAGAGAAAATAGTCGATGTGGTTTCCATTAAATAGTGTGGCTTGGATGAATTAATTAGTAATCAAACTACAAAAAAAGTGTAATTAAATGAAATAGTAGTATGTCGGATAATATTCCCTTTGTTGGCGTTGTTTGTATTCAAGTTCATTTATAATTCAAACTTAAGAGGAGAAACAGAGAGCATCGAGCATCTAGAAGATTCTCTGTAGCGATAAGAAAATTCAAAGCGTCTGCTGAAAACAGAATTAAACTTTATGAAGCGTTGAGTACTATCTAAAAATATACTTTTACTAATGGACACGGCACGACAATATTTTTCATCCACGATCTGGTCTCGGGGAAAGATTAAATTTAGAGACTAACGTTTTTAGAAAGCGAGAATTCAGCCCGCGCGTCAATTCTCCGTACGAAAAACGATTTACTCTGGTAGAATTCAGCATGTAGATATTTACGTAGACAACCAAAAATATACGTTATATTTTTAAAACAAATACGATGATAAAAGTGATAAAATATTCTAAAACGAGACTACAGATACAAAGAAGAAACTGTTTTTTCAATGTTGTAATAGAGAATTATCGCCTGGTGCAAGGAGCGCACGATTCCAATCGGAAGGCAATTTAAACGGAGTGGCGAAACCAGCGAGCGAACGAAACGTGACACCCTACTTATCACGGCATGTGAAAGTAAGAACTCTTATTAAATTTTTGCGTAAACAGAGTTAAAATTATTGGTATTAGTATTAGGAATCCCTAACCTATAAGGAAAAAAATAAAGTGGAAGCATATTTTCAGTTAATAAGAATTGATGTGTTTACTCGCTGACGGAAATAACTGCGAAACTGATCACAAAATTTAAACGAAACGAAACTCTAGCACCATTAGAATTGAACGTCAATTTATGCAGTAATAATTTAAACCGGGGTCAGGTTCGATCTAGGTCAGGTGAAGTGATTTTTAAAAACTAATGCAAACGATAGCAAACTGTCTAATCATGTATAATAAATGCGATGTTAATAAATATTTAACTGTAAAGAATAAGGTTTTTTTATTATGTACGAGTACATCATCATCTTCCTGTCCTTATCCCACTCTAAGTGCGGTCGGCCCAACATGTTATAAACATGCTATCACATGATTTGGCTGCGTTTTTACGACCGGCCGCCTGTCTGACATAAACTCACCTCAGTCGTATTTTACGACACCTCGGTAAGAACGAGGGTGGTCTATTCTACTAAACCGAATACCACACGGTGGGTCAACTTACCTTAGTCGCCTTTTACGACATCTCGGTAAGAAATGAGGTTGGTTTATTCTACTCAGCCGGATACACACGACGGGTCGATTTACCTTAGTCGCCTTTTACGACACCTTTATTTTGTACGAGTACATTTTTCATTAATGTTATTGTTAGATCATCAAGTTAAATATACTTAAAAAATTAAATAACACTTGAAAGTTTGTTCAACTACATTTGCATTGACACTGTTGTACAAGTTATCAAATAAATAATCAATATTCTCCTAGGTATTTGGTGTAATCAATGGCTTTTGCAACCTCGTACAGATTGGATTGTAATAATTGTACTAGGCTACGAACATAAATTACTTCCGTTATAAATATTAAAAATTTCAAACGATATTCTTTTTTAATCCATGTTTAAAAGGGAGCAATGGACTTGGTAGAATAACTATCAGTGTAATTCTTGCACATCAATTACAATTTTCCCATAGACTACAATTTTATTATATCCACAGTAAAATTATAAATTTATTGTAATTAGCCCCGAAAGCGAATTTTATTTCCTCCAATGTTACTCTTCATAAAAAATTGTTTTTTTTTACCATGTTGCATTTTTTGTGGGTACGATAATAGCTTCAGACGATAAAAAATATTAAAACGCTAATTATTTCACCCTGTCTTGTATATTTAGCAAGTTTTATTTTAACAATTTAGTTTCGATTTTGTGCGTCTAAAAATTTCATTTTTTTTATTTATTTCAGGCTATAGGTGAGCTCGACTAGTTTCAGGTATAAGGCTTGTATTCATTCGCCGTTGTTGTTTTTGATTTTTCTTGTAATCATCATTAATCTGCGACGTCAGCGGATCTCGCCAGAACTTTATTTATAGCAATATTTTTTTACTTTATTCATTACAACTTTATTTTAACTATATACTTTTGTATTTACAGTCATATAAAAAAGCTGCTTTTAGTTTCCGTATGTTTGTGCTCGCAAATCTCAAAGTTATTTACATATTATTATTACATTAAAAATGTTTTATAAACATACATATTAATTAATAATTCTTATGAAAAGCGAAAAGTCCAATATTTTTACAAATGTCGATTTTTTAAGTACATATTAAGTTTAGCAAGTAGGTTAAAATCTGCCAATATTTCAAATTTCTCTAAATATTTATTTGATTATACTGTATGCTCATACGACTATGACAATGAATAGTGAGTGTAGAAAGAGCCATCAATCGGCGCGTGAGGGCAGGCACGCGGCCGGCCGCAAAGTTCGCAACCTGTGAAACAACTCTGGCATAGCGAACAAAGCGCAAGTCGAGATTACTGGCAGCTTTTAAACGTTCCAAATATTCAGCAATGAAATACTTGGCAGACAGCCTCTAAAAATTCTGAAAGTAGTAAACAAAGAATAGTCTATAGATTTGCAGGTTTATTACCATTATTTTCTAATTATGATAATAATGAAATATTTTTGTATAATTTTTCATTATATTTTAATCCATATTTGACTTAGTGACATTATTTACTGTGTGTATTTACATAATATACTGTATTATGTACAAACCTTATTTCTAATATTAACTCATTTAAATATAATAAATAATTAAATACGAATGTAGCGGGTCGAAAAGACAAACATATTAATTGCTGTCCAATCATAGGTTTTTAAAATGCATGCATATTTTTTAGAGTGTACAAAACGATTTACAATAATTGTGCGCATCTATTATGGATTAGTAAGCGTAACCATTTCAACGTTTGAAAAGCTTTTTTTCTATTTTGACAGGTTTGTTTCGGCTTTTTGTACAAAAACTAGATTGCTCACACCATTAAAAAAAAAATTTAAACAAAGAGACATTCGGAAGATTGTATTATTTGTACATTCCTAACGACAATAGTACTATAGCTTATTAATTAGTCCTATATTATTAACACAATATTAATAAAATATGATTACCGCAATTGAAATAGGTGCCTAAATTAGGCAGCTTGGATTGTAAATGGGAAAAGACGCGAACATACCAAAAATCAGTGCAGACGATGATGTCATGTCAGTCCGGCCGACTTAACAGGTAGTCGGAATCGCGTCAAATTCATGACATAATCGCCAGTCAATTTACGTAATTACACCTGTACTAATATTTGAGTTAAAAATAATAAAATTAAATTTAAAGTTTTGAAGGGTTGAAATTTGCTGTTGTTATTGTACGAGTTACAAAATTTTCAACCTCTAGCTCATTTCGGTGTCCTCGCTGTTCCAGAAAAACACTGACGCAACTACAAAAATTATAATTTTATAGGAGACCAAGAAAACGAAAAAAAAGAATGGTTTGAATATTTAATATAAAAGTTCAAAATTTTATCTATACTCAAATATTTGCCATTATTTTAAGTCTTGATAATGTCAGCATTACAAAAACTGTTTGTTCTTTTGGGTCTCCTTAATTTTAGCAGTTGTGTCGTTGTTCTTCTGGAACAGCGATATGTTGAATTAGCATGACAATTAACATTACATTAGCGAATAACGCTACTTGAAAAATATTATCTTTGAAAGGATATAGTGAGAATTAGCTAAAATAAATTATGCTAGTATTGTTTTTCGTAAAAATGTGTCACATAATGTATCGTAAATGGGGTGCGATGCAATAAAATGGCAAATGTCATCCTGGAATCTAATCTACTCGTAACTATGTATTTGGAAGCATCAGGTCTTTTGAAAAAGGTACCGTTTTAAGGTTTTAAGTGTAAGCTTACATTACCGAATGTATCGGGATGTTTTAATAACGAAACGCAAAGAAACAACAACAAACCTTTTAAATTAACAACTCTTCGAGGACTTTGTATTGTAAATTCGTTGCTTACATCTTCTTCATGATAAATTGACAACATTGGAATGATCCTAAAAAAATTACAAGTACTTTTGATTCAAAGCTCAGTCAGACGGTAGTGAAGTTACAAGTGGTTCTACCCGTTGCTCGTTAATGCACAATTCTGCAAACGGTATTAACGTAATTTTATTAGTGTTTACTATTAAAAAATGAATATATCGAAGTATCTACATAAATACTGAAAAACGCTAACTAATTTTTAATAATTCCATTATATGTTGGCAGTTTGATATAGACGCATTGCGCCTGTGGCAGCGTCTGTGTTTCAGTTTTAATGTCTCTCGGGGGATACTCGCTGAATATCTGGATAGTTTATGGCCCAACGCTATCTGTTCCATTACTATACGTAGTACGAGACATAATAAATTGATAAACAATTAATACATCATTTGGACTCGTTATATTGGAAAACATATATTTTTGAACTTTCAAATATTTAAGCTTAATGGTTTTTAAATCATATACGCCGTGTGGTATCCGGCTGAATAGTATTCTATTAACCACCCTCATTTCTTACCGAGGTGTCGTAAAAGGCGACTAAGGTAAGTTGACCCACCGTGTGGTTTCCGGTTAAATAGAATAGACCACCCTCTTTCTTACCGAGGTGTCGTAAAACACGACAATGGTAAGTTGATGTCAGGCAGGCGGCCGGTCGTAAAATACGTAGCCAAATCATGTGACAACATGTTTATAACATGTTGTACCGACCCCACTTAGGAGTGGGATAAGGGCAGGACGATGATGATGGTTTAAAATCATATCGCATAAAGCACATGCTATTTTAAATATATCTTCTGTTTCTTTTCCCAACGCCAGACTTCAAATGTTGGACGTCGTTTTCATGAAGGGATTTCTACGGCGACCGATATAATGCTGCTTGGAGACAAAAACTTCCCGCGATCTTTTGTCTGTCTAAGAAGTTGGGGTGTACCCCTATTTCTATACTACTAAATCATCATCATTTGCTACTGACCAAGACTCTAGTTAAAGAATTACTTTAAAACCTCTAGTATTATTTAATATTATCATGTGTGTGTGCATATCATATACTATACGGCTATTTTAATTTGATCTATGCAGAGGCTTTTTGTTGTCCATATATATTTTTTTTGTACAAACATTTAGCCCATAATCTTTTATATACGGCTTGGTGATTCATGTAATTTTTAATGTCAGATGACGTTAAATAGTATCGCCTTATATGTGCGGAGCTATTTCGAAATCCGGTTTGAATCGCGGAGTTCGGGGACGCGAGCGTGGGTTAAGTGAATAAGGCAATAAGCTCGTTTTAATCAACACAACACGTAGCCTAATCAAATATGACCCCCCTCGTCATATCGCGTAATTGAAGGCTTAATCACGGGAGACGTTTTCGCGGCGCGACGGTGTTCGTGCGGGGAAGTCTCTGTTTGATCAGCTCTCGATTGCTTTAGATACATGTGGCGACAATTTACGGTGGCTTTAATCGTGACAGTATAGAATCCAATCTAGGTGCAGTTCAATGACCTGTCTATCAAAAATATGGTACACGAAGCAGAAATAAAAAACAGATGATTTTTATTTGAATATTTAATATATGTTTAAGTGACGGTCCAACTTTCTCGCTCCTTCGCGTAAAGGAAATGCACCAGTTAGAACATCTATGCATGTGGCCGTGAAATTTAATATGCTTAACAGTTCACCAGTGTTTTAAGAATACTTTATTAGTGAATCTAAAGGATATAACTTATTTATTGCAACCGTTAAAGAAACTATACAAGCGCCTGGATAAGAACTAAAGGCTCAACATTTGCTCAAGTTTTAACATTGTTTGGGAGGTAAGACCTACACATATTTCAGAAATTTGGTAAAGATATAAGTAGAAAACCTAGATCGAGGCAAGAGCAAAGATAAGCATCACGAGCACGCGGCGACGGCAACGCCATTGTCGAGCGCGCGATATCACGCTCACAAAATCCGCACAATGCTTCGCATCGCCTATTGTTTAACATCTCGGTCTAAACATGACCGGTTTAAACGTATTAGCTTGCAACTTTCATGTGTGGCTCTCATCGAGACGGCCGATGTGTTCTGATTTTGTAAATAATTATTATAAGGCCTTATAGAATGTTAACAGCTTATTGTAATTCTTAAACTTATACGGTATTGCCTTTTAGAAGATTGTAATACAGTTAAAGTCCCTTACGAGAGATAGCTTTTTAAAAACAATAGCTAAATCACAAAGATAAACTTAGTATAACATTAGGAGATGAATTAAAAATACTATTTTCGATTGTTACTAAAAAATGAGAATGTTAAATTACTTTGAAAAAGGCATTAAACAATGAACCTATTTGAAATATTTGCTAATACCAATAATATTATGCAAATGTTAAAAATTGTTTATTTGTATTAATCAAAATCAAAGTACTTAATTTATATTGACTATTAATTTATGTAAAATAAACTTATTCATTACTGTTCTCTCGATATTAACCTCCTTACTAATACTATGAATACGAAAGTCTGTCTGTCTGTTAAGTTTTCACAGCCAATCCGCTGAACCAATATCGATGAAATTTGGCACAATGATTCCTTATACACGGGGCTAACATAAAGGTTATAGAAATCCTGTTAATTCAACAGAAATTAAATGCAGGAGGAATTAAATAGGATGACATTCAAAAACGCCATCTATGATAAACCTATGGAAGTTTTTTTATTCACGAAGTTTCAAAATCAAGTCAAATCTGTATTTACAGACGTATTTAGATTCCAAGTTTTTCGGCTTACGTCAAAAGAGTTAACTTTCAAGAGTATTTATATTTATTCGTTTCAAATTACTGGATAAATTTAACTGAGCTATTGCAATGAATAATTAATATAACTATTATGGGTTATTAACTAACATAAATAAACTAATAATATTATAAATACGAAAGTCTGCCTGTTACGATCGCATGGTCAATTAGCTGAACCAAAATAGATGAAATTTGGCACAATCAATCTTTATATAACGGGAAAACATATAAAATCATCATAAAAGTTATTTTAAGAAAGATTTATTGTATATTTTAGTTTCTGTTTATTTAATAAAGAAGATATTTGGGTCCAAACGTTATGTTAATAATTTTTGTGTTCTTAAATAGACAAATATTTGCTATCTTACTAACAATTATTATTTTATTTAATTTCTATGGGGGAACTATAAAAAAAAATTATAGTTTGAGGTTATGTACAAGTACAAGCTAAATATCATAATAACACAGTACAACGATAGGATTTGTGATGAAAATATAACAATAAGGTATAATTATTATTGAAGTATACTTTTTTTAGTTTTCAGTAAAACAGACATTTCCAGAAAACACATACAAGTCTAAGTTCATAGTCTATGACAGATAAAAGAATGACTTATAATTGACATATATTGGGATGTTTTTTATTTGATCCAATAGAGATTAAGATCGTAAGCTATACAGCCAATTTTAATATCTGGAAAATCATTACAGTCAATTAAGTGAAGCTAATACCGCTAATACTTAAATATATATGCCAATACCTAATAATAATTATTATAATAATAATCAGATACCTATTTTAAAATATTATTTTTACAAAAACATAATTTTAATTTTTTTTTTGGCATTTATACTAAATACGTTGGAATCAAACGCTGTATTTAGAGGTAATTAAAAAGTAACAATTAACATTTCATACGTTACGTATAAATGTTATTATTAAATAAGTTTTCTCGCACATTTCCGTTAAAAGTTTATAATATTTATAGTGATATTTAATACCAGAAAAACATGTTTTAATGTATATGGGGTTTTTTTAACAGGCTTAATTTTGGCTGACCTATTTTAACATGTATTTTATGTAAGTCATACGAGTTATTTATCAAAATTATCAACCTATGGTCTTGATAAAACGGCAAATCTCTCTTGAGTCTTCCCAGATCGATGTCATTTTTGTGATAAAGATATTTGCAGGGTTGGAGAGTGATAGAAGCTACTGTTAATTTCAAGACAACAGTCCACGCGAACAAAGTTGCGGGTAATAGCTAGTTATCTATATGGATGAAAAGTTTAGCAAACAATACGACGCGATAAAAATTCCACGACACAGAAGCGGATATATTTTCCCCACGAGTGCTGAGAAACTAACAAGGGGATGCTGGCAGCGCTTTAAGGTAGAATTACACACACGAGTTATTGAAATGGCGTTCTGACAACAGCGAACCTGAGAGACGACAGCCGTGGAAATCTTTGCCGAGTGAGCGGTCCCTGTTCCGATTTCAGTGTGTTTTTTCTCTTGATCGCGTTATTCATCCAAACATCAAAGAAAAATATCTAGTGAAATATTAACGAACGTGAATTGTACGAAGCGTATTATGGCGTTCCAGAAAAAATCCTTTGTTTTAAAATAATTCGTATGTTTCAATAAATTCGCGTCAGTTCAATAATTGAAAATGAATAAAAACCAGCGAATTCGAAAGAGTACTGTTCTATGAAGAAGACTATAGTTAAATTAAACATTTGTGGCGGTTTTCCTAGGAATGAAACTACACAAATAAAAAAAGGATTTAGATTTAAATATTTTTAACCTTAAAGCCACCATTTTGAAAAATGGATCTGAAGAATTATAATGAACAATCTGAAGCGTTATCATTCACTAGTTTACGTATTGGTAATAAGGGTTAACAAGGTAGTAACTATACCTTATGTTTGACAGGACATACAGCACGATAACTTAACCCTCCAAAACATGAAAGCAGAATGCCATATAGCACGTGAAAAGACTTTAATATGGCTGCCCTCTCTTCATAGAAAATAAGTTTTGAATCAGCAACGATTACGCCATCTCTTTTGCTGTTTTCATAATATGCGCTTAACTTGGGTCTAAACTTGCTTTTTATAGCTTTTTAAAATCGATATGTTTTGACATAATGATAAAAGAAACATGAGCAGAAAACACTCTTAACATAGAAAAGTAGCCTGTTACTACATGAAATTTTGTTTGAAAATAAAATACATCGCCATAGTCACATTAATTTTATAAACGTGTTGTGTTTGCCAAAATATCTACGCATTATCACGTCATTTAATGGGGCTGATAACACCGTATCACACGTAATGCCTAACAAACCCGCCGATAAGCTACAACTGTAGCCTAGTAAATTTTGTTAAAAAATGTGATTTTATTTCGTCTTCCGCGAATGCTAGTTGTACTCGCAACTTAGTTAAACAGCCTCTTAAGCCAGACAAAAGCCTCATCTCTCTCCTTGGAGAGAGGGGAATACAACCTAGAAGTACTATGCAGGGTTCATTATGATATAACACTAACAAGTGTGAATAGAAATTAAGAACATAAGTTTAAAGAAAAATTGTAGGTGAATTTCCAGGGGTAGGAACTCCTGATCTTTTGATAACTATCACGTGCGCTAATCGTTTGCCCACCCGTCTTGGTGGAAGTATACTATTGGGTGCACAATTATAAAATTTTCAAAGTACAAATATGTGGAGTAAATAGATTGTCGCCGAATGTATATGCGAATGTAGCTTTTGAATTTACTAGTACATATGTATATTGGACTGACTATAATAAGTCAAGGCGCCGTCGAGTCATCGTCCTGTTCATTATGTTAGCACGATGCCAATTCCCATACAATGGTAGACGGCGGCCACGGTGGGGCGAGTGACGTCACTCCAGGCTAGCCTTGGAATTGAGGTCGGTGTTCGAAATGGCGGCGGTGAAAATGTGTGTCTCAAGCGTCTAATTCAGGCGACTAATAACCATTGAATTGCATTAGGGGGAGTTTTTAATTTGGTAGGATATATCATTAGAAGCACGAATAAATATTGAAACTAGAATTAATAACAAAAATGTCCGTCTATCGATGAACTTTACTTTTAGTTTATACTTCAATAATACAGTTCAATGTAAACAAATAAAAATATAACCTCCTATGAAAATACATACCAGATGTCAAATTTTATAAAGGCTATGAAAAATTCAAAGAAAACGATAACTTACCTTGATACTATCGTAGCAAGCAGTGACCCTTCCATTCTGTACTTCAACGGTTGCTGGGGGATGCGCGAACTTGCATTCGGTGTCCGGTCGCGAGCACTTATTCCTTTGGAATTCGCGGCACACTTCAAGCTGGAGCCAACGTGAGTCTTTGCCATTCAGGAGGCTATTCATGTTCACCATGGTTGCCATTGTTGTCAGTGTTCAGAGTTAGCTATTGCGCGCACTATTACGCTGAGCGAGTGCGGCGCATATGCAGATGTAAACGAGCGCGCCGGCGCGCTCCGGACTCGCACTTCTCACTTTCCGGACACGAGCTGCGGCTGATCCTGTGGCGCTCGAGCACCCGTCACTACACACACTACTCCACTCGCGCAGAAACAAGAATCGAACTCGCGGCGATATCCGCGCGGCTCAATCAGTATTAATTACTAAATTATTAATCTTACAATTATGTTAGAATTAAAGACACCGACGTTGCAAGCTTATTTAGGCAAGTATTAACTTATTATTATCACACGCGATCGTATCGATGTTTATGATTGATTTTAGTAGAGGGCGAGAGGTGCTTGGTGCGCGAGCATGGCGGCGGCGGCCGGTGTGGGTCTGGGCGGGCGACGGTAGGGCGCGAAAAAAGCGAGTTAGCGGCTCGGCGGTCAGCGAGCAAGCCGATGCGGTGCGGGACTCAACTCTGCGAACAACAAAACACATTGGTTACTCTCCGGGTGCAGGCCGTCCGCCCCGGAGCCAAGCATAAGCGGCTACCGGGTTAGAAAGCGAGCGCGACGGCCGCTCTTAGGCCTGCGCTTCGGTACTTTGCAGAGCAAGACACACTCAAGGCAAATTATTTTAATTAATTGTTCCGCCGTATAGGTATATTTTAAGCTTCTGTTAAAGTGCATCTTTTAAAAATATTAATGAACTTTATTGCAAATAAATTGCCTTGAAGTATCTCATAGACATTGTGTCATTTGAAATCAGAAGAAATGAATAATACTATGTCAAAATTAAAATATATTTGGAACAATCATTAGAATAGTAAATATAAAAAATATTATAATAATACCTTTTAAACAAAATGCTTCATTGCATCACATAGCCGTGTATTGTTGTGAAAGTTACAGAAACATGACCAAAATACACCAGACATATCAATTAGTAGTAGTCACGTTTGCAGTGTTTGAAATACATTTAAACCATTTATGTGTAGAGAAATATATTTTTCGTTAATATATGCAATACTCATTTAACTGTACTCTAAAAAGATTTAAACCTGGAATAGGTATGCATTACTGTTAAAAGGTATGCAGTAGGTATTAGAACGCTGGCTAAGATTAACGATTCTCACGGTAATTATGTTTATTAAACAAAATTAAATATTCCTACATCATGTTACAAGCGGATTGTCTCCTATTGTTGAATCTTTTGTTGGTGTAATTGTTGTTTAATATAAATTAAAATAATTTCGCATCAGGATTACAATATTCTGGCATGAGACAGCGGTGGCACAGTGGAAATAAGTTTGTACTACGGATTTTGTAGTATAGCAAGTGCCGTACCAATAATACCACTCGCCGGAGGCACATGTTGACTGGCTGGCTATTGGCAGCATCGATATTTGCAGCCAAAATTTAACAGGCACATAAAATAAAAACGGGACACTAAAACCGTGATTGTGGCTTTTGAATTATAAAACACATTACATGCCAGTTCAGCACGAGTGGTAGAGGTTGAAAAAAAATTCTTTGTGTGGGCGCTGCGAGTAGGAACGTTGTCTGGGGCCGGTAACAGGGAAAAACTTGTGAAACCAAATACTATCGTAATGCGCTATTTAAAGCATAACCCAGTTGAAAATAGCCCGGTGTGCGGTAACGCAGCGTCGCGCTCTCCATCAGGCATAATATTCAAATTTTATTTTTAAGATAGGTGCATACTCATTTTTTTTCATAATCCGCATGTTTACAGCTGCAAGTGCGTGTGCAGTTTGTAGGTCCTTACTTTAATTACTACAGTAAATGTAAAAGTGTAGCTGTCTGTCATTATTTCACGTTCGACTTGGTTATTGAATTCGAAGTTTTAGAAAGACTGGAGGGTAAGAAGTTTCTTTTTGTCTGATTTAAAGACCCAATAGACAAATCTAGTCCGGTTTTTTGTTTAAATCTTTGTAATATCGTACTAAGTCTTACTTGGAAACAGAATTTATCCTTAGACTTTGAACATACAAAAACAAATAGTAATCTCTTTGTATTTGAGTACAAGGAACTACAAATGGAAGCACTAAGGACAGTGCCAGATTCGTTTCATGGCTGCGATGCCGGTAGCTCGGGTTCTTAGATGCTCGGCACGCACGGGGAAGACATTCAATAACCCAGTGAAAAGATTACCAAGAGCAATCAGACGGAAGCGAATCTAAATAAGAATCTCGTGAAAGCGGTCGGGCGCGAGGGTGAAGCGAAGGGGGAGAGAAAAAACAGTTGGATGCCGGCCTTTGTGATCGGCGATTCGATCAAGCTGCAATCGAGAAAAAAATTCACAACCGTTTAATGGGTTTGCGAAAAGTGCGATTAGCGGCTGAAATAGTGAATGGATTTTGCCATACCGCATCTTTACATCCACGGTCTTGACCGGGAATCGAACCTGGGTCTCCCACCTTTTTGGGGGCGCTCTCACCGCTGAGCTATCAAGACAATTGGGATGTAAAGTGTCAAGGGAGTTTCTAGATTCATTTCTGCAAGAATTACTCGTAATGTCTTTTGTAATACAATATTTTTAAGAACATTACTAAATAGATTACAAAACTCCGGTTAACTCGTGTATAGTATTACCACATTCAACCGCACCTTTCGCTTACTTCTATTGCCCACACACGATTGAACTTTATAACGTGACATTTGTATCGGCTTTGATTATTAAGGTAAGGCAGTATCGACTATCCCACGTACGGTACCAATTATTCTCATTTACACAAGAGGTATACGTTTGCAATCTAACATTCGTGTAAAATTATACTATACTTTAAGAATCGTCGATTTCTCAGTTCTTAATACTGTGGCCATCCCAGTAGTCCATCACTCTGAGGGTAACTAATCTTTTCACGAAGTAACAACTTATGATTTGAAAATGTTTTCTATAAACTTATTGTGTTTTGCAGAACACAAATTATACCTATTCGACAAATGAATTACTATAAAGCTATTAAAACATTAACGTCATATAATTATTTAATTCTATTATTTATTATTGATGTTTCAATTATGCTCGTAAGCTACCTATAAACTCGATTTTTGATAAAATTAGAAAGCGGTTTAAGATCTTATAACAAAACAAAACCTCCTACATGCTGAATTTCAGAATATTTATTCAGATTCCGAAAAAATATATAAATACATACAAGATTAACTCATTTAAATATTAAAGATATATGTACTCGTAGTTATGATTTCAATATACCCTTAATGTATAATGAAGGTTAATAAGCGATATGATAAACCTTAAATGTATTAAGAATCGAAAGTGATTTCGTAATGAATTATCAAGCCGACTGAATGAGAGTAAGGTTATCACTACCTACATGTTACGCGGGTACAACTTCTGGACAATCACTTGTTTTGTTCACATATCTGTTACGAAGGCCATTTAAATTTTTACGTCTAGGTACACGAATTGTCACTAATCGTGCATCTAAATCTACGTATTGAATGATGTCCTTTACCTTTGGATAATATCTTTAAAGAAGATTAGGATATTCTAAATTGGTGTTATGTTCACCTAGCGTTTATCTCAATTACCAGAGTCTGCTTTCTAATATTAATTTTTTCATTATGCGTGAACTTATTTTTATTACCGCCTTGTGGTATCCGGCTGAATAGAATAGACAATCCTATTTTTTACCGAGGTGTCATAAATGGTGACTAAGGTAAGTTGACCGGCCGTTTGGTATTCGGCTGAGTAGAATAGAATACCCTGATACTTACCGAGGTTAGCGCAAGTCGATTAATGTAAGTTGAAACCAGGCAGGCGGCCAGTTGTAAAATGCCGAAATTTGAGAGACAGTCCGTAATGTACGAGTAAATCCAATTTAAAAGAGTTGTAATATTTCGAATAAACACTAGTGAAACCGCATAATTTCAATAACCATATAAAATGGACCATGTATTAATTATCAGCTCAACTTTGATTGTAAGAAATATATAATAAATCAGTAATAGTCATTAAATACCGATTTTACTCAAATGAAGTTTTCTCTTATCTTTCATATTTAAATGAGTTAATCTTGTATGTATAAATATATTTTCGAAATCGCGGAAACGGCTCAAACGATTTTCGTGAAAATCAACATATAAGGTGTTTTGTGGTAGAAAAATCGATCTAGCTAGATCTATTATATAACAAAAAAAAACTCGTTTTATCCATGTTTTGGGGCACTAAAAAAACTAAAATTATATAAATATTTGAGCTGTCAAATGCAAAGCTGTGACAGCCTTATGGCAACGCGCGAACCAATAAAGTTAAAACCTGGGATCGATTCCCACATGTCACTTGCCGCTTTTTTTATTGCATTTTTTTATATCTCCTAAAAAATTACTGAGCAAGGCTCGGTCACCCAAGTACTTATATTATATCTACTATTTAATAAGGATTAATGGAATGAACAGCAACATCATCCTCGTGCCTTTATCCCACTCTAAGTGGGGTCGGCACAACATGTTATAAACATGTTACATGATTTGGCTGCGTTTTTACTACCGGCCGCCTACCTGACGTCAACTTACTTAGTCATATTTTATGACACCTCGGTAAGAAAGAGGGTGGTCTTTTCTACTAAACCGCATACCACACGGTGGGTCAACTTACCATAGTCGCCTTTAACGACACCTCGGTAAGAAATGAGGTTGGTCTATTGTACTCAACCGGATACCACACGGCGGGTCGTCTTACCTAAGTCGCCTTTTACGACGCCTCGGTAAGAAATGAGGGTGGTACTATTCTATTCAGCCGAATACCAAATGGCGTGGAATGAACAGCAATACGACAACATATACAATCGGAGCCTTCTTATAATTTGTTAGAAATTACTTGACTGACCCGTTGGCGTAGTGGGTAGTGATTCTGCCTTCAGCTCCGCGGGTCGCGGGTTCGATTCCCGCCGAGGGCCAACATTTTCAATAAATGAATTTATTGGCCTTTGAGCCTGGGTGTATATTTGTATTTAAGTATGTATTTAAAAAATATATAAGTATATATTCACCAGTTGCCTGTCTACCATAACTCAAGTATTAAGTTACTTACTTTGGGGACGGACGACCGTGTGTGTAAGTGTCCCATATATTAAAAAATTAAAAATATTAAAAAAATTCATGATTTATACTACGTTAGCTTCCAAGAAAATAGATGATAATTTTTTGTTGAAATCAATCTGTGTTATATCATATTTACTCATAGAATGACATGTTTCAGTAAATACTTGATGGCTTATCTATAATACATCAGTGCGATATATGGCTGTAATGAATGACTGAACACCCTAAATACTTTATTTGGTGAGTTAGTACCTAATTGTGAGTAATTGATGAAATACTATTTATAAAAAAACTTTCTCCATCTTTTTTCCTGATATCATACATCTTTAAATGTATTTTATCTTTAACTAGCGGCCTGCCCTTGCTTCGCACGGGTAGAAAATATATATCCCATGTCAGTCAGTGTAAAAAAAATGATTAGAATCGATCCAGTAGTTTTGATTTTTTCATTACTGCCCGAGGCCCGCAAGCGTAAAATTTGGAGAAAAACAATTTCCTCTCCCTATACCAAGACGATTTCCTGCTATCTTTGGAATATCTAAACTCATATAGTACATTTTTACTTATTTACTTTTACATTTTACCTATGTATTTTATTTTTACAATTAATTACAGAATGTCTTTAAGCAAACTCTAAAAGATAGGGTGAAGCGCGGCGTCCTCACGGCATTTTAAATCTGTAATATCTCCGAAAATGTTCACTTAAATTGCATGCTGTAAACGTCCATATTGATTATATGAAATCAACAATTTATTTAAGGTACTCAATTGGATAAGGATTAATGATGTATTGTATAAAAATTGCTTTGAACATAAGGCATCATTTTTCGTAAAAAGTAAATGAAAAAAACTGCTATTGTGGGTTATCCATAAAAGATAGATATATACCATCGCGGACTTTTCTGTAGACCTTTTTAAGGTGTACAAATACTTAGTACATCATTTTGATAAATCTCGTAGGGTTTAGCCTGCGTTTGCAATGTAAGCGGAAAAAATGTAATTATTTACAGAAACCTCAAAAATTACATTATTTCTCTACTTCGTATTGAATGTTATTATACGTACAAACCTTCCTCTGGAATCACTCTATCTATTAAAAAAAACCGCATCAAAATCGGTTGCGTAGTTTTAAAGTTTTATGCGTACATACGGAAATATGGACTTTGTTTTATAATATGTAGTGATATACTGTTCAAATAGTAATAAGAAAATATGATTAACAATATTTTAAGACTTGTTTTCTTCTTCAGCTTATTTAACCAAATATTTCCTATATTAAATTAGATTTGAAAATGCCCTCAAATGACTACTGCTTTATACAATTAAATGCGGGTAGGTTGCATATGACTGTTATATATATCCTCCTGCCCTTATCCCACTCTAAATGGGGTCGGCATAACATGTTATAAACATGCTGTAACATGATTTGACTGCGTTTTTACGACCGGCCGCCTGCCTGACGTCAACTTACCCTAGTCGTATTTTACGAGACCTCAGTAAGAAATGAGGGTATTCTACTTACCCGGGTTGCATATGAGTGTTAGTTACAAAAAATAAAATGAAAAAGGGAAAAAGCTTTTTTGTAAGCATATTATTAGTATAGAGCTTAAAATAACATTTAAGTGGCGAGGGCAATAAATAATAAAACCGAAAAAGAATCAGACAAGAGCGGGAGACGACCTTGGGCATTGGTGTCGCTTGGTTGCGCTAGCCGCAGACGGAGACAAAGCAAAAACTACCACTGC
Source organism: Morpho achilles (assembly GCA_947086495.1). Classification (NCBI taxonomy): domain Eukaryota; kingdom Metazoa; phylum Arthropoda; class Insecta; order Lepidoptera; family Nymphalidae; genus Morpho; species Morpho achilles. The sequence goes on along the minus strand of CAMTZB010000007.1, from coordinate 7,751,905 downwards.
GATTACCTTCGTCATGCTTCATCGGAGTCACGACACGCTCTCAATAAATTCAATATTGTAATAAATTGTTTATCTAGGTACGTTTTAAAAGTAATCGCTCCTCTTATAGGGTTCATCATCTTCCTGCCCTTATCCCACTCTAAGTGGGGTCGGCACAACATGGTATAAACATGTTGTCACATGATTTGGCTACGTATTTTACGACCGGCCGCCTGCCTGACGTCAACTTATCTTAGTCGTATTTTACGACACATCGGTAAGAAATAGGGTGGTCTATTGTACTAAACCGAATACCACACGGTGGGTCAACTTACCTTAGTCGCTTTTTACGACACCTTGGTAAAAAAAGAGGGTGGTACGTACTATTCTATTCAGCCGGATAACACACGGCACCATTCCTCTTATAGAGAGTTATTTGGATAAATTAAAACCGAAATCAGAAATTCGTATAACCATAATCAAGTTCCTAGATGGTAATATAGGCAAATTGCGGAGTCTTATAACATTTACAATACCAGTTCATGGAAACGTTCATACTGTAATAGGTCTTGCCTATTATTGCTGACAAGTATTTGGAGAACGTAAGTGTTATGGGATCTTTTACCACGCCCGGCAATAATTATTGACATCGTTGATTTATTTTATAAGCCTCGAAAGAAAAATCGATACTAAAAATATAAAATAAAAAAGACTGGTATACGCTTTTAAACATCAAAAAAATCATAGTACATAATGAGGGGAATTTTGTCAATAAATTAAAGCAACGTAGACACGGTTACAATTATTTAACCATTTATTGAGCCCGACTACTTTCAAGCCCATACGGGACTCTTATTCATGAGCTCTTTATGCGGTGGTATTGCGGCGTGAACTGCGTGCAGACGTACACACAATAAAATAAGACGTGAGTATAGCCGGTTTCTATACGTTCATTATGAATACCATTTATTTAGAACTTGCTTATGAGAAAACTGCAGTCAGTTGCTTCTGTGTCTGTTAGTACCATGTATAAGCGACGAGCGTTTCACTAACATCTCAATAGACCCTCAGTTGTTGGATCAAAGATAGGATATAAAAAGGCAGAATTGCTCAATACGGTAAGTACGAGTAAGAGTTTAGTCTTACTTTTTTTTGAAAAGCACATCAGGCAGTTGAGGACTCAGATAGTGACGATCGTCAAATTTACACCCTGTTTATATATTATGGTATCGTCCCACGTCACATATGATTTCAACAAAAAGGTACCTTAATTATCTTTCCTATTAATTATGCACGCTATTCATATACAACGTAAAGAGCTTAAAAATATTTGTTTACGTGGACTTCCATAAGTTTTAATTGCCTTAATTAATTAAAAGACTTACGTTGTCTGTTAGAACTTGGTTTGAATTTGGGCAATTACTTGAAATTTATTACTTAATAATTTAATTAAAAGACAGATACTAAGTTAAATTCTAATTGGGTTTTGACACCATTTATTAAATTTTTTAAAAATATTAATTTCTTCTACTACTATTTAATATTATATTTCGCGACGTCGTTCGCTGAAACTTAACCGTTTACGTACCCTCAAAATTGTAAATAAAGGGTTTTTTATCCCATATGTTACCACCGTGTATTACCTTTAATTGCGCCATACTTTATTGATATTGGTCCAGCGTAATAGCCCTTATAGGATAAGAGATAGATAGACTTGCATTAATTATATTTGTGCGGATTCCGTAACTTGTCTGTTACAATGAGTTTTTGCATGAAAGTAAATAGTCTGTACAAACTATACGTCATAACGCCAGTAAATATCTCTTTTAAAGGTAAGCGTTGAATCTAGTTAATTATTACTATCTGAATTATCCACTAATTATAATCAAACATTCCGTAAATATATGTAACAAATGAAAAATGAGATTTAACCCATTGCATATAACATTGTATATATATGTGGCCTATATCCGGATATAAGCAATGCAAGCGCATGTGCATATACTAATTCTGATTATGTATAAAATTAATTTATTTGCAACTAAGACATTTGTTGTTTAAAGGTTATTCTATTCCATGGTCAGGTGTTACTTAATTCCATGATCACCTTGAATGTTTTCGAACTAGAGTTGATATCGTCGTACAAAATCGATCTACTTAGTACCCAAAAATATTAATATATTCTAAACGTAGTCATAAATTGTGGCTGAAGCGATATACTTCTACTTTAAAATCGAATATATGTATTATAAAGTAAATATTAAAAGTTTTTCTAGTTCGATTACAGATAGCGTTACAAGTGTTAGTAATAGGCATTTTGTTCAATATTCATAAAGTGTCATTCATTAGTACATAAATAATTTGGTAGGAATGGTATTATTATATCTAACATTGTTATTTGGTAGAAAGATTTTTGTCGTTTCGTATGAAATGTGCAACGCTGTCAGGAGAGGTTAGTCATTCATCATCTTCCTGCCCTTATCCCACTCTAAGTGGGATCGGCACAACATGTTATCGCATGATTTGGCTACGTATTTTACGACCGGCCGCCTGCCTGACGTCATCTTACCTTAGTCGTCTTTTACGACACCTCGGTAAGAAATGAGGTTGGTCGATTCTACTCAGCCGGATACCACACGGCGGATCGACTTACCTTAGTCGCCTTTTACGACACCTCAGTAAGAAATGAGGGTGATACTATTCTATTCAGCTGGATACCACACGGCGTAGGAGAGGTTAGTCGTTAAAGGTAAATAATTACCATTTGGTATCTATCCGATAGACAACTCATATCGCGAGACATCGTCATCAGTAACGTCATTCATTATTCTGCTCACGGTCTACAGAGCGTAACAGTTCGGACTGACTCATGGCTCGGGAAATTTTAACATAATTAAAAGTAATAATTGCTAATATATGTTCCGTCTGTGTCGGAAAGAACAGTGCAACGGTCTTATTTATTGAAATTAAAATGTATAAGTAAGTAGCGGCCTGTTAAGTAGCGTGCTGAGAATTGGCCTCTTCTCTCCGTTTTTGGAGCGTAGGATTGGAGCTAAAACTCACCACGCTGCTCCAATGCGGATTGGTTACATATCAAGAATTCTCTAGAGATATGCAGGTTTCCTCACGATGTTTTCCTTCACCGAAAAGCGTATGATAAATTGCAATGATCAATTAGACACATAAGTTTTAACAGATAAACTAATTAGTGTCTGCCCGGGTTTGAACCCGTGACCTCCTCGAAAGAGTCGCACGGTGTTGCCGCTGGGCTACCACAGCTTAAAATGTATATCTATTTATATAAACCACGGGAAAACTTTGAACACCTTTTTAATCGAATTTGTTATTTGTTGGGCATTTATTTCTGTTTTGATTGTTCATTAAAATTTAGTAATAATCCCCCTTATAGCACAAACATATTTAAGATTTGTCTTAGTAAGACAAGGCAAATGGATGCAAATACAGTTGGACACCAAACCAAATTATTAGTCGAGCACGTAGGTCAGTTCCGGCAGTCAAAACAAAGGCCATTGTTACCTGTGCACAGCAGATCGCTGCTAGTCCTGCTCTCGCATTCGGGACATGTACGAGGCACATTAAGCAGCCTCTGGGGACGCCGGCAGACTAGTAATTAGCAAGAGAGGCGAAAAATTTGCGACGGGTTAAAATTTACGAGGCGCAAATTACACGATTCCGGCGCTATCGCTGCAGTGCGCTCGTTAATGTGCACGCCTTATCGAGCGCGGTGCCGCTGCTCGGGACCGGCCTGAAGGCATGTTGACATTAGACTAATCGCGTCAGTAACAAACAATAGATAATTTCTATGCCAATCTGAGATGATATTAGCCAGGTGGGTTCGGAATATATCTACTTATAATTTCGAATTGTATTTGCTTTTGGCTATTTACTCACTATTTATTCATGTTTTTCTAATAATATTGATCTTGTAATTCGAGGTGTGGTAAAAGGTGACTATGGTAAGTTGACCTACCGTGTGGTAACCAGTTGAGTAAACCACCTTCTTCCTTACCGAAATTTCGTCAAATATGACTAAGGTAAGTTGACGTCAGGCAGGCGGCCGGTCGTAAAATTCGTTACCAAATCATGTGACAACATGTTTATAACATGATGATGTATTTGCTTTTGGCATACTGACAGTTTGTGTATATGTGGCTTTCAACCGTAATTAGCAGTATGATAGTATCCCATTGGTGGCAATCACCTCCTCTCTTCTTGGAAAGAAGAACTAGCTTAGCACGCTACAAAAATGTGAATTGCCAAATTACGTATAACCTACGAATTCTCTAGAGATTAGATAGATTTTCGTTAACGTGTATTTAAGCATATCATAACTTTTGTACTATGGAATTCCGCAAAGTAACACCTACTTCTATAAATTATAATATATAAATTAAATTACTTAGTAAAAAAATTAATTGCTTTTACTAGATTAGGTCGTATAATATGCTACATTACTATTATTATTATTATTTTAAAGTATATATTATATACTTTACAATAAAACGGCATTGTAGTACCAATCTAACCACGGGGTCTTATCAGTGATTAATTTGGTCGCGTAATCTGCGACTTGGACTCGTGTGTCACATCCGTTTATTTTTCACATAGATAAGATAAAAATTCTTTCCGATAACACAGGCACATGCGTCCATTTATATTTTGTAACATGTGATATTAAATATATCCAATAATAAAATATGGTATTGGATTTTATATTACTGCCGATCAGTGCTTACATTTTTTAAGTCATAAATACGAATCTAGGCATTTTAGTGGGCTATCTATAATAATATATAAAGTTGAAGTTTGTTTGAACGTGCTCATCTCAGGAACTACTGAACAGATTTCAAAAATTCTTTGAGTGATAGTCCATTTATCGAGGAAGTCTATAGACAACTTATAAGATGAACGGGAGAGCAGCAGCAATAAAAAATATTACGAGAACGGCAAAATTCAAAGCTTTCCTTGCGTGGGCTAAGTAAACGGTGAAAGTTATTCAAAAATCTTTTATAATTTACTGACGATAATTACTTTTATGTTCAAAATTTCAATTCTGGAAAAAACACTGATTTTCACGCGGGTGAAGCTGCTGGCACAGCTAGCATTACTATAAAAACAAAGCCAATTTAAAAAAAATATACCAATTCTACGGCTGAAATTATAAAGCAAATAAATCTGTTGTCGTTATCACTAATTTTTGCTGAAACTTTGATTATTTAGCAAAAATACGAATGTAGATTATAATTCATAATAATCGTTTGAGATTGTGTTCGTAACTTTTTCTAAGAATATTGGATTACGTTAATTTTAATCAGTCATTTAGTAAATATAAAAGAGGAAACATAAAGGAGGAGAAGAAAAATCGAACATTATAAAATCTCGTTAAACGCTTCTCTAAAATAATCATTCGTTAAAAATAACGAACGATCGAATTAATTACAATGATTTATCGCAACAGTTCATATCTGATATAGAGATTAAATAAATATAAATAAATATATATGGGACACTTACACACACGGTCGTCCGTCCCCAAAGTAAGTAACTTAATACTTGTGTTATGGTAGACAGACAACAGGTGAATATATACTTCTATATTTTCTAAATACATACTTAAATACAAATAAACACCCAGGCTCAAAGACCAACAAATTCATTTTTTTTATAGAAAATGTTGGCCCTCAGCGGGAATCGAACCCGCGACCCGCGGAGCTGAAGGCAGGATCACTACCCACTGCGCCAACGGGCCAGTCAAATGTTATTATATTTGTTTTATTTCAAATCTATACCAATATTATAAATGCTTACCGAAGTGTCGTAAAATACGACCAAGGTAAGTTGACGTCAGGCAGGCGGCCGATCGTGAAATACGTAGGCAAATCATGTGAAAACATGTGCCGACCTCACTTTGAGTGGAATAAGGGCATAAGGATGATGACCAACATAATAAAAACGAAATTCTGTCCGTTACCACTTTTACGACTTGACCAATAATGTTGAAATTTGAATTTTTTTTTAAACTGTCTCATAAAGGATTTAAAAATGACAGTTGTTCTTTCGGAAACGGAGAAAAAGAATGTATCATTAAGGATAATTAACCTACATAAACTTCAATCAACTTTCAATATTTTTGTAACTGTCTAAAATATTTGATTAACATTAAAATCCTATAATACACCTTAATGACAAAAAAATTAACTCAAATATTTTCAGCCTTCTATTGATGTAAATTTTTTTGATATAAAACAGCCATGAACCTCCGTTCGCTTTTTTGCGGTAGAAAAATTTAAAATTGTAAAATAAAACAGAAACATTGTAGTGAAGCGAGCTCTATTGACAGAGGTTTCATTGTTGCGAGCAGGTAGCGGACCAGCTGTTACCCCCGTAGATGAAATGGTGCAAACAGACCATTGTCGAGCTTAGCTGATCCAATATACAGAGAAATTCAAAATTAACACATGCAACGTTATAAATGTTAACGCTTTGAATTACTAATATGATTAAAATTACAATCAAGGTGTCGTGTTGAACTTATACAGTGGTTAAATTAGTTAAATTAGATAAATTGGTTAAATTAGTATTCACAATCAGACTTTAGAAACTTCCTTTTAAATAATCCCAACAATTATAACTGAAACCTTAATCTGTGGTGTAAAATATAATAAATTTTATCGACACGTAGTTTTTTTTCACAACTAGGTGGTAACTAAACGAATTCCGGTGTTTTACATATTTTTGTAAGATTTTGTATATTTTATTGATATAAAGAAAATTTAAGGTAGACAACATTAATCATCATCCAACTGCCCCTTTTACTACTCTAAGTGGGGGTCGGCACAGCATGTTATAATCGTGTTGTCGCAAGATTTGTTTACGTATTTCTGCCGTCTGCCTGACGTCAACCTACCTTAGCCGTATTTTACGACACCTCGGTAAGAAAGAGGGTCTATTCTACTCAACCGGATACTACACGATGGTAACAACTTATATAACTTTATTGTGGAAAAGCGTCAAATCAGCTAAGATTATATCGAGGGTGGTCTAGTTTTATCAGTTAACACCTTGATGAGCACGATTTTCAATAGCAACGATTTAAATATATAAATATATATGTTTTAAATATGTCTAATAGTCTAAATGGTCTCATATTCTGCATAAATTTCAAATTGGTACGTCTATTAGGTATAGTTAAATAAATTTAAATATATCATTTAAAGTTATATGTAAAACGTTAATATATCATTTGGGAATCCTTACTCTATGCTGTTTCAAAATGTAATAAATAGCTTAAATACTTCATGTTTTTAAAATAAAGTTTTCGTTGCTAACAATGAAGTGATTTTACAAAATTTGTCACAATTAGTAAAATTGCACAGATATCTCTGCAACTATACTAAACACCTAAGAAGTGGATACTAAGTAAAGAAAACTGTCAACTACTTTGCAAATTTGTATACTTAAATCTTTATGTTATATTATTTGACAATCACAATTCGCAGATCAGCAATATTAAACTGTTTATATTTTTTAACTTATATCCTATTATTTTTTGTTATCGTAAGTCAATCTATTGAAAGAATGCTTTTTTCTAGCGTTTGACTATAATTAAATTATTGTCTGTGATTTTTAATACATTGCTATAAAATTTGTTAGATAAGAACTTTTAAATCTGTACTGCCAGTACAATAATGTAACTTTAACTTGTCGAAGTCGTTTTAGATGAAATTACTATAAAGTCGACGTTAAGTCACATTTTAAAATAGTATATAAAACTGTAATTTTAAAATATAGTACATACCATTACACGCGCACAGAATAAATAAATACAAAAACCGGAATAAAATACATTACGACTAAATCGCGTATCTTGTTCAGTGAGGAAAATTTCAGCGTCGGATTATTGAGTATCGCACTATAGTAGCCTTAGTTTCATGTGGGCGAACAATGGATATCGGAAGCTTCAGTTGCATATCCCTCGTGCGAAAGCGCGAGCACCGCGTGCAACAACGTGCCGTGGCTTTCCGACGCGAAAGCCCATGCGGGGATGCAGGCCGCGCCAGAGCATCAGGCGATCCAACTCACCGACCTCGAACACACTGATTCGCTTTTTAGTTTTATAATTTTCCGTCGAATTTCGGAAATCGCCTGCGATTCAACTCCGGAAACACAAAATATATAAAAACACTAAAAACGCGGTACACATGAGATAATATAACTTATACAGCAACAAAAAGGCACTACTTTATTCACAAACTTTCACGATGCTCACTTTGACGCGAGTTCCGAATTCGACGATGACGTTTCTAATATAATGAGCGGTAACACTTACATGATGAGGGGTAAGTAAGCCGGGTAAGGGAGTGTAAATGTCCAAAAGTCAAATCATAGCAAGTCGCACGTAAAGTTGGGAGAAACGATTCGCCGGTAGCGTAGAGGTCGCGTTCGCGGCCACGGCAGGGCGGCACGCGTCGTGATCGGAGCACGAGTGCGGTGCACAGAGCGGAGCGAGTCACACAAGCACAAGCGGAGTCGGCGGGCGACTGACGGGAGGCAAGTGGCGCGGCGCGGGACGTCGCTGCGCGCGCCACCCGCACCCCGCGCACCATCACCCCGACCGCTCCGCTCCCCGCACGCCTGTCACCCCCCGCTCCCGACGCCAGCCGGCTGCCTTATCACGCCGCGCGGCGCGCCGCTTCCTTTCTCCTCATGCAGTTGCGAGCTTTTCGCCACTGTCACACTTCCGCCCGCCCCATTGATTGCGTAGTTTTAACCAGTCAATTTATTCTTGTAATGATTGTTATAATTCCAATGTAAATAGAATTCCACAAATCAGTCTGTATATTTTAAGATTTTAATTCATACATTAAAAAAAATTACGTATTCTAAATGGATAGTCTCTTTTTCCAAACTAGAAAGTTTTCGCTTAATTCATTAGTAAAACGTATCATAACTTTGAATTTTTATGAATCAAGCAGGTTTTATTCAAAATGTGTGATGATTTTAATCATCATTTCAAACTACTTATTTTGATTATTATTATATACTTGATTGATACTTACTTATTCAAATCGAATAAAGTTCAAATACTTAAAGGGTACGAGGGTGCATTGGGAACAGTAGCTAGGTGCAAGCGAGATGGGTGCTGGAAGGGTGCGGAGGCGCGCGGGCGCAGACGAAACCCGGTGAAAGTGCGTTGGAACGGGTTTGCGTACTGCGCGTGACACGACCGAGGACAACGCCAACAAACCACTTTGCAATATCGTGCACTATTAAAAATTGCCATTAATTGCGAAATTTTGTATAAAATTTTTTGTTATTAATATTTAATTGTAATTTCTAATGCTTACTATTATCAAAGAATTTTTAGTTAATCAATTTTTTTTTACAAATATTACTCAAATAGTAACTTAGTAAATACCTATCTTAATATTTAAATGAGTTAATCTTGTATATATATATATTTTCCTAATCTCGGAAACAGCTCCAACGATTTTCCTGAAATTTAGCATGTAGGAGGTTTTGGGGGAGAAAAATTGATCTTGCTAGGTTTTATGTCAAAAAAATATTGTTTTATCCCTATTTTTGGGCATTAAAAAACACTAACATTTATAATGAATTGAATTTTCGTCATTAACTGTCAAGTCGACGTAGCTTATTCGGTTAGCGGGCAGCCTCAAGAAATGTGAGTGCCAAGGATCGATCCCAACTAAATAATTGTTTTTTCTTTTTTTAAAGTTTTTTTTTGTAAAAAATTACCGAGCGAAGCTCGGTCACCCAGATGTTATTATACAAATATTATACTTTTGACAAATGAAATGCATATTATATAAAACTATCAATCATATTATCTGTATTCAAAATTATAGGGAATTATTCGTTTGATAGAAATTTAGAAAATAAAGAGTATTATTTAGTAATTATTATAATAAACATGTATAATAGCCGTTAAGTGGCCGATGTGCTTTACATTTATCTTCACAAATATAAAAACGCCTTTTACGACACCTCGGTAAGAAATGAGGGTGGTACTATTCTATTCAACCGGATACCACACGGCGTGAGATCATGAATACGTATAAACAGAATACATAAGGAAGACATTATGAAATCGGACTGGATTGGCAAGGGCATTACATAAGGTGAGTAGTATTGACTACGATCGGAATCCAGAGCCAGCGACAGAGAGACACGAAGACCGCAATGTTCTTTGATATTTCGTAGCCTCAATTCGGGTAAAAATTGTGGGCGATTTGTTAAACTTGTGCTGAGTATGCAACAAGGTACTGCAGGCCGCAGTCACGATGTGATGACGACGTGAGCTAGTTTTTACTCCGGGTGCTTTGAAGCGTGACATCTAAAGTTCATTTATACACTTCTTGCGGTCTTCTCGTCTCCAAATACTTATTTTTTACATTGTAATAACGTAATACATTTTGTAAAACTACATTGGACTTGCCACGTGGTGGAATTCTAGTTAAAAATTTAGGTTGAACAACCTCCTTCGGTATACACCATATTCAATGTTGAAATGAAACAATCATAGTTACGAGTATGCTTGCGTTATCGCTTTAATGTGGTATTAGGCAGGAACGCGTGAGTTTTAATATCCTACATCATATCCTACATAAATCTACATCTTCACATCTTTACATCTTTTATCGACATTATGGCACAGTATATCCTCCTCCTGCCCTTATCTCACTCTAAGTGGGGTCGGCACAACATGTTATAAACACGCTGTTACATGATTTGGCTGCGTTTTTACGACCGGCCGCCTGCCTGACGTCAACTTACCTCTGTCGTATTTTACGACACCTCGGTAAGAATGAGGGTGGTCTATTCTACTAAACCGGATACCACACGGTGGGTCAACTTACCTTAGTCGCCTTTTACGACACCTCGGTAAGAAATGAGGTTGGTCTATTCTACTCTGCCGGATACCAAACGGCGGGTCGACTTACCTTAGTCGCCTTTTACGACACCTCGGTAAGAAAAGAGGGTGGTACTATTCCATTAAGCCGGATACCTTATGGCACAGTATATCTACGTACATAATAATTGTTTTACGTTACGTTACGATTTCAGAAGAATCATATGATTTCATTTAAAGTTACGAGGTAAGTTCGTCTAGACATAGTGTAAAAATCTATCCGTGCTAATAATAATAATGAGAAAGTGTGTTTATGCCCTTGTTCCACGTCCGAACAGAGAAGCGGATCATTATAGTTTTTGGTATGAAAATGTTGAATTTCAAGTGGTTTAAGAGCGAGTTGACCAATGTCAACGCACCGAAAATCTTCGACAGAAGAAGAAGTTATAATACTACATGTACTAATTAAAAAACTCAAAGCTCATTATAGTTTTTTAGATTTTGAATTTGGGAATTATATTTCCTTTGTACGATCGGTTAAAATTTGACGAGACATTATTTATTTATTTCTTTTTATACATATATAGAAAAGAGAAAGTATAAGTAAAAAAGCACATGTATAAAGGCGGACTTAACCCTAAAAGGGATATCTTCCAGTCACCCTTTTAGAAATAAAAGGAAAAGGTCGAGAATTGAAGAAGAAAGACAGTACGGGTCATATAGAAAAAAGGAAAAAGTTTATATAAATTTAACTATTTAATCTATTACATTACCTTAGAATGAATAATAAATTCGATCGAAAAGCGCAAAATACTGTAACTGAACTAGTTTTTTACAAAAGGGCTATCTTAGAAGGGTACAATATTTTATTTTACCGTTTTATAAGTAATAGAATAGGTCGAATGCGAAGAATATTTATTTATATTGTATACTTTGTTTTTGAGGGTAAAATTCTCTGACGACGCCTAGCTTGCCGTGTTTCATAGCGCGTGTTGACGTTGTCTTGGTTAAAACACGCAAGTCGAAATCCACAATATTTTTCTACAGATTAAATTAGGCCACGAATAAAAAAAACTGCCACAGGTTAATAGTTTTATTACTAAAAACTCTTGGAAATCATCAACGTTTGCTAGCGTTGTTTTTATTTGAATTACATCAGCTATTGATCAGTTGATGATATATTATTTGCATACTTCTACTTTAATTATTACGGAGATCATTCAGCTGAACATCTTGGTTTAGATAATTTAAAATCAAATATTTCGTTCAAATTCATTGGCGAAGCGTGCATTTAATTGTAATTTTAGGAAGATGCGCTTCGTTGGCGAATTCAGTGTCCTCGAGACGAGTGAAGAAGTTCAATGACCTGCCGTTCATCTTATGCCCGCAAAAAATGCACTGTTCCGTCCCACGCCAAACGCAGCACTCACACACATACACAATTTCTATAACACAAACACACTGAAAATTCGTTTAAACCAATCGCAAGCATGTGTAAATTTCATTCCACATTTCACGCCTTCTTGAAGCTGAACGATAATTGTGAGTGGTAGAATTGTAGGAACAAATAAATTTAGAGCAACTGAACTATTACTAAAATAATGTTTTCCGCATCAATATTGAACTATTACAGGACCTGAATTTAAGATATTTGCCAATTTTAATCGATTATGACTTTTTGTGGTACATTTGTAGTTTTATCAAAATAGAAGATTTGAAAAATTTATATACCTAGTAATCAACAAAAATACAATTCATTTGGTAGATTAATAATTAAAATTAAATTTTATGGTATGGTAGAAATATATAACAATCGTATGTTAATTGTTGGACAATAAATAAGCAGACGGGGGTGCGCCTACACAGGTCATCTCGACATCAGTTTACTGCGCACGATTTGAGTTTCCTGTATCTCGCAAATATTCTTTAATTAACTTCGTTTTTACAAATTTATGTTCAACGTTTGTTGTATAATGTCAGGTAGGCTTACCTTATCCTAGATTGTCATTACATCAAACTGAATGTTTAATAAAACAATAAATTTTTAAAAACATGCTGATACTTCTTAACAGCTACAGTCTAAAATAAAGCGGTATAAATTCTTGATTGGCTGCAGGCACATACAAATTAGGTTAAATTAAATGCACAAGGAATTTAGATATTGCTCAGCTTTCTTGAAGCGCATCACTGTAATTGTCGTGACAGACTAGGTATAACTACGAAGGTACACGTTACGTCTGTATGTAAATTTATTTCTATATGTAATTAAGTATTATTGAGACGCTTCAATGAGTTTATGATGAAATCATTATTATCCTGATATAATAAAATACGAAGCTGATAGCTTCATCATTTAACATTAAATATTTGAACAACTGTGTACATTTCTATTTATAAATTTTGGTTATTAACGATGGCTTATTGAAATTTCTTGACCTTTTTTGAAAAAAAACTTGATGAAAAAAGGAATATTTTGCATAGTTTTGTTAACATCGTGTATTACTGTTAATTAAATTTAATTAACAGTAACATTAAAAACATTTAAATTACTGTGTAATTACTGTTTGCATAAAGTAATTGCATTTATGAGTCGACAATCTCGCAACTCATAACTCGTGATAAAGTGATATGGTCCCAAAATAAGGAACAACATGTTTGTATTCTTAAACTATCGCCCCAATAAGTAAATTTTTATCATAAAATCTTTAATATTTAATTATTAATTTTTATCATCCCATTAAATAAAACTTAAGTCAAAATTTAAATGATAATCTTTAGTTTTACTTCAATAAAGCTTTTGTTTTAGTAAATTTTTGGGATAGTTTTTACGTAGAGCTACATTATGTTCGCAAACCGATCCGAAGTATGAATCGGTAACATTTATTATTATTTATAATTATCATCAAATCCCGCCGTGTGGAGACTAAGGTAAGTTGACCCACCGTGTAGTATTCGGTTTAGTAGAATAGACCATCTTTCTTATTGAGGTGACGTAAAAAACGACTGAGGTAAGTTGATGTCAGGCAGGCGGCCAATCGTAAAAACGCAGCTAAATCATGTCACATCATGTTTATAACATGTTGTGCCGACCCCACTTAGAGTGGGATATGGGCAAGAAGATGATGAATTATCATCAAATATGATATAGTAGTATAAATATGATAATCAAAGGTCTAAAGCAACGCACATGTATATAATAATAGCATTAAATTAAAGTTTCATCAACCCTCCCAGTTAATGAATTACGTTGTCAATGCCTTACTCACACAAACATTCCAACACCGATACGACCATAGTACCAATGAAATAATAAGCAAGAGAATTGTAATATTAATGAAATAAATAAATTAAGCGAGTTTACGGATAAGCTCCGACATCGTTTAATTAGACGCGGTGAGGCGTGATACTCTCTCGGGCCTCGGCAGCAAACGCATGCTCGCACCTGATTCATGACTCTGCATGAGCGGTAATTAACCCGCTCCATCAGTTACCCTGTAACCTGGTAGCATTTACCTTAACGATTTTCATATCGAAACAAAAGTTTTTTGAATTATACTTCAAGTTTTTGTGCTATATTTATACTGAAAAGAGATATCTTTTTTGTCAATCAATACCCAACTCATGATGCATCCTGCCTACCTGATATTGTTTATCCTTAATCCTCAGGATTGTATTTGATTTGTATTATATGAATTTATCGCACGGAAGCTCATGATTTGACAATAGTATCCTCATATTATTGTGGCTACTACTGTTTCATCATCATTCTCTTGTCCTTATCCCACTCTAAGTGTGGTAGGCACAACATGTTATAAACATGTTGCCACGTGATTTTGGCTACGTTTTTACGACCGGCCGCCTGCCTGACGTCAACTTTAGTACCTTAGTCGCACTTCACGACACCTTCACCTTCGGTAAGAAAGAGGGTGGTCCATTCCACACGGTGGGTCAACTTACCTTACTTGCCTTTTACGACACCTCGGTAAGAAATGAGGTTGGTCTATTTTACTCAGCCGGATACCACATGGCGAGTCGACTTACGTTAATCGCCTTTTACGACACCTCGGTAGAAAATGTGGGTGGTCTATTCTACTCAGACGGATATCACACGGCTACTACTGTTTATTGTTAATTAATAAATATTAAAAAGTAAATTACGCGAAATTACACAAAAGAGATCAACAGTTTGATAAGTTGTAAACTTTGCCATATCTAGTTTACCCAATTTATCTATTTTACTTATCAAAACATAAAATTTTTGAATCGTGGCTCTAAAACGACAACTTGATAAAAAGAAGTTACGTAATATCAGATTATTCGATATAGAAAGAAAGCTAAGTTTTGTTTGTATTACGTAGCGAACATCATCGTTTACTTTTCAAATAGCACTCAATAGAGTGTTGTACTGTAACTGATGTTATCCGAATTATTATCAAAGTAATAAGAAACGCAGCAAGCGGCACCGAGCTCACTGTGTGCTAAGTGCCTTTTAAGGTCGCTTACCTCATCTCGCCTTCTAGTCCAGCCATCTTACTGTTTATGTACGAATTTAGTATAATGCTTACCATGTTTATATGATACATCTGTCGTTATATAACGCATCATTTTAGTGTTTATAATTTTTTTTCTAAAGTTACCTGTTTCATTACGACACGGAAATTTAAAATATCAAAAAATGTCATACATAAACGCAATTCAGATGTTTGCCAATTATGAGTCATTTCGGAACAAAAGATTTGGTTCATACATAAGACGCGAATAATGTCTTGATAGATATTGCTTTGTGAATCACAGAAATCGAATCTAAAGTATGACACGCAAATCTTTTCCTTATTGTAGCTATTCATGCGCAAATTGATACTGAAAGAGTTTTTCAAGCCTTCAAATTTTACATTTAATGATATAATTTTTAATAAATTTAATATGATTTTAGTTGGTATGGCATGTGTAAGGTCATATGAAATGTGTTATACATAAAGTTTGTGCGAATCATCCGATCTCACTTGATTCATATACAACTTTACTTAAAATACTTACTAATTTTATATCATGTCATAATATAAATATAACATTAAACTACTCATTTTATTTTTAATTTAAGATTTATATTGGACTTCTACTTTTTACTTCCAAATGTCTAATACCGCATTGGTCACGGACACTTTTTATCTCTTTCTGACCGCACGACTACTTCTGTGATAATGGAATTGATTGATTTACTTAAGTGTGTTGAACTTTCTTGCTTATTGTATCAAACAAGTTTTGCCTAAAGCAGATGAAGTGAACAAATAAACTGTAGTAAACTCTTGTCTTTTTGTGAGGTGTTAGGTCTAAAATGATCGTAATAACACTGTTACAAGATATTGTTATTATATGCCGTGTAGACCAATGCGCAAATTATTTATGTAGAATTAATTGGTTCTGTTTTTAAAGCACGAAGATTAGTTTAAATCAAATAACGTAGTAACTGATGACTCGGCGCATAGCTTCGCATCGCGTGCATGCGGTTGGGCCAAGTCGCCGCAGGTCGTAAATAAGAGCGTCTCATTGTGGGCCATTATTAATGAATTTGCTACAACTCTGCGTCCCCCGCACCCCTCTCAGCCTGAAAGCTAAATAACAGGTGCGTGTAACCCCATTCGCACAATCTATTTTCGATGTCTTATAACGGTGCAGAGAAACGTTTGCTGCGCTCTCTTGCTCTAAATATTCATACCATATGCCAGATATTGAGATTTGTTTGGGCGTCATCTGCTCGACATCGTCGAGTCTAAATAAGCGCGGTCTCGGCGGTGTTGGCTTCGCGAAGTTTCATTAGCCGTGTAGGAATATTTACTTGTAATACCATACTGGGATTGTGTGTGAAATATGCACCTCACCGACACATTTTCATTAACTCTTGAATTATTGTATTTACACTTCCTATTATTATCTATTTCTAAATATTTAAAGCTAAACTAACTTTGTTCAGTCTGAGATCTAAGTTAACTCGTCGATAACGAGCCTTTGTATCAGTTGTAGATTCAGTTGTTTCATTTTGAGCAAAATATATTGTCCCTAAAATTTTTGAAAATCATTATATAAAAAAGAGTATTAAAACGACTTTCGGTAAGAATTGAAAATTTTTGTTGAGTCAATAAAAATGATATGACGAAATATCTAAAATTTTGCTAAAAAAAGTTCACACGGCAAAGTAACTGACGGTTTAAATAATAATGTAGAAACATTACGTAATGTTGGTTTCCGACTAGCATTCTATTATTTAACCCTCGGAAAATTGCTTTTCACATCAGACACAGGCCTCTACCCAGATACGCAAAGATGGGGCCTCTGCAGCCCACTGTAATGCACTTACTTTATGAATGACGCAATAGGAATATTGTTCTTAGCTCGGATTTCTGTTTATGTTACTTCGTAATCAGCACTTTAAAATTTTACGAAATACAGTAGCAATAACCAACTAATTCTATTGAATTTCCAAATCTTGAGCGTTGATTTAATTCTTATACCTTAACGTTCTTTAGATCATTTACTAAGTCACGTTTTTGTTATCTGAGACAATATGACCGTCACTCTTTTACAACGTTATAATGTCAAATACATCAGTGCCAAGGTCAGAGACAAATCGAGATTGATGTTATATACGTCTACGTAGTTATGGTTAATGAGGCAAAAGCCTGAATCACACTCAGAACAAAGTGACGTAATATCGAAGGAAGTGGCCATTTGCTTGCGAGCATCCTACGCACCTCTAGGATGACCACACTGCTTATATGCCTATAAAATACAATAAGACATAAATTATATTTTAGCTTTAATTTGTATAACACTATTTGTTATTATCGTTTGGTACTATTTGATTTTGGATAATAAATGTTTTTTATTGTTTACCGATAAAATTTAATTGTGTTGTTCAACATTAAATTGAAGCCATACCTATTGAACTGTTTTTGTTATAATATCGCAGTTAATTCCTTCATGTATTAAAATGTTATAATGCGGTAAAGCAGGTTAATTAATTACATTTATTTATGGGAAACTTCAGCAGCATCTAGTCACGATCCTAATCGAAATTTATTCCCAATAAAAACAGCTTGGCACTGTAGATGAAAGTTAATCTACGAGTATCAGCCACTGTATCTCCACTACACATCCCCTTAAGCCGTGGTTCGGCCTCACAGGAGGCACCATTAGAACGAGGTTCCCCGTCGTTAGTAGATCTCCTGTGCTCTATTCGCCACGTGTTCGCACTCCCAACGAAGCTATTGCGCTCACTCGTCAGCATACAGTCAGTTCGAAAAAAATCATGAACCAAGAACAGAAAAACAGATGAAAAAGGTATCACGCGACAACGTCTGATGCGAGTGTTCATAACACAGAAGTGGTATAACATAAAATTCAATTATTTTAAAGTGACTTATACAATATTTTTTAAAATTCATATATAATTATATTGATTTCCTCAATTTTGAGCATCATCTTTCTATTGCCTTTATCTCTAGGGTAGGCACAACATTTTTTCTTTTCCATTCTCTTATATCATACGACAACGTCTTTTCATCTGCATGTCATATTTTACACAATCCAACCATCTCGTTTTCGGTGACTCTCTTTACTCGCTCTAGTGCAGTGTTTCCCAACGTGGGGCCCACGACCCACAGGGGGGCAATTTGATGGTTAAGGGGGGGACAACTCGACACGAGTTTAAGCCTTTCGCTCTGGGCCATTTAAGTGCAATGCTAGATTTTGGTACCAAATATAACAAAAAAAAAAATGTATGTTACTTAAGGGGGCAAAATAATTTTTAAAGTGGGGCATGGACCAAAAAAGGTCGGGAAACACTGCTCTAGTGACATATACCATCCACATTTATACTTAATACTCGATCATTCACGACGAGCATGAAAAAAATTACTGATATATTGTCAGTAAATCGTAGATGATGTCATAATCCAGAGCAGTCGCCGTTTCAACTGATAGATGGCCAATACGTGGACGTTATTGACATTAATTGTCACGAGGCATATATTTTCGTGATTTTACTTTCTGAGGTTATTCGAAAATGCTATAGTACAACCGTCAACACAATTGACAGTAGCATGTGTCCGCCAGTTAAAATCAGGTCAACTGTAGTTTTTTGAATTTTCCATAGGAAAGCACACAGGTGAAGACAAGACAGGTGTGTAAAATTATATCCTTAAATAAAGTATGTCTATCTGTTGCCTTTTTAGTACTACAATTGGATCAATATTGACGAAACTAAGTACAACTTAATGATGAAAATAGCCCAGTTTTCACACAAATTTCCTATCCAATTTATCATCATCATAAATTGAAGAAAATGAAGTCTGGCGTTTCAAGTATACATATGCTGTTGCGACAACCTTAAAATATTTTGTAATATGTAATAATTTTTTTAGTAGACAGAATATTTGTGTGTATTAATTTTAAATATAACGATCCTAATAAGGATTGTATCAGTGTAGCTTTTCTTTATTACAATAATAATAATATTTTTATAGTGGAAAAATTAAAGTTGTTTGTTTATGTCGCTTTCCTTTCCAAAGACGCGGTGTTATGATCAGCGTTCAACCGTTCGTGCTAATTAGCGTACATGGTAGAGTTGGTGACGTCACTCGTCTAATTCGATTACACCGGCCAAGGCCGCGGCGGCACCGCGAAGCGGCCAGACCGCTTTGCCCATCATATCGCTTCTGAATGCACGTGCTGTGACCAAATAATTTTTATATTCACCTTTTTTAATATTATAGGTTTTTGATGAGCTTTAATATTTATCATCTCGCGTCTTTGAACTTCTGTTCTAATAAACTAATATGTTTTAATTGGAGTCCTCTTTTTCAAATTGAAGAATGATTAATAAGCGAACGTGACTAAGCAACGCAAAAAGGAAGGTCAAATTTTTCTTATGGTGTTTTTGTACTATTAGCGCATTCGAATTACGTGACGCACTCTTTGTTATATTGTCTGGTTGCAAATCGCTATATTTATTTTAATAATAATTCATCCATCCCGTTCCCATTCGTGTTTAAAGTAGTTGATATATTTAAAATTTTACTGTCATTCCAGGATTTAAGATACATACATGGAATAGTAGGTATAAAATATATAAATTTTGTAATAATTAACAATTGTACACTTTTCAACTCAAATATACTTACAAAAAATAACTAAGACGATTCCTACCATAGTAATTAAATGCACACAAACGTTAAAATACCGTTACAATTTCTCACATTTTCCCAAATCCGGTGCGAGATCGCGATGAATCATTTGAATTAATAAGCGGCCCCGAAGTGCATACAAAGTGCATAGGATACCTTGGATATGCAAATGAGATACGAACCGGGGTTTATCAAAGGTCAAAGGTCCGCGTTGACCGGTGCGAGGGGTTAACGTTCTCCGGGTTAATATTTAAATTGTATTTCCTAAATAAATACAATAATGAAAAAAATATTTGGTTTACGAATCAAATTTTTTGTTTCACAAAAATGATATGTGTAAAAGGATAAACCTAATAATATTTAAGATTATAGTTTTGCAGATTTAGTCACTGAACATTTATTTTTTTATTTTCTATGTTAATACAGTTGCATCATGTGCATAATTAACATCTCTGATTGTGCTACAATATTATTTAAAAAAACTTTTATTTCCTCAACTACTACTGAATTGAGTAATACTCATTGTATTGATTTGAATAGTACGAAAAAATAGTAAATAAAATTAAAGTAACGTGGACAACGATATTAAAAATTGAACAGTTACTCCTAACTCTTACAAAGATATCGCATAACCGTTACACAAATCAAAGACCGGCTTTGTTCCCCAACACGAAACTAATTTATTCGTAACCCGACATAACATTCTGGCGTATAAATAATCGAAGACTAAATTATATATGCGTATTAACGGTCAAGTCATAGTTCAAAGATTAGGGCAACGGGCAACCCTTTAGGATCGAAAGGTGAAGAAGTTTCAAATTAAATCGGATCGCCCTGCTGCACGCTTAAACTATTTGATGTTTAATAAAAGCCATATCCCCTTTGTATAAGAATGAACTGACCGTTCATATTCATGATTCCCGAATGCAATTCTTTAATATAATAAAGGTTTCTAATGAGTAAGTAGTAGTAAAGTTATATAATACACTATAATACAAATACAATAACTTTTTTGGTTTTGCCAATATTTTTACAATTACGAAAAAATTGCACTAAACACATTGTATAAATGACAGTTTTAATTATTTATTTATTTTATTTATTTTTACACTTTATTGTACACCACAAGAGAAAAACAGCAATAAAAACAAAGAAAACAAATTGTAACGTACAAAAGGCGCTTAGTAACGATCTCTTCCAGGCGACCTAATTAATATATGAAATAGTTGTAAAAAAGTCATACGTTTTTGGAAATTCATTGTCGCTATTTTTTTTGCCTTTTCCCTCCGTGGGAGGTGAATTTTTACGTTTCCGTTTTAGGACTAAAAATACTTTGCTATTATGGATGAATGCTAAGATTTACATTTTAAACAGTAGACTTCTATTTTTACATTAAAGTCTAATATTAAAAAGGTGAAATTTATTACGTGTATGGCTATGGCGCAACCGACCAAACCAAACCGAACCGTCTGGTTTGTACTGACTTTGTTAATTTTTGCAACGGATGAAGTTCGTTACTTTTTTGTAGTTTTTGTTAAAACAACTTTACTTAATGGAACTATTTTTTGTAGAGCTAAAGCTCTATAGTTGGCAACGGAAGTGCAAAACCCTATCGCACATCAGATAGAGTGCGGGTAATCGTCAAGCGCAGGGCGGCGGCGGCCAGTCGGCGCGGCGGCGGGCGGCCGACGCGGCTGGTCAGCGTCGCGTGTGGCGCCGCTAATGGATATTGATGGCGATGGCGCAACTAATTAGACGCCTGCTCCACTATGCTTTTATGTCTGGCTTACCGGATTGGGTTTTTGGAGGCGACATAACCCAAAGACTAGGGACTCATTCTGGTCTAATCAAGAATTTAGGTGTCAATGCGATCTTGGTAAGCTTGTACTGGCTTCGTGATTGGCGAGCGCGGTTAATAGGTTTGGTGGGTTTATGCCATATGCCATTATCCCATATTTCATCATTCGTATTAAATGTCCCAAGCCATAATCTATAGAAAACATGTGACGACTCTGGCAAATCCCAAAAGAACTCCTCGAATATCTACTTCCACCAATTGGAGCAACATGGCGATACAAGGTCTTTTTACTTCTCACCTACAGAAATAGATCTTTTCATTCGCAAATTTATCGCTTACTTAATCGAATCAACTCTCTCTCATATAGGAAATAGGGATATTATGAGAGTACTGCTAACCCGCTCTGTACAACACTTCAAGAAATTAGTTGATCACCACGGCTATATGAATGACATTGTAAGTTAACTGCCTTATATTAAAAATTTAAATCCAATTCGAGTGATATAGTGAATGGATTTTAACACAGATGTAGTAGATAATGGATTTTAAATAGCATTTAATTTGTTCGCTCAATACACAAGATTCCTGTTTCTACATATGAATATGATAATTGAGGACTTCAACAGGTTTATTTGGACGGTGCTCTGAAAATACAGACGCCATTTAGGGAATTTGCCGGTGCACGTCTACACAATGGCAGTTATTAGAAGCTGCGAGGCCGGGCGCCGGGTTGTATCAATCACCGTGGGCGGCTGCGACATTGGACTTCAATTAGTAGGGAGGCGATGATTGCTCACTCCTCACATACCAAAGGGTTACTTGACCTACTTATTATGATCGTATGTTATTAGAAGGGCTTGAAAATTAAGTTATAATTTAATTTCTCTGTTAGGGTATCCTTGCTCATAACGTCCGCTAATTTTTAAATGTTTTGGTGTAACTGTTCCAGGTGTAAAAAATTTATTAAGTTTATAATCCGGCTCTTGGGAAATAGTACTTCATACAATTTAAAAGTGAAATAAAATAATCGCAATTGCATGTTAATTCAAATTTTTTTTAAAAATTTAACGCAAATTTGTAGCGGCTTATAAGATTTATTATTTAAATAATTAATGCAATTAGGCGTTACTTTGAGGACTGTTATGATAATAAGGTAATGAATTATTTAATCTAAAGAAATATGATTTTTAAAGAGTAGACTAAACTAATTTAACATTAATGAATCCTTTTATATTATAAATAATAAATAAATAAATATAAATATATGGGACACTTACACACACGGTCGTCCGTCCCCAAAGTAAGTAACTTAATACTTGTGTTATGAGTGAAAGACAACTGGTGAATATATACTTAAATATTTTTAAATATATACTTAAATACAAATATACACCCAGGCTTAAAGGCCAACAAATTCATTTATAGAAAATGTTGGCCCTCGGCGGGAATCGAACCCGCGATCCGCGGAGCTGAACGCAGGGTCACTACCCACTCCGCCAACGGGCCAGTCAATTATAGTATAACTATTCAAATACTTCTAGTATATACCGGTTTTGATAGAGTATGTATAGGTATATCGAAAGTCCTGTTAAATATCATATATCGGAATAACTTAAACAGGCTGATAAGATTGCGTACCTGAGAGTCGTTGATAAGTATGCCTACAATATGTAATTTTTTAAATTAATACGTATCTTTAGGGGCGCGTAAAATGTAGCTTCTTACATGAGTGAACCCTTCATGGGTACTGCTATGCGCTGGGGGCGGAAGTAGTTATACTGGACTCTTAGCGGCTAAAACCTCATGAATACTGAACGCATCATGTATGCACCATCGTCAGCAGCCTACTCCTGCTACTCATTTAGAGCCTGGACAGAATCTTCCACCACAACCGACCCATTGGGAACACTTAATGCATCAGCCACCTCTAAGAACCTCACTCCAGCAAGAGCGTCGAATCCCGGTGATAGTCGACTGTCTTGAGCACGCACTCTTTGTCCCGTTCATCTACGATGGGTTGGGTTGAAAGAGGTCCGGAACCCTCTGCCGCGCCCTTCTTCAATATTACATATTCGCCGAAGTATGCTATTGCTGCCCAATATTTACTGTTTACACCATAGATTTAATTACAAATGGTGGAGAGAGATCGGGCCTTACGGGTTCTAGCAGTCCGCTGCTCCATCAATGACGGATATTGGGCAAGAGTATGCTGAACAGTGTCATTCAGAGCGCCGCACTCATGACACACCTGCGGGGTTACGGGACATAGGAAGCTTCCAAAGCAGCAGTGGTTGTTATATGTAGCCTAATATGTTGTGAGTAAGGAAAGTACTAAAGCCTATCGAATGTAGTTCGTTGCCTTTAAAATTCTTTTCATAACGGTGTTCAGTTTACAGTTCTAATAACCAGAGTATACAATCTCAAAACGCAAAGTATCGAACACAAATTAGAAATTACTCGTGTAAATTCATACCCGTTAAAAAGCTATCAGTGCTAATGTTGAATCAACTAACATAAAATGGCCTAACTGCTCTACATAATCGTTATTTTGTACGGTACCAGTTTATGTGCAAAGTCGGTAAACTCATTAAAACATTATAAACCTAATTACACAGGAGCCTAAGTTATTTTATGTAATTTTTTGTAAAATATGGTCGTTCTGCTGTCAACTAGAGATGTGAGAGTAAAATGTCGAAATGCGCTGAATCAAATTCGGATTTATCTTCACATTTAAATAATATTCTTAATACACTTAGCCTCTCCTCTAGTATACATTTTTAGAATGATACTGATAATGAATAGGACATATCAGTTTTTCATTAAATATAAAAGGAACCTGATCGATGCTTCTACACTTTCCAGGCAAAGAGTAACAGTATATTGTAAATTTATAAAAAGGGATATTCAACTATCATATGATATTGTAACGATCTCGAGATAAACTACAGAATATTAATCTCTATCGTTATCGATCTACATTTTACGATGTCCGTAGCTCAACACTACGCGCTGGATCGGATACGGTTTCATTATGAAAAAAAATTCATAAATAATGAAAGCGCTAACCATGACGAGCTAAGCTTTTAACCTACGATTGTTAATTAAAATAGATAATTAAGTGAAATGTTAAAGAATAATAGAATTTCACAGAAACACGATCTCAATATTATGAGCGAAATAAACGAACGAATTAGTTTGCATCCAGATTATTGTGCAGTATTAAAAAGATATTAACAAAGTGAAATCTTATTCCTCCAAATTAACATCGTCAACATCATACATTTAACACTGTACAGATTTTATTTTAAAGGGAAATACAGCAAAATAATTTTATCATTATTTCAGTACTAGTTAAGGAAATAATCCGGTATGCTTGTTGATATTATGCTATCCTCCGTTCTAATGTTACTCAAAGGAATAAATAAAATAGTGCAATTGGCATATCAATGTTTGAAGCGACGCACATCGTTTTCTGAACATAACTCTGTTCTTTGTGTTTGTTATCTATTAATTATTTGTTTATACATGGACAATATTAAAATCACGTTAACAGGTGTAAACATAAACTTATTCAAGTTTAATTAAATGGCTATTGGCTCAGTCGGTACGACAGGTTATACCAACATCCAAATGTAGGGTGCAGTGGATGCAAGTATATTATACATAGGACTATTAATGACAAATTGGGATGATATTTCTTCCGCTGTGTGGTATCCGGCTGAGTAGAATAGACCACCCTCATTTCTTAGTGAGGTGTCGTTAAAGGCGACTAAGGTATGTTGACATGCCGTATGGTATCTGGCTAAGTAGTATAGGTAAACCACTCTCCTTTCTTACCGAGGTGTCGTAAAAGGCCACTAAGGGTACGTTGATGTCAGGCAGGCGGCCGGTCATAAAATGCCTTGCCAAAATCTTGTTACAACATGTTTATTACATGTCGAGCCAAACCCACTTAGAGTGGTATAAGTGCAGAAGAATGATGATGATGGGATGAGATTTATTGTACCCACCAGTAAGTATGTCTCGCCAATGAACAATACCAACCTTGAAAGACAAAAGAATTGGGTTCCAACAGATACGCAAGACAATTGCAACAAGAATTAACCTTAAAACAGGTTTAAGATTACTCGCCGAGCCGGTGAGGTTGAGCTCTAGCGTGCTTGACCGCAAATGGGTCGTGGATTAAATAACACTGCACCGACCCGCGCAGGTTTCTAAATATGTACCGAACGACACTATCATAACCGCATGTAACATTTCGTAATTTCTTGCATGTTGCAACGATCATAAGCATAGATACATCTAGAACAGCGCAACATGTATCTACACATGTTACTTTCAAATCCTTACAAATAATTTGAAATGTATTCGTAAAAGAGATATGTTAGAAGCAGGTAGAATGACATTGTGAATAAAAAAGTAAGATCTTATTCGTCACAACATATATCCTGTATTAAATCGAGGATTTGTTTCTTATCATCAGCCCACATGTAACACTTATTACAGCGACTAAAATTTGATTATCGTACCCTTTTGGTGATTTTGATTTTTAAAAAAATCGTCTAATGAATACCAAATAGACTGTCACATTTAGTAAACTCTGGCAATCAACTTGGGTAACTAATAGTTTAATTTAAGACAATCAACGTATCATCAGAAGTTTATATCACCATCATTGTCTAGAATTGGAGTATAAGTATCATATTGAAGTAAAAAATAAACGAAGGTTTGCTTGTGATTTGATTACTCGAACCACTGTTCTAAAGGTAAATAATAATTTAATCGGCACGATGCGATTTGTTTCCTTATTTAAGTATATAGTGTTTTTAACTGTTTCAGTCCTCCCTATGGCAACAACCGAGGTCAAGACTTAATTTTATCACGCACACCGTCTTCTTGTTTAATATTATTGGGAATGTTTGTATTTTTGTCCTATCAGAGTTCTTTTTGCAGAAAATCACTAAAGATTTTCTTTAAAATAGTAATTTAGAACATAGTTTATAATTATTAAAGTTTCTTAAAATTATGTAGATAAATGACCGACTTTGTCAATCTAGAAATATCAATAATATCCCGTGAAAAAGTTGCTACATATAATATGAATCACAAAAGACATAAAACGATACAAAATCTATTTAATTACATAAAAACATTTCTGTGAAAATAAAACACCACTTCATTGCAGATGGGACGTTAATTAAAAAATTTAAAGACTATTAACATTAACAAGAGATTGCGTAATTAAATCTAGGAATTTAATTAAAGCATTATATCACACAAGCATTTTTGAGTTAACGACCCTAACAATTCTGGCACACTTTGCACTGTATGGGGAAGTAGGGTACAGGCATCCTTTATGTTACAAATATGTTGATGAATTAAACTTAAAAATTGGTATAAGATTCTATAATAAAATTCCGCAATCAATTTCAGCTTTGCCATTACATCAGTTTAAAAACACTGTTAAAAAGAGGCTGATACAGAAAGCCTACTATACTCTTGAAGATTATTTGGAAGACAAGAATGTGTGGATATAGCTCTCTTTGAACCTGTACAAGACAGTATCGACTTAATGTAAATAGTATTAAGAATTATATTTTTAAAAGAGCAACCGCCGAGTTTCTTGCTGGCTCTTCTCGGTAGGAACAGCTTTCCGAACCAGCAGTAGAGTTGACGATTCAAAAGCACTTGTTTACAAGTTTATTTGAATAAAGAATATTTTGAATTTGAATTTGAATTTGAAACAATATTTCGCCTTTATATATGGAACACTGCACACATGCGAAATTCATATAAATCCTGGCAAATTTTAAGAACTATTTTATATTTTGAAAATATTTCACTCGTTGCTAGTTGCTTAAAAGTGTTTATGTTCCATCGAAGTATATAAACAGAGCTTGTAGAAGTTGTTTTTTGTAACAATATTCGAGTATTTTCATCATCCTTATCCTGCCCACTCTAAGTGGGGTTGGTACAACATGTTGTCACATGTCTACGTATTTTACTAACGTCAACTTACATAAGTCGTATTTTACGACACCTCGGTAAGAAAGAAGGTGGTCTATTCTACTCAACCGGATCTGTTATTGCTCAAGTGAGGATTGTCTTTTTAAACATTTAGTGTAAGTGGCCAATATTGAAACCAAATTTGTACTAATTTGAGTAATGAATGCAGCCAGTATGTTAGTTCCTGAACTAAGTTAGCCTCTCCTATGCTCGCGAGAAACGTAAGTCTCTGCCAGCTATTCAGGTTCTAGGTTCATTATAATTAACATTCTACGACTATGATATACCTACCTACCTACCTAGGTACCTACCATAGAATAACTATATCGGAACAGTTCACTAGTTTTATGTAAGTTTTTTGTCAATAAATGGACGTTACGTCAAATGAGAATAAGTGTTTTACGGTACTTCAGATTTGTATATTAACAAATACAGTGTCCAATGTCACCTTTATTAGGTTTTTGTCATAACTCATGTGCTTCCAATCTCTACTGAAGATAAAATAAGGAATTCAATAATTATCATTGACATGTCAGAGAACATAATATATTAGATACCATTTTATCAGACAACACCAAAACTAATTAATATGTTGTCAATTCTTTAGTTTTAAAACAATATTTTCTTCTTAATTAAAACGACATCTTTCTTTATATGATACATGTCTGAATAATTACAACTTAATAAATATTGAATAGAACTACATCATGAGCTTGATAGCGTGAAAACGCCATGATAGGAGTTCTTGTCGTACCGTAAGATTTTTTTGAATATATTATTTATAATTAGGTGTTGATTTGTGTTCTATAACAATCATAAACACATAAAAAAACCGGAGTATAGATATCCAGGATTAATTATAGCAAGCACGTGCCAGCTGCGATCATACAATTCACTTTAATTCAAATCCACGTTCAGTGCAAATATTGAATTTCATTAACACTGAAACAAGTTTATGGCTGTTATTTAATTTCTTGTATCTTATATATTTATATTTTTAGTAAAACTTCACATATCGCTCATCATCGTCTAGTCCTTATCACACTCTAAGTGTGGTCGGAACAACATGTCACATGATTTGGCTACGTATTTTACGACCGGCCCCCTGCCTGACATCAACTTACCTTAGTCGTATTTTACGACACCTCAGTAAGACGGTAAGAGTAAGAGGGTGGTCTATTCTACTCATGGACTGCAATAGTGGCACAATTCAAAAAATCATGGTTTGAGATAAACGGGTTTAAGTTTAAATTGCTAAGGAAAATGCATAAAAGTACTTTAGTTTTCTTAAATGAACGGCCTCATAATAAATTTTAATATGCACCGATAGTGCTGCTAAAAGTAATGTTATTTTCATTTTTACACGTATTAATACGTGTTTTTTGAGTTGTGGCGCGGTGGGCTCTATTGTAGCCCATGAATGTACACAAAATTTTTCTGGTAGGTAACAGAGTTTACATGCGAATTGATAACATTACTGTGAATAAGCGTCAAAAATCAATCACCACAATATCAATGAATGTATTAGCTATTCTCAATTAATGATATTAGGTACAAATAAATAGCAGCTAGAAGACGAATAACGTCCCAATTTTCATGTTCCCTACAATTTAACGTTAATTGACGTTTAACTGAAAGCCAATGGAATTTGCGTGTTAAATTATAGATCTTGACAGCGCAACCCGAGATGAAATTCACTGTGAGCAATTTTCTGTATAAACAGTGTTCTTGTAAAGTAAAACTTTGAATAACTTTCAATCGTTGTATAAATTAACTACATCATCCTTGTTGTCAGGTCTTCAGATTATGAACAGATTTGCGAAGAATTGGATTAACATCTTTTATTGAGATTGTAGACTTTGCTTTACAGGGGTTTGTTATTTCGCTTTAAGAATTTATATGTTACTGACATATTAAGGGCTAGTTAAAGATTAATTTGTTTGAATGTAAACATAACTTAAGTATTACAATGTTATAGAAAATAATCTTTTGAAATTCATTAAAAAAAGGGTCATTACGATTTGATTTTGATGTTTCGAAAATTATGATTTTTGTTGTATCAATTTATTCAGTGTTTGATTTACTTAAGCCGAAACCATACGACTATTACTAAGGTACGCAAGTACGAGTTTTCTGTATAAAACAAATGTATTTATGTATGGGAGCAGCATTGTAGGAATAAACTCTACTAATCCTTATTTCTCGTCAGTGACTAAGGAGACCTTTACTTCGCTGCAGGCTAGTTATAGACTTAAGATTTCGTTTTTAGTATGTAATAATAGGTGATAGCTTTTGAAGGATGGGTCGCGCTTTTCTAAAAAAATCCTTTTCACTCTTTTAAAGAAATAAATACGAGTAGTGGAAAATGTAAATGCCAAGAAAGAATTCCATAACTATGCTGTGGGAATGAAAAACGAAGCGAAGCGCTTTATGCAACTTATAGGCGGATAGTAGGCTGGAAAACCTGCGCTGCTATTAACTGTGCATTTTAGGTGATGAAACCCTAGCTAACGATTAAAGTTTCATCAACAACGAGTCGAAAAACGTTTAAAAAACGACCCACAAAAGGTAGCAAGTACACCTGAAGTAGCGCCTGACCGTAATATCGTACTATTGACTGTTTAAAAGTGTGTATCATAAAAAAGTAAAAAGTTGCTTTTATATTCGATAAGACTATACACACACCACACAAGCACTTCGCTAATGATTCCAGTATTTTACGAATTTATTCGTTATTCACAATCGGAGGAAATATTACAAAATTTCGGAAGACCTGTCTGTGCTGGCTGTTTGATAAAGAAGTTCTTATAAGTAGTCGCTCAAATAACTGTGATTAAAATTAAATGCACGGCAAGATTACAGCAGTTTTTAATCAGTTGAGAACACGACTTCGGTTTACGAGCATCGTCTTAACAGTTCTTTTTTAATTGGCTCTCGTCGAGCTCGTGTAATGCGCAATTTAATGATCCTTCAAAATGTAAAATGCATTACTGCAACATCTTTATTTTACTGTTGATGAAATGGTTAAAAAGTAGTAACATATTATTTTCAAACTGCAAAATTTTCCGTAGCTGTAACAATGGGTGAACTGCAACCACGTGAAAAATAAACAATTATAGAACACTAAAAATACAATGAAGTTGGTAGTAGTAAGATTAAATTGACACAAATTTAGCAAGGACATGTGTGTCAATATGTTGGTCAGACTTTAAAATTGTAGTAAATACTGTCTTCCAACCGTCCAATATCATTAAGCTATATTGAATGCCCAGTAAAATTTAAAAGGAAAAGCTATCTATAATTGAAAGAAATAAAACCATATTATAATATTCGTTATATTGACTGTTTAGCTTAAATACTGGTCGTAGTTAGAGACGTCAGAATTTTTATGTAAAATGTGATTTTGTTCTCGACTTCATCTGCACAGATTTAAAAAGTAGACTAGGTGTGTCCACATCTTTCTTACCAACCTCAAATTGATTTTTTTACTCGTTTCTAATATAAAACGACAAAAACACTTTGACAATATAAGCATAGGTAAATTTTAATGTTTATATTTATTCGCGAATTATTAATTTATTTATGTTCTAAATTTTAGGATGCTAACTGTAACTTGAAATAATTGAAAAGTAAAACTAATGATTCAGTACCTCTTCAAATTTATTACAAAGTAATTTTGCTTCTTACAACCAAAATATATTATATTGCTATAATTATTTTTGAGTCGTTTTAATATTTAAAATTTTATAATCAGACGTAACCTAGTTGTATCGTTCTAAGTAGAATTTTTAGTGCTGATAATAGAAATTTTACAGTCTGTTTTATACACGGTAATAAATGTTCTCATAATTGTGTATTTCAAATTAAGGCGCGGAATAAAAACTCATTAATCGAACGATTCAATAAATGCTCAACGTTACATAATAACAACTCCGAGTAGAGTAAACTAGTTTGTAGAGCTGTACCAAACACAAAGTAACTAAATGCCAATTATCTAGTTTTGCTTTAGTAAAATAACTAACGGATGTTCCGGATTTAGTCGACGAGACATAAGTTTATCTACACGAAGTCTTCGACCGAATAGCAACAACGAGAAATTAACACACTACTACTTCTAATATTTTACTAAACAACCTCTGCGGAAGCCGCTAAAACAAAAGCAAATTAATCGAAAAATATTTGAGTTTTCATATAAATATTATAAATTTAAAAGTCTGTCTGTTTTCCAGCCATTTTTACGGGAAATCTGCTGGACATATATTAATGAAATTCGGCACATTAAAACTGACACAGGCAAAAGTATTCGTAATATTAAGGATAAAACATTCCGTTTTTCTTTCGGAAACAAAGAATAAAACACATTACGTTATTTAATTAATAAATTAAACACTTGACGCGAACAAAGCCGCAGGAATCACTACCTAGTATTATAATATATGAAAATCTTTTAGCTTTATAAAAGCATTGTTCAAACGGCTTTGTAATATTCTAAAACAAAATTGTGGTCAAGTTTTATAATTGGCTCTACTCTTCTGCGCTGCATGACAGAACACAATTTCTTATTTCGCTAACAATGCTTCTTTATACTTAATAACGCTAATGTCATAATATTCGGTGTAAAGGAAAAACAATACTTTCGTATTACGCATGCACCCTCACGGCCGACTGTCGCTGGCACCTAATTATAATATAAATACCTACTGCCGTTTAACAACTGACCCGGCTATTATAATCTTAATAACTCGATCTTACGGACAAAATGGTTGTTTTTGCTTTAACATCAACGTATAATTTAAAAAGAAAAAATATAAAAAAAATAGTGGTTTTGTCCCATACTCTTTATACTAGCTGGGCTGCGGTTCGTCCGTGATGAAAAGATTATGCAAAAAGTAAGATGGTTACCTCGGTACAGACGAAAATAAGGTTTTTTGGTTCTGTCCGAAACTTTTCCGGAGTAGATGTTATTTACGGTCTATATTTACATGTCAGCAAAATTTCGTAGGAATCCTCTAAACCGTTTGTTCGTTAAACCGGTACAAACACACATACGTACTCATAAACATTTTGTTTTTTATAATAGTATTACGAAGTATGGGAAGCAAGCGATTTTAAACAAATTTTATTTAGGTTTACAAAATTTTAAAATTGTAATATCCGCGATTCTGATATGTAACTTGACATAATTAATTTTTTCGAAGTAACGTTACATGCAGAAGGAAATATAAAGGCAGACATATCAGTGAAACTAAAAGTGGTAGTACCGGTTAATCAGGTCTATTAGCACATTTTATCACACAGACCATATATATTTTTGTGTTAAAATATAATATAGAGCGTAAGGCGCCAGACACTATAGTAGTAAGCCATATGGACGGATACATGCAACAATGGGCTCATACAACCGGTCGCAGGACCGTTACAGATGAACCGCCAGCCTGTGAATATGCATGAGATGTGACTTGACCTCGCGCTATTAGACCGCGGGCAGAGCGTGGGACTTCACTGGTATGATCGACGTTTGACATTTAAGTGATGAGCGGATTTAATAAACGTTTCAACCTCCATTCTAAAATTCAGCTTATTTACAAATCTATATATATAAAAATGAATTGCTGTTCGTTAGTCCCGCTAAAATTCGAGAACAGCTGAATCGTTTTGACTAATTTTGGTCTTCAATTTTTGTGCAAGTTCAGGGATGGTTTTAAAGGTAACTAAATGTTTTAAAGGTAAAGGTAAGTAAATGTGATAAAAATACCAGGAATTCAATAAAAACAACAATCGGAAGAGATCAAATTTCTAATAACAGCATCATTAGAATAGAAATTGCAATTTAATCCCCCTAATCGATCTGATTTTAGATGACCCACCGTATGGTATCCGGTTTAGTAGAATAGACTCTACCCTCTTTCTTACCGAGGTGTCGTGAAATACGACAGAGGTAAGTTGACGTCAGGCAGGCGGCCGGTCGTAAAAACGTAGCCAAATCATGTTACAGCATGTTTATAACATGTTGTGCCGACCCCACTTAGAGTGGGATAAGGGCAGGAAGATGATGAATCGATCTGATTTTTATGTTATTTTTGTTTTTTTTAATATTTGCAGTAATCCTGCTGAGACAGAAGCTACTGTTTCTTTCAGGGCTAAGGTCCACGCAGACGAAGTAGCGGGTAAAATTAACTATTTAATAAATGTTTTACCCTTATTCCATTATAATTACATTATTTCTGCGATTCTAACGGCCGGCTGATTCATCACGGTATTTATAGGCAATTATCAATCTAAACTGCCAAAGATTCAGTCTGTTGCCGAATACGTGGATTTAGGGGAGCGTTTAATAACTATACTAGTCACCAGCTGACTCATAGACAAAAGCCGTATCAGTGAAATTTGGAATAAGATGGGAAAGACGAGTCTTTGGGATTTCATTGATAGTGACTATCACTAGGTATGACGGTACACCAAAAGTAATGAGAATATTATTTTGCTATAATCCGCGATAAAAGAAAATAAGTTTACTATTCGTTCTCATACATGCAGAATTTGTAAGAACTCATGCACTACCCGACACCGAGGCACAACAATACACAAGCACAGCACAC
Organism: Morpho achilles; assembly: GCA_947086495.1. Lineage (NCBI taxonomy): Eukaryota > Metazoa > Arthropoda > Insecta > Lepidoptera > Nymphalidae > Morpho > Morpho achilles. Next base: position 7,717,450 of record CAMTZB010000007.1, on the reverse strand, counting down.
AGCACACAAGCAGCTCACCACCACAATCTCAACAATTGTTTCGCCCCGTAACCGAAGCATCGTCAGGAGATAGACTCCACGACAAAATCGTAAAGCAATTGACTGCATTGACCGCAGCGATTGACGGTACGCCACTTTAGCAATATGTTCTTACACTAAATACATAAAATATTGGGTACAATAGTAAGCTATATTTAATATTAACATTCAATCTTTATTTTATTTTTTTTTGCATTTGGGCATTTTTATCCAGTTGCATCTAAATCTTTCAAACATTTTTGATCAAAGGTAGCATAAATTGGAAAACAAGCACTTCATTGTGTTTTCAAATAAAATCCTACATAATATTATTCTTCTTCTATTATCGCGGAATTATCCGTGTTTATTCCGCTCCTTATATAAATACAGCTCAATGTAGATATGTCACAAATACGCGGTGTGGTATCCGGCTGAATAGAACAGTACTACCCACATTTCTTACCGAGGTGTCATAAAAGACGACTAAGGTAAGTCGACCCGTCGTGTGGTATCCGGCTGAGTAGAATAGATCAACCTCATTTCTTACCGAGGTGTCCTAAAAGGTAACTAAGGTAAGGTGACCCACCATGTGGTATCCGGTTTAGAAGAATAAACCACCCCCTTTCTTACCGAGGTGTCGTAAAATACGACAGAGTTAAGTTGACGTCAGGCAGGCGGCCGGTCGTAAAACGTAGCCAAATCATGTGACAGCATGTTTATAATATGTTGTGCCGACCCCACTTAAAGCGGGATAAGGGCAGGAAGATGATGTAGATATGTCACAAATATTATCATTTTATATAATAGAAATATCTCAAGTAATAAGAAGCACAAAATGCAAGTTGGCAACATCAATCAGTATGAGGCCACGGGTCAGACGTCAGGCACCCTTCGCACCCGACCACCTGTCGCAGCCGCCAGCTCACAGCAGTCGCTAATCAGTCACTAAGTCAAGCCAAATCTCAGTCTGACAGGTAGACCGCGCTACGCGGCTAATGGCATTTTGACGAACAAGGATATTGGCTTTCACGACGTGTAAACCGTTCCAAAAATAGCAACGGATTGCACCGCTTTAACCAAATATAATATTTTCTTAACGTAATTTATTTACATAAGGTAATAATACCTTAATTTATTTATTACCGTAATGTTTAATAATAATTTAAATATATAACGGAGTGTTTAGAATTTTTTAGTTGAAATAGGTGGTTTAGGTGAAATATAAAAATTGTAAATGTCATCAGTGACATTTAGTACAAGGTAATTCATTATAATTTACTGCTTCTTTCGGCAGCACTACTTAGAATTTACTTATTGTCCAGTATATTTTTTTACTTTTATTAAGAAAGGGTTATAGATTATTTGACTTTTCCTTTGTGTGGGATAAATAGCTACGCTATTTTCTTCAATGTGAATGAGACCTTTGCAAAACAATAGGATATTTGTTGGACTGAATGAAAAAGTAAATAATAAAGACCATCATTGAATCAAACGAATTATGGCGGCGCGTGGACCAAATCATCTCGTACAAAATAACAGACATTTATGAAATAGCGGCTGCTTGTCATTCGAGGCGTCGGTATCGAGTCCGGCGAGCAGCGAGCCGCAGCGATTGCTGTAAAATTTCATTGCAATAGTGAATGTATATGCGAGTCTAAAAATAAACACAGTGGCCACAGCGGGCGTATCCATGCGATACTGAGATAACTGCTTCGGAGTGTTTACCGCATCGGCGCCACTCGCTGTTGTGACATGTGAATGTGCGTCACACGCGACACTTAATTAGTCGCGTTAATTTTATCCGAGGCAATGCCTTTTTAGTGATGCCATGGTCCGATTTGAGTATTGACTTATCCTGAATGTTTCATTCACGTTGGAAGTTTACATGTTTCTATGCTTTAATCATATTAACTATGACTATTTAGGGAAGAAAGAAAAATTTAATTAGATTACGATAAAATTTTACGATTTTGAAGGTCATTAAGTTAATCCTAGCAGAAGATTGAATGACTAGAAGCTTAAATGCATAATGCATGCTTATTAATAACTTTTTTTTATATATTTAGAGACAATATTTTGTGTAAATGTCAAATTTATTTAGTATAATTTTGCGCTAAAATTTTTAATTCGAACTAAAAAGCGTAATTATTTCTGGAAGTTGCATTTAATAGTCAAAGTTTGAATCCGAGGACGCAATAAAAGATGTTGAAATACGTTTTTACCAATGTACAATGTCTCACTTTAAGTCATACAGTTCTGTTTTCGAAATATTTCTGTCACATTTGACTGGGAACTGTTACTCACTTCGAGTGTTATATTGGAATAAACCCTTATGGAACCATGAGATACGGCGGCAAAACGAACGGCACGGAACGTAAATGCATCTTATACGTCGCGGAAACAAATGGGAGTAGAAATTTTTCAGCCGTCAAGGGAGAACGGATGTGTACATCGCAACAGAAAATCATTTCAGCGGTGATAATATGCAAAACAGCAAAGTGTGACGAATAGAAATCAACTTTATTGAAGTATGGAACGTAGCAATAACGTTGGTGGGCTTCATCTCGGCTAGATCACGTTCGGAGAACAAAAGGAGAGCGCGGCAAGCCGACAGCGGAGAAACTGAATAAAAAATAGGATTCACAAATGATGCTTTTTCATATTTAACAAACACGTTGCAACGTGAAACTTTGCGAATGATGCTGCTTGGTTTTTTGAAACCTTTTCATTTAACGATCCCATCTCATATTCGTTGGAATGATTAGCAACTAATGTTCATATACCCCTATTTAATATGCAAAACCATAACAATTGTTTTCTAAATTGTAACGTACTGCACGTCAAAATAAAAATGCCAACGGCAGCCGTGAATGTGCAATGTGACAACTTCATGCATTCGTATGGCATTAAGAAGACATTAGGAGAGGGCAAAGCGAGAATGCATTATTAAACCATTTGTCACGAATTCTTTAGAAACAATTGTCAGTAAAGTAATAGTAGCTATGTGAAATCTTTAGTATATTATTTGGAATTTATTTAATTGATCGTAAAATACTTTGTCATTTGTCAAAAAATCATATATATAAATGGAAAAGAATCCTTTCGTTTTGTCCAAGGCATGTCAAGCCACATATCTCAATTCACAAGAAGAAATTATTATTAGATAAGAACAAAACATATTTTGATATACTCTTAATTTCAAAATGCAGTATACATTCTAAATAATACAAGTTAATATTGAACAAAGGCAAATAAAGAGAATACACACTAATAAATTTATTGTACCACGCTTATTCATAGAAGTTAAAAAGTTGGTTAACACTCTATAATTAACCCATGTTTCAACTTGTAAGATTAAGGTAATCGCAATCTATGTCAACGAAGATTTTTTCGGTTATATATTAGTCTTAATTTTCAAACAATCCAAATTGTTAATTCAAAAAGTAAATGTGCTTATCGATTTTATGAACGAATGGGTCTCAAATTTGGAACCGAACGTTTCGATAATAATTCGTTGGAAGCTTTCACTGAATGATAGCGCTTTATACGATTAAAAATGATAAAAACAGTCGCGTTCTGCTGATCATATGATAAAAAAAGTTTTTAACGTAATGGTAAAGGCATATTTGAGGGCATCTATGACGTGGTACAAAAGGGTAGCTGGTCCTAGTGTCATCAATTACTGAAATTTTTGCTTACGTTCCACACTGCAGAAGGATCTAGCAACCAATACATGGCTGTGTTATAAATTTCGGAAATCAATGACATCGCCAATGTGGACATAATAAGTTTTATAAATCTATACTTTTTTAATAGGTTTCATCATTATTGGATAGTTAATCTTAATAACTAACAGTAACTGAAAACACGATTTTGGACTTTTTCTTCAGTATACATATATCCATCCATATGCATGCTCGATATTATAAATGCTGTCTATCTGTCAATCTGTCAAGCTTAATCTTAAAATAAGATATTGTTTCAAATTTTATATATGTAATTGAACCTTATATATCAGACTGACGACTGGATTTAAAAAAATTGCAAAAGCAGGATAAACGAATAGTAGTAGGTGAAAAAACAAGAAGAACCAATAGTACTTAATTATATTTTAACTCTTACGTTGACGCAAATGAAATCGGGTTCAGCTTGTTAGTATATTTCTTGGAGACGTAAGAAAGTCACCTAGCATAACAGCCGATGTTTCGTAAAGTTATCATTTCTGCAAGACAGGTTACAGACTTCAGCACGTAATTCGCGTTTTATAAACACTATCTACGTGGTGTGATGAAATTCAAACCTCAGCTCCTTTTTAATTTTCCTATTTGAAAACAATCTTAATAAAATGCGAGACAGGTAAATTTCAGCTGAGGTTAATATAATTTGGCTGGCAACCGCCCACAGTGGAAAATTTGGTGTGGCTGACGGACACCGCAACCGGACACTATGCATTTTAAGTCACAATCGATATGCGACGGACACACGTGCGATAGTGTGTTTATGTGCCGCAAATACCGCGACGTTTTGCATGGTTGCCAAATGTAGAACTCTACTTTATATAGAGGGGCTTTCAGGAGTTCCCATGAGACATTTTGGGTCAGGCCGGTACTGAGTTTGTCTAGTCGTTACAATTCCGCTGACAGTGCCTATTTGATGCGAAACGTCAGAAATTTAAGTCACAATCGACTAACGGACATACTTGTGATAGTAGTGTGCAATAAAGACCGTCAAGTTTAGCTCGGCTACTAAATGTGAAACTTTACTTCATATGGAGTAGTAGCTTTTAGAATGTCCCACGAGAGATGTTGGATTATGATGCTAATGTTAAGTTTGCACTGTTTTGACTTTATTTTACTAATGGTATCAATCTCGTTTGCAACGCATGTTGCGTTAGGACTCTGGTTAACCAAGTTATCAGGTTTCAATTGGGTACATTTTATATCCTTAAAACGGAAATAAAAAAATGGGATCGATTGTCGTTGAGTGGAGGACGGACCAAATACCGATTAAATACGGACCCAACTTTTGTAAAGATACAAAAAACTTAAATTAACACTCTAAACTAAGTAGACTGCCATTTAGACCACTGAGCGACTTTATTTCTTTATTCGAGTATTCGACTTCTCAAGTTCGGTTCTTTTATTTGTAAATATAAATATTTAGCTTGGAAATTCAATTCTCAATTAACTGAAGTCAAACTATTGTCTTTCGCTCCATACATTTTTCCTGTTTTCTGACAGACATAAATTATTACTCATAGTGAAATACATACACATTTAATATTCTTAAATGTTACCAAATTTTAATCCCACTTTAACAATACTCGAAATTTATCATCATCATCATTATCTTCTTGCCCTTAACCCACTCAAAGTGGGGTCGGCACAACATGTTATAATGCTTATATTTGGCACATTATTTGGCTGCGTTTTTACGACCAGCTGCCTGCCTGACGTCAGCTTACCTCTGCCGTATTTTACGGCACCTCGGTAAGAAAGAGAATGGTCTATTCTACTAAATCGGGTACCACACGGTGGGTCAAATTACATTAGTCGCCTTTTACGACACCTCAGTAAGAAATGAGGTTGGTCTATTCTACTCAGCCGGATACCACACGGCGGGACGACTTACCTTAGTCGCCTTTCACGACACCTCAGTAAGAAATGAGGGTGGTACTATTCTATTCAGCCGGATACCACACGGCGTTCAAAATATATCATATCAATGGTATGATACACACAATCCTTCGGTGGCTACTACCAAAATAGATTGCGGCGGCTCATAAATATTTTACCGAGGCTCTTTTATGAATGTGATCAGATTGTAGAAGTGGCTATGGATGGATTCCGCATCAATGTTTACATTAATATAAAAACATTTTTAGCTTTGTTACGTTGTAAGAATGTTGTAATTTTATATAATTTGGCAGTTTATGAAAAAGATACTATATATATACTAGCGGCCTGCCCCTGCTTCGCACGTGTTAAAATATATATCCCATGTCAGTCAGTGTAAAAAAAATGATTAAAATCGATCCAGTAGTCTTGATTTATTCATTACTGCCCGTGGCCCGCACGCGTTAAATTTGGAGAAAAACAATTTCCTTTCCCTATACCAAGAAGATTTCCTGCTATTTTTGGAATATCTAAATTCATATAGTACATTTTTACTTATTTTCTTTTACATTTTCCCTATGTATTTTATTTTTACAATTAATTACAGAATATATAATATAAGAGGGACATAGCTGCTAAAGTCGAAGTGTTATAGGGCGAAGCGCGGCGTCCTCATGGCATTTTAAATCTGTAATATCTCCGAAAATGTTCTCTTAAATTACATGCTGCAAACGGCCATATTGATCTATATTAAATCAACTATTTATTTAAGGTACTTAATTGGATAAGGATTAATGCTGTATTGTATAAAAATTGCTTCAAAAATATGGACTTATTTTTTGTAAAAAGTAAATGACAAAAAATGCTATAGTGGGTTATCCATAAGAGATAGACATATACCATCGCGGACTTTTCTGTAGACCTTTTCAAGATGTACAAATACTTAGTACATTATTTTGATAAATCTCGTAGGTTTAGCCTGCGTTTGCAATGTAAGCGGAAAAAAATGTTATTATTTACAGAAACCTCAAAAATTACAGTATTTCTCTACTCCGTATTGAATGTTATTATACGTACAAACCTTCCTCTGGAATCACTCTATCTTTAAAAAAAAACCGCATCAAAATCTGTTGCGTAGTTTTAAAGTTTTATGCGTACATAGGGATATAGGGACTTTGTTTTATAATATGTAGTGATATATATACTGATACAAAGCGAAAATCTGTCTTTCGAAGCAAATTGATAAAATTTGGTATGGTTAAAACCTTATATACTGGGCCAACGTATACGATAAAAACACAGATTTTTCTTTCACGAATAGTATAAAACAATATAGTACATAATTGAAGTCAATTTAACAATGAAGTTACGAACGAAGTCGTGGGTACTACCAGTAAAATTAAAGTAATAATAATTACGTTCATTTAAACTCGCTCGTTAAGCAGTTATTTATTCAAATGCAAAATATTCTTTATTCAAGTAGACCGTTTTCAGTACTTTTAAATCGTCATATGTTGTTAAAGAAGCCTTACATACGTACCTACCATAACGTACCTTATTCGCCTTTTACGACACCTCGGTAAGAAATGAGGGTGGTCTATTAAACGAAGCCGGACACCACATAGCGGGTCGACTTACCTTAGTCACTTTTTACGCCACCTCCGTAAGAAATGAGGGTGGTCTATTCTACTCAACCGTATACCCCACGGCTTAATTTCCATTATATGTTACCACATTCATTGAAAATGATGCCTAATCTGTTTGAAATATGACAAAACAATGTATGATGGGGATCCTTAAAAGATGACTGAGATGATTATATTTAATATTAATACATTTGTTTTTTTGGGAGTGAGTTTTTGAGAAAATAAAAAAAAAACTAAAAGGGAAACCGCAAAATTTAAATTATATATATCGATTAAATATATGTAAGATACCACACGGCGGTAAATCGACCCGCCGTGTGGTATCCGGCTGAGTAGAATAGACCAACTTCATTTCTTACCGAGGTGTCGTAAAAGGCGACTAAGGTAAGTTGACCCACCGTGTGGTATCCGGTTTAGTAGAATACACCACCCTCTTTCTTACCGAGGTGTCGTAAAATACGACAGACGTAAGTTGATGTCAGGCAGGCGGCCGGTAAAAACGCAGCCAAATTATGTGACAGCATGTTTATAACATGTTGTGCCGACCCCACTTAGAGTGGGATAAGGACAGGAAGATGATTGATATTTAATGTAAGAGAGATTATATTCGGTGCTTGTAATAGAAGGCATGAATTGAGCAAAGTGTCACAGAAGGGAAGGTCGCGTTACGCCGTTTGAAAGTGAGATGCGAGGCGCCAAGAGAGCAACAAATTAAGTCCCCGCGGGGAAAGCCAGCCCACACCCACCAGAGTCCGCGTTGAGAGTCCGACTGCGATAACGTCTCTCCAAAGGGAAAACTTGAATATTTCCAACATATTACGTAACTAAATTCGATGAAATGTTGAAAAAGTTAACGTACGTAATTTAATACTCTAGAGAATATAGATTGCTTATCATATGTTACGAAAACTCGACGAATTGATTCATTACCATGATCTCGTGTCCTTATCCCACTTTAAGCGGGATCGCACATGTTATAAATATATTGTTACGCGATTTGGCTAGGTATTTTACGATCGGTCGCCTGCCTTACATCAACTTACCTTAGTCGTATTCGGTATTAGGTATAGGTATTAGTATTCGGTATTTAGTTGTAATCGGCCGGTCGACCTTAGTCTACTTTTAAGACATCTCGGTAAGAAATAAGGGGGTCTATTCTAATCAGCCGGATACCACACGGCGCGGCAGGTCAACTTACATTAGTCGGCTTTTAGGACACCTCGGTAAAAAAGGGTGTTCTATTCTACTCAACTGGATACCACTGAGGGTCAACTTATCTTAGTCGCTGTTTATGACATTTCGATTAGAAATGAAGGTAGTCTATTCTACTCAGCCGGATAACATACGACGGAATAAGAAGAATTGAGTATTGACATTAATGTTGGCCATTATTTTTGTGTCGAATAAATGTTAAGATACCTACTTTAATAGCAAAATTGTTTCCCTATTTTGTTTACTAAAGGTACAACAGGCGCAAGATATTAAACGACGCAGTTAATGATAGACCTATAAAAAAACGGAAGAAATCTGCCAATAGCAACGCCTAAGCGTAAGTATAAAATTAAATGGGTAGAAAGCGTTTTTACAAGTTTATCGAGCGTTCTACATCGGGCAGACGTCTAATGGCCTAGCAGGCGCCGAGAACGCTGCCTGTCTGTCTCGGCGGCTAGTGACGTCGCTTGCTATGGCGTAGCAAATCAACGTAATACAAAACCTTACCAAATTTTGAATCGATAGAACATCGCAAGCTTTACATTACTGTGCCAGTTTAGAGCGCGCTTAATTAAGTATAAATAAATAAAATTGGGTAGAACCAAGTAATTAGGTCTACAATTCAAGCAAGCCAACGTGAACAAAGAACTTGGAATAGTTAGAGCGGCGCGGTTGGCTGCCCATGGCCTAGCTTTTTATGCGGATTTATCGACTCAAATTAATCGTGTAAGTGTAGAGCTAACGAAGGAAAGGAGCGTGAAAGTCGATATGAGTCCACTGCTTTGAAATTCCGCTCATTGTGATACGACTTAAATCTTTGAAACTTCTATGTTATAAAAATATTAGATGGCTGTTCTATTTTAATCAAATGATTACAATGTAAATGAAAAATTGTATAGCTAAATAATCACTTATTTTTTGTCAATCTCTTAACATATATATCGGGTCTAGGTTTAGTAGTTTTTGGATTTGATTTTTGATTTGGATTCACACATGTGCACGAAACTATGACACTTTATGTGCTTCGCAACCAATTTTATTTTATTTTTTGTGACGAAAAGTATATTCCTATTAATCTTAGGAGAATTTCTGGGATTTGTGGAACCGGTCAATCCGCATTGGATTAGCATGTTAGTGTAAAATGAAGCATCTCTTCTTCAGTGGAATATTAATAAGGTCTTTTAAGGATATGGACAGCAACATGGACTATAAAGACCAACAAATTAATAACAATTTTTTCACAGTGCAATATTTTGACGTAATTTAAATCTCTGCAGTATTGCGATTGTCCAGTAGAGAAATATATATCGCTTCATCCGAAAATAGCTAGAGCCACGTGGCAGGGACAGAGGACACAGTGTATATAGTACCTTAGAACTATACAAAAGAAATTATAAAGTTATCTGCTTTATTCACACGCCTGATATCATGTAGTAAGTTATTTATGATGAAAGGCGGAATGATTCTTCAATCCATTACACTAAGAGATGGCTTGAAGTCTAATTATACACTAACACCATTCTCTGAGTACTTTTTTTTATTCACAAATCACCAATAGTTCTTTTACAACAGCTGTGAATAATAACGCAATTATCTTTCATCCTCCCGGAACCAACATTATTATACTTGAGCCATGTAATAAAAAGGGGAAACCGTCTTGGAAAATCAATGTGTGTAGTGCAGCGAAATCCTACTCGAACTGAATTTTGGCACGACGCAGAAATATGAAATTTATGTTATTGCGAATCAAACCATATCTTAAACATGTTTTTTAAAATTTGTTTCTATCATTAACTTTTCTCACTTTAAGTTCAAAATTTGACAATATTACAAATTGAAATTATATTTACAAATCGTTACTAGATAAACCGCAAAGACAAGATATTACCATGAAAGGGAGGTAAATATAAACGAACAAAAATTTTATTAAAAATAAAACATTTCTTATGATATAATTTAGTTCGGTTTGTTTAATTTAAGCTGTGATGGCCCAGCGGTGCGACCGTGTGAATCTCTAGAGACGTTCACGGGTTCGAACCCGGGCAGACACCAATGAGTTTTTCTCTTAAAACTTATGTGTCTAATTGATAATTGCAATTTATCACACGCTTTTCGGTGAAGGAAAACATCGTGAGGAAACCTGCATATCTCTAGAGAATTCTGGAGGTATGTGTAACCTACCAATCCGCATTGGAGCAGCGTGGTAGGTCTTAGCTCCAATCCTTCTCTCCCAAAACGGAGAGAAGAGGCCTATTCTCAGCAGTGGGATAGAAACAGGCCGTTACTTACTTGTTTAATTGGAATTAAAGCAGGATGTAGAATAGCTTTGTTTTGCTCCAACTTTTAAAATGAAACATTTTCTTGGAAGATCAGTATTCTTTGAGAACTAGAGTGATTCCGAGCCGCTTATACAAGCGCCCGCTCCGAGACTGCATAATACATCGCTTGCACCGCAGTTTGATCCCTTTCTAGACAAGGTAAGTACGACTGAAAACTTCTCATGATGCTACCTCTACTTTTCTACCAAGTATGGACATGAACGACTAAGTCTTTACGATCTCAGCGTAAATTGACAAAGTTCCGGGGATGACATCTCTTTGTCTTCTTACACGGGAATATCGGCTGCGTTCAATTATTTATGACTAATCGCTTCCAAAACTTTGCGAGAGCAAAGTTTGTGGAAAGTATAAATGGCTAAGATTCACATCGAAACGTATACTTAACTTAAATTATTTCAGAAAATGCGTAATACTAATAGTAACAAATAATTTTTCAATACAAAATATTATGTATAATAAGTAAAAACAATTTAAATCGAATTAAACAATTTAAAACCAGTGGTTTGTAAGTTCTTAAAGTGTTTAAACACTATAATATTATTAAAGTTTTATTTTTAGTCGTCTATTGTATTTCTAAGATATTTGATTTTGATGACTGGCTTTAGTTGGAGTGTGTACAATATCACCAACAATACAGTCAAATACAGTAAAGGTAAAAAATGCTTTTAATTTCTCTGTTAACATTTTCATTTTAGAGTCATCATCAACGTATTGACGATTAAAAAAATGCAATTGCAATCAGATATTGTAGTTTTACAGGAAGCAAACTGTCATTACTATTCAATTTATTCATATGTGAAAACTTATTTACCGACTACAAAAACTATTAATTCAATTTTGTAAAACAAACGGTAGTAATAAAAAAATTTAAAAAGAAAAAATAGGTAATAGATATTATTTTTATACAACTTTTTATTATTATTGCTTTAATAAAATGCCAAATACATGGTAAATGTCAAGGTCGTTTTACGAATACAGATTTGAAGATTTGCCGAAACAAAATGTGCTAATGTAGAAAAAAACTCGTTCATACATAGTAACCTCGACTTCCGGTTATTAGAATATAAAAAACAAAGACATTCATGCTTTAGAGTGTATTTTTATGAAGGCATTTGAAAAACGCTCTTATAACTAATAATGCCGTATGAGTAAACAAGTACTTTATAGAAAAGACGAGAAATGCAAGATTGAGATGGTATGGACATGTAATGAGGAGGGATGAAAATCATGTGACCAAACGTGTGTTAAATTTGAATGTGGATGGATATGTGCCTAGAGGGAGGCCTAAAAAGAGATGGTTGGATTGTGTGAAGTATGATATGCATATAAAAGGAGTGGCGCCAGAGTTGACGAAAGATAGGACAGAATGGAAGAGAAAAACATGTTGTGCCGACCCTACTTAGAGTGGGATAAGGACAGGAAGAGAGAGAGAGTAAAGAAGTACTTTGTTACATGTATATTAATCAACTTAATTATTTACCGATTAGACGGCAGGATATAATCCTGTAGATTTCCTGTCAAGTAAAAGGATGACATGAATTATGCTTAGTACTTGCTGAAACATTTCTCGATTTATTGAAATTGATTCTTTCTATAAAAAACGATCAATTCAAAAAAACGATTATTACCCAATAATCAATCAAAGCCGAGTACGTATTTCTTGCAAAAAGTTTATAAAAATATTGTTTTGAAGATTTTTACTAAACTAATTTTAAATTTAAATTACTCAGTATATAATATTAGTCTGTCGTGTGGTATCCGGCTGAGTAGAATAGACCAACCACATTTCTTACCGAGGTGTCGTAAAAGGCGACTAAAGTAAGTTGACCCGCCGTGTCGTATCCGGCTGAGTGGAATAGACCACCCTCATTTCTCAAAAAGGTGTCGTAAAAGGCGACTAAGGTAAGTTGATGTCAGGCAGGCTGCCGGTCGTAAAATACCTAGCCAACCCATTGAACAACATGGTTAAAACACGCCGACTTGAATGAGATATGGGCAGGAGAATGATGAGTATATAAAAATAGTATCAAAGACGATGAGAAGTCGTAAATATTATTATTCAGCACCGGGTTAAATATAAAGCAAATGAACGTATATTTTATGCGCATTGGTTCGGTAACTCCAGACAATAGGTCATGTTTCTTCAGTTCTGTACGCCGCAATGAATCTACGCAAGACAGGTAAATGACTATCTGCATTAGCAATTCAGGCAGGACCAGCTAACAAAACAACAACTTTCTCCTTTACGTCTAAGCAAGAACAATATAGTACGGCTTTATAATAAGAGCAAAACGTTCTCATTTTGAATCGCAATGGTACTTTTAGGCCGGCTTTATGAAAAATATATATTTTTTATTTTACAGTAATTTACATTTACATTCTACATTTGGCTACCTTAACATAATGATACCTCATAGATGCGATTTAGCAAAGTAATCAACAACTAATAGTCAATAACAATTTTTAATTTCCTGTTAATATCCCACTGCTGAGAATTGGCCTCTTCTCTCCGTTTTTGGAGAGAAGGCTTGGAGCTAAGACCTACCACGCTGCTCCAGTGCGGATTGTTAGGTTACACATATCTCCAGAATTCTCTAGAGATATGCAGGTTTCCACACGATGTTTTCCTTCACCGAAAAGCGTGTGATAAATTGCAATTATCAATAAGACACATAAGTTTTAAAAGAAAAACTCATTGGTGTCTGCCCGGGTTTGAACCCGTGACCTCCTCGAAAGAGTCGCACGGTGTTACCGCTGGGCTAACACAGCTTTATCATACAGTATTATGTGTTATTATTATATAAGTATTGAAGGGTAAAGTGAACTGTCGGATACGCGTGTTACAGAATATTAAAACATTACTGAATGTTTTTAATGCTTTTTAGAAAGCCCGAAAACAGTTGTAAATCATGAAGAATTACCTCTTGAATATTACACAACAGCTCCAAACAATAATAATATATAGAAGGCTTCGTATATTTTTATGCAAACAAGTATATAGATTTGTTTGTGTCTACCTTACGAAATCATCATATGGTGTGAAGGTTCCAAAACTAAAAAAGTTGAACACTATTCTCAAAACTGAGCACAAATCTGAATACTATATTTATAAGAGATCAAATAAAAAAGAGCTATAATATAAACAAAATCATAAAAAATAAATTTCATAAAAAAAATTTTTTGGTTAAAATATAATATCAAAATTATATATACTTCCTAAACATCTATTCATTATGACTGATGGTAAACAAAATGCAACTTACTTAAAAGGCGAGCTCCTTGAAAATATTATCGGAATCCGAGTCAGAATCTGAAATAAAAAATTATAATTTTAGAATTGTATTACACGGTAAATTGAAAATATAAGAATCAAGGGAATATAATTTTTTTTTAATATTTTAAAGTAAAACCGATAATATTTTAATTCTGGCTACTTCCAAAAAGCCAGGTAGCACCCACACTTTTACATAGAAAATAAAAAATATAAAACGTGTGTGTGCAATTGTTTTAATAGTCAATGCAATAAGGTGTACCATTCTACTTATTGTTATATTAAACTCATATATGTATAACCGAAGAACTAGTCGTTTAAATAGAACTTCTCAGAAAGAGTTAGTATTTATTATTTTTCTTTAAGATGAAAGTCTGAGCTTGGGCATGGACGTACATGCCCAAATATTATAACTAAGCAAAAAATCATAAGCGAATTAGTGTAATCTAGTTAAAGGTAAAGGTGAAGTTCAATTTTTAAGTGATATCATTTAAGTTTGTTGAACACACATCGCACGAATATAAAACTAAACCAATTACAAGTTTTCCAATATGCCCGGCAAATTATACCGATGGTAAATTCGCGATGGCTCCTTAACGCGCCTTCTTGCCGAGTTGAACTTCGGGAATTGAACTTCTGAGCGTATAACGCGACCTAACTCATTCACACGCTCCCTTGACATATTAAACATTATTTGTATGGAACGAATACTTAGCAACGACAACAATTTATGATATAGCCAGATTACAGACATTACAGATTATAATATAGTTTAATCGAATCAGATTTCTTGCATGTCCTCATAATTTATCTCAATGTTTGCGATCAGAAATATTTGAAATATTATTTTATTAATAGAGTCCCTTCTCTTTCTTAACTTTCATAATAATAAAGAGCATGTTTAAAAATTTACGTACAAATAAAAAACTTTCCATGTAGAATTCTATATGTATTCAAAGTATCGTAATGAACAGTAGGTTTCATAATTACGTCGACGTCGCGGGAGATTAATTCTCATACGCCAATTAAGCCACTCTTTGAAAAGTGTTCTACTGTTTTTATTTATTCCAATTTTTAATGGCTTTTACATTAAAAAGAATTATTAAAGTTAATTAGTTTAATAACTGAAAATGCTTCACAAAACACTACCCCTTATTATATTTAAGCAATTTTAAATCATCGCCTATTATAATTTTAACTCATAACACCATAAAATCCTCAGTCCAGCTGAAACAATAAATGAGATGCCTGCAGTATTTGCAGTGCAATCACGTAGTCATTCTAGTTACATAATCCCCTTTTGCAATACGAAGCGAAAAAGCTGCGCTTAAAAACTCCATTACGGGCGGCATTCGTTTCACCGTGTCACAATACGCGTTAACCGACAAAATGAGAGCGTCGTAGCTAGTTACGGAAATAAAAGTCATTAAGCTTTGCGCACACCAACACGACACATCAGAATATAAGCGCTATTGCTAAGCATGTGTTGATTGCTAGTTCATAATATAAAAAAAAAACCATTACATTAACAACAACAAAAAAACATTACAACTGAATATTAACATTGAAAAATGAAAATCAGTTGCTCACTCTGTAACCACATCGATGGATACATAGAAAAAAATCTATATAAAGTAGTTGAGACGGCGGCTACAAAATAATCTTCCTCTACAAAACATCTTTCCTCTATGCTGTTATGTGGTTGTTTTTTTTAAAATCAGTGATTCCAAAAGTGAAATAATCGTTTATGAAATACGTTTCCATAAGTTGTACTACGGGCTTATAGAAGAAACCCTTTAGGTAAAATGATTATTAACAAAATGCTTTTAAAATCTATTTTCTGCATTCCGCATCTTCGGTGATTTCTCTGCGCTAGCCTACCCCAATTGCCGCGGTAAAAACTGCATGGACTAATTGTATGGACGACAAAGAAAAAATAGGTAATTTCTTAATAATCACTTAATTTGTTATCTGTTCTATCTATTAACTTAATCACTTAATAACATTAATATATAAAATAATATAGGTACGTCAAAATAATTTATAAAATAAGGTGTTACTTTGCGGATATCCATAATACAAAAGTAATAAAAAAATATTTTGCTATAATTGTAGCAAAAATATTACTGTGTATGTCTAGCTTAATCATAAATCAGGGCAACTGTATAGCTTGTCGTGGATGTAGTTAGGTAAATACTGCTATTTGCCTACCCGCCAAGCTACGGCTAGGATTTGTGATATCCTTTGGTAAACTGAGTCTTGAGCGGGCTCTACGTTTTATCGTTCATTAATGATACTCCTAACTTAGTAACTAATAGCATCGTTCCTTCTTACCTTATACTACATATTGACAAACTGTTTATTCAGTTATAGGTTTTATTGATAAGTGATATTCTACTTATTATTTAAATTTATTCTACGAGGGTTGATAAAATTGCTAATGTTACACAATATACTACGAGTATAACTCAGCTCAAAAATAAATTAACCAGCCGTCATATCGTATTGTTAGATTAGTTTTTTAATTAATACGATAGTATTGAGTAATACCACGACATTCGCCCTTGTAAGAAATGTATGGTCACTATTATAACAATATTGTTATTTTTCGTTTTCATAATAATATCAATCTGTATGTCTGTCTATTATGCTTTTATGGTTTACTCGCTGGATATCAATAATCAATCATAGGATAAAAATATATCCCGATTCTCGTTTCGGAATAGGAAGATCTAAATTCCTCCTTTCTTATTCAAAATAAACATTTCAATTGTATGTAGCCAAATTTGTGTCGAATTGGTCTTTCTTATGTACCTATAGTTTTAAATAAGTAAAGTTATAGCTAAAAATTAGTTCGAAGGTTAGAGGAACATTTTAATCTTTCTTTTACGATTGTATAATACTTCAGTATTCAAAGATATTTACTGCAACTCCAAAAAGATTTTACCTCTGCTGTATGTAACTTCAATTTATCATTAAATTATTCAAAATGAATATGTAATAAAATTTATAAATGATTTTACTTTTTGTTGAAATATTTATTAGGTAATAGACAAATACATGTTTTTTCTTCGGTTACAAAAACCGCAAAAAAGAAGAAAATTTAATAAAATTGCACTTAACGTAAGCTCGATAATAGTACGACACGCTAATTCGCATTTAAGTGAGTGAAGGCTGAAATATGCATTTACGTAAGCGTCAAATTGTGAAAGGTTATGCTCACGGCGCTAAATCTTTTTTAAAATATCTGAGATGAAAAAACTCAAAAGCCAGTTTTGAGATAATACGATTTACTGCAAATGAGTCTGGCATAAACATGTCACTAACTCGCTTAGAAAAGTCTGCATAACTGTTATGTAAAATACTACATGATTTAAAAATTAAATTAAATCAGTTGCTACATAATCTGACGCTAGAATTAATTAAGAACTAATTACACTAAAAAATAATAAAATTATTATGCGCCTAATTACTAAAGAAACAACAGGCTTAATTTATGAAATTTTCAACAAGTTAAATTAGTACGTATATATACGCTTCTAAAACTTAATCGAAGTGCGTGGCACGTCGTAGTAAAACTCAACAAAAGTATGACAAAAGCACGCGCGAGCTTGAACCTTCCCAAACTTCCCGAAGGACACACCGACATTATTTTAGGGGCGCCTCTGAAAGGCAAGATGTGTCGTTTTGGAGCCCAAGGGAATTTAGTACGCTTTAAAGCTGGTAATTTGATGCGAGTCTTTCGAGATTTTTCCATCTTCTTGGGATCGTTGAGGGGATGTTTGTGAAAGAATATGGTTTGAAAATAGGTATCGCCGCGTTAGATTAATGTCGCGAATTTTTCACTGAAATTCAAACACTGCATTAAACGAGAATTGTTACAGCCGCTAATTTATTGAGTAACGAATATTAATAATATTAATGGCGAGAGTTCTATACTGAACGGAATAAATCTTTGTAGTCCATAAACAACAGTCTTGTAACATAATTGGAGAAAGTTAAATAAAATAGTTGTCCTTGAGACAGCAACTGATAAGAAAAATAAAGGTCAAAACTTCGTGTATCTACAGCAAACCAATAAAAACGTATTATCCTAAATAAAGCTAACCTGAAAGCGAGCGTAGGAAAAAGGCTAAGTCGTAAAAGTGGCGCCCACCAATCACCGAATAAGGCCAGAGTGGCACCGAAAAGCCGCGCGTCGTCGTCCTTGACTCCCGGCCAAATGACATAAGTTGGCCTATGGTCGTGGAGTCTTAACTAATCGATAAACAAACCAAATCGTCGAATTGTCCGCCCCACGCTAAATCATTATTAACTTGTTCATATAACATGGCTCCACGAGACGAATGAGCTATATTTTAACCAATATATTTGACAAACATTTTTGACCAATAAAACAAGAATTAAAATTACTATGGGGTTTTTTCCACTTATTACGCAGCAATTAAATTATTTTGACTAATTTAAACGACTAAACCAAAACTTGACAAACGAAAATAACTGGGAAAGTAGTTGATTTTAAGATTTAAATAAAATCTCAGGATTAAGCCTAACGAATAATTAAACGTACATAATTATTTCCATTCAATATCATCAAAAGTACTAGTAATCACAACAGAATTTCAATTTCATTTTCTCTTCAACTTAAGTTTCACCGTCATATTTTGTTTATTTACTTATTATTATTATATACTCTATATCTAATCTAATATTATATATTATTATAGACTCTACATATTGTTAGATTTTTTATTGTTATTGACAGTGCATTCCGCATTTAGTAAACTGGTACTGATTTTTTTTTTATAATTATAATTAATATTATTAAGCCTTATAATTTACTATTACTACGCCAAGGAATTTCACCATCTTATATCACATCAATTCAATGAATAATCACTCCATATCAATTGATCTTTTTTATGTTCGCATAGTGCAAGGAGTCGAAGTGATTTTTGGAATGGATAAAGGGCTAGAATGCGACTTATTTTTATTGCGACCATGATACTTAAATCCACGCAAATCAAGTCCCAGAAAGAAGCAGTAAATAATAAATCACAATCGGAATAATGTGAAAAATATTGTAAAATGTGCGTGACATTTATAACTGAACGAGGGTAAGTTAAATAAATTTTCACTTTAATTGTTATGTAGCACCGTTAGCTTAGGTGTGAATTACTTAAATTAAAATATAAAACTTGTATCGTAACAAAGGGATTTTGAAATAAATTTCGTTTTATACAAAACACCTTCTAGTAGTTTAGAAAAGTTTCGCACTTATGTTGGTGCCTACTTTGGAAATACTACCCTGGATGAGATGACAATCAATAATATCTTATATTAGTTTATCTACAAGCCATCCTGCCATAAATGTAAGAATGCTATTTTAAATGTAATTAGATATGGTCAAAGAAAACTGAACTGAGTCAGAATAGTAATTTATTTAACGTCGGAACTACTGAAATTTGAGTCAGGATTTTTTGCAAGCTGCCACTATTGCGCCACAACGACTAATAAATACTATGTTAATATAAATATTTGATTAATTTATGATTAACCTAGTTTCCTAAGATCATTTCGTGTCCGTTGACTTCAGTACTGGAAAGTATAATATACCATGTTAATCTATGATATATGATATCTATGATATGTTCGCCCAAAGTTATAATATGGTTCAATTATTTTGAGAGATTGCGATTTCTATGTCTAAAAATAAATGTCTCAATTATAATAATGGATTGGATGCGTACTTATAATAGGTGCTATGGTTTTTTGTTTGTTACGATGACAATGTTTAATTACTTCTAATTCATTATACGGAAAAAACATTTCTACACAATTGACCACGTTAGGTCGAAATTTTAAAAATCTAATTTTAAACAGCGCTACCAGTTTTTTAAAAATAATTTTAGGTATCTTTCCCAATTTTTTTTCTATAAACTATATTCGCAGTATGACGAATATAAAAAAAAACAGATTTGATTAGAATGCGATTTTTGATTATACAATAAGTGCTGTTTCTATGACGTCTCCACGCAAAAGATTTCGATGTTGTCCTGAATTTTTAGCACTTTTTAACTATCCTTTGGGGTTATAATCCGTAATATAGCGTAGAAGCAAATCCGTTGAGGTACAATTGAAGAAAGTTTCATTAAAGTTCAAATAAAATAATACAATGCCAATCGTTGTTAAAACAAAATAAAAAATTAACATTAGGCAGGTAATGTAGGATTAGCATGCGGCGCGCAGTCGTTGGACTCAAGTTCATTGGCAAGAGCCCACGTGCGCGCCTTCATTGCACTGAGGTGAGTGACACTCATACAACCTACATGACATATATGGCCGCGTAATTAGTGCTTCGCACTTACTTTATCCAGATCCATAATAATTGATAAAGGCGGCGTTACTTACGGACTTCTATAACGTGTTCATTAGTAATCGTATGGTGTTGTAATTGGATACTCGATTTGCATTTGCATTTCCAACATTCTTACAATATTACATTATGTGAGCATTAAATGAAGTACCTACTTGGCCTTCTATATAACATGTTGTTTTATTCTTGAATTATGTAAGGTGCATAAGCTATCAAATTTGAATTTATCAACCTAAATCAAAGATGTACTTATCGCTCGTTGTTTTTCAGTGGGAAAGCGCGGTCTCAACTTCTTATTTAGTTTCAACACACTATGGGTGCAGAATCATTAACTTAAATTAGTTTTAGTAAAAAAAACAGTTTCTTTAATTTCTCTTAAAGCGGTTATTGAGTTTTATTTACATTTAGTCGCATATAATGTTATATTTGAAATTTTCTTTACCGTTCGTGGAAGCTACATAGAGGATAGACACACCTACGCTGTCAATTCGGAATGGTGTGTGTATATATATGTATATATTGCATATAGTGCTACCTATATACCGTTTGAATAAGACAACTCCACTTGCTGGCAACGATTTGAAAGAATAATAGTGCATAAGAACACGTTGATGATGATGATGATGTCAAATCAGTGAAAGCACTTTAAGATGGTAAGCTATGAGATAATCGTTAAAAATTGTGTAAGGTCCAACTAACAATAATTAAGAAAAAAATTGTATTCTTTACTAGTGATTACCTAATCTGCAATTACTTTTATTCCATAACAACTACGCGTTGCTGTGATTTAGTCTGGTTTCGAATTCCCCTGGTAACAAAACTGAACAGCTAAAAAAAATTGCTCTGATAACCACCAAACTTTACAGCAGCACCCACTGGTTCATCGTAAAAATTGTCAGAACATTTCATGAAAACCGGTCCAGCCGTATCGGAGTCTATGTAAGACATACACACAAACTTTCATTTTTATATTTAAGAGAAGAAGAAAGAATATAGGTCAACCCACAATTACAAACACAGAGAAAAGTTCTATAATACGAAATGTATTACGAATTTGTAAAACTGTATTAATAAAATCAGAGAATATTTCACCTGTAGCGGTTTTCTCGGGCCATAAACTTCACTGGATTGATTTATTTGAATTGCGCTTAGCATATTTTGCTTTTGAGGAAATATATTACGGAAAACTATTTCAATAGCCTTATTATATAATTTAGATACAATGTACACATTTACTTTTATTATAAAATAAAACAAAACAATGAAAATAGTCTATACAGACATGAAATAAGACAGTTTATAGTTTAACTTTTAGTATTGCATAGTTCATTGGCGAATACTAATAGTGAAATAGTTTGTGAGATATACATATATCTCACAAACTATTTTACCATTAGTAAACGATGAAACCTAATCTATTGAAATAGTGCTTAAAGCTGACCACAAAGACTAACTAAACGCCTACTAATCTGTTTGTGAAGGCATCATATTCCTAATTTGAGATTTAAGCAGAGTTTAACTGTGAATTGCTGTTCTACAAATAGAAGTCATTAAATATTAGAATCGATTAATGGTATATAGCTTCACGAAATACATAGCGAAAAGTATATTAGAAAAAATATGCGATTTAATCTAATCATCTTCCTCGATTATAATTCTTAATTAAACCTCAAAATCTTCGGATCTTAAAATTCGGATTTCACTGCAAAGACATTTGTGCACAACAATTACATAGTCTCACGGAGCTTTAACTAGAAACTAAGCAGTTTAGTAGAATAGGTGTAATATTCCTCGACTTCGCCAACCCTTCGAAAAGGTCTGACACAAACGTTTTTAAAACACAAGCTAATCCTCAATATAAGATACTATTTTGTTACATGTTTCAAATACTACCTCCTTCAAGTAGTTGGGTCAATAATATGAAAAAACATTGTCTCCGTCAATGTGACAAGTTGTTGAGAAAGAATAAATGAGTTGACTTTTCAGTAAATTGCTTGTTATTTATTGTAAAAGTATAAAGAAAAATATCGTTGTTATAATTTGACTAACCATATCTTTCGATACATCATAATTTGCGCTATCTTTACGCTGCTCCACCCATGATGGAGTCCCGCAAAATCAGAACGGCACCGCTATTCTCATATTGGCTCGAATAATATTCCACGGCAATCGTTTCCGCTCATACATAAAGACACCCACACAGGTTTCTCTGTAATTTATTATTTATAGTGTGGAAATAGAAAGTCAAGTATCCCGGTATTACTTAGAAACTGCCATGACCATGCTACGAGTACATACTTATAGGCTTTATCCACGGTGCAGTCTTCAAGAAAATATTCTTAGGATGATGTCCTCTAATGCTAGTAAGGCTCGTCCAGTGGCGCTGAAGAGGCTGTTAAAGCAAACACACATTCAGCAAAAAGTATCACTAAGAAAACTTTTTCCCAATTTTTACAAATATTATTAATAAAAAAGCAAGTCTGTTGGAAATACAGTATGTTAAGCTTTACGGCTAATTTTCTCAATATTCATTAAATTTGTTATAATTAAACCTATCAGGCTAACATACGAAGGTAGTAGCGCGTACATCTAATCCTATCTTTTTAATATTTTAAATGCGAAAGTTTATAAACTAATATCATAAATGCGAAAGTTTGTAAGCATGGATGTATGTATATTAATCTATCACGGCGAATCTTCTAAATCAATATCGATGAAATTTGGCACAATTGGTCATTATACACCGGGGTAACATAAATTCTACAAGAATAGGATGATATTGAAAAGCGCTATCTATTCATCAACCTATCACGCGACAGCAGTCCGCGCAAACAATATTGTGGATAAAAGCTAGGATATTATACACCTACAAAATGCTATTTTATTTGCAATTATTACTGTACAAGCATAAATGAAAAGCGACATTGCCCAACGAGGACACACATTAAACGACACTGGTAATATCCATA
Source organism: Morpho achilles (assembly GCA_947086495.1). Lineage (NCBI taxonomy): Eukaryota > Metazoa > Arthropoda > Insecta > Lepidoptera > Nymphalidae > Morpho > Morpho achilles. The sequence continues at coordinate 7,694,004 of CAMTZB010000007.1, read as the reverse complement.
TTATACCGATTAAAAGTGACCCGCTGTTGCATAAGAGAGACCTGTCTAAGTGAACGAGCTAGATTCAAATAAAGTTAATGACATAAACATAAAACGAAACGTTGACTCTATCCATACTATACTGAAAGCTGCCCGCTTTTGTTGGAGAAGGTTCTCCCTAATTGTTCGAATTAGATACAAATAAAGTTAACAACTTAAGTTTAGAGTAGTATTCCATAACTATTAAAGACTAATTATAAATTGACGTTTTTAATATAAACAAGTCATTCAGTTTGACCATACTCTTAAACGACCATGAATCAAGAACGGTCCGAATTGGGTAAACGTAAAGCTCTGGGCGATTTAAACGTCCACTTCAGCGGTGAGCAAACAGGAAAGCATAATCCATGCGACGGCACTTAGCACCCCCATAAGCACCGCACTCTAATTGAACGCCAACTAATCTGTTTGCGAAAGCATCATAATATCGTCGATTTGGGCTTCTAGCCAATTGGTGTATACTCTTACCTATGAATGAACTCTTTATTGTATCATACAAACAACTAAGGGCTTGAAAATAGCGGATTATAGCGAAATAATTCTATCATTTACTTTTATTATTTATTACTGAATCCCGCAAAGTAATTCTATAAATTAACAATAGTGGTATAAGACGACAGATATAAGAAAAGGCAGCTTTTGCTAGGGCGGCAGCTGCTTCAAATACATGGGGAATTCTTCTATATCCACTATAACTTTGTGGTGGTGATTTCGTACTGTGTGATTGTACCATTGAAGATATAATTTTTGGCATTTTATAGACAATGTCACGAAAACAGAGTTAATTCTGGATCATCTCTGACATCATGTCATAATATAACATTTCAGTTTATATAGATTTTTCTACTGGGATGATTAAATTCAAACAAAGAACGTGAAAGATCGCCAAGTAATTGACACATATGAGGTACGCGCTAGATAATTAAAACGCATACTTGGACTTAGCAAACAAAGGGACAAATTCTGTTTAATAGAACTCAGTATCTTGTGTGCAACACAGCTCAGTTTATTGTCATTACATATACTCTAATAAGTACTCTATCCAATTAGTTTGAGTCTAAAAATAACATCTTTGTAATTGTTATTGAATTGTTATTGAATAATTGACTTCAAAAGACTCCGTCTAAATATACTTATATACGCTACGTATTTGCAGATGACATTAAACCCTTTCCATTAGTATAATTAAACCCAATCTCATTCACTTGAATAATGTTAGTGAAATTTGTAAGAGCTTTTGTTTTTGATTATTCGATGATAGACAAATAGTCAGTGAGAGTAAATAAAAAATTACAATTAGCAATTTAGTGGTCTACCTAAGTTAGACCAACCTAGAGTTAGGAGTTATAAGTGATGAAATGTGATTGTTGATCGTCTAATAAGATATGGAAATCTCCTTCATATATAAATAAATGTAAGTACTTACTTTTTGTTTTTAAATAAAAAGTGTATCCATATTATGACCGCTAATATCAAATGTTTGTAATATATACCACTACAAATTTCTTCCTGTAAACACAGAAGTCATATAATACTCGTATAATGGCTGTTCTCAAATGTGGCTCAAATCCTGTTTGTCTTCAGATATTCTCGATAGAGCATTGTAATTGTAAACGCTTTGTAAAGACTAATAACGCTATAATAATTTATAAAATATAATAAAATAAATATTTTGATTGGACCAAGAAAAACATGTTATCATAATCATCTTTAACTTCTTATTGTAGTGAACATTGCAAAAACAAGTTTATTTAAACCAAATGTCCGCTTTAAAAAGTTAGTTGTATAAAATTATATGATTGCATAAAATAGTAATCGCTGATACACTTCATTTCGCGCTTAAATACACACAATAATGCTTATACACTCTCCTCACAAAGCTCTCAAGACTGATGCTTGATTTACCAACTAAGCCGATGAGTAATCCCGGTTGCAATATTTTGCCATGGCATTGTGTTCACTGTGCCGTGTCGTCTGACAATGTGTCTGTAAATATTTATCAATAAATTTATGGCCGAGCTAATTCGAATTTACATACGAGAACTAATTTATACACTGAGTAATCGAATGAGTTTCTAACTCGTTGATTCAGACGATATTTTGGTTCAAATAAAAACTTCTTCAGTCGTAATTTTTAAATGTTTTCATAAGTCTTTATATCAGAACATAAAAACCATAGCACTGAGATTTAGTCATCTAAAATAGTCAGATATTTGGGTAACGTCAAGATAGTAATGATTTAATTCAAATGTAATAGTTATATGTGTAAGTGCAAATTAGTAACCCTATAAAGGTCAATAACCGCGGTATTTGTTTGCTATTAAATTTCTTAAGAAATGTTTAGTTCCCTAAAGTGTTAGTTCTAAGGAACTAAACGTTTTAACTAGATTTTCAACTATTTGCCTGCAACGAGTCCTTAATTATTTTCGCCATATCGCTTGTAAAAGTGTTAATAACCTTAAAAAGTTCGTCATCACTTGAAAAATCCTACAGAAGACACCACGAGGGCGAAGTCTAGTGCGATGTACAAATCACACCACTCTCGACTGCAGGATGTACGAGACGACAGACCCCGTAGGCGCAATATAGTTAGCACCAAGGTGATCCGTGGTGTGGGGCTACGATCCTCTGCATTAAGGAAGACGACTCGAGTAGAAAAGGAAATCCTTTAAAAGACCCTTACTTCACATAAAGGTACAGTAAAAAATAACTGTAGTCAATTCTATAAATACGGAAAAAGAAAGCAAATAAAAGTTATTTGAAAATTGTTACTTACCATAATACCTATTACTTTTTGATTTATGCATACTTAAGATGAAAACCGTTTTACGTCCATGAGCGAAATTTAATACAGGCTAAGTCGATTGAAATAATAAATGTCTTTTGTGCTAAACTGTGCTACATCTAATTGTTTTGTGCTATAGTGCTGTTCTTGCAATTTTTTCTGTAGGTAAGTGATTTAAATTATTCATATTGTTACATATCGAACAACAGATTTAATTTCTATATCAAAATAAAGGAACGGACTTTTAGTAGAAATTGCTTTGTCAATTTCTACTAAAAACCGTTCTTGAGAGCAGCAACATTCTTCATCATTTATATTTGCTGGCTCTAATATAAATAATAAATAAAAAACACTACTTTTAAATCTATATTATTATAATTTAATCTTATATACATGATAATGATAAAATCTAACATGGATTAAACAGATAGATATACAGAGAAATGATGGGAAAAAACATTCAGACCAGAGAGCTTGAAGTGACAATGTAAATGATTTTAGAAAGTAAAACAAGAAGGTATTTCTATAATCCTTTTATTGGGATATAATGCAACTTTTAAATAGAATAATAAAGCCTGTAATGGCTTTTACATTAGATAAATTAGACGCAGCTAACAATGGCGGCTGCATGCACTAACTAGAAAGTGAATCGTGCTGGTGCCGCGAACGGTCTTTCTGATCGTATCAAAGTTTGAGTTCGTTACTCCGTCCATTATTCTCTCAATTGTAACGAAATAGCTATACGATATAAGCTAGCAAGTCATTTTGATGATTTGTTAAATAGTTATTCGTGTTCGATTTCTCCTAAAGCTTTAAACTTCCTTTGACGATTTATGGTTCTACTCATAAATTTCGGCTTCTACTTATAAACTATGGCTAAATTAATTACAGTGGAACTGGAAGGAATTGTTAGTAACAGTTGGATAATCGATCGATTATAAGTCTTCGGAAAACTTAATTTTTTAATTATTACGATAAAAAAATATTAAATTATTATTAATGAAAAGAAGATATAATTCATATTCGAATTAATGTAGTCATTTTACAAAAATGGAGAACAATTAATCAATGTGAACATAATTTTTAAGATCCACGTAAGTAACATTAGTAAATAAATTAAAGGAACATTTGGAAAACTGCCTTCTAATTCAGACTCCCTTATGACCATTGCTTCAACATGCAATAAATAAGTCCTTTACGAAAAAATGGACAACTTCTCTTCTGGAAAAAAGCCCTCCATGGTACTTCGAAGTAAAAGGACAAAATTTACGGCCCATGTAACCGTGGGTAGGCGGATCTCGCCCACGACTCGCATGCAAATGGCTCGATTGGAGATTGACGTTGTTAGGCACCATGGAAGATTAAAGAAATACCTTACAAAGCTTGATCAATGCTCTACTGACAGTAAGCGTGTTAATATAGCACCGCTGTACACCGGTAAAAAATATATACATACAATTGTAGAGTGCTGATATATCAATAATATAGAAATTAGATACACATATTTTTATTTAGCGATTTGACTCAAAAATAACGTTGATTCTACATAAAAATATATTGTTTTCTGCTTAAATTTACTTCGTGGAATACTATATTTTGTTAAGGCTGGGTAAAATGTTATGGTTAAGTTATTAGGTATATCTTAATAACTAATTTATGTAATAGTTTCCTTTTCGTCGTTGTATTTTCTTGGGTCGTATATTTGTATGAGAAAATAATTATTGCTAATTACACTTTGAACATTAGAACGTGCGGTATCCAGCTGAGCAGAATAGACCACCCTCTTTCATACCGAGGAGTCATAAAAGGCGACTTAGGTAAGTTGACGGCAGGCAGGCGGCCGGTGGTATAATACCTAGTCAAATCACGTAACAACACGTTTATATCATGTTGTGCCGATCCTACTTGCAGTGGGATGAGGGCAGGAGAATGATTGTAAGAAAGAAATAGAAACAACGGATATATATAAACAAAGAAATATATTTTAACAATACTAAATAACTCTAAATTTTGTTTCACGTCTTAGTTTTAGCATATAACTTAAAAGTTCCCACTATAGCGAAAAGTGCCCTGTTTATACTGATTACTGCAATAAACAGCCGATTTTGGGAATTCATTTCTTGTTTTTGGCAGTCTTTGTGCATTTTCAAAAGCAAATAAAAGCCCCTTCTAGACGTGTGAAATTCGAAATAGGACACAAAACATATGTGGATTATTATCATATCATGAAGTACACGCACATATTTCTGCGTTACCATACAAAGGAATTGCATGGGAGCAATAAAACTAGTAAATTCAGTACTCGTCTCGCCCACACGGCAGACTTCAGGCGCCCCACGCACACAGCTATCTGTTTACGGCTGTGTGACGACAATAATCCACCTTAGTTCCTCTTGTTCTATTTGCGATGAGACTATCTCCTATCTTGATGATACGGTCCGTAATAATCGATTCCACTGGCAATATTAATCCCATAAACGCAATAGCTTTACAATATAATATGAGGACTGGAACATTTAGACACTGCCTATTATGTAGGCATATTAGTTTAAGTATAAGAGAGAATTTTAATGTTACCTTTTACATTATGTTTTTCTATTTAATGACTTCCTATTATCACATATTGATTCAAATTTCATATGACGATGTAAGAAAACTTCTGTTCCTGTTTTTCAGATTAGTAATATAATAATGCTCAAAGATTATAGAGCCTGTAAATCCGTTACAGTGTGAGTGCTCAAATTGGAAAGAATTAAAAGCGCTTCACAGTAAAGTTACGGCCTGTTACTTTCGTATTGCTCAGCGTAGTCATCTTCTCTTAGTTTTTGGGAGGGGAGGATTGGAGCTAAGACCCAACACGCTGTTCCAATGCAGATGGGTAGGTTACATATATCCCCAGAATTCTCTAGAGGTATGCAGGTTTCCTTACGATGTTTTCTTTCGCAGTGATATATAGCAATTATCAATTAGACACATAAGTTTTAACACAAAAACTTGCGCGCCTGCCCGGTTTTTAAACTGTACTCCCTGTAGGCTATCACAGCTCTAAAAGCGTTTTGTGATTATATATTGACCCTCCACTTTGCGAGATCACATGATAAGCTGCCGGTATCAGTTAATATTACAAAAAATACAATCTTTAATATTTAAATGAGTTTTATTTTCAGAATCTCGGAAACGGCTTCAACGATTTTCCTGAAATTCAGCATGTAGGGAGGGGGTTTTGGGGGACAAAAATCTATATAGATAAGTTTTATCGGATCGAGCCCCACCTGCCCTATTTTTTCCCTATTTTTTTAAAAGTTTATTTTTGTTAACATCATTTTAAAAATGACCGAGCAAGACTCGGTCACCCAGATACTAATCATTTATGTTACAATATTAAACAAAGGTGACAAGTCTGGTCGAACATTTTATTATATATACTCTGATATGAACAAGCTTTTTCGGTCGTCAATTTAGCTACAAACTCGTATCAATTTTGCTCAATCAAGTCAATTATATAAAGTGATCTTGCAAATAAGCCACGCGGCCCTCTGGACCATATGCACAGTTATAATATCGTATTACAGCGTTATGTTCTCCTTTTGTGGAAAGTGGAACGTTGGCAGTGCACTTTCTCTTGCCAGGAGGTCGACTGTGCATAAGCCGTGCAAATTACTACATAAACCGTCTACCAACAGATCCGCGCGGTTGCTAATTAAAATTTCCAAACGAACAAATTGACAATTCAGTTACTTTATGTTATAAGAAAGGAGAAAAAATATAAATGTCGAATAAGGTTCGTGTTGCATTCCTATAGGTCTTGATATGATCCACTCTGTCAGTACAAGTTTCAAACTTACCTTTCAAAGCAAAATATCAAAATTATCTTTATACAAATAAGCTAGCTTTTTACGAGCACTTTTGAGTCGTCAAGGATTTTTTTTTTTTTCGAATTGACAATATGCTGTTAGCCCTAACGGCTTTTACAGCGTCACCGGGCGGGACGGGCGAGCGCAGAAGCATCGCCGAGGTTGCGAAATGCGTAGAGTAGGGCGCAGAAGCTCTACTAGCGTCGGGGAACGTCGTCCTAAGGGTGAGGCCGGACCACGGCTTAGGGCGACGTGTAGTGGAGGGCTGATGGTATGACTTTGATTAGTCAATACGACGACGGAAGGGTGGCAAGAAGCCGCGACCAACCGATATCAGAAATCTGGGACCTCGTCTTCGCCGGCGAAGACGCTGTGTGTGTGTATTACGTGTTTTTGTGTTTGCGATCGTTATTTGATCGTCAGGGTCATATAGGACGCTTTTTGGACGCCTATATTTTCGGTGGTCAGACCTAACTGGGATGTAGGTGGAAGCAACTGAAATTAGAGGGTTCGGGTGTACCTCGGATTTCTCGAAGTAAGACTTCGAAAAACGTTTAAAGAGGTGAGTAATGGTAGGGAGGTCGAGGTCTCTATGGAGGTCAACGTTCCGCATGAGCCACGGACAACCAGTGGCTGAACGCATAAATCGGTTCTGCATCCTTTGGAGCGTGAGCAATCTGACCTTTGAAACGTGCGCGAACGCAACGCTCGCATAGGACATTATTGGTCTTATGCAAGTTTTGTAGAGTGTCACTTTGTTGCGGAGTGACATTTTACTTTTCTTGCATAACATCGGATAAAAGTCGTCAAGGATCAATTAGATTTAACGAAACGACAACTGGTTCGGAATGTTGCTCTTACCGAAAAGAACCAGCAAGAAACTCGGCAAAAAAAATTACATTATTTAACCGCAGCGTCGAAAAGCTGAAATGTTTTCAAATCCGAGCATTTTTATTATTCAAATAATCTTCAATTGTGTAATATGCTTTACATATAAGCATAGTTCGTACACTTAATTTAAAATTTTCTGGAGATAAGTCTAATATCTAGAATATTACCTGCGACAAACAAATCATACAATGACCCAGCAATATAATAAATTAATTAACATGCAGCGTCTTAATACATTTACATATCCGCATAGTCCTATCCTATCCTACTTATATTATAAATCCAAAAGTTTGTGAGTATGGATGTATGTTTGTTACTCTAACACGCGCATCCGCTGAACCACTATTGGTGATATTTGGCCCAATTATTTCTTATACACCGGAATAACATATATAGAAATGAAGAAGCTATAGAAATCCTGTTAATTCCACAGAAATAGGATGACCTATTTTGCGACAACAAATCACGCGAACGAAGCAGCGGGTAAAAACTATAACTGAAACTTAAGTTACTTATCGCATATTTAAAGGTGTGCAAACTTTAGTTTAAGTACGAAACTGATACTGGAACTGGATTTAAGGATGAATAATAAGAGGAGGCGACGACAGGCAAAGACCAGCGTGTATTCAGAAACCAGTTTGCAAAAGAGCTCTCAATGCAAAGTCGGTCGCTAAGCAGCAACATGACCCAGCAACCGGTCCATTAGCCGAGTCATCTTACTGCATACTGCATTAAAATGTAATTTTGACTGCATTTAAACAAAGGTTATGATATAACATTGAATTTAAATGACTAAGCGTGCTATTACAGCGTTAATAGTTTAAGTAATTGTAGGTTACTAAATAAAAACGTTATCGCTATAAGCTAGGGGTCGGCCAGCTACGGCTCTTATGTGATGCTGCGAACCTCTACTTCCATACGCAAACACTATTTATTAAATAAAATTAAGAACCCAGCATCATTTCTTTCCTCTGGACATTTGTCACGATTGTTGTCAGTCCGTCATAAGCTCACGGATAACGCCGTCATCGGAAGTATGTAGGTTTTAATTCGCTTTCGATTTTAAATTGTAACCCTTCACTCTTCCAACTCAAAAGATTGCGGACCCCTGCTCAAGGCGAATATCGTCAAATATAATATAATCGTTGGTTAAACAATATGAGACAATATAACGAATGGTATGTATTTAATGTTTTCATGCCTGAAAAATCAGTCTATGACCGATATGATATGGATCGTTACCGTATCTATACTAATATATGTATAAGGCTGAAGAATTCGTTTGTTTGATTGATTGATTCTTTGAACGCGCTAATCGCAGGAACTACTGGACGGATTTGAAAAATTTTTTCAGTGTAAGATAGCCCATTTATTGAGAAAGGCTATATATATATATATATATATATATATATATATATATATATATATATATAAATTACGCTTAGAGGAATAGGAGAGGAGGAGCATTATACAAACTTGTTACAGACTTGTTAAAATAAACCGCCCACATACAAACAGGATTTAAAAATTGTTGCACAAAAATAGAATAATATTATATATTATTTTTAAATTACTTATAAATATATACAAAAAAAAGACAAGTGTTACGTTTGGTACTTGCAGTCAAACCGGATTCGCTTGACTAAGTACTAGGTACTTTCGAAGGCGTCATTGGTTGATACAGCGTTATAATATCACTGAATTACCTTGCCCGGCCCAAGGTGGCTTGCAAAGTGAATGTACCTAAAATGCCTTTTATTTGATTTCATCGAATGACTTTTAATAGAGGAAGGCCAGATTGAAAAAAAATATTCAACACCGTCGAACGTGACAGAGTGGGCTGTTTCTTTGGAAGGCCTTGTAATTTTTTACTTATATTAATATCGACAGGTATTAGATGTAATATTATAGTGAACAATGCAATACTATACCGAATAGAAGGATAATGTGATTCGTTATATCATTTACTCTGGACGGCGAAATTATTTGAACTATCGAGATTACTTGTCTTTATATTGAAACCATAAACACATTCAAACTTGGAAACCAAAAAGAACCTAATACTATAATGGGACTATTTCAGAAATATAAGTAAGTAAATAGTATAATGCAAAAAACGTGTTGTTATTGAATTCACTAACTATTCCTGAAATTCAAATAGTTATATATTATTTGAAATATGATTTAGGAATAGTTTTTTTATTTTAAATTACTAATGAATCATTATAAATATATACCTATTAACAAAAATAATAAAATGATAATTTTCACTGATATGATAAATATTAGTCTTATCAATCAATTACATTTATTTCTAACACAAAACACAATTTTTCTATAAATATACAATATTTTCAGCACTGGCCATTTCTTGAAAATTCTTTTCTACAACTTAAAAACTATTTTGAATAAATATTTATTGAGATACTAAAGATAAACATATAATATCCATAAAATAATTTTTTATACGAAATACGTTCGAATTATTTTTTGGAACATTTGTATGGAGTCTTGACACCTGGCAAAAGATGTACCTGTGAAACAGTACTTTTACAAGGTTTTTGAGTGAGTAAAGGTGAGTTTTAAAGTTCGAACGCGAGAAGTTGGAGAAACCCCTATCATTAGCTACGCGAAGCGAGCTAAACAAAGGAGAGTGCAGTACAAATATTGATCAAAAATCATCTGTTACGTTTTCTAACTTGGTTTTCTAATTTACTCTGTAAATTCATAGATTGCAGATATCCAATCAAAACTTAACCCTTTCGTATAAGGTTTGCAGTAGTAATTCCAATAAATACTAATTTATAAACAGTGCAATATAAATACCATTATTTAAACTATATTGTGAAAAAAATGAGATAAATATTAAATTCGAACCAAAGTATTTCAATTTTCTGATTGTGATCCAAATAGAGAGGTATATGTCCCTTGCGTAATCTATATTTAAGTCGCAACAAATATATGAAATTGATTTTGGGCTGCAATATTGCAAAAAAATTAACCCTTCGACGGATGTGACTCATTACGTCGCGGACTACCAGGAAATGATATTAAAATTTCACGATGGCGTTTTATGTTACCCGCGCAGCCGGTTTCGCTAGTTCATGCATATTTATCAAAATAACAGTGCCGATTGAAAGGCTGCATATAAACACGCACTGAACTGCAAAATGGAACTAGGGACAGGGGAATTAAGAGTTTATATTTAATAGTTAGGAGGGTGTAATTTCGCACGCAGCTTTGATTGCATTTTGGCCGGCACGGTGGCGTCGGCGGCGAGGCGTCGTTGTCCGACAGTCATTAGCGAACGCACCCCCTCGGCCGTACAGAGGGTACGCGAATTCCGTGAAACAGCACCGATGTACTCTTACTATTGACGATGACTCAGTACCGCCGCCGGACAAAACGCAATTGTGTTTAAAGTTTTAAGCATTAAGTAAAGTTTTTTAGTTAATGAACAAAATTTTTTAGTGGTAACGGTACTATTGTAAAATTTATAAATAAATATAAATACATTCATCATCCTCCTGCCCTTATCCCACTCTAAGTGGGGTCGGCACAACATGTTATAAACATTTTGTCACATGATTTGGCTGCGTTTTTACGACCGGCCGCCTGCCTGACTTCAACTTACCATAGTCGTATTTTACGACACCTCGGTAAGAAAGAGGATGGTCTATTCTACTAAACCGGATACCACACGGTGGGTCAACTTACCTTAGTCGCCTTTTACGACACCTCGGTAAGAAATGAGGGTGGCACTATTCTACTCAGCCGGATACCACAAGGGTAAAATAAATATAAATACATTCTTAATCTCATTCCAGATCTTTTAACCTTTTGATTTATAAATGCTGTTTCGGAATTTATACATCATGTAAGTGCCGGCAATATCGAACAAGATGTACATACACACGTATATATCTTAATAACTGATAAAAAATTATGTAGAATTTTGCATGTACGATTTTTCATATTCTATATAACGATTTCATTGTGTCTGTCCCTGAATAAAACAGAGGTCGGGGGCAGAGAAAGTTGGCGCTAATTTGGTCGGGAAACATATCGTCGGACGGGTGATGACTAAGTTGTTTATGTAGGCCCTCGGGCGAATGACATTTTAGATAAATTGTCATTTTTCCCAGCGTAATTTGCTATAGCTAAAGTAATATTAGATGTTGTACGTGATTGTTCGAAAAATTAAAGAAGTTATATGTGCAAATGTAAATTTGTTTACAAATATTAAACGCTGGCCGGTCACAAAATAGACAGCATTTGTAGTGCATGCATCAATCAAATTTTGCATGTATAAGGTGAAAACAGAATACATTTACCATTTCATAGATTTTGTCTTATCACGGATTATGGCAAAACAAGATTATCATTACGTTTGTTCTAAAGAACTCCGCAAAGTAATATAAAGTTCCTCATCCAATTTGTCGCACCTCGCATTTTATTCTCTATCTTTCTGACTTATTACAACGCAATACAGAGGGAACACTACAAAATGGCTTGATCCGTAGCATTGTAAAAGTCTCCCGCTCTCATAAAACTCCCACATATTTCACGACAAATAAACTTCTCATCCTATGAAATTTTCTTCTCGAGAAGCAGTTCACTTGCAGGTAATATTTCAAAACATGTGTCATTCATAACTTTCGCCTTCGCAATGTCTGTCGATGGAGCCCAGGCGAAAAGGTCTCAATAATAAATTTTTCGTGAGCCTGCTCCGTTATCCCCGCGAGCGAGCACAGGTACGTTTTACGGCCGCGCAAGGGAAAATAAACGAAAAATAAAATAAAAGTCAAAATGGCAGACATAAAACTATTTGCTCGAATATACCGCGTACAAAAAGTTAACAAAACGAGAAACGAAATGATATTACAATACGCATACGTATGTATTAAAAATAGAACAAACATATTTAAATAAATATTAGTGGGTTTATTGATAAGTCTAGTAACAATAAAAGATAATAATAATATCAGGAAACCTGGGGCTATTCATCGTGTTTTCATGGATGTGAACGGTTAATTCCTCATGAACAAGTATGCAATTTATCAATGCAAAATAACCGGCCTTGTGATTTAATTAACTTTGTCTATTGATTTTAGTATAAAAATGAGTCATCCGAAAGATCATGTTAAAAACACTGAAATTTTATGCAACTTTAAAGTGCAAAGATAAAAATTAAGTTTTTTTAAATTCTAGACATGTCAAACCTGTCTATGAGTTATTCTAAGGTTACTAAAACTCCGAACAGGTACGGTAGTGCGCCAAAGCAGTACAAGCACATACATACACAAACTCACAAACTGATAAAGTGAAACTTGTTAATGTTAATAGCAATAATATCACGATCAGGTTCAGTAGTCTTTTTTCAATATTTAGTTTATTAGCAGTCTTGTTGTGTGTTAGATGTTTGCATAAATATTTTCACTTTCGGTAAATCTGTGTTCGAGTAAATTCAGCATTCAAAATCCAAATTTGTCAAATGCCGTGTCACAGTTGCGTGATGGGGCACATTATATCTTGGCGCATGTCACCGGCCGGCTCCGGGAGGCGACCTGCCTAGCAAGTGATAATCCATACCTACACTGAATATTGCTGTCTAAAGAGAGTTTTGACTTTTAGAAAGCAAATTACCTTACTATATTAGCTACATATAATATTTACTGATGGTATTTGCGACTTCGTTTGATCTAATTTGTGCGACTTAATTTCCTCCAAAATGCAATTTGTTTCATCTTTGTTCGAAACAACGGGTAACAACGTAAAAATCGAGATTTTTTCATCCCATTAGCTTTGATTAATTTAATTTAATTTCGCAATTATATTATAAAGTATATAATTATTCATCATTCTTCTGCCTTTGTCCCACTCTAAGGATGCGGCACAAGATGTTTTTCTTCCATTCTCGCCTACCATTCGTCAACTTTGAAGCTAGTCTTTTTATATGCATGTCCATACTTCACACACTCCAACCATCTCAATTTTGTGGCCGATGGATAAATTTTCGATCCTGCTTAAATTAACGCTTGATATAATTTCAATTCCTTCTATTTAACAATTTATATAAATGATTAATAATGTAACGGATTCTACAAATACACAAGTGAATGTTTAAAAATTAGCTATTTATAGTCAACTTGTCATTCTAGAATGCGGATCTTTCATTTTCACAATTGAAATGTTCACTTTTTATATATACATATGTTACATGTTAGCCAGTTTCAATTTCCGAAAATTCGCGAGCGGTCAGCAGTATGACGTAATAAAATAAACTAGAATTTTTCAGACAAAGCGGTGTTTCGCTAACATTTTTATTTGTTCTCTATCTTACATTCCGGCATTTTGATATTACATTTCTGTATGAGTTGTTTTTTTAGATTATTTTCTCATCTTAGTTGATATATTTGTGTCAATTTAATATTTTTCAACAACAAAGGAATTTAGAGGTACGATAAAGTAAACTAGCCAATTATTCTTGAGATATACATCCGGAGAGGGTGACGGAGAAAATTTCATTTGACGATTACAATGCTGGTGTCTTCTGTTACAACATGATACCACTTATGACAATGTATCGAATACGATGGCTAAACATCGGGTGCCTAAATCAAGTAATTCGATGGGTTATTGAACTTGATGCTTCTGCTTTAACTTCCATTTGTACCCTTGAAAGCATGTTACGTCATCAAATGATGATAGTTCGAGCCACAGTCATTTTATCTATACACACTACATAGTCATTCTACCAATTTTAGTGGATATTGGTAGAATGAAAATAACTGTGGCTGGTTCACTAACCAGCTATATTCTCAACCCTGCGCAGATACAATCGCAGTTGCCTTTGCATTGGAAACATCTCAAGTCATCAAATAAATCACATACTTTTCCCACTTTCAAAAAATAATTATTATCTGCTACAATGTTTTTAGTGGAGCACAGTCAGATATCTAAGACACGACTTATATTAACGTGGGTGAAACAAATCAGTAACCGGATGAGTAAATTGTGGTATTCAATTAAGAAGTAACTATTCCCTTCCGTTTTGGAATGAAAAATAATTTGCCTGGCACTTTATTCGTTCGAATGAGCATTAAATATTCTAAATAAAACGTTAATGTTTAATTGCCCACAAAGGTCAGGTGGTACTTTAACATGGGATCAGCGTATTTTACGCAATTGAAACAAATTTTTGGATTTAAAACTATCGTAAGTTTTATTCATATATGTATAGAAACCGGCTATACTCATCTCTTGTTTTATCGGGTGAGCTCAAAATATTCAAATTCATGATTACCTCTTTTTGGGGCATTATCGTTCCCGGAATAAAGGTACACCCAATATACATATTTAGAAGTGAGTATAGTCTGTTTCTATACATTAATATAAACCAAATTCATAAATTAAAAACCTGATGATGAATCATATTACTACTATTGCTATAAAGTTAAGTAAGTAGCAGTAACTAAGGAAAGTAATTTAGAGAAGTAAATCAAAGCTACGCAAACCGTGTTGTGATGCCTTCAAATCGTGATCTGTACTACCAATATGAAGTACGTAATGGTGGTGTCATAGGGCAAGTCGGAAATTCGCCCCGCATTCTACCGAAAACAAGCAAACGCCAGATCGCCTTGAGTGGCATGTCCTTCCGCAACAAACGCTCTAAATGAAATAACTACTGCCACTGCCCATTTAAGCCATGTTTGTTCCTATCTGCCAAAAAGCAAAACAAAAAACACCAGTGAAACACAATATGCTTTTTTAACATGTCCAATTTCATTAGAGACGACTTTTTCATTTGCAACAGTCAAATGACGTTTCACATAATATTGCACATGTTGGCATAGTGTTTTAAAATCAACTATTCTTTTAGTATTTGTGTTTGAAAATATTCACACAATCGTTGACTTGTTTTATATTTGCTAAAAATCCTGAAATAATAAATATAAATAAGAAAATATAGATTTTTTTTATAATATTATATATACATTTGGTAATGTCTATTTTTATTCTTAAATATAAAGCGCATGTTGGATTCTTGTAAGACTACTAAAAAGGGCTCATTTAAAATTTGCATACGTTATTGTAACAGTACATAATGCATATCCTACAAACTCATAATCATTAAAATAATATTCATAAAACTTCAGATTACAATCGATTATGTACATGCCTCTCTTGATATTACAACGTGTTATCAAAATCAAAATAGCATATGCGGAAAGTTTTAAGTCTACTGAAAACTTACTTAAAACGTAATTAGTTTCGTTTAATTTTTACTGTGACAAGCAACTGGAACAAAATTGGAAATGAAATAAATAAGAATACAATGAACAGTTTCTAGGCGAATATACTTCAGCGAAAGGGAAAGCAAACATTTATATATTTCTTTACGTTTTTGTACGTCACATGTTTTATCCGTATAAAATGAAAGTTGTGTCGCGAGTCCTTTGCTCTAATAAATACGAAGCTTAAATGCGACCCTAATCGGGAAGGCAAAACGGCAACAATACACACAGGCGTGGTATCAAATTATCGAGCATGCAAACACATTAAAGGGCGTCGCGTAAACGGAGCTTAATGATTATCTATATGCTTATTCTGAAGGAAACGTACACACATATTATTCTCTCTTTTTTAAAAGCCATTTACCAGTTCCGTTTATGTGTTTGATCTTGTT
Source organism: Morpho achilles (assembly GCA_947086495.1). Lineage (NCBI taxonomy): Eukaryota > Metazoa > Arthropoda > Insecta > Lepidoptera > Nymphalidae > Morpho > Morpho achilles. The sequence goes on along the minus strand of CAMTZB010000007.1, from coordinate 7,677,746 downwards.
TTAAGACCACTAAGTAACTTTACTTTCACTGAAACATATCTAACAATTTTGTACCAGCAGTGTCTGTTGTACCTTCCAAGCATATAGTCATTGACACAACATTTTTTGGAACTATTAATATGATGTTGGCTCTAAAAGCTTTTACAGCGTCACCGGGCACAACCAGAGAGCGTGAAAGCACTGTCAAGGGCGTGAAATGAAAGTAGAACGCAGAACTACTACTCTAGGTTAGGGAAAAGTCGCCTTAAGGTCGCCTCCTGTTAGGCCGGACCTTGGGCTTAGGGTGACGTGACATAAGGAAAAAATGTGATTACAGATTACGATATGATTGCATAAATATATTTTTTAATGTCAATTCAATCATCTTAAATTAAATAAAATCAATCAGGGTTCAATTTACACTATCATCAACGTACAAATTTATGAAAATATTTTGTATTTGTATCTAATAAGTAGTTAAACTAATTGTTACTTAGTTTTTCATGTTCCTACACAATCATATATTAATACCATAAAAAAGTAATTTTATTTATTACCTGTGCTTTGTTTTAGAAGTGTTGACGGCAACTGCTTGACGGTATATGTCGCTTATCTGACGCCACACCTTTTGTGCTGTCGTTGACCCAAATAGAATGGTACTCGACCGTGACAAAGTCGAACCTCGCCCTTAAGCAATTAATTTGGATGTGTATGTACTGGCTAATCGTGTATATAGAGGTTTACTTGAACTTGAAACAAAAATAATAAACACTTATTACCACACCTTTACAAATACTGCTGCTGTCCTATATCGCACAGTACAGATTATCAAAAGTTTCGACTAGGTCACCATTCCACTAAAGGAGAATTTTTGTATGGTCTCGATGGCTCTCAAAAGCAAATGTTAAAAATTCTAACATTAGTTTACATAAATAGCCATAGCGATATTTCAATACAGAAAATAAATTAAACACAATTAATTATACGGAGAATTACCCAAACATAAACATTAACACCGATCACGACCTAGACGACAGGACATCACATAGCCGTTTTGAGTCAACACTCAGAATGAGAGTGCCTTCTCGTCACACAACTGTATTATTTAAAGCAACTATGTTATGCGGTTGTAAAATCCCACTTACGCTGACTCTAAACGACTAAGGAAACATTAAAATATAAATATATTACTCAGCGCGTTTGTTAAACAATGTTTTATTATTTGACTATATTCGTATCATAATTTACACTAACTATTGTCATACACGTTTAAAAAAAAGCGTGCATGCAGCCACTTTTATATGAAAAGATATACAAAACACGTTATTTGCTGTATATTTTTAAATTACTTGGCCCAATTACGTGTTGCTTTATCAAGGAACCAGTTTAGTGTATTCAAATGCAATATTGCGGTATATTAAACGCGATTAAAACAGTAACTTGTGCAAGGCCGATCGCCAGCGCGATAGATCGCGGGGTCAAAAATAAAAGGCGAGGGCCGTACCTGGCGCCACCCCGCGCTCAATGTCAACGTGGTATCGCAGGCGGGTAGAAGGAATCGGTCAGGCTCTATGCGGCGTAAGCTTTATAAAGTCTTATTGTGGTCTCAGAAATACATTTTCCGTCTTTTAAGACGCGATGCTTTTTTGTCTGCTACATTCTATTATTCAAACGGAGTATAAAATTTTATTTCGTTTTCTCTTTTATACTACGTAAACGATAGTACTAATGTTTGTTGAAACTTCGTTTTGTACTTTAAAGTATTAATTTTTTAAATTATACACACGGTTTTTAAATAAATCTTAGGTTAATACAATAAGGAACAAAGTCCACAAACACTCTTGAAATTACTTTGATTGAATTATTCAGTCTAGTATGTATTCATTAAGTTTCTGTCAATCAGTCGATATTTTGCTTAATTTTGCAATTTTTAGGTCATTAAACAGGTTGAGTTACCATCTCCAAATCTTTTACATTCTTTCTTTTGTGACACCGAATTAGCTACTTTCCAACAGCTTCATGGCACATTGCAAAATACTAAATGAACATGCAAATGCTGGTCATCAAGAATAATAAATATAAAAATCTTGGTTTTATTATCTAGCCAAGACATTTATACGTTACTTAAATGAGTTTAAAGAAAGCTTTTAGATGTAGGATTGCACACCAGTCAATTTCAGCTACGTACACAATCAAATGTGTTTAGATATTTTTGCTTTAAAGCTGAGCAAGATTTTGTCAAATCTACCAATTAAATTTATAATACTAATTAAATGTATACCACCTAAACTAATATAACAATATATGAACAATAAACTGATGTAACAATCCTAGAAAACTGAAAAGAAAGTTAACTATTCTAAATATTCAAGAAAATGGCACCATTTGCTTAAACTATATAATGGATTAAGATAATCGCGATCTGAAAAACAGTTTAGTTTAATTTGCTGTTATAATTATATACTTACTAACTTGTGGCTTTATAATAAATGTTTTGAACCGCCGCGCCTTCTCTGACTCATTGTTTTAATTTTGTTTCGCTAAGTTGTCGTAGCGAGACAGTTTCACATTAACTCGATTTTTGTAGTTTAATAAAATTGTCGCGTCAGTTATTGATCGACGGACAATCACACTGTCTAGGACGTTGAGTTTGAATAATATTGTTACGGGACATGAGTGTTACGTGAATAGAATAGACCTGAGTAGAATAGACCAACCTCCTTCTAACGATGTGTCGTAAAATACGACTAAGATAAGTTGAAGTCAGGCAGGCGGCCGGTCGTAAAAACGCAGCCAAATCATGCGACAGCATGTTTATAACATGTTGTGCCGACCCCACTCAGAGTGGGATAAGGGCAGCGGGATGATGATGAGTGTTACGTGAAAAAAATATTTTTAAGTAGAAATTTCGTTATACTATTTACATTGTTATTTTGAAAATCTAAATAATATATTATATCCATCATTATTATTTATCAATGTTTACAATTTATTTATTTTTTTCCGTCGTTTCCATGAACGCTTCTTGATTTTCAGAGTAGTCAATCAAATCTTAATTGCTGATTTACATTAAATTGCCATTAATAGATATGTAAGTTAAAATAAGCGGCAGTAGCGGAATGGTTAGAGTAACGTACTTGCAATCGAGAAGTCGTGGGTTCGAATCCCAAACTACCGACCCACTCCTAACAAGCATTTAGCTTTGCTGGAGGTGTTAACGAGTTTACTAGTAATTTGTAACCCAAATAGCTAGAAACCATTGGTGTATATTTGTATTTAAGTACATTACTTATATATAATTTCAAATACATATTGGAAATTATATGTCTGTTTACCATTGCCGTTTGGTTTTCGACTGAGTAGAATTAGCGAAATTATAAAGTCATCTAAAATTGTTCTGCCAGGTACTAAGATTAATGCGAAAATGCAAGAAACGATTAAAGGCTTTATTATAATAGTTTAAGCCAGGTGTTTTCAACTCGAACCTTTGTAATTTCTATCAGTAGTGTAATATTGGATGAGATGTTTCGTTAATACAAATTTATGTTCAAACAGTTCTGTACCCGGTAAAAAAAATCGTTTATCTAGGTTATAATTCAGTTGTTAGGAGTACAAATCCAAAGATAAATATAAATTTTATTACCTTTTGCTCGGACCTTTTGCCCCCTTTGTTTACATAGCTGTTCGCAAAGCTTCTCCGTGCCAACAGTCGCTTTGTCAACCGTCGGGTGACATTAGTACGGCCCGTTGTCAGATAATTTGGAAACCAAATAAAATGATTACCTACTGTATTTCAGAAATGTTGATATAGATCTCGACGTAAATCTATCTCAAATACAACGTACTTGTTTAAAAATCAAAAACAAGGTAAATAAATTTTTAAACCCTTTTAAAATATACAAGCACTGAATACTTTATATGTACTTCTTAAACCATAAATTTAATTTTTCGCTGCCCTCATACTTTACGGCCTCGTCGAAACCCACTAAGAAAAACAGGATTTTATTTTTGTAATTACTACAAATCTTCTACTTCTGAACAAAAAAAAATATTGTGCCCATGATATCTTAAGTCTATGAGAAGGCTTTTAGAAGTATGTAAATACTCGTTTTAGATTATCTCAATTTTACGTATTAGTACTATTTTTATTAATTTTTAATAAGTTACATATAAAATAACAACAAAAACATAGCAAAACAAATAAAAAGAAAACAGATATACGTGCGAATGATTGTATTGGTGTGTTTGTGTGCGAGTATGTAGTTTGTATGTGTTTGTGCGCGTTCACAAATGTAAACTTCTTAATATTAATAATGTCACACGGCGTGAGAACCAGCCGCGATAGCTAAACTGCTGAACTACGCAGTTTTAAAATCTGGACTAGATCCTGTAAAAACTTAAGTTTTTAATTGTTAAGTTCTATTAATTACTCGATTATCGTTAAAGCAATACTAGAATATGGAGAATTCCATATATAAAAAATAATAAATATATGGTTCTACCAATGCCACGGACAATAATAGTCCGCTGTTTTAATACTTTACCAAAACATAATGCACTGCATCTTGGGGAAATCGATTTAGCACTGAAAAAATTCTAAAATGTAGAATATAATGCAAATGACATTTTAACTGTCAATGATAAAATTATCTATATATATTAGCTATATATTAGCTCAGCAGATAACGAGCGGACATTAGAAGTGAATATCCCCTAGATCGATTTCACATTTCCAATTTCTTTTTTCAAGTTTCACATTTAAAAAAATACTGAACATGTTCGGTCACCCAGCTACTCAATTATTACATGAGAAACTTATATGTACTTCAGCCTAGAGTTCATAATTATCGAACTTACACAGGTTTTCCGTGCCCGGAGCATTAACCAGCCCATTAAGCAAATAACGAATTCGTTAGATTAACTTGAGGGTAGTAAACTTTATTAATGGCTCGATTACAAGCTCGACCCGTGGTGCAAAGAAGTGGCTATCAATCAGTCAGGTGTGCGACAAGGAACGGGTACGGTATCTACTCTCTCAGTAACGCTAATAACAAAATTCCGACACGCCCGTTTATTATGCAGGAAAGGGTGAAAATATTACTTTAGATTTGTATTTATTCTGAAAATATCAAAAGTAATGAGAATATTATTTTTGTATTATTACTTTTGTATTATGGACCTCTGCAAAGTAACGCCTAATTCTATAAATTATCTAAAAAAATCATTATATAAACTAGTTGCGACTTTATTCGGATAACTTAAGCATACAATGCAATACATAATTGAGGGTAATTAAACAATTACCTTCAATTATGTATTGTGTATTTTGCTCAAAGAAAAATCGATAATTCATTACCTTTTATTTTACTTCGGTTTAATTGTACCAAATTTTATAACTATCAGTCCAGTGGAATAGCATAACAGAGAAGCATCAAGACAGACAGACTGACTGACTGCTTTTCAGATTTATAATATTAGTATAGATTTTGTTATAATCTACATCAAAGTAATTATTAATTAGTTACGCTCCGAATAAGTCTAAGATGCACTATCACAGTTAAATTATTAATCTATTCATCTAGTTTGTGAAATAGCATTAGCATATTATAAAAGAAAGTATGACGCCCGTCGAATCTGTTTGTGTATAATTTTCTCTTAAATTCACTAATGGATTCGATTTCTATCATAATAATGAAAAAATTAATGCAAAATCTTAGTCAGCACAGGTTTCATGTAATTTGGTCGCCATTTTAAATGGTGGAACAGTGATGCAAAAAAAACATTCAGCGAGGAATTTTCGGGTCCTAAAAATTACCCAATATAACAGTTCAACAAAAGATTCCAAATTATCATTAGTTTTAACCTCTAATAACTTTCTAATCACAAAATTTACCTGTACCTAATAAATGAATATTTTGGTTGATTATAAAAATATATTATTTAGCATACATAATACTATACTAATATACTCGTATATATAGTTCGTTTAATCGCTAGGCTATTTACATTTTAAATTATCATGTGCCTGTTTTAAATCAGATCTTTTCGACCAATGGAAAATTAATTGACCTTTATTTCACCGTTTTCATTTAAAAAGATAATCTACTTATAATTACTAAGAAGTAAAAACATAAAAGGATGCAAGTTAATTTGATAGGGACATAAAATCGAGAATATCCGTTCTATGTCATTTTATTACCAGGACAAAACCGAAAGCTATTTCTATTACAACAGCTTCAGTCAAATAATAAATAAATTCGGCATGCATCTAGAGAGAAGGAAAGGTAGATCGCCAAACTGTGAAGGCAGTAGAGCGTTGCATGTCCGAATAGCTCAATTACAGTTAATTCGCAACGCACACACATTCAAGTGCATACATGTGCGGCGTCCACATTTATGTATGTAAATGCATGCAACCGGCCGCGGCCGCCCTCACAATATTGCAACATTAAGCTAGGGTTGATATCGCTAAATTTTGAAAAACAGGACACCAACGGTTAAGTTAAGCGGGTGCTAAAATAAACAGATATTTATTCAAATTTTGCTTGTAAACAACATTGTTCAAGTCGAAAGTGTATCTGGCACGATTGTTTGTATTATACTGTTTCACTCAAAGTTATATCGGCTTAGATACTGATATCGGTACAACCCCTCGAAGAGATTAAAGAATATGTATACGAACATAGAACGTCACTTTATAGTTGCAATAATGTGTTACGACTTCATTATCTTGATTTCGAATACTGTGATTAAAACAGTACGCTGAAGCACAACGAGCAGAGGCTTCATCATCACTAACATCTTGGCTATCTAGATCCTTGATACCACGGGACTAGTTAGAAGACTTAAAAGGACTACCTTAAAAGGAAGGAAAACCTTTTGAATGTATAGTGATAATGTAGTGTGATAACTTAAAGAGAACATAAGAACTAAGTCTTATAATATGAAAGACTAAGATACCTGGACTAAAATAACTGGACCTGCTGTTAGATATAGGTTAATTTATAAGTTTAGGTTAGCGTTAAATTGCCTATTAGTCTTATGGCTAGAATATAATTTCAACAAACTTCCATAGCGGTTGTAATTTATAATAGTAGAAAAAATATCTTGATTAAGAATTTCAATTGAATTTCAAAGCAACTAAAAAGCAGTTTAGAATAGAAAATTGGGTATTTTTTATATCTAAAACATAATAAAGTCCAATATTCAGTTACCGTAGAACGAGATTCCTTACTACGCACGTTAACAACGGTCGGTAGCTTTTAAGTAATAAAATAAAAGCCGAAAATGATACTACATTTCAGAGTTTTCTATATGAATGTTTTCATGGCCACAAAAATTGATATTAGCAATAAAAAGGAGTTTCCGATGTCGAGATCAATATTTAAAATCTTATTAAAATGTCCGAGGAAAACAGGAAGCTTGTAACTACATTAAACGGAATATGGCTGAACGAGGCGGCCATTTCGGACAAAAGTCGACATTTGCTAACGTTATGCAGCTACTTATGTGCACTTAGCGTTTCAAATAACCATTAAACAGCGATTGTTCGTACAGTGAAAGTTCTTGAACCATATTATATGTTACACATAGAAAATAATAAATATATAGGACAATTATATACACGGTCATCCGTCCCGGAAGTAAGTAACTTAGTTCTGATATGGGTGAAATACAACTGATAAATATATACATATATAATTTTTAATACATTCCTAAATACATAAATACACTCAGAATCGAAGAAGCAAAATCAAACCCGCGAGCCCCAGAGCCACCAGCACCAAAACAAGTTAAATGACTTTCAGTAAGTGTAGATTAGATAATTATTTGACAACAAAACTAAAAATTACAGTAAGTACGTGACATATACAAATGCGCAAATACATTTTTGAAATGAAATGCACAGCACCAAGTCCTAATATTTGCCTACGGTTATTCTCCCTTCCCTTCCCCTTCCCTTTTAAAAATAAGGACTTGCCCTGGATTACAATAGACTAACTTTGGCAATCCTACTCGAAGCATTTCAGTGAGCGCCAAGTGCGACAACGATCTACATTAAAAATTTTAAATATATTTTCGGCTCCGTGTTTCCTATTTTTTATTCTAGTCATGACGGCGAAAAGTGAAGAAAGGCTTATAAATATATTATTAAAAATATAATATATACATTTACAAAATTTAGAATGTCAGTAAATCGAATTATTTACTTATAGCTTACCTTCTTATTTACCTTCTTATAATATGAAAAAGCATATGATACAAAATATGAATTCGCCTTTATTTACCAACGTTATCTATGGTTATCTTTATTCAAAATTTAAAATCAAATTAATCACCCCTTTGAACAGTGTTTGGCCATTTTCATGACCTTGTAATAGTAATAATGTAGTAACTCCAAGGACGAAGTCAATTTTAAACATTCGATGAAGTAGGAAAAGGGAAGATTCGTAGTCTGTAGATGGTAAGAATAAAAGAGACTTCTTCTCTCCATTATATAGATAGCATAAAAAATAAATGCGGCCTTATTTTCGTTCGGGTATTCTGCCTTTAAATTCAGACATAAACAAGTGGTTGGTACTGAGATAATATAACCTAGAAATTAGAGCGAGTTTAAAAAACCTACCTCCTTTTTTTGATTGAGTACAGAATAAAAGAGCACTTACTCTGATAGCGAATGTTTGCTTATAGTATATATTTTGATAATTCAATAGATTCTAGGTATTGACATTATAATGAAATATTCCAATTGCACTAATTCGCTATCCAAGGTGGCTAAATACAAACTTAAATGCAATGCAAAGTGGACTTATATTATAGAGAAATTATATTTTTTATACCTATACTAACTACTGAATACAAAAAGAGGACTTATATAAAAAATATTTTAAAAATAATGACACATTTTAACGTGAAAGAAAGTTACACATTTTGTGTTACTTTCTGCATCTATATCATACGTAGTTAGTGAAAACATTTAGTTAAACGTAAGCGAATCTATTTTAAGGGTTAAACGTGAAGCTTTGTAGATTTGAAATTTATAACTGTCATAATATATTTAAAAAAATCTGCGACTGTTATTCTAATATCGTCGATCACATCTACGAATACTCGTGTTCTTTCTTAAATGGTACCTAAGAAAAGCTTAATATTTAGGAAAATTGATAAAAAGTAAATGAAGATACTTATTTTTTGATTATTAAACATGTTTCATTCGTTTTTATAATTACCATTAATTAATTAAAATTATATTGTGTATAGTAAAAAGAAAAAATATTTTTAGTGAAAGTTAAGATGTAATAAATCAATGAATGAATTAATGAATTCTTTATTGCACAATAATAATAACATACAAATAACACTACTACTACTTCTAAAAGAATAAAAAAGAAACAAAACAAATAACATTAAAAGAAAAAATTGTACAATTGGCGGCCTTATCGCTAAGACAGCGATCTCTTCCAGGCTACCATTTTAATACATTGGACATTAATATGTAATAAAGTTTATTATAAAAAAAATCACTAATTAATAAATATTACTTGAATCAAATCTCTATATCACATATTACAGCCTTTAATTTATAATATCCGGCTTACGTAACATAAATTAAATACCTAGCATTTAAAAATTTGGCGGCAAATGCACAGATTACAGTCGAGAGTATTTGCGAGCGCCCCCTATAGCAGTCTCAAACAACGTCATTGTTTTATCAAGCGAGCATTGTCATGGTGATTTATGTCATGACAACATTTTACATCACATTATTATGGTATTATTAGATTTACCAAATATACATTTTTTTTAAACACGGCACATTTTAAATAAATAATATTAATATTCACTGTCATTTCTATACATTCCGTCACGATGACTATATCTACTGTCCCACTCTAAATTATATTTTTTGTATAAAATTTATCAGTAAACCTGTTTAAAATTAATAATTATAAAGAGAATTATGTTGTACAAATCCTAATATATGCTTAATAACATCCAAAAATACTTAAAATCCGAATAAAGCATCGAGTTTGATGCCATAGAGGTTATGTTCACGACAAACAAAAATATTAAGGCGTTTACCTTGTTTTATCAGCTATCTGTCTGCAAGCACCACTATAATATAACACGATATCATTCACATCAACGAAATTGATAAATTTTAGTTAAAAAATTGGTTTAAATCACAGAAATAACAAAATAAAACGGAAAACATTGAAAGCGGGCAAGAAGCGCGATACGAAACAGCAAGCTAAGCAGCAGCTGACTTGAGCGCATGCTCGATGTAACGTTGTGTAAGCGTCCATTATTTGTTTATTTTTACGTTGGTTACTGGCGAAGGGCAAAGTAAATGTTAAAAAATTATTACTAGTGTATAGAAGAAGCAAGTTTGCCTCAATAATTTAAATTTAAACTTTTTATTCAAATTTGTTTATTCTTAAGTTATAAATATAAATACTTAATTTATAAAATTAACATAGTTTTCGTAAAAGTTTGTTTAAATTGATAATACAAGTTATTTTTATTTATTGAAACTTATACATATCACAAGCTTTATGTATGTAGTTTCTACGAATAATAAAACATCATCATTTATCCAATTATTTTGACGCCTTGACAAACTTAAATGTTTGGATGCGCAACGTGGAGGCGAAGTGTGGGCGCGCACCGGACGCAATGGTAGCGTTCTCTAGCGGACGTATGGTGAATTATCGATTCTCCGTTTGCCACCGCCCGCTATTGGCTATGCTTCATAATTGGTTTATGTAGCTCGTTCGTAACATGAATTCAAATTTAGCGCGCGCTGAGGCTCTCAAACAAACAGAGTGGAGTATTTGTATAGGGAAAATTACCGGTCCAGGATAATAAAATCTAGCAACATATTATTGATATTTTGTTTTACTCTCGGTTCGATGTTTTTAATAAATAATGCATCTATTTTGGGTGAAATATGTTTTGAGTATTATGTGATAAGATTAATTTATAGTTATCTGTAAATAATTTCATTAGGTATGTAAAGATTCATAGGTTTGAACGATAAAAATAAAATACCTAGTATTTAAAAAATTGGATGCTTTTTGATATTTCGATTTATATATTTAGCAAGTTATGATGAAATACGAATTAGAAACGATTATAAGTTAATTATAAATAAAAGAAGAGGCTCACATTTAGGGTAATTTTCTGGTATATACTGAAGCTATTATAATTCATGTCACTGCCTTTATCCCATTCTAAGTGGGGTCAGCACAACATGTTAAAAACATGTTCTCAGATGATTTGGCTACGTATTTTACAACCGGCCGCCTGCCTGACATCAACTTACCTTAGTATGTAAGAAAGAGGGTGGTCTATTCTATTTAACCGGATATCACACGGTGGGGCGACTTACCTTTGTCGCCATTTAGGACACCTCGGTAAGAAATGAAGGTGGTACTATTCTATTCAGCTAGATACCACACGGCGTATACTGAAGCTATTTTAATTATAATATTATAAGTACCAGTACTCTGTGTATATATGTACTATATGTATGTGAAAATATTACCAATCAATGACTTTATAAGTAACGGTCACTCTTAGGTTATACAATCTTTAATGTAAGAATTGTCATTTATTTATTATTTGGTCCTGTTTTTCCCCTTGTCTTCACCTCATCTCTAGGATGTCGGTGAACAGTCGGTTCTCCCAAAAACTGATAAACGTATATCGTATAATTGGATTTGTATTTTATACCTAATCTACAAATGATAAATACAAAAAGAATGCATTATAAGATTTATGGGCAAATAGCATTTGATTATTTAAAGCTGAATTTAAAGCGATTATTTAAAGCGAATAAGTGGATACTTATTAATTGAATTTCATTTTTATTTTTATCATCGCTTTTGTATAGATAAAGGATGATTGATAGTTATTAATAATTTAAAGATAACAGTAATTTATAGATATAATTAAATATACTGTTATTATATAGAAATAATCCGCAATAGTCCACAAAACGGCATGTGGATTTGGTTATTTGTACCAAAAAAGATAGATGGAGATCAAGATTAGCAATCTTTTATCTTGGTATTGAATTGAGGTTGCTTTTCACGCAGAGCTATAAAAAGCTAGACACTAATTTCAAAAGCTACGATTCCTACTAGGTTCGACTCTTTTACTCCACAACGTTGTAAGAATTCCAATACGACAATACTACTAGTTAATGTATAGAGCCGGCTATACTCACGTCTTTTCTATTGGGTTAGCCCGACTAGTTTCGAACCCATCTGGGCCACTTATTCTTGAGCTCTTTACACGAGGTTATCGCGGCGGGAACTAGTGGAGGTACTACTGTCATACTTCTTGTAACTTAGCATCTTTTAACTATAACTTACGAATTTACATTTTGGTTTGGATATGAAGTGCAACCGTACATAAGCACAGTATGAATTATCAACTTCACTGACAAAAGCAGATTGTGGATGGATATAAAAAACTGTTTCCTTAAAAAATCTGGAGTACGAGTATAATACTTCCACGGAGCATGTTGGTTTGTTTGGAGCGTCGCCTCGCTACGGCACTAAATTGGCGAAGAGGGGAAACTGATATTTATGCACGTTAATAAGAAGCTGCAGACAAAGCCTGCCGTACTTTGTACACGGTATTAGTAATAATAAGATAACAAAGGTAGTAAATCAGGAAATTTCGACCTTCATTTCAACTTTTATATAATACCAACTTAGGCTTAGTTCATCGGTACAATTTTTAATATTCGCTAAGAATTGTTGTTCTTTGATTTGTTTCATAAAAAAATTAATGTAATTTGAACCCAAACGCTTAAAACTGATATGAAATTCTACTGGTTTAAAATGTGTTTTTTAGTCAATATTATTAGATCTAATATTGTAAACAGAAAAATATGGCTATAACATAATATAAATAAATTCCGCCGTGTAGTATCCGGCTGAGCAAAATAGCCACCAACCACCCTCATTTCTTACCGAGATGTCGTAAAAGGTGACTAAGGTAATCTGACCCACCGTGTTGTATCGGCCTGAGTAGAATAGACCACCCTCATTTCTTACTGAGGTGACCTAAAAGGCGACTAAGGCAAGTTGACGTCATGAAGGCGGCCTATCGAAATACCACACCAATCCATGTAACAACATGTTTATAACATGTCGTGCCGACCCCACTTAGAATAGGATAAGGGCAGGAGAATGATAAACATAATCTTTAATATTTAAATGAGTTAATCTTGTATATATATATTTTTTTTTTTTTCGGAATTTCGGAAACGGCTTCAACGATTTTTCTGAAATTCAGCATGTAGGGGATTTTGGGGGAGAAAAATTGATCTAGCTAGGTTTTATTTTATTCGTTTTATCTGTGTTTTTTAAATACTTTGTACTTATTTTTAAAAATACTAAAATTTATATTAAATTTTTGCCACAACCTTTCAAGTCAGCGTCGCTTATTCGGAGAACTGGTGGTCGCGAGAAATGAAAATACCTAGGATCGACCCCCACCTACCCTATTATTCTTTTTTTTTATTTGTAAAAAAACCCGGTAAAAAAAATTACTGAGCAAGGCTCGGTCAACCTGGTTCTATAAATATATTTTTCACAAGTAGTTCACAAAACATGAAGCGAAAACAAGAGCAAATGAGATGTACGCTAGTGAATTTTACCCGAGGGTAGTTGTGAATTTTGCACGGGACGGTGCATTATGCGGCGCACGTAGCTCGCTGTCTGCACGCGGGCGGCGTGAGGCGGGGCAATATTCCGCTGGCTGCGGCCGAACCTTGCGTTCTCTTATATACTTGTAACGATTTGCCCCTCACTCAAATCTCCTCTTCTCAAATTTTTAAATATTTAAATAAATTAAATATTTAGAATGGGCTAGAGCGCTCGCGCTCTACCACCAAACTGCATAAAACTAGCGCAAGAGCGCTAGCATTTTAAAATATAATTGGCTCGTGATTCGTCTCGTTGGTTAGGACCCATGTAACGTTGTGTATGCAATAACTCAAATTCTTTTAGAGCGTCAGAGACCACAGATTCATTAGATCGGAGGCGTAAAGCAAGCTTAAATTAATATGATTTATTTGTTGTATAATAAGTGCACGATACATAAACAAATTATATATTTATCCAATACAAGAACAGGTTTTACATGTACTATACATGAACAGACTCTATATGATTTACACATATATTCATTGCACGAACAGATTCCTATATGTCCAATACACGAACAGGTTATTATAAAAAAATAATAAAAAAATGCGAGACATTCAGAAGGCTGAATGTCTCTTATGTTATTACTTCATAGATATAGCCATCAGAGTGGGATTTAGTTGATATATATTTTATTTATTGTAATATTTGTTTGCCATTAATACGGGGCGAAAAACTATGTCAATATAAACGGAATAAGACTTTTCAAAGCCAAACAGAAGGATCGCTCGATCGTCAGATCGTACTTTAAACCATCCCGAATGGGAAGTTCTAAGATAATAATATTTAAATTAGAAATGTTATAGCCAACAGAAAGATCACTCACTCGATCTTAATACCTAGCCCTTAAACAACTCCGTAGAGAAGTTTAGCGATGTGGTATCTCTCTCCCGTCAATTACATTCTTCCGATTTGGAAAAATATAAAGGGAGAGGGATAGTCAGTAGCTCCGCACCCGCTACCAACGGTGAGCTCCGTCCATAGGATATGAGCCCCCCCCCCCCCGTAGGGTTAGGGTATGCAATTTATAGTGTGCCTGCGCCCTCGAGCCAGGTTATTTATATTATGTTTTATAAACACCCGTCAATGCTCTTAAAGAGATTTAGGGTAATTAAATAAGGACCGTAGTCCCAGGTAAGGACCGAAGTCCAAGATAAGGCACAAGTGCCCGGTCGCAGTGCTAGGACCTAAGTCCAAATATCATTTCAGCCGTAGCTGTGGTGAGTTGGCGTTAGCCATAATTGTGTCGATGAGGCACAAAGCCTGATTTTGTTGATATAAATATCCAATTCTTATAATAAGACAGCGCATCTTGCCAATAGCAAGCATTTCAAGCGGTGCGTGCCGCATTCGTCGTTGTAACCACATATAGTGGAATATATAATAGCATAAAGCTAATACTGTACATGACTCCTCGGATATCACATAACAGTAAAGTTGTAGTCGTTGCTACCACACGTAGTGGCAGATGTTTACTCCGTAGAGTTAAGAACGCAAAGCGCTCGCATTATGTGTTGATAATTCAATAATATATGTTTGTAGTGCTAGCACTATTGTGCTAAATATGTATGTTTATAATGTGATGTATCCATCACTAACGCACGCCTTCAATGCATCCTTTTGGCTGATTTCACGATCGGCATATAAGAATTAGTTATTTATATGTTTGTTACGCGTAGCAAGCTACGTAAGATAGAGTTTTGGGCAGGCAACACTTTCTAAAGCTAGTCCGCAATCTTGTTAATAAAGACCCGACCAGCGGCCCTACGACATACTATAATGTCGTCGACGTTCGTGTATTACTATGGGGAAGTCCTGAGAAGGACTATAACGGCTAGTGCAGGTTTACCCCGCAAGACTCCGTGCGTTGAACAGTTTTACTTTTAGAGTCCTAGGCGTCCGAAGATCAAACAAGGCTACACAGTAAAGATCGAAGATCAATACCGGCCTAAAATCCAATCCGTATCACCCAAAACTCACCAAGTAGCTCTGGCTGCTCTGTACCAAGACGGAAACCCATCCTGATATTCACAGCCTGGAGCAGATCGAGGCGAGGCTACACTACAACAACCGAAATCATTGCAGGCCTGAAACCATCAATCCGACACCAGTACACACCAGAGACTGTTCAGTATAGCGCCCAGCACCACTCAGCGAAGTCACCCTCACCAAGTTATACTCGCACTATATCGTTCGAGAATAATAATAATTTGTCACATGTAATGAAATTACATTTTATTTGTTTAGTGAGCTACAAGACCGAAGTCTCTCAAGACCGAAGTCTCTCACCACACCGTTATGCCAAGCCGAAGCTTAAACCATTTCACACTATAAAGTGTTGGAAAATAATATATAATTTGTCACATGTAATGAAATTACATTTTATTAGTGAGCTTGTAGACCGAAGTCTCTCACTGCACAGTTATGACAAGCCGAAGCTTTGAAAAATGGTTTAGGGATCATAGCGCTACCATGTATCGCCCCAAGTACATGTAAACGTAAGCCTTCGGCTTGCGATACTAGACCGCGAGCGCTCCCGGCAACGTCCGCCAGTCACCCAATACCTATGTCAGCCTGCCGGCGTGACGTTCGGCGCTAAGCGTAAATGTATGGGAAAATTTTGATAAAAATATTTTAATGAAAAATGTACATATATGTAACGAGTATCAAATACTCATTACGAAAAACCATATTAAATGACAAACAAATATTTTTATTTATATACCTTCCTTAACATACTACCAATTCAGTACATAACTCTAACAATATATGCATGTAGGGTCGAGATCGTCACATACTGAACCTCATTTATAATTTAAGTCTCTTACCGATATATACTTATTGCATCACAAGGAAACGTTCTAACAGATCACTTTTACATTTAAATAATTCAATCTATACTTATTTCTTAATAAAACTTTATTATAATAAGACTTCAATAATTTACTCTTAAGGTGGAAACTTTATAGGTACTAAATATATCGTAAAGTAACGGCCTGTTACTATCCCACTGCTGGGCATAGGCCTCCTCTTCCTCAGTTCCCGCCGCGATAATGTTGTGTAAAGGGCTCATGAATAAGTGGCCCGGATAGGTTCGAAGCTAGTCGGGCTAACCCGATAAAATAAGACGTGAGTATTGCCGGTTCTATACATTAACTATGAATACTACTCACGATACTTTCAATTTAAAAATAGGCCTCCTCTCTCTTCGTTTTTGGAGAGAAAGATTGGTGCTAAAATCTACCACGCTGCTCCAATGCGGATTGGTAGGTTTCATATATCCGTAGGATTCTATAGGATATGCAGGTTTCCTCACGATGTTTTCCTTCACCGAAAAGCGTGTGATAAATTGCAATTATCATTTAGATACATAAGATTCAAAAGAAAAACTCATTGGTGTCTGCCCGGGGTTTGAACCCATGATGGTCTCTAGAGATCGCACGGTCGCACCGCTGGGCTATCACACCATACTATATACGAGTATATACAAAAAACATAAATTGAATAATAATAACGTCACATGTTTACTAGAAGCTTCGTTAGAATCAGTAAGTACATATTCTATGAGTTTATTAAGGCAAACAAGTAAAAGCGTATACCACTTTTATGTTAAAAATGTAACTCTAAAATGCAATCTTCGAAAAGGGAAGAGGATACATTCTCTGCGTATTTATTGCCAGTCTTTAAACCGTTTCTCGGGTAATTCGGTACAAGCAAAGCGACATTATTTTTGTAGTAATTTCGGCAAATGTGCTTTAAAATATTCAGAGTGCTATAGCTAGTCCCATTAACGTGCCCCGGCGCAATTCTGTCCGAGAACTCGTCCGCAAATGGCGGCGATATCATTAACTTGACCCCCATAACTATACGTTGCCCTACAAGTTTTTCTCAATATTACACCGGAGAGGTATACAAACGGTGTCCTTTTGCATTTGTTTACAAAGCATTTGTTACAAAATATCTTAACAATAAAAATATATTTCCCAGACACGACTGAGTTCCTAAGTTTATGTATTTTTTATATTTACAGTTAATCTCGATAAACATTCCTAACTTTTTGGCGTAGAATACTTTTTAGACAAAAAATAATATGAATTTTGGATTTATGTAAGATCATAAAAGTTATCTAGCTAAAGTAAACAAAGGACGAAAAGGATTACAGTAATAGAATTTATGCCATCAAAATTATGGCGCTGGTTTCAAACGTCGTCTCACAAAATAGATAACGAATTTTCGCAAGAAAAAGGAAACTTCCCCTATCTTCAGACTACACAAAATATGTGGCGCGATACGAAGATAGGTGTACGGAATTCCTAACTAAACTTGTGCGAGGGGATTTCTCAGCTAAAGAAATAACGGTGAAAACTCACTAGCTTTGTACAAACGCATGCCGGTAGCACGGTTCTTTCAGATATGCAGAGCAAATTATAAGGCACTCCGTGAGCTGCTGCGCAAATTTCAATTTATGAACTTTTAAGACGACTTTGTACACTTTTGACTATTAAACTTATAAAGCTATAACTTGAATGTAGGAAGATAAGCACATTACGTTAGAGTTCTGATCGGACCTTATGGTTCAATTTTGACATTATTTTTTTCATATACGCTCATCATCTTCCTGCCCTTATACCACTCTAAATGGGGTCGGCACAACATGTTATAAACATGTTGTCACATGATTTGGCTACGTATTTTACGACCGGCCGCCTGCTTGACGTCAACTTATCTTAGTCGTATTTTACGACACCTCGGTAAGAAAGTCTAAAAACGGTCTATTCTACTAAACCGGTTTTTTTATATACTCTATAACAGATAATCATTCTCCTGCCAATATGCCACTCTAACTGAGGTCGACACAACATGTTTTTCTCTTCCTCTTCTCTCCTATCATTCGTCAACTCTGGCGCTACTACTTTTATACGAGTATGCATTCATACTTCAAACAATCCAACCTTCTCTTATTAGACTTCTTTCTAGTAACATATCCATCCAGATTCATATTTGACGTTCACACATTTATTTCTCCTCATTATATGTCTATGCCATCTTAATTTAGCACTTCTCGTCCTTTCGATAATGGGCGTAATTTTCAGACTAATTTCACATCGGTTAGATATGTACAGAAGATAAATTATTTTTAAACTTAAAATTGATATTGATAGATTGATTGATATTTTACTTTATTTGTATACGAGATATACTTTTTATTTAGTAAAATAGAAAGCTTTTCATGAAAATGTTCAGGTATCGTAAATGTATATATTCAATGTTTCGTTACAGATTGATATCATCACAATATAAAAAAAGTCCATTTAAAATGTAATAAACAGTATTCTTGTAAATTCTAAGAAATTGTTTCGCACCAGCGGGATATCACGATACTAATTGGAAGCTATTGCGAGCTTCGAAAGTCATACGATATGCATTTAATTTTCATTACTTATGAACTTGTATATTAAATCTCGACTTTAGCGTTCCGTTTACAATAGTTAAATCATGTTAAAAATTCCTTTTATTATTTCAATTATAAGGAAATACAGTCTTTTTAAATGATTTATAGAAGCAGGCGTTACTTTGCGGAACTACATAGTACAGAAGTTACATTAAAAAATATTTCGCTGTAATCCGCGTTCAAGACAACAAATACATGTAGTGCTACGAGTAAGTACCGAAACCATAAACCGAAACCAAAAATGACATTGTTGCCTGCTTCATACACATAGCATTGCATGTATTCTCTTAACAAACGCAAATTACAGCAAAATAATTTTATTGTATCTTCTGTACAGTGATTTTAAATTTAAAATACAAATTTGGGAAAGGTAAATAACTATGTTTTTGCGCTAGATTTTCTTAGAATATCACTGAGACGTTAATTAATAATTTTTGCCACTTAAAATTGACGACTCAGATGTAACAGTTCAAAAGTCAGCGTCGTGCGACTTTAATATACATTAGGTATATTATTTACAATTCTACTGTATAAAATAAAACTTTATTGATTACAAATGCTAAGGTCTGTCTGTCTGTTTTTTACGCTTTCACGGGTAATGGATCAATACTGATCAAATTTGGGCCAAAAAATAATAGCAGGAAAAAAGACCAAATTTTCTCTTGAGAACAGGAAATACGGAAAGTACATCATTAGGGGTATTTTAACAAATTAATTGACGCAAATTAAGTCGAAGGAACGGCTTGTATTAATTAAAAACCATTATGACGGTGAAAACTTTTTTGTTGCAGTATACAGAACCAAAATGTTGAGCTGTTTTATTCGAACTGAATAAATTGTATCTACTTTCACGGCAATAACTTCTTGTTAAGTAAATACAAATTAAACTGTGTGCAGTTGTAATTTAAAAGGATGTTACTGTTTTCATTTAAGTTGATTTTGTAAGTCTGAAACAATGTCATTTATATAATTTTGCACCATCATGTATTACTACTATACATGTGCTAGCCCGACTGCGCAAGTGTAACTAATAACTATTTTGCGATATTACCTAAGACATTAATTTGATTAATATGGTGTAAACGTATGGTATATTTTGAGACTGAAAAATTAATGTAAGTATTATATTTAAGTTGATTATGATTCTATTCCATTCGTTTAAAAAGCTTTCCAATTGCCGCATAGTACGTGACCATTTTGTTAGTAATTGGAATGGATGCTTTTCTGTACACCCATAAAAGATAAACAACTCCACCATAAGTTATTTTATCTCATCGTTTTCGATGAAGGCACTTAGACAACTTGACCTAGTCATTCAACAATAATTATTATTAAACAAACCTTAATCCATTATACACCTAATCCGTCCTTATGAATTATTATATATATTGGAGAAAACTGTATCTAAATTCTTTGTTTTATAATTTACCATTAACAGACAGGCAGTCAAGCGCTGTGGAGACTTTCTAACATGTAGTGATTTATATTTTAATTCTCTTGTTTAATCTGCAAGAAGTAAACTAATGATTTTTAATTTCTCGGATCGAGCTAAAGTGATAAATATCCAAACTATATTAGATTCGGTGAATTACTAATGGGATCCATATAATTCTTAGTTGATGTTATTCTGCGATAGAGAATTGTAAAGGCTGAATGTAAACTAAGAACTGTAATGTCAAGCACGTTATGTATTAGTCCGAGCAATTTAAAGTTAGTTGTGGGCTTGCAAATAAGCGAGAGGTTGGGACCGCAACTCGGTCCACCCGCGCCAAATTACAGACTGTCAACTCGACTCAAGTAACCTGTTGACACTATGTTAACTTGCGATATTTCTGAGAGGCTTTGTTTGCTGAGGACTCAAGTTAGCTCGTGGTTATAATAACAGAGTATTCCTGAGATGCCCCCTTTTTTAGTGTCTTATTAACATGAACGATTGTATATTATGTTTGGGCGATTTGTGTTTAATAGTGCAAAGGATGTCAACGCATTCAATTTGGCTTATAAATATTTTGAACCCAAATTAACACCTTCGTCATTTTATTTATTTCCTAAAACGAACGAAACGCAATAATGTCAATACACAGAAGATAATGTAATAAATTTATAGATAATTTAAATAAAATTGATATCTGCAGAAAGAAGAACTACATTTAACAAAAATGACTTTGTATGTTCACTTTGTATGAATATGAAATTTATAGAATATTAACAACTAGCTTTCACCCGCGACTTCATTTGCGTGGACTGTTGTCGCATGATAGGTGAAAATGATGCTTAAATGATGCTTTTCAATGTCATTTTACTCCTATAGAGTTAACAGGATTTCTATAGCCTATATGTTACCCCGGTGTGTAAGGAATAATAATACCAAATTTCATCGATATTGGTTTTGCGGATACGCCGTAAAAGAGTAACAAACATACATACATATTCTCGAAAAAGGAGAGATTATTTTCCTAGGCCAAAAACAAAAAGCAGTTTTGCACAACAGCAATATAATAGCCTTGCACCAAAATTATATAAAATAATAAATACTTCAACTAAACTGAAAGATCTTACGTGTTATAAACTAAAAGAAATCTTAAAAACATGGCTAAAAAATCTTAACTATGATGACGTGGAAAAGATGTTAGTGACGATAATATAACAATAAGTAAACAGAGACATGATCTTACATACTCCTACTAGCATCCATACATATGCACGTAATTTTCAGATTTACATTATCTTCACACTCATGCACACACATACACAACACACATACATAACACACATACACAACACACATACTTATTGGATTTGGATGATGATTCTACAAAATAAAAAAAACTTCTTTTAAAACTGTTTAATTGTAAATTCTTTTAGTATTTATAAGTAGGGGAAGGAACTGACTTCTGACACACGGCTAGCGCTAGTTCAGAAGCCAGGGCTATATTGAATTGTATCATTTAAAATGGTTATACAATAAAGAATTTATTTATTTTATTTATTTATACATCCATACTCACAAACTTTCGCATTTATAATATTAGTAGGATGAAATTTAACTCAAGAATATAAACAATACTGTGAGTAATGGTCATTTGATGGTTTGATGATGATATTTGATCTCTAAGAAACTGAAGTATAAAAATAATGTTAAACAATCTCAGTCAAAGATATTCAAATATTAACGCTATGTATCGAAGCACCCTTAATATTATGTAAAATGTTGATGTTTTTATCATATGTGTTATCACAAAATTGAAAGGGTATCTGAAAATAGAAATTTTTATATTATATGCATAGTCTTGTTTAGTAAAATGTTATTTTAGTTAGGAACAATTTTTGCATTCTGTACGCTTATAAGACGAGGCAAGATTGTTTAATTTTACATACGCTGCCTTGAAGTCATTTTCTTCGGCTCAGAGGATCTGGTCCCACTGCAATACCGGTATAGTTTGAATTTTCATTCCTTCGAATATATATCTCGAATTCGTACGGAAATCTACTTTACATTTTTCATCGTAATGGCCATTGGAAGAAAATTGGAAAAGAAAATTCGAAAACCCATTCCTGTCCTATGATCGGAATACGTTCGAAGGATTGTAAGAATGTAACTAATCATCAATTGAAGCTATTGGTATCTGGTAGGTAAATGTGATCGGTAATTTTATTCTGAGTATATGTATATCTTATAGAGGAGTATCAAAACATACTACTACTTTTCCAAAATGGTTGATGATTGTCAATATCAAATTTTGCATTGAATTGTTTTAATAATTGCGTCATTATTAATGTGTAGATACTGTTTTTAAATACTAACCGCACCCCCAGGTAAAAAATGGTCATGCACTGTTTTCCTGGAATACTGAAGGGGTGAGGAAAGGGGCACGACGTGCAGCCCTTGTTGAGGGTTCGACCACGAATGATGCCTATGGTGCCGATGACCTCTATCGATTCGTACATTTCTACGAACTGAGCTAATTGCAAATTGTGTTTGATTCGCTGTGCCTGACCGGAATCTTACAAATGGGTGTGTACCTCGAAACGTTTTGTAGCTTGATTGTTGTTATTTTTAATAAATAAGTTACTTATCGACGTTAGTGGATTTATAAGTTATTCGTGGTTTTTCAAAATCAAAAATAAAAATATTAAAAAAAACATGATTGATGATATTCACATTCTTAATTTTATGCCATCTATTTAAGCCACTTTTTCAAACTTACTTATAATCGATCTTTTGTCTCTTCTGGCTTAGCTATCTGAGAAAAGTTTCAAGTAACTACAAGCTCATCATGTCCACGAATACTATTACCAATGACTTCGCGCGCACTTTTACTAAATATTTTGCTAATACTCAGGAAAACATGGGACATTGTAGATATAATATACATGATTACCAATTATGATCTGTCAATGTGTATCACGAGTACGTTACAGTCACACAATGTTGTCATATTTAGGAAAAAATTAAATGAAACAAGCAAATTAAACAAGGATTTGATAACAAAACGTGTACCAATCCTAAAACCCTTTGTTATACAGGAGCTCAGAACAGAGGATACTTAACTTTGTTACAGCGGATTTCGAAAAGTTGGTACTAGTCAGGTCGCGACCTAAATCGAGACATCTTTTTGTTTTTACAAAACGAGAACTCGTTGTTTATTAGGGTAGGTTGTGTAGGTCGATTGTTCAAGTTTCAAGAACGGTCCGCAAGGGAGCGGGCGTGGCTAAAGAGCTAGAGGTTTCGAGTCGTGGTCCGCTTGTCTTAATTTAGTGCGGTGTTAACCGCGGCTCGCAGTTTGTATTCATTACCCACCTGGCCGCCCCTGCACAATTTAATGCTTGCTAGAATCACTGCTCTCATTTACCACTAATCAAATATTTATTTCATTACAAGGATATGGGATTCTTACAATATAACGCTTGCGAACTCATTAATTAAATATTAAACTTGTAATATATTGCGTTCTAATACTTAAATAGTAGAGATTAAATGCTATACATTTTTGTTCTTTATACATATAATGGAAGCCGAAATAAAATAATTGAACCTTAAGGCATAAGGGGGGTGTGTTTAGTTAGTGGTGGGTTAACTCCCTATATTTAATTATTATTATGAGAGAATTATGAGATTATTATGAGAGAATGTAATAGACAAAGGAAAGATTTCAAGACTAAGTAAACTTTTTTTTTATACAGGAAAAAACCCCTTATGGGTACCGCCGCCCGACGGGGACAGGCGGCGGCTATGTCGGAATCGCACCGACTAAAACGACCTGTGTGCTCCACCACGCTGCCGATGGCAAGTACAGGGTATCATTGTACATATTGCCCCCATCCCGCCGACAGCTCTGATCCCAGAGAATAAACACCTCCAGGTAGGGGCCCCTCGAAAGAGAAGCCCTCCTCCGCTAACCGGTGCATCGGGAGCACCAGATGCACCGACCGCCTCGGGGACCTGTAAGCCAGGCGTCCGATGTACCCCGTTCGGAACACCCGAAGGTCCCCAGTTAGGACGGCAGACGATGGGCTTGGGCGAGTTACTAACACCTGGACTCACCAGCAGCAGATTGGATCCAGAACAACAGTTCGTGGAACCGCTCCGCCGCCTCCCTCCGCCCCCTCCGCAGAGCAAAGGGAGGCCATCACTGCCCACGATCGCTCCCTGCCCACCGTGTTTGCTATGTCAAAAGTTCATTATTACAATAAAATCATTCTTTAAACATGAATTAGTTAAATTCCATTTACTGGTTTCGAAGAAACATAATATGTTGGCAGAGATAACAAAGAATATCTATAACATATAACACTCACAAATGATATGAGCTTGCCTTACATAATCAAAAGTTATATTGTTTGTCCGCATAAGTCATTTAATACTGTGAAAATATAAATTTATGTAAAGGTAAAGTCAGTAAGTAAAAATATATATAAAAGTAGAAAATTTTCCGTAAAACAAACTAAAAACTCTTTAAAATAAAAAGCTAGCACTGCTGTGAGCTTAAGAGAATTAAAATATATTTGTCTATTTCGCTGTTTTCAACTTCTTGACGCCCAGCGGTGCACGGAATTAATTTAATTACAAATCCGTTTGAATCTTTTGTTGGAAATTGCAAAAATAACAGAGTTACTATTCTTTTGCATTTGTGACAAGTTTTTAATGTTTTTATACGGTATACGGGACAGTCTTAAACACGAAATTTTGAACAATAACAACAAAATAACGGTAATTTAGAATTACGTTGCTTATCAAAGCGAAGTGGATTTAACGTTTTAAAATCGCTAGGGTATTTCATATTGTTTAT
Source organism: Morpho achilles (assembly GCA_947086495.1). Lineage (NCBI taxonomy): Eukaryota > Metazoa > Arthropoda > Insecta > Lepidoptera > Nymphalidae > Morpho > Morpho achilles. Next base: position 7,652,301 of record CAMTZB010000007.1, on the reverse strand, counting down.
TCCGGCCATATATGATGAAGCAATTATCCTTGGCTGTAAGTTATTTTATTGCGGACCCGGGTCGAGGCGGGCTCGTGGCGGCATATTTACGGTATACGGGACAGTCTTAAACACGTTTGTTTGTATGTTATATGGAGTTAACTCTATATTTGTGACAATATTATTCATACAATCGTACATATACATGAGCCTTCATCCTTCTGCCCTTATCCCACTCTAAGTGTGGTCGGTACAATATGTTATAAAAACGTTGTCACACGATTTGGCTACGTATTTTACGGCCGGCCGCCTGCCTGACGTCACCTAACCTTGGTCATACTTTACGAGATCTCGGTAAGAAAGAGGTTCTATTAAATTTTCTATTCTTTCTTTTCTATTCAATCTATTCGTTCTATTCAATTCAAAGGAGAAAGAGATTCTATTCAATCGGATACCACACGGTTGGTAAACTTACCTTAGTCGCCTTTTACGACACCTCGTTAAGAAATAAGGGTGATCTATTCTACTCAGCCGGAAACCACTCGGCTTGAGAGCGGTTATAACTATCGTATCAGTAAAGTATTTCAAAATCTGGTAAATTAGTAATAAATAAAACTATAGGTTCACTGCTTTGTAGTGGAAGACGAGGAGTAAACTTCGTTATACTCAAATGTAAAATAAACATAAACTTAAAGGAGTGCGCTTAAATAATATGTCCCAAGTCTCGCATCCTAACTTCGAAACGTTAACTGCGTTGCAACATCTTTTGGCAGTCAATGGACGAGGGGTTGATGAGTCTAAATGAGGGACTCAGAGAAAACATCGATTATTGTGATATTGCGTAAGCAGCTTTTTGTGTAACAACCGCTATTTAATCTACAATAGTCATATTTCTTTCTTATTTATTAGTATACTACAAAAAATTGGTTTTGCATTTATATTCAAAAAAGGATGCGAAGAAGTACTTTTCTTAGAAATGTGTTTTTAGCGACTTAATCGCCTTTAGGAGAGCTTGATATTATAGTATATATATGTATTTAAGTTTGAAGGTTAGCATTAGCTTGAGCTTAATTCTTTCAGTGACCCTTTCTCAGAAGTATAGGCTATCCAATTGTTTGTCTATCTAACCCCGTCTATCTTAAAAAAAATAGGTCTGTGCCATCGCAGACTATTCTGTAGACCTATGAAATATCTATAAGAATATCCGATCACATATCTAGAGAATTCTGGGCATATGTATAACCTACCAATCCGCATTGGAGCAGCGTAGTGAGTTTATGCTGATTTCTCTCTAAAAAGAGGATCCCAATCCCTAGCTGTGAGTTAGTGTTACTAACTGATCGTTTTTTTATAACTACATTTTAAAAGAAACTAATTATTGGCTTCCGGGAAGTTAAAAATGCGACCCTAAATAAAGGGTTACGCACTTTGGATATTTAAGTCGTTCTGGCTTCGTTTTCATAATTTCTTTATCTTATTCATTATTTAAAGTATCGCAATTAAAGCAAAAAGATCAGTTCATTTAAAAATTGAAATAAATAAAACATCCTAAAGAAACCTGTTATCAATTAGTGAACATTAGTTGAAAGCACAATATTTAATTTTATACTATTCAGTTATATTAACCCAATACACAGTATTTGATTCGATTACAGAAATAATGAACGTCGAGAAAACTACTGAAATGGTCGGATTCTGCCGTTCTGGCACGATGCCAATAATAATAATTATTGTGGCTTCTTGTAACTATACAAGTAATAGTGACAGTGATTTGGCTCCAAGGAAATGATTCTCTTTGTATATTGCTGTTCTGTTTTAGTTATTGAAATATGTTTTTGTAGACATTTTGTTAGAAATAATTTAGCAATACATTAACTGATTCTCAAGTTGTATTAATTTATCATCCTCCTGCCCTTACCCCATTCTAATGTCGGCATAAAATGTTACAAACATATTGTCACAGGATTTGGCTGCGTATTTTACTTCCGGCCGCCTGCCTGACGTCAACTTACCTTAGTCGTATTTTGTGAAACCTCGGTAAGCAAAGTAGCGGCCTGTTACTATCCCACTGCTGAGAATAGGCCTCTTCTCTCCGTTTTTGGAGAGAAGGTTTGGAGCTAAGACCTACCACGCTGCTCCAATGCGGATTGGTAGGTTACACATATCTCCAGAATTCTCTAGAGATATGCAGGTTTCCTCACGATGTTTTCCTTCACCGAAAAGCGTGTGATAAATTGCAATTATCAATTAGACACATAAGTTTTAATAGAAAAACTCATTGGTGTCTGCCCGGGTTTGAACCCATGATCGTCTCTAGAGATTCACACGGTCGCACCGCTAGGCCATCACAGCCGTAGTCGGTAAGCAAGAGGCTAGTCTATTTCGCTCAATCGGATACCACACGGTGGGTCAACTTAAGGTAAGTCGCATTTTACGACACCTTGGTATGAATCGAGGGTGGCCTATTCTATTCAGCCGGATACCACACGGCCTTCTCAAGTTGTATGAAATATTTAAATTCAAATATTCTTTATTGCTTTCATGTTTATACTTTGTTAATATTTCTTTATGTTTTTGTTTTATTATATGCAGGATAAGCATGCCATGCCTAAGAAGTGAAACTTTAGGTCTCTCGAAATCTTTTTAATTGGTACTTCGGGTCGCTAGTTCCTGTCTACAGACTGTACCTACTTGGCAAAATCTATAATCTCGATGACGTAGCATACATAACAGTCGTGTTGAATCTATAAATCAATCGTATAGAACTAAGACTACCATTATCTATCTTTACATATAATAAAACGTCCCCAAAAACTGTCTGTACGATTTTACAAAAAGATAGCGTTCTTCTTGAGGAAGGATTAGGTTCATGGTGCATCCACCGAAACGGTTAAACCGATTTTGATGGGACTTTCGCTGGCTGTTAGAGTAGGTTGTCACGCAACATATGTCTATTTTTATCCAAGAATTCCTGTGGGGTCAGGATTAACATGGCATGGCAGGATAAAACTTTGTGACCCACTGATTTGAACACGGGTAAATTTGCGGACACAGGTATTCTATAGGTAGGTCTTATAAGCAAAACTCAGTATGAGAAGCCGCAAAGCAAAGCAGGATGCTTAATTAAATAAAAAAATTATATTGTCTTAGAAAAGTTATTTTATAGCTTGATTTGTAAATTAATTTATTTCTAAATTACTCTTGGTATTTGGTTGAAGAAAAAATTAATATAAGAATTATGGAGGAACTTTATAGACAGTAAAAATTCTTGTGGATCCAACTGTTATTACAAGTAAGATTTTTTTACGTACTAGCGAGACGCCGAATTGTGGCGAGATCCGCCCTCTGGCGTACCGCTAACACTCCTTATAAATACTGGTAAGCCCCCGGCTTTTGTGGCTAATCTTTCGCGTGAAGATCGCTATTATACCGCTATTTATTATTTTTACCCGTATTTTTCTTTTCTTAAGTCAAGTCGAAACGTGCTTCATATTATTAAAGATTAAAGAATTTTTCAAGCTCGGTAAGTGTTGCTCTAAGATTTAAAATAGCTCACTTTCGCGTTCTCTCTGCTTTACTTACTTCAAATAGTTTTGAAGTCACTACTCTGCTAATTTGAATGCAAACTTTCATGCTAATAATTTCTCAAAAACGCTTAATTAAATTAAAGGCTGTTATTCAATGATTAGCATTAATCCATACTAATATTATATATGCAGATGTATTTCAGTCCGTTTGTCTGTCGTCTGTCTATTAGTGTCTATTACGTATAAAGATTAAAGAACACTAGCCTTTGATATAGGAAAGTACGGCAGCGTTATCGAAGGAATACATGCTGTCACCTAGCCTGTAAGTCTACTAATTTTGGGCCTTTTTTAGACCGTCATCGAATAAACTTTGATGATCCTATAAATAAACAATCTCGATGCAAAACTGTTGACTTAATGTATTGTTGTAAGGAGATGTAGATTTCTATGTACTACTGAGTTTGGCTAAGGTAAAGTAACCGTGGCTATGTGTGTAAGGACCGTAAAAAAACTTATGCTGTGTACAAATTCTCAGGCAGAACGAACGAAGTTATGACTAAGTGGAGCGGTCTGGGCGTTAGCGAGACGCGCCTTGCCCACCTCGACGCGGAACTCTTAAATTAGCGCTAAGTTGGACCATTTAGTTTCCTCGGTTTTGTTTGTAGACACCGTAAATATTCAGGTGTAGTCAACATACAATATGGACGTTAGGTCGGTTTGCCACCCTCATTGCTGTATAGTGAAAGAATACAGATTACAAGAAAAATTTTATTTATGTTAATAGATTTATATAATAAGTTTACGAAAAACAGAGCTGCATTAAACTAGTTGAATAGCAAAAGTAGATGTGTTGTAGCAATGTAGCAACGTAGTGGGTCTAAGCTCCATTCCTTCTCTTCAACCCTTCTTTTCCTATTTGAAAAAAAGGGTGACCAAACCTAATTCGTAAACAATAAAATCCTTAAGAGTGTTTAATTGCTTGTGTGATATCGAAAAAAAATCCCTTCTTCTCCAAAAATGGAGGTCTATGACTAGCAGTGGGATAATAAGTTGCCGTTACTTTACTATTTTTAATAGGTTATACAATTATTTTTCTTTAAAATGTCTCTGTACCTCGGATACGTCTACAAAGATGATAGTTAAAGTAAACATTGTCCAGCTATTCACTTGAACTAGTACAAAATATTCTATTTATTGTTTGTCACTATATATGTAATGACTTTTGTTACCATGAACCTCCACAGTAATTCTGCAATTTTGGCTGTGTAGGTATTGAATCTAGGTATCAATGGACACTGTAATTATTCGATTTTCTGGTTACGATCCAAATTAAATTAGACCGTGCGAAACACAGGTGTTTTTTTGCAATTGTGTTAATTGATTTGCATAGTTAAGTTCATAGAGTGCTAGTGTTTTTAGCGACTTGGATAAAAGCTATTAAAATCATCGTCAATATAATTGTTACTCAAGTTTCAAGGGTGTACTCGAGTTGATTACAATTCTAGTAGTCTAGTTTCTGTTGCAAACTTCAAAGTTTACTACTCGACGAGTTCCGTTTATCGAGCCAACTTTTGAACTTAAAGACATTCATTTATAGAATTAGGCGTTACTTTGCGGAGATCCATAATACAAAAGTAATAATAAAATTATTTTGCTATAATCCGTACAAACTCCTGTCTATAAAAGTCTATCTCCTGACTATGCTTCGGTTGCGGGGCGAAACGATTGTTGAGTTTGTGATAGTGAACGTATATAGTGCTTGTGTATTGTAGTGGCGGTGGTGGAGGTTTGTGCATGTGTTTTTACGAATCCTGCATGTATCAGGTATGATAACCGATTGCCCACTTACATTTAGCATTATATATATTTTCTATTTTACTTCTTCGCGGATTATAGCAAAATAATTTTATTATTACTTTTGTTAAAGACATTCAATCACAATATAATTATGTATCTCTATTTTATAATGATAGTAAACCAGATATAACTACACTGAAAAATCTATGCCCAATTTGTATTTACTCAAGTCACTCTATTTTTACTCATTTAATTAATAACTTTTTTTGATTAGGTCTGTTTTTACAATTTTTTTATACTATGAGGCTAGCACCTGGCTGCTAATCCGCCTGATGGAAAGCGAAAGATGCAGCCTAAAGCGGACTGCGCTTGCCAATGTATTACCTATTCACTTTTTTGAAGTTTTGTAAGACGTAGGAGTCCGGGTAGATAGATCCAGGAAGGGAATTACACACTTTGGCCGTAACAAAAGATGAGCCGAAGCGTTTTGTGCGCATTGTTGTAATATCAATAGTATAGCGTTGAAGCACCTCACGACGTCTGGTCATCCGATTGTAAAATAGTAGGTAAGGTATCAGGTTAAATAGATCTGTGGGACAAATACCTCTCCTCCTCAAAATATATACTGTAAACAACACATTACAATCATTAGCGATTAATATATATTTTCGGAAATATTCCCAACAAACTAAACGACTCAGCTCCGCAAAGCCCGTGACGTTGACTAACCAATAACAGGGAGCATCTTTGACTGTTCATATTAATCAGCAGTGAAAAGCATATTTTAGTTAGACGATGCAGGTGCGCTATTCGGCACAACTTCGATTAATTTCCATAACGAGGCAGGTCCATCACGCGCGCGCTCGTTTGTCTCCGGACCAGCTATAAATACATCAGCGCACTTGCAATTTAATCCGTTCTGTTTCGCTCCCGTGATACCCTATTCAAACAATGCGAATGGTTTCAAGCGACGGACAAGGGATGAAGAAGGTAAGCCCTCTCCCATCGCAAACTAAGAAATTTAATTTCTATATTTCTCGTTATTGAGTTTCATAATAACAGGTGCATGTATTGTTTTAATTAAATTTTATAAGGGTTTTGTGACGACAACTATATAGATATAAGTACAGTTTAAACTATAAGTAATAATGAAAAATAGAGGTGATAATTCGATTCTTCAGAGTTTTTTTTAAAAATATTTATTTACAGCAAAAATGTACAAGTTATATATATCTTAAATTAATTACACGCTAGGACTATACAAATCATTCCCACGTGGAATGGTCTCAAGAATGCTGGCAGCGTTTCCGCGCTGAATCGCTAAGCTGATTCTTTGTGCGAAAAAGGAGCCAGCCCTCTTGTCACCTGAAGAGGCAATTAACCGAGGAGTTAAAACGGATAGATCAATCAGAGATTCCATTGTGAACTAGCGGCATCTAGGTATTTTAGCTGTATTCGTATAAAAATGGACAGGATCTGATAAAAGTAGACACATGTACAATAACAAAAATGAAATTAATTCTGCATTATTTTAGTACAGATTGTTGATTTTTTGTTTATCATACATGACAAAAGTTTTAATTATATTAAACTTCAGGCATATTATGTTAATTACCTCTCTCTAGTACTTTAATGATACTAGTTTAAGTTTCCTTTTTATACGATCGTCTTAATCATTATATATTCCATGTATTTTCTTTTAAAGGTTATATACTATTCATTTAACAATTTGCGGCCTCTTTATAATACTTACATAAAATTAACCGTTTTTATACAATTTTATGAGCAAATATCCCATCTTTATTTTGGAGGTATAATAACAGTTCGTAGAAAATTTACAAATTTGCGTACAAAGCGCAAAGCACTAGCGAGATCGTCTTTATATGCAAATATTATTACAGGAGTCTATTGAAGGACCACACCGAACTTGCCTATTGAGCCCCAACATCTCCTTTAGTTAAAGCAACCGGCTTCGTAATAAGAGACTATGATCCGAACCTTTGACATTAAGTATGTAAAAATTTTTACGAAAAGGTTTTCCTCTAGAGAGATCGTCTTGAATTTACTGATAAGTGAACGAGCTACTAGAAAAGCTTATAGTTAGATAAAATAATAGTACCTCGACCGAGCCTTGCTCGGTAATTTTTAAAGTAATGTAAAAAAAAATTTATAAAAAAGTTGAAAAGAAAAATTAAAAATGGATGCTCGATCCTAGGTATTTTCACCTCTTTAGACCGCCTGTTCCCCAAATGAACCACCATGAATTACGTTTGACAGCGAAAAATTGTGATTGTATTCAACGTAAATTAAAAAAAAAATGTAGTGCTCGAAAACACAGATGAAACGACATTTTTTTAAATAAAACTTATCTAGATCGATCTTTCTCCCCCAATACCCTCTACATGCTGAATTTCAGGAAAATCATTGGAGCCATTTCCGAGATTCTGAAAATATATATATACATACAAGATTAACTCATTTAAATATTAAAGATTACTTTAGGCGACTGCGATCTTAAATTATACTCGCTAATTTGCCTGTAGGTCCTCATTGTTTAAGACTATTGAGCAGGAACTCGAACGGATGTCAGATATGGCAATTCATAGGCAAATCTGCTCTAAATGTGTTAACATGGCACGGGTCAATGCGGCGTATCGTCCATGTGTTAGAGTACACGCCTATACGATATTCACGGCTATATTTACTTATAAGCTGTTGCAGAGTTTGATGAAGAAATATACATTAACATAACTAAATTTACATCTAGATTAAAAAAATAATTACGTTTATCATTCTCAACATGTTGTTACACGTTGTGGCCAGTTATTTTATGACCTGCCTCCTGCCAGATTTCAACTTACCTTAGTCGCCTTGAATGACACCTCGGCAAGAAATGAGGGTGGCCTATCTACTCAGCCGGATTCCACACGGCGGGTCAACTTTCCTTAGTCGCGTTTTACGACACTTCGGCAAGAATTGACGGTTGTTTAATCTACTTGGCCAAATACCACACGGCTGGTCAACTTATCTTATTCGCCTTTAAGACACGCCGGCAAAAAATGAGGGTGGTCTATTTTAATCAACCGGATACCATTATGAAGATTTTAAATTTTTCCAAAAGAAGTGACGAATGAAGTGCTCTGGTCGGCATGTGACTCGTAAAATGCATTTAATCACCCCAAAGACAAACATAGCATATGATTGACTTCGCATCAGACGCTTCATTTTTAACTCTATTTTCAAAGATAAATTTTTAACAAGATGTCAAATATAGAGAGTGAACTGAGAGTGGAGAGTAAGAACTCTCCAATAGTTTCTTTAAAATATATTCGTTCAATTCAAAGACACAGAAACAGGTTGAGATGTGAAAAGGAAAAATAATTATGCTAATTAAATTCGCCCAATTACAGCGATTTTTTCGTCCATCTCTAATCGGATACGGAGCCGGCCTATTATCGTGGCGTATAAACATTTATGGATTTCATATCCATGACACGAATGGGGTCTGCCGCGCTTATTACCTCTGTGTTCAAAAAGAATAACATCATTTTGATACTTTTGACGCAGATTCCGGATGCCTCCGTTCATATTGTGTGCCGTTAATATTCTGCGTGAGGCATCCGACCTTTTTTATTTGTATCTAAAATTGAACATTTTGTCGCGACAACGAGCACGCGCCGTTCTCCCCTTTGTCGAAGAAGCGATAAAAATACGAAGATGTGAGAGTGCGGCAGCGGCAATCCCGTGCACTAACGACTTCGCGGCCGTTTAATTCACGCATCTGGTGCAAATTGACACTCTCTAGCTTTCAGTAGCCTGTATTATAAGTGAGTTATTAGGGAGGATTACGTTACATTAAGATAATTAACCATACTAACATTCTAAATTCAAAAGTCTTTCCGTCAATTTGTTAAGCTTCCACGGCTAATTTCCTGCAGCAATGTAGATGATATTTGGCACAATTGAAATTTTTATACCATTCTAGCATATAGAATTAAACAATCACGTTTTTCTTTCAGAAATAGAAAAAATACATAAGTAATTGAGGGTATGTTACTTAAGTACCACTAGTACTTAATATAATCAGTATAATTATAATTTAGATATGAAACATTTAAATAATCAATGGTTTTATGTAATGGTGTCGGTTTAACAGAGGAGCATGATTGAATCTACAATTTTAGAATTGGGATCTTAAAATAATTTCATGTAATAAAAGAATTAAGTATATTATTTTTATACTAAAAATATCAGTTTATTAATTAGGAAGAAGAGAAAATTCTAAAAAACGTGTGCAGGCAAAATACCATCGAGCGGAGGCAAGTGATGAAAAAGGAAAGTTAGCAAAACAACAAACAATAAGCACACTTGTCTGCAGCATTTGGTAGCCACCTCTGCAATTTACGACCCCGTCATTATTCAAAGTTTTGAACTACTCGCCGCAGCTCAGAAAAATTTAAAAATGAGGACTTTCGGCTCAATATGATCTTGTGAATTTGCTGAAGTCGCCTGTCTTTATGCTGAAACGGCAAAGTTGCTCCGATAAGGGGAGGAGCGGACAAATTGTAATAATTGTGAGACGAGATAAGAAATGACACCAGAAAACAAATGAAGGCAACGGAGGGTTGGGCGGGGGAGCAGTCGGGCGACGCCGCGTGACGTCATCGAGCTCAGTATCCAATCGGTTTCAGCAGACTTTCAGACAGATCAAGGCTAACGCTAGCCTGAAACTCTTACTAATAAACAAAACGATTTACCATGTAGAATAACGATCACACTGAATATGAACAGTTAGAATACAAAAAGGATTACAATATCATTAATGATAAAGTATACCTATATCATTTTATAATAAAGCAACATTAATAGCTATTTCTAATTTATTTACTAGCTAAATATAAAGATTATTTGTACGTATTATTAGTATTAGTGGATCTGATATGCTAGCAGGTCTGGTATGCTAGATATATTAACAGCAAGATAATACCGGTGATTACGAACTTATATGTTAAAATACCCCTAATTATTTGTATTTTATTCCTTTTCCAGAAGTAACATCGGGATTTTTCTATTATCTATTCTATTATCTATGTTAGCCCGTTATAGAAGTTTTAATTGCATTTATTATATTAGTATGGATTTTAAGACAAAACAGATAGGGTCATAATAAAATTTAAAATATTATTTTGATTTGTGTTAAAAAACCACGATTCCGATAATTAAAACAAAGCAATTTTTTCGAATATCAGACATAAGCCTCATTATAATGGTTTTAAGCGACAATGTGGTGATTTAATATTATAAGGAATTAGAATTTAAAGCAATCTTTGCAACTCGCAAATCCCGTGGGGTCGGAGCGCACCGGCCCGTCCGCGCCACTCGCCAAATTAAAATGATAAATCAAAATCCGTCAGCGAGCGCATGAGAATATGTTACACAAACCTGAATTGTACTTCTTATTAGCGTCGAATGAATTTGAAAGCTTAATAAGATAAAAGGCATAGCTTTGAGATTTTGTCGTGGAGGCTAGATCTTAAGTGTTAACATACCGTCTTCTGATGACGCTTCGGTCGCTGATAATGTCGTAGTGAGTGAAAGTGCTGATAGTGGTGTTGTATTGTGGTATGTGCGGTTTCTAATCTTACATGTATATGCGCTTTGGATTGTGCTTCCTTCACTAAACATTAACACGGATTAAATTAAAATAATTCTATTATTACTTTTGTAACATAGCAGGCCTCCGGTATAGACCAGTGCCAAAGGGAGTTTTTGAACGCATTTTGAATAAATTACTTGAAAATCTTCATTACAGTTTTGTGGAATTTATAATAATTGAATTAATGTCTACTTTTGAAAGGTATTATATAACAACTTCATCTCGAATTAATAATAATGTAAGAAGTAGTCTACGTCAATTTTCTTATATTTGACTATATCCTGCTGGAATCATCTTAGAAGGTTCGTTCAATCGTGAAACAGTCGTAAACAATCGTAAACATAATTTGAAATGTAAATATAAAATTAGTGTAGTGATGTATTTAGATTTAGAAATTATTTTATATTTATTTACTTATTATCTATTCTTACATTATAAGTGCCGTAAATGTACTTACTTTATTTTTTTTATTCATGATCCACTTATTTTAATCACTATTACTCAAGTATTATTATTAATGTAACTATAATAAAAATGGTGTATTTTTCGTATCGCTGATTTACAAATTTTTTTGCTAAGAAGGTAAGATATTCTATAATAAAAGAGATAATAAAGCTATAAAATTTCTATAAAAAAAGATATTTATGTTCCTACGAATAAATCGTTAATAGTAACCTAATTTGTTGTATTTATTTAGCAAAGTAAATTAATTCTAATCCCTTTAATAATCCGTAAAAATAGAATGAACTTGGTAATGGAATTTTCATGGAAGAGTGATAATAATACATGCAAATGAAAATTCCGTGAAGCAAAAAGATGAATATAAACCCTGAAATGGTGCGATTTAATCATTTCATTCGTAAGCCTCTAGGTGAGATAATGTGGAAATTATGCTGGAACAATGTCAGATGATAAAAATATACAAAATCATCTCGTTTTGTAAAAATAATTTGAATGGTTCTATGAAAACTGTTATGATATTAGCTTCAATGCAGTTTATACACAAAGGCCTATTTAACAAGACAATAATAACTAGATATCTTAACCTTAAATAACTAGTTTGTAATTTCTAGAAAATAGAATAGGAATATAAAGAAAATTAAGTATGATAAAGCCGACCAAAAATCTCATTTCGTAACAAAGACAATTTTCTAGTCTTTTAAATTGATTCCAAAACGAACATCGCGGCACGTTTATCGAAAATCGTTTCCAGATAACCATAATGTTTTATTAAATGTCATCCGCAATATAATGAGGTGCGAGGGATCTAACATTTGCGAGAGAGGCTATAGAAATATGTGCGAAGTATTATAGAGTGCCGTTGTAAGTCAATGATGCGGAAAATGGGGTGTTCTCGCCGCTTCGATGAGGGCACACTCTAATAAATAAAATTATGCGGCAGAAATTACAAGAACACGCGGGCTAGCAATCCCCGCGAGATTGGATGCTGGAGATTTTCATCGATATCCTCCAATAATTAATGTAATATATAGTAAGCTTTGAGGACCTTGTAATTGTGTTGTGGGGCAAAATTGAACGGTTTCTGATGTTAGAAACAAAAGAGAGATTCCATTGGACATTTAAAATTATATATAGACAAAACCGATATTCACAGATAACAATGCTCTATTCCCTAATTCTGTCAACAAAGCGGAGGCCAAATTATTCCGCCAAGGAACTAAGGTTTGAAGTTAATTCCAATGCCGTTTTTTTCAATTACATTAGCATATAACTTATGCTCGCAAAACTACATTAGTCTACTTATATAAGACCGTTTGGAACACATGTTTAAAAGATACCGAGATACATCAGACGTTTATAATAGTATACTTCCACCTGCACTCTTGTTAGATCAATCCACCTGAAATGAATTCACCCCTAAAGAATCCTAATTAGGAAACTTCTTTAGGGGCCATTCATAAAATAGGTCACGCTAAAGAAGGTTTTTTTTACCCCTCACGCTGTGTCTCACATTATTTTACCCCCCTAAAATATTATGTCACTAAAACTAAGGCCCCCCTCCCTGAATATAAATTTCAATTATATTCAGGGGGGTTGCCTTAGGAACCTATCATTATATTGACATAAAAAAATTGGACATTTAAAATATGCACAGTTTTATTTTCAATTTTTTTAACGTTCTTTAAGCATATTCTGTCAACCAACTTATAAACTCATTTTATATAAAAATAAATTCAGCTATAAGCTTTTTAAATGTTTGTGTCCTATTCGTGAATACAAAGGTTTACTGTTTTCCAACTATAAAACCAGATATCGATTGAGCTCCGAAACGCTCGGGCCGGTCCTACAAAAGTTTTGCTGCAGGAAAATATTTTACGACAAAGTAACGTAATTTGTCCCATCTATTGTGTTCCCGGACTGACCCAGTGACGTCGATTCGCTAATGATCCGTATCATATCTGACTTCTAAATCGAAGTCCTTTATCCAAGAGTTCAAACAAAACGATTGAAACTCCCATTAATTATAAAATTTCAAAATGTAAAATTCTAGAACAAATTAATTCTAACCTTTGTTTCAACTTTAGGAGGAAGACGGAAGAGTGGTGTGGTGAAGGTGATGCTACAATAACTTAATTATTGTAGTCTTAATTTGGTGACAAGATAGGTAATATCTAGTTAAAGAATATATATTACATTCACAATAAATCTCGTAAATAAGTAAGTTCAAGTCATGTTTAAAAAAAAAACGAAACATTAAAATATAAGATTATTAGAATGTAGTTGACAAGTTATATAACGCTTTTATAATTATCGAAGCCAATTTTATAGCCTTACGTTGTGGCGCTACGGTTTAACGGATTTTTACTAAACATAAGTGCCGCTAGTTTTCAACCTGGAATGAATAACATATCTCATTCCGACATAATCCATGGTCTCGGAGAATAGACAAAACAATTATTTATTTTTTATTATTAGGCACCTAAAATATAGAACTCATCATTCTCCTGCGCTCATCCCATCCTAAATGGGGTCGGCACAAAATGTTATAAACATGTTGTCACATGATTTGGCTTGGTATTTTACGACCGGCCGCCTGCCTGACGTCAACTTACCATAGTAGTTAGAATTTATGATCCAAAACACATATTCCAATGTATTTGTAGCTGATTTTCTTTTATTCATACGATGATTTGATTCAATTAAATAGATTAATATAAAAACATTTTTACTTGGGCGACCATCATCGTCTGTTATCTGCATAGTGTCTCAAATATTGCATAGTGTGAAAACTATTCTGTGATCTGTATAAGTATTTTATTTTTATCTTCTATATTTTTCAATGCAATAATAGTAGGAGTGAAATCAAAGAGTGTCAAATTTTAAACGATTTTTGAAATATAGAATAAGTAATAACTAACTTATTTCAATAAATAATAAGTAGGTAATATAAAAAAATAAGAAAGTTTTTTTTTTTTTTTAATCTTATAAGGTTACTTGCATTTTGGGTAACTTACAAACAAACTACTAGTAAACTTGTTAATGCCTCTAGCTAAGCTAAATGTTTGTGTTAGGAGTGGGTTCCCAGCTCTAGTATAATGGCCGGGATTCGAACCTAGGACCTCTCGATCGCAAGTCCGTTCCGCTACTGCCGCTTTATTTAATTGATATCGGTTTCCTGCATATTGATAGGGATGTTTTTAGCTTCATTGAACCCTATAATAATGTTAATGTTATCCCTATTAATTTTATGTGCATATATCTTGAATAACAAAATTTTTCGGTCAATAAATATATAAGGTAATATACGCTATCACAGGCGTGTTGCCAACGCGTTTGCACATTATTAAATTCCTGGCTACGATTAGCATATTAAATAGATTTTCATGATAAATTAATTACCGTTACGTACAGAAATAGCTATCTACGTGGCGTATATTTAGTGTTTTAATTTTTTTAATAATAAGTTAGATTCATATCATCTCTTACGAATTTAAATTTTTAACTAAAAGGATTTCTATCAAAGTTTACGATATATTTATACATATTAACTGTATCACTATTCAGAAAGAATACGAGGGTGAACCTATAAGAGTATTGTTCGAATTTAAATCAGAAATATTATAAATGCGATAGTTTGTGAATATGGATGTATGTTTGTTACTTTTTCACGGCAAATCCGCTGAAACAATATCGATTAAATTTGGCACGATTATTCTTTATACACCGGGGTTACATATAGGCTATAAAATCTTAATTTTACACGAACAGGATGATATTGAAAACCGCCATCTATTATCAACCTATCACTCGACATAGTCCACGCAAACGAAGTTGCGGGTAAAAGCTAGTATTCATATACATCAACTTCAATACGGAGATCAATACATATAATTAAAAGTGCTCTAATAAATAGGAAAGTGTTTGGTTTAACAATACGGTAAAAACATTTAAAGTAAGCTATACCATAGTACGGTAAGAAGCTGAGATTTAAACGCTCGATAAAATTGCTAATAAAGGTTGCGTCTCTTGAGCTTTGATAAGACTGAAACTTTTTAACTTTAAGCGCGGTTTTGTTTAAAAATAACGGCCTCAAGACCTTAGTTTATTAAGTAGCTAGCTGTATTATATATTTTTAGTGAATATTTCTAATAAATACAATTAAAAGACCACCTTATTAACTTAAAAACACGTATTTTATTATTGATATAACATTGATAAAGAATTGATGTAAGTTAACTTATTACAACATCACATTGTAAAAAAAGATGATGTTAATATGTAACAGGTAACAAGAATTAATTATTAAATGTCTACAATAAGTTTTTGCGTAGAATATAAAGAAAACTTAAAATTGAGAATCTTGAAAGCTCCGATAAGTTTTTTGATACATAAAATCAGAAATGTATGTGATGCATAAACAATATTTTTAACAAAAAGTTTTATCGATTCGATTACAGACATATTCGATCGATAGACATTATTTTGAAAAAGGAATATTTAAAATTTGTCTTTAGTTCATCTTTTAGACTTGTTAAGGGTGTAAAAGTGTCGATGTCGCAAAATAATTTTAGACTGATGCTATGTTCTTTATATGCACAAATAATAATTCCAAGAAACTGATTTCCTCCACTCCGATATGCTTATTAACAATAATATAATTTATGTCGCTCCTATCGTCTTTTCCCTCGAATATTGCTTATATGGTTATCATTAAAGCGATACGTTTCAAGTAAATTAAGACCAATTTGCGGAGGCTTTACAGCGAAATGTGGAAAATTAATTTATGAACGGCGTGACGGAAATAATGTGAGTGAACGCTTAATGAATGATTTCAATTTAATTTAACAGAATGTATTGAAGGGGATATTCCTATTTATGTTTGCAATTTCCGTTATAACTGTTTATAAAAAATTATAAATACAAAGGGTTTTTTTTTACTATTTATATATTTTTTTAATGTTAATAAAAAAACAGTTCAAAGAGTCTGTTCTATACTTTCGATTTAATATTTGCATATGGATGTAGTGAATGTTGGTAGTGAGGTTGCCTGTTAAATAAAGGATCTGATATAGGCATCTGTACGAGCGATAGACGATGATCTCGAGCCCGCACCTACTCCGGTCCCGCATCGCTCACGATAATAGCCGGGTCCGTGTCGCGACGCTAAATGTAAATCGCTCTAATTTATATGCGCGATAACGTCGCCGTACTGCTGTTAACTGTAATTATATTACCAAGCGAGGACGTGTTGATCAAAATGTCTGATTAAAGGCCCGTGATGCGAACCGAGAAAAATTCTGCCACTCTGTCACGAGCTCCCAAATTACGGCTAACTATGCTGCATCTCGTCATGCATTGGATAAGTGGACTCAGTAAATAATATATAATTTGCTTAATATATTTCTGTTTTGAAAAACTGGGTCTTCAGAGATAATGACTTAAAAGAAATATACTAAACACGTTCAGGAGACATAATCTAGTTCTATCTATATCTATTATGGTAAGAAATATTGCTTTTGTTACCGTGACTGGGTAAAAAGTTACGGTAATAATTTTTATTGTTTTATCTATATTTAAGATTAACTATTCAGGAAACAAATTATTCTGGAATTAAAGCAGTTTTTTGTCCACCTCGATATATAACGTTTGTGGCCTAGAATCATAAAAGTTATATTTGAACTTAATTCATTATATTATTATTGACTCATAACTATTCATTATTTACGAGTTAGGTAACAATAATGAATATATGGAACAGGTAAGTTAAATGTGTGGAGAAAAATGTTATTTAAATCACGACAAAGTAAAACAACAAGGAAAACGACATAGTAGCTAAGGTAAGTGGATATTAAGATTTTTTTTCTCAAAGCAATGAACAAAAACGTCTTATTATTTAGTATGCAAGTCAGAAATGTTCGTATATTATGTTAGGAATACACAGGGACAATGCCCCAATGGGCAATCTATTTGAGTAATTATCCGCTAAGGGCCATTGTCCGCCATCTTGTGTGCGTGGAATATGCCTTGTTCCGTCAATACCTTGTTTATGACCATGGTTTTGGTGATCATAAGCTTACTGTGTCCATTATCTCTTACATTTAATTATCGTTAAAAGTAATAAAGTATCTAGTAAGAGGCAGAGAAATGTCAGCCGTTCGAATAATTCTATTACCAACAGAACCTATAGCATTTGTAAGTATTGTTACGAGAAAGGCTGTTTAATTATAACACCAGATAAGTTAACAATCTCGAGAGCGAGTCTGAGTGCGGCTTATCTGGCGCCAAATGTTTCAAAGGAACTTTTAACGAGTTTAAAGTTGGCCAAGTGTAGTGCACCCGCAGCGAGTATGGCGCTCGACGCCTTGGCTTAAGATTAATTAAACAATTGCACGATGGCTTCTTGAAAATACTCCGACATGTCTCGGGCCGTCGTCGCCAACCTTGCCAAATTAAAGCTATAAATCAAATCCGCCGACCGGAAACAGAAACGCAATAATGAAGACTAACCTGAAAGTTAAAAGCGCGGCTACAGTCTAAGCGCTAGATTAATTTCTTTCGGCTTTTAAAGTTGCGAGCTACGAAATTTCTGAATCTTATTAACATAAATTGAATTTTAATCACAGCGCTACTGTAAATAAGCTGCTCCTTATATTTCTGTTATTTAGTTATATCGTTAACACTTCTATTTTACCGGATACGACACGGTGAGTCACCTTATTTTAATCGCCTTTTACGACACCTTGGTAAGAAATAAGGGTGGTCTATTCTGCTCAGCCGGATACCACACGGTAAAGGATAAGATAATAATAACTGTAATAGCGTTTTCAAAATAGCTAGAGCAGCATGAGTTCATGCCTTATTAATGCTTTACATACTTCACAAATTATGGCAGATAATAATAATAACTATAATGTTCTTTTTGTATTTTGTATTAAAAAATATAATGTTAATTTGTACATAAATAAATAAAAGTAATAACTATTTATTCGACAAACATAAAAATTACAACTTTAAGCGCTCAACACGTAATTGCATGAACCTTTTGTAGAATATTTTTTATTATATTAGGTCACATCACTGAACAAAAATTTACAGTAGGGAAAAAGGAGTTTTCTAACATTGGGTTTATTCGAAGCGTCTCGTAATTCAACGACAATTTATGTGCGTGCGCTTGTGACGCGTTAAAAGATTAGTCGCTACCAAAGAGTAAAATAACGTACTTCGCTTTACACTCCTCTTTTCTGAATGTTTGTTATTTCGTAAGCGTAGAATTCGATCTTTATTTAAAATACCATGACGTCTTTTAAGAGACAATAGTCTCAATTTTAATCAAGTTACTTCTAAGGTTCGATTATTAATGCATTCAGATTATCTTTTTTTAGAAAATGTTTGTATAGTGACGGCATCGCCCATACAATTGTACAAAAATTACTAAGGTTGTTAGCTAGTAATGTATATAAATAGAAATTCTTAAATAAATTAGTGTATTACGGATTTCTGTATCATTGTTAATTAATTAAAATTCAAGATGCGCCGATAACCCAGCCCTTGCTATACAATTCCTCAGTTCATATAAGTTTGCCACAACGTGTGTTTGTAGTACAAACAAAGCTATAATGCTACAAAATGCAGAACGACTCTCTGGTTTTTTTTCTTCAGTTTGCAATGCCCATGGAGAAGATATTTAAAAGCGCATTTTTAAGTCAAAACACTCAGTAAGTCAAAAGCAAAATAGTGAAACTTTATAGCGTCTAAATCACTTGTTTAAAAATGAACAACTGACGGGGAAAGTCGGCGCTAACTTTACGATTGTGTTACAATCGGACGGACGGACAGTGCTGAACTTGTATTCCGGCTGCTTTTGCAGCCTTTTGCATAGTCTACGAGTACCAGAATACAAAATCAATTTTACTGTATTGTACTACTAAATGAAATTAAAAATAAATTAAAAGTAAAGAGAAATTCAGGATATTGAACGCAAAAAATATAACTTAAATTGTTTCAGCGTACATTTTAAACGAACTGCGTGTTATTACAGAGTCTATGCTTTCGCTACGTAATCGATTTATGGGAGCAATCACATGCTGCAGTTTAGATAGTCCTCGGAGAGTCGCTGACAAAATAGCTCAATTGTTTCCCATCTGACAACTTGTTTGTGCAGAATTTGAAAAATAGTGTATGCGATTTAAAAAAACTATAAAGTATGCCAATATAATGGTTCTTCAATTCTTCAACCATTTTTTATTATTGAAACAATTATTTATTTCAATAAACGCTGTAACCGTAAATTCGTTTCCTTCAACGTAAATGTACCTTCAGTTATTTACTGTGTTATTATCATGATTCGAAGGAAAAGCGGAATTTACGTATTGCATTTTTTTCAATTAATTGAATATATTGATTAGTTACTCGAACCATGAATTGGACTTTTACGGACCCTTGAACATGGGTTCTAACTCTTAGGCCAACACGGCTTAGCTTTGAGTGAAGTTATGAAAATGCAATTTAACCTAAAACCTGCTGACGACTTAATCAATCTTAATCTCGTTAAACACTTATGGCGACTAAATCTACAATCTCATGCCATATATTCTTTGGTATCTAACAAATTCTTTGGTAACCCAGAATCCTAAGCTGCACTTCACAAAATTTCAATTTAATGGTATTTAATATGTTTAAAGGATATAAAATATTATTTCTTGTAATAAACCGAAAAAAGTATATACAATAATACAAAACATTCTTTATGGGACACGCTTTTGCTATTACAGCATAACCATTTTGACAAGACCTGTTAATCTGTGCTTAAATGTTCAATTTTACAAAACATTAAGGGTGGAAATAGAATATTTTGGAGTTCAAACTATGGTGGAAACGCATTCCGTTGCCACACTGGGCACAGTCGGGCGTTTAGCCTCATTTCGTGTACCATGGTGTTGGAGTTATACGAGTATAACCGATGCTAGACATATATCGTAAAGCACATAAATATTTTTTTAATGTCTAAACTGGTAATTTTTAATAATCAAAATATGTCTTACACATATACTGCGGTTTTCCAAGTAGGTATATGTATTGTGTAACTCGCAAACAAAATTAATTATATAGCAGTATATAGTATACAAATTAAATATTACGAATATTAGGTGCCTATTACGTGAAATTAAATATTTAAAAAATATATATTCCATCACTTTATTTGGCTTTACTATATTAATTAGGTACAAAAATAGTCATATTGAGACTATTGTATTTCATAATTTACTTAATTTAAACATGCCGTGTGGTATCCAATTGAGTAGAATAGACCACTCTAATTTCTTACCGAGGTATCGTAAAAGGCGACTATGGTAAGATAGCCCGCCGCGTCATGTGGTACCCGGTAAAATAGACCACTCTCTTTCTTACCGAGGTGTCGTTATATAATATGTTCGTTACCTATGTGACAATATGTTTATAATAGATATGTTGTGCCGAACCCACTTAGAGTGGGATAAGTGCAAGAGCATAATGAATTTAATAAATTAAAACAAATTGGTATTATACGTTTTACCGTATGTTTTACTAGGTAAGTCGACCCGCCGTGTGGTATCCGGCTGAGTAGAATTGACCACCCTCATTTCTTATAGAGGTGTCGTAAAAGGCGACTAAGGTAAGTTGACTCACCGTGTGGTATCCGGTTTAGTAGAATAGACCACCCTCTTTCTTACCGAGGTGTCGTGAAATACGACAGAGGTAAGTTGACGTCAGGCAGGCGGCCGGTCGTAAAAACGCAGCCAAATAATGTTACAGCATGTTTATAACATGTTGTGCCGACCCCACTTAGAGTGGGATAAGGGCAGGAAGATGATGATGGTATTATACGTTTTGTAGAGCTGGTAAAAATACTAATCAGTCGATACTAAAATTATAATATCGATAATTGTGTCCTAAATTTTTACAGGTCACGTAGATAGACCGTGGCCGAATTCATTACCTTATGGGATTGTAATATGGTGGATAGGGGTAAGAGGCGAGAGGTGAAGGGGGTGGCCGTACATGGCGACAGCGTTCAGCGGTCGCCGGGGACGGGAATGTAATATCAGTAGAGTAGTGATATTGCGGTTTCTAACTTTTATGATCAAACGTGGAGCTGTTATTCACTAAAAACATATTGAAAATTCAATTGGCTTGCTAAATTTCAAATAACCTCAAGTGATAATAGAGTCATCCAAATTAG
The DNA here is from genome assembly GCA_947086495.1 of Morpho achilles. Taxonomy (NCBI): domain Eukaryota; kingdom Metazoa; phylum Arthropoda; class Insecta; order Lepidoptera; family Nymphalidae; genus Morpho; species Morpho achilles. The sequence continues at coordinate 7,630,661 of CAMTZB010000007.1, read as the reverse complement.
AAGTTGGAGTTCAATTTGCGGTGTGGTTATTCGATGAAGATTGCAAATTCGACGAGCGCTCGCATATATTATGTTGATCTTAAGGTAGATAAAATTTATAATAAAAAAAAATTGGGATATGCTGTAACATTATTACAACAAAGTAATTTTATGATTAAATAAAGACAATATACACACGAGGTTATCATATATGAAAAGTTAGGGAAGAGCTAGTAACTGTAAAAGTTAAGTTAGTTAAGTACCTAAACCTACAAAGTAAAACTAAGATGGTTCTGTGTATAATTTTGATTCAAATTTGGGAAAAATTGTTTAATAATAAATGTACAAAAGTAACATATATTTGTAATGGTAAAGTCGCTGCGACCTCCTTGTTTGGATGGATCATTAAAGAAATAACTAGCTTTAAGCCCACTGCGGAACTCAATAGGTTTCAAGTGATTTATTCTATTCGTTTATAAAGTTTGAATGCTTTCTAACTCTCTTTTTTCATTTTACTAGAAATCCTGTCTTTAATATCCCTGGCGTTTACTGCCAATTTGATTTCATTTTTATTAAAGTTCTAAGTCTTAAGGACCTATAATTAGCATTTCGCGTTTCTCACCTCTGACATATATATTTATTTTTTCACAAATACAAATTTTTTGAGAAAATTTCAAAATCATAAATTTGCATTTGTATTAATTAATTCCTTAAAACCTGTGGTTTAATCGTATTATTTATTTGTATGTTAGAATCATAACTAAAAAATCACAGCACATTTAAAAAGAGATATCTATATTATTATGTAATTTGAAATAAACAATAAGAAAATTTAACTGTTTTATTATATAAATTAGTTTAATTTTATGATAATAATATACTTAGTTTATGTCTAGTAATTAATATAAACTAGCATTTTTTTTAGTTAGTAGCACAGTGCATTAATTGTTCAAAATAAAACAGCCTTCTCCTCAATACTTTTTTTATTTATATAGAACTGAGCTTTGAGTTGTGAAAATTTCTAATAATTTCACAGACATGAATAAAATGTATGTTTTATTACAATGTCATTCTCAAATTTAGGAGTATATTTGACAACGAGTGTACGTTTCAAATATTGTTACTTATTAAACTGACACTACAATCGATTGTTATAAAGCCTAATAAAGTTAAAACAATACCTTTCTAATCCACGGCGGCTTATTCCACCAGATCTTTGTTATTTGTCTCGACGCCCCCCCGCTTTTATTTCGTCTATGGCCGTTCGGGTTTATTTGTCTTTAGCATCTGAGGGTACATTAACGTATTTTTCTTGTCTATTAGGGAGACGGTCGTTGGCTCACCTTCAAACTTTGCGTTCGAAGAAATCCGAAACTCACCAATTGTTTGCTTGTTTTTTTATTTTGTAGATAACTCAAATAAAAGTTGACGATTGATTACATTGTACCAAGGCCCGTAATTACAAAAGAGGGGAGTTAAAATGCGTTAAGTCGACTCTGTTTACGTTTTGCCCTTCGTTCAGAGAAATTGGTAAACATTACTGAAACAGCAGAGAGCAGCAAACTACGAGTATGTTGAGGATTTGATACATATCTAACGTCTTAATAAAATAATTAAAACTCTTGTTCTCAAGCTCTGATGCGTTCTGTCTCTGAATATGTTGCAAAACCAAAGTATTTGTCATACATTCCAGCAGGTTCCGTGAATATCTTTTGTTTCATATATAATTTCTTGGTTGAGTTATAAATCCATAAGTTTTTTTTTAATTGTATTTATTTATCATTAATCTATTGAAATAAATTTAAAGTGGATGCTCGTTATAAATATATAGCTTCGAATTCTTGCTCCATTCGCAGAATAAAAACGTTTGCGTTGTTATAAATTTTTCATTTTGTGTGCAAATCAAACGTTATTAACACTCGAAGCAAATACAATCAATGTTACTATTTCTTTATAAATTAACGAGTTAATTTATGTCAAATACTTTTTCTATTAAGATTTATTTGTTAATTTAAATTATCATAATCAATTATAGCTTATGTATAACATAAACGATTTGAGTTCATCAGTCGTATTAATTTTATAACTTTCGCATTACACACGAACTCATGGGGAAAACAGAGTGAGTCATGTGGCAGTAAATAGTTTAACTATTTTAAGACGTCCTTCGCACAATTTCGGAGGGCCATTAACATACTTCGATATTCGTCCGGCCAATATTAGCATACAAACTAGTTTATCTTTTAGACGATTTTATGAAACGACATTCAATTAATTATCTTTAAATATCTAATAGCTTTCGGAAGTCAATGTGTGCATGCAAATAAATTTCGAGTGATTTATATTTTAAAAATACCCAAAATATATAAGCTTTATTTTATATTTCAAAAGAAATATTTTGTTGCTAATTTCCGCTATTAGAGAAAACTACCGAGAAAAATGTTTTTTTCTGTTGGCGTTTTTATATGACGACACCTCGATAAGAAAGAGGGCGGTCTATTCTACTTAACCGGATACCACACGGTGAGTTAACTTACCTTAGTCGCCTTTTACGACACCTCGATAAGAAATGAGGGTGGTCTATTCTACTCAGCCGGATACCACACGGCGGGTCGACTTATCTTAGTAGCCTTTTACGACACCTCGGTAAGAAAAGGTGGTACTATTCTATTCAGCCATACAATACGGCGTAATAATTCAATACGTAGACATCAAAGCATAAAGATTACAAGACCTAAAAACAAAGCGTTATACCAACATAACATTAAAAAAGTATTCACCTAAACTCTGTAGTCAAATTAAATATTCGCCGTCTGGATGTGCTTATTATACCCTCCTACGTGACACAGTTGATACGCCTTAGCTAAATAAAGCGAATAACAATAAATAATGAAGTAGAATTCTTGAACGACCTTTCTCGAGTTTTATGACACAATATAGGTTACTTGTATAAATGATGTATTAAGTATAATTAAAAAGTATTAGTTTCGGGTAACATACCACGGTAATTTGTTTTGATTCGCCGATATTTCGACCCAGTTGCATGGATCGTGGTCACGACGGAACTGCAGGTAGGCGGTACTTCAAGCTGAGACGTTAGGGGCAGTATCTAACTACCCGCCGTCTCGTTCTTTTTATCGACGCGTCACGGATTGTTCGGCACACTACACTCACAACGTCACTTTTAAATTTTGAATTTTGGCGCCGTTTCTGAGTTTTACACAGTTCTACTACTGGATTCCACGTGTTCGCTAATCTAAAACCGTCTTCGCGATTGAAATTTTTATATTTCTTAATTTCAATGGCTTCGCGAACTATCCTCGGTATGTAGTGGCGATCAGTGGAAAGAACTTTCGGGCTGTGAAGTTCTATCCAGTGATTTGTTCCGGCTTGTGTAACATGTTGCGCGATCGCAGATTTTAAAATGTCGTTGTTTTTGACTGCTTTTATGTGTTCTGTGACACGGGTGGCTATGGATCTCTTTGTTTGCCCGATGTAGGAGCTTCCACAGCTGCAGTCAACCTTGTAGACACCAGGACACTGATACGGCAAGCGATCCTTTGGAGACCGCATCATATGGGCTATCTTTTGTAAAGGAGTGAACACAGTCTTGATATTATATTGCTGTTTGAGTATTCTTTCTATTTTATCAGTCACTCCTCTTATAAAAGGAAGGAAAGCCCTTTGTCTTTCAACCTCCAAAGGGCGTTCTTTTCGTCTGCGTTGTAAGTCTTCGACCAGTGCGTCCTACCTGTGTTAACGTACGGCGCCGAGACGTGGACACTGACGGCGGGACTAGTCCACAAGTTCAAAGTCGCTCAGCGTGCCATGGAGCGAGCTATGCTCGGAGTGTCTCTCAAGGATAAAATCAGGAATGAGATTATCCGAGAGAGAACCAGAGTAACCGACATAGCTAGCAGAATATGCAAGCTGAAGTGGCAGTGGGCCGGTCACGTCTGTCGCAGGACTGATGGCCGTTGGAGCAAAAGAGTCCTGGAGTGGAGACCGCGTCTTGGCAAACGCAGTGTAGGGCGCCCACCGTCTCGCTGGACCGACGATATCCGGAAGGTTGTTGGGGCCAGGTGGATGCGCATTGCGGAGAACCGGGATGTCTGGCGCAGACATGGGGAGGCCTATGTCCAGCAGTGGACTGCGAAAGGCTGATGGATGGATGGATGGATGGATGTAAGTTCTGCATTGGAGTGTTGTGACCATTCCACCGTAATAGCCTGCGCACGTGGTCGAGCTCACTCTGAATGTGCAGATCATCGCAGAGGTCATAAGCGCGGTTGGTAAGGGACGTGGCTACTGATGCCAGGTGATGTATTAAGTATGTATATTTTATTGTATAAGCAACAGGTGTATAATATAACGCCGGAAGGATAATTTAACGAGAAATTGTTATGACAACAGTTTCGATATAGCTACCGTGTGGTATCCGGCTGAATAGAATAATACCACCCTGTTTTCTTACCGAGGTGATGTAAAAGGCGACTAAGGTAAGTCGATTCACCGTGTTATCCGGTTATGTAGAATAGACAACCCTCTTTCTTATCGAGGTGTCGTAAAAGGCGACTAAGGTAAGTCGACTCACCGTGTTATCCGGTTAAGTAGAATAGACAACCCTCTTTCTCATCGAGGTGTCGTAAAATACGACTAAGATAAGTTGACGTCAGGCAGGCGGCCGGCCGTAAAATACATAGCCAAATCATGTGACAACATGTTTGTAACATGTTGTGCCGACCCCACTTAGAGTGGGATAAGGGCAGGAAGATGATGAACAGTTTCTGATATAGCTCCAAAAATTGATTCTCATTGCAATATTGGTGAAATTCGAACTCTAATGACTTTATAGCCACTCACCACTGGAAAATTCGATATTGGTAGATCTGATCGGGCAGGAGGTCAACCTCATAACGGGTCGAACAGCACTACGGTGGCCCACGGGTCTTGTGGTTGAATAGAAGTCCATTGAACCAATTCAAAATGTACACGTCTATTCATAGAATGACAACATAGACTGTATGGATCGAGGAAGCAATATCCCAAAACAAGTTTCCTAACATGATTGGTAATTGACTGATTGCGCATTTTTATTCATTGATCATTATTTAATGCTTTACTTTACAATTTATCAGATACGCCGTGTGGTATCTGGCTTCATAGAATAGTACCACCATCATTTCTTGCCGAGGTGTCGTAGAAGGCGATTAAGGTAAGTCGACCCGCCGTGTGGTATCCGGCTGAGTAGAATAGACCAACCTCATTTCTTATCGAGGCGTCGTAAGAGGCGACTAAGGTAAGTTGACTCAACGTGTGGTATCCGGTTTAGTAGAATAGACCACCCTTTTTCTTACCGAGGTGTCGTAAAATACGACAGAGGTAAGTTGCCGTCAGGCAGGCGGTCGGTCGTCAAAACGCAGCCAAATCATGACAGCCTGTTTATAACATGTTGTGCCGATCCCACTCAGAGTGGGATAAGGGAAGGAAGATGATGATGACTTTACAATCTATCAGATACATATCCTCCTGCCCTTATCCCACTCTAAGTGGGGTTAGCACACCATGTTATGGAAAAGTTGTCATATGATTTGGCTACGTATTTTACGACCAGCCGCCTGCCTGGCGTTAACTTACCCGAGTCGAATATTACGATACTTCGATAAGAAATGAGGGTGGTCAATTCTACTCAGCCGGATACCACGCGGCGGATCGGCTTACCTTATTCGCCTTTTACAACACCTCGGGGTAAGATATGAGGATGGTACTATTCTATTCAGCCGGATACCACACGGCGTAATCTATCAGATAAATAATTCAATTTTACTCGTTAAGCTACTTTACGTTTATAAAAACAAACATCAAACGTAAATCTCATTGTTGAAATACAAAACCAAATAGAGAATTAGACTCCAAGCTCCATTAGCTCGGAATTAAATAAACGCGAACAATACGCAAGAAAGTTAGGAGCAAATTGCCAGAAAGAATAAATCCATTCTTGCGAATCGCCTGCATGAAAATTGCAACAGAGCAGAGGCGGGCAGCGGAGACAGTGGCGGGAAGCGGGGTAGATAGAAGCGTATAGTACAAGAGATGATTGCCAAAGATAATATTTGGTAACTGCAACGTGTGATTTTAATAATTATTCTGAGTCACCTATATACTACAGGTCTTATGTCTAATATATATATATATATATATATATATATATATATATATATATATATATATATATTGTTAGGATCCAAAGTAGGATTTAAGAAAAGAGAACTAAATTAATACATTTGTAACCAAACAAACAAGATGACCGACGTGAACACATTAAATAACAGAGCTTTCGCACGCAAGTACCGATCGTAAAAGAGACCTCTGTTCTTGACCTGACCATTTTTATACTCTAGATGAGAGATAATTATGAAGTGTTGCTAGCAACAATAAATTAAAACACTGATTAAAAATGTCGCTGTCTACAATATATATATATATATATATATATATATATATATATATATATATAACAGAATGTGAAATATGTAATTTATTTAATTATTAAACCAACAAAAATTACAGTTAAGTATGGAAATATAATGTAATATATTTTCATGAAACATGAATACATAGATACTGCTATCGAATAGTTAATGCCATAAGTGCATCATGATTATATGTTTTTTTTTAATATTTTAAGTCATGCCCTGTTCATTTATAAATAGTTAAACTTAGTTAAGTTTATATTTTGTTTGTTAATCTATAAGTATAATGGTAATTGAACCTAATGAATAAATATATTATTTTGATACTCAGTGGTAAAAATGGTGGATAATATGTATATATTCTGAATTTCGGCTCCAATTGTCCTGAAACTTACTATGTAGAGAGATTTCACTTAAGAATAATGTCGTTTTATCCCTGTTCACTATCCCTGGGAACTAAAAAAACTGCTAGATTAAAAATAGAAATAAAAATTTAAATTGGCTGACATTTGTAAAGATTGAATAGCTCAATGGGGAATGGGCGTCCTTCAAAACTTAAAATATCCGGGATCCAATCCCATACGTCAACGCCGCTTCCTTTTTTTAAATTGCATTTTTTTAATCTTTTAAAAATTACCGAGCAAGGCTCGGTCACCCGGGTACTTTTAACTTATAAATCGTTGTTATAAAATATTCAATCAAAACAGCTACATGCAACTTTAATATTATATATTATACTAAATATAATATGTTATACATGCCTATGTCCATCAGTGGACTGCGATAGGCTGATGGATGGATGGATGAAATATAATATTTAGTGTAATCGATCCATATGCAAATATACAGCCGTCTCTTGAAACCGTATCAGCGAAGCGAACAATTATAACGAGAGCGTATAAATCAGAATGAGTTGTGGCATGTTATTAGGACTATTCCAGCGCAAAATAGGAAGATGGAACCGAACGAGACCCGCTCGATGAGACTCGCAAACTCCCCAGTTCCATTTTTAATACACCACAATATGAATTCATAAATATCACGCCATATTTGCGAACTACTTTTTGATACAGTTTTATGGGGTTTTATTGCTTTTGGTACTTCGCCTTGGAATTATGTTGTGACGTTAAAGCGATAAAATGGTAAAGTAGAAATGAACTTAATAAACAGGGCACATATAATAAGTCTATACCGTATTCCGACTTTATCCTGTATTAATACATAAAGTATAATTTGTTAACATTTTAAATTAAATTTTAGTTTTTTTGAAATATAAATTGGAAACAAAATATTTTTATATATATTGATTTTTAATATTGCAATAAAATAATTTAATTAGTTAAGAACAAAAAAATGATAATTACTCCAAATTTTTTTTCATACGATCCTGTTCCGATATCAGTTTTAGTTTTTGATTAGTGCCTATGCACGAAACTAAATAAGTTTTGTTAATATGTGGAAGCTAAACCACCCTCTTTTTTAGCGAGGTGTCATAAAATACGACTAACAGTAAGTTGACATCAGGTAGGCGATCGATCGCAAAATAAGTAGCCAAATCATGCCAAAATGTGACAACATGTTTAAAACATGTTTTGCCGACTCCACTTAGAATGGGATAAGAGCAGGAGGATGACTGTGTGTGGAAGATGTCTTCTAATCGAATTTTATACTAAAATTTCTTAGTACAAATTCCATGTACACCATAATTTAAATAAATTTAGTGTATTATAGGGGACTTACAGCCTGGATAATCTAGGTCAATATCGGATAAAAACGATAAAACGCTGAGGACCTATATAGTTTGGCGGAGTACCTAGCCCCACGCTCGATGAATATAAATTGACGTTTAGGGTACGTTCATAAAGCTCTGGTTATTCACATCAATTGTTATAGTGTGGCCTAAATACTTGGCGTGAAATTTCATAATATGAACGCTTTTCCGCGAGTAACTATTAATAGGTTTAAATGCTTATGATCAGGAGCCAATATATTTGGTAAAAATTGTTTTACTCTGGCGCTCTGAATCTCCTCGTTCCAATAGATTCTTCAGAAAATATAACGAACTATAAATCGAAGTTTATAGAAAAATAACAGGTTTAAGTAGTGATTATTTCATTTATGTTTGTGATAGCTTGTTATCAATACTTTTTGCTATTGAATTACTTTTAATAAAAATACTAGGATTGATCTTAAATTAGTTTCGACAACATACTAATAAATAACAATTTATGAAGTTGTAAAACTTAGCTTTTATTTACATACATATTTGTTAAAGGTTTAATCTACGTAATCTGCTAACCATATAAAAAAACCTGTCAATTTTAACACCATTAGAGTTGCTGAAACATTTTCTGTAATTAATAATATAGGTTATAATTATATTGTTATAATTATATTATACCTTACCTTATTCGCAAATTATCTTCTACACAGGCGGCCAAGTAATCTGAAACAAGTTTTTTTCATTTTATTTTTATTTATTTAAGGACGATCAGCTATGTACTACATTAAAATATATTATTATACTATAAACTTATTAATAGCGTTCATTTAATATGCAGATTATTAAGATAGCTACAATATCCACAAAAAAAACACAAATTTTTATTACTCTACAACCTAAAAAATTAAATTAAAATTAGAAACAATAATTAAAATGAAAAAAAGACACAACAAGCTAAACAATAAACAAGTATTTTTTTAGTTCCGAAAGCAGCACACGAGTTATTAATAAATACTTTCTGCAAACTACTATCATCAGATTGTATCGAAAGAAGTGTTGGCAGAATTATTATTCGCCTTTGAGTATTTTAATAAGCGAAATCTTTTAATTTTTACTACTTAATGAATAACGCTATTTTAACTAGACGTGAATTTCTCGTTTGAACAACTTTATCTTGGGTCAGAAAAGAAAGACGTTTTCATTGAAACATTAAAAGAATTTATAAAGGAGAAATACAATAGAGCTTATGAATATCGAAGTATATGAGCTACGGCACTGAATGTTGATAAAATCTTTGTTAAAATTATTTTTTCCGTAATTATAGCGATAAATATTTTAAACTTACAAAACTGTTAAATATGATAAACATCAAGCAATGAGACACGAATAGAATCCTATTTATTTGTATTTACGAGCAAATTGGGCCTTGACCCGGGCCGAATCAAGACTTACGCCTACTCGTAGCGCTAAGCAAATAAATTTACGTAAATACGACGGGGGATTTGTCAACAGAGATCTCGGATTAAATAGCCGATTGCACAAGTTAATTCGACGGGACTGCAATCACAGGGTGCGTTCGATGTGACAGTGCACTAATCTTTGAGTCTGATGCGGGTTCGGTATTGCCGGTCGCCGGTAAACAACGTTCGGGGGCAGCTGTGCGCCTGCAGCCGACGCGCAATATCCCTCTTACAAAATAAAGGAATCCTTCGCGACGACGATTGTTCGCCTTCTTTTACCCTCTTACCCTCACCCGAGAAATACAAACGCACGCCTTCAAATGACTTTACAAAAATTTGCATTGCATGGGTTTTTTCTCTATATTTTTACGTTCAGAAAAGCAATTTTTGTACGTCGCTCGCGATACGGAACGCGGGAAATTGCAGTCGGCCCCCGAACGGGGAAAACAGTGCGAATGGAGTCTCACCGAGTATTGTGCCGAGTACAGGCAGGCGATTGCTTCGCGCTTTATTGCCATTTCTTCTTCCTATTATTGACGTTTGAATATGTTTCTCTTTGCTTTACACATTGAGTATTTGTAAATTAAATCCTTAACATCTACAAAAATGTCGAATAGCTTTTCGTACAGAAACTGTTCTAAATAATTCAAGGTAATATAAGGCGACAGCGCAATTAAGCAACCCTCCAATGTTCACGATTTACAGAAAGAGTTTCACTGCAGTCGCACTTATTTTTCGATGTTGTGAAATTCAATTAGCTAGAAACATCGCCCGCTACGTCTGTATACAGAAAATTATCTTCATTACGCGCCGGAGGATAACAGAATAATTGTTAATCACTTTAAGATAATGCTCTTTGTGATTGTTATCTCGATTACCGTTAAATTCGCGCTTTCATACATTCACCTTATTATCACGAAACTATTTAATCATTTTTCAACAAAATTTATTTTTAATGCCTGTTTATTGAAACTGTATAGGTTGAAAATTTGGTAGGTACTGTAATTAAATCATTATATAAAAAAAACATAACATTGATGTTTATGTTACAATTACTTTGCCATTTTTTTTTAAAGTTTTTAAAAAAAGAATAGGGTTGGGTTGTATTTGTTCAACGAAAAGTTATTCTCAACATTTAACTAAAAACACATATGAATAGATGCATGCTAGTATTATTAAAGCAAAAGTGTGTCTGTCTATTACGCTTGTAAAGCTGATACACATTGATTATATTGTGTGCAATTGAAGCTTATACGTATACACGACAAAAAATATTTTCTTTAGAAATCAGATAAAACACAAATAGTGCATTGCTATGAGGGTATTATAACATTTAAGTTGACAAGCATGAAGTCTCGTTTCATTTTTCAATTCAAATAAATTCGTTTATTTTATTTAATATTAAAATATCGTCATCTCCCACAATGATTATTTACGAAACCAGGTGCTCCATAAATTAGCGCTTTACCGAAAATAATTTGAGAATTTTCTAATCGGTATGGTAATTTAGAGCGACAGTGTCAAATGGTTCATTATATCTTGTTTACTTTGCGAGTAATTATAACAAATAGGTCGGCGTTCAAATCTTGCCGGTGTTAATAATGGTGACGAGGTTGGTCCTTACAGCCGAAGTATTAGAGATGATTAACGAGTTTCGTCACCCATAAACCATGTCAACGATCTAACTGCACTCCATTTATTTATCGATTTATTTTGGAAACGAATATTTTAGTGTTATGAAAGTCTTTACACGTAAGAAACTATTGAAAACTTATTTCTTTAATTTATAACGTATTAAATCATAATACCTGGTGGACTGTGCCTTGCTTGGTAATTTTTTACAAAATAAAAAAGAACTTTAAAAAAAAGAATAAAATAATCGGGTAGGTGGGGATCCTAGGTATTTTCATTTCTAGAGACCACCCGTTCTCCAAATAAGCTACGCTGACTAGACAGTTTTCGACAAAAATAGTGTATTGTATATTCAATGTATTTTTTAATGTCCAACAACAGAGATGAGACGATTTTTTAAAATAAAATCTAGCTAGATCGATTTTTTCCCCCCAAAACCTCCTCATGCTGATTTTCTGTAAAATTGTAACTTCCCTTCCACGTGAGAGTAACGCGGTAGTTATATGTTTCTTTTTGTATTTTGTCCAAGGGAAAAGGAGACCTTTGACCAACCGTTTGAACTATAAAGCGTACAAAATAATGTCTTGTTTTCTAATTTAGATATTTAGAAAAAATATTTCTACGGAATCTGCAATGCACACATTAGCAGATAATTAATATTATAAATGCGAGTCTGTCTGTTTGTTTCACGTGTGTTTAACGCCTTATCTGCTGGGGCAATATTGATGAAATTTGGCACATTTGAAGGTTATATACCGAGACAAACATATTGGATGAAAATATTCCCGTTTTTCTTTCGAAAAAAGGAAGAAATAGTCAATAATTGACGGCGTTTTAAAACCTAATTTGACGCGTACGAACTCGAGAGTGCCACTAGTACAAATATATATATATTTTTGCATTTAAAATGAAAACAAAACGGATACAAAAGCACAAAAAAACATACTTAGCGCATGATTTCATTTAGGGAATGAGTAAATTTTTGTCCCTTGACAATAGCAACTTTTAGGTGCAAATGGAAAATTCAAATACATTTTTTTTTTGCTTTTATTAGTACTTTGGTGTCGTTACGGAAATGTTTATTAAAACGCAATTCAATAATAAAAATTATGAATAAAAATCTCTATTTAAATCCTAATAAGAAGATATTAGTTTGAAATTACAATATTTTATTATATAAAATACCCAAAGTAATGCTTACTGCTTGTAAATTGCGAAATGAAAATATATGTAGTAATGCGTAAAGATAAAACTTTGTCATCATCTTCCTGCCCTTATCCCACTCTAAGTGGGGTCAGTACAACATGTTATAAATATACTGCCACATGATTTGGCTGCGTTTTTATGACCGGCCGCCTGCCTGACGTCAACTTATCTTAGTCGTATTTTACGACACCTCGATAAGAAAGAGGGTGGTCTATTCTACTTAACTGGATACCACACGGTGAGTCAACTTACCTTAGTCGCCTTTTACGACACCTCGGTAAGAAATGAGGGTGGTCTATTCTACTCAGCTGGATACCACACGGCGGGTCGACTTACCTTAGTCGCCTTTTACGACACCTCGGTAAGAAAAGAGAAAGATAAAACTTTGTATCGCTTTTTAAGATCGTTGCGCAGTTCATTGCAAATTCTTGGAGAAAAATATTTTTTGTAGGTATAATAACAATAAAACATATATTTAATATATAAACAAATATAAAAAAGAAGATCTCATTACATTGCGACATCGAGAGACAGAATGAATTTGCCGAACTTATTAAGTCGGCGGCTATCAAACAATGAGCAAGTTATTGGCGATATACCCTCTTTCTATCAAGCTATTACCTCCTCCCACCCTCTATACCCCTTAGCCAAAAGATAGAGCAATCGGAATAAGCTCAGGCAAGAATACACCAATTAACACGGCAGGGGGAAAGAGTTAAGATCATATCCGAATTTCAGAATTGAAAAGGATTTGTTTTCCTTTTTTAATCTGTTGCTAATATAAAACATAAATGTTTTGTTGAAACTAAATGATGATGTAACTAGTAAAGTTTAAAGTTTAGTATTAAAGTGACCGAATTCAAACAGTTGTTTTTGTCAATTTGCAAAAAAGCGCAAAACCTACAAAAGTCGTGAGTGTTACAAAGACATAAATTGAGAGTAAGAAAACACCTGCTTTTTAATAGTTCGTAGAGTAATGTCATAGATGGCATTGAAATAAGGATTACAATGTACCTAACTCAATTAAGCGTATTTTTGAATAAGTTCACTTTAATACTAAACGTGTGATATAGCCAACTCCTAATATTTTGCTACCTGCTATAGAAAAAGAATTAAAAATATGCCTACGTGAATTAGAGAAGTCTGCCGTGTTTAACTTTCATTTCTACTCTAAGAGAGGAGAGTTAAAGAGAGGAGGTTTCTTCCCTACTGTACAAAACTGAATGAAACGGACTTCAATACAAATAAAACGAGCGAGGAATTTTAAACTGCTCGCGAATTTTGCGTCGTGCAGATTTAAAAACTGACCAGAAACGATGACTTTTCAAACCGTTGGTGCGTCATGAGAGATGACGTTTAAGTCAAATTTAAACACTAAGTTACAATAGAATTATTTTGCTGTAATCCGCGTTTGTTAAGAGAATCCATGCAGGATTCATGCAGGACAAGTCAACACACGTATCACAAAACGCCGCCAACACCAACTCTCCACACAAGCTACACACACTACACACAGTCGTTACCACATTCTCTACGATCGTTTCACCCCGAAACCGAAGCATCATCATCAAGATAGGCTCCACGACAGAATTGTATTGCATCGCACCGCCCATGCAAGCAGTCTTATATTAGTTTAACCCCCACCATTGAGTTCCCTTACAAACACGTGTAGCAAATCCTAATTGGAAACATTTACTTGCTCGTGCTTGTTTACTTACACCTTACTTGCTAACAACTGATGAACGTTGTTAACCCTTAAAAAATACTTTTTATTTAGGTATTAGATAATATCGTTATTAGTATGATATAGCTTATTCACTGTCATATTATATCAATGAGTCTTTAACTTTATTTACAGAGCATTATGGTATTACGCACGGATCTCTCGTAATCCATTTTACCGAAACCGATTATATCGCATTACAATGGACATGAAAATCGTTTTTTACTTTGATTGTATTGTATCGGATATAAGCAATCATGGTTTTCTTTTATAATGAAGGAATCTTTTTTTAATCGTACTGTATAATTTTTATTTGAAAATTTATTAAAATACCTAACAAGTATAACATATATACCTAACAGTTGTATTAGTTCAAATTTCAGATAATTAAAATTAATTATTTAAGCAAAACACGCGATCATAATAAATACTTATCTGTGAAACTTATAGTCATAATGATTCAACGTTCACAATTAGATTAACTTCAATAAATCATCTATAGAATTAGGCGTTACTTTGCGGAGATCCATAATACAAAAGTAATAATAAAATTATTTTGCTATTCTTCGCGGATTATAGCAAAATAATTTTATTATTACTTTTGTTTTTTCAATAAATCAAGCTTTACAAGGAACTATCTTACTCAGTTGCAAATTTTACCGCCCATTTGCGGTGTTAAATACTACAAAAATGCCATTGTCTTTTACCAATTCTGCCATGATCCATAAAAGCTGTGGTAGCCCAGCGGTAACACCGTGCGCCTCTTTCGAGGAGGTCTAGGGTTCAAACCCCGGGCAGGCACCAATGAGTTTTCTAGTAAAACTTGTGTGTCTAATTGATAATTGCAATTTATCACACGCTTTTCGGTGAAGGAAAACATCGTGAGGAAACCTGCATATCTCTAGAGAATTCTGGGGATATGTGTAACCTACCATCCGCATTTGAGCAGCGTGGTAGGTCTTAGCTCCAATCCTTCTCTCCAAAAAAAAAAAAAAAAACGGAGAGAAGAGGCCTATGCCCAGCAGTGGGATAGTAACGGGCCGTTACTTACTACATGATCTATATTTTCGTATTCAAGAATTGAAAACTTTGTCACAAATGCAAAAGAATAGTAATGCAGTTATTTTGCAATTTCCAACAAAAGATTCTGTGAATCCGTATTGGAGCAAAGCGGTATAACTCAAGTTATAATCGTACTTGTTAAGGAGAGAAGAACTTTTACCCAGACCTTTTACTTTTTATCAAAACAAAAGTCCTAATTCAGTGGCATAAGTTTACTAGGGATATTAGGCATATTAGAGTTATTTGTATTAAAAACATAAATTTAACAAGTTACTTGTTAAACCGTTACAAGTTACGCCGTTACCTTGTGTAACAAGTTAAACAAGATAAAAAGTTACTTTCAAATTTGGAATTCTTATAACTAGTTACATTTCATCATCCCTTCTTTTCCAAGGTCAAAGAGTAGCTAAAATCACTCATCATTTTAAATTGCTGTAATGACAAAGTAATCATTGATTGTACAATTTTATTATAGAATCGCATACCAAAACACAAACGATTTATGTAGTTTTGTAAAAGACAAGCAAGAAGTAAGCTTATATTTCAAACACAAATTTTTAATGTTTTTTATTTTATGAACAAAATATGCTTATTCCAAGAAATACACTATAAAGTTAATGTAACCTTACCCTAGAATGACAATATAAAAGTCTCCACAAGTCTTAGTAAGGACTGCTTAGACTGCTTAACTGAAATCCGATTATTTCGAGTTGCAATAACCACAATGCAATAATACCTTATGACCTTAACATGTCTTAAACTATTTACAAGGCATTATTTATAATAATCAGCTTGTCTCAACACAGTTCCACTATTAGCAATGGGCTTTATAGATATCGACAGAAAAATGAAAATTTATCCCTAGACTAAGAAAACTTTCTAAATATAAAACTTGTAAAGGTATAAATATTTTTTTATAGAATTTACTATTTTAATCATTATTTTTTTTAACGTCTAAAAGTCTAGTTCAAAATTAATATAAGTATATCCGCTACATAAAAGTATTTTCTAAACTATTAATTAGAGCGACTCAGACTTTACTGGCGCCAATATTATAAATCACAGTGCTTGAAGTGATGCGCGCGCGCAATGCGTAACGTGCAGCAGCTATCTAATTAATTTAGACATTCACTCTATATATTTTAAATAAGTAATCATTTTATACACTGTAATATATTATTTTGGATTTGGCCCAAAGCCTCCGGATACAACCATTCGACTGAACGGATACGAATTTAATCTAGCAAAATAGTGGCAATTACAGTCCTAAACTACATGCTATAGAACGTAATGGCCAACCTTCGACAACAGATAAACAAAATTACAGCGACGAGTCTACTAGTAATAGTCTAAATATCAATCAATATCCGGACAAGGACCGTGTGCGATAAACAATAACGGAATAAAAGTGGTCACGTACATGGACGCAGAATTAATCAGTTAGTCACACTTGTGGCGAAGTAAGGAAGAGTCGATTAGGAGGGTACCTTCGTGGATTATTGAGACATCGGTGGGGCCAGCTGTGGCCGGCAAGTTGCCGATATTGCCGCGGACAGGCTGCCCTCAACTTGTAACAACTGCCCAAGAATTCCCAGCTCCACTCAAACTTCACCGTACCATAGTTATATTTGAAAATACGAACATTTTGCCGCCCCAAGGATTGCAAAGTTATACTGATACAAATATTAACGTTTATTATTAAGTTTGTGTGTTTTCAACCAAGCAGTATTAAGATTTAGGTTTTAATTAAATTTGTGTATTTTCTACCAAGAAAATGGTAATTGTCAAAAGTCAAACCTTTAGAAAACATAAAGTTGCTCGGAACTTATGATAATCAAGTTATGTGTTACATTACTTATTGTTGGGAATTTTCGGGATCAGGAAAGTTGTCATATTATAAATTAATTGGAATTAGATTAATCTAATTCCAATTTCATTCCGAAACTTAAACATTAAACATTTAAATCCCTTATAAAACTTTGTAAAGTTACAGTACATGCCATCAAATAATAAATCAGGGTCTGAGAATGTTATATTATATGATGCGCCATAGCATTATAATATTATATTACCCGATATTACCATAATAAGGGTATGTTAACTAATTAATTCTCATTATAATAATAGATAGCAGAACGATGTACATATTGTTGATGTATTCATATCCATATACACCAGTATGTTACGACGAAACAATAACTTTTAATGTATGAATCTAAAATTGATAACAATTAACATTCATCTAGTCTGGATGAATTTAAGAATACATATTTTATTTTATTTTCTTTCGTTTTCCGTTTAATTGATAATTTCTTGATGCCATTGATTTTGTGATAAGCCGGATTTAATTTTTTATACGAAGTCTGAACACCCCATACCTCAGCACCATATATATATCCCTTGCCGGGGATTTCACGTATCGGAAAATTTTATTTCAATTCGTGCGTGCCGTCGTCGAGGGTCGTTTGCAACTTTATGATGACCATTATACTTGTTTTCGTGTAATAAATTTTAAATTGACTTAGGAAACAGATATTATACTAAAATTATTTTCATTGTCTACCCATTCAGTGTTACATTATATATGAACTATTTAGTTGTAGATATTGCCTTATTTACGGTCGAGATATTGCGACTAATATGACATTTTGGAAGAAGTAGCGTACTTTTATGTTACATTCATTTTCTTCTAAGTGATAGGATGATAAGATACAACTTATATTGTAATGTGATGATGAAATACATCTTATGATTCTTAGAAACAAATGCATTTCACGATATTACATATTTCTTACATATTTCGGTTTTACTGGTCAACCGACTTCACGTATTGCTTGAAAGGTGTTGGTTAATTTTAATAATTTTCAATTAGAGTTAAATTAAATCGATATTAATCTGATACACAAGAGACTTAGCCAATGGTCACCATTGTACTAGAAACCGAATAGGTGGTACTTTTTCCAAATAAGAAAATTATATAAAGGCTTACTGTAGTAAATCTTTTTCATCAATAATATAGTTTTATTTTGATATTGGTTCGACTCGGATAACTGAATTTTAGGGAAAATGGTAGCAGCCCATACATAGAATTGAAACAATAATGGTACAAAGGATGCTGAATACTTCCGGCTAATGCACAAAGCAAGTCCGTCCTTTACTCTGATTGTACTAAATTGATTGGGTGTTGTACACGCTTTTCTGTGTCACCGCTATAGATTTTACATTTATAACTTAAATCAATAACGATAATTTTATATTAGTGTTTGTGTATAATAACTGTTTTTTATTTACAACAAAAATGTACAAGTTATATCTATGTTAAATTACTTACACGCTAGGACTATACAAATTCACGTGGAATGGTCCCAAGAATGCTGGCAGCGTTTCCGCGCTCAATCGCTAAGCTGATTCTTTGGGTGAAAAAGGAGCCAGCCCTCTTGACACCTGAAGAGGCAATTAACCGTGGTGTTAAAACGGATGGATTTGCACTTTGATTCCATGGCCCTAGGGTCTCAACTGCAAACGGTACAAATATATTACTTTCTATAATAATAAAATTAAATAAAATATATAAATTAAAAAAACTTACTAAATATTAAATTAATGCGTAATTATTTTCAGTGATTAATTATTTTTGCCATCTCAACATTATTATGCCATGTGGTATCTGGCTGAGTAGAATATACCACCTCCATTTTTACCGAGGTGTCATAAAGAGCGACTAAGGTCAGGCTGGCAGCCGGCCGTAATATACTTATCCAAATCATATGACAACATGTTTATAATATGTTGTGCCGACCCCAAATAGAGTGGGACAAAGGCAGGAGAATCATGATACCTGATCATTATTATTTTTTAAATCTTTAAATCTATATATTTTTAATATCTATCTTTTGCTTATGAATTTTTGTACGTGAACTTCAGTATCAATTTTATAAGTCTATTCCTAGTCTATAATACTATTCGCCATCTCTTTAATAATTTCTATGTCAATAATCTCATTGATCCGTATCTGACGTGATATTTGACGTCAAAGGAAGGGAAACATTTATGATATTGCTGTGAATTTGATGTTGTAAGCTTAAATAGATCAAAAATTTACTCTATTAAAAATATTTTCTACTCTCTCCTTTACGCAACACAACTTATATAAATAATAATTATAGATTTTATCAAAAAATTCCTGTTAGTGTAAGTATAATTTGTCTCTTTTTATAAATATAAATAATTTTGTACCTAATTTGTTACGATAACGCTGTACTCGCCTTGAAATGTGTTTTACCTAGAACTTGCCTTATGAAAAAGTGCATAAATAAGTATGTGTAAAATGTAATTGGCTTGTCATAATAAATAAATAAATGAATAATTTGAATGATATGGGGAGCGTATATACGATCTTTATTGTAACATCTCATCAATTTAAAAAATGAATGTATTGATTTTAAGACATTCATTACATACATTTACCAATACCGTTGCATCTCAAGACTATTGTTAAGCCAAGACCTCATACGTTCGTCCATTTAGCACGATATATCGACAATTGAATATGCTGGAATATGCTCGATACCAGGAACACTGAATGTCAATCAAGACATGCTGATTGAATTTTCATATATCCCCTATGTTGTCACTTCACTTTGACTATGTATATAAAATAAATTTTCCTTTTACCCAGTAAACCTAACCTTAATTGATAAAAAAGGAGAAGTGCTGGCTCGTTATTATATCACTGCTGGGTAAAGGTCTCTTATCTCCATTTGTAGTAAAGCATTTTGGGCGCTTTTTCTCGAATACGATTCTCTAGAGATATGCGGAAACCTTTTCCTTCGCCGTTAAGCGAATGAATAATTTAAATATAATTAGGCAAATAAGTATTCGCATTGACCCTCCGTGTGGTACCCGGTTGAGTAGAGTAGACCACCCTCTTTCTTACCGAGGTGTTATAAAATAGGACTAAGGTAAGTTGACCCACCGTGTGGTATCCGGTTGAGTAGAATAGACCACCCGCTATTTCACCGAGGTGTCATAAAATACGACTAAGGTAAGTTAACGTCAGTCATGCGGCTGGCCGTAATATATGTAGCCAAATCATGTGAAAACATGTTGTGCCGACCCCACTTAGTGTGGGATGAAAGGCAGGGGGATGATGATAGGCAAATAAGTATTCAAAGTTAATATATAGATGCCTTCTTGAGCTTTGGGTCATGCGATATTCACAGCTTAAGAAGGTTAAGTTAAGGTGTAATGCTAAGTCAAAAATGAATTTGGATATTCGATAGTTTGAAATACTGAGACGGTAATTTTTACATCGAGATTTTAACTACGCATATACTTCGATTCATGTGTATATTGTGAGAATTGAATATATGAGTTATATGGTCCAATTTAACGCTGACTGTCAATCACAGCTCGCTGATTGGATTTCGGCATACCAGCAATGTCTCTCCCCTTTATATCGTCAATTTACGTCAAATTAGGTTTTGCTATTGTTTCATAATAATGTTCTATTTTGCATATCGAGGGAAGTAATTATTTTTATCAAATAACATTCTTGAATTAAAATATTGTTAAGTTATATAAATAATAAATAAATACATATATGGGACACTTACACACACGGTCTTCCGTCCCCAAAGTGAGTAACTTAATACTTGTGCAATGGTTAGGTTATATAATATTAAACACATACTTAATTACAAATATACACCCAAGCTCGAAAAACCAGTAATTTTTTTATCAGAAAATGTTAGCCCTCGGCGGGAATCGAACCCACGACCTGCGGAGCTGAAGGCAGGATCACTACCAACTGCACCAACGAGCCAGCCAGACGTGCAGTATTAAATAATTTATAGAATTAGGCGTTACTTTGCGGAGATCCATAATACAAAAATCCAAAAGCAAGCTTACAGCAAAATAATTTTATTATTACTTTTGTGCAGTATTAAGTTATGCGTCACATTTATTTAAACTATATAAAAATGAGACACGTCTTAAATCTAAGCAATATATACGCTGAGTCTTAATAACGTGAGACGTGCATTGCAGCAATGCTTCTGAACGTTGGATCTAGGGCGATGCTGATTTTGCTTTACGTGAGGCCACCTATACGCCATTTGACGCGATCACTTTGAATCAACTAGTTTTAGAAGTATAAGTTACCTAATTTAATATAAGTTAGACTAAGTTATAGAATACAAAAATATTCTTTGTTTTATTCGAATACCTTTAAATTTAGCCATTGTTGCTTATAGTCTATAATCAAAAATTCGGACACGGCTTCAACGATTTTTATGAAATTTAGTAACTAGGGGGTTTAGAGGGCGATAAATCGATTTAGCTAGGTTTTATTCTTAGAAATTGTAATTTTGTTCCTGTTTTTAGGTAATGAGAGATTTGATAAGTTATAATATTAAATAATAGCTCAGTTGGGTAAAGGGGTGGACACCAGTTTAAACTGGCCCAGTTCGAGTTCATATGTCTCTTATCCGATTATTTTTTGACCTTTTTTGTTTTCGGTCATCCGGATGTTTTTTTTATTAACATTTCTTTAAATGATTCTTTTTTAATATTCTCAGACTGTGGCCAACATAAATGACGTAAATTAAATTCTAAATTTTAGATTTTATAATTTAATAGCATTAAATTTTTTTTAAATTTTTCTATGGAACGAAATTGCAGTATTTAACTTAAGTTAAAAAGGTTTATTTACTGTAAACTGACACACTATCTGATTTATTTTTTAATGATCAACTCCGCTAACGACCTGTCCAAGTCGTGTCAACTAATTGAGGCGGTATAGTCATTAAGTACTTGATAACTTCTCTAAGTGCTAAAGAATTATTGTAGTGCCCATCAATATTGTAATTATTAACTCTCCTGCTAAATGTATTGGTTATTAGTTAATGTATAGTAATGTATACATCAACTTTTATTATATGGGAGAAGCCGAACTAGTTTCAAGCCTATCCGGGGCCCTTATTCATGAGCTCTTAGCGATTGTTGCATTGAGCTCATGAACGTTATGCTTATTATTGTGTTCATATATTTTATAGCAGACAATTCCTCCTTCCTCCTGTTTGAGAAGGGTTGTAAATAAGACTCACTGTGCTGCTCAAATGCTGGTTGGTAGGGTTACATAATACATACCAATTCTCAAGAGATATGTTGCTTTCCTCATAATGTTTTCTTACACCGAAAAGCCTGATATAAATTATAAATATTAATATAGTACATAAGTTTCATAAGAAAGCTCATATTTATGTCAGATTTTTGCACTTGGCACTTTGGTAAAGGGCACGTATTCTTATAAATCGCCTACCACGGGGTGAAGGTGAAGATGATTACAAATCTCTTAATTACCGGTAAACACAATAGTTGTATTTGCGTAGTTATTACAATGCAGTGCTATTTATTCTATCATAGCTACACAACTAGATTGCGAGCGAAGTAATAGTTTATCGGTCACCAAAATTGGACGAGTGTTGCGTCAATCTGGTCGAGTATTCCGGAACAGATAATTGGAGTATAACGGGGATATATTCACAACCTTTTCCATTCCGCTACAGTCAAACAAATATCGTATAGAAACTTTATTCGTGTCATCACTCCCAAATGGAATTGAAATAAATACTGTATCGCCTTTTATGGGCTAAGTTATGGCTATGGCCGATCATAAAGTGATCTCATACACGTTTGATAAAAACAAAACTGTAACGGGGAATGTGAAGGTAGGCAGTATATTTTCTATTACGATTATTATACTTGATCAGGCCAACAAGCATTAATTTTTCAACTTAAAGAATAAAGTATTGTATATAAATTATTGTCTATAATATAATGAATACGAATGAGTTTGTCTGTTTATCCTTCTTTCTAGGCAAAACACAGCACCCGATGGAACTTATTTTTGGAATGGAGATAGTTGATGGAATGGCGGGTGACATAATTGTTCTCTCAATAAACGCGGTCTACACAAACCAGTTCCAAACAGAATCAAGTTGGAAAAGTACAATTTTACATAATGGTACAAAGGTAAAATTAAAAGAATACCTTTAGACAAATAATGGATTAATTGCACCTCTATTCCATTACTTGTATACGTATATTGTATAATATATTTAATTGTGATTTATTTGGATTATATTTTAAGTTTACCTCTAACTCTAATTTCAAATAGACTTTCGTGCAAAACATATTCATCTAATTTTCATAATAGGACTCATCCCAAGTTACTCGTAAACATTATTTATTAGCATTTTGTTCGTGTTATAATACCTATCTACAACCAGTCACGTAGTTATCTAAAACTTACATACATTATAAAATATTGGGTAAATTGTTATGTGGCATAGTCTCCCCTGTTATAAATGATATTAGTTTTATCAGTCATATTATTCTAACAGATTATACTTGAAAACTAAATCAAAACTTTTCTAAGCGTAGGCGGCACCAGTTTTTAAGATATATCACCTTTTATGCCAATACGCTACCAGATATAGGTAATCGCCAGATATAGGTAAGATATATGTAGGTAATATAAGCCTGAATTTTAAATGACATATGATGTTAAATTTTTATAGAAAGCAGTGATAATCGGGTACAATAATAAATATTTAGAAAATACTTGTTTCATCAAGAAAAATAAGAATAAATGGTTGGACACAACTATGTTTAAGCTGCATGCAACTTCATGCAAAACATAAATTAAGTAACTATCAGGAAATCATTTTTATCATCATCATCATCATCATCATTCCCCTGTCCTTATCCCACTCTAAGTGGAGTCGGCACAAGATGTTACAAACATGTTGTCAGATGATTGTATTCTACGACTGGTCGCCTGTCTGACGTCAACTTACCTTAGTCGGCTTTTGCGACACCTCGGTAAGAATGAGGGTGGCGTATTCGCCCCAGCCGGATACCACACGGCTTCAGGAAATCATTTTTATATTGGTAGTAAAAATATTTAGGTAACACACGTCTATTTTTTTAATATAACTAAGGTCGCAGAGGCAGATTTCGTCTTCACTCCTTGCCATAATTGCTATATTAAAAAAGGAGAAATTGTCCAAGTCATTCTGAAACTCGATAATCTACACTGTGTGATCATATGGATGAACTGATAAGATACCAGCGACTGAGTAAAGGCAGTATTCGTACCAGATAACTTAAATACAGACTGATTACAACAAGCGACGTCAAAGTTAAAAAGCTGTGATGACCCAGTGGTAACACCGTTCGACTCTTTCGAGGAGGTCGCGGGTTCAAATCCCGGCAGACACCAATGAGTTTTTCTGTTAAAACTTATGTATCTAATTGATAATTTCAATTTATCACACGCTTTTCGGTGAAGGAAAACATCGTGAGGAAACCTGCATATCTCTAGAGAATTCTGGAGATATGTGTAACCTACCAATCCGCACTGGTGCAGCGTGGTAGGTCTTAGCTCCAAAACTTCTCTCCAAAAAAAAAACGGAGAGAAGAGCAGTAGGATAGTAACAGGCCGCTACTTACTTTTTTTTACGTCAAAGTTTCGATAATTAAGTTGTTGAATGATTTGACTATGATTTTAGCGAGCATGCTGATAACTGTATTTAGCTTCTATGACACACGGACGTTCATGGAAGATAAATTTCATCATCATCATATAATATATCTTCATGTTGATGATGATGAGTAAAAAAAAAAGAGAAAAAAAGAGTGAATTGGCACTATATTGGCAAGCGCGGTCCACCTTAGGCTGCATCTTTCCGTCAGGCGAGATCGTAGCGAGGCGCTAGCCTTAGAAAGTAGAAAAAATATTTTTCACGTAACGAATGTCCATCACGGACAAAATATTTAAATGAAGAAAACATTTTAAGACACGGGCAAGGTTAAACATTTAAGTCCAGAAGCACTGTCACAATATTGTAAATAATCATAGTGCAAATAATCCTATTAGTTTTGCGGAAAAAGAGTTATCTTTTAGAGATATCCATAGTTCAGTTGAAATTTAGGAGGGTGTATTTAATAGATATTGTTTGCGAACGAACTAATCAATATTTAAGCACAACAGTCTACTATAGCGTGCATTAATGGAGCACGTTGTCGATAGAAGCGATATCGTCTCGCACGGGGATCTGATGAACTTTGCAACCACTTACTGTGCAGAATATGTTAACACTCAAAGTGTTTTCCATTATGATATACTTGGAGCTGTTATCTTTTAACCATAAATTCAAATTCAAAATATTCTTTATTAAAATAAACTTGTAAACAAGTGCTTTTGAATCGTCAACTCTACTGCTGATTCGGAAAGCTGATCCTTCCGAGAAGAACCAGCAAGAAATCGGCGGTTGTTTTAAAATATAATTTTTATTACTAGTGACATTTAGTTATTACTGTCTAGTCACAGGGTCGAGTAGCTATCTCCACGCATTCTTATCTTCTAATTTATCCTTAAAAGTATCGCATCTCTGGGCTATCATAGCTATTATTATAGCTAATATATGTAACGAGTCAATTTTTTTTTAACTTTTTTATTGACTCTTTAAGCATATTACAGTATATGTAGTTATTTTGTATAAATACTCTACAAGACAAGCGCTAATAAATAGAGGAAATTATTAAAATTATTCGCTTCTCTTCAATTACTATATATAAACGCTCGTAGCTTGTTCAGTTTGAATAATATAAGATCATAAGCGGCGTCGATTTAATAAGGGAATAAAATATTACAAGCTAGTTGACACTTATCACAGCACATTAACTACGACCAAAGCGATCAATATATTAACACTAAGCTCCAGTACTTAGTAACGGTAGCACGTTATTGATGGAGGAGACGATACCGCTTCGCACCGGGTATGATGAACTTTGCAGGCACTTATACTGTAGGACGTGTGCACATTATTTATTCTACAAGGGTAGTTTTGAGACATGACATCAAAATTGAGCAATATAAAGTTGAATCTTTGTTATATTTTTTTTTGATGGATTTTACTTGATAAATAGCCCGTACTTGACAGTTTTACTTAAAGACCGTACATGAAGATTTTTAATATTTTTATACTTGTATCTTCCAGACGCAAAGTTTTCGTCGGTGTGACACTGAAATCATCTCCATTCGCGTTCCGAAAATAAGTAAGCATTTAATTTTTAGTTACGAACTTGACAAATTATATTGAAAATTTCTAAATTTATCGACACTACAAAAACTATATCCCAACAATTATTTATATTTAGAAAAAGTTCCGTTCGTAACGGAATAGCTTATCTTGAATATTTAAAGTAAAATATATAGAATGTAATTCTCATATTCTGTTATGTGAATGCGTTAAGTAAGTGTACTGTTATAATTAAGAACTAATTTCTAGGATGCAAGTACGTAGCGCTATGCCGAAATTTAATAAAAAAATTACAATTTATTTTATTATTGTCAAAGATAAATTTAGAACTAACAACGTCAAAAAGAAATAAACTATAATATTTAGACTCACCAAAGACTGAGTATATTTGTAAATTGTGAATTTCGTTACTACTAGCTATGCATTCTTAACTACTAAACTAAGAGTTAAACTGAAAACATGTTACATTTTTCAATGTGAACAAAACTGTTGTAAGAAATAAAATTTTTAGTGAATTGCGAATTTTCGCAAGTCCAGACCTGGTTACAATTACATTTATATTATTTATTTATCGTAGCAACGGGGCTCCGTCCGGGCAAAGGAATTGATTTGTGCATAATTCAGCAGCGAAAACACCTCCTCGGGATCTCTATGTTGTAATAAAAACAAAACATTCTTTTGTATTTTTACTACTTTCTTCAGAATAAGTGAACGCTTTTTTTATGGACGCATAATCAACAACTAAATAACTTTTCTAATTTACGCTTTCACTGATTTTCGCCGCGATATAATGAACACTTGATTCTCTTTGACAGTCCACAGCTAATATTTTATTCAAATAATGTTTCGTTAACATAATAATTAAATGCGCTTTATGAATATCAAGTCTCAACCGACGCCTCGTAAATAACCTAACTTTTCCTACTATTCAGCTCGATACACATTGCGCATATTAATTACTTACTTTTCAGTTTCGAAACAAAGTAGCTTAATTAAATTTTAACAGTATACCCGAAAACGCCTGATCGGGAAATGTATATTTTTAACCTACGTATATAATTAATTTATAAAGTTTTGTTAATATTTGCTACCGACTGAAGTTTTAGCTATTTCTGACAAACAAACAACTATAGTTTCATATCAAAGAGAAAAAAATACTGTTAAAAGATTACTATTAAATTTCATTGAATGTAACTATTAATGATATATAAATGTATTTTTCACTATGTTTTTGTGTTAAGTTGGGAAGTTACAATTATATTAAATTACCTTGCATTCGTGCATTAAAGGACAGTTTTTATTAATGATCAAAATCCTCTCAATACTTTTATATGGAACTGGAGACTGTTACTACTTATTATTATAAAAATAAAAATAACTACGTTTCACGTTCTACGTGTTTTATGCTCTTCCCGAAGAAAAAAAAGTGATTTATAAATAGAATGAGATAGATACGAGTATATAGCTATGGTTGTGTCAAATTTCACCAGTATTGGGCTGTCGCAGTCTTTCCCAACCTGTTGTCCCACGACCCACAGGGGGGTAAATTGATGCTTAAGGGTGAACAATTTGAAAATGGACTCGACACGTGCTAAACTCCTTTTAAATGCAATGCTAGATTTTAGTGCAAAAAGTGTGCAGTGATTTCTTCCTAAAACTTATCAAGTTTTAAGAAACTTAAAGAACAATTAAATTTTAGAAAAGCGGGCATGGCACAGAACATGTTGGGAGACACTGGTCTATCGGATTAGTGATAGGTTAACGGACACACTTTCACACTAATAATATTAGTATGAATTAAAACCGCCTTATAAACCTTGAAGACACTAAAAATACAAATTGCCTCGAATAACAATATTTCACTCACACACTCCCACTCTTACTCTTACACTACATTGTCAAAAGACTGATTCAGATTCTTGTAGGTAATTAACCGTAGCTATAAATTGGAGTGTCGGACGGTCAGCTCATTGCGGATGCTGTGCACGTCGTTCGCCCAAAGATGCGGCATCCAAACATTGTCACTGCACCGCAACTCCAGCTGTGTTCGCTAGTTAGTGCCTATGCCTACACGACATGCTACGTGTTGAAATATAGCGATCGCCGCCGCCTGAGTGTCTGAGGCTGGCTCTTCGATAAACTGCTCCTAGACTATGTTGAGTTCTCAATAATAACTTTACTTTAGGGCTTCAATTTGAACATATATTATTTTTTAACATTTATATTAACACTCCTAAAGATACAACGCAGAATTATTACTATAAACATAATTATAAATCGATTTTCGCACATTTCATTTGTATAACATAATATCTATATGTATACTTATTATAAAAAGAAGTCCGCAAAGCTCTCTGTCTGTGATCGATTTTCTGAAAAGATTCTTGTACGGTTTTTACTAAAAATTAGTGCGACTCTTTTTAGTGCGAAGGGTTAGGTTAATAGTACATTACGGTATAATATAAATTGTGTTGGAGAGTTAGTTATAGAATGCGCCGCGTAAACCTAAAGTATTGTACCAGAGAATTGTCGGTCTACAAAGTAACCACGAAACGGTCCGGGACAGCATGTCTCTATCTATCGCCGTTAATTCAAAATAACTACTTTAATGCTCAAAATTTCAATTCGAGAAAAAAAATTGTGACTAAGCGATTTCCACGCGGGCAAAGCCGCTAAAACTACTAGTATTTTATAATTGTAATGATAATAAGAAGATAAGATGAATGTGTTGTAATCTGTTTCATATGAAGATACTTCCAGAGTGTGCTTCAGGTAATCAGACATCTGATGAAGTTTCTCGGCTCCCAAACTAGTTGGCTGTTATCAGAAAGTTTCCTTGCTCAGTACAAGGCGTCTGTTCATACTAGCACAGATAAGAAGTTCTTTTAATTTCAACATGTGCCGTTCTAAATAAAACTAGTGCTAATCAAACATCATTTAATCACAACATGTTTAATACGTTATCGCGTAATAAGAAAATTACGAAATTTTGAATTTGATTTAATTGAAAATATAATGACATAGTATTAATTTATATTTATATATTTACAGCAAATATGTACAAGTTATATCTATCGCAAATTACACACTAGGACTATACAAATAATGCCCACATGGAATGGTCCTAAAAATGCTGGCAGCGTTTCTGCGTTTAATCGCTAAGCTGATTCTTTGTGCGAAAAAGTTGCCAGCCCTCATATACATAGTTATTTACACTACACATTTAGTACGAATATTTTTCGGTACTCATCGCAAATATTGTATGGTCATTCTGCATGGTACTTTTAACCTTCCATTCCAGTACGAAGTATGTTTTACACATACTTCGTATTCAATCTCATATAATCAATAAGACTGATGGAGTCTTGTATATATGTTTTTAGCTTACTTGGCAAAAAAATGGTCTTAGTAATAAGTTGGCCGCAAGCTAGACTCACAAAGTTTTTAATAAGAAAGTACTGCGAGATATCAACCAGCAAATCCAATTTTTTAATTACTGTCAAGATCATATAAGTATCATATCTTGGGCATGTGTTAGGCACGCGGTAAGAACTTCTCCAATTGGTTATGATGGGAAAAGAAGCTGCAAGAAGAGGTGTAGGACGCAAGAAAAAATTCTGGTTGCGTAATATCCAACAGTAGACAGGAATCGCGAGTGCTGCTGAGTTTCTCACATTGCAAAAAAATAAAAAGAAGTATACTCAGATAACTTTGACGGTGGAAGAGGCATAGCAAGAAGAAGAATTATATGTTATCAAAATATTGAGACATAAATAAATAAAAATAATAATATTTTTACGAAGTATGTTTTGCTATTAACCAATTTTGATCGAACTAGAGTTTGTTTCGAATGTGCCAAAACATTTGGCCACATGTTTTAGATTGAAACTGAAGGTAATATTTATTATTGTGACGTCCTCAGCACGTGTGAGTGACAAAGCGTTTTTGTAAACTACGTTATTGAAGAAAAGTTCGCCACTTTCAATGGCGATCACGAGTCGCGACACATACCGAACATAGAGGGGAGAGCGAGACATTGCGTGTTGGCGGCTACGTACATCCCGAACGATGCTGAAGCTATGAGACTTATGAGGATTACATGAAAATGCGTATTCGATGACATTTTTCGGGGCCGTGGAAAAAGATGAAATATAAGGAATTCTAAACGTGACAGGAATATCGAGTAAGGCGCCACCTATAACCGCTGTATGCGTGTTATTTTCGCGGTCGCGCGGACGAGTCCGGATGAAACCGAGCATGACATTCTATTCCTGATACAAAAATGTAAGTATGAAAAAGCTTTGTTAAAAGCGACTTCGCTCAAGTGTCAAAGTTTCGAAGTGGAAAACTTTGCATGGGAAAATCTTTTGCGGAAAATGATTATTTTGAATATTTGTTTTTCCCGTTGCCCTTATAGGTAGGGAAAGATAATTAAATTTGAAATGAAATGTATTATATTACGTATTTTGATTTTGTTTGTTTTTTTTTATTTGCAGTAATCTTCTATAATACTTGATTACTTAAAAGTCTAGTAAAACTTTAATCTTAGTTTTAAAATAAAAATATTTCATGATGGAAATGACGGCCAGCACTCGTATAAGGTATGCAAATATAAAAAAATAATAGTTATCGCTATTTAAATTTACAAAAATGACAACATATACATATATTTATCAGTAATTGTCGGTGAAAAATATTTTTCGCTTAATAGTTGGCCTCAGACTGACTTCAAAGGAGATTATTTAATGAAATAATTTAATTTGAGAAGCGATGGGCAACTAACGTAAGCTGAATCTAGAACAGGAAGCGGTGATTTCATTTGGACCCCGCAGCATCTTAACTTGCACGTGACTTTAAAACTGTATTACGAGTTTGGCGTAACAAATTTTGTGCTATAGTAATTCATTAATTCCGGCAAGAAATTTTCGTTCCACGTTCTATTTAAATATTTTATGCATTCAACCTAAACTTTTTTGATAAAAGTGTATTTGTGGTTTTTTTTATTGTATTGTAAATAAAAATTATATAAATATTTCAATATCATTATTAATCTTCTGCTCTTATCCCACTCTAAGTGGGGGTTGGCACAACATGTTCTAAACATAGTGTCATATGATTTGAATTGTCACACACTACGTATTTTACGACCGGCCGCCTGCCTGTCGTCAACTTACCTTAGTTGCCTTTTTGTAAGAAAGAGGATAGTCTATTCTACTCAGCCAGATATCACACGGCGCGTCAACTTACCTTAGTTTAAATTTTTAGAAATTATCCTTGTTGAATATTCTATCGTGAAGAAGTCAGGTCACTTACGACTTATTAGGTAAGTTCAAGTTAGGTTAACCGAATTAATTAAATCTCTGACAGTTCGATTACAATTACATAATTAGATTGACATTAATTAGAAGTGAATTTAATCTAAGAAAAAACTTTGCAAAGATAGGCAAGAGAATACTGTTGTAAGCAATTCTCTCAAGAAACATTAAGAACCTATTCCGAGTTCGGACCTTTGTTACAACAGCCCTTGAATTATTTACAACCCTCGATGTAAGTAAGACGAACAAATTGTGCATAATTAATTTAAGTAATTGGACACAAAATTTTATGCTTTCGAAAACAATTCAAGCCGCGTTGGTCAGTTATTGCCGAATGAGAATAAAATCGCAGTCTCCGAACAACTATTAGATAGATGAATCAAGAATGAGGGAGGCAAAAATAAAATCAGTACAGATATTAGGATTCAGTGCACGTGCCGTATCGGAGGTTTCGGCGGAGGTTGCGGCGTCGGCTACCGCAGTGCGCCGCTCGTCCGACCGGGAGATAGCCACTATTGGTACCTGTTCTAAGACAATTACCGCTACGTAAACGGAAAATTGCTCGAGAGCTCTTAGAAACGTGTTTTCTAATCTTCGGTGAGCTGGATTAGGAAAGGAAAACCACAATTTACTCTTAAAATTTCCAAACTCGATTATAAAAGAACTTAACTGAGAAAAACTTCTCACAGCACGTGGAAAAACACCTTGCGGATATAGTTAATGTTTAGTTAATTTATAAAACTTACTTGATTAAGTTATGTAAAACGTTAAAATTATAGTTCTAAATATTTCAGATATGTTACGTGTAAAGTGTATTTTGATTAACTTGTATTTAATATTTTGAAATTATTGCACTTTTTTAAAGGTAGATAGATAAGTAATGTGCCGGCTTGTATAATTTATAATATTAATAAAATTTTAAATATTAAGTATTCAATTGCAATTTAAAGCGAAATAACACGATATAATAGGAATACCACAATTCCCTTTCCGAGATGCACTTCTCTTGAATGACGAACTAAGACTGACTGTCACTGAAACGTTTTATCAATAGGAAGACTCAACCGGAAACAACACGTCATAGTGTTGGTACCATTTTAATCCAAAAGGGCGCGATACTCTTGTTTCATGACTGTGTTGCTATAAAATACAAAGCGGAAGTCAATGGCGACAACATACATAACTAATTCGTACTTAAAGAGCTAATTGGTCCGCAATGAATGATAGTATTTTGCATTACAGTACTGTAGAAAATACAGAAATCCGCTGGAATCGCATAAAGTTTATAAATGCAAAAGGATAGACGAAGTATGGTATGAATGTCACGAGCAGTTTAATATCCTAAACAATATTTTCGCAAAGTTTCGCTTTCCGAGCAACACACGCCGTCTGGAACAAAGTGAGTCGTCTCTAACGACTGTTTTGCGCTAGTTGACATTTTTGGGTACAATTCGACAGGAATGAAAATTTAAAAATATTACGACGCCGTGTTGCATTCTACTAGCTCATAAGGCGCAGTGTCAGAATGACTTGTTTAAGACAAAACAGTGTTTGGTTGTTGATGCTTCGTCTAGAAACTTGGTCGAATATACTTAATTCGACGTAGCTTTGTTGCGAACACACGTACTTCGTTAGAGCGTAATTCAAGAACAAGCAGAGCTATGAGCTAGATTGAGTTTGTGGTTACGTCTAAGTGGGGATAGGTCATAGTTAAATAAATGGAATATATGGTTATAGTTTAATAATTAATGTAATAGGAGAAATGTTTCTAAACGTCTGAGGCTCAAGACGATTATCTAGGGGTGAGGTTTGTTTTGTTGAGTTGAAGCTAAATATTTGGTTTTGAAAGCTACCACTGCATTTTTTAATCCTTGGACATTCTATATTTAATTTGATTATTGTAGATAACGTATAAGTGGACGTAGGTATATATTCGTATGCCAAATTCAAAATTCAAAAAATTTCAAGATTTCAAATATTCTTTATTCAAATAAACTTTTAAACAAATTTGGTTGGTTCGGAAAGCTGTACCGAGAAGAGCAAGCAATAAATTCGGCGGTTAAATCTGATTAATATGTTAAGATTTCTTTGTGTGATTGAATAACAAACTATTGAATTTATATGTAGCTATAATTAGAAGTTTGCTATACAATAAAATAGATAAATACAAAACCTCATAGATTTGTGGAAGGCAGGAGGATGTTTACAATGCATCAATTGATTGATTATTATTAAAAATACAAAAGATTTAAATTTGTAACAACCTATTAGTGTATTTAAACCTTAAATCGGTATATAAAATATGAATTTCACTTAGAAAAGGTAACATCTTTTATACCCAAGTATACAAAAAATAAAGCACTTTTAAGGAAATGTGCTGAAAAAATATTATAATATTCAAACGAATATATTTCCGCTGAATGTATACAAACGGCGTAACGCAACGCCCGTGCAAGTAATTCCGCTCGTTTAATGTCTGGGTAAAGGCCATTACCAATAAATCTAGCTGTTTGTTACCCCTCTGTTCTAGCTCCACACCCGACTGACGTTAATCAGCTTCCTACTGCTCTAGATTATATAACGCCGTCTAGGTTTTGCTTCTTTTCGTTTTGTTTTACGCCACTCGGGTCAGAAATACAATTGCTTTTACTTACAACACTCTATGCCCGTTATTGGATTTACTTGTAAACTTATCTTGGGTATTTTGTGCGGTACATTTAAAAAGATATATATATATCTTATTTTATATCACTATGGTACTTTGTTGGAATAAAATTTTGCGACAACTTGAA
Organism: Morpho achilles; assembly: GCA_947086495.1. Classification (NCBI taxonomy): domain Eukaryota; kingdom Metazoa; phylum Arthropoda; class Insecta; order Lepidoptera; family Nymphalidae; genus Morpho; species Morpho achilles. The sequence continues at coordinate 7,596,188 of CAMTZB010000007.1, read as the reverse complement.
GCATTAAATTTGAAGTTTTTATTTTACTTAAATTAAACTGTAATTTTAAAAATATCTCGTCACAGTATTGTTGTCTTCATTTTTGTTATAATTATTATTATATAATTATTATATATTATAAGTAACAAAGCAAATTTCATAGATCTAATAATCATCCTCCTGCCCTTATCCCACTCTAAGTGGGGTCGGCACAACATGTTATAAGCAAGTTGTCATATGATTAGACTACGTATTTTACGACCGGCCGTTGATAGACGCCAACATAACTTAGTCATATTTTACGACACCTCGGTAAGAAAGAGTGTGGTCTATTCTACTCAACCGGATACCACATGGTATGTCAACTTACCTTAGTCGCCTTTTAAGACATCTCGGTTAGAAATGAGGGTGGTCTATTCTACTTAACCGGATATCACACGGTATATTTCATAAATTTAAATACTAACTTAATTGAATTTATGATAAATTTTATTTTATTTAATCCCCTAAATAAATATAATATAAAAATTGATAAATATGTCACATAAATTAGACAAACGATGGTCTCCGAAGAGGAATTGTTCAGTGTAAATTATAGAGCTTGCTTACGTTCCAATTATATAATATAATTGTTCTGGTTACTAATTAAGTAGCTACTTAATATGTTAATTTCCCGTTATTAAATAACTAATTATATGAGAATACTTGATTTATTTTTTTATACACTATAAGGCAATGCCCGCAGTGCCAGTGAACGTAACTCTTCAGTCGCAGTTTATTCTGTAGAAATGTTCTAGTATTTAATTGAATAATTTTTCTGCTAAAAATAATTTGCTTTAATTCGTAATTGTATTTCTATTTCTTCGATTTATTTTTGATTTGTTTGATTTTTCTTATAAACCGAGATAAGCGTGATTCTAACCGAGGATTTCCGGGTTAAAGCCCGGTCAGACTCGGTTTAGTTTCTATATAAAAACAATCACAATACCTAATATAAAGTCTGATGTTTAATTCTGTTAATTGATTTAAAGGACAGACTACAAAAAAGTAAAACCAAAGTTAGCTGGAAAAGCTTAACAAAATGAACTTCAGCTTTTCTATAGTTAGATGAATTTAAAAAGCTAATTGCAGCCCAGACCTGAAAGTAGTTCTGGATACTCTACATACTGCGGATACGTAGTATTTAACACCTCCACTCAACGCGCACTAAGACCTATAGGTATATATTAATTGTCTATACTAATATTATAAAGAAGAAAAATTTGAATGTATGTTGGTAAAGTTTTCACACAAAAACTAATACGACCGATTTCAAAAGTTATATCACCATTGGAAAGCTGCATCTTTACTGAGCCTAATAGACTAAATGACATTAAAATAAATAGGGATCCGTAATAAAAATGTAATAAGATATAAAAATTAGTCATAAAAATCTATCATCGCATGCGCTGCGGAAACTATTGATGATATATTTAACAAAAATCTATAGTCCGACTTAGTAGACTTTCTATTGCCATGAGATCGGTATGTACGCGGGTGAAATCGCGGAATATTACTAGTTGTATAATAAAACTGAAGTTACAATAAAAGAGTTAAGTTATACAAGTACATATTACTACTTAGAAATAGAATAGAATAGAAATATACTTTATTGAACACCATAATCCATACAAAAGAAAAACAGTTTGAACATGGAACATTTTTATAAACATGGTTAAGACATACAGTGGGCGGCCTTATCGCTAAAGAGCGATTTCTTCCAGGAAACCCATGATTAAAGGACCAGATAAAAATAAAAAAGGGGGGTGTACGTTAACTTATAAAAATATAAATGTAGAAATAAAAACAAAAAGTATACGTATAAAAAATAAGCTGTAAAAATAAATAAATAAAATTGAGTACATATAGTCAGTAGAACATAAAAAAATACATAAATAGCTTCTAACCCATTAAATAATGTCTTTTACATTTTTCTTTAAATACGAAAAGAGACTGTGTATATCTTACAGAAAGCGGTAGTTAATTCCATAGCAGGACACCTTAGTGTAAGATCAATCACTAGGTTTAAGTATATAATATACTTTGATCTAGTGATTGATCCAATCGACATCTGCGATACTAACAGAGCCAGAACAATAACATTGGAAGTTTATTAACTAATTAATTCCTAATACATTTGCCAAAGCCTTTGGCGAAGTTCATGGAAATTGACCGCACCTTAAGTATATTCCAGACTAATAATAAAAAACTTTCTCGCAAAAGACTTAAAACGTTATTCCTATGTATTATGTAAATATTTTCATCATCATTCTCCTTCCCTAATCCACTCTAAGTGGGGTCGGCACAACATGTGTTAAACATGTTGTTCCATGTTTTGGCTAGTTATTTTACGACCGGCCGCCTATTAACTTATCTTAGTGGCCTTTTACGACACCTCGGTAAGAAATGAAGATGCTCGATTCTACTCAGCAGGATACACAGTTATAAATACATTAATTTTAGAAGACGTTTACCATAGCTTTGAGAAAATCGTATCCAAATTACAAGATTAAAATTTTATAATATTGGTGAATATCGCTATGGCCAAATCATGTTATTATAAAAAGGATATATTTAACATAAATTCACTAACTGGTTTCTGGGAAATTTAACCTATGAAGTTCTCGAAAGACAACCGCATCTTACACGTCATTAATTATGTCACGACTAGTAGTAAATACAGATGTTATTATCTTCAAAGAATGTAACGATATTGAACTGTGATCGATTCCGGCTAAAGTCTTTCCTTATGTAGAAATAATATCAGCAATTTTTTCCTTATATTTGTATGATAAAAATAAGGTTTTAAGAACGAAACTCAAAACAAAATGATCTTTCTGGCCTTTACCGAAGCCATGAAGATCTTAATGCATTTGCAAAAAGCTACTTATTTAGTATATCACTATAAATAAGTAAAGGACGAAAATAACGGAAAGGGAAATTAATCCAGAGACAAAAGAATCGGCAATACTTAAAAGTTCAAAGGTTGCGCTCAGTTAAGCTTCTTAGCGAATGAAAATGTATAGAACACTTTCATCGGTAATAAAATAGAGATTGTAAATTATTATATATCTTTATTGTTATCTTATTTGTAGATAAATCAGTTAATAGTCTTAAGTATATTTGTAAAAAGGTTATCCAAAGAAGGAAATACAATAAAAACGTTATTTAAGGTTTCATACTATTATTACGTAATAAGTAGGATCTTTCCTCAGAACAGAAACGTTAAGACTTTGTTTTCTTGGTATCTTATATTGCTACCGTGAGACATTTTTTGGTGGCTTATTATAAATGTAAAAGTAATCGGGATTCTTTAAATAGATTTTTTTGAAGAAATTACGGTTTTTATTAGACTTACTTGCTCTCTCTAGGTAAAAGCGTCTGTAATTAGTATAATAGTTTTTTTTAATGTTTATTATTTAATTTTAATTTATAACTCAGGATATCGTTGTTATTGAAAAGATATAAAGGCGGTAGCAGATCTGTTATTAAGTAAACACCAATTAAGATTTACATCTTTAAATGCAAATCACTCTATTGATAACATTTGAAATATAAGTACTAATTGATGGCACAAGAACAAGTACACGAGGTTGTAGTCTGAGCATAAGGAGAGATTTACTTTATTGAATTTTCCCTGTCAGCTAATTTATACGATTATCAAAATAACTAGTCAGTTATTAGACAGTTAGTCAACTGTTGTCGAACCCTCTGCCGGTTGTATATGATGGTTACAAACTGGACGTGGCATCAACGCGCCGACAGATATTTAAAGATTTTCTCTAAAATGTGTGCTTGACAATTGCATCTATAAGGAAAATGAAACTTATGTATACAATGTTTGGTTTATCTATATAATATTACTTCTGGCACAGATAAAGAGAATTAACCTGCAAATTTTTCCTCACAACCAATGTAATAACACAGCAATAGTAACGCTTACCAAATCCCCCAGATAACGATGCGTTGCTCGTTGTATGTTATAATAACGCGCATTTCCATAAAAGTACAATGGTTTACATAAACCCAACGTGAGATGGCAATTCCGTATCGTGTATGGAAAGAATCTTAACATTCCGGTCACGTTTAATATTTCTTATTTCCTTCGTCTCATTTGTCCCCTAGTCAGAATGGCATCAGGCTTCTTCAGTGTTTTTTGTTCCAATTTCACGAGAGCTCCTTTATTTATTATTTTTATTCTACACGCAATCGTGTGTGATTAATTTTATATCTAAAATTTTTGGAATGAATCGAAATATTTATTTATATTTGTTACATATGTAGCATGTACGGATATGACCTCGTCATTATGGTGTTTCGAATAACATATCCTATTTATTGACTACCGTTATTATTTAGTCTTGTGGTATCCGGCTGAGTAGAATAGACCACCCACATTTCTTATCGAGGTTTCATAAAAGACGACTAAGGAAAGTCAAACCGCAGTGTGGTATCCTGCTGAGTAGAATAGACCACCCTCATTTCTTAACGACGTATCGTAAAAGGCTACTAAGGTAATTTAACGCACCGTGTGTCATCCGGTTGATTAGTATAGACCACCCTCTTTCTTTGTCGTAAAATACGACAAAGGGCAGGCGGCCGGTCGTAAAATACCTAGCCAAATCAAGTGACAACATGTTTGTAACATGTTGTGCTGACCCCACTTAGAATGGGATAAGGGCAGGGGGATGATAACTGCCTTTATTATTGTAGTTTTAACATATTTCTATAAACAAAATATAACAAAAGAAAGCAAAGATAAAGCAAAGGGTCTTATGTGACAATATATTTCTCATGCCACTCAAGAAAGTAGCAATAGTTTGGTGGAATATTTGTAATGAAAAGCTTTTTAGTAAAGTCTCGAGAGTACGATATCGAGGAAGGATATTTACAGTAGCAAGTTTGAGTAGTATCGCGAAGGCTTAATATTGGGAGCGGTGGAGCGTGGCCAGCGAGACATTTGCAATTTTCTGAATGAAACTGCTTTATTGATGTTGAACCAACAATCGAAACATTGATGTAGGTTATTTTTATCATCATGTATTCTCATTTCGCAAATTCAATATCATACGAGTAATAACGTAAGACAAATAATTATATGAAAAGGCAGACAATTAAAACCATAAATAACACTATCGAATTTCGTATTCTTCGTGTTGATATTTAAGGATTATTCTGAAAAACCCCAAATATCTAATCTTCTTTGCCATCAAATTACTAATCCCTATTATAATATAGCAAATAAAGTCAATAGCAAAAATAGTCCTATCGTATTTTTGCTATTGACGTTAGTGATTATTCTGAAAAACCCAGAATATAAATAAATATATGGGACACTTACACACACGGTCGTCCGTCCCCAAAGTAAGTATTTAATACTTGTGTTATGGTAGACAAACAACTGGTGAATATATACTTATATATTTTTTAAATACATAGTTTAATACAAATATACACCCAGGCTCAAAGACCAACAAATTCATTTATAGAAAATATTGGCCCTCGGCGGGAATCGGACCCGCGACCCGCGGAGCTGATGGCAGAGTCACTACCCACTGCTCAAACGGGCCAGTCAAATATCTAATCTTTTTCGCCATAACATTACTAGTCCCTATTATTATATAATATAGCAAATAACGTCAGTAGCAAAAATAGTCCGACTATATTTTTGCCATTGTCGTTAGTGTACCTGGACTGAAGCTGTGTTTATCGTATTTTATTTGTCTCTATCTTTGTAAACATATTTAGACATTTAGTACAGCTTATTCACTTAACGCATTTTAAAATAAATTTCAGGTTGAAAAATGGGCTTATAAAGCCTTTTAAAGATATTTCCATACATAGCAAACCCATACGCCGCATATGAAATAAATATATTAAGATTTTGGATAAGCAAATAATTTAAATATATAGTGCTGTCGTAGTAATTTTGAAGATACGTATAACGTATAATATATGTATATAATATGCATTTTATATGCTTATTTATATATAATTTTTATTCTGAAGTTACTAAGGGATGGCATATTCTAAAATCCATACTAGCTAGTATGTATTATAATATTTATTTATATTTCTCATGAACAATAAAATATATTTGACAAATATATTTTATTTGTCAATATATTTCTCATAATCATGTGATCGTACTCTTTTAGTTAAGCTTTACCTCCTAACAAACTAAAACATAATTTTTTTTACGACTCCCAAAATATGGTTTCATAAATAAAATTGTAAAAACTATCTTTGGAGTAAATATTTCGTTCGCTTCTTTTCTGCAGTTTCATTCTAGTGATTAAAACTTACAATGTGACTTCTACTTAATTAAGTTAAGAACATTGTATTTGTTACCGACCTCAGACTGACATTTAATATTATACTCGGCCGGGTTATTGACTTACTACACCTTGGGGTAAACGAAATTTGAATTTGCGAAATAAACCTAACTCAGTTATTTTATTATATTGTCATTATATGAACAGATTAACTGCCATTTCAGGAATTCATTTTCTAGAACTGATTTGAGAATGGCAATGGTAGAAAACGAGCATACGGGTTTTTAAAAATTGTCATCGCCGTTCAAGGTGCCTTGAAAAAATGGGAAAATATTTTGGGCACAATTTTTTTAGGCACCCCCTAGGTTTCAACCTCCGAATCTTCGGTAATAATCATCATCTTCCTGCCCTTATCCCACTCTTAAGTGGGGTCGGCACAACATGTTATAAACATGTTGTCACATGATTTGGCTGTGTTTTTACGACTGGCCGCTTGCCTGACGTCAACTTACCTCAGTCGTATTTTACGACACCTCGGTAAGAAAGAGGGAGGGTGGTCTATTCTACTAAACTGCGCCACACGGTGGCTCAACTTACCTTAGTCGCCTTTAACGACACCTCAGTAAGAATTGAGGTTGGTCTATTCTACTCCACCGGATACCACACGGCGGAATCCTCGGTAATAATCTAATTATAATTATCTTCACAACACGGCATTTACGAAAGTCAACTTCCCTAGCGTCAACGTCCTGAATATTTAAATATACGGCACAAGCAGTTTGAAAATTTCCCAAAATAAACAGGAATATAGCAAAATAGACTCATTGAAATAGTAATTTAATTATTTGTGAGAACAGAGCTTTTTTGGGTCTAAATGCTGGTGAGGATATATATAAGATGCCTTTAGTCTCCATCTGTCTGTCACTATCTGAAAAGTTTTAACCTTTAGGAATGACCAATAATCATGGTTCTCTATCATAAGTATGTGATAAAAAATCTAAAATTTGATTCATAATAATATGTCTAAATTGGAATGGTATAGAACTCGATTGTAAAACTTTTTAAATTATATTGTACAAAAGTTTTAAACAAATATTTTTCTTTATCGGTTTAACGATGTAAAATTTAAAACTGACACGAGCAAGCAACAAAAGCTGGTAGTAAGTGCCGTTATAAAGGTTAACTATGAGTCTATTAGTCTGAGAACATACTCTATTTGATTGCATCGATCATTTAGGTCGTTTGACAAACGAGTGTGCCGCGATTTAAACTCAAATTATTCGTAGCTCATATTACCAGGGGGAGTTTTTAATGTAGTTATTTTAAGATGAACAATTTACGGTTTAGCCGGCTATGAGTCACACAGAATTTAATATGTTAAGTGCATCCATTTATCTGCCAGATCAATAACGTATCATTGATTAAACGAAATGGTTACTTAATTTCTTGTTATAATATTATATTTAATATTTTAATATTATATAAAATTTTATCATTAGGTATATAAATGACAGAAGTTTTCTGAAATAAATGTTGTACGATAACTCGACTAATGTTCCAGTATTAAACTATTACTATTAAAGTTATCGATGCTTATGAGATGAAAGATTGAATGATTATGCCGTATGGTTTCCGGCTGAGTAGAATAGACCACCCTTATTTATTACCAAAGTATCGTTAAAGGCGACTAAGGTAAATTGATCCACCGTGTGGTATCTGGCTAAGTTGAATAGACCACTCTCTTTTCTTACCGAGGTGTCGTAAAAGGCGACTAAGGTAAGTTGATCCGCCGTGTGGTATCAGACTGAGTGGAATAGACCACCCTCATTTCTTACTGAGTTATTGTAATAGTCGACTAAGGTAAGTTGACGTCAGGCAGACGGTGGATCGTAAAATACCTAGCCATATTATTTAACAACATGTTCATAATATGTTGTACCGACCCCACTTGGAGTGAGATAAGGGCAGGAGAATGAAAAAGAAAAAGTTTTTCGAAATATATAACTTAAAATAAACACTATAAATTCCATAAAGCTTATATCTAGTTGAATGTACCTTTTGTGTGTATAACCTAATTAAAAACATGTTAAATTGGTTAATAATATTTACTGAAAATCGATGTAGAAAATGAAATGATGATCAAATAAGTCACAAATGGTATACAGATACAGTTATGACAACACAGTTATGCTAAATAGCATGTAAAGAAAGAATGTAATATTTAATTATCAGAAAAAATACTAGGCACGTGGGCATGATTAGTATAGTCCTAGCGTGTAAGTAATTTAAGATAGATATAACTTGTAAAATATAAAATTGTTTTAAAAAATACTTGTGATTAAATATCTCGTTTAATAAATTAATGTTATCCCGAATATATGGATCATACATGCGTAGCTTAATATTTAGGAATAACAAAATACGAATAGTTTTCTAAATATGTTCCAAAACTTTACTAGTTTAGTAAAGTTTTGGAAGCGTTATGTTTAGATTAATTTGAAACAAACTATAGCTATGAAAACTTGAAACTTGAACCACGACCATTGTATATTATAATTCATAGCGAAGTTAACAAATAGATGTATTTATAACATTGTTTTGAACTCTGCTCACTTAAGTAGGAAATATGACGTGAGTGGATGACTCTCGGTCGTCTAATAATAATTATGATAACTTCAAAAGTTTATAACTAAGTTTCAAATTATATTATTGTTGTTACTATTGCGGAATTTTTTAAAGTTTATTAGCAAAATTATTGTATGAGCTTTTTATTTGTGGTTTCAGCACGGCTGAGATGTTTGTTTCATTTGCGGATTTCAAGTTCACGAATTGATATAAGTTACGATTTGACTGTGTGATAACTTTTGGCTATTATTAAAATGTAATAACTTTTTCCTTGCTGCTCGAAAAAAAAAATGGATGATATGGTCTTACGTAAGGAGTAAAAAAACAACATTTATCTTTGGGTACGGGATAAATAATATAACATAATTAAGGGGAACTTCAATACATAAACTGACGAGAACGAAGTTTTGTCTGTTGTCGGTGGCAACAATTTGCTGGGATATTTCAGATGTAATACTGGTCACACTGAAGGCGGCGCTATCGAGACTCGCGCTATTTTGGAGTCTTATGGTGCACTAGCGGTCTTAATACAAAGTGTTCGAAAGTGATTGTATATATATAAGTTGTATATATATAGTTATTTACTGTAAATAAACAGATCTTAATGTTAACGTGTCGTTACTTACATGTGTACAACTAATCTTTAATGTTTAATAAAATGAGTTAATCTTGTATGTTGAGTTAATCTTGTTTAAATGACTTAATATATGTATATAAATATATTTTCCGAATCTCGGAAACGGCTCGAACGATTTTGCTGAATTTCGGCATGTAGGTGGTTTTATGGGATAAAAATCTAGCTAGGTTTTATTTAAAATTCTTTTATTTTTTGTGAAAATATTTTTTGATATCTTTTAAAAAATTAACGAGCAAGGCTCGGTCACCCAGGTGCTTATAAAGAAAAGCATATTTTTTAGAGAACTGCGTAATTATATATTAATATCATATAAATAAATATAATCATTAATTATTACCTGTTATATAATTATAATAATAAATAAATTATAATTTAATAGGTAATAATTTCCTCATTCTGAAAATGTTTCTTAAAATATTGAACTTAATTGTAAGACTAGCTAGTTTGAAACATTGTTGCTAAAATTTCAAAATAACGGCAATAGTTAGGTTTTGTGTAAAAAACACGTAAAACTTCTCCATTTCATGCAGACAGTGTATCGTTGAGACGAACATGTTCGTCTGCCGTAAAATATTCTCCGAGCTACTGAAGCAACGCACAAGTGGCTAGTAAAAGTAAGAGCTCTTTTCTTTACAAGTTTGTGTTCAATAGGAAGAGTATAAATTGTAGTTGTAAAAAAAATAAAAGTTTTATTTTATTCTCACGTTACCATACGTTAAGTACCAACCTCATTTCTTACCGAGGTGACTTATAAGGCGACTAAGGAAAGCCGACCCGCCTTGTGGCATCCGGCTGAGTAGAATAGACCACCCTCATTTTTACCGAAGTGTCGTAAAAAGCGACTAAGGCCCGTGTGGTATCCGGTTTAGTAGAATAGACCACCCTCCTTCTTACCGAAGTGTCCGTAATATACGACTAAGGCAAGTTGACGTCAGGCAGGCGGCCGGTCGTAAAAACGCAGCCCAAATCATGTTACAGCATGTTTATAACATGTTGTGCCGACCCCACAGTGGGATAAGGGCAGGAGAATAATTATAATGAATTCTCACGTTATGATGTCTCCGCTACTAAATCGTAAATACGTAGAAAAGACCCTATGATAAAAGTATAATTGAACGTTTTGAAAACAATCGCGTGCGCATGTTTGTTGCTATATTAAGTAAGCCAATAAACCAAAAATAAAACTGCGATGTAAATGAGGATATCATTTACGTCGCAGTTTTATTTTTAACACAAATCTTAGTCCCATTTCAGTTTCCTCTTTGTTCAGATTCTCAGTCCAATCTCAGTCAGATAGTAGTTAATGTTCTCTCACTTCTAATACCAAATTATTGCTTATTTCTTAGTACCATGGATCTCATAAAAGTAGGTTACGTGATCTAAATATAAGCTAATAAAAAAATTAAACATGTTTATGTATTTATTTATTTATTCACTTTTGGCCATTATTACTTGTTTGTAAATCCATAAATTCTTGGTCTTATTTGCTAATTTCACTTATAGGTAGACACAGCATGCTTTTATAGACAACTACGTACGATAAATAAACAGACAAATGTAGTACTAAAACTATTATAACATTTATTTAACTAAAACCTAAATTATTGCCTAAAAAAAACTCTATTTCCTACATACAAGAAATATTAGCATATACCGTGAAAAAATAAATTGAACAATAAATTAAACAGGAGTCAGTACTTTATGCATGTTATAATAGTCTGTGTTGTTATCCGCAAAATGTCGAAACATAATGCGTTGCGAGTGCCCACTCTTCTTAGCTACGAAATGTACATAATTAGAAAAGTTTTTACGAGCGGAGTCGTGCAAGTCGTCGCTGACGCCGCGTGACACTGCTCCCTCATGTCCGGGTGCGGATTATAATTTCACTGAACAAAATATTATTTACACATTATTTTAGCAGATTTATTTATTTTTATTAGGTCTGCCAACAGAAATTAGTGTTATTTTAAAATTAAAATAGACACAGCTTAGGGTTTATAAGTTTACACCTAATGCCATTTATAGGCAGACACAGCATGCAACTTAACTTAGCCGTGTGGTATCCGGCTGAGTAGAATAGTACCACCCTCTTTTCTTACCGAGGTGTCGTAAAAGGCGACTAAGGTAAGTCGACCCGCCGTGTGGTATCCGGCTGAGTAGAATAGACCAACCTCATTTCTTACCGAGGTGTCGTAAAAGGCGACTAAGGTAAGATGACCCACCGTGTGGTATCCGGTTTAGTAGAATAGACCACCCTCTTTCTTACCGAGGTGTCGTGAAATACGGCAGAGGTAAGTTGACGTCAGGCAGGCGGCCGGTCGTAAAAACGCAGCCAAATCATGTTACAGCATGTTTATAACATGTTGTGCCGACCCCACTTAGAGTGGGATAAGGGCAGGAAGATGATGACAGCATGCAACTTAAACATGTATGATGACATTATATTTTTAAAATTAGAAACTAACTAAGTATGAGAAAACTATATAAATAAAAACTGATTAAAAAGGATTTGAAAATAGATATTTGTAAGAAACTGACATTACAAATATGACAATTAAAGTATTTTAGTAATTGAGCAGATAGTGTATATACGGGATAATTTTTTGCAATTCATACTAAATATTATAAACAGTCTGTCTGTTTTACACACAGTTGTTTTACACTTTAGGGCTAATTTGCTTGACCAATATTAGTAGATTGTGGCACAACAGCTTATACACCGGGAATATAGATAGTTAACGTGTATCATTATCAGTGGGGTCGGCACAACATGTTATAAACATGTTGTCACATGATTTTGGCTAGGTGTTTTACGACCAGCTGCCTGCTTGACGTCAACTTACCGTAGTCGCCTTTTGCGAAACCTCGGTAAGAAATAGGTTAGTCTATTCTACTCAGCCGGATACCACACGGTGGGTCAACTTACCTTAGTCGCTTTTTACGACACCTTGGTAAGAAATGGGTGGGCTATTCTACTCAGCCGTATACCACACGACATAGTCAGGTAACATATATGATAGGAAAAAAAAATTAGGTTTTTTTCGTAAAAAAAACTATTGTAATTTTAAGGGTACTTAAATGTTAAGTTGGCTTGAACAAAGTCGCGGGTACCAATAGATGTAAATAAAATCAAATATTTATATACCAATATAAGGAAATATAAATAACTGATGACCGATTATGGTTGTAAAGCTTGGTAGTGACAACCGCAACGTTGTTAGAACTATACTAGATTGACAGACAACCTCAATATGGAGAAAAATTACTAAATTCAAACGGTGCTAAATTGTGTTCCGTGATAATTCCTCTAAGGGACGACGTCTTGTGGTTGTAAAAGTAATAAAAGAATATACACATCGTAAAGCATTCTAGATCAATAGAACTGGCTTATAATAAGACTTCTTTCGATCCAATTTTTTAAGAAGGAAAATTCAATAAAATTAATCTGTAGTATACATTATTGCCCTTCTTATTTCATGATTTATTCATCCTCCTACCGTTATCACACTTTAAAAGGGGTCGGCAAAACATTTTATAAACATGTCATATGATTTGGCTACGTATTTTACAGCTGGCCGTTGCCTGACGTCAGCTTACCTTAGTCCAATTTTACGACACCTCGGTAAGAAAAAGGATGGTCTATTTTACTCAACCGGACACCACATGGTGTGTCAACTTACCTTAGTCGCCTTTTACGACTCCTCGGTAAGAAATGAGGGTGGTACTATTCTATTCAGCCGGATAGCACCAGGCGTGTTGCTCTTCTTATTTCATGTTTTCTAATAAGAATATTTTTGCTATAGTTATAATTTAAAGAGATTCGTGATTTAAATTTTACAATCAGCCGAGCATCAAGATATCGAATGAACGAAGTATTTGCAGTTTTGGAGAACTTGTTAAGTCCATGTTCCGAAAATAATCGTCGTTTTTGGCACGACATCGCATCAAAGCGAGCTCTGTGCCCTAAATGAGTGTAATTACAAAAGTTTTTATTACTAACTGCGCGCCAAACCGCCTTCTGGCCCCATGCTTGAATGTTGCGATGGCTGGCGCCGTGAAGGCATTAGCCAAGGCGTTTATAAGTTATGCATTTCATGGACTTGCTACAAGTACGTAGCGAAGAAGAGTAATTTCCCATGCATATTATTTTTGTTACGACCTCCGCGTGGTATCCGGCGGAATAGAATAGTACCACCGTCATTTCTTACCGAGGTGTCGTAAAAGGCGACTAATGTGAGTCGACCCGCCGTGTGGTGTCCGTCTAAGTAGAATAGACCACCCTCATTTCTTACCGAGGTGTCGTAAAAGGCGACTAAGGTAAGTTGACCCACCGTGTGGTATCCGGTTTAGTAGAATAGACCACCCTCTTTCTTACCGAGGTGTCGTAAAAACGACTATGGCAAGTCAGGCAGGCGGCCAGTCGTAAAATACGTAGCCAAATCATGTGACAACATGTTTATAACATGTTGTGCCGACCCCAATTAGAGTGGCATAAGGGCAGGAAGATGATGATTATTTTTATTACGACTGCACCAACAGCAAACTTGAAAGTTTGAAGTTAGCTGAATAAATTTGTTATTTGTACATCAATTTTACGACCATCTAAGAAAACTTTGGGTCTAAGTATTTAAAGCTGAAATACTACATGTACGAGTAAGAAAAGTTAACTGTAATTAGTTCTGGTATAACTGTGAGAGATGTTATTTTGTTTATCATTTATAACAAGAACGTTCGCTGGTTATTAGCAAGTATATAAATATATAAGTTTAAAGAGAAATTGTAATTTTTGAACTTAAGATGTATTTCCTGATGTAAAATTTCTAAATTTTCTCCTTTAGTTTTAAAATTATATAAAAAAAGACCAAACTCTTTTTCTACTTAACCATCCAGCAATTGCTGGAACAACTGACCTGATGACATCAACTTGATCGTTGCATTTATTTCTTAGGGCTAGTCTACTGAAAGTTTTTAACACTATGCAAGTTTAGAAATCGTAGGGCCAGACACTATTTTACTGTTTCAAATCCCTATTTATGCTTCACTTCTTGGAAATGCTCAAAGAAATTTACTAATATTTATATTTACATTGACAGCGTTAAAGCCATGTAAAAAATGACTATTAAGCTTTTTTTTATTTTATATAGCATCCGCTTACGTGTTTTCTTAGGGAATAAGGATTTAGGAAGAATTTGTATTTATCTTGCAGAAATTATGCAATGGACATCATCTTCCTGCCCTTATCCCACTCTAAGTGAGGTCGGCACAAGATGTTATAAACATGCAGTCACTTGATGTGGCTGCGTTTTTACGACCGGCCGCCTGCCTGACGTCAACTTACCTTGGTCGTATTTTACGACACCTCGGTTAGAAAGAGGGTGGTCTATTCTACTAAACCGGATACCACACGGTGGGTTAACTTACGACACCTCGGTAAAAAATGAGGGTGGTACTATTTTATTCAGCCGGATACACGGCTGAGAAATTATGCAATGGACATTATAATTAATTCTACCAACATCAAAAATGCGTCTCAGCACTAATAGACCGATTTCACAACGTGGCCACCAGAAATTCGCCACACGTACACGATTCTTGATTTCGTTGAGGAAAGACGCGATCGTAGCGAGTTTCGGTGCCCGCTCCGCAATATGTATGATAAATAAATTGCTATCCAATATCAAATGGAAAGCGATACCGGTGAAATGTACAAAGCGTTTACTCGTATATCATATATGCCTAGAAACAGCGTTGAGTTAGCGATTTATATTAATAATGTTTGATTTTTTAAATTTAAGTTTAGTTTAATATGCAATGGAGAAAGTTGCTTGTACAAACAAGTTACAAAGTACAAAAGTACAAACTACAAAGTTTTAGGTAACGAGTCTTAAATTTTATTTATTATATCATCATCATCCTCCTGCCCTTATCCCACTCTAAGTGGGGTCGGCACAACATGTTATAAACACGCTGTTACATGATTTGGCTGCGTTTTTAAGACCGGCCGCCTGCCTGGCGTCAACTTACCTCTGTCGTATTTTACGACACCTCGGTAAGAATGAGGGTGGTCTATTCTACTAAACCGGATACCACACGGTGGGTCAACTTACCTTAGTCGCCTTTTACGACACCTCGGTAAGAAATGAGGTTGGTCTATTCTACTCAGCCGGATACCAAACGGCGGGTCGACTTACCTTAGTCGCCTTTTACGACACCTCGGTAAGAAAAGAGGGTGGTACTATTCTATTCAGCCGGATACCACACGGCGTAAATTTTATTTATTATAATTACTTATAATTAATTCAATAATAAATAATACAGTATGGGTCTGTTAATTGTTTTAATTTATACTGTAAATAAACGTATATTTTCAGTGAAATTTTTTGATTTTTATTGAAGCTGTGATACCTTAGTGGTGGGATCGTGCGACTCTTTCGAGGGGTCACGGGTTCATACCCCGAGTAGTCTCCAATAAGTATTCCGGTTAAAACTTATGTGTCTAATTGTTAATTGCAATTTATCACGCTTTTCGGTGAAAAAAAAAACATCGTGAGTCAACTTAAATATCTCTAGAGAGTTCTAAGGCTTTGTGTAACCTACCAATTCGCATTGCAACAGCGTGGTAGGTCTTAGCTCCTATTCTTCTCTCCAAAAACGGAGAGAGGAGTAATACGTAAAAAGTAAAGTAACAGACCGTTACTTTAATTTTTTTAAGTTTTACTTCTTTGTCTAATATACATAAAATTCATGTAATATAGTGGGCGACTAAACTATTACTAACTACTTTTTCCTATGCGTAATTTTAAGGACCGAGTAAAGACATTTATTGACTAAAAATCATCGCATGTGTGTCTTTAACAGTCACCAGCTAAAAAAAAACAAATTTACAATTACCGCAGATTTTTTGATCTACGATAATTATAAATCTAGTCATAATTATTACATGAGTAATAAAACTACGCATGTAATGACTTATTTAATTATGGAACAAAAAATACTTAATTTACTAGCAAAGCCGTATCTTTAAGATATCTTCAAATCTTCAAGCCAAAATAAACAGAGCGCACATAATGTACATGCATTTCAAAAGACGGCTGTATGATACTTTTTGCTACTCTGTGAAAGAAAATGGAATACATAATTTATAAGCTTAAGTATTTCAGCGAATTTGGAATATGCACCCACTTTTTTTCTCACTTGATGTATATATGTCATACGAGAGGTCCCAAGAAGCTTGTGTTTCTTGTGTGTTGAATCAGCAGTTAGCAGCTTTTTCGTTGGTCTCGGTATTCACAATTTATACTATACCAGTCCACAAAAAGGTTTAAATTAAGTACCTATAAGAGATATGCTTATACGTAAAGCATATCACAAAATTGAAAATTATTTCGATGATAAAAATGCCTGGGTTTAAAAATCCTTTCAGCTTCATACAAGACTAAAAGATTGACTGTCGAGTTTCTTGCGGTTCTTTTCGGTAAGAGCAATATTCCGATCCAGTTGTAGCTTCATTAATCATATTGATCATTGCCAATTCAAAAGTGCTTTAAAGAGCTTATTTGCATAAAATTATAGTAATTTGATTTTATTTGACATACATTTGTTTGCATATTTATTCCATAGTTTATTAAGATTACCAGATAAAAATGAAGGTCAGATGAGTGATGAGATGTGAATGTGTGATATTTAAAGCTAAAAAGCAACGTTATATTTTAAATTTGAGAAGCGTAAAGCATTCGCTTCTGCAGTTTACATTCGTCAAAGTACAGACTATACTATTTAAGGTCATCAGTTTTCTGTTGATTTGTATAAATTAAACTGGCTTTGAGATCGTATTAGCTTCATTTCAGTATCAGATAACTATGTTTCAGTAAGATTACTATCCGGTTGGCAGCTTTGATATTCTGTTCAGTTCGCTTATCGACATAATTACTTGTAGGAAATAGCTTAACAGACTTTGAACTTAATCTAACTAAATTTCTAGAAAACATATATTTTAGAAATTACCTAGACCATATTTTTTTTAAATATATTAATTATTTAAGTTTTTGTTGAATAATTATGCTCGTCTGGGGCTTGTAACTGCTAATACTTGGTTAGTGTTATGTAGTTAAGAAATCAGTGGTCTAATGAATAAATATATGAGTTTAAGACTATTGGACCCTTTTTTTCTTTATTACTTATAAGTAGACGTACTTTTTCTTTGTATTATGGATTTCCTCAAAGTAACACCTAATTCTATAAATTATTTTTTAACTAAAAGTCAGCACAATACTAAAGACAGTACTATTCAATTTATTTTATTTTATATTTCATGGTTAAAATGTATATAAAATATTAACTTTAAGATTTGAAGTTTAGGAATTCAAATTGAAATTATAATAATTTTCAGATGAGAAACAAAATTCCATAGACATCTTCAATATGGATCTGTTCCGTTATAATATTGATAAATGATCCCCAGTTGTTTAGAGCGTTGAAGTTAAAGGATAACAGTAGATGTAAAACTCATTGACGTGATTCAACGAAATAATTCAACATTGCAATTAGGGTAAGAGAGAGCTCTAATAGCTATTAGGTTAGTAAGCCATAACTCGTCAGACAAAACGCCCACAGCTCTTTGTATAGAACTGTATCTATTCACCGACTGTGTTGCTTTCTGTGAATTAACCGGGCTTTAAGATCTGGTTTACTTTATCGGAATGCTAGGAATTGCTTTCTAGTTTATCACTTTTAGGTGTATTTTCTCCATGGTCGTCTACATAAAGTACAACTAAGATACCATTCAGAGCAGCGACCTTTTGAAAGCTTGTAAGTAAGATTTGAAAATACTTGTTTAGAAAAGCTTGTATTTATTTCTCATGAGGAGGCAAAGGATAATCGTACTTCAACATAGTTTTTTGTATATTGACCTTGAAGGCTACACTTGGTCCTCTTTTTTTAATATTAAAATATTTTGTATCTAATTTGCAAGACACTCATGAAATTTCAAAAATTTTCCAACTGATGCATCCAACGGTCGAAAAGTAGAAGACTAACATCTTTTTTATGATTTTTTTCTCATATACAAAGACAAAAATATTCTAAACACAGAATAGTTTTTTTGCGAGCAAAAGCGAAAATTTGGTACATGTAGTGGTTCTTGTTGTTTTTGAGAATGTTACTTTTGTAGTTTTCACACATTTCCAATTCAAATTTGGGGTTAACTTGAAATTTAGGATGTGTGATCGTTCACGATGGCACAAGGAGGAGAACATGAGAGTTAGCGTCACATACATCAACAGGACGTGGCATATCGCAGCGACGTTGCATATGTACGCCACAGGCACTTCATAACGTTTGCATAGCGCGAAAGTACATACAGTGTATTATAGCAATCAATGGCTAGTATATTTTGTTGTTGTTAATATCATATTATTGTTTGATAATTTCGTAACTTGTTCATGTATATTTTAAAAAACGGAAAAGTCGGGTTACAGTAATGGTATTTCAAAAATAAATTTTAGTGTGTAGTAAAATTAAATCTTAAAAAAATACAATAATTAATGTTAGTATGCTAGGTCCTTTTTACTAAGTAATATCAAATCTATAATCTATGAAAGTGACCTCGACATTATTATTCGTATTTGTGTAAATTCAATTAAAGAAGATAGGACATCTAAAGCCTTTAATTATCTGGATAAAAGTGGCTTAGACGGGCTTACTATGGTAAATTTGCCGAATAGGAAATTCTAATTGTTTTTGTTTTTCTAAGCTTTTGTTTAGTAAATTATTTGATTTGATAAATCTTTGAACGATACACGTAATATTTTTGTCATTGAATACAATGATTATAGGTTATTTTAATAATTAGCAATCAGGAGATAACACTAGTAAGATGTGCATCACAATGTTTGAACATAAGTTGACATTGAAGAGACTATCTTATCTTTCCTAAACCTATAAAAGTATTAATACGATATAGATAGGTTAGAAAATGATTACGCAAAATGGACAATTTCATGATGTGAAAATGATAAGTATGTTTTTAATGATATTGCTTTAAGCGAACAGGCAGCGTGGCCATTTTACTGCGACCAGTATGGCCGAGCGGCCAGCTGGAATATCGCGCCCCCACGCTACAAGCTGCCCGCCGCGACCAACGAGATTCACCATGTCGTAGGAAACAGATCAGTGAGCACTCACTTCAGACTTGTCGCAGCAAACACGCGTTTTGTGTGTGTGCGTTGATGAAGCTGTTGCAGGTTGGCGTTTGATGGCATTTGGTCAGTATATGTGCGCAGATAAATTGAGCTTATGCGTTGTCAGTCTCCGGCGACTTAGACGCGCGGCCTGGCCGCTTAATGCACGGCGGCATGTATACTAAAAGAATGTACGAAATACGATTACGCAATTTCTTTTTTAAAATCCTCGATAGCTAGACTCGTTTGTTGTCATAGTTACATTTTATTATAATTAAGCACAGTTATAGTTTTTTTAATTAATTAATTATATGACAACAACACGCAGTTAGTAGAGCGCTGAAAATCTGAAAAAAATCTACGTCCAACGTTTAATAACCATTTTCACCAGAGATGATGGTTTTTAACTTTAACTGATTTTATAATTTAAGTATTTAAGTCTATCAGAAAATATTAATTTGTTTGTTACGGGCGAATAGTCGAGTTTTTTCTTTACTTAATTTGTAAGATAAATCATTACATGGTTGCATCATGACGTCCAATCTTCAGAAGTTTTTTTATTAATGAAAAAACTATTATTGATAAAGTTTAATGATAAAACCACTAGAAGCTTAATTTCTATATTTACAACAGTGTGCAAGGGTGATTTTTACCCACATCTTTCTCTTTTATTTTGAGTCTAGTTCCCCTCTAGCTTCAAGTCGAATCACTGCCGGGCTTCATTAAAGAACTAATCGGATTATTGTGCAAAAACTGACCTCCTTTGTTATTTCAATTTCAACGTAGCCTACAATTTTACTTTTACGCTTTTGTTAAAATATATTGCAATATATGCAATGCATATATTGCAATGCATTTATGTCATCATCTTCCTGCCCTTATCTCACTCTAAGAGGGGTTGGCACAACATGTTGTCACATGATTTGACTACGTATTCTACGACCGGCCGCCTGCTTGACATCAATTTACCATAGTCGTATTTTACGACAACTCGCTAAGAAAGAGGGTGGTCTATTCTACATAACCGGATACTACACGGTAGGTCAACTTACCTTAGTCGCCTTTTATGACACCTCGGTAAGAAATGAGGATGGTCTATTCTACTCGGCCGGATACCACACGGTGGGTCGACTTACCTTAGTTGCCTTTTACGACACCTCGGTAAAAAATGAGGGGGCCAGCCATATACCACACATCGTCATATATTGCATTTATATTGTTTAAAATTTCATTAAAATCGGTCTAGCAGTTTCGGCACTATCCTTATAGACCTTATAATATAGAATGTTCCTTAACAAATAGACATACTTTCGCTTTTGTATATGTATACAAATTATTAAATAGCATTGCAACATCTAATGCTGTTGTTCCAAAAATTGCTAAAAGCTATTGTTACAACATGTTTTTAATACAACCTCCTTCATAGAGTTGGTCATTAATATGAAAAAGCATTGTGGCTGTCATATTTGTATGTGTCATTCGTGGAGTTTTTGCGAAAGAGTAAATGAGTTGACTCTGGGAAAACTGTTTTTTATTTATTGAATAAGAACAAAGGAGAAATATCCTCGCTTTTTAAATTATATAATGTTGTTTGACGTCTAGGATCCACTGACGCAATGTTACCAAAAATAGCAAGTTCACTCCATTTACGACAATGAAACCTCCCGGCCTGACCTCGAACTTTCTTAAACACAACAGTTTTATTGAGTAATTTGGGCTATGAACACGAATTAACCAAACTGAATTAATATAACCGATTATCATAACGTTAAAGTAAGTGATGTTGTACGTACGTCATTTTGATTTAGTCATATATCGATCTAAAATAATATAGCAAGGCCCACTAAAAAACAATTCTTAAATGCTTGCAACAAGAAGAAGTGAAAGTTATACATGTAAATTTTGGAAATCAATCAGCACAACATGTTATAAACATGCTATTTCATAATTTTGCCACGTATTTTACGACTGGCCTGAAGTCACTAAGTCAATAAAGCTTGGATGCCTCGGTATGAAAAATGGTGGTCTATACTTCTAAACCGGATACCACACGGTGGGTCTACTTACCTTATTCGCCTTTTAAGATACCTTGGTAAGACATGAGGGTGGTCTATTCTACTCAGCCAAATACCACACGGCGGGTCGATTTAAGTGGGGTCGGCCCAAAATGTTATAAACATGTTTCATAATTTATCCACGTATTTTACGACTTGCCAATAAGCTTAGTCATATTTCAGGATACATAAAAGAGGTTGGTCTATATTACTAAACCAGATACCACACGGTGGGTCAACCTACCTTTTTCGCCTCTTAAGACACCTTGGTAAGATATGAGAGTGGTCTATTCTACTTAGCCGGATATCACACGGCTAAATTTTGGAACGTTAAATTTTGGTAATATAATATGCAATTACATTTTAATTAATATTTATTTGTCCAGCCCAATTGATTAAATCTTGCTTTACGAGTTTAAAGAGACTTGAATACTGATTTTCTTTATTCTTTTCTTATTGTATAGATGTTATAAATAAAACTAGACTTTTTTTTTTAATGTCAGGCAACAGATATTAAATCGTTACAGGTATTATACAATTACCAACGCAATAACTGTGATAAATTTTGTAATTTTGGCATACTGAAGATAGAAATTAATAACAACTTATTTACTATGACGCAAATTACACAGATTTAAATTTACCTTGACATATTATATCTTAAACCTAATATTCCAGAAACATTAATTAATTTCTTAAGGTCTGGGTATTGGGCACATTTAATTTTAAGATTTGATTTAATGCCAAATAATGTTGTAATAATATTCTGAGGAATATAATTTCAAGGTTTTAACATTTACATTTCTCATTAC
The DNA here is from genome assembly GCA_947086495.1 of Morpho achilles. NCBI lineage: Eukaryota > Metazoa > Arthropoda > Insecta > Lepidoptera > Nymphalidae > Morpho > Morpho achilles. The sequence goes on along the minus strand of CAMTZB010000007.1, from coordinate 7,573,589 downwards.
ATATATAGAATTGATTGGCCCGTGGGAAAATTTGGCATTGACCCTGAGTTCAGATCCGCGGGTTGCGTGTTCGATTCCCGACTAGGGAGAACATTTTTTAATTTTAATTATTTACTAGTTTCTAATTGTGTATGTATATATTTACCAATTCTCTTTCACCCATAACACAAGTATTAAGTTACTAACTTTGAGGTCGGCTGACCGTTTGTGTAATTATCCCATATACTATGTACATTTTCATAAAAAATTATCGAATGCTTTTTAGTGCACATTTAGGCATAAATAAAATAAATGTAATAAATGTAAAAGGTTGAACCGATTAGTATATAAGCTTGTTTGGGTATTGCATCCCTTTGCGATTTTGTCGTGGCGTCTATCTCCTGATGATGCTACGGTTGCGGGGCGAAACGATTATTGAGTTTTTGATAGTGAATGTATGTAGTGCTTGTGTATTGTGGTGGCGGTGGTGGAGGTTTGTGCATGTGTTTTTACGAATCCTGCATGTATCAGAAAACGGATTGTCCACTCTACATTTAGCATTATATATATTTTCTATTTTACTTCATCGCGGATTATAGCAAAATAATTTTATTATTACTTCTGTATTATGGATCTCCGCAAAGTAACGCCTAATTCTATAAATTATTCAATAGGTAGGTATATTATTTGTGTTAAAAAAAGGCAAATAAAATTATACCATAAATACCAGGTAAGTTAGTGGAGAAATTAATGAAAACAAGCTAAACTTAGAATGTTCTTTACAAATGGCGCATCGGTAAACATTAATAACAATTTGTAAATAATTTGTTGGGTAAAATTATAATCCGTGCTTGGACATGAGGGAGCCGTGTCAGGCGGTGACAGCCACGACTTGTGCGGCTCCGCTCGTAAAAACTTTTCTAATTATGTAAATTTTGTAGCTAAGAAGAGCACTCGCACCGCATTATATTTCTAGTTAATTTCGCGAATGTCAACAAGGCTAGTGTTTCTGAGAGATGCTCTGACGTAATGCGCTGTGAACTTTTAGATGTATTCGTGCATCGTATAAGGAAAATCACGATGACATTATAACATGAATAATATGCTAAAGTATTAAATAATATTGTTTCTTTTATAAGGTTTTATGGTTAACAGTATAAAATTGATGCTATACATTAGATTTAGACGAAAGACACGAGAATATGTTTTTCGATTTTCGTAATAGATTTTATAGCATTCAAGAATTTCTATAGAAATCACGATATCACTTAGCACTTACAATTACTGGTGATAAATATTTTCATTCGAAATCACAAAAAAATCTAATAAGGAAAGCTTTTACATATAAAATAACATTCAAAATATAGAAGCTAAACAAGTTAAGATATTATATAATATCTGATATAAGGTAGGGCAACTCGGGTTTGTAGCCACTATGGCGAAAACCTCCTGCATATATAGTATGTATTCAACGATATAGACGGCTGTAAAACTGTCATAAAGGACGCTGTCATGGCTGCAACGTTTGAAAATGAGACCGACATTTCATGTGAAAAATTATATCATGGATATAAGGATATAGATATAGGATGTAGATGTGAAACTCCTTCAATGTAATGAGAGGAAATTGTTTTACGTCACGTCTCAGAGATGTCACTGCAATGTTACCGTAATAATCCATTAGATGGCGTTGTGCTGCATTTGTATAATGCGCCATTTAATAAAAAGTACCGGGTGACCTAGCTTTGCTCGGTTTTTTTTAGGAAAGATGTAATTTGAAAGAATGCAAAAGAAGTGAAATGGGCGGGTGGTGTTGGAGATACATGGACTTGATCTGTGAAATACGGATTTTAAGCCCGCTCATTTCAAACTGAGTTGTAGTGGTTTTACAAATGACAGTCTAATTAACCTTTGTTTTCTATTAATATTACAGACATTGCGACATATATTAAGCACGGATAAAACCCCTTTTTTTCTACTTACTTAGAGATGGCGCTGACAGCGTTTCACTCCCTGAATTGTATTTAGCATTCATATACCAATTACAGTTAATATGGATTATTAATGGGAAGACTAATTTCAATATATAAATATAATGCTCGTTAAAAGGAGATATTATTATTATACATATACATATACGCAATTTTATATAATAAATATTGGTATATGCATAAAATTTCATTTTAAAATTAACGATGTTTATAATTTCCGTTTAATGAAGATTTGTTAACATATTCTCGTTTCGTCATATTATTTTTTGATTACTAGGTGCTTTATGGCTTCATGTTCCTATAATTAATATACCGTACCGTAAAAGCGCTTTGTTTCATTATTTCTCATAAGCACAGTCAAAATATGAAATTCCCTCTGTTCGTCTTTGTTTCCGATATTTATGACTTGGTTGCTTTCAAAAGAGGAATGAATAAACATTATTCAGGCAAGCGTGGTCCATCTCTGCAAGCATTTGTTGTTTTCCATGCGCTGGATATCAGTGAATATTTTTTCTTCATAACATCACACAATATGAGATGTTTCCAGGTTGATAATAGCTGAATTCCTAACTAGTTTCAAAGTGGTATAATACGATTAATGTAAAGGTTCATAAATTTACATCAAGCTGAAAATGGATGAAATTGTTCAAAACATAATATAAAAAATATTTTGAAAATACCCATCATTCTTGAAATAAATTTATTCAGAGTAAAAAAATGGGTTTTTCTTGAATTTCATTGAAACTATAATTTATCTCATTACCTCAGACAAAAATTGTAGATAATAAAATTATCTAATACGTAAGTAAGTAATACAGCTTTGTTCATAAGAGCGACCGTTTCTGAGATATAATCAAAAAGTTGCAAACATCATAATAAAATCACGTTCCAAAGCCATATCTGTAGTAGGTACAAGTTTACGTTTCGTAGTTACATTTTATTAATTATTTTAAAAGTCCCATTTAATACCAACAGTATTCGTGGAACTATAGGATCCGTGGTGTCATAAACATTTCGTATGCTTCACCAGTTTAGATATTTTGCAACGGACAAGCTCATTTAACTCAACGAGTTGGGTGTGCATGAAATAGAGAACTTTTACGTGTTTCCACACAAAGTTCTACAAATTCACACTGTCTGTTTGAAATTTTTCACAAGAATGTTAAGTTTTGAACTTTTGTTTCAGAGTAACTATTGTTTATAATGCTGCTATTAATGTATTTGTATGTTGCTAAAATTTACTTTATCTTTTTAAAATATGTTTAAATTTGTATTAGTTAGATTTAGAATTAGACAAAAATAACTATTTTTTAAATTTTAATAATTGATTATTTTTTCATCAAAAATCGATTTTATAACATCGATTATTTTAATTATCCACTTTTTCTTTTTTTAAGATTAGATATGCATTGTTGGATGAAATACCAATGTAGCCAAATTACACCTTTGTAATCAAATTTCACAAACATCGCATCTATAATTATTTCTTGGTAGTTCACTTTAATTAGCCTTTATTGTAATTAATTATTAATATTAATAAGGCACCTTTTCAAAAAGTCAGAAAAAATCGATTATTTTGATACGAAATAATCGATTATTTTTAAAGATACAAAATCGATTAGTTATTAATCGATTTTTTCTACGCCAAGTGACATCCCTAACAGTGACTTGCGGAGCCATTATAGGTATTAAGTTTGCAAGCCCAAAATGCTATATATAAGGCTAGATATGTAAAAAGCATATATCTAGAGCAGCGTTAGTGGAACTACAAGAAAACCTTCGTCAGCTTTCAGCTAATCATGTTATTGCCGGTTCACCTATACAAAGGTTATAATACTTTGCTATAATCTGCTTTTGTCAAGAAAATCTATGCTAAGTGTAGGAAGCAAAATCGTATTAATCGTAAAAAAATTAGTTACATCATGTATCACAAGACACCACCACCACCAGCAGCACTACACATATTAACAACGATAATCTCAATGATCGTTTCTCCCTACAACCGAAGCATCGTCAGGAGATAACCTCCACGATAAAATTGCAATGATTCACTATACTTTAACTTTACGCTTCACTTATATAAAAACTTGTGTATTTATTATCTTGTGGTATTGAATTTATCATAAACTTAAATAATATCATATTTGTTTAATGAATACTCATAATGCTAACGCTCTGATGAAAAATTGATACGCACTTAGTTTATTAAATTCGCAAACAATGATGCATTCATAGACTCTAGCAGTTAATCTAAAAAAAGGGACATATAAAACACCCCCTGTAAGGGACCTAAGTAAGGGGTTGTCTATAGAGTGTAGCTTTTCTAAAACACAGAAGGAAAGACGCTTTTAACCGTATTTTTAAACAATAATAGTTCTCCGCGGGTTGCGGGTTCAATTCCCGTCGAAGACATTCATTCTAAAATCAATTTGTTGGTTCTTCGAGTTTGAGTATATTTGTGTGTTTAAAATCATAAACTTATGTTTATCGGTTGTCTGTCAACCATAACACGATGTTATGTATGATAATATTTACTTTGGTAACTAACGATCGTGGGTGTATTTGTCTATACTAATATTATGAAGATGAAAAATTTGTATGTATGTTTGTAATGTTTTCACACAAAAACTACTGGGCCGATTACAAAAATTCTTACACCATTGGAAAGCTGCATCTTTACTGAGCAACATATATAATATATAATGGATATATTACATTTTTAAAATTAAATAGAATTAAAACTTTTATGTTAACAAAAATAAATCTATAGTCCGACTTAGTAGACTCTCCACTGCCATAAGATCGGTATGTACGCGGGTGAACCCCGGGATATTACTAGTCCTATATATATTTCAAAGTTACTTTAACTAAATTTAACTAATTTTTAATTATAAAATAACAACATTTTTAGCTTTAGTATCCAAGTAACGACGATATCGTACAGCTTAAACTGTTGAAGTGTAGCTTTGAAATTGAGATCTTTGCTGTGTATTTAAGTTATCAAAACCATTAATTTTTTATCAGCTAATAATAAATATCAAAAGGTATTGGATTTTGGACGTGACAACGTCTTAAATTAGGTTGCGGCTTGGAGTTACTCATGAAAAAGTGTAACGCCCGCTCACGTCTGTTCCGATGAGTCACCGAACGACAGAGAGGCCCGCCGGACTGGCGAAGCCTTGCGTCTCTCTCCCACTCCAATCCATCACATTTAAAAGACGTTGTCACGTACAATCTTTGCGAGCAATTCGGCTTCCGCGCCAAACACACCGCGGTACAACAAGTACACCGACTTACCGAAGCCGTCCTCAATGGCTTCGCCAAAAAACGGTACACCGGTACTGTCTTCTTCGATGTCGCCAAAGCCTTCGATAAGGTATGGCATGCGGGTTTAATATACAAACTCGCGAACCTAGGAATCCCCGATAGACTCGTTCTTATAATTCGCGATTATCTTACTAATCGCTCATTTAGATATCGTATTGATGGTGCGCTCTCCTCAAGACGCACCTTATGCGCCGGAGTCCCCCAAGGTTCGGTACTCGCACCGTTCCTATACTCGCTCTATACGAGCGACATCCCACGATTCTCCACTAAAACTAGTGCAGTCACCCACTTAGCCATGTTCGCGGACGATACCGCAATCTATACTACCTGTAGAGATCCCATAACGATAAATGATAGGCTCCAAAGAGCAACCAACCAGCTCGGAAGCTGGTTCCGCCGGTGGAGAATCGAAATAAATCCCGATAAAAGCGCAGCAATGTTCTTTGCGAGATCTACGAGAGCCATGGACTTCATCCGGACGCCCCCTAGAGTCTCCATCTACAACAAATACATAGAATGGCAAAAGGAAGTCAAATACTTAGGTGTCATCCTCGAACCTACCCTATCCTTCATCCGACACATCCGCGTTGTCCGTAACCGGGCAGCGTTTGCCTTGGGACGCCTCAATCCGATACTGTGTAAGGCAAGTAAACTGTCACTTCGCAACAAAGTGACACTTTACAAAACTTGCATCAGACCCATCATGACGTATGCGAGCGTCACGTTCGCGCACGTCCCGAAATCACGACTGTGTCCGTTGCAAACACTTCAAAATCGATTCATGCGTACAGCCACTGGCTGTCCGTGGTTCGTGCGCAACGTGAACCTCCATAGAGATCTCGACCTACCCACGATAGCCGATCTTTTCAGACGATTCTCGACGACTTATTTCGAGAAAGCGTCCATCCACCCAAACCCCCTTATAGTGGCCGCGTCCAACTATAAGGTGTTCAGGCACCCCAATAAGATTCACAGGCGCCCGAAGAGCGTCCTTAACGACCCCGACGATGCTATAACAGCATCCAACAAGATATACACACTACATTTACACAAACAGCGTCTTCGCCGGCGAAGACGAGGTCCCCGCTTGCTTGTGTCAAGCGGCCGCAGCCCTCTGCCGCGGCCGCCGTGACGCAGACTTCTTCCAAGTCATTTATTAGATGCAGCCCTCCAAAAACGCGCCGCCTTAAGCCGAGGTTCGGTCTCGCAGGAGACACCCTTAAGGCGACGCCCCCTGTAGGGCGGTTGCTTGTAATGTACCCGCTTGTATTATCCATTTCTTCTCGGCGATGCTTCTGCGCTCGCCCGTCTTATCGGTGACGCTGTCAAAGCCATTAGGGCTAACAGCATTAGTCATATTCGAAAAAAAAAAAAACAATCTTTGCCCGTAAAACCGACTTTACAGGCAACCGTTTTTTTTGTTTATATGTTACTTTAATGTTCCATACTCTTGTCGATAATGACACATTTGTTAGTTGCAAAAACGTGGTATTCTAGTAATTAAAGAAATTCATACGAAATAATAAACTTCGATGGTATGGGATAAGATTGGAAATAGATTTTTTTATAATAATATTATATACAGATTATTTAACTTCAATATTTTAAAGAAATTCTGCTCTCATAAGTACTTTTGGAAGCATAACCCATATTTTTTTACATACTCTAAGAACAATTATGCATAGTTTCTATACGTGCTAAGCCACGGGTCCTTCTAGCTTGAACGTAAATCGCGGCTTACTTGTTCATCAAACAGCGCCAATGAGCGATGCAATCAGTTAGAGTATGTTCTTGAGCTAAAAGCCCGACAACCCTGCAATCGAGTTTACAAACGAATTGCTGCGTTCCGAATGCAATCATTAGGGCAAACTTAGGTTGACGTATTGACAGGTGTAACTTAATAATTATTTTCTACTTCTAATTCGCGTCACTTTAAGCGTTTAAGTGCTCCCAATAATGCAAGACGTATATTTTCCCAAAGTAATTTTTTTTTTGTTTTTATGTATTGCCCTGGCCTTTGACTTTGCGCCAATCTCAGCTTTTATGTAATAATATAATGTGTTTTTATCCTATATGTTATCCATGGTATTACGCCGTGTGATATCCGGCTGAATAGAATAGTACCACTCTCATTTCTTACCGAGGTGTCGTAAAAGGCGACTAAGGTAAGTTGACCCACCGTATGGTATCCGGTTTAATAGAATCGACCACCCTCTTTCTTACCGAGGTGTCGTAAAATACGACTGAAGTAAGTTGACGTCAGGCAGGCGGCCTGTCGTAAAAACGCAGCCAAATCATGTGACAGCATGTTTGTAACATGTTGTGCCGACTCCACTTGGAGTGGGATAAGGGCAGGAAGATGATGTTATCCATGGAATTGTAATTTTTTTTACTTTAATTGTGTCTAATTTTATTGATATTGCTCTAGCGGTTAAGCCGTGAAAGCGTAATAGACAGGCATACTAACTAAATTTCGTATAATATTAGTACCTTCTGTAATATTTGACTGTATATTCACAGTTTAAATATAGAAATTTGTTAAAATTTTATTTAGGAGCGATGATAATTATCGCTTCAAAAATAAAACTATTAATATAGCTTGATCATTATTAGTGGCATTATATTATATTCTTCTCCGTAAATCCGAGAAAATTTCTAATTGAGCTAAAAACAATATCTAATCAGACAAAAAATTTATGCAGTTATATTTTTAAAATTTTATTTTGTTGTTATTTATTACGTAAAAATATACAAAAACAAAAACAATGCCAACAAAATGATCATGTAAATCCAATAGTGTCTGCATTATGCCCTATTGTTTTTAATCTGTAGCCGTACTCGGCTTAGGGGTAATGTACACCGACAGAGAACCATAAGCGTTTTTTCGCATTTTATACTGTTTTTATAATAACTTATGTATTTCATATAAGCACATTAATTTAATATATTCAAATTAATTAAACTATTTCAAGTGTTATATGCATAAAGGTAATCGCTTGTTATTGTGTTCTTAATTTTAATAGGCGCAAAAATAAAAATAAAACAATTTATAGGTGGCTTAATAGATGACATGCGCTATACAACACTGAATATTATTAAGAATATAATTGTTAGTTATTGCATTTGCATTTTTAGTTCAAATTTATAATGCTAAAGTTTTCTAGAACCGATGTTTATTTGTGTGCCTTGTACAGAATTCTGTAATGATATAACTTTTTTTTAATACATAGTATACATTGACCAGAAACTAATAAATATGTTGAAGTGCCACGGCCAAACACATAATTATTTATAACTTCATTAGATAAAGGAAAACTTTAACACATTTTAATATAACGGTACTTCAATACATCAACAGAACAGGAAAAATATTTAAACTTTAAAACAACAACTCTTCAATATTTTTTGATTTAACAAATATATTTATGTGAAGTTTATCGAGTAATTAACATTGAAACATGTGGTTTTAGATTATCTCATCTAAATGTTGAATTGTTGCATTTTATTTTGTAAAACGGCGTTTTGTATTGACAATCATGGAGTATGTAATAGAATACTTATGATTTTTAAAACAATCTCTTGGGCTATAATTAATCACACTGCGATGATTAATCAACGCTGCCGCGGGCACATTTGTAACAGGGTTTAATGATCCGTTTGTCCGATGGTACTCTTCCCGTGTACTAGCACGTGCCGCGGACGGGATTCAAGCTCTCATTTTACGCCTCTCTCGTCTTTAATGATTCTCGTCTTCAAATTTCCTGTTACCTTTATTATTGAAGGCAAATATTGAATTACTTGTTATTTTTAAATTATAGTTTCTTTTATACATCGCTGTTGTTATGTCTATGTTTATGGAATATTAAACACAGAATTTGTTATTTATTTGATATAAAGAAGAATAAAAATACTTACGTTACTGGGAATATATCTCGTTACCTGAAAGAAAAATCACTATTAATACGCTTCAAGAAAAGATATTATAACTATTAGTAAGGACTAAGTAATAACACTGCGCCTATTGAATAACACCATTCAACGTTGAATGATGAAAGAAAAACATGGGGAGGGATTGCGCTTTTATTGAAACCAATCTCACCACTTGCCTCGACTGACTGCGCTCCGGGCTGAATGCACGTAATTGCTTCGTCATTCAGATGATCGCAGCTTTGCCCGCTTGTCTTGTTGACTGTACTCGGAGGCACTCGCTTTATACACGCGGCCTTACGTCGGCTGACATGTGCCATTGTCTAGGGAGTTTCGTCGCTCGCTTTTATGACGGCAACAAGTTACAGTTCAACAAAAACTTTTTTTTGTATTTTCCAACCAAAATAAAGCTACACTCCAAAACACCCCTAATTTCTATTGACTAGACCATTTCTATGAAAAATGTTTGAAACGACGACGCCGGTATAAAAACTGTATCCGAAATACGGTCATTATTTTTAAAACCTTCCGCCATGTTTTTTGATGAAAGAATTAAAATGGGTGAATAATTTTAATACCTTAATTAACTGGCGACGGTGCTCGGAATTTCTTATTTTGATGAGAGACTCGACATCTACTTTTGTTCGTCAAGAATTTTCATTTGACTTGAGATACAATTTTTCTTTGATGTTATTATCTTAATCGTTATTTAATCTTCGCGAAGTATTAAGTAAATTAAATACGGTTAAACAAAAATGCTTTGATAAAAAATGTGATTTCTTAGATGTAAGTAAGCTACGGGAAAAATGTTTTTTATTAACAATTAAAGGCAAATTTGGTACTCCATTTTGTTTGTCATTTGTTAATATTCTAAACTATAGAAAACACAGTTATTAATGCAATGAAAGCTTTTTTCCCGCTCAGCATTCGTACTTATTTTCATTTTCATTTCGAATATCGCAAGAAAGTGAACGTTGGGGAAAAAAGATAAAATGAAAGGAGAGTCTGTGTTTTAATGGGTTAATTAGCCGACGATTCTCCGGTTGGGACTTTAATTAAAATGAAAAATTTTCGTGACTAGACTAAGGGAATTAATTGCTTCCATTCATGAAACTATTCAGGTGAGAGTAAATAAAGCAGCCACAATGTTTGCGATTGTTAGGAGTATTTTAAAAATAATTATTCAAGTATTCTCATCCCCAAATTCCTCGGCCTACTTTTAATTTATAGCGTGTATAAAATAGAATGGTATGATAATAACCCGAATTATTTATATTGTGTTATTTAAAATTAATTTAACCAACAACATGGTTGGTTTTAAAATTCTAACCCACTATTTATTTTTTATATTAAATTTATTAAACGAATTGATTTATTCTACATTAAGTCCAATTTTAGTAGTGAAATTAACACATCTACCTGTACATAAATCTTTGCTGAAAAACTGGTCTCTGCTATATAAAAAATAACGGCCTGTGTATCCCACTGCAGGGTATAGGCCTCCTCTCTCCGTTTTTGGAGAGAAGGATTGGAGCTAAGACCTACCACGCTGCTCAAATGCAGATTGGTAGGTTTCACATATCGCTTGGATTCTCGAGAGATATGCAAAAATTGGTGTCTGCCCGGGGTTTGAACCCATGATCGTCTCTAGAGATCGCACGGTCGCACCGCTGGGCTATCAATAATCATCTTTATATATCTTACACAGAGTTTATCTGGACCATGAACTGCACGCCGTACCTATTCGTCTATTTTAAGGAGCTCGACATAAACAAGAGACTAACCGCTGTTTGCTTGCAACATATTCTTAAATATTTCGGACACGTCGCTCGCAGAAACCCCGACAGCCTGGAGAAGCTAACGGTGTTGGCCAGGTAGACGGAAGAAGATCACGCGATCGCTTACCCGCCCGTTGGTCAGACCAAGTAAAGACGCTAACAGGCTTGCCAATTACTGAAGCTTTAAAGACCGCCGAGGGCAGAAAAACGTAGAAAAGCGTACATCAAGTGATCAGTAATAATAATTCATACTGATTATTACTGATTAAACATACGGGTCACATCGCGTTATAATAGAATTACCTTAGTATAAGGTTCGACGTTTCGGCAGAGTTGCATCCACCGTGGTGACGAATTGACTGGAGCGCCGCGGCGTCTTCGTTCCCGAGTACTACAGTCATTATTTTGTTTATATAGTAATCAATAATAATTCAGCCTAGACACCTTCAGCAAAGAAGATAAAATTTACTACGACTAAAATGAACATCTCCTTATCTAGTACCCGAAAGACAATTACATTCATAGTAAATTCTCATCGAAAATTGAAATTATACAGAAAAAAAAATTGATAAGATTAAAATAACAAATTGACATGACTAACTAAATAAGACTATAATTAAAATGGCCGACTAAAGAATTGGCGTTAAATCTCTGTAATACAAAACAATTAATAAATTTTAAGAAAAAGTAAAATACAACGACGTGTAATCGAGTTTGTAATTTGGAAGGGAGTAATCTGTTGGCAAATTTCTCTTTGGCGCTGAACGCGGGAATTGCTGACACATTAATATTGTGGCCAAATTCGAAACAGGACATAAATTAAGCGACTCCTTACACAAATTGCATTCTTAACTTGCAATAAACTATGTAAATTCAGAAATTTAAATTACAAACAACGGACGTCAAGGGGTAAGAATTGCGGCAGTAGGTAGTTGCTAAAAGCGACATTTTCAGTCGGTTGTGCTTATGTTGGAAAAATATGTGACGTTGTATAATGACTAAACAGATATAAATTTTATTGTAACGCTAAGAATGAATCAAGCCGTGTGGTATACGGCGTAGAAGAATGCGTGAGTGGAATAGCCCATCCTCATTTCTTACCGAGGTTTCGTAAAAAGTGACTAAGGTAAGTCGACCCGCCGTGGGATATCCAGCTGAGTAGAATAAACCATCTTCTTTCTTACCGAGGTGTCGTAAAATACGACTAAGGTAAGTTTACGTCAGGCAGGCGGCCGGTCGTAAAATACGTAGCTAAATCATGTGACAACATGTTTATAACATATTGTGCCGACTCCACTTAAGAGTGGAATAAGGGCAGGAGGATGATGATGTAATGATAAGAATGAAAGCTCATCTCTTATCCTCTCAGGCTAAAGAATCAATCAAGATAGTAATCAAGTATTCTACGAATGATTTAACGATGCGCAGGCTTCCTCACGATGTTTTAATTTACATATATCGATGCAGTGGTGAAAAGATTAAAATTTTCTAATTTTGGTCGATTGTGTCTTCTTGTCATACTCCTGTTGACGTGACTAAATAAAAGTCACCTTATCCCTACAATACGTCGCCCTGAGCAGGCCCGGCTTCACAGGAGGCGCCGTTAGGACAACTGTCCCTGAAGCTACGAAAGCTTCTGCGCCCTAATAATAATATTTGCTTGAAGATGCAGACCAGTGACATACATGAGGACAATGTAAATAATAAAAACAATGTATAAATAGTTTATTATCCAAAGATATAAGAATGTAAATAAATAAATTAAGTAGGTAAGATAGTGGATAGCGGATGGGCATCTCACCCATAAGTGATCCATGATCGATGGAAAGAAGAAATATTATGAAGCGTATCTGAATGTTTGTAAGCGCTAACTGGCATGCATGACTTATCGACAAAAAAGACTCCGTTCCTCATGATGAAGATAGCAGTTTAAAAAAAAGCCACAAGCTTGTAAAATATAGATTCGCTTAGATAAGTTTAAAAAATGACAAAAATTTTGAGAATATTTAGTCATATATACTAACAAAAATTCTACATTTCATACACCTACCTGAAACTGTAGTTTTCCAATACAATTACATACATAATAACAGTGCAAGAACACACGTGTAATATACTCCTATAATTCAATCAAATAAAATTCACCGTTCATATTTTCCCTATTATATTACGCTATTTCGAACGACAATTTGTTTCCCATACGGACATCACGGTAATACGACCAATAATTTAATGCTCGGAGCTTATTTTTGTATTTTATTACATTACCTCATAAACATTTAACTTTTAATAAACTTCCAACAAATATTTTAGCATTAACAGTGTAACGTAGTCATAATATAGTCATGATATGTGAATGATCGTGTGTTCATGTATGTGAGCGCACAAGTCAGTATCACAAAATGACATTGGACATTCCACCATGTGGTGTGATACTAAAACCCAATATTTTTAAGTAGAAATAATTAAACAAAGATTGTTTAAATATAAGTGCATTATGATATAACATAATTAATTAAATTATTTTAGATAACTTCAATTAAAGAATATAAGTGCTGATGTATAAAAAAAGATCACAACATTTTACTGATCAAATCTAAGTCCGAGATAACGATTAAGACTGTGCTTCTGTGCCTAAACCAACTATATGAGAAAATCCTTTGGTTCACATTGATGATCATAAGGATAGAAATCTGGCATTTCTTGAGGTTATGGTCACAAGGACCTGGCGGCAAGTTCTTCACATACGCATCACTATGTAACTCACAACTCGCTAATTAAAAAAGATACTGAATGAGGATGGTTTCGAAACTACCCGGAATACAACGTGAGTATAGCCTGTTTCTATCCATGAAATAGGAAGACCACTCATGATTTTCAAAATTAAAAAGGAACTAGAGAAGATAGCAGTTCATTTTTTGTTTTTACTGATAATTGTAGAATGTAAATCAACCACCTTTTGAATTTTTAGAAATGACATGCAAATGCATGTACTGGGATGTTTATTCAAAAACAGAAGTAACAAAACTTTTAAAGCAGCCATTGCTTCCGTAGTCACATTATGCATTCTTAAAATATCAGACCGCAATATTAAAATATAAAAAAATAAAAAATGGTAGCTTTATTATCACAGCGTACAGAACGCCAAAATGCGAAAATACTTTCCCAAGTCAGTTTCCTCCGTCGACTGTAGCCTTGTGCGAAATTGAGAAAATAAATATTTGATTAGCAGATTGTAGAAAATTAGGCACAGAGCAAGCTGAAAGTTCATTTAGCAAGTATCACCGTGTTCGCAACGTTGTTTTGGAGGCATTAACTAAGTTGAGAGAAGGCCAAAAACGGAAACATTTAGCGCCGCGCCGTCCGCCATACTGCCGTTCCGACGCTGATTATTCTCCGAAAAATAGGATCGTTTCGCCACATTAACATTATTAACTCCAGCCATAATTTAGAGCGTCTAGTGCTTCAATACTCGTTTATGTTTGAAGAAGTAAACGAGTAGGCCGTGACCTACTTTGGATGAATGTCAAATGATTTATAAGATTAAGCCGTGACGTCATCAGATGCGTTCTATTTTTACATCCCATGTTTCAGAGCTAGCTCAGGTGTGGTAAGTTCTTAACTTTTTTAACGTACGAATTTGCGTTACGTAAAATCCATTTCAAATTATGATTTTGTTAGTAAAAATTCAACAATAATATTTTATTTGTCTTGTTTGGAGTACGATTTTGTAAACTGAAATTTAATTCCAGGAATTTATCTATGAACATCGTCCTATGTAGAAACAGCGATATTCTGATACACAACGAATAATATATTTTTTTATATTCTGCAAATTCACAACATAAAATATACTAATTACCGGCTACTTCGTTCACGTCAACTTAAGCGTTAAAATACTGTCAATTATGGACTAAAATATTTATTTCCTTTTTCCAAATGTAAAACGGGAATTTGTCCTGTATGTTTGCCCGGTTCTTAGAGACTAGCCTATATTTCATAACAATGGACCACTAAAATTAAATTGAAGGACTTACGATGCATTGTCGACATTGTAAAGGTTCGCTAAAAAACAAAAGTAATATAGATCGGCAGCACACAAAGACTTTAAAAGTTCACTTCGTAATATCAGATGCTTAAATTTAAAGTCTGTTGTCCCAATATAATATGTCACATTTAGTACATATTAGTTTGCCATAAGTAGCACGGGCTCGCAACATTAGTTCGATGGCTATCTTGTTTGCTTTTATCCTTATAGAAAATTTTGTGCAGCTCACTGAATGCAACGAGCCTTCCAATATCATACGGATTATCCACTGGAAAACGCTGTAAAATTGTTTACTGCTTTCTTGAAAATAAACCTACTGAGTTGGGTATAGCGGTTGAAATCGAACGTGGACAAAAAGAACTCGTATTTTGGCTAAATATTGGTAACAGATTGACGCGGCTCTAGTCGGTAAGATAAGGCTGCGGTTCGCATAGTGATGCATGAATGGATTACACGGTCTGCTTTGTAAATTCACATTCAAAGGTATTCTTACAAATACGTTTGTCCAGTTGTGCTATTTTCTATCGGTGATAGCGTTTAATATTCCGCAAGGAAACCGGATATATTTCTACAATTTCTTATCCTTAAGTAATACATAGTGCTTTTAAGAATATTCTTTAAAATTTACCTATAAGGATATTATAATGAATATCTGGGTGACCGAGCTTCGCTCGGTAATTTTTTACAATAAAAAACTTAAAAAAAAGAAAAAACAATTATTTAGTTGGGATCGATCCTTGGCATTCACATTTCTCGAGGCTGCCCGTTAACCGAATAAGCTACGTCGACTTCACAGTTAATGGCGAAAATTCAATTCAATATAAATGTTAGTGGTTTTTAATGCCCAAAAATAGGGATAATACAATATTTTTTTTACATAAAACCTAGCTAGATCAATTTTCTCCCCTTTTCCTCCTACATGCTGAATTTCAGGAAAATCGTTGGAGCCGTTTCCGAGATTCGGAAAATATATATATATATATATATATATATATATATATATATATATATATATATATATATATACACACACACAAGATTAACTCATTTGAATATTAAAGATTGTATTTATCCTACAATACTTATTGACATTACATTTACCCGCCGTGAGGTATCCGGCTGAGTAGAATACCCTCATTTCTTACCGAGGTGGCGTGAACGGCGTACATTGTCATAAAAATTTGACATTCTATTTTCGCTAGAACAGATCTAGGTGAGATTTTTTTACCAATCAGTATGTTCACGATTAAATATAAAATATTGAGATAGCTTGTAATAAAGAAATAACACAAACAAGAAGATTTACATAATTATTTCTAAATTGTCCGTAGATGCTACTAGCCAATTGAGAAATAATTTTATGTTAAGGCATAAAAATTGGATGCTGAATTGAATTGAATTTTGAATGAAAAGTCAATAGCTGATATTGATAGTATAGAACATTATCGGTCTAAATTTCTCTGTTTACTCGACCGTATTGAGCTTCTGTATACCTGTACTAGCCGGTACTAAGCTGTGATTATACTGTCTTATAAAAGAAGGTAGATAGCGTAGTTTGTTTTACAGTAAGTAGTCTTAAGTTTGAGTCAGATGTTACTCGACAGTGACTTTAAATTAGATCTTGAAGTGTAACAAGTAACATATGTTAAACTATTTTATTGAAAGACGAGTAATAATGATAAAAAAATCCATTTGTACTTCTTTACAGTTGTAATGATTTTAGTTTCAATGTGTCTAGAACACGGGCTGAACCCATTTGTGAGTCGAATATTATGAAAATATGGTTAAAAAGTTGGTTATTTTAAATTGAACCATTTATGTTAAAATTTGGACACCGTGTGGTATCCGGCTGAATAGAATAGTACCACCCTCATTTCTTACTGAGGTGTCGTAAAAGGCAACTAAGGTAAGTCCACCCGCCTTGTGGTATCAGGCTGAGAAGAATTGACCAAACTCATTTCTTACCGAGGTGTCGTAAAAGGCGATTTAAGTAAGTTGACCCACCGTGTGGTATCTGGTTTAGTAAAATAGATCACCCTCTTTCTTACCGAGGTGTTGTAAAATACGACTAAGGTAAGTTGACATCAGGCAGGCGGCCGGTCGTAAACGTAAACGTAGCCAAATCATGTGACAGCATGTTTATAACATGTTGTGCCGACCCCACTTAGAGTGGAATAAGGGCAGGAGGATGATGATTAATATTAAATTTTGAAAAACCCTTAGATCTTGAAAATCATTAGATTATTTGAAAATGTCATTAAAATCGCTGCAGCAATAGCGGAGTGTAACAATAACATAAATGAATCTTTTATTTATATAGATAGAGGTATTCTAGATATTAATGTTCAAGACATTTAACGATTGGTTTTTAATATTTCAAAACTGCATCAATCACAAAAACATATGAATGCAGCCTTACACGTTGATTTGACAGGTTTGTAATGGATTGTTTACCTCCACGCGGAGGTCCGCCGCCACCGATCAGCAACATCGACCTAATTACATGTAAATAAATACGGGGCCAATCGACTGATCTGAGCGAACCAACCCTTTCAATACATTAGATTAAAATGACCCCGCTCAATGACCTCTTTCCAGCGAATTTTTGATTTGAAACCGCTTAGTAAATTAATCTCTTAATTGGCTATTGTTTGCAATCAAGTATAAATTGAAATTTATTACTATTTACGGTTATTTTAAATAAATAAATAAATAAATATAAATATATGGGACACTTACACACACGGTCGTCCGTCCCCAAAGTAAGTAACTTAATACTTGTGTTATGGTAGACAGACAACTGGTGAATATATACTTATATATTTTTAAATACATACTTAAATACAAATATACACCCAGGCTCAAAGACCAACAAATTCATTTATAGAAAATGTTAGCCCTCGGCGAGAATCGAACCCGCGACCCGCGGAGCTGAAGGCAGGGTCACTACCCATTGCTCCAACGGGCCAGTCGAATTAATTACATCAACAACAATCATTTTATATTCGTTATCATTTTAAACGACTTTGGTATAAAAATGTTTTAGTATAATATATTTTTTTTATATCAAATAGTTTATTTGTTTTTTTATACATAGAATAATATGATTACTGTAAATATATTATGTACAATTTCATCTTTACGTAATCAATGTAAAAAAGTCATTCAGACTAAGTAAATTAATAATAATTATAATTATAGCAAAATAATTCGTAAATATGTGTAAAGGAAAGCGTTGTAAAGATTGCCTTTGAAAGACCAAAAATTTAGCAAACATGAAACTAACCAACTTAATAATTTGAGAGTAACAATAACAAAAAAATATTTTTTAAACTAGAGAAATAGTGATATAATGAAAAACAAATTTTAAAATAAATGGGCAAAGTTTAGATTAATATGAAACGATTCGTTCTTTAGAGTTCAATTTTATTCCTAAAACATCAGCAGAATACAATCTTATTATTTCAAATAAAACCTAAATATAAATAAAAGTAACGCTAAATATCGTGCCACGATTTGCCTATAGTATGGGATAAACTTATTTCTTTACGATGGTAAATATTTTATCGGAATATGAGATCCCAAAAATAAAATGATTATTTCAATAGGTAAACTACGAATTCATATTTGTCGTTACATGTTCATGAATGTAAATAAACACTCAAGTACGAATGAAAATCAAATGTAGATTCGGTAAGTAATAACAATTTGTTTTCATAGAACCGAGGGATTTTTCCTGCCGGTAATAGTACTGGAAGTGAACGAAAATTCAATTTTTACAACTTACAGTGACAAGTTGGTAATACCCAAAAACAAGGCAGAAAAAAGCTACAATATCATTTATGTAGATAGTATTGCATATGGACGAGATAAGCGGTGCTTTTTCACTATGTGATTAAATTGTGACATTGATTCTTGTCATTTAAAATCATAGAATAAGACGAAGGAGAGTCACAGGCAAGCCTGTATTGAGATAAAACTTGTATACTTCATCTTTGTCTAAACATATATAAAAAAGACAAATTGATATACCCTCATTTGCTTTCTCTTTGCTTCCTATTGAAATATAGCACATTTAAGGCTAATTTTTTTT
Source organism: Morpho achilles (assembly GCA_947086495.1). Lineage (NCBI taxonomy): Eukaryota > Metazoa > Arthropoda > Insecta > Lepidoptera > Nymphalidae > Morpho > Morpho achilles. The sequence goes on along the minus strand of CAMTZB010000007.1, from coordinate 7,554,446 downwards.
TTTTTTTTTAGACAGGAAAAAACCCCTTATGGGTACCGCCGCCCAATGGGGACAGGTGGCGGTTATGTCGGACTCGCACCGACTAAAATAACCTGTCTGCTCCACTACGCTGCTGGTGGCGGGGATAGGGTACCTATAAAGACATTACCCCCCATCCCCGCCAGCAGCAACTCTGTACCCCAGAGTGCGCCACCTCTGGGTCGGGGCCTCTCTAAAAGTGGCCCCTCACTCCGCTGGACGATGCATCGGGAGCACCAGATGCATCGAACGCCTCGGGGACCTAACTCCAGCGAGCGACCAATAAACCCCATTCGGATCGCTCGGAGGTCCCCGTTAGGGCGGCATGCGACGGACTTCGGCGAGTCGCCTGCGCCCCGCTCGCCTGCGGCGGATTGGATCCAAGGACTCGACTTCCCGGATCCGCCCCGCCGCCTCCTTCCGCGAGATAACGTCCTCGCAGAAGGAGGCCATCGCTGCCCACGATCGCTCCCTGTCCACCATGGCGCGAACCACAGTGGGCAGGGAGAGATCGTGCCCCACCTGTGCCACGAGTTCTGCCCGCTGAACCACCCAAGCTGGGCAGTCTGCGAGCGTGTGCAGCGCCGTGTCAAAGTCGGCGCCGCACTCGTGGCACTCACCAGTCGCTTCGCGCTGGGCCACCTTCCACAGATACCACCCGAAACAACCATGTCCGGAAAGCACCTGTGTCAGGCGGAAGGTGAGAACCCCATGCCTCCTGGCGACCCAGCCCTGGAGAATGGGCTGGATGGCCGAAATCGTCCAGGCTCCTGCACTGGGCGATTCCAGCCGCCGCCTCCATTGGTGGAGGAGCTCTTCCTGAGCTGCCCTCCGCCAGTCCACCTCTACCGCCGCTGAGTCTCCCCCCAGTGAACGGGTTTCGACTCTACGGCGGTAAGCCTGAGCTAGCACCTTGGCCTCTAGGTCCCATGGAGGGGACCCGGCCAAGGCGCAGGCCGCCTCGCCGGAGATGGTCCGGTAGCCCCGCACAAGTCTGATAGCCATGACCCTCTGCGCCCTGCGCAGCAGGGGCAGGGATCTAGCAGTCAGCCGCCCCGCCCATATGGGAGCGCCGTACAGGGCCATCGACCGAACCACCCCGGCGTATAGGCGCCGGCAGCCTGCATTAGGCCCTCCCAAATTCGGGAGGAGCCTGCTCAGGGCTCCGGCGGTCGCCGTTAACTTAGGGGCGAGCCGCCGGAAGTGGGCCTCGAACGTCCATCGGCTGTCGAGGAGCAATCCCAGGTACAGTAGTGTACCCGAGATTTCGATGGACGTCCCGCCCACCACCAACCGGGAGCCCACTGGGGGCTATCATGCGTTGTCTCGAGATTAAAATAAAAAAATGGCCGAAAATATTAAAAATTATAGATATATATATCTCTAGCTGTGGAAGAACCAACTAGTTAACCCTTAACAGCAAAAATTTTTCGAGTTTCAGTACGATACTACAAAATGTGAAGAAGTTTTTAATACATCTGATGAATTCATTGTTAAAATAAAGTGTCTCGTATGGATTTCTACGTCAGAAAGTCTACTGACAAGTTAATACACCAGCACTAGATCTCCAACTAAGAATCGTGAAGCAAAGCTATATCTTTAATATTTAAATGAGTTAATCTTGTATATATATATATTTTCCAAATGTCGGAAACGGCTCCAACGATTTTCCTGAAATTCAACATGTAGAAGGTTTTGGGGGAGAAAAATTGATCTAGCTAGGTCTTATGTAAAAAAAATATTGTCTTATCCCTGTTTTTGGGCATTAAAAACACTAACATTTATATTGAATTGAATTTTCGCCAAATTGTCAAGTCGACGTAGCTTATTCGGGTAACGGGCAGACTCGAGAAATGTAAATGCCAAGGATCGATCCCCAACTAAATAATAGTTTTTTTTAAGTTTTTTTTTGTAAAAAATTACCGAGCGAAGCTCGGTCACCCAGATATTGTATTTTAATGGTAAGATGCGTTCTTCTTATAAAGTGAGTAAGATCCACTTTAATAAAAAATGCTCCGATCGTCTCTAAACATTACAGGATCATCCGCTGGGTTAATTTAAAGATAGTTTGTCAATTTTATCAAAATCGGTCTAGCCAGGACATACAGATAAATAATCCTTTTTATATTTAAGAAGGTATGCTTCTATATGTTTAATGTAAAAGAGCTTTATTCATTTAATATTATACATGAACTATGTTCAGTTTCGGAAAATTATTTATGCTGAAAACTTGACAGGATGCGTTCCAACTAAGGTAATGATTATTCCAGTGTTATAAAAAAGTATTATATGAATATTAAATAGCATACATATTGATAGGATCGCGACCGAGGGTGCATTAAACTGGCCGGTTTGGTCGAACAGCGATATCGTCCGACAGTCAGGAGTACCGCTTGACTTCTTCCGTGACAGGTGAATTGAACCAACATTATTTGGAACTGGAGTTCGCCCTCGGGCCGTCGGTTGAATATATTTTCACAAAACAGAATACTACGAGACAATAGTAGGTATAAGAAGTCAATAAAATTTGCAATTTAATATCATAACGAGCACATTTAATGATTTTTGTAAAAAATAAGATTTTAATATCCATAGTAATGCCATGTTGTATGCGGCTGATTAGAATAGACCACACTAAGGTGTCGTAAAAGGCGACCCAAGTAAGACGACTTAAAAAAGTAAAACACATATGACATTATTAAGGCCAGGTTCCATAGAAGCGCTTAATGCGCGTTTACATATATTTTACATACATTTTATTCATATTGTACACATGCTATCGGGCGTTTTCATAAAGCATGCGTTAAACGTTGCGTTTGCGCTTGGATACTTTAACTGGCGCGAATGAAATCGCGAGTATAGCTAGTTAAAATAAAACAAAGCTGTGATAGCCGATCAGAGGTCAGTCGATTGGACATAGCGGGTTGAAGTTATAGACACACATGAGTTTCAAACAATCAAAGTGCTGTATAGATAATGACCATACGTTTTTCGGTTATGTAAACATTTTTATTATGAGGAACTCTAAATAATTCTAAACAATTCCTAGGATACATGTACCCAAACCATCCGAATTTGAGTAGCGTGGTGGCTCTAACATTTCCTCCATGAGGAGACGCGGTGGGATATTTAAATGCCAAAAACATTGTATTGTACAGAAATTATCAACGAACTTTAATATGTTGTCGCCATTGACTTCCGCTTTGTATTTTATAGCAACACAGTCATGAAACAAGAGTATCGCGCCCTTTTTGATTAAAATGGTGACAACACTGTGACGTGTTGTTTCCGGTTGAGTCTTCCTATTGATAAAACGTTTCAGTGACATTCAGTCTGTGTTCGTCATTCAAGAGAAGTGCATCTCGGAACGGGAATTGTGGTATTCCTATTATATCGTGTTATCGTATATAGTGTGCGTTAACAAATATTTAATGGTATCGGCTCAATATTTGTAAAATTCTGAACACCATATGAAGTCTTACTTAAACATTTTATAATCATAGATGAAAAAAAATGTGAGTACAATCTTTTGATATCGAATGGTAGGATAGAAACTTTCTTTTCCATTAATAACGTAGAATACGTCGCAACACTCCCTTGCGATTTGAGGTTGAAAGCTCGAGCGGTTTTGCTTCTTTTTATGTAACCTAAGTCTGTTTTTGTAATTATTGTGCCTTTCTTTTATTGAATTAATTACACGAGATAAGTGGAACATAAATAATTGAAAAATAAAATAATTTTAGCTTATAATTTGAGTCTATTATCTATTTGTATTGTAATATAAATAGTACTATTAAAAGTAGTCGTAAATTAAATTGATAAGCACTGTCGAACTTATATTATACTGAAAAATTCTTACTAATTATCTTCCTGCCCTTACCTATCTTATTTTAAGTGGGGTCGATACAACATGTTATATACATGTTGTTACATAAATTGACTACGTATTTTACGACTGACCACCTGACTGACGTCAACTTAACGTAACTTAGTCGTAAGAAAGGGGGTGATCTATTCTACTCATCCGGATACCACTCGGCTGGTCAACTTAACTTAGTCGCCTTTTACGACACGTCGGTAAGAAAGTGGGTTATCTATTCTACTTAACCGGTTTGCAAATGGCTGGGAAACCTACCTTAGTCGCCTTTTACGACACCTCGGTAAAAAATGAAAGTACCACACGGTATTCACTCAGAAAATACTTCATTACAGTTAAATTTAAAACAGCCCAAAATTCAAGTAGCTCCAAATCCACTTATGCTTATTAAATTTTCTCTGTTGGTAGACAAGAAAATGTAAAGCTAGTATTCAGAGGACATAGAACAAGGCTCAGCCGCGCGGCACATTGGCCCGACACAAAATATTGTGCAGCCCGGGTAAACTCGCTCTAACTTCCAATACAATATAAATTGCACTTTGAAAATGCCCTGTACTTCAAAGTCTGTACACAATTTACAGCTTTAGCTCGCAAAGCGAGAGCACATTTCGGAGGAGCTCGCTGGAGCGCGCCGCGGCACCATAATACCGGTAATGTGGTGTCGCCTTTCTGTGGCGAGATAAGGGTACGCGACATTGACTATTCAAAGGGTTGCGGTCTTCAAAATTTACGCTCAATAAGTCCAACATATCTGTGCTCACCTATCGCCGAGACAACATTTATCTCAAGTTTTAACATCTACACTTTTTAAGAACTTGATAAAACGAAATATATTTCTACCAAGTTGCGTCCATTATGGAAAAGACGAGAAGTATAACAATTAAATAAATATGAATTTGAATGGATATGTGACAAGGGAATGGGAATGGATATGGAAGGCCTAAATTAGATGGTTGGATTGTGTGAAGTATGACATGCATATAAAAGTTGTAGCGCCAGAGTTGACGAATGATAGAAGAGAAAATCATGCCGCGCCGATCCCACTTACAGTGGAATAAAGGTAGGAGAATGATTCCATTTTCCACTTCCATCAAACTTTTTTAAGCAAAAACAAAATAATGAATAAAAGTAAAATAACTTACCACACAAGGGTTGTAGGTGGTATAAGTTATAAAATCAATAAACAGAAAGAAGCAGTTAAAACAAGATAGAAAATACGATTACCAGTAGCGTCGTGATCCATAAAAATAATAGTATAATTCTCCAATTTATTAATAGATGCCTTTAAAGTAAAAAAAAACACAACATTGTTCAAATGGGCATCATTGAATTTGAATACTTTTAATATGTTCCAAAATAGAAACACGTTTAACATTTCCAAATCATTGGCGATGAATTTTGATAGGTCCTCTATGGGTCACGAATTATGCGAAAAAACAAAAACATTTTTATTAAAAAAAAGAAGAGCTTATTTCCGTAACCACAACTGTATAAAATATCCATTAGGGAGCAATCAAAATGTCTGTCACGTCTTTTTACGAAATATTTTAAAGCTTCAAACGTAGTCCATTTATGTTACTTATAAAAGAATGAAATATTTTTAACATAAAGGAGGTAGTAAAAATTCTTTAACGAGAACATCACCATTATGAGATCGTCCAGTCACCACGAATTATCTAATGATTGAACAATTTCTTTAGCAATACTAATATAAAACAAATGTGATCATAATCCATACCATTATTATAAATGTTAAAGTATGTCTGTTATGATTACACGTCTCATTCAATTTTCCAATTCAATACGAAGTTGAAATCTGTTACAACTGATGCTTATATATCGGGCTGAAGTATATTACGTAGGAGAATTTACATTTTTAATTCGAAAACAGGGCAAAAATGTTTCAGCTTATTTACACAAACACTTGAACACACACAAATGAGCTTATTGTAACAAATGTTGACGGGAATAAAGTTACGGGAATTTCTAGTATAAAAATTAACAAAATATATAAGAAAATTACTTTTATAATTCGAGAATGAGCTACATTCGAAGCGCACTAAAGTGATTTCTATTTCGTCCAAACTCTTGACCTTTTATAAATACTCCAAATTAATGGAACAAGAATCAAAACCTATAAGAGATTCAGTGAAAACTATTTCTATAACAATAACAATAACTTAAAAATAGACGAATATTTTTTTCTAAGATAGTTTAGTCTTTAATGCCTTTTAAGAATATCAAATTATTATTATTTATTTTATATACAATATTATAAACCAATGTGTTGATTCGTTTGTGTGTATTCTTTTATCAATATATTTTATATGTCAAGTGTTTCCAAATTATTGTACCTCAGAAAGGAAAGTTACCAGCCCTCTAAAAATAATGCAATCTTTCTATTCCGAGAACGTAATGCGAGACTGAAATAATTCCCTTTAATGTTTCTACGAATACCTCTTGGTTTATTTATTTGCAATTTGTAGGATATCGTTTGCAAGGTACCTTAATGAGGCAATAACAATAAATAAAGACCCAAAAGTTTTCTAACCACTTCACCCTCATGTAGGAGCGGACCCTTGCAAGGAGCGCCGTATTAAACCGGAATATATTATTACACATAATATTCCTCCTCATATGTGCTCGCTTATGTGAATTTGCATTCAGTAATTGAAGTAACAATTTAAGTGGAGTACATCAACAAATTAAATTTTCTCCTCACTCGCTTATTGTTTTAGTTTAACAGTATTAGCTTTGAGTTACATTTTCTTAATAAGCTTATTTTTAAAAGCTTTTATTTAACTTGGCATGTATGTATGTGAAGGTGGAATTTGACCTACTTCCCGTTGTCTGATTGAGTTGAAATTTTACATGCTGGTCCAGTGTTAATGATAATTCATATTTATGATAAGCATGCCTTGGTAAGGAAGAGGGTGGTCTAGTCTACTTAACCAGCTACCACACGATGGGTCAACTTACCTAAGTCGCCTTTTACGATTTGGATAGATATATAATATTTTCCAACACGCATACAAAAGGAGTAGGTGTACCAGAGTTGAAAAATGATAAAAGATTAAAACATATTCTGCCGGAACCTCTTAGACTGGTATAAGGGTAGGAGAATAACAATGTAAATAATGATGATAATTGCAATTGTCAATTCATATAAATATCATGTCATATAAATAAATTATTTAAATATAATAAAAATTGGTAGCAAAAACAGCTTCCAAATACACATCTATAAAGAAACAACATACATGCATACGTTCATGTAGAATCAATGTATTCAGGTGCTTCTTACGTCCCAGGAGGACAGTAAACTCCACCCGCCTTGCGGTGCCCCTTACGTAGTAACCCGAGAATAGCTGTACTTTTGTATCCCTTCGTTTTATTCTAGACAGAATTATTGTACAATAATATAAACATAAAATGCATTCTATAATTTGTGATTTTATATCACAACGTGTTCTTCCACTGAAAGACAAAAAATATATATAGGTATATCTATTATTTTATATTGCTAATTAGAGTTAATTTTTTTTTAATTTATTTACAATTTAAACAATTTATTAACAAATGTTACTTAACACTAAACATTCACAGAGGTGCGTACCTAGTGTTACTGTCATCATAATATATACTACAGTATTAACCGGCTGTATGTATTATTTTTTAATTTTTTAAAGGAAATATTCAAGTATTGTTTTAAAATAACTAAACTTATATCAAATGATATGAGTTTAGTTATTTTAGCGTTTTAAGGAAATATTCTTTCAATTGAAATGAAATATTCTTGGTTGTAATTTTGTTAATAAGATTGCAAGGTAATCTATTAGAATAATTAATATTTCACTGAGTTCATTAAATTTGTGTATAATATTTGGTCATGAATGAGTAAATTTATTAATTTCAATAAAAAAAAAACATTTATTAGATTCTACCTTAAATTCTGAGTCCAATGATTTCTTGCATTAAATCATACACTGTGTGTTATTAATTTTTGAACTCCCCTTAAATTCAACACGCTTAATAATTGCTCTCCACATTTTTATGGATTTTTTTTTTCAGTAGTAATATATAGTGACTCCATTCAGCCGTTACGAATTGCCGGGGAAAATTTAAAATATTTATTGGAAAAGGACAAAGGACTATACCCGTGCTGCTATTATGAATTTCAATACAATAAGGTGATGCACTTCCATAAATCTCTGCTTTTTAATTTTCCAATACACTTCTGGCGAATGTAGCGACCATAAAAATAATGTTAACCGCAAATAAACACCTGTACACGAAGCCATGTAATTCACAGTATTATCAGTCGATATAAACACGCCATAGCACAAAACGGTTCGGCGCCGTTAAAAAAAATCAAAAATGTTGATCTCGGCAATAGCTCCCAGCCAGAGCAATTCGTTTGTTTTCCCATACTATTTTTAAACAACTGTCATTGCTGTTTACTTTTATCTTCCGTAATCGAATTTTCAAACTTTCGGAATGAATTGTGTAATCGATACTTTTGTTTTACCAATTCGTGCATTCTTTGCTTCGTTGGACATGACATTATTAAGCAGGCAATATTAAAAGTATGTGAAATTGGTTTTCTGAACGCATTGAAGGCTGATATTCTACTGGATGCTAACTTGTTTTGTAAGTTACTTGGTTGTTATAAATAAGAGTAAGTCAGAACTTGATGTCAGAACTCGTGGGCAGCGATGGCCTCCTTCTGCGAGGACGTTATCTCGCGGAAGGAGGCGGCGGGGCGGATCCGGGAAGTCGAGTCCTTGGATCCAATCCGCCGCAGGCGAGCGGGGCGCAGGCGACTCGCCGAAGTCCGTCGCATGCCGCCCTAACGGGGACCTCCGAGCGATCCGAACGGGGTTTATCGGACGCTCGCTGGAGTTAGGTCCCCGAGGCGTTCGATGCATCTGGTGCTCCCGATGCATCGTCCAGCGGAGAGAGGGGCCACTTTGAGAGAGGCCCCGACCCAGAGGTGGCGCACTCTGGGCTACAGAGTTGCTGCTGGCGGGGATGGGGGGCAATGTCTTCATGGGTACCCTATCCCCGCCACCAGCAGCGTAGTGGAGCACACAGGTTATTTTAGTCGGTGCGAGTCCGACATAACCGTCGCCTGTCCCCGTCGGGCGGCGGTACCCATAAGGGGTTTTTTCCTGTATAAAAAAAAAAAAAAAAAAAAAAGTCAGAACTTGATAGACACACCCAAAAAAGTACACAAACGACGATGACGATGAAAAATTGTTACAAACAACTCTTTTACTTCAGAGGTAATATAACTAATAGTGCAAATGCAATGCGCACTGCTTTAGAAAAGTAAGAAAATCGGAAGCACTTTAAATAATCATAAAAAGAACATATAGACTATGCACCTACTGATACTAATAAAGTCATCATCTCATCATCTTCCTGCCCTTATCCCACTCTAAGTGGGGTCGGCACAACATGTTATAAACATGTTGTCACATGATTTGGCTACGTATTTTACGACCGGCCGCCTGCCTGTCGTCAACTTATCTTCTCCTCCTCGATAAGAAAGAGGGTGGTCTATTCTACTTAACCGGATACTACACGGTGAGTCACTTACCTTAGTCGCCTTTTACGACACCTCGGTAAGAAATGAGGGTGGTCTATTCTACTCAGCCGGATACCACACGGCGGGTCGACTTACCTTAGGTCGCCTTTTACGACACCTCGGTAAGAAAAGAGGGTGGTACTATTCTATTCTGCCGGATACCACACGGCGGGCTGATACTAATAAAGTATTTAATCTATAACATAAAGTGTCATAAGAGTTGTTCAATAAAGTAAGTGTAATTAAACTAGTGAGTCATGGCATTTTAAGTAAATTTAATTAAGAGCCAATTGGTACGGTAATTGTGGAACGTGAGTGTGTTACGGTTAATATGCAAATATTATAGCCAGTTATGAAAAGGCAAACTGTCAGTACATCTTTTGAATATAGTGCATCGTCATAGTGGTACTTGTAATTTAGCTTTATATTCTAATTTAACAAGTATTTTTGGTTGGTTTCTTAAGGTACCACTATAGAAAATTTAAAATGAGTCATTTCATAGTAACATGAACTTCTAGCAACATTAATTTAAAATGGCTTTCTATTTGTTTTTAATTTAAAAATCAATTATTTAAGAGGTGTACTTTAAAATTCCATAGTATTTCTACGGCAAAATAAAGAAAATGCTTAGTAAACTGACTGTTTCATTATAATATATGAGCTCTGGTAGGGTTTCCCGTCATGGTTCTTTTAATGTTACCATCAAGAAAGCTCTTGCCACCATCGAGATTTCTGTTATTTTCGAGCCTCCGAGAATAAGTCGGAATGATGGCAAGAGACCAAATGGTTTGTCGCTGGTTTTTTAGAAACGAGGACGGGCGCTAATGTGGGACGCAACATGTGTTAATGCGTTAGACTCGTCTCATATACAAAAAAAGGCGTCAAGACCTGGAGCTGCGGCGGATATAGCCGAATCTGGCAAGCGGCAAAAATATGCATCTCTCATCGAGAGTATTATACTTGTGCCGCTTGCAGTTGTGTCCATGAAGTCAGTGCAAAAAAAAATCCGTTTTCGGATGACAAGAAGGCTGGCTCCTTTTACGTACAAAGAATCAGCTTTGCGATTGAACGCGGAAACGCTGCCAGAATTCTTGGGACTATTCCACGTGCGCATGATGTGTACAGTACTAGCGTGTAAGTAATTTAAGATGTCTATCTAACTAGTACATTTTTGTACTAGTAAATAAAAAAAAAATTAAAAGGTACGATATGGTATTGTAAATGAGTTTGTTTCTTGCACAGTCCGCCTTGCAAAAGCGAGAACAAGCCGCAAAATTGAGTTCTGATTCATTATAAATATATTCACGAGTAATGTGTTGTCAATAAATGTTTTACTATATGTATAAAAATAAAATGACACTATCATTTTATGACGTTCGGAGAATATTCTGGTTCGATTTTACTAATTGCAAATCCGAATGAATTTACTGATACTGCATTTAAATAAAGCGATTGGAAAATTATTAACTTTGTTTTAAAATTGGATTGTTTGCCGTTATTTTCAACGACCAATGCATGCCTATCAAAATTTTATTATAGTTTTCCATTTACCTGCACATACATTTTATGATGATTTCCGTAGATTCCTTTATATTATGTCAGGGGTTTAGTTACTATGAATATATTGAAATATGGATTTGCATAAAGTGGCCTAAAATAACAAACTGGCTTTAAATGTTACATTTATCACACAGCTAATAGTGAATAAGTACTTAACGGTATTTCTAAGTGTAGCTTAACAAAACAAGCTAAATAGCTAGGGATTCATTCGTACATAGCATAAACATTTAAATGTATTTATATACACATAAATACGGCTAAATGTTTTTTATTTCATTTCTGTGGCGACTCTTACAATTTGCGAGATAACGTTATTAACTTTTTAAATGATATCTTGGAATTTTAACACAATATTTTTCAGCTTTGGTTATAAAAGGATAAACTATGCTTTGTAGCAAATTAGCTTACTTTGCAAACTTAATGCACAAGAGTACAAAGGACCAGTTTATATATAGAGAGAGATAGAGGCGGCAATGATATAGTGTCGGGCTGGCGGCCGCTCCCTCAGGAACGATAAACCCTTCCCGCCGCTTCCCGTCTACTCTTCTTTATGGGAAGGCCGGAATGGGCAGCCCAGGTGAACAGGTAGGTAGATTGCGAAAGTATTTTTAGAACATCTTGTCGGTCGTTCGGTGTTTTTCCTTTGTTATCAAATGTTTTGGTACCTTCGATACGATTATAGGTTATAGGTGTTCTTAATATGTCGGGATTTAGTAGACAGACGTTACCCACTCCGTTTTGAGATAAGAAAATTCTCTTAAGAAAATTCTCTTACCTTCAGCGTATCGTATTGAGAAGGTTAATGTTCTGTGACCGTTTTTTCTATATTGAATGTGTAGGGTACAGCTTTTATTTAAAAAACTATACATATTTGTTTCGATATTTAATATTTCGTTTAGTATAAAATAAGTTTTAAAATATTTTTATACTGTATGCATACGCATATTAAAACTTATAATAAGTCTACAAAAACATGTTCAATAGATACCTTTTAACTTTGCCTCGCTAGCTCGGTCTATCGTATAATCAATTTCCAACACGAAAAGTTCAAGAGGCCGAGTAAGGCAACCGTGATAAAGCAATCTATACATAACAAGAAAGTTATACTGTTTTTTATTAGTCTTGAAATTGTGTACGAAATAAATTAATAAATTTCAAACTATGAACTTACCACTTGGAACATTGGTTTCTCTGCTTATTTGATACTCATCTGAATTAGCTCCTCGCTTATTATTTTTTTTATTTAACAAACCAAATATCTCATTCTTTCTCTCTTACAGCAATGACCGTCTACTTTTGGAAATATTATTATATATAAAATATATATAAAATATTATTATAATAATTCATGAGATCCAGATAAATTAAGCGGTTCCTTGAACTTTTTGAGCTTTGTTGACATAGTCTAAAAATATTTTATTCAGATATGGTAAATGATTTTAAAATATTACTAGCATGCTGAGTCAACTACGCTGGACATAATTCAAAGATATCAGTAGTAAAAAAAACTATAACTGAAAGTTTAAAAAAATACTCTGAATGCCAGCAAAATTCACAGGATCATACGCTAGGTAATTCTAAAGATTGTCTGAAAATTACATTAAAAGCCAGCCCATGCCAGCCGTTTCGAAGTCAATAAAGGACCTACAGACAAATATTTTTTTTTATATATTAGAAGAAGAAACAAAAAGCAACAAAGATTGAGGCTCACTCGTAGTCACAGCTAATATGAATTCGAGGGATATGTGTAACCTACCAATCCCCATTGAAGCACCGTGGTAGGTCTTATCTCCAATCCTTTTCTCCAAAAAGAAGAGAGGAGTATTTTGTATTTCAGTTTTATGTAACATGACAAATAAATAAACGTAGATTAAATAACAATACGATGTGAAGCAGGATTTTTGTTTACACAGTAATATTAAAATAAAAAAATAGAGATCCATTTGTTATTTCCATTTCAAATGGCGTAGGTCTTTTATCGCATGTTGCAGCAAACGTTCGTTGTTTGATATCTTCCTAGCTTTATTTGCAAATCGCGTGCCGACTGTACACGTTTACACTCGCAATACTTACTTGTTGAATTACCATTGTTCAAGTAAAATTTGGTTAGAAACGCAGGTTTGTTTTTAAATCAAAATTTTGATACTTTTTGTCAGGTATTAAAGGCTTTAAATAAATGTTTGTTTAATTATACTTCCTAGTACTTACAAGCTTTCATATGTTTATTCTACTTCACTTTTGTGGTGTTACAAAAATAAAAATTAAATTTACCTCTTAGTTTTCATTTAGCATAAATGTGTCGCCATTGTCTGGCATATTTAGATCTTAAATACTGTTTATATCAACTTCAAATAGCAATCGATTTTAATGTTGTCTTATTGTCTTACCTGACCATGTTTGAAACTTATTCAAATTACTAGCATAATGCAGACCAATTTTGAGTTAGTTCAATAATTATTTATTTACAGCAAAAATGTACAATGGAATACACGTGGAATGGTCCCAAGAATGCTGGCAGCGTTTCAGCACTGCATTGCTAAGCTGATTCTTTGTGCGAAAAAGGAGCCAGCCCTCATGTCACCTGAAGAGGCCATTAACTGAGGTCTTAAAACGGATATTTTTTTTTTGCACTTTGACTCCATGGCCCTAGGGTCTTGGCTGCAAACAGCACAAATATATAACTCTCGATGAGTTAGTTCTATTTATATTATAAGTGACACGGTGGCAAAATCAACCTTCATGAAAACAACAACGAACGAAAACTGAAAGAGTTTACATTTGATTACCAGTACGCAGTGGACTGGAGGGCGCATCCGCATAAGGTATGAATTGGTAATGAGGGGGAAAGGGGTGCATTTTGCGAAGCCGCAGTTTATGCGAATGCTGTTCTGGGCCGCGTTTGTATCGCGTGTACAACTATTATATGTTATTTCTTTGCGCGGTAGAAATAACAAGACGAGTTTGTATTTGAGTGCCGCAATTTCGTAAGTTAATTTTCATTATATATGTTTAATTTTATAATTGTAGTTTTTTTATAATTGTGTAAAACGCACAACGTTTAATTATATATATCAACTTTTTTTTTTAAATTTTGGTACATCAAATAATTTAAGAATTAGGCGTTACTTTGCGGAGATCCATAATACAAAAGTAATAATAAAATTATTTTGCTATAATCCGCGAAGAAGTAAAATAGAAAATATATATAATGCTAAATGTAAGTGGACAATCGTTTATCATACCTGATACATGCAGGATTCGTAAAAACACATGCACAAACCTCCACCACCGCCACCACAATACACAAGCACTATATACGTTCACTATCACAAACTCAACAATCGTTTCGCCCCGCAACCGAAGCATCATCAGGAGATAGACTCCACGACCAAAATCGCAAAGCGTCATAAAGTTCCTAATGACCATAGTTTCGAAGTATTGCACACGTGTTCTAATAAAGGACTTAAGCTGAGCCTATTGGAAAACCTTGAGATTATTAAACATAACAATGGCACCCTCATTAATGAGCAGATAAATGTTTCTAGTTCAAGCTTGTTACACTTGTTCGCAGGCAAAATAAAATAAAGGGTGGGGTTGAACCGATTAGTATATAACTAAACTTATTTGGGTATTGCTTCGCTTTGCGATTTTGGTCGTGGAGTCTATCTCCTGATGATGCTTCGGTTGCGGGCCAAACGATTGTTGAGTTGGTGATAGTGAACGTATATAGTGCTTGTGTATTGTGGTGGCGGTGGTGGAGGTTTGTGCATGAGTTTTTACGAATCCTGCATGTATTAGGTATGATAACCGACTGTCCACTTACATTTAGCATTATATATATTTTCTATTATACTTCTTCGCGGATTATAGCAAAATAATTTTATTATTACTTTTGGTACATCAGTTAAACGTTTTACGTCTTGAAAATGGCACGAATACTAATACGAGATAAAATTTAAATCAACTGTTTCTATAATTTCAAAACTGTTAGTACATGATTGTCATCTCCAGCGTGGATATTATTTTTAGCACATCCCCTTGACACTTTCAGGTTGAAACCCAAATCTATAGAATTCATATATAATTCATGTGTGTATAAGACAAATTTGTGTACCCAATATTTTTATCAGATCGATTGGTAACATAAACTAGCGAGATTCTATGCGCCGTAATAGACAAAATAACGACGGAATGTAAGCTTTAGATACAAGAACGACGCTTGTCGCTTCCTAATTTGATTCTTAACTAGTTAAACATATCTGTAGATATTAATGAAGTATTTTGTTTTCAGAAATAACAACTATATGATTTATAGAAGCAGGCGCCACCTTGCGGAATTCCATAGTATAGAAGTTACAATATCGGAATGCGTCCATTACGATTTTGTTTGTGGAGCCTATCCTACTTATGATGCTTCGGTTTCGGGGCAAGACGATCGTAGAGATTGTGGTAGTGAGTGTGTGTGGTGCTTATGTAGTGTTGGTGTTGGCGGTGTTTTGTGATATGTGTGGTGACTTGTCCTGCATATATAAGGTATGTTTGTTGCCTGCTTCATACACTTGGCATTATATATATTCCTTTAACAGGCACGGATTAAAAAAAAAAAGTAAGTAACGGCCTGTTAATATCCCACTGCTGGGAATAGGCCTCCTCTCTCCTTTTTTGGAGAGAAGGGTTGGAGCCTACCACGCTGCTCCAATGCGGATTGGTAGGTTACACATATCCCTAGGATTCTCTAGAGATATGCAGGTTTCCTCACGATGTTTCCCTTCACCGAAAAGCGTGTGATAAATTGCAATTATCAATTAGACACATAAGTTTTAATAGAAAAACTCTTTGTTGTCTGCCCGGGTTTGAACCCATGATTGTCTCTAGAGATTCACATGGTCGCACCGCTAGGCCATCACAGCTTCAGGCACGGATTACAGCAAAATAATTTTATTGTCATATTGTATCTGTATTAACGATTATAAAAGCATTTACGTTTTCCCAGTATTATATTAGCCTATAAATTAAAAATATTTACTAACTTAAAATGTCATTCTTGTACGGTAATATATTTTACTAACTCATTGTTTTATTGTTGCTTTACATTACTATGATATAATATTGTATTTCTATTATGTAAGTACTACAACATTATGTAGGATATAAACATCATAAATCAAAATATTTGTTCTATATCGAATACGTGTCATTTATGTCAAATTGAATCTGTATTGATTTCAGAGCGCTTGATGAAAGCTAATTTGTTTTTAAACTGAAAGCAAACTACGTATTATTATGCAAATTGATCGATCGCATATTAACCACTATTATAAACTAGTTCTAGTGTGTAGCCACAACGCCATGGCGTTTTGCATTTTGCGTATAATGAAATGCGAGAATTAAATGTAATTTAAATGTTTTTAGAGGTAACACAACAATTCCGCCGTGTATCCAGCTAAGTAGGATAGATTGCCCTCATTTCTTACCGAGGTCTCGTAATTGGTGACTTAGGTAAGTTGACCCGCTGTTTAGTATTGTATTCGGCTGAGTTGAATAGACCGCCTTCATTTCCTACCGAGGTGTCGTAAAAAGCGGCTAAGGTAAGTTAATCTACCTTCTGCTGTCGAGCGTAGTAGTATAGACCGTCCTCATTTCTTAACGAGGTGTCGTAAAAGGCGACTAAGGTAAGTTGACGTTAGCAATGGATAAGTTCATGTATTTTCTTTTTGATTATGTACGACGAACAGCAGTGTAAATTGCTGCTTTACTACCATGACACTATTGTTTCAGTTTAAATATGTATGATAATTTACTATGTTTAGATGTTAGATTAGACGAAGTAAGTGTAGTATGCCGTGTGGTATCGGGCTGAATAGTACCACCAATATTTCTTACCGAGGTATCCTAAAATACGACTGAGGTAAGTTGACGTCAGGCAGGCGGCCGGTCGTAAAAACGCAGCCAAATCATGTGACAGCATCTTTATAACATGTTGTGGCGACCCCACTTAGAGTGGGATAAGGGCAGGAGGATGATGATGATGACGAAGTGAGTGTAGTGTACTTAACTTATGAAATGGAACATCACTAGTTTAGTACATAACATATTCGGTACTTTAGTTTACTCATTTCAACGGCGAGATACGATAAACAGAATGGGGGATAGAATATAGAGTGTAGTCAATCTCTATAATAAATTAACTTAAGTATCACATAAATGCTCGGCGATCGATAAATTTATATTAAGCATGGGAGTAAACGCAATATTAATTTACGACAATGCAGCTACACTACGAATACATTATTTATAGAATTAGGCGTTACTTTGCGGAGGTCTATAATACAATATTAATGAAAATATTTATTTTGCAATAATCCGCGATAAAAAAATGTATGTAATGCTAAACGTAGAGTGCACTATCTTTTTTCATACACAATACATGCAAAAATTGTAAGAACTCACGTGCTACTAACCACTAATAAATACAAATACAAGCACTGCACATATACAGTACCACAATCTTAAGAAGCCCCGTCACCCAAATACCTATCATCCCGACCCATCATCAGGGGATAGACTTCACAACAAAAAAAAAACTTTTTACTTTACGAATATATTTATACTTTAAACTTTCCAATCATATTTTTCTATTCCATTCTACTAATATTATAAATGTAAAAGTTTGTGATTATGGATATATGTTTGTTACACTGTCACGGCGAATATGCTAAACCTAGATCGATGAAATTTGTCACAATTACTCCTTATACACCGGAATAACATATAGGCTATAGAAAAACTGTTAAAACCTATACCACGATAACAGTTCACGCGAACGAAGTCTCGGGTAAAAGCTAGTACTAAATAAATCCTTAAAATTCTCGTCATTGGTTCAAATCTTTTAGACATAAGGTATGCATTGATTCTCGTGGGGGCGAAACTTCAACATACTTTTCTCAATCTCAGCAGTTTCCCGGAAACAGATTTCGAAAACGCTTCAGTTACATTTTTCAGATTATGAACAAAAATGTATAGTATATTAAATCCGTACAAGACGTGAATATGTTAATAGTTCGACATATATCCTTTTTTATATGTTTAATCATTAAAGGCATTAGGATTGTCTAATTTATATGGTGAATATTCAGTGAAGTCGATAAGTCTTTTATGTCACTCGCACAAATTTGTCAATATTTAAATCTTCTACCTGCCCTTATCCCATTCTAAGTGGGGCGGCACAACATGTTATAAACATGTTGTCACATGATTTGGTTACGTATTTTACGACTGGCCGCCTACCTGACATCAACTTACCTTAGTCGTATTTTACGACACCTCGGTAAGAATCAAGTCGGTCTTCGGTGGTCTCGGTTCGACCTCGGTGGTCTATTCTACTTAACCGGATACCACACTGTGGGTCAACTTACCTTAGTCGCCTTTTACGTATTTGTCAATATTTAAATAACTCTCCTAAACGTAAACTTATTTATGGCAGCCTAGAAAACTGTATGTCGGACATGTTATGTTATTCACGACTGGTATGGAAATGTAATAAAGAAATCCCTTATTTCTTATTATTATCAAAAGATTGCTACTTTAAAATATCCGAATTTAATTTAAGTATCTATTTAAAGTTTTTTAATAAATTTTAAATGAATGCTAACATTGTTGCTAATATTCGAAACACAAAATCACATGAGTGTGCCGAAGTCTGCAAGGAGTAAACTTAAGCTATACACTGCACATGTTACGATACCTACAAACAATTGCCCCCTAGCTCAACCTACTTACCCTAAGTAACGTACAATATTAAACGAAACCACAAATATATTTTATTCATTAGATTTCTGCTTTTTTGTTTGCTCCGCGCTATTTTATGAATCTTAAGTTGCTTACAAACTTAAGATTCACATGTATGGTCTTTTTGTGATAGCTTATGTATAAGACAATTATCTCTTGCCAATCTCTTGCAAAACATGTTTTAAATCTTTAATATTTGAATGAGTTAATCTTGTATGTATTCATATATGTTTTCGGAATCTCAGAAACGGCTCCAACGATTTTTCTAAAATTCAGCATGTAGGGGGTTTTGGAGGAGAGAAATCAATCTAGCTAGGTTTTATATAAAAAAAATTGATTTAGCCCTGTTTTTGGGCATTAAAAAACACTAAAATTTATATTGAATTGAATTTTTGCCATCAACTGCCATCAAATTAGTACGAGTATAAGAGAGCTTTCCGTTACTTATTTCGTCATTTTTGAGGCTACGACGTCAAAAACGTGGCACAAAATCTGATTAAAAAATAATTATCATAGCTTGACGGAAAACCATACACTTATTTCGCTGCTTAAACCGAAAAATATTTCACACTGTAATGTAAATGCCTACGGCATTAATTATTGGCATTAATAAGTGAAGATTAATGTATTTTTATAAAGCGTCGTTTACTAAACGTTATAAGTTCCGATTATTTTATTTTACGTTAATACGTTTTGACCAATAAAATCATAACTAATGTAGGTTAAAAACATTTTCTGCAATTTATAGCTTTAAAGTTAACTTCTTTCTACTCAAGCAAATGCCTAGAATACCGTTGGTAGCGATAACATCAACGTATTGCACGATTTATTTCTAGTAGTGCACAAAACCTTTATATAAGGTATTTTATTTTGCTTTTCATTTTCCTTGCACCATTATGCAGTTCTTAAATGTCAATCTTATTAAATTAGTTTGTTAAGCGTAAAGTTACGAAAAGTTTCTTCTTCAAACTAAGACTTTGTTGATAAGATTGTGTGGACATGGCTATTCTTCGATCTTATACAAGACAGTAATAACTAAATGTAACTAGTAATAGAACTCTTTAGTATTTAAATGAGTCTTGATGAATCTTGATAATAATTAATTTGAAAAATTATATATGTTTTAGAATTTAAGTTACGGCTCCAACAATATTCAGTAAATTCACCATGTACAGGGTTTTATGGAAAATGTTTTACTAAAAAAACTAGCCCTAAAAATGCTGCTTCAATTGTATGAGAAAGCGAAGGTTAATTGCGCTGTCAATTTCAAAGTCTTAATAGCTTATTTGGAAAACAGGCGGTCTGAAATTCAGAATACCGACTCCAAGTAACATCATCTGTTTTTTAATAGAATTTTTTATATAGTTAATTAAATTACTGAGTAAGGCTCGGAAACATATATTTTTAAAAGAGCAACCGCCGTGTTTCTTGTTGGCTCTTCTCAGTAGGGACAGCTTTCCGAACCAGCAGTAAAGTTGACAATTCAAAAGCATTTGTTTACAAGTTTACTTGAATAAAGAAAATTTTGAATTTAAATAAAAAAAAAACTAGAAACCGCAGTGTAATTATAGTTGTTTTGCATTTATGTTGTAGATATTTACTGTGCTGTGAATGACTTCTACCACCTAATTCGCAAGTTATTTGCGTTAACTAAATATTCGTTATCATTTATGTTCTGCAATTCACAGAGTTTCACACACGAGATTCGCAGTTTATTATTTGTATAAACGTTTTCGCTAAGATTTCAACAAATATTTATCGTTCTATATTGCTTACAACTATGCGAATCGATACATGTACAGACGCACAAAAATCCGCAGAGTACGAGCCAAGTAAAGACGGAAGTCAACATTTACTTAGGCGATTTTCCTCAGGGGACGGCAGAAAATGACATGCGCTTTTACTTCCACTTTTCCCGAGCTCTATGCAATTGCATACGAATTTCTGGCAGCCATCTTTGAGGTTCAGTTTATATTTTTTAAGTCGTCGACTTCATTTGCAAGCTATTAGACTTTCCAATTTTTATTATCATAAATATGATACTTTTTAAATTTGCTTTTAGTTCGTGTCTCTTTAGAGTTGCAAAAATAAAAGACTTGAAGTGAATGATATTAAATTTGTGGGAATTATTCTTAAAAAATAAAACTATGTAAATTGGTATAAACAAAAAAAAACTTAAAGAAATTAACTTGTATAAATATTCATATAAGATCATAAAGTAGTAACCTTTTGAATATGGAGATTGGAACGAGTAGCTGTGTGCTATCCGGCTGAGTAGAATAGACCATCCCCTTTCTTACCGAAGTGTCGTAAAAGACGGCTAAGGTAAGTTGACTCATCGTGTGTTATCCGGCTGAGTAGAATAGACCACTCTCATTTCTTACCGAGGTCTCGTAAAAGGCAAGTTGACTCGCCGTACGGTATCCGGCTGAGTACAATAGACCACCCTCATTTCTTTCCGAGGTATCTCAAAAGGCGACTAAGGTACGTTGACTCGTGTGGTACCGACCATCCCCCATTCTTACCGGCCGGTCCTAAAATACCTAGCCAAATCATGTGACATGTTTATGACATGTTATACTGACCCTATTTAGAGTCAAATAGGGGCAGATGAAAAAGATGCAGATTGGAACGGGCTTTGTTTTAAAATGCCGTCGTCCAAAGTGTTTTATATAAAAAGTTTCATATAAAACTCATATTATGTACCAGGGTACGATAAGTTCATAAAAGGCTACTACTGACTAAGGTATAAAATGGAGAGCAGACAAAGTATGCACGTTACCGCCAGTCGAGGAAACAGAAATCACGACTGCAAACATTGACTTTAGACTTTTCCTCTTTTACTCACTTAGCCTAACTCTCTGCACTGCAAATCACTTCGTCCCCAGGAGAAAGTTTTATATATTCTAAATGTTTTAAAAAGGTCGTCCGTGATTCAGTCTCAGGAGCCGATTGACAGAAACACGATCCATTATTGCATTTCTGTATTTTCTAGCTTACTTTTCAATTGTGAATTTCATTTCATTCTTTTATTCAGACAATGTTTTATCTTTTCGGAATATATTGTATATCTCAAGAATTTTACGAAGGTTATTTTGTTAGCTGTGGTGTATGCCATTATTTGTTGATATAATACACTGTGAAAGTGCATTTTCCAATTTGTTTTTTAATATTAAAAAAAATAATTATTTAAACTATTTATAAATTAAGTATTCAAAAATTATTCGATAATATGAATACTATAAGCTTAATTAGCTTAAGGCGTTATACTTAAATAACAAAGCATATATACATATTGGGCACGTAAACAGTTTAAAATTATATATACATAACTCTGCTCTTATCACACTCTAAGGGTCAGTACAACATGTTATAAACATGTTGCAACATGATTTGGCTACTTATTTTACGTCCGGCCACCTGCCTGACGTCAACTTACCTGTGTCGTTTTTTACGACACCTCGAATGGAATGAGGATAATTTATTCAACTCAGCCGGATACCACGCGGTAGGTCGACTTACCTTAGTCGCCTCTTAAGATACCTCGGTAAGATATGAGGGTGGCCTTTTCCACTCAGCCGGATACTACACACCGGGTCGCCTTACCTTAGTCGCCTTTTACGACACCTTGGTAAGAAATGAGGGTAGTCTATTAAATTTAGCTGGATACCACACGGCTAAACTCTGCTCTATGAGCATATGCCACTTTTTAAAAACTTTTTTTTTCTAAACACTGAAAACCATTAATATTCAATTCACCGTTAAAAGTAATAACAGAAAATTACAAACAATTTTTCCTCTTGCCTATTTTCCCCGACTTTAATAATATCAGTAATATGCAAACTAAAATTGAGAAAATCAGCACAAACAACGTTCTAAGTACTCGATAATTCTGCACTTCATACTACTTACGCGAATGAGAAACGGTCTTCGTTTAATCTTTGCAGACTTTCTGAAATACCGCTCATTAACTTGTGTAGCCACTTCAGACATCGTCGATTTGTTATTTTAAATCGTTCCAATAGCATAAAGGTGCTCAATTTAAAGGAAAGGTACTCGATTTCAATTCGCTGGAGAGTTGGATTCCCATAAATTTATTTCACTCCTTTTGTTATTTGTATACAATTTAAATCATGCATATATAAATTTATGGAAAAAAATACCGTAATACAGCCTTGTGATTAAGGTTTGTTTGTGTCAAGCAAAATAAAGGCAAATTTATGTACGCATTTTTTAAAATTTTATTACTAAAGATATCTTAGAAATACAACAATACCTTCAAATTATTCACAGAATTAGGCGTTACTTTGCGGAGATCCATAATACAAAATTAATAGTAATTTGTAATTTGTTGTTGAAATTTATGGTTGTAGTAATAATAGTACTAATAATTTTATTATTACTTTTGAAAACTACAATTAGCATTGACTTCATTGTAAATACGCGTATTAGTGTAACAAAGCTGAGTAGCAAAATAGCGGACTATTAATATTCCATTGCCCGCGTAAACGCTTTCTTTCTCTTTTAGAGAGAAGGATAAAAGTTTAGACCTACCAAGCAGATTGCTACGTATGTATATAAGATTTAAATTTTAAGTCATTCGAAAAACCTTACAATTAAATAGTTAAATAATGATCCCATTCGTTAGAATTTGATTTATTTTGCTTACACCTGTAAGAGAGCATATTTTGACATCTTCTTTCATTTCAAACGCCATTATTCATAATAATTTAATAAATTATTTATGAAATATTATGTAATTACATATTTTAACTAACGTTGCCTTTCCTGTACATAAGAACGGGATAGGCAACAATCAGGTAGATACAAATCTCAGGATTTATCTTGCACGATCTACGGCCGATGACAGCTTTCGCTATTATAATACAAATTGTATCCATTTCATTCTCTAAGAAAGGTGTCTATTCGGGTAACAAACGATAAATATTTGAATATTTTATCGCCAAATTCTGATAAAGGGATGTAAATGACTACTCGTCCAATTTGCATTGAACAGATTAACGTCATAATCGGAGCGATTCAATCAGTGATCTCGGGAACTCACTCTGGACAAAGGGGGAAGATGGGATTGGGATGGGGGGAGGAGGGGATGATGGTATTCACCGGGGTACTAATATCTTTAGATAAAATGCTAATTTTGTGTTCATTCGATTTAGTAGACGGAGATAGCCGAGATAAACCAACGGTTTTTAGCGATATTGGATTCGATTTGATAGGGTTTATGTTAATAACAATATTATTAAACACAAATAAAATCCCGTCGGTAATTATTTTAACGTTTACATTATATTTTTGTTGAGAAATCTGGTTTAATATATCTTAAATACCCAGTCTAAGAAAACTTCGTTTTACTTCTGTGTATTTTCTCTTCTTTTTTCGTTGAATCTGATATGAAACATGTAGTTTATGTAAGTTTAAATGGAATGCTAACTGGGTGACAAGTCTATGGTTACTTATGGCATTATGATTTTGTCGTGGAGCTTATACTCCTGATGATGCTTCGGTTACCAAAACGATCGTAGAGATTGTCGTAGTGAATGTATGTAGTGCTCCTACACTTAGCAATAGAGGATTATAGGAAAATAATTCTATCATAACTTCTGTAGTATGGAATTCTGCCAAGCAACGACTATGTCTACAATTAATTTAAAAATGATAAAAGGAAATTTTAAAAGATACATCATCCCTATGGCATACATGCATAGCTATATAATCTATGTGGGATTGAAAATAATATTGAATATTTAATGTTGTGGTGTCATCGGAAGCAATTAATTATATTTGCCTAATTTTAGCATAATCGGTCAACGAGAATTTAGTGTGTTCTTCAGAATAACGTTTACACTACGCCATGAATCCTAACTGTATACTTATTTTCTTTTTCAATTACAAATGAATTGAATTTCATATATATTAGGACATAGATGACGAATATATATTAAGTTAACCAGTGAAGTTAGGTAGTTCCCGATTTGGCCAACCGCAATAGACTAGACTGACGTAATAGTTATATTAACTCGGTTATGTTAAAACCGAATTTATACTATCAACTGGTGTGTCTCAGTTTTTAAAATAAAACTAACTATGATCTGTATTAACCACCAAAATCTTAACTTGAATCTTTGGAATCACACATACCTACTAAGACGTCTAAACTATTTCACTTTATGAATTACCAGGGCTAAAATTAGCCTTTTTTTATGAAGATATTTTTTCTAAATTTAGCATAATTTATATAGCTTGTTCTAATTTCCGCCGTGTGGTATCCAGCTGACAAAAGTTGACCACTCTCATTTCTTACCGAGTAGTCGTAAAAGGCTACTAAGGTAAGTTGTACCTACCGCGTGGTATCCGGTTGAGTAGAATAGACTACCCACTTTCTTACTGAGGTGTCAATAAAAAGTATATATAAATAAGCGTATAGCATATTATATATATCTTCAAAATTACACGACCGCATTATATTTTTTAAATTAATAGCTTATCCAAAATCTTGCGCCGTATCTTTGGTATCCGGCTGAATAGAATAGTATCACCCTCATTTCTTACCGAGGTGTCGTAAAAGGCGACTAAGGTAGGTTGAACCACCGTGTCGTATCCGGTTAAGTAGAATAAACCATCCTCTTTCTTACCGAGGTGTCATAAAATACGACCAAGCTAAGTTGACGTCAGGCAGGCGACCTGTCATAAAACACGTAGCCAAATCATGTGACAACATGTTTATAACATCTAGTATCCGGTTAAGTAAAAAAGAAACCTCAAACTTCTGTATTAAAAAACATTTAATCAATTATTTAGGTCGCTATTACTAACTAGTACAATAATTTCAAGGCTCTTTCTACACAATCCAATGTTGTTTGTGTTACATAGATTTTGTACTGCGAGTGTTTTAAAGGTAAGGCTACAAACTCGGAACGTGACTAATGTTACCGACGACAGACCAGAAGTGTTTAACTTTGTACTTTAGAGGAACCCTTGTACGCAAGGGGACCTAGCTTTTTCGACTATTCGTCCCTAAGTATCTTAGTCTAATTCAATAGAATACCTAATCATCTAAGTTCAAAATATACGATAATAATATAATATGGATAATAAAATCCTTATGCTTAACCATAAGATGTACACTAGCTTTAAATTTTGTACATTAAATTTGTACCAAATTTTGCTAAAGTGAATAAACCATGTAAATATAACAGACAGATTGACTATGGCATTTATATATATTAAGTATAGACTATTTATTAAGTCTATGATTTATAAAAGTAATAATAAAATTATTTTGCTATTACTTTTATATATACGTTCACTGAGTTGTTGAGTTTGTGATAGTGAACGTATATAGTGCTTGTGTATTGTGGTGGCGGTGGTGGAGGTTTGTGCATGTGTTTTTACGAATCCTGCATGTATCAGGTATGATAACCGATTGCCCACTTACATTTAGCATTATATATATTTTCTATTTTACTTCTTCGCGGATTATAGCAAAATAATTTTATTATTACTTTTGTATTATGGATCTCCGCAAAGTAACGCCTAATTCTATAAATTATCTATGATTTATATTTAAGATTATATAATCTTTTTTACAACATCTTAGAAGGAATATTATTTATGGTAATATTATCAATTATTCACTCGTGATAATAAACTATTAATGCACCTGATTATAAAGGGATCAATACTCAACAGCGCACTGGTCTTAGTAGGTAATTAATATTACTATGCTACATTATCGGATTACTAAACTTCTTCAGTGTTATGCCACATTTAGAACTATAGGTACTAGTAATTTTTTAATGACAACGAAATTAAAGTAACACTTACAGAAACATATTTTTTAAATAAAGTAATTCACCGATCCATTATATTTACCCAATAAGGAATTAAATAATAACACTAAACTCATATGTAGGATAATTTCAGATTCAGATTTATAAAAATTAAACTGTAACTAGAACAAAAGCAGGCCGTGGTTGCAAAAATAAATTTAAGGTGAAGAGGTTTTTCAATAAAAAAAATCGTCTAAAATGCTTGCTTTTATAAAACAAATTTTGTGATTCACTAACTTTTACACAGGCGATGCCGCTGGCACAGCTAGTTATGTAATGTAATATGTACTAATATACAAAGGTAAAGAGTTTGTGTGATTGTTTGAAGGCCCTAATCTCAGGAACTACTGCACCGATTTGAAAATTCTTTGAGTGTAAGATAGTTCATTTATTAAGAAAAGCTGTATAAAATCACGTTAAGATGGATAGGATAGTAGGAATAAAAAATATTAGTAGCTAGTAGGGAGTAGCAATAAAAAATATTACGAAAACGGCAAAATTTAAAGCTTACCTTACGTGCACTAAGTAGACGATGAAAGTTATTCAAAAATCATGTATTACAAAAATTGTTCCCCTCTAAAAGCTCTAAATAAATGTCCGCGACAGCATATGTCTAGCTTTTAAGGTACTCACTTTAACCACTTTATGGATATCAAAATACTATAATACGGTTTTAATCTATCCACGCGGGCGGAGCCGCTGGCGTTTGCTAGTAATACATAAAAAAGGATGTGTTATAAAAGAAAGTATAAAAAAGGCAAAATTTGTTGTTAGCAAGCAATGTTAGCAATAGTTAAAGAAAAATCGAGACCTAGTCGTATCTTGACATCGATTGTTTTAATACTAATAGGCAATCTGATCTGAGCGTGCCGTTGCCATATTGATGCAGTGCTATAAGTATTTCTGAACGTGACTGCCTTTGCCGACGGAGCAGCGCTGTTGACCTTAATACTTTAGAAAAATCTGTATTAGAAGATAGACTTCGTACTTATTATTCTTCTACTTGCATTTTCTCTTGCAGTATCTTTTGTGCAAAAGTAAAATAAATTTAAAAGCGATTCGTTCAGATGTCTTTTGAGTATTTTAGTGAACATTTTTGTATTGTTAGATTTTTACATAGCTTTATTTCAATTTTATCTCAGAATTGTGCGACTACAATACTTTATTAAACATATTCTTTCTAGGGTTTAACTACAGATAAATATATTAATAGACTTTAGTGTCATTGGTTAATATAGTTATATATAATAATTAATTGACATTTAATATTTTATTCAATGATTATTCGTAGAAAACATTATAACTTAATGGTGAACAACTTGATGGTAACTTGACCCGCCTTGCGGTATCCTTCTGACTACAATAGACCGCTGTGTGCTATCCATCTGAGTAGAATAGACCAACCTCATTTCTTACCGAGGTGTCATAAAAGGCGACTAAGGTAAGTTGACCCACCGTTCAGTATCTGGTTGAGTAGACCACCGTCTTTCTTACCGAGGTATCGCCAAGGCGACTAGGGTAAATTGACGTCATTTAAGCGACCGGTCGTAAAATACTTTGCCAAATCATGTTACAACATGTTTTGTCGACCCCGCTTAAGCGTGATAAGGGCAAGCGAATGATGATGGTGAACAATACTCCAAAACAGAAAAAAGGGTAGATTCCTACGACATCAAGATGAAATCAAAGATTTTTTTTGAAGAAACTGGTTTTACAGCGTCATCGGGTGGGAGTACTTTTTGTTACCATTATTAGAACAATGATCCACTTCCTGACTATTTTTCAACTGATCACCAGACTTTTAATTCCTACAAACACCGTTTTATCAATTGTATGGTAGCGGTAACAGTAAACAATAAATGAAATGTCAACTAAAATACCAAATATAAACCTCAGTAGCTTATAAAATGATGTTCGATCAGAAACAAACCTATAGCTGCGTAAAACTGAGTGATAGACTGATCTTGGTTGATTGGTTAACCAAATATTGACTATACTAATTGGATACGCTAAAGCTGTCCGATTTACCTAATGAGAAACGATTCTCTTCTGCCTGACACCGCACAAGGACATTATGCAAAGTTGTATTTGACTTCTATATTAGCTTCCCCGCTTTCTTAATCACTGAAACTACAGACTGAGATATGATATTCTCCTAAATGTTTGTTCTAACGCTTACGAAAATTTGATTTAATAGTTGAGCGTATTGAACTATTTACACACGCCTTGTCATATCCGGCTGAATTGAATAGACCACCCTCATTTATTACCGAGGTATCATTAAAGGCGACATAGGTAAGTCAACTCGTGTGCTATCCATCTGAGTAGAATAAACCAACCTCGTTTATTACCGAGGTGTTGTAAAAGGCGACTAAGGTAAGTTGACCCACCGTATGGTATCCGGTTTAGTTGAATAGACCACCGTCTTTCTTACCAAGGTGTCGTAAAATTCGACTAAGGTAAGTTGACGTCAGGCAGGCGGCCAGTCGTAAAAACGCAACCAAAACGTGTGACAGCATGTTTATAACATGTTGTGCCGAGCTCACTTAGAGTGGGATGAGGGCAGGAGGATGATGATATTAAACGAATCTGAAGCAATCTTTTAACCTAATCTTAGTTTTATATTAACTGACATTTATTTCTGAAATTCAAAAGCCTCAATTACTAAGCAAATAGGAACAACTTTTAAAAAGCATATATTGGAAACGGTCCGTTAGTTTCAAAGCTAATCAATTCCGAATGCACTACGTAGTTAAAAATAATTCAAAACTTAGTTCACTCTAAGTTTCCAACGCGGAGGGCACTTAGCAAAACGTTCATCTAGCGGGAAAGCTGTACTCGTATTTTATAAATAATTTATTTGAAAACAGTAATGAATTGAATGGTTTAACAAATAATCATTCTCCTGCACTTATCCCACTCTCAGTGGGGTTTTCGCAACGTGTTTTAAACATGTTGTAACGAGATTCGACTTCGTATTTTCGTCAACTTACCTTAGTCGCCTTTTGCGACACCTCAGTAAGAAGTGAGGGTGGTCTATTCTGATCAGCTGGATTCGTCACGGCGGGTCAACTTACCTTAGTCGCCTTTTACAACACCTCGGTAAGAAGTGAGGGTGGTCTATTCTACTCAGCTGGATACGACACTTCGGGTCAACGTTTCTTAGTCGCTTTTTGCGACAACTCGGTAAGAAGTGAGAGTGGTCTATTTTACTTAGCCGGACACCACACGGACGGTCACCTTAACTTAGTCGCCTTTTACGAAACCACGGTAAGAAATGAGATTGGTCTATTCTACTCAGATGGATAGCATACGGCGGGTCGACTTCCCTTAGTCGCTTTTTACGAAACCTCGGTAAGAAATGAGGTTGGTCTATTCTACTCAGATGGATACCACACGGCGGAATGGTTAAAAAATATATATTTTTCTTTAATTTTTATCCTATATTTTAAGTAATACTGAAACAGCTTAATTACATTTAAAAAAATACAAAAAGCGACTTCTCATAGTAATGTTAAGTGAAGGTCAGTTTTTAATCCAATTTTATAAGATTATAGCTTATTTTATTTTTAATAATATTTTTTTTGTTTTCATGTAAAAAAAACATGAGTAATGCTAAACTATAAATATTATTTGGTTCTGAGTAACTTAATTTCTAAGTAAATGTAATTACTTTATTTAAAAAATCGAATAAAGTTCTATAAATCTAAATTGAAACTGGTACTTACTTTCAAAGCTGCTGAATCCGAAATGTACTTCGTCTTTAAAATGTGATTAATATGGAACTTTACAGTAAGTTTCTAACTCGAAGCAATATAGTTTCACTTAGGAAAGCATTAATTATTTACTTAGATTGCCTGATACTTTAAAAAATAAAGTTTTCATTGCACTGGTGTGTGATTAAAATAGATAACCTACAGAATTATATAATTGACTGTGGTTAATGCTGTGCAGTTTCTTTCGCCTTTTTTAATTTGAGGGCAAAATCTATCTGAACATATATGACTGCCAATATTAATCAAAAACTGATGTCAAAGCCACAAAGTCCAGGTGAACCGTCAGAAAAAATATTTCAAAACGCTATTACCCTAAAAGGCACATTTTCCCTCGACTTTATGAAAACGTTTCTGTAGATTTATGAATAAAACCTTTCAGGGAAGACGCGAAGCCGCAATGTAATTTAAGGCGTATGGTGGAGAACCGCAGCCTCCCAAATTAGACCGTTATCATTCCGCCGCTGTCGCCGCTCAGATCACCAGTTATGTGAGCCAATACACCGAACGAACAGAATAAATTTGCTTTATATCACACAGTTGACCTTCATATCCAATATTGTTGCTTTTATACAGGAAAATATTTCGAGAATCCCGCATTCGCCTGCTTCGGTTGTTCCCGGCATTTACGTTTAAAGTTATTTTTCCTATTGAGCGTAATAATAAAAGGAAATTGGATGCTTAAAGTCAATACAATCATAAGAATAAAGGGCAATGTAATTTAACAAAAAAGCCTGTGGTTATTACATAAGTTATACCTATTTTTACATAAATAAAAATACATGTAATGTAAAAATATAATTGAACTATTTTTTTTTTTTTTATACAATAAACAATGTATAAAAAATGTGTAAAGGTATACTTAACACTAGAAAATAACTTTTCTGAATCAATTTAATGATTCCTTCGAAATTTAAAATATAGATTTAAAAAAAGAATTCCTATGGAAGATTATTTTCCATTTGGTTACGTAACCACCACTTTTTTGCGTTTTAATTTATGTTAGCTGTAGTAAAGAAAAACAAAGAAAGAAACCTGTATATCACAAGACAACTTGTATGGTAACCAACCATGTTCAGGTCTGGAACCTAGTGGTAGTCTCTATATCAGATTACCTACACTAGGTTAATTATAAAGTTATGTGCTATGCTAATTGAATTTTAACACTGTAATTATATAACAGACTTTAGTTTACGGTATACAATTATAATTTACTTACCAAATGCAAAACATCAATTAGGTGTCAAAAAATATTCACAGAACTTAACACTCACAAACACACACTGAGGTAACCAAAATTAATGACTAAGCACTAACGAATTACTTTTTCCACACTAATTATTTATAGTTTAGAAATTTACTTTTTATTAGTTGTTTTTCACATCAAATATTTACAAGTAATAATTTAAATTGTACTTTAAACTACTAATTTGTACTGAAATTATACATTCTGTCATGAATCAACTAAGACTGCCATCTTGACTTATGTTCCAAGCGCGTCTGTTATTGTTTTAAATCATACCCTCACTTGATTTGTTTAACACCGAACGATTGTTAGTAGTTTTTGAATTATTTTAGAATTGGACCTGCATTTATAATAAAATTAATGTGAATTAGTTTCAACGAAAAGCCTAAATATATTTTACAACTTGTTAATTCCAAAATGGTAAAGTAATGAGATTCTGGATTAAAAAGCTATGCATATTATTTATTTATATGTAAATGAAATATGTATCAGACTAACATATGAAAATACATCATCCTCCTGCCCTTATCCCACTCTAAGTGGGGTCGGCACAAAATGTTATACACATGATGTCACATGATTTGGCTGCGTTTTTACGAACGGCCGCCTTCCTGACGTCAACTTACCTTAGTCGTATTTTACGACACATCGGTAAGAAAGAGGGTGGTCTATTTTACTAAACCGGATGCCACACGGTGGGTTATCTTAGTCGCCTTTTACGACACCTCGGTAAGAATTCAGGGTGGTCTATTCTGGCTGGTCTATTCCGGCTACCACATGGCGGTAACATATGAAAATACAATCCATAGATTAAGATCCTTATATAAATAGTATCTCAATCACTTATCAAGCCGTGTGGTGTCCGGCTAAGTAGAATAGGCCACCCTCATTTCTTACCGAGATGTCGTAAAAGGCGACTAAGGTGAGTTGACCCGCCGTGTCGTATCCGGTTGAGTAGAATAGACCACCCTCTTTCTTACTGAGGTGTTGTAAAATACGACTAAGGTAAGTTGATATCAAGCAGGCGGCCGGACATAAAATACTCCTACCAAATCATGTCACAATGTGAAATATTTCATTACAGTTGTCTGACTTTCTTTGTTTGATATCTATATATAAAAAAGAAAGTTGGTCTTAGTTACACTATTTATAACTCTAGAACGGATGAACCAATTCGGCTGAAAATTGGTGGAGAGGTTGCTTAGAACCAGGAGACGGACATAGGATATCCCATTCGACCGCATTTATTTTATCCCGTCAAGTCACTATAAAACGTGGTATAACAAAAACTACTATGACATGGAAAAACAAAACATAAATGACAGCTAAACGTTATTTTGTCTTTAGGTAAGTATGGTAAAAATTTAACAATTATCAAAATAGTAGTAGCTAAACGTTACTACATAGTATAAAACAAAGTCGCTTTCTCTGTCTGTCCTTATATCTCTGTTTGCTAAAATCTTTGAAACTATGCAACAGATTTTGATGCGGTTTTTTAAAAATATATAGAGTGATTGAAGAGGAAGGTTTATATGTATAATAAAATTCAATATGGAGTAGGGAAATACTGCGATTTTCACTGAGTGACATAGGCTATATGCTTTATACCCGTGCGAAGCTGGGGCGGGACTCCTAGTATAATATATAATTACGTTAAATAGTTGAGATACATTGTTTACTGTACTACTATATAACGCAAGGGGCTTATATGATATAGTTTTCAAAGTACGATGTACGCATAAGTACAATCTATTTATTACAGCACATGAAACTCCATTAAAGAAGCCACTCTTCCACGAAATGACGTTGGATAAATTTCATCGCTCATATGTGACGTCATACTCGTGATGGCCAAATTAAAGCTTACTATATCGATAGAACAAATATTTCCAATGTAGAAAATATTAATATAACATCTTGTGTAAATATTATAATCAATATTTTAAGTAGATTTGTTCAAACGATACTAATATAGGCTACATTTTTGTTTTTAATTTGTCTTTTTCTTTCTTTTTTTATTTATATTCTAATACATAACGAACGATAAGATTTCATTTAAAATTAAAGCGATTTTCAAATATGAAAGTTTTTTTAAATACTGTTATAGTTTCAAAGGTTAAACTACTTCCACATATTTTAATGCCGGCCAGTAGCATACAAAGATGTATACATATAGTTAATCAATGCAATACACTATTAATAAATGATATAAATGACTATAGAATGAATATTTGGCGGTAGATCTATAGTTTGTAATCACAAATTCCGTATCTTCATTTCAAATAAAGTATTAAATAATTAATAATGTAGTCAACAATTATAACCTAACATGTTGTTTTTCCTAGTCATTTTACGACCAGCCGTCTGCCTGACGTCAACATGACTTATCCGCCTTTTATGACACCTCTGGGTGGTCTATTCTCCTCAGCTAGATACCACACGGTAGGTCAACTTACCTTAGTCACCTTTTACGACACCTCGGTAAGAAATGAGGATGGTCTATTCTACTCAGCCGGATACGAGGGTGGTCCATTCTACTCGGCCGGATACTAAAAAATAAATAATAATAAATAAATAAATAATAAATAAATTACACAACAAATTAAATAAATTATATTTTTAAGAAATAAATGAAGTTTGAATTGACGATAGTGCAATTGTTACAACACTATACCGCATGTCATGCACACGGTATGACGACCGAGACACCCAGCAGCGGGTGGTCCCTTTGTCTCAGTGCCCTTTTGTTCAAATTTTCAATTAATATGTCATAAATTCAACTGAAAAAAATGTGTATCGATTTACGCTAGTCGAGAAAGTGGAACAATGCCACCTGTCAAACGTTGTACATGGTATTGTATTGTATTGTGGTGCTTTGTGCTATTTTTAGAAAGTAACGTGATTAAAATTCATATTTTTTTCATGACTTATTACGTCTGCAACTTATACAATAGACCTAACAATTAGCATCATTTGTTTCAAATCCTTTTAGCAGTTGGAGCACAAACTAACTTACTATCCTATAATATTAATAGAAAAAAAAATAAGAAAATTTTGAGACTTAATTGACGTTTTATTGTGAAAATATTTTTAGTTATTTATAAAAATTATTCCGAGTACATTACAATGACAAGGTGATGGGCTCCCGCGCTTTTGCACTGCGTCTGCGATGTTTTCGCACGCGCATACTGACGACTGTCTCTGTCAGGCGACAGATTTATGAAATTCACGTAGGGGGTTTTGGATAATCGATCTAGCTAGGTTGTTTTTGAGCATTAAAAAAATGCTTTAATGTAGAATTGAATGCAAATGATATTTGGGCTGTCAAATGCAAAGCTGTGATAGCCTAATGGTAACGGACGAACCAAAAAAGTTCAAAACCTGGTATCGATTTTTTATATCTTTAAAAAAATTAACGAGCAAGGCTCACCCAGGTACTTAGACTAATTGATACTAAAACTTACGGATTATTCGTCGAATATAAATGTTATTGTTATTATAAAAACTGTTTATCTGGAGAGTTAAATTAATGCGGAAAAGTTCAGACTGTCTAGAACTATAACTACCCACTGAAATGGCAAGAGTGACACGCGTAAACCAACGCTGAGGCCAGTAGCTGTAATTTATTACTAAAATAGTGCCGTTAAAAGTGATTGAGTGGGGCATAAATTCATTTTGCCTGAAAGTATCCGATTAAATAGACTTAATTTATAGTAATGGACATAATATAGTATTAATTTTAGGCCATTGTGGCCTAGTTAGCCTATGGAAAATAATTTACTTTATTAGACGCTTAAAGGCAGTGTAAGAGATTAAGGCAAAGAGTAAGGCTCCTAAATTTTGCAGATAATTTGATTCAAATTATAACTTTAGTGTTTTTAAAATAATATCTCTTATTGTACGCAATCTATCAGTTTTGAAGGTAAGCTTTTTGCTTTTTGTTCTATTTGTGCTATATCTAAAATGAAGGCCATCTTTATTAGGTATATTAACCTTTAGTCGGTATAAAGCAAAATATCAAACCTTTTACTTGTACGTAGTAACTGCGTAATGATAAAACCGTGTGGTATCCGGCTGAGTAGAATAGTTCCCCCCCTTATTTCTTACCGAAGTGTCATAAAAGGTGACTAAAGTAACATGACCGCCGTGTGGTATCCGGTTGAGATATTATATACCACCCTCTTTCTTATCGAGGTGTCGTAAAATACGACTAAGGTAAGTTGACGTCAGGCAGGCGGCCGGATAAATACGTAGCCGAATCATGTGACAACATCATCAATCACAATATAAGGTCACAGTCACAATCAGGTCACAATATAAGTCTGGTCATTCATTATATTTTTATTGCACTTATTTATCTCTCTGAATCTACACTATTCTCTAATAAAGATGATAACGATGTTTATTTAAAGATAGTTAATGTCGCAATAGTAAATACAGATATTTAAAATGCACTGAAAGATAAAGCTTATCAACGAATATTATCGAGGCGCACTCTTGGACGAAACGCTTGCGAATTACATTTGCAATGCGTCGCAGCTGGTATGAATTACACATGAAAACGGACAATGACTGAGCAATGTGGTGTTAGAGTAAATGACTACAGTAACAAAGAAATATCCTGTACTATGCTGTAATAGATATAACGTTACTATTAACCATGTGAATAGATTTTTGAAATATATTAAACCGTATTACGCAGTTTCAATATAATCAAGCTTATCTATACTAAAATATAAAGCTGAAGAGTTTGTTGTTTGTTTGTTTGTTTGTTTGTTTGATTGATTGATTTTTTGAAAGCGCTTATCTCATTAACTACTGGACCGATTTGATAAATTCTTTCAGTATTATATAGTCCATTTATTGAGGCTATATAGCATCACGCCAAGATAAATAGGAGAGGAGCAGAATTAAATAGTACGAAAACGGCAAAATTTAAAGTTTTCCTTGCGTGCGCTGTGTAAACGGTAATGGTTATTCAAAAATCATGTATGTAATACATGATTTTTGAAATCATGTATTACATACATGATTTCAAAAATCAATGATTTCAAATTATTCCCCTTTAAAAGTTCTAAATAAAAGTCCGCGACAGCATACGTCTACCTTTTAATGTTGACCCACTTTAACCATTTTTATGGTTGGCAAAAGGCTATATTACGGTTTAAATCTTTCCATGCGGGCGGAGCCGGTGGCGATTGCTATTATACGATATAATGATGAATTGCTGTTGTAAAACGGCTACCTAACAACTGTTACAAGGAAAATCTACCTTCTGAGTTGCGTTACCTATTAGAAATAAATAATTAGTACTTTGATTATCAAATAAATGTTTCTCAATCTGATTTATCCGGCGCACGCGAGTTAAAATCCTAGCAGGCGAGTTCTTCCACAACTGCGCAACTTTTTCAACACAATTTATATAAAACTATAATGTACTATTAACCTAAACCATCAGGAAGAACTGCATTACGCATAGTATAGACCGTTTAATAAAATCTAGTACGTAATGACAAAATCAATAATTAGATATTTGGGGATTGATCTTAGGTATTTATTTACATTTCTCGAGACTACCGTTCCCCGAATAAGCTACGCTGACTTGACAGTTTATGGTAAAAATAGTGTTTTATATTCAATATAAAATTTTAGTATTTTTTAATGCCCAAAACAGGGATAAAATGTTTTTTTTTTAATATAAAACCTAGGTAGATCGATGATTTCCCCCAAAACCCCCTACATACTAAATTTCAGGAAAATCCTTGGAGCCGTTTCCGAGATTCAAAAAAAATATATACATACAAGATTAACTGATTTAAATATTAAAGATACACCGTTTTATACAGTCCGATGTATAAACATTATTACATCAATTGTAATTTTTTAATAGAGGACCAGAGCATACACCGTCAAAGCGTAACAGAAAGACAACATAGTTATGGAAGTGGATAAAGAGTTAGATATGAAATCAATTAAAGTTGACTTTTTCATTAATAAAAGAACTCAAGAACACCGTGGCCTCCCTAATTAGATGTCGCGACTCGAATTTTCAATGTCCCCCGTCGCTTCACTAATGGCGAACTGAAATAAAAGTTTATATTTACTGTGCGTGGGTCTCAAGCGAATGAATATTTATACTATTGCTCCTCCGCGTTATTCACCTCAAAGCCAACGCCGGTGGTAAATTTTGAGGGTGTACTTTTTGTAAATTAAATTTCTTTGACGTTTCTTCTTATTCTAAGAGTCGAATTAGATTACTTATTCTTAAAGTTTTACGTGTCACCAAGTAAGTTAGCTGTTACTTGTTTTTTGTTTGTAATTGATACAGTGTTCATAAGATTGCTAACATCTTAAAATATCTGAGAACTATTAATGTAAGGACTGTATTAGACTGCTGTTTAACCCGTGTGGTATTCGGCTTATTGGACCACCCTTGTTTCTGACAGAGGTGTCGTAAAAGGCGACTAAGGCAAGTCGATAAGTCAACCCGCCGTGTGGTATCCGTCTGAGTAGAATAGACCAATCTCATTTCTTACCGAAGTTTCGTACAAGGCGACTAAAGTAAGTTGACCAAAAATAATATATCTCTAGTTGGTATAACAATTTTAACTGTTACAGGCCCGCTGTCACAATACATCACGACACTTTATTATGCCCGATATATGTAGGCCTTTTTATTTGGTAAAAATTATGACATTGTTGTAATTACCATGACCTAAATTTTAACAAATATAACTTGAATAGATAGCCTTAGCATAAATAAACTATAATTACTTTTTACACGGCACTACCAAAATATTGTTTACGTTTTTTTTCTTAGGATCTTAGTTGATTTTAATAAACATAAAAACATTAAAATAAGACAAGAAATTCAAGATGGCTTCAGTATAATTCGACATTTAAATCATTATCCATTTTTTACGTTATTGTTATGTAACGATAATTTTAATGATAATTTTTTTTTAATGTTTTGTAGTCCGACAATTTTTTTAGAACACAAATGACGACGGATTAAGCCGATGCTTCCCATATTTGTCACTTTGATGAAAATGCAAAACGAATAATAACTTATTTATTGTCTAAACATGTCGGAATCTAATGTTTGGACTTGTTAATGAGAACTGATTATCTAAATAGTGATCACAGTATTATGAAGATTTGTTTTTATAAGTTTTGATTCATCAGTTTTTATCCGTCAATCTGCCTTGTTCAAGTTCTATTAATAAATTTACATAACACTGCAAGCATTCTTGGGACCATTCCACGTGGGTTGATTTGTATGGTCCTAGCGTGTAAGTTATTTAATATAGATATAACTTGTACATTTTTCTAGATCTAATAAATAATTTTATATTATTATATTTTTAAATTAAACAATTTATTGTAGTAACTTGAAAGTATATCTAGATTAAGAATTAAAGTCGATCAGGTCTTACTGAAGTGAAGCGGGAAAGCGCTTGCAGAGGATTTAGTTCCCAAACGAAAGCGGATACTGCTGGTGTAGTATTGTGCCTGCGAAGGTTTTATTTGTTGATCAAACCTTCTCAAGATATTTCTTATATTACATATAGCTAGTATTAAACTACTTAATATAACCAATCCACTTTCTGAGGAAGACAAAAATACATTTGTTAAATCGTATTGTATATTCTTAAATATATATTTCATAAATATTATTTAAGAATGGTTTGATTTTTTTTTTGTTATAGTTATCAGGTCACCTGTGTCGATGATAAGGTACTATTGATAATACCGAAGTTACAGTGTGAAGCGATAATAAGTCACCAGAAATTAATGGAAGGAACTCCAGGAAATTAAATTTTGTCGAAAATTACCATTATCAATTATCATCATATTACACATTAGCACTAATCTTTCATACATAAAAATATATTAAAACCCTATAAACTACTAGATAAAAGTCATAAAATCAATAAATCAAATAATAAAACTTAAACTAAAAGGTAACCAATCATACAATTATCTAGTGACAAGAGTGCGCGCGGCGCCAAATCATTTGTTAAGAGACCAATAAGTCGGTGGATTAGCAGATGTCAAGGGACTTTCGTGACAAACTTCCAATAAGCTGCAACCTTCCGGTACATCGAGAGTCACTTTGCAAGAGTAATAATGCTTAATTTTAATGACGTGTCGCCGACCAGAGCCGACGCGTCACCCGCGTCACCCGCCACTCCGCGCGATGCTCCGCGACGCCCGCCCACCACCGAGCGCCATGCCGGCCCCCGCGCGTGACTCGACTTACCAACCACCTTCCATATTAGAAGACTGCCTCGACCGAAAGTCTGACGATAAATTTAGTTATTACTTGTGAAAATAGACGGAAGGAGATCGCTAACTTGTCCTCGTGAGAAGATAATGGATCATTCGGGGGGATGTTTTAGTCGTTTTACGAAAAAGGTCTCGTTAAAAGCCCCTTTTTATGTGAAGAGTTTTCGGATTGTGTGGAATATGTTCCAGAGTAATTTTTCGTTTAGCAAGTATCGTTAGGAACGCAAGACATTGACGGCCACAAAAAACTTAGAAAAGATCCATTTATATAATCTTAGGTTCTTAAAACTTTTATGTATGTATTTTATAGGCATTGGGTAAGTTTTTATGGAAAAATGACGTATATTTTTTTAGCTATACCTAATGATTTTTTTCGTTTTACAAATTCTGTTTTATAAATCTTAGGATTAGTAATCTTAGGAAGAGTCGTTTAAATTATTCCGAAATATTATACGATAAAGGGCATCCATTGTTTCTAAAGTACTGTTCCATGCAAATTTACGTAAGTTCAACATGGGGATATCCTATTCCGAAAATACATTAAATATTGCAAATAAATCAAACTGTTTAAGTTTAATTTAATAACCATACGTGTTTATTATATATAAATCTACAAAATAAACTTTATATCAATTAAAACATTGAGGTATTATTACTCTATTATATTTAAATACATTAAACACGCCGTGTGGTATCCGGCTGAAGAGAATAGTGCCACCCTCATTTCTTAACGACGGCGACTAAGGTAAGTCGACTCACCCTGTGGTATCCGGTTTAGTAGAATAGACCACCCACTTTCTTACCGAGGTGTCGTAAAATACAACTGAGGTAGTTGATGACAGGCAGGCGGCCTGTCGTATAAATGCAGCCAAATCATGTGACAGCATGTTTATACCATGTTGTGCCGACCCCACTTAGAGTGGGATAAGGGCAGGAAGATGATGATTGAGGTATTATTACTCTATCATATTTAAATGAATTAAAAATTGGTTGGTTATAACTAACATGGCAGTGAAAATATTGAAATAAAGACACCGCGGGCGTTGGCTGTATTACTATAGATAGCCAATGAATACGAGTACATCTATCTAGCCATCGGCGGAACTGCCTCGACATTGTTTACAAATGCACCACATCGATCATCAAACTGTTTGTTGACATTGCACGGATACGTTATTCTGTTTACACATTATTTATATTTTATTACGTCACTGGCCACAATATCATTTTGCGTGACGCAATAATTTCAATTCCAATTCAACGAAATAAACCATTTTGCCTTAATTTTATGTTTATAGTGGTAATTGGAATAGTGTACTTTAGGATCTAGTACTATTTTCTCAATCATTCTATTTCTGTATGCGAGTGGGCGAGAGTCAGGCCTCGCAAAGATGCGTGGGCAACAGGCCATGTATATACGGATATAAAATAGCACTTTTAGCATACTTTCTTTGAGAGCGACGCTATATAAGATCAATGTCTTTTATGGCACGTTCAAACTGATATAAGATTAATCAATGACCATGGATATATAATGGATTGGATTTTATGGGTGGAATAGTCCAATAAACCCGTCCTGCAACGACGGGCGTCCCCGCAATTAGATGGATATAAAAGGTTGCGATAACCTGTCTTACCACTGACCCAAGAGTATTGATGAAATTTTGTACAATTAAAGCTATAAATACCGGTTTTCCTTCGGAAACGAGAAAAAACATAAATTGTTTGTTATAAATAGCGATCGCCCTGTTGTCATAAAATGAACTTATATGAAACGAATGCATTCTTTCTGAATACGGCAAATTATAAAATTCTTCATAATGGTAAGATTTTAAAGCGACCGTTCGAAATCTCCAGCAACCGACAAATTCAGTACCTCGCTTTTCTATTTCAATT
Organism: Morpho achilles; assembly: GCA_947086495.1. Lineage (NCBI taxonomy): Eukaryota > Metazoa > Arthropoda > Insecta > Lepidoptera > Nymphalidae > Morpho > Morpho achilles. The sequence goes on along the minus strand of CAMTZB010000007.1, from coordinate 7,512,559 downwards.
TTCATTGGATAGTTTTCAGTTTCGATACATTTTCCATGTATAATTTTATTTAATTATTTTGAAGTTACTCTTATAAAATACAATTTAAATATAAAAAAATGTACGTATAGGCGAAGTATTAATACAATATAGATTAACACGTAGTATCATCATACAATAGAATAAATATCTTATGTCAAATACGCCCGTATTAAAAATAACAAGCAACATTCCGAAAACAAGGTGTACCCATTACTGCGAGCAAAATGATGCTCCCCCAAACTTGATACAGTCCCCAATAAATTCAGCCGCGGGATAAGATTCAATAAAGTTGCCGGTGGCTCAGGGCTGTCATAATTTTAAGAGCGTTCATAAATCCATCAATATTTAAGCTCTCCGACCACAATATTTTTCTTCGAGCCGACGGCCCCTATTTGAAACAAGCGGAGGTGCGTCACATACGTGCCACATAAATTCCGATAATCCCTGGACTGTGCATATCGTGTTCGTAGTTTACTATATTCCTGGCCATTATTCATGTGTTTGCTTTGCGGGTAAACGCCGCCAAGACTTAATAATTCGAGTGTAATATCGCTGTAAACATCGCCGGCCAGCGTACAGTCTGCAAACATACTCAACAAACTGAGCCAAATTAGTTTTTTTACTTTCACTAAAATCTTTTCGTTCAGACTTTTAGTTGAGACTCCAAAATATCCAATTTTAGTATATATACAAAATGCCATTATATTTTGTATATAATTATGTAACCGATCTGTATATAGATATAATAATTAAAAGTTAATGACGGAATTATTTTGCTATAATCCGCAATTAAAATAAATTGATCATTACATTTGTTCTAACGCCTAACTGTTTGACACAAGATGTAACCCCAATTTCTTGCAGCTCAATTTAATGTTAACATAAGTTCAATTATGTACTGGGGCTATCTTCCTTTTCCTAAAGGAAAAAGTACATTTTTGTCGCGACAAATTTACGTATTTAATATAAATTAAGTATGGATATAAAATGAGTATGGACGTGTGATGTCCGGCTGAGTAGAATAGACCACACTTACTTCTTACCAAGGTGTCGAAACAGTTAAACCGGCGTGTGGTATCCGGCTGAGTAGAGTAGACCACGCTCTTTCTCACCGAGGCGTCGCAAAATACTACTCCGATTAATTGACGTCAGGCGGCCGATCGTTAAATACGTAGCCAAATGATGAATTATTTTAAATATTATAAAATACTGTAAATATTTTCCATAGCATTAAATTTTTAATATCGCTACATTAGAAATAATAAAATATAATACGCTGTAAAGAGATAGAGGAACACGTAAATAATTACTGTCACAGACAAATTTTCTTTTTAAAATTGTCTGTAATCGTCGTGTTTTATGAAGTGGCACTTGTTTTGCATTCAGCGCAGGACGCGCGTCTCCGAACAAATTGTATTAGAGGGAGCCTTACGTGACCTTAGAAAGTATTCACACGCCGACATATGTACCGAAAGGTCTATGCCTACCAATGTGAAAATATTCAAGAATCCTTCATCTTTGTCAACCAGCCTATATTAAATTAGCGTCTAAGCATAATATTCAAATGATATGGAAATCCACTTTCTTGACGTCACGCCATGGTGTTCTTAATGTAAATATTGACTTTTATGATAGCACTTTTTACTTTGCGAAATATAAACAATGTAAATTAATATAAAGTTATTAACTTCGCAGCTTCCTTACATGAAAATGTATGCTATTAAAAGTAACATTCAAGCGGCGTTGTGGGTAAATGAATATTTTCGAAGCAATTTAAACATCAAAGTAAATTCATTAGCGATGCTTTTAAAACGCTGCAGTAATTAGCTTTTCTTTAAAGAGTAATTTTTCTGTAGTAAATATTAAGAACGCTATCTAGTAAAGGAGGGTAGAATAAAAATTTATCGTGTGCTGCGACACTGTTAAGGAATATTTATCAGACCCAACGTTATTGGACATGTCTTTTCGTCGTTTAAGGCGGTGATGTGTTTATTCAATTTGTTGGCGTGGGAAATATTGTTACCTGCCGCCGTGTTACTCGTTTATTGCCGCGTCCCGGCGCTTGTCTTACAATAACTTACATACGATAGCTTAGTCACTTTGTAAAGTGTATCGTATACGGAGTTACGTAGCGCTTAGGAATTTTGAGAGATACATCCGGAATTTATAGAATATTATTTCTTAGTTCTGACTTAGATTAGAAAGCGTTATCCATTTTAGAGTCTGTTACAGGTTTTAAGTAAATAGTAGTAGATGTTGTTTTTTAATTAATTATTTTAATAATAACGCCAATTAATTAATTTTACTAAACAATGTCCCACAAAATTATTTTTTTATTTAAAAGAAAGGTTAAATAATTTGTGATTAATGCTTCCCCATTTTCTTCATGTCACACCTCCTTAAACCAGTACTTACAATCTTTATAAACTTAACTTAATCTTACTTAGTTTATCTTTCTAGAATATGTTAGATTTCCTAATCAATTTTTGATTTGAAAAATTACGTAAGAAATTATGGACATATATTTGAAATTTAAGCATTCGCCTGACAAGTCATATCCTTAGAGTTTGAAGGATCAATCTTCATCAAATATGATAACATATAACGCATTTGTGACAAAATCATTATTGTTATTATATAATATATATATATATATATATATATATATATATATATATATATATATATATATATATATATATATATATATATATATATATATATATATATATATATATATATATATATGTGTGTGTGTGTGTGTGTGTGTGTGTGTGTGTGTGTGTGTGTGTTATGTTGTTATGATAAGCCTGAGGAGTAAATCTCAGAGACTTAGGATCTCAGAGGCTAAGGAAATAATTATACTGAAATTCATGAAAAACAGTAACATAAGAAATATTTTTCCTTATTTTTATATTATACTACTACAATACTAATCTGAAAGAACGCCAAGTTGTTGAAGGACGTAGATTGTTAGGATGAATACTCCAATTATAACAATATATTCAGTACGAAACTCGAGTACCTAATTACTTAAAGTTGGCAATAAAAAGATCCTTAAAGGGAAAATGATTATAAAATTAAGCTTATGTATTTAGTCTTATTTTATTAATCTATAAAACTAAAAGAAGTACTAAATAAAATACTTTTAAAAATATTAACATATTTATAAAATGTTTATTGACAAATTTTGTAAAGTTTAGAAAACTTCTTTGTGCATATTGATCTTAAATTGACAATAGAAACTTCGCAATCTTTGTAACCTTAAAGTTTAAATACTGTCGTCGTAAATTCTAAAAAGTTCATTTTGTGTATAACACATTAGTTTTAACAGAAAAACCCATTGGTACCTTTTCGGGGTTTGAACCCGTAAACTTCTCGAAAGAGTCGCACAGCTACACCGCTGGGCTATAACAGCTTATAAGTGTAATCAAATTTGAACTCATTAGTTATCTCGAAATTGATCGCGCTAATACCGCCACATTTGACAATGCAATACACGTTGACGCAGCGCTGACCCTAAGCTCCGACAGATTTATCGCTGTGCTGATGCGATAGCGCCAGCCCATGATAAAATGAACCTGACAAATAAACAAGCTAAGTATTTATCTTTAGAATAATAAATACACTCTGCTTACTGCATGTTAAATGAAATACAAAATCATATAAATATTCTATAATCCGTACTATAGCGTATGTGGGTTGAGATGTGTGATAGTTACTTTGTATATTTATATAATGACAAACATATATTATAGATAATCAATATATTTACTTTGTCTCAAGCGCACGACGTCAGTGGCACCATAACCGTAGGTGATAGTGGACGTATATATACTATCTTTATATTTAAATGAGTTAATCTTGTATATATATATATTTTCCGAATCTCGGAAACGGCTCCAAAAATTTTCCTGAAATTCAGCATGTAGGAGGTTTTGGGGGAGAAAAATTGATCTAGCCAGGTTTTATGTAAAAAAATATTGTTTTATCCCTGTTTTTGGGCATTAAAAACACTAACATTTATATTGAATTGAATTTTCGCTATCAAGTGTCAAGTCGACGTAGCTTATTCGGTTAGCGGGCAGCCTCGAGAAATAAGAGTGCCAAGGATCGATCCCAACTAAATAATTGTTTTTTCTTTTTTAAAAGTTTTTTTTCTGTAAAAAATTACCGAGCGAAGCTGGGTCACCCAGATATTAATATTAATGCGTGTATGAGCCTGTGCTACAGTACAATTCGTACAATAACATACAAGTGAACTCATACACCACACACACTAATAGGTATTAGAAATGCGAAAGTCTGTCTTTGTTACTATTTCTATGGGTAATCTGAACTGATATTTTTTATAGCACCCTGTTTCAACAATACAATATAGATCCATTTCAGACCTAAGCTAAGAAAATTTGACTTGTGAAGTGGAAAAAGTTCAAAATAGGCGACAGTCCTATACCGACCAATACAGTTAAAAGCCTCTTTTAAGTTACTGCTATAGAAATCAACAACGTCTCGAGCCCGCTATTGTACATTCATACGTCTTACGAAGTTCAAAAGAAAATATTTTCTGAAGGAGTACATCCAAACTAAATCATTTGAAGCAAGAATATAAGTTGCGAGTAACAGACAGATGGCGCAAGTTGAGGTGCAAATAAAGTTTGAGTGGAAAAACTTATTCCTTCTCCTCAAATCCAGAGTGTGCCTCGCCGAGTCTATGCCCCCGGGATACCTTTAACAATTTGTAAGTTATTTATTGCTGCCAAGAAATATCATTAACCCTTTTAAAATTTAGCTCTTTTATGATGAACAGGTAATACGTTTTCCTAGATGATTGAGAATCGTCTGGACTATTTCATATTTTGCACACATTTGTATATTTGTAATTTATTTAAAGGTGTATTATTGTTTTTCCAATCAACTTTAATGCGCCATCTTTGTACTGACTTTTTATATATCTTACAGACTTATTTATATTTGAGTCTCACGGATATCATAATATATAAAAAAAATCCGCATAGGACCAGTAACAAATATTATAAATGATTAACCACTAATTTAAAATATTAAAAAGGGATATTGAATGTCTAAAAATATGATCATCATTATAGTCTGAACATATTACGAATAAAATTTTGAAATCTTCCAAAGAACATATAATAGCCTCACTTCGTTTTGATAACGTTAGATAGAAGAAAGAAAATTCAAACTATAATTTTGTGGGAATCTACAAAAATAATGTAAAAATATCTCCTACAGAAAAATTCCCAAAAGAAACAAGCGTAAGGAAATGCTTAGAATAAGGCTATAATGTATATAGAGCGTTACTTTTCGGAATTTCATAGCACAAAAGTAGTGATAAAATTATTGCTGTTTGTATTCTGAAGTTCCTTTATCGCTTGTAAACATTTTTTTTATCTTTATGGATTACTCCGGCCTTTTAATTATTAAATAAAATTATCTGTTTTAAAAGTAAATTATTGCTTGTATAATTAAGCTTATTATTTACTTTACAGTCAGCTTATAAGTTCGAAACTCGTAAAAAAATCAAAATATGTTTAGTAACGTGCGTATTTTTTCTCACAATAGTATGTAATCTCAAAATAGCTGAACATTTTTATTTAGGCAATATCGCAAACTACAATACAGCAACATAAACTTATTATTTTATTACCTCCGAAATCAGTTCAATAAACCAGTAAAGAAACACGAAGCCATTTATTAAAAGTATTAATGTCTACTTTCTGAATACTTAGCGTGAAGTTTATAAATAATTTGTTAGAAATCTTAATAATTTCATAGTCATCGTCAAGTTGGCTCGTTGTGAAAGTTTCCCGGGTTATAATGGCTAAGCTAAACTATTAGTTATGAAAGCTGAGTTGACATGCAAATCCTCGTTCACCCCGCAACTGAATGTTCCACTTATCGAGAGTTTATACCATCCCTTAGGCTATATTCCCACTGATACAAAACTCTATGTACATAGTACATTAAAACGTGTTGTTTGACTTAAGCGGAAGAAGACTGAAACGCAGACGAAATATTTTAAATATGTTTTATAATGTTGATTGGATTATGAAGTAACCGAAACTATTTTACTTATTTTGGTACTTCAGTCAACGATTGTTTTTAAATTGTAGACATCAATTGCTTAATATTGTTGTTGTTGAAACGCCAAAATCTGAAGGCGGTCTTACTTGATATAAACAGCTGATATTATAGTTCAGTATACGAGTACCTTCATATTTAAAAAATATTTTTAACTATTTAAAAGAGAATGTAAGTCGATGTAGAAGCAAACTTAAAGCATAATAATTTTTTCGACTTCTGAGGTTACCGGAAGCAATAAGGGGTAACTTTTTTTAAGGAAAATCAAAAACGAAACAATAGCTACCACCGGCTATATAATTTAGTTCTACATACATTTTCATGTTTATGTATATCGTGAATATTTGATTTGTGCTTTAAATGTGTTTACATGTATAATTTTAGTTAAACATAATATTTTTAAATTTATATTCTAATAGTAGTATGTACTTACGCTTTTAACAACAAATTTGTGTTACATGTCACAGTTTTTGGAGCACAAACTAGCTTCGCCAAAGGCAATTCGCTCGCAGTAGTTTTTGCCACATGATTAAAAATTCATGATTCTTCAGTGCATATTTGAATATCCTTTTACTAGCAAACTTCAGCAATTCGCTTTGGAAATTTTAGAAATAGTCACTTTTATGTCTGTATTTCCATTCCAATGGATATTATATGTTTTTAGTTTTAAAAATGTATTTCAATTTTATATTTAGACCTAGAATTTTGAGCTCGCTTTACCGTTTTGTGTACTTATATTTGCATACTTGATCTAAATCTGAATCTTAAATTAATCTACAGATTTTGATAACAAAATATGCTGTAATATGGGGGAGTAATTTCATATGATTTTCAACAATTAACAGATTTTAGTTAAGTTTTCAAGGCTTGTGTTATTTGTGTAATTTTTTGTGAGGCTTGTGTATCCTTCATGACACCATCATTCATCATCATTCTTATGCTTTTAGCCCACTCTAGGTGGGGTCGGCACCGCATGTTATAAACATCTCGTAACATGATTTGGATACGTGTCTTAGGACCGGCCGCCTGCCTGACGTTATCTTACCTTAGTCTTACTTATCTTCACGAATTTTTTATAGAAAATATCAATATGCTATAATAATAAGTACCTGGTTGAGCCTTGCTCAGAAATTTTTTACAAAATAAAAAAAAGAAACTTAAAAAAAAAAGAAAAAAATATATTGTAGGTGGGGCTCGAAAAATATATTGTAGGTGGGGCTCCTAAGTTTTTTTTTTTCGAAACCGCCTGTTATCCGAATAAGCTACGCTGAATTGACGTTTTACGGCAAAAATAGTGATTTATACTTTAAAAAAAAATTAAATCTAGCTTTTTTCTCCCACAAAACCCGCTACATGCTGAATTTTAGGAAAATCGTTAGAGCCGTTTCCGAAATCCCGAAATTATATATGTATAGATACATACGAGATTAACTCATTTAAATATTAATGATAAGCTAATTAAATTCTAAATCTCATTGCAACACTAAATTAAACACAAATTTTACTAACTTTTGCCTTACAAATTAAAAAGGATTATAAGTTCAAAACAAATTTAAAATTCAGCAATATTCCGCCCCAAGAATAAGCTCCCCTCACTTGTATCTGATATCAACGTCAAAGTTTAGAGATAACATTGATTGATTTTACATTAATTAACCAGCCAAGAATGCGTAGCTTAAATTGTTGGCTATTGTTCAATTAAGTGGCAACTAATAACTTAGTTATAAAGGTGAAAGTCCGTAAAGAAAAACAGATTTTACAGAGACCACGAAAATCTAATTAATTAAAATTTCTGTAACTTTTGAACGGTACTTGTTAAGAAGTAAATTTCTTAGTTTTAAACTTAAACGGATAAGATTTAACTCAATTATAGCTCCTCTCCTGGGTAAAAGTTGTATGCGGTATTTTAAAGCATACATTAAATTATAATTTATTATCCGATGAACTTGAAAGATCATCCTGCACTTATCCCACTCTAAGTGGGGTCGGCACAACATGTTAAAAAACATGTTGTCACATGATTTGGCTACGTATTTTGCGACCGGCAACTTACCTTAGCCGTATTTTATGACACCTAGGTAAGAAATGAGAGTAGTACTATTCTATTCAGCCGGATACCACAAATAAACTTGAAAGATAATAATTCAAATTTTTTGTGCAAATGATTATTTTAAGTGAATTCAATCATTACTTTATTGGATAAATTGTATATGTTTTTGCTTTTCTTTTGATTATAAATTATATTATTTCATATTAATTATTAATTAATTGATTAATTTAAAATAACAATGAAATTTTTTATATGAGTGTGGTAAAATAAGATAATATTTATAAAGCTGATAAACTTAAACTATATATAATATTCATTTAAAAATTTACAAGCATTTGTGTATCGGTGTTATTTCTATGGTATGTATATTTTCGCGACGGAATTGGATAGTTGCTGTAAAGCACATGTTTTCGTTAGAAATAAGTGACGTCAGTCAACTTTGGGCGCGTAATCGATATGATTGATGTTCTAGGTCGTAATACTGTTTGTTTTGGGTAATTAGATATATTCTCATAGGATCATTAGCGTCGAGGTTTCCATTAATAGTGACTTTTATAGGTGAGTAGCTTTTACACGCAATTTCGTTTACGTAGTATGTTGTCGGGTGATAGGTTGATAATAGATGGCGCTTTTAATTTCATCTTATTCCCTAGAATTAACAGTCTTTTATAGCCTGTATTTTATCCTGGTTTATAAGGAATAATTGTGCCAAATTTCAACGATATTGGTTCAGCGGATTCGCCATGAAAGAGTAACAAACATACATCCATACGTGCATTTATAATATTCTTAGGATTAGTAGGTTATTATTGTTGCTTTAATTTTAAGAAAAAATTCAGTTGTGCTTTTTGTTAATATCATCAATCTTTTTCTTCTATGTAACTTACTTTTTTCAGAGTGTGAGAGCATTACAATAAAAATATATTATTGTAAAAAAAACCACAAGACAAACTAATAATAGACGCACTGTTTTGTAAAGTTAAAACCATTTTATACCACATAAATATTAAACAAATTCGTCGCAATTTTTTTTAATTCTTGAAAAATATTTGTACTTACCCCTAACGAAGAGGTAGCAACGTAGAGTTTATTCGAAGAGGTAGCATTAATCATATCCAAAAACTTCAGCCTATTCTTAACTATACTTCGTATTTCTTAAAGCCAAAACACACGTTTTACCTGAAAATAAAGCAAAAAATATAATTTATATTGTTTGTCTATGATTACTATCATTATTCTCTTGCCCTTATCCCACTCTAAGTGGAATAGGCACAAGATGGCTTTCTGTTCCACTCTCTATTATCATTCGTCAACTTTAACGCTACGCCTTTTATGTACATATCACAATTCACATTATCTACATGAAGTCAGATATCGTTATCATTCTCCTGCCCTTATCCCGCTCTAAGTGGGGTCGGCACAACATGTTTTAAACAATTATGATGTGATTTGGCTTGGTATGTTACGACAGGCCGCCCGCCTGATGTCAATATACCTTAGTCGCTTTTTACGACACCTCGGTAAGAAGTTAGGTTGGTCTATTCTACTCAGCCGGACACCACACGCCGGGTTAACTTTTTCGACACCTTGGTAAGAAGTAAGGGTGGTCTATTCTACTCAGCCGGACACCACACGCCGGGTTAACTTTTTCGACACCTTGGTAAGAAGTTAGGGTTGTCTATTCTCCTCAGCCGGACACCACACGCCCGGTTAACTTTTACGACACCTTGATAAGAAGTGAGAATTGTCTATTTTACTAAGCTGGATACCACATGGCACATCATGTTGTATATGATGACTTTCATATGCATAAAGGGAAATAAAGACATTATTAAACGCTACATGTTGTGACATTGCAATATAATGAATAGCCCCATAAATTAGTTAGGGTTTATTGATTTTCCTAGTCGATTAATGAGTTGTGACTAAGTTTCATGAGATTACACTAATGGGTTCGCATTCCAAACGTAAGGTTCCGTAATTATTGTTAATGTGGGATAATCATGTTCTGAATTGTAAACTTTAAATGGGTATTTATTGAGTTTGTAACTATTATAAACAATTCAAGTACAGTCGAGGTCAAGACTTTAATTGATGTCTATACTTATTGAAACAAAGTTCCTTAAAGCTGTTTGTATGAGATCGATTTTCTCGAAATCTAGTGTTTTTGCTAAACGGTAATGCAATCATTCGGATAGTTTAGGTTAATAGTAATCATCATCTTCCTGCCCTTATCCCACTCTAAGTGGGGTCGGCACAACATGTTATAAACATGCCGCCTGCCTGACGTCAACTTACCTCTGTGTTATTTTACGACACCTCGGTAAGAAAGAGGGTGGTCTATTCTACTCAGCCGGATACCACACGGCGGGTCAACTTACCTTAGTCGCCTTTTACGACACCTCGGTAAGAAATGAGGGTACTATTCTATTCAGCTGGATACCACATTTTTATGTTAATTATGTTGAAGAGATTTCGCAGTTATATTAAACTCGCCTGCTGTGAGCTGTGTGTCGTAAAAACCGACAGAGATACACTAAAGTAATATAAGAGAGAATTGTAGATCTATAAAAATACTACGAAAAACTCTGAGACAGCCTCTTTAATGGTTATCTATCTATCTAATTTCAGGGACGCCTGTCGGTGCAAGGCGGGTGGTCAGCTCCTATTCCGGACTATTCCACCCATTTCCCCATGTTGGGACAAGGGTTTCACTGCTGTCCCGACAGTGTCACCTGCTCTAATCTACCCGTGGCTTTTACGAACCTGATAATATCCCTGAAGGAGATATTTGTCAGATCCTCTTTCCGGTTAACTCGATGGTTCTCGAAGAAGAGATGGTTCTGAAGATCTTTTATGGTTAACTCGAATAACTAATTTTGCGTTCAAAATTTCAATTCAGGAAATCAGATGGCCGATGCCGCTTGCGAGCTATTATGTTAATAGGACAACTGCCGACATTTCTTGATGTTCTACTTCTTAAATCAAAAATGGATACCGCGGTAAGTTGGTAATTGTAATTAATTTAGATACTCCTCGTATTAACTTTGCTTTTTAGTTGGATATTATGTATTTCCAATACTGGCTTAGCGATAAGGCCACCGTTTGTGCAATTAATTGAGTTCTTTTTTTTTCTTTAATTTAACTTCTCTAGTTTTACATAGGCTAAAAAATTGTGATTTTTCTTTTGTGTATTGTGCAATAAAGAATATTTATATTCTATTCTATTCTATTCTACTGTATTGGAAATATATAGTATCATCCAAATGATCACTAAGCATTACATTAACAAAATTATATATTTTTTACAAAAATATTTGGTATTGCCTCCAATAGTGTATTCAATTTAAATCCTGTAAAATACATTTAAGCTGTATCATTATCATAACAAATTTGCAATTACCGGCAGATAAAGAATGGTATATCATGACATTCCATTTCTGTAAAACGAAGCACTACATCAACATTTATCTTGTTAAATAATGGAACGTCAGATATGCGGGGTCGATTTTTGTTTGGAAATGTTACTTGTCGTAATAAGCCAACACGTCTTCTTTGTGCTTCAAGCGTCCATCAGTCATCGCGGAGATTCCCGCCATCTGTCTACTTCACCAATGACCTGACTTATTACAATGGAATTGTCACAATTCCAAATTTAAATTAAAGTCGGCTACTTTTTAAATTTATACTGTTGTAAATAGTATTCATAGTTAATATATAGAGATAATGTATAGAGAACCTGGGTGACCGAGATTGGCTCGGTGATTTTTCTAATAAATACAAAAATGCTATAAAAAAAGCTTTCACCTGGGTTCGATGCTAGTATTTTTTCGAGTTCGCCAACGACCAAATTGAACTACCACGACTTGGCAAATGCGAAATTATTCTTTGTTTTGCCCGAATACATGGATAAAACAACTTTTTTTTTTATAAAACCTAGCTAGATCAATTTATTATTAAGAATTATTTATTAAGAAAAACAGTCAAAAGAGATACATTATTCTCCACCTCTTATCCTACTCTAAGTGGGGTCGGCACAACATGTTTTAAACATGTATTCGGCTAGGTACGACTATTTTACGACCGGCCGCCTGCCTGACGTCAACTTACCTCAGTCGCCTTCTACGACACCGCAGTAAGAAATGATGGTGGTTTATTCTACTCGGCTGGATACCACACGGAGTCAACTTACCTTAGTCACCTTTAACGACATCTCGGTAATAATTGAGGGTGGTCTATTCTACTCAGGCGGATGTCTAACGGCGGAACAGTCACAAAAGACACAAAAACCATAAAGTTATGTTTGCCTTCTAGATAAAACTGAAATTAAAGCATTTAAATAAAATTAATTTTATAAGTTTTAATATAAAAAAATGAACAATAAAATCAAACTTTACATATAAACTTGAAAAGTATTACTGAAATACTGAATTTACAATGGTTTCAATGGTTTGTTATTGCAGAAAACTAAAACTATAAAACTAGACGGCGAACGAAAATAAAATGATAAAAGTATCTAAGCTAGGACATTAAAAGTATTGGTGAATCGTGAAAGTTTGTGGAAGTGGCCAAGTTTTAGGCCGACGTTGCCCGGGACGATAATGGCGCGTCAGTCATCCGCTCCTGGGTGCTACAGATTTACATTCGCGTGATTTATGACTTCTTCATAGAGAGGGGAAATATATACAACAAAATACAAGGGTAGCGAGTGCTTACCACTGGTACATCGTTTTGATATGGGGTCCTCTTAACAAATGCTTCTAGACGCTGGATAAGGGATAGTTTATGTTAGATGTATTTGTTTGAAATTAACTTTGTGATTATAGAAGAAGAAGAAGAAGAAGAATAACTTTATTGCACAAATAAGATACAGAGTGAAAAGAACAAGAGACATTGATAATAGAAACAATTAAAAGTGCAAAGGGCGGTCTTATCACACAGTTGTGATCTCTTCCAGACAACCCTTTGAAAAAGAGGATCTTTTATATAATTATCCGTGGGTTAGCACGCAGATAAGTATGTAAAAGAAGAGAAAATAAATAGTAAAAAAAAAAAATGTAAATATAAGTATAAACAAAAACACATAAATAGAAAAAAATAAACCAAAAAGAGAAAAAGCAAAAAATAAAAAAAATAAAAATCGTAATAATGCCAGTGAGAATCATCATTAAAGTGACAAATAAAAATCCTTCACACGAACCTTAAATATGGTTAATGAAGGAGAATCCCGAACATCAGATGGAAGAGCATTCCACAGTCTTACAGCTTTAACTGTAAATGAGTCATTGTAGCAATTTGAGTTGCACTTAGGCGTTCTCAACTTGCTACCGTCTCGAGAGCGAAGGTGAAGATGAAAAGAGTAGTTGGTAAAGAAGGAGAAGCGTTCTTTCAGGTAAAGTGGTGCACAGGGAAGAAAAAGAGTGGTATAAAGAAGGGAAAGCATATGTAGGTCACGTCGCTGCCGTATCGGAAGCCACCTGAGCTGAGCGCGAAATTGTGAATAGTTTCAAATAAACATATACCTATATTATGTAGCGTATTGACTTACTACTTTTCAAATGAACGCTTATAATATTGAATCAGCATCTGTTTGTCGTTCCAAATAAATCAATCAATAAAATCAAAAGTTTTATGTTACTTATAATTGATTACCAATTATACTAAATTCTCTTTTCTTTTTTACTTACTTACTACCTTATAAAGGTGTAGCTTAAAGCACATATTAATAAAAATATAACAGATTATCATCATCCTCCTGTACTCTAAGTAGGGTCATCACAACATGTTATAAACATGTCACATGATTTGACTACGTATTTTACGACCGGCCGCCTGCCTAACGTCAACTTACCTTAGCCGTATTTTACCAAAGCTCGGTAAGAAATTAGGACGGTCTTTATATTTTGTATATTTTTAGTGTGAAAAAGTAAAAATATTATTTTACTCTACGTTAATATAATGTAGCGTTAAATAACAGCAGGATTTGTACAATAGATTTTGTGCGAAAATCGAGTGTGAACAAAAGGTAAGGCCGTTCGTGTGATATGCCTCAGACGAACAAAATAGAAAAAGGATATTGAATCGGCAAGAAAATGCCGTAACTTAAGAAAATGTCACCCTCTATCAACCTTCTACGTGTTGCTTTGTGCTGAACCAATCTTGATATGGTTACGGACGCTTATGAAATACCGCGTAAAACAAAATGACTCCATTTTTATACTTAAGTTCCCAAAAATCCGAGGGAAGTCTTTTACACGATAATATATTATTTACCTTCAGCCTTTAGACCTTAACATACTGATTTATGATGTACATTACCTACAGAGTTTTAGTTTATGAATATCAACTAATATTTTATACGTAAGATAAAATTCATGTTCCCATACCTCGTGACCCTAGTTTTGTACATTTAAAGCTTTAGCAATACGTCTCATAAGCTATACGGTCAAATATTTTTCATTTAAACTTGAGTCTAGAATTACCAGATAGTTAATGTTATACTTTAAACGAAATCATCTTCCTGCCTTTATCCCACTCTAAGTGGGGTCGGCACAACATGTTATAACATGTTGTCACATGATTTGGCTACGTATTTTACAACCGGCCGCCTGCCTGACGTCAACTTATCTTAGTCGTATTTTACGACACCTCGATAAGAAAGAGAGTGGTCTATTCTACTTAACCGGATACCACACGGTGAGTCACTTACCTTAGTCGTCTTTTCGACACCTTTGTAAGAAATAAGGGTGGTCTATTCTATTCAGCCGGATACCACAAGGTGGGTCGACTTACCTTAGTTGCCTTTTACGACACCTCGGTAAGAAAAGAGGGTGGTACTATTCTATTTAGCCGGATATAACACGGCGGATACTTTAAACGATAAAATAATTAATATAAGGCATCAAGTTGGATCTTCAATAATTAAGTGTATTTATGAAGAAACAATTGTTATTTTTACATAACTTCTATCATGCAGTTGTTTAAAAAGAGCTATATGTAGAAACTGAGTACTCGGTTATGTAAAGAAAACCTAGTCCCGAACTAAATAATAAATGTACAAATTAAAATATCACCACCGTTTAATTATAGTATTATATAAAAATAAGACCCAAGGTAAAATGTGTAAAAAGGTCATCCTTTTATCTCACGATTTGCAATTTGAATACGCAGACAAATTAATCCAGCAAAAAATTAAGCAAAAGAATACAAAGCCGCAACGCGCTAACAACCCTGGTCTAAAATATGCGGCTGAGGATAACATTACCGCGTTTCGGTGTATACGAGTACGGCTAGTCATAGATGTGCGAGCACAAATATTATGTATATCTATAGATTTCTTTATTCTTTATCTTAATATTTAAATGAGTTAGTCTTGTATATATATATATTTTCCGAATCTCGGAAACGGCTCCAACGATTTTCCTGAAATTCAGCATGTAGGAGGTTTTGGGGGAGAAAAATTGATCTAGCTAGGTTTAATGTAAAAAAAATATTGTTTTATCCCTGTTTTTGGGCATTAAAAAACACTAACATTTATATTGAATTGAATTTTCGCCATTAACTGTCAAGTCGACGTAGCTTATTCGGTTAGCGGGCAGCCTCGAGAAATGTGAGTGCCAAGGATCCATCCCAACTAAATAATTGTTTTTTTTCTTTTTTTTTAAGTTTTTTTTTGGAAAAAATTACCGAGCGAAGCTCGGTCACCCAGATATTTATTATTATCCACAATCTTCCGTAATAACTCGTTTTTATTTTATAAACGCTTATTCTAATGATTTCTTTTGACTGGCCCGTTGGAGCAGTGGGTAGTGACCCTGCCTTCAGCTCCGTGGGTCGCGGGTTCGATTCCCGCCTAGGGCCAACATTTTCTGTAAATGAATTTGTTGGTCTTTGAGCCTGGGTGTATATTTGTATTTAAGTATGTATTTAAAAATATATTAGGTCTTTACATATGAAATTGGCGTTTTCTATGGGGGAACATAAGGTCGTTTTTTTTTAAATGAAATATATTTAATTAATCAAAGTATGTACCATTGCTATGTATGCACTTTTGCCATCTCATAGGTAGTTCATTGATCCCCTTACTAAAAAAACCATTCGGGCGGGAATCAATAAAATCTTTGAAGGCGGTTTGGACTGCCCCATCGGAGTTGATTTTTTTTCCTTGCAAGTAGTTATCAAAATTGCGAAAAAAATGGTAATCTGTTGAAGCAAGGTCCGGAGAGTACGGTGGATGTCTAAGACATTCTAATTGAAGCTCCTCCGATTTGGTAGCCGTCTGTTGTGCAGTGTGTGGTCTAGCGTTGTCCTGAGGCAGCAGTGGCCTAGAGAGATTGACCAGCCTTGGTTGTTTAGCAGCTAGCTTTTCCATCATGATTTGCAGTTGCTGACAATACATATCTGCCGTAATCGTCTGGCCAGATTTAAGAAAGCTGTAGTGAACGACACCGGCACTAGTCCACCAAACACTTACAAGCAACTTTTTTTTAGTCAATTTTCGTTTAGGGCAGGATTTGGCTGGTTCGCCAGGGTTCAGCCATTGCGATGAGCGCTTCCGATTATAGTAGAGGATCCAATTTTCATCACAGGTAATGATTCGATTTAAAATTCCTTCATTATTGTGCCGGTTGAGTAACGTAACGCAGCAGTCGACGCGCGTTTGTCGGTTTGCTTCATTCAATTCATGAGGTACCCACCTTTCAAGCTTTTTCACCTTCCCAATTTGCTTCAAGTGGATTAGAATAGTTTTATCACTAACACCGGAGCCTGCAGCTAACTCGGACGTGGTTTGCGATGGATCCGCTTCCACAATAGCCTTCAATTCTTCATTATCAATTTTGGTCTCCGGCCGTCCACGAGGCTTGTTCTGCAGGGCGAAATTTCCAGAACGAAAACGTTGGAACCAAAAACGCACTGTGTTTTCTTTTGCGACACCGTCACCATACACATCATTAATCCTTCGAGCCGTTTCTGCAGCACTGGTGCCACGGTGGAACTCATACTCGTAAATAACGCGATATTTTATGTTTTCCATTTTGTAAACAGAGTGACACAAAGAAAAAACAAATGAATTAGGGGGTTTGAAACACAAATGCATGAGTAAACAGCTGTATGAATTTGAATTTGGAATTCATAACCATAAAGGTAATATTTGAGATCAAAGTGGCCAGTACGACAAAACGCCAATATCATATGTTAGGACCTAATATAAGTATATATTCACCAGTCGGTCACCCATAACACAAGTATTAAGTTACTTACTTTGGGGACGGACGACCGTGTGTGTAAGTGTCCCATATATTTATTTATTTATTTCTACAAATAAAATATAGAAGATTTCAGATTTAAGCTCATGAAGAGAAAATACAATTGCTATTCTACGATTCAATTTGAAATATTACCATACGTTTAATTATTTAATTTAATAATTTAATTTAAAAAATTAAATTAATTCATATTAATAAATCTTGTAGATTAACTTTACGTTTGACGTCACTTCACGCCTCTATCGTTGGTTTAAGATACGGATATTTTCAACCCAATAGTGTCAAATTCGTACTTTTGGTGAGTATAAATCTTAGTCTCACTAATTGAGATATAAATGGTGTGTCAGCAGGATTACCTCGATAAAGATTGATCTCATAATCAATTGAGGTATTTTTCATTTTCACATGTTTACATTTTAGCAGTTGAGTTTATAAAAACTAAATAGCATTACATAAATTAGCTTGGCACTTACTAATTTCGTATTGATTTTTATTTTCTTTATTAGTACCATGTTATTCATTAACTCTATATGTAAAGTTACTGTTACTCTTGAATCTACTGTTACTTAATAAAACAGTAATATTCATGTCAGTGAATAACACATTTCGACGGTGACACTCTAGAAATTGCGTATGGAATCTCTTTCAAATTCAAGTCGCGTGTTTCAATTCCAAAGGTGGTGTTTGTTATTTTCTAACAATGAAAATCACGCAATATGTAGTATTCTGACAAAAACAAAAAAAAATCTTCAGCAACTAATTTTCGGATCTAGTCTCTTGTGGATATCCGTGAACGTGTGGAAAATATCAGAGGCTTCTCGGCGTCTTCAGAGCTCGTTGGGAGATAATAACCTGTCTTGTTTTCTGTTGTGTTCGTCAAGAGTCACCCGTCCTTTTTCTCACCTTAGGGAATAAAAGGGACGAGGTTACGTCGTTTTGTCACTAACGTGTCGTTTGTACTGTTTGTTAGCCCCTTATTGAGCTTGTTTTTGGTAAACTGACTGGACTATTGCAACGCCACCCGCCTTCTAGGCTCAAATGAAAGAACGTTTCGTACAGGAATTGGCTGCTTTCATTACAATTAACGGGCTCTGTTTGCGCGTCTGGCAAAACACTGGTATTACGACTAATTAACCGAGTATTGTGATGGCTTTGATGAGGGAGCAAATAATGAAAAGATTAAACTTTCAGAATACTGAACACTTGTTTGTACGGTTAACCATTTTGTTCGTAATATCTTTGCATGTGTATAAATACCTTCATTTTAATTTATATTCGTATGCATACAAAAAAATATATAGGTACATACGATATTAATATTTTTTGAGATATAATATGAAGACTTTCAACAACTTGGTATAAGGATGGATGGTCATCAAGATCGTGAAAAATTTGATGCTGTTTGTTAATGGAACTTCTGGGGTCATACATCTCTCTATTACGCACCTGCAATTTTATTTATAATACTATTTAAAATTAGTACATATACGGCTTTGGAAGCTTCATTGCATTAAAGTCATCATCATCCACCTACAATAGTTTAAATTCATAACGATGTATACTTTAATGCAATGAAGACGCCTTGCGGTATCCGGCTGAATAGAATAGTACCACCCTCATTTCTTACCGAGGTGTCGTAAAAGGCGACTAAGGTAAAACGACCCGCCGTTTGGTATCCGGCTGAGTAGAATAGACCAACCTCATTTCTTACGACTGAGGTAATTATACATCTTTAATTGAATATAAATTGTAATTTTAGCGAAGCCATCATAACTATCATTCGTATACTCTCCAATTTCAAAACCCCATAATATATGACGCAAATAAATGAAATAAATAAGCGGAGCTCAATTTATTTCGAAACTGAATTCGCGATGAAAATGCGACCCTCCTCGTTCAGCACCCAAATGTATATTAATGGGCCTCCCGAACCACAACAGTAATATTGTTTTCTTTTTACACCCTACGACCTCCGAAGCTTTTAGTAGTGTCAACGATTACACTGGATTTTTATGGATCTAAGTAATGGTATAATATAAATATATTATAGAGATCAAGCCTACATTTGGATACGTATGTCTTTGATTTCTATTATTTTTTGATATGCAATTTTTTTTTATACGCCGTGTGGTATTTGGCTGATTAAAAGTACCTAATAGTACTCCTTACCGAGGTGTTGAAAACGAGACTTAGCTAAGTCAACCCGCCGTGTGGTATCCGGTTGAGCAGAATAGACCACCCTCATTTCTTAAAAAATTGTCGTAAATGACAACTAAGGTAAGTTAACCCACCGTGTGGTATCCGGTTGAGTAAAAAAAAAGACCACCCTCTTACCGAGGTGTCGCAAAATACGACTGAAGTAAATTGACGTTAGGCAGGCGGCCGATCGTAAAATACGTAGCCAAATCATGTGACTACATGTTTGTAACATGCTGTACCGACCCCAATTAGAGTGGGATACGGACAGGACGATGATACAATTTTTTTATATTTACAATAGTAAATAGGTTTTGTTTCATAGTTTTTTGAAAAACGCTGTTGAATCTAGAAATTATAAATATATTTATTGATAGCAATATTTAATTCAAAAGTACTAGACTGGAAATATCCCACAGTTGGGTAAAGGTATTCTTCTTGTCCGGAAGAGAAGGATTGAGGATTAAGCTAATCACGTCGCCCCAATGTACATTGGTGGATGGCCCAAGATAACTGCATATTTTTTTTATATTGTGTAAAACAAAATATAAGAATTAAAAAATATTTTCTTTACAAATCAATAATAATGATTCCAATGACGATATAACAAGATTTTTTTAAATGTATTTACAATGAAAATATACAAGTTTTATCAATTCTGAATAACTTATATGCTATATGTCACATACATGCCCAGTCCACGCGTTGAACATTCGCAAGAGTTTTGCCTGCGTTTCTGCGTTTAATTGCTAAATTGATTAGTTGCGCAAATAACGAGTCATCCCTGTCACATAAAGAGGAGAGGATAAAAAATAATAAACACTTAACCAAGTATTTATATAATCCAAAATATACCGATTGTTCTAAATGTTTTTCATGGAATTTTATACTTTAACTAATAGTTTCGTAATTCATACGCCAATAAAGAAGTATGTAGATCGCATAATAGAATACTATTTGCGTATTCCGATTCTTAAACTACGTAACTACTACGTTTAGGAGTTTCACGTCAACTCAATTGAAAGTTTCGAAGGAAAAATTGAGTTACGATTTACTTTATATGTCAAAGTTTGCTTACACACGTTGCTTACATTACATATAACAAGTTTGCCTGACACGTGATAACATGAAATAATAAAATTATGAATATTGAATTATTGTAAATAAAATTAGAAAAATTGTTTTAGTTTCATCACCATCCTCCTGCCCATATCCCACTCTAAGTGGGGTTGGCACAACATGTTATAAACATGCTGTCACATGCTTGGCTGCGTGTTTTTGCGACCGGCCGCCTGCCTGACTTCAACTTCCGTTAAACGTATTTCGTCAACTTACGTTAATCGTATTTCGTCAACTTACGTTAAACGACACCTCGGTAAGAAAGAGGGTGGTCTATTCTACTAAACCGGATACCACACGGTGGGTTGACTTACCTTAGTCGCCTTTTACGACACCTCGGTAAGAAATGAGGTTGGTCTATTCTACTCAGCCGGATACCACACGACGGGTCGACTTACCTTAGTCGCTTTTTACGACACCTCGGTAAGAAATGAGGTTGGTCTATTCTATTCAGCCGGATACCACACAGCCTAATTATTATAGTTTGATATGCTTCTATTTTTAAGTGACAAATTATATGACTTTTTAATCGGTCCTTTTACATTAAAGTATTCAGAAATTGTTTTAACAATAAACCCTTTAATATAAATGATATTTAGTTATGAAGCTATGTATAATATTTGTAAACGGTGATAGAGTTATAATAGTTTGTACTACTATAATAATTTCTGAAGTGTTTTGTTTTGTCTATCTATTGCTTTCGAAGAACAACGGATTGATATGAAGTTTTCGTATGGAGATATTTAAAATGTTATAAACTGATATAGACTGCTTTTATCTTTTTAGTCCATGCAGACGAAATTGCAGGCAAAACTCGGTATATAAATAAATAGATATATAATTAAACGTAGGTACAGTTATACAGTTTGGCATCATATTAAACTTGAATCAATTTCTGGTTTACCAAGTAACCATATTTTCTCAATCGACGACAGAAAGTTCTTATAAACTGATGACAAAGTTCAGGTAAGATCCTTTATACCTTATACCTACAAGTTTTATGAAGTTATGTCTAGCGAGTTCACTTTCTTTAACTTACCCGCGTGGGACGACAAACTATAACGAATGACAGTCTTGACCGACTTAATAATATCTTTGATAGAATAATTTATTTATATAAACTACTTTTCTATCAACCTTATTTCAATTGTTTGAGGTTTGACTTGAATGTATGTGGTATTAAGTCAAATATAGTCTGAGATAGAAGAATTAAACTGAAATTAGGAAAGCCACTTTACAGTCGGCATCGTACACACATTTTTGGCGGAACGGCTTTGCCAGTAGGGCTATATAGCTGCAGGACAAGCAGTTTTTAATAAGAATACACTGAACAATTTTTCAAATGTCATTTACATTCATACCGGGGATCCTACCCAAGTTGTTTTTACTCTGGATCTTTAAATAACTATATAATTAATAGCCTTTTATACCAAGATGTCTTTAAAGGCGATTAAATTAAGTGCCGTGTTGTGTCTTGCTGATTAGAATACACCACCCCCATTTCTATTGAGCTAATTTAAAGGCGACTAAGGTAAGTTGACGTCTGGCAGGCGGCCGGACGTAAAATACCTAGCCAAATCATATCACTACATGTTTAACACATATTGTGCCGATCCCACGTAGAGTGGGATAAATGAAAGTCACTAACTTAACTAATACTACTGTATATTGACCTATTATTAAGGGAGGGCACTTGCTCCTGAAATACAGTTTATTCTAGTTTAGGGGCCGGGGTTCCAATATACCGTTTTCTATTAGAATGTGTTATATTATATGTTATTCGTGTTATATTGGAATGATGACGATGAATTAATAGCCCGTTAGATTTGACGGATTTCGAATATCACAGATATTCTTATCAAGATATCAAATATTTTCTTGGTCTTGGTCTAGATAAATTCTAAAATAACTCTATGATATATGGACGAACCATCAATGGATCATTAGCTTTTCATAAACATAACATTTCCTATTCATAAGTTACGATTTACGAATTAGAAAACAAACAAAATATTTCTCATAAACCCAGCAACCATCCGTGGTCCGGCCTTGACATGAGAATTTTATTACCAGTTATAACCCTCTCTCCCGTCTACCCAACGAACTAGGCTTCCCTTTCAGAAGGATTAACTTGTAATCCCACAGGAGGACCAACATCATTCATTGGAATGCTATTTTCAGTTCCATTATTCCCGACAATATTTGAATCCTCCAGTTCATTTTTTAATTTATTCTAAAGCTGATTTATAGGTATGTTAACTGATTTTGACCGGTTTTTTTTTCCATTTTTAACATTAGCGTTTTTACGAGTTGTTCTTTTTTCATAAGCGTCTTTAAAAAAAATTGTAATGAGTAAGAATTCTCGTTAAAATTTGTTTAAATACAGTTAAAAATAATGGAGTCTACTTTCCGAATCTGGTCATATATTTTATTATTTATTTATAATAAGCATGTTATGGTTTATGAATTTACTAATTCTTGATTTTACTTTCGATTTCACTTATCAGTTTGATATATAATGTTAACGCACACCATATACAATAACACGATATAATAGGAATACCACAATTCCCGTTCCGAGATGCACTTCTCTTGAATGACGAACAAAGACTGCATGTCAGTGAAACGTTTTATCAATAGGAAGACTCAACCGGAAACAACACGTCACAGTGTTGGAACCATTTTAATCAAAAAGGGCGCGCTACTCTTGTTTCATGCCTGTGTTGCTATAAAATACAAAGCGGAAGTCAATGGTGACAACAATAAGTTAATATACAAACGAAATAGAGAAACTCAAGGACTTGTAATTGCGTTTATCCTAGCGGTAAATCGAATAGAAAATATATAGATTATAAACGCTAGTGAGTTCTTTGTATTAATCTTAAGAGCCAATCTTTGAAAAAAATATTGTTACTACATTAAGTATCAATGCGAAACATTAGAATTAAAAATTTTAAAAGTTACAAAACAATAAGTCAAAGTTTTTTAAAAATTTGGATCCTTCTGCGCTTATAACACTCTGATAAGGGTCGGTACAATATGTTATAAACATGTTGTCACATGATTTGGCTACTTATATTACCACCGACCGCCTGCTTGACGTCAACTGACTGGCCCGTTGGAGCAGTGGGCAGTGACCCTGCCTTCAGTTCCACGGGTTGCGGGTTCGATTCCCGCCGAGGGCAAACATTTTCTATAAAATGAATTTGTTGGTCTTTGAGCCTGGGTGTATATTTGTATTTAAGTATGTTTTTAAAAATATATAAGTATATATATATTCACCAGTTGTCTGTCTACCATAACACAAGTATTAAGTTACTTACTTTGGGGACGGACGACCGTGTGTGTAAGTGTCCCATATATTTATTTATTTATTTATTTAACTTACCATAGTCGTCTTTTACGTCACCTCGGTAATAAATGAGGGTGGTCTATTTTATTTAGCCGGATTGGTACCCGGCTGAATAGGAGTTTTAAAGTTTCAAATGTTATTCAAAGACCATTTATATAATTCTATAGTAAACTACATAAGGTGAGTACGGACAATACAATAGTGATGCGATGAGCCATGGTATTAAATCTAGCTTACGGCTTGGCGTTTCCGCTTCGCATGATAATCAACGGTACTATATTAAAGCTATCAGTCACGTGACGCATGACAAGCCCCGTGACGTCAGAACAAACTCGCAAATCAAACGCAAATTTGCAATCTCCACTCGGCAATTAGGAATTCATACAAATTATTGCACGAATGGACAATGCAGGCTCACGATAACAGTCGTATTATTATTAACGATATTTCAGTTCAATATTTTACATAAGCGGGATATATATGTAAAGAATGTAAATTATTTTTCAATACATACGTATTCCAATTTTAAATTAAGAAAAGTGCACTAATTGACTCTGTCAAAAGGAAAATGGTTTTGCAAACATTAACATATTAATAGAAAAGATATATTTAAAGGGAATCGGCAAGTAAAATAGAAACTTAATTGTTGTTATATATTAGTTTTTATATAGTGTAAATATAGTGGTTAAGACCGGATACAAATATAAAATAAATCTTTGATTCCAGAGCAACACAATTTTTATTTGCCGCTCTAGAAAAAATACTTTTAATTGTCTTATATATATTATCCTATTTCAATAAATCCGCACCTCAGACTAAACGTCAAGTAAATCCCAATTGACACTAATAATGATCAACAGAAATGAAAACCAAATTATATATTTCTATTTATACTACAATCATAAATGTAATTATAAAGTCATAATATAAACGATAATGTTATGATAAAAACGTATTTGATAATCAAATGTTAAGTCACTTTACTATGATTATACCCTCAAGTTAATAAAGAGCTCAATCATAATAAGAAATATTTCATTTTAATAGGCAGTATTACCAAAACGGGCTTTAGACGAAGCTATTAAAACTTTCAAGCGAGCAATTTTTCCGTAAGCAGCTTAATCCGAATCGAATATGGGGAAGTTAAGCGGCTACCATAAAATATGATTAGTGGTCGAGCGGGGCGTCAACGGCCGGCGCCGGCGACGCCTAGCGCAAATATTGGCGGCCTACACAAACATGAGCACGGGAAAAACGGGACAACGATTAACAAATATTGTTTTAGCAAATCCTTATGAATATCAGCTCAGTTCTATCTCACGTCATCAATCAATATTTTTTATTTTGTTCTTATAAGATCAATCCATTTTAAAAATGTATATATTTTTGATAATTTAGCTCATCCTAGTCCGTTTCGTCAAGAACCACCAGCTGCACGCTATTTAATAACGCGTATCCAGTGACCATAGCTAGACTATTGACCGTTAATGACATTGTAATGAATCACCGGTAATACCGTTATGCCTGGCATGTATTTTGGTGTACAGAGAGATGGGAGTTCTAAAAGGACATGCTACGAATACAGTAATAAAATTATTCTCCTATAATCCGCGATAAAGTAAAATAGAAAATTATAAAATGCTAAATGTAGAGTGGACTATCCGTTTTCGTACCCAATACATGCATGATTCTCAAAAATACATACACAAACCTCTACTACCGTCACCACAATACACAAGCACTACACACAATCCCTAACAAAAAATCAACAATCATTTCGCTGCGCAACCGAAGCATCATCAGGAGATAGATCCGCAAAATAATAATTCTATTAATACAGTGTTACTTAGACTAACTCATGTACCACAACAAACATCTGTTATATCATGAAGAATAAAGCATATAATTAGTAATAAATAATGGAGAATATTAAACCTAGTTTTTTAATGCTTAATTTGAAGTAATATCCTAGAAATAATTTTACTGGTTGTGATTAACGTCAAAGTGACAGAATTCAGAAAGGTATTTAATTTGCATATAAAAAAATCTAATTCATATTATATATTTTTATATATATGTAGATCGTCATGGTTTAACAATGGAGCGATACGTTCCATAAAACAACCTGTTCCAATTGGATAAATACAAAAACCATTTCATGGGTGGCGCTATTTTGTTTTCGTTGCTTCGTGGTAATTGGATGCACTGACCACTTGTATTTTCTGTAAATTTGGTAATAAATAAAGGATAATATGTACCTTATTCTCCGACGTAGGATATTTCGAATCCCTGTATTTTAAATTGCGAAATTTCAAAGAGAAGTGTCAAATATATCGTTGAATAATCATCGTTACTGATTATATTACTGTCTATCTATACATATTATTAAATGAAATCACTAAAAGATGTATTTTTGTGATCGATTTTCTCAAAATCTATAAAAAACAATTTTTGTGCGGTTTTTATTAATAGAGGAATTCTTGATGAAGGTTTAGATTAATACTACATTACGGTTTTATGTAAATTGAAATAGGAAAGCAAGCCATAGGCACTGCTACTTAATAAATAAAGGTTAATGATTATGAAGAAAAAGATTCAAAATCATTTTTTTTTCAGTATCTAAAAAATCACTTATAACTGACTCGATTCTTTTTGTGATAGTGGGCGCAATTGGCCGCTAATCGTATTTTCGGCTTGACAATAAATGTGGACATTCGAAAAACATATTGCAATATTTCCAAATGAATGGACACTCTATTATCTACGTGGCTTGTGAATTTGGTAGATGACGCGAAAACCAATAGCTTCAGCCGCCGATAAACATATGCCGCGGTTTGTAATCCAAGACTTAAGCCTTATAGCTGTTTGAAGCGGAATAATTACTCAAGCTTAAACTAACATGTTCATAGACAGATGAATAAGCATATGTTATCGTTATAATTAACATCACGATTCCATTTACTTAATTGAAATCCTAATGAAATCACTGAGAACAAATTTTATTAAATTTGGATAAGCTATATCAATGCTGTCTATCTAAAACCTTAAAATTAATGAATTATTTAGAAGAGGTGTCCACCTATTTGTATTTTTAACGGATTAGATAAGATTCTTATAAAATCCCAAATAAAATATAATATTTTTAGCGACAGTGAAGTTAGTAAAATAAAGATTGTTTTATTTGTTTGCGGCATAACAATACGAATAAGAGTATTTAATCTGTAGAAATTCTTATTTATATTATCTATTTAGAACTCATAGATGGCGACTAAGGAAAGTCGACGCGCCGTGTGGTATCCGGCCGCGTAGAATAGACCACCCCCATTTCTTACTGAGGTGTTGTAAGAGGTGACTAAGGTAAGTTGACCCACTGGTGGAGTAAAATAGACCTCTTTCTTACCGAGGTATCCTAAAATACGACTAAGATAAGTTGATGTTAGGCAGGCGGCCGGTCGTAAAATACGTAGCCAAATTATGTGACAACATGTTTGTAACATGTTGTGCCGATCCCACTTAGAGTGGGATAAGGGCAGGAGGATGTAGTTGTGTCCTGCCTGCGTTTGCTGTGGAAGTTGTTGTAAGAGATAATTAAAATGATATATGAGATATGTAAAATAATTGTAATAGTTGCGAACTAAAATTTTAAATATAATATATATTGTCATAGCATTGTTAATTAAAGTAATTCTTGCAAAATTATACCCTAACCATTCCAATATATCAAAAATGTACAACGTTAAAATTCAAGTTTTTACTTCTGCCGGCACTCGCGAAGTAACAAAAGTGTTGTTATGTTCCATCTTAAATATTTTGAAATTTATTAGACAAGATATGGAATATTCCCGTTCGATATCGAGTATCCTAATTACAGGTCTGTGTATTACTTCACAGTCTATTAGACAAACGAGCTCGCATCCATCGTAAGTGAACAAAGATCGACAGAGCACAAATCGGAGAGCAAAGCATTAGCTGGCTTCCGTCTTGCAGTACTAATTAATCTCTCTGCTAATTAGTATAGCTGCTGTTAAATTACACTTATCCACGATAATATTCAAGTATAAGTCTTTCTAAACCGTTACGCAGCCGCGATAATACGAAATTATATTTGCTTACTCATATTTTTATACAAATCTGTTTTTTATTTGATTTACTGGTACCCACAAATTTATAATCATAGACTAAATTAATATAAAAAAATAAAACTACATTGTTTTTCTTGTTCTCTAAGGAAAAACGGGAATTTTTTAACCTATATCGGTACATAGGCTTCAATTCTACTGAATTTCGCCTTTATTACTCCAGCGGATTAGCTGTGAAGGCCTAACAGACAGATAGACTTCTGCATTTAGAATATTGGTATGAATATTATATATTAGGGTTCTTGTAATTGAGCTAAGCTAAGATAGCTAAATTAATATAAATTATTTTCTGTCATTTAATACCATCAGTATCACAATTGATACTGATTTTTTGTGGTACCTATTTTTATTATTGGTATATATATATTTGTATAACGTAAACGCAACTTGACAATTAAGTAATATGAAAATGGATATATGTACATACTAATAAACAGTTGTGTTTTGATTGCAACCCTTAGGGTGTAATAATATAATAGTATACATAAAAAGGTATGATTAAAAGGGAATTTGTATTAAGCTAAAGAATATTACTACACTAATGAGGTGGTTCCTATTTAAAATATATTAGCTTTGGTTGCTATTGCGGGTGGTTACAGAGTATAGCCTTTGTGGAAGAAAGCTTGTAAGAGCGTAAGTGGATCTCAAGGGAGTTTACATTATTTGAAAAGCAAAAGCTTATTCTTTAAAATGTTGTTTGTGTTTACATAGTCTTTCAGAATAATTTATTTCAAGTTGGTTCTATTACATATTTTATTCAATTTCACGTTAATAGAACACGGTATTAATTTTCTTGCAAACAACAGGTTTGATTGTCGATTATGCCAATGTTTATCGGTCTGTAATTGAAACATCAAACGTATATGTATATAACATTCTAGTTACTTGTTAATTCCCTATTGTTACCATCATGAAGAATTTGAGTTTTAAATAAATGTTACTTGGTGACTGAATATTTTTAATTCTTATGCATTATAATTTACTGGTCATTACTTTGCAATAATGCCGTGGCCAATACTGGGCCAAGTAAATGTTTTTTGCTAATATATTAGCCTACATTTGATACTGGGGGATTAAGACATAGATACTTCTTTCTATAATAAAACGGTTCTGTTTCAATACCGTATACCGTTTTCTACATACAACCGTTTGCTACATAGAAATGGATATGAACCATAATTAAATTGTTGTTACAGGTTAATAAGATCTTATATATTATTAACCTGATTGTTTCAAGTAAAAGGTGCTTCTATCATCGTTGAAAGTATTTTAATTAGAATTGTTTTTTTTTGTGATTATTATTAAAAGAACGTTTAGTTTCTGGCTGCTTAACCTTTAAGGGTAATTATGAAGCGTTATTTGTTTTCCTGTATACAGCATTGACTTAAGCAATAGTGAACTTAATATGTAATAATAGTTTTTTATAATATTTAGCAATTTTGCTAACTAGCTAACTAGTTAGCAATTAGTAATTGTTAGCAATTTTGAGTTATATTATGTTATGTGACGTTGCAAGCTTTGCTATTTCGTCTCGGAGTCTATCTCCTGACGATGCTTCGGTTACGGGGCGAAATTATTGTTGAGATTGTGGTGGTGTATGTGTGCATTCTAGTGTTATTGGTGGCGAGCTTTGCATGAGTTTTTACAAATTCTGCGTGTGGCAGGTATGAGAACGGATACTACACTACATTAAGCATTACATATTTTCTTTAATCGTGGGCTAAATAAAGAAAACTAATATTTTTATTACTTTTGTCGATGTTATTCGACAAAAGTAATAAAAATATTAGGTGCAGCTTAAGCTGCGATTTACGTGTACACATTTTCTGTTTAGTAAAGGATATTATAAGAACCACGTTTTAAGGTACCAGCACTGTCTTACAGAAGACAGAAGACATCATTACAACGACGTCTGCCACTACGAGAAAAGATTCTAAGCTCCGATATCGAAGTATCCTAGATTTTTTCTCTCATCTCAAGCCGCACACATACTAATGTTTATAGCTATGTAAGTTCATAATTCACTATTATTCAGTTACTACACAAAAATATTCCAAGAAAGTGATAACATTTTCGTAAACAGTTCTAGTTTTAATTACTGAAACATTAACGCAATTCTAATGATATAACAACTCGGTGGTAACTCCTATTCTACAAATGTTGGGAATAACTCCGAATTTCTGTCTATGGAATCCACGCCGGAGTATCCAGAGATTCTGTATGGACATTGCTTTCGAGACATACTCCCCTCACTTTCAGGTAGCAAGGTAACATTAAATTAGTATTGATTAGATGTGTCCTTCAGATCTTCAGTAGAAAAGATCTTACGTAAGGGAGTTAACATATGTAGATTGAAGTAATGAAAAAATATATCAAAAATCATTACTCTCTCTATCTTGAGAGGAAGCTTAGTGAAACTCTCAAATTTCATGACGCCCAATTCGGTTTTCGACCAGGACTCTCCACTGAGAGTGCGATATTAAGCCTCAAGCAGACTGTCCAGTATTACACGAGTAGGTCTACATCGGTCTACGCCTGCTTTCTTGATCTTTCCAAGGCATTTGACCTGGTAGCATATGATGTGCTATGGGAAAAGATGAAGAAAGCGGGCGTTCAGCCAGAGTTGATTAGTATTTTTAGGTACTGGTATGCAAACCAGATAAATAATGTGAGATGGGGGAAAGCACTCTCTGATTCATACAGGTTGGAGTGTGGAGTGAGGCAGGGGGGGTTAACCTCTCCGAAGCTCTTTAACCTGTACGTGAATGAGTTGATCGTCGAGCTCAGTAGCAAGCCTGTCGGCTGTTGGATTGATGGTACCTGTATTAACAACATAAGCTACGCCGACGATATGGTCTTGTTAGGACCCACGGCTGGCTCTATTAGGCAGATGCTTGAAACGTGCCTTAATTACGTGGATAGACATGGTCTGGTATACAATGTGACGAAGAGTGAGTACTTGATCTTTAAGAGCCCCCGTAAACAAGTACAATATGAGCCCGTAATTGCACTACGTGGAATACCGCTGAAACGAGTACCGCAATTTAAATATCTTGGCCATTATCTTACGGAGGATCTTAATGATCAAGTGGACATCGAGCGTGAAAGACGGGCATTGGCAGCCAGAAGCAACATGTTGGCCCATAGATTCGCTCGCTGCAGTGTGGAAGCGAAACTAACACTTTTTAAAGCGTACTGCCAGACCTTCTACACAGGCAATCTGTGGTTCAAATACTCTAAAGCTGCCATTGATACACTAAGAGTGCAATACAATAACGGGTTTAGGATACTGTTGGGTCTACCGAGGTTTTGCTCGGCTTCTAGCATGTTTGCTGAAGCGCGAATAGACGATTTTTACTCCATTATAAGGAAGAAGACCGGATCCTTGCTAGCAAGACTTCGTTCGAGCTTAGGGCTCGAACGAAGTCTTACACACTAACGTATTCAGTATCCTGAATACGTTAGTGTGTAAGATGGAGTCGCCCATATATGCACATTTCATGAATGTCTTGGTGCGACAGTAGGCTGACTTAAAATTGTCTTAATAATTTTTTCTGAAATGTATTTTCTGTTTATTTTGTGATTATTTTGTGTTTATTTATTTTGTGTTTATTTTTAGTAGATAATAAGTTACTAACATAGTTATAAGTCTGTACTAACAAAATGAGCCCTTGTTGCTTTTAAATAAATACATTTCATTACAGAATTCATGAAAATAGTATCCTTAAGATAATTTTATATCATGATTAAAAAAGTACAAATGCACTTATTGATCGAAACTATATACATAATATTGTTCAAAATCTGTGTGTTTTTTACGCTGAAACAATAATCCACTACAATAATATTGATAAAATTTGGAGAATTGAAATTTATATACTGGAACTAGCGGCCTGCCCCTGCTTCGCACGGGTATAAAATATATATTCCATGTCAGTCAGTGTAAAAAAAAATATTAAAATCGATCCAGTAGTTTTGATTTATTCATTACTGCCCGTGGCCCGCACGCGTTAAATTTGGAGAAAAACAATTTCCTTTCCATAGGGAAAGGAAATTGTTGTGTTGTGTACCAAATTTGGTATAGACCAAGAAGATTTCCTGCTATCTTTGGAATATCTAAATTCATATAGTACATTTTTACTTATTTATTTTTACATTTTCCCTATGTATTTTATTTTTACAATTAATTACAGAATGTCTTTAAACAAACTCTTGAAAGAGCCACATAGCTGCTAAAGTCGAAGTGTTAGGGCGAAGCGCGGCGTCCTCACGGCATTTTAAATCTGTAATATCTCCGAAAATGTTCTCTTAAATTACATGGTGTAAACGGCCATATTGACCTATATTAAATCAACAATTTATTTAAGGTACTTAATTGGATAAGGATTAAAGCTGTATTGTATAAATATTGCTTCAAAAATAAGGCATTATTTTTCGTAAAAAGTAAATGACAAAAAATGCTATAGTGGGTTATCCATAAGAGATAGACATATACCATCGCGGACTTTTCTGTAGACCTTTTCAAGATGTACAAATACTTAGTACATTATTTTTATAAATCTCGTAGGGTTTAGCCAGCGTTTGCAATGTAAGCGGAAAATTGTAATTATTTACAGAAACCTCAAAAATTACAGTATTTCTCTACTCCGTATTGAATGTTATTATACGTACAAACCTTCCTCTGGAATCACTCTATCTATTAAAAAAAACCGCATCAAAATCTGTTGCGTAGTTTTAAAGTTTTATGCGTACATAGGGAAAATGCGACTTTGTTTTATAATATGTAGTGATAAGACAGTTTTAAAAATCCCATTTTTTCATTGGGAACAGAAATGAAACACATAATAAATAACTGAGGGTGTTTTAACATTAAAGTTAACGCGAATTAAATTGCATATCTCAGTTATACAGCTATCCATCAGTAATTAAAATACATAATAGTAAAGAAAAATACCAATTTAAATTTTTATTTCTTCTTTTTTTTACTTCTTAAGACATGGATGATTTTAAGGAGTCGCTTTGCAAAATAATTCGCAGGTGCGTATTATATGGTAGTTCTTTAAAAATTAAGACAATAAAAGATTGGTACTCAATAAAATGGCAAAACAATAAAACTTTATTTATAATTAAAACATAATGACGATGAAAAAAATATAAAGCTCTCTAATTGAAAACGCTGTGTGTCTCACGTGTTACCTGAACCGAAACTATGTTTATTACGTAACACAGGGAAGTTTTACCCTCGCCATGATGAGAATTTAACCAAAATACTAAATACAAACGGCATATTACGAACGTGATCAAATATAATTGAATTTATTCAGTATTTGCGATGGCTGCAAATAATTAGGTCATAGTATTTGAATTGATATTAATTTTTGCATCGAGGGTCGTGACATTTTACATTTGTCTGGAATCAAAGGTTGAAAGTTCAGTGAAATAAATCGATAGAGCTTGTCGGTGCAAAAGTATCAAGTTACTTTGAGAAAAGTAACGGCCTCTATGGGACACTTAAGATTTATACGTAGTTGCATGAAAATATATTGACGCAGTCACGTTAGATTCGAGAAGCTACTTCGTTGAAGATTTTCTAATCAACATTCAAGAAGCGGCGGCTGCGGCGCTGTCTCCATAAATTACGTATCAAGTATGTGTAGAGGTTTTATGAAAAATGTTTTCGCTAGGAGCTTTCCGTTGGGTACTTAGGAAAGCTTCTCCACCCTATGGCCGTGTATATGCTTATGCAAACGTTAGGAGCCTTTGATGCGCTTATCTAGTTGGAAACAATGTATTGTTACATTCATAATGTAACTTATCTGTATCTTAGTTTTCCTTTAGGATAGCTTTGTCTGTGTAATAGATTTCTTACAATTTTATTTGAAACAGAAGGAAAAAATATTTTCGAAAAGTTTGACATTCGATTTTTTGGATAGAATATTTCGACGCCCATTCTCTGTATATATTACGATATTTTTTTTTTATTGGTTTCTCTCTTGCGGAATTTGCAATGTTAAATACTTCTCGATAAGTAAGAGCTGTAACTGAAATAAATTTATTTGGGAAATACTACTTTCCCATCATAGAATACATCACCTCAGAAGTAACAAAACAATATATGCCCTAGTTTTGAATTAAACTTACAATCTAATTTTCTACTTGGAAGGAGTGTAAAAGAGTCCGTGTGTTATCCGGCCTAGTAGACTAGACGGGTGGTCTAGGTCATTTCTTACCATCATCATCTTCCTGTCCTTATCCTACTCTAAGTGGGGTTGGCACATGTTATAAACATGTTGTCATATGATTTGGCTACGTATTTTACGACCGCCCGCCTGCCTGACATCAACTTACCTTAGTCGTATTTTACAATACCTCGGTAAGAAAGAGCGTGGTCTATTTTACTTAACCGGATAACACACAGTGGGTCAACTTACCTTAGTCGCCTTTAACGACACCTCGGTAGGAAACACCCTCATTTCTTACCGTGGTTTTGCAAAAGGCGGCTAAGATAAGTGGAATCGCAGTGTGGTATCCGGCTGAGTAGAATAGACCACCCTTTGCTTACCGAGATGTCACAAAAGGCGTGTAAGGCAAATTGACGTCAGGTAGACAGCTGGTCAATTAGACAAACATAATACATAGTCAAATCATGTGACAACATGTTTATAACATGTTATGCTGACTCCATTTAGAGTGGAATATGTGGAAAGAATGATGAAAATTTTTGTAACACACTGATTTCCAAACGAAATCGCTGGCACAGATTGAAGTAAATAATGCGACTATAAATCAAAACACTTCGGTTACATCAGCTACGTTTCAATATTCCTCTGCGAAACTTAACGTCTGGCTTGTGATTTGTAGTTGCAAGTATATATCGAGTCGCAACGCTATCAATCCGTAAGTGAATCTCCAGCGAGCACGTCGCAGCTGCAACTGATATCACCTGACGATGTCGTTTGTACCCGTCCAGAGAGGATTAGTCTGCGCGAAAATCGATATAATAAATGTATGCCTATTACGTATTTCCAAACATTAATTTAATTATTGATATATACACGGCTAAGATAAGTGTGCGTGTGGTGTCCGACTGATTAGAATAGACCTCCCTCATTTGAAAGAACAAAGAGAGAACGTCTATTCACCTTTGCTAACAGACTGATACACAGTTAACTAAAACTAAACTTTAACACATAACACAATAGAACTAAAACATATCAATAACATAAAACAATATCATATAAAAATGCTGGATACCAGAAGTCCTTCGTCTTGTGGTATGCATGGCTCAGCTCAGTATAAATTGAGCGACATAATTCTATCGCACAACATTTCTTACCGAGGTGTCGTAAAAAGCGAGTAAGGTAAGTTGATTTGCTGTGAGGTATCTGAATGAGTAGAATAAACCATACTTTCTTACCGAGGTGTCGCAAAAGGCGAATTAGGTAAGTTGACGTCAGATGTTGTACCGACCCCACTTAGAGTGTAATAAGGGCAGGAGGATGAAGACTCATATTATACCTACATTCTCTCTCAAACGGTCCAAGTCTTTGTTCCACTCCACCCAAGTAGGAAATTAGATTATAAGCTTTATTAAAAACTACGGGAGGTTGTACATAAAATATCCAGCCAAATCATGTGACAACATTTTTATAACATGTTGTGCCGACCCCACTTAGAGTGGGATAAGGTACATAAGATACATTAAAAACACAGTAAACAAATCCAATGCATAATAAGCACTTTGTTTTTTCAAATATTCACGTGACGTGCTCATCACCGATATTTTATTAAATGTTATGTTTAATTGCTACTTTGACGTCAATACTGAAGTTAATTAATTACATTACATAAGAAATATATTTTTACTTCTTTAAAGCTACGAATTTTTTAGAGTTGAGAAAGGTTTTTATAAATTAAATTTAATAATCCTATGTACTTATAATAAGTAGTCAATTTAAAACGTGTTACCACGTCATGTGATTAATGAATTATATTCTTTCCTTTCACCGATAAGTCTTTGAGCAGTTGATTATCAAATAATAATATACCTAGATCGACCTGATCCAGAATAATAGTATACATTGTAGTTGGTGAAGTTTATTTCCCTAAGAGATCTCCGAACATCGTCAACCGTGTCCGAATCTTAAGCTTGATGATCCAATTCTATCAAAGTTTCCCTTTGTCTCCGAATTGAACGCGGATTGAAGCCGTATTGCTCTCAATTTGACGTGTACTGCTTTATGGGAGTTCGTTTTCAGACATAAGTTTGTTACTTCTATGTATGTATACTAATCCTAGCGTTTGTGCAGAGTTCACTTCGAAAGTACTTTTTTCCGACTATACTTAAAATAACCTCAACTTAAATCAACTAAACTAAAATTAAATAAAACTCATATACATAATTGAGGGAATTTTAAATTGTTTTAAACATACACACATTCGTTCTTTCTCAAAGTAACTTCATACTTTTGCTAAGGGTGACAGACAACTGGTTAATATGTACTTGTATAATTTCAAGTGAATACTGTAATACACCCTGACTCGAAGAACCAAAGAATTGTTTTTAGAAATTGTTGCCCTTGCGAAGGAATCGAACCTGCGACCCACGGAGCTGATGGTAGGCTTACTCCTGTGCCAACAAGGCACCTAAGTTATTGCGAACAAAATCGAGCGTGTGAAATGAATATGTGTCACAGTATTATAATAAGCAAACTTAGAAGAATTCTTATTAGGTTATTCTATGTAATGACAAATAAATACTAAAGACTATTGCTGCAATGGATGGATGGACTTTGAAAGTTTTAGTATAGACCGAAATAAAATATTTTAATAAAAACATAATAAATAATGAGATAGAAACCTATCGGATAATACATTTAATGAGAGCGTACAAGTCATGAAGATAGAGCGCGATGTGCTGGCGTGGCAGGACACTCATCAAGCTCTCGATAATTCACCGTGCATTACAAACGGTGCGGCGAACAACTGAAGTTAATTGGATGCGGTGGCCACGGCATGGCACAGCTATGAAATATAAAACAGGCCAGGTGAGTGCAGACACATTATCCCGCCTGCAGTCGACGTAACGTGTCGCAACTCGTTACCGAGGCGTTTGGCTAAACGGAGCCACCGTCACCGGTGTGCAGGAATTTGTTGATGTGACATGTGATAAGCTAGAAACGTCAAGTATGCAACGTAGATTTGGTAAGATGCATATATAAGCCATTACGATGGAAATTTGGTAGTGCAAGGGTCCTCAACTTGGGTTCCCTGAAACATTGACAGGGGTTCCGTAACTGATCTGAGCGAGAAAAGTTTCAAAAGAAGTTTGAGTTTTAAAAGATTAGCCGCCGAATTGCTTGGTGGTTCTTCGCGGTAGGGTCAGACTTTCGAATCTCTTTCGAATCGAAATTTCGAATCATTTGACTATTTGAATTAAGAATATTTTAAATTTGAATTTATATTTGAAAATTCATATACGTAAAAACAATGTATAAAAAGAACGTTATCTTGAGAAACTTCATATAGAAATAGTCAAATGTTGTTCGGGCAATTTTTTCCATCGAGGGTAATCGGGGCTTGCTGCAACTGAGGCGGGTAGGTGACTAAATAATGTCACATAAAAAAAAAGATCGGTCGGCCGCGCAAGATGGTGCACGGCTCTCGGTGTGAATTATAAAAATATCGGTGTTCGGTGGACATTTGTGTTAATATATACGAAATATAAAGGATAATTCTGTGGTTGTGTACATAAACAATATCTAAGAATAATCAAATTGGTGATTCCACAAATATAAGTGGATTTAGTTATGTGTTAGTGGTTATAATCCGGTCGGAGCGGCGTGGGCGCCATAACCTACGAATAAGTCTCCGAGTTAAAGGTCAGTATCCTTGATTATATTTCGTCGCTTCATTCTTCAGATATTATTTTTACTAAGTAGTCCCTTTAACCTACTAGCAACTTACGCACGTTAAGAGATTTTTTTTTTTTTTTTTTAATGGTAACCCCGCCTCCCCACCTCCCGTTGTCAGTCCACCTTTACCAACCTGCACTTGGTTTTCGTCATTCCTTTTTCGTGCGTAGCAACGAACGGACGTTCCTACTAAAGTTCGAAACTAGTGAATAATGCCTAAGAGAAGTGCGGAGGAGAAACTCCTTCACTACCGAAGAAAAATTAAAAAACTAGAGGAGAAACAAGGGCGTATGAGATGTCGCATCAGATCGGATTCCGAAAACAGTAAGTCATCCTTATATACATTTTATAAAGCTATTTATATATTTTATAAAGGTTTACCTGGAGGTTGCCCGAGATGGTAACACGAAGGAAAAAATAAAACCAAAATCCTCTGTGTGCCAAACTACACTTATATTTAAGGTTAAGACTTCTCTAAAAGCTGGGAGGTTGTCCGAGATGACAACACAAAGGCGATTACTGGTCTTAATACTATTCGTTACCCGGAGGTTGTTCGAGATAACAACACGAAGGTTTATTAGTATTGTAATGAACCTCAAATTGAGGTTATGTTATACATTTGACTTTCGCATTAATATTTTTTAATTGTTTGGCGCAGGTATAGAGGATCCGTTAATCTCTGGCATGCCACCGGTTTTGGAACCCGAAGTGGAATGTGTGCCAGGGATGGCTGAGCCTGGTTTTGAGGCTGAACCTGAACTTGAGGTTGAGCCTCTGCTTGGGCTAGAACCAGCCTCAACAGACCCTATAAACAATACTCAAACCCTCACGTCGTTGCCAGAGGTGATTGAACAAGAGACTGTTACACCAACAGTCCCAGTTTTAAATCCCGATATTCTAGCGGCACTGGGAGAAATTACAGACGATTCTCCAGAATTTGGCGCAAAGATCCATGAAAATCTTGCTAAGATATGGATGCCATTGTTAAAAAAAGGCTTAACAAAGGAATCCCGGGAAAGGCTACTAAAGGAGTATCTTATTCCCGAAAATTGTCCTTTATTGAAAGCGCCGACTCTGAATCCAGAAATCTCTGCAGCCATACCAGAGTCGGGTAGATTCCGGGATAAGAAATTGTGTACATACCAACAACAACTTGGGGTTGGTATTACAGCTATAAATAGAGGACTCGACATTTTATTAACGGGTGACAATAAAATAGACGCATTAAAATTTATCTGTGATGGAAACCGAATTTTATCGGATCTACATTTTCAGAAAACAGAATCACGAATAAAATTTATATTACCTGGGTTGGACAAGTCCTTTTTGCAATTAATAGAAACCTCAGAACGTGACCAGACATTATTCGGTATAACACTGCCAGACCGAATTAAAGCTTCTAAGGCTATAAATACTCAAAGCCGGCAAATAAAAAAATCTATAACAGCGCCGAAACCATCCTCTTCGCAAGCAGCAAACCGCGGTACCAAGCCGGAAAACTGGCAAGGCCCTCCTCGCTTTCCGTCAAACAGGGGAAGTCGCGGAGGGTCGAAGAGAACAAACCGGCCTCATTATTATCAACCAGCTCACACATCGAAGAATACGATGAAAACCCGCGGAGCACCACGGCAGTAGCACAGGTACACGCTGGTAGACTTTCTCGTTACTATAATTACTGGTGCAGAGTTATTGACAATCCTTTAATCCTAAAATGGATTAAAGATGGCATAGATTTTTCATTTACAAAAGAACCTGTCCAAACTCATATACCATATAATGCCTGGACAGACCAGGAAAAACTAGAAATGTCTGCAGCCATAGATAAGCTTCTAAACCTAGGAGCTATATCAATATGCAACCCGGTAGATAACGAATTTATTTCCTCGATTTTCTTAACACCAAAGCCTAATGGACAAAAGAGATTTATTTTAAATTTAAAATCTCTTAATAATTTCATTAAAAAGTGTCACTTCAAAATGGAAGACTATAGAACTGCAACTAAATTAATTGAGAAAGATTGTTATTTAGCTACAATAGATCTAAAAGAAGCTTATCTTTTAGTACCTGTTAACGTTAATTTTCGTAAATATTTACGCTTTAAATTTGAAGACGAACACTCGAAGCGTATTACATATAAGTTTAACGCTATGCCTTACGGACTTTCAGTGGCTCCAAGAATCTTTACCAAAATCTTAAAAGAAGTAGTGAAGATTCTGAGATGTCAAGGTCATAAATCCGTTATCTATTTGGACGACATTCTTTGTATAGGCAACGACTATAGTGACTGTCTCAATAACGTAAATGAAACTTTAAAGACCCTAACACGTCTAGGTTTCATTATTAACTTTAGCAAAAGTTCACTTGAACCTAAGAAAGAATGTAAATTTCTAGGTTTTATTTTTAATTCTGAAAATCTAACAATGGCTTTACCGACCGAAAAACGAAGCAAAATTGCACAATTGATACGAAAGTTTTCTTTCCTGCCTATATGCACTATTAGAGAGTTTTCGCAAGTCATAGGCGTTCTAACAGCAGCATGTCCAGCTGTTAAGTATGGCTGGTTATATACGAAAATATTAGAGAGACAAAAGTACCTGATGTTATTAAAAAACAATAATTACGATTCAAAAATAAAACTTCCAGTTTGCATTCTTGACGATCTTAGTTGGTGGATTACTAATATTTCCATAACAGTCAATGACATAAAACCATCTAACTTTGCTATGGAAATTTTTACAGATGCATCCCGAACTGGTTGGGGAGCATTTTACAACTGCAATAGAGTGCATGGGGCATGGAAAGACAACGAGCGTAAGTTCCATATAAACTATTTAGAACTCTTAGCAGTATTTCTTGCTTTAAAGACTATCGCATATGATATGGCCAATTGTACAATATTGCTACGTATTGACAACACTACTGCCATAAGCTACGTAAATAGAATGGGGGGGATACAATTTCCCCACTTAAACAATTTGTCCAGAGACATTTGGCAATGGTGCGAGAAGCGTAATATGACAATCTTTGCTTCATACATTAACACGAAAGAGAATAAAGAAGCAGATTATGAATCGAGAAAGTTTAATCCGGATACCGAGTGGGGTTTGACGGGTACGGCCTTTCAGAAAATAACTAGTAATTTTGGTAAACCAGAGATCGATATTTTCGCTTCTCGCACTAATGCAAAATGTGAAGTCTATGTATCTTGGTTACCCGACCCAGATGCCTCATACGTCGATGCTTTTACCATTACATGGAAAAACAAATATTTTTATGCATTTCCACCATTTTCAATAATTCTGAAATGCCTCCAAAAAATAATTAATGAAGAAGCATGTGGTATATTTGTTTTCCCACAATGGCCTTCACAGCCATGGTTCCCGCTGCTACAAAGTTTAGTAGTATCAAATATTATATTTCTTAAACCCAGTTACAAAGTCCTTCAATACGATTTCAGCAGCCGTCTCCCACACCGGCTGCACAGACACCTTACGCTGGCTGCAGCAATACTCTCAGGGAAGCGTTCCAATACAGAGGTATTCCGGCGAGCGCAATAGACCTAATGTTGGCATCCCTTTCTCACAACACTAAGAAACAATATAATGTCAGTCTCAAGCGGTGGTGGCAGTTTTGTAATAGAAATGCTATCAATTATTATGTAAGTACAGTGGCACAAGTAATATCTTTTCTCACTGAAGAATTTAACAACGGTGCTAGTTATGGCACAATGAATACGCATAGATCAGCCCTCTCTATCTTATTAGGCAACAATATAGGTTCTGACGAGTGCGTTAAGAGGCTTTTAAAAGGTGCTTTTAAATTGAAACCATCCAAACCTAAATATAGGCACACATGGGATCCACAGGTAGTTCTCGACCATATGATGGAGTGGTATCCAAACAAAGACCTTAGCTTTGATAAATTGTCTAAGAAACTAGTAGTTTTGTTGGCATTGTGCACGGCGCAGAGAGTTCAAACTCTTTCACTAATTAAAATTTGTAACGTACATGTTGAGCCTAATGGCATAAGTATTTCGATCACAGACATAATAATAACTTCTGCGCCAGGTCGAGACCAACCCATTTTATTTCTTCCATTCTTTACGACCACACCGAATATATGTCCAGCCACAATACTTTTGGATTATATATCGATTAGTAAAAGTTTTAGAAACGAAGAGTGCACTCGTTTAATAATTACAACAAAGAAACCTTATAAAAATGCCACCTCGCAGACTATAAGTAGATGGATAAAACTAGTGTTGTCCGAATGTAGCATTGATATATCGACTTTCAGTGCACACAGCACACGACATGCTTCTACTTCTAAAGCTCATGCCGCAGGTGTCTGTATTGACACCATATGCAAGGCGGCTGGATGGACAAGTTCTCACACCTTCGCAAGATTCTACAAGTTAAATGTTTGTAAAGATGACGAATTCGCGAAAAATGTAATGTTGTCAAACAATTAATAAGATTATTGTTTACTGTGAATGTTACTGTTCAACTGATTATCAATTTGTGTTATTTAATGTTTTTTCTGTACAAACAATATATATGTACGTATAGTGCAAAAAAAAAAAAAAAGTGTTTTCTCTAAACATCTACTTAGTAAAAATAATATCTGAAGAATGAAGCGACGAAATATAATATGTGATCAAACGAGCTTCACAAGTGAAGTTCGATCGATATTATATGAGTCGCTTCATTCGAAGATATATAACATCCCTACCCTTCCCAACCCTTGCAATATTTATTTATTTTTTGCAAGATCCTGTCTCTAAACCAAATGACGAAAACCAAGTGCAGGTTGGTAAAGGTGGACTGACAACGGGAGGTGGGGAGGCGGGGTTACCATTAAAAAAAAAAAAAAAATCTCTTAACGTGCGTAAGTTGCTAGTAGGTTAAAGGGACTACTTAGTAAAAATAATATCTTCGAATGAAGCGACTCATATAATATCGATCGAACTTCACTTGTGAAGCTCGTTTGATCACATATTATTCGGGGTGGAGAAATTGCCGATTGTCTGCCTATCCTGCCTATGCTTACCAACTGCAGCTATCGAAGGCACGCAGTAGTGAAAAAATGACGGTTCTTTATTTTTGTATAGTGGTAACTTTGTGATAGCAAAGTAGGAGCTTGTTTTTAAGTGAGAATCTGTACTAATATATAAAGCTGAAGAGTTTGTTTGTTTTTTTAACGCGATAATCTCAAGAACTACGTAAGATAAGTAAGATAATTCATTAATAAGATATTTTCATAAGTAACATAGTACATTTATCGATGAAGGCTATTATAGACTACATAACATCACCCTAAGATGAATATGAGAGGAGCAGCGATAAGAAATATTGCCAAATCGACAAAACATTTAAGCTTCCTTGCTTGCGTAAAGTAAACGGTGAAAGTTATTCAAAAATCTCATATAATTATAATTAACTAGTTGTCTATAAAAGGCCGAGTTTGCCATACCGAAGGGAGTTTTGTTGCAAAACTTGACTCATACGCTTATTAGACGCTTACACGGCTAGGTCATGTCATTGATTGGAGTTTTGTTGTAAACGAGACTTGTATGATTATGAAACAACACGTGTTTAGATCGTCTTATAACTTGTCTAGGTTAGACAAGCAGGTTTGATCTTGTTTGATCGTGTTGAACTGGTATCTGTTACTGTGTTGTTCTAAGGTTGGCTAGGTAGACTCGCGTCTACCTACATTGAGTTTTTCGTGTTGTTATAAACTAACCTCAAATTATTACTATTCGTGATAAGACTGATTCTTCTTACTATATTTAT
Source organism: Morpho achilles (assembly GCA_947086495.1). Lineage (NCBI taxonomy): Eukaryota > Metazoa > Arthropoda > Insecta > Lepidoptera > Nymphalidae > Morpho > Morpho achilles. The sequence goes on along the minus strand of CAMTZB010000007.1, from coordinate 7,468,602 downwards.
TGCCGTATTGAAGTGTTTATATTAAAATTGAATATATATTTGCGTAGAAAAAACTTTGAGAAATTATTTTCGTTAATATTCAGGAAGAGAAACATTGACGAAAACCGTGGGCTCGAAGGTTTCATAGAAGTATAAAAGGTTTAGGACCTATGTGGTATTGCGAACACTTTTATTCGACGCTATTTACATCGCATATGGCTCACAAAATGGTTCAAACGGACTGTATGATAATGGCCTATCAAAATTTCCACGCTAGAGTTGTCGAGCCGATCGGAAAAATTCACTCGACTCGACTTGGAACCGTGTCGTAATCCGCGTGCGCTGCTGTGTGTGAAATTGAAATTAAAATTCTATTAATGTGGAAAGATTGAAATAGATCGCAGGCACGTGGGAATCGTATCTGGAATAGCAGTTATTGTTAATTATTTTCCGAAAGAACTTTTCTCAATTAAATTCAGGCTTGATGTTTATTTGCGATATTTGCTCTACAGCATTAATATTCTTCAGATTAGTTTTTTGTTGTTTTGGTTGTCGTTTTTAATATGTAATGTCGTGTTGTATCTGGTGAGTAGAATAGACCACTCTATTTATTACCGAGGTGTCGTAAAATACGACTAAGGAAGTCGACGTCAGGCAGGCGGCCGATCGTAAAATACGTGAATGCAAAATCATGTGACAACATGTTGTGCCGACCACACTTAGAGTGGGATAAGTAAGAAGTAAGGACAGGAAAATGATGATGTGTTTTTAATATATAATTCAATCACTTCAATGTTTGAGGATTTCATATTTTCTTAAAGTTTTTTTATGAACTTTAAGCAACCTCTACTGTTATTATTACTAATATTGTAAATGAGAATGTCTGTTTATCTGTCTGTCTGTTGTTCGCTGGAGCAATACAGATTCAATTTGATGCAAATGTAAAGCAAGCAACGCGTACAAACTTGTGGCTACCCTCAGTTTTAGATATTTTATTAAAAATAAAACAGCTTGTTTTTAGAAATAGTGTGTTTGTTTTTGGTTTTAATATACTGTTAGGCGATCAAAGCTATAGAGAAACTGTAAGACTATTTTTCTTCTTTATGTGCCTCTTCACTACTGAAGGTTGGCATTTAGCATACTGTCTGTCACTGTCCTTCGTAAGACGAATCATATCTGAAACGGAAACAATGTCCGTCCACTCGCGTATCCACGCAACCACGCTTTTTTCCGCCGTCCAGGACGTCGTCTCTTCAATTTTGCCCATTATTATTTGTTGGAGCAACCTGTATCTTTCGTGGCTAAGAACATGGCCGAGGTACTCCATCTTTCGCTTCTTTATAGTTGCTAACAACTTTCGAGTCATCCTGACGCGCTGTACGGTTTCATTTTTTATATTTTTTGTAAGACTATAATAAGCGAATTATTATTATTCTCTTCTACTATAGTATTTTATGATAAGTTTATAAACTTATATCGATTCGCTCTAGTTGCGTCATTGTCTACGGACCGTATGAAATAGTCGGACGTAAGAACGGGACGTGCACTAAGTCCCGATTTATTGTGATCGTGATAAACCGGTCTGCAGAGCACCATTCGTCCATTAGCTGACGTGCTCGGCTCGCCTTGTAAATGAAAACGCTTTTTGTCGCTGTCAATTGACGTTGCAAGAAAACAAATCGAGAATTTTCCCATTCACCTAAACCGAGAGTGAATATTTGGCAGTTAAAGTGAAAATGGATGTTATAAAAAATTTTATACCGGTCGAAAACTCAATCATGGAACACAACAATACAGTTCCGAGTAATATCATTGGGTCTAACAGAAAAAAGGTATACAGAGCAAACTTTTGAATTGGATTGTTTCGATTTTTAAATTAATTTTTTAACTGTGAAAATATACTTTTTTTGTATTTTTTAATATATGGGACAGTAAGACACACTAGTGTCCGTCCCTAAGTAACTTAACTTAATACTTGTGTTATGGGTGACATCTAACTGGTAAATTTATACATATATCATTTTAAATACATTCATAAATACACCCAAACCGGTAGAACCAACATATTGTTTTTTTTTTAATTTGATTCCTCTGCAAGAATCGAACCTACGACCCGTGTAACAGAAATCACTGGATTGATAATTGTGCCAACATGCCAGCAAACGCACTACCGTATTTTAGTTAAATCGAAAATTTTAGTTAAACATAACTATACATTATAGGAAATAATTAAATCAAATTTAGTTTTTGTTACATAAAATACTATATTTTCTATGATTTTAGGTAATTAAGTATAAACCTAACTTATAAGACTGATTCAATAAGTGATTTTAAATCACGTACATTTTTTTATTTTTTTCAAAGTTACCATATATATATATGAATACCAAACGCTTAGAGGAATAGATAGTCATGTAAAAAAAATCAATTAACTCAAATTATCAAACAAATTCCCTTTTGCATTACTTTTTGGAGGCATGTTAAGTGACCCAAGTAAAACTAATATCAAACTTTACCGGTATACAATGTAGGCCGCTCCTTTGTATTTCTAGCTGACTTAACCTAACATTTTTGTTTTGATAAGAGCAGATTTTCTTCAAAATTAATTGAATGATCAAAGAAATTCATACATGATTTTTTGGCGGGGATTTTTTGCTTTTATTCATTGTCAAAATTCTTAAAGATTATATAGATCTTTTTTATTTTATTTGATTTCATGTTGTAATAGTCTTTTAAAATAGAAATTATTAAAAAGTAGTGACAACCAAAGCATATGCTTACTATACTTGTTTTTTTTAAGAGGTCCTACTGTGTTTAATTTATAATTACAAATAATCATGTATATCGATTAGTTGTTAAGAGATGAAAACTGTTTGACACAACTTACTTCTTACAAATTTAAACTTGCTTAGGATCTCATAAACTGTGTAGTGGTAAGTGAAAAAGAAATAATTATAAATTAATATCATCATCCTCCTGCCCTTATCCCACTCTAAGTGGGGTCGGCACAGCATATTACAAACATGCTATTACATGATTTAACTGCTTTTTAACGACCGCGTTTGACGTTTGAAGAACCTCTGACTTTTTTTCAATTGGCAAGCCTTACTATAAAATTACTATTTAAACAAAACTATTTCTATAAATTTATACAATTATTTGAAGTGTTATCATACCATCTATACACTATTTTACTAAATATATAATGAATAAAATATATAATATCCTAATAATACAAAATCACAAAGAATATTCAAAGTTGTATAGAATCAGTTAACCAAGTCACAAAGGAATGGGAGCAGAGATGTTCCGACAATGTCATGAAAACCCTCTTATATTATCGTGAATAAAAGATAATTCATGAGTGATCAAACAAAACGTACAATAAAGGCTATCGACTTCATATTTCACAGAAATTAGCTTATTTGCCAGATATGTAGATTAGGCAGACAGACCGGCGCCGTTCTCTATTCATTGAGCGGAAAAATTTGGTTTCATATAAAGACATTCTATCACGATATTATTAACAATCGTCAGACTTTCTTCGTAATTCTGCAAAAAATTCCTACTTTTCTATTTTAGATATTTTCAGGGTTACTAAAGTACGCCGGGTGGTATCCGGCTGAATAGAATAGTACCACCCTCATTTCTTATTTCTTACCGAGGTGTCGTAAAATACGACTAAGGTAAGTTGATGCCAGGCAGGCGGTCTGTCGTAAAATACGTAGCCAAATCATTTGACAACATGTTTATAACATGTTGTGTCGACCTCACTTAGAGTGGGATAAGGGCAGGCAGATGATGATGATGAATAAAATAGTAAAGATATATTATTTAAATTATTTCTATGAATCTTGACCTGCAAGTTGATGCTTATTTGTATCCTATACATAATACTACAATTTCGAATGTCACATACATTCGATATTAAAAAATATAGAAAAACTAATTTTGTCATCTTATTTTATCTGGAAATATAATAAAGTTTTTCTTATTAAATATCAAAGAGGACGTCGTAAATACAGAAATTAGCGAGAGTATCATCGTCGGATCTCTGTGTAAACATATAAAGTTTGAAAGTGGCGTCTCGCCGCCGTCCCGTCGAGCAATCTTGTCGGCCCACAACATGTAACTCGCTTCCTAAGTATTAATCCTCTATACAAAGATAAACTAGATACATAAAGTAACATCACATATAGACGTTTTAAAGAAAATAAATAAACAATAGTATTAAACTGTATTTAATACATTTTCTGACAAATAGTCTTTTATTTTGGAATGATTGATGATGGTAATTGTATGGCAGTGAATCGCTTGACTTTGAGAATGGTCATGTATTTTTTGTATTAAGATGAAACAGGGATAGTGTCAAATAGTTGCTGGAAACATGCATCCAAATATATCTAACACAAAAATGTAGTGTAGTGTGTTATAAGCGAAATGAATTAAAATCAGTAATTACTTTCCTAAATCAAACTTAGGTACCTAATTGTACTACATACATATAAAGTAACATCAATATGGAACTTTATGTCAAAATCAAAGAAATTTTAATTGATAAATTCAAATTCAAAATATTCTTTATTCAAATAAACTTGTAAACAAGTGCTTTTGAATCGTCAACTCTACTGCTGGTTCGGAAAGCTGTTCCTACCGAGAAGAGCCAGCCAGAAACTCGGCGGTTGCTCTTTTAAAAATATAATTCTTAATACTATTTACATTAAGTCGTTACTGTCTTGTACAGGTTCAAAGAGAGCTATATCCACACATTCGTATCTTCTAAATAATCTTCAAATTATAATATTACATACAATATAAAATTACATTCATATTTTAATTAACCTAGCTTACCTAATAAAACAGGAGTTAAATATTCGTTAATAAAATAGGGATTTGTACGCAGCGTAAACAATATGAAGCTTATCTTTTAATCTTTTACAATAAGACTTTTTGCCCGTTAAAAAATCGTAACGGGATTTTAACGTGAATATTCTTGAAAGTATAAATTGAAGGATATCAAGTTTCTTTTTTCGGTTACAGAGGTGAAAAATATGTTGTCAAATTAAGAAAGCTTAAAACTTTACTTCCTTATAAATAATTTTACTTCAAAATATTAAGTAAACTTTTTAGAATGGGGATCCTATAACGGAATACTTCCTACTATATCAACTAGAGCCTAGTGACTAGTTGAACAAATGAAAAAACTTAAAAAGTCACAGGTAAAAAAAACTCGTAAAATGCGGCACAGGATCGTGTGTCTGGGAATTGCTTAAATAGAGCTAAATCTATCGGACGGCATCTGTTCCATAAACAAGAAGTCGACGATGGACAAATGAGATTATTAAGATAGGTTGTTTCCTTATTTTCTATACCGCCGTGTGGTATGCGGCTGAGTAGAATAGACCACCCTCATTTCTTACCGAGGTGTCGTAAAAGGCGACTAAGGTAAGTCGACCCGCCATGTGGTTTCCGGTTGAGTAAAATAGACCACCCTCTTTCTTACCGAGGTATCGTAATATACGACTAAGGTGAGTTGACGTCAGTCAGGCAGCCGGTCGTAAAATACGTAGCCAAATCATGTGACAACATGTTTGTAAAATGTTGAGCTGACCCCACTTAGAGTGGGATAAGGGCAGCAAGATGATGCTGTTTCCTTATTTTCTTTAATAACAATCTGCTTATAACTCGTAAACATGTGTAGTACAAACTATTAAACAGATATTTAAAAATGGAAATATGACAGTTACCCATTTTAAGACAGTTACCCTGAGCTTAGGATGTATTCAATCAAGTAATCAAGAAATAAACTAATTTTTACGCTTCAAAGTCGCGCAAATGATCCTCTGCACCAAAGCGGACGTCAAAGTTACATAATTGTCAATGACAATATAAAATAATTTGCGTATGCGCCGCCCAACCGGAGCGTTGAATGGCCAGGGACGGTTCATATTCTGTTATTTACGGTTCCGCAGAGGACAACTTTTTAATGGCACGATAACAGACCACCCGAGAGCGAGTCTCGCATTAAATCTCAAACTCATAAATACGTTATGTAAACCCACCCTAATAATTAGTCGCGGTTACGGCGTGTAGTTAAGTTTTATGGATCCCGTGGAGGCTCTAAGTGGGAACGAAAGCTCGGAAAAATGTTCTTTAATTTGTCTGGCCGCGTTCAGAGGCGATGAAACGGAAATTGTTATGTTTATTCAGAAACTCTTGTATCTTCAGTTACAAAGACTGTACTAAATGAAGGGTTACAGGATTAAACCTCCCGATCCCAATGTATTAAAGAATTTAAAGCAGTAAAAGTGAAACAATTGATTACGAATAGATATAGTTGAAATCACTTATGATAAATTGGTCACGAAAAATATACGGCACACGGACGACGTGTGGTATCCGGCCGCGTAAAAAAAACAACCCTCATTTCTTACCTAAGTATCGGAAAAGGCGACTAAGCTAAGTTGACCCGCCGTGTGGTATCCGGCTGAGCAGAATATACAACCCTCTTTCTTAGCGAGGTGTCGTAAAAGGCGACTAAGGTAAGTTGACCCACCGTGTGGTATCCGGCTAAGTAGAATAGACCACCCTCTTTCTTATCGAGGTGTCGTAAAATACAACTAAGGTGAGTTGATGTCATGCAGGCGGCCGGTCGCAAAATATGTATCAAAATCATGTTATAACATGTTGTGGCGACCCCACTTAGAGATTAGGGCAGGAGAATGATGAGTTTTTAACATATTTGAAGACGAACCAGTCTGAATCTACACGTCATAATAGAAAGACGTGGTTTGTACGCTTGTGTGTTACACACACAGAGTAATGCAAATTTTATTTAAATTACGATTTTATTTTTATTATAATATTAATAAATCTCTCGATTATTCATAAATGCTTCAAACTTTCCGTAATAATTGCACCCCTCTTCGAAATATTTACTGTACACGACCCTGTTCGTTATCCCTTTATTTTTCCATCGTTTTAATGCGATTGGATTTCCGTGGATGCTTTGCAGCGCGGAGATCGCATTGAATAATATGTATAATTTAAATAATTTATAGAATTAGGCGTTACTTTGCGGAGATCCATAATACAAAAGTAATAATAAAATTATTTTGCTATAATCCGCGATGAAGTAAAATAGAAAATATATATAATGCTTAATGCAGAGTGGACAATCGGTTATCATACCTGATACATGCAGGAGTCGTAAAAAAAAACACATGCACACACCTCCACCACCGCCACCGTGATACACAAGCACTATATACGTTCACTATCACAAACTCAACAATCGTTTCGCCCCGCAACCGAAGCATCGTCAGGAGATAGACTCCACGACCAAAATCGCAAAGCGATGCGAGCGAAGCTTTGCGATTTTGGTCGTGGAGTCTATCTCCTGACGATGCTTCGGTTGCGGGGCGAAACGATTGTTGAGTTTGTGATAGTGAACGTATATAGTGCTTGTGTATCACGGTGGCGGTGGTGGAGGTGTGTGCATGTGTTTTTTTTACGACTCCTGCATGTATCAGGTATGATAACCGATTGTCCACTCTGCATTAAGCATTATATATATTTTCTATTTTACTTCATCGCGGATTATAGCAAAATAATTTTATTATTACTTTTGTACTTATGTATAATTTAGTCTGATTCTGTGCCAACATTCGCTTTCGATGCCCTTAAGCTTTTAGATTATTAGGAAGGAAAGTTTATGTGCCGAACTCACGTATCGCTATTCTTGTTCTTTCCACATGAAATCAGTAAAAGGGAAGAAAAACAATAAAATATTTATTATATTATTATATTACGTGTTTGTATTTTTTTTAATGAAATAAGGGCTGAAAGCGTGTAACAGTTAGTTTTAGGTCTTGCTAAAGCGATGATGCAACTTTTGCATTTAGCTTAAACGTTTTTACTTTCTGGGCTATATACATTTTTTGTTTACTTGTTTTATCTTTTTTATAATTTAGATTAGATGTATAATATGAAAATTTTATTGTTTCCTATAACATTAACGTTTTTTGTTTTTGATAATTTATTTTTTTGGCCTCATAAATAACTATAATTAAATGATAAAATGAAATAAATCTGATTTTAACTATCATACTTATTTGCTATTTTATTGTCTATAACCTATATTATATGATAATACCATACTTGATTAATAGTAAGTGCGTTCTATATAATGATTACACGTTATTACAACATGTGTGTCATTGTTTTTTTTTGTTTCTTATTTCGCTAAGGAGAAAAGAAATACTATTTTTAGACGTTTATTTCGAATGCTTAACTTAGTGCTACAGGATGATGATGAGTATAAAGTTGCATTATACAAACATTGTTTTTTTGTACAGTTTGCTATATTGCAACTTTGGTCATAGCTTAATGGTAAACATTGTGGGAATAAGGGTGATTTTGAGCATACGAGATGAGTCATTGATAAGGAGCGCGTGCCGGTCGCCTTGGAGGCGGCGACGCGGGCGGCTAGCGCGGGACGGGACCGGGGGGGGAGGGGGGCGACAGCGTGGACACAGTACCTGGCACTGTCGCTGCACGCCAACGCTGCTCGCAGCGCACGCACCTCGGTTCCTCAAGTACACAACTCACGTTCGAAGCGACTGGCGTAAGCTCGTGAAGCGCGTGCTGCTCGAGTTACAACGAGTACGAAGCGAGATACAGAGTCATGCGGTCAGCCAAAAGGACACAAACCTACTGGCGAGCTGGGTGTTGGAGCGCGGGAGGGGCGGCGGGCGGGGGCGCGCCATTGGCCCGCCGGGGCACGCCTCCGACGACGTCGGTGCCGCCGACGACGCCGCGACGTCGCTCCGCATCACACAACACTTCTTACGCTTTGGCTACATTAGCGGACTACGGCGAATATTCAGGCTACGGCGATGTATGTGGCCGTGTACATCGTCGCAACGCGATGTGTTCGGACGAAGACGATGTAGCATCGAGCCACTGTCGGTAAACTGACACGCATAAAAGAGATTTGTCGCAACATCATTCGCTTGAGTGGCCACACTTACGCTTTGGCTACATTAGCGGGCTACGGTGAATATTCGGGCTACGGCAATATATGTGGCTGGGTACATCGTTACAACGCGATTTATACAGCCGCAGACGATGTAGCATCGAGTCACTGTCGGTAAACTGACGAGCATCAAAGAGATTTGTCGCGACAACATTCGCTTGAGTGGCCACACTTACGACACTTCATTGTCGTTGAGACTTTAAAGTGGGACGACAGACGCACATAACTCAACGACGAATTTACACCGTAGCCCGCTTTCCGAATCTTCGCCCGCTAATGTAGACAAGAACATCGTGTGTCGCCGATACACGATGTTTTGCGCCCCAACGCGACACTAATCTTCGGGAGCTAATGTAGCCCCGGAGTTAGAAGTACTTAAGCCTACCATAATTCCAACTTATAAAACTAGGTTATCAATCAGCCATGTACAATAAGAGCCTTCAGTATGATCGTGATGACGCCGTGTGGTATCCAGCTGAATAGAATATACTGAATAGGATAGTACCACCCTCATTTCTAACCGAGGTGTCGTAAAAGGCGACTAAGGTAAGTCGACCCACCGTTTGGTATCCGGTTTAGTAGAATATACCACCCTCTTTCTTACCAAGGTGTCGTAAAATACGACTAAGGTAAGTTGACGTCAGGCAGGCGGCCGGTCGTAAAAACGCAGCCAAATCACGTGACAGCATGTTTATAACATGTTGTGCCGAATCCACTTAGAGTGGGATATGTTTACCAATCCCACATTGTCACCAGGTCAAATACAATTCGTCACCTTCTTAAGCTAAAGTTGCTCTTTCAGTTCGTATTGGCCAAAACTGTTGCAATAATTGCTCGGTGCAATATTGTCTGGCTCGTCTGGCTGCAGTTGGTAGTGACTCTGTCTTCAACCCCGCGCGTCGTGGGTTCGATTCCAGCCGAGGGCCAACATTTTCTAACAAAAAATTGTTGCTTCTTTGAGCCTAGGTGTAGATATGTATTTTAAATTATATAAGTATATATTTACCAGTTGCCTATCATCCATAACACAAGTATTAAATTACTTACTTGGGGACAGACGACCGTGTGTGTAATTGTCCCATGTATTTATTATTTTTTATAAATAACTATTCCTACAAGTAAAATGTTCTGGGTTCGGATTCTTGATTATACGAAATAAGTATATAAATAGGTAAATATTAGTAGAAGCAATAATTTTATAAGTAAACGTAAGAAAGGTACAATGTATTGACTTCTAAGTATAAAGTTACACTATTTAAGCGAGCTTTATTTAGAATAAAAATACATATGTCAACAGCATTTATCTATAATAAAAACTTACCCTTTGCTCAATCAAAATAGCAGTGAAAGTGTAACAGACAGACATCATTTCGCATTCATAATATTAGTTTTAATGTTATACTTTAAAATTTTAAATACTAAATTATGTCATTTCCCACAAAACATTAAAAATTGGTAAAGTATGTGCGAAGTCAAAACATCATCATCTTCCTCCCCTTATCCTATTCTAAGTGGGGTCGGCAGAACATGTTACAAACATGTTGTTACATGATTTGGCTGCGTTTTTACGACCGGCCGCCTGCCTGACATCTACTTACCTTATTCGTATTTTACGACACCTCGGTAAGAGAGAGGGTGGTCTATTCTACTACACCGGATGCCACACGGTGGGTCAACTTGCCTTAGTCGCCTTTTACGACACCTCGGTAAGAAATCAGGTTGGTTCATTCTACTCAGCCGGATACCACACGGCGGGTCGTCTTACCTTAGTCCCCTTTTACGGCACCTCGGTAAGAAATGAGATGGTACTATTCTATTCAGCCGGATACCACACGGCTAATATGCGAAGTCAAAACATATAATCCACATTTAAATTATAATTTATTGCTTTTTATACGGTAAGGTCTCAAAACAAAGGTATGGTGTTATATATACACTATAAGCTATGGTGAATGGCAAAGCAATAGTTTAAAGACTATAAAAATGTTCTCACAGTTTAAAAACAAGATCTATAAATGTTCAAACATTCACAAATCTCAATGGAATACGCACCAGTGATGCATTTCCCGGGATGAAGTAGAAAATCTATGCTTCAAAGTTTTGTCGATTTCCAGCACCCAAAATAGATAAAATTGAAAGGTCCCGTAAAACTGAAAGTTCGACGGGCATCGATGTGTTTTACTCTATTTTTCGAACAAGTCTCTGATGTTATTACGCTAAACCATATCGTATTTTTAGTTTCAATGTTTTAGTTCTACCGCATGCAGAGTTTTTGGGTTAATGTAATGGTTTTCGATGTTTCTTCCGAAATTGAAATGATAAAGATTGAATATTTTATATTTGCAGAATATTTTTATATAAATGGCCTAGTCTTCACATTCCGTCGTACTTATAAGATTCTAAGTCTTTAAACCAAGAGCAGGAAATTCTTGGCATAACATTGATATAACTTAGTATAACTTGGTATATATGGTTTATCCGCCGTGTGGTATCCGGCTGAGTAGAATAGACCAACCTCATTTCTTACCGAGGTGTCGTAAAAGGCGACTACGGTAAGTTGACTCACCGTGTGGTATCCGGTTTAGTAGAATATACCACCCTCTTTCTTACCGAGGTATCGTAAAATATGACTGGGGTAAGTTGACGTCAGGCAGGCGGCCGGTTGTAAAAACGCAGCCAAATCATGTGACAGCATGTTTTTAACATGTTGTGCCGGCCCCACTTAGAGTGGGATAAGGACAGGAAGATGATGGTATATATGGTTTATCTTGTGTGGTATACTTGTGATATCCGGCTAAGTAGAATAGACCAAGGTATCGTAAAAGTCGATTAAGGTAAGTCGACCCGCTATGTGCTATCCGGTTGAGTAGAATAGACCACCCTCATTTCTTACCGAGGTGTCCTAAAAGGCGACTAAGGTAAGTCGACCCTCTATGTGGTATCTGGCTGAGTAGAATAAACTCATTTCTCACCGAGGTGTTGAAAAAAGGGACTAAGTTAAGTTGTTGTCAGGCTGGCGGACGGTTGTAAAATACTTAGCCAAATCATGTGACAGACAACACGTTTAGAGGGGCAGGAGGATGATGATGAACTTACTGTATATTATTGCGCAAATCTCTATTAAAGTTGATAACAAGGCACCTGAATACGTTCGAGCGCACGAGCACGAACGATTGGGTACTAAGTAATTCGCTCACGTGTAGCACAAAGTTACTTTAACCCGCCTCGGGCCTGCATTGCCCAATCTGTTTGGAATTTCAATAAATATAATTAGATTATCTCACATAAGATTATCATGCACTATGTTTTTTCGGTCTACAAAGTAGACTGACGATCTCAAAAGGTCGCGAGCAGGCGCGGGATATAAGCGGCATAAAATCGTCTAATGTGGGGATTCCGTAAAAAGACATGTCCAGTAGTGGATATCTATCGGTTGAAGAAGTATAACAAGTTTCTGCTCGCTCTTTTTGGTACAAGTAATCTTCCATAAGTAACGTGGTCTAGAACAGTCCAAAATAGGGAAAATTGGAAGGACATAGAGGAGGCGTTAGGCCAATTATGGGCGTCCAAATTATAAATTATAAACAAAATAAAGAAAAAAACAATGACGATTGTATCTTAACAGAATAGAAGATAATTTATAAGGAAATATTGTAATAATTAATTAGAACTTGACATTAATTTTTTTGGAATAAAAGGCTTATTATTATTAATCTTCCATACCAAGGATAAAAAGTATCTAATGAATCAGATAATGAAGACAGTGTTATGTATTTTGAGGTATAGTGCTTGTCCGCAATATACATATACAATGTTAAAAAAAAGGATATGAAGCTTACATCCACCACGTTGCTTAAACACAGATAAATCATACATAACTCAAATGTTTTAGCCATAGACAAGTTGAATCATCATATTCCAAGTACACATGCAAAATAAGGTACATAGCTTTATAAACAAGTAAGTCCTTGCTAAAGATGGATACTTGAAAGGCCATCACGCCTTACACCTTACTTTACACTTTACTTAAATATCTTCTAGTTTTTTTAATTTACAACGTTCATGATCATTGTATTCTATTCACTACAGCACAGTTGCCTGAATTTATCTTTGCTGAGCATGCAGCTTACTAAATTTTGCTAGCTTATAATTAAGCAGCTTGTTTGAGTTAATTTCTTGTATTAGTACTAGTTAATTTTCCTATTTCATAACTTAAATGGATTAAGAACTTATGTTCAACTTATATGTAATTAATTAAATATTTCCTAATGAAGAATACTTTTAGACATTAGTATAATTTTGAATATGAGATATGCATCCCGAAATAGTTCTCATAAACATACAAAACTTGTTTTGCACACACCATTCGTAACGTAGCAACATTGAAAGAACGTTTTAGAATCCTCCCGTGAAGTAAATTTAAAAGTTGCAGAGTGCAAGCGTACTTCGAACTGTTTAGCGCTGTAGTTTCGCACTGTCTGGTTCCATGATATATTGTACGTACCGTTAAGTGGCATGCAAAATGTATTTATACTTTGTACTTCCTTACGTCGTTATGGCAGACGTCCAAGTAAAACAATCTACCGCCGACCAACGATAACAGTAGTAGCCTAAGATTTTACGACGTGGCATCGCAATAAAAATTTAATAAACTGGAAAGCATATTAAATGCTGTTTGTCGAATTAATTGTTTTAAATGTTTATAAGTTTGATAGGTATCTGGCTGAGCAGAATAGACCACCCTCTTTTTTACCGAGATGTCGTAAAAGATGACTAAGGCAAGCTGATCCGCCCTATGGTTTCCAGCTGAGTAGAACGGACCACCCTCATTGCTTACCGAGGTGTCCTAAAAGGCGACTAAGGTAAGCTGACTCGCCGTGTGGTATCCGGCTGAGTAAAACATCCAACCCTCTTTCTTACCGAGGTGTCGTAAAAGGAGACTAAGGTGGATTGATGTCAAGCGGGCGGCCTGTCGTAAAATATCAAGCCAAATCATGTGACAACATGTTTTGAACACGTTGTAAACAAGTAAGGTCACTTAGAGTCGGATATAGACATGAGAATGATGAAATGTTTATAATTTTTTAGGCTACATTGCTATTTAAATTTTGTTGTTTTGTCTTCTACGCGTTCTATTCGTATCATTCCTAAGACTGACTTTATAATATGTATATGCAACTGTTGTTGTTTGTACCTACTTGCAGGGGGTCATCTCGCATACCCTTGAGGCTACTTGCTTTGAACTTTCAAACATAATAACAAAGTTCAATAGATGGCGCGCACGTTGAGTACAATATTTTTCATTGTATCTTTTTTGTAACCCCTTGCTAAATCCGAAAGTGATAGCTAAAGCCAAGCCATAACGTTGCTAAGCCAAAGTCGAATGTTGTACGGCCATTGTCACTTACGCGACAAAACCTAATAAGTTATTATTTTATTTAATAAAATCGATTTGTCTTTTTCGCCATATCGTTTACAGAACATAAAAGCGACATTAGTGAACTAACATCATTGAGCCCACTCCTTGACGGCGTCATGCTATCCAAGATTCATATGAAATAAATTGCTTCTCAGTCGATATTCGGGAAGGGTCAATGAGGCGTGACTTTGACGAGGGTAAGTCTGGTGTGGCAACAATGAACAATATGCAAGGGAAAAGTCTTTAAGCATGTTTAACAAAGCGCGATTCAGGTGAATTCCCTTACAAGACATCACCCGGTAAAGTTTGGTCCTCTGGCAGTAAACGAACTGTTTAATGTTGGCCATACTCATTGACTAACGACCAATCTATTGAGATGAGTTGAGTATTGTAAAGTGTTAAAATTCTTAAATAATTTATAGAATTAGGCGTTACTTTGCGGAGATCTATAATAATAAATTTATTATTGCTATAATCCGCGATGATGATAGAAAATATATGTAAAATATAAGCCTGTTACACGTGTAACAAGCTTGTAACAACGTGTCACAAGTTTGCAAGCAAGTTAAAATAAATGGTGGGGTTAAACCAATTAGTATATAACTTACTTTTGTGTTATAATTCTGTCTATAGTACAAAGTTATGTCATGTAAAATCTATAGCACCTTATATCTTTGTTCAAGTATTTATTCCAATGCCAAATAATCTTATGACTTGCATAAAAATACTCTTTAAAGCATTTTGAGTATGTCAGTCCATGTATAGTGTCTACCGGTAACATCGTCGTATTCCACAGTTTTGCGTAATCTACATGATTGATGTACTGTTATTATTTTAAGTAAATTCTATAGCGTATTTATAGCTTCTAAAAGCTTTTTCTTGCTCTAATATGAATAAGATATCCAGACATCGAGAAAAGGATTTCTTTCGTCATTCCAAAGGGAGATATGGAGCTTATCTCCATAATTTATGTTGCTACAGTATATCTCAGGTAAATTGTAGAAAATTCTCAAAGGTGCACTCATCAACATTGATTTTAGCATACAGCGCATGATTAATTACATAAATAATTTTATACACATAAGTTTTAATAGCTAAAAGTTAAAAGCTGTGGTAGCCCAGCGGGAACACCGTGCGACGCTTTCGAGAAGGTCATGGGTTCAAACCCGGGCAGACACCAATGAGTTTTTCTGTTAAAACTTATGTGTCGAATTGATAATTGCAATTTATCACACGCTTTTCGGTGAAGGAAAACATCGTGAGGAAACCTGCATATCTCTAGAGAATTCTGGAGATATGTGTAACCTACCAATCCGCATTGGAGCAGCGTGGTAGGTCTAAGCTCCAAACCTTTTCTCCAAAACGGAGAGAAGAGGCCTATTCTCAGCAGTGGGATAGTAACAGGCCGCTACTTAGTTACTTTTTTAAGTTTTAATAGAAAAGCGCATTGGTGCCAAAGAGGAGCGGTGTTACCACGCGGTGTTTTAATTAAAACGTTTCAAAAACATATACATGTTACTTCAAACAAAATCACTTAAACTGAAAGACTTCTTAATAGTATGATAACAGATAAACGCGGTGCAGCGTATATTTTCACGGGTGAAACGACTTCCAACCCTTGTCAATGTCGAGTCGTTTTGTCTGTTTTTTTCAAGAATTGCAGTGTGCTTTACTTTATATGATTATTTTAATCGTCGCTCTTTGTTAAAGTTCATTATTTCTAACAATATTGCGCCTAAACATATTTAATTTAGCGTACATAAATCTAATTTTAGAGTAATTAAGGGTTAATTTCATAGTGTCATTCTCCTGCCCTTATCCCACTCTAAGTGGGGTCGGCACAACATGTTATTAAAATGTTGTCACATGATTTGGTTGGTATTTTACGACCGGCCGCCTGCCTAACGTCAACTTACCTTAGTCACCTTTTCCGATACTTCGGTAAGAAATGGGGGTGGTCTATTCTACTTAGCCGGATACCACATTAATTTCATAGTGTGAACTATGAAAAATGAAAACTAATTTAGATGAATAATTACATAGTGTGAACTATGAAAATTGAAAACGAATCTAGATGAATAATTACGTATAGTGAACTATGAAAATTGAAAACGAATCTAGATGAATAATTACGTAGTGTGAACTATGAATTTCCTCTTCGTCTTTATGAAAATAAAAATCATATTCAATTTTTATTTTTAACTTAATTTATAAAACTCATTTTTTCTACTCATTTTTTTATGTATGACAAAATATGCCGATTTTATGGCGAATTCTCTTTATCTTATATGGGTTATATGGCTGTATATTTTGTACATAACTTTTTTTTTGTTAACATTTATATTACTAATCTCTTATCTCTTTTGGGTATGACAGATTTATAAAAAAAAAAGTTGTATTTATTTTTCGCATAAAATTTTAAAAGATTAAAGTCCAATAAAAATAACAATAAATAGATTAATTAAATTATTATTTATCAAACTACTTTGATATGTTATTAATAAAAGCGGTTATGATATTGTAATAAGGAACGGATGCGGTGCAAGTTACGTTTTCACGGGTGACCGAGCAACTTCCAACCCTTGTCACTGTCGCGGCGTGTTATCTGCTTTCATATTGAATCTCAATATTTTCAATTACACATTAATACGATGAAATATTATCCATGTATTATACAAAATGGGATTAACATTTAGTATGACACCAGTATAATATTTTTAAAATTATAAGGGAGATAGAGTATTTGGAAAATTATTATCTCTTTCATTTAAAAGGCAATTGAATATTTCTGGAAATAAGCCGTATTTATATGCTACTGAATATTTATTTATTTATTTTTATTATTAAAAGTTATTTTTGATAACAGGCAACATACTTAAAATTATAGACATATTCATCTAAACTATTTTTTTTAGTTTTCTTAGGTAGAATCACGCTATCTTCTCCATACGAATAGAATAGACTATCTTCATTTCTTACTGAGGTATTGTTAAAGGCAATGAAGGTATTTAAACCTGCCGTGTGGTATCCAGCTGAGTAGAATAGACAACCCTCTTTTTTACCGAGGTGTCTTCGTACTCGTCACCATACTCCTGCCCTTATCCCACTCTAAGTGAGGTACAACTGTTATAAGCATGTTGTCACATGATTTGGCTACGTATTTTACGACCGGCCGCCCGCCTGACGTCAACTTGCCTTAGTCGTATTTTACGACACCTCGGTAAGAAATGAGGGTGATCTATTCTACTCAACCGGCTACCACTCGTTGGGGCAACTTACCTTAGTCGCCTTTTACGATACCTCGGTAAGAAATGAGGGTGGTCCATTCAACTCATCCGGATACCACACGGCATGGGTAGAATATTAGGAATATGAAATAAAACTTTTTAATATTAGATGAATAGTAAATACGAATAGATAGCGAAATATAAAGGAATTTCTACCCATATTATAATACAAAAGTAATCACAAACAAAGTCCCACGGAGTTTAATGTTATTAAAAGAGATTAAAAGGGATCAATAGTTTGTCGATGGGCTAATTCTGACGCTCGTGAATGCTTTCGAAACTCTAACTAATAATACTATCGATGACAACTTTAAGCTGGTATACTTTCATTTTATTATTATATTTACGTTCATACTAATAATACCAATACGCCGTGTGATCCAGTGGCATAGCTAAGTAACCAAAGACTATTTATAACCTATAATAAACCTTGTTTAACACTATAGCTAATGTCAATTATTTACTGTAGAGGAAACCCGTCAGGGACACTTCAGATCATGATCTGAAGTGTCAGGGTTCGAAAGCGTACTGAACATATCTAATGCCTGCTCTTCACTATCTGATCGTGTGATCCTAACTACCTACTACTACCTACTCGTCTATAATCGTCTATAATCGTGCCGATTATAGACGATTATAGACGAGTAGGTAAGTGTTCACACGATCGTCCGTATTATTATACGATACATACGATCATCACCCATTGATTCCCTTTGATGCGTGTTGTGAATAAAACGACAGATTCATAATGACTGACTTTATTACCATAGACTTATTGTCTATATACCCACAGATTATTAATAATTAATTACAACAATTCGTGTCAATTCCCGGGTTATAAAAGATCTTAGGCGATCATAGACAATGGGTATTACGAGTACATTCGAGTACGCTCATCACAAACGTGCTCGCGTTTAATCGTTTGTAATCGCCAATTATGAAAAGCCATCAACTTACGTAACTTTGCCACCTCATTGATTTAAATTAATAAAAAAAATCACTTAGTTAAATTGTTTGAATGACTATAAATAATATTTTAGTTATAAAGGGTAACCTATAACCGATATAACCTCTCAGTATTGTGTCAATTGATAAAAACAAGGTGCAGTGTCCATTTTCATGGATGAGCGAGTAACTTGTACCCTTGTCACTGTCAGAGCATATTGTTTGATTTTATAGAGCTTGGTGATGAAAGTGTATAAAGTAGTCCGCGCTAACTGTCCAAGTGACAAAATAGATTAAGTACTTTTATTAATTGTAGTAGTAGTAAAAAGTATTTTTCTACAAAGAATTTTCCGATAATTTGTAAAAGCAGAAGTTATTTTGCTTTATTTCACTATAAACTAACGAAAATAAAAGAAGATCATTTATATATAAGCAGGAACATCCGAATTTTAAGCATTAGCATAATTAATTATGTAATTATAAGTTCATAAGCCGTGTGGTATCCGGCAGAATAGAATAGACCACCCTTATTTCTTACCGAGGTGTCGTAAAAGGCGAGTGTAAGTCGACCCACCGTGTGGTATCCGACAGAGTAAAATAGACCACCCTCATTTCTTACCGAGGTGTCGTAAAAGGCGACTAAGGTAAGTCGACCCGCCGTGTGGTATCCAGCTGAATAGAATAGACCACCCTTATTTCTTACCGAGGTGTCGTAAAAGGCGAGTGTAAGTCGACCCACCGTGTGGTATCCGACTGAGTAGAATAGACCACCCTCATTTCTTACCAAGGTGTCGTAAAAGGCGACTACGACAAATTGACCCACCGTGTGGTATCCGATTAAGTAGAATAGACCACCCTCTTTCTTACCATAAAATGTCATAAAATACGACTACGGTAAGTTTATGTCAGGCAGGCGACCGTTCGTAAAATACGTAGCCAAATCATGTGACATGTTGTACCGACCCACTTAGAACGGGATAAGAGAGGGAGAATGATGATCATGATGTAATAGTAACTTCATAGTCATCAACTTTTTTATAATATTATCATACTTGTAATTATTATATTTAATTTAAAGATTATTTTTTTAAATAATTATACTTTTATGTTACAAAATGTACGCGTTTCTATGCCTTATGCAAGCAAATGTGTACACGAGTCGCCTATTAGTAATAAAGGAAGAAAGACGTCCTCCTTGACGAGATTCATAATTTAATTCCCCGATAATAACTTTGAACATGTTCCTAAGAAACTGTCTATTTTACTATCTCCATACGATGAAAGACAGTGACTTGAAAATTTGGATGCTGTTCTGAATGTTCTGATAGTGAAAGTTTGTACTTCAGTGGGTGGTTTCTAATCGTGATGTGTTTAAAATATGGACGCATTAGATGTAGATTGTTTTTGCCTTTGGAGAGAGAGGAGACTGTTCTCCAACCGTTAAAGGTTGCATAACCTACTTTTGTGTTCTATTTGATAAATTTATATCTTTCTCGAATAGGTAAATCAGTAATTTTTGTGTCACTAATAATTCTTTTATTTAATTTGAATAATAACCCTCATACACAAAAGTAATACTATAATTATTTGCAATATATAATAATAAATATAATAATCCGCAATAAAGTAAATAGAAAAAATATGACGTACGATAAATGTAGAGTGAACTGTTTTCATACCCCGATACATGAGGATTTGTAAAACACGTAAAAAAAGCACTTATAATTTTATGTATTTATATATATATATATATATATATATATATATATATATATGTGTGTGTGTGTGTGTGTATGTATGTATGTATGTATGTATGTATGTATATAAATACATATAATAATAAGCACATACATAAATACATATACTGGATAGCACAAAAAGAGGAAAATAGCAAATAGCTCAGTATGAATTAAATACGTTAAAGTAAATAAATAAGAATAAAAAAAAAATGTTATGAGGCTCCGCAAAGTAACATCTAATCAATTAACCCTTATATATTAAAAATTACCAAAATAACACCAAAACTATCTTGTACCGATAAAGGAATTAATAGTAGAAAAACAAAGTATCAGATCCGGGTTTTCATTAAACCTCCTTTGCAGCACTCTTACATAAAAGAACTATTTTTTCCCAGTTGGAAAATCTCGATGCAGCCGCATTAACGCTTTTATTTGCTTTGTTACTCGAAAAAACTTATTATTCTACTTTTCTCACCCGGCGAATTACATTATTCTCTAGCAACTTCTATTTAAATGTGCCATTTAACTGCTACCTTCCATATTGGTGTGCCCGCCGGCTACGTTGTTTCATGAGAAAATTAGAAAAGTCTTTAATTTTAATTGAAGTTACATTTGTTGACAAAATTTTTAACATTAGTGTCCCAATTATTTAAAGTTTTAATAAGTTTTAAAATTTTTTTTTAAAATTTAAACTATCGTGAGTAGTATTCATAGTTAATGTATAGGACTGGCTATACTCACGTCTTATTTTATCGGGTAAGCCCGTCTAGTTTTAATAAGTTTGTGAGTATATAGGAATTTGTCTAGTTAAAAAATTTTTACATAGTAATTGGAATGATATCATCGCAGAATGCAATTTTATATTTTAATACTAGCTATGCGTCTTCGCCCGAGTGATAATTAGTGTATTTAATTGAAATTTTGAACATGAAAGTAGTAGATATATGCTGCCGCGGACTTTTATTTAGAACTATTCACGACAAACAATCCTACGGTACTTCATCTTTATATAACTGAATGGTTTAGACAGCGTACGCCAAGATAGCTTTCAGAGGTCAGATTTTTTCCGTCTTAATTGACATATATCGTTATATTACGACCAAAATTACATAAAATCAGTACAAATGTTGAGTCCATATGTTATTTCGATGTATAACCTATATTACTGTAAAGTTTCATCCAAATCCATCTAACAGTTTTTTTCTGAAAGAGTAACAACGTACCCACAAACGCTTTTGGAATATTGGTAGGAGGGAAAGATAGGGTTTGATGTTGTAATGGTGTAACATATCAATACATCCATAATATATTATGGATCATGTAACCTATTAATACGTTATAAAATAAAAACAAATGCAAAAATAAAAACACTAAAATAATCTGGTAACAGAATATATCCAGAAAGCTGGCTGCCTTTCACTTTTTGAACAGCGAAGCTTAGTTGCTATCCAAAATATAAGCCGGCCATAGTTCCATTACTGAAATCAACGAGCTGTAGCTAACTGGTTTTTTATGACTTATGTAGTCCCATTTTACATTGCTATCATAACCATATTTTATTTAAATGACTTATTAACTATTTACATTTACAATTAACTGCTCGTTATACTAAAAAAAGATTTAACTTTATCCCCCGTTATGCAAATCCCAACTACGCAATAAATTTACTCGTACCTAACTTCAATACGAGTTTGCAATTGCAAATCGCAATTGTAAAGTACAATGGAGCCATCCATCTTTCCGGATTGCTCTTTAACTTTGCTCCCGTAAACAGAAAGCATTATAATATGATGTTGAAAATATACGTCAATGAAAAAGGAAACAATTTAATTTAACGAAACTAGAACTTATAATTTTTCTGCAGAATAGGGTAATTAGAATGTATTAGGTAAGTGAAATTAATTGGTACTAAAATTCGGTAAAAGCGTTATGCTTAGCCGATACCTAATGACCTTGTAGTGACTTAATATATCCATCATTTTGCTACATGTGTTTGAAAAAAAATAAACGGTGGGGTTTTAATGTATTTACTATATATTTACACGCAACTCTGT
This sequence comes from Morpho achilles, assembly GCA_947086495.1. Taxonomy (NCBI): domain Eukaryota; kingdom Metazoa; phylum Arthropoda; class Insecta; order Lepidoptera; family Nymphalidae; genus Morpho; species Morpho achilles. Next base: position 7,446,142 of record CAMTZB010000007.1, on the reverse strand, counting down.
TGGCATGGTTGATGCGTCGCTTTGCGATTTTCTCGTGGAGTCTCATCATGATACTTCAGTTACGGGGCAAAAACGATTGTTGACATTTACGTAGTGAATGTATGTACAGTGCTTATGTATCTAGTCAGCTGAAAATTAATTTTTTCGTTATTAGCTCAAATTATGTTATAGTTTTCATTACGAAGGACGTACTCGTTAAAACCCAGCAATTACTTTAACAGGATAGATTATTCCACGTAATATTTTGATTCTTCGCGGTTACTGATTTGTTCCATATTCTGAGTACCCAGATTTATTACCGGAATAAAAAGGGGAGGCGAAATGGTCTAAATTAAAAAGCAATGCCTTGTCGAGACAGAGCGAACGGAAACAAAGCGTTGGGAATTCATCAAGCTCTTTTGAACCCCGAGCATTGTGGTCGCGTATTCAGAGACCATCGGCGGAAAGAAAAATCTTCAAGTAGATCGCCACTCTTTGACGCCCCAATGCAAAAAGTAATCTCTTTCCTCAGGAAAATCTCACTTCATTACTTTGTATGTCGGCCCCATATAAAAGTATTAAGGATTTCGAAACTGAACGCTACTTGTTGAACGCGACCGCTTTTGAATAGATTTAACGAACTTAATTAAATGATTTATATCCTTTGAGTGGCGATGTAATTTGTATTCAGAATTTAAATTTCGTATCGAACAATCTTTAACTAATTCCAGGCGGTTTAAATTGTTAGACATTGTTAGTCATCGAGTTGTTTACGTGAAATGGCTAATTTCTTGAAAGTTTATATTACAGTAATTCTACATTTCAACCTTAACATTTAAATGTAATATATGAATGTACACGCCTCACACACATCACACTTCTGTGACATATACAAAGTAAGAGAGACTAAAAATGCTTGAATGAGTCTGAAATTTCCTGATGAAAAATATATATTTATTATTAAATAATGTATATGCAACCTAGAGTAGGGGACCATATATCCCACGCTTAGTATTAAAGTGACCGAATTCAAATTAGGCTTGATTGAGACAGACTTTAATCCATCTATGTCATCACGCTACGAACAATTAAAAACGACTGTTTTCTTGCTCTTCCAAGTTATATATCTCTTTAACACTCACGAGATTTTACGTTATCTGGACACACTTATTATTTTACACAATGCAACTTTTATAAATTAGGTCACTTTAATACTAAGCATGCGAATTATAATTTACAATTATAATAATCGTAATTGAATATATAAAACATATGGCATTAAATATTGTAGAAAATAATACGAGTGGATCGTCACTTGTAAAATTATATTCGTATTTATGAGGTCAATACTCTATAAAACATAGCGTAACATTTTAATGAGTGGTATATTAAAAAACCAACGACAATGAAGAATCTTATTATAAGAAAGACGCGTTAATAACGATATTTTTTCAATGTTTCTCTGACGATAAATTCTTCTGACGATATGAAACAAACAAAATGGCGTTTTTACGACCGGCCGCCTGCCTGACGTCAACTTACCTCAGTCGTATTATACGACACCTCGGTAAGAAAGAGGGTGGTCATTTCTACTAAAACGGATACCACACGGTGGGTCAACTTACCTTAGTCGCCTTTTACGACACCTCGGTAAGATATGAGGTTGGTCTATTCTACTCAGCCGGATAACACACGGCGGGTCGGCTTACCTTAGTCGCCTTTTACGACACCTCGGTAAGAAATGAGGGTGATACTATTCTATTCAACCGGATACCACACGGCGGAGTGGTTGATTCTATTACAAAAGAAAATCATATTGTACTAGCGTACTTATTAATTAAATTCTAGCCGTGTGGTATCCGGCTAAGTAGAATAGTATCACCCTCATTTCTTACCGAGGTGTCGTAAAAGGCGACTAAGGTAAGTCGACCCGCCGTGTGTTATCCGGCTGAGTAGAATAGACCACCCTCATATCTTACCGAGGTATCGTAAAAGGCGACTAAGGTAAGTTGACCCACCGTGTGGTATCCGGTTTAGTAGAATAGACCACCCTCCTTCTTACCGAGGTGTCGTAAAACACGACTAAGGTAAGTTGACGTCAGGCAGGCGGCCGGTCGTAAAAACGCAGCCAAATCATGTTACAGCATGTTTATAACATCTTGTGCCGACCCCACTTAGAGTGGGATAAGGGCAGGAGGATATATATATACTTATTAATTAAATTCTGCATATCATATAAGTTATAGTTTAATAAATTTGTTGCCATTCTCGGGTCCTATCCGGTGTATTGTTGAAATTTTGATAGCGTGTCGCACAGTTTAGTACTCATATTTTAAAATATAGATAGGTACAAAATGTTTTCTTCGAATAAATTAATTAAATTACCAAAAAAAAGTATGATCCTTGTTTTCTTGTTCTTTTTTATAGAAGTACCTAATTAATGCCCAAAATCAGGGATAAAACGATTTTATTTTTCTATAAAACCTAGCTTCATCGATTTTTCTCCCCCGAAACCCCCAAGATGCTGAATTTCAGGAGAATCGTTGGAGCCGATTCCGAGATTCCCAAAATATATTTATGTATAATACATACAAGATTATGTAACTCATTGAAATATTAAAGGAAGATAACGATAGGACAACGAATTTTTTAATTAATAAATAAATATATGGGACACTTACACACACGGTCGTCCGTCCCCAAAGTAAGTAATTTAATACTTGTGTTATGGTAGACAGAAAACTGGTGAATATATACTTATATATTTTTAAATACATACATAAATACAAATATACACCCAGGCTCAAAGGCCGACAAATTCTTTTTATAGAAAATGTTGGCCCTCGGCGGTAATTGAACCCGCGACCCGCAGAGCTGAAGGCAGGATCACTACCCACTGCGCCAACGGGCCAGTCAAAATCATTATTTAATCATTCAAAATCAGAATTAAATCATTCTTGACTGTCAAGAAATGTTAAAGTTAGTTAGTCAACTGATTTTGTAAATAAAGTGATTTGCTTTTGATAACTATTGCTTATATTACGAACAATGAGATAGCGCATCTAAGCTATACTTCTACAGCGGATCTAAACACACATATTTCCTTTACAAATCACACAATGAAAAGGAATTAGATACGTCATTTATCGGTATAGCAGGTATTTATATAAAATTTAAAAATAGTTTTCTTCCTGTTCTGGTCACAAAACAACATAAAAGAAGCATTTCGTTGCATATTACTATTGAGATAATACAAACCTGGAATTCTATTCACGAGAAGCATTCGCTTGTATTACAGGTTAAGTCCCTCGTGACTTTTGATCAAGATTGATGCATTCCAATTCGAACAGGTTATACGTATAAGTATGTAATGGACGTCCGAAATCAATGTGACAACTGAAACGGGTGCTTTCATAGTAATAAATCAAAAATGGAATAAAAATTTCACAATGGATTGGTTTAAAAAATATAGGAGTCCGATTTTATTAACTTACAAGCAAGCAGTTTCGGGTTGTATTGACGTTTAAACGCATAATCCTCCTGGCCTTATCCCACTCTAAGAGGGGCAGGCACAACACTTTTTAAAAATTTTGCCTGACGTTAACTTACCTTAGTCGTATTTTATTACACCTCGGTGAGAGAGAGGGTGGCCTCTTTCTTACCGATTATATTTTCGGTTTCTATTCTACTTATCCGGACTACTTGTAACATTCTTAGTGACAGTAACCACACTGACTTACCTTGGTCGCCTTTTCCAACACCTCTGTACGTCGGACAATAATTACACAGAACCAAATTAAATAAAACTGTAATTATCATTTTCATTGTAATGCTTTATCAATCACATAGCAGAGGTATAACAAAGTTTTCCAAAAATCTTTGTGATTATTACTTACTTGGTTGTAAGACTAAGACACTATTTACTGTTAGTAAACATCATTAAAATAGTAGCATTCTGTTTTCGGGAGGTAAGGAAAAGGTACAATATCTAGAAATGCAGCCAACTCTGAAAACTCGAACACGTGCTACAGGCGCCATTTTGTAATTCCATGTTTGAAAGTCATTTACAGATAAAATATTAAACTTAGATGTGTGGTATCCGGCTTAGTAGTATGACAATGAGGTATCGTAAAAGGCGACTAAGGTAAGTTGCCCCGCCGTGTGGTATCCTGCTATAAAATACCTAGTCAAATCATGTGACAACATGTTTATAACATGACGTGCAGAAACCCACTTAGATTGGATAATGAGTAATAGAGTAGGAAAATGATGAAGATATTTATTAAAGTTACATCTCATATAGTTTAATTAAAATATATTAAAAAAGTGTAGATAACGAAATCAGAAAAATCAAAGGACATATTACATGCACATATGATGCACGTGTGTTCGCTGTTTTAGATAGATAGATAGATAAAAACTTAATTGTACACACAAAAAAAAATAACATGCTTATAGTAATAGTACAAAGGCGTAATAGTGAGTACAAAGGGCGGCCTTATTACTTATAAGTAATCTCTTCCAGGCAACACTCACAGAGAGACGCAGTGAAAAGTGTTTTAGTTGTTTTCTTCTCTTAATCTTTTAGAAGTGTGGAAGTATGCAACGCAGTAGGGTAGTTTCTGCAAATATGGTAGAAGTAAAGACTGGTACATATTGATGTCAGTCCCGTTAAATTCGTAGAATCCAAATGTCTATTGATGCTCTGGTGTCTAGGTATATCTTTCCTGATTAATTGAGTAGATGTAGTAGTCCCGCCGGGCCAATAGGGACTCGAAGAGATTAACGTTCTTAGTGACATCTAGATGTTATATTATAAGGGAAGTCTTAAAGAAGTCTAAAGGGTTTTTTGTTATCGTATTGGTAGATTTATGGTTATATTGAGATTTGTATTAAGTTTACCACCTCACATGTAATAATTATGTATCGAAAAAAAAATAAGAGTTATTATTTTTTTACAATAATTAATCAATAAGCGAATGAGACTGTTTCTATCTGTCTCTCTTTTTATGTGTGATTAGACAAAGACGAAGTAAACGAGTTTCGTCTTCCGTCTCATTGCCTACTGTGACGCTCTAACTTTAAGGCCTGCATGTGGTTCCCCTACTTTAGTTTAATAACTCTATGAAAAAAATAGTCCATAGAAATGTCTTAGCAGTCTTTCTTTTATAATATATTACAAATATAATACAAATATATTAAAAATTCTACTGAAAATAATGTGGGAAAGTACAGGATGTACTTTCCCTCTCTTCACTCTCTTCCGCCGACGTATTTTATTCGTTTATTTCCATGTTTTCATTTAATATTTTCATTAACTCCAAAAATTTTACATCGTATGAAAATTTTAAATAAAAACATGTTATGCAAACACAAAAGTACACATATCACGTACGTATGTCACATGACATGGTTGTTTAATAAGTTCTCAACTGGCGAATTGTCGAATTAACCCACGAAACAATTTCCTGTGTCCATAGGAAAAAATATACATGTTACATGCCCATTGGCATGGCATAAACCTGGTATGGATACGAAAATAATATGATAGTTTATCTAGGATAAGGATATATCGCTCATGGCTATAGTGGCACAACTCAAAAAAAATTGTTTTACGATAAATATTGCTAAGTGTGGTGTATGACTTTATTTGTATTATATTATATAGAATAATATTATATCAATATAGCAGAGGCTCAAACTCGCACTAACAAGTAACATAATATGTCACTTCACGTCCACTCTCACCAACGGATCTCGTGTTACTGACGTGGTACATTCTGAGACAGTGTACTTTGTATATTAGTATCAGTGTGACTTAGTGTGAGAATATTTATGTATGTATTACATATATATGTCTTGTATATTAATATATAAGGTAAGATGCACACATTTCAATCCGCATACACTAAATTCACTAATTAAAATGCATACAAAGTGCTTACGTATGCTTAAACGAACAGCCTTATATTAAATTATCGAGGTGTCGTAAAAAGAGACTAAAGTAAGTTGACTTGCCGTGTAGTATCCGGTTGAGCAGAATAGACCACGCTCTTTCTTACCGAGGTATCGCAAAAGTCTACTAAGCAAAGTTGAAGTCAGTCAGGCGGTTGGTTGTAAAATACCTAGGCAAATCATGTGACGAAATGTATAACATGTACAAAATGTATAACATGGGCAGGAGAATAATGATAAATTAAAAATCGTCTGTTGTTATAAGTCTTACAAACATTTCATAAGTAGTTGACGAAATACGAATTTCAATAGTCAAAATTCATGTACTCTTAAACAATAGTAATACATTTTATTAGCAATTCTGCATTGGTACGTATCGTCCATTTAAAACTTATACATGCAAATAAAAGTCGTACGTATGGACGTAAAGTGGTGATCGTAAATAGTGCAAAACACATCACTTTGCGGGCGCACTATAAATTGACGAGAGAGCTTTAACAACCTACGTTTGGAGGTTTTTCGGTGATTCAAATTAAAAGTTTCGTTGTATTTATAATTGAAATAAAACAAAAGTTCTGCTTATTAATTTATTTTACGAGCTATTTTTAAAATAATGCAACATGTATGAGTGACAGTATATCTCTATCTCTCAATAAATAATATATATATATAATATATAATATTCAAAATTTAAATGAAATACTCTGATTAGCATGCGGGCGTAGCCGTATAGCAAGTTATATGTATAATTTTTTCCGATATATACATAAAAGTATAATATTATGCTATAGAGGATAAACCATCTTCTTCTTCCTGCTCTTATCCCACTCTAAGTGGGGGTCGGCACAACATGTTACAAACATGTTGTCAAATGATTTGACTACGTATTTTACGACCAGCCGCCTGCCTGACGTCAACTTATCTTAGTCGTATTTTACGACATCTCGGTAAGAAAGAGGGTGGTCTATTCTACTCAACCGGATATCACACGGTGGGTCAACTTACCTTAATCGCCTTTTACGACCTCGGTAAGAAATGAGGGTGGTCTAATCTACTTAGTCGGATACCACAAGGCGGGACGGGACGACTTACCTTGGTCGCGTTTTACGACACCTCGGTAAGAAATGAGGGTGGTACTATTCTACTCAGCCGGATACCACACGGCATTTACTGTATACTACAATAACTGAATAAAAAACATGCTGTGGATGCTAAGGCTTATCTATAAAAAATTGTTTTCGAATCTTGTTTTAAAGAAGATACTTACAATACACTTGGAAAGGTCAACTCGATTAAAAAAGCGAATCCTAAATGTCGAGTAAAAAGTTGACTGCTGCAGCATCTCGATTGTGAATAATTAATAGCGTTCACCGATTTGGCACCAGCCTACACTGGATTGAAGAGTTTGCAAGTCTCGGACACTCAGCGCCCTCTTAATGAAGGCGTGAGTGTCGCGTACGTACTCGTTAGTGGAGCGACAAATGAGGCCATTACTAGTACAAGTCGCTTCCAACTTAGACTTAGCAACCTCCACACCTTCTACCTGTTAAACTTATGTTGCTACTTAGTGGTTATGTGTGAATGAGATAATTATTTCATGTTTAAGTTGCGTGGTTAATCACAGTACAGATAAGGGTCAATTGGTTCTCTTGGCAGTTATTGTTATTTTGGAAATTCCTGTACAGATTTTAAATACGGTTTTATAATTATGGTCCTATACGGGGTTAAAAAAAAAAAAGCTGTGATGGCCCAGCGGTGCGACCGTCTGAATCTTTAGAGACGATTACGGGTTCAAACCCGGGCAGACACCAATGAGTTTTTCTCTTAAAACTTATGTGTCTAATTGATAATTGCAATTTATCACACGCTTTTCGGTGAAGGAAAACATCGTGAGGAAACCTGCATATCTCTAGAGATTTCTGGAGGTATGTGTAACCTACCAATCCGCATTGGAGCAGCGTGGTAGGTCTTAGCTCCAATCCTCCTCTCTAAAATGGAGAGAAGAGGCCTATTCTCAGCAGTGGGATAGTAACAGGCCGTTACTTACTTACTTACTACGGAGTTACTATATTTGTGATAAAAGGTTTTTATATCACAAAACTCTGGGGCAGAACGCTAAGTCAGAAGAAAGGCTAAGGCTAAGGCAGAACGCTAAGTCAAATAGAAGTTACAAGACCTTTTTTGGTATGGACGCTGCACTGTGATTAAGTCCCCAGATTGGGATCTCTAAATTGAAATATATACTAACTTATACTCTACAACTAGGAACCCAAAGTTGCAAGGCTATTCCCTAATGAGGTCAGATTACTGTTTTCTGCAGAGTATACTTGCGAGCATACTTAATGAACAATGTATTAAATTCTTAAGGTCATAGATGAACAACGGGTAGAAATACCAGTGTTTATATTTTTACTTTTTACTTGGTAAGATAATTTGAGTAGCAATTTAATAATAAATATCCCTAGATTAATGTTGAATTAGATTTAAGATGCAGTTAGTCTGCAGATACGGTTGCCATTAATAATTTAATACGATGTCAATTGAAATCTGTTGCCTACCATTAATTACATTTAGCTGCATGTGCAATTAGGAAAATACTATTACCTTAATAAAATTTGACTCGTGAAAGAGTTATGTCCACGTCAAATGATTAAACTAACGAAAGGCAAATAAACATGACTCATTGGATTGGTAATTAATTTGTTTGCCACTTCATTATGGTAATCATGTCGAAATGTACGACATTTTCTATGACGCAAATCGTTATTAATTAAAATTCAATCAATTGAGCGTGTGTGACGTTAAATCATATGTGACGTGCACTTAACGTCGGAATAAATTATTATTTATTTTTATTGTTATTATATTTTTATAATGCCGTGTTGTATCTGGCTGAGTAGAATAGAAAGCGCTCATTTCTTACAGAGGTGTTGTAAAAGGCGATTAAGTTAAGTCGACCCGCCGTGTGGTATCCGGCTGAGTAGAATAGACAACTCCCATTTCTTATCGAAGTGTCGCGAAAGACGGTTAAGGAAGTCGACACACCGTGTGGTAACCGGCTGAGTAGAATAGACAACTCTCATATCCTACCAAGGTGTGGTAAAATACGAAGTTGACGTCAGGCAGTCGGGCGGTCGTAAAATATGTGACGTGTAAACAACGTGCTTCTAACATGCTGTACCGACCCTACTTAGAGTGGTATAAGGGCAGATGAGTATTGCTGCGGCATCAATGTTAATAAAGAAAGGATTGCTAGATACTTAGACTTATAGATTGCTTTGTTTAATTTAACCTGTGTTTCCTTTAACTTGTCTAGTTTTACCAGTACAAACAATTGACAAATATGTTGGTTAAGAATCCCTAAATTGATAAAGATTAAGGTTCTTTTTGAAGGGGTACATTGTATCAAATAAAAGTGACTTAAGAATAATAAGAATACAGTCTAAATTATTTACGTAGTAGTGGCAATATGTTCGTAGCGATCTTACAGCAACGTGTAGTTTTCCCGGATTATGGTAATGTTGTCCCAGAGACATTTGTCTCTACGTAATACTGTTGTGCATCTACCGCGTTACATAGTTTCTGACGGTTTTTATCTAAATTATTTATTGCTGCAAGCGCGTCTTAGAATCTTAGTTGAAGAATAATTTTAGTTTTTTGCTTTAATTAATAGTTAGAAACTATTTGAATGATTAGTATGTTTCATTTACTTATGACTAAAATCATCCTCCAGCCATCCCATTCTAAGTGGGGTCGGCACAACATGTTATAAACAAGTTGTCACATGATTTGGCTACGAATTTTACGACGGGCCGCCTGCCTGCCATCAACTTACCTTAGTCGTTTTTTGCGTCACCTCGGTAAGAAAGAGGGTGGTCTATTCTGCTTAACCGGATACCACACGGTGGGCCAACTTACATTAGTCGCCTTTTACGACACCTCAGTAAGAAATGAGGATGGTCTATTCTACTCAGCCGGATACAACACGGCGGGTCGACTTACCTTAGTAGCCTTTTACGACACCTCGGTAAGAAAAGAGGGTAGTACAATTCTATTCAGCCGGATACCACACGGCATCATTTACTTATGACTAACGTAGTTATTTGTGACTTCCCAGAAGTTATATAGGACTAACTTATACTAGGCTGCCAGTTACAGATACTAAATTCTTGTCTACGCTTTTGTTCGTGGTTTTAAAAATTGCTTTGTTAATTAGGTTTAGTTATAAAAGGTTTGTGAGTTATAAAAGAAAGTTATATTCACAGTTTAGATTGTTCGATTTTTTTATTTTTTATGTACTCAAGAAAAGGTAAATTATAGGTATTATAAACTGTAAGTTTGTAAAATGTAACTTTTTATTGAATATTCTGCAATCTTGGAACGTAAGAAATAACAGTTTAAGTCATTAAACGTTCTTTTTAGTTTTAAAATTCATATGTCCCTTTTTACTTAAAGAAATGCAGTTTATTAAACACAAAACGTCTACCTGACTGATATTTAAAGCAACTCAGAAAGTATTTATGAGAATCAATTCAAATTTTCACAAAGCTCCATAACAACCTTGTGACGTTCTTCGCTTTAATACAAACGCAACTGCAACTTTAATGCCAAGCTTTCAGAGTTAAGCGATATCTATTTCAGTTATTATTCTCTTCTATTTTGGTCTTTCTGATGCAAGAATCAATGCTTGATACTGAAAAAATAAATCAACATCCTCCTGCTCTTATCCCACTCTAAGTGGGGTCAATACAAAATGTAATAACCATGCTGTAACATGTTTTGGCTGCGTTTTGAAGACCGGCCGCCTGCGTGAAGTCAAAATATCTTAGGTATACGTATTTTACGAAACTTCGTTTAGAAAGAAGATAGCCTATTCTTCTAAACCGGCTACGATACGGTGGGTTAACTTACCTTAGTCGCCTTTTACGACACCTCGGTAAGAAATTATGGTGGTCTATTCTACTCAGCCGGATACTATACTGCGGGTCGACTTACCTTAGTCGCCTTTTACAACACCTCGGTAAGAAATAAGGGTGGTCTATTGTACTCAGCTGAATACCACACGGCTTAAATAGAACAAATAAAATGCAACACAAATAGAACAGATGCGTCATGCTGGAAAACCCATTTTTCATTTATTAACATAAATCGACGTTTGCATTGAGTTCATCGACACGCTGAGTTCCCAGAAGCAGGTACGATGGCGTGCTGTGAAAGCGGCTCCAGCTTGGCGGCATATACCACCCTTGTTATTTTTATAATAAGCATCTACCGACTATTCAATGTTCGGTATCAATAAAAAACATCTTTAATAAAATAAAACTTTCGAATTATTTTCATATATTATTACCATATATGATGAAAGTTTACTAACTAGTTTTTCGGATAGTTTGGATTTTCCTAGATTCTAGAAGAAACTCGTTTTAAGCAAGAGATTCTTAATATCTTAAAACTTACATGGTAGAAGTTAATACATTTTCAGAAACGTGTAAATTTATTCCAAGTTTTAAAAAAGAGAATAAGTTACAAAGCCTAACTCAACCCTCTCGGAGAAATATTACAAAAGAACAAGTAAACTCTAGACTATATGAGCTTTAATTATACATCAATATTTTTCCAAATGATGACCCGTGATAGTCTAACACACAAAAAGGCTTCCATTTTTAAATATAAATGAAGCCTCGGAAGAAATGAATGTGGTATTTTCTACTCAGCTGGATACCGCACGGCGGGTTAACTTATCTTAGTCGCCTTTTACGACACTGCGGTAAGAAATCAGGGCGGTCTATTTTATTCATTCGGATGGCAGGCAGCATGTAACTAAAATTTAAGTATTGTAAATAATTTAAAAACTATTCTATAGGATTTAATTAAGAAAACATTTATAAAAAATGCGGTGTATCGAATAGGGTATATATATTGTCTAAAATAATGGAGCACATAAAATGTGTAGAAGTGAAGAAATAAAAGATCCCAATGAAAGTACCAATTTCATTGTATTAAGAAACCTATTATGTTTTATAAGAAATTTAAATTCAGAAGAGATATTTCAAAAATAAAAGGAGTTTTGTTCGAATATTAACAATTAATGGCGTTACAAATTTGGCGACTGCCTACAACGAGGCGTAGCGGAGTTTTTGAGTTCCAGACACTCAGCGCGCTCTTAATGAAGGCATGAGAGCTCCTTGTGAATGTTGGCGGAACGACAAATGAAGCCATTACTAATATATACTCGTACTCTTGTAAACTTAGTCATAGTCTGTGGATCTTCTACACCGGTTCCTTAGCATAGACAACAAATTAATTTCTGTACTGTGTATATGGTAGAGAAATAAATTACCTATACATTTATATGGAACTAGTGGCACCCGTAACTTTACGCTGTGTGGTATCCGGCTGAATAGAATAGTACTCCCCTCTTTCCTTACCGAGGTGTGGTAAAAGGCGACTAAGGTAAGTCAACCCGCCGTGTGGTATCCGGCTGAGTAGAATAGACCACCCTCATTTACTACTGAGGTGTCGTAAAAGGCGACTAAGGTAAATTGACTCACCGTGTGGTATCCGGTTAAGTAGAATAGACCACCCTGTTTCTAATCGAGGCGTCGTAAAATACGACAAAGATAAGTTGACGTCAGGCATGCGGCCAGGCGTAAAATACGTAGCCAAATAATGTGACAGCATGTTTATAACATGTTGTGCCGACCCCACTTAGAGTGGGATAAGGGATGGAAGATGATGATAGTGGCACCCGCAACTTCATTCGGGCCAACTTAAACGTTTCGTCGTATTGTCATAAATAAAATATTGTTAGGAATCTAAATCTTTACGCTGTGACAGCCTATATAAAACAATTGATTGACGTCATTCGCTCTTTTTTGTCGTGCAGCATTCGTATGAGGAAGACGTGTTTGGGTGACCTCTTTTGTATTTCGTGTCATTACAATCTAACCTCAAAAAATCGCTATTCGTTATAAGAGCGACCACTAAGTTTCTTGCCAGTTATTCTCAAGTGGATAAGTGTTCCGAACTGGTGGTAGAATTAATTTGTCGTTGGATTTTGTAGTAAAAAGTGTTGGTGTACAGTAAGGTGCTTGGCGTAATTATTCATTTTAAATTGAATTTAGATTTTAGTATTTTCCCCCATTTATTTCAAAACTAATATTATAACGAACAATATCTTCATATTGTGGTGCATAGTAAAGGTATCATTATCTAGTTTTATGGAGCAGAAAATCGTTAAATATTACAGCTAAAGCACTAATCAGTTCTCATACTAAGTAGCACGCCGCCACTAAGCCTTTTATCCTCGTTGTCAAAACATACGCCGTTTCGTCGTTAAACCTGCAGGTAATTAATTAACTGCATATAGTTTTAGCTCGCGTTGATCATTTACTACTTGATATGCAAAGCTTCTACGACATAGCAAATTTAACCAGGAAATGCTATGTTTGATTCTATGTATATTCTCAGCAGTATCAAACAGATATTTGTACACTTTATTAATACTGTTTTTCGAACGTTTTTATCCTACTAATATTATAAATGCGAATGTTTGTGAGTTGTACGAGTAAGTTGTCAAAGTTGTTGAGAATTTGTTATTCTTTCACAGCGAATCCGCTGAACCAATATCAATGAAACTTGGCAGAATTATTTCTTATATACCAGGGTAATATATAGATTAAAGAAATCCTGTTAATTCAGCAGTAATAAGATGACATTGAAAAGCGCCATCTATCATCAACCTATCACGCGACATCAGTCCACGCAATAGAAGTGCGGATAGCGTGAGGAGCGGGTACGGTGTGGTGGGGCCGGGAGCGCCGACCCACATACCCACCGACAGCCGCTCCCAGCCAGACGTCATAGACATAGTGCTGCACCATGGACTGGACAACCCCTTTGATGTCGAGGTACTCTACGACCTCGACACGCAACACCTTCCGGTTCTGGTCACCCTAGCAACCCAGGGAGGCTTCTTAGTGCCTCGCCCGCCGCGGACGCGGACGAACTGGGAGCGCTACACCGCAGAGCTTGCCGGGCTTGAGCTAGCAGGCCCGAATCACTACACCTTCGGGAGTCGACGATGCTGCTGCGTTCATCGCGGAGGCGATCATCGCCGCCAAGGCAGCAGCCACCACCACCACGTCGACTTCACCGGATACCAATCGAAGGAAGGGCCTGCCGAGCTCGCTCCGAAATATGCTTAAGCGGAAGCGCACCCTGCGCCGCCTATGGGCCCGCACTCGTTGCCCCAGGGTGAAGACTGACCTGAACCGGCTTGCAGAGAGGATCGCGCGTGCCGTAGTCGCTCTCGACGAGGCGCGATGGGAGGGTACCGTCGATCGAGCGACAGAACACGACACAGCGCTGTACTCCCTCTGCAAGAAACTCACCGGACAAGACACCCCCTTTACCCGCTGCTCGATGCCGCGAGTAAACGCACCTATGCCGCCAAGGATCGTGCTGAGATTCTGGCGGCACACCTGGAACAGACATTTACGCCCAACGCCCCCAACACCTCCAACCTCCATGTCATCCGTCATCACGCGGCTGTCCAGGACAAGCTGGAAAGGTTCTTGTCGGCCCCTACACCGCCGCTCTGGGGAGAGGACTTCATCTCCCTGTCAGAGCTGCGGTCGGTCGCTGCTCGCCTTGATAAGCGAAAAGCGCCAGGCTCCGACGGAATCACTAACGCCGCGCTGATGCTGCTGCCCCGAACAGGTCTCGTAGCGCTCACGAGACTGTTCAAGGGAGTACTCCGCACCAGCCACTTCCCAGAGGCGTGGAAGACCGAGAAGATCATCGTTCTTCCCAAGCCGGGGAAGGACCGCCGCCTGCCTGGAAGCTACCAGCCGATCACCCTGCTCTCGCACATAGCCAAGCTGTTTGAGCGTCTGCTGCTGCGTCGAGTCACGCCCCATCTGCCCCTGCGTGAGGAGCAGTTTGGATTCCGCTGCGGCCACTCGACGACGCTCCAGCTGGCGGGGGTAATCAATCACCTGACCAGTGAGCGGAACAACGGGCGCTACACCGTGGGGGTCTTTCTCGACATCGAGAAGGCCTTCGATCGTGTGTGGCACGCCGAGCTCCTGGTCAAAATACTAGACACCACCATGCCGCCTGCTTATGTGCGAGTGCTGGCATCATTTCTACACGGCCGTAGCTTTTACGTGGCAGTGGATGGTGCCGAATCCCAGCCACGCACCATCCAAGCCGGAGTACCCCAGGGCAGTTGTATATCGCCGCGCTTATACGCGGCGTATACGGATGACATCCCCACCCTGCGCCACCATCTGCGGGAAGGGGAGGAGGACGTGCTGTTGTCGCTGTTCGCCGACGACAGCGCGTATTTCGCGTCGTCCTACCATCAGATCGTCGCCACCAACCGCATGCAGCGTATGCTGGACTTGTTGCCGGAATGGCTGGACAAGTGGAGGATGGCCGTCAACGTCGGGAAGACGGCCGCTCTGCTCACCAGCCGCTCCAAGCCGCTACGTCAGCTGACTCTACGAGGCCAGGACGTAGAGTGGAAGACCACAGTAAGGTTTTTGGGGTGTGAGTTGGACCGCAGCCTGTGCATGATCCCCACGGTGAATCACGTCGTGGGTCGAGCTGCCGCTGCTAGGTCCAAGCTTCACGCGCTATTCACATCCCATCTACCTATGAACACCAAACTGCGAGTCTACGGTGCCTACGTCCGCTCGCGCTTGACGTATGCGGCACCCGCCTGGTACGCGCTATGTTCGGCGTACCAGAAGCGAAGACTACAATTCCAGCAGAACCGCTGCCTGCGACTGATCGTAGGAGCCCCGAGGTATGTGCGGATCGACGTCGTGCATCGGGATACCAAAATGCCGACCGTGGAGGAGTATGTCCGTCGCCTTGCGCGCCGGATGTTTGCGCGTGCGGACCACAGCGCGCACGTACACCTCCACGGCATCGCGCCACTCCATGCGCGACCACCCGATGGACGTTCTCCGCGGCCCGATGCGGATGACGACGGCGACGACGAGGACGACGCGACGGGCGAGAGGGCGACACCACGGATTTTGACACCACTGGATATGACACCACCTGACGACGACTTTGAGGTCTGGGAGCTAATATTCCCTGACCTCTCCACCGAACCAGACATCCCTTAGGTCACCTAGGTGACCTGGGCTCACGGCCCAAATACCGACACCATTAGGTCACCTAGGTGACCTCGGCCTACAGGCCGAAACACAAACCGGGCTTAAGTGCCCGCGAGGAACTGGTACGCCTCGAGGCCCGTACCCCGCTTACCCCCCACCCGGGGAGTCAGCAAGATGACCCTGCTGCTAGAAGTTGCGGATAGAAGCTAGTAGTACATAAATAAATAAATATTATTTTTATTACATTTCGGCGTTCGTTTTTTATTTAGGATCCGGTATAATTGTTCTTAATCACTTATTTATACTTGTAATATTTACTTCGTAGTGGAGATTAATGGGTCCTAGTTGTGCGAAAAACTTTTAACTTGGGGTAGGCCGTTAAATTCTGAAGACATGTTCAGATAGAGGGAAGTCTAACTAATGACTAATTTGATTCATTAATAAATTTAGGCATCACTTCGCGGAGCTACTTTCCATAATAGCAAAGTAATGTAAAAGTATGTAATAGTAAAAGCAATATTTTTGAATTTGAATAGCAAAATTATAGTATTATTATTTTTCTTAGTTTAAAGTGGTTCTTATTTACGAATTATTCAATGTAATTCTATACTTATTATAAAACAAAGTCCCCAAAAGCTGTCTATCTGTATGTGATAAATTTACTCAAAATCAACTAAACGGATTTTTGTACGGTTTTTACTAAAAAAAAATCTGGTAGGCTTAGGATAACGGTACATTACAGTTTTATTTAAATTGTGTGGAAGAGGTCGCGCACTTGTATAAATACGCACCTGCTTGGAGCTTTACTCGCGTGCGCCACGTAAACCAACAGAGATACGCTAAAGTAATGTACTAGACAATTGTAGAACTAAAAAAATGCTACAAAAAAGTTCACAATAGCATGTCTCTATCTCTTATGGTGAACTCACCACAACTACTTTTGTTCAAAATTTCAATTAAATACACCGATTTCCAGGCGGGTTAAGTCGCTGGCACAGATTGTTTATTTAAAATTTATCAACCACCAGTTCATGAAACATCGTATCTTTGAATTATTTATTATATATATTTGTTTAAAATTTTAATTGTTAAACAAACAAGACACCATCATTTTGTGCTAGTATAATCCCCACCTTGGTAGAAAACCAACCAAAAACAAACACAAAACAACCAAAAATGAAATGAAAATAATATTATAAATCAATTTATTGGTAATGCATTTACTGTAATAAAGACAAAATTTTAGTTTTAGTTGCACATTTTGTTAAGGGATAGATATTTACATGTTTGTTGAGTTGATGTTTCATAAATTTCGATTTGCAGTTTAATTTTTACGTTCGCTTCCACAATTTCATGACTGAACAATTTAAAGTTACATTTACAAGCTCAAATACTGGAGATTTAGAGCCGTGTCGGGCTGAACGAGCAAATGTGGCAATTCGTAGGCGACTCGTCCCACAACAGACATTAGCACTAAATGACGTCTACGAAAAATCTTCGCGAAGCCCAGATAAGGAATAGGGGAATGGAAAGCTTTTCCCACTTCTGATATGGAATCGATATCTTGATTTAGACGTCAAAATTAAAGGAGAGTAGACATATTATATTTTTAGAACAAAGTTACAATGATTTGTCTACGTATTTTGCGACCGGCCGCCTGCCTGACGACAACTTAGCTCAGTCGTATTTTACGACACCTCGGTAAGAAAGAGGGTGGTCTACTTTACTTAAACGGATACCAAACGGTGGGTCAACTTAACTTAGTTTTCTTTTACAATACCTCTGTAAGAATTGAGGGTGGTCTATTCTGCTCAGCCAGATACCACACGGTGGGTCAACATACCTTAGTCGCTTTTTTTGACACTTCGGTTAGAAATGAGGGTGGCACTATTATATTCAGCCGGATACAATACGGCGTACTATCATATGAAAAGCATATAACATAATTAAAGATATAAATTATAAAACTTTTTGAGCCAACTTTCTTTTTGGCCGAGTTTCTTGCTGATTCTTTTCACTAAGAGTACCAATGGCAGCTTTATGAATTTAATTGACTCTCGACGATTCAAAACTGCATAAAAAGCTTATGAGATTTTTTTTTAATCTTTATTTTTTAGAGACTTTAGTATCTGCAGATACATGGCAGCCCTATCATGCTTTTTAGATTAAAGAATTAAATATCGCACATTCTTATTTAATAGTATTAAGAAATTATGATAATTATTCCATTTAATTTTTAGTCTTATGTAGGTACATATATTTACAGGAGTAAATCAAGAAAAACTCTTCAAAAGCTTCATCACTCAAACTTTTTTGAAATCATAACTTTTTAAATCTTTGAAAAATTGTTTTTTAATGTGATAATAATGTTTTTTACAATTGCTAGTTGTGACAAGATTCTTTTGAAATAATAAATAATAATATAAATATTAGTTAAACAGTACTGATATAATACCAAAAGAATACGCTGTTTTTAGTTAATGTTTAAGCTTATTTTTCCCTTTTTCATGTGGCAAAATAAATAATGTTAAAACTTGGTATCTAAACGTGTTATGTTATCTTAAATAATAAAGTGTTGTTATCTCAAATCAATTTTCACACTTTACTAACATAACAATCAGTACGTTAAAACGGTATACTATATCTGCAATTGGCGTATTGATGTAGGCAATAATGCAGTTAAGGTCTGTAGTCCCAAACGCAATTGGCGAACAATTGACGGAGGGCACCTGAGTCTTCGGACTAATCCACCCACATCTACACTCTCTCTATACCGAAATTATACTGATAATTGCTACATAAACTATTTAGAAGGCAGTGCTAATCCACAAAAATCATTACCCTAAAAATATTGTATACAGACATAAAGATACACACTATGAGTGCTACCTAATCTTTTATATACATATTCCGAATCTAGGAAACGGCTCCAACCATTTTCATGAAATTCAGCATGAAACCTGAAGGTGAATGAAATGAATATAATAATAATAAATAATAATAATTACTAAAATATTGAATAGAAAGTAAATGAAATTTTAGCCGGCAAACGTAAGGCTGTAATAGCCTAATGGTTAACAGGCGAACAAAAAAAGTTCAAAACTCGGGATCGAGTCCCACATGTGACCGGTGCTTGTTTCTTTTTTTAATTGTATTGTATCTTAAAAAAAATATTGAGCACGGCTTGCTCACCCAGGTACTAACATAGTCATAAATCATAAACTCTCATTTTCACCAATACGACACTTGCAGTAATCGTTGGGATCTAGAATAAAATAATACAAAATACACAACTTTCTACAACAAATGTTGAAATTAAAATTAGAATTCAGTCTTAAGACAAAAAAATGTCAATCACTACGCTTGAAAAGTTGGAATAACACCAAATAAGTCTTACAACAACGCGAGGAGTTGTTAAATTTGAGTAGCACAATCACAATAAAAGAAAATTCATATAATTGACAATATTTCTGGTTTGTATAAGATACAACATAGTGTCGCACCATCGCATACTTCGTGCCTTTACAAAGAATACATAAATAACTGAAACAGATAAAAACTACCATAACATATGATATTCAAACTTTACGAATAAACAAACTTATGCTATAAAAATATAGGAATGCTTTATATTGGCCGTTATTGCTATTTTATGAAAACCGCGCATTCTACTATACTGACAGTTTATATCTGAATTTTGTCAGTTTATAAAGTTTGTTGTTTCTGATCTCGAGTAGCGTAGGTTATCATAATCCTATCCTGTTCTTCTAATATTATAAATGCGAAAGTTTATGAGTATGTTTGTTACTTTTTCAAGCGAATCCGCTGGACTGATATCGATGAAATTTTACACAATTATTACGTATACACCGGTATAACATATATACTATAGAAATCCTGTTAATTATACAGGAATAGGATGAAATTGAAATTCGCTGTCTATTATCCAACAACAGTCCACGCAAACAAAGTTGCGGATAAAAGCTAGTTAATAATTAACTTAATTAAGATGATTCATATTTTATTATAAACTTTAATAAGCCTATCAGAATTAAAACGAAAAATTCCCGAAAGCAATGATAAGTAATTTCAATCTGGCACTGGAGATGTCATATAATATTTTACCCCTCGTCTCTGTATTGGTGAAGTAGTGTCAAAATTGAAATAAATTTGTCGAGAGCCACAAAGTGATGCAGTGAATTTTACGAGCGACACTTTATGCCCTAACATGTGAGTTTTATTCGCTTATATAGGTTTTTAATGGATCATACGTATCAGTTACGCTAGCAAACAGTGTAGTGAACCATATAAACGACTAGTACATTTTAAAATTCTTATCCTCAGATTTAGAATATCGGGGAATTTTTTTCAAGTTTTATTCAGTTAAGGTGCTAAGTTACTTGAATGGCGACCCCATACCGGAAATGCAGCATTCAACAAACTCAAAAAAGTCGCGGGCGATTATTCGCTCCAAGGGGGCGAAGGATCATATTGCGTAAAAATTACTTGAAGAGACATATGTCCAGCAGTGGACGTACATCAGTTGTAAAAAAAAAATGAAGTTAGAGTAAATATTACAGGACTAGCGCAACAAAACAACTTACTACTTATCGGAGCACAATCATTAACACATTTTCAATTTAAAACCACCGTATGGTATCCGGCTGAATGGAATAGAAACCTTATTCCTTACCGAGGTGTCATAATAAAAGTCAACTAAAGTAAGTCGATCCGCCGTATGGTATACGGCTGAGTAGAATAGACCACCCTTATTTCTTACCGAGGTGTCGTAAAAGGCGACTAAGGTAAGTTGACCCACCATATGATATCCAGTTAAGTAGAATAGACCACCGTCTTTCTTACCGTGGTGTCGTATAATAAGACTAACCACATGTTTGAAAGATGTTGTTCCGTTCCCACTTCGAATGGGATAATGGCAGGAGAATGTCAGGAGTTTCGTAACGGCTATGAAATTGAATAGAAATAAAAGTAAATAGACTAGTTAAGCAAACCACAAATTTATGACATCATTTGCTAGTCTGCTTCACTGTTAAAAAATTACATTGATGCGCCATACTGGTTTTCAAAAGTCTCAGTTATTAGCAAACTAACGGTTGCTCGCTTATAATTACAACGTAGCTATTGTCCGTAACAAACGAATTGGTCGCTCTGTTATTACAGCAATAATCGTTTACCTGCGAACATTTCAATTCAGCACACAATCCCGGTATTAGTTTATCATCGCGATTGGATATTTCCCATTTTGTATGACTAATAACAGATTCTTGATTATATTTTCGTATAAAGGTATCATAGAATATAAAATAACCATGTTCAAAATTAAATTACGTTTTTGATTTAGCAGCCATGATTTATAATGCTTGGTGAGGTTATCGTTTTTCATAATCAGAGGTTAAAAGGGAATTATAATAAAATTTGTATGATAGTATGTTAAACTAATTACAAATAATATGGGTATATTTTAGGTAAGCGCAGTCTATTCTAAATTGCATCATCGTTTGTGATTATTTTAATGTGATTTTTATTACTCAATAAAAAATCAACCTTTCATGATAATATTATGGTAATGTTTATTATTGTGTTTTCATATATTATATTACTCTTTATCAATCAGCAATGATCTAAGGGTACCTTCTTCGTATACATAGTCTAAAAATGCACAAAATCTTTATATTTAAATGAGTTAATCTTGTATATATATATATTTTCGGAATCTCAGAAACGGCTCCAACGATTTTCCTGTAATTCAGCATGTAGAGGGTTTTGGGGGAGAAAAATCGATCAAGCTAGGTTTTATGTAAAAAAACCCGTTTTATCCCTGTTTTTGAGCATTTAAAAAAACTGGAATAGAAAGCAATTGGTATTTTCGCCATCAAAATGTCATCGTGTGATGGTTAAACGGTATAACTTTAGAATATGTGTTGATTTATTAGGATACCACAGTTTCGAACCCCAGGTGTCTTATAATTATTTTTTATTGTTTTTTTTATTTATTATTTTTTTTATTATTATTTATTATAAATTTTTTTATAATATTTGATTTAATTTAAAAATTATTATTGAAGGCCTTTATTTCAACGTATTTAATTCATAATTTATATACGAAATATATAATATAAAAATATATCTTTGAAAAGAAGATCCAGATTGAAAAAAGCAAACGTTACAAATTTTCAGTACATAGTTTAATTATATTTTTCATGATGTTTTGGTAACAATTAACGTTATATCTCAAACTCTCTACGACTCTTCCTGACATCTGTTGATGAGTAATAATATTTTTATTTTTATTGGGAGCAACGAACTACTTTACGGCCATTTTTCATTCAGCAGCAGGGTCATCTCACTTACTCCCCGGTTGGGGGGTAGGCGGGGTACGGGCCTCGAGGCGTACCTCTTTGCCCGGGCATTTCCTCGCAGGCATTCTGCCTGGTCCATGTTCCGGCCGTAGGCCGAGGTCACCTAGGTGACCTAAGGGTTATCGGTATTCGGGCCGTGAGCCCAGGTCACCTATAGGTGACCTAGAGAATGTCTGGTTCAGTGGGGAGGTCTGGGAATGGTAGCTCGCAGACCTCGTAGTCATCGTCAGGAATTGTCAAGTCCGGTGGTGGTGTCGTAATCGGTTGTGTTGTCTCGTCCGGTGGTTTCGCCCTCTCGCCCGTCGCGTCGTCCTCGTCGTCACCGTCGTCATCCGCATCGGGCCGCGGAGACGGTGACCGCAGGAGCTCGCGAGGCAGGGAACGTCCATCGGGTGGTCGCGCATGGAGTGGCGCGATGCCGTGGAGGTGTACGTGCGCGCTGTTGTCCGCACGCGCGAACAGTCGGCGCGCAAGCCGACGAACAAACTCCTCCACGGTCGGCGTTTTGGTGTCCCGATGCACGACGTCGTTCCGCACATACCTCGGGGCTCCTACGATCAGTCGCAGGCAGCGGTTCTGCTGGACTTGCAGTCTTCGCCTCTGGTACGCCGAACATAGCGCGTACCAGGCGGGTGCCGCGTACGTCAAGCGCGAGCGGACGTAGGCACCGTAGACCCGCAGTTTGGTCTTGATAGGTAATTGGGATGTGAACAGCGTGTGGAGCTGGGACCTGGCAGCAGCAGCTTGGCCCACGGCACGATCGACCATGGGGACCATGCGCAGGCTGCGATCCAACTCACACCCCAAAAACCTTACTGTGGTCTTCCACTCTACGTCCTGGCCTCGTAGACTCAGCTGACGTAGCGGCTTGGAGCAGCTGGTGAGCAGAGCGGCCGTCTTCCCGACGTTGACGGCCATCCTCCACTTGTCCAGCCATTCCGGCAACAAGTCCAGCACACGCTGCATGCGGTTAGTGGCGACAATCTGATGGTAGGACGACGCGAAATACGCGCTGTCGTCAGCGAAGAGCGACAACAGCACGTCCTCCTCCCCTTCCCGCAGATGGTGGCGCAGGGTGGGGATGTCATCCGTATACGCCGCGTATAAGCGCGGCGATATACAGCTGCCCTGGGGTACTCCGGCTTGGATGGTGCGTGGTTGGGATTCGGCACCATCCACTGCCACATAAAAGCTACGGCCGTGAAGAAATGATGCCAGCACTCGCACATAGGCAGGCGGCATGGTGGTATCCAAGATCTTGACCAGGAGCCCGGCGTGCCACACACGATCGAAGGCCTTCTCGATGTCGAGAAAGACCCCCACGGTGTAGCGCCCGTTGTTCCGCTCACTGGTCAGGTGGTTTATGACCCTCGCCAGCTGGAGCGTCGTCGAGTGGCCGCTGCGGAATCCAAACTGCTCCTCGCGCAGGGGCAGATGGGGCGTGACTCGACGCAGCAGCAGACGCTCAAACAGCTTGGCTATGTGCGAGAGCAGGGTGATCGGCCGGTAGCTTCCGGGCAGGCGGCGGTCCTTCCCCGGCTTGGGAAGAACAATGATCTTCCCGGTCTTCCACGCCTCTGGGAAGTGGCCGGTGCGGAGTATTCCGTTGAACAGTCTCGTGAGCGCTACGAGACCTGTTCGGGGCAGCAGCATCAGCGCGGCGTTCGTGATTCCGTCGGGGCCTGGCGCTTTTCGCTTGTCAAGGCGAGCAGCGACCGACCGCAGCTCTGACAGGGAGATGAAATCCTCTCCCCGGAGCGGCGGTGTAGGGGCCGACAGGAACCTCTCCAGCTTGTCCTGGACTGCCGCGTGATGACGGATGACGTGGAGGTTGGAGGTATTGGGGGCGTTGAGCGTAAACGTCTCTTCCAGGTGCGCCGCCAGGATTTCAGCACGTTCCTTGGCGGCATAGGTGCGTTTACCCGCAGCATCAAGCAGCGGGTAAACGGGGGTGTCATGTCCGGTGAGTTTCTTGCAGAGAGAGTAGAGCGCTGTGTCATGTTCCGTCGCTCGATCGACGGTATCCTCCCACCGCGCCTCGTCGAGAGCGACTATGGCACGCGCGATCTTCTCTGCAAGCCGGTTCAGGTCAGCCTTCACCCTGGGGCAACGAGTGCGGGCCCATAGGCGGCGCAGGGTGCGCTTCCGTCTGAGCATGCAGCGGAGCGAGCTCGGCAGGTCCTTCCTTCGGTTGGTGGAGTCTTGTGAAGTCAACGTGGTGGTGGTGGCTGCTGCTTTGGCGGCGATGATCGCCTCCACGACGAGTACAGCAGCATCGTTGACTTCCGAAGGTGTGGTGATCGGGCCTGCTAGCTCAAGCCCGGCAAGCTCAGTGGTGTAGCGCTCCCAGTTCGTCCGCGTACGTGGCGGGCGGGGCACTAAGAAGCCTCCCTGGGTGGCTAGGGTGACCAGAACCGGTAGATGTTGCGTGTCGAGGTCGTAGAGGACCTCGACATCGAACGGATTGTCAAGTCCTTGGTGCAGCACTATGTCGATGACGTCCGGCTGGGAGCGGCTGTCGGTGGGTATGTGGGTCGGCGCTCCCGGCCCCACTACACCGTACCCGCTCCTCACGCTATCTTCGTGCAGGTTCCTCCCGGCCGCAGTGATGATTCGCGATCCCCACGCGTGATGTTTCGCGTTGAGATCGCCCACGATCACTGCAGGTCCTTGTTGCCCGAAGATTGCCTCGACATCAGTGCTGCAGAAAGTCAGTCCGGGTGGTTTGTAGGCGGCATAGATGCGGAGCTCCTGGTACCCCACGTTGACTCGCACCCCATTTTTCATGATGTTTTGGTAACAATTAACGTTATATCTCAAACTCTCTACGACTCTTCCTGACATCTGTTGATGAGTAATAATATTTTTATTTTTATTGGGAGCAACGAACTACTTTACGGCCATTTTTCATTATGTACCTGTAATTTTTGTTTAAGAGACAGTACCAGTAGATGGAGTTGTTAAGCAACACTATTGGACTAAGAGCCCGTGAACCCCAGACCTTCGTCATTTTATAAAAACTGAAAGTTTGTCGGTTTTTACCTGATGAACGATGGTAGATTATGAAATTTGGGTCATAGTGACTTTGAGAGATACGCAGTACTCAAGGTTGCAAAATACCGATGGATGCTAAAAATAATGAATTTTCATTTGAGAGTATTATGCGCGATTGGATATCCAGCAAATAAAATACATACAAAAACCGGGTCTGCACCAGCAGTTGACAACAGACAAAAAAGTACATTCACATTTCTTTTATAATCATAACTAGTGGCCTTCCCCTGCTTCGCACGGCTATAAAATATATAGCCCATGTCACTCAGTGAAAAAAATGGTTAAAATTGATCCTGTAATTTTGATTTATTCATTACTGCCCGTGGCCCGCAAGCGGTAAATTTGGAGAAAAACAATTCCCCTCCCCCCTATACCAAGAAGATTTCCAGCATTCTTTGGAATATCTAAATTCATATACTACATATTTACTTATTTATTTTTACATTTTTCCCTATGAATTTTATTTTTACAATTAATTACAGAATGTCTCTATATACGACATTCATAGCTTTCTTGTCATTAAACAAACTCTTGAAAGAGCGACATATAGCTGCTAAATTCGAAGTGTTATAGGGCGAAGCGCGGCCTCCTCACGGCATTTTAAATCTGTAATATCTTCGAAAATGTACACTTAAATTACATGCTGTAAACAGCCATATTGATCTATATTAAATCAACAATCTATTTAAGGCACTTAATTGGATAAGGATTAATGCTGTATTGTATAAAAATTGCTTTGAACATAAGACATTATTTTTCGTAAAAAGTAAATGACAAAAATCACGGACTTTTCTGTAGATCTTTTCAAAGTATATAAATATTTAGGACATTATATTGATAAATCTCGTAGGGTTTAGCCTACGTTTGCAATGTAAGCGGAAAAAAATGTAATTATTTACGACATCACATTACAAATCTCAAAAATTACAGTATTCCTCTAATCAAATCAAATTTTCTCTAATCCATATTGAATGTTATTATACATATAAACCTTCCCCTTGAATCACTCTATCTATTAAAAAAACCGTATCAAAATCTGTTGCGTATGAACAAAGAATGTGACTTTGTTTTATACTATGTAGTGATAATAAATCATTTATTACAAATTCTTTGCGAAATATCTGCGTATACAAACATTCCGTAGATGTTTCGCTACCGCAATAGTTTCTGGCAGGGGTTGGAACTATTAAAGATGTCTCGCTGATGAGGAAACATCATCTTATTAGTCTCCAAGTAACATAATATTAAAATCAGCTTTTATACTATGACGTAAATAGAATTCAAACTTCATGAACTTTAAGGGTGCCACTATGCTAAGTGTCTGGCATTAGCTGACGTGATTTTTAATATTATTCTGAAGGTAATACCAAAAAATCACACTTTATAATTTGACGAAATTAGATCGGCATTTTGCAACATTGAGTAGCGCGCAACTCAAATATATCTCACAAAGCCACAATGACCAAATTTTCATAATCTGCCATCGTTCTTACCTGTGTTGGGAGCATGCACTGATAAACATTCAGCTTTTATAAAATGACGAAGGTCTGGGGTTCACAGGCTCTCGCTCTATATGCCAATGAGTGTTTGATTGTTTTTTTATGTTATTGATAAAATATTTGAATTTTTAACTAACCTGTTTACTTAATAATGCCTAAAAGATCTTTGAAAAAGACGCTTATAAATACTCGTGACTCGTCTCAAGAATACTAGATATGGTCATTCATTTCTATTCTTTTCTTTTTCATATCTTTAAAAAATTTACCGAGCAAGGCTCGGTCACCCGGTACTTATATTAAATATGGTTATTTATGACTGACAAATCACAAACCCTTACACGCTTCCGCTCTTTGACAAAAACTGTATAAATCATTATTGTAAGTGGGTGGGTTTTTATCTAGGAATCAAATTTAGGAACTATTTACTAGTTCCTACAATCAATTTTATTGTTGCATTTACACTAGTTTAAATAAATTATTTGATTATACTTACAAATAAAGCTAATATGTATGTGATATTATGTTGGATTATGGAAAAAATGCTATAATTTAATTATGCTCTGACCATGCGTAACAATAAAAAAACCATCATTTTAAAATATTATACACTTCAAAAAATCTTTTAGAAGTTGTCATCATGTAAAAATGGCCATGTTAGTATACAGGACAGCTGGACGAGTATTCTGTAAAGACAAATTGTCTTTGGGCAGCATTAACATAATCCAGCTGTGGCAGACAGAGGAAGTGACGTGGCATTGGGAGAGCTACCGGTCGACGGAAGTCCGTACGAACATATTCCATAATGTAGTCTACCTAGAATTTTGAAAATGATATTAACTACAGTAACATACATAACAGCTAAAATCAGATACAAGAATTTTGATACAAATAAACTATGGGACTCTTTTGAATATTTTAATTCTTTTACTTGATTGATCAGTTGGTGTAAGTGGTATTCCCTGTCTTCGGCTCCGCGAGTCGCGGGTTCGATTCCGAGGGTCATCATTATCTATACACGATTTGTTGGTTCTTCGAGTTTGGGTGTATTTATTCATTTAAGCATTTAAAATTAAATACGTATTTTAATTGCAAATTTCACTTGCGTTTTTTGAGAAAAAACCTGTTTATCTCTAGAGAGTTCAAGGGATATCTGGTTTCTACTAATCCGCATTGAAGCGCAGTAGAAAAATATTGGCCATTGGCCGGAATCGAACCCGTAAAATGTGATGCTGAAGGCAGGTTCATTGTCAACTGCGCCAACTGACCGTTCAAATTAATTCAAGTACCGCAATTTAATTCTTAGTTAGGTTAGATTGGCGCCGTCATTAGCTGATGGATTGTATTTAAATACTGGTTTTAGTATGGACGCCTGACAATTTACCTAAATATCGGTATACGCGCCAATTATCAAGGGGACATGTTCGAACGTACAATTATAGGTGAAATGGAGATGTGGGCCGGAATTTACGTCTAGACTCAGGTGACATGTTGCGTCACAATTGCATTCGAAGGCCTGTTCAATCTAAAAGCCTTTTATCAATAGCCCAATTACATACATCGACGAACGCTTTATCGGGTTATTTGGTATATATTGATCGCCAATTTGGTACTATTGACTCTTATTAAAGACATATGATTAAGTTTTCTTGTAATAGAAATTATTATCAATGTATTGAATAGAATTTGAGTTTTATTTATTGGAAAAAGATTTTTAAATTAATGTTTTATTTATTTGTCTTTAAATTAATAAGTAGTTTATTAATATTAATGTACGATTGAATATTCTTTTAAGTTTTAAAAATGAAGGAATATGGTATTTAAGATGATTAATGTTTCTGAACCAAAATATGTGCGAATGGGAAAAGCAGTGTGAAAGATAAGACGATGAATGTAAGATGGCGCTCACTTAGCAAGCGCACCTTGACGACGTAGGACGCAAGCGTTAAAAAAGCGAATCTTCTAGAATGGACTAACATATAGGCTAAACTGATTCCTTTTTTGGGGGTTTTAATGTCGTTTTAGTTAGCGCAAACAATGACGCTTGTAACTACTAATTTTATACGATAAATTTAATTAAAATTAATACGATCCATCCATTTACGAATAATAGCTCAAATGTGTATTCGATAGGGCGGGATTGACGTCACTGTAGTCTATAATTAGAGCCTACACTATTTATTTGCGATCACTGGGCTCTAATTGTCTGTGTCCTAATTTAGACTGGGGAATTTAATTACTTTACTTGGATTTCATTTAGCTTATTTAGATAAACTTTATATAAAGTATCAAAGTTTGTAAAATATGTTTGTAGGAACTTTATGAGCTCTTTTATAATCGTGTTACTTTATTTTTCAAATAGGGGAGGAGAAAAATATATGAACCTCTACTAGATAAAAATTTAAAGAATAAAGTAACGGCCTGTTACTATTCCGATGCTGGGCCTCCTCTGTCCTTTTTTGAGAGATGATTTCGAGCTTAAACCCACTACGCTACTCCAATGCGTATGCGTATTGACAGGTTTCGCATAACCTCAGAAGTCTTTTAAGATATGTAAGTATACTCACGATGTTTTCCCCGCCAAAAAGCGTTTAATAAATGGCAAATATCAATCAGGCACATAAGGTTATATAGAAAAAGTCATTGTTAGCTACCTAGGGTTTGAAACCGTGACCACCATTGTACGAGTCACACGGTCTCTCCAAGAAAAAACTATATATAACCTTAAATTAGAAATTATCCTTCAACGTGATAACACACTATTATTGCAATACCATAAAATGAACGATTAGTAACAGGTTCTCTAAATACCTGTTTCAAATCATAGAATTGAAACATACTATAATCCCGTCGCTGTTTTCACGATAATCACGTTAATTAGTATTAGTGCAAATACCTAACATCCGATTGTGTCGATTGAATGCATTAATATGATGCCAGTCTCTCTGTCGATATTAAACAAACAATGCCGGTCTCTCTTCACGGTGTTAAATAATCGATGCCGATCTCTTCTAGGGTGTTAAACTATCGATGCCGGTCTCACTCCAGGATGTTTAACAATCAATACCGGTCTCTACTAAGGCGGTTAAACAATCAATTTAAACAAGCTGGTCTTTCCTTGAATATTTATTGTCGGTCTGTCTTAAGGACTTTTAATAATTGCTGCCGGTCTCTCCTAAAGGTGTAAAATAATTAGAACAATAACCAATACGCTATTTTATACAATGATAAAAAATATAGGTATTCAAAAAATTATAATAAAGATACAATACTACTATTTAAAGAGAAAAACCTTGAAAAACTAGCACATTGTACAACTGGCGGCCTTATCCCTAAGACAGCAATTTAATTTTGGTCACTTTTATTGATATTTGACATGCTTTACATTTTTTTTATACTGGTATCTCCTATTAACGTATATTAAGCATTAAGCTTGTCTATGACTAACAATTATTATGATTAATTTAGATTAATTGAGATGATAGCTTTATTTTATAGTGATTTGCCTGTAACTAGATGGACGAGCATATTTTAAAGTATTTCAAAGGCTCTTCGTTCCGTATTTCAGACATTTCAAGCAGCTGCAATAACCGTTTCCGGTTACTATCATTAAAATCTGACTAAAATTGTTAATGTATAATAATTGTTAAATTTAAATTCCGCAACAAATCTGACCTTAATAGTAAAAAAATGTTTTGATTGACTGTATCTGTTGACTTTTAAAAAGCTCGTTCAGCTTCGAGAGGTTCGGGATAATTCAGTTAGCTTTGTATGAGCAAGTGAAGCTTAAGTGCAGGTTGTTGTAACGTTCTCGTAGCTATCTCGTAGCACTTAAGGACTATTATACAAGGCGGTTTCTAATAAATTTAGAATCTGGGTTCTTGCCAGGCTTTCTGTTATGAACTTAGGATTAGTTAACATATATAAATAAATAGATATATAAAATAATAGATAAATAGAATACCTTTATAAAATCTCCGTGTTTGAAATCAAATATTAAAAATCTTATATTTTATTTATATTCTTTACCTTTTTGATTTTAAGAATACTTTAAACCTGTTAAAGTGTAGGAAATGTGAACAATATGTTTGATTTTATTAGATCCTCAGGATGTAATTAAATGACTTTCCCTTTAAAGTATTATATTTTTTAAAACCAATTTTATACAGGAGAAACCATCTCTTTGGTTTTAGTATCCTTACTCATAGGTGTTTTTAAAAATAAATAAAAAACGTATGAATACAAAATTTATTTTTAAATGCTGAACATTAAATACCTAAGGACAATAGCATACACAATAAACAGTAACACAGTATAAAATACAATAGCATGAACAGTAAACAGCTTAGTAGTAATGCCGGATTGTTATCAGAGATACTCATGATGCCGTGATATCTAATACTATTAGCCCTCCACTACACGTCGTACAAAGATATGTCTTAGCATGGACTATGGTCAAGGTCATGAAGAAGAGAAAAATCTTTAGAACGACGCTAGTAGAGCTTCTGCGCTCTATGTTCCGTATTTCTCAACGTCGACGAAGCTTCTATCCTACCCGATGATGTACCACATAGTCACTTCGAAGAAAATTTTTTAGAGATTTCACCATATTGTACCGAGGACCGGATAAAAGTATCATAAGATTGTATCGAATAAACTTGAAACATTTTGCCTACCATTCCAAATTCATTTCATATTTGAAAGCAAATCTTTCTTTTTGAAGGAATCTCTTCCATTGAAATCTTCGAACTACGAATAACTGATCTGTGCGTTGTACATCGTTGCGAAGAACAGACACTATAAAGCAGTAAAGTAGCCGCCTGTTACGATCCCACTGCTGGGAATAGGCCTCCTCTCTCCGTTTTCGGAGAGAAGGATTTGAGCTAAGACCTACCACGCTGCTCCAATACGGATTGGTAGGTTACACATTATACCCAGAATTCTCTAAAGATATGCAGGATGTTTTCTCACCGAAAAGTGTGTTATAAATTGCAATCATCAATTAGACTCATAAGTTTTAACAAAAAACTCATTGGTGTCTGCCCGAGGTTTAAACCCGTGACCTCCCTGAAAGAGTCGCACGGTGTTACTACTTGGCTATCAGAGCTTAACAGACACTGATGGCGCAAAATTGTCAGTTACAAATTATTCCGTGGAGGAGGTCACGATACTTAACATTGAGGACACCGATGCGCATCGGTGTATGCGAGGAAGCGTTTGTACATCAGTCGACTTAGAACCTACATACATGTCGGGCTAGCTGAACCAACACAGTTCAAATTTTTTTCCACTTAATACTCAAGTCTACCCCAATACTTATATGTATCCGAATTTCAACACACAAATATTGCAATTAAACTCTATCTATGTTTATTCGGTATTAGTATACAGTAATTGTCTTTATAACCATAATGGGGCTAAAAGGCCGTTTCCACGAATTTCGTCTACATGCGCCTTATTGTATGGCGCCAGACATTCACATTCAGTCTAGAAATACGGGCAATTTAACTTGCAACACAGACCCGTAATGATCAGGGAAAAACATGGGTTTTGTAGGCGGCATTTCGTTTTCAGCAAAATTTAATTTCTCCGAATACTTTTACTGTGTCGGAATTGCGAATTTCAATTTATAGCTAGACTTAAGTGGAAACTGACTGCACTACAGATCGATTTCAATTATGGACTCGACTGTATTATTTAATAATGATTGATTTATATACACAGGTGTGGTATCCGGTTTAACAGAATAGACCACCCTCATTTTTTACCAAGGTATCGTAAAAGGCGACTTAGGCAAGTCGACCCACCGTGTGGTATCCATTTGAGTAGAATAGACCACCCTTTTTCTTACCGAGATGTCGTAAAATACGGCTGAAGTAAGTTGATGTCAGGCAGGCGGCCGGTCGTAAAATACGTAGCCAAATCATGTGACAACATGTTTATAACATGTTGTGCTGACCCCACTTAGAGTGGGATAAGGGCAGGATGATGATTGAATTATATACACAAGTAAATATAATCATATTATTTTAATAGCTGTGCACGCGATTTTGTCAGTGTGGAAATCAGTGTGCTATAAAAATTTTCCCGCGTAAATTCCGACCCCGGGTAAACTCTAATATATTATGAATCGAAACCTTTCTCAAAAATTGCAGTATCTTGAAGTGAAAACCGTACAAAAATACATTCAGTAAATTTTGAGATTACCGGTCATATACAGACAGCTTTTGGGGACTTAATATGTATAGATAAAGAATAAAACGTGAGGAATTGGAAAGTAGCCAAAGTGTTAAGTCAATATTATAACAAATGATAAAAAATTAAACCGCCAATTAGTGTTATTTGAATAAGAACCGATAACATAAACCTAAATATCGGCTTGTCCTGTAAATTGTTTTCCATAGACCACCAGAAAGCTTTCTCAGTCGATTACTCTTTAACATGAATTTAGGTTTTACAGTCTAAATGAACTTGAACATCTAAAAATAAGACATCCATATCAGATTTGGTAAAGTTACTGCCTTGCGTATTCACGCAAACGCGCTTTCTACCGTCCATGACCGCTTACAATTAGGTGAACCTCCTGCAAGTTGCGCAGATATAAAACTTTATGTACCCATATAAATTTGGATGTCGAGACATGTTTTATTGTACAGTCGTAAAATTTAGGGTCGGAAAAGACCGACATATTTATTAAATACGAACAAGGTCGTAAAGTTGAATGCAAGCGTCTTCGTGTTATCGATAATGTTACGATCGAACTATAACAGATTATCATAATTCCGTAGTTGATTAAATTTAAAATAAACATTCTATAGTAGATTTTAAACTTTCGCGATTCATACTGATTATTATATAAACATACGGGTCACATCGCGTTATAATCGATTAACTTTGTAAAGTCCATGTAAAGTCTGTTGCAACAGACTTTACATGGATTGTGCAGGTCAAGTGCGGGTAGATGAACAAAATAATGACTGTAGTACTCGGGAACGAAGACGCCGCGGCGCTCCAGTCAGTTCGTGACCACGGTGGATGCAACTCTGCCGAAACGTAGAACCTTTTACAAAGGTAATCGATTATAACGCGATGTGACCCGTAGGTTTATATAATAAACATTCTATAAACCTTGAACTGGACTGTAAAGCATATTCCACCACGTAACTGCAGTTGTTCAAGCTTTTACGACTAAAGTTTACATAAAATTTATGAACAAAACTTTTACAGGACAAAACGAGATAGTGTATTCGAAATTTCAGGAATTTTCGCCGCAATTACAATACTAAGGTGTATAGACAATCTCTTTAAATTTTAGTAATAAAATTAGTAGTAGAAATATTACATATTATTATAATAAGTGCCAAAGTGCGGCTGTATACTTTTAGCAACCTTTCAGATTATTATGCTAACAGTTTTAAGAACACTGAGCTATTCTTCAATTCATTCAATCAATCAATCAATCTTCAATCAATGTAAAAGACAGAGCAAACATTGTACGCAAGGAATTGGAAAGTCAGTCACATATTTTTGTCGACATTTGCTCTACGAAAGAGTATACAATAGGTCACCAACATTTTCCAATTAACTTTAAAGAAAATTAAATTCAATTGCAATGAAAGACGGCCGGCGAATTTTTGGAATATTATTTATTTTACATTTTTAATACTGCTTTCTTGCATTATACTAAAACTATTTACAATTTAAGCTGTTTTATCTTTTCTATAATCCTTCTGTGAAATAAATCTTTTAAGTTTTTATTGACTGGATTGATTTTGTTCCAAACGAAAAGTTTATATCTGTCTAATAACGCACTTACTTATGTAAAGTTTATTTACACAATAAAAGCATAAACTCCGTACACATACATACAAACAGATAAAAACATAGAGAACAATCTATACTCTAGACCATAACACCTTAATATATTTCTTACAAGCTTACTGCTCAATGCAAAATATCGTTATCATTATTTTTGTATTATTCAATTAATTAAAAATATTTAATTATATAAAAATAACAATATTTTATAATATGAAAGCGAAAAAAGCAACAGAAGTTAGAAATACCTACTTTCTCGATGAAGTTTCCCCTCATAATACAAACAAACAAACAAATTATATTCCCTTTATTATAATTTTATAAGTTCGATACTACTGACAGGTTGATGGAGAATATAAAAAAAGCTATTAAACCTTTCCGGATGTTTACCGCAAACATTTTCTTGTTACCCTTTCAAATTTATAGCACTGTTACGAAGTCGAAATAAATTCGCACAACAAAACCTTACAGTATGTTTCTGAAAGAGCGGCCACAGGTAGTTGGCAAGTCTCCAGTTCTTACCTGTGAAGACTGATACGTTGCACATTAAGCTCTACACTGGAGACAACAAAAAGCTCTAATGAGTCGTAGGTCGCGATATTTTCGCTCTGTAGTTTGAATACGTTCGATCGGAATGAAAGTTGCCTTTCAGACAGTAGCTATCGAGTTTTATTGCAAACAAATAACATATCGACTGGCAGTGAGATATCGCTGTAATCCAGATACTGCCAGGTAACGATGGCAGATTAAAACGCCGCTTTACTGACAACAATTTACGCAAAAATATGGAAACATGTATCATTTCATTTTATGTTCATTATTTGTAAAAAATACAGCGTAATTATTGATTAAAATATAAATAGATCATTGTTGTAGTTACATTTAGAAAAATTTTATATATGATAATATATAATAATACATAAACAATGTTTTTATAATACTTTTTTCAATAATTTTATATATTTTTAGTCACACACAATACACAATGCGAACTGGAAATGTTAATGCCAAATATATTAATATTTGACTGGGATAAAGTCAAATCGACTGAATAAGAAATTAATGACGAACATATATTTTACTAGATTATTTTTATATTCCATGATTGCGTTGAATGAATTCGGGTAATTATAAAATCAAAAACAAGCAAAGCTTTGCGATTTTGTCGTGGAGCCTATCTCCTGAAGATGCTTCGGTTGCGGCGCGAAACGATTGTTGTGTTTGTGATAGTGAACGTGTGTAGTGCTTGTGTATTGTGATAGCGGTGGTGGAGGTTTGTGCATGTGTTTTAACGAATCCGGCGTGTATCGGGTATGAAAACGGATAGTCCATTCTACATTTAGCATTATATATATATTTTCTAATTACTTTATCGCGGATTATAGCAAAATAATTTTATTATGACTTTTGTATTATGGACCTCTGCAAAGTAACACCTAATTCTATAAAAAAATTTCACTAACTAAAATGAATTCTGAACAAACCCGAATGCTATTATTTTATGACGAACTAACTTATCACTTCGCAGCAGAGGATGTCATCATCATAATGCGTCTCACTAAACAATATTACTCCATAAAAATTCACCCCATTTCGAAATTATAACATATTTGACAGGCTACAATATAGAATTCGATGTTGGACCGTAAAACTATAAATAATAAATATTCGCGACCGTAAAATTTTATGTTGTTTGGAACGATATAGTTCTATGGTGTATGTTGTTGAACAGAGCGGGCTACATACTTTCGTAAGCTAACTAAAAAGGCTCAGTATATAGATCTAGCACATAGTTTAAAATGACTAAAGTCAACTGCTTACACGTACGTTAGTATAGAAAATTAACAGTCTGTTATCTATTATCCTCTTATCCCTTCTATATCATCTTATATGTGTTATAAATTTATGTATTTAACTAAGAGACAGTTTATATTTCATCAAATCTTTCATTCAAGTTTTCAATTAAAAAACTATTGATTACGCTACCTTTGTACAGCAATTTAATATATTTCATATCATTTTATGTATGTGTCAAGCCTTTCTCTATGACAGTAATACCCACCTGAGATTTACTGCTCGATTCCAATGCAGTGTAAAAACTGAACGCAGTTCTTGTATGTTATAAATTAATCGCAATAGAAACAAACATTAAAATTGAAACAAGTAATGTAATGCAAACACAGCAATGTCACCATAAAACAGACAATATAAAACAGTCATTGAGTAGAATAGCCCACCCTCATTTCTTACCGAGGTGTCATAAAAGGCGACTAAGAGAATAGACCACCCTCGTTTCTTAACGAGGTGTCGGACGACTAAAGTAAGTTGATCCGCTATGTGGTATCCGGCTGAGTAGTATAGACCACCCTTATTTCTTACAGAGGTGTCGTAAAAGGCGACTGAGGTAAGGTTTCTTTTATACATATAAATTGACTACATTACAAGTAAAAATATTACAAAACCGAATTACTTACAAAAAAACGTGTAGCATTACAGCGTGAAATATGAATAAAAGATCGTTTATATTTAACCTTTTGATACAAAACCCAATTTGGACAATAGTGTCGCAATACCAAACACGATAGAATACATAAAATTGTAGGCAGATGTAATATTATGGTAAGAACGCATATACATGTATTCTTTTCTTTCACGACTAAAATGTCGTTCAGTATGAAAAAATATTTTTAATGATCTACACAAATATTTAATACAGACCCAATAGTTTTTTTTTATATATGTAAATGTGTTTATTTGTTCGTCTTTCTTTCACGTCTGAATGAAGAAACTTGACGTTAAGGTATTTGGTGTAGAATTGGAAGCCTATGATGCTTATGATATGGACTGCTTTTTATCTCAGTACATATTTACAATAATAAATATAATTTTCTAAAAGCGGCAGTAGCAAAATGGTTAGTCTTGCGGACTTGCGACCGAGAGGTCGTGGGTTCGAATCTGAATTATACTGCTGACGTGAACCCCCTTCTAACACAAGCATTTAGCTTAGCTGGAGGGGTTAACAAGTTTACTAGTTATTTCTAACTTAAATTACCTAAAAAAACATAATTGATCCCTGAACATAGGATGCTATTAATAATGATTTTCAGTGCCTATAGTTAATTGCTGATAAAGTCAAATGTTGCTTAAAGTTACTGAATTATCATAATTTATATAAAACTTCGAATTATCATAATTTATACAAAATTTATATAAAATAATATATAATTTAGATTTTGTCTTCATTTTGGTGTTTTTGATGTCTTATTTTACTTATAAAAAT
This sequence comes from Morpho achilles, assembly GCA_947086495.1. NCBI lineage: Eukaryota > Metazoa > Arthropoda > Insecta > Lepidoptera > Nymphalidae > Morpho > Morpho achilles. The sequence continues at coordinate 7,408,047 of CAMTZB010000007.1, read as the reverse complement.
CATAGTGTATTACATATACATAAAGCAAACGAGTATTTGTATGAAATGGCAAAATAACTGTTGTCAAATTGTGCATGCCGTTGCCATCTATAATTAATATAGCACTTAGCTTAAAATAATTTCACAATTTGTATTTGTAGCTCTACATGGTGTGTATATTGTTGATGGCCTTTTAAAATAAATACATAAATAAATAAATAGTGTATTAGTTTTGATTAAAGGTGTTCACGTGCACGAATCTTTATCTTCTCTACCCTTGTACATTGACATTTAGTACAACCCGAGCAATGCTTTACGATCGTCGTGCGCCCCTCTGCACAATCGACTCTAACCTGAATCCATAGATTATTGAATTTAAGAATCGAAGGTAGACGGGTAAGACAATATCAGATATTGGTTTGTTTTTACTTCATTGTGATTTTATAGTCTATAAAATTTTAAAGGTGGACCTTATTACATTCGATATCACCGAATTTTATATAGGATATTTAATAAAACCATAATAAACCTTTTAATATCATACATAGTAAACAGTACAATAGAATATGTTCAACTGTCACTTTGCATTTATTTTTGCGTCTATTGCATCACCTACAGAAAACACGATTCGTTAAACTGCTAAATTACCCCGGAAATGTTGATGCAATATCACGTGTGCCCAATATATTGTTTAACTGAGGGAATTGGTAAGATAGGTTTTGCCAAAAGGAGAATGGGCTTTATAGTTAATAGTTCAAGCTAGGATTTGATGTGTGTACGCCTAGCAGCCGATCTTCATGTGTTTAGTTCAGTCACTCATAGCCGCTCTGTTTTTTTTTATTTTTCGAGGAGATGCAGTGTGTTGACTGGCCCGTTGGCGTAGTGGGTAGTGATCCAGCCTTCAGCTCTTCCCGTTATGGGCCAATATTTTCTATAAATGAATTTGTTGCTCTTCGAGTCTGGGTGTATATTTGTATTTAAGTATGTATTTAAAAAATATATAAGTATATATTCACTACTTGTCCGTCTACTATAATACAACTACTAAGTAACTTACTTTGGGGACGGACGACGGTGTGTGTAAGTGTCCCATATATTAATTTTATTATTATTTGATCTATTCGATAATTAGAGTATAATAAAAATATAACAAAACATATAAAATTAAGGTATTAGGAAACAAAGTAAGTTTTGAATGATTTATAGAAGCAGGTTGTAATTACAGTAAAATAATTTTACTGTAGGTTACTTCTGCAAAGTAAGTTTTAATAATTTCAAAAGTTTTCGTATCACTTAGGCAAAGATATATATATATACATAAAATATTCTGCGCTAATTCAAAAATCAACAGAAAGTAAAATATCATTTCACCTTTATTGCGGGACGGAAATATGTAGAGGCGACCGCTTCGGAGCAACGGATTCTTTTAAAATATTCAGCTTCCCCGGGCCTTAGAGGTCAAAAGCATTTTCATCTTTTCACTAAGTTTTCATTCCGCTGCTCGAGTTTAGTGAAACCCTATATTACCTATCGCTTTAAATTTTCAGTGGGAAAATTCATTCTTTAATGCAATTTTATACTAAAGCTATGCATCTTGGCCACGTCACAGTTAACTTAGTCTTAGAACACACTTTTTACATACATCCTTTATTTTAATGATGTCTAGTAATCTTATATAGAAGCAGCATAGTTAGCATCAGCGAACATATACATTTGACAGAAACTTATTATTACTTACTTAATATATGGCTTACCTATGTTTTGTACCCATGACCACTTGGGAAGGGTGCCCACTCTCAACAGTTGTCCATCCATACTAATAGTATAAATGTGACAGATAATCATACTAATATTATAAATGTCAAAGTTTGTGATTTTGGATGTATATTTGTTATATAGTAATCTTGTTAATTCTACAGGAAAAGGATGACATTGAAAAGTTCCATCTGTTATCGACCTATCACGCGACAACAGTCCACAAAAATTATATGTAATTAGCAAATAAGACCAAGTATTTATGAATTAACAAACATTTTATTTTGTTGGTACGCCAAAAGTAAATAAATAAATAAAGAAAATAAACGAAGCTGCGGGTAAAAGCTAATATACCTAATTAAAGCTTTTTAAAAACTTAAGTTAACGCGAACGTATTTGAATAACATAAAATATAGTATGTTCAACTCTTTAAAGTATTACAGTACTATGATCTAGCAATTAACAAAAAAATATTAATTAAATACATATAAGTTTGAATATTCAACGTAAATTACAGGCATTCAAAAGTGTCGTAAAAAATATGAAACACGAAATTCACTTATTAATGACGCAAAATAAATCAGTATGCATCGATACGACGACCAAAATATTTATAGCCGCAATTGACGTCCCAATCCTTATAATCCAATAGTATAATGAAGATATTAATGGATAATATTAAAGTTTAATCGGCATCAGCATCGGCTCGATGTGGACTCGAGCGCTGCCATCAATTTAATTAACGTACGACGCCGGTGATGTGCTCCGCGAGACAGATAATCGTACTAAATGACTTTTCGAACGCTCGATAGCTTCGTTCTATACAACTGATGTTATTGCCGATCGTATTTTAAATTTACATCAATTTGTTCTTTCTTTCAATATTATTTTTTAACAACAAAGAATTGGCGGAACTTAAGGAAACTAAGTCTTAAGTAATAATAAATCGCACTATCGAAGGAATAAAGTTACATCTCCCATGTTTAATTATAGGAAATGTGACTTCAATTTAATTGTTTACGCCAATTACAGCATAATAAATTTATTGTAATTTATTTACTATGGAATTCCGCAAAGTAAAGCCAGCTTCTGTTAATCAAATGTAACTTTAATCCAGGGCGAAATATCTGGGTGCAATATGAAAAAAAATGCTTGGTGATATCTGGACTCGATCCGGGTATTTCCACTTCTTAAGACCCCCTTTCTAAACTGAGCTATTATATCACTGCAAATGACAGCGTAATTAACTTTTCTTTTCTAATAATATTGTACCAGTCTTTCAACGCCTGAAAACAGGGATAAAACGACATTTTTCAAATCCCCTAAACATGAATTTCATTTTAATTTCACTGAAAGATATAGTCGTAAGTTTCCTATAATCCGCGATAAAGCAAATAGCAAATATAATATGCTAAATTTAGAATTTAGTTTAGTTAATTTACCTGTTATCGTACCTGATATATGCAGGATTCGTATTTTTACGAATGCATGCACTTCATTGTTTTATTCTTCAATTGTTTATCTGTAATCATATTGTTTTAATAATAAATTAATATAAAAAAGATATTTTAACATATACTTTTAAGGTATAAAAAGTATTATAGTTTCATATAAATTCATTAATATAAGACCAAGGAATACAATATAAAACTAGCTTAATTGAAGGAAAACATTTGGGTTCGCTTTCATCCATTAAATTACGTAGGGTTTTAGCGGTCTATTCGTTTGACAATTCAGTCGCTCATGCATTTAAATTTAATAGCTAGTGTATTTTTAATTTTAACTTTTGAAGCTAAGTTTATTCTTTATTCTTTTTTTAAATTAAAATTTATTATGAAAAATACTTATACATTTTTCCCTTAATTGTATTTAAAAATTAAAAAAATGGGTAGAAATGTAGAAACGAATGAAAATAATGACATAAAACAATTTACTCTGTTTAGTTGTAATAAAATTATTTATAACTAAATTTTTTAATGAATAATTTCTTGTCTCATTCTGATTTATTTATTACACTAAATCGATATTTCACAATTATATTATAAAGTAGAAAATAGACGACAAAAATTGTTACATAAAATCATATCAAATAAGAAGATCGAATATAAAATCGGAATTGTTACGTCAGCTCTCTAAATAGAACGTAGTTTTTATAATTAGGATCGATTTTTATGATATTAGTGTTTGTATATACATATATAAGCTATGATAGCCCAGCGGTATGAACGTGCAACTCTTTCACGGTGTCACGATATCAAATATGGGGCACGCACTAATGAGTTTTTGTATTAGAACTTATGTGTCTAATTTATAATTGCAATTTATGACACGCTTTTCGATGAAGGAAACAACGTAAGGAAACCTTCATATCTCTAAAGAATTTTACTATGTGGGATTATTAAGTGGGATTGTAACAGCCGTTACCTTACTTTTTATACATATATCAAAACAAATCAAATCAAAATAATCTTTATTCAAATAAGCTCTTACAAGCACTTTTGAATCGTCAATGATCAATATGATTATTGAAGCTACAACTGTATATATATGTATGCAGTAAAACTCAGCTGCTTGGAGTCGAATAATTCACATTGATTCATTAACATATGTTAGACATACATTACTATACAGTATTACTATATCAACAAACTGAATTCATAAATTCGTATTAACAGAAACATGACAAATGCGCTAAAAACAAAGTTGCTAAATGGGCACTTATACTAAGCACTTAGCGCAAAGTGATAAAATTTAATATAAAACTACTACTATAATAAATTTACGGCCAAAAACTGGTATAACTAGCTGAAAACTCGTCCGACGCAACACTCACATGGGATTCGGATCATAAATTTGGAAAAAGTAGAAAACATATTCCCGCTATAGTATATGGTTTTTGGACATTATGTTTCTTTGTAAATAACTAAATTGAAAATTTGTGTATACGATAGGTAAATAATTTTTAAAAAATTCAAAGAAAATTAACTTCTATAATTTCAATTCATTATATTGTCATCTCATTAGAGAATGGTTAAGTTGCAAAAATCTTAAATTTTTACCTTTTTAGAGGGCAACATTTTAATCGTTTTTCGATTGGGATAGATTTTTAAAAAGCGCATAATATTATATGTGCCTATTCCAGATAGATACAGGTTTCTTTACATTTTTAATTTAGAACTAATAACGAAGTGTACATTTCTATATAATAGCCCATCCCATCCGCAGCAACGTTATTATGGACCAAAACAAGTTCTCTCCATTATCTAACAACGACAAGTTAGAATGGTCAAAAGCTACTTAGGCATCATTGAGTCTATTATTCCCCGCTGCTTCCAAGACGTAGGATATGGTCAGCTAAGTGTTTGCCCTCCGGGAAGGGAGGCATACTAAATTCCACCAATTTACGCGGGCAGTCGCTCGTTAAGATTATGAAATTATGTAACAGCCCCGTACCCAGATTTGTTTGCGAGGGTAACCGTAAATTGACTAAGCTTGACTAATGTTTTCTTACTTGTGTGATAACAAAAGTAGCTCGTAAGGGTTTGCGATTCAGGATTATATTATTGTTTAAGGTATCTTACCTTTGCCTTTAATAGTATTATTTAGAATTATGTATACACTTTATACCACTTACCTTAAGCAATATTTAATTAAATAAATTGCCATTTTTTTAAACATTCGCCAATACCCGCGATAAATTATGACACAACAACAGAATAAAAAAACGCAAAAAAATGATATATAATATCTGGGTGACCGAGCGAAGCTCGGTAATTTTTTACAAAAAACTTTAAAAGAAGAAAACAACAATTATTTAGTTGGGATCGATCCTTGGCACTCACATTTCTCAAGGCTGCCCGCTAACCGAATAAGCTACGTCGACTTGACAGTTAATGGCGAAAATTCAATTCAATATAAATGTTAGTGTTTTTTAATGCCCAAAAATAGGGATAAAACAATATTTTTTTTAAATAAAAACTAGCTAGATCAATTTTTCTCCCCCAAAACCTCCTACATGCTGAATTTCAGGAAAATCGTTGGAACCGTTTCCGAGATTCGGAAAATATATATATATACAAGATTAACTCATTTAAATATTAAGATAACTGTTTTAATTCAAATAATTCTTTATTCAAATTGGCTTTAACGAGCACTTTTCAATCATCAAATTTCAATGAAGTTACGACTGGTTGAAGCTGCTTGGTGGAAGCAAGAAACTCGGCGGTCACTCATTTCAAAAATAAATATTTCAATAATATTTAATAATTGTTTTCAAAAATAAAATAAAAATATATATGTATTACCTCTGAATGAAAACTTTTAAAATACCCAAATGTAGTATTATGTAAACAGATGCACGCACTAATTCACATGCATACAACCAAACAGATACTTTTTATACAGACATTGTCACACTTACGTTCTTTGAAATATTTAATAGTACAATGGAAATTAAAATAAATCTTATAACCTTAACGAAGTAGTCTCAATATGTTTCGAGCACCTCTACTGTATTTCTGCAACAAATTGTAGCAAATTGCTTAGTTGGATTATTAATGTACAGACTGAGTCGAGTATATTTAACTTGTTAAGATCCTTTTCTATAGTTAAAGAAAATTAATGAATATTTAAACTATAAACAGTTCTACAAGAAATACTTTTAATCTCTGATCAAATGTCGTTTTAATTATTATTTATATTATAAATGTCTGTTAGCCTGTATCTATTACAATAATTTAATAGGTTTCGACGGGTTTCGTATTTGTTTAGCTAAATTTGTTGTTTCAAATCCCTTGTTTAGTTTGATAGTTTGGGATGCAAACCGAGTGATTATCGTCAAATCTCGTTAAGTAATTGCTATTCTTGCCTATGGATGACTAGTTGTTGTTGTTGTATTACTTTGTTGTATACAATTTTACGAACAATTACTACAAAGTAGAAAAAAAACAATATTACTAGTGTTAGTAGTTTAGTAGCAATTTTAATATTTGTATAATAAGATAATATTTATTGTATTGAGTTAAGTGTATCAGGAAGTTTAAATATTGGCATTAGCCTCAATATTTTAGTCTCAACTTGAGTTGACATTAAAAAAAGAAGAGAGAACTCATTTTGGCGCCATTCTGGTGTGACGAAAAATAACTGTTGTAAAAGTAATTAAGCATAATAAAGTGTTTTAAGAAATGATTTGATATATTTTTAAAAACCTTTCGAAGTAATTTAATACTATTTATTATATTATAATAAAAAATTGCACAACACACACTAGTTTGATTGTATTAGATTTAAAAATTAACTTTTCCAATCATAATATTAAGATGCTGTATTATAGAGAATATATAACTAATTCTATTTTATAATGATAATTTGAAATTGTCATTAAAATAAATCACAACAGTTTTGCTTTCTAGTCTTGCAATAAATGTATATTTTAGTCTTAATTAAATGCTTATTCAAATTTCTTGCCTTATATCGGTTATACTAATACAATATTCATTTTTTCATTCAACAAGTATAAAATAGCATCATTATAGCATCAGCATAGCAATCGTAACTGCTAGTTGGCGCCTTTTGACGAACAAATTAAAAGTGAAAGTAAAAAAGGGCAACCTTGGCTCTATTTTACCTTTAAAAACACAAACCCAGAGAAGAGATGACAATCTAAAACTATAAAATCAAATGTTAGCGCTTCACTAATTCTAAACTGGCGTCATCACAAATTACAATCTCCTCGCCCTCGCCACCTTTCCGATAAGGATCTTTTTATTCCTTGCAAAAGGGAATCTTCTGCAATCGCCTGCTCGTCTTGATTACTATGTGCCCTAGAGGCCAGATTTCACCGAACGAATAGCCATTCACGCGTAGGCGAAAGTGATCGCCGGGGTGATATTATTTAAATGTAATGTTTTTTCGATCCTACTCCTTCCATTAATATGCTGCCCTACTTAATATTATTAAAATGCTGAGTGCTAAAAATGCGGAAGCACTACAATTTATTATACGGTAAAATAAGAGGGCTTAAGAAACATATATTTAAACTAGGGGAGCTGGGCAAGAAGATTTCCTTCTATGTTAATTTAAAATATTGAGAGCGAAAAGGGGGGAGGTTACATGGGATTTTTGACGGGACTAATGTGATCCGTAAAATCTATGAAAAAAATCCTGAATGAAATGAAAAAATATTGTCCATTCTACTGTTAATGAATTGCAAAGTTAATGTGAAATAATAATTTATTCATTTTCATTTCTTTAAATCAATGCTCTTTATAAAGGATCTTGAAATTATACTTATACAGCTTATATGGGTTAAGTCAGCCTCAGCCACGAGGAAGAAGACGCGAAGTGGATCACATAGTTCAAAAATGGATATCTTTCGGGACTCTGGGGTATTAACATAGCGATATAAGATCGTAACGTAGATGTACATAAGTTAATTTGACTTAAAACAAGTGTCAGGTACAGACTAAATTCTTGAATCACGAGATGTATTGTGTGCTCATTCCTGGAAGAGTCCTATGTTCCACAATGATCATCCAAACATTAGTTGCAGTGCCTTCAAACATTAATTAGTTGCAAGCATTATCATAAACTACAGTAAAACAACAAGCTTAACTATGGTCTGCGTTGTTTTTCAAGCCATGGAATTCGTCGTTACACAATTTGTCTAAGTGAAAAATTTTAGTTTAAATTCTGCTGCACTAGGTCAGTGGAGTTAATGGGAGGGAGTTGTAGAAAATATGCGAATGGTGGTAGTATTAAATAATTGGTCGCGTGCCGACCCCGCGGCGCCGGTGTCAACGCCACTGCATGAGGCGCACTGCGGCAACTACTTGAGCGGGTTAAGGCCTTCTCCCACTGCATAGATAAATGTCTTAATACCATCAATGAACCCAATAAATATAATTTGGGTTTTTAGTAAACTGGAATTATTATTGTTATTTTATTCATATATTTATATAATTTACATTATATGTTAAAATATTTTCCATATAAAATAAAACACACAAGCACTGCACACATTGTATTGTTGTGGTATCGGTGTCGGGTAGTGCATGAGTTTTTACAAATTCTGCATGTAACAGGTATGAGAACGAATAGTACACTCTACATCTATCATTACATATATTTTCTTTTATCGCGGATTATAGCAAAATAATATTGACATTAGTTTTGTTTTATGCATTTATTTCCTAAACATAAGTCATATATTCATAATTTTAAATATATAAAATCATAAGAACATCAAAGACATAAGCCGATTAGTTCAATTATTCTGCAAAATACTTAGAGCTTTTAAAATGTATAAATACGATTGTTAACATTATAATTTCCATAATATCAGTTTACGCTGTTTCAAATCAGTAAAAATGTTAATATAATAATATAATATTAATATTGTGTAATATTTTAAAGCTTATATGAAATAATAAGCAATACCAAGTTATAGACTTACAAATAACATTTATTTATTCTGTTATTGGCAAAGTGAATATTCTATTTGGTAATGTGAACAAGAAGAAATAAGCAAGAAAAGAAAATTTTTGTCCATAGCTTACGCAATATTTGCTACGAATACATTTCGTTATTGATATTTTCTGCTACATAACTACGGAACCCACAAAACAACTTTATCAATATTAGATATAGATATTGTACGTCTCGTATAAAAAACTAGAAATAGAACTAAAATAATGCATGTCAACTTAATTAACACTTAATGCACCGGAACATGCCAAAAGGCGCAAATATTAAGACATAAATAGAAGCTTTATTTTTGTGCCTTTTGGTGTAGAGACCTTAGGTACATGGAGCCCGGATGCTCATACCTTCTTCAACGAGCTATCTGGAAGGCTCGTAGAGTATACCGGGGACCTGAGACCTGGCAGCTACCTTGACGAACCAATAAGTTTGGCCATACAAAGGGGTAACGCTGCCAGTATTTTAGTAACTTTACCCCCATTGCAATGGAATGGATGGTTGTAAAATATGGAATGGAATTGTAAAATTGTTTAGTTTAGTAATAATTATTACATAGTATTGAGTGTATTATATTACGATTATAGGATATTATTGTTATTGTACACTAGAAATAAATGAATTGACACTTTAATTAATTCTAAAGTAGGTATTCTTAAATTTTGTTTTTACACATTGGTCGTGCCCGTTCCATGGCCAGTCCCGATAACAATGCATGATCATGATAAGCATAACCTGATATTGCTGCCAGGATTGGATTCGATGCTCCAGATGAGGAAACTCCTCAAAAGTTAACAGTAAGGACATGAAAGTATGTTTAAAGCTTTTATAATATATGTTTAATTTATTATAATAGTTTATTAAATAAAGTTCCGTAAATTAAATATTGTAATCACCGAAATTTCAAGCAATAAGATTGCCTATATCTAATGCCAAAAGAGGTTAGGGTGTCTCAAAACATTACTAATCGTAAAGTGATAAAAAGAAGTTCTGAGATAAGAAACTTTTTGGTCGAGGCACGTGATTTTACTACAAAGTATTTTTTTAATTTGATTTACAAAATACAAGAATATGAAAGTGATTTTTTTTTCACAAAGTGTATATAATTTATTTTGAATACAAAAAACAGCCGCTCATCGCTCGCGGCATACAATAAAATTGTCTAAGCTAATGTTCTGTTCTTTGTTCACATAGAGTTGTTGGCAACAAATACGAATAAATGTAGCTTATGATTATGTTTTACTTTACCAGTCAAAGTAAATATATTTACTGATAAAAATAACCACAATTTTATTATAAATGCAATGTAATAGTCCGTCTGACTGTCTTTTTGTTACGCTTTCAAGGTCACTGTGTCACATATTTTGCTACCGGTCACCTGCCTGATGTAAACTTACTTTAGTCCCGTTTTGTGACAATATGGTAAAAAAGAGGATGGTCTATTCTATTCAGCCAGATACCACACGGCAAGTCAACTTACCTTAGTCGCCTTTTACGACACCTCGGTAAGAAATGAGAATGGTCTATTCTACTCAGCCGGATAGCACACGGCTAATGTTAATGCGCTTCAGTGTATTTTGGAATTACTTTGTTGACTGATCTATATTTAGATCCCGACTTAATTAAATAGTGATTTTAATCGGTAATTTTTAAAATGATTAAAAAAAAAACTAAAATAAAAAAAATTGAAAAGAAAATTTAAAAAAAAATAGGGCAGGTGGGCCTCGATCCTAGTATTTTCACCTCTTTAGACCACCAGTTCTCAAAATGAATCACCATGACTTTACGTTTGACAGCGAAAAATTGTGTAAATTTAAAAAAAATTTTAGAGCCCGAAAACCGGGATAAAACGATATTTTTCTTAATAAAACTTATCTAGATCGACATTTTACCCCCAAAATCCCCTACATGCTAAATTTCAGAAAAATCGTTGGAGCCGTTTCCGAGATTCTGAAAATATATATATTTACATACACGATAAATTAAAACATTACATACATTAAAATATTAAAGATAAAAATGTAATATATAATGTTTGTAGTAAATATGTAAAAATAAAATAAATAAATGTAAAAATAAACAAAAATAAAAATTTACTAATAAATATAACTTGTATTTCAATAGAAGTATACACCGTTACCTTTATTAATGTATAAACTCTCGATATTCGCAAAAGAAGACGATCGCTAATTTCATATACATAGTACACGCTCCGCAACGACAGTAATATTTACGAAAACCCATCAGGTATCCGTTTCTCGTAACGCCTATTCTCATTTCTGTTACAATGTTAATAAAAAGAAATGGAAAAGTTGCTCGTGTACGCGTCAAATGAAAAAGTTATGGTACGTGATGATACTGCAAAGACAGGAGACACCTGCCTTCCACCAACTAATTACGAACTCCTTAACTTCCTCAAACACTAAAATATTCTCCTAAAAACGTCACCTCGAAACGTATTCGCGTGGAATTATAATGAAGAAGTGTATATAAAATATAACTTATTTACTTAGGATAATTATTTTCATTTATATAACTTAATTTAAGTAATTTAATCATTCAGTCAGGCAGCCGGTCGGTCGTAAGATCGCAGCCAAATCATGTGACATGTTTATCACATGTTGTGCCAACCCCACTTAGAGTAGGATAAGGGCAGGAAGAAGAAGAAGAAGAATTATTAAATCATTATCATCCTCCTGACCTTATCCCACTCTAAGCGGGTTAACATGTTACAAACTTGTTGTCACATGATTTGGCTACGTATTTTATGCCTTACGTCAACTTACCTCAGTCGTATTTTACGACACCTCGGTAAGAAAAAAGGTGGTTTATCCTACTTAACCGGATACAACATGGTGGGTTAACTTACCTTAGTCGGCTTATACGACACCTCGGTAAAAAATTAGGGTGGTCTATTCTACTCAACCGGATACCACACGGCGGGTTACTTACCTTAGGCGCATTGTACGACACCTCGGTAAGAAATAAGGGTGGTACTATTATGTAATTTAATTATTAAATATGCGATCAAGAAACAGTAGATGCCTTTTCTTTTCAATTACTATACTGAAATTCTTTAGTCTAAATATTGAAGCTACTGTGTAGAATCCAATTTTTTTGAGTTTAAATGTCATGTCAAAAAAACTCAATCAATCAAACAACCCGCGTTATATCCTATTCTTCCTACTAATATTATGAATGCGAAATTTTGTAATTATGGATGTATGTTTGTTACTCTTTCACGGCGATTCCGCTGAAGCGATATCGATGAAATTTGGAACAATTACTCCTAATACATCCGGGCTATATATAGGAGAAGCTGTGATGGCCCAGCGGTGCGACCGTGTGAATCTCTAGAGACGATCACGGGTTCGAACCCGGGCAGACACCAATGAGTTTTTCTCTTAAAACTTATGTGTCTAATTGATAATTGCAATTTATCACACGCTTTTCGGTGAAGGAAAACATCGTGAGGAAACCTGCATATCTCTAGAGAATTCTGGAGGTATGTGTAACCTACCAATCCGCATTGGAGCAGCGTGGTAGGTCTTGGCTCCAATCCTTCACTCCCAAAACGGAGAGAAGAGGCCTATTCTCAGCAGTGGGATAGTAACAGGCCGTTACTTACTTATATATAGGCTATAGAAATCCTGTTAATTCTACAGGAATAGTATTACGGGTAAACCGTTCAACCATATTTAGGAAGTTAGATCGTACATGGGATTGGCTCCAGACAAGAAAACGTCTAAACAACAGTAACAGTAGAAAGAGTAACTAAACAGAAGGGACATGAAATTCTATTAAAAGCTTTTCTTTTTAATTATCTTATGTTAAAGTAAACTCGAATTTTTCACTGTATTAAATATTTTTAAAAGCTTTAACTTATAATATATAAGCTATAACTTATAATATATAATTATATATATAAGCTTATTTATAACTTAAGTTAAAAATTGAAGCTTAAATTAAGTTACAAAAAAATAATTTATTACATACAATATGGGATTAAAATTTGATTTATACATACAGACATTGAATTAATCGGACACGAATTTATATACACCAGACATATTGTTCGACCGCATATCTTGCTTAAAAAGATACGACAAATTTCACATAATTGAATCTCGAAATAGCTTAAGATATTCGTAATGATGTATTCCAAATGACGTCATTACCCAGTACCTCTAGTGTCAAGCTACGAGTTCTAAGAATTCTCACAACGCTCGTGATCCTTGGAAGTATGACGCGACCTCCCTAAAGAGCCATGACTCACGGCCACGATCTCATTACGTAGCGTTATCTGAAGCCACTCTCAGAGAAATATCGCTGTATTTAATTAAACGCACTATCTATAACATTGTATCTACAGTTGTGAATGTAATTAGTTTTTGCTCCAAGATTTGCTTACTTTATTTCTCTTCGCTATAATATTGATTGATTTGCCGGACTCAATGACCATATACTAAAAGTTTATCCATTGCCATTGAGTGGCTGATCCCGTTAGATATTGGGTTTGTATTGTACCAACAACAGCTATTACGGTTGATTACAATATTTATACTTCTACTTAAACTACAAGAAAATAAAGCAATCGATTAAAGTCAGTAGGGAAACTAATAGCTGAATAACTATGTTTTCTGAAACTATAAAAATTTACTTAACACAATTTAGGTAACAAAAATTGTTAGAATATAAATAATGGTATGTTTTTTAGAACTATGGACAATAAATTGAAGTTGAGGATAAGATATTTGAGATACTTTATTAAGTAGTACTAACAATTTGATATTTAGTTTCCATCTCTAGGAAGTTGGCCGTTGTTAATTAAAAACCTAACCTCGTACATCTTTATGAAATAGATTCCGGTCTACCGGACGCCTTTGTCGGATGAAATGAACCTTTATTTCGCCAGTTATTGGCCACTTGTATCCTCAGCTGACTATAAACCGCAATATCCTAGAGGAGAATGAAAAAATTACTTTTACTGGCCATTTTGTTTCTTCTTATCCTGAAAATTTACAACCTCTTTGATGCAACTATAAACATCTGATATGAAATTTAACAATAGATTTAAAAATAAAATAAATTTTATATTTAGTACAAAAAGTACAAGGTTTAGTACAAAGTTCAAAAATATAAATAGTTACTACATAAACGTTTCTTATGGTACGTTCGTTTACATAGTAAATATTCTGGTCCCTAGAGTGACAACAGACAAGCAAAATTAGCTGTTTGTTTGCATTAACGACTGAACTTTTTTATTTAACGACGATATGATGATGTATGTAATATGAAAGTATGACCCTAACAGTAAAAAAATCGATATTTCCTTTATGCAGCAGTAGTCGAAGGGTACTAGAGATTTTCAATACAGAAACACTTTTCCGGCTCTGTTTTCGTTAATTCTATTGAGACATCTCAATCGCTGCAATTCTTATTCTTCGCGTATTTTCTGTAATTAGTAGACTTGCCTCTGAAAAAGTGTAAATTACCAATTAGTATCCTTTTTTAAACATGATATAGCACAAAGCATATAAATATCATCCTGCTTAGACCGGTTGAATTATTGCAGACGAAAAATTTTGGTCAAAATAATCACTAATTGTAATGCTGTTTTTTCTTGTTGAGAGAAATACCTAGAGTAAGAGACAGTTTTTAAATTAAAAAAACACATCGTCAATGATAATTCATAATTATGGTCTCAGTATATTTTTTGATTATGCCACGTGGTATCCGGCTGAATAGAATAGTACAACCCTCTTTCTTACCAAGGTGTAGCAAAAGGCGTTTAAAGTTGACGTCAGGCAGATGGCCGGTTGTAAAAATTTAGCCAAATCATGTGACAACATGTTTATAACATGATGTGCCCATCCCTTGAAGTGGGTGGGATAAGGGATATTAAATTACATTTTAAAAATATAAATGTACAACTTCTTGATATCTAAATATGTTGATGATATTTAATAGGGGTTTCCAAAATGTCTTTTACAGATACAGATCATTTATTTTACATTAGCAATTAACAAAGTCCGAGAAGGTTTCATATAGTTGCACATCGGGCAGCTAATGTTTCCGACCGAATAACTCCGCTCATAAAACGATATTGCAGTTTGATAGGCCGTCGGTGGACCGAATGTGCGACGGGCTGCCACTTAACTGCATTATTACTTATCTACCACCCGTCGCCAATGGCTATCCTTGACGGACGCATCTTCAAGGGCTGCCTCTTCTACTTAGAAAGTTACTTAACTGATACCTTATATAATTTATAGATTTAGGCGTTACTTTGCTGAGAACCATAATACAAAAAATAATGAAATTATTTTGCTATAATTCGTGATTAAGTAAACAGAAAATATTTACAACGCTAAGTATAGAATCGCGTATGCGTTTTCATACTTGACACATGCACGATTCGTATGAACATATGCACAAACCTCCACCACCGCCACTACAATACACAAACACTACAGACGAATACTATTACATACCCAACAATCGCTACCGAAGCATAATCAGGAGAACAAACACCAAAATCGCAAAGCGACGCATTACCCTAACTAGCATGGTTGTAAACTAATTGCTTCAACCCCCACCATTTATTTTGCCTCCGAACACGTGTAATAAGCTTGAACTAGAAAAAAATTTCTGATTGCAAAGCCTTTTTGGATTAAAGCAAAATGATTTAATCATTACCTTTGATACATTATATGTTATCAGTGTTAGACTGATAAAAGTATCGTCTCCAGGCAGGAATTAACGTCCCGATTAGTGTTGAAAACTAATCTACAATTGACCATGAATGACCATCGTCGGCATACGGAAATCCTATGATTGGTTCACAAATTCATAAAATCATAGTTAACATATTCAAAAAGAAACTGTCCACATGATAATTATAATGCTCCATAACACTTAAACTGGCTTATCGCTTAGTACTGACTACTCATTTAAACGTCTATATATTTGGATATTACTATATATAGTTATGTATTAAATCCATATACTTAGTACTCTCATATACCGCACAGTTTGTATAATAAACTCACTAATATGAGGTAACCCTAAGTTTTGTGGTCTTACGACGCAGTTATTGCATTTTATCTCTCAATCACTATATTGAATTGAAAACTTTGTTCCTCCTTTTTGAATTAAAAATGTTTCAGCAAGCAAGTTTCAGTTTCTAGCTCTTGGAAAGTAATTGGAATAGATAAGGAAAACTTTTAAACTTAAATACTACTATGAGTTCTTCTTTTATTACGTTTAAGGATTTTAAAACTTGCGGTAATGTAAGTAGCAGATTGAAAGCTTAGTAGCATAATGTGATACTTAAATATTAGAAACCGGCTATACTCATGTTTTATTCTATTGGGTGAGCCCGAGTATTTTCTAGCTCATCCGGGGCCATTATTCATGAGCTATTTATGTGACGATAACGCTGTTTAAGCTTGAAACTAATTGGGTACACCTGATAGAATAAGATGAGAGTATAGCCAGTTTCTATGCAATAACTATTAATACCACTTATGATTGCCTAAATTCCAAAATAGTATAAGGTGATTTTAAGTCTAAATATTAGCCTTCTTACTTAAGGCCGATAATGTCTAATTTTTTTTTTTTTTAAATGTCTAAATATTATCCGCGAACGATGTTAGTTTGATGATAATTTGTGGTGTGTGGATGCGTATATGCGCTGGTTGGTATAGTCTAAAAGTACAAATAACAGGTGAATTCTCACTATCCGATATATATTCAGAGAGAACATAACAGCAAAGCGATGAAAACACAGGATAAAACCCTTTATAGAAACTTCAAAAAGATTCTTTACAATATTCTCAAATATAGCTTTGGATAATAGTAATTGGCTTTTTGTGTTAAAATACCGATCAAAGTTTAAAAGCGGAAAGTACCACAATGGGATTTGTCCAATTCAGAAAACTTTAAATGTTTGAACTTATTTCACAGTTCCAAGGTTCCTGTTAAAGTTATTTTGAAATATAGTAATTAGGTTTGAACCTCCCAATTAATTTTATTTGGGACCAATGTAAAAGCTTTTATAGGTTTCGGTTATGTTATCTAATATAGCGGTAGCTCCTAGTAACTAACAAAAAAGTAAAAAAATGAAAAAATCCTTTTCAATCATATTTGTTGTCAGTCAGTCTTATTCGTACTTCTCGTTCTTCTTGAATTCGCTTTTTAAATGTCAGTATTATTTAAGTGAAGAGAGAGACAAAAAATCATTTTAAGGATAGTAGTGTCTTAGTTGGGAAAAAGTATAAAAATGAAGGGATGTAAAAGACTCAGAGACATGTATAAGGTTGGTTGCCCAGAGTGTGGAGAGGAGGAAACGAGTCTTCACCTTATAGCTGAGTGCCCTATGTACTCGCTGGTAAGATGGGAGATACTAGGTAAGGATGAAATTGAAGTTGAGGATCTGACAAATATCTCCTTCAGGGATATTATCAGATTCGTAAAAGCCACGGGTAGATTAGAGCAGGTGACACTATCGGGACAGCAGTGAAACCCTTGTCCCAACATGGGGAAATGGGTGGAATAGTCCGGAATAGGAGCTGATCACCCGTCCTGCACCGACAGGCGTCCCCGTAATTAGATAGATAGATAGAAGGTTGGTAGAATATCTAATGTTTCGATTAAGTCGCCGTCACCTTTGAACCTCTTTACAAACTGTCGATAACTTGGTTGATATGCACGTCGCTAAATTTAGAGCTGAGTAAATATTGAGTTATTATTATCCATTGCAAATATCAAATTATTGTAATAAACGTTTGTAATAAAAAGTAACATTGCCTCCCAAACAGTTCATATACAACTGTGAAATTTAGACATTGCGAACACGGTTCATAATTCAATTTACAATTATCATATCAATCGGGTCGGGTGCCACTTGCGCGCGGCCCTCGACACGAGCGAACCGCGGGAGGAACGTCCTAAACATTTTATTACATTCCTCGCACGTAAAATATAATATCCCTACCCACACTCACAGTACGCGTTGCGAGCAAATATCTAAATGTAATTTCCATGCGTTGTCCCCGCAATGTTTTCCCAGAAAATATTAACATAGAAGCCAAGGGGCTGAATCTCTCCTAAGTAAGTTGCAAAAAATGTACGTGATTTTACTTCAAAGTCCCTTTTGTCTTTATGGAGGGAAGCCATAAAAGTACTGGCACGGGAATGGCACATACGAAAAAATTACGCTGCGTAATGATGATGTGCCCGCTCTCTCCTTGAAAACAAAATATTTTCTTTTTACAGTGTCTGAAATGTATTCAAGGTGTTAAACTGAGTTTACGGCTTTGTAATAACCCGCAGAGTAAAGATATCTGTTAACATTTACGCGCTCATTACGAAACTATTTATTTTTCTCGTAGGAGAATTTCGTAGCGTATAAGCACTTTTATGCTTTTTCGGGAATAACTTTTAATGGTACCGATTTAAACTGGCTTCTTAAAACTTTTAGTTAGGTATGCTTTACCTGATTTTACGAGAGTTAGAAGCATTAAAACTTTATTTTATTAAAGTACAAGCTTTTGCCCCCTACTCCGTTCGCGCGGATTGTTGTCGCGTGATAAGTTGATAATAGATGGCGTTCTTCAATGTCATACTATTCCTGTAGAATTAACAGGATTTCTATAGCCAGATAAGGAATAATTGTGCCAAATTTCATCAATATTGGTTCAACGGATTCGCCGTGAAAGAGTAACAATAATCACAAACATTTTCTATTTATAATATGAGTGCGATGTTCGATGTATATTTGAATATGTAGTTAGTTTAATAAATAAACACTAATATAAATGAGTCATTAAAAGCGTAATTTAACAAATAAAATATTACTTTAAGATGTGTTCTTAAGCGTATTCACTTTAAATGTTCTCTTAATTAGCTTTTATGAATAATATATTAATGATACAAGTGAAGTAACAAAGCACTTAATAGTTGGCAGGTACAATAAAGCACCTGAAATTATTGTCTTGTGATCTATTTAAAGAAAGAACAAAAATAGAGTTTCATTGGCGTATTTTTAAAGTAGCGTTTACTTATTTTTACATTTTTTCTTAAAAAATCATGTCAATTGCTTTTCCAAAAATTAACTATATTTTGTAAGCGCATTTTTGCATTTCATGACGTCACCTTCTAATGGGCTCTTAGCCGTGTAGTATCCGGCTGAGTAGAATAGACCACCCTCTTTCTTACGTAAAATACGACTAAGGTAAGTAGACGTCAGGCAGGCGCCCGTTCATAAAATACGTAGCCAAATCATGTGACAACATGTTTAAAACATGTTGTGCCGACCCCACTTAGAGTGGGATAAAGGCAGGAGGATGCAGACGAAGATGAACTTTTAATAGGCTCTATTCTTATATACTCTAATTTATTCTCTTCTTCATTAAGACGACTATACAGTCTAAGTCAACTATATTTATTGGAATGGACACATCCTCTAAATTCTCTAAAAATTTACAGATTTCCTTATGACATTTCCATTAATCGTACAAATTTGAAATAAACACATAATAGGGTTGGAGCTAAGACCTACTACGCTGCTCCAATGCGGATCGGTAGACTACACATATTCCCAGATTTCTCTAGAGACATGCAGATTTCCTTACGATGTTTTCCTTCACCAAAAAGCGTGTGATTTCAATTTTCAATTAGACATAAGTTTTAAGAGAAAAACTCATTGGTGCCTGCCCAGGTTTGAACTCGTGACCGCGTCGAAAGAATCACGCGGTCTTACCATTGGGTTATCACAGATTAAACACAATTAATTAATAAATAAGAAAAAAGATTTCCTCTTATGAATTTTTTATCATGTAAATTGACGTTACTCGTTAAAAACAATATTGAGTATTCTGATATTAAATTGTATTACCGTAGCAAATTCTTCGAAACAAAATATTATTTTCTCTACAAGGCTTTATAAATTGTACCAAATGTATTCGAGACTTAAAGGAACACAGCGGGGAGTGTTGTTACACTCTTATCACCCGCCGAGCCGCCGGTATTGTATAATCTACTTACTCAGTGTGGTCCTAATACCAAATTTTAGTGATACCCCACTTATTTCTTCCAATAATTGAATATTCCCAATTTTATTAATTTATCTTATAAAACACGGTCTAATAGCAATTATACTTATAAGACGATGACCCGACGCACGTACTGTCGTCGGGGGCGGGAATGCGTGCTATTCACAAATACGGAAAGCATCGCGGACGGACGACGGGTTTCTCACGGCATTCCAGGTATGAATGTGCCGGACGGAGGATGCACCGTCTCAACCACGCTAAGGCGTAGTGTTCCAGTAGGATGCACTTTAGAGCCCTAGGATTTGATAGCTATGTCGATCTCATTACATAATGTACGGGGTCTTGTTATATAACTATGAAAGCACTTCGATAGCGCGGAGCAAACGATCAGTGGCGCCATCTAGTTTTGAGTGTGAAATCACGTGTTCCTAGTACGTTGTGTTACATACTTCAATTCTTAGAAACGTTAATATATTACATTTTAATTTGATGTAGTCATTCTGTGAATTTGATTTGAAAATTTTGCAATGATTATAATCCTATTGTAATTGCTGAACGATCTTTATTATTCTACTTATTATTTTGTATACGAATATTAATGTTTAATTTAGGTATTCCATACTTCTTATTTTATATTTTCATCCCTTTATACGCGTTAACGCGTGAACGGATGGAACAATTTCGCGATTGTTTTATGTTGTGTTGCTTATTGTCTGGAGAAGGTTCTTAAAATGTATTTCTAATGTTTCACTACTAGGTTTTTTAACGAAGAAAGTTTAAAAAAATCGTTTTTCTATATCCATCTTAATCGTACTACGTATTAACCTATTCGCCGAGGGTAGTTCCAAGGGTGTCAGCTAGTTATTGTTATCGATATGTGAATATGTTTTTTTTGGATGTAAGTAAACTGTAGGTTATATAAGTCTATATTTACTACTGTATCTATGTTATACTGTAGTTACCTTATAAGCACAGTAAATTATTTATGGATTTTCAAAGGATCATAAGAAGCTGCTTGTGAAAATTACTTGATCTTTTCACATTAATTTTCATGCATACAGATAAATGATAACCTTTATGACTATTGACAATTTATTTTATAATCTTACTATTTTATCAGAGTCAATTAGTCAGAGATGGGTGGATTGGGTGTCCGCAGCGGCTTTGTTAAATATATTCATATAACAAGCACATTGCTAGAGAAGGTTAATATGGAAGTCTGAAAGTTGCGCCCATTATAGAAAAGTCGAGAAGTGCAAGATTGAGATGGTATGGACATGTAATGAGGAGGGATGAAAATCATGTGACCAAACGTGTGTTAAATTTGAATGTGGATGGATATGTGCCTAGAGGGAGGCCTAAAAAGAGATGGTTGGATTGTGTGAAGTATGATATGCATATAAAAGGAGTGGCGCCAGAGTTGACGAAATATAGGACAGAATGGAAGAGAAAAACATGTTGTGCCGACCCCACTTAGAGTGGGATAAGGACAGGATGATATATATTGCTGGAGAAGGTTAACGTGTCAAAGACAAGTTATCTGGACTACGCTATCTCTATCTATCTGGCTACGTTGAAGTCGAAGAATTGATAACATAGATATAGACTATACGAAATATACCTTCTTTTCAAATTCTCATTAGTATACAGAGAATGTAGTAGGAATGTTGCTTACAGTGTAACACGAAGTAGTTACACCAACACGGTCAACTATACGCCAGACGTTACCGCCGCAGTAAGCCTTGTATAAGTTTACGACCGGCTCCAACTTTACGACGCTCACTTCTTGAGTCACAGAGATATAAGGTGCTTTATGAATAAAAAATGTCTAAGTGTTACATTAAGTAATATTTTATACCTCTCTCAATATTTCACATCTCAAACATGCATAAAGGCAAAATCGTCTCTCTCAAAGTAAATAGGCCTCATCTAGAATTACAAAAGCCTCGAAACTAAAAGAAAAACTGACGCAACTTACTTTGTATTTTTAAATGGTTAAACAACTCGGCTTATCCTTGGCGCGGCTTACTTTAGCGTACAGAAGTACGTGTTACGAGAGCATGATTAATGGCGCCCTCTTACATTTTTGATGGAAAATATTTTTCATTTTCTTCATTATCTTATGTTATTTTGCTTTATTTTTTATGACATTTTTTTCTACAGATTGTCACTTT
Organism: Morpho achilles; assembly: GCA_947086495.1. Lineage (NCBI taxonomy): Eukaryota > Metazoa > Arthropoda > Insecta > Lepidoptera > Nymphalidae > Morpho > Morpho achilles. Next base: position 7,385,606 of record CAMTZB010000007.1, on the reverse strand, counting down.
GTAACGCATGGATATGCTACATTGCATATGCAATACGATCTTATCCGCCATGTGGTACCCAGCTGAGTTCCAGCTGAGTAGAATAGACCACCCTCATTTCTTACCCAAGTGTCGTAAAATTCGAATAAAGTAAATTGACTCACCATGTGGTATTCTGTTAAGTAGAATAGATCACACTCTTTCTTATCGAGGTGTCGTAAAATACGACTAAGGTAAGTTGACGTCAGGCAGACGGCCGGTCGTAAAATACGTAGCTAAATCATTGAACATGTTTATAACATGTTGTGCCGACCCCACTTACAGTGGGATAAGGGCAGGAGGATGATGATGCAATACGGTCTTATTATAACAATTGTACTTGTCCTTAATATTATTTGTCCAACAAAAGATAAAAAAGAAAATTCTAGCAAAGTCAAATAATATTAACGCAAAGTAGCTTTATGTCTAAAATGGTAATACCTTAATTCAAGTAAAGATTTATTGCTCAGCTACCAAAAAAAAACACTGATGTAAGTTCAGTTTAATACCGAAAACTATTACAAACTTTTTCTCTTCATCTAGAGCAATTTGGCTGCTACATAGTTCGTAGATTTTGTAAGTAGTTAACAAGAAGTGAAAAGGTTGTATTCTCGTCCAACTAAAGCTTCGTTTAAAGAAGTAATTACAGGAGAGGGCAAGTCCAGGCGATCGTAGGCTTCATTAGTATGCGAGGCGCGTGATGCCGGCAGTGGCGATAACGCAAATTCGTTTTGCCGAACATCTTGCTAATAGAGTTTCACTAATTTATAAGGCTGTTAAGCCGCAGCTAGACCGGCCCTGCGTAAACTGTCCGCGGTGAACGTAAAAAGGATTTCATCGTAGACCGTCTTACATATTTGATGGGGCTCAATCTCTCGTTCCGCGACCGGAGAGGTTGGATGCTTAATTATGAACGGCTCTTGCGGAGTTTTACGAATTGTTGCTTTGTACTCGTTTCTTTTCAACGTTGTTTTATTGCATTATTTTAATAAAATTTACATACTTGTTCTAGCTGGTCTTATATTTTGATTGTTGCCAACAATGTTCTTAGAAATCGTAAGATTTATATAAATTTTAATATACTCATAATTTACAAAATGCTATTTTTACAGTAATTTATCTATGAAATTATAATAACTGCTCATAAGTTTTATGAACAATTTTTAATAGTTTTATTATGCCCAAACAAGATAGAGCATCACCCGTAATTACCATTGTACTCAGATTTAATATATCGAGTGCTTATGAATATTCCCTTGAAACTTCTATAAAATATGAGTTATATTTAATAAGCATCTAAAAATTAAGACAGTTTCTTGGACTTAACCTTGAAGCCATTAGCAGCTAAAGCTATTTAGAAATAGCAGAAAAAACTGCATTATAACAGTCATTCCTAATTAAAATCTCGATGTTCTTACAAGCCTCATACTAAAGTCACCGCACCTGGGGAACGTTAAATTAATACGAAAAAATGTTCGTACAAACGAGGCAGAGGTGTCTTAGATTACTTCCACACTGCCTGGACACGGGTGTGTATGTGAGCAAAATAAAATTGTTTCCGCTTCGTGACGTGGAACTAACATTCAAGCTTAAGTGCAGTAATAAATATGGACGGACAAAACACGACTGAAAATACGTATTGTGCTTCATTCGGTGCAAATGTGATTAACAAAATATTCGCTCACTGTGAGATAAAATCGTATTATGAAACGCGATTCTGTATGAGTATTGTTTATCTTTAAAACAAAACGAAGCTATAAAAAGAGTACTGCGCATTTGTATTTTATATTATTTTATGATATATTATATTTTTCCAGGTTAATTCTGATTTGTGATTTATATATTTACTTAAATTAATTTGCGTTCCATTAAAAATTATGACAAATTCAATACTACTGTGTCAGTGACGTTGTCCATGTTAGAAGTTAGTTTTGTTTTTATCATTAATTAGATTTGGCTCGGTTAAGCTCATTGTTTGTAAAAAGGAGATCCGCTATCTTGAAATATTCTGTAGTTGTCTCATTGCGTAGGACCAACTAAGCTGTAAGTAAAAAACAGGATAAAATTGAATTGTTACATAATAATATATCCATAAAATTGTTAAACTTACATTCTAATATACCCCACCTTAGAGAAAAGCAAAAAAAATGTTATTTAGAACTTAAGTAGAAAAGTGTCAATATTGAAAATTAGTATTATTGTAAAAGAACTGCTGTATAACAAACTAAAAAAGATCATAAAGTCTCCGACCCTCTTATCAAAAGAAGAAGAAAAAAAAACTAAGCTTTCAACACAGAAAAACTAAAACATCCAACGAGCAGCCCTACAAATAACAGCCCAGTAGAGTCACCACAAGACAACAACGGTAACTTATAATCAACGTCAGCTTTATTTATTTATTTTTATAAGACCATCAACGATAAATACATCATTCATATTAAATACAAAACATTATTGATATAAACCTGTTTTTAGGTAAATGTATCGTTAAAAACAGATGGTGACGACATGAGGATTACAGTTGATAAAGCATAAAAGCATGTATTGAGAACAGAAAATAAAATAAAGGGATAAATTATATTATACAAAGCTCTAAAATTAAATGAGAATATTTTAAAAAATTATAAAATATTAAAAATTGGAAATGTAATACATATAATGAAAAAATATTTTTTAGAATTTTAAGTACTATGCGATACTTTGGGGGTTTCAATAATATAAAAGTAATGATCATATTATTTTGCTATATAAATGGAACCAAGATTTTATAGATCGATTTATTCTTTTATTTTTCCATTCGCAAATAGTCTTAATAACGTTTGAATTTATAAAATTAAGTTTCTAAATACAAATAAGGTAGAGTGGATACCTAATATTGTCTCAAGACCCCTTTATAAGGATTTATAAGAAGAAGTACTCTTGACATCAATTTCATGAAATTACGGTCTCAGAGTCAGATTAAAATAATTATATTTCAGTAAAGCGTAACGTGACGGTAAATATTCATAATTTATTTAGAAATATGAGGGCGAGCAGATCTCGCGCAGTTTAGTTAGCTCCAGTGTCATTATATCGTCTCAGCCACTTTATGCCACGAAAATTTCATTTTAGAGGGCTTGTTCTCCCCCAAAATGTAGCTAATTCGCTTAAACAACATCCAGTGGAAAATTTCAACACAGATTTGTGATGTCTACAAAAAATGCTTTTGAAATCTACGAGTAAATAAGATATATAATTAATAACTTGTTGCGAGTTTAGAGGTTTATCAACATTTTTAGACTATAGGATTTAAGACGTAATTAGATTTGACATTTTAAAAGTCCTGATACGCTGATTCAATACGCCGTGTCCAGCTGAATAGAATAGACCTACCTTATTTCTTACCGAAGTGTCGTAAAAGGCTACTGAGATAAGTTGACCCTCCGTGCGGTATCCGGCTGAGTAGAATACACCACCATCATTTCATACCTACGAACCCCATGTACTTATGTATTTGAAGGCGACGAAGGTAAGTTCACGTCAGGCAGGCGACCGGTCGAAAATCAATTTGCCAAAACATGTATCAACACGTTTAAAACATGTAGTTCTGATACCACAGAGTGGGATAAGGGTAGGAGGATGGTGATGACAATAGGTATATCTTGCAATTTTTTTTTCATAAATTCTAAGTACAACCCATGATTGGTGTATTTTTCTTTTATATATCACATAAAGTAAAAAGATAAGACAATAATTCTTAAGTTATAGAAACAAGACCACTTTGGTTCGCTGTTCATTGTATAAATTGACGTTATTCGGACAGCGGCCTCCGGAAAATTGTGTTCAACTCGAATTTATGTCTTTCTGAAAAATCATTAAAATGTTGCGCAACTCAAGTATCCTTGTCGTAACTCTTTTCTATTTTAAGCTGCAGTGTTATGATAAAAGCTGACTTGCCTAATGAATTCAATTTTTGTAGCGTTTCTTTATTAACAACTAGCTTTTAGCCGCAACTTTGTTCCCGTGGCCTGATGTCTCGTGATAAGTTGACAATAAATGGCGCTTTTTAATGTCATCCTATTCCTGTAGAATAAACAGGATTTCTAAAGCCAGATAAGGAATAATTATGCCAAATTATACAACAATATTGGTTCAGCAGATTCGCCGTGAAAGAGTAAGTAAAATAACAAATTTTTCGTATTTATAATACAAGTAGAATATTCGCTGTATAGATAATGATAGATAAGGAAAAATTTTGGTCAAATTTAATCAATATTGGTTCAGCGGATACGCCGTGAAAGAGTAACAAATATATATCCATACTCAAAAACTTTCGCATTTATAATATTAGTAGGAAAGATATTTGATTTTGATTATTTGCCTAATATCATGTAATGAAAGTACAATTTTATTATAACATGCTCTACTAGTTTCAGATGTAAATTGAATAGCCACATGATTATGATATATCAGCTCTAAATATCGGTTAACTATTCAGTTCCCGCATGGGTCACCATTTAAACAGTGTCATTCCCTATGGCAACTAGGTCGCCGTATAAATAGAAGGTTTAATTAATGTTAGAACAGAATTCGTATAATAAATAAAATAAATTAAATTTTGGTGTCTACTGTAAAGTGCAACTATAAAAAATTAAAAAAAAAACAGCAAATTAAATTTAATATTACATTTAAGAACTTTTTGTAAAATGGAAAATATATTCAGAATTCTATTAATAATAAAATTTAATACTTAGGGCACACCATTATAAATCCTTGACAGAATATATATTTAAAACATTTGTTTACATTTTTACCTACAATTGAAATTCTTTATACTAACTGTTTAACAAATTTATATTATGAAAATTCTTCAGGCCTCGTTTTTCAGGTTGTTAGATGAAGCAACCTTGACTAAACGATTACAACAAGTTCATATTTCAACGAAACAAAACCATGATATTATAATATTTTATAATTATTCAATTGGTACCTTTAATCATTTAGGTAAAAACAAAGCTGATTTGAGATATTTGAGAATAGATAAAGTAAAGATCTTGTTATTAAATACAATTATGTTATAGAAACTCGTCTAATTAAAAGAGTATACATTCGCAATTTGTGGGGAAAATAACGTTTTATACAGCAATTTATTCTCTACATCTGACGTGCTTCGGACGCGGAATCCCGTTCTAATTTGGATTTATATCGTGTAAGTATTCGTTAAAACTGAGAAAATATATCGAATCATTACATTTTGTATGAAATTAAGCCATGTGGCATCCGGCTGCGTAGTATACCACCCTCATTTCTTACCGAGGTGTCGTAAAAGGCGAATAAAGTAAGTCAACCCGCCGTGAGGTATCCGGTTGAGTAGAATAGACCACCCTCTTTCTTACCGAGGTGTCGTAAACAATGAATTGGGTAAGATAAACCACCTATTGGTATCCGGCTGAGTAGAATAGACCACCCTTTTTCTTAACGAGGTCGTCTAAGGTAAGTTGACGTGAGGCAGGCACCCGATCGTAAAATATGTAACATGTTTGTAACATGTTGTGCCCACTTAGAGTGGGTTAAGGGTATAAGAATTATGATGATATTTTTTATGAAATTGTGTTTAATTACATTTTTTTACATTTTTTCACAAAGAAAATAAACATGTTATACATATTCTCAATCACTTAAGCTATGTACTATACACGCTATACCAATGGAGTACGGTATCAAAAATGTTGGCTGCATTTCTTATCAAGTCGCTTAACGGAATCAGCCCTCTTATATCATGAGGCAATTTATATTTATTTTATAATCCATAATTTTGCATTTTTTTGTTTAAATTTCTTTAATTCTTCGTTTTAACAAATTGATAGCAATTTATGAATATTTTTATGAAAATTTCAACACCATACTAACGTATTACTTGAATCTAGCGCCTGTTTTACAATATGTTACCTAGTTATCCAATACTGTATCTTCCAGTGTAAGATAAGCCTGTTTCAACATCATCCCGTTGAGCTGTATACTGTGTGAATTTTTCTCTTTGGATCTCTTAGTATCATGATTTGAACCTGATTTTTTTTATATATACTCAGTTTTCTTTATACTTTCAGTTCAGTTTCAATTTTATATATACTGCAGTTCAAAATTAATTTCCTGAGCCAATTCCAATTTTTTTTAAAGTAAGTTGCTAGGTATACTATATCTTCCAGACAAATAAACTCGACTAAAATAAAATGGAGCTTATAATCCTCACTAATATTTCCGTTTTACCGGTTTCATCGACATGACTTAATACTGTTTCAATTGCATTTATCGTACAGTTCTGGAATTAAACAGGATGATGAATTTCTCAAGAAATAAAATTTCAACGGGAAAATTAAAGCAATTAAAAAACTACTTAAGAAAGAAACATCAACATTGTACCATACACTATAACATACCAGGTTTCGGTAAAAATAATTTACTCCCAAAATAACCAATTAACATTGGAATATAAACTATTACATAACTTTGGTCGTAACCAAAAGACCTACTCTTTCAACGATTGTTATAATAGTGTTATTGCATACCTAGTTGTTTAAGCAACATACATCTTAAATTTTTAATAAACAAACAAATGAAATTGGTATGTCAATGTTCAAAAATTTGCTTTTAAATAATGTATAAAGCGTGAAACACAAGGCGCACGGGTGTAATATGCAGCATGAATTATTTAAAGATGCAGCTCATTTCCAACAAAGAGAAACATAAGTAGGTCGCATAGTGTTCACTATTTCGTAGTTTATAAAGGCACGAGCTCTGTAAGTATTATTAAGGTGCGGTGGTGCCGCGTGCACGCAACGGGTCCGAATTCCGCTTCGATTCCTTTGATTCTAACCCGAGATTACGTTCCCTTTATTCCAATTGTTCGATTTACCTGTCTCCCGATGCCTCCGCTTCCCTGTAATACGAAGGCCGATCTAAATTCATATGACTGGAAAAACATTTGTGTCCGGAATGCTTTCGTTTGCTTCCAAAATGCTACGAGTATGCCAGCCTGTGTTTGTATGAGACACAATTGCGCATGTTTGCATTTTTATCTGTTTGTTTTCGTGGGTTGAATTTGAATGTACTTTCAGTCTGGATGCTGAATAGGTAAATTATTAAAAAAGAAACTTTCTATTTTATTTATCATTGACATAATGTCGCAAGACGAAAATCTCATCCAATTCATTTACGAAGTGAGAATTGCTGAGTACAATTTTTAACTGTGTCTGTTCAAAGCGCACCTAAATACTATATTCATTAGTAGTCCAGTTAAATAATTAGATTAGTAAATATATATGACCTTAGATAGATAGCTTCCTGCCAAAATGATGTAATACTCCGCATAAAAAAATGTACATGAAAGCAGTCTTGGCTACCACACACCAAATGAGACAAAAGAGTGGCTTATCTAAACATATCAAGAAGGGTTAGAATTCTAAAACGAAATGTATGATAAAATAGGCAGAACTGAAAAAAAACTAGACTTATCAGGAAAACATGAAAAACAAAGGTACACCTTAGTTCCAACGAAAGAGTAATGTATTAGAAATTTCAGAGGTCAGAATCGAAATAAGGATTATTTTTAGAAGTAGTAGATGTCGCTTTACAAAATATCATATTAGAAAAATAATGATAAAATTACCTTTCGGTGAACTAAATCTGTATAATATTGTAGGTTGTATTTCAATGACAAAGATATAATTTTAATACCCTATTATTATCAAAGCAATCAAATTGCATCGTCTGAAAATACCTCAAGAAACTATCACGCAATTATTAAATTTATTCCATACTATGGTTCCTCAGTGCACTGGAAAGCAATAGTTCGCCCGCTTTGCATTTCTTTTCCAATCTCGCCGGATTCATTTTCCAAGATCGAGATCCAGAAATTCTTACATAGAATACGAATAGTTTTCAGATAAAATTGCTGTATCTTTGTTAAGTATTTGGTTTTCGTTTTCTGAGTATGAATAAATAACAAAATATTTTTGCATGAATGATTGTAGGTGATTTAATATAGTCAAATAAGGTAATTTTTGAATCGAAGGCATAATTTGTGCGGATTTTCATTTAATAGAAGACTTAAAGAATGTTTTAAAGCATTGCTTACTAAGTAATTATTTTTTGGATACAGGTAAACCATAGAAAGCAGATGGTCATCCGGGTTCAGACAAGTAAGAAATTTAATACTTTTAGTATGGTGACAGGCAGACAGGCAGAAAATTATAAATACATACATTATACACGCAGAATCAAAGAACCAACACCTTTTTTTTAAATGTTGCCCTTACCGGGAATTGAACTCGCAACCCGCGGAGCTGAAGGCAGGGTAACGACTGCGGTAACGAGCCAGTCAATTAGAATAGTAGTGTATATAGTACACGCCGTGTGGTATACGGCTAAATAGAATAGTACCACCCTCATTTCTTACCGAGGTGTCGTAAAAGGCGAACAAGGGTAAGTCGACCCGCCGTGTGGTATCCAAATTAGTAGAATAGACCACCCTCATTTCTTACAGAGGTGTCGTAAAATGCGGCTAAGGTAAGTTGACCCACAGTGTGGCATCCGGTTGAGTATAACAGACCACCCTCTCTCTTACCGACGTGTCGAAAAATACTTCTAAGGAAAGTTGATGTCAGGCAGCTGGCCGGTCGTAAAACACGTAGCCAAATCATGTGAAAACATGTTTATAACATGTTGTGCCGACCCCACTTAGAGTGGGATAAAAGCAGGAAGATGATGAGTGGGGTAGTATAGTAAAAAATAAAATGCATGCTCACTTCAATCCGCCACAGACAGTGTAGAATTTGCCTCCCCTGCCTGAAATGAAAGTAGCTCTAACGCCATAAAACTTTCAAACTCCGCTGAAACACCCACGAATCTTCGTATCATGACGCAGAAATCCAAGGTAATCACAAGTTAATGAAAAGTGCTCGGCCACAGAGGTGTGCCAAAAATTTTAAGGGTCACGTAAAATATTAAAGACAACGAGATGAAGTAGCCAGAGATTCATTGCTCTTTCGTGTTTTTATTATTCGTAAATAAGACACCTCACCACGTTTGTGTGTTCACATAAAACAGTGCTGCAGTAAAGTCTTCAACGACTCTGTGTATCTCGTAAATGTTTAGCATCTAAGTACGCACGTCTGTGTATATAATTACGCTTTATATGTTGGAAATGATATGCGAGTTTCGGTCTGAAATTTCAGGCTTTAATTTTATAAAGTTATTTTATTTTAAAGTTTGTTTACGTCGCCTTATGTCGTTTATTAAAATAAAATTTTAAGTTTTCCAATTTTCTTAATTAACTTAGAAACTCTTTTAATATAAGCTTTTAACAAAATGTCAGGTTCCATACTCGTAATGTTGAAAAAATCCCTCGTCTGGAGCTAATCCTGGCAGCAGCAGGTAATGCTTACCATAAACATGCATCGCAATCGAGACTGGACTAGTATGTCAAACTTTAGCTCAAGCAGACACCGGGAAGTGGGTCAAATTTAGCTTGCAAGATGCCACCTTCACATACGTACAAAGCAAGTTAAAGAAAAGCTTTTAATAATGTCCGCTTTAAAATGCTAAACTGCTTTTTTTTGTGCAAAACACTAATGAATTTAATGTATCCGTTAAGATTATATCTTCATTTTCACCCATTTCTGGAATTAACTTACTTGTCCGCTCCGCTATAATTTTGTGTCGTCATAATTGGTTAAAGATAAATGATAACTATTGACAAAACACTAATATATTATTTGTATTTAAGTATGTATTTAGAAATATATAAGTATATATTCACCAGTTGTCTGCCTACCATAACACAAGTATTACTTTGGACACGGACGACTGAGTGTGTAAGTGTCCCATATATTTATTTATTTATATAATGTATAATTTATTTTTTAAGGTATTTGTAATTCATATTATATAGGAATTTTATTTTTTTTGCGCTCAATATGAACTTTAACAATACAAAAATAATAATATAATTATTGTTTAATTAAATACGTTTATATTATCGATATTACGCCTTATTCTATAAACTTTTACAATGCCAAAACTATTAATTCATTGATGCGTGCTATGTCCCTAAAAAGTTTTTCTTCATATAATAAATAATACATAGATTTGATGAAGAAAGGTTAATACTCACATACAGTCTATTATTTGTAAACTAAATCTGTTGCAAGTTGTTTGGAGGTTATCCAAAAAAGAAGAATGGAACGACTTGGCGGGGATACAGAAACTGCGTAAGTTCTTGAATAGCTTCCTATTAGACTTCCCTTAAAAATACAAGGCCATATGTTAATATTTTCAAAGCAATATACGAGAGAGAGAGTTGGCATTGTAACCAGTTTATTACTCTACATGAACACTTCGTGGTTCTTGAATTAAAATAAATACTGTTATTACAAGGAAAATCCATCCAAATCTTTAATTTGAAGTCAAACATATTTTCTAATACTTAACAGCGTATAATAAAACGTTCCTGTATACTCGTATTAAACACTTTATTCATGTTTTTTTTTTTGTTATATTGTAGTTAATTAATTAATACACTTTGAAGATATTAAAAAATAATATATGTATATTAGAAGAATAAAAATAAAAGCTATTATAAAAATTATAAATATAAATAAAAATTATAAAAATAATAGATTTTATATAATACTAGTATAAAAATATTAGACGATATATAAAAAAACTTACAACAACATGTATTCAAGGTTTATTTATTTGTACTTTTCGTTTATTTAAAAGAGTCCTTTCATGTGCAATTACATTCGTTCTTCTACAGAAGGTTTTTCATATTAAATGGAATATTTTCCAGTTAAAAATGTTGTTGCGACATTATAAGAGTTTGCAAAGAGAAGCTTCCGGCACAACACAGTCTGCACAATAAAGTCTCTTGCAGCGCTGCGTGCTTCGCTAACGCTGGATTCCATATTTAAGACACTTTAAAAAGTTTATCTCAAAATAACATTACACGCTAAATTTGTTGTTAATTTATTATCAGCAACAGAAAAGCTAACTTGCGCTTTATTTTTAAAAGGTTCGTTATGATTGTTTCGCTCTCTTATATCTCTCGTAGAAATTTGGATGAACTGAGATATTTAATAACTAGTATTTCTGTGATTTTTTTTATCCAAGATAGTAAACAAAATTTTTATATATTTTAATAATTTAAAATATGATATTAAATATAACCACAATATTATTGTAATAGTTTTCTCGTTAATCTCATCTATTTACTCAGGAGGAGGATCCTGTGGATCCTTGCCTCAGCTAGAAGCAGCAAACCCACAGAATAGAAAATCGTATTGTGTATATAAACAACTTTTCTTACACTAATCAATAAAAACTGAATAAGTAACATTTAAACAAAATAGGCTTATTGCCAAAGCAACTTTTCTCCTGACGGCATTGGTTTAATGAGTTCATCCTTAAGCTATGTATGTTGATATTAAGTAGGTACTCAAGAAAAAAACACACTCTTGCAATTTTCAATGAATGACAATACCTAATTTTGGCATGTTATCGTACACTATATACAATAACACGATATAATAGGAATATCACAATTCCCGTTCCGAGATGCACTTCTCTTGAATGACTAACGAAGACTGCATGCAACTGAAATGTTTTAGCAATATAAAGTAAGAATCCACCGGAAACAACACGACACAGTTGGCACCATTTTAATCAAAAAGGGCGCGATACTCTTGTTTCATGACTGTTGCCATTTAATACAAAGCGGAAGTCATTGGCGAATATAGGCAGGTTGGTGATTAGAATAGTCCGCCTAACGATAATGTTGTCGACCGTGATCAGTTCTTTTTTTGATTATACGCTGTTAGCCCAAACGGCTTTTACAGCGTCACCGGGCGGGAGGGGCAAGCGCAGAAGCATCGTCGAGGTTGCGAAAAGCGGAGAGTAGAGCGTAGAAGCTCTACTAGCGACGGGAAATGTCGTCCTAATAGTGCCTTCTGGAAGGCCGGACCACGTCTTAGGGTGACGCGTAGTGGAGGGCTGATATCATGACTTTGATTACTCATGACGGCGTCGGAAGGTTGGCGAGAAGCCACGACACGACACGTCAACCAACGTCAGAGAATTGGGACCTCGTTTGCGAAGGCAAAGGCGCTGTGTGTTTATATTACGTGTTTCTGTGTTTGCGATCGTTATTTGATCGTCAGGGAAGACAGTTCTATGAGAATTACTTACTATAAGTAGTAAGTACCGGCCTGTTACTATCCCATTGCTGGGCGTAGGCCTCTTCTCTCCATTTTTGGAGAGAAGGATTGGAGCTAAGACCCACCACGCTGCTCCGCTGCGGATTGGTAAGGTTTCACATATCCCTAGGATTTTCGAGAGATATGCAGGTTTCCTCACGATGTTTTCCTTCACCGAAAAGCGTGTGATAAATTGCAATAATCAAATAGACACATAAGTTTTAATAGAAAAACTCATTGGTGCCTGCCCGGGTTTGAACCCGTGATCGTCTCTAGAGATTCACACGGTCGCACCGCTGGGCCATCACAGCTTACTTACTTACTATGAATATACAAAATAGTTCTCAAGTTTCATAGTAACATTAATAAGTCGCGTGTGAAAAAACAACTCGTTCCGGTAGAGAAATAACCATAAACTGTACTTTTCTAATTTACACTGTTTTCTTTACGCGACAAACTGTGGCGTCGCTATACCGTTCGTTTTACTTTGTTTTGTTCACATTGACTTTTGTTTGATTTGTGAATAGGAAAGAGTTAAAAAAGCTGGGTTCATTTTGCAAAATCGTATAATACAAAATAAATGACAATTGTTTTTACATAATCTGCAGTTCTTTGTTTGGACAAGACTAAAAAACGGTATGAAGTTTTGGGAAAAATTAACATACAATTATTTTGAGACTGATGTTACACATTCGTTATTTATATTATAAATTATATTACGTAAACTTATTTTATAATTTATCTATGATATATAAGAATGATAATTATAAATTAGTGATGTTACGCTAATTCCTAAAATTGCCTTATAATGTTGGACGAATAAATTTTGTTTTATGGCATTTGATATTTTGACGTATAAGTTACATAACTCAATAAAAAACATATCTTTATCCAATAAATTTATTTATAGCTTCACCCCTAATACAAGTACAAAAAAGATTGAAACTAAAATCGTTAAGCTCGAGAATCGTAATAAATAATAAGAGAACTGGAAACGCCATCTCACGCCACGCTACATTGCACGAAGGTGATAGAACATTGGGTGAACATCCTTGACTCTCCAAGGATATCGCAAGAAGCCTTGAGGGTCCCAAACAGGGCCTTCGGCTTCTGGTTACTCCAACCAGCCCCATTCACCTTCAGGCACAATGGTCGCCACAAAGCGACTATTATACACGCGTATATTAAACTAGAACGAACCACCACGTGCGCACCACTTAATGAAGGTAGCGGAATGGTTACAGTAACGAACTTGCTATCGAGAGGTCGTAGGTTCGAAATCCGACCAATATACTACTGACGTGAAACCAATAATAACCACAAGCATTTAGCATACCTGGAGGGGTTGACCAGTTTACTAGTAATTTGTAAACTAAATTGCTAGTTACCTTTATAAAAAAAAAAACGAATATAATATGACTTTTACAATTCAATAGAAACAACAACATTTTTATAAAACAATTAAAATTAAAATCATACAGATATATTTAATCTTTAAAATGTAACGTTTATTTTCAATATAAATAAAACGATGTATAAAAAATACTTAAAATACAACTTAGATTTAAACACATAGCCTGTCGTTAAATAGTGAATTTGAAGACATTTTCCTGTAGTGCAATGTTAATTTAACGCCTTTGCCAATCCTATTCTATTGACATTCGAGTACGTGAGCTGCAATCATCAGCTTATTCGAATAAAGTTTCGAGAATTTCCTCACTCGTTTTCTACTCAGCATTTTATTCAAATCTCCTTTCGCAATTTTATGCGGCTCTCTAGGAATCATTCAAATAGTTAGTCGAACACGTACTAAACTATTCGCTTATTTAAATTAAGTGCAAATTTCTATCCTATTGTTGGAATAAAGTAGTAGACTTGACTAATGAAATGAAAAATTTAATGAAGAAATATAGCCAAATATCGGTGACGATTGAAACTACTGATAAACTAACATTTTAAAACATGCCTTATTCAATAAACTTGGACTTGTATTTCCACTGGTAATTTCGTGAAATGCTTCTACCGCTGTTTGCCAGCACAAAAATCGGGCATGTATTTTTCAAAATTTGACTTTTATAAACAGTTACATTTGGTCATTTTTATCTTGTACAAGATCGAATCACATTTCAATCCACGTATTTATTACAATCATTTATATTATTTTCAATAGTATAATAGGTTTTTTACCTTTTAATAGTTATATTAATTGAACTACTGTAATAACAAGGCAAATTGATAGTGAAATTTTATTACAGTAAAACGTAAATTACAAGTGATTTGACTGTTTTTTTTAAAACACATTGTAAGGCTTATGTTGACAATTTATTTGTCTATTGTATACACGAAAAATAGTAGAATTAAGCTTACATAACAATAATTTTAAAAGAACAGGAAAAAATACATAATTTATGGTATTTTAACATCTAAGTAAACTTTAGTCTGCTTAAGAGTCGCGGGTATAGTTTGTAATATTATAAATCTATAGCCCATACATTTGATAGTTTTAAGTATTAATACAAAAGTACATAAAAAGTGCTATTAATTAGACGGTTTTGATAACAAAAACGTGTCTAAAAATCTAACATTGATCCAATTCAGGAATTTTGCCGTACATTGGCGAACATTAATTTCCTCCTTCAGCTGATTTTAACCGGATTCCATCTCCGCTTGCCTACCGTAACGCCCACTGCTCAATCACTGATTCTATTTTTAAAGTTTAAGATACTTTAATGGTTTATAATAAAGACGAATTAAGTAGTTTTTTTAACTAACTTACAAAGGTAAAAGCATATATTACACTTCATATCGTTTAATTTGTTACTTATTTAATTATTAACAAATACTGTATGTACCTTTACTTTTTTACGAGGCAATCATCGAATGTAAACTTACATCAGGTGATTGCTTATATGTAACTTTAAGTTAGATAGACGTTTTTAACACCAAAACTTTGGCCTTGACTTGATCTGAGTCAAATCAAGGACTCAGTAGAGGACATTACTTTATTTTCTTTTCTCGCGGATTATAGCAAAATAATATCTCATTAGTTTCATAAACCATTTCTTAAAATGTTATTCGAGTGTTAATTTTTATTCAAATTTCTTCACATTTATACAGACTGTAGTGGTTTCGTTTATAATTTCAATCAGAAACAAAAACTTTGAAGTATTTAAGCTTTCTCAGAAACATTTCATTTTAAAAGTACGGCAAGATGTAAAATTGGACCATTACCGTTGCAGTAAAAGTGGAAATAAATCGCCTGGGACACTTTTGTCGGCAAATGACCTAAATCAAAAAAGAAGACAGTTCAGTTGTACTCTTGGGATTTGGATACGGACCCGGCATTAGGAATATTTAAGTGAACTCAAAAACTACCAATAATGCGCAGTGTTTCAAAAGCTTTTTAAATCATCATGATAATGTTTGATTGATGTCTTCTTGTATTATATTGATATTGATATGGAGTATTAAATTCACTATTTCAAAATAGCATTTTTTCACACATTGAAATAACTTAAAAAATAGTACCTGGGTGTGGTGGGTGGTAGAGTTTTTTTATTTGGAATTGATTTCGTTGTACTGAATTAAGACCGCCCGTTACCTAAATGAGCTTTCATGACTTACAATTGACAACATAATTATCCTTTGCTTTCTCATAAAATTGTAGCAATTTTTTTCAGTGCCCGAAAACAGGGATAAAAAAATATTTAGCTAGAACGATTTACAGCCCAACCCCCTATGCTGAATTTTATGAAATTATTGGAGCCGTTTCCAAAATTCAGAAAAATATATATACATAATATGTATATATATTTTTCTGAATTTTGGAATATATATTTTCTGAATTTAGAAACTATAGAGTACCACATTTAAATATTGAAGCGTAATTTATATACATATTTATAATTTCCACAATAAATGCTTTGTGTTCAGAACTATTGCTATTATAATATATAGCAACAGCAACGTAAAAAACATAACAGTTCTACGAGTATTGCTAATATATACATAGCCTACCTTCTTATTATTTATTGTGGTAGGAAATACTTCTAATACATTTCGATGTTTTATTTTTATGCGCGTCCCACCGCCGAATGTCTCGCGGAGAGCCAGTAACATCGCCTAAATTATTTCTAGTGGGGCTTTACGATTGCCATATCTTTTTACACGTTATGTTAAGATACGATCCCCATTATGTTTAAGTGTACTTCAATATTAGAGTAGGCATCAATAAAATCGAAATCGTGACTTGAATCGTGTTAAATGTAAATAGATACACGACCGACTAGTTGATACTTTATCTAATGGTGAAGGTCAAGTGGTGATAACCTCAAGTGAGAAGCATGGTAGCTATAATTGCAAGGAGGGTTAATCCTACTAACATTATAAATGCAAAAGTTTGTGAGTATGGATGTATGTATGTTAGTCTTTCACGGCGAATCCGCTGAACGAATATTGATGAAATTGGGCACAACTGTTTCTTATACACAGGAATAACATATAGGCCATAACATATAAATCCTGTTAATTCTATATAAATAGGATGACATTGAAAAGCACCATCTATTATCAATCTATCACACGATAACAGTCCACGAGAACAATGTTGCGGGTAAAAGCTAGTATTATAAATGCGAAAGTTTGTGAGTATGGATGTATGTTTCGTACTCTTCTATGGCAAATTCGCTGAACCAAAATCGATGAAAATTGGCGCAATATATAGGCTATAGAAATCTTGTTAATTCTACAGGAATTCGACCTATCACGACATACACACGAAAACGGTCCACGCGAACAACGTCGCGGATAAAAGCTAGTATAGAATAATACAAAATGCTATATGTTCATCTGTAAGCACTACGATGGTATATGGCCATAAATATTTCTACGGTACTGAGGTGTTGCTACTGTGAAGTGAGTACGTTATATTCCTTGGAGATAACTTTATACAACTTGGTATAAAGTAAAAAGTAATGTAACGGCCTGTTACTATATCACTGTGGGAATAGGCCGCTTTTCTTTGTTTTTGGAGAAAAAGGATTGCAGAGAAGACCAATGCGGATTGGTAATAGGCCATCCTATTTCTTACAGAGGTGTATCAAAAAGTGATTACGGTAAGTTGAAGCTATGCAGGCGGCCGGTGTAAAATACCTAGTCAAATCACGTAACACCATGTTTATAAAATGTTGTGCCGACCCCAATTAGATTGGAAAGAGAGAAGTAGGTTAAGACTATCTCCTCATGATGCTTCGATTGCGGGGTGAAACGATTGTTGAGTTTATAATAGTGATTGTGTGTAGTGCTTGTGTACTGTGGTGGCACTGGTGGACGTTTGGACTTGAGTTTTTACATATCCCGCATGTATCTGATATGAAAACGGATAGTCCACTCTACATTTAGCATTATATGTATTTTATATTTACTCAAACGAGGCTTATAGTAAAACAATTTTATTATTACTTTTGTATTATGGATCTCTGCAAAGTAACGCTTAATTCTATAAATTCTTTATACAATATATTATTAAAGGTTTAAAAGTTACGATCTCTCCCAGTTTTATAGGTCTTCGACTTTATAGCTCGACGAAACTTCATAATTTTGTGACTTAATTTTTAAATTCTTATCAAGTTGTGTAATATAAATCCAAAATATGTAAGTAAATATCCGAAAATATCTTCTTTCTTTGGTATACTGTCAAAATTGTTTATTCTAAAACTCATATGCTTCATTATTGTTTGAAGTTTTCAAGCATATTACGGCTAAGGAAATCTGCACTGAAGTTTGGTGCATCCCTTCTTTATTGAGAAGAGGGTTGTAGGTTGTACATACATACCTACAGGGTTTCTAAACGGTAATAACGATGGTTGTTCTTCCTTATTCATTAATATTATTATTTAGTAATCGTAATTATAAATAAATAAACCTAACGATTTAGCGCGGAAACGCTGCCAGAATTCTTGGGACCATACCGCGCGGGCATGATTTGTATAGTCCTAGCGTGTAAGTAATTTAAGATAGATATAACTTGTACATTTTTCCTGTAAATAAATATTTTTTTAAAATAATAAATAAATAAATATATGGGACACTTACACACACGGTCATTCGTCCCAAAAGTAAATAACTTAATACTTGTGTTATGGTAGACAGACAACTGGTGAATATATACTTATATAATTTTTAAATACATACTTCAATACAAATATACACCCAGACTAGAAGACCAAAAAATTTATTTCTAAAAAATGTTGGCCTTCCGCGGGAATCGAACCCACGACCCGCAGAGTTGAAAACAGGGTCACTAACCACTGCTCCAACGGGCCAGTCAAATTAAGTCACCTTTTACGACACCTCGGTAAGAAATCAGGGCGGTATATTCTACTCAAGTACTACAAGGCGGGTCAACTCACCTTAGTCATATTTTACGACACCTCCGTAAGAAAACAGGATGGTCCATTGTCCTGAGCGGGATACCACACGGCATGCTTTTATTATGTATACAGACATACAAGGTGTTCAATATGTTGCAATCATATTGAACTCCTTAGAAATAAATGGAAATTTAATATGAAATCGGACGATCAGTTCAGTCAAGTATTTTCAATTACATAGGGCGAGTCGCGGCAGCGCCAGCGCGTCTAGACACTAACCATTAACAGTTTTAACTGAGTTGTTGGTAATAAGTAAGGAAATGGAAAAAGATAATTACTATCGTCAGGCCCATTGTGATTTGTATTTCATATACACTTGTTAGTAAAATTGTCATATTCGTCACAGAATGTGCCACATATTGCAACGTTTTTCTGAATTCCGCAAGCATCTGTGTTTTGGCTATGATAGTATTTTTTTCAATAAATATTTTTCACAGGTTAAAATTATCTATGATGGCTAAAATATTAATTTTCGAGTTTTTTTATTGTATTGTCATGTCATCAAACAGTTAATTATTACAATAATCATCATCCTCATGCCCTTATACCACTTTAAGTGGGGTCAGCACAACATATTATTAATATGTTGTCACATGATTTGGCTACGTATTTTACGAGCTACATGCATGAAATCAATTTACCTTAGTCGTATTTTACGACACCTCTGTTAGAAAGTGGGAGGTCTTTTCTACTCGACCGGATACCACACGGCCGGTCAACTTACCGTAGTCGTCGTTTACGGTAAGAAATGGGGGTGGTCTATTTTACTCAGCCGGATACCACACGGCCGGTCAACTTACCTTAGTTGCCTTTTACGACACCTCGGTAAGATATGAGGGTGGTCTATTCTACTTAGCCGGATACCACACGGCTAATGTACTATAATAATATTAAACATTTAATTTTCTCTATTAATAATTTAAATGGGCAATCGTAGATAACCACAATTAATATTGCCTAATTCATAGAGAAAATTAAACTAGGCACTTGTATGTAACTTTTATAAAAAGGTTCTTAATTAATTCGATTGTGTTATTCGTTTCGTGCCAATATCATCTAAACTATAAAAACATGTTCAAGAAAAATTCCTTCAGAACCATTACAGTTTCCGTTAGCAGTACTTTCCCGTTGAATTATATGTACAAATGGCCGACATTAATACGCAACACATAAAACCATGAGCGAAATTTTATCGGAAATTCACATAACTCTTAATACTATTGTAATTTTATTACAGCACTGAAATGAAAAAGCGTAGCAATGTTCATAATAAAGCCCTTGCTCCGAACACAATTTAAAGTAAGTTATTTCTGGCGGCGGCAATAAGCCCGGGCCTTACATGGCGTATAATGGTATGACACGACAAACAGTTTTAAGTGTGTAAAATATGGAACGTGACGTCAGCAAAGCGCGCCACTGCAAATTATTGTGGAACCTGGGTTTCTCCGGAAGAAGGGGTTGGTGCACTTGAATTGTCTCACTTAGCGAACTTCGTATTATCTATTACTAGCGGTCTGCCCCTGCTTCGCACGGATATAAAATATATATCCCATGTCAGTCAGTGTAAAAAAAATGATTAAAATCGATCCAGTAGTTTTGCTTTATTCATTACTGCCCGTGGCCCTCAAGCTTTAAATTTGGAGAAAAACAATTTCCTTTCCCTATACCAAGAAGATTTCCTGTTATCTTTGGAATATCGTAATTCATATAGTACATTTTTACTTATTTACATTTACATTTTCCCTATGTATTTTATTTTTACAATTATTTACAGAATTTCTTTAAACAAACTCTTGAAAGAGCGACAAAGCTGCTAAAGTCGAAGTGTTATAGGGCGAAGCGCGGCGTCCTCACGGCATTTTAAATCTGTAAATCTCCGAAAATGTTCATTTAAATTACATGCTGTAAACGGCCATATCGATCTATATGAAATCAACAATTTATTTAAGGTACTTAATTGGATAAGGATTAATGCTGTTTTGTATAAAAATTGCTTCAAAAATTAGGCATTATTTTTCGTAAAAAGTAAATGACAAAAAATGCTATTGTGGGTTATCCATAAGAGATAGACATATACTTAGTACGTCATTTTGATAAATCTCGTAGGGTTTAGCCTGCGTTTGCAATGTAAGTGGAAAAAAATGTAATTATTTACAGAAACCTCAAATATTACAGTATTTCTCTACTCCGTATTGAATGTTATTATACGTACAAACCTTCCTCTGGAATCACTCTATCTATTAAAAAAAACCGCATCAAGATCTGTTGCGTAGTTTTAAAGTTTTAGGCGTACATAGGGATATATGGAAAAATAATGCGACTTTGTTTTATAATAAGTAGTGATACATCTCACTTTATCTAAATAGGACCATAGACAATAATGTGACTGTTTATTATTATTTATTATTGCATAGGGCTATCAAGAAAGTTAGAGTTATTCAGCTTTCATTGGAGAACTTCGTACGAGGTCTCTGGATGGGATCAAATCTACCTATGTTACTGACATATCTGAACGTGGATCTCGTTGTTGTGAAGTAATTAAAGAAAGGGCTGTTGCTATCCCACTACTGACATAGGTCTACTCTTTCCGTTTTTGGAGAGAAGGGGTAGAGCCACGCTGCTCCATTGCGGTTTGGTAAATTACACATATCCCCAGGACTTGCTATAAATATGTGTTTGCTTACAATGTTTTCCTTCACCGAAAACCGTGTGCTTAATTTACAATATTAATTAGACACATAAGTTATAACACTAAAACACATTGGGTTTGAACCAGTGATCCTTTCGAAAGAGTCTTACAGGCACACGCACGGTCTTACAGGCTATGACAATTACATTGAGTAAAGCGCATATTTCGAAGTAGTGATGTCATTGCTTTCCCGAGGCTTTTAAAACGACGATCACACCCTGAAAAACGTCTTAAGACATATGAATTCGGAAGACTAAATTTAATAAAAACCTATATCCAAGAAAAATCAATTAAAGTTTACATAGACATATAATTATTAGTGATTTTTGAAACACTTCAACCTTATAATTAAGAAATTTATTTACAATTATTTCAATGCATATATTTATTCTAATTCCCAGATTTGAGTTTTCTTTAACGAAGCACGATTTAAATCATACTGAAACTATACCATATTTAAAGGTGGTACACTTATAATAATTATTATACTATTCACAACAAGTAGAAAATAAAAACAAAATTTTCCGCACTTTAGATTCAAGATCCCTTCATTCGTGCTATTAAAGTAAAATGAATAACATTTCTTTTAATAAAAGTTCGGCATTTTCATAATTGCACAATTGCTCTTTATTATTCCATTGCTTGAGTATTTAAGCAATTTCTGACTTCATAATATTGCGAAGGCAAATTTACATAAAATGCTAAGTGGAAAATAACAGAGGAAATGCAGAAAATATTAGAAAAAACGGCGAAACTAATCAAATTAAGTAAAGGACCAATTATTTCAGTCACCGCACAAATAAATTTAATGTCTAGGTTTGGATTGTGCTGATTTTTTATTTCAATTTACTGATATTTTGAAAAATCTATTTGTGTCTAGTCTGTCTATCTGTTAGGTTTTCAGCTAATCCGCTATAGTAATATTGAGAAAATTTGATACAATTGAAAGTTATTATATAAGGCAAACTCGTAACATCATATGTCCTGCCCTTATCCCACTCTAAGTGGGGTTGGCACAACATGTTATAATCATGTTGTCACATGATTTGGCAACGTATTTTATGACCGGCCACCTGCCTGACTTCAACTTACCTTAGCCGAGGTACCCGACGGCTGGGGGTGGGTGGAAGGAGCGGAGGATGTCGTGCGGTGTTCCACAGGGGTCGGTTCTTGGTCCCCTCCTGTGGAACATCGGCTACGACTGGGTGCTGCGCGGGCAAATGCTTCCGAGGGTGCGACTGTTCTGCTATGCAGACGACACCCTCGTGACTGCCCGCGCGAGCACCCACCGGGAAGCTCGAGTGTTGGCGACCGCGGCCACAGCTCACGTTGTGGCCCGGATTCGCCGGCTAGGACTGGGGGTGGCCTTGGAGAAATCCGAGGCCATTTGCTTCCACAGGCCTCGGATGGCGCCCCCAGTGGGCTCCCGGTTGGTGGTGGGCGGGACGTCCATCGAAATCTCGGGTACACTACTGTACCTGGGATTGCTCCTCGACAGCCGATGGACGTTCGAGGCCCACTTCCGGCGGCTCGCCCCTAAGTTAACGGCGACCGCCGGAGCCCTGAGCAGGCTCCTCCCGAATTTGGGAGGGCCTAATGCAGGCTGCCGGCGCCTATACGCCGGGGTGGTTCGGTCGATGGCCCTGTACGGCGCTCCCATATGGGCGGGGCGGCTGACTGCTAGATCCCTGCCCCTGCTGCGCAGGGCGCAGAGGGTCATGGCGGTCAGACTTGTGCGGGGCTACCGGACCATCTCCGGCGAGGCGGCCTGCGCCTTGGCCGGGTCCCCTCCATGGGACCTAGAGGCCAAGGTGCTAGCTCAGGCTTACCGCCGTAGAGTCGAAACCCGTTCACTGGGGGTGAGACTCAGCGGCGGTAGAGGTGGACTGGCGGAGGGCAGCTCAGGAAGAGCTCCTCCACCAATGGAGGCGGCGGCTGGAATCGCCCAGTGCAGGAGCCTGGACGATTTCGGCCATCCAGCCCATTCTCCAGGGCTGGGTCGCCAGGAGGCATGGGGTTCTCACCTTCCGCCTGACACAGGTGCTTTCCGGACATGGTTGTTTCGGGTGGTATCTGTGGAAGGTGGCCCAGCGCGAAGCGACTGGTGAGTGCCACGAGTGCGGCGCCGACTTTGACACGGCGCTGCACACGCTCGCAGACTGCCCAGCTTGGGTGGTTCAGCGGGCAGAACTCGTGGCACAGGTGGGGCACGATCTCTCCCTGCCCACTGTGGTTCGCGCCAAGGTGGACAGGGAGCGATCGTGGGCAGCGATGGCCTTCTGCGAGGACGTTATCTCGCGGAAGGAGGCGGCGGGGCGGATCCGGGAAGTCGAGTCCTTGGATCCAATCCACCGCAGGCGAGCGGGGCGCAGGCGACTCGCCGAAATCCGTCGCATGCCGCCCTAACGGGGACCTCCGAGCGATCCGAATGGGGTTTATCGGACGCTCGCTGGAGTTAGGTCCCCGAGGCGTTCGATGCATCTGGTGCTCCCGATGCATCGTCCAGCGGAGTGAGGGGCCACTTTTAGAGAGGCCCCGACCCAGAGGTGGCGCACTCTGGGGTACAGAGTTGCTGCTGGCGGGGATGGGGGGTAATGTCTTTATAGGTACCCTATCCCCGCCACCAGCAGCGTAGTGGAGCACACAGGTTATTTTAGTCGGTGCGAGTCCGACATAACCGCCGCCTGTCCCCATTGGGCGGCGGTACCCATAAGGGGTTTTTTCCTGTCTAAAAAAAAAAAAAAAAACCTTAGCCGAATTTTACGACACCTTGCTATGAAAGAGGTTGGTTTATTTTGCTCAACCGGAAACCACACGGTGGATTAAATTACCTTAGTCGCCTTTTACGACACCTCGGTATGAAATGAGTGTGGCCTATTCTACTCAGACGGATACTACGCGGCTTACTAACGCATAGATAATTAAATAAAAAAAAATATATGTTTTCGTTAGGGAACAGGAAAAAGACACAATTTAGAAAAAACAATCAAGTAGATGTGAACGAATTCACGGTACTCCGGTAAAATCCAAAATGTTGTCATGCTTAGATCGAATGGAAATATAGTATGCTTGACGGCATCATTACCAGTCCTTGATAAAATTAACCAAGTGCTGTCCCAAGAGTGTCTGACTAAATTCTGAATAAGACAAGAAAATTTTTCAATTGCCTTTACTTGGAACTAAAGAAATAGACCTAAATTCTTAGAAGAACTGTGTTCTGATTCTATGGATGCATTGCAGATATTTTGAAATTGTCTCTAAATAATTTCCAAGAATGTCACAAGATCGTTAGCCAAGCCATAAAATTTACTGCACAACATGCCTAAACGGAGTAATTTTACTTTTTGCAGTTCCTTATTTTGAACAAGTAAATTAACTGTTAATGGTTAAAATGTCTAGACTTCTTGGCGCTGTCGCTGCTTGTCCTATAAAACTGACAATAGTTGGTCAAAGTCGTTTCGTTTTAATAAATATTCCCATTCTTTTAGTGTGTTTTTTACATATGCGGCCGATTGGCTGAAATATTTTTGGCATATAAAATACTTCATTGTAACTTTTACATTATTTATTGAATCTCAGATATTAAAAAACTTTAATTGCCATAAATGAGGTAGTATAAGACATCGACGTATGTATAAGACGTCATCGTATATATATTGCTAAATTCGCAAAATCGGCGCAGGATTATTCTCCACACCATTCGGTGCCGAAAAAAATTTCAGTTCTACGTAAATGAATCTCACGAAGGTGGATCAAGCGTTCCGCTTCTTCATTTCTCTTGTGTATGATAGGGGTGTAGAATACTCTCCCGGTATTCATTCACTGCATACAATATGAGTATCTTCAAAACAAAAGTCCAAAATGCATACCCTGGGTAAAGGCGCTCTACCTTAGAGTGTTTCAGTGCTTTTTATTGATTGCAGTGCTTTTATACAGTGAATAATTAAAATGAACAGTATTATGAACACTAAATACCAATTTGAGTGTTGGATCTAATGCTCCTCTAATAAACTGAAAGCTTTCTCTTTGACAACCTGGCAAATAATATTATAATTTAAAAACTGAACCTCTACCACTTAAACTTTATTAAATTCTCTACTTCTAAAAAGTTTACAAAAAAAAGTTTAAAAGTAAATTTTATCAAGATGATTTCATCTGATTTAATGCTAATCATTAATATGTCTCAGTCATATTAATGCGGGGCACGAACTCAATTTATAACAACTTGGTCTCACATTGAAGTAAACTTAAGTATTACGAATATATGATCATCTTAAAATGATGTGTGTATAAAAAGATACGGCTGTCGTAAAGCTACGCTCGCTGTGACTCGTTTTTCACAACTCATTCGGTGGCAAATTGCATGGAGGTAAAGTAAGACTCGGCAAACTAATGGATTAGAAGACCTTTCTTCAATTGGCCGAGGGATCTTAAAAATGGAATAGACCGTGATTGCTTAATCATATTACTAGATAAGCCTAAAGCGGCACACTGAAGTGATATTAGGTACTAAATTTAAATGAGTTAATATTGTATGTATATATATATTTTTTTTCGGAATCTCGGAAACAGCTTCAACGATTTGCCTTAAATTCAGCATACAGGAGGTTTTGGGCGAGCTAGGTTTTTTTTAATCATTTTATCCCTGTTTTTGGGCATTAAAAATATTAAAATTTACATTGAATATATAAAACACAATTTTTTACATTAAATATCAAGTCAGCGTAGCTTATTTGGGGAGCGAGTGGTCCCGAGAAATGAAAATACTAGGAACGAGCTCCATTTATCCTATTATAATTTTTTTTTTAAGTTTCTTTTTTTCATTTTGTAAAAAGTTACCGAGCAAGTAAGTTTAAATAACGACTCTTTTTAATTAAAAATGTATAAAAAATATGTTGTGCATTTTATTACAATATTTCAATTGTTCTATAGACTTTAAAATAAACCTTTATGCAATTTGGTTGCACTTTTTAAAGTTTTTAACCGATTAATTCATAAAATATAAAATATTAAACAAGAAAAAAATATTTTATATAAAGTAAGCATTTACGCCACATTTTAATGGCATTATATACGTTGTTCTTTTTTATGCTAAAATCACGTTACATTACGTTATTAATTTTAAGTGTTTAAAAGACATTTACAAGGTAAAAATGCAAGAAAAAATCCTTTCATAGCTTTGTTAAACTCTTTTCGCTTTTCTAAACGTTCAGGTATCTTAACATCTTTAAGTCTAGGATACCTTTTTAGTTTTAACTATCCACCGTTAACACCAACAAGCGAAGTCTTTTGTTAATGACTATCTAGCATTAAACATTGGTAAAAATGAGTACGATAATATTTATTTTTCAGTATAGCAAAAAATATGTATAAAAAATATATGGCTTTTGGAGGCTACGTGA
This sequence comes from Morpho achilles, assembly GCA_947086495.1. Classification (NCBI taxonomy): domain Eukaryota; kingdom Metazoa; phylum Arthropoda; class Insecta; order Lepidoptera; family Nymphalidae; genus Morpho; species Morpho achilles. The sequence continues at coordinate 7,358,836 of CAMTZB010000007.1, read as the reverse complement.
GTTTTATTTAATATAAAAAAATATAGAAACATTTTGATATTAATTTCGAAATATACAAAATACAGGTAAATGTACAGATTGTGGGATTATTTAATGTATAAATTTTCCAGATTAGTACATTGGTTAATGGTTTGTTTGAAGTCTCTTTATTGCACGAACAAAAATATAAATAAATATATACATATATAAGGGACAACTACATACACGATCGTCAGTCCCCAATGTAATACACAACTTAATACTTGTGTTATTGGTGATCGACAACTTGTAAATATAAACATTTATAATTTTAAATAAATAATTAAATACATGTGGGAATTTGTTCGAAGTAAAAACACAATTATTATTTCACTGATTTATTTAATTAAAACTCGTCTTAGCTAAATCGTGTTGCCTTCGTATATCCGTCTTCCATATTACTTTTATTCCTTCTCCCTCGCACACTTTCATCATTCTCGCTTACACGCCTTCCGTTCCTTTCCATGCTTCACACGTAACGTTCCATTCCCACATACATATGGACTGAAGAACTTACAAATTTTAATTGATACAAATATAAACAGTATGCAATGGCTGGCTTATTCCAGAATAGAGATAATAATTGTTGTAGTATATTTGATCACATCATTACATTTTGTTAAGAGCCTGTAATAATAAAATTCAGGGCCTGAAATAATAGGCCGTATATTGTACCTAAAAAAAAAATAGTATCATCAGTAAAGGTCTTCTAAACTAAAGAAATACTAAAAACATAATTTTCAACAAAGAGGTCGTCCTTATTTACAGTTCTTGGCACGTCTGCAGAGCAATAAGAGAATGTTCACGCAGTGTGCGCCTTAGCAAGCGATTTATGCGTGGGGCACAAATGGGATTTAGATAAAATAAGACATAATCGGACCGCACAATGGAACATGTATTCATCCAGTAGTAACTCGTAACTCTTGTTCCGTAACAACCTCTGATTTAGAAATATATATATTTTTTTTTTTTTTATTTATATATTTCTTTCTATACCCCGTGTGGTATCTGGCTGAGTAGAATAGACCACCCTCATTTCTTACCGAGGTGTCGTAAAAGGCTACTAAGGTAATTCGACCCGCCGTGTGGTATCCGGCTGAGTAGAATAGACCACCCTTATTTCTTACCGAGGTGTCGTAGACGGCGACTAAGGTAAGTGACTCACCGTGTGGTATGCGGTTAAGTAGAATAGACCACCCTCTTTCTTATCGAAGTGTCGTAAAATACGACTTAGATAAGTTGACGTCAGGCAGGCGGCGTGTTGTAATATACGTAGCCAAATCAAGTGACAACATGTTTGTAACGTGTTGTGCTGACCACACTTAGAGTGGGACAAGGGAAGATGATGATGATTTATTTATTTTTTCTTTTTACACATATATTTAGAAAAGAGAAAGAAAAATTAAAAAAGCACATGTATAAAGGCGAACTTATTCCTAAAAGGGATCTCTTCCAGTTAACCTTTGAGTAATAGAAGGAAAAGGACAATATTTGAAGAAGAAAGAGAGTACGGGTCAAATAGAGAAAAAGAAAAAAAATATATAAATTTAACTATTTAATCTATTAAATAATTTTGGTAGAATAAAAAGATGAAAAGATGCTACTAATATATTATAATTACATAAGATAAATATTTTCCAGTCTGTAACTTAAATACCGAATAACTTTTACCGAATAACCGAATAAAAAAAAGTAAAGTAAAAAAGTCCGTTTTAAGGTGGAAACATACTTTATACATATCAAAACATATCAAAAGGTAATATGAATTCTAAATTTCAAAACTATAAAAACGATCAATAACATGATAAAAATTGTCTCCATAAGAAAATTTATTCTTCGCCGAAGCAATCTCATCGCGCGTAACTAATGACATTTATTTCTCTGGAGGAATGCATTAATTTCATTTGTTGGCCCATCGGTGCCGACACACCCCATTCTGTTCTATTGCTTCCATGATAGCAGATTTTCTATAAGATAGGAAAATAATAAGTTTAAGAATATGGTAAAGGTAAGAACATAGTGACTATAAATTTCAAATTACGCATTGATTTATTATTAATTACGAGTAGCTGTGGCAGCAACTTAGTTCGCGTGGACTATTGTCCCGTGATAAGTTGATAATAGATGGCGCTTTTCAATGTCATCCTATTAATGTAGAATAAACAGGATTTCTATAGCATATATGTTACCCCGGTGTATAAGGAATAATTATTAAAATAATAATAATACGGGCTAATTCCAGCTAGCCTCGCTTACCATCTGAGGCAGCTGGGTTTCCGCGGCAGTTCACTCGCAGCGAAAATGCAAAAAGCGGTACTGCTGGACTCGGCTAGAATAGTTCGTCGTTTCCTCAACCTGTCGCCCTGACCCCCGGCCGTTTGGTCTCCCCTGCCGGGGTATGATCCTCCGCCCATCTTTTATCTATTTATGTATTAATAAGTACATTTATCAGTATTTTATTTATATTATATATATACTTTTATAATATGTATATATAACTCGGGCGAGAGTGAGTTTAAGAAGATAATAATACAATAATATTAAATTTTTTTCGATATCGGTTAAGATGATTCGCCATGAAAGAATAACAGACATACATTCATACTCACAAACTTTCGCACTTATAATATTAATAGGATAGGATTGTAATAGATAAATTGTTTAACTTTTGCTCGCTTGATTATGAAGCATCACTACTTTATCAACTACATAATTGCATTTATAAAAATTATTAAACACAATATGTAAGTCTATTATAGTCGTTAACAAAATTTATCTCACTGAATGTAGGAAGCTACTAGTTTTAACCAAATTAATTATTTGGTGTAGGGTTGTCTCGACATGATTAAGAGCAGTTTCGCGGAACAATGCGCAATGCAGCACTTAAAGCTTGAAACTATCGAAGACAATTTTAAATAAATTGTCACAGTTTAGTTCAGTATTATAATAGTTTATTTAATGAGTACAATGTAATTTCAATCGCTTTGTCGTAGAGTCTATCTCCTAACGATGCTTCGGTTACAGATCGAAACAATTTTTGAGATTGTAGTGGTGAATGTGTGCAGTGCTTGTGTATTGTCGTGTCATCGGTGTCGGGTAGTGCATGAGTTCTTACAAATTCTGCATGTATCAGGTATGAGAACGAATAGTACACTCTATATTTAGCATTACATATCTTTCCTTTTATCGCGGATTATAGCAAAATAATATTCTCATTACTTTTGTATTATGGAACTCCGCAAAGTAACGTCTAATTCTATAAATTATATATTCTATTCTAAAAATTAAACGTGGATTTAGGTATGTTACACCTGCTAAAGATTATAATGTCATATTTGCTTTTGGAAAAAACTTTGTGATTTCATTTGATTTGATCTATCGATTTTTTACATACATTTTTAGTTTTTCTCACGGGGCCAATACTGTGTACCCAATTGACATAAAATGTCAATGTAAGCAGTATGTTATGATCAATTTTTAAGACAGTAATAACTAATGTAACTAGTAATACGAATTATATTTTAAAAAGAGCAACCGCCAAGTTTATTGCTGGCTCTTCACGGTAGGAACAGCTTTCCGAACTAGCAGCAGAGTAGCCGATTCAAAAGCTCTTGTTTACAAGTTTATTTAAATAAAGAATATTTTGAATTTGAATAAAAATATACACCCAGGCTCGAAGAACCAACAAATCGTTTTTAAAAAAAATTCACTACCAGCCAACGTATAAGAAATAATTGTGCCAAATTTGATCGAAATTGATTCAGCGGATTTGCCGTGATTGAGTAACAAACATACATCCATACTCACATACTTTCGCATTTATAATGTAAGTAAGATTAGTATTGTAGACCTAAACAGATTCTAAGTAAACTGATAATTGCGGTAGCCCTACACAAAAGTAACTGCGATTGTGGCTGCTGAATTATAGAAAAGCGGCGCGACATGCCAAGGAGCCAAGTTGCCACTCCACCTCGGTCCCACCATTCTGAATAAGTTATTTCACCGTCTGCGCAATTCTACAAACAAATTAACGATTTGATGTCGTTATTTTAATAAAAGTTTACCAGGAACTAGGAACAGGAGTTATACCCGCGTTCAATAATTATTAATGTTTTTAGTATCGTTTATAGTATTAAAAAAAAATAATAATAATAATAAATATATGAGACACTTACACACACGGTCGTCCGTCCCCAAAGTAAGTAACTTAATACTTGTGGTATGGTAGACAGACTTCTGGTGAATATATACTTATATATTTTTAAATAAATACTTAAATACAAGTATACACACAAAATTTACTTATTGCCTTTTCCCTCTTTTTTGTGTACAGTTATTTCTTTTATATAAATTTAAATATTTAATTTTGTTAATTAGGCACATATAGCACCATAAGTATGTGCATTGTTAACACCTGTAGTTAAGGATGTACTTGTAGCAGGATACAATACTATTTAAGTTTAATCTAAGTGTATTTTTGTTGGTGTTCCAAGTAGCAAAAATAAAAATAAAATATAAAATAAATGAAAACAAAACAATAAAATAAGGAATGTTTTTTGCGAAGGTAATGAAATGGAATGGCAATTAAATTGTTTATTTATGAGTATTTTTTGTGATAACATATTTATTGCGTTGTATTAATAAAATAATGAACACAATTCACCTTTTTAAAGACTCATAATAAAATTAACGGTGTACAAAAGTAATAATAAAATAATTTTGCTATAATCCGCGATGAAGTCTATCTCCTGATGATGCTTCGGTTGCGGGGCGAAACGATTGTTGATTTCGTGAAAGTGACCGTATGTAGTGTTTGTGTATTGTGGTGGCGGTGGTGGAGGTCTGTGCATGTGTTTTTACGGATCCTGCATGTATCAGGTATGTAAACGGATTGTCCACTCTACATTTAGCATTATATGTATTTTCTATTTTACTTCATCGCGGATTATAGCAAAATAATTTTATTATTACTTTTGTATTATGGATCTCCGCAAAGTAACGCCTAATTCTTTAAATTATTAACGGTGTAATTATTGAAAAAACACATTGAGTTAATTAATTAAGATATTTGAACATACATTTACTTTTGTTACAATATTTAAATTAATAAGCTTACTGGCATACAAGATTGCAATATTAATAACCTTTGAGAAATACTGTATATACTGAGAAATACATGATAGATGAACGAAAATACCAATGTAATAACTGGTACTGTGTTGTATCGTTTTGTTTCTCTTCACGTAGAACACATAAGTAACGAAATTTCTAAATTAGAGGGAAATGTTTCAACTGAATCGAAACAAGAAAGAACAAAACATACATATTATTTCTGCAATTCTTATTCGTGTTTTGGGTAAAACACGAGGTAAATATATGTTTACAGCTCACATTGATCTCTACATATTTCACTTATAGCTACTATTTTCATTCGATCACTTTAAAACATTACTTACTACATAACTCGCACCGTTCGAAGGAGCCTGCGACGCCCTCTCGCTTAAAACTCCTTATTCTAATTTATTACCGCGAGTGTTGCACTGCTTATTACTTCTCTGCAGCTTGGAAACCGGAACTTCGTACCACGTCGGTGTAAACCATGAGCGCCTTAGCATAATTGCTGTTACATTAAAATTAGTTCGCCTATAAATAACGTTCTTATGAGAATATAGATGCCAGGCTTAGTGTCTCGTTTTATGCTAAGCATATTTCATGTGTGGTTACCTTTCTCACTTTATACGACAAATGTGTGAAGCAAAATATGTAGACGGTTAAATACACGATGTGGCGCTAAGAACCATACCAGAGTACTGTTTACCATTGACTAAAATACTGTCCCCCGTTGTTTTACTATTATTCAAAAGCAAAATGATAGTGTCTGCGTAACTTATAAGTTATTTATAAGAATAATTTACTTAAACTATCCATACTCATACATGCATGTTTTGTTCATTTCCGGTAGGTTATAGTCTTCTATATTTGTTATTACTTTCGCTTTACATACGTCAACATTGATATAACCAGTTTCATGAACCAAATAAAAAATAACTATTAAAAAAATATATTTACTATATCGTGTGTAATCGATAAGTTACGAACTTATGTATATCACATTGGGTCATTCAACGGACTCACCAACTTTAAAGGCATCAAGACTAACATGGTTTTCGTTACAAATACTCTTCCTGTAATTTGCTTCCGAAATAAGGAGTATATTATCGTTTTTTTCCTTCGTAATATCAACAGTATTGATTAACCTTCTCGTAAAACAAACAAAGGTATCTGTTAAACGGCCTGAAGGCTGCACAGTAGTCCTAATGCAAATGTTAATTGGACGCCGCAACAGATGGGAGCGACGCGACGCGCCGGCCAATTGTCGCGCCAAACATTCGTAATTTTAAAAGCAAAATGAAATAAACCGCTCGGTCGCAGTACATAAATTTCATGTTTGCCTCGGCCGGCGAACTGGCAGCGGATATTAATCAGCGGATATTGAAATATGTTGTTTTTTGGACCGATTGATAAACGACCCATTTCGCAAGTGGGATTAAACATTGACGCCGTTCGCTCAATTATTGCGTTCGGTCACCGAGCGTCAAATCACAAGCACAGAACCTCGGCACCTAAACGTGTTGTGTTTAACAAATCTGTGATTTGCGAGCGGCAGATAGACATTTTATAGGTGTAATCAATGTAAATATTTACTCTAATTTATTGTTTTCAGAAGTGAAGTGAAATCTTTTATCTCCCTTTAAATTAATTTAAACATCCTATGATTAGGGATAAGATTACAGAGTAAGAAATTTTAATATAATGTTTACAATCTAGTTTCAAACACTTAGATGATACAAAGTTGCTAAATAATAAATATATCTAAATCATTCGAATAAATTTAATCAATAATATGGTAAAATTAAAAAAAAAAAAATACTAAAACCAAACAATCGCGAAACTCGACAAATTAAAAAAAAACTTATTATGTCCACCTGATAATTCAAACGACGCTAATCTGTCATATGATAAAGTAAGGACGTAGTTTAAGTTTCCAAAATATTTGATTCAAATTAATTCACTTGGTATTTTATTTTAGTTCATAGATTAAGGCATTACTTTACTGAGTTCTGAATGAAAATAAATCCAATAAATATGCTACCTTTTAACCGTGACTTTGAGTTAAATTCAATACTGAGATACAAAGTAACCGAAGTTAATTACATACCAGAAATCACAGTAATTATATGCTTCATTCGGACGTGAAATAAGAGATGTATGTTAAATATTTTCTCAGAAAATCCGTAGTAATATTAAAAATACCCATTAAGCAGGCTCTCGATCTATGTGACTTTCTGTCTGTCCGTTATGCTTTCAGATGCAAACCGGTGAATAATTTTTTTTTTATAATCGATCTTTATATAAATAAATGATTACAAAATTCCGAATTGAATTCGGGAAAAAGAAAAGTAATAAAGTACATACTAATGGTATTTTATCACAAAATACGTCACGAACAAAGTCACAGGTATCACTAACATACAATACTTGTATTTGATTATCGTCGACTATATATAAGACATAGTACATACTTATAAAATATTCGATAATATTTCGTCTAAGAAACTTGCCAACACATACAAAGGGAAAATTAGACTCCGCGTTTTCATTAAATATGAGGGCGGGACGACCGGGAATGCAGGTTGTCGTGGAAGAGTTTGCTACAAGATTTATGATGCGACCAACAGGCGAATATTGAAAATCTAGCGCTCTCAGAAACCACTAGATGCACTTTAAATAGAGACAGTTTAGCAAATGGTTGCTCGTCTAAGTTGAAGCTTCAACAAAATTGCATTTGGCTTCGAAATTGTATTTACAAGCAATTATTCAAACGCATTTATTTTTGAAAAGAAAGTTCAGACTATATATAGTTTATTACTTTTTATACTGTAGAGTTGGTGTCCTAGCAGTGAAAATGCATGACATGAAATGTTATCGTTAAGAGTTCACAAGTTCGAACTTCAGACGGGCACTATCCATGAGAAATTGATAACTATTTGGATATGCGTAACCTTTCAATCGGAATCCGGGCTGCTTTGTGACCCTTACTGACCCTCAGCTGTGGTCCTATCATACTTTAAAAAATTAAGGTGAATAAGTGAATGTGTTATTTTTCGCCGTGTGGTATTCGGCTGAGTAGAATAGTACCACCCTCATTTATTACCAAGGTGTCATAAAAGGCGGCTAAGTTAAGTTGACTCATTGTGTGGTATCCGGTTAAGTAGAATAGACCACTCTCTTTCTTATCGAGGTGTCAAAAAAGTGTAAAATATGGCAAAGATAAGTTGACGTCAGGCAGGCGGCCGTTCGTAAAATGCGTAGCCAAATCATGTGACAAGATTGTTGGTAATTAGGAACGCAACCTTATATGTTGTGAGTTCGTAGTACTTTTGTCTGTAACATGTTATATTGGCTACATTTTTATAACCTCTTTTCCTTCTTGTCATCTTTGTAAAACGCCATAGTCGAATTAAAATTTATCCGCATTCTAAAAAGTTTGTTTTACTAGAAATCACACAAATATCAACAAAGAGGTTTATAACATGTTGTGCCGACCCCATTTAGAGTGGGATAAAGGCAGGAAGATGATGAAGTGAATGTGTTATTTTATATCCTTACTGACTAGGAATGAGAAACTATTCAAGTCAAAAAACGGGAAAAGGAAGTCGGGAAAAAAAATGATATTCTTATAAATAAAAGGCCACCCCAGATGTCTCTGTGAAATGGACGCGATGACAGTCTAACAAAAAGTGAATTAAATACACTTTTTTCTAACAATTTTCCGCCTTTTCTAGATTAATTGATCATTACTTTTGTTTGTTGCGCTTCTTTTTAATAAGGTGAAGCCATTTTTCTTCCTTACTTTAGGCAAAGTAAAAAAAGGAGTAACATTTCTTCTTGCATAATTCATTCTTTGTAAAATTAAAGTCTGTTTGTTCATTGCGAGATATATTGGAATTTAACAAAAGATTAAACAAAAATATACTTTATACAATTTGCTGATAATTTTCATTAGTATTTTGAAAATATTTTGTAATATGGAAGTCATATGGGCGTATTTAAGGGGTACTTTTAATTTCATCGTGACTTTTAATTAATAATACAAAATGATAAACGGTCATATTTACAAAAAATTATCAAAATGCTATAAAAACTTTTACTATAGAATGAAAGATGACAAATAATCCTTTAGAATGCTTAAAAATTTGTTATTTGTATATTTCTAGTATATTCGTTAAACGCACAGGTTAATTATTTCTCTATGTTTCTGTGAGTGGAAAATAGTACTTTCATTTTTAATCAAATCAACGAGTGCTTTAAGATACAAAGAAATTAAAAAATATATATGACGAAAGAGGCTCGCCATCCCACTTCTAATGACGGATGAGGCTCGCCATGATTATTTTTGAAAAGCGTGACGTCAGTATTGCTGACGTCACGGGCAGGGCTATCACCCATACTTGGTATTTTAATATGAACAACTAAGATAATTTTGATAAACTTTAATTGTCAAGAGCTCTGTCCGCTGCGGCGGTCCGAAACGGAATAATCTCGCGAGCTGTCGTGCGCTCGGCTTTTATAGAAAGACTGGGTGTGTAATTCGATTGAACAAACTACCCACCTTTTCAACTAAAACTATTCTTTACTTACAAAGAAATGTTCTCAATTTTAAAATGAAATGTTTAAATTTATTACAATGTAACTTGCAAATATTAATTCTGAAGTCTGAACACGTGGTAAAAATATTAACCACGTGTTTTTATTTCAGTAATGAAGGTATTTATCGACAAATTAAACATCATAGTAACAATCTAAATCAAATGGCGTGATGTTGATATTCAAAGTACGGCTACCCGCCGACACGGCCATTCTGATAGGCGGCGCGTGCTCTGCGCCTGCCTGCGTTGTTATGTGTGATGTCTGAAACTAAGGTAACAATTTCTTCTAAGATTGGTATCTGTAAGCAACTCATGTTGCTTATTTTAAAAGGATTATTGTTGTAAGTTCAGTACAGAAAATATTTCCAATGTACTGACTTCTTTATTAAGAATCTGTGGTGTGTACGTGTCCACTCATGGCTCCACAAGGCGTCCCAACGGTATCTCATGGTTCACTTGTGGACGCATCAAGGATCCGTGGTTAGCTCAAGGGTAACACATGATCTGGCTCAGGGGTACCACTCTCCAGATATTTTACTTTCGCAGATTATTATTAAAGAAGTTATTATTGTATGGACAGTACACAAAGACATCTCTAATGTACTGACTTATTTATTTAAGAATCTGTGGTGTATACGTGTCCAAATCATGGGCTCCACAAGGCGTCCCAACGGTATCTCATGGTTCACTTGTGGATGCATCAAGGATCCGAGGTTAGCTCAAGGGTAACACATGATTTGGCTCAGAGGTAACACTCTCCAGATATTTTATTCTCACAGGTAATTATCAAAGAGATGTATTTGTGAACTTTGGGAAAATAATAAAGAAATAAATAAAGAGGTTATTATTGCATGGACAGTACACAAAGACATCTCCAATGTACTGACTTATTTATTTAAGAATCTGTGGTGTATACGTGTCCAAATCATGGGCTCCACAAGGCGTCCCAACGGTATCTCATGGTTCACTTGTGGATGCATCAAGGATCCGAGGTTAGCTCAAGGGTAACTCATGACTTGGCTCAGAGGTAACACTCTCCAGATATTTTATTCTCACAGGTAATTATCAAAGAGATGTATTTGTGAACTTTGGGAAAATAATAAAGAAATAAATTAATGTTAACTTGCCGGATTTTAATCAGATGATGTAGTTACTCGTTGGTACGTCCGGCAGCATGGGTGATGATGAAGCGTCCACCATCATAGCGCTGCTCTGGGCTATACCAGGTGTCGCAGGAGGCATCGTTGGTACGTCCGGCAGCATGGGTGATGATGAAGCGTCCACCATCATAGCGCTGCTCTGGGCTGCACCAGGTGTCGCAGGTGGCACCAAAGCTGTAGAGGCCGTGGTTGGGATCGAAGCTTGTTCCGATCCCACTTCTGATGACGGATTAGGCTCGCAGCGATTATTTTTGAAAAGCGGGACGTCAGTATTGCTGACGTCACGGGCAGGGCTATCACCCATACTTGGTATTTTAATATGAACAACTAAGATAATTTTGATAAACTTTAATTGTCAAGAGCTCTGTCCGCTGCGGCGGTCCGAAACGGAATAATCTCGCGAGCTGTCGTGCGCTCGGCTTTTATAGAAAGACTGGGTGTGTAATTCGATTGAACAAACTACCCACCTTTTCAACTAAAACTATTCTTTACTTACAAAGAAATGTTCTCAATTTTAAAATGAAATGTTTAAATTTATTACAATGTAACTTGCAAATATTAATTCTGAAGTCTGAACACGTGGTAAAAATATTAACCACGTGTTTTTATTTCAGTAATGAAGGTATTTATCGACAAATTAAACATCATAGTAACAATCTAAATCAAATGGCGTGATGTTGATATTCAAAGTACGGCTACCCGCCGACATATATATTTAAAGTGCATTTGAAGTTGCAATTAAGGAAAGGAAGAAGAAGACTATTTCGAGAAGGTCATGGGTTCAAACCCGGAGCAGGCATCAATCAGTTTTCGTGAAACTTATGATAACAGCAATTTATCACAAGCTTTTCCATGAAGACAAACTTCGCAAGAAAACCTGTATATCTCTAGAATGGGGATATGTATAACCTACCAGTCCGCATTAGAGCAGCGTGGCGGGTCGTAGCTCCAAACCTTCTCCAAAACGGTGAGAGGAGCCCGATGATCAGCAGTGGAATAATTACCGCTACTTTTTACGTAAAAAAATAAGTAAAAATTAAACGTTTTAATTGCTAGATTATAACGACTTTGTTAATATTTTATGAATAGCACCAATTATGTAAAACCTATATTTTAGCTCATATTTCTCCAGTTTACTTCTTAGTAGGCACAAAGGAGTAAATAAGAGGCTCTTTTGTGAAGTGCCACCGCCATAGAAAGGCGGTATGACGTCACCAACCTTCGGGCAAACACGTCTCTAGAGTTGACAAACGTACTTAACATGCAATTATAGAATAGTATATTCGGAAAGTAGTTTTTATGCAAATAAATTTGTTTAAAAAAAATCAAACAACATATAATTAGGTATCATTTAAATTGCAACGGATTATTAAAAAAGTTTGCTGATGCAATGGACCTTTTGATTTTCGAATCCAAATTCTTCTAAATCTTTATTGTAAAACATAGATCTTATGAAAGTTTTCACGGCACATGTTATCTGCAAGCCTTTTGACGTCATCAGGAAAACATTGCATCTTCCGCTGTAGGATTGGTCTTCAACTTCTTAGTTACCTTTTTAAAATTCATAGAAATATGAGCCTCACCAAAAGCGAAGATAAAGATAATACAACAAATATCAATTGTATTTGTATAATCAAGTAATACCGAAAATTATAGCAACAATTAAAGTTATTTGAGGAACTATCTTAACTTAATCTGTCTACCAAAAAGCAATATGTTTCGCCCTAAGGAAACATTATATAAGACCTTTGCCCAGAAAGAGAAAAACAACCTTCTTGTTTATTTATACATCACCAACCAGTAGATTTGAAAAATACAATAGAAAGTAGGTATATAAATATTTTAGAAGAAATGGCTGAGTGATTAAATATTATTGATCTAATTATATTATAAAAGTTTTAAGTTTTTTACTCTACCAAAGTATATCAAAGTTTTAAATGATAATTAGATTTCAATAAAACGCATGCTTTATATAAACGAATTTCTCTTGTTATATTTCGTTTATTATCCACATACAGTAATTTTTCAAGTTTGCATTGTTTATCAGTCAATTTGCAACATAAGTATTTTACATCTCTGATCATTTCACAACTTAATAGTAACTACAGTTACTAATCCTTTTTATCACAAAATCATGTTTACTGCACTTAACAAACTGACATTGTAAGGTATTCAAAAAAATTACAAAGGGTGTAACTAATTGACAGACTACGGGACGTGAATTTCAAACTTTCATGACAAGTGTTTTATATTATTCGTTTGAAATCCTACATCAAATTCAAATCCAAATATCTTTTATTCAAAAAGTCTAATTTCAGTACTTTTGAATCGTCAAATGTATTTAAAGAAGCTACCACTGATTCGGAAGTTTCCTCCTACCGAGAAGAACCAGCAAGAAACTCGGCGGATAATCTTTTCAATAAAATAATAATTACAATTTTATTAATCGTTGCAGCTTAGTGCGTAGCTGACTGCAGTTAAGATATGCTACTATCACATCAAATAATCCTCAATTGTATAATAAGCTCTATGTAGCAACATCGTTTTAAGATATTTGATAAACTTGTGAAACACAAGTCTAGATAATGTTGTGATAGTGATTATATGTGTGAAACACAAGTCTAGATAATGTTGTGATAGTGATTAGATAATGTTGTGATAGATAGTGTTTTTATAAAAATGTGTACGAGACCGACAAATGATTTTCGGACCTTTTAGAGGCGCAACGTAGCGTCACTAGTTAATTCTGTTTCTAGTTTGTCTATCATGCCTATCACTGTTTTTACTATATAAGTAAATATTTTTTCGCACAAATAGTATATTACTTGTGGATATATTGTTTAGCTAGTCATGACGCCTATTAATTTTCTTTTATCATCATCCGTATGTACTCAATCCTTTATTAATCACTCTTTTTAACAACTTTAGATCCAAATCTATATCGCCCTAAAGCGACAAATTCTTTTAAATAATCGGTATTACGAAATGAAAAATGACACCTATGCTCACAGAGCAGAGCTTTGCGCTCTCTCTTGAGCGTTTTCTTCTTGAGATATATCAAACTGAAAATTTCGCCCCGCTCAGAATGATTTAAAGTTTGGAAAATTGTGAAATGTTACTTCGTTGTAATAGCGTTAGAGAGTATATAAAAACACTAAACGTTAACGTATTTATTTGTTACGCCAATAGTGAAGTTTCCATTTTGTCCGCTGCGTCACGTACGTGACAAACGGTTCGTCTTAGGGATCGCCAAATATCGTTTAGTACGTGCGGGGAGAAAACCAACCCACTGGGTAAATAAAATAAATCAAATATATAAGTAACAGGCTGTTTGAAAACTAAAATAATTCGTTATATTTTTTTTCCGAGAGAAATAAGATGTCTATTAGATCCACATTTTCAGATAAATAACGTACGAAAGGTAATTCCCCAGATTAAATTCTTGTTTCCTGTTTTATATTAGGAAGGATAATTTGACAGTTATTCGTTCGTTACTTCGTTTAGATTTTCGACTTCTGTATACACAAATATGAGAAATGAGCTAGCTTATCACAGAATAGGTCAATATTATTTTTGTTCTAAAATAACATTAAAATTTGTTGGTGAAGGAATTCAAACTTACACGGCATGGCGCTTTAAGGACAATTCACATATATGTTTATTTTATAAAGTCTATATAAGTACTTAATTTTTTTTGCAATACACTGTACATTCTCCTCTAGATAACTGCTCTAAAAATTCAGTTCTTATAAGTGTAATTGAAGGTTTTCGCAATAAGTACTTTTTTTTTGGCAGAGAATTCTCTTCGCTCAGTTCTACAAATACAAAAATTGGATAACGTGTCACAATGATTGCATTAGTTCTATGTAATTACCGCGTTTTATAAACTAACATTACTATACTGAAAAGAAGATGGAAATCAAATGAAGTAGATACAAAAATTAAATGTTTGACTTATAAAACAGCAATTTTCTTTCATATTACTACATATCTTCATAGCCTCTGTAATAACACCGCGTATAACGGTGGGTACTAAATGATAGAAACCCAACCCAAAAACAGGTCATGCTTTGAATTTTTACATTATTATTATATAAACAAATGACAATCCAATAGCAATATAGACATGTAATAAGGTTCATAAAAACAACGATAAAAAGCAAAAAATGCTTACTAATACACAAAACCGTTGTACGCTTTCGTTGTTTTTGTGGCCTCTTTTTATATTTAATGGAGATGAGGCTCTATCCACAAATAACATTATGTGCGTACATCACATTAACGGGTGCTAGCTCCGTAATAACATCATGATCCTTTGTCGCAACGTACGCTGACCCCATACAAATAAGGTCCTTATACAGTTTTTCAAAGAAGACTCGTGCTAACACTTGTTTTGGGCGGGGCGAGGTTTGCGGAGGCTCTAACAAGCCAAATGAAATTTGCCTTACTGACACTGCCCTCCTAAAGACTAGAAAAAATATTTCAGTACCAAAAGAAGATGTTATTTTATAGTTACAGCCATGTTAAACCGAGTTCAACTTTAATAATGCAAAAGATTTGGTTGAATATTAAAAAAATATAAAATAAATTGAGTTACCTTTAATATATTTATAACTAGCTATCCGCTGTGTGATATCCGGCTGAGGAGAATAGACCACACTCATTTCTTACCGAGGTGTCATAAAAGGCGATTAAGGTAAGTTAACGTCAGGCAGGCGGCCGGTCGTAAAATAATAGTCAAATCATGTAACATGTTGTACCGACCCTACTTAGAGTGGGATAAGGTCACGAGAATGATGATTTATAACCTTGCTATATATTTATAATAATATATAAAAAATTTCACCTACTTTTAAAAACAAGAATCAACATTAAATATTACTGACCTTTTTAAAATTAAATATTATAGGTATAAAAAGCTCTCCCGTGATTTTTTACTTTTTCCCCATACAATTTTTAATAAGTCGCGTAATCGTCCTTAATTTAATCAATACTAGGGGTCCGCTCCGGCTTCGCACGGGTATAAAATATATAGCCTATGTCACTCAGTAAAAAAAATTGTTAAAATCTATCCAGCAGTTTTGTTTTATTCATTACTGACCGTGGCCCACACGCGTGGTCGGCCTCCTTGTGGCGCACCCTGGGCAAGCTTAGTCTTGGCGAACGGACCACTGTGGGGTGGCCAATCCAGTTGTCCCTCTGATTAGCAGAGGGCAATCTTGACAGGCCGGGGACTCCGGGGCGATTGGGGTGGGGTTCCTAATGAGCGACGGATCCGGTTGGGCTTACTCTAAGTCTGGCTGGACATGGTTACGGCCACCGTCGGCGAAACCCGGAAGCACAGCAATGGGAACGGGGACCTTTGGGTTGCGAGACAGACAACCTCTATAAAAAATTACCCGGTGGGGGCGGAAACGCCCACCAAGGCGTTGTGGCCCCTACTTGGGGCGCGGTCTCTCCCTGTTGACCGTGACATAACAAACACGGTGGGCAAGGAGCGATCGTGGGCAGCGATGGCCTCCCTTTGCTCTGCGGAGGGGGCGGAGGGAGGTGGCGGAGTGGTTCCACGAATTGTTGTGTTAGTGACTCGCCCAAGCCCATCGTCTGCCGCCCTAACTGGGGACCTTCGGGTGTTCCGAACGGGGTACATCGGACGCCTGGCTTACAGGTCCCCGAGGCGGTCAGTACATCTGGTGCTCCCGATGCACCGGTTAGCGGAGGGGGGCTTCTCTTTCGAGGGGCCCCTACTCGAAGACGGTGTTTGTTCTCTGGGACCAGAGCTGTCGGCGGGATAGGGGCAATATGTACAATAATACCCTGTCCTTGCCATCGGCAGCGTGGTGGAGCACACAGGTCGTTTTAGTCGGTGTGAGTCCGACATAACTGCCTGTCCCCGTCGGGTGGCGGTACCCATAAGGAGTTTTTCTGTATTAAAAAAAAAAAACAATTCCCCTTTCCCTATACCATGAAGATTCCCTACTATCTTTGGAATATCTAAATTCATATACTACATTTTTACTTTTACATTTTCCGTGTATTTTAATTTTACAATTAATTACAGAATGTTTTTTTATACAACATTCACAGCTTTTTTGTCATAAAGAAAGAATATTCATTACACAATACAAACATGTGTTCTCTAGACGTTACTCTTGATAAAGCGACATATAGTTGGCCATGTGAAAAAAAAGCCGTCCAATCGCAACTAAATTCGAAGTGCTATAAGACAAACGCGCAATCGCTATACCCTGCATTTTAAATCTGTAATATCTTCGAAAATGTTCATTTAAATTACAAATGAAGAAGAAAATGTCAAAAAAAATCTATTCTGGGTTATCTATAAGAGATAGACATAATATGTATACCATCGCAGAGTTTTCTGTAGATCTTTTCAAGGTGTACAAATACTTAGTATTTACAAATATTGTAGGGTTCGGCCTGCATTTGCAATGAAAACGGAAAAAAATGTAATTATTTACATCTCATTGGAAACCTCAAAAATGATAGTATATCTTTACTCCATATTGAATGTTTATAATATGTTAGATTATACATATAAACCTTTCGCTTCAATCACTCTATCTATTGAAAAACCGCATCAAAATCTGTTGCGTAGTTTTAAAGATTTAAGTCTACAAAGGGATATAGGGACATAGGAACAGACAGAGAAAGCGACTTTGTTTTATACTATTTAGTGACGTTTAGCTATTATAACTAACGACGATATTTCTCCTTTATTCTTATGCAATAATAAAAATCAATTTTCCCAAAGTCAACACATTTACTCTTTCACAAAAACTACTCAATGACACATATGACAGCCACAATGCTTTTTCATATTAATGACTAACTCTATGAAGGAGGTTGTATTAAAAACATGTTGTAACACTATTATTTTGATAATTGTCAAATATTTTACGATACTTCACCAAAGACAAAATTACATTTAGCTGTCATCTATGTTTTGTATTCCACTGACATTTGCGTTTTGTTATTCAATGTCATAGTCGTTTTTGTTATACCACGTTTTATAGTGACTTGACGGGATAAAATAAATGCGGTTGAATGGGATAAAAAGTATCCTATGTCCTTCTCCTGGTTCTAAGCAACCTCTACACCAATTTTCAGCCGAATTGGTTTATCCGTTCTTGAGTTATAAATAGTGTAACTGAGACCAACTTTCTTTTATATATATAGATGTTATTAATGTCATATCGTATCTAAATTATAAAAGTAAAATGGAAGATTTTTTTTGTAAGGTCGCAAAGATTTAATTCAAATTCTTTGCTCTTTCACTCGCTGTAGATGTCTGCCTCATGCTGTGCAATTAGAACCGATTGCAACCGTTATAAATTTTCTTCTTGGAACACTGACCTTCAATACAATATAAAATAAAGGCTCATATATCTTCCGCATAAACAGTATCCTGGAAAGAAAACTTCTCCTTTCAAGGCGAAAATATATTATATTTTAAATAATAATATATTCTGTTTCTAAATCAACTTCACAGTCGGATAAAATTCAAATTAAATTTGAAAGTATTTTGGGCATGTCGGATAATTTTTAAGAACCTCCTTTAGTATATAATCCTGTAAAAATGTAGTGTAAAAATGTAATGTATCATATCAGTTAGCGTAAATCAGTCAGTATGTAAAATAGA
Source organism: Morpho achilles (assembly GCA_947086495.1). Taxonomy (NCBI): domain Eukaryota; kingdom Metazoa; phylum Arthropoda; class Insecta; order Lepidoptera; family Nymphalidae; genus Morpho; species Morpho achilles. Next base: position 7,340,288 of record CAMTZB010000007.1, on the reverse strand, counting down.
TGAAACAGAATAAATCAATTTCTTTTATTATAAGATTAAGCAAATGGAAACAAATACATTACAGAGTTTGTGAGGTCAGATTCAGAAATGTTTTCTATCCTTATTGAACAAACGAGTCTAAGCTTTATGACTCAGAGGGTTCATCGTTGTTTCAAGGTCGGTAAAAACAAGATCACAGAAACCAATGACAAACAATGAATAATAGACGAAAGGTTAAGCGACAAGATTAGGCGGCAGGGCACGTCGTTGACAAACTTTCGATTCCAATTCGGTGTCAGTCGATATTAAATTAAAAGCACCCACGCATTCCATCCGCGTCTTTTTCCTGTCCATTTGCAAGGCCCGTGTAGGAACCGGGGTCACATCTCGCTCTGAACACTGCTAAGCTCTACAAGAAACATATGGATACGACTATTACAATGTCATTTAGCATACGAAAATCTGAATCGTTCAGCCATAATGACCATCCTTTAAATTAAGTATAAGAGATATTCTTATACGTAAAGTATATTACAAAATTGAAGATTATTTGGATGATAAAAAAGCCTGAATTTGAAAATCCTTTCAGTTTCATACAAGACTGCGGTTCAATAATGTAAAATTGAAAATGTTTAAAAGATTGACCTCGAGTTTCTTTCTGGTTCTTCTCGATAAGAGCAACAATGCGAACCAGTTGTAGCTTCATTAATCATATTGATTCTTAACGAATCAAAAGTTCTTGAAAGAGCTTATTTGATTAAGATTATTTTGATTGAATCCTATCCTTCTTACTAGTATTATAAACGCGAAAGTTTGTGTTTGTATATTTGTTACTCTTTCACGGCGAATCCGCTTAACCAATATCGATGGAATTTGGCACAATTATTCCTTATACACCGGGATAGCATACAGGCTATAGAAATTCTGTTAATTCTACAGGAATAGGAGGACATTGAAAAGCGCCATCTATTATCAACCTATCACGCAACAACAGTTTACGCAAATGAAGTTGCATGTAAAAGCTAGTTTGAGGCTATCTTAATACCGGTTGAGTGTAATACTCGATGCATGTTGCCCACATTCAGAAGACCAGTCTACACAAAGGTTTAAATTAAGTGTAAGAAATATGCTTACACATAAAGTATATTATACAATTGAAAATTTTATGAATGATCAATATGGTTGGATTTGAATGTCCTTTCAGCTTCAAACAATAAAATGTATAACAGATTAAAGGCCGAGTTTATTAGTGTTTCTAAGTAAGGGAAACTTTCCGTACCAAGCGTAGTTTCATTAAATCTAATTTATCCTTGACGATTCAAAAGTGCTGGTAAAAATATTACTTGAATAAAGGTTATTTTGATTCAGTTTTACGTGACATGAAGAAATCTCTACACGTGAACTTCTGTCCAAGCTTTACTTTAGATAGACGAATGTAATTTGACCTGTATTTTACTATCTATATATTCGTTACTGCTATGTTAACGAAATTTGGAGTGGAAGCAAATTCAAAGTTGAAACATTTACAATTGTACTTGTACTTGATTTGAAAATATATGTTTAATATACCTTGCGTCATTCTCCTGCCCTTATCCCACTCTAAGTGGGGTCTGCACAACATGATATAAACATGCTGTCACATGATTTGGCTGCGTTTTTACGACCGGCCGCCTGCCTGACGACAACTTACCTTAGTCGTATTTTACGACACCTCGGTAAGAAATGAGTATAATATACCTTGAGTATTTTCACATTTTCAGATCACGACTCTTCAAAGATTTAATCAATAAATAAAGATATCATTAATTTAATATCATACCGTATTAAGTCATAAAACACCCTCAAAGTAGAAAAAGCGTGTAAGATAAATAAAATCTTATATAGTTTATTACTCGGCATATCCATATAATATAGCAGGTTGGAGAGCAAATTCTAGGCAAGCGATTGAATGGCGACGCATACTTGAGTGATGGCGGACTTTTTTATTTGAATCGTGTACGAATGCGACCACTCACGGTCCAGACAGAGCCTATTGTCGCCGGAATAGTGCTTAATGTTTATACCTACCATTACATAAAAATTATAATCTTAGTTTTATATACTGCAATAGGAGAAAAGAATTTAGTATTTAAGACTATAATAATATATTGCAATAATTTTCGAGAAAATGGATACCGCTTACACAGGGGTATCCGGCTGAATAGAATAGTACCACCCTCATTTCTTACCGAGGTGTCGTAAAAGGCGACTAAGGTAAGTTGACCCACCGTGTGGTATCCGGTTGAGTAAAATAGACCACCCTCTTTCTTACCGAGGAGTCGTAAAATACGACTAAGGTATGTTGACGTCAGGCAGGCGGCCGGTCGTAAAATACGTAGCCAAATCATTTGACAATATGTTTGTAACATGTTGTGCCGACCCCACTTAGAGTGGGATAAGGGTAGGAGGATGATGATGCTTACACAGGATTGATAAATAATTCTCAACCACTGCTAACATCGCAAATTACATCGAGATACATAATATAAAGTACGTCATCATCCTCGTGCCCTTATCCCACTCTAAGTGGGGTCGGAACAACACGTTGTCACATGATTTGGCTACGATTTTATGACCGGCCGCCTGACTTCAACTTTCCTTAGACGTATTTTACGACACCTGGGTAAGTAAGACGGTGGTCTATTCTACTGAACCGGATACCACACGGTGGATCAACTTACGTTGGTCGCCTTTTACGACACCTCGGTAAGTAATGAAGTTGGTCTATTCTATCTGGGTACCATACGGCTAGATAATATAAAGTACATATTTATTTACTTTGTAAGTGTAACAATCAACGTGTAAAATAGCGTGTCAACATATACTGGTTTTTATGAAAAACTAAATTGTTCTCAAAAATATTACAGAACAAATAGTATTGATATAAATCAAATTATAGCGAGGCGGAAGTGGGAATTTGGCAGGTACATATTTGACATAGTCATCTTACGTCACGGGAGTAACTTAAACTAACTGGATAGCCATCACTCAAAGCGAGTCGCTAGATGCAAACGACGCAGTATCATGTAGCATAGAAATCCATTTCAGAAACCTACGAGTATATATATATATCTATATCACACATATATTCATCGTGTTAGCTTGCGTGAAATAATAAGATAATATTTAAGTTTACAAAGACTGTATTCACTGTTTCTCCGTCCACTGTCACACAAAAGCTAACTTTTAACACGCCTGGAACGTCACCTGTCAAAAATGTTTCCCGCTCTTTTGCTGTTCGAAACGCACACTAAAACTACTAATACATTAATTGGCAACACTGTCCAATCCCTAACAATCGGATAGAAAAGAAAAAGTAGATCGAGCTTCACCGATAGAGTATTTTCCTGTGCATCTAAAACTACCGATATAAAAAAGAAAATTACCCAATAGCTATCACGCGAAAGTTTCTATCTCATAATATAATGTATCTCTCATTCTATTATCGTTTCCAGTCACGTGATGTATTTTGAAATTACAATATACCTAGATGTATAGAATATATTTTAGTCAATGAAAAGTTGAAACTTTTAAAATTTACTTCATAAAGAAATTCAACGAAGTATTTGCATACCCACACTTTGTAAAATGTTGTCATGTTTTATTTAAAGTAGAACGTATTTCATGCGGACCCCTGTATGAAGACATCAAGGTACACGCCAGTACAGGATCGTATGACCGTCTCTTGAATGTTAATGCTATGCTCCCTTTGATAGTTGTAAAAATGATTTGACAAGAAAACTTCAAGAAACTGCCGCGTACACGTTCATACCGCATACGTGAACTTCTGTAGAATATTGTTTTTTTTTCATAAACATTATCACATGCAAATCTTAGTGCAGAAAAAATTTAGTATGAAGGTAAGGAAATTTTTCTTATAGGTACATAAATGCTTTCTTAAGTTTAACTTAACATACATTATACTAATAATCCATTACAAATAGAAATTTTCTATGATTATAGAACGATTTACCTGAATGAATGTCAATAAAAACTACATACATATAAATATTCTCACGAACAGATTAATAATTTCAACTAATCTAGAAAAAAAACCAACATAACCAAAAATCTACAAAAAAATAATTAATCTTCAGTTATAACAACGTATTGTTATTCTACATAGAAAAAATGGACGCCAAATAACTTGCTAATTTAGTCAATGTTTTATCATTATATGGCTAAGACTCTTAAATCCCGCCGTGTGGTGTCCGGCTGAGTAAAATAGACCACCCTCATTCCTTACCGAAGTGTCGTAAAGGGCGACTAAGATAAGTTGACCCGCCGTGTGGTATCCGGCTGAGTTGAATAGACCACATTCCTTCTTACTGAGGTGTTGCAATAAGCGATTAAAGTAAGTTGTCAGGCAGTCGGCCGGTCCGTAAAATACCTAGCCAAATCATGTGACAACATGTTGTGCCGACCCCACCTAGACTGGGATACAGGCAGGAAAATGACGATGGCTAAGACTCTTAAATGCCATATAGTTATAATACATTAGCACCCCTCATTATAGCGTAATAATGTCACATGTACCAGTGCAACACTAGTTTTATCTCCAGGCATATTTCGATTTCCTAGCAAGAGTTTTTACGTGGAATTTCTATTGTACTTATATATCCAAATTATTGTACTTGCGACTACTTCTATGTTATTATATGTTATAACGTATGATGTTTACTTTTCGTTGGCCTTTCACAAATATGTTGGGGCATTTTTATAAAATAAAATTTACAGTAATAAAAATTGTCGTTAAATGCTGCAGAGATATGAATTTAATGTTGTGAGAGGCATAAAAGCAATTATTTCAAATGCAGAAATTTGTGTACTTTTTCCTTTATATTGTTTTAAAGACTACAAAATTAAAATTTTACAGCTATCCGGCTTATATAATAGACCACCCTCATTTCTTACCGAGGTGTCGCAAAGGGCAACTAATGTAAATTGACTCGCCGTGAGGTATCCGACTGAGTAGAAAGAATTCTTAGGCTCATTGCTTACCGAGTTGTTGTAAAAGGCGATTAAGATAAGTTGACCCACCGTATGGTATCCGGTTAAGTAGAATAGACCACCCTCTTTCTAATCGAGGTGTCGCAAATACGACTAAGGTAAGTTGACGTCAGGTAGGCGGCCGTTCGTAAAATAACTAGCGAAAGCATTTCACAACATTTTTAAAACATGATGGGCCGATCCCACTTAGTGTAGGATAAGGGCAGGAGAATAATGGTATTATCAATATCACGTTAAACTTACTTCGAAGGTAGTGTAGAAGATAGTAAAAAAAAGGAAAGAGTAAAACTTTGTTATATAATTCTAAGAGAATTTTGTACTCAGACGTATGATTTATTTCAGTGATATAAATATTAAAACTCAAACTTCGTTTTATGTTTAACAAGTTAGTAGTTTAAGTAGCTATATTAGGATACAGACGAGGTATTTTAACATATAAATAATAGCTATAGAAAATAGTCTCAAAATATTTAGTGCATAACGCGTTTCATGCATGCGTAATGCGGCGATTCTAAAATGAAGAAAACTAACCATAAACAATTACAAACCAACAATTTTTTTTTCCATATCTTACAGCAGCCGTGTACCATACGACATACCATTACCTTATAGAATTTTCTCCTCAGAACCTATTTTATGGTTGTGCCTTCTTCACATTTTCGTTAATAGATGTGTCACTAAATTTGCGTTTTCAATTCGGTGTCGGTAGCGTCGGCAGCGAGCGGCGGGCGGCGGTTTCAATCAAAATAGGCACGCACTCGTTCCACATCCTTACCAGCCTCGCCTTTTAGAATAAGAATTGTCTTTTTCGCGATACTCACTACCACAGGCTTATAATTGTGGAAACGGCTTTTATGGAATAATTCATGTATTCCACTATATATTTGCGGTATCGAATTGGATATATATCAGTATGCTTAGTGTGATTTTTCAACCTACTTGATAACGTTAGTGTAACGCTAATTTGTATGACGCTGGAACACCGGTCACTAGATGTCGCTGTTGTCATACAAAATGGCGCTAGGCTAACGCGATCGACTAGGTTACAAAAACTTGCACTAGGCATATTGTTTTCAAATGTTCTGAAAAGTATTTTAAAGTATTGATTTAGATATTTATAGTATTATAAGTATTGAGAAGTAATAATACAATAATTGCGTAACGTAAGGTAGTTTCTTAAAATGGATTTTATTCATTTATATCACTGGCTTTTAAAAATTAATATAAAAAACGTAAGGATATCGTTATAAAATATAGAGTTTCTGATATATAATGGCGCCAAATGTTATAACCAATATCATTATATATAAATGTTTCATATGATCTTTCCTGTCTTTACTACATCTGTATCTTTATCACGTTGATAAGTAATATAACAAATAAATTACTTTTGTTACTTTGCTAACAATGTAGACACCACGTAACTATTCGAGGCTTAGAAACAATTATCGTACCATACTAGATTAGTAAATTTTCATCTTTAACCACGAACGTTCATATGTTACCAATACACGATACTCTAGAATTAAGAAAATTATTTTTTTTGAAATTTGTTTTTTTTATAATTCAGTGCCACCCATTAACATAAACAAAAATGCCTTCGGTGGATTTTTAGGATATAAGATCCTGTGTCGTATAGATCCAGCATCTACCTACAACTTTTTTTGAGACCATTCAAGAGCGATTACATTGCTTTAGAATCCCAACTTTCATTTGTTCTTCCGATATGACCGTAAGAAATGATGTCGTTAGTTGCTTTCTACGCACTTTAAGACTAAAAAAGAGATATTAATTTACGAAATAAAATTTAATTTACGATGGAATCCTCTTCTAAAATACAAGTATCGTCTCCATATTTGGATGCCGGTTGTCGCTCGGGGCACCGTGCCCAGCCGCCATGAAATTAAAGCCGACTCGCGCCGAACGAATGATTGAATAATAAACGAAAGAATTCGCGTCCTGCCCTTGTATTATGTATTCATGACGACTGGCCTCGTGGACGCCACGCTACACGGCAACGACATGCATACGAGACACATCTGTGACAAAATCGAGCTCGGGAAACAGCTCAAATAGAAAAGATTTTTCCAATGTGTTCGACTGAAATATGCTAGTGTCTAAAGTAATTAAGATACCAAACTTTTTAACACTTAGGAAGATTCTAACGATACTCTTACTTCTTAATAGTCGTGATTGCTGAACGGTGACAGCACTTGAACCTTCAGACGGGTTTGCAGGTTTAACTCGACACAGACACTTCAAAAAGAAACTTCTCAATACAAACTACATAGCTCTTAGAAAAAAAACTTTTCAATGTAATCTACATAGGCCTTAGCAATACCGTTCAGTCTGGAATTTTCCAATGCCGTTACAAAAATTTAAAATTAAGAGTTTCTAAATTTGTTTCTGCGCCAGATCCTATAGGACCTATTTTCATTTCGCCTATCTATAGAAAGAAATGGAAAAGTAGTTTATAGTAGGAGCTAAATGACCTATCGACAAACAATTTTTAGGCCAGTTTCTTAGTATTTTAATAATAATAATCAACATTTTACTAGTTCTATCCTATTAATATTATAAATGCTAGAGTTTTTTGTATATTGGTATGTTTGGTATACTTTCACGGCGAATCCGCTGAACTAATATCGATGAAATTTGGCATAATTTTTTCTTATTTATCGGGGTAGCATATAGGTTATAAAAATCCTATTAATTCTACAGGAATAGGATGACATTAAAAAGCGCCATCTATTACCAACCTATCACGTGATAATGGGCCACGCCAACGAAGTTGCGGGTAAAAGCTAGTATAGTGATATAATGAAAAATCGCTATTGATAGTTACATTAACGTGAACTGCAACTGGTAAAAATATCAGTAAGGTCAGCAGAGCCGGCTTGGAATCCCATGGGGCCCACCGCAGAGCAACTTAACCCGAAATTAAATCAAAGAGGGCTTAACCAATCAGGCCGAGTGCTATCATTGAATCGGCAAAGGAACACTAAAATTACTTCTTGATGCGGAGAAACGAAGATTCATCGTAAAAGTGGTAGGGTGGGGAGGTGGGCGATTAGGGTGGTAGTCTGAACGGTTTTCCGTGTTTCACAGACGTCCACGAGCGGCGATTACGCCGCACGTAGCAACTACGCCGGACTGCGCGGCCCGCTAGCTAATGTTGTATTATAAACATGAAAAACCATTTCGGCAATTCTTTATATGTTCTATTTTACTTCCGCTCCATTAAAGAGGCACTTATTTTTTATGGATGTCATCCATTACAGCAAGACAACTAGTACCAGTGTAATGATTGAAAATAAATACTTATGTAGTCGTGGACACATTTTCATCGTGGAGTGGAAATGGAAACGAACATGGTAAAGGTATTCGAAAAGATCTTTCTACGAAAAAAAGCGTTGGGGAGTACAAAAAAAGTTCGACATTAACGCTCTATTCCACATTAGCAGATTTTTATGAAATTGTATGTACAGTTAGTAATAACAATGTACGGCTAACGCAACAATATCAAATTAGTCACCAGCACATCATTAAAAAAATATATAATAAACATGCTTCAAATTAATGAATTACTTACTTAATTATTCTAGTAACTATTTCGATATCATAGCTGTTAGTTTTCCTTATAAAATAAAAACAACAAATTACTTTTGAATCGTCAAAGGTTTTAACTAAGCTAATGTGGCACTTACCAAAAAGCACCAGCAAGAAGAAGTGGTCAATCTTTCACACCGTTTTTAATTTACATAATTAAGCTACAGTCCTGAACGAAGCCGAAAGGATTTTAATATCAAATTTTCGGATGCAGATTTAATATTATTTTCTCGATATTACGTTATTCTAGCACATTTCTTAACTGCTGCACATCTTCTGCTTGACAAAGGATTTCCACATTTGAACTTAGTCGCTTGGATCCAACGGTTTTCTTCGACCTTTTTGAGGTCATCTCAGCTGCCCACTTTAATATTATGTAATTAAAATAAAGCGGGACTGAAAATTATTCTTTAGATTATTTAAAAATATATTACTTTCATAATTAAGTCTAAAGCCTCCGCGTTGCACCCAGACAAAGGGTCCCGCAATTTACGCGTGCCGCTATGCCACCTGGGTCATGTCTCCTTTTACTTTATCCCGTAAAGATTAAGTTCCCCAAATTTTACCAAATACGCGGCGCCCTTCTCATGAAGTGAGTCATTTTGCCCTGTTTACTAGATTAGGGGATTTTTATACCGCACAGTTTTCTGGGGCGCACATGTTATGATACCAACAAACCTTATATCACATCCTTTCATTCTGAATAATAGTTCGTAAAAAGAATTAGTACTTTGTTTTCGACACTTTTAATAACATTTGAGCTTTAATCGAAATATGTCACTTATATTTAGGTTTCAGTTATGCCGTGAGGTATCCGGCTGAGTAGATAAGACCACCCTCATTTCTTACCGAGGTGTCTTAAAAGGCGATTAAGGTAAGTCGACTTACCGTGTGATACCCGGCTCGGTAAAATAGACCACCCATATTTCTCACCGATGAGTCGGAAAAAAAAACGACTAAGGTAAGAAAGATGACGTCAAGCAGAAGGCTGGTCGCAAAATACGTAGCCATTTTATGTTAAAACATGTTTATAACATTTTTTGCTGACCCCACTTAGAGTGGGATAGGGTACTAGATGATTATAATGGAGAACACCATTTTTGAACTATACTCTCATCTTTAATAGTACGTACTCTCAGCTTCTATAATTTAAATTAACAACAATGATTCAAAATGTTTAGAGAACAAAGTTTAGGGTAAAGTTTTTTAACAACTTTTTTTATGAAAATTTTCAAGGAGATATTATTAAAAACGTTTGATTTTTTTAAGATCTAAGATGATTAAAAGGCTTTTAGTTTGCACTGAATGTGTGCTTGTTATTTGTTACAAGTTTGAACTAAACTGCAATAATAGTTATGACATAATATCACCGTGCATAAGGTTGACTTTTTTTTCTTGAAAGAGGTAAAACTGAATTTTAATTCCCATATTGTTAGTTCACTTCGCATTGTATTGTCTTACTTACCATATTGTTAGTTCACTTCTTACAGTATTACCTTATTTTTACATTGTGCAATAAAACGTCTAATAGATTCTCCAAACTTCACCTATCTCTAGAAGCAAAGTGGGTCAGTCGTAAAACAGTCCGCCCATTCTTTCACAAGGTCGCTCGAAAGGTGAGTACGCAACTGAAAAATGTATCTAGTTTGTTACTCGCTCAGTCGGTTTTATTATTCCTCCATGGCAGTCAGGAATGCAAAAAATAAATATATTTTATCTTTCTACTTTTTATTTTATTGATAAAGGTGTGTAATTAGGAAGCAAAATGCTTCTTAAATAATGAAAACTTCAATTAAGAACATTCTTTTTATTTTCTTTCAAAAAATGTGCATGTTATATCTATCTTAAATTACTTACACCCTAGGACTATACAAATCATGCCCACGTGGAATGGTCCTAAGAATGCCGACATCGTTTCCGCGTTGAATCGCTAAGCGAATGCGTTGAATCTTTGTGCGAAAAAAGTCAGCCCTCTTGTCACCTGAAGAGGCAATTAACCGGGGTGTTAAAACGGATAAAATTTTTATGCACTTTGACCCAGTGAACAAATTAATATATTAAAAAATAATAAAGTAAAACTAAATCTTATTATTTAAATAATTAAGTCCAGAAAAAATCAGGTATTCATTTTACCGTTCAGATTAAAAGTAAAATCCATTTGAAGGGTCTACTAAATTCTATTGATTTATCGTCATCCTTCTGCCCTTATACGACACTAAGTGGGGTCGGCACAACATGTTATAAACATATTGTCACATGATTTGGCTACGTGTTTTAACACCAGCCGCCCGCCCGTCCACTTAACTTAGTTATATTTAATGACACCTTGGTTAAAAATGAGGATGATATATTGTACTCAGACGAATATCACATGGCGGGAAATTTATTAAATTCTATTGATTCATAACAGAAATATAGAAATTACAGCTGTCGTTGATTTTAATCAATATCTTGAGCAATATCAATATCTTATAAATTTGTAACTGTATTACCCAACGTACTTAAGCTGACTGTAAAATGTTCTGAATAAAATATGAATGCAGTCACAATACTAAAGGACGAAACTAATAAGTCTCATCCATAATTAAACAAAATTTGTCGCAATTAATTACCCTCCTATTTCGAGTAGTTGATTAATTTTTAATAAGCGCCGTAAAGTCTTCCGTGAAAGATGCTCCAGAGAACACTAGGAAATATTAAGTTCATTCATGATTCGCAAGATTAGATGGAAGTTATTTTTAGCACTTTTACTAACTTTAGCACTTTCCTGTACGACTTTTAAAGGAAGGCTGATACAAAAACCTATTATACTATTGAGGATTATTTAGATGATAAGAATGCGTGGATATAGCTACTGTCCAACCCTGTATAAGTATTATTTCGAAAAGAGCAACCGCCGAGTTTCTTGCTGGCTCTTCCCAGTAGGAACAGCTTTCCTAAGGAGTAGTAGCTTTAACGATTCAAAAGTACTTGTTTACAAGTTTATTTGAATAATTCCTTTATTCAAATAAACTTGTAAACAAGTACTTTTTTGAATTCGAAATTGACTAATTTGTTACAATCCTGGTGTTTTGCGTTATTTAGAAATTAAACATACTATTATTTAATTTTGTTTTCTTCCTCCCCCTGAGTTTTGTGCTTACTATTGAGCATCCTGATCCCTTTTACTGTGGTTAACTGCCTCCGCTTTTCCCAGTCAGCAGCGGTGTGTATAACCACGCTCAGTCTCATGTCTACATGTTCGGACACCTGGTCCATCCATCTTTTCGTATTCTGATCCCCTGGATTTCTGCCCATCTACTTTCCTAGAGACAATGAGTTTCTCAAGAGATCACTGGCAATAAGTTCAAAGTATTGAAGTTTTCTCTGGAAATATGCTTGAGGATCTCTATTTTACCTTCAGCTCACTGAGAATGGAGACGGTTCTAATTACTGTCCAGTATATATGCAACACACCACAAGCAAGAGATTCTGACATTTTTCTTCTTTCACTTCTTCGCTCTTTAAGGCATAGATGCGAAGAATTGGATTGAACCAACTAAATTTTTTCCGAAAATACAGGCCCAATTTATTTATGATGGGAGTCTGCAGCTATGACTTATTAAAACTCAGCGAAACTCTATATATAAAAGAAGTAACAGAAGTAATACTTACTGTAATATGCATTTCTAAAATACAATACGTTTTGGTCAAATAAATTTTACGCCTTTACTAGGGTTTGCGAAATCTGCTCAGCATTTCAGACCTCTAATATTGGAATACTGGCAACACAGTCTATAGGCAATAAAGCTCAGTCGAACCACAATCACCGAAGTGAGCACAATTTAGCCGTTACACATCTCTCTCAATTACAATTCTGCCTCCCCTCTGAGGCGACTCAAAGGCGATGCGATGCAAACAAATCAGCTCAATAAATAGGAAATGTCCTAACAATGCAGCGTCATCACAAGATGCTTTATAATAAGGCTATTTTCACATTCGCATAACGGTTAAAAGAAAATACTGTTTTGAAATATTCCACTTTCAGTCAGTTGTTTTATATAGTCATTTTTTTTTTAATAAAATCATACCAGCGTCAGTTTTCATTTGGATGATTTTAAGATTTCCTATAATAGTTTTTTGTAACAACGGTGTATTGGCATCTTAACATATCCTACTAACATAATAAATGCGCAAGTTTGCAAGTATGGATGTATGTTTGATACTCTTTTCACGGTGAATCCGCTGAACGAATATCGATAAAATTTGGAACAATCATTCCTTATACACCGGGATAACATATAGGCTATAGAAAGCCCGTTAATTTTACAGGAATGTAATGACATTAGAAAGCGCCATCTATTATCAACCGATGGAAATATTTGCATAGTCGGATAATATATAGTTCACGCGAACGAAGTTGCGGTTAAAAGCTAGTAATTCAAAAATGTAACTATTTTACGTATAAAATAAGATAAAAATCTGTAGTAGATAAGCATAAAACTTTGGATAAGCAATGAACTTCATTTATCATTGCTAATAAAAGAATGGTCAAAGTTTCATAATAATAAGCCACCGACCGGCAGTGGCAAAAAAATTTATTTTAGTTTTTTGTTGTGATTGCTATTGCAAAACAGGACTGTAAAAGTGACAACGGACCACAAAGTCTCAGGCATTTGCAGTCACGTGTAAATAGCCCTTGAGATCAGCGCCCCAAAATCCAATCAGCTATTGAATTAACCCGGTCCGTGTGACAAGAATACAGATTTACTCTACCCGCACGTCAAATGTTTATCTTTCATCTGGCAGGGCATTATAAACCAAGAGATAGTGATCGTTTTTCTGATACTTTTAGTTGAATTAAAATATATTTTGTACTTGAATCGCCATTATCAGTAGTGCTATTTAAAATTAAAGTATATAACAAAAATTAATAACAAGTAAATTATTAGAACATGTATTATAGTAAACAAAAAAAAAAATTAATATTAATAGATTAATATATAATATATTAAAATAAATATACCAATAATTAATCGAAGAACTAACCTATTCAATTCATTTCATTTACTAGTAATCAACACGATTTGTATAGTTTTTATTCTTCTACGAGTAGCCTCTTCATTTTATTCTTTCTATCAAAATATGATTTTAAATTACCATACTTACATATGATAATAATTTTGTTAAATCTGCGTTGTTGTAAACAATATTGATCCTTAGTACACGTAACATAAGTAGTAGATGTTTCCAATTTAAATGCACTTGCTCTTGGTGTATTGATGTAAGTGCGACTACAGCATGTAACGTTGGCCCGCTCATCGCGCGACATTTGCCGAGTCCGCGTAATCAGAGATTAGCACCCCTAACCCCCTTAGTGACGAATCGCGATACCTGATAACATATTCTGCCTTAATTACTTACAGTGAATAATTAATGTGAACGAAAGCTAGAACAAGGCGGGTGATGTATGATAATTGCTTCTTAAACATGGTTGTGTTTTAAATATATTGAAGGAAATAAATTTATTTACATGTATTTGCAATATGCTTTAGCTTTAGCATTAACAATGGGCTAATGGAACGCGTAATCCTAATCAAGGGTAAACGGGTTCAATTCCAGACTCACTGGAATTTTCTTTAACGTTTTATTGACGTTAACAATTCATCATCATTTATACTATGAACTAAAATATTTTGAAGAAACCTGAATCTGAACATATTTTTCCACTAAATTAGCACACTTAATGTAAAGAAGTCAAATATATATGGTCGGTATAAAAGATAAGTTTAAAAACATATTTTTTTTAATTTACATAAACTAAAATACTAGCGCAACACAAAAACTGCCTTTTGAATTTTCCAAAAATTTTTTTTGATAAATACATAGGGTCGTAAATTTTAACACATCTATATATATAAAAGAAAGTTGGTCTAAGTTACACTATTTATAACTGAAGAACGGATGAACCAATTCGGCCGAAAATTGGTGGAGAGGTTGCTTAGAACCAGGAGACGAACATAGGATACTTTTTATCCCGTTCGACCGCATTTATTTTATCCCGTCAAGTCACTATAAATCGTGGTATTACAAGAACGACTATGACATTGAATAACAAAACGCAAATGTCAGTGGAATACAAAACATAGATGACAGTTAACGTAATTTTTCTTTGGTGAAGTATGGTAAAATATTTGACAATTATCAAAATAATAGTGTTACAACATGATTTTAATACAACCTCCTTCATAGAGTTGGTCATTAATATGAAAAAGCATTGTGGCTGTCATATGTGTCATTAAGTTGTTGAGAAAGAGTAAATGGGTTGACTCTGGGAAAACTGTTTTTATTTATTGAATAAGTATAATAATATAATAAGTACAAAGGAGAAATATCGTCGTTTATTATATTCAGAAGAGGATGTAACCTAAACTCACAAATAGAGCGGACAAAAGGAATATCTGGAAATTTAAAGAGTTTAAAGAAAAGACAATTGACGATCAATATCTTGAGACAACACGGAGAGTGCGAATTTCATATAATCTGAGAGATAGTTGCGATATGCGATGCTATGGAATAAAAAATGGAGTTTTTATTGGAGAGATTATTATGATGATATTATGATGGTAATTGGTATTCAATTTATTAACTCTGTAAGATCAACGTGACGATGTGCTATGTGAGGCCATAGACGCGCCTGTGACTATTGTTCGATAGAACTGTAAGCTAGAATGACGATTATTCTCTGGATTTGTTCCAGTTGTAACAATTGTTTTCTAGACTGTGGCCATCTGCAACGACTGTCAGCTAGACTCTGCCTAGATGTGGTGATTGTTCTTTGAGCGTTATCATTTGCGAGTCTGTTTACGTGTGTATCTGCTGAGTTGGTTGCCACTTATTGAGCTGTGTTATGCCATGACAGTGATTGAGGGTGGGCTTAAGATGCGAAATGATTTTTCTTTTACAGATTAAAAGAGCAAGTATTGAGTTTCTTGCCGATTCTTCTCAGTACAATCAGCATTCCGAATCGGTGGTAGACTCATTCCCAGAAGTCAGCTTATGAGATTTGCGGGGTCGCAAATGTTGTCAGGATGGTTGACTGTTACAACATGTTTTTAATTCAACCTCCTTCAGAGTTAGTCATTAATATGACAAAGCATTGTGGCTGTCATATGTGTCATTGAGTAGTTTTTGAGAAAGAGTAAATGAGTTGACTTTGGGATAATTGATTTTTATTATTGCATAAGAATAAAGGAGAAATATCGTCGTTAAATCGTGAAGAGAAAGGTTTATATGTATAATCTAACATATTATAAACTTTTATTATAAACATTCAATATGGAGTAAAGAAATACTATCATTTTTGAGGTTTCCAATGTGATGTCGTAAATAATTACATTTATTTTCCGTTTACATTGCAAACGCAGGCCGAACCCTACAATATTTGTCAAAATAATGTACTAAGTATTTGTACACCTTGAAAAGGTCTACAGAAAACCCCGCGATGGTATACATATTATGTCTATCTTTTATGGACCCACAGTAGCATTTTTTTGACATTTTCTTCTTCATTTGTAATTTAAATGAACATTTTCAAAGATATTACAGATTTAAAATGCAGGGTATAGCGATTGCGCTTTGTCTTATAGCACTTCGAATTTAGCTGCGATTGGACGGTTTTTTTTTCACATGGCCGACTATATGTCGCTTTATCAAGAGTAACTAAAGAAAACATGTTTGTATTGTGTAATGAAAATTCTTTTTTTATGACAAAAAAGCTGTGAATGTTGTATATAAAGACATTCTGTAATTAATTGTAAAAATAAAATACTCAGGGAAAATGTAAAAGTAAATAAGTAAAAATGTAGTATATGAATTTAGATATTCCAAAGATAGCAGGGAATCTTCATGGTATAGGGAAAGGGGAATTGTTTTTTTTTTTATACAGAAAAAAGCTCCTTATGGGTACCGCCGTCCGACGGGGACAGGTGGTAGTTATGTCGGACTCGCACCGACGAAAACGACCTGTGTGCTCCACCACGCTGCCGATGGCAAGGACAGGGTATCATTGTACATATTGCCCCCATCCCGACAAACACCTCTGATCCCAGAGAACAAACACCTTCGGGTAGTGGCCCCTCAAAAGAGAAGCCCCCCTTCGCTAACCGGTGCATCGGTAGCATCAGATGCACCGACCGCCTCGGGGACCTGTAAGCCAGGCGTCCGATATACCCCGTTCGGAACACCCGAAGGTCCCCAGTTAGGGCGGCAGACGATGGGCTTGGGCGAGTCACTAACACCTGGACTCACCAGCAGCAGATTGGATCCAGAACAACAGTTCGTGGAACCGCTCCGCTGCCCCCCTTCATCCGCCTCCGCAGAACAAAGGGAGGACATCGCTGCCCACGGGCGCTCCCTGCCCACCGTGTTTGTTATGTCACGGTCAACAGGGAGAGACCGCGCCCCAAGTAGGGGCCACAACGCCTTGGTGGGCGTTTCCGCCCGCACCGGGTAATTTTTTATAGAGGTTTTCTTCCTCGCAACCCGAAGGTCCCCGTTCCCATTGCTGTGCTTCCGGGTTTCGCCGACGGTGGCCGTAACCATGTCCAGCTAGACTTAGAGTAAACCCAACCGGACCCGTCGCTCATTAGGAACCCCACCCAGCCCCCCGGAGTCCCCGGCCTGTCCAGATTGCCCTCTGCTAATCAGAAGGACAACTGGATTGGCCACCCCACAGTGGTTCGTTTGCCAAGACTAAGCTTGCCCAGGGTGCGCCACGAGGAGGCTGACCACTTTGGCATCCCAGGGGCATTGTTTTACTCCAAATTTGACGCGTGTGGGCCACGGGCAGTAATGAATAAAACAAAACTGCTTGATAGATTTTAATCATTTTTTTTACTGAGTGACATAGGCTATATATTTTTTACCCGTGCGAAGCCGGAGCGGGCCACTAGTATTTAATAATAACAAGTTACCCAAATAAGGTCAATATAGAAAAAGGTCAAATTATGTAACAAATTTATGTATCTCTAAAAAAATATTCTAATTTAGCAATATGTTATTATCCTAATCGCTCACCATGAATTCCTATACCGAAAAACGCTTTATGTACATTATGTTCTGAGGTGCTTGCCGGGCTTCAAACCTGAGACCTCCTGGTAAGTGTAACACGATCTCAACGATCGGCCAACACCTTGAAATTTGAAAGCACTGGCGTCTTATGAGAACAAAACTTTTTATTTTTCGGGATTCGGCTCAACATCGACCTATGGACAATATTTTGTTCGGCTACCGTGATATAGGTTTATTCAAATTTTCTGTGTCCAACCCGAGCTCAAAGAATCATCCTGAATAACATTATACATATTGAAATGTTTCCGATCCCCCTTCCCCTGAAAATCTTCGGTTTGTTGTTCTATGAATAAGTTGATAAGATGCAAATGTGAGATATGATTGAGACATTGATTCATACATTCATAGGAAAATAAAATAATAATATTATCATATATACCCGTTACTTAAAAACGTAAACATTTTTAAAAATATCTATCATCAAATCATTGTTTATAATAATATTATATGTGGTATCCGGCTGAATAGAATAGACCACCCTCATTTCTTACCGAGGTATTGTAAAAGGCGACTTATGTAAGTTGACATCAGGCAGGGGGCTGGTAAAATACGTAGCCAAATCATTTGACAACATATTGTGCCGACCCCATCCCGACGGTTATGGAATAAGGGAAGGAAGATGATAATGATGAAATAAATATGAGAGCCCTAATACTGATAATTTCAGGTTTTCAAAAAGATTTTAGTAGCAGGGAGGATTATATTCAAAGATGCAGTACGAATATCAATCAGTATAACGAATGTTGAATTTTATGTTTTGTTATTATATGCTTTGTAGATTTGTTTTCTAAAATATTAACTCAGTTGTAATTCAAACAATCTGTACCCACTACTTTATTGACTTTAACTTATAATATAATGTAAAAACGGTTTTTTTATTCTATATGTTGGCCCAGTATATAATCTTCAATTCTATTTAATTTCATCAGTGTTAGTATATGTATAATAGTATGATTAGAAGTGACAACAATATACAGACAGACATTCACATAATATGAACATTAGTTAGACTTAAAATGAAGTTAAAAGCATACTATTTTCGTAAATGCTCCTAAACTTGGAGCAAAAGCTAAGATTCAACCTCCACTCTAAAAAGTAACGTAAATTTGAACTGGTTAAAATTATTTTAATTTGATAAAAATCATGTTTTTTTTATCGAAGGTATTTCTTGTAAGTTAAATTTGACCCACTTCGCGGTGTCTGATTAAGCTGAAATTTTACATACTGATCCAGTCCTGACGACAATGCATGTTTATGATAAGCGTGACTTGATGATGCTGATTGGGTCCAGACGAGGAAACTCGCAACCTCAACGATTAACACTAAGGACATGGAATTTTGTTAATATCTTTTTGCCGGAAAACGTTATTAAATTATTAATCGTATTTTCGTTAAAATATATCTCCTTATTGGAGTTATTTAATAAACACACCTATTTTCAATGATACTATTCCATTTTACCGGTCACCGCGGAACAGAAATTTATATGCGGTGATTGCATTTCCTCCAACAAAGCCTCGATTATAACAGATGAGATCAAAGCCGGCCGCAACCGCTACTTCAAAGAAAAATTTTATTGGAAACATTTACATTTTTATTGGGATACTAGGATCACCGCCTGCCGGTTGCGCCCTGAAACGTAAGTGATTTTGAATTTTCTGATGTGGATTTTATTATCTGATTTTATGTGTGTTCAATATCAGTCCAGATTACCATATATGAAAAACATAACGACAACATATCTTATATCTAAGCTATTTTTTTCTAGCTATCTATTTTGCTACAACTGTACGGGCAGAAATATAAAACATAGGTAAATAAAACAGTTCCCTTAAGAGCAAATCTTGTTTTTTATTCTAACGGGATAAATGCACGAAATAAAAAAAAATACTAAGCACAAACATACTTACTATTAATAATTTAAGATGTCATTCCCATAGGGATTGTCTTAGTAGTGTAAGCTTCACAATAAATTGATAGCAATTTACTTTTTGCAGAGAAATATACAGCTGTATAAAAAAGCTGTGCTTTTCACATTAGCTATAATAAATATCCTTCTTATCATTCATATCTATCCTCATCCAAATCGTTCTCATCATTGTTTTAGTACTAGTCTATAATATTCCCGTAGACAGAGAATATATAAAATGTTCTATAAAATGAAGACTGGATTCCTCCGCACTCCAAGCGTTAGAATCTTTATATTCCTATCAGTAATAAGCCGATTTGTCTAGAAAATTAACATACAAAAAGATAAGAAAAAAATGTAAATGTACGTTCAAAATGAAAAAAAAAACTTAGACCACTGAAATTTAAGTCACAAGACTCGAAAATAAATCTTACTTAGATACATGCTCTTATGAATATTAATAATATAATAAGTACCATTATTTTTCCAATAATAATACGTACATTAATAAACCTCAAACTATAGATTGTTAAAGATGATCATTATAATTAAATTTATTTAAGTTGTGAAATTAAAAGTCATTTGAATTTATTCAATACATATTTTATATATCTTAGCCAGAAACTAGATGGCAATTTTCCGTGGAAGAGCGGCCTATAAAATGTTCTACTCGTATAAAGGAAATTATAGATAAAACTTTGTTTTTAGGTTATACAGACTCCCATTTTCATGTTTATAAGCCTATTGGAAAATCCGATAGAATCTTTATGGAAAAACCATTAGATAAGGCAGACATAGTTTGTGCTGTCTGTGAGGCATATTTGGGTGGTTCGTGATTGATTCCACTGTAATTTCCATACGCGTGTTCTACTCGTATTAGCCACGTAGGCGCTCTCCAGTTTAAGTTGACCCTCTTTTGTTGTTTATGACTATCAGATAAACGAAGACCGTAACTTTGCTGGAGGTCGAGGTTAAGTGGCCGAGCATCTAGGACCACCTACACAATTGTACGCCAAGGCGACCTCCCGGCGCCTGTCGAGTCACGCACATGTAGTTTTTCAAAACCTTAAAGTGACTTGTATTTTAACAGCCTTTTTTATTCCCTCGTTGTACGAGTATAGACGATATTTATTTATTATTAAGTATGTTTCAATAAACAAGCTTTTGATTGATCTTAATTTTTTTGGAATCTGAGCAGTATTTATTTACTTATTTAAATTTACGAATTCTTATTAGGTTTTTAAATCAAAACTCCTTTTTTTATTTTCCTTTTTCTTTACCTTACTACGATATACATAAATATAATACATTGAAGCAGTCTTAGATAAAATTACTTATTAAACTTATTTAAATTCTATGTAAAAAAAATATCAGGTTCTGATGCAGATGCAATTAAATGACATAAATCATATTTCAAGTCTTCACTATTTTGTTAGTCATTTTCGTACACACTGAGGTATTTTAAATATTTTTAAATTACCTGCACCTATTCAGTATTATCGTGACTTCCATCGGTTCAATCAAATGTGAATATGAAATGTAGGCGTAATTCATGGCGCAGTGACATGACAAAATACCAAAGCAATTGCATCGACACAATTGGAAAATCCAGTTTAATGGAACGTGGCAAAACACAGACCACTATATACAAAGTATTTTTTGAATTATCATTATATTGGAACTTTTAGGTGTAATCTTAAAAGCCAGTGGTAAAAACAATCTAGAAGTATTGGTTAGGCCTATTATAGTCCAAATTTCAATACAACTTTTAAATTCAATCTCTTATATATAATATTCTGTCGTCACAATGTTAGTTACCACACTCCTCCAAAACGGCTTGACCGATTTTTATGAAATTTTTGGTTTGAACTTTTAATTTATTGAGTGGGTGTCAGAATCTACTATTATCTATTTTTCATACCCCGTAGTAATAAAGCTTGTTTGCCCCTAACATTTTTTTTGATTTTTTGGACAAAATTTGTTATTTTTTTATGATGAACACTGCCGGGTCATCCAGTAACATATAAATTCTTGTAGCTTATACTTAAAACGTGATGTTCTAACTGAAAATGGCTTTTATGCAAATACTTTTACAAGCACTCTTGAATCGTCAAATCATTGCTTAACGATTCAAAAGAGGTAATTCATTAATTCAGAACTAGTTCTGAACATTGCTGCTATTGAGAGAGACTGTAAGAAACTCGGCGGTAGTGCTTTTTAAAATAAATTTGTAATTACTTAGATAATTTATTACATTTACTGTCTAGTCACGTAAACTTGCTTAATGAGACTGAAGGGCACAGATTTTATAATACATAATGTTGATTAAATAAAAAGAAATATATTTTTTGCTTACAATTTTACGTTTATCAAAATAATATGCAAGATTTTTATGTAAATACAAAGCACATGAATTGTCGCGGCGCGTTAATTTTAGACGTACCTTTTGGAATTAAAATGTTCTTTAATTCGAGTAAACTTGTAAACTGCTTGTAAATGCGTTTGATTCGTCTACTCTCGTCGAAGAGAACCTATATCCACGCATTCTTGACATTTTTTTATTAGGGCATCAACAATATAAACAATAATTAAGTGTTCAGAACATGTTACAATAAAAAAAACTGAATGCTATATTAATTGGAGATAGCAATAACATGTACAATACATAACATAACAAACATTCAGCATAGTAATTAAAAAATAAAATATTATCTTCTTATCAGATTTAAGATGTTTACAGTGGTAATAAAAGCAATATTGGTATACATACAAATAGAAAAACCTAGTTACCATAACACAAATTACGTTATAAAGTGAAATTATGTGATATACGTTACAGAAAAAATATTTATAAGGTATTTTTGGAACACTGATTCGGAATCTTCCATTATAGGTATCTATCACATTACCTTTAGACAACTTATTATATTGACGCATAAGTCTATTTAAGTTGTGTCCTAGATTGTTGTTGTTTGAAGGCCATTCTGCGAACAACATCATCATCATCATCTATGTTAGTAATACTAATAGTTATTTTAAACTGCTCTCATAGCAAAGCTAATAAAAAAAATATCCTCCACTAAACATTTTAGATTAAGCCTTTCTAATGTCTCGTAATATGACATAGTTATCATCTACAAAAGAGAGTTGTCTCTGTTGTTTGAGAACCATACTAACCTCATATAGGCTAACGTCCGGAAGAGCTTTGGTAAAGTGTTGGGTCAGTTTGGCCTTCAGCCAAATTGTCAACAGGCTTCTGTGTCGTAGTGTATTTGTATAGTCCATAGAACTTTTGAATTCCTCAAAATTTCAGGTGAGTTGTAGTTACTGTTTTGTTAAAAATATACTTACATAACACAAATTTTAGCCGTGTGATATCCGACTGAGTAGAATAGACCACCCTCATGTCTTACCGAGGTGTTGTAAAAGGCGACTAAGGTTAGTCGACTCGTCGTGTGGTACCGGCTGAGTGGAATAGACCAACCTCATTTCTTATTGAGGTGTCGTAAAAAGCGACTAAGGTAAGTTGTGGTAATGTAAGGTAACCGGATTTACCGGTTTAGTAGAATGGACCACTTTCATTCTTACCAAGGTGTCTAAAAATACGACTAAGGTAAGTTGACGTCAGGCAGGCCCGCCTGTTTAGTCCGCCAGTTAACATTAGGCTATTACAGCTTTGCATTTGACAGCTCAAATATAATTTGTAATCAATTCTACATTTTAGCATTTTTTTAATGCCCTAAAACAGGTATGTAAAATGTAAACAGGTATTTTAATTAAACCTAGCTAGATCGAATTTTCTCCCCCAAAACCCCCTACATACTTAATTTCGTGAAAATCGTTGGAGCCGTTTCCGAGATTCGAAAATATATATACATATATACAAGATTAACTCATTTAAATATTATAGATAGTGTCAACTTATGGGAAAATACATTGTTTTAAACAAAATTGTAATGAAATGATGGAGATTTCCACCATTCGATACTTTCTTCTCCTCCTCCTTGCGGATACCTTAGTTGTTCTTGATAGCATGTGACACAACCAAGCTTAAGCTAGAAAATAAATTTCTTATCGATACGACGAGGAATTGATCCTGACTTAAAGAAAATTTGCCAAAAAATGTACACAAAAAAAAATATACAACACATAAATATTTTATAACGAAACGACATTTCGTGTTTCGTAGCAGACATAAAAATACAGAAGTTTTCCAATTTACCAAACTTCCTTTGACACGTAGTATTAATAAAAAACGCTAATGTATTCTGGCGAGTCGCAAATAATAATAAAGTCATTCGTGTATAATACAGCTGGCCTCCGGAACAGTAAATTAACTTTCATACACCACGAGAATTTTGGAGAATAATAGATATTCCATACTGTTATTATATGATACATTAAATATATACCGCTGCATATAAATATATAAATATAAAGGACAATTACAAAAACGGCCGTCCGTCCCCAAAGTAGCTTAATAGCAACAATTTTTAAAAAAATGTTGGCCGTCGACGGGAATCGAACCCGCGACCTGCAGAGCTGAAGGCCACTGCCACTGCCACCAACGTGCCAGTCTCCTTTTTTAAATAATGCCTTAATATCAGACAAAATCGCAGCCGGTTACTAGTTATTAAAAAAAAGTAATGCAATGCTGCATTGAATTAATCCAAACCTATACTTATAAAAAAACCTCTCTATAGAACGCCTAACTGGCAATAGTCTGTCAATTTTAGAAATCGTAAACCACTTACATCAGGCTTTACTAGATTGTAATTTGTAATGGTAAAAACAAGTTCCAGCTATAAAAAAGTGTCTAGAATATGTCAAGCTACGATACTATAAGTAATACAACTTTTTAATAATTTATAGAATTGGGCGTTACTTTGCGGAGATCCATAATACAAAAGTAATAATAAAATTATTTTGCTATAATCCTTCATCGCGGATTATAGCAAAATAATTTTATTATTACTTTTGTTCAACTTTTTAAGCCAAGTCAACAGAGCGCTGTCTTGCAAGTTACTGGGTCAAAAACAGTTTCCAGTGTTGCGTTTTCTATTTACGTCATTGTTTGAACTCAGTTGTTGTTATTCTAATACGCAACCAAATGTGCGTATAAGAATATTATATTAAGCCTAGTGTGTTTAGTGTAAGTGACTAATATTCTTAATGAAAAATAAAGATATCTCAAACCTTTAAAACACACCAGACTGCTATCTTCCGTGATACAGCTCTATTAAAAAATGTATCCAGAGAAACAGCTTTCTCAGCGATGTTCATATAAAAATATATTTTGTTAGCGTCAATGTATTTCTTCCACTAATAATAATGATATATATCGACAGATATTGCCATCAATTTGTTCGTTAGTAGCGAAGTCACTCCGCTTATCATTCGTACAACGCGTAACCCCGGCCTTATGAAAACAGAACCAATAAAAACAACCACGCCAAGACGTCAGGCGATTAGCTCTATCCCACATCATCGCTTCTTAATATATTTCCTTGCTCTATCATATTTTCCGCAATAAGGAACATAAATCAATCGAAGACTGTACTAGCTACTAGGAGCCTTAATAATAAAAATAATATTGCAATAAACCGTGTATCTTGATCACCAACCAATTAAAAACTTTTTTGTTGTATTTGTTTACTTCAAGATCCCAATAAAAAAGTTAAATACATATTATCATAATATCGTTTAAATCTAGGTTCACTTTTCTACAATATTCATAAATAATGCTTAAGTAATATACTAATTATTAAAATAAATAGTATAGAAATTGAAATACACAATGAAATGTATATAAGACTATAGGAAAAATAAAAAAAAATGTAGTGTTCAAAACTCTAGCAACTAATATACTAGGTATATGTTTTTTTTTTAATTTTTGACAAGAAACGAACAAATTTACGTATCGTAAATTGATTAACAATTAGATGTAAGAAAAATATGCATGAAAGAGAACTTATAGCAGTACATATTCGTCTACAAAAACTACTTCTGAATTGGTTCACGTCTAGCTTTCAAGTAATATAAAAACCCAAAACAATGGAGAAGATTGACAGGAAAAATATAATAAGATAGAAAGAGTTATTGCAGAGTAAGTCTTTTCAGTGGTGAAATATATCAAGAAATGGTTGCCTTTTGCTAGTTTAACTTTTCTTTCCACACTTTAAGCCGTCTATTTCGATTAATGTTATTTATATTTAAAGTTTTGTTTTAGTATTCAAGTAGCACATCAAAACAACATATCAGCTATTATCTATTAATATAATTTCAAAAGCCACACGATTATTTATTTTATATCATTTTATAGCACATTGACATAAATTAAATTCAGCGCCTATAAGTATATCACACTGATAGTCCAGCAGTGAGACAGTGCTACTCTTTTGAGCAGTCACGGGTTCAAACGCCGGACTGCCACGAATGAGTTTTTCTTTAAAACTTATTTGTCTAATTGATATTTACAATTTATTACACGATTTTCGGTAAATGAAAATATTATGAGAAAACCTGCATATCTCTAGAGAATTCTGGGGATGTGTAATATACCAATCCTCATTGGGGCAGCGTTGTAGGTCTTAGCTCCAATCCTTCTCTCCAAAAAACGGTAAGAGGAGGCCTATGCCCAGCAGTAGTAACAGGCGTTTAATTTAAGCATCACACGTTAAGCCTTAGGTTGTGTGGTGAACTTAATTCAGTTTTATATACTACAAAAAATGAACATTTTATCCGAGATGTAAGTTAACAGAACATCCCGTCAACATTCACTTGTAGGCAGCAAAATAAATTGACTCCAATATAAATTTCGAAGACTAATAACGTATGAAGGCATTAGGTATTCCGCAGTTTACTTTAGAAACGGAGGGCGTTAGGCGAGGCGGGACGACAGCAGGGTAGTAAGCCTTATTTGAGCCGCGCGCGTGACGGGAAACTGAAAACGCGTCTTGTATGTCGCGCCGTCGCCCGAATTCTCATCAAATCATCCCGCGACAATGTCGTTGCAAATCCCAACACGGGATCAACAGCATTAAAGCCAAATTGAAGTTAAGGAAACGGGTATATATCGTACATAAATTACGCTTTGTAGACGTATTTTAAGACTGACTTTAATACTAATACGGTGTAGTAACATACTGATGAATGTTTTGGGTGTTATTATTGACGTAATTTATTGATTTGTGGTAATTAATTGTATTACAGATCAGAAGGTAACAAAAACTTACGTATTCAATTCTCATTTACGTTGCGGTGAGGATTGTGACTATCATATATCTGGAAAGAGAAACTGAAGAGTTACTGAAGAGAAAACTGAAACCGTAGAGCTCAACTCAGATCTCAGATCCACCCTAAAGTTAGTGTTAAAGTCTCCTCTTTCTGCTTATCGAGGTATCAAGAGCACCTGATACTTTGGTCGCCTCGGGAGAAGATTCTGCCTGAAGAAACCTTAATTTCCCAAGAAATTGGCCTGACATAATATATGAGCAAAAATGAACGCCATACTCTACAATGGAAGAGTCCCAAAGTCAGTGATAATTTCTATTAGTAGAATGGAGAAATATGAATATGGCGTTTACTAGATTTTATGAGGTGATCGAAACAAACAAAAAGTGAACCGGAGCTAAAATCTTAAATAAATTATGATTTTTTTTCAAATTTTTTAGTTGTATCCAGTGCAATTTAGGTCAATATATATTATTCCATTATTTATTATTCCATCGGCTTATACGTATTCCAGTATTCTGTTGTTAAAGCTTTTAGATACTCTTACAATAGAAAAATTTGTATCGAGATCTTAAATCGAGATCTTTTAAAAAGTAGATATAATTATACTACCTTAAAAGTAAACACATATTTGACACAGAATTGAAGCTATACACACATAATTTACACGTAAATATACATGTTTGCTTGACACGATAAATGCCTAAGACCAAATATAACTTAAGTTCATAGACGAATTTTCTTCAGACATTTCAATAAATTTATAAATTCAGAAAATGTTCATTTTACTTTGACTTAAAACGTAATTTCATTAAAAAGAAAAACAACCCAAATAAACGGTAACTCTGAAAAGTCGCCAAAACACCTGTAAAGTAATACCATAATACGGGCATTACCCCAATGAATAAAAAGTGACGGGATAACACAATGAGATCCTTCGGAAACGACAGAGTCTTCGCGAATCATTAATTTTAATTCGCACCCTGTGACGGGGCGGCCCTAATGAATTATTGGAAATCGCTGAAGTGTCCCCCTATCGCCCCGACTGTTCTTACTTTTTCTTTAAGACAGCATAATGTAAAAAAATGTTGTACAACTTTCCTGCATTCTAATTACTTGTTGTGGATTCTTAAGTAGAAGTAAATTCACCGCCCGAACTCGGTTGGCTCAGAAGGAGATTTAAAACTTTTATTCTTCATCGATTTAGCGCTGTCTTTGTAGAATTTATGATCAATGTTCGCAAAAAATGTTAAGTATCTTCGAATAACTTAGTAAGTCAAATTATAACTGAAATTATCAACTGAATCTTGATTGAATAGCATTACATTATTTCGACTTTATCAACATGACTTTTATACGAATAATAATTTATTCATAGTACATAATAGAATTATCATCTTTAAGCTTTCTCTGGCCGTCATCAATATACAAATTACAAAATAGACAAACTAGTCGAAAGATCTGGTCTATATAAAGGGCTGCTTATTATTCACAAAATTCAGTAGCTTAATGGAATTCCATTCCTATTCGGGTCAGATCACAACAGATTGACTTGAATAATGGATGGGATATTATAATACCTATTTTTGAAGTCGTGAACTATTAAAGGTGATTGTTTATCCGCTTGAGCAACCAAAAGGTAATAATTATGAGAATTATAATCATACTTATTATGATTTATAGAAGAAGGCGTTACTTTGCGGAATTGTAATGATAATTACGATTTTGTTCGTGGAGCCTATTCTAATGATGCTTCGGTTTTCGGGGCGAAAAAAACGTGGAGGTTGTGGTAGTGAGTGTGTGTGGTGCTTGTATTGAGTTTTGGTGTTGGCGGCGTCTTGTGATACGTGTGGCGGCTTGTCCTACATGTATGGGGTATGTGATTGTTGCCTGCTTCATACACTTAGCATTGCATGTATTCTCTAAACATACGCGGATTACAGAAAAATAATTTCTGTAACTTCAGAAAAAACCAAAATATTTTTATAATAAGATTCCGAGATAAAAACCCAATAATCAAATTGTTAGATTTTGTTGGACAAATAATTGAAGCGGAAATTACTACTACAGCGAAATCAGCACAGAAAACATTCGAGTCTCCTCAAAAAAGTTGCTGTGGTCGGTTGATTTATGATTTAGACTAACTCTACTACTATTATTAATGCACTCAACTGATTAAATACTATTCAAAAAAATATTTTTGTATATAAAATAAAATTATAAAAGAATCTGTTTCTGTTCAATTTCTACTTAACTTTAACACTTCTTTGAAAGGCTCAATGAGTTTAAAATAGTTGAAAAGCTGTGCAGAATTCACACTTGCGAAACGTCCCAGAGGGCCTCATCGTGTATACGTGTGAACGTCGCCGATGCGTAGCGATAAGCATGAGACAGCTGTCAGAAAGCCTAAGTATCCAATACAATAAAAATAATATTACTATCCGCCGTGTGGTATCCGGCTGAGTAGAATAGACCACCTTCATTGCTTACTGAGGTGTCGTAAAAGGCGACTAAGGTAAGTTGACCCACCGTGTGCTATCCAGTTAAGTAGAATAGACCACCCTCTTTCTTGCCGAGGTGTCGTAAAATACGACTAAGGTAAGTTGATGTCAGGCAGGCGGCCGGTCGTAAAATCCATAGCCAAATCAGGTTACAAGATGTTTATAACATGTTGTGCTGACCCCACTTACAGTGGGATGAGGGCAGAAATATGATATGATGATGAAAAATAATTACTATGTCGGCTATTCTTCAAACATAATCATCAAAATTGTATGAGTATGTGAAACAAATATATTTAATGTATTTATGTTTAATTTTCTGCATAATGAATTAGGCAAATATACTCACAAATATGTATATTTTTTACTTTACTCTAACTTAACTAATGATTTGTCTGAAGTATTTGTTTATCAAAATCAGCGACAACGCTGATTTTGATATATTTCTTTTTTTTTATTTACTTGTATTAGAATGTTTAATATGAATATTATTATTATTGTTTATTTTGAAATATATTTTGGTTTAGTTAATAACTTTTTTAGGAAGTAATAATGTCTGAGCTGTAGAGTCATAGCTATAAGCAATTTTTTTTTTGTATAATGTTTTAAAATTTGCACGCTATTTAATAGTATAATATGCAAATAAATAAATAAATAAATAAATAAATAAATAAACGAAAATTTGATTAACCTTATATTGCAGGTACTACGACAGTGACTTTATAACATTAATAAAACATCAATAGTAAAGAAAACCCCAGATTTTGTAGTAAGGATAGCTGGAAATAATTTCAATACATAACTTTGAATTTATAAATATTTAATTACTCTTTGCTATTCATTAAGACAATTATAGAAAGAACTTGATTTTTTTTCTTTGTTGCGTAAAAAAAGACAAGCGTCACTGTGCAAGCGATGTCCTAACAATCCAAATCAAATCAAATCAAATCAAAATAATCTTTATTCAAATAAACTCTTACAAGCATTTTTGAATCGTCAAGGATCAATATGATTAATGAAGCTACAACTGGTTCGGCATGTTGCTCTTACCTAGAAGAACCAGAAGCGGGATACAACTCTGACTTCAATAATAGCTGATATAAATGTACGTGCTCAAAACTATCTCCTTCTGTCATCTCCTATACTACAAGGAAACTTGTATTTTTTAAACTTTTGCCTTCACGTAAGCCGGAGGCACGAAAGTTACAATTGTATTCCCCCTTACCCCCTTCAATATGTGACCTGCTTATTTATCGGAGAGGCGTCGGCGGAGTTCTCAGACAATATGTCGCGTACCACCCAACCTAACACACACCTAACGCACACAGGTCGACTTAAACACAATACTGTGACAGAGAAAGTGAACCGTTTGATTTATTACACATAGTAAAATTTAACTATAAAACTAAAGACACTTTCAATATTTAGGAAGTTATAACACGCTTAACTTTAAGTTTGCTGCAGTTGTTTCCACGGAGTGTGATGAAAAATAAACAGTAGTAATTAAATTTATATTCAATAATATCCACAAATTGTCTCTTCATTTGCCTATATATGAAAAAAAACACACAGCAAAGTAAAGTATTTAAGCCAAATTCAGATAAAACATTTGTCAGAAGCGGAATTAGTCAAGTGTAATTTGTTGTTTTCTACATTGTAAACTGTTATAAACAAATCTAGTTACCCGAGTGAGTAAGATATTTCATTCAAATAGCGATGACAGGCGAATTGAAATCAGTGTCCATTTGAACGTAGACCCAATCGGACTATTAGATGCTATGCGTTTTTGCTAAGTTAGTAAGTGTAAATAAGTACTTAATAAAAGTTGGAATTTTATGTAAATGCCAGTCACTTAGCTTAAAACTTAAACGTTAAAACTTTAACGATAACAAAGGGAACAGTGATAAAAATGCAGAAACATGATTTCTCCATATGGAACACAAAGATTGCTGGCCATGAGATCAGCAAACAATCAACCATTTCGTGTTAATCCAAAGCAAGCTTCCAGTCGTTGTTGAGTTTGGTAGACCTACACTGTTACGCTACGAATAAGGTTTCTAGAGTAGGACTATGAAAGGCTGAACGATGCGAACTGAAGTCTAATCATAATCTTATTGTTGCAGAACTTTTACATAAGGGTATTGAAATTGTTTCTCAAAGCTTTATTTTACCACTTATTAGAGCAACTAGAGTATCTACTATTATAAAATTAAAAATTTCTAATAATTACCTTTTTATTTGAAAAAATAAAGTATAAACAAAAGATTGATCGGCGAGTTTCTTTCTAATTCTTCTCGGTAAGAGTAACATTCCGAACCAGTTGTAGCTATATTAATCATATTGATACTTGACGATTCAAATGTGCTTGAAAGAGCTTATTTATATTTGATTTGATTTGATAAATGAACAGCAATATTTAATTAAATATCTTAATATTTATTTTTTGTTTTTTGTTATCCATAAAGTAAAATAAAGATACAAACCATATTTATTCAATGAAAATACAATAGAAATATATTTATCTATATAATTGGCCGTCGTCAAAGATTCCCGAGTCTCTCAATTGATCTTAATTTGCAATGTTAGTATCCCTCTTAATCCCAAAATGTTATTCAGACTTATTCACATGTAAGGGCTGTGAATGCTGAGTTAGCCCGCCACAGCAAACCGTTCAGTATTCATTCATTCAGCGATTCATTAGGATAGTTAATAAATTACACAGAACCATTTCGTATTAACCTTAAAGTGAAAACTATTAATCGTATCTTAAATATGACATTTATCTTGAGACATAAATATAATCAATCATTACTTAGATGTAGTATACTGAGAATCTTACTGGTGAATTATAGTTTCTCACACACGTCTTTACTCGTTAGTAATACACATAAATTTCTGATTGAAATTCGAAAAAACCTTATTAAGATATTCCCATTGTTAAATCATTAGCCGTTGTGCCATGTGGTATCTAGCTGAATCGAATAGGCCACCCTCATTCTTACCGAGGTATCGTAAAAAGCGACTAAGGTAAGCTGACGTCAGATGCCGGTTGTTAAATGGCTAGCTAAATCTCACAACAGCGTTAAAATGTTGCACCGATCCCACTTAGAGTGGGATAAGGGCATGACAATGATTATGTTAAATCATCGGAATTGAACATCGCAATAGTAATTTGACATACGAGTACAGTAGCTGTAGTGATTATAATAAATAGATATATAAAAAATAATGTACAAAAGTAATTCAAACAACAATTTTCAACTGCTTAATTTACGAGTAATCAATCCCTTACATCATGTTTAAATAACTCACGAATGGTCTAAAACCGTAAGGGCACGTAAATATCTTCAAAGTACAATCATTCGCATGTAAATGAAGATCGCCCGCTCTGTATTCAGTGCACATTGGTCATTAGCCGAGCCAGACGTTGGATTCCCCAGAAACAGCTCGATTGTATTCACCCCAGTCCAGTAATGATTAAATCGCATACAACCCCATTGGCACCTACGTGTTACCTCCTCTATATTTCAGCTACAGTAATCTACAGCTTTTGTTCAAGCTGTATTCTATAATGTATATATATCCTCAAAAGTTTTTGCCTATAATTATTATATTATATACTAGCGGCCTACCCTGCTTCGCACGGGTATAAAATATATAGCCTATGTCATTCAGTGAAAAAAATGATTTAAATCGATCCAGTAGTTTTAATTTATTCATTACTGCCTGTGGCCCGCAAGCGTTAAATTTGAAGAAAAACAATTCGCCTCTTCCTATACCAAGAAGATTTCCTGCTATATCTTATATCTAAATTCATATACTACATAATCACATTTTACATTTTTCCCTATATATTTTATGTTTAAAATTAATTACAGAATGTCTTTATATACAACATTCATAGCTTTGTTATCATTAGACAATACAAACATGTTTTCTTTAGAGGTTTCTCTTAAAAGAGCGACATTTAGTTGCGCGTCCGATCGCTGCTAAATTCGAAGTGCTATAGGGCGAAGCGCGGCCTCCTCGCGGGATTTGAAATCTGTGATATCTTCGAAAAAGTTCATTTAAATTACATGCTGTAAACGGCCATATTGATCTATATTAAATCAAAAATCGATTTGAGGTACTTAATTGGATAAGGATTAATGCTATATTGTATAAAAATTGCTTCGAAAATAAGGCATTATTTTTCGTAAAAAGTAAATGACAAAAAATGCTATTGTGGGTTATCCATAAGAGATTCTGTAGACCTTTTCAATGTATACAAATACCTAGTACATCATTTCGATAAATCTCGTAGGGTTTAGCCTGAATTTGTAATGTAAGCGGAAAAAAAGTAATTATATACGATATCACATTAGAAACCTCAAAAATTACAGTATTTCTCTACTCCATATTGAATGTTATTATACATTCCTCTTGAATCACTCTATCTATTTAAAAAAAACCGCATCAAAATCTGTTGCGTAGTTTTAAAGATTTAAGCAGTCATAGGGATATAGGGACAAACAAAGAATGTGACTTTGTTTTATACTATGTAGTATGTGATAATCCCTATAGCATGATTCAGTATTCACGCCCGATGGCTTATTATTGGCGTATTTCATGTATAACTTTGGTGTTTCTATACCGATTTCAATGATTCTTTTTTATACAATGGTTAATAAAAAATTGAATAGTATTAATACTATTCACTTTTTTATTTAGGGATGACTGAGAGTGATATAAACGTAGGAGTAGACAACTATAACCAGAAAGCTTCGAACTGCTAAGCTATTGGGAGTTCCACGTGTTATTGTGAGTCAAACATAAAAGATAGACATATGCTGTCGTGGGATATTTTTTACATAATTTTAAGGAGAACATTTCCGTCATACATGATTTCTGTGTAGCTTTAACCATCAAGGTCGCACACGCGACGGAAGCTTAAAAAAGAAGTAACTTCTCCCGTTTTCCCGACATTTCCCTTCACTGCTCTGCTCCTATTGATTGTAGCGTGATGAAAAGTATACTATAACCAGCTCAGGAGTATGAAAAATAATTGTACCGAGTTTTGTTAAAATCCGTCGAGTAGTTTTTGTTTCTATAACGGTTATACAGACAGACAGACAGACAGACAGACAAAATTTTTACTGATTGCATTTTTGGCATCAGTATCGATCCCTAATCATCCCCTGATAGTTATTTTGGAAATATATTTCAGTTACAGAATTGACCTTTCTACAGATTTATTATAAGTATAGAAGAAGAAGATAGATAGATAGAAGATAGATAGATAGAAGAAGATATAGAAGAAGACAACTTATTTGAAAAAATAAATTGGCTGTGCGTTTAATCACACGGCAGAAATGAAAACTTTATTAAAGCGAGGTAAATAATCCGAAATAGGACCTTTTTTTAATGCTTTTATTCAACTTGCAATGTATGTATGTATGTGAATGGGGTATCATGCAAGTTAAATTTGACCCACTTCCCGGGGTCCGATTGAGCTGAAATTTTATATATTGGTGTAGTCCCAATATAATGCATGTTTATGATAAGCGTAACTTGATGTTGCTGCCAATATTGGCTCCAGACGAGGGAACTGCTCGAAGGCTAAAAGTACTGACATGAAAGTTTGTTTAAAGCTTTTTAATAGTATTATTAACTTGTATTTTTGACTTGTTTTGTTCATTTTCTTTTACTATATTTCTGTCGCTCCATTAGTCAATTTCAACCGACTTTACCAGAACAAGCGTTATAATTCAATGCCGAGCTTGAAACGGTTGCCGAGTGACTATAGCAGAGACCAGAACTCAGCAGAGACGCGTTAACTATACCTATCTCACTCCTTTAGTATACTCTAAACGACTTTACCCGAACAAGCGTTACATAAACGAGCGTGACGGTTTAGTCTCGTTCAGTGCCCACAATAAAGTCGACCATAGAAGTTTTCACTTCAGAAATAAACAAAGGAACGATTGCAAGGTTTTAATAGTTTAGTAAAACAACATTATTTAGTATACAAACATATATAAGTCTGTGTATAATCAACAAGTAAGTTAATTAAATAAAATCCATGGAAACCAAAACGCCTGATGCATTTAACTTTCGACGTTGTTTTACGAAATGTTGAAATTTAAATACAGAATCCATTCTGTGTTCAAATGAGTTTTCGGAATAGCCAATTAGTTGTTAGCGCCCGGCCGCCCCCATTCGCTTTCATTAGGCTATATAGTTTCCCAAATATCTGGACCCCTCAAAGATATATTTTTGCTTTCTTGCCACTTTCTTCTAGGAGTTCTTGTGTGAATAGCGTGAACAAAGGAGTTGTAAAAATTTAGTGATATTTTGTGGTTCGTTCTGTTGCAATAAACAGGTACGGTTTTTATTATCTCCAACTGGTATTGCATGGAATGAATGTATGTATTGGCAATAGTTTGGTTAGTATTGTTTATATACGTTTTTGTGTTTACTCACTAACTTCATATAATATAAGCCTATATCTTTGACTGTATTCCTAATATACAGGTCACACATTTTCTAAATCGATTTATATAATTTTTAAATTTCGCTCAGTGATTAAAACTAATAATGTAACATTTTAATGACTCTATTATTTATCTCCTCGCAGCATGTCTTTTTGAATCAAAAAGTATTTTTTAGTTAATTAATTTTTATATTAATTACGTTATTTATAATCTGATTTAAATTGTCACAGATGATTATTCAATCTTAATCAATTTTGATAAACCGGTCGTAACAATTAAATTTCAATTCACAAAACACCCAACAAAATGAAGTAAATCAAACCAAAAAGAATTAAAATATTTATCTTAAAACGGAAAACTGGAACAACTCTTTGGAATGTGCAATTCCTTTCTTATTTCATAACGCAATCTTCTCGGCTTCTTATCTCACAACGAACATATCTCGCCCCCGCTCTCGAGGAAAATCATCCAATATAAAATCGGTTTAATTTGCGCTTTTCGCACTCAATGGGATGGAATAATATCAGGCAATTTGGTTACCGCGGGCATAAATATAGCGGGCCGCGCTGTAATTGTAACGCGAGCAATTCGCGCCTCTTAACGACCGACGAGAGAAAACTTCGCCCGTTTGCGAGCAGGATGGCCGAGCGAAGGGCCGACGCTGTCCTCTCGTTGTCTCAATCCCTCAGCGGCACAATATTATTCCCAAACGCTAAAGATGGGCCGTTCTTAATTAGCATATGCCAAGCGATATGTTTTACACTCAGATAATTCTAAACAAATAACAGCTTATCTAAAGTTTATTTTATTTGTGCGGCGTTGTTGCGTACCTTTCTTGGGTTATGCATTACTTATGGTTATAAATTAGTACACGGTATATACATTATTATACTTACTTTTTTTTATTTACAAAGAAAATGTACAAGTTATATCTATTTTAAATTACTTACACGCTAGGACTATACAAATCATGCCCACGTGGAATAGTCCCAAGAATGGTAGCAGCGTTTCCGCGTTTTATCGCTAAGCTGTTTCTTTCTATTATTTTTAAAGATTTTTTTTCTTGTCGAGTGGTGTCTGGCTGAGTAGAATAGACCACCCTCATTTCTTATCGAGGTGTCGTAAATAACGGCTATGGTAAGTTGACCCGCCGTGTGGCATCCGGCTGAGCAGAATAGTCAACCGTCATTTCTTAGCGCGCTGTCGTAAAAAGTGACTTAGATAAGTTGGCGTCAGGCAGGCGGCCGGTCGTTAAATACCTACCCAAATCATGTAACAACATGTTCTAAACATGCTAACCTCAATGACAGGGCAGGAATGATGACAATTTTTTAATTTAAAGTATCGTGAGCAGTATTCATAGTTAATATAAGAAACCGGCTATACTCACGTCTTATTCTATCGGGTTAGCCCGACTAGTTTCGGACCCATCCGGGATATTAATCCCATAGGGCTGCGATAACGTCGTGTAAAGAGCTCATGAATAAGTGCTCCTGGTGGGTTAGAAACTAATCGGGCTAACCCGATAGAATATGACGTGAGTATAGCCAGTTTGTATACATTAACTATGATGACAATTTATTTTTTATTTCCTTTCTGTTATGAATAAAAATGTTAAAATTTAACTTAAATCAATACTGTAAGTTACAGTTAATCAAAAATAATAATTTATTTTTGAAATACGAATTTCATATTTACACTAAGACAATTTTTGTATAAGACACATCATGGTTGCAAGTCCAATGCACAATTTCTTTAACACAAGTTACGAAAGAAACAATTTTCATTATAAAAACCTTAATTATAATACAAATATCTGGTTACATTTCTCGGTAGTTATTTCTTAACGAGTTTAGAACCGTATAACCGTGCTTCACCGAGGCACCCATTGTTGGATAGCTTCTTTAGTCCCGCACAAAAGTAATTACGCGCAACTCTTCTCCACTCCTTTGCTCAGCGTAATAGAATAACGAAATGTCATTTTCTTTTACCGTGACCCTTCTGTGGTTCATGCGGGGAATGTTAAATTTCTGAAATTAGAGTGAATAAACCTTTGTAATTAAAATTGGGTGCCGCGCTCGAGCTCGCTGGCCGCCCATCTTTCTTGCCTGGCCTACGAATTAAACACAGAATTGCTTTAGTAATTCGAAATATATATTCCTGGAAGATCTCAGTTTAATGTAAATCACGTTTACTGCCCGATATTATACATTTAACTGCCTAATCTTATAAAGTGGATTTTTTCTAGAGAGCGATTAAGAAACATAAGCGTTAAATCTTTTCATTCGTATTCTAAAGATCAAGTTAATGCTTAAAACGTTTTGATTATCCTGAAGTTCTTCCCGTATCAGACTCTTTGTTCTATATATTTATTTACCTGTCCTCTTTTTATCTTGATGCATAAATGCACTAAGGAATTGTAGTTTCATAGTTTTAGTAATATTGTTAAAACTCGCTCCCTTGTATGTAAGAAATGAAGACATCCATCAACATCTCCAGGTTGAGTTTGTAAATTAAGTTTTAAAAAAGTATGCTGAAGCCTACGAACAGAGGCTACATCATCATCTAAACATCGAGGCTATCCAGCTTCTCGATATTAATTAAGGGACTAGTGAGCAGACTTAAAAGGTCAAAGCCTTTTCAGTTAGTGTAATATAGTGATAGTGCTACTGAAAAAGAACTCAAGATCGAAGTGTCTCCTATATTAAGAAAGACTAAGATAAGTCATTGGACCTGTTCTTAGATATAAGTTAATTTATAAGTTAAGGTTAAAATTAAGTTGCTTATTAGCCTTAAGGCTAGATTGTGACTACAATAAAGTACCTTTATTGTGACGTACTTTATAATAGAAAAATAAATTGCTAAAACTATATTTCAATAAAACATTATTTTGTGAATTGAGGGAATCGATTCAAAATGCATTTCGCTTTTGAATATGAAGTCTAATAGTACCACAATTGTGCTGTGCAAATCAAATAGTTTATGATCAATTGGGCAGTTGCCTTACTTTAAAAATGCGAAGAAACAATGCGAAACAAAATATTAGCCGTGAAAGCATAACAGAGAAACATAGTACCAGATATACATAAGTATGGTAAAAAAATAGTTTAATCTTATTTATATCATTCTTTTACTATTATTCGCTCACTATATAATGTGTAATATCTCTCATGTTATAAACACAACTCTAACCGTTCTTGCAAAGTTGAGTGATTAAATAACGCCAACAGTTTCACAGACACGAGAACTCTTAATTGGTTGTTAAGCACATGTGAAAGTTTTGACTTGGTTTTAGTGGATAGTTGATGCGACAATCAGTGCAAAAGCGAGGGTAGGAGCCAGTCTCTTCCTGTGTCCACATAAATTAATTAATAAAGCTCGAAAGCTATCTTTTCAGGTGCAGCAATATCCTTTTTAACTACTACATTACTATATAAATCTATAAACTACATTAAACTATAAATTAAGGTGATGTCAAAGTTTGAAACCAACGAGATTTTCTATAAAAACTTATTTGTCTAATTGATAATTGCAACGTACACCCTTTTCGGTAACGGAAAACATCGTGAGGAAATCTGCATATCTCAAGAGAATTCTAGAGTATGTGAACTTTTATGTGTAAACTCCCAATCCGCATTGGAGCAGGGTGGTAGGTTTTAGCTCCAATCCTTCCACCAAAAACGGAGAGGGGAGGGCTATTATTATATTCCCAGCAGTGGAATAGTAACAAGCCGTTACTTTACTTATACTTTTTTAAGGTTTTTCTTTTCTTCATTATGATCATTATAATTGTGTGTTTTTTTACTACTTATTAATAAAATCGCGATATTAATCTCTAACGCACAAATAAAATCTTTTTGTTTTTTTTTTACCGATGGACGTCAACTTTTGGACATCTTCAAGTCCAGCATTTCAAGATACATTTTAGAATTATATCTAGAATGAAATTTTAAAAGAATTCTTATCCTTTCATCTTCGACCATGCTTATGGCTTCACACGTCTAATGACATTATTAAAGCTGTAACTTAACAAGGAATTAATAATATAAAAAGTAGATACAAGCTATAACTTTTGAAGATACCACTTCAATAACAATTTAAAAATTTTAATTTGAGTTTATGTATTTATAATGATTTGTTTTTGGATTTGACCACTATTATATATATGTGATAATAATAAAATGAAAGCTTACATTCATTAAAGAGCTAGACTTACGACTTCATTTCGCAACCATAAACACTCGGTGTCTCGACATATGGAAGAAGGAACTAAATTATAACTCAAAAAAAAGCAGTAAATTAATAGCCACATGGGAAAGTTTACACACAAGTTTGTATTTTACAAGTACGTTCAAATTCAATATATTTTATTTCGAACGCTACAAATTTAATACATCATTTTGAAAACTTGTTGAAAATAAAATCCTGTACACACCTTTTGTCCAGACATGAGGAAATTCGTGTAATGCAAAACAAGTTACAAAATTGAGTTGCTCAAGAGCGACTGTCGTGTGAACTACCTTCTAAACTACATTTCCAACTTACTAACACGGGCAATCGAAAAATAGAAAGTTTCCTCAGACCAGGATTGGAACTAACTGTGTAACTGGCATTCTTCAGAACTTTAGGTGAGAGCTGTTTCGGAAATTTTATTAGGTTTATAATATGCTCCGTCTAACTCTTACTAGTAAATCCCTTTATATTTAAACTTTTTATTGAAATTTACTTTAGATAAAATATAATTTAGTGTTAATAACGGTATGTGGTATCATGCGGATTAGAATAAACCACCCTCATTCTCACCGAGGTATCGTAAAGGGCGACTAAGGTAAGTCGACCCGCCGTGGAGTATCCGGCTGAGTAGAATACACCAACCTCATTTTTATCGAGGTGTCGTAAAAGGTGAATAAGGTAAGTTGACCCACCGTGTGGTATCCGATTTAGTAGAATAGACCACCCTATTTACTCACCTTACTTACCGAGGTATCGTGAAATACGACTAAGTTAAGTTAAAGTCAGACAGGCGGCCGGTCGTAAAAACGCAGCCAAATCATCATGTTCATAACATGTTGTGCCGAGCCCACTTAGAGTAGGATAAGGGCAGGAGGATCTAATATGCTCCGTCTAACTCTTAGCTGTAAGTCCCTTTATATTCGAACTTCTTTCTGAAATTCATTTTAGATAAAATATAATTTATTGTAAAGAGTACGCTTTATGGGCATGAAAATACGGGTATAATGACCAAGATACGGTAATACGATCACGAGTGAAATCAATTAATTTTCCCTCAGTTAATTGCCTTCGTAGGCCTATTACATTTAAAAATAATTTATTCTACTACTGTAACATATAGTAAAAAAGTATTATCTTGCACAAAATTGACGACAACTTTATTGTATTTTATTTATTATTTTTTTATTATTTGAATATACCATTTACTGTTAATTATTATTTGTTTACTATTTGTGTAAATTTGATGTAAGTTTATCATTTAGCGAACTTTTTTTACTCTGTAGTACACTTTCCTACCAGTTATTTTATTAAACAGCTCAATAACGTTTGGTTGTCTGAAAGAAATCGCTGGTTAGCGATCGCCTTATTTGTACCCATATTTTTCCAATGTATTAATTCCTGTAATTTTTGTTTTGTGTTCAATAAAGAATGTTCTATCTATCCATCTATCCATCTATCTATCTATATATTATAATTATCATTTTTAATTCATCGTTTTCTTTGTAATGTGTAAATTAAATGCAAATTTGCCTAAGCAAGCTCATAAGCTGCAAACTAATTAAAATATTCTTCAAATTTTATAATAATCTGAAGTTTAATGGGTCAATTTCACACCATAATTACCTCAAACACATTCAGCCTTAGGGTAGTTGAAATTCAAACAACTTTTGCTTGGCGCCTACGCCTTTTGAAATCTTACCCTAGCTGAGTCACAAGGACACTCACTTTCGGAGCAGAATAAGCCATCCTTAAAGCAAAGTAAACAGGACACTTCTTTTAGACGTTGTTTACATTCAAGGCATTCGAGTCTTATCTGACGTACAACTTAAGTTGCCAATTCAGTGCTCAAACGAATCTACCAAGGATTTATTAATCATAATAAAATGATGCAAAAAAATACTTTGTAATTAGCAGTGGTTTTACATTGGTATCAGATATGACAATGTTCAAATTCAAATTAAAAAATATCCTTATTCAAGTAAACTTGTAAGTACTTTTGAATCGCCAATTCTACTGCTGGTTCGGAAAGCTGTTTCTACCGAGAAGAGCCAGCAAGTTCAGCAAACCCGACGTTTGCTATTTTCGAAATAATACTTATCACAGGGTCGGACAGTAGCTATATCCACGCATTCTTATCATCTAAATAATTCTCAATAGTATAGTTGGCTTTCTTATCAGGCTCCCTTTAACAGTTTTTCTTTAACTTTTGTAATGGCAAATCTTATTCCTGTTAGCGCACACTATATACAAGAACACGATATAATAGGAATACCATAATTCCCGTTCCGAGATACACTTCTCTTGAATGACGAACAAAGACTAACTGCTACTGAAACGTTTTATCAATAGGGAGACTCAACCGGAAACAACACGTCACAGTGTTGTTACCATTTTAATCAAAAAGGGCGCGATACTCTTGTTTCATGACTGTGTTGCTATAAAATACGAAGCGGAAGTTAATGGCGACAACATTCCCAAACCCACAAACGATTTATATTTATCTCTTTATAATTTACAATGGTATGACAAAATCAACGCAAAATCAAATTATATTTTCATTTTATTAAAATTTTATGGAAACTACTATTTAGCGAATGTTTACTGATGTATATTGAAGAAACAAAAGAAATTAAAAAAACTTCAAATTCAAATTTAATTTCATCAATGGTGAAAAAATTTTCAGTGCCCGCAATAATTTTTGCCTGTAATTCTATGAAATGGCAGCTTACGCTTTGGCTTTAAGCTTGAAATTTAAACAGCCTTTATTTAATATTCGAGTCTTTTTAAGCCGACTGTGCATTATTTAAAAGTACTAAATATCGGTATTTCCTACATAAAATCAAAACTATGAAAAATTTACACGAAAACTGCGTCTAGATAAAGCACTGTAAACTTTATTTTTAACAACTTTGATCTATTATTGAATTAATTAGGCGCAGTCGTCCAAACACTTACGTATTCAAAGTTACTCAAGCGTTGTTGCTGATAGTCCCAACCACATAATGGACTGAACAAAGATAGCTTTGTCACATGTTTGCTCAGCGCACATAGATAATTTACTTTTATAGAAATGAGGAAATACTTACGAGTATTTAAATTAGTCTATGGCTGAAAGTATGACCTGGGGGGTAAATAAGGTGAGCTTTAATTATTTTTATAATGGATATGATTGATTATCCGTGCGCTTTGCGGCAAAATAAAATATTGTGCGAAAATCTGGGATATGTATAACCCGCCAATCCGCTGTGGTGCGTCGGAGATCTAAGCTATTAATCTTTTCTCCAAGGAAAGACTTTTTTGTTTTTATAACTGATCCGTTGGCGCAGGGGGTAGTGATCTTGCCTTCAGCTCCGCGGGTTGCAAGTTCGATTCCCGCCGAGGGCCAACATTTTCTTGTTGGTTCTTCGAGCCTGGGTGTATATTGGTATTTAAGTAGGTATTTAAAAATTATATACGTATATATTCACCAGTTGTCTCTCACCTATGCCACAAGTATTAAATTACTTACTTTGGGGACGGATGACCGTGTATATAAGTGTCCCATATATTTATTTATTATTTATTGGTAAGATAATAAGAGGCCGATATCTCACTTTTTTTAATTATTATAGCAACGATATTTTACCTTTACACTTATTCAATAAATAAGAAACAATTTTCACAAAAGTCTACCTATTTATTATTTTTTAACAACTTGTCACATTGATAGCGACAATGTTTTTAGACCTATTTGTTGAATGTTGTATTTGATACATTATTTTATTAGTTATATCATGAAATAGGTATAGTTTACTTTTAATATTTTGAAAATATAAAATACAATATAGTTTTTTTTTACTAACGCGATAAATCATTTTAAAATATTTTCTATATGTTTTGAGTGCTTATGAAAAGTACCCAA
This sequence comes from Morpho achilles, assembly GCA_947086495.1. Taxonomy (NCBI): domain Eukaryota; kingdom Metazoa; phylum Arthropoda; class Insecta; order Lepidoptera; family Nymphalidae; genus Morpho; species Morpho achilles. The sequence continues at coordinate 7,296,290 of CAMTZB010000007.1, read as the reverse complement.
GCTTACAGGTATGGAAAATTATCAAGTCTCTAAGTATCGAGTCTTTTCAAGCCTACTCCAACCTGTTCATAAGTGCTCTTAACGCAACAGAATATTCCATCGTCAATGGAAACTAAACTCTCACTGTGTATCTAAATTCCATCATTATGAAGTGAGTTTTAATATCGATTGATATAGACGATTTTATTACATAATAAATCCGAAGTAAAAATAGTGCAATGAATTAGGGACTATTGGCTTAATTAACAAAATACCAACGTACCAACTTTTTCTTAAATATAAATTATCCCACTAGGTTGGCTGGCAGAGATCTCGGTCATAGGGATCAGTTGAACTTTGTCAACACACACTTTTTTACCTATAATTTTTTTTTTCAAAATTTTTTTATGATACATAAATTTAAAAAAAAAAATTATTTGTGAATATCATTAATGCCGCGTGGTATCCGGCTGATTAGAATAGACCACCCTCATTTCTTATCGAAGTGTTATAAAAGGCGAATAAGGTAAGTCGACCCACCGTGTGGCATCCGGCTAAGTAGAATAGAACACCCTCATTTCTTCACGAGGTGTCGTAAAATGCGAATAATGTAAGTCGACCCACCGTGTGGTATCCGGTTGAGTAGAAAAGACCACCCTCTTTCTTAGGTGCCTGCCTGCCTTATGTTTCTTAGTCATAATTTAGGAAACCCCGCTAAGAAATCAGGGTGGTCTATTCTACTCAGCCCGATACTACATGAGATGCTTCATTTCTTGATGATAAAAAAACGAACGACTACAATAGACTTTCAAATCACTCCGAAAACTTTAATTCCATACTAAGTTCATAGACTAAAACTATAATCATACATCATAATAGTAGAATAAATATGAAAACTCCACTCAAACCTTGTACAAGCTCAAAGTTATTGAAGGTTAAATACAACCAGCCTGAACATACTCGTATTACGTAGTTACAAAGAATATATGAGAGTTTTTCAGTGTAGTTATATTTAAGAGAACAAAATTAAGTTGCAATAACAACAATCAATTCTACTATGATTTAAGCTTTAAGTTGTCAAGGTAAGTGAAAAGCCGTTACTTAAATTCCTTATCTTCTTAACCCGGTCGTGTTGTAGATGGAAAAAGCGTTTACTTGGCAAAACCCCATCATATAAGTAAAACTATTGCTGAACCTCAGTACTCAAAGTACTTGCTTAATTATTCAAGCTATTTACAGCCCTAGATCATCATACAACGAGATAATAAAGTAATAACCAGTTAATACTAAATCTGATATTAGTAAAACACCTCTAATCATCTTTAGTTAGAGATTTTTTATTTTACTGGCCTAACACTACTGGCCTAAAACGACTCTACTTTTGAGAGTAGTATTGAAGACCCAACACGCGGCTCTCAGGTGGATTATCATTATATAAGTAAGTAACGGCCTGTTACTATCCCACTGCTGAGAATAGGCCTCTTCTCTCCGTTTTGGGACAGAAGGATTGGAGCTAAGACCTACCACGCTGCTCCAATGCGGATTGGTAGATTACACATACCTCCAAAATTCTCTAGAGATATGCAGGTTTCCTCACGATGTTTTCCTTCACCGAAAAGCGTGTGATAAATTGCAATTATCAATTAGACACATAAGTTTTAAGAGAAAAACTCATTGGTGTCTGCCCGGGTTCGAACCCGTGATCGTCTCTAGAGATTCACACGGTCGCACTGCTGGGCCATCACAGCTTCCAGGATTATCATTATATATTTCCCAAGAAATCCCAAGTATTTCTTTACGAAAGAATTTAATCATTCCCTATAAACTAAGTTATAATGCGATAATAATAATCCCGTTGAAGATTTTGACAGAAATTTGTTTTAGGTCTTTACCTTAAGCTACCTCAAGTTCAGTCTAATAACACTAGTTCTAACACTTTTAGTAACAAGTACTCAACCAGCAATAGAATGCCCGTATACAAAGTAAAATAAAGACAAAACGATCTATATAAATGGTGTTCTCGTACACTCCAGGTCATTCAAGTTTCATTACCAATAGCTCCCAACTCATAACTTATTCAGTTAGGGGCAGGTAACGCGTTTTCGCGTTTTAACATTCAATTTACTACCCGAAGAAGCGCTATATTGGGGCAAACGCCGCGACTGCAAATTGTACTATTTATTCAGAATATATCTGACTAAGTTATTTGCAATAATTTTAGGATTTAAAAATTATTGACAACTTTTTACTGTTGTCTTATTTTCTCGTGATTATATTGAGAATTAAATCAAATTTTCTCTACGAAAAACCGTGATATATCATATATATGATTATTAAATGTGAAGTCTAATAGTTTGATAATCGCTACCGTTGATAATCAACGATCAACGGTATTTCAATTTCGAGCAAAAATTACAATATCACTACTTTCTATGAATTAGAACATAACATACTTTTTCATCATCTAAGTACTTAAAAATTCTATAATACAAAATACCACACCTCTACATATGGTTATATTTTGTTTCAGTACCCGCAAATGACGCAGACAGCGACACCTAAACGACGGGTAACTTACGTGACGAGCTCTCCCACTTCCACCCGCCGCACTTAGGTAATAAAACCAAGAAAATAGTTTTAAGTAAGCCCGCGACAGCCATTGCGGCCCCTTATTACCAACAAAACCCTCCATGTACGAGACAAACAAGTTATTCGTTTCAAATTGAAAACTTTCCACCCCACTAGCCATACAGGGGCTGTGGCCCATAAATTCCCGCCAATTTTGTTTTATTTCGCCGTGCAGGCACGGTAATAAAAGTAAGCTGGACGTGAGACAAAGCCTCTAGCCGGGATTACGCGGCCATCGCAATGGATCACTGCAACCTGTGATATGGTGTCTAAACAACGGCATCTGACTAACTGAACTCCTAATTTACAACTCTACTGCAATTGCAAATTGACTAATTATATATAACAGGATAATGATTAGAAGAACGCAGGACCGCGGCGTCAACCGTACACTAATCTTATCATATTTAAACGTTCTTTTCTGAATACAAACGTAAAATATAAGTAAACCCAACATGCTCCTGTTATACCATGCTTATGAACCCATGAACGCCCTGTTGAAAGATAGGGCTACCGAGCAAAACCAAACTATCCATTGACGAATATTATCCAGGTGACAGGGGTGCTAGTTTATAATATTTAATTTTATGTATAAGAAATGAGAGTGTACGATAGATACATTAAATTTAAAAAAATATGTCTTATTTTTGTATGATCAACCACCAAAAGTGTTTGTATAAACCACCTTATATAAAACACCACCACATAAGTAAATTATGTGCAACTATTGTTAAGATTGAAATGATGCTTCAAATATGTTTTTTTTATATTAGGTGCAATATCAGTATTTAATATTTATTTACTACGGTATTTTACTAATAGATCTAAATAATAGTGACACGAAAAAGATATTTTTGGTCTAAAACTGTAAAAAGTGACTCATGCATACAAATTAACTAATACTATTACCCTTATGATTCTAAAGCAGCATATTACAGAACTGCAATGTCGTATGTTGTCTCTTCGACAATCCCAGCAGAAAGGCCACATGTGTGATCTTCGCTAAAGTCCCATTGTTCTAGTGTTTTCTATATGAAACGTGTTGTGTTAGCACAAACATAAGCGTCCGTTAAACTAAACAATGCCGTTTATTTTGAACAGTCTTCGTTTTAGTTTTTGCCAATCAGATAAAGAGAATTCTTTAAAGATTTCCAATGCGGGTATTATGAAATATCTTTGTAAAAATCGCTCTAATGCTGCTTTTAGACATTTGCTGATTCTGTATGTTCAAATTTGTTAAATTTAAAACAAAAGCCGATAAACGTATATTTGTGGGTTTCAAAGTGTGAGGATTACGATTTAACTCTAAAAAAATGCAGTGTAAATTCTCTAAATGGACACTGACCATATTTTGAGAAGAGAACATAATCCAGCGGTAAAGAAAAAGATGAAGTACGATTTAATGTAAATGCAAAAAGCACGCATAACGCATACTTTACCTATACGTTAACAACTACACGGGATTAATCCGGAAGCTTTATCAAGCGGTAAGAGTTTCTTATTTTTCCTTTACTAAGCCGAATCCTAATGTTAGAAATAAAATGAGGCGTTGTGACGAAACTGAGTAACGTCGCTGGGTTCGTAACCGAGAATATAATGCTGTTCGACTTAACTAAACATGTCTGGATTCATCTTAAAATTTTACTTTCCAAAACGGATTCACATAAACACAGAAACGTTAATGAAGTGTTTCTTCTAAGAGAACAATTTATAGGTGAAGGCGAACTTTAATGGGACCAACAATATAATAGCTAAGCGTCACTAGGAGTTCCTTGAGTGCATCAGTGATATTTTTCTACGAAGAATCTTTATTGAGAAAATAGAGCTTCAAATGATCAAACACTCAGAAACAAAACCAGGGTTACGGATGGGATTGCAAACATTTGCTGTGTCCGACGGTTATGATCCGTCGTTTGAACATCACGCCAAATTTGGTCCGCTCATAAAAATAAAAACAGTATGTTTTATAACACTGCGGTGTGTAGTTTGAGCCACATGCGGGAGCGTCAAATTTGAAATTTCAGTATTTTTACGTAAACAAAAGTTTTTATTGGCGTTGTTTAAAAAACCGTTTAGAATTCTTTACTATAGATTTTTTTCGGTAATGTAAAATAATTTAAAGGTATAGTTATTTTTAAGTTTCTCATAGAGTTTATTACTTCAGTATAATGCTAAAAAGGGGAGCCACATGTCACAATCAATAATGAGAGAAAAGATGAAACTCATATACTTATCTTTGTCTAATCACACATAAAAAAGAGAGACAGATAGTTACAGTCCCATTTGGTTTCTCTTTACTGTAAAAGGGCACATTTCCTAAAGGCTAGCTTCCTAACTCTAGTATAGATAGAGATCCATCGTAATACGTAAAAACTTCATCTATGAAGTTATTATGTATTATGATCGATTGATCGACGCATTTTCGAATTCGCTTATTAAACATTAAACCTTAATGATTTTAATAAGATGTCGGATAAGGAAACTATCGGACTGACGACATCGAGCGCACCTCATTTTGACATTTTGACATAGAGAACTAGCAAGGAACACTATGGCTGCGCTTTTTGAGAACAATTATTATTAGTTGGCTGATTTTAACAACACAAATCATTATTGTAGATTCGTACTACAACAAAAAATACTATACAATACAGATCATCAATAACATAGGACAGAATAGTTACGGAACGGAATAAATATCGCAACCATCGACGATCTAGATGGCAGCGCATCTTATAGTCGTATTGAGTCAACGCTCGGAACGGGCCTAAGTATTTACTCCACTAACTAACAAATGCTATTTAGACCTAGACACTTACGATATAAAACCCATAAAAATCGGTTAAATTCTTCAAAAAATTTATTTAAATCTTGAATATAATACTTATTCTGTAGTTTAGTAAAATAATATAGAAATCTTTACTCATACTTAATTATCTTTAACTTAACTCAAATATCGTTTAAACAATTTCAGGTAAGTTATATCGTCTATCTAAGCTGTGATGGCCTAGCGGTGCGACCGTGTGAATCTCTAGAGACGATCATGGGTTCAAACCCGGGCAGACACCAATGAGTTTTTCTATTAAAACTTATGTGTCTAATGGATAATTGCAATTTATCACACGCTTTTCGGTGAAGGGAAACATCGTGAGGAAACCTGCATACCTCTAGAGAATCCTAGGAATATGTGTAACCTACCGATCCGCATTGGAGCAGCGTGGTAGGTCTTAGCTCCAACCCTTCTCGCCAAAAATGGAGAGAGGAGGCCTTTGCCCAGCAGTGGGATAGTAATAGGCCGCTACTTACTATATCGTCTAATACAAGCCTTTTATCCTATAAGTTCTGGAACGCTAATTGTTATTACCTATATCTTGAAACCTTCTTCATATAAAAGTAAGTAAGTAACATAAAAGAATCAATTAAACCACCCCATAAACATTTTATTTCAATAACATCAGCAAATGGATAGGTAAGGCTAAAACAATAAACTCGCAAAATGTAATGTGCGACAAGAAAGAGCGTGGAAGCCAATTAATTTTTGCTGAGACTACGGTTTATGTTTTCCCGGATAAATAAGGAGATTTAGCAGCGGTGCCCGGGGCCGCCTCGTAAAATGGCTAGCTCGTAACCGGACCTGACCGGGACTCTAACTAAGATTTCACGATTGTTCCCGAACTCGAATCTTCATTTTCTGTATAACAACTGAGGACCGTTTTAGCGCAATGGTGCAATAACTCATCTCAATAGTCTTCTACCATTTCTGAGGCTATACCTGAGAAAATACTGCTGTTCTACTGTTCTTTTTTCTTATTTCAATACAATACCTGGGTGACCGACCCTTGCTCGGTAATTTTTGAAATGATGAAAAAAAAAACAAATTGAAAAGTAAAATGAAAAATAATAGGGTAGGTAGGGCTCGATCCTAGGTATTTTCACCTCTCTAGACCGCCCGTTCCCCAAATGAACCATGAGTCATGTTGAGTTTTCGTTTGGCAGCGAAAAAATTGTGATTGAATTCAACGTAAATTAAAAAAAAAAATTAGAGCCCGTAAACAGGGATAAAACGACATTTAAAAAAAATAAAACTTATCTAGACCGATTTTTCTCCCCCAAAACCCCTACATGCTGAATTTCAGGAAAATCGTTGGAGCCGTTTCCAAGATTCTAAAAATATATATATATACATACAAGAATAACTTATTTAAATATTAAAGATTAGTAGTAGTAGTAGTAAGTCTCTCATATTAGTAAAAACTATTCCATGAAGTTAGGGGCTATTTGAAAACGAATAAAATCATTTACTGATAAAAGGTAAGGATGAAAAAGGATTATGTCATAATTTTACAATATCTCGGTAAGAAGGAGGGTGGTCTATTCAACTCAACCGGATACCACACGGTGTGTCAACTTACCTTAGTCGCCTTTTACGACACTTCGGTAAGAAATAAATGTTATATTCTCTTCAGCCGGATACCACACGGCGTAATAGTCTCTTCTAAACTGAGGTATTTAATTTACTAGTTATGTGCAAGAATTTGTGCTGATCATTTTTATTTGACCCAGATTTTTTCTTAAAAGAAGTCGGTCATTCTGCCAATACTAGTTCAATTGGATCCGGTAATCCTAGTATTTTTAGTACTAAGAATTGCCAAGTTTTCTTCAGGAAATAAATTTATCGTTGAACATCTAAAAAAACTTGTATTACAAAATAAAATGTGATATGAACGTCGATGGAATTAATCAGCTATGATAATATTTGTATTTAAGTATGTATTTAAAAATATATAAGTATATATTCACCAGTTGTCTGTCTACCATAACAGAAGTATTAAGTTACTTACTTTGGGGACGGACGACCGTGTGTGTAAGTGTCCCATATATTTATTTATTTATTTATTTATAATATTTTAGTGAAAAATAACTAGTTGTTTTAATGCGTTCATTAAGGGCGAGATAAATTTTATTATCATTTTCTACAATACAAAACTAATTGATAAATGTTTTTAACTTTTATGTTTTACATAATATAAAATGCGGAAAAATATATTTTTCTTATTTCTATACACATAACATTTGGTACATGGTGGTAAGATGTAACAATTTATTTTTTAACGTAACGAAATTACGTTGTTTCGTTATTATTACTTTGGTTTAGATTGGAGGAGGAATTCCAGTAGCATAAAATAACATTTTAACTGCAATAGATTGCTCATTAACTTATTAGCTTTAGGCAACGTCGCGTAAATGGTCTGATTTCCGGCCAGCCAAGTTACATATCAGTTTATCTAAATTCTTGGTAGTTGTTTCATCATCGTAATCCAATCGTCGTTTTTATTTTAGTTCCTATAAGAGTTACTTTGTTTTTTAAAACACTATAAGACATGTAAACCCGCCGTCTGGTACCCGGCTGAGTAGAATAGACTACCTTCATTGCTTACTGAGGTTTCGTAAAAGGCGAATAAGATAAGTTGACCCGCAGTATGGTATACGGCTGAGTAGAAAATACCACTATCATTGCGTACCGAAAGTCTTAAAAGGCGACTAAGGTAAGTTGAGGCCAGGCAGGTCGTCGTAAAATATCTAGCCAAATCATCTAACAACATGTTAAAGCATGTTGTGTCGACCGTTGGAGTGGGATAAGGGCAACAGAATGGTGATATTAGACATGTAACATTTTAACCAGTAGCTAATACGTTAACAAAATATATGTATTATGAATGACAACATTCTGACCGCGATTTCGCCTTCGTGGATTTCAATACAGACATACAAGTAGCTTTCGTTACTTTCCTATGAAAAAAAAAACAAACAAACACACTTTCGCATTCATCATGTGCTATTAAAAACCATGGTTATTTGGCGTATGATTTCTTAGAATGTTATAAAATAAAACCTATAACGATTTTATTGCCAAATAACTATTCCATCTGTTGCACGTAACTGCAGAGTAGTAATAAAAGTAATTCAGTTGCATTTTATTTTCTTAACGCCAAGGAGCGGCCGGGCGATGACTAAGTAATGACCGGGATAACGCAGTTTTATTGCCGCCTCCGTGTTGCGAATATATAAATGAACCCTCCAGGGAGTGTTAAAGACGCCAAAGAACTCCTGTTGAAACAAGTCGGGCTCAGAGAAATGGCGCCGTAAAGCTCCCATCCGCCGAGACGTCATTTTGCTTTCTATAAGAGAATAGGATAGCGTCTAGAACAGAAATTAATAAAAAACTTAAAGAATACCAATAAGTACTCTTTATAGGTATTCGAAGGAATCTTTATTTTCTGTATTTTAAATATAAATTTTTATACTTCAAAGTTCAAAGAAAGAAGACGTTTTTTATTTTTAAATATTTGAAAAAATTTCGAACTTAGTACGTACGGTTTTCATATTAATTATTCACATATTTTGCGTACTTGATTTTATTAATTTACTTAAACCCTTTTTTTTAAGATTCATTTAAGTGGTTGAAAATCGTTCAGTCGTTAAAATAATCCAAAATCGGATGTAGCAAAAATTTCACCTTAATTCTTTACATAACTTACCTATGTTATACTTACAGGACATGGGACTCTTTTAAAGATTAAACAATTTATAATGTTGAAATTTTATTTATTTTTAAGCCATGTGGTATCCGGCTGAATAGAATAGTACCACCCTCATTTCATACTGAGGTGTCGTAAAAGTCGGCTAAGGTAAGTTGACTCACCGTGTGGTATCCGGCCGAGTAGAATAGACCACCCTCATTTCTTACCGACGTGTCGTAAAAGGCGGCTAAGGTAAGTTGACTCACCGTTTGGTATCCGGTTGAGTAAAATAGACCACCTTCTTACCGAAGTGTCGTAAAATACGACTAAGGTAAATTGACGTCAGGCAGGCGGCCGGTCGTAAAATACGTAGCCAAATCATGTGACAACATGTTTGTAACACGTTGTGCCGACCCCACTTAGAGTGGGATAAGGGCAGGAGGATGAAAATTTTATTAATTTTATATATTGATTTATCTGAGAGCGACTTAAGTTCAAATAGATAAAATTTTCCTTCAATGCAAAATTAAAAAAAAAATGAAATCTAAATATGCTTATACAAAATAGTTACATCGTTTACGTTAATAAAAACTTGGTAATCTGCAGTAAAATGTATGCTTTTATAAAGCCTTATTCTTCCTTTATTGCTTGTTAAATAATAACAGATTCCTTAGATTCGAAGGTGCCTTCTCCTGTTTAAATTATTAAAATTTTAATTGTATCCCTGCGTACCATTCCACAACCGTAAAGCTGCCGACGAGTTCCTTTAATACACTATTAATGCAATTGTTCGAAAACAACGCGAGGCCATAAAATTTAGCCTTCAGGTAGAATATTCCGCTCCACTTCGCTCCCTCAGCTATAATTTTTCGCATTGCGGATTTCAACAAACGTGTTTCGTTACTTCGTTTTATTTCTTTGCAACAAATGAGCTGCTCCTCAACAGGCATCAATTTAAACTTTGATATATATGATACGGTTAAATTTGAAAATTCAACCGCTTTATGACATTCCGTGATTAAAATGTACGCGTGTAATATGTACAAAGTGTCTGCCAAAGTTCTATGTAAAACCTTAATACAAAGATTGTGTTTACTGCTTAAATGGCATAAGACATTGAACAAATAAAAAGTTTGTTATTAACATCAACCAAACAAGAAGGTTTTGTTTTTTTTTTGTAATTTAAACAATATTTCAAAAATTCTTTCATTATTGGAAAGCTGCATCTTTACTGAGCAACAAAGGCTATAATATTATGATACATTAAAACAATAGCGATCAGTAATAAAAATGTAATAAGGTTTAAAAAATGAGTCATAAAAATCTGTCATCGCATGCGCTGCGGAAACTTTTATATATCGATGATATATTTAACAAAAAATCCAACTTAGTAGACTTTCCACTGCCATGAGATCGGTATGTACGCGGGTAAAGCCGCGGGATATTACTAGTATACAAATAAATAATTGTAATGGAAAGTTATAAAAATATCTAATGTGCAGTATCACTCGCATCGTGAATATACTAATAGCAAAGGGCATGGAGGACGAACACCGGAAGGATGTATGAAACATTCAATATGTGCGAGAGAATCGAGGACAGGAGCACGTCATATGCATTTCTGGTACCATTTACGTAAGAAAGTCGATATACTAGTGTATTGTTGCTTCATATAACTACACGTACAAAACTTTCATTTATCCGCAACTACGTCTCTGTGTATTTCAGTATCATGATAAATACAGTGATTTATGTTATTTATTTCATTCAAATTTATTTAACGGTTTTTAAGTGATTGAAAACAATAATAAAAAATTATTATTTACAATACATTTCCTACACGAATTACATTTAATCATTGCTATATTACATAAAATCGGAGTAATCGATTTAAGTAGAGGATTTAACTGTTCTTATCATAATTTATTTTATACTAAATAGTGTAACAGCGTTTCTGTATTCATCTTTTAACGTGTATGGTTAACATACAAAAAACCTATTACTGCAGTGGACTCCATTGTGCAAAATTTTCTGTTATGACAACTCCTTTAATCTGATAAATAAAAAAAAATATTATAATGTATCAGTACGTGAAATAATACAGTAAAGGTTTTAAAGATAAAAAGTGTTCTAACAAAAGAATAGAACTTTATTCAAGTGCTATCGACAGGTAAAACGTGAGATTTCAGCAGCTGAGCCTTAAATACAAATGGAGAATGCGCTCGGCACAGATTCATCGTTTGCTAGCGACGCAGGACTAACTTCTTTTATTGTATTCATGTAAGATAAATTTTATCTCAACATATTTAAACATTTTAAACTTGAAACTATTGTTCAAGAAAATGTGGTATAAATAATATGTATTTAGTGTTATTTTAATAATTAGGTATGTAAGGATTTTTTTTTTATAATTCATTACAAGAAAGACAGATTGAGACCTTCTAGTAAGTATTAGAAATACTTGTGGCAGAAGGACTTGCTCTTCCATAACAAAAGTAAGTTATATAAATATTAAAAAGGAACTACTACATTGAGTTATTTAATTATAGCGCGTGTGGGTGTGTGCGCGCGCGCGCGTGGGTGTGTGTGTGTGTGTGTGTGTGTGTGTGTGCGCGTGGGTGGGTGGGTGTTTGATTGGTGTTGTACGTGTGTGCATGTAGATCTGAGTATTTAAGATATATATTCTAATAGAGTTTCCGTATCTTCATAATTGAATGTTTTTAGCCAATAAGATAAAGTATATTTGCAGTTATGGTAAGTCATTATATATATTTATATATATATATATATATATATATATTTTTATATATATATATATATATATATATATATATATATATATATACATGTGTGTGTTCACAGTTTTATGCATACATTTATTAGTCATTTGCACACGAGTATGTATATTTCAAATGTGTTTATACACATTGGACGCTGTTGATTATATCTAGGACTTGAATTTTGTTTCTTAAATTATACTTGAATATAAAATTATTCGAAGCCGTGATGGTCTGACGGTGGGAGTTTATCTCCCGTTTGACACGTCCTACAAAATTCGCACCCCAAGCAAGTATCTATATTTTTTCAACTTGTCTAATTAATTGATATACCAAGCAAAGGACGTCCGTTAAACAGTAAATTTGGTGTTTTAACGATTTATTGTCGTATGCAATAAACATGACGTTGAAATTCCATCCAATCTTGGTTGGTTGGTTGGTAAAGAATGATTCTTTAAGCTTAACAAATATCTGATGTGATATAAAGTATATTTTTAAAGGAGAGATGATATAGGTATGTTCTAATTTAGCAATAATATTTATATGGAGCGTGGAAGTTTAAAATAAAAGTAAAATAAAAATTATTTGGTTTTATTTACCGTTATAAAACTTCTAGGCACTTACATTGACATTATTAAAGACTGAAACAATACAATGAAGTTTTCATATATCTTATAGGTAAGTATTTTATTACGCTATTTACAAATTTCAACAATATTATAACGATATGTTCCATAAAATAATGACTGATATATTTATTAACTACATCAAATGGAATACCTAAGTTAAATTATCACATAAAATATCCCGAAGTATATAATTTCCGACGTGTTCAATTGTTTTATTTCATAAATATCTTTGGATTTATTAGGTATTCGTTCATTTATACTAACTTCCAATAATCTTTTGCTAAGACATGATTAAAATTGATAAGTAAATAAAAAATTTGTTAAAGTCTAAATGTGTTAAAGTATTCACCTTTAACGAGGAATTGAATGTTTGTGTGATTACAAGTATATTCATATTAATCTATAGAATAAGGGGCTTCTTTTCGGGGATCCATAATACAAAAGTAATAATAAAATTATTTTGCTTTAATCCCTGCTTTGCAATTTTGTCGTGGAGTTTATCTCTGATGATGCTTCGATTGCGAGGCGAAACGATTGTTGAGTTTGTGATAGTGAACGTGTGTGCTGCTTGTTTATTGTGGTGGCGGTGGTGGAGGTTGTGCGTGTTTTACCAATCCTGCATGTATCAGGTATTAAAACGGATTGTCCACTCTACATTTAGCATTATATATATTTTCTATTTTACTTCATCGCGTATTTTAGCGAAATAATTTTATTATTACTTTTGTATATTTATATTGTTTAAATGAATAAGTTGTTAAGTGAATAAGTCGTTTTCAACAATTTTTTTACATGAAAAGGATTTCGGAACTATCATTTCAAACTGATGTTATGAAACAAGTAATGTTTTAACTAAGTAAATTTGACTTATTCCACAGGTGTTTCGATCTAGCTAAGATTAAGGAAAATGAAGGATCTTATAATCAGTGGCGTAGCAAGATGACGAAAGGGCATGCGGCATAAATAATCTAAGGCCCCGAATAAAATATTTAGAATCGTTTTTCCTTACTTGTCGTGTTCCTAGTTCGAAGTACTCGAGATCTGTCATATCCCAGATCTTGGTACTTCCGATTCCTGTTTATTTATATTCCGAACAAGTTCAATTCATAGTTAAGTCAAAGTCTGAGGGCCCCCTTATTTTGGGGGCTCCGGAGCACTACCGTCTAGCCCTCCGGTAGCTATGCCACTTCTAATAATTAATATTGCAATAGTCCATAACGATACGTCATAATTTCATCTCAATCAATCTACTGATATTAGACTCAATTTACAACGCGAAAACCGAAGACAAATTTACCTCAGATATTTTCAAATTTGCATCTCTTATTTAATAAGGTTTTTTTCATTAGTTAAATGGTAGTTAAAATCCTTTTAGTTAAACAGTATACCTTTACTTTCTTTAACGACCTCCGAAACATTATTCAAAATATAAGTCTGTGAAAATAGATGTAGATCTTAGATCTCTCTACAAGACATGTTGTCCTTAAATAATGACATATATTTTATGCGGTAATTTATGTTAAGAAAGATAGATATTTGTATTTTGCATTAATGTGTCTTTTAAATAACTTATTGAAAAGCGGAACCTTTTGTCAAAAAGTTATTGATACATTTTTCAAGGAAAAATCCAATGAACATTGTTTTACTGACTTTTTGGCAATATACATGTACGGCAAACCAAAGTAGTGGAAATATCAAGATGCATATCGATTAATTTAGTGAGATAAGAGGCAATAAATTGATAGAATAAAAATAGAAAACAGAATGCTAAATATTTATCTTCCATAAATAACTTTACTTTAGCTCAGTATGCAGCATTAAAAAAGGAGTCTTTCTCATTTAAATTTCTGTTATGACATTTTGCGTTTCTGATAAGAATGTAGCTGATTTTTAACTCATACAATAACTCTTACATTCATTTATCATTTCTAGGCTCGCCAGTAGATAAATGGAAAATTTTATATCGCATAGGTACCGCGAAGGTAAAATGTTTCAATATTTTGCTGTTTCTTTTACATAACTCAACTTAGCTCAATGTAAACAATACAAATCATTTATTTTTACAAATTTTACATTTGGTTTACCTGTCTTTTTAAATCATCTTCTTGACTAATAAATATATTCTCGTATTCTTATACTCGTAAGCATCATCTATTGACAGATTGCAAGTTTTACTTCATTACATACATACATTTTTTTTTAATAATTTAATACAATTAAAATATTGTCATTGAATCATCCAAAAAAGTTTTTAATACCAACAATAGCTATCTTATTTGGTCATTCACAATACCACGTCGTTCTTCTAAATGTTTTATCTCCTGATCTTCTTACTTCGCCAGGAACCCCACGAAGGGAATTATCTGAAACGAAAAAAATAATTTTAGGTGTCTTAAATATACTCGTTGATTACTGAAAAGAGATAAATATAATACTTAAAAGAAAACAGATAGTTATTAGAAGTTAATTTTTATAATTTCAAAACACTGCGTTTTGAATTTGTAAAAATTCAACTCAATCATAAAGGTACCCAATTACCAAGATGCCAGGCAATATGTAATAATTAAAATATATTCAAGAATATAAATACCTCCTCTTTACTTTTACCAATAAAAAGTTTTATATTATAAATTCTTGATGTGCATAACTACAGTTAGAAATGTATCATTTATCTTATAAAGCTTAAATATTTAAATATTTATATTGGTTCAGTATAATATACAAAATTTAAGATTCTAATTTAATTCGAAGTTTATATAAAATTATAATTTTAACCTGATACGTTTACTATGAATATGAATATTGTTCCTTTTTTATTGCAGGGCAGGCACTAATAACTTGATCTGTTAACGATTGTGTCTAATTGATAATTAAAATTTATCAATTTAAATAACAATTTATCTCTTTTCAGTGAGAAAAACTTCGTAAGAAAACTTGTATGTTGATTGGTAGGTTACACAAAGTGAAAAACTTGTTTACAAAAACTATTACAAAACGCACCAAGACCATGTAACCGCTAAGTCAGACGGTACCGTAACAGCGAAATTTCAACATACTTTTTGAGACATAATCCTTCAAGTAACTTTGCGGTTACTTACATTTACCGAATGTAAAACATTCATGAAAAATATATGAAAAAAGAGATAATAAAAAAAAATTATAAAAACAAATTTAAGCAACCGCGTAGTTGGTAGAAAATAAAATAGGTAAAAGAAAGCTTGTTGAATTTTTTTTGTAATGAAATTACTACTTACGTATTATAGGCATAAGAAAACCAAAATTTTTAAAAACAAACTATATATCTAAGTTTAAAAAAGTCATTATTTTTTACGTATTAATACTTAGTGTTTTTATGACGACCTTAAGGCTACATTACCTACAGTTCACATTTAACCAAAGACAGAAATGGCGCGAAGAATTTAAGATGTAGATTATAAGTTAGATTGTGATTTGTGTATAGTACGACTATATAATAGTATAAGACAAGCCACAGATAACAAAAATACACTCTTACCAATTAAAATATGTCCGAAGCTTATAATCAGAAAGAACAATTATTATAGCTAGACAAAACAAATTTGAACTATTGGAGCGCATAAAACGTTTACACCACAAGAAAAATAGTCCATTAAAATCGATACAACAATAAACTAGCGAGAAAGAAAACACCAAAGATTTCAAGAAATCTGGAAATGTGCCTAAAAGTACTGACCTACAAAGCAACTCATGTGCGTGTCACGTAAACGAAACCATCTAAATTACCTGGAGAAAAGATTTATTTGCATTATTTTACTTAAAACCTTCACAATTTACTACCTTAATACATTGAATACACAGTAGTATATAATTTCGAAAATAATATCCGTCTAATAAAAAAATATATAAAATAGATCTAAAATTAACTAAAGATTTAAATAAATAGCTTAATTAATTGTAGAAGTAACATTAATATACGATCAGCACAATACAAATACGCCATGAATGACGTGGTTTCGTTTGCCTACGTCATGCGTAGGCGTCACGGGTCTATTTTGCGAAGCTTTCTTATCTAAGACGAATAACGTCACAGATAAGTTTTCTTGATAGTTTGAATGTTTCTGAAATTAGTTGATTGCATAACGTGTCTGTTCCATTTTGAATTACTTATAATCATTTGTAATAATAGATTGATGATTGAAGTTGATAGCAACAACGTACGAATAAAATATAATTCCTTCAGGTTCATGTACAACGCATTGATTTATTATAATCTGAATAGAACAAAAGCCGAAGTATATTAAGAAGCTGAGTCTAATAAGTAATATTGGCCATAAACATAATTTCTTAAATTTGCTTATATATTTTATTCTTTTAAGCGATTCAACTATACACTTTTAATTTAGCACCGATTCGAGTTCTTCGAGATATTTACAGTATTGTTCCGAATAATTTCAAACAATGAATAATGAAAATATTTAACTTAATTCGCAATAAAAATAAGACAATCTTAATGAAGATCTAACTTATTTTTTGAATACAGGATTATCACTACATATTATAAAACAAAGTCCATATTTCCGTATGTACGCATAAAACTTTAAAACTACGCAACCGATTTTGATGCGGTTTTTTTTAATAGATAGAGTGATTCCAGAGGAAGGTTCGTACGTATAATAACATTCAATACAAAGTAGAGAAATACTGTAATTTTTGAGGTTTCTGTAAATAATTACATTTTTTCCGCTTACATTGCAAACGCAGGCTAAACCCTACGATTTATGAAAATGATGTACTAAGTATTTGTACACCTTAAAAAGGTCTACAGAAAAGTCCGCGATGGTATATATCTATCTCTTATGGATAACCCACAATAGTAGTTTTTTTAATTTACTTTTTACGAAAAATGATGCCTCATGTTCAAGGCAATTTTTATACAATACAGCATTAATCCTTATCCAATTGAGTACCTTAAATAAATTGTTGATTTAATATAGATCAATATGGCCGTTTACAGCATGCAATTTAAGTGAACATTTTCGGAGATATTACAGATTTAAAATGCCGTGAGGACGCATCGCTTCACCCTATAGCACTTCGAATCTTTTAGAGTTTGTTTAAAGACATTCTGTAATTAATTGTAAAAATAAAATACATAGGTAAAATGTAAAAGTAAATAAGTAAAAATGTACTATATGAGTTTAGATATTCCAAAGATAGCAGGAAATCGTCTTGGTATAGGGAGAGGAAATTGTTTTTCTCCAAATTTAACGCTTGCGGGCCACGGGCAGTAATGAATAAATCAAAACTACTGGATCGATTTTAATCATTTTTTTTACACTGACTGACATGGGATATATATTTTATACCCGTGCGAAGCAAGGGCAGGCCGCTAGTTACCAATAATTCATTAAGACGCTAAATGATTTTATTACCATCTTTTTGTTTTTTAATGCGAAGATGATGCTTACGTTCTACATTTTTTACCACTACAAGTTTTTGGTAAATTATGTAGAATTTTTAGATTCATTTCAGTGAATGATATTTTTTACTTGTATTCAGTGCTGTTACCCTTAGTGAAATGTAAAACATTAATAAAATAAAGCTAATTTTATTACGGAAAATACCCTTACATTTATCATCATTTCTGTCAGTCGAAGTCGACTCCTGGCTATCTATAGACGCCATAGATATTCTCTTCTGGCGCTGTTCCATTAATAGTTCTGAAAACAAGAAAGAGTTACAATTTATGTTTGCCCTATTTATATTTTCTGCTATTTTTTCCGCTGAAGCTTTGATTGTTGTAACACAGAACATCAGTATTAAAGTAAAACAGTATTAAATTCACGTAAATAAATAGTTACATATACAAACATATATATTAATGGATGTAAGTTTTTCTCATAACTATTTTTATATTTTGAAATATTTCTAATTACAAAAAACAAAATATTTTAAAATTTAAAAATATTGTCGTCCGCCGAAAGCGGAACCGATGGTAAGAGCTCCAGATAAAGTTCTTCATAATACGTGCCGCTTCAAGTATACTGCATCCGGTTCTTGATCTATCTATTAGGCGAAAGCCTCAGGAGATGTTGGTCAAGGCTCTTTGCAATTAGACCGTTAACCAAAACAGCAATAGAAACAATTACTGATGAGACAACATTCCACATGGCAGTTATCTTATAAGCGAGGTTAAATATACAAAAAATCCAAAAATAATCTATTAAATATACGCATGACTCAGCCGGCGTAGATTTTAATACTGAGATAAAATTAACGTATACTGGATTGCCAGTCCTTTAATTATCTCTATAAAAAAGTTACATCGACATGTTGATTCGAAAGTGAATCAAGGACAAACAATCATGTAAATACACTTTTGATTTTATAATATTAAGAACGGATTGTTTATGAATTATCGATATTAATTATAAAAATAGAAAGTCAATTTGTAACTATCCTTTTGCTGGGCAAAGGACTTGGATAAAAAATTTGGAAAAACTTGGGAATAGGATAGCAAATGACATATATCCCAGAAGTTTACTAGGCATATTCAGGTTTCTGCACGATATCCTTATAATAATAAATTTGACTTGATATAAAAATATTTGATCCATTTTTCATGTTATTGGTTCTATTATAAATTATGTTGTCTGTATTTTAATAGATAATAGAAATTTATGTCAAGGGTCCTTTTAATAATTGCTGTTTGAATTATGAAACGTTGCTCGCGATCGCAGCGAGTCGTATTTTATCGCGGGGCCGCACCTGAATATATACCAACTGATAAAAACAACTGATAGCTAACGGTACATTATTCAAGAAATTCTTAGACTTGAATTAATTCATTATATAAAAATATCGCTTCATTATTATGATAAATTAGGAAATCGATAACAATCGATTAATTTTAATCGATTAATTAAAAAACAATTATAATATTACAAAAGCAATAATATTGTGTAAGGATATAGCTTCTCTTCGACCTTACACAAGACAGTAATGACTAGATGTAACTAGTAATAAGAAATATATTTTATAACGAGCAACTGTCGAGTTTCTTGCTGGTTCTTTTCGGTAGGAACAGCATTCCGAATAAGCAGTTGAGTTGACGAATCAAAAGCCCTTGTTGTAAATAAGGGCTTTGAATGCAGAACTTTGAACTTGAATACAGAATATTTTGAATTTGATATGAATAGGTGAAATATTATTGTTTATTAAAATAATAACAATCAATTGCGGAACAATTACAAGATATACTAAAACTATAAATTATCTCTCTGTACTATTACATATCTCCTATTTTGTAGTAAATATTTGTTATAAAAAGAATATTTAAACTAAAAATATGCACTACTTATATTAGAAGAAACATTATAAATAATAATATTAAGATCGTTCAATAAACACAAAAATTATATCCGGGGGTTTTAAACTACATTCAGATTAGATAAACTTCGACAACCCGACAATATAATAATTTCCATGTACATATTGATTATCTTACTTCTCATAATATTTTCAAAACAACACACATTATACATGCGATATGTATATTTTTCCGTTAAAAAATCATTAAATACAATCACTAATTACGTAGTTGTCATATATGCACTGGCCGGAGCAAAGCCGAAGCTTCAATAAATTTAGTCAAAATTAGCAACTAAATTATTTTAAACTACCAATCGCCAGCGGCTTGCGTGGTAAGATTAAAACCGTAATATTGTATTTTGATAATCATAAAAATAGTTAAAGTTAGCCTTGAAACCTTAAAGCTTGACATATACAATCACGGACTTTTATTTAAAACTTTTAGAGTGGAACAATTTTGTAATGTATGATTTTTTTAATAACTTTCACCGTTTACTTAGCGCACGCAAGGGAAGCTTTAAATTTTGGCGTTTTCGTAATATTTTTCATTGTTGCTTCTCTCCTATTCATTTAACCGTGATGTTATCTATATAACATCACGCTAGCCTATAGCCTAGGCTATAGGATAGCCTATAAATGGATTATATATCACTCAAAAATTTTTCAAATGAGACCAGTAGTGCCTGAGATTCGAAGGGCGTTCAAACAAACAAACAACCTCTTCAGCTTCATTCTCATATATTAGTATGGATAAATCAATGACTAATGTAATGTAAGAGATCACTTTTAGTGATAAGACCGCCCTTGCACTCTTAAATGTTCTTATTTCTCTTGTTTATGTATATTATTTACCTGGTGTGCAATAAAGAGTTATTCATTCATTCATTCATTCATCAATATCAACTCGCCAGCCCGAGTTACAATGGTCATTCGCTAGCTAACTCTGTTGTATTTTGGCTAATATAGGCAATCTATCTTCATATTTTAACCTGATGAACTAATATATGAAAGTAAATGGAGAAACTAACAAAATAATTCGACAATACTTATTACACTACCTTAAAAATTTTGGATGATCTGTATGAATTCGTAATGCAAATAGTCTTCATTTTACTTTCTATATTTCTATGTTCTATATTATAATTTTAATAGCCACGTTCCAGGCGTGAATATGTTGATAAGTTGTCTTACGTCCTTTTATATATTTATCATAATAGACATTAAGATTGTCTAATAGGCAAAATATTTCAGTGAAGTCGATAAGTCTTTTATATCGCATACAAACTGTGAATATTTAAATAACTCTCTTAAACGTATGCTTAAACGTAAACCTACTTATGGCTCTGAAAAATGTTCGTTTTGGACTTGTTAAGTTATTCACACTTGGTACGTATATAGTTAAATGGGACATACACAACTTAAGTACCTAAATTAAAACGCTTTCAAGGGAAGAAATTTTAAACAGATAGGAATAAAGATATTTAGCTTAGTTCGTACTGACATAATACTATTTGTGTTTCAAGTGCATTGAAGCTAAATGTTATTTATATTTTGAATGAAAGATAAAAACACTGCAATGACTAGTTCTGTAATGAATTGGTAATGTCAACCACAATGACTCATACTCGTACAAACAGCCACGTATTATCCCTACGTACATATTACTTTGCATTAGACAAAAGCCTATTGTATGCGAGGAAATGGTAATTGTCGAGTTATGTGCGTAGTGTTAAAGAGATATAAGTACTTAGCTTACAACAGATCATCCAGATCAATAAAATTATTATAAAGTAATGTGCATATTGTTGGTATATATGTCGAATGACAATTTACTATTTCGGAACGTTAATATCCATTGAAAAGAACTAGCAAGAAACTCAATAGTTGCTCATATCAGGAACCGTAAAATACGTAGCCATATCATGTAAGAATATGTTGTGTCGACCCCACTTAGAGTGGAATAAGAGCAGCAGGATGATGATCAGGAGGAAGATTCTGGTAACACAAATCACCAAATGTTGGTTTGAACCTACCTTACGGCGATATCAAAATATTGATACTGACATTTTCATGACCGGACTAATGATACTGATCTTCTACTATTTACCATAGTCAAAGAATATCTAGAATATCAACAATAAATTAAGTTTCACAACCTAAGCGATATAGCATCTAATAGTCTTGTTGAGTTTACGTTTACGTTGAGGTAAGCTCTGCTATTAAGGGGTGCCAAAGTGGTCGGCCTCCTCGTGGTGCACCCTGGGCAAGCTTAGTCTTGGCGAACGGACCACTGAGTGGTGGCCAATCCAGTTGTCCCTCTGATTAGCAGAGGGCAATCTGGACGTGCCGGGGACTCCAGGGGGGTTGGGGTGGAGTCCCTAATGAGCGACGGGTCCAGTTGGGCTTACTCTAAGTGTGGCTGGAAATGGTTACGGCCACCGTCGGCGAAACCCGGAAGCCCAGCAATGGGAACGGGGACCTTCGGGTTGCGAGGAAGAAAACCTCTATAAAAAATTACCCGGTGGGGGCGGAAACACCTACCAAGGCGTTGGGGCCCCTACTTGGGGCGCGGTCTCTCCCTGTCGACCGTGATCAGATAACACGGTGGGCAGGGAGCGATCGTGGGCAGCGATGGCCTCCCTTTGCTTTGCGGAGGGGGGCGGAGGGAGGCGGCGGAGCGGTTCCACGGACTGTTGTTCTGGAGCCAATCTGCTGCTGGTGAGTCCATTCGTTAGTGACTCGCCCAAACCCATCGTCTGCCGCCCTAACTGGGGACCTTCGGGTGTTCCGAACGGGGTACATCGGACGCCTGGCTTACAGATCCCCGAGGCGGTCGGTGCATCTGGTGCTCCCGATGCACCGGTTAGCGGAGGGGGGCTTCTCTTTCGAGGGGCCCCTACCCGGAGGTGTTTGTTCTCTGGGATCAGAGCTGTCGGCGGGATGGGGGCAATATGTACAATGATACCCTGTCCTTGCCATCGGCAGCGTGGTGGAGCACACAGGTCGTTTTAGTCGGTGCGAGTCCGACATAACCGCCCTTGTCCCCGTCACCCATAAGGGCGGCGGCACCCATAAGGGGTTTTTTCCTGTATAAAAAAAAAAGCTCTGCTATTAAAAGCAACTAGCTTTCTTAAGCACCAGAAACCTACCTTACGGCGATATCAAAATATTGATACTGACATTTTCATGACCGGACTAATGATACTGATCTTCTACTATTTACCATAGTCAAAGAATATCTAGAATATCAACAATAAATTAAGTTTCACAACCTAAGCGATATAGCATCTAATAGTCTTGTTGAGTTTACGTTTACGTTGAGGTAAGCTCTGCTATTAAAAGCAACTAGCTTTCTTAAGCACCAGAAAGCTAATTTAATTTTTTTTGGTTACTGCAAATACATGAAAATAGTTCGCAGCACATAATAGAAAATATCATAGGTGATTATCATTATCCTGCATTTATCCCACTCTAAGTGGGGTCAGCACAATAATTTATAAATATGTTGCCAGATGATTTTCTAGGTATTTTACTACCGGCCGCCTACCTGACAACAACTTACTTTAGTTGCCTTTTGCGACATCTCAATAAGAAAGAGGATGGTCTATTCTACTTAGCCTAGGCCCACACGTGAAGCCAACTTAACTTTACTTAACTTATCGCCTTTTATGACATCTCGGTAATAAATGAGGGTGGTCTATTCTACTCAGCCGGATCATAGTTGATAAATATCAATAAAGTTCAATACTAAGTTCATTTGTAAGCTCATATAATTAATTTGGGGATAATAATAGCGTTCATTTTGAAAATAAATACCCACATTTAGTATTGCCAATATCCAATCACACGTCCAGTTTCCTCCGGTAAACCAATGCTTAATGGACGATCGCAACTAGGCTAATTATATTATTTACAACTTAATCAATGAATAAGAAAAAACAAGTGCTTTTTATCTCATATACTGTTCATTAACTCGGTGGTCCAGTTCGGTTTATTTGCAATTGCAATGGATAAAAAACAAGAGGGAGAGTGATCGATTGCAGTAAAAAGTCGACTTCCTGGCGTTCCCACAGACGCACTGCACATGCAGGCCGACGGAGCCCAATAAAAACGACAGTCATCGACCCTGCGTGCGTCATCGACGGCAGCCTTGCACTACGTCCGTCACGTATAAACGCCGGGAGCAGATGACGACCAATTAAAAAGTTTGTCCGTATTAACTATGCGGGAACTACTCTGGACAGGGTCGAGTGCCAGATGTACTTAATAAGTTTCTCCATGAGAAACTTGCTCGAACCAATAACAAATTCATTCATGGAGATACCCGTGACACGTGCAAGGAAACATTACATTCAATTCATTATCAGTATTTTACTATACATTAACCATATCGAACCTGCGGTCGTCGATGGCCCGTGAAATTAAACCTAATTAGTTATAATTACTGAACAAATTAATCATGCTTTGTGGTTTGAATCCAAATAGCGCAATTCAGACAAACGTACACTGTGATTTCAGAAGAGTGACATAATAACGCGGGACATATGCCACTTGCCGCACAGCGTCCTATTCATCTCACAGTTTACTACTTAATGGGAATAACCGGTGGCAATTCAATGTACCGTAATGTTTTGCATGACCAGTTGAATCTAATATGATATTCCTCTAATCTAGCGTTTTATTTACGCTACAGAAACAACAACTTTTTTGTTTAATCCATTTGGCACATTCAAGCGTGTATCCGTTACAAAGATAACAATTAAACTTCACTTTAATAATATATATTAAACTAGAATTTGTTCCTATTCTTTTATTGAGAATTGTTTTTAAGTGCCAAAATAATGTTGAACCTTTTACATATCAAGTTTCCAGACAGTATTTTAATACGCATAAAATAAATGACAATATTCTTATCAATATGCATAATTTTTTCCTTGTGATATTTTTAAAAACTAACAATGTTTGTTATAAAATACATATTTTCAGCATAAATTTAGTAATATATAATTTAATAATATATAAATAATAATATATAATAATATAATAATAATAATATAAATAATATATAAATTTAGTAATATATAATAATTTATTTAGATCGATAGATGAAGATCCTGAGGAGCAGACTTAAACCTATTTTGCGAATCCAAGATCATTCACACTTAGCACAAGTAGAAAATTAACTAAATCGTTTGCTTATTACGTAATTATTATATGTAGCACGTTCATTTACCTACACCACAGATGATCCAAGACAAGTTCCAATGCATGAAGGGCAATATTAAAACGCATTTCAGAGATTAGTTGAATTAATTATAAATAATCCTAATATAAATTGTAGAATAAGATTATCTATAATTATACCAGTGTCTATCAATGTATTCATTCTTATTGAAACTTTGGTGAAAATCAATGCTTATTTAAATTTATTCTTTAGATCTCACCTTTCTTTTGCATAGCTTGCTCCCACAACAAGGAGGTTATATCATCAACCCACACATTCCTTATCGCTGGCTCC
This sequence comes from Morpho achilles, assembly GCA_947086495.1. NCBI lineage: Eukaryota > Metazoa > Arthropoda > Insecta > Lepidoptera > Nymphalidae > Morpho > Morpho achilles. The sequence continues at coordinate 7,270,888 of CAMTZB010000007.1, read as the reverse complement.
CTCGTCTCCAACTTATATGACTTAAGGTTCCTCTTCTTATACCATATGCTGAATTTGTACTGGTCATGCTCCTTCGCCGTTATGCCGAGATCATCGACCGGGATGTGATCTTTGTAAATAAAGAACTCAACTGTCAATTGCTGAAAAGAGAGATAATAAAAAAATTAAAATAAATCAAAGCTTTAAAGTCATATTAGTGAGTAAGTTACAATAATATTATTTTATTGTAGTCAGGACATCATTTAGTTGACTAAACTGCATATACGTCCTTATTTTTTTTATACATGCAAAATTGTTAAACATTTATTAAACCAAAATAGTTAAAGTACAAAATAATAGAAAAGTGACGAATAAAATATTGTATTAAGCTTCCCTATTTGCCATTGTAAATTCAAAATCATAATTTATCAAAATCATAATCATCAAATCACAATCATCAAAATCATAAATTATTTTGACGTCAGATAAATTTAAGAAAGAAGAAAAAAATTTTGGACCAAAAATTTTAATTGTATTATATCAATTACGGCTATTATATAATATAAAATATGTTTTCATTTTTAAAGTACGCCCTATCTGTCAAACGCAAAATAGTGTGTCATTAATGCCTCGATAAAATAGTTACGCGTCGTACAGAGATGAAAAAAGTAACCCATAATAGATTCATATAAAATAAAAAGTGGTGCAATTAAAAGTTAGGCATTTAAATTCACTTTTTATCTGGTTATTATATGATCGCGGGCGATCGCTTGCACATAATATAATAAAACAACATAAATAGTTGTCATATGCTTATATTAGTTGTTTCCTTTGTCGTCATAGAGTTACAGCACGTGACCACTAATCATTTTGTGGTATTAACAAGGACAAATATTACTGTATTACGAGTCATTGATGGCGACACCGTTCGAAAGCATCGTGGTAAGAGTATTTGTAAACAGAAGTGCTGCAATATAGCATGTGACGGATATAGACTTATGTCATCGTTATCCACTAGTGTGTCCATAGAGTTATACTAAAGTAGTGAAGCCAGTCTAAAATGTGCTATATTACAATAAAAAGAAAGCAAATAATACTGTATGTACTTGTCTCTTTTTTTATGTTACATTAGACAAATACAAGAATACGAATTTCGGCTTTCCTTGTTTACTGTTACACTCTTATTATTTACTGTTACACTCTTAAAGTCCTATGTATTTATGAGTGTCTCTCAATTTGTTATACTTTCGTCAATCTGTCAATTTGGTGACTAGATTTAGTTATAAACTATAGGGAAACTAAATCCTTAAAACTATAGGCTATGTCATAATGCCATGTATTGTTTGCAATATTTTACAACGCAAAAAAATGCATAATGAGCTTTATAAATTGAATCAAGACACAACAAATAAAAATAATATATTAGAATGCTCCCTCACTTACATATTTTAACGATAGTATTAGTATTGAGTTTTTTATGCTGTGTGATATCCGGCTGAGTCGAATAGACTACCCTCATTTCTTACCGAGGTATCGTAAAAGGCGACTAAGATAAGTTGAACCACCGTGTGGTATCCTAAGTAGCTAGGTAGCATAGACCACCCTCATATCTAGCCGAGGTGTTGCAAAAAGAGACTAAGGTAATATAACGTGGCGGTCGTAAAATACGTAGCCAAGTCGCATTACAATGTTAATAACATCTTGTGCCGACCCCACTTATAGTGGGATAAGGGCAGAAAGATGATTAATCTCAATATTGCGTTTTATTATATGCATTGTTGTGTTCTTATACAAACGGGCCGGTTTAGTAATATCTTATAAATGTTTCATTGTTTAGTTCTATTTACTCCATTTAGGTACCTTTTTTATGATCTGAGGTCAATTTATAACAAAATAAATGGTACGGTGTTCGCGCGCATCATTATAGTGAAATGAAAACAAAAAAAATAAGTCGTGTATTTTTCAATATAAGATTATATTGAAAAATACACGACTTATTTTTTTTGTGACGTTTGTATCCTTATTCGGAATTGATATATAACATTCGGAAGAGGTATTGACTTGGTATCTAAATGATCAGTATATAAACAAGATATACTGCCAAATAAATACTGTGCGTGTCACCGTATTTTAGTGTTTACGTAGAAAAATAGGTTACATATATAAGTTAGAAAAGCTAGCCGTACGCAATTTCTCTGTCTACGAAATCAGCTTCCGACGCCAGTGAGGCGCGTCCGCGTAATAAACTATTTTTGTAATATCTGCTCAGTATCTTATTATACGGCACGTTAAATGGAAGTGCTTTCATAAAATGAAAAATACTTTTGCTCTCGAAACTTCCCATCGATTTTATTTGACATTTATAAAAATTGAGTAATCAATTTCGGTAATCCTGCCATTCGGATATCCTCTAAAATGTTACATGCAGATATAGGAAGGAACGTAATTAATAAAGGATTACGGTATCCGGCTTAATAGTATATTACCACCCTCATTACTTACCGAGGTGTCGTAAAAGGCTTCTAAGGTAAGTCGACCCGCCGTGTGGTATCCGGCTGAGTAGAATAGACCACCCTCATTTCTTACCGAGGTGTCGTAAAAGGCGACTAAAGTGAGTTGATCAACCGTGTGGTATACGGTTTAGTATAATAGACCACCCTCTTCCTTACCGAGGTAAGTTGATGTCAGGCAGGCGACTGGTCGTAAAATATGTAGTCAAATCAAGTGACAGCATGTTTATAACATGTTGTGCCGACCCCACTTAGAGTGGGATAAGGGCAGGAAGAAGAAGAAAAATTGAGTAATCAATTTCGGTAATCCTGCCATTCGGATATCCTCAAAAATGTTACATGCAGATTAATAAAGCACTACAATGAAAATGCTTTCCTAATAATGCAATACTTCAGAAATAATAGAAAGACGTAAACATTTACTAACATAGTTTATAACAATGTTACACATACTTTATTTATAAGTTGGTTATAATATATTGTGTAACTTCGAATTCAAGAAAAAATCTTTTATGTAGGAAATATCAAAAACAATGTTTATTTACATTAAATACTAGTATAATACGTAAATTGTACTACAGTTGTAGTACAGTTTGAAAACATCATTAAAATAGATTTTTTTAATGTCTGATGAAATAAAAGATTATACGATGTATTGCGCAATGTATTATGGGTACCTAACTTGAGCTGTTATAGCCAAGCGGTGAGACCGTTACCTGTATAGAGAGGGTCATGGGTTCAAACCTCGGGCAAGCACCTATAACTTTTTCTATTAAAACTTATGTGTCTAATTGATAATTGCAATCTATCACATTTTATTCGGTGTAGGAAAACATCGTGAGTAAACTTAGACATCTCTAAAGATATCTGGTCTACCAATCTGGATTGGAGCAGCGTGGTGGGTCTTGGCTCAAACCCTTCTCTCAAAAACGGAAAAAGGAGGTTTTTGCCACTACTTTTAGTTTCGTTTAATATGTGGATAATACGTTTTAACAAAAAATAAATCATTCCAATTTATTATTATGCTAATCTTACGCCGTGTGGTATCCGGCTGAATAGAATAGTTCCACCCTCATTTCTTACCGAGGTGTCATAAAAAGCGACTAAGGTAAGTCGACCCGCCGTGTGGTATCCGGCTGAGTTGAATAGACTACTCTCATTCTTACCGAGGTGTCGTAAGAGGCGACTAAGGTAGGTTGACCCACCGTGCGGTATCCGGTTAAGTTAAATAGACTACCCTCTTTTTTACCGAGGTGTCGTAAAATACGATTAAGTAAGTTGACGTCAGGCAGGCGGCCGGTCGTAAAATACGTAGCCAAATCTTGTAACAACATGTTTATAACGTGTTGTGCCTACCCCACTTATAGTGGGATAAGGGCAGGAAGGTATATTATGCTAATCTTAAATTTTAATTACTAATTATTTAAATTTGCAGTTTTTTTTAAAGCAAAAGCTTCCTTTTAGCAATAAATAAATACAATTATTCGCTTCTATTCATTTCCTTATCTCGCACAGTCCGAGAGACAACCCAGCCAGCTACCATAACAATGAATATAATAAAATAAGCAAATTTTTATTGCAATTTGATAAGAGATGATTCATAACAAAATGATTCATAACACAAAGAGTTTTAAAAGCTCGATAATTTATATAAAATAAAAATATTTAGATTCTGTATAATATACAGTATATAATTTTATTTTTTTCCGTTGTTTTTATATAATTTACAGCAAATATAACTATACAAATATATATTTTTTAATGAATATTAAAGTAAGTGTAATAACTTTGCTCTGTCTGTAGTCTTTTTTAAAATATTCCACTTCACCTAAAAACCAGGATGTCTTATGTCGGTCAGCCACTCTTACGAGAATGTTCTTTAATGCAACTACAACAAAAACACACACACACACACACACACACACACACATACACACACACACACACACACACACACACACACGCATGCACGCACTCACATTCCGACGATACTTCTTTTCTCTCAACCAGGCCGACGAAGCTATCTTCACCTATTAGGCTTTAGCTTATAACATCAATCGAAAGATACAAGATAGGTCAGGTAAAGGTGTTGGCATATTATATTTATTTTTATATTTTATAGTTGTTTGTGTACTTATTGTGCCAGAACGATTCTCTGTAATGTTAAAATTGCAATAATATATAACTGTATCCCTTATCTACAAAATTGACAGCTCTCCATTGTATACGTTTAAGACGTCAAAATACAAATCACATCACTATCACTTCCTAACGCAATTAATTTATAATATGAAATATCTGGCGAGAACAGAGTGCGTACCTAACATACTCAGTAAGAATCTGTATGGTACCACTACACTCAGTTTCGAATGATGTTTTTTTTCTGATAGAAAACTACGACCTACGTTCAAAACGAAACACCAAGTGATTAGATTAGTTGTGTATAAGAATAATGGAATAATGACTACTTTAACTATTCCAGATTTTAATGAACTAGTCAATATAATCATTATGCATCAGATAAGACGAAATTCTTTTATTCATATAACCAGCTATTAAAAATCTGTGGTGCGTGCGGTAATATGATAATCACCGAATTTCGATTTCAGGCTTCGAGGCTTCAAAGAAACCATCTAGAAATTTGTTAGAAATGAACAGGTCCGGCTAAAGGGACATTTCAAATGAAGTTGGTTAGAAATAAAGCGAGTTGATATTTTTATGTGTTTTACCATTTTCGTTTACCGTACCAGAAAGTATGCTAAGCAGTAAGTTCCGCTATGTTTGCATTCTATTATTGTATTATTGGATTGTTAAACTGATTAAAAAGTGAATAATTTATTTAATAAAAAAATCACGAAAATGAAATTCAACGAAAAATTGTTTTATTTTTACCTCCAGAATTTCCAGTCTCTATAACCTATAATCGTAATATAATACACTTAATATTATATAATATATACTATATACACTATTTACTTAGTAATAAGTGTGTAAGTAATAGTAATTCTTAAGTGTACAATTCAATTTTTTTTATTTATTTATTTATTTAAGACTTCAGAAAGGTCCTGGCACGTAAAGGTTGCAAGCCTTAGAGCTTTTACAGCGTACCGAACTCAGAAATTTTGATTCATATCGATATCTGCAACATTTATAAATTGGGCGAACTGAGATACGGGTTACTGACCTTGCGATAAACTGCAGTGATGAGGACCAACTTGTCAAAGAGAAAGACTCGCATGAGCTGCCGGCGACGGCGCGCGTTGTCCATAGCGCAGAACTCATTTTGACGTAATAACCGACCCTGGTTTAGTAGATTGAGATAAGGCTGTAAAGAATTATAAACTTTATGAACAACGTTTTGTGATCTTAAGTTAAAAACAGTATTAACTCGATAAATTTAATATATTTCAATAAATAAGAGATTTAAAATAACCTGATTCAAAAGATGTAATTTACGTTATTGCTTTTTTTCATCTTATTTGTTCATTACAAATATAAAATTATGATTTCAATATATTGTGTTTTAATCGATAAATAAAAAATTAATCTACTTTATTAACTTTGCGAAAACGACTAATTTAAGAATTTCGAATATTTGGCGCTTGGAAAGCTTTAGACGTTTTAGTAATTGTAACGGATTTAAGACATTTAAACGTATATATATTACTTATACGATTTTATCATCTGCTATTTTAACAAAGAAGAAAAATTAATTACTCCGCTAGTAAATTAAATTACATAAGAAGTTTTTATTATACTTTGAAACAAAAAAAAATTACATGTAACCAAAACTTCTATTGTATTTAATATATAAGTACACAAAATAAATAATTTATTTTATTTTGATATTAATTTTAACTTTAATTAATAATTTATTTATTTAATTTTAATGAAATGTATTTAATTTACGTTATTATTATTTGTCACCATCGACAGTAACTTGATGTTACTCTTTCACAACATTGTTTTGATATTTATTAGATGACGAATTCTTCATTATTGTATTATCAACAACGAATAAAATGCCCATTCCAAGTACATATCATGATAAAAGGATGTATAAAACATTTTTTCATATCTTTTGATAAAAACGTTGATAACGTACGTGTATTGACGATGTGTAAATTAAAGGTAACGATCACAATTTGTAACATTAGCTACGATTACTTACTGGACAATCTGTTATGTTTTCTAATGCCATTATTCCGTCCACAGCTGTTAAAACGCATTCAATCATAGTTTTTGCCAGTTTCAAACTCTCCAACGGAGTTTCGTCAGCGTCAGAAGACTCCCCATTACTTCCACCCGTCTCATCACTATCTACACTTAACTTAGATATCCTCGAATCTGATTCGCACCTTTCATTCTCATAATTAGCATACGTTTTCACGAGATCATCTAAAAACAGTTTATACCTCGGTATTCTTTGCACTGGCTCTAACAAATAGCTGGAGAGATCTAATCTATCGCCTAATTCTAGTTGTCTTTCCTGTAAAAGAGATGAAACATGTTGAGTTACATAACTTACGTTGGCCTTATCGGGATTCTGTATTTCGTTTGCTGGAATTTGGGTAAACAGTTAACACACATACCCCAACACAATATGTCGTAACTTTTTGTAGATAAAAGGAAGATAAGAGAATTTTTCTTAATTACAAAACTGCGTGTACTCATTATATACATTGAACTTAGTCATCTCTGTAATGTTTTAGTTGATAAAACTTTATGTTATGTGAGATAATAGTAGATTAGATTAATATCGATTGGTATTGAGTATGAATGGCCTTTCACAAACTTTACCGAAATTTGGGTCAAATGACATGTGATCGCAATCGAGGAGCAGGATTACTGGAGCAGAAGTTTATTCGGATAAGTAGACCGAAAACTTTGTTAAAACGGAAATAGAACGAGACAATATATATACTTTCTCTAAATTTTAATCATGAAAATTCTTGGAAACGCTAATTTATTCACTCCTAGCTTTTCCCCGCTACTTCGTTCGCGTGGACTATTGTCAAGTGATAGGTTAATAATAGATGACGCTTTTCATAGTCATCTTATTCCTGTAGAATTAACAGTATTTATAGCGTATATGTTACCCCGGTGTATAAGGAATAACTATGCCAAATTTAATCCATGCTCACAAACTTTCACATTCATAATAAGTACCAGGGTGACCGATACTTTCTTGGTAATTTTTTTACAAGATAAAAAAAGATGAAACTTGGTAAAAAACAAAAAAATAATTGGGGAGGTGTGGCTTGAACCCAGGAATTTTTACTTCTCTAGACCGCCCGTTCCCCAAAAGAGCTACCACGACTTTAAAATTGACGATTCAATGTAAATTTAAGCATGTTTTCATTGCCCAAAAACAGGGATAAAACAACATGTTTTCTAAATGAAACCTAGCTAGATAAATTTCCCCCCCTAAAACCTACGTGCCTACGTTACCTTCATAAAAATCGTTGGAACCGTGTCCAATATTCAGAAAATATACATATATATACAAGTTTAACTCATTTAAATATTAAAGATAATAAGATATTCATACATAAAAATAAGGAATCTTTGATGCGCTACGCATGAACAAATATAACGGTGTGTTGAGGGTACATAACTCTGCTTTATCATACACCGTAACACCAGAAATGAGGAAATAATTGCGATCACGCTTCGTCGTGATATAAGCGTATTTGCGGGATATTAGGAATGCCGACGGAGACTATTTTCTCCTGAACGTTTACTTGTTGATGCGAACGACAGTTTAGAGGTCGATTTAAATTTATCGTAATGATCACGTTCTCTTCACATAACATACCTATATTAAATATAATAACAATAGGTATCACTTTATGTTATCGTATAACATTTTCTAAAAAAATATTTTAATATATCCTTAAATAGTGCTGCATTAACAAAAATTTACTTATAAAAAAAATACTATTTTAACTGTGATTAATATAAAAACATGGGTTTTTACGAATCCCCGTTTACAATAAACATGTTTCACGCCTGATAAAAGCGAAAAATTACGTACGCCGGATTAATCTATCTCAGATAACAATACAGGATATGTCCTTAAAACCCACGAAATGACGACTAAAAATAAACATTGTTTTATGACTGTTTTCAACTTTACAGTTATCTCGCCTGATAAATGAAGATAGGCAATATAGGTAATCTCTAACAGATATTTTAAGGCGTAAATCCAGATTGACTGATATCTAGCCATGAATTGGTAGTTCTAAGACACCGTAGTTACCTTATCTTGAAAGCTGACCAAGTAATTTAAATGTACGGTACAATAACTTTAAAAAATTATATATTAAATAAATATCTTTCACATTAAAACGCCACAAAACATCCTAGATTGAAAATTATTCTATCTAATACCACAATATGAAATGGTGATCGAGTGAGACATTTGTGACACAGAGTTTTCCCGCGCAAATTCTGATACCGCGGAAATTTAACCGTAGCGTACTATTAACTTAAACCTTTCTCAAAACTTTTAGGAAAAACCATAGTAAAAATCCGTTCATTAGATACATTTGAGAAAATTGATTACATATAAATTTTACACAATTATATTTATAGATATCATACCAAACAGAAATAGACTTACCTGGAAGAAGTATTTGTGTTCATAAACCAGTCTTGTGGCTCTCTTATTATTTCTAGAATACATTACGTACATATTAAACCTTTGTTCCTAAAAAGAAAAGTTTAAGTCAATAAACAATGTTAAACATGAAAATCTCTACAAACGTCTCTAGTAAGGTTTCTAATCTTTGTTAAATACATACACTTAAATCTCTAAAATGTACCGATTGCTTACTGCACCATCACAAACAATTTTCAAAAGAAGCATTAAATGAAATTATAATATTATTCGGTAGCATTTTCTGTAACTCGCCAACTCTTTGAAGCAACAAAAAAAATAGATTCACTATTAAAAGACACTCAATTTCCTATTTTATAACTTAATAAATAAAAATGCGTAATAGTAGTCATTATCTAAGCCTTAAATTAGGTAGCAATGATAAATTGTATCTTTTGTATAAAAAATATATAGAAAACATCGTCCACGATTTGTTACGATCTCTTCTTGTTAGAAACAATTTTCTGAACATAAACTAGACGACGAAAAGTCTAAGTCTTTAAATATTATAGTATAAGAATATATTTTGAGTTAATTCCGACGCCAACACAGATTTTTCTTACACTTTAAATTGAACCACGAATGGCCCCTAATACAACGTAACTTTAAGAAGAAAAGAAACGTTATTTTAATAATGGACGGAAAACAAAGCATGGAATCACGCACCACTTCGGACCGTGACACCAATTTTTAACGATTGGTATAATTGATTATAACGCTCACTGGAATTTCTTATTTAAAATATACAATCGATGTTTCAAAGTCCGTTACGAATTTACTTGTAATCGGTACAGTAAAGTATCAGCCTGTCAATATCTCACAACTAAACAAATTATTTACTCATTAGATCAATTAAGTCTCGACATATTTAACTAACTTGTACATATCTCGGAGTTTTTTAAGACCCCAGGTAACTAAGACTTAAAGCATATCTATATGTTAAGACCCTTTCTACTTGATCTCATAAAGTTCTGACCTAACAGTGGTAAATTTTTACGCAATGGAAAGAATTTGTAGTTTCTATTTCCCTAAAGAGCTCCAATTCAATGAGCATTTTTAAAATCCAAATCGATATAAAGTTAATACATGCATGTGGGTGTTTTTGAGTCATTTATATGGGTGTGCAAAGATGTATCAGTTTATATTTTTAAATGTGTTATTGTATACTTACGAATCGACGAAAACACTGTCCAAGTTTTCTGAGATCATTTTCACAGTCCCTTAAAGCTGGCAAAAACTCCTCACCGTGAAATCGACATATCCGTTCTATATTGGCAAAGATATCATTTTTCATGCCCTTGAGCGTTGGTGGTATGTTCTCCTTCGACATCTCTGGAATGTAGTCTTCAACGACGTGCCTTAGTCGCTCCACGTAAACGTTTTCCGTGTGAAGTAACTCGTTCACGCGTTCTGTCAATCTTCTGCAAAAAAGAAAGAAATTATTTGCACACGTCTATAGAATTTAGAAGATTGACTGATGGAACTTTACAAAAAAAATAAGTAACAGAATCGGAAACATGAATAAAAAAAAATTAAATACCTACACCAGTTACCGACATGAGTACAAGTAAACTTATACTTAATACTTCATACTTAAGTATGAAAATAATCCTAGCTATCTAATATTAAAAATTTGAGACTGTATTTATCTTTAGCTTTTTCGTTTCGAAATGACGCCAATGATGGATGTGATTGTTGCGATTAAGATAGTTTGTTTGTAATCTCTTTATTGCATTAGCTCAGATAATAATAAAAATAAAAAAACAACATAATTTGTTATGGTGGACTTAAAGTAAAAGTGGATAGTTAAAGTACAAGACAAAATATACGTAAAAAATCTACAGACACGTGTATGAAAGCATATTTACCACTATATTTCACTACAGGTTGACTTATTAAATAATAAATAAAACTACACGAAATTCTTCCGCGATGTGTTAATTTCCTTACAATGTTATCCGTCACCGTAAAACATATAATCAAATTTGAACCAATACCACTACCAATTAGTAGTATCATTATTATTAAACTCAAAAATGCCTCCTAGACTTCAAATAATCCTCTGAATGTCTGCTAACTAAAACCATAATATTGAAAACAAAACAATCTTTGATAACGTTCTTATCTTATCCCAATTATAAATAAATAACCTGGTTAACACAGACAATAAGTACAAACAAGTAAATAATAATAGGTATTCTACTAATATCATAAATAGAAAGTATGATTATCACTCAGTTCTGCAAAAATGTAGATGTAAAAAAATGCGACTATATTGAAGTCCACGTAGCTAAAGTCAAGGGCAATCTCTAGTCATTAAATATTTGTAGCTAATCTATTTATAAACAATATTCATGAACACAAATGTAGCCTTGGCATCACTGACGCCCGCGCGTCTATTTTAAAATAAACATTGCGACCTCAACAAGAAATACTTTGAATAAGTTCACGGAAGCTTCGCTACTTGAATTTCATGTACTTTTCATCCCTGCCTTGCTTCCACAGAGTAATGCAATTTTAACAGTTTAATAAATAATTCAGTATAGCAAGCAAATGTTTTTGATTCTTTCCGACCTTTTTGAGATGCATTTATGCCACGGAAGTAAACTACACGACCAATTATGTAACGTACGTCTTAATCTGCATAAAAAAACTGAGGTCCGTAAGGGTCAAAGTTATACAATAATTGCCAAATAAACAAGGATTCGATTTTTTTAAATATAATAATTATTACCATATTTTATGGGAACTTATTTTTAAACGTACTGTGAGAGTGAGTAGTCATAAATGTGATAGTGAAGATTGACATGTCTTAGGGGACAGAGTACACCTTACTGACCGAATACCTCATGGTTTTCAGATGCAGTCTAACATAGCATATATTCCTTTAACAGAAATATATTGTGATCGGCGAATAATATATGAAGTAATAATGTTACCTAAATTAACAATACAATGTAAGCAAACTTAAACCTTCTTATTTAACTGACAATATTTTAGTATACCTTATACTATAGCACACTCAATGTCTTCAATGAAACCTGCTTTCACCTACTTATTTATGGTATCGAGAAGTACCTACCTACTCATCATCAACACGACTCAAAAAGGTCAAGGAATCATTAGATCCAAAATTGTTTATCTTTTATAAACAAAAATGAAGAAGTAGGAGAACTGAGGGACTTATTGTTATTTAATTGAAATAATTTACGATATATTGCACGTATACACGACGGCAGTAGCTGCAGCAAATAATTCAATTATTACACCGCGGACGTGACTAAACTAAGAATAATCTTGTTAATCTTTGCGCATACATGGTAGGTGCTACGTAACTACGGCATCATTGTATAATGCTAATTATAAAAGAAGTTTCTTCGACAGTCGGTATTTAATGAACAACATTTGCTCTTTACGCAGATAACTAAGATAACACAGTCATAATTTTCGAGGGCACCCCTATTATCTCATAACTCATTGAACATTTCATAAAAATTCGCCTATCCTACCTCTATAGTATTTATCATTGTTGTTTTTCCGGAACAACAATTGAAAATTAAAGTAATGCCCTCTTAGTAGTAGTATACCCCATATCTGGAAAAAGGACTCGGATTGGAGACTCCACGTCTCCACGGCTAACTGGTTATATTCCATTATATTCCACTGTCACCAAGTGGTGAGAGTGGTGGCCGAAGAAGAAAGATAATAATAGTGGACTTTCAACCTTTCCAATGCCAATCACTCTTTCTTCTCACGTCAATTAGCTAATCACACAATATATTAAGTCGATTTTTTCATAATATTTTCCTCTATCGGATAAATACGTGTCACGAGATGTGATTATTAGCAATTTTGTTTGCTTTAACTTTAGTGTCGGAATAGAAAGTGATATTATATGTTGATTTGATTGCTATTATCCGTGTGCCAAAAGTAATAAAACTGTTTTACGTGATTGCCTAACAAATATGCAAACATAATATTTGTAGTTGGTTATCCTCTGCTATACCATCTGAGTTATAGTCATGAAAAACATTATATGAATTATTCAAATTCATTAATTAAATTTGTATATTGAATTAATGTGGTTAAAGAATTTGCAATTTATATCATATTCTACTAAAACCTACAAACGCTAGTCGGTAAGTGCAATCGAATAATAAAGGTGTCAAATGAGTAATTACATCCTGTAATTGTTATCCATTAGTAAGCATAATACAAAATTGCGGGCCGTAAAACGAATCCGGATATTTTATACTTATAAATGTTTCCTTATTTAAGTAATGCTATAACTTTTTTATTTCAAGAAACCTGAGTCTGCATTTTAATGCGATGGAACTCATTATTATATAGCATAAAATTATGCTTATCTTCTAAAATGTAATACACTTCCTAACCTGGAAATGGTATGGCTGTCTGGATCATGCGAAGTAAACAAATTACAGAAACGTCGTCCATTCAGACACTACGCGCGAAAATCTAGTTATATTTAACTTCCCCTAATACACTAGTACATTTATTGGACACAGAAGTTATACATATGTAATATATATACCGATTAATTAATATATATACAGATTATACCAGTAGACGGGAAATTTATAGAACCTGACCTGAGTGTGAGCATTTTACTTAGAACTAGTCGTATAAATTCAACCGTAAAAAAAGGTTGAAACAGTCTTCGTGTCAGAATACACGTATAATACAATACCATAATACCATACTATACCACAAATACCATAGTATCAAGCTAAAAGACGTATTTTGGCATAAAAAAACAGTAGGAATAAAGTATAGTAAAAAATAGTCATTTATAAGCGACGCACTGAACATACTAGCTTGAGGCTTTGAGCTGAATATATATTGTAACAACTAACAATGCCGCCGTGTCGCTACTGCAAGCAAGCAAGCCATGACGTCAAATCTTGCCACAGCCTTTGGCGTCATTTTGACGTGGGAGATGTGACAGCCGCTGTCATTAGCAGCTAGCCCGCGAATAGCGAATGAGAGTTTGCTTTGATTTTGTATTTGCATTTTTTATGAAAAGAATAAAACTGATACTTCTCTTATTCATTTATTAATACAAATAAAGTAGTTTAGTAACAATATTAAATAAAACATAACTATTGCACTGAAAGTGTACTCCAACAGAAGGAACAGCCTAATACCAACTTAAATCTGATGTCAAGAGATAACATTGATGAAGGATGTACAAATTGACGGCAAATTGTCACAATTATTTTTTTTTACATTTTTTATGTTACAAGTACTAGCTGTGTGGTATCCGGCTGAGAAGAAAAGACCACCCTCATTTCTTACCGATGTATCGTAAAAGGTGACTAAAGTAAGTTGACTCACCGAGAGGTATCCGGCTGAGTAGAATAGGCCACCCTCTGTCTTACCAAGGTGTCGCAAAAGGCAACTAAGGTAAGTTGACGTCAGGCACGCGGCCTGTCGTAAAACACCTAGCCAAATCATGCGACAACATGTTTATAACCTGTCAACGTACCCCTCTTAGAGTAAGATAAGGGGAGGAGAATGATATATTATAAGTACGTTACAATATTTAATATGCATTTATTTATATTCAATTCTGGCTTGGCCTATAAACTTATTTACTACACAAAGCTTGTTAAGTGCACCGGGGACCCAAGAGCAGGTAATATAAGGCTCCATGTACAATAACTTAGCCTGACTAAGTCATAAGGCTGCCATTTTGAACACTTTGTCTTACTGGAGCGGAGATTTTATACATTACATGGTAGATATTATACAGAATAAGAATGAGAAGGCTAGCTAGATGAATAAGAAAAGAGATGCTGGAGAAAATCGTTAAAAATATATTGGACAATCATACGCATAGATAAATTTATGTTTACATTGGAATAATTTTAATCAAAATTCTCAACATCCTTCATATAGTAAAAGGCCTTAAGCAGGCCACTAATAGGCCAACTAGGCCAATAACCTGATAGTGGGACTTTGTAAAACCCAAAGTCGATGGCGATAGATTGTCCTATCAAATCTATGATATGATCAAAACCCTCAATAATTAAATGAATGAAGAAAATGTACAAATTAATGAAGTTTTTATTAATGAAAATTTCTTTATTAAAAATATAAAGAAAAGAGAGAGATAAAACAACTTATAGATCTAAAAATATGGTTTTCACTTTGATACAGCTCCCTTACGTCTGAATGCAATAATTTTAATACGTCGTCGACCTTGTAACGTTATCTACAACTCTTAAAGAGATACATAAAACTGGTTTTGTTACAGTCTAATGATTAAATGTAATTCAAACCTGCTATTTACGTTATATGTCTATTTTATTTGTGCTTTTTAACTGACGAAGTTCTAATAATTTTGTCTTAAGGCTGACAGAACTAACTAATAATTAACGCGTATTCTGAAGATTCTTGGCTGAGCGCTAATAAAAAGATAGGTATATCTTATACTAGCTTTGTATCTTTGTCAAATAATAAGTAGCTTACATGAACAATCGAAGTTATTCTGTAAGGAGTTTTTAAGTGATTTTTTAAACACTCGTCAAGGATGAACCTAAGGAAGGAAGTTCTCAGAACAAAATGATCTCTATTCAAATACTAATAATGACTGACGATGAGCAGTTTTATATAGATTGTTAGCATTAAGCTTCATGATAATAGAAAGACCTTTGCCCGATAAATATCGGTTGTGATGATGACGACGAAAATGAACCTTTATTGGTTTAATAATTATTGCAATTTTTCTCTCGAATGTACCCAAGATTTGCGATTGACGATATGTTGAGACAAATAGAGGAAAATACTTGTATAAGTACTTAGTGTCTAGTAGCTGGTGTTTCAAGTAATAAATAAATGGTAGCAATAGTTGTTAAGGTGGAAAAGCGATTTTTGAATTCCAAGATTTTTCGGTTGAGTCGAAAATAGCCTAAAATATTCATCTAGTTCTGGTTTAAGATGGAGGCTTTGGCACTTGGTAGCTCCGTTCAAGCAAAGGTTTACCTCTAAGGAATTAAATAATAAATTACGTACAAGTCGTTACGAGGTATATTGATATGATCTCTTATAAAATTATAAATTTAGATTATCACCTATAACTAAATGTGTTCGTATACGACCGTGTAACAGATACGACCGTGAATGAGATTGCGTTCCGCCTTACATGCGGTTTTTGGTTTTTGTCATGGTATGCATAGGTTAAATTTATGATTTCGCGTATAACAATAGGATTAAACATTTTTCCTACAATTGGGGTTAGTGGAAAATGTTTTCGAATCATTATGGATCGGTATGGGACTAAAAATTATAAAAAAAATTATTGAACTCTTTTAGTTAACCTGTTAAGTTCTCGAAAAATTTGTTGCTCGTTGAAAATACTCAAAGCGTCCAAATACGTATGCATCAAATATAATAATTAAGTATGCATCAAAAGCGAACAATCAAACAGCTGTTAAATTTAATGCAGACTCGAGTTATGTTACAGTATAACCTACTAATTGTACGATGTTCATTCTGTTATTAATGCTAATGTTAAAGTATAAATTAAGTCAATAAACGATCAAAGCTCTGGCAACTGACTAATGACGGCATAACCGATATGACGGCTGCCCCGAATACTAGTAATCGATAACAACAGTAACGTTATCTATACGATATGATCATTATTGCAGTTACCAATCCAACATGAAGCAAGTTTGCTTTTGTCAATAATTTAATAGCCTCTATAGAGAAAACCTATATCTCACGGCCGTCATCAATCTATTGAAACAATGACAACATAAGGACTATCAGCTTACTTTCAGAAATTTCTCACCTTATTAAAATTAATGATTTTAACAGAATTAAGAATTTTTCGTCTTTTCTTTTCGGTGCATACGATAACATAATATACTACGATAACATGTGGAAAAAGGTAACAGTAAAGCACTACAGGGCCCAGCTTGTGGAGTTAAATTATTGTGTCAGGATGAAGATGGCAATTAAATTCTTTGGGAATGTTCAGCAAAGTGTCGTGGGGACAAGTGTTTCTGGGCAAAGTCCGAACATGTCTTTCTGTATTATTGGTACTACAACTTCGCAATTGTGCGTACTGTGCACCAAGATGAACAATATTAAGTATCCTAACCTCAGATCTATCGGAAATTCTTCTATTCTAGTTGGTTTAGTTTGTTATGCTATCACTAATGGCAATAAACTTTAGATATTCGAAATGAATTATATATTTGTCACATCTATATCAATACGTAACAATCGTGAATATCTTATTGTTAGGTAAACAGTTACCCTCAGACAAACTAGTTTTGGATCCATTTGTAGACAGTTTAACATTTACTTGCAAATACGCCTTTTTCCGATGGGCCATTCAACAGAAATTTTTTCCGTGTCCTAATGCAATGATAAAATACCTAACTATGCATGATACCATTACTTTTTTTATCTAATAATATGAAATTCGATGAACGATCGAGTGTTGACCGTCCGATCGAAATTATCTCGATTGATCAAACAGATAGCTTCATATATTTTTATACCATGTATGCGAAGTGATTATAAAGCTGCGGCATCGTAATAAATGGAAAACAAAAGCTTTTCGCTTACAATAAAATATGATTATCCCTGAACATCTGTCGAATTTGCAATAATTAATGTCCGAAAGTTTCAGCGCTGAAATGAACTGTTACAATAATAATTATGGGTTCGGGGCATTTACTGGTAAAACTTTTTTTAAATTATATATTATTGTAAATTATATATTATTTTTAAATTATATATTATTATATTATTGTATCTTTTCCAAAACATTGGTAAATTTTATACACTCCTAGCTGATGGTCTTGACTGAACTACAGTATTGAATCAAAGTTACTAACATAATGTTTATTAACATTTTTACAGGTTTAAAATTGCCAATTTAATGTGCCGAACGTCTAACACATCTATTCTAACCGTTTTTGTATAATTGAGTTACAAGCATCTAAACATAATAGTGTTAATAGAATTATTATTGACTATTTGAACTCTAAATGAATCCTTAGTTTTTTTCCTCATATATATAGGTTTGTTTGTTTCTTGTTATATCTATATAGGTAGGTTTGTTTATAATTCGTTGTTTTACATTGTCGTGTTAATTACCGAATCGTAGAAAATATCTACAGCTTAGTTGGTCAAGTACCTAAGTATGTAATACTAAGACACTATCAATATTTATCTCTAATCTTCTTCAACTTAGTGTATTTACGATTTGTTTCTAGTAGTACTTTAGTTCCTAAAGTCTAATAACTTTGTAACCTGAACGCTGCCCCTATTTATATGGAATTATTACTAGATTAGATAACGTTAGATATCACCTTATAAGAAAGAAGATTTTAAATATTCATATACATATAAATTCAGGAAAATACATGTGTAAAGCTTGACATTCTGTCAATAAACATCAGTATTTTAAGATTATATACTTTATAATCTCCTGCTCGATAAAGGAATGTAAAACTACGTCTAACAGAGGAAAGGTCTTGTTATTCGCAAATAGGATCATTAAATGGTATAGGTATGTACAAATTTTAGAACATTGCTATTATCTACGTGAAATATATAAGTAGCGTCCATTATACTAAAGACAAAAAGTGCAAGATTAAGATAGTATGGACATATAATTGGGAGGGATGACGAACATATGAAGAAATAAGTGTTAAATATGAATGGGTGTGATAAAAGGGAGACCTAAAAAGAGATTAACAATCAAACAGCAACTTAGATCACAGAGTTGTTAAAACATGTGGATGGATATGTGACTAGAAGGAGGCTTAAAAGAGCTGGTTGGATTGTGTGAAGTATGACATGCATATAAAAGGAGTAGGGACAGACCTCTAAGTATGGGATGAGATGGGAGGAAAATGAAGCTTCATGAACGTGAAATGAGAGATCAGCCAGGGCGATTCCTGGTTAGAATGATAATCAAAGCGTTAATTTACTACCAAATTACTCTTAAACAACAGATACCTAGTCTTCTATACACGTAGCATGTGTAATCTCCCTGGTTTAATACCTTAATTGAAATTAATCGGGACCGCTGGGCATCAATGTTAGAAATTACGCTCCAGCTGTATATTTGACATACATATACAACTGTAAGATATCAAATATATCAATCCAATTTGACAATTTATTGACCGTTTTACAAATTACATAGCTTATACGATTTAGACCAGGAGTACTCTATAGGGACTTTTTTATTGTTTCTATAGAAAAGTCAGCAAAGAGGTTATATTTACAAGAGACTTATATTCAACTATTCGTTATGTAAGTGAACGAGTTGGTCATGGTCAGATTCATTACTTTAAAAAAAAGCTCTTAAGCGATTTAGACATTGTCTACTGAAGCTCCCATTAAAGTAAATTTCGGAAGCATACATCTTGCCACAATGACAGTACGACAACAGATAATAACTCAAAATATGCAAGCAATAATATTTTCACTAACAAAGCCACATGCGATTTAGTGATATTCCTACGTTATAAACAAGATATATGAACATTACGCTTCAAATATTTACTAATAATAGACGATATATGTTGTAGAATTACATTACGAATATATTGAATCACGTTTGTCTAAAGTGGAATAGCTCAACAACTAATATTACAATGGACAGTAATGTCTTCGATGACTTAAATATTTCTTTGCCACAATTGGCTTTTTTCCAACATTACGTGTAATTTGTTTTTGTTTCATCGCAAGTAGCTTCAAACCACAAGCAATGCAAAAATATGAGTTTAATGCAATTAAATATTCTAATAACAATCCATAGAAACATTTTGTACATAAATTGTCCTCATTTGTTACAGACGCAATTAGGAAAAAAATTAATTGGTCATAATAAAAAAAATCAAAAGTTCATAAGTTGCGTTCAACGCATCAAAGTGGTGGGCACAGATACCATAGATATCAGTCTTTTGTAAAAGCACCACTATCACTCTTATGATACAGAAAAATTTAAGATCATCGACAGATATGATACAGATGTTAGTTTTATAAAATCACGATGAATTTGTAATACATCAAAAATTGACACATACATTTTTGCAATAACATGATGTAGGAAGAGATAATAAGAAAACATACGATTTGCTTATAATTTATCCATGAAAATTTAGATGATAAACTTAATATATTGACATGATTCAAATTTAATGTCGAGTCCGAATTTGAGAAGGTAGATAATTAAGAAGTAGAATAATAGGTGTATGAAATATATATAAGTACACAACTTTCCTACAGCAAAATTGCTGTTTCTAAATTCAAATCTTTATCTTTTCTGGTCATTTAACTCAGAGCAATCTTATATTAATGATAGCAGCCTGTTAATCTTATCAGATTAACAGGCTGCTGTCTCAATTTATAAAAAAAACTTTTAGTGTCTGTAGAATCATGCCAGTTAATATTATAAAGACATCAACAATAAAAAAAAAACTTTGATCACAGAGTTTTGAAAATATGTGGATGGATATGTGACTAAAATGAGGCCTGAAAGAGCTGGTTGGAATGTGTGAAATATGACTTGCATATAAAAGGAGAAGGACTAGAGTAGACAATTAATAGGAGAGAATGAAGAGAAAAACGTTGTACCGAATCCACATAAAATGGGATAAGATCAAGAGAATATATAGTTGTTTAAACATGTATGTACCAGTAGCCATCAATTAGTACAACTATAATTCAGCTTGCTTTGTAATATGGTATAATGGAATTCGTCCTCGACATAATACGCTACGATATTTATTGTTCGTATAAATATGATTTTATTTATTTGTTATTTGAATTTCATTCTTTTATATTATTCAAACTTATATTTTAATAACTGTAAATGAATGTTAATTTTTTTTAGTGTTAACGGAATATATTATGAAAATAAAATTGTTACGAGTAGATAATGCTTGCAGTTGATGTAAGTAGAAGTGTTTATAAAGAATAACGTAATAGTTACAATCATAATAGTATATAATAATACATATATTGTTCATACTATTGCATAAGGACACATTAAGTTAGAATTTCAAAAAATTTAATTCTATAATTATTTAGGAAAGGGACTTTCGTATATAGGCTTTGGAATACGGTATTCCCAAAATATTTTAATTTGTTATCGTATTTTTTTTCATTAAATTTTATAAACCACTAAAAATTGCCATTTGCTCCGCCCGCGTGAACAGATTAAAACCGTAATATAGTATAATATTTTGATAACCATAAAAGCTAGACATATGCTGTCACGGACTTTTATTTAGAGCTTTTAGAGGAGGACAATTTTGTAATACATGATTTTTGTATAACTTTCACTTTTACTTAGCGCACGCAAGAAAACTATCAATTTTGCCGTTTTCGTAATATTTTTTATTGTCGCTCCTCTCCTAGCGTATCTTAGCGTGATCGTCGCTCATCTTAGGCTGATGTTATACCCTATAGCCTTTCTCGATAAATGTACACTGGAAGAATATTTCAAATCGGTCAGTAGTTCCTGAGATTAGTGCATTCAAACAATTAAAGAAACAAACTAACTCTTCAGCTTTATATATTAGCATAGAAGTATAGATCTTCAGCCTAAATTGTTTGTGACTATTTTTAGTTATACCCAAACATCCTCTTGTGAGACAAATGATAACTGTACTGAGTCAAGAATACCCACAATACGAAAATATCCTCTTATTATATAATCAAAGCAAACCTAATATTAAGATAAAATCCCTGCTAATAATATAAATGAAAGTGTTTGTTTTTTTGGCTCACCGTCGGAACGAAAATCGATCATTATGATTTCATTTGAGCGTCATCGTTATGATTTGTGCAATGTAAGCTAGTTTTTATTTCGGTACGGAAGTACACGCACTTATGGTCAAAAGTTATATATATCCTCCTGCCCATATCCCACTCTAAGTGGGGTCGGCACAACATGTTATATACATGTCGTAACATGAATTGTTTACGACCGGCCGCCTGCCTGACGTCAACTTACCTTAGTCGTATTTTCGACACCTCGGTAAGAAGGAGGGTGGTTTATTCTACTAAACCGGATACCACACGGTGGGTCAATTTACCTTAGTCGCCTTTTACGACCCCTCGGTAAGAAATGAGGGTGGTCTATTGTACTCAGCCGGATACCACACAGCGGTTATGGTCAAGAGTTATTCTTATATAACAATTATGAATAAATTTTACGTTACAGTGTGTGTGTCACAAATAATTAAATAGAATCGATGTATATGATTATTTTCGACGATGTAGAACACATATTCGTTGAATACAATTAAACTAATGAGCTAGTTGTAGGGTTGATAACGAGTTCCATTTGGTTCACAAATTCCAGCAGCTCAATCAAATTATCAGGAATGACCTAATTAAGTCTATTGCAAATTGAAATAGTTAACATAATTTATCACGCGAAAAAGGTACATTATCGTCAAGTTATATTTCTTAACCAACTTAATTATTGATACATAAAAAATTCAAGTTAAGGTAAGCATTTTCACTTAATAAAAGCGTATAATTTTATTGCTATGGAATCTCTTCGATATTATTTGTTTTACTGAATTCAGTTCCAGCTTTTAAATATAAATACCCAGATTTTTTTTACTGATAAATCATTTCGCAACTACTACAATATACTGTTATATATATAATAGCACCATAGTCTAAATATTTTTATAGACGCCGTGTGGTATCCGGCTGAATAGAATAGTGCCACCCTCATTTCTTACCGAGGTGTCGTAAAAGGCGACTAAGGTGAGTCGACCCGCCGTGTGGCATCCGGCTGAGTAGAATAGACCACCCTCATTTCTTACCGAGGTGTCGTAAAAGGCGACTAAGGTAAGTTGACCTACCGTGTGGTATCCGGTTGAGTAAAATAGACCATCCTCTTTCTTACCGAGGAGTCGTAAAATACTACTAAGGTATGTTGACGTCAGGCAGGCGGCCGGTCGTAAAATACGTAGCCAAATCATATGACAATATGTTTGTAACATGTTGTGCCGACCCCACTTAGAGTGGGATAAGGGCAGGAGGATGATGAGGTTGTTTAGCGTTACAATGCAATAATTGAAAATATATTATGGTAATACATTTTAACGGAAAGTTTCGAGGCAAAAATTTTCGTGCAAAAGCGAATGAATTTGTAATTTTTCGTACTTCCATAATTATATATTTTTTTATTTAGGTGCATATAACGAGTATATTTCCATTTCAATTGCCTTTTGTCTCTATACCTCTACTAACCATATTAATTCATGTCTAAAAGTCATTTATTTTATTATTGAGGACATACACACCCTTTTTTCCTAATATTTACAAAAACTAAAAAACAGTTTTCTCGTAACGCCACTCTAATCTACCTGATAGTAGCATAAAGCCATGTAAATTACATTCACCTACTTGCCTCGAACCATATGAATAAACATCAAGGTGAAACCTAGTCCGTCGCTCATACTCATCCGTAAACAGCACACGTGTGCAACTATAACTTGAGATTTTACATACTCATAATTATCTTTAATAATTTAACTATGTACATAAATAAGAACCTTGTCGTTCTTTTAACTTGTATTGCATGAGGCGTGAGAATTATTTTTAATTTAAAAAAAATATTAGTTTATAATATTGGTAATTACAACCATTATGGAATTTATAGTAATGCATTAGCCTGAGAAGTTTTACATGCGGTCAAACTATTAAAATGCAGCAAAAAACTATATTTCCTTGTAACTTGAGCTATAAAAAATATTTTTCAGCTAGTTAATAACTAAGGTTGCAAACTATTCATGTTTGACTCAAACAAAGACGTACAAGTAAAATACTTATCACCCATGTTGTTATCATCACTCCAGTAAAACGATAATTTAGAATTATCAGATATGCATGACAAAGCCTTGACGATATCGCAAATATTTCTTGCGATATGAAGAAAAAATATTAAATGGCCTCACCTTCTATATTTCTCTTTTTTTGATTCCACTCGCACCAACACTGGTTCAATAGACTTTGTAACACACCACTCATTTACAGCACTAACAGTGAGGAATTCTGTATCCGGTGCATGGCATACCTCTGAACCGAACTCGTCTGATGATACTGTAATACTATCATACTTCTGATATGGCACCATATCCAGAGATGAAATTGATTTAATGCTAACATTGTCAAAATTACATTGTTCCTCAGATGCGCTAGATAAATTATCTCCTTCGTCACTTTCATATTCATTCATCAAGGTGTCCGTCGACTGATCAGTTGATAAAGTGTCCGCTCTACCGTCATCATTATTGATCACGTACTCCTCACTCTCTTTTAATTTGTCACTATCATTAGAATCATCGCTACTGCTTTCGTTTGATGTCGATAAATGCCTAGATTTACCTTGTTTTACCTCTATTTCGTTGTCAGATGTCTCTGACAATTTTAGTCTAAGAAGTTTTTCCAAATCACTTTGCTTAACACCGTACGACCAATGGGCATCACCCATGCGATTTTGACCTCCTATTGAAGATTTCCTTCGCATAACGGGTGGTTGGCGACTACGTCGTAACACAATAGGAGATGCTGAGGGTGTTGTAAAGGAGAATCGCCTTTCAATAGATGTACTGTCCTCTGGTACCGAAGATTTGCTATCTACAGAAGAATCGTCATTAAAAGGTTCTGGTGGAGGTGGAGCTGGCCTGTGTGGCCTTAATGAAGACGATTTCCTGTCAGACAAGAACCCGGACGAACTTGATTCATAACTTATTTCAGAAACATTAGATAATATCGAATTCACTGACACATTTGAATTTCTGTCTTGGGTCTTAGGCACTGGGGACAAATATTGAAAATGGATTTGAATCGGATTGACAATACTAGTTAAACTTCCCAACATGGGGTCCTTCGATCTCTCCAGGGATTCAGTTGAAATCCCGTGATGGATACCTGTCCTTTCGAAGCGTTGAATAATTTGTTTAACACTTCTTTTGTCCTTTCTCAGTTCAACTTCCTCGTCATCGGAGACATGACCAGACGAAGACTCGTCAATAAAGCGTGTTTGAAGGTCTTCTCGGGACATGTCGAAGTGCAGGCGATCAGGTATTGCACAAGCACCAATAAAACGAAGAAAACGTACACATATCAACGAGCGATGTGGTTGCGCACACTCGGCGCGCGTTCGCGTTGACAACGCACTGCGACTGGTGGAGTTAGTACTGACGGCGCCCGCGCCCCTTGCTCTGCCCGCAGCTACGTCACCTATCACACTTTATGCGTTCTATAGGTGCTAAACAATCTAATAAGTTAAAATTCTACGCTACCCAAATGATAGGAATTAACGTATTGATAAACGACTTACTGATAGTCATTTTAGAATACTCGGTCACCTCGATATCAGCTGTGAAAATGGACAAGTGTTGTTTAGTATGGGTGCTTATTATTATATTATAGTTTTATTACCTATCATCAATATATTATGTATATCAAAGTTAAGTACTAGTAAGTTTGTATTAAAAGTAAAATAACTATCCGGAAATAGCAATTTTTTTTATGGACCTTTTGATGTAGGATAATTATAACATTATATTTTTTTATAAGAAATAAGAAACAAACCTTAACTGCGATATAATTATAGATAATAGTAAGTATATAGGACAATTATACACACGGCTATCCGTCCTCAAAGTAAGTAACTTTATACTTGTGTTATGGGTGACCGACAACTGGTAAATATAAAAGTCTATGTAAATATTTAAATTCATCCTTAAACACATATATATGAGTGTACACCCAGACCACCATTGTTTTTTTTTTAATATTGGCCCTCGGCGGGAATGGGCAGGCCAACTGTACCAACGGGGCAGTCGAATCTTTATATTTGTTGTTTATTGAAAATCTGATCCTGCAAGATAGTATAAAACTTAATATTAATTAAATACGACTAATAATTTAAATAAATTAAATGCGAATTAAATAATGTCGACTAACAAAAGTAATAATAAAATTATTTTGCTATAATCCGCGATGATTATAGCAAAATAATTTTATTATTACTTTTGTATTATGGATCTCCGCAAAGTAACGCCTAATTCTATAAATTATTAATGTCGACTAAGGTAAGTTGACCCGCCGTGTGGTATCCGACTGAGTAGAATAGACCATACTCTTTTTTACCGAGGTCTCGTAAATGGCGACTAAGGTAAGTTGATTCCCCGTGTGGTATCCGGCCGGTCGTTAAATACCTAGCCAAACATGTGACAACATGTTAATAACATGTTATGCTGTGTCCATAATACAAAACTAATGAGAATATTATTTTGCTATAATCCGCGATATTTTTTTTTGCGGATTTTATCGCGGATTATAGCAAAATAACATTCTCATTAGCTTTGTAAAGTCAAATTTATTCAGATTGATAATACTTGCATTGCATTAACAGATAACTGGTGAATATATACTTATATAATTTTTAAATACATACTTAAATACAAATATTCAAATAATATTTTATATTTAGTTATATAGTTTATAATTTGGATACATTTCAAGTTTATTCTACTCTTATGGTACTTGTTGTCAAGTATCGTGTAAGGTATCTATGTAGTTGAAGTTCTTATGTCAATAAACTCATCATAGCCATCTGTACTTAATGGTTAGTTGGCGACTGCGACTCTTGGTCTTTATCTACTTAATGGTCACCACTGCGTCTTTGGACGACGTGCTCGTTCTCATTAAAACACTATAACTACTCGTACAGTGACATTCGATTTCAATAAAATCTTTGACATTGATAATTAACAGAAATCAATGTTGAATTCATTGATAAATGTTCCATGCTCTATTACTACGAGGTACAAGCAATAAGAGAAGTGGCTGTAATGAAGAATTATTTAAAAGTCAAAGACGATCCTGTGTTTGCATTGCTCAGTAATTTTTTACAAAATATTCAAATTCAAATTCAAATTCAAAATATTCTTTATTCAAATAAACTTGTAAACAAGTGCTTTTGAATCGTCAACTCTACTGCTGGTTCGGAAAGCTGTTCCTACCGAGAAGAGCCAGCAAGAAACTCGGCGGTTGCTCTTTTAAAAAAATAAATCTTAATATTATTTACGTTAAGTCGTTACTGTCTCGTACAGGTTCAAAGAGAGCTATATCCACACATTCTTATCTTCTAAATAATCTTCAAGAGTCTAGTAGGCTTTCTGTATCAGCCTCTTTTTTACAGTGTTTTTAAACTGCTGTAATGACAGTGCTGAAATAAAAAAAGAAACTTTAAAAAAAAGGAAAAAATTATTAGGTAGTTGGGATCGATCCTAGGTATTTACACTTCCCGAGACAGCCCGTCCCCCGAATAAGCTACACTGACTTAACAGTTTATAGCAAAAAAAGTGTTTTATATTCAATACAAATTTCCGAGATTCTGAAAATATATATATGTACATACAAAATTAACTCATTTAAATATTAAAGATATATTTGAAAAAGAGCGCCAATTGAAAATAAACAATAGAGGTTAAGGTTTTAAGGATTAACGATAGAGGTTAAATTATTGAAGTGGCGACATTGATTCGACTTAAGCACTAATAAGGATTCCTTCCAGAAAAATAGTGTATCGTACCTTACTTTAACCTTTGGATTAAGATCCAATAACATATGGTATAATAAAAAATATAATAAAATTGTTTTAGGTATTTCTGCCCAATGGGGTAAAATAGTGAATGGATAAGGCCATATTATATAATAAATAAAAATAAAATTGAACCACTTTTATAGAGTTATTAATCTTGACGAAGCTTTTTTTAATTCAAATAACCTCTACATTATAAAAAAAAATGTGATTCCAGGATTTGCAAAGAACACTATCGAAAACGAAAATAAAGATAATTTTCTACATCTGTGTATACTTTATTCCTTATTCCATATTAATTACCAATTTAATTAAAAGTGAAGCACACGTTTAATTTTTATTCCTTAAGATTAATTTTACCCCCTTCAGGAAAGTGAAAGAAAAAAATTTCCATAAATGTTTGATGAGATACCTATTTCATTATTTAGAAAATTAAGTAGCGGCCTGAAACTATTCCACTGCTGTGCAAAGGCATTAGAAACAGCTTTAGACTAAGGATCTGCTAAGTACGCTGCTCCAATGTTACACATATCTCAATACGTTACACATATCACGGACATTCTTTAGGATATGCAAGTAAATAATTTACACAGAAAAAATACAAGTGAAAATAATTTATAGTTTTAAGTAAATGCAATGAAGGAATACGGAGTTTCACACAACTTTAAGGTAAAAAATAATATATAATAAAATTCTCATAAGCCTTTTCGATAAATAAAATTAAAGTTTAGTTTATAACTAGAGTTATCTTTAATATTTAAATGGTTAATCTAGTATGTATATATATTTTCGGAATCTCGGGAACGGCTCCAACGATTTTCCTGAAATTCAGCATGTACGGGTTTTGAAGGAGAAAAATCGATCTAGCTAGGTTTTATTTTTAAAAAAATGTTTTATCCCTGTTTTTGGGCATTAAACAGATTTACATTGAACATCAAACCCTATTTTGCCGAAAATCGTCCTGTTAGCGTAGCTTATTCGGGGAACGGGATGTCTAGAGAAACGAAAATACCTAGGATCGAGCTCCAAGTACCCAACTATTTTTCTTTTTTTAAAGTTTTTTTATTTTGTAAAAAATTACCAGTCACTACTTCAATTATATTTCCAACAGTTGAATAGACTCTTGTTCTCAGCACTAAAGCTTCCACAGACAAAGTCGCAGCTAGAAGTTAGTTTCAAATAAAATCTGATACCCATTTCGTTCATCCTTCCAAAATCTACATAAGTAAGACAACTGCATTATACTTAAAAATTGCCACAAACACACATTTTACAACAATATATTATCAACTAATGTATTATGATTAATTAGAAATTACTTAAGTACTTAATCTTGTTAAGCACCAAGTTTAAAACCGATAATGTTTGGTACTCATTTAGTTGTAATTGCGTGTTCTCATAATTTAGACAAATTTAACACTAATTATAATAGTCAAGAAATTATTGGAATAGTGATATTTAAAAAATACTTTATGATACTATTTTACCTAATCAAAAAGAATGTATGTAATACTATGCCATTAAATTTTGGAAACGTCATTGATATTCGAAACCTATAACGGAATATATTCTACATAATTTATGAAGGCTACAATTCAAAGGTTTCAGTTACGATATTGATTGCGACGATTGTAAGTCATTAATCAAATAACTTATACCAAAACTATAAAACATTAATATCTCAGTGCGGATCGCTTACCAGCATAATATTGGTTTGAGAGAGAAAATTACATAAAATTATATCAATCAAATGTGTAAAAAAGTTTTCGTGGTATAAACACAACTTATTGTTTAAGTCATCTGAAAAACAATTAAAAACTTGAACGTCATTAGAAAATCATCGTTATCAAATTAATTGCAAATTTTAAAGTTTACGTTTAACATAGGTACCAAAAAAAAATATAAGTATATATTCACCAGTTGTCTGTCTACCATAACACAAGTATTAAGTTACTTACTTAAGGGACGGACGACCGTGTGTGTAAGTGTCCCATACATTTATTATTTTTATTTTATTATTATTTACTTATGTGTACAGTGTCACAGATAATGAAAGAAACACTGGGTGATAATACACGCAACACATAGCATTAATATAATATAATTTGTCTTTAAACCTCTTTTTAAGCCATCGAATCGTGATCGTAATGCATTTTAAATTCTTTTTGTAACGCTATTCTAAGTTAATAATGTAATTCAACTTGTTATGGAGTCAGTAAACTGATCAGTTTACATTTTATAGAAATATCATACTCGAGTACCCGTATTCGTGGATGCGAACAGTATTGACTTTTCTTTGATTGTCATCACCAAAGATCCTCAAATAAATAGGTGGTATGTGCACCTGTGCTCGTATTATATTAATCATAGGTTCATAAAGAGTAAAAACGTACCCATTTGTACATTTGCTAACTCCTGGTCGAACTGTAAAGTTTGTAAAATCCTGTTTAGATCGAATTTCATATAATTACTTGTACCAAAAGTTTTTATAGTTTACGCGTTATTACGATCCTTTATAAATGGACATACCAAATTGAACATATTATGTTAATTTAAGGAATAATATCATTTATTAATATTAACGAACATACGTCATTATTTATATACTTATTTCGAGCACGTATGCCTGGAATGAATATCCGATTGCATTACATGAGTAAATCACCTTCCGGCCTGAATTAGTATAAACTTCATAACAGTTGATACTTCACGCTTCGTGAGAACCGCCATTTTCCACAGCCATAACAAGTAAAATATAAAAGTTGTTAACGTTAATTATAAAGAAAAACCGTTACGAGTATTATCTCGCCGTGTTTTAAATTTTAATGAATTTATTTATTTCACAAACAATCGATTTTTAAACTTATTTATTACTTGTATACTATAAGCTTAGAAATTCTATTAGCGTAAATGACGCATACGCCATACTTAATACGCTTAATATTTAAATAACGTAATTTAAGCGCAATAATCGGAATCAGCTTTAAGCTGATTAATTCGAGTAATTTTATATTTTAGTTTATTTGCTTAGCTATGTCCAATTAATTCAATTTTTTTTCTAGATTTAAGCTCAAGATAATATTTTTATTGCTGGATGAAATAAATCTCGCACAAGCTTTTGCGCATGATTTTGTAACAAAGAGAAAATTATATTTTATAATAACCATATTACTTTTATCAGCCCAAACGACATCTATTGGTAACTATTAATACTTATTAGAACTTCATACCCACTATCAAGGGCTTATTTAAGTTTACAGACGTTGTGGTAGATGGCGCTATAATATATTGTTAATAAGAAAAAGTAAGAGTTAATTTTATAGGTCATTTAGAATATAAATTCACTAGAATTTATGTAATTTATATAAAAATAAAAGTAAAGATAATTTTGTATATGATACATTATCGATATTTATTTTTATAATCGAATATGTCAAACTTAACACAATGTGTTGATGTAGTTAAGATTCAAATTCTACTGCAGGGTTTCCTTCGATTGAAAAAAACGTGTGCACAGCTTAGATGTTTAATTGCGACTGTTTTATAGGTTGACATAATAGACAATATATACTAAACATACCGCCCACCAAAAGGGCTGTAAAGGCCTTTTTTAAATACAAAAGTTACATTACATAACAATGGATATCAAAACAGAATTAGTTTACTAAACATTAGTTATAATCAATGGGCAATGCACATAGTTTCGTTATAGATCGTTTAATGACAGAGCCACTACTTTTAACACTATAAACCCTAGTGAATCCATCTGCGCCTGGATGTTTATCTACCACCCGTCCTAACGCCCATTTGCCTGGAGGTAAGTCTGTTTTAATTATTACAATATCTCCTATTTTAAACTCCTTTTCTCTTTTCAGCCATTTAGGTCGTTGCTGTAATCTTGACAGGTATTCTCCTTGCCATCGCTGCCAGAAGTCAGTCAGGAGTTTTTGAGTATGCTGCCAGCGTGATAAGGTATGTATTTTAATATTTTTTATTTCAGGTGACGGAACGATAATAGGTGATTCTCCGATTAAGAAGTGTCCTGGGGTAAGTGGGTCCACATTATCTGTATCAGTATCGTCTATGGGACACAACGGACGTGAATTAAGGCAGGCTTCCACTTGGCACAAGACGGTCGTCATTTCTTCGTAGGTCAGGTGAGTTTTAAGAATTCTTCTTAAATGGTATTTAATTGACTTGACTCCCGCCTCCCATAGCCCGCCAATATTTGGACTATATGCTGGTATAAAGTGCCACTGGGTACCGTCTGTAGCTAATGTTGTAGCTATTTCTCCGGAAAATTGCAATTTTGCTTCTTTCCAGGCTTCTGCGAGTTCTTTATTAGCTCCCACAAAGTTACGACCTTGATCGCTCCACAGGTGACTACATTTGCCTCTTCTTGAAACAAAGCGTCTAAAAGCGCCGATAAATGCCTCTGAAGTCAGATCACCGACTAATTCAATATGAATTGCCTTTGTAGACATGCAAATAAATATCGCTACGTAGGTTTTAACGGTCTTGTTTCCTCGCCCTTTAGACATTAGTGTTTGAAACGGTCCTGCGAAGTCTACACCACTGTGCATAAACGGTCTTGATGGAGTAACTCTTTCTCGTGGTAAGTCACCCATAATTTGCGTTTTGGTTCTGGCATTAAGCTTAATACAAATAATGCACTTGTGTATGTATGCTTTGATTAAAGATTTAGCTCTTAGAATCCAGTATCTCGATCGAAGATAGCATAACATTAACTGAATTCCCCCATGAAGAGTTTTCTGGTGTGCATCGGCGATAATCAATCGGGTAAGCAAATTTTTATTTCCCAAAATTATTGGATTCTTTTGATTTTCAGGTAAATCTGTATGTCGAAGGCGACCGCCCACCCTGAGTATATTATTCTCATCTAAATATGGGTTCAGGGATCGCAATTGACTTTTTCTTTTTACTTGCTTTTTTACCTTTATTATTTCTATTTCTTCTTTATACTCTTGTTCTTGTACTTTTCTTATACATATGTTTAGGGATTCTTCTAATTCATTTGTTGTTGTATCTTTGCTAATATCCATCAGTTCTCTCTTACTGTTACAAAAATCTTTTACAATAAATTATCGTTTTTAGTAGTTGCGTTAAATTATCAAAATCTTCAAATTGTGACATTAAAGACTTCTCTTCTTCATTCTTCGACTTAATGGTATTAAGGTAAGTATTAATTTTAGGTGTCCTTTTTTTTAATTCTGTTTGTACTATTTCTTGTTTACTAATATTTATTTCTTTTTCAGATAGACATCGCTGTCCTTTCCACCACAGTCTACAGTTCTTCAGTTCTGATAGTAACATTCCACGGGAGGCCAAATCAGCAGGATTTTCAGGTGATTGAATATGATACCAGTGCTTGTTGTTCAGATTTTTGACAATTTCAACCACTCTGTTTGCAACAAAGGGTTTCCATCTGTTGGATTCGCCACAAAGCCATGCAATAACGATTGAAGAGTCTGTCCATGCATACATTTGCGATGTGGGTATTCTCATTGCTTCGCCTACTTGTTTCATTAACTTAGATAGTAGCAGCGCACCGCAGAGTTCTAAGCGTGGTAGGGATATTATTTTCAGTGGTGCTACTCTAGTTCTAGCAGCAATTAGGTTTATTTTAACTTTATTTGCCGTTTCAGTTCTGATATAAACGACTGCTCCATATGCACACATAGAAGCATCGCAAAACCCATGGATTTGTAAATCTTCTTTGTTCTCACTAAATGTGCCAAACCATCTTTCTATTTGTATATCATTAATATGAATCAAATCTGATCTGATCCTTTTCCATTCTTCTTCTAGTGTTTCACTTACTCTTTCATCCCAGTCTACCTTTTCAACCCACAGTTTTTGTATAAGCATTTTAGCCATAACAGTACTCGGAGCTATCCATCCAAGCGGGTCAAATAGTTTTTGTAGATCAGATAAGATGCCACGTTTTGTGATAGATTTATTTGTAGATGGTAAACCTATATTGTACTGAAACTTATCTGTTTTTAAATTCCAAACTATTCCTAAAGTTTTAATAGTTCCATCGAGATTCAAATCTATTTGTGCATTAGCAGATTTTTTGTTTTCATCAATCGACTTCATGAATTCGATGTTGTTAGATGACCATTTTGTAAGTTGAAATCCACCTTTCTTTAGTATGTCTGAGATTTCTCTAGATAAT
Source organism: Morpho achilles (assembly GCA_947086495.1). Lineage (NCBI taxonomy): Eukaryota > Metazoa > Arthropoda > Insecta > Lepidoptera > Nymphalidae > Morpho > Morpho achilles. Next base: position 7,236,905 of record CAMTZB010000007.1, on the reverse strand, counting down.
TTTACAGCATCTTCTACTGAGTCTGCTCCAGAAAGTAAATCGTCTATATAAAAATCTTCTTTTATAGTTTGTACAGCGCGACTATGATCATAGCCTTCATCATGGGCTACTTGGTGCAATGTCTTCACAGCCAAGTATGGTGCAGGGGCTGTCCCAAAGGTAACTCTAAGAAGACGATATTCTTCCAGGTTCTCGGACTCGTTTGATCTCCATAGAATGCGTTGATAGTCTGCGTCATCTTTAGTAACCAATATTTGCCGATACATTTGTTGTATATCAGCAACAAAACAGACATGTTTCATTCTCCATCTTATCAACAGATTTCTCAAATCATCCTGTAGCTGGGGGCCGATAAGTAATTCATCATTTAATGAAACGTTATTTGATCCTTTACAGGAAGCATCAAATACGACGCGTGTTCGAGTGGACTCCTTATCGTTGCGATTTACTGCGTGGTGAGGTAAGTAAACTGATTTTCCTTCTCTTTCTGTTTCAGGTACTTTCTCCAGATGTCCTTCTTCTAAATAGCCGTTAATAACTTTAGTGTATTCTATTTTCAGATCTGGTGTTCTCTTCAATTTTCTTTCTAGTTGTAAAAATCTCTGTGTAGCTATATCTTTCAAATTTCCATTCGGTGATTGTGGACTGTCAGTTTTAAATGGTAACTTGACTATGTATCTTCCTTCCTTATTTCTAGTAGTTGTTTTATATATGTTCTTACAAAGTTGTTCTTCTATAGTAAAATGTCTTTTGTTATCAACGTCTATTTCCCATATTGATTTTAACATATCTTCCATATCAATTTGATGATGCATTACTAATAAATTGTTAGTTTCAGGTTTTGAATAAATTTCTCCGAACAGAATCCAACCAAGAGTAGTCTTTTGGGCGCTTGGTCCCCCTGGTGGACCTCTGATAAACCCGTCTTCTAATATTTGTGTATATTCTTTTACTCCTAGCAGGAGATCTATTGATCCTGATTTAAGATAGGATGGATCTGCTAGCTTGAGTCCTTTGATGTGAGGCCAGGTTTGTGTGGCCAGTGTATTTGTAGGTATCTTTGCAGTCAACTGTTTCGACATCACATAGGCTTGTATGGGTAAACTAAAGTTGCTTGATTGGTCCCAATGTGATCTTATTTGTAGTTGCACCACATGTGTAATCTTCGCTCTCGTAGATCCTACACCTGTGACAGATCCTTTAACAGGTTGTCGTTTGAGCTTTAGTGATTGAGTCGCCCTTTCACTAATGAATGTTGCTTGAGAACCCTGGTCTATTAGCGCTCGTAGTGGAATGGTGTGTCCATGTTCGTTTGTTGCTTCCACTATCGCTGTCGCTAGTAGTGCTATTCGCTGACTAGTACTGGATTGTGACGAAATCATTGTGTTGACTTGAATTTCTTCCTCTTCTACTACATGTGTTGAAACCTGCGGTTGTGAAGTGCTCGGTGAAGCCGCAGCGTCTGTACTCATATTAACATGAAGCAGTGAATGATGACGCCTTTTACATATTCTACAGGACATTGGTAGTTTACACTTTGATACCGGATGTCCTGGTACAAGACAGTTGTAACATAATTGTTTGTTTCTAACAAACTCGTTTCTATTTGCTGGTTCCATACTCGTAAATTTCTTGCAATGGCATAAGGTGTGATTATCTTGACACATAATGCACTCTTTTTCTTTCAGCGTGGCAACATGATAAGTGCGTTCTTTAATGCGATTGGTAGTTTCTTTTGAAGGTGTATTGATTAATTCCAAAGTGCGGAATTTACATTCCAAAAATTTCTTCAATTCATTCCAGGTAGGTAATGCTTCTGATTCTTCCTTGTAAGCGTGTTCTTCCCAGTCCTTATGTGTTTCAGGGTCCATTTTCTGCACCACAAGATATATTATTATTGGATCCCATGAGCTCGTAGCAACGTCAAAGTTTTCTAGAGTGTTCAAACATTCGGTTGTAGTGTCCAATAAATTTTTGATATGAACAGACGACTGAGAATTCAATTTTTTTTGGTTAAATAATCTCTTCATAGTAGCATTCAAAATTACCTTTTTGTTTCCATATCTCGCCTTCAAAACTTCCCAAGCATGGTTATAGTTGCTCGCCGTTATTGTTATGTGCCTTAAAAGATTCTCTGCTTCTGCTGTAACGCTTGACTTGAGATAGTGTAATTTTTGAACCTCGGTTAAATATGTATTACTATGCACTAAAGAAACGAAAAGGTCATGGAATGCGGGCCAAGCCTCATAGCTTCCGCTGAATGTAGGCAATTGTATTTTTGGTAGTTGTGATATATTGCTTTGGGTATTTCCAATATCAAACTATGAATTCGTTGACCTCGGCTGGCTGGTAGAATGTTCTGTTATCGCCAGAAGCATGTCACTTAAATCCCCGTACAATACATTATACAAATCTTCATAAATAAAAAATTCTTCATTAAGAAAATATGGCAAAGTTCCTTTCAATTCTTTAGGTGTTATTCTTACAAGTTCAATATGTGCCTTCTTAAACGTATTCCAATAATCCTGAATTATTTTTATTCTCGCTTCTATGTATACTTTTGTTATCCGTGACTTTGAACATTTCTTTAAGTTGACTTGGGTCTTGTGTAATACTGTCGCAGTGTCTTCCAAAACTGCTAATAATTGTGTTTGTTCTTGTGAAGCAGCCATTTTTCCCGAAAAAAACAATTTACGAGCAAATATTCTTCAATAATATTCACGTAAACAAAGTTATAAAACTTCGAATAACTAATTGCTTCAAACGACGCGTTCTTATCTCTTGAATGCAGGCTTATTATTCTCGCTGCGCGAGCGACGGTTCGTTTGTCGCTTGTAAGATCCGGCACGATTGCGACCATATGTCGATGTAGTTAAGATTCAAATTCTACTGCAGGGTTTCCTTCGATTGAAACAAACGTGTGCACAGCTTAGATGTTTAATTGCGACTGTTTTATAGGTTGACATAATAGACAATATATACTAAACACAATGTGTTGTACAATGTAGAGGCTTATAATAAAGGGTTTGGTAATGTAGTTCTCTAAAATATAGTTACTATATTTTATATTTATGTTTGTATCAGGGCGGTTTTACTACAGGCGCCAACACATGCTATCTCGCATCCCTCTTGCACATGTACGTATTTATGAATGAATCGTATGAAAATAGTCTCAGCTGCATCTCGCCCCACTCCTACATACATATTTTTACGCACTCATTCTCATTTTGACTGTCTATCATATAACAAGTTGATTTTATCAATGAATGGGCGGTATATTAAATTTTTAAATTTCCCGTTGTAAAGTTCTATTACTTTAATTTTTACTAAAATGTATAATTTTGTTTTAATTTATTTAGCAAAATTCTTGAAACAAATATCACTAGAAGCAAATTAAATGTATAAAGTGTTATTTCACCAGTAGCTCGTTGAGATATTTCTTAAAATGAGAAATATAACAACGAAGAAACGTGCAGTAATAAAACAATAAGAAGAGGATTTACTTAATCATTATATAAATGTAAGTGTTGAGTTTTAATGAATGTTGTGCATCTCAATAATAGTAAGAGCTTTCTTAAAATTTACATTCTCACATCACTACATCATCACTTCACTACATATTATAAAACAAAGTCCCTATATCCCTATATACGCATAAAACTTTAAAACTACGCAAAAGATTTTGATGCGGTTTTTTTTAATAGATAGAGTGATTCCAGGTCAAGGTTTGTACGTATAATAACATTCAATACGGAGTAGAGAAATACTATAATTTTTGAGGTTTCTGTAAATAATTACATTTTTTCCGCTTACATTGCAAACGCAGGCTAAACCCTACGAGATTTATCAAAATAATGTACTAAGTATTTGTACATCTTGAAAAGGTCTACAGAAAAGTCCGCGATGGTATATGTCTATCTCTTATGGATAACCCACTATAGCATTTTTTGTCATTTACTTTTTACGAAAAATAATGCCATATTTTTGAAGCAATTTTTATACAATACAGCAATAATCCTTATCCAATTAAGTTCCTTAAATAAATAGTTGATTTAATATAGATCAATATGGCCGTTTACATCATGTAATTTAAGTGAACTTTTTCGGAGATATTACAGATTTAGAATGCCGTGAGGACGCCGCGCTTCGCCCTATAACACTTCGACTTTAGCAGCTATGTCGCTTTTTCAAGAGTTTGTTTAAATACATTCTGTAATTAATTGTAAAAATAAAATACATAGGGAAAATGTATAAGTAAATAAGTAAATATGTACTATACGAATTTAGATATTCCAAAGATAGCAGGAAATCTTTTTGGTATAGGGAAAAGAAATTGTTTTTCTCCAAATTTAACGCTTGCGGGCCCCGGGCAGTAATGAATAAATCAAAACTACGTTATCGATTTTAATCATTTTTTTTACACTGACTGACATGGGATATTTTATACCTGTGTGAAGCAGGGGCAGGCCGCTAGTTCTAAATATAATAACCGAACCTTGCATGGATAACCTAAAACCTTTAACATGCAGTATAATTTTTATTTCCTATTTGACTTAGTTATCGTTATATAAAAATTATGATATGTACATTAATTTCGATTGATGAATTAGCTATATATATGTCTTGCGATTTTATATAGCTTCTAGTGTCTTGTAGTGCAATAAATGATTAATAATGGAACATTAAAGTTAAAGTTTTTTAGAAGTTGTTCTAATTGATCATAAGTGTGTATCTATCTTAGTTATGAATAATTTGGACATAACTTAAATGGTCTACTTAATATTTTTTTTAGAAGTATTTTCAATTGAAGTTGTATACTTCATTGTCTTATATTAGAACTTTAAAAATGATTGTCAAGTTTGTTATAATGAGAGTCGGATGAAAAGGGAGTAAATAGCAAAAGAGAGCAAGTTTATTCTGTATAAAGCAATATAGGGTATATTGCTTTATATAACACTATTGTTGATTTTTAATTAAAAAGCAAAAGCAAAATTTAAATTTACGATTGATTAAACGATTGATTGATTAATTGCAGATTCAAGAATCCTCAGATCCAAGATTCACATGATGTTATTTATAGTTATGATTTGAGATATCTTTACATTTACAGTGCTAATAAAAGATATAATAGTATGTGTAATGAATGAATGAAAGAATAACAGCAATATAAAAAGACTGTTCTATAAAACTGATAATAAATATTTATATAATTTATAAATCACTTCTGTCATAATAAACATAATTTATAAATCACTGCTGTCGCTCCGCCGTCGCCTCGAGCGCTTGAACAGCCCCAGGCCGAACAGTAGCGTCAACCACCAGGAACAGGACCGAAGACGTCGTACGCGTCTTCGCGTTCGGCTACGTTCCGCGGTAGCCGTATGGCGGGACGTCCTCGACCGCTTCATCACCTAGTGGTGACATGTCTCTCCCAGCTACACAGTACAGACCCTGCATCACAGTTTTCGACCTCTGTAATTTGAGAAAATGCATTTGAGGTAACTAATACTCAAGTGAAGTCTGAATTTATGAAGCTAAGTTAGATTCCCGTAATTTCAGCCACAGATGTAAGCGTGCACTCAAACATCAGTAGCCAAAAACGACTGGGAAAAGAATTAAGGTTTTACATGTATTGCAGGTGCCAAATACCGGCTCTTTGGCAACCGCAACACATAACCATTATAAAAAAATGTAAAAGTTAATGACGTACGAATTAGCGAAACTGCGCAATTTCAGAAATCAGTACGACACCTTTATAATGGCTAGCCCGTTAATAAAACGTCTAACAAAGTAGCGCGCTTTTGAAGCTAATGTTCGACGATACAGAAAACGAACATTACCAACAAAACGCCTACACAGTATGGGAAGAAAGAACACTGCAGTGTCCACCTCAACCATACAGTTAAATGAGAAGAAAAAGCCCTGCAGCTTTTACAGGAGGGCGGTCAGACGCTGCTAGTCATTAAATATTAAAGATTACAATGTTTATATTTACCTAAGCTATGATTAAAACAGAGTAATTATGCGAAAGTAATAATAAAATTATTTTGCTATAATCGGCGATGAAGTAAAATAGAAAATATATATAGTGCTAAATGTAGAGTGGACAATCGGTTATCATACTGACTGATACATGCAGGATTCGAAAAAACACATGCACAAACCTCCACCATACACAAGCACTATATACATTCACTATCGCAAACTCAACAACTCAAATGTTTGAATTTCAACAAACATTCTCGGATAAAATGTGAGTAGTTATCCAAAACTTAATAACAAATAAACTATACTTTTGCACTATTTAATACGAAGAAAATTGAAACGTACTGACTCACCAGAAACGTTCGTTATACGTAATATATAACTGTAATCACTTTTTACTTATGCAAAATATACAAACCAACAAATGATTTTTAATTAAAATTAGACAAGAGTAAGTTTAAAAAGCCAAAATTGCCGTAAATCAGGATGCACGGACAACGGGCACGACGCTAGTAAACTTTTACACTTCTGATGTCGACGCACACTATATACAAGAACACGATATAATAGGAATGCCACAATTCCCGTTTCGAGAGGCACTTCTCTTGAATGACGAACAAGGACTGAATGTCACTGAAACGTTTTATCAATAGGAAGACTCCACCCCCCACCGGAAACAATAACGGCACAGTGTTGCCCCTATTTAATAAAAAAGGGCGCGATTAGGGTTGCCACATTTTTTTTAAGAAAAATAGTATTTTTCTTTTTAAATCAAAAAAATATAGTACTTTTAGGAAATTCAGGAAAAAAAATAGTACAAATCTATTTTCAATCATTATTTATTTTTCCATTATTATTTTTTATTACTTTTCGCTGGATTTACTTTTACTTTTTACACGGAGTTAGAGTTACTAACTAGCTAAGCCCCGTAAATACATGAATGAGTTTCGTTCAAACATTCCCTATGCAGTGCTGCGGGTGCGTTCCATTCACAGTTAATTAAAAAAAGCAGGACAATTGCAATTAGCGATAAAAAAATATAAATTTATTTGTATATCTCAACCTACTGTCTATTTAATATGTTTACAAGGTATAAAGCAGGGACCTCGAAGCATAATAGCATTATAGTATATCATTAGTGTTTTTATTGAACTGTAATAATATTGGGAGTTTTATTTTTTAATTTTAAAATATAAGTAAAAATAAAACTGAAATAATAAAAATATTCTTCTAGTTATTCTTATGGCTGGTAGGCTTATGGTAGGCTGATATTCTTCTAGTGAGTTAAAATGTTTCAAATATAAATCATTTTTGTTTGTAAACACAAAAATTGGCATGTGTATGTTTAAAGTAACGGCCTGTTATCCACCCCAGCAGTGGGAACCATAAGCTTCCTCTATCCGTTTTTTGGAGAGAAGTATTGTAGCAAAGACCTACCATCGCGTTGCTCCAATGCGGATTGGTAGGTTACGCATATCCCTAGAATTCGCTAAAAGTATGCGGATTTCCTTACCATATTTTCCTTCACCGAAAAGCGTGTCATAAATTGCAATTGTCAATTAGACATGTGCCTGCGCGGGGTATACACCCATGATCGTCTTAACAGAGTCGCACGGCCTCACCGCTGAGCTATCACAGCTTGTTCCATATTTATTAAAATGTTTTTGCAATAATTTTCAGATGAACCTGGTCATTGCCAAAGAGAGTACTCATTGGGATGACGTCTGAGGGCTATATGCTGTTGATGCTTTATGGGATGAAGCACATGATTAGGTCAATTGATTTGACTAGATGAAGGCAAGTAAATATTTGATGTAAAGTATGTCAGTCTGTCCATTTCACTTTCAATTAAAACTGAAGCTTATATGTCTAATGGGCTAACTGCCTAATCCGTTTGAGATATAACAAAAAATGTTTCGTACAATTTTTCCTCTATTATAGTGGTGCAAAAAAGTGTGTGATATAAGAATAGCTTAAAAGACATATTAGTGATGATCATTGGAACTTCGTCACATATGCTTCTTAATTGTCACATACAATTCAGTATTTGGAAAGCATAATATTTTTAGCCTGGTACTGCTAACAGTACAAAATCAAAGATATTTAACATAACACAAAGATTGTCACAGATACCTCTTATATTTTATTATTTAAAAAAAATATTATTTATAATTATAGTCTCTATTCTATACGTAAAATATAACTGTAGACAAAGTTATAGACACGTAAAAAATATTTTCCAGACACTATTTAAGACCAGTAGAAGCTAAAAATGTATTGTTCAAATTTAAAATCTCTGTTATTTGTCAATGCATCATTCTCCTACCCTTATCCCACTCTAAATGGGGTAGGCACAACATGTTTTAAACATGTTATCACAGGATTTGGTATCTTACGACCGGCCGCCTGCCCGACCTCAACTTACCTTAATCGGTTTTCGCGCCACCTAGGTAAGAAATGAGGGTGGTCTATTCTACTCAGGGGATATCAATGCGAAGATTGTCTGTAAGACTACTGTTACTTGTACTGAATAATGTTCTATCTATACATTATTTAAGAATTACTTATTTATTACAGGTTAAATATGCTGCGAACTCTTCCGCCGGGAAGTGTCCACGAGCCCGATGATGCAGATGAACATATATGAAGAGCTTCAGTCGAATCATAATTATTTAGCCTCATTTATTGACATTAGTAATAACATTTTCACAGCTCGAATGCTTTTATTCACTAACAATTTATTTTGCCGCCTCAACCATTCGGAATTTTGGAATAAGGCTGTAAAAGTCCGCTTCCATGCTAGAGACTCGAGAGAAGGTTGTGTCTTCAAAATAGTATTCATATTAGTATAATTGACAAACATTATGAAGTTTGAAACTTCTTAACTAGGACCCAATGGATTTTTTCTCAAATCCGTGAATAAGGGGGCTCTAGCACACTAGAACGGATCATAATTTGGTTTCATTTTTTAAAACATTATTGGTTAATATTATTGCTTGATAGTTATAGTACCTTGTATTCCATCAGAAATATTTTCAAGACCCAAGCCATATCATATTACCGGTTCAGTATATTGATATATCGGTCATGTGCAGCAATAGCGGTACAACTCAAAAACTCATATTTTGAGATGAATGGGTTTAAAATTTTCATTACTAATGAAAATGAATAACAATTGCTTAGTTGCTAGTTTAATTGCTAGTTTACTTAAACGACGGGCTTTTAATGCATTATGAGTTCTGCCTGTATTGCTGCTAAAAATTGTGTATTTTAACATTAACACCGTTTATTCCTATTCAAAACACGTGTTTTTACTTGTGTAGCAAAACTAAAAACCTGAGCAATCCTATTTTCAAAACAGGATTTTTTAAATTGTGAAATTTTTATAATTACGCTATTGTCTAATAAAACTGAAAGATTTGATCTAGTTAAAATTATATTATCCATCACAAAAACTTATATCTTTGGAATGGCATTATATGGCATGTAAAGATTTGTTAAAAGTTTTTTGCATAATCGTAATCATAATGCGAGTTAGACAATGGTGTGTTAATTAAGGAGAATTCACAGTACTACAGGTACTTGGAAAACGATAATGGAAATGGAAAATTTTATCGCAAGTAAAGTTATAGAACTATGATACATGAGGTAAAAGTAACTTACTAATATTATTAACATTTAAAAAGTGATTGAAATTTTTTATTATTTTACTATACATACTACATAAGTATAGAAACATAACGAGATGTAAACAAACAAAACCATGTGATTCAGGAGTGACAAATATGTCATTACAATAATATTATTAACAAATGAAAAAATTGGAATTCAACTGCAGTGGTCCAAAGAATATCTCCAATATTTATAAAAGTAATTTTCTTAAATTGATTGTTATTTTCTAAAATTAAATATTTATATATTTAGTATAGCAAAACAGCAATATATAATTTAATGAATTTCAGCAGATACAAATTAGCCAAGTAAACTACCTAAAATAGTAATTGCATTAGATTAGCCGACGTAACATAATATCAATATTCTACGAGTTTCACTCTGTGATACTTAAATGTGTAGTATTTTAGTGTCTTTAATATTGTCCATCGTTTTCTTTAAAAATTTTATAATAACTTTATGTTTGGGTTCTTAAAAGTGGATATTACATAATATTCTTATTTATTTGTTTCAAAATTTGTCAAATTATTGATAGCAATCATACCATATTTAACCTTATTAAGTGGTGCGAATACTATCAATAATTTTAAATTCTTTGAAAGAAATATAAATAACATTTAATATTAGTATCATGTGTTGTAATAAAAAAGATACTTTATACTAGGCAGATAAAGCCTACTATAAAGTACCTGTTTTGACATGTTTACATTTAGTTAAATATTTAACCCATGGAGTATATATAGTTCCTCATGATATTTTCTTTCATCGCAAAGCTTGATATCAATTGGCACATAAATATGGCAAAATTTCACAATTTAATTCTTACTTTATCTGTATAAATCCGAAGTGTTAACTGATATGATGGAAAATATTATATTTAGAGATAAAAACTTTTTTAGATATATTTTTTTAGATATATTAGTAGTAGTTTTATAGAATATTAGTGAATATTCTATAAAACTACTACTAATATATCTAAAAAAGACTTGAATATAAAAGAAATATTTATAATTTACCATCAAGTACACTCCTTTTAAGTATAATGTTTTTTCCTAAATACTTAAACGGTAAAAACGAAAGCCTCTATTGTTTCAAATACTAATCTTGTACATTTGTTTTCGAGTGAATATTTTAAATTAATTTTGTTTAATAATAATATATATTAATTTAAATTACAATTCCTACATTTTCTAGATAGTTTGAGGACTGTGAAAGCTCTTTTTGGATAATTTTTAGTCAGCTTGCTGTTCCTGTTTCCTATTTAAAAATAGTAAAAAATTTTGAAGTTGTACTTTTAGCGTGTTTAAGAAGAACGTTTTATTTTAAGAAGCATGCACTTAGAAATGCAAAACGGTTGTTGTATGCATATTTTTTTATTGCAGTAAAAGTCTTAATAAAGAAGTTACTTAAATATTTTGTTTTATTAATATTTAAAAATCATTATTTATATGTAACAGGAAAAGCGGTTATCCAAAAATCGGTAAGAGCGGTGTGCGAATCGATAATCATCTTTTGACATCACTAATTACGGTTTTAGCGCACCAAGTACATCACTAATTTTACTACGATTTTACGTCATACGTTATATATATTACTACTCCATATGTGAGAAAGAGTCAGAGCTGAGACTAAATCCGTTTTTATAAATGAAACGCGTGAGAGGCAGATAGTTTTTAATGAATGAGAATGTAAGTAGCTATAGTACTACTTTGCACCCTCCCATACCACCGAAAATAGGCTCGCGCCAATGTATGAATCTCAACCATCTATTTTATAGTTAGTAATCTATGGTTTGTATAATGAATTTAATGTATGAAGCTTTAGTTTTTAGCTCTGACTGAATGACTTCAGTGAAATAGAACTCACAGGAATAAGGACAGATAAAAATTTCCCGTAAATAACCAATTATTTATCAAATTTAGTGATAAAATTTATAAACGATAGTTGAACGTACGTTTTAACGTTTTAAGAACAGCAGACTGAGCCAATTTAAATATCGATTGCCAATCCGAATTTGTTCATTCTTAGAGAAACATAATTTAGGTTAGAACATACCATTAACACAATCCTACTTACACATACGAATGAATCAATAGACTGGCCCGTTGGAGCAGTGGGTAGCGACCCTGCCTTCAGCTCTGCGGGTCGCAGGTTCGAATACCCTCCGAGGGCCAACACTTTCTATAAATGAATTTGTTGGTCTTTGAGCCTGGGTGTATATTTGTATTTTAGTATGAATTTAAAAATATATAAGTATATATTTACCAGTTGTCTGTCATCAATAACACAAGTATTAAGTAACTTACTTTGGGAACGGACGACCGTGTGTGTAAGTGCCACATATATTTATTTATTTATTTAATTAATTAACAGCCGCCGTTAACAATTTCCACATATAATATTCAATAATAAGGTTTGATAAACCTAAGTATATAGGTATTCTTACTTTAGGTGTAGGTAGGTTAAATAATAGGTAGAAAATTCACAGATTTTGTAACAAATATTTAATATTTTAACGTCAAAAATCAATCAATGTCCAGCTTGCGAAAAGATCCTTCATTACTGAGATCATCTTTGATTTTGTTGATGCGCTTTGACTCGTCTGTACCAAATTTCATCTCTTGTTCCAGCCACGGCATATATTCTCGGATTTTACGCTCCCAGTGATCTATTAAAACAAATACATTTCATATATCTATGCATAAGACAACGTGTAAATTTGTATTAGTATTACCTAGTACCTATTGGTCGGTATATATCTATCCAACAGTCAGTTCCAAAAAAAATTGATAAATTTTATCTAGCTTATCTAGCTGTGATTTTATCTACGTGCAGTAGCGTAACTATCGGAGGTCTAGACGGGGCAGTGCCCCCGACCCCTAACTTACAGATTAAACTAGTAAAAATTATCGCATTGGTTTCTAGCTGCGATACTGTCTGCGTGAATATCAATACTAAGATTAAATATAGCCTACTGTAGGCCTTCAACTATTTGCGAAACCAAAAATCACATCAAGCCATATACAACACGGTAGTGTGGTTTAGGACACGATACCACACGGCGGTTTAACTTACCTTAGTTGCCTTTTAAGACACCTCGGTAAGAAATGAGGGTGGTCTATTCTACTCAGTCGGATACCACACGGCAGAAAAATATAAATAAATTTGACAAAAGTTTACTGCTTGGTTTTCAAATCTTGCAGAAAGTGATTTGATAGGCCGTATATTTTTATAAAGAAGTGTGCTTTGCGCAGAATCCGAAACGTTCCTTAGGAAGAACTTGCTACTATGGACTTCAATCGGGTGAATTGGCAAGGGGTGTCTATTGCACATGTTCCAGTTAAGCGTTTTGTTTATAATTTTATAAACATAAATGTTTAATTACTCACTTATTATTTCACTAATGGTACCACCACTACCACCATATTCAACGGGTATCGCTTCCTTTGGCAATACTTTCAGCAGTTCCCCATTGGATTTATATATTCTCAACTAGAAAATTAATAAAATGTTTATGACTTTATTACGAAAATTACAATTATCATTGATAATTATTTATGACACATTATCAAATTTACTATCAACGATAAAGAATGTATTTTGATAGTCGCTTAAGTGCAGTTCCCAATGTGCTTAGTGTGAGTTTTATTAATCTACTTGATCGCGTTATCGTAACGCAATTTGAATGGCGCTGGAACAACGACCACTAGATGTCGTTGTTGCAGCGTCATATGATAGTTGATAGTGTTTCGTTAAGCTATCATCGAATTGTTTAATCTTTGATATTCTATCTGAATCTAAAGATCATCATCTTCCTGCCCTTATCCCACTCTAAGTGGGGTCGGCACAACATGTTATAAGCATGCTGTCACATGATTTGGCTGCGGGTTTACGACCGGCCGGCTGCCTAACGTCAACTTACCTCTGTCGTATTTAACGACACCTTGGTAAGAAAGAGGGTGGTCTATTCTACTAAACCGGATACCACACGGTGGGTCAACTTACGTTAGTCGCCTTTTACTGAATCTAAAGATCGAATCAATTAATAGATCTCTATTTTATACTTTTCATTTTTTTTATTAACTAGTTTTTACATATTTAGACATGTTAAGATATATTCATAGTAACAGTTTCAGCAGCTTCCCAAAAGGGCGTAGAAAAATATAATTTACTGCGTAAAAAAGACAAAAGACATACCTATCTATAAGTTAGTGATATCTCTATAACAAGGAAAATCATAAGCTATTTGAAATAAAAATTAACTCAAATAAAATAAATTTCAAAATAAATAATGTTAATTAAGAAAGATGTATTTCTTACTTACTCTTTGTCTAGCTTTTTCACCTAAAAATCCGGATATGAGTTTGAAAATAACTTCTATACCAGAAGGTACATTTACATGATGACTTCCCTTCAAACGCAGAGGCAAAGAATCCTAAAAAAATACATAAAGTGAAAGACTTATAGAATTAGGCGTTGCCCCGCGGAGATCCATTACATAAAAAAAGTAATAGTAAAATTATTTTGCTATAAACCGTGAAAGACATATTAATTGTTAGCACCGCTTGTGAATATATTTTGAGATTACAAGTTTCATAAACCATGTTATGTGGGTAAAAAATAATAAATATTATTAACTAGCTTTTACCCGCAACTTCGTTCGCGTGCAATATTATCGCGTGGTAGATTGATAGTAGATGGCTCTTTTTAATGTCATTGTCGTTTTTATATCTTACACCGAGGTGTATAAGGAATAATTTTGCCGAATTTCATCGATATTGGTTCAGCGGATTCGCCATGAAAGAGTTTCAAACACACATCCATACTCACAAACTTTCGCATTTATAATATTAGTATCATATTTATACTAACTTGACTAACTGCTACTAGTTTCTTCAACAAGGTCGGATTAGCTTGTGTTAAATGATTGAAAGTGACATTTTGATAATCGACGACTATCATAGTTCCCATCACCGTAGCTGTATCGTTCTCCACTACTAAAATCTACAAAAAGAAAAATCAATTTAATTATATGTCTATGATTTGTCCTTTAGGCTTCAGGACTAATCCGCTGGATATTGAATTTTGAAGTTGAAATTAAATTAAATGAATAAAATCATCACTATACTATATAGGACAAAACATTCCCGTTATTATTGCGGGAGTAGGGAAGATTTATTTTTGCTTACAAAACGTTAAATATCGGGGATATTCCAATATTTAAAAGCTTACTTACTTACTTATACTTAGCGCGAAAAAAGTCGCGGGTTTTACTAGTCCTATATAAATAAACATAAATAGAATATAATTTTATTGGCCCGTTGGCGCAGTGAGTACGGACCCTGCCTTCTGCTCCACGGGTCGCGGGTTCGATTCCCGCCGAGGGCCAACATTTTCTGTAAATGAATTTGTTGGTCTTTGAGCCTGGATGATATTTGTATTTAAGTATGTATTAAAAAAATATATGTATATATTCACCAGTTGTCTGTCTACCATAACACAAGTATTAAGTTACTTACTTTGGGGACGGACGACCGTGTGTGTAAGTGTCCCATATGTTTATATTTATTTATATTGTAGGTCTATATAATATTATATAAACCTACGTCACGATATCACGTCGCAATATAATAATTTAATGATTAATACGCTAATATATTGATTTATATAATAGTTTTTATCGCGAAGGTTTAAAGTATATGTTATATTTATTTATGTATTTATACGGATCTCCAACAGCATTACATATTAAATAATGCAAAAAATATCCTATATAGTTTCTAATTAATTATGTAGTACCAATTATAGGAGATCATATCATTCTTAGTTACAATTTTACAATTAAAACCTAATAATAAAAAGGGGGACCAGAAAAAATTAAAACATAGACAAACATATGTTACCTGTACTAAATAATATAAGATACACATTATATCTGCAACGTTATATTTCTCTGGATCATATTCCCCCGCTCTTATTAAAATAATACTAGGATGTAAAGCTTTTTTAGGTTGCGGTAAAATAATACAGGTTCTGCAAACAAAATAGATGAACAAAATAGAAATGATAAATAAAAATTATTTATTATAAATCGTAGTTACTTAATCAAATGTTATCATATCTTATCATGACTACGATCTAATTTGATTGGCCTAAATATCTGAAAATATCACAAAACTGTGAGCATTCCTTAAAGTAATTAATCGTAACATTACAAACTTTTCAATGCATTCTAATACAAGTTTGTATACGTGGAAATCTTTACTATATGATATTATTCGATAACTTACGTAAGGTCCGAGGTTTTTCACTTATATAATTGATAGAATTAGGCGCAATATTGCGTGATATCAGTGAACTCTCACTCCAATAGTGGACAAGAACAGGTTGATGATGATTATGAGGCAGAATAACTTTGGGGACCTCCATAATACAAAATTAATGGAAATATTATTTTTGCATAATCTTCGATAAAAGAAAATATAATATGTAATGCTAAATGTAGAGTATACTTTCCATTCATACCTGAGAATGGAATCCTAATTAATAAAGAATTCGGAAAAATACTATATATATGTACTACTAACCACCAACTATACAACAATACACAATTAATTGCACACATCTACGATAACATCGCAAAATTGTGATGATTTTGGTAGTGCATCATTTGTTTTTATATTCTGTAGGTATCAGGTATGAGAACGGGTTGTACACTCTACATTTAGCATGGCATATATTAGTTTTTATCGCGAATATATCGACATAATATTTCCATTACTATTGTATTTTCGCTTATACGTAACTATTTTCTAATACAGTAAAAACTATTTCATTTATTCAATTCTAATTAAACATTGCTGGTTAAATATTAATATATCCAAATTATTAACTTTTTATAGATATCGTTCTTACCCTAATCTTAAGAACTCTAAAAAGCCTGGTTGAGTGGGTTTAAGTCTTAATGTTACTTCTGGCGCAGTTGTTCTTAAGGTGTAGAATAAATCCAACTTGGTTTTTACTCGTTCTAAACTAAATTTACATCCTCTTAGTATCGCAATGAGCCATTGATCATCTGTAAAATAAACAACTCGCTTTTAAAAGTCTGTAAGAACGATTAGAAACTTAATAGTTAACTAAGGAAGATGTTTTTATCCTTTTATCATAAGGTTTCTTGTAAATACTCTTAATCTTATGATCGCTGACTACGAACGTTGTTTACTACATTCTTTGTCTACACTACATCATATATCTGACGTACTGCATTTGTGATTAGACTGCATATAGAGAGCAGTTTAAGGAAATAAGTACTCTTACATTGGCTTCACAGTATATTTTTAGCAATTTAATTTTTGTGCATAACAATTATAAAACGATATACGATGTATATAATAGACAAAATAGGAAACCGACATAAGCTTGTGGCTCCTGCTTCGTGCCTTGCAGAAGTACATAAGTCGTTTGTGGGTTGGGTATCGAATCCCACATATCATCGGCGCCTTCTTTCTTTTTTTAATTTTTTAAATATTTTTTTTATATTTTAAAAAAAATTACCGAACAAGGATCGGTCACCTAGGTACTTAATATTAAGGCCACTGCAAACTTTCTCTCAAGGTTCGTATTAAATAATTAAATTAGTAATAATAGTAATGACAGATGATAATTGCAAACTTTTTAGGGTTTTAGGCAGCAGTTCTCAATTATTTACCTGTTCTAGCTCTTAAATGAGGCTGTTTAGAAATCCATTCCTTCAAATATTGTAAGTCACTCGGTACTTGCTTAGGATTCTCGTTCAGCTCCTGTTTGGCTATTTTAGCCAAATCGGGACGGAGTTCGCGTATCATTGAAATGTTCTATAAAATAAAAAAGTATTATAACTAAAGCTATATTAGCATTCTGTTTTAAAATATAACTCTATCTTCGATACGATCTATTTTATAAATCCAAGGCAACCTTGTGATCTCATGTCGCTAAGGCGCATTAGCAGCGTTCTTTTACATTAGTAGTAATTTCAATGGAAGCAAAGGAGGTTCGTTAGTATCAATTCAGCATTGCATCAAACTTGTAAATTAAAGAGTTACCATTGCCACTAAAGCGTGAGTATTTCAATAAATACAATGTGACCAACATTGGATGTTGGTTGTCGAACGAATCTTCTTGCAACCGTAACCTCCAGATATCATCATCTCATCATCTTTCTGCCCTTATCCCACTCTAAGTGGGGTCGGCACAACATGTTATAAACATGTTGTCACATGATTTGGCTACGTATTTTAGGACCGGCCGCCTGCCTTCATCAACTTACCTTAGTCGTATTTTACGACGCCTCGGTAAGAAAGAGGATGGTTTATTCTCCTTAACCGGATACCACACGATGAGTCAACTTACCTTAGTCGCTTTTTGCGACATACCGGTAAGAAATGGGGATGGTCTATTCTACTCAGCCGGATACTACACGGCAGGTGGACTCACCTTAGTCGCCTTTTACGACACCTCGGTAAGAAATGAGGGTGGTACTACTATTCTATTCAGCCGGATACCACACAGCTTTGCCGTAACCTCAGACATCCACGAAATAACTAAAGCTCACAACTTCTTCATCGTGACTACTTCGGTGAAGTTGTATTAAAAATGCCCATACGTATTGCATTATGGTAATTTTTCACAGCAGTTGAAGACCACTCTCAGCCCTTAACCATAAGTTTAAGGTTTGAACCATACTTAAAGGACATTCTTATATTCACTTAGCAAATATAAATAGGCATTATGATTAGTAATTCTGAATCAACAGAAACGCAATTTTTGTTTGCATCAAATACAGCACATCTTATCAAGGTTGCAATAAAAGTTCTAATTACATTTCAAACAGAGGATGCATCACAAAAAATTAACACGATTACATGTGACAACACTTTGCGAGACTGATTTTATTACAGACTAGTAACATCCCGCGGTTTCACCCGCGTAATTTTGATTTTTTAGACCTTTTTATACTTACATTTTTATAACGAATTCCTATTTTTTTTAATGTAATGAATATTGTTATGTTGCTTAGTACTGATGCAGTTTTCCAATGATGAAAGAATTTTTGAAATCGGTCCAGTAGTTTTTATGTGAAAACAGTACAAACACATTTACAAATTTTTCCTCTTTCTAATATTAGTATAGGACGTTTGAATACTAACAGTATAAACGAGCGAGCGTGATTATTTGTCTTTTTTAAGCCGAAATTTCATCCAAATATTTATGTGATTTTTGAGGCGTATTAGTAGAATTGGAAATTGAGAAAAGGTACTTTCAAGTACTGATGAAGAAAGGTTTACATTCTCGCAAGTCTCTATACGACTCTATAGAGAGCTTTAATTCTACCACCATTATAATTCATTCTCTTTCAGCGTTTCGAACACTTGACCTACGTTCAGGCAAGTAACCATCCATCGAAAATTTAAGCGACCTATGACCCTGAAGATCAAATGACAGTAAATATATATGTTACAATCATGCCATTAGCACTTCAGCACACGTCCTAAACCATGGGGCAGCTGAGGACGAGTCTCCTGTTGATCTTATAGTAGATCTTCTAAACTCAACTCTCGTCGTTTCGCATTCTCATAAAACTTATGCGCCAAATCTTTCCATTTTTCCGCCTAGTATCATATCATCATTTTGAAAAAAAAATAAGTATAACTATGGCATTTCTGGTTCAAAAATTTATATTTAAATTACTGACGACCACACACGATCTTAAATTGACATTTACTAATTGTCAATACAAACATTACTTTAATTATCTTTGGTTGGAATATTTTTAGACATACGCTCGTGATAGAATTAATATTTTAAATAATTTAAGATAACAATTTAAATAAAATAGAATTATCTAAAATTGTAGATAACTTCGGAAAACCATTTCAATAATTATATATCGATCACAATTATGTAATATAAGATTGTTATTGAAATGACTTAATGATATATATTTAATGTATTGTTGTTTATTAATAAAATTTTCCTGCTTCGATTATAAAATAAAATAACATATTTTTGTAACTTCGATTTACACCGGTAGAAAATAATTACCTATTTAAATCAGCGATGCAAAACCCGAAACACTTTTATTTAAATTTAATTTTTTTCCCACTGACAAAACGTAACACTCAATAATTAATTTTCACGTTTTGTAAACACTACATGCATATTATCCTCAACAGGTTTTCAGCGTACGACTTATCAGTACAATAAACTATTTAAATACCGTACTTAAGTACATCAGACTGTATTACAATAGTAATAGCTGAAGACTGAGTCTAATCGAGTGCGTATCGACAAATAGTTATCACTCAAATGTTATCTGTTCATATCGACCAGTTTCATTTGGGTACGGTGGTATCTACCTAAATATGTTCTTTTGGCCTTCAGAAATTAACACAACTCGTTCAAGTTGTGTAATAAACATTATTATTCTTTTATTACGCATAAGTATCTAACGTGTAGAAAAAAAATTACGTACAAGTTAGTTATTAAGATCGTAATGCCTGCAAAAAATAATAGACGAGGCCAAAAATAATCTCAAACATTCAAATCATACGTCATCTCATTACGACTATGAAATATAATTTGGTTAATTAAGATGACTGCTATGTTCATATATTAAAGATATCTTAATTAACCAAAATATAATCCGATTATATTTTGTATTTAACGTACTTCATCTAAAATTTCTTGCTTATTATTGTGTTTAAAAAAAACTAAATCACAATTAACATAGAGTTATACTAGAGTAAGGGGGCCAGTCTAAAATGTGTTTATCAAAAATAAAGAAAAAGCAAATGAGACTATATGTCTCCCTTTTTTAAGTGTGAATAGACAGAGATAAGTATATGAATTTCATCTTTCCTCTATTAATAAGTTGCGACACTCTCACTTCCAGGCCTGCGTATGCCTCCTCTACTGTAGAGTAATAACTCTATGACAGATATTGGTAAAAGGAAGGTAAAGGAAACAAACTCACACTAAGTATACTGTATCAAGAAAAAATAGCCTATGGCACTGAAGACCATCGACTATCTCCATATCAAATATCACTCGATCCGTAACTCAGTTCGTTACAAACGAACGTCTTCGTGAAAGACAACAAACAAACATTAGTAATATTACCATGAATGATTATTATATGTACCGAAACCTAAATGAATACATAAATTATAAATAAAGTTTTTGTATGCATACTAAAATATCACAGTGGTATCCGGTTAGTTAGAATAGATCCCACTTAGTGGGATAAGGCAAGGATGTTGAGGACTAAAATATCACCACATAGCAATCGCCAGCGGCTCCGCCCGCGTGGATTGATTAAAAACGTAATATAGTTTTTTGATAACCATAAAAATGGTTAAAGTGGGTTAAACCTTAAAACCTAGACATATGCTGCCGCGAACTCTTATTTAGAACTTTTAGAGGGGAACAAATTTGTAATACATGATTTTTTAATAACAGCGATTTTACGGCTCGTTTTATCCTCATCCTTATGGTTACTCTCCTCTCCTTGATCGGCGATTACAAACGATTAAGCGCGAGCATGATCGTTTAGAATATATGCGCGGCTGTACTCGCTAATCATCGTCTATGATCAACCTGGGCATTGTGGGTTATAATAAAACATTTTTTTCATCAAATCATATAATTTATTTATAACGCAAAAGCAAAAATATAAACAATTTCCTTATCATATATCAATATAACCTTATTGTTATATTTTAATGTTTAGAGCTCTTGCACAATGAGTTTGTGCAATCGTGGCGTAGATATAAAAAATAAAAACATTTCTCAATGTTTGGATTATATTTTGTTAATACGTTTTGATTCATCGCTCCCATGGTGAAGATCCTCTTCAAAGAATGAATTGTATTGTAGTATCTTCTGCTTCCAGTGATCTGTTACAAATATCGTTAGCTTTAACGAAAGAAATTTTAAAATTATGATAGCTTTCCTCTTTCTGTCTTAAATGATTTAAGACTTAGTTGCATTCTGATTGTAGTAAACGTTTATTTATTAATGATTTCGAGTTAATTAATCCTTGTTACATGCATTAAAATCTATTTGTTTATGATCATACTTGTCAATAAAATTAATAGCGAAGTGCATTTATCAGTACCAAGTGTAGTGCAGTACCATTGTTAAACGAATAAGAAATCTTGAAACAATATCAGTTCCGAGAATAATAATTTATATCTTGAAAGGTATAGAATATATAATTTTTGTTTTATTCAAACAGACAAAATAAGTAACTACAAAAATGAAAGAATAAAAAGGTTGTTAGACGCGGATTGTATAAGTATACAATCCGCGTATACAAAGAGTTAGAGTAAGTACTCTAACTCTTTAATGATATATTTTAAAATTGTATTTGAATTATTCATACAACCCGTACATAAGTAAGCAAAAATATAATACAATGTTTTTTAAATAAAATGAACGCATCAAATACTAATTGCTTATTTAAAAATAATCAAAAATGATAAAGTTCAGTGGGTACAGTATTAAAAACACTTCATCGTCCACTTAAAATTTATTTATCTACATAATATCGTATCACTTACTGATATTATATTCTAAGATAATGAGTGTTAGTCATTATATAAATATGTTCGACTGCAGTCGATTTTTTTATTGCTGAGATGGGAACGTATAAACTTTTCTCTACGTCGGATCGTTTTATAACTCAACATTAATTTGTAGCTAGCAAAAACATTAAATGCCCACGAGAATAAGATCTGCGTTTATATTTGAGAAAAATCACATCATTTGATCCAAACTATTGACCCATGAAGTAAGCGATCTTAGCGCGGGTTTAGACTTTGTCAATTTGTTTTAGTAATTAGAGATTCTACTAAAATTTCATCCTCGTTCAAGTCCTTGATCTTACTATGCGTGTCGTGAAAAATTAGCTTTTCATTGAAAAATAAACATTCATATAAAATGTTGCTTAAAAATATTTTATAATAAGTACAATAATGAAATTAGTGCTATTTTTTTGGTGCTTTGTTTTATTTTTTTTGTGCCCCTAATAAACTAATACCGATGTAATGTATTGGCACAAATATTGCAAGATAACATCAAGGTTAAAAATATCCTGTTAATTATACAGGAATAGGATGACATTGATAAGCGCCATCTATTATCAACCTATTATGCGACATCAATCCACGCAAACGAAGATGCGGGTAAAAGCTAGTATCCTTTATAAATAAAAAAAATACTCGAAATTATCCTGTATCGAGAATTATATGTATATATAATATATGTTGTGTTTATGCTAATTAACGTTGAAATATTCAAATAATGTTTGAAACTATTCGCGTAATTGTCACCACAGCTTAACAAATGCAAGAATTTATCTCCGAATTATTAAAAAATGTTTTTATACATCGAGATACAAAGGCTGGCCGCTGGATATGTCCGCAATCTTTCGCCCACTACGTACTTGCGTACTTGAGGGTATACCTACTCGTACTTACCTATACATTCTTGAATGTTACCGTTTGTGCCCCCATATTCTTCTGGTAAAATTTCTTTAGCAACGTGCAAATGGAATGATTCGATATTTTTATTATGCACGTACAACTGAAAATGTTTTACGGTTTAGCATTTGTCCTCAATTAAAAACAATCCAATAAATTGTTTACTATGTATTATTGAAAGAGATGTTTTAAGCTAATTTACTTTCATACTACAAAAGTATTCAAAGATGTATAAAGGTCGATAATAAGACTGATATCATACAAAAAAGTTACCTTACTATCCCAGTATTGGGCATAGGCCTCCTCTCTCTGTTTTTGGAGATAACACCCACTACGCTGGTCCTATGCGGTTTAGTAGGTTTAAGATATCCCCAGAATTCTCTGGAGATATGCAGGTTTTCTCACGATGTTTTCTTTTACCGATAAGTATGTGATAAATTGCAATTATCAATTAGACCCATAAGTTTTAAATAGAAAACTCACTGGTGCTTGCCCGGGGTTTGAACTCGTGACCCCTAAAAAGAGTCGTACAGTCTCACCGCTGGGCTATCACAGCTTAACACTACAAGTAATTTGTTTTATTTATGTTGTTATACTAATCTATATAAAATGTCATTATAAAATATGTAATTTTATATATGTAACTATGTATAAATACATCATATAACTAAACAAAGTGGCATCGTCTCAAACGATGATTATCTGGAATATGTGATCCGCTGATCTCTAGTTAGCTACACAACTTCTTATTATCCCACTACGAGCCTCTCCTCTCCTGTAGAAAGAATTTTTGAATATGGCGAAAACCGTCTTACTCCAATAAGGACCCGAAAATTATTATTCTGGAGTCTTTCAAGCTAAAATCATTATCAATAATTTTACTATGGTCTTTATGGTATAACCTAGCAGTAGAGCACAATAAAGGTGAATAACTCGTTTAAAATGTATCTTTAATATATAAATGAGTTAATTTTGTACGTATATATATATATGTATATTTTCGGAATTTCGGAAACGGCTTCAACGATTTTCCTGAAATTCAGCATGTAGGGTTTGGGGGAGAAAAATCAATCAAGCTAGGTTTTATGTAAAAAAAAATCATTTATTCCCTGTTTTTGGGCATTAAAAAATACTTAAATTTATATTAAATTGAATTTTCGTTATAAACTGTCAAGTCAGCGTAGCTTAGACGGGGCACGGGCAGTCTCGAGATATATAAATGCCTAGGATCGACTTCCAAGTACAAAATTATTTTTTATTTTGTAAAAATTACCGAGCAAGGCTCGGTCAATCATATAGTATATAATTAAAGAATATATGTTACTTACTCTGTTTCTATTTTTTTCGTTAAGAAACTTCTTACTGATGTTAAAGAATTTTTCAAAAAAAGGACCTGTATTTAGAAAATGTAAACCTTTTACTCTGATTGGGGCAGCGTTCTGAAAAGATAAATTTGTATATAATCGTATTTTAACGTTATTACTTATTAGTACCTTATTAGTAACAAATCAAATTACAAAATTGAGATTATTAATTTTATTCTACAAATAAATTAACTAGTATTAATAATAAGAATTTATTTACAGCAAAAATGGACAAGTTATATCGATCTTAAATTACTTACACGCTAGGACTATACAAATCACGCCCACGTGTTATGGTCCCAAGAATGCTGGCAGCGTTTCCGCGCTGAATCGCTAAGCTGATTCTTTGTGCGAAAAAGGAGCCAGCCCTCTTGTCACCTGAGGCAATCAACTGAGGTGTTAAAACGGATAAAAATTTTTTTGCACTTTGACTCCATGGCCGTAAGGGTCTCGACTGCAAACGGCACAAATATATAACTCTCGATGAGAGTTGCATAAGTTGCATGATAAGAATATGTGTAAACTCCAAACTGGGCTTTGGGATAAGTCTGAGACTTGGAACTCTTAAATTCAAAATACTCTTTATTCAAGTAAATTTCTAAACAAGCTTCTAAACTGCTTTTAAATCGTCAAATCTAGTACGTTATTTCGGTTCGACAAGCTGTTTCTACTGAGAAGAGCCAGCAAGCAACTGGTAAAGAAAAGATAAGGATTATCGAATAAACTATTTACCTGATTAGCATGCATTAAATTCCTTAAGTGTTTGAGCGAAGTTTGCGTATAGTGAGCAAATCTTGTACCACCTAAATCCACCACGTTAACAGTGCCCGCCACTACAAAGTTATCGTCCTCCATGAAACATATCTGTAAATTTACTTGATAGTAATAATAGATGGATAGCTACCATTATTTTGGATAGATAATATATAAGATAGATAAATTTAATCATCGTTAAAAATCATCCCTACATATTATAAAATAAAATCACACTCTTCGCGTATATCTATCTATATTTTTGCAATAAACTCAAGTAACGGATACTGAACGGATTTTCATCTAATTTCCTCAATTAGAAAGTATTTATGATGTATATAAATTGTTAAGATTTTATGTAAATTGGTTAAAGAATGAAAATTAAGCTTGAGAGAAATCTTGGATCTTTCTTATATTACCTGTTCTTGGATTCTATATATAGCCACAGCATCTATTAAGCTATAAATCTTGGGATCGTATTGACCTATCCTGTACAAGATTACTCTTGGATCGGCTGGATTTTTTGTTTTTGGTAGAATTATTATAGGTCTGAAATTAAGACAATGTCATTATTGTTATTGAATCGCCATTCAAAAATAAAAATAAGAACTGAAACATCAATCCAATGATTTCTTTGTCCAAATAAAGGTTAGAGACTATGAAAGTACAAACAAATGTTGAATACGATATTGTAACATTACTTTGTTCTTACCCCAAATTCATTAACTCCATGAACTTTTGGTCGTTGAATTTAATACTATATAAGTATGGCGCCGTGGTTCGCAATGAATAATAAAGATCAAATTTCGCTTTGGCTTGTTCCATTCGATACTTGCATCCACGCAAAAATGCAACGAGCCATTGATCATCTGTAATCATTTAAAAATTTATATAATAACATTTTATAAATAAATAAATATAAATAAATATATGGGACACTTACACACACGGTCGTACGTCCCCAAAGTAAGTAACTTAATACTTGTGATATGAGTGACAGACAACTGGTGAATATATACATATATATTTTTTTTAAATACATACTTAAATACAAATATACACCCAGGCTCAAAGACCAACAAATTCATTTATAGAAAATGTTGGCCCTCGGCGGGAATCGAACCCGCGACCCTTCGGAGCTGAAGGCAGGGTCACTACCCACTGCTCCAACGGGCCAGTAAAAATTTTATGGATTTATATACAGATATTTTTACAATTCTGACCTTGTTTTTTGGTTAGAACATATTTTATACTCTGGTATTATAATTATATTAATTTTCATTCACACAAAAATATAATTTAGCTTTTTTCGGTTTAGAAGAAGACAGTTGCTAAGCTGATATTCTCTGTATGGATATAAAAAACTAGTTTAGTAGTAATAATGTGCGTTCATGAATATTTTTCGACCGTTTTTAATTGTATAAAAGGCTTCTTAAGCATTACCTACTATATTGAGGGTAGGGAAGCCAGCCTAAAATGTGACATATTACAGTAAAGAGAAAGCA
Source organism: Morpho achilles (assembly GCA_947086495.1). NCBI lineage: Eukaryota > Metazoa > Arthropoda > Insecta > Lepidoptera > Nymphalidae > Morpho > Morpho achilles. Next base: position 7,210,106 of record CAMTZB010000007.1, on the reverse strand, counting down.
AATTAGGGTGATCTATCTGTCTCTCTTTTTATGTATGATTAGACAAAGATGAAAATATACAAGCATCAACCTCCCTCTCATATTTTATTGTCATTGTATAGGCATGTCCTATTTCTCCCCTAATCAAAGTATAATAACTCTATGTTAAGCATTTGACGCACACTACTTAAAAATATTAATTCCACATCATAAATCATAAATCTTCTGAGTTAATCCTGTTTAACATTTCTCGTAGTCAGCGCCACCTATAATAAACTTGGATAACTAAATAGCTAAATACTGATAGTCATAGTTTTAGTCTGTGGAGTAATCAATGACTCATTCCTGTCAATGAACTGAGTCGTTGACTCGTACTGACGGCGACTGTAATCTGTATGGTGTATACACGAGCCTCATTAAAACGAACGTACCGATTTACTCACCCGTTCTGGCTCGAAGATGTGGCTGTTTCAGAATCCAATCTTTAAACTGTTTTATATTTTCTTCAATATTATCGGGCACTTCGTTTAACTCAACTTTAGCTTTTTCTGCCAATTCAGGAGATAGTGATCGGACCATTGTCCAGTGTTTAATGTGTTTTTACTTTGTGACGTTATCTTGCAATATCTGTATTAATTACAAGTTTGTCATTTGTCGAAAATCGATTACCACGTTTTGTTCCTAATACGCGAAAATTAATGCTTAATTATTGATATTTGATATTCTTCAAAAGCTATCGTGGTGTATTTATAATAAATATGCAAGATTGTGAACTGATACTTGATCGAGGCACAACGCTGTTATGTTGGCCATATGCAATATAACGCGATTAAGACATTGAAAAGGTAGCACGTTTACGAACTGAGAACAGCGCATCGGATGTAATTCAAATTCCATAAAATAATTCCACCATTCCATTGGAACTGATGGCATAGATAGATTTTAAAAGCTGATATGTGACAAAATATTAACTTTTGTGTTAAAAATAACAATGGCAATGCAACATTCGAGTATGCTATTAAGTTTCATAACCAGTTTAAAATTAATTTTATGTTCAGAGACACCTACAACATTTGTTTTACAGAAAAAAAACATTTACTAATAGAAAAAAATAGTTCGTAGGTAACCTCCTAAGGAGAGATTGAAATTTTTTATATTATGCACCTATTTTTCGAGATAAATTATATAAACTGTAATTACATACTGATAGCTACATAAAAATTGGCTTGACTTGACTGACGTCGGTCATTATGGAGTAAGCGTTATTGAAAAATTGGTTTAAAATATTGATATTTATAAATTTGTCATTGTTGATACTATGATTTGAATCTCTTCAATAAATGGAAAAAACTTTCTTGACTATCATAAGTAAACTAATAGGAAATATCATCTTATATTGAGACAGTAATATTTGGTTTAATCGGTATGATCATGCTGCAATTTATCACAAAAAAAGCCTTTTCAGTTTCTAGTTTCTTGTGCCCGAGAAACAATACGAACGCGAACTGGTTCATTATCTTCCTGCCCTTATCCCACTTTAAGTGGGGTCGGCACAACATGTTATAAACATGTTGTTACATGATTTGGCCGCGTTTTTACAACAGGTCGCCTGCCTGACGTCAACTTACCTCTGACGTATTTTACGACACCTCGGTAAGAAAGAGGGTGGTCTATTCTACTAAACTGGATACCACACGGTGGGTCAACGTACCTTAGTCGTAATGATCTCGAACTGGTTATGGTCATTATATAATTGTTAACCTTCCAACATAAGTAGTAGGTTACGGAGCAGTTATAGTGACAAATGAGCTTTCTTCTTTTACCCTAAATGAGCAGAAGCGAGAAAAAGAAAAGTATACATTTTTTAAAGGTATATTATGCTTCAATAAATTAATTTTTGGTACCTATTATAATAGAAACTGAAATTTAATATACATCTATTATTTATTCATTCTGTAATTTAAAGGCCTTTACACTACATGTGTATGCCAGACATCTGTTTAATATCACAACCCAAAGAATACGAAATAATATATTAACGTTCAAAAAATAAAGTACATATACAAAAAATTTTTTTTAGCAATAATTAGCTCAAAATAATTAACTTAATTTTTTTTAATAAAATATTGTTTATAAACCGTAAAACATGCCATCTTTGCCAATAGGTATAACTTTGCCCGAAGAGTAAAGTATAAGCAAATCTGCTAATAAGGAAAAATATTTTAGATTAATAGCAACATTGACTATTTAGTGGGAAAGTCAATTATATTTATGACAACCCTATCACGTTCTTCCTTAAGTTCATTCAGTATCCCAGTGCGGTTTTACTACAGGCGCCAACACATGCTATCTCGCATCCCTCTTGCACATGTACGTATTTATGAATGAATCGTATGAAAATAGTCTCAGCTGCATCTCGCTCCACTCCTACATACATATTTTTACGCACTCATTCTCATTTTGACTGTCTATCATATAACAAGTTGATTTTATCAATGAATGGGCGGTATATTAAATTTTTAAATTTCCCGTTGTAAAGTTCTAGTACTTTAATTTTTACTAAAATGTATAATTTTGTTTTAATTTATTTAGCAAAATTCTTGAAACAAATATCACTAGAAGCAAATTAAATGTATAAAGTCTTATTTCACCAGTAGCTGTTGAGATATTTCTTAAAATGAGAAATATAACAACGAAGAAACGTGCAGTCATAAAACAATAAGAGGATTTACTTAATCATTATATAAATGTAAGTGTTGAGTTTTAATGAATTTTGTGCATTTCAATAATAGTAAGAGCTTTCTTAAAATTTACATTCTCACATCACTACATCATCACTTCACTACATATTATAAAACAAAGTCCCTATATCCCTATGTACGCATAACACTTTAAAACTACGCAAAAGATTTTGATGCGGTTTTTTTTAATAGATAGAGTGATTCCAGATCAAGGTTTGTACGTATAATAACATTCAATACGGAGTAGAGAAATACTATAATTTTTGAGGTTTCTGTAAATAATTACATTTTTTTCCGCTTACATTGCAAACGCAGGCTAAACCCTACGAGATTTATCAAAATAATGTACTAAGTATTTGTACATCTTGAAAAGGTCTACAGAAAAGTCCGCGATGGTATATGTCTATCTCTTATGGATAACCCACTATAGCATTTTTTGTCATTTACTTTTTACGAAAAATAATGCCATATTTTTGAAGCAATTTTTATACAATACAGCATTAATCCTTATCCAATTAAGTACCTTAAATAAATAGTTGATTTAATATAGATCAATATGGCCGTTTACATCATGTAATTTAAGTGAACTTTTTCGGAGATATTACAGATTTAGAATGCCGTGAGGACGGCGCGCTTCGCCCTATAACACTTCGACTTTAGCAGCTATGTCGCTCTTTCAAGAGTTTGTTTAAATACATTCTGTAATTAATTGTAAAAATAAAATACATAGGAAAAATGTAAAAGTAAATAAGTAAATATGTACTATACGAATTTAGATATTCCAAAGATAGCAGGAAAGCTTCTTGGTATAGGGAAAAGAAATTGTTTTTCTCCAAATTTAACGCTTGCGGGCCCCGGGCAGTAATGAATAAATCAAAACTACTCGATCGATTTTAATCATTTTTTTTACACTGACTGACATGGGATATTTTATACCTGTGTGAAGCAGGGGCAGGCCGCTAGTTCTAAATATAATAACCTAACCTTGCATGGATAACCTAAAACCTTTAACATGCAGTATAATTTTTATTTCCTATTTGACTTAGTTATCGTTATGTAAAAATTATGATATGTACATTAATTTCGATTGATGAATTAGCATATATATGTCTTGCGATTTTATATAGCTTCTAGTGTCTTGTAGTGCAATAAACGATTAATAATGGAACATTAAAGTTAAAGTTTTTTAGAAGTTGTTCTAATTGATCATAATTGTGTATCTATCTTAGTTATGAATAATTTGGACATTACTTAAATGGTCTACTTAATATTTTTTTTAGAAGTATTTTCAATTGCAGTTGTATACTTCATTGTATTATATTAGAACTTTAAAAATGATTGTCAAGTTTGTTATAATGAGACTCGGATGAAACGGGAGTAAATAGCAAAAGAGAGCAAGTTTATTCTGTATAAAGCAATATAGGGTATATTGCTTTATATAACACTATTGTTGATTTTTAATTAAAAAGAAAAAGCAAAATTTAAATTTATGATTGATTAAACGATTGATTGATTAATTGCAGATTCAAGAATCCTCAGATCCAAGATTCACATGATGTTATTTATAGTTATGATTTGAGATATCTTTACATTTACGGTGCTAATAAAAGATATAATAGTATGTGTACTGAATGAAAGAATAACAGCAATAAAAAAAAGACTGATCTATAAAACTGATAGTAAATATTTATATAATTTATAAATCACTTCTGTCATAATAAACATAATTTATAAATCACTGCTGTCGCTCCGCCGTCGCCTCGAGCGCTCGAACAGCCCCAGGCCGAACAATAGCGTCAACCACCAGGAACAGGACCGAAGACGTCGTACGCGTCTTCGCGTTCGGCTACGTTCCGCGGTAGCCGTATGGCGGGACGTCCTCGACCGCTTCATCACCTAGTGGTGACATGTCTCTCCCAGCTACACAGTACAGACCCTGCATCACAGTTTTCGACCTCTGTAATTTGAGAAAATGCATTTGAGGTAACTAATACTCAAGTGAAGTCTGAATTTATGAAGCTAAGTTAGATTCCCGTAATTTCAGCCACAGATGTAAGCGTGCACTCAAACATCAGTAGCCAAAAACGACTGGGAAAAGAATTAAGGTTTTACATGTATTGCAGGTGCCAAATACCGGCTCTTTGGCAACCGCAACACATAACCATTATAAAAAAAAAATGTAAAAGTTAATGTCGTACGAATTACCAAAACTGCGCAATTTCAGAAATCAGTACGACACCTTTATAATGGCTAACCCGTTAATAAAACGTCTAACAAAGTAGCGCGCTTTTGAAGCTAATGTTCGACGCTACAGAAAACGAACATTACCAACAAAACGCCTACACAGTATGGGAAGAAAGAACACTGCAGTGTCCACCTCAACCATACTGTTAAATGAGAAGAAAAAGCCCTGCAGCTTTTACAGGAGGGCAGTCAGACGCTGCTAGTGCGACGCGGGGGTCCGAAAGCTGGCCTCGTGACTCCACGAGCTACGCTGGTCTGGCCTCGCTTCCGCTAATGGAGACGTGCCGCCGCCCCTCACCCCAGGCCGGCCCGTCCGGCTATGCCGCAGCTGCTGTCGCTCCGCCGTCGCCTCGAGCGCTCGAACAGCGCTAGGCTGAACAGTAGCGTCAACCACCAGGAACAGGACCGAAGACGTCGTACGCATCTTTCGACCTCTGTAATTTGAGAAAATGCATTTGAGGTAACTAATACTCAAGTGAAGTCTGAATTTATGAAGCTAAGTTAGATTCCCTTAATTTCAGCCACAGATGTAAGCGTGCACTCAAACATCAGTAGCCAAAAACGACTGGGAAAAGAATTAAGGTTTTACATGCATTGCAGGTGCCAAATACCGGCTCTTTGCCAACCGCAACACATAACCATTTCAAAAAAAATGTAAAAGTTAATGACGTACGAATTACCAAAACTGCGCAATTTCAGAAATCAGTACGACACCTTTATAATGGCTAGCCCGTTAATAAAACGTCTAACAAAGTAGCGCGCTTTCGAAGCTAATGTTCGACGATACAGAAAACGAACATTACCAACAAAACGCCTACACAGTATGGGAACAAAGAACACTGTAGTGTCCACCTCAACCATACAGTTAAATGAGAAGAGAAAGCCCTGCAGCTTTTACAGGAGGGCAGTCAGACGCTGCTAGTCATTAAATATTAAAGATTACAATGTTTATATTTACTTAAGCTATGATTAAAACAGAGTAATTATGCAAAAGTAATAATAAAATTATTTTGCTATAATCGGCGATGAAGTAAAATAGAAAATATATATAATGCTTAATGTAGAGTGGACAATCGGTTATCATACCTGATACATGCAGGATTCGTTAAAAATACATGCACAAACCTCCACCATACACAAGCACTATATACATTCACTATCACAAACTCAACAACTCAAATGTTTGAATTTCAACAAACATTCAAGGATAAAATGTGAGTAGTTATCCAAAACTTAATAACAAATAAACTATACTTTTGCACTATTTAATACGAAGAAAATTGAAACGTACTGACTCACCAGAAACGTTCGTTATACGTAATATATAACTGTAATCACTTTTTACTTACGCAAAATATACAAACCAACAAATGATTTTTAATTAAAATTAGACAAGACTAAGTTTAAAAAGCCAAAATTGCCGTAAATCAGGATGCACGGACAACGGGCACGACGCTAGTAAACTTTTACACTTCTGATGTCAACGCACACTATATACAAGAACACGATATAATAGGAATGCCACAATTCCCGTTTCGAGATGTACTTCTCTTGAATGACGAACAACGACTGAATGTCACTGTCACGTTTTATCAATAGTAAGACTCTCCACCGGAAACAATAACGGCACAGTGTTGCCACTATTTAATCAAAAAGGGCGCGATTAGGGTTGCCACCTTTTTTTTGAAGAAAAATAGTATTTTTCTTTTTAAATAAAAAAAATATAGTACTTTTAGGAAATTCAGGAAAAAAAAATAGTACAAATCTATTTTCAATCATTATTTATTTTTCCATTATTATTTTTTATTACTTTTCGCTGGATAATGACACGGAGTTAGAGTTACTAACTAACTAAGCCCCGTAAATACATGAATGAGTTTCGTTCAAACATTCCCTATGCAGTGCTGCGGGTGCGTTCCATTCACAGTTAATTAAAAAAAGCACGACAATTGTGTTTTTATTGAACTGTAATAATATTGGGAAGTTTTATTTTTTAATTTTAAAATATAAGTAAAAATAAAACTAAAATAATAAAAATAAAACTTTTCCTTCTATAGTAATATTTATTGTGTATGCTTTATTGAAGTGTTGTACATAGATTACTAACTATAAAATAGATGCCTGAGATTCATACATTGGCGCGAGCCTATTTTCGGTGGTATGGGGGGGGTGCAGAGTAGCGCTATAGCTACTTACATTCTAATTCATTAAAAACTATCTGCGTCTCACCCGTTTCATTCATAAAAACGGATTTAGTCTCAGCTCTGACCCTTTCTCACATATGGAGTAGTAATATATATAATGTATGACGTAAAATCGTAGTAAAATTAGTGATGTACTTGGCGCGCTAAAACCGTAACTAGTGATGTCAAAGTTTTATCGATTCGCATTTTACTCTTACCGATTATTTGGATAACCGGTTTTCGTGTAACATATTAATAATGATTTTTAGATTTTAATAAAACAAAATATTTATTGAAATTCTTTAATAGACTTTTACTGTAATAAAAAAATTTATATTCAACAGCCGTTTTACATTTCTATGTGTAAAAAAAAGTTTTTTCCTTAAGACGCTAAAAGTGCAACTTCAAAAATGATTACTATTTTTAAATAGGAAACAGAATCGACGATCATGTATCTTGAAAATGTAGGAATTGTAATTTAAATTATTATATATTATTATTAAATAAAATTAATTATAAGTATTCACTCGAAAACAAATTTACAAGATTAGTATTTGAAACAATAGATGCTTTCGTTTTTACCGTTTAAGTATTTAGGAAAAAACATTATACTTAAAAGGAGTATACTTGATGGTAAATATTAAATATTAGTCTTTTTTTAGATATATTAGTAGTAGTTTTATAGAATATTAGTGGTTTTTATAAATATAAATATATGGGACAATTACACACACGGTCGTCCGTCCCCAAAGTAAGTAACTTAATACGTGTGTTATGGTAGACAGACAACTGGTGAATATATACTTATATATTTTTAAATACATACTTAAATACAAATATACACCCAGGCTCAAAGACCAACAAATTCATTTATAGAAAATGTTTGCCCTCGGCGGTAATCGAACCCGCGACCCGTGGAGCTGAAGGCAGGGTTACTACCCACTGCTCCAAAAATGAATGCAGTGGTCCAAAGAATATCTCCAATATTTATAAAAGTAATTTTCTTAAATTGATTGTTATTTTCTAAAATTAAATATTTATATATTTAGTATAGCAAAACAGCAATATATAATTGAATGAATTTCAGCAGATACAAATTAGCCAAGTAAACTACCTAAAATAGTAATTGCATTAGATTAACCAAACGTAACATAATATCAATATTCTATGAGTTTCACTCTGTGATACTTAAATGTGTAGTATTTAAGTGTCTTTAATATTGTCCATCGTTTTCTTTAAAAATTTTATAATACCTTTATGTTTGGGTTCTTAAAAGTGGATATTACATAATATTCTTATTTATTTGTTTCAAAGTTTGTAAAATTATTGATAGCAATCATACCATATTTAACCTTATTAAGTGGTGCGAATACTATCAATAATTTTAAATTCTTTGAAAGAAATATAAATAACATTTAATATTAGTATCATGTGTTGTAATAAAAAAGATACTTTATACTAGGCAGATAATGCCTACTATTAATTACCTGTTTTGACATGTTTACATTTAGTTAAATATTTAACCCATGGAGTATATATAGTTCCTCATGATATTTTCTTTCATCGCAAAGCTTGATATCAATTGGCACATTAAATATGGCAAAATTTCAAAATTTAATTCTAACTTTATATGTATAAATCCGAAGTGTTAACTGATATGATGGAAAATATTATACTTAGAGATAAAAACCACTAAAAGTAAGTAAGTAAGTAACGGCCTGTTACTATCCCACTGCTGAGAATAGGTCTCTTCTCTCCGTTTTGGGAGAGAAGGATTGTTTCCTCACGATGTTTTCCTTCACCGAAAAGCGTGTGATAAATTGCAATTATCAATTAGACACATAAGTTTTAAGAGAAAAACTCATTGGTGTCTGCCAGGGTTCGAACCCGTGATCGTCTCTAGAGATTCACACGGTCGCACCGCTGGGCCATCACAGCTTCCCACCACTAATATTCCAAAAACCACTAATATTCTATAAAACTACTACTAATATATCTAAAAAAGACTTGAATATAAAAGAAATATTTATAATTTACCATCAAGTACACTCCTGTTAAGTATAATGTTTTTTCCTTAATACTTAAACGGTAAAAACGAAAGCATCTATTGTTTCAAATACTAATCCTGTACATTTGTTTTCGAGTGAATATTTTAAATTAATTTTGTTTAATAATAATATATAATAATTTAAATTACAATTCCTACATTTTCAAGATAGTTTGAGGACTGTGAAAGCTCTGTTAATTTTTAGTCAGCTTGCTGTTCCTGTTTCCTATTTAAAAATAGAAAAATTTTTTGAAGTTGTACTTTTAGCGTATTTAAGAAAAACGTTTTATTTTAAGAAGCATGCACTTAGAAATGCAAAACGGTTGTTGTATGCATATTTTTTTATTGCAGTAAAAGTCTTAATAAAGAAGTTCCTTAAATATTTTGTTTTATTAATATTTAAAAATTATTATTAATATGTAACAGGAAAATCGGTTATTCAAAAATCGGTAAGAGCGGTGTGCGAATCGATAATCATCTTTTGACATCACTAATTACGGTTTTAGCGCACCAAGTACATCACTAATTTTACTACGATTTTACATCATACGTTATATATATTACTACTCAATATGTGAGAAAGAGTCAGAGCTGAGACTAAATCCGTTTGTATGAATGAAACGGGTGAGAGGCAGATAGTTTTTTATGAATGAGAATGTAAGTAGCTATAGTACTACTTTGCACCCCCCCCATACCACCGAAAATAGGCACGCGCCAATGTATGAATCTCAACCATCTATTTTATAGTTAGTAATCTATGCAGTATCCTGTTACAACCTGTCGAAGTGCAGTACGAAATTTTTCGGGCAAATTTTAGGGTAAAAGTTTTTATAATTTATTCGTAATGAAGAAAACGCAGTTAACTTTAAGCAACTGTGTGTTATAAAATATTAAATGTGGAGTATTTTAATTATAATCGCAATATTCAAGGCTTTATAATTATGAATTTCTAAAGATGGGCAAAGTTTCCCCGATGTTTTTAACCTATGAATGACAACTTTGCCCACCATTAAAATGTATCCAGTACCATACCAATTCAATCAAAATTTTAAAATTAAAACTGAAATTGCTTTAAGTTGTAGTTATGATATTTATTATTTATTTTTAGGAGTTATTTTTTCGCAAAAAAACGACATGGGCAATGCTGGCCAAAACTCCGGATTATTTTGCCCGCTATCGAAATCAAAAATATTTCAGATTAAATATAATTTTTTTATACAATTTATACAGCTACTGTATGCACATGTTCATATAGTTGTATGAAAATAACTAATATACATAAGTACTCATAGAAAATTGAAATTCATTACATTTTACCAAAAAATCGGGCAAAGTTGTAGTGTTTTACGGAATTATTTCTCTGACCTTAAAGTCAGTCATTCAATCAATTTTTCTCTCACCAATAACTATCAAATTAGAAAAACTTAATTACGATAACTAAGATTCACTAATAAAGCAAAAACGAACTATTTAATTATACAGCAAAAGTATTACAATAAAAACCAAAACAAAAATGTATAGGTACACGTCCATCTGGTATGGGTTCATTAACCAAAAACTTATCCTAATAACGCGTCCTTTCTATGTGATTTTGGTTTATATTCATTTTTATTCTTCAAACCTCGAGTCAAATCGTCTGCGTAAATAAATAATCCTCGAATTCCCAATACTTTTAATTTCAATTATTTAAAAATTAATTAAAATATTTATTAATTTTTGATGCAGTTTTTTTAGTCAAACTCCAGTTGTCGGAAAGAACCGTCAACCCCAAATAGGTTTTCCGCAGTTTTGGGGTTACCAGGCCGCTTAGACTCGTCGGTTCCGTATTTAGATTCTTCTTCAAACCAAGAACTATGGTTGAGTATGTTTGTATTCCAAAATTCTGCAAATTCAAAGTTCCAACGATATTTTAAAACTACATAAAACATATCTTTATACAAATAGCGATAATATCATAGAAATATATAGGTAGGTGGGCAAATATTAATTACTCTGTTAATTCACATTTTTTTGATCGCAACTTATCTGTGATAGAAGGAGAGAAGGATAGGAAAATGAATGATTTAATTATAACTTTACACATAAGTTTTTTTGAAACCTTTAGATGATTGTTTGAGTCTTGAAAACTCCAATCTTAAGCAAGGCACACGCGATCTCACCAACTATGCTAGATGTACAATTGATGTGACTAAAGTATTATTCTAAATGTAATAAGTTTGTATCTTCATTAACTTAACATAATAAGAACTTTAAATATATCCAATCTTTTAAACTTTTATAACTAACCGGTAATATTTCTGATAGTCCCAGCATCGCCCCCGTATTCAACAGGTAAAATATCTTTAGGTATATATTTATACATTTCTTCGTAATTTTTATTGTGCACAAACAGCTGAAGCATAAAAATAATAAAATTAATTAACTTTTTTAATCATCAATACAGGCTGGACACTTAACGTTCCTGTACTATTGCGGGTAAAAATTATAAAAATCATATGCAATATCGTTATACATATAACAAATCAGCTTTCGTTTTATCATCACTAATATTTTAAACAAAAGTTTTGACCCATAAAACATGCTGGTCATGATTGGTCGTAAGGTGAGAACCTGTTGGTAAATTTTAATTATGTCTCGTTTAATATTATGCTTACTCTGGACTTATTTTTTTCGTTGAGCAAACTTTTTATAATGTTGTATACGGTTTCAAAACCTGGAGGCGTATTTATAAAGTGTAATCCTTTCATACGTAATGGTGAAGCATCCTGAAAAAAACAAAATCATGTTTATAATTAAGCATACATAAAATCCCATAACTTCAATTAACGACGTAACGAAATTGACTAAACATAAAATTACTACCTAAGGTTTAATAAGGTTCTTTTTAAAATGCTTCGTATATATAATTATTTATTATATAAGTATTTTGGTAATGCTTTTTAAAATCATTACTATCTTCATTCATACTATATTCAGTTCATATTCATATCAGTATTCATACTATATTCGTATTTCATTCATCTTTCATTAATAAAATACATTTAGATTTACCTGTGAAATAACTACCATCTTCTTCAATATCGATGGTGTCATTTGTAAAATATGTTGCATTGTTACCCCTTCGAAATCCACAATACTTTGAAAACCGGCTACAACCATAGTATCGTCTTCAAGAAGAAGCAACTAAAAATATTTATAAATATATTTTGAATTAAAAACTATCTTAAATGTTATTGAACACATAATAGACTAATATTCTTAGTAAGTAGATGAGGTTACTTATCGTTTGTGATGAGATCGTGAGACGACTTTTTGAGATATTTAAAATATAAAATGTAAATACATGAGAAATGTTTCAAAATCATGTTGTCAAATTACCTGATGTGTTAGGCTGCTCACGGAGAATACTTCAACGAAACTGTATTTATCTGGATTATACGCACCAAATCTTACAATTATAAGACGTGGAGAGCCAGGGGCTACAGTTTTTGGTAAAATAACATAAACCCTGGAAGACATCAATCAATTAAGTCGGAGGTCAAACTTAAGACAGAAGTTTTTAAAACGTGTCCTCTGAAAATCTTAAAAACTCTAAAACTTAGCAAATATTATACACATAAATCTTCATTGCAGATTACTCTGTATATTGGCGAAAACCGCATAAAAATCCATTCAGTATTCTTTTTTATCGCATACCGATAGACAGAGACTTGGTGGGGATTTTTTTTATAATGTGTAGCGAATTGACTACTTACCCTAAATCCATTATTTCACTGACCAAAGCATCTGTAGGCCGTATATTATAGAATTCTGGAGCAAATGTACGTAAAGAATAATATAGGTCCAATTTTTCTTTAGTCCTTTCCAAGCTATATTTGCATCCCCTTAAAAAAGCTACGAGCCACTGATCATCCAAAAACAATTTTTTTAATCATTAAACTTGTTTGATATTGCAAGTAAAAATTTGATTCTATCGTTCCACTCATTTTATAATGTTATTTTTTTACTTGTTGCTATACTCATTATATAAATGCCGTGTCGTATCAGGTTGAGTAAAATAGATCACCCTAATATCTTACCGAAAAAGTCTTAAGGTCTCGTAAAATCGACTAAGGTAAGTTGACCCACCGTGTGGTATTCGGTTCAGTAGAATAAGCCACCCTCTTTTTTACTAAGGTGTCCTAAAATACAACTAAGGTAAATTAACGTCAGGCATGCGGACGGTCGTAAAACACGTAGCCAAATCATGTGACTACATGTTGTGCCGACACCACTTAAAGTGGGATAAGGGTAACAGGATGATGACTATACTCATTATGTAAAGTAAAATGGATTATTAATCGTCTAATCGAATACACTTGACTATAAAAGGACTAGATTTAATTAAAGTTTAAATTAAATAAATAAATAATAAATAAATATATAGACCAAAACAGGACTGAATAACACGAAGTGTGTAAAGTATCTGTAACGTCTCCCAAGAGTTGCTAAAAAATATTTTAGCAAGCGGGAAAATCGTGCACACGACTAAGACTTTTGGGAGCCAACAACCTACTTTAATTTTTTGGTAAGAAACAAACTTTTTATCAGAGTCACAGTCTAGGTTTTTAGCTTTGTCACTATTATATTTAAACATATATCCGTATATAAAAATTGCTAAAGTACAAAATAAACATCCTTTTTCATTTTACATAAATGAATAGACTTCTACATTACAGCGCACAATATTCTATTACTCGGTGATGCATTAAAAGTAGTAAAGTCCATTAATTAGTATATGGATTAAAAAATATATATAAATAAACCCGCATTTTTTTACGGCTTCACTAACATTTCAGTTAACATTTAATCTACATTGGGGGTTCTATTCTTAAGCTTCGTTCGTCGTATTCGTGCAATAAACAGTCTATCTGCAAGAAAGATTGACAGTCACACCGAGATTTTAGTCACACAAGTCACACGAGAGAATTATGTCATAAATTTATACTGATCCTTATAATGTACATTACTTCTATCTTACAAAATTAAGTTTCTCTACTTATTTAAATTGTGTATAGACTGACCTGTTCTAGCACGTATATGAGGTTGCTTTGTAAGCCATTCCTTAATATGTTGCAGATCTTTGTCTATCCTATTCGGGTCTTCATTTAGCTCCACCCGCGCTTTCTCCGCTAGTTCAGAATACAAGGGTCGAATTGGCATATTTATTTATTAAAATTTTCCCCAAGTATTGTTATTGCTTTCCAAGGAAGGTCGACGTATCACAAATCTATGAACGATTATGAAATCGATAGGTAACATGACATTCAAAACATTATCTTCATTCGTTTATCAAATTTATATCCTTAGATAACAAGGGTATATTTATGCAATTATAAAAAATAGATTATAATTTTATTTTTTATTAACTAGATTTGTTTATAAATGGGAAGGAGACTGGATTCTACAAGCTTAGAGATAGGCGGTGTAATAATTATAGATGAAATTGTTGAACTTCTATAATATTAGCTTAGAAATAGGCATTCCAAAAATAATAAACAGAGTATTAAAAAAAACAATTAAAATTTCTAAACCCGTTTATTTATGTTTTGATAAATAGACACAAAATATTTCCAATCAATTTTATGTTTATATCTACCATTTTCAAAACTTCCAGCTATTTAAATTTCATTTATATTAAGAAAGAAAGGCTTATTAGTATTTAAGCTATATTCAATCGAATTCCAGTTGGCGAAAGGAACCTTCAACACCAAATAACGTTTCAGCAGTTTTGGGGTTTCCAGGCCTCTTTGACTCATCAGTACCGTATTTTTCGTCTTCTTCTAACCAAGAACTATTGCTATGCACCTTTGTTTTCCAATGTTCTGCAAACAAGTAACATATATGTATATTATTCTTAAGCAATAAAAGTTTTGTTACTAACTTTTGTTACAAAATATATCATACCAATAATTTCTTTCATAGTTCCAGCATTGCCTCCATATTCAAGCGGTAAAATATCTTTGGGAATGTGTTTATACAATTCCTCGTAATTTTTATTGTGCACGTACAACTAAAGGATAAAAAAAACAATATTATCACAAACTCAACAATCCTTACGCCCGAATCATCATCAGGAGATAGACTCTACAAGAAAATCGCAATGACGTGATATAAACCGCGTGTAGTGCTTGTGTATTGTGGTGGCGGTGTTAAAGGTTTGTGCATGTGTTTTAAAGAATCTTCCATGTATCAGGCATGATAACGGATAGTCCACTTCAGCATTAAATATATTTTCTAGTTATTTTATCGCGGATTATAATTATTACAAAATTATTTTCTTATCACTTATTGCACATGTAAATACCTAAACCTCAGGTATTGCTATTAATTGTTAATGTCTAGACATGCGTATTTCAAACTATTCTTACTCTGCTTTTATTTTTCTCATTGAGCAAACCTTTCATCGCATTAAAAACGGTCTCAAATCCTGGAGGCGTGTTTATGTAATGTACTCCTTTCATACGTAGTGGTACAGCATCCTGCAATAAAAGATATTCAAAATGAATATCAATGATATAATTTTCGGTTTAAGAAATCTGAGTAAATATTGAATTTGAGTAAGTTTTGAAATATTATGGTACGCTTAATATTTTTTTAAATGCCAATATGCTGCTAGCCCTAATGATGACATTGGGTAGAATGGATAAGCGCAGAATTGTCGCGTTTTAGTTGCGACAAATTGCTAAGAGTAGCCCTTAGAGACACTAATCAGGGAACGTTAATTTAAAGCTGCCTCCTTATTAAGGTTTAAGGATTTAGAGTTGCTAGATTTAATAACTGTGATTAGTCATAACGCCAATCTCTTAAACTTGAAATGTTTGTATAGCCTTTCAATTCTAGATTTATAGGGATCGAGTTAAAATTAATGTAACTTCTATGAGAATCCTTTATTATAAACTGATCTTAATTAAGATTCTTAGAGAACCTTTAACAACAATTAACAAAATAAAATAGCCTCTGCCATTTGTTTCCTATTTTTGATTCACAAAAAGGATAGAGCCCATTACTAAGGACTCCAAATGGAATTTTAACTAGGATGTCGAATTTTTTATTAACGACTTGAGTGTTTCTATACATAAAATTTGATTTACCTGTGAATAAACTACCATTTTCTTCATAAGCGATGGTGTCATTTGAAGAAAGTGTCCCATCGTTACCCCCTCCATATCCATAATACTTTGAACACCAGCGACAACTAATGTATCGTCTTCAACAAGCAGCAACTAAAATATTTACGACTACTAAAATACTAAACTTAAGTTTTACTTTTATTTAATTTTAACTTCTAAATCGTCAACTCTAGTGGTGTTTCGGAAAGCTGTTACTACCTTGCAGAGCCTGCAAGAAACTCAGCGTTTGCTCGTTTCAAAACATAATACGTACTTATAACTAATTACAGTTAGCTTTGTACAGGGTCGAAAAGTAGGAATATTATATAAAGTAAGTTTTCCGTATCAGCCTCTTTTAAAAGTGTTTTTGAACTGCTGTAATGGCAAAGTTATAATTTATTGCGAAATTTTTACACATTTATTTACACCCATCTATAAACAACTTACGTTTTTTTGCAAAGCGCAAAGCAAAAGCTGTAAGCTTATGTCAGTTCCATTGACCATACTTAATATATAAATTAATGTAATTAAAACAATAAGAAGAATTTATTAAATATATAAAAAACCTGATCGCTTATACATCTACAAATATTAGGCGGAATAGGAAGCAAATGTTGTGACATTAATACAGATAACTTACCTGTTGAACAATGCTAGACACGGACATTATGTCGGTAATATTATACTTATCAGGGTTGTAAGAACTAAACCTCCCAATTGAGACTCGTGGAGAACCAGGTGATGAGGTTTTTGGTAATATAACAAAAGTCCTAAAACAAGGAGAAGTTAAAATTAAACGCAAACATAAATTCAGATGATATTTGAAAAAAATTATCGGATAACAACTGCTATAGCCAACTGATTTGTGGATCATCATTTTGTATCGCTTCTATGTCTTCAAATCTTACAGACAATCAATATATACATCAATGCAGCATCGTTGATCACTGAGATACTCTTAGTTGCGTTAGTTGCCTTTGTAAAATATTAACCCGATCACGTCTGTATAGGCCATCTCAATTGTCTTTAGGTAATGAAAACTCAAACGCAAAATATTCTTTATTCAAGTAAACTCGTAAACACGTGTTTTTGTATTGTCAACTCTTTTGTTAATAATTGGTGTGCGCAGCTGTATTTTTTAGTTCTTTGCACTCCACCCTGGCTATTTTTTGTTTAATCATACCTATTATATTTATAACACAACATTGTGCTAAGTGCTTAACGCCGTGTGGTATCCGGCTGAATAGAATAGTACCACCCTCATTTCTTACCGAGGTGTCGTAAAAGGCGACTAAGGTAAGTCGACCCGCCGTGTGGTATCCGGCTGAGTAGAATAGACCAACCTCATTTCTTACCGAGGTGTCGTAAAAGGCGACTAAGGTAAGTTGACCCACCGTGTGGTATCCGGTTTAGTAGAATAGACCACCCTCTTTCTTACTGAGGTGTCGTAAAATACGACAGAGATAAGTTGACATCAGGCAGGCGTCCGGTCGTATAAACGCAGCCAAATCATGTTACAGCATGTTAAAACATGCTGTGCCGACCCCACTTAGAGTGGGATAAGGGCAGGAAGATGATGATGTGCTAAGTGCTTAATTGTTTTATATAACAGTGTATAGAACTTACCAATAAATGAGGAATACATATCACCCTATTCGAAAAATAAAATTACATGTCCCATGTATAAGCATAGAAAAAGGGACTTTATTCTTTGGATAGGGCGATATATATGTGTTAGTGAATTTAATTTCCGAAATTAAAAGTAGCCTTTAACACTTATGTTAGGCTCTTTAACCATCTTTATACAAATATTGATCCGTACAGGCGTCGAAGAAAATCAAACAAATAGACTTTCGTGTTTGCAATATTAGTATGGATTTAAACCTCTTCCTAAATCCGTTATTTTATTAAAAATGGCATCATTAATCAATCAATCGAAAATATACTATAAAATATTTATAACTCACCCTAAATCCATTATTTCATCGAATAAGGGATCTTTAAGACGAATTTTATGAAGTTCTGGTGCAAGTGTACGTATAGAATAATACAGATCTATCTTTTCTTTTGTTCTTTCTAAACTGTACTTACAACCCCGTAAAAACGCAACAAGCCACTGGTCATCTAAAAGCAATGAAAGGTCTTTTGAGGAAGATTTTTAATCATACATCCACCCTTTTAATAATTAATAATATATATTTTAAAATGGTGTATAAAAGTTATTAATACTTGAAAAGTGGGACATAGGCCGGCATGTAAGTGATAGTGACATAATAAATAATGCGAGAGAAAATGAACTACTCTAGTATAATAACTCTATGACAGAAAATCAATAATAATCACTATTGACAATGACGCATCAGAATAATCAGTAGATTTCTTGTTATCATTACATTACGATTAAAGTTTATTTTTCAGTATATAATTGATAACTATCAACGATGTGGTTAAATTGATCTAGCAGGTCACTAAAATGTCTTCAATGGAGAAAAATTCTTATTTTTTTTTATTTTATAAAGTACGATATTTGCACAGGACGTTACCCATCGTATAAGTAAAGAGAGTGCGGTGTGATATATATAATATCTTTATTTGAACTGATATTTCTTTAATTGGTATGATTCTAAAATTCTAAAATTCCAATCCAATAACATTTTAAGATAAATATTTTTAATATGAGCATTTCTTATATCTTAAAATTCAGCTTGAAATTAAACAACAACAATTATATTTTTATAGAAAATAATATTGTAAATAATAAAATCTCTAAGTATTTTTTTATTTACCAACCTGTTCTTGCGCGAATGTGTGGTTGCTTCGCCAGCCAATCCTTAATATGCTGCAGGTCTGTTTCTATTCTATTTGGGTCTTCATTAAGTTCCACCCGTGCTTTCTCTGCTAACTCGGGACATAAGGGTCGGATCGGCATATTTAATTAATGATAATAACTCCTTGAGTACTACTTCTTTTCCGAGTACGGATATTACTAAAATCCAATTCAAAGGTAATATGCAATTAAAATCTAATCTTATTCGCCTATCAGGTTTTTGATAACAGCAATATAGTCACTTCTTCGGTTTTGGCTTTGGTCATACCTTCCTGTTCTCGGTGATCTATAACTAGAGATACGAAATACGACCCATGGGATGGGATAGGATGGGGATGTCAAGACGTGTATTTGGAAAATCCAAATATGGATTCCTCACCGCCCTATTCTCTCCCAATCTCTTCACCCAATCTGGTATCAAAACCAGTGAAGTGTCGATGCTTTTATTTAGCCTATAATGTTAGGCCTCAATACTATCTCATTATACTTTATCATAAGTAGATAAATATTGTATATTTTTAAATATTTAAGCTAAATTGGTAACAAAGCATTTACAAGATAAATTTCAATTTGATTTAAAAGTATTAAATTCTTTAATAATTTGTAAGTAGTTAAAACTCTACTATACATTTATACGGATAACTATCGCGAAACTTCGGACTTAACAAAAAAAATTTTATTAGTATACCTACCTAAAAATACTCTACAAAATTAAAAAATATTTTAAACGATTCCCTATATACTCTCAAATAAAATAAAATAAACAAATGTAAGAAAATTTATTTATTAATTCTCAATTTTTTTAGTTCAAAAACCCATTCCGAAATCATTTAAATCCTGAACTTTTAATCTTTTTTTAAATATATATTGTCCAAAACTAAAAAACCTTAGCTAGCTAACTTTAAATCAGTTCTAAAGAAATTATCTATTTTAGACTACATAATCAAAAAACACATTAACATTCTTCTTTGTTTAAACTTCATTCTTAGATTTCTAATAACGTTACTCCAAATATGTTTCTAAATCATTTTATATTTCTTATATGTTTCTACAAAAATTCCCCTATGCGTACAATGACCATGTACTCGTTATGAATATTACAATATTATCGTTCAGTCAAATTCCAATTGTCTGAAAGAACCTTCAACACCGAATAAGGTTTCTGCAGTTTTGGGTTTTCCGGGCCTCTTTGACTCATCAGTACCGTATTTTTCATCTTCTTCAAACCAAGAACTATAGTCTTGTACTTTCGTTTTCCAATATTCTGCAAAACAAAAAGCATATCATATTACTAAGCCTAATAGCATCAGCGTCAAGTAAAAACACATAACTAAACTTAGGTTCACTATCAAACGACTCATTCATTCTTTAAATTTTAATATACAACTGTATAAAAGATTACAGTATATAAAAGTACGTACCAGTAATTTCTTTGATGGTTCCAGCATTACCCCCATATTCAACCGGTAAAATATCTTTAGGGATGTATTTAAACATTTCCTCGTAATTTTTATTATGAACATAGAGCTAAAAGATAAAAGAATTTAGTGGTATTTTGTAAAACATTTTTGCTATTGCGCTATTTCTTTATTTTGCCTGCTTCAATTATAGAAATAGATCTATATATGTACCTATTTTATAATGTGTTAAAAACTGGGGCTTGCAATGTGACAATAAGATGATCTGGTATTATTGAGTGTAGACTAATAAATAACTAAATACAAATTATATCAGATACTAGATTAATGGGCAGACGTTCTCTACCATTTCTATTAGTAAGCTGCTGTAAGTTAAAAAAATGATTCTTATAACTAAATACAATTTTGTCATTGCTGTCTCGTATAAGCCTGAAGAGTAGCTATATCCGCATTCTTATCATCTACATTGTCTTCAACAGTATGCTCTATATAGTTTTTTTTAAATCTATATGTGGTTATGAGCTGACACTAATGATTATCAATTGATTCTATGGTTATATATAACATATTATAAATACAATTTAAAACATAGAAGTAACCGCCGTGTGGTATCCGGCTGAGTAGAATAGACCAACCTCATTTCTTACCGAGATGTCGTAACAGACGACTATGGTAAGTTGACCCACCGTGTGGTATCCGATTTAGTAGAATAGATCACCCTCTTTCTTACCGAGGTGTCGTAAAATATGACTATGGTAAGTTGACGTCAGGCAGGCGGCCGGTCGAAAAAACGCAGCCAAATCATGTGACAAAATGTTTATAACATGTTGTTCCGACCCCACTTAGAGTGGGATAAGGGCAGGAAGTCGATGAAAACATAAAAGTAAAAAAACGCAAGTATGCATAAAAATTCTTATTATCTATACATTTAAAATTATTCTTACTCTGGACTTATTTTTGTCATTTAGCAAACCTTTCATCGCATTAAAGACAGTTTCAAATCCTGGGGGCGTGTTTATGTAATGTACTCCTTTCATGCGTAATGGTGCAGCATCCTGCAAACAAAGATATTCCAAGCAACAAAGGCTGTTATAACTTCCCACCCAAGAAATAGTTGACTTAAAATACGAATTAGTCAGAAATATCAAATAACAACGGTATCTGCAACTTCATTCGCATCAAATTAGATGTTAAATTAGTGACTCAAAGAGTTGTATTGTAAATATATGTCCCTTGATCTTGGCACATTTATATAGATAACCTTTCAAAATGGACTTTTTTTTAAACCATCCAATAAACCGTACTTTCATTATGATCCTGAAGTCTCGTGGAAATTTCATTATAATACGTAATTAATCCGAACCACATGCGGGCTTTATCATCAGAAAACTTAGTAAGCTCTTTGAATTTGTTTGACATATTTGATTTACTTGTGTCCTTTATTGTATTTAATTTACCTGTGAAAAAACTACCATTTTCTTCATAAACGATGGCGTCATTTGTAAAAAGTGTCCCATTGTTACCCCCTCCAGATCCAAAATACTTTGACCACCAGCCACAATTAAAGTGTCATCTTCAACAAGCAACACCTAAAATTTATTTTAATTGATACTCTTTATATTTTTTGTAAAAAAACAGATCACATACGTTAATATTGTTTCTCGTTAATGAGCTTTGGGTAACTATATTCTTACATAAAACAAATTAATTTAACATTAAGATGTTTTTAAATTTAGGCAATAATAAAAGTGTTGCTTTTAAAAATATTTACCTCGTTTATAAGGGTTGTCACGGCCAATACATCAGTTATACTGTACTTTTCAGGATTATACGTACCCGGTCTCATAATTGAGACACGTGGAGATGCAGGTGATGCGGTTTTTGGTAAAATAATATAAGTTCTAAAAGATATGAACAATATAGAGAACATACTTAAAATCCTAATTATTTATTGATACAATAAAAGTGTGTACAAATAAGTGGTAATTTCTATTTGATTTTTATTCATTACCTTCACAATATTTAGGTATTAGGTTTAAAGCCGCTTGATATAACAGCGAATACTAATTAGCCATAAATGAAACGTATGAATATACAACAATAAAGTATTACCTAATAGATCTTATTACCGAGATAATATGTTATTCTTTAGCCTTTCAGACATAAATAACATCGACTCCATCGTTGCTCTGGGTCAGATATGAAGGAAGGAAAGCAAATACAGTTTCACATTCACAATATAAGTATTAATTTATGCCTTACCCTAAATCCATAATTTCTTTGAAAATGGCATCATTGAGTTTTATTTTATGCAGTTCTGGAGCGAGTGTACGTAAAGAATAATATAGATCTAACTTTTCTTTAGTTCTTTCCAAGCTGTACTTACAGCCGCGTAGAAACGTAACAAGCCATTGGTCATCTAAAGGTAATAAAATAAGGTTTTATGAGCATCTTCCATCCACCAAAATATAACATATAACACATTGCAAAATGGTATATAGAACAACATAAATAATCACTATTGACAATGACGAATCAGAATAATCCGTTAGTAGATTTCTTATTATCATTATATAACGATTGTATAATATACAAATTGATAAATAACCATGATTTGGTTACACCAATCTATCCATGATATGGTCTTTTTTATGGGGAAAAAAGGTTATGTTACAAAATTCAATATCCATCGAGAAAAAAAAAAGATTGCAGTGTGGTATTTAATCTATCGTTCTTTAAGCTGATATTCCCTCCATTGGTATTCTAAATATCTAATCGAATAATATTTTCAGGTATATTATTTCGAATATGAACGATTTATCTTAAAGTTTAGCTTAAAATTCAACAACAACAATTAAATTTTTATATAAAATAATATTGTGAATAATAAAATCTCGAAATATTTTCTTGTTTACCAACCTGTTCTAGCCCGAATGTGTGGTTGCTTTGCCAGCCAATCCTTAATATGCTGCAGGTCTGCCTCTATTCTGTTTGGGTCCTCGTTAAGTTCGACCCGCGCTTTCTCTTCTAACTCAGGACATAAAGGTCGAACCGGCATATTTATTTAATTAATTATAAAAGTTCCTTATGTACTACTTCTTTCCCGATACAGCTAACGTATTATTAAAAATCCAATTCAAAGGTAATATGCAATTAAAATCTAATCTTATTCGCCTATCAGGTGTTTATAATAAGATAACAAAAAATACTTAATTTCGCCGATTTTGGCTGCGGTTATGCTTTCTCGTTCTAATAGATCTCTTTCGAATAGGAATATCGGATTAGCGTCTATTCGGTAATTCTAATTACAAAAACATTGTCATTCTCACTCCCCGAGTATTGACGCTTTTATTTAGCCCGTGATGTTAGGCTCGGCACTAGATATTCTAACTTATTATAGTTTATTCTTCACGTTAGTATAATTTTTTCATATTTCAACTTAATTTGTTATTTTTTATTTAGTATTTAAAAGATAAATCACCCAGTTCTAATTCTAATTTTTTAGTAACTCTCTTTCGTGCTCAAAGAGTTTTTATACTAGAGTAAGGGAGCAATAGGACCAATTGGTAGGTCTGTAAGTGAGAGTGTCACAATAAATAATGAGAGGGAAGATGAAACTTGCATACTTCATCTTTGTCTAATCACAAGAAAAAAAGAGAGATAGATAGACACACGCTTCGTCCTTATTTCTTTTTTATTGTAATATGGCTTGCAATGCTCTAAGTATAATAACTCTTTGCTCGTACTTCACAATTTTTGCGTACACCAAATCATGTTTTACATAATTTAGGAATATTTTATAATCAATCATTTCAAATTATAATTCTATATTTACATTAAAACACCTTACACGATTTTTATTTGTATACTTTAAAAAAAAAAAAGAAATAAAACCAATTCCAATGTAAGAACATTTATTCATTTTCATTTTATAAGTATAAAAATCCATTTTGAAATCATACATACAGACATAAAAGTTTATACCAGACTTTCTCTATACAAAATAAAAAGTATTCATTTATAATCAATTATTAATACATATATATATAATTGTCAAAAATTAAAAACCTACCTAACTCAAATCAATTCAAGAGAGATTAGACATTTAGACTGCATAATCAATTAACACGTCAACGTGTACTTTATGATTTTAGTTTAGACACAGAGGGTTTCAAATGAGATAATACAAACAATTAAAGTGATAATTTGTAAACTACTTTCATACTTGAACCTAAAATTTTCCCGGATCTTGACTTTAAACATTAATCTTCTTGTTTGTTTTATCTGAATTCTTAGATTTCTTACGTTTCTGCAAATATATATCTAAATCATTTAAAAAATTTAAAATATTTCTACATAAGTTCTCCAATGCTTGTATTGACCGAATACTGGTCATTAATATTATAATAATTACATTCAGTCAAATTCCATCTGTCTGAAAGACCCTTCAACGCCGAATAAACTCTCGGCAGTTTTAGGTTTTCCGGGCCTCTTTGACTCATCAGTACCGTATTTTTCATCTTCTTCGAACCAAGAACTATAGTTGTTTACCTTTGTTTTCCAATTTTCTGCAAACCAAATAGTATATCATTATATTCAGCCTTTTAGAATAGCGTCAAGAAAAAACTACATCATTATCTACACATTATTATTTCTTGAACTACATTGTTATTTTATTATTTTCAATATAAAACTATAAAATATTATTATATAGAAGAGAACGTACCAGTAATTTCTTTGATGGTTCCAGCATTACCCCCATATTCAAGCGGTAAAATATCTTTAGGGATGTATTTATACAATTCCTCGTAATTTTTATTGTGCACGTACAACTATAACATAAAAGAAGTTACTTTCGTTTGTGGTATTTTGTTAATTTTTTTACAGGCCATAATTTATACTGCCTGCTACATTCTTAAAAATCTATATCCATATTTAATAATGCTTTAACAACTTGGCGCAATGTGACAATAGGATAATCTGCTATTATTGAATGTAGACTGATAACTAAATACAAATTATATCAGATATTAGTTGCGTGAGGAGACGTTCTACCTATCTCTCTCCATTAATATTATTCTATAACTACATTCGATATCTTAAGTCAACGTTAAGACAAAAAAATCTAAGTAAAATGTTATAAAAAGACAACAAATAATTTCTCTTTGGAAGGGTGGGTATTGAATATTGTACAATGGATGAATGGTGGACAATGGAAGCGTCTACAATTCATTGTACACAAGTTATATTATAAATATACGTTGATAATATACTATATAAGTGTATCTACTTATTATTTATTTGTTTGATTAAATTTTATAATCGCACAAATACATTGAAAGTCAAACTTACTCTGGATCTGTTTTTTTCATTGAGTAAACCTTTTACAGCATTATATACCGTTTCGAAACCAGGAGGAGTGTTTATGTAGTGTGTTCCTTTCATGCGTAATGGTGCGGCATCCTGTAAATATAAATTAAAACAGGTTTTACTGTTTAAAAATTTTTAAGAAAAAGATATTGCATATCTTTCTCATATCCTATTTCAAAATATACAGATAAAGTGAGGACTCGAAGCCAATTGTTGAACGGATATAATGAATACCTCAAAAAGGATTCACAGTACATATTAGATTATTTTCATAAATTTAACGTTATGCACACTTACATAATTAAGGTATTTATTGTGTTGTTGGTTAAGACAAAAGAGACATTTCGCTATCAAAACCGCAACCCTTGTTTTATATATCCATTAAGAAATAGTACATTAAATCTTATATCTATTGATAGAGCCATTACCCGCAATGTTAGTTCAGTAACACAACATAGTACTCCTACATACTAAAGTATAGTTATAAAAACATATCTGCTCCGGCTTTCTATTTGAAATTGCATCTTTAACTGCCATATCTTGTCCATACGTAATATAATTTGAGCTAAATCACTCATAGTATGTTACGATACAAATAAATCTAGTAAATGTGTTTTTTTAACCTGCGATAGAACTACCATCCTCTTCATCATTGACGGTGTCATTTGTAGAAAATGTCCCATTGTTACCCCCTCCAAATCCAAAATACTTTGGATACCGGAAACAACCAACGTGTCGTCTTCAAAAAGTAATAACTGAAATTAAGTTTAACAGATATTACACCCGATTACAAAGTATACAAATAATCGTGAAAACCCGTAATATTTACGGTTCGTGGTTGGCAACCTAGTAGTATTTTTTAATTAAAAAAAATTGGTTTTAATTTAATATTATATCAATTATGCATGCATCGTATTTTATACGGCCAGGTAGACCATGGTTATTAAACTTATTAGAAGTTCCTAAAGAATTTCTTGGATATGTCTAATCTGCATTTGAACGGCGAAATAGGATAATAACCGGACGCTACCTTCATTTTTTCTTACATAGATAATCGAAGTTTGAAATAACTACATCTTTTTTAAAAATCAAAAAATATATATTTTAACAACGTAAATTTTAAATTTATAATTTTGTACAAGTAATGTCAAAAAGCAACGATAAAAAGATGGTTTAAAAATAATTACCTGTTGTATAAGGAAGGTCGCCGACATTACCTCAGATATGTGATACTTCTCAGGATCATAAGCACCAGGTCTGATAATAGTAGTCCGTGGAACGCACGGTGAAGAGGTTTTTGGTAAAATAACATAACTTCTGAAAATTTTAGTAGAAGTAAATTGGAACTCAAAGTTGAATACGATTCAAATACTACTACTATCACTTAAAGCTACGTTATAAAACTTCTTTCTTCTCATATGTGTTACATTATACAATTATTCCTGCATATACATAATACCCAACATCTTGGTTAAACGCGGTGTCCGCTGTCCAATCTATCTTATATAGATAGATCCGAGGCTTACCTTGGATTCGTTCCGAAAACGCGTTTTTTTCTGTGTTCGCCCTAACTTACTAGTATTTATCTAACCTACTACGTATTTTATTGGTAAAATCATAAGTACAACATTTTGTACAATGTTATTGTAATGAAATATCAAATTGCACAGTCACAACAATCATTCCTTTTAACGCCTCCTACATGACATCCCAAATAAACCCTTAACTATTAAAAAGTCAATTTTGCTCGTACTATAGTAGTAAGCCTAAGTCTACAACCCAAAAATATCTGTCTATTATTAATATAGAGAGGCGGCTTTTGCAAATTGATACAAAAGTCAACTATTGTTTCCTGGTGAATGATAATATATGAAAATAATTGTACAAAAGGCGATACGGCGTCACATCATACATTATAAATTGTAGAATACGCTTTTAACATGCATTGTGTTCTCAAAAAACTCTTACGGATTAGCACGTTAAAGGCGAAAACACCCATTTAGAATATAGAATTAACATACAGAAAATCATCGTACAACGGCTATAATAAAAGTACCTAGTACATAAATCTTATCATTTCATAATCACGTTCGATAATCGGATATATTATAAAGTAGTATATATCGCACGCTTAGTATTAAAGTGACCAAATTCAAAAAAGTTGTTTTGTGGCAAATTGTACTAAAGCGTAGCGCCTACAAAACTTATTAGTATAAAAGAGACCCATGACTTGGAAGGGCAAGAAAACATTACTTTTTAATTGTATTGAAATAAGAATTAGAATGTATCTAACTCAATTGAGAGTTACTTTGAATATATATTGTAAACGGATATTACAAGAGGTCGCTGCTATAGTGCGTGTTACCAGTGTAGCTGATGGATAGCGAGCTCGCCCCGGCTCCCTGTCATCGAGCGTCCTACGAAAACAACCGAGAGCCCGGCGTGGTTGGCAATAACAAATGGAGGGTTGCGATGGCAACGGAATAACATGCCATCTCATAGATAATACTTGTGTGATGTGACGTTTGCTTTGGGATATGGTTTTAATTACGAGTGCGGTAATACAAGTTGAACTATAGTTCAGGGTTTAATTAATACTCACTTCTAGACCTTCTTTAACAATTTATTGATATACCTACATAATTTTTTATGTTTATATTTACTAAATGTCTCCCACCCATAACACAAGTATTAAATAACTCAGCTGTATATTAAATGTTCGATATATCTATTAATTTATTTTTGTCTTATTGAATTATTGAATTTCGTCACTTTAATACTAAGCGTGCGATATAATAAAATTTATCACTCACCCTAAATCCATTATTTCCTGGATTAAGGGATCATTATAACGAATTTTATGAAGTTCTGGTGCAAGGGTACGTAAAGAATAATACAGATCTATCTTTTCTTTAGTTCTTTCTAAGCTGTATTTACAACCTCGTAAAAACGCTATCAGCCATTGATCGTCTGTAAGGATAGAAATAAAGGGAAATTATTTGAATGCTTGTTATAAATCATTTGACATTATGAGCCTTACACGGACTGTATAAAGACCAAAGCTGTATATTTTATGGTCATGAACAATTTGAATCATACAATATTTAATTTTTTTTTTTTTTGGAGAGAAGGAATGGAGCTAAGACCTACCACGCGGCTCCAATGCGTATTGGTAGGTTACACATATCCCCAGAATTCTCTAGAGATAAGCAGGTTTCCTTACGATGTTTTCCTTCACCGAAAAGCGTGTGATAAATTGCAATTATCAATTAGACACAAGTTTTACTAGAAAACTCATTGGTGCCTGCCCGGGGTTTGAACCCTAGACCTCCTCGAAAGAGGCGCACGGTATTACCGCTGGGCTACCACAGCAAAAAAAAAACGGAGAGAAGAGGCCTATGCCCAGCAGTGGGATATCAACAGGCCGTTACATTACATACATACATGACAATATTTAATATAGACAAAACAAGCTATCATAATAATCCGTCAGTAGGGTTTTTTTGTTTTCATTATCTAACGATTACCGTATATGTCTCGATTCATGATTGATAACTAACCATGATGGGTCGAGTGATCCACTAAAGTAACTTCCTAGCTGTGTTTAAAGGACAAGGATACTTGAGCTACATCACGTGGTAAAGAATGAGTCTAACTTATTACAACTTTAAAGTTAAAAAGGTCTTTAAAAATGTTCAAAATAACGTATAACTAGTTAAGGTGCATCTTAGTTTAAATTTGACCCATAGACCTCAAAGTATCATTTTTCATTCAATAAATATTAAAATTACTAAAAAGATGCACAAGAAGGGAGATATTTATTTTCATAAAAGGACAAGTTATATTAAATTTAAACATAAATGTTATAAAAACAATTTAAAATACCTGTTCTAGCACGAATATGCGGTTGCTTTGCCAACCATTCCTTAATATGCTGCAAGTCTTGTTCAATTCTATTTGGATCCTCATTAAGCTCCACTCGTGCTTTCTCCGCTAATTCCGGACATAAAGGTCGGACCGGCATTTTTAGATTAAAACCTACAAATGTTTTGTTCCTCCACCGGTTACGGATAACCTATCACTAATACGATATCCAAAGGCAACATTACATTAAAAATATAATCTTCAATCGCCTATCAGGAGTTTGTCCGACGATAACAATATACTTGCTTGTTCACAAGCGTTACTGATAATCACAATTACGATTAATGTGTCGATTGGGCGCCACTACGACAAATCTAAATCAGCAAATTTTGAACCAGCGAACATATCGTGCGATATCAGTGCGGTATGATAATGCAAGTGCAAGAGAACTTGGATGGACAGGAAGAATCAAGCAAAGACTAAAAAAGAATAGATAGCAATAATGTTTATGGAGGAAGGCGATGCTCCTGTTTATTCGTGATCACGGCGGTCCCCACTTTGCCCATACTTCTACACTAACAAAAAGTTTCTCAGCTATATCGCAATTCAACAAGAAACATTTTATATGTATGAATCAGCAAAGTATAAATACTCCTAATACTTGTTATGAAATAATCTTGATAAACACAAAACAGAGTTTTTGTTAATGTTTGATATCTTTCTTAAATACTTGACCCGTTTCCAAACATAGTTGTTGCCGTAACGACGTCAATGGACATTATTTTACGTAACGGAGCAAAATCCAATTAAGAGGTGGAACTGCTTTATCTCTTCAAATTAATGTATGTATACTAAATATTGTCAGCTTCTTCTATTCTCAGTCTTCAATGACTCGATGAGGAAACCTATAAAATGATACAAAGTAGACCTTCTTTTTAGAGTGTCATCTTCTTGCGAAGTTTGGCGATCATTAAGCCACCCTGAACTTTGATACCACGACTCTAAAAGAAGATCCGGTACTTTTTACAAAACCTCTGGCGTAGAATTATCAGCCAAAATGTTCTGGGTCGATCTATTCCCTAGCAAGTTATTATTAACGCATCCAACTAAAATTTAACCAAGCAAAAGCATTCAGTTTATTGATATCATTATTGACAAAACGCGATTATATTCGATTACGCACCATATCACATCCATATTCAATCCTATTTTTATCACAGACAACAAAGAAAAAAAAATTAACATTTTCTGTTGTGTTAGTGGAAAAATACTCAAACAAAAAACTGTTGTATTAAATAACCTCCATATTGTTATCTATCAAACAATCCATATAGATTATTATTACAAAGATAAGAAGAAAATTGATATTATTTTTAACACCTTTGATTACACCAAGTAATTGCAATTTACAACTGTTTTAATGATCGATTGCAACAATAAAATTGTTTAAATGTATTGAATATGTAGCCCAAATAAAAGAAATGCATTCATGTCTATTAACCTAATACTAACCTAAAATTAAGGTTTCAGTTTTTATTTATCTTATAAGTTTAAATTATCGACTTCCGGACAGCAATAAATTTATATATTACTAGCAATCGCCAGGGTCTCCGCCCGCGTGGTAAAATTACAACCGTATATAGTATTTTGACAACCATAACAATGGTTAAAGTGGGTTAACCTTAGAAGTTCGACATGTGCTGTCACAACAAATAAACCCTTCAGCTTTATATTTTAACATAGATATGTACGACTAACCCGTGTTAACATAAACTAAACAAGGTTTTCGTAAAATTATAGAAGTCACTCTTTCAGCTTGGCAACACTGGTAACTAAGTCAACTAACGAAAGTAAAACAAGTTTTGGAATTTCTTGATCGATTGTTTTTGTGGATATGAACTTCCTAAGTTGTCCGTAGTGTAGTATCCGTCTGAGTAGAATAGACCACTATGATTTCTTACCAAGGTGTCGTAAAAGGCGACCAAGGCAAGTTGACCCTCTGTGTGGTATCCGGCTGAATATAATACACCAGTCTTATTTCATACCTAGCCAAATCTTCTAACAACATGTTAAAACATGTTGTGCCGACCCCACTCAGAGCGGGATAGGGGGAAGGGGAAATACTCTGATTAAGTTCCTAAGTTGTGAATTTAGTATGTGTGAATTTAGTTTATGGTCTTTATACAGTACAGCTGATACGTAATCTCTCTTTAATGTAACCAATAGGAGTTTTACGTAACAAAGCACAGTTCCATCTAAATATCTGCCTAACCAGCGTAATAGTATGATATAACAAAAGCCATTTCAAAAGCTAACGGGAACATGCTCTAGAATCTCTGGATCTGTCTGCCTTTGTGGTAAACAAGAAATTGGCTGGATTGAGTTTCTTTAGAGGGACTTAGAACTTAAAGCTCACGTTTCATTGCCAGCATCAGAAACAATATAGGAATTAAATACACGCGCCATATTTTATTTATCAATAAATACTATATCCTAGTTTTCACTATTATTTATTGCTAGGAGTGCAGTCTCAAAAATTATTACTGTGGTCATAGATTTAAGTCCCATACTTAAATATGCTATAGTATATGTCACTCTACATATATGAATGAACCGCAGTACATTAGATAGGTAGAAACATTGCACATTGCCAAACAACAAACAAGTTACAGCTGACCTTGCAGTGGAAAATTAAATTAAAGTATTTTGATCGAATATCGCAACAGAGATTTAAGAATAACAGTATTGATATACAAACATCTGCAAAATAAATCTAAGATTTTCCATACATAATCTGGATCTAGCTGTATTGTTTAAATAAAAGATTCATTTTGAAATTTATATTTAAATAATTCTAATTATCTTAGTATTAAACTTTGAAATCAGCAGGAGAAACGTATTAAGTGTGTTTATTATTATTTTATTTTAAAGTATCTAAATCCACTCCTTAATAATATCTAATTATTATAATTATTACATTTCAAGAGATTTCATTGATATTCAACCTAATAACTACATATGAATATTTAAAATTAATCCGTTTTCTGCTAAATAAAATGAGAGATATACCTAAGCTGTATAAAATCTTGGTTTTAGTGATAAAATCATATGCATTCTTAACGCGAATGTTTAACGCAATTAGTCCCCTTCTATAAATATGTACCCTGCAGCAGACTCCGTTATAGAACCATTAAATCGAAGGCGGCACGCTGTCTGTTCTGCATCGATCCAAATAAATTGTGATGTAACATCGCATCTGTTCCCAAAACCAAAATAATGCCGTGTGGAAATATTCTTCGCAGATCCCGTTGCAACACTGTAAATAAAGACTTTACGTGCTATCTAATGAAAACTTTACAGAAACGTAAATCAAATTTAACGGCAACTGTTTTACCGAAATATTGAAGACTTCTTTTATTTTAGTGTAATTGTTTACGAGATAGATACAAAGTTTTATGCTTTTTTTTACTTGTGCTGATGTACACACGGTTTAAACTAAGGCATAAATTACAACAAAGCTTAGCTGTAAATACGAAAGCGTAAAAGATTTATGTACATTTCGTCACTTTAGAAGTCCATTATTCGGGATTTTGAAAGAAAAATAGAAACATATGATCGAAATTTATGAGTAGTTAAATGTATCTTGACTATCGAGAGTGGGAATTATATTATTATTAATAGAAAATGGCTAAACCCACGTCAAAATGGAACATACAGCTCCGTTGCGTTACTTATGACGTGGGTATATGGTAATAGCAGGTTTATAGCTTACAAAAATAGTTAAGTATAAATTGAATTGTTTATAAAACTCCTGGGTTATTAAAAAATAAAATCACAATATCATCCATTCCATCGATCAGACTACAAATATTCAAAATAACGAATAGTCAATAGGCCATTGCGTTATTTTAATGAGTAACGCAGAAGCTTACTACCAATACATTTCGATCATACACAAAATTATGTACTTAAATCAAAACCCGCGAACGGACAAAAAGGATAGGTTGGCGTTACGATAAAAATAAAATTTATTTAACGAAATATTTATTATTAAATAAGTATTTACAAATACCACGTATCTAACGCATCTTTACAACCTTGTTGTAATAATTTCATATCTTACGGTTCAAGGCTCACATGAGACTTCTAACAATAAATAATAAAATCTTATTTAGTATAAATCGCCATTGCATATTAACTCTGACTAAGAGATCACATGTTCAAAATCTATGGCATTAAATTATAAATGTGTGAACGAGGCACTAAAATACATTTATATTGAAGAGGATTTATCAAGACCCTTATTTTATATGCTATATTATTTGTTTGAAATTTAAATAGCAATCAAGATTAATCGAATTAAATTTAAAATTTCTGAATACGGTGGCTCCTCCACATACAGGTTTAATTCGATCTGTAATCTTGTTCGTAATGTCAAATTGCTCTTATCTCAAAGCAATTTTCCCAATTGAAATTAATTGAAATGTTTTCTAGCTTTTAAAACTTTCTAGCTCCTAAAAACCACCTCAGTTGTTTATGTTAGGTGTTTTTGAATAATGTATTTACATGAAGAAGCAAGAATTTATCCTACTTATCAAAAATGCTTCGAAAACGAGGAAACAAACGCACAAATTGAGGTCTAGTCTGAGGTGGGAGAAACTGTTAGATGCTGCACATGGCCTGTAATTTCAAATCGCTCTTTGTCAAAGCACAGTATCGCCCATTCGGCAACTCGTATCTCAAAACACTCGTATTTTACTCGCACTCGTATATCGAGGTACCACTGTTCTCATATTATAATACGTGATTAAAGATATTCTTAAAATATTAAATAAAAGAATAAAGTCTTTGGAAATACAATGAATTATACCTAAAAAATAGGATGAAATAATTGTAATAATAAAACAATACATAGAAGAGTCTACTTGCTTTTTATAGTGGTCTCATTTTTTCTTTCTTATAAAATAAATATTATGTTACTAAATTTATTTTACCTGTTTTTTTCTTAAGTTTATAACTATCGTACTTATAAAAATAAACTCAAGTATCTCATACCTTAATTGTATGTGAATCAAAAAATAAACAAACAAATATCTTAAATATTCTTTAGTAATAAATTTAAAACGTCTGGTAAATTTTCTAAAAACAAAACAAATATCGATATCGGCGGACAACTAGCTGATATCAAAATATGGACGTTTTAAAAATATATTTCTAATTATTATATATTAATTAAAACTATAAATCACAAACGCCAAATCTACTGTTATGATCCGTTTACAAGTAAAAGGAAGCATTGGAATTATAAAGCATATTACTATAGTTAATAGTGTATCACACTAAGATCGTATTTACATTTTCAATTGTCTATTAAACTGAACTCGTACGTATTCTTCGTACCTTCTGCTTCGTATTACCAAGTAAACAACATTTTTAACTTCTCATTAAAAAAATATATATATATACCTACAAATATTTTTGTTATGTATTATATATACTATATCCGTATATCCTATATATCCGTTTATATCCGTTTACTCCTAAGGAACGGTTAGATTTGGGTAATTTATTTTTAAAATAAGCTTAACATTTTTAATTCTAGTATTATCGTTAAATACTTCGTATTTATGAATTATTTATTTGTATTATCAGTTAAAAAGTGAACAGAAATTCTTCACAAATATTTCAAGAGAGTCGAATTCTGAAGTTCATTTGGGTCTTTGCGAATGAACGACTTTTAAACATTGTTGTTTTAATATTTCAAAGAAGTCTGATCAATAAATATGTTTGTCTAATTATTTTATATGGGTCCTAAAAGTATTGAAGTTTACATCAAAAGTTTGCAAATAATTTGAGTTCATCAGAATCGAGAGACCGCACTGCTTTCCAATCTGTTTCGGGATATTCATCAAAATTTGACGTGTCCCCTTCGTAAGACACAGACGGCACTATTGGTGGCTGAAAACAGATATAAAATGTATTTAACTTTTTATGGGAAACACTTATTACAACTGTATACCAAATTAATGTAATGACCAATTTCAATAATTATAATATCAGTATTATACAATTTTATCATAGGAAAAATTTCGAAATTTATTTTTAACTTTTTGTAGTAGTTCAAGCAAATATATCTAATATATATCTATAATAAGCCGGTCCATTGCTCAAGTTAAATAAGTTATATTAATAAAAGTAAAAGATGTACAAAGTAATCTTAAAATCTCTAATAATTAAAGAAAGTCGCTTTTTACTATAGTAGGAAATCAATAGAAATGCTTATTTTTAAATATCTATCTACATTAGTTTTATGTATTTGAACAATGTTGGCAACAGGTCCACTATAAGTGACCAACATAACATGGAGATTTAAGCCCAGCTGTTCTAGTACATCTGTCTATAATGTAACTACTGCTCAACTATCTAATCTTTTGTTATATGTTGATATTTATCTTACTAACATTATAACCATTCAACTACAATTTGTGTTATATATCACCCTGTCACATAATGTAATAATACTAATTTATTTATTAAAATATAAAGTAAATTTATGGACATAGAATAAAAACATTACCTTTGTTTGAAAACTTGCAAGCGGAAAAAGCTATTATTTTCAACCGCTAAGTGAGTAATAATAATCTACTAGACTAATTTTTAATATTTAAATTAAATAAAAAAATAAGATTAAAAATTTTTTACTTTTAATTGCATTTTTTTATTTATTAAAAAAATACCGAGCAAGGCTTGGTCACCCAGGTACTTACTAAATTGTAAGTGATGCAGTTAAAACATAACATGATAGTTACAATAATATGCTGCAAGCTCAGATTAGGTAAGTTCTAGGTTAGATGACCTATGAATTATTGGTAATAAAACAAATAAATAGTACAATTTCGCCTTCCCTGCCTGTATGAATTGTTATTTACATCATTCTAATAAACCTGTTGGCGGAATACTTACAATTATTATATATACAAAGTGAGATTGATTGCCTATCGCTTACGTAAAACAAACCTACACACTGCTATTTGAGTTAATATACAGCGCACATAATCTAGTGCCTTAATTAATCCGGAATTAATGAATAGTTAAGTATTATATACCTGTAATTTTTTCATATAAACATCCGCCCAGTCGATATGTTTGAACCATCTGTGCCTTTTTACATCCTCACTGCCACACTAAAAACAAAAAAAAAACATTATTTTATGATTGACTGAGATAAAAAAAAGTAATAGACAGTGTATAAATAAAATAAGTTTATAAAAAAAATAGTTTATATAAGTAATATTAATTATAGTATACAATATAATTATATTATATTAGTACTTCATTTGATTGCTTATACGAGTATATACATATATAGCATATTCAAATTCAAATTCAAAATATTCTTTATTCAAATAAACTTGTAAACAAGTGCTTTTGAATCGTCAACTCTACTGCTGGTTCCGAAAGCTGTTCCTACCGAGAAGAGCCAGAAAGAAACTCGGCGGTTGCTCTTTTAAAAATATAATTCTTAATACTATTTACATTATGTCGTTACTGTCTTGTACAGGTTCAAAGAGAGCTATATCCACACATTCTTATCTTCTAAATAATCTTCAAGAGTATAGTAGGCTTTCTGTATCAGCCTTTTTTTAACAGTGTTTTTAAATTGCTGTAATGGCAAAGCTGAAATTGATTGCGGAATTTTATTATAGAATCTTATACCAAAACCCACAACCGAATTACGTACTTTTGCAAGGCGCGAAGCAGGAGCCGCAAGCTTATGTCGGTTCCTGCTTTGTCTATTGTATACATCACCTATCGTTTTATAATTCTTTATATTTTTATGTACATAAATTAAATTTAATTAAATTGCATTGTATAAGTATTCATATCAAGTATAAACCAACCCTATTGATTTGGTGAAACTAAGCCAATAGCCATTAAGTGATTATCAAATTACGTTAGCACGGAATTACATCAGCATCAGCGAATAATTTCCGATTTTATATTTAGTAAGTTTCTACTTCAATTTTATATCATATTTCTTAAATATTCTTGCGCACAGATGCAACTTTTACCTGTACACCTGTTTCATTAAAAAGTTCTAATTAAGCAGCACAGATTTATCTGTTAAAGATTTTCAACACTAAACAAGTGTAAATAGATTAAGAAAACTTTCAACATTTTCTCTAGCATGTACTCGCATGATAGTTTACTTTATAAAGTGTGGAATGTGTTCTAACGACTGCAGTTTCTAGTTGTTTTGTATTTTCTCCGAGCTTTTTACTGCATCGTCGCAGATGGTTTGGATTTAGAAAGCCATCAGTCAAGTAGTCGACGTGTGGTGACATCAAAAGTATAATATTTTATTGACGACTCACTTATTGAGCGACACGTATTTGTGCCGCTGAATATGATAATGCGACTTATGTTGTGACATCATATTATCATTACAGTAAGTTAATCACAGATGTATCATAAACTCGGGCATTTGATTATTGCATGGCTGCACAGAAATTGAAATGCTTCAAGACGCAAAAAAAAGATTTTAGTCATCTGAAATTATCAATTTAAGTTCAAAAGTTGTATTCTGCGTAGTTCTAATTGTTGACTAATGACTCCAAAAACAATGCAAGAAAAACCGATTATTAATTATTTTGTCATTTGTTAGGTATTTAATCTGTCAAATAAGATTTAGAAATTTGAAAATGCATAAGAAAAAAAAATATAACTTTGGATAGTATCTCAGTTTAGAACTATTAAAATAAAATGTATTTTAAAAAATGATAGTTATAGTGAATATGAAGATATTTATCTTAATCAAATATCCCCATTTGTTATCTTAGAAAAATTGTAATTTGAAAAAGTTACCATTACGAAAACACGCTTTTAATAGCAGCTACAGCTTTGCAATTAAACTCAGATTATAAATTGTCAACTGTTAGATTAGGAGTTATATATGGAAACATCTGGAGATGAGCCAAGTTTAAGAGCGAAACGAAAACAGCATTTTTTTCTATCACAAATTCGAATTAAAATTGTAACAGTGCAAAGTTTTTCTGACAACATTACATCTGATAAATGGTATTATAGGATGCAGGATAAAATTTTATCCACCCACCACCGTTGTCTACCTAGGCATTGATTATTCGTGATATCTTGGTTGATTCAATATCACTATAAAACAACGCTACGAATATCAACGCTATCGGGTCAGATCTGCAATTTTTTTAAGAGACATCAAGCATTTAAAAAGGCATAGGTATTGATAGACATCTGTTTGTCTGTGGACCAGTTTAGCGAAATATATTTTGTCTATGCATATAATAAATAAAAACGCCTACTTGCAGTGAGAGGAAATGTATGAATACGCATTTACTTACGTACATACGTTTTAAAGAGGATGTTATGCTATTAACTTCCCCCGTACACATGATACTTCTAACTTGTTTTCTTTCATTTAATATACTTTACTGTTAAATAACATTTAAGTCCGATAAAAAGATATAATTTTAATTGAGAAAAAATATTTTAATGGTAGAGGCAGCTTAACATATAAGATAATTAAAATACTTCGTTCAATTAGCAACTAAATTGATGCCTTTTAAACGCTTCTTTAGCATGATATATTGAGCTTTCATAAGATATCGATACATAAACCATGACTGTATTGCTACGAAAGCTCGTGTATAAAACAAACAGAAGCATAAACACTTCATAAAACGAGAGCTAACAATTACATCATCGCATGTTACACACAAAAATAAAATTAGAGAACAGTAATAATATAGAACACGTGATAGTAAATTATGTACAGAATATGCAATGGTGCCCCAATATTTGAAAAAATATCATTGCGTCAAATAATAGTTCATGCCCATAATGAATGACTGAAATAATGAACCAAGAATGATATTACAACCAACTGTCATGAGATTAACACACACAAGTCATTCCGTCAATACAATATACCATGCGTTGGTCATATCATAACGTACTTACAAGTAATGCATAAATTCCATCGCAAACATTTTATTTATTTATTTATTTATAAAACTTTATTGCACATTCCAATAATAAAATTGAAAAACAGAAACAAAATAGGGATATCAAACAATTTTAATAAAGTTAAATTAAACACGCATTCTGATGTTCAAGAAAAGGCGCGTTGCGAACGCGCCTTTTCTTGAACATCCTTATTAAATTTTTTAGATTTAGAGTATTTGTACACAGTCAGAATGTTACTTTTGTGTCATTAATAATTTATAATTGTTATGATGAATATTAAATAATAATAATAGAATATGCAATAATAATATTAACCAAGCTTGCTTTAAACCATGTATTTATCTAAAGATATAAGGTTATTACTCAACAATGGTATGTTAACAGATTCTTACCTTACTTTTAAATAAATTCATATATAGTTAATAAATAGTTATTAAATTAAGTTAATAAGTAAATAAATAAGATTTAATATATCAATAAATAAATTAAATTATTTTTTATACCTTCATATTTCCAAGACGTTTAGTCCTGTCTTGTACGAGAAGCTTTTTGATGACGTCTTTAGCAACTGGATCGAGATGACGCGGCCAATCCACTCTGCCGTTCAATATTTTCTCATATATTCCAAACGGATTGTCGTCGTAGAACGGGGGATAGCCAACTAACATTTCGTAAATGAGCACGCCTGAAAAAACGAAAATAAAACGTTAATTATCATTGACATCTTGTATGACACTTGCAAATTAGCTGCCTTCGTAATGTTTATGGAGATTAATGAAAGTTATTAAGACATGTCAGTAAATTATCGTTATATAAACTGTATGTGATCTATCTATCGTTATATAAACTGTATCTAGCTGTATGTGATCGATTTTCTCATAATCTACTGAACCGAATTTTCTACGGTTTTTACCTAAAGGTAGTACAATTCTTCCGGAAGGCTTAGGTTAATAGTGCATTACGGTTTTATGAAAATTGTGTTAAACAAGTCGTGTACTTTTAAAAAAACCGCCTGCTGTGAGCTTTAGTCGCAAGCGCCGCGTAAACCAGCAGAGATATACTCAAGGATTGTAATAGAGAGTTGTAGATCTACAAAATACTATAAAAAAATAAGGCAACAACATGTCTCTATCTCTTATTTTTAACTTCCAATAACTACTTTTATGATCAAAATTTCAATCAAATACACTGATTTCTAACACGAAGTCTCAGCACAGCTAGTCCACCATAATTTTAATATTTTTAAAGCTTATTTGGAAGAATTATATATTATTTTAACAAAATACCACACATATATGACATACAAACTTGGATTGAAATTGACTTATTTTGCCTCATTTTTTACTTATATAAATGATATCTGACTAATTAAGGCAACAATAATAATTTATTTGAGCTCCTAACGACGCACTTTTATTTTGCTTTTAAATATTTTAAATCATCGTATATAAATAGAATAAAGTATTTCGGTATATAATGTCCATTTAATGTACCACTTTATCACTGGCAAAATAGTATTCTTTGGCAATGATAATTTTTCATTCTGTACTTGCGATATTTTAATATGTGGCTGTTATTGACAGCATTCGAAAAAGTTTATTAATAATTGTTAAATTTTGATTAAATATTAAAATATGAAGATTTTATTCACGATATATTCTATCACAATAGAATATATTTAAATCGTTACTAAAAGTTTCATTTTTAGATGAATAGACGCCATAGGATCACTTTTATTGCCAACGATAGTAATACCATGAGATTTATAAACAGCGACCAGTATACAGAGAACTGTATTAATTATAATTAATACAGCTCTTTGTATAATAATTATTATACGTTTCATTTGATGCCAAGGTACAAACATGAGTGACAATCAAATGCAAGCTCCAGTACCATAAATTATCCAAGAGCATTTATAAGTCTGGCACGAGGTAGCGATTTGGATTGAGCAGATGGGGACATAAATCACTGAAGCGTTAAATAATTATAATGTAAACATTAAATGCGGCTACGGCGACACACAGTGACTATGGCGCTGGCGCTGTCGTACAAAACAATACGTCAACAATACTCTTTGTAAACAATTATAACACTACTAAGGGTACCCATGACTTCGTTCGCCTCGACTTAACTATTAATATACCCTCAATAATTCAATGAATATTGCTTTTTGCTATTCACGGAGGAAATCGGAATTTTTTATGCCATATATAGCCGTTATACGTTTCAATTGTAGCAAATTTTAGCCGTTTAGCGGATTAACTGTGAAACGTAACATAAAGACATACTGGACGACCGACAGACTTTCATATTTATAATATTAGTGTGAATTTTATACTTTCTTGGTTTATAATCGTATTTTGAAATATAAATTACTAATATTTTCATTCATAACCATTGCCGGAAGTAATGATTAACAAAACTGGTAAGCTATGTCCGATAATGCAATGTTAATATAGGCGAAAACACTTTTACTCTACTTAACTTATTTACTGTTCACCTACTATGATTATCTATTTATCAAATTACACTAATTATTAATTAGACTATGCGGACGACGTACATCGTATCATATTCTAGCACATAGAGATCATTAATCAAGATATCGAATCGCGGCAGTCACTTGTAATAAAAAATTGGTCTCGATTCAAATAAATTAGGGTCATTTAATTGTTTTGGCAAAATAAATAGACACAATTATATATAGATTTCAGTTTTTGACAACATTACAATTTACGGTGCGATCAAATTAACGAACGTAAAGAAAACATCTACAACATCCACTAGAACTGACAACATAGAAACTGTTACGATGTTGTGCCATAGATTTATTATACTTACAGTAAGGGAGTCCGTCTAAAATGTCATATTGCAGTAAAGAAAAAGAAAATAAGAGTCTATCTGTCTCTCATTTTATGTGTGTCTTATGGCTTCCTTATAAGTATAATTAATAACTATGTATTTCGTATACATAGTATTACATTTCAGTATAAAAATATAGCAAACGATTTTGCATTCTAGATAATTAAGGAGGTCGTCATAGATGTTAGATATAGGTTTGACTGGCCCGTTGGCGCTGTTGGTAGTGATCCTGCCTTCAACTCTGCGGGTCGCGGGTTCGATTCCCACCAAAGGCGAACAATTTCTATTAAAAAAAATTTGGTTCTTCGAGCCTGGGTGTATGTAAATTTAAATGTATTTAAAAATTATTTACATATGTATATAAGTGTGTGTAAGTGTCCCATATATTTATTTATTCATAGGTCTTTATTCATATGAATAGAACATCCTCGTCTTATGAGGTAGTTTAACATGGTTAATAATTACAGTCACGCCAAGATTCCATTATGTGTTGCCCTAAGCCGAGGTCCAGGAAATACTCTTCGGACGAAATTCTCAGACGCTTGCAGAGCTTTTGTGTTTTTATCACTGCATTACTTCAAGACTTCACTGCTAGAAAATTGACTATATTTTTAAGTAGAGCTAAATTAAGCTAATTCTGGTAAACTTTTTCGCTTTAGAATTTTTGAATTTCCGACAAGCAACGTAATAAAATAAAATTTGAAATATATATTTTAAGCAGCAGATTGTATATTTTTATCTACTTTTATTTATGATACGATTTATAAATAAATACTTGTTTTCTTTTAGTTGGCAAATTTTGCATCATTAGCATCTTCAGCCACTCAACAACTGAAATTTTTCGTGTAAAATCTTTTAAGAAATGGACATTTTTATCGAAATTAAAATGGAAAGTGTTACACGAAAAACAATAAGTTAAACGTTTCTGAAATTGTTTTTAACAACACACGTAAATTACGACGACCTTCACAGAAATGAGTAAGATCGCGTGACCCGTCTTTTATACAAGAACAAAGGAAAATGTCCAACATGACGGAATCCAAACAAAATGCTAGGTCAAAGAAAAAACTGACAGTTTGGATATTAAAAAATAAACATAACAGTTAATATTTCACTACAGTATTAAATAATGATTGTGATAGCCGAAAGATAACAGTAAGTCACGCTCACCAAGGTTTTGCGAATTTAATTCTCGCAGACTGCTATGAACTTTCTATAGTAACGTATGTGCTCGTGAAGTAAAATATAGCGTCGAAATTTTCAATTTCCCAGAGCATTCTTGGCATACGTATAACCTTCTAATCCGCATGGGAATAGCGTTCAGTATCTAAGCTCTAATCCTTATCTTTAATCGTTATCATCGTTATCTTATGATAAGGCCATGATCTTACGTGTGATTGTGAATGATTTAACAATACATGAGGTTTTGGGGTAGAAAAATCGATCTAGCTAGGTTATATTTTATGAAAAATCGTTTTATCCCTGTTTTTGTGCATTAAAAAATACTAAAATTTACATTGAATATTTAAAACACTACTTTT
The DNA here is from genome assembly GCA_947086495.1 of Morpho achilles. NCBI lineage: Eukaryota > Metazoa > Arthropoda > Insecta > Lepidoptera > Nymphalidae > Morpho > Morpho achilles. The sequence continues at coordinate 7,165,874 of CAMTZB010000007.1, read as the reverse complement.
GCCGTTAATTGTCAAGTCAACGTAGCTTATTCGGGGAACGGTAAGTGGCGAGAAATGAAAATACCTAGGCTGGAGCCCACCTACCCTACCTACACCTAACCTTTATTTTTTTCTTTTTTTTAAGTTTCTGTTTTTTACCGAGCAAGGCTCGATCAACCAGGTACGAGTACTTTTACTTAGGTCAATTCTAAGGCAAAAGGCGTTTGCCAGCTATAAACATATTCTGTCATGATCAACATATAATTAAAAATCCCATAATTTTTAATTACATACCTAGAGCCCACCAGTCGACGGCTTTGTTGTGCCCTTTGCTTTGAATAATCTCAGGCGCCAGATATTCCGGTGTTCCACATAATGTCCAAGTACGGTCAGTTAACTTTTTTGCAAAACCAAAGTCCGTGATCTTTAAGTGGCCTTCTTTTGCCAACAATAGATTTTCAGGCTTCAGATCTCGATATACAATATTTCGAGCATGAAGATATTCCAGCGCCGAAACTATTTCTGCTGCATAGAAATTTCCTGTGTACAAAAAACACATATATGTATATAATGTAAGCAAGTCAAATATAGAGGAATGGTGTCTGTAGACATAAATAAAACAGTCATATATATTTAAAAAATCTTGGATCAAGCAAGGTTTTCTTTTGAGATCGCTGTCTTTGTGGATATGTTTGCACTGCGTCTTTCAGTGCGTTGCGATGCCTCTTAAGCTTCGTGACACGAAGTACGAATCTTTTTTTTTATATTCGAAAGAACCTTTAAGCATAGTTTGGCTCTTTCATCTTCTCTAGGCTCTTCCCATGAGCCTATAGTAACCAAACAAATTTCAGATTCATTATTTAATCAATATGCACTAAGCGAAGATTATGGTTTTCGGACACTGACGGATTTTGAACGAAAGGATATCAATAGTCCTAACAGGCTTTCTTGTGCATCACAAAGATTTTGATGTTTGAAGCCAGACGTTTCACAATATAGTTCAAAGATTTATACTTGCCGGAGCAACAAATCTTACCGGTTTAGACGTGTGACGTATAAGTCGAAACTTTAGCATTAAAATAACAACCGGATCTAGACTGCGTAATAGTATTGAAAAAAATCAAAGTAAGATTCGCAAAGATACGAAGTTTATTTTTGTGTTCATAAAGTCAATGACGATTGCCAGTGCTGGACGATGCCGGGCGTCAATTTGAGTATTATTATTAGAGTGAGTTGGTGTTCGCGAGTAAACTTTGTCCACACTAATATACGTGCTATTAAAACTACGTTAGGATTATTAAATCGCCTACGCGATGAAATTATCTTTTACTACAATTTGTTGAGTTTTATGATAAATTCGTCAGCCTTTTTAATGGATGAATTTAAAGAGTTACGAAATATGAATCAGATGGTTGTGGGCGATAGGAATAACATCATTATTGGTGATGTGTGGTTGAATGACATCAACAACTAAAAGTTGTGAAATATGAACTTGAACCACCAAATAAAGTATCGTTATGAGCGATGTTAGATTCTTACAGATGAAATTAAAAAGTGGAAATTGAAATGAAGCGATCAATATTTACTATTACTACCTATTTACTCCATTATTTTCGTAATAATAAGTAAGATGCCGAGGTCCGAAACAGGTTATAGAGTATCGATACTTAATAACCGTTTCAAAATTATCGAGTTCACCGAGCTATGAATCCGAACTGCCTATTCCCAATGTCGCGTAAAGCGCTCCTGACAAAGAAGCCGCAGGTTCTATTTTACAACCATTCTTCTTTCTAGGAGGTTCTATTTACATTTGGGCATTTAGCTTTTTTCTGTACTGTTACTTGTTACTTATGATAGACAATAATCGTGCAATTTGTTATATGGCAAGGAATAATTATTATATTACAAGCAAAATGTAAAAACTGGCTGCATGTAACATATGATTCAGAAAAATTAGCAAGCCATGGTTAGTGGCAATATGCAATTGGTTTATTCATAGAACTGAAAACTATAGGGATATGTGTAAGCGCTAACACACGATTGACTTTAAATATCTAAGCCCTCAGAAAATACTTTCAAATGAACAATGACCAATCATCAATGATCTATTTAATCAGCAAAAATCATATTACTACTTAGTGGAATGTTTATTTAACAAATCACTTATTTGTTGAATACCATAACAAACAATATGATTTCAACAAACAACTTGTAAATATATTATACATCACGTTAATTGACTAAAATTACCTCAAAATTCTCTCACGTAACCAGATCAGTAAATATTTATAAAATGGGTTATTATCAGCATAAACGCGAAAGAGAGGCGTCACGGCGTCTGGCAACGACGCTGTTTCACCAGCCACTTTACCGCCGACCACTATAATAAATGAACTACGGTCTGCGAACATTAGTGTTCGTAAAGTCAATGTTACAACGAATGCACAAGATCCAAACTTTAAACTTAACCTCACAGTCGTATATAGGTTAACCTCAAACTCAGTTAGAACTCCACGCGCGTCATTGACCGCTTATTTCTGGCCATGTCCTTTCTCCAGAAATACACGCTTATTCACAACTGATTAATAGTTTACACGTTCTGTTTTCCATCTACAAATATATAGAGAGTTGTCCCTATTAAACAGGGAAGCCCTCTTTTTAGAATGAAATACGTTTGGCTAGCGATAAATATGAATGTTAAAATCCGTATATAATATTATATACATATTCAGCTTTCGTGTATTTAAACCTGCTAAACAACAAATAAATGGATTGACTATTACTACATAAAGGTGTTTCATATTTATTATTTTATAATATTTTATACAACATTGCAATGTTTTTGCTTATATTCTTATAAATTCAATTGCGATTATATGCGGTACTGTGTCGAATACATCCTTGAGCAATATATTTCTCTTTAAACTTTTGAGGGGTGCAGTCGAAGATCGGTAATACTTAATAATTAATATGCAAGCAGATTAAAGACGTTTTTTGGCACACCCCTCACTTTTTTTGTAGTATCCCATAACAAGGGTTGCCTGGAAGAGATCACTATTCAGTGATAAAGCCGCCCTTTGTACATATGCAAAAGGTTGCCTCAAGTTCTAATGTATTTTTTTCACGTTTTAATGTATTTGTGCATTAAAGTTTTTATCTATCTATCAATCTATTTATCTAGTTGGAAAGCATACACAGTGAACCATGAGTACTAAATTTCAGTAAAGAGGAGGCAACAAAAATAGTAAAAAGGCACACATCGAAAACAATTAGCATATTAAACACAACTGTCAAACATGTCTACTCCAAGTACCAAAGTCGACAGTTTATTCGTAACATTCGCCTCGCGCCAGTCTGCCTAGACAGTAATGATTATCTTTCTAAAATTGTGAACACAAAACGACCGCAATAATACTTACACGTAACGCAAGTTTTTTATCAAAATATATCGCTTTCGAATTGTCTGTTTCAATTTGTGATTACGCAAAATTGAATTCCCAGTCAAACACAATCACCAAACCAATGCCTACTCAAACAATTCAACTTGCTAACGAAATAAAAATTGGCACGAAGCGAGGAGGATGACGTCATCAAATCAATCACTGCACCACAACTGAACTGTGAAAATATACCACCTTCAAATAACCTAATTATCAATTTCAGTTTTTAATGCATTTTCATGAAATGTGTCGTTTTTAAAATAACTGATGTTGTTTGGTTAAACAGGAATTGAAAAAATCACTTTATGAAAACAAACAAAATTACGTTTTCGAATCAATCGTTACGACAGAGAATTGAAAACATAGCCTTGTATTAAAATTAATTGCCTATTAATATTTTTGAAGCATCATTCATTCATTGAAGAAAATTATATCACCTATTGTTAGAACCTAGCTCCTGAGCTTGTTATCATCGATCCCTCGAAAAAAATCACTCGAACATAGCCACAAAAGTACCATTTCCCAATTCCAATGAAAATACACCATAATAAAAAAGGTATATAACAAAATAGTCGGCTAGCGTACCCTAACTGATTCAACCCTTAAAGGTTTAACTCAGGGCAAGGCTTATCACATAAACCACCCTTCCAACCACAAATTTACCGTGGTCGTCTTGATATTAGGTGAACCGCAGAGAATATACCATTGCTATCTACTTCCTATTATACTGATAATGCATAAGTAACTTACCAATACTATTGCTGAATCGTCCTGCATTTCTTAGGTAAGAGAAAAGCTCGCCGCCGCAGACATAATCGAAAAGCATATAAATACATGAGTCGTCGTGAGTCCACCATCGTCTGGAACAATTTTACTGTGTATTACGAAACTCTGTCTATCAAAACTGATAAATTATATTTATATTTACTGCATAAGATAAAAAGGACATGGTGCGTTCCTTAAAACTTAATTGACGATGTACAGGGTGAATAATAATAAACATAGACAATCAGTTGATTGTCTATGTTTTACATACACGAGTACATGTAAATAAATTCCTGTACCAGTACATAAATAATTATAATTATAAAAATTAAGAATAAATAATTATAAAAACATATTTCCATCTAAACAAACACTTTCTCCCAATTATTTCTCTTATTTACTATCCACAATTGGAAGTCCAATCCTTAACCTCCATTTTCCTATTTGAGTATTTTTTTTCTAATATTTAATGGTCGCATAATATTGTTATCTTAGACTGCGTCTGTAACTTTCTTAGAGGCGATATCGCAGCATGTTTAAGCCATTTATTTAATGAAAAAAAAAAACATTTTAAAAAACGTAAATATTTTCATTTCATTATAATAAAGTCGGTCCATCGCTTTTGTAATTGTATTAATATTGTTGGTTATATTATATAGTATTATATACTCTCTCCAAGGCTATAATTTAAAATGCAAGTTTCATCACCATATTTTTCTAATTTTTAGTATAAATTATTAGCTAATTATTTTTTATAAAACTCTCACAGGTCTGTCCATGGTTCGAACCCGAAAACTCTTATCATGTATCTACTCTAACCGTTCGTGGCCAGTATGGTTTTACATCAAATATGAATTCTTATCATTGTAGTCCTTTGCCTATGGTTTACATTTTAAAATTCGCTTTTGATACAGGAACCAACAGTTTACAAGTAAAGTATAACTTTAGTTATACGTTCTTTATAATTTGGATTCAAGATGAATAACAAAACATATGTTCTGAACAAACGAGCCATAATTACAAGCGCAATTTTAGATACTATTAATAATTTGTTTAAAAACAACATTAATATAATTCAAGTGACTGCTTCTCTCCAACTACGTAAATTATATGTACGCACGTATTACAGATAACAAAGAACAGTAAAAAAACTTGGCATTGAGGACAATAAAATACACCAGTTTCTCTAAATCACCTATTTTATTTTTGTCTCTCTGGAACATAACGTAAGCGCAATATCTGCCACTAGAATTTATTCTTGCCGTAGTGCGTCTCCTACAATAAGTTTGCGAACGTTTGCAATTGTTAAAAACTGCTTTTTCAAGGTTTTGAAATAACAAACGCAGAAGAAAAAATGCAGAATTGATAGTTTATCAAAGACGACCAAGAAAAGATCGTAGAAAGCTGCGAATTCATTTCGCATATTTTAAAATTTTAGACATATGTACGTTTTAAATGTAAAATGAGAAAGTCAAAACAAAATGACAATTTAATTGTATTCGATAAAAATTTATAAACTCTAAGTATATAAATATAAAACTCAAAGATGATTAGAGCAGCGACTAAAATAAAAGTGATTATCAAGTCTGATGAAATAAATTAGATGTCAAAAATATTTATAAGCCCACCGGATAATTTGTCAAACTGGCAGTCAGACACGCCCAACACGTGATATCAACCCATTTTTAGACGACAGGCTAAAACTTCTGTGTACTGAACTACAAATAAACAGATAAATATGGTTCGGTGGTATTGTCTACATTTTTTTCTGAACAAATAGAATATGAAATAGTGAATTTTGATCAACTTCGAAATGATAATCATTCATTCTGAACAGAATTGAAAGGACTACAAAATCCCATATTATCAAAACTTTAATAATTTAAATTTTTGATAATTTAAAACTTTAATAATGTCTTTAAACTTCATTATAACGTACAAAGGTGAAATTAAAGTAATAAAACCTTCTTTTTCCTGTTGATCAATTACATTCTCTATTTAAATATTTATAAACCTACAGCAAACATTTACATGACATAATAAAACCAATATTGGAAATTACGGAAATGCTTTCACGTGGCAAAACTATGTCTTTATAAAAACACAGTCAAATTACATGTGAATGAGCAAATAAAGATATTCTAAAATTACTTACAAATTAACGATGAAAGGATGATTGATTTCCGCTAAAATGCTCTTTTCGTTCATCACATGATCTACTTGTTTTAAGCGTATAACATCAGCCATAGACAAAATCTTCATCGCCAAGTATTCGTCGGCAGCTTTATCCCTACAGAGACACACTCGGCCAAATGTGCCGGTTCCTGAAAAAGATAGAACAGATAATATTAATGCTAATTATTCTAATGTTACACAAATTGCAAAACAATTTTGCAACAAGAAATACTTAACTACACGACAACATAGGAATCGTAAGGATGATTTGTAAATAACGAACTATTACAGCTTAATCAGTCCATAATATTCAAATCATTAAAAAGTTTTATGATTGCCATCAAAATATATGTGTACAATAACTTTTCTGAACATAGTACTAAAGTTTTATTAAAGTTGAATTAAACAAAACATTTGCTTGCACAGTTTTAAGTAGAGCCTGGGTAATTTATTTATCATATTACTAGAAAATATTAGGTATATGTCTATTTCGTCGTATGATAACAAGAAGCGCACCTGTAGTTCAATATTGATTTCAACACGATTCCAATCCCTTAAGCGTTGAATCATTCTCAATGATGATACGCTGTTTGACATGAAGCAAACTTTTATATTTTTAGTGTGCTGAAGAGCTATATGATACACTACACAGACAACTTCTTAGAATTCAGAATATTTTTTTCATGACTCAAGAACGGATTCCCCGCATTGGAAACACACTATTTGTTTTTGTGTATATCACTACAGCAAATTTATATATTTGAAAACATGTAGAATACAAGAAAGTTAACGTCAGTTAGAAATTTATTAAGTTTTATGGTAGCATTTTTGTGATACAAGTTATTAACTGTGTTATTATCACGTTTATGTCTAGTTGAAACACAACTATCGTTTCCAACGTTAACTTATTAACATTTAAACACTAGGGATCTTAAAATTACAAAATTAAAATATACACAGACCACCACATAATGTAAAAAGTCATAACATGGGAAACTTTAAACGGTCGAATAGCTAACGATGATGTTTATTAACCAAGTTAGGGCAATATGTTTTGCAAGTTAGATATTTCCTGTATAAAGTGGAAGTTGCTATAAAGAGGTCTCTATCATCCTAAACGTTGACTTATTGAAATTAGATGTTCTCCATTTAAATCTTATTTAGACGAAATTGCACATTTTTAATGTTGGTATTGGTTGGTATTACGACACAATCTTGTCGGTTTTTATTGACCCAAGTTGTGTTATCTGTCACATGTTAAATATTCGCCTAGTGCGGACCGCCCAAGACAACATAATAATATTCTTTAGGTAGGTCCGTACCTACCCGCAACAAGTGTATGCCCGATTTTCTAGATACAGGTTCGAGTATAATATAAGCCACAGTAATATAATTAAACGAAATTGATATTCCTTCAAATATTCAGTTAAGTAAGTACTTTCGTTCTCTAAACAATGTATATTATCATTTTTATGTGGTGCAATAAAGAATGTTCTATTCTATTCTACTTTCGAAAATTCAAATTCAAAATTCCCCCTTAATTTTATGACATTCTATTTCGATGGAAAAGACACAAAAATCGGTACGAAGAAACATTTTCCAATCAGACAGTCACTTTTAGTCGAAGAAAACATTTTATACGACCGATGCAATCGATTAAAAAAACTTCATGCGAACTTGCTATTATCATTATATTAAGACGACTAAGACGACTATCCACAATAAGGAGTCATATACGTAATAGCTTAAAGGGCACTGTCATAACTTTTTGTCGACCTGATGACTAAAACACCCGTGACACGTCGCTTTCTAAATTTTCTCTTATTGACAAATAGTCAACAGGCCATGATAATCGTGATAAATATTCAATGTCAACTTTCATCAGAATATTATAATTTCGCTTACTACGACCCGAAAATTTTTGTTGGTATATATCATTTTATTTAGCTTAATTATCGATTAAGGTCACTCTTGACTTCAACTGTGAGGTGACTTGAAAATAAACAATAGTAAATAGTAGAACGTATTTATTTATATGACTACTAGTACCCGCGACTGTGTTCGCGTCAATTTTGGTAATAAACAATAATTACCAAAAACCAAATAGACTTAATAGTCTATTTAGTCTATTTAGACTAAATAGTTTATTTGTTCGGGAACATATAAAAACCAAATGTTTTTATATGTTCCCGAACAACGGAAAACAGAGTTTTATATATATTTATCGTAAGTAGTGTGGATTATTATGAATCCCATTTACTATTGTTTAAAACAAACCTGAATACATACAGGTCGTGAAATAAACGACAAAACTATAGCACTTATTCCAAATATAAGTAACATAATATTCACCTCATCTCAACTTTTTTCCTAGCATATCATTAGTTCAGAGAGACATTACGTGATTAAAAAAGGTTGCTGCTTAATTAGACTCTCAATGTGGTTATAGTACTACTTGTAAAAAGCTATCTCTAGACTAAATGATATAAATAATGTTTCAGAAATTATAAAGAAAATGTCCATCCATAAATATATAAAGTTTCCCGAATTAGCTATAACAAGTTAAAAGTTTTGGATCTTTTAATTTTGTTTTAAAATGTCAAACGAGCAATTTTTTTGGAGACGACCGTGGGAGTTTGACAAATCGTACGAAGAGCTAAAAGTTGTACGTTTATTTAAAACAAAAAACGTATTAATCACACACTGACTAGGATATATTTATTCGTGTAAGTTACAAGGTTAAAAAATTACACTTTTTGTCGCATGAGCTTCAACTATATTTTAACCATACGCCAACACATAAGTCAAACAATAAGTTTACCTTCTATATACATCAACCAACGCAACATTCCAAGACGAAGACGTATGTAGAACCATCTTCAACCGATGTTTGTTACTTTGTTATTTCAGAATTCTGACCTGTATTTAATCTATTATTGTCGATTTCAACGCTTATTTATTATTTGGATATGAAATCATAGTAAAGAGAACTTTTCTTGTTTGTTAAGAAACTGAAAAAATGAATAGATGAATCAATATAATATTTATTATAGTATTTAATCATGTATCATGCAATGAGATTGGAATTTTAATTATGGATTTTCCAGTAGTTTTGCGAACGACTCACTCTTTGATCCCACGTTTGAGTCTCTCATACGTTCAATATGTTTCAATGCGTCGAAGTTTATTTTTAATGACCGGTCATCAAAAAGTAAATAAAAAAAAACCATTTTAATTACTTATTTTTTAGTTTCGGCCTAGTCTCATCAGCGTATTTGTCTCGACCATTCAAGTTAATTCGTTTATTAGGGATAATATCGGAGTAAGTTAAACATTATATTAATGTATACTTGCTATTAATTCACTTTGATGAATGATTGTAATTCCTAACTCCATTTCAATGTATCAAAAAGTTAAAGGTGTCAAATATTAATTTACCTGTATTAAAATAAAGCAAATCTATTATAAGTATCTACTTTATAAATTGTTGTTTTTACAAGCTATTTTCATAAACTATCCAAATATTCAGTTACAATCATGAAGTACAAAGGAACAATTAATGATAATAAATATACTACCAAATCATTTTTTTATCTATTTTATTTTTGTATTACAAAGTTGTTAAGTTGTCATGAGAAGTACGCACGCCAGACAACAAAATGATTTTTGATAACATGTGATAAATTTGTTACATATTTATTGAACATACAATTCTTGAGGATACGAATGATTACATTGATTATTGAGTCTATTTATTACGAAATTATTTTGTGGTATGCAATCAACTGCAATCAAATATTATATCACCGGCTTCGCGGTTGTTATACGGGAACCTTGTAATCGGAAGTTTGTGAGTGGCACGAACCAATTGGCATTTATTATCTATAACATTTTGCTTCAGTGCTTTGTTATGAACATGAGAAGAACCGAGTGAGATGCTACCAGTTTGACTACTTTCACTGCGCGCATAACGCACATAACGGGATGGGCGCCATCTTTTACGTCATGGACTTGCTTTATTACTTAGGTACTTCAGAAAACAGAAACAGCTTACAGTTTTACGTAATCATACACTATTTTATATGTATAAATACTCTTAGCTGCTATAGATGACCAGTGACGTAGCTACCGGAGAACTAGAGGGATAGTGCCTCGGTGCCCCATAACTTATGAGGCCCCTCGGACTCAGTACGAACAAATGGGTTCAAATAGCTATTTTTATTATAAACACACGGTATTCCGTCCCCAAAGTAAGTAATTTAATACTTGTGTTATGGTAGACAGAAAACTGGTGAATGTATACTTATATATATATATATATATATATATATATATATATATATATATATATATATATATATATTTAGATACATGCTTAAATACAAATATACACGCCGGCTCAAAGGCCGACAAATTCATTTATACAAAATGTTGGCCCTCGGCGGGAATCGAACCTGCGACCCGCGGCGTTGAAGGCAGGATCACTACCCACTGCGCCAACGGGCCAGTCAGTTCAATTGGTTAATTAATTGGGATCCTAGTTCATTTTTTGCACTAGGGCTATTGATTACGTAGCTAGGCCACTGCAGTAACTATTACCGATGGCCTCTCCTATCCGCCCCAGTTTCCTCTCCAATATTATAAAGTGTCTTACTAATTTTCTAATTAATTCGAACCAGTGTACCAGTGTGAACCAGTGTATCGAGAGATACACATGCTTTGTTTTGATTATGTAAACCAACAAAGCTGTCGGAAAAGCTAGTATTGTCTTTTTTTTTGTTACTGTTCCTTTACCATAGGGTATATAAACATAAACTCTCCTAAAACCTGTAAGGACTTGAAATTAAAAAAATATATATCGCACCTTTCTTTCTACAAACATCGCACATATTTTTTGTATCCCACACCTCTACCCGTACTTTATTTATCTGAAATCCTTTTATTATAGAAAATAGAATAAACAAAAACAAACTTACTAAAACTTTACTAAAAATAATTTTAAAAACTTTTTGATTCATTCCATGATGTGAATGAAAATATTATTAGGGTAAAAATATTGCGAACCCCATAACTCCTAATAATATACCGCTACGTATTATTTCACATTCAAAAATATATAATTATAGTTTTATTCTTCTACTAAATGTCACTAATACAACGTTTCGAATAAAATACGTAGTGTTAATATATATAGTTAAAACCTGGCAACGAAATATCACGCGGCATTGACCCTTTTTTACTTTAATTTATTTTTCTCTATTCTGTATGAACAGCCGCCTCTATCTTTATAGTCAAAGGCAATATCTCGTAAAACTAATCATACCATTATTAAACCTTTGTATTATGATTTATTTATATATTATGATCGACAAAAAAACTCTAACCTTGAGACACATGCGCATTCGGGCGGCACGACATGACACCTCATCTTTTGAATAAAGCGACCAATCTGTCTCATTATTTTATTGACATTGAAAATTATTCCAGTCGAATGTATTTCTAAGTAGATGGCCTTGACTCTTTTAGTTTAAGTTGAGACAATAGAAATCTAAACCTGACTATTTATATCAAAATTGTGTTTATTAAGAATCAGAAGCTGTTAGCCCAACATCCCAATATCACCAAAACCACATTATCCTATGCACGTCAAACATGACGGACGAAATTTTGGCATCACGATTTCGCCGACAAAGAGAAGGATTTCAACTTTGGCTATTTTTCTCTTCATGCTTCATTCTACCTAATAGCAGTTAAATTCCTTCACACGTCGACAGATCCTGGAACATTCCAACAACTTACGACGACGCCGTCACGCAACGTCTCAACTAAAACACTCTATTTCGAAGAATTCTTTTTTTTTTCTTTTTTTTTCGAATATGACTAATGTTGTTAGCCCTATTGGCTTTGACAGCGTCACCGATAAGACGGGTGAGCGCAGAAGCATCGCCGAGAAGAAATGGATGGTACAAGCGAGTGCATTATTCGCACCCGCCCTACAGGGGGCGTCGCCTTAAGGGTGTCTCCTGCGAGACCGAACCTAGGCTTAAGGCGGCACGTTTTTGGAGGGCTGCATCTAATAATTGACTTGGAAGAAGTCTGCGTCACGGTGGCCGCGGCAGAGGGCTGCGGCCGCTTGACACAAGCAAGCGGAGACCTTCTTGCGGAGAAACAGCGTCTTCGCCGGCGAAGACGCTGTTTGTGTGAATGTAGTGTGTATATCTTGTTGGATGCTGTTATAGCATCGTCGGGGTCGCTAAGGACGCTCTTCGGGCGCCTGTGAATCTTGTTGGGGTGCATGAACACCTTATAGTTGGACGCGGCCACTAGAAGAGGTTTGGGTGGATGTACGCTTTCTGCAAACCTCTGAGAACAGTAATGCAGTTATTATGAAATCTTACCAGCCAGAACTTTATGATAGTCCTTTGTGGAACCATATCTACCTACCTAATACGATAACAAATATTAAACGTTAAAAACGTAATGATAAGTACCTTAACTTATAACTAATTTTAAAAAAATTGTCCTTGTAATTAATGATTTTTTTATCTACAACACAAATGTACAAGTTATATATTTAATTAATCGATAATAATTAAAGGTACGAAGATTCTCTTTAGTACTCAAAGGCATTTTTTTAATGTTAACAATTTAATGTAAATGAAATTTATATATTCACTGTAACCCACTTTAAACAAATTTAAATCTTTCGAGTGTATATTAATATTATGAACTTTGTAAATCAGAAATATAAATACAAAAAAAAGGTTTAAAAGGATTTCTATATTTCTCTTAAATTTCATTTTGTTGATCCCTTACCTATCTGAAATATTTTTACATTCTAGACGATCATTTTACTTTCAAATTAAGATTCATCTTTTACGTAAGTGCAATCTCTATTATTCTGTACCTACATTTATTTTTCAATATATAAGTTCAAGGAACTTTTTGTTGTTAAAAAATATATTGCTTAAGAGTACAATATAGTTACTTAATAGTATGATATAATTGTCATAATAATGTCACGTATCGATACCATTACAATTGGTGATTGTATAATTGTACTCTATTATTGTTGATTATTTATATAAACCTATTGAACCAACTTCAATAGGTGTTATAAATAGGCCATTGAAAGTTTTACTCATTCCGACATTCTTTTATCGTGAATCAAGATTCTCTTTACCTATTTAGACACTATCTAACCTTAAATAATATAAATCACGAATCATTATCTTATCTGTACATTTTTAATACGAGTAACAATAACCAATATACGGAACTAACCATAGAGTACATTATATAGAACTAGCCTTCCAAAATTTAATCGTTGTTTGAAAAACGTTTATTATTGAAAATATTCCTAATTTAAATTTATTTTTTTTAGTATACATGTTTGAGTATTTTATTGAAAACAACGATTGTAGTATCCTCTAGAATTTTGTCGTCAGATGTGACGACGAACCATTATACAGTTTTAAGTCTTTAACGGAAAGATCACTGAAACTCTTGGGTTATTAGGTTCTTACAAGTAATACAGTGTTAAAATACTTAGCTACCAAATACTGATCCATACCTTGGCTAGAACTTTAGAACGAGACAACCTAGTATTATAATAATAGTTATCTATTAATTTTTTATCGTTTTCCATCAGAACAGCGTGCGTGCCTTATTATGAAGTACTTATAATTTTGATAATAGACCTATATAAAAACGCTCTGCACTTTATATACATACCGATAAACATTAACAAATATTAATCACAGCGACAAAAAACCGGGTCATCAATGGAATTACGTTTAATTAAGAAAGCTGTAAAATACTAATATTTTTACGAGCGACGTAAACCTCGATATTACGCATAAAAGTCGCATGGAGATGAGAGACAGGATGTGCCATAATATATTTAGTGGCGTATAAAGTGAACTTTGGTACAAACCTTGTTCCAATTCCCGCCCGAAACTGAAATTTAACACATTTATCAGGTGGAGAAGGGTTAAACACTCATCATAAAAGCTCTCCAGTATTTAGAATAGTGTGGGTGTCTACAGTACTGATATGTTTGAGGCAGTGAAACTGTAATTACTTATTTCAATTGCGTAGCGGATGACTAATTTAGTATTCTATCCATGAACCCTCTGATTTTAGTTTGCCGGTAATGCAATCGTAAAAGTGTTAAATGTTTCCTTTTACCTGAAGTATTAGCAACTGGGCTTTATACTTTAATATTTCTTTATTAACATATATAAAAGGTACTCTATAATAAAATACCAATTAATTTCAGTAATACAAAAGTAAAAAAAAAATATTTTATTATTACTTTTTTATTATGGGTTATTAAGCAAAATAATTTAATTATTACTTTAGATAATTATATGTCACTATCCCTTAGCTGGGCATAAGTCCCCTCCTTCTTCGAGAGGAGCATATGGAGTTTAGATCCCTATGCCACTGAAATTTTAATTTAATCTACGTTTGCCTTCTTCATAACATGCAATATAAAATGTTGATATCAATAAAAAAACATATGTGTGTGCACGGCATAGTCTTTTTAGGTCAATAAAATTTGTAAAGAATCACACGGCCCATCCGATCTCCGTGGCTTATTTATTTAAATATGACTCATATTTAAACAAAATTAGTTGCCGCTGGATCATATTTAATGAATTAGATAAAAATGTTTACTTAACTTTCTTTTTATATCGAAAAATTATGCAGCCCGGATCAGATTAGGGGTTTCCTATCATATTCTATGGCTTTCGTCATCAGGTGAACTTGTCAAACTACTATAGATAAAAACCGGTTGATAAATTATTGCAGCAAACAGATTTTCGATTTTTATTTTGTGTTATTGTAATATGAAAGTGAAAAAATATAGGGACAATGTTGTAAAAAATATTTTATATATGTAAAATGCAATCCAAAGTACCTAACATAACCTATTAATTTAATTGGATATATAGATTTTCCCATGATATTTTTTTCACTATAAAAGACATTAAAAGTAAAAAAAGAATGTGTTATCCCGACATACATAATTTTAAACCCGACTGTTTAAATCCACGAACGCGAACACACAATTTTACCATTTGGTTATCACGGTTTAACAATATTAATGCGTATTTAAATCATAACTTAAGCATATAAAGTACAATCAACCATTAACTTAATAATTTTTATTATATATTCGTAGATATAGCACCAAATTTGGTTCTGTTAATATTGTTATGTTCACGAAAAAGTTTGCAACCATAATAAATTTTTAGTGGCTTTCAAACTTAGCTATCTAGTATTTCTAGATTTCTAATTGATTTCTAAAAACTTAACCTCATTTTTTAGCAGACCGCGTTATGATCTCAGGTATATTAACATAAATCAATAATCAGACTTACACATAAAAGCATAACTTAAACGGATTTTATTCTATTTTTGAAAAGTTTAAGGTATTTGTTTTTTGCCTTTTTATTGACATAATTAAACAGTGCTTTAAGATGAACATAAATATTTATCTTACTATATATTTGGGAACGTTAATATAATAAGAGCTTATTTATGTATTAATAATAATCGTCATGCATTACATTTTTCATGACTCCTGTCCTAAACAATAATTCTATACTTCTATTAGGAGGAAGTAGGGAGACAATTCCAAGATGCCTAGCAGTAGAAACAGTAAGAGGGAGTTGTTCTTCATCTTTTTAATAACACTATACCGCTATAAATTTTATTCAAACGAATTATATGTTTTTAATTGTTCTAGATCAAGATAATTTATGCATTTAAATATCAATATCATAATATGATAATTTTTTTCAAATGCGAATTCTTGTAAGTATACAAAGAGCATTTTTCCTTGTATTTTATTGTTTTCTGTTTAAAAAACGATGTTTATGTGACATTCGCCACAATGCGCTGCTACTAATAACCTTCAAACCGAAAGGTAAAAAAGGAATCCGAAAATAATTCAAAGGTCAATAATTATTTAAAACTAATGAAATTGCTTTTTACTGCATTTTTTTTATTTTATAAATAACTATTCAAGTAACTATAATTCTATGAGAACACGAGAATACGGTAAATTCATGCAGAAAAAAAGCATGGTGATTTTGTGCTTTCATGGTGATTTTGTGCTTTCATGGTGATTTCGTATCTGGAGTATGTAGCAGTATAGTATAAAGGCGTCTTAGGTACCTTTGTACTACTAAGTGCTGGAATACTTAAGGTTTGGAGTACATACTGCTTTGTTTTAACAAATATGTAATATAATAGTTTTCTGTCTAATCATCAGGCTATAGCGTTTTCCATAGCATGTATAGTATATGACAAATACAGCTGTATTTATCATGTACTCTACATGACAAATACAGCTGAATTTGAAACCGGAATGAAATTAAAAAACTTACTACACATAAGAAAAGGCAAAATAAACCTTTCTTAAAACTAAAAAGATAATTTTACCTAAATGTCTCAATTTAGTGCAAATCGATTGAGATTTAACAACAACCCCATGCTATCAATGGCAGCAAGTTCTTATCATATTTTCTCAAGATCCTTCAGAGTGAAAGCAGTTTTTTTATGGAATGCCCACTTCTTTAGAAATCATCTTCACTTTTCTTTTAATCTTTTTAAGTGTAACGAACATGATGATTTATCATTGATTCTGATTTATCGATTATATTTCTTAAGTACTATGTATATTTTTGCACCCTTTCGCAGCATTCCCCCGCCTATAATAATATTAAAGTTAGACCATCCTCATTTCTTACCGAGGTGTCGTAAAATACGACTAAGGTTAACGTCAAGCAGGCGGCCGGTCGTTAAAACGCAGCCATATCAGGTGACAGCATTCTTAGAACATGTTGTGACGACCATTTAGAGGGATAAGGGCAGGAGGATGACTTTAGAGGATGATTTTAGAGCTCAAAGATTGGCTTTAAGAGATCCCTTATTGGGATAAATAAACCTTTTATGTAATGTTTCTTATATTTTGTACAAAAAAGAAATTAAATAAACAAGATTTTTTGTCTAATCGAATTGAATGTTCTGGTATAATTAGTGGATAAATAAGTCCACCCGTATCATGTGTGGGCGCGACCAACAATAGGAGTTCATCGGCTTGGAGGTCATCACTCACAAACTAAAAGAGAGATCATTTGGCTCGTTGGTGCAGTGGGTAGTGACCCTGCCTTCGGCACCACGGGTCGCGGGTTCGATTCCCGCCGAGGGCCAACATTTTCAATAAATGAATTTGTTGGTCTTTGAGCCTGGGTGTATATTTGTATTTAAGTATGTATTTAAAAATATATAAGTATATATATTTACCAGTTGTCTGTCACCCATAACACAAGTATTAAGTTACTTACTTTGGGGACGGACGACCGTGTGTGTAAGTGTCCCATATATTTATTTTATTTATTTATTTATTATCGCCCAGCAAAATTTAAAGTATCCTTCAGACGCACTATTTAACAATCGAAATGTTGCGCAACTTAGACTGACACAAATATGTGTATAGGGGAGCCCATCCTAGTAGTTCCCTTTAGTATTTCCAACATCCTCAGTACTCTCAACTCTCATAATACCCACAGTACTCAACGTCAACCATTCAATTGAAAAAATAATGATGAGTTTATAAGAGTAGGTACCATGTGGTATCCGGTTGAGTAAAATAGACCACCCTCTTTCTTACCGAGGTCTCGTAAAATACAACTAAGGTAAGTTGACGTCAGGTAGGCGGCCGGTCGTAAAATACGTAGCCAATCATGTCACAACATGTTTGTAACATGTTGTGCCTACCCCACTTAGAGTGGGATAAGGGCAAGAGGATGATGATGAGTTTATAAGAGTAGGTCCACTCAAATGTCCGCAAAAGCCACCTAAGCGTAAATCAGTTGGACGTGTATCAGTTAAAACGAACAAATAGTGAATAATTTAAATTACGAACATATCAGAGTGATCCGAAGAATAAAGTCACATTTCCTATGCTTATATATGGGCGATAAGACTTTCTTCTTCACATAGGACGATATTAAATAAATGATAAAATCATTTATGAAGTGATATTTTAAATAATAATTAAAAATTGTTTTTTTTTCATTCATGTTCTGGTAAATTAGTACAGAAATATAAGGAAAATATCAACTGTAAGATAAAGGGTAATAACTTTCACAATAAAGTGAAATATTTTAGTACGACTGCTTTATTATTAACCCCTCATAAATCTGTCTGCATGTTACTCGAACCAACAACGCTGATATAAATGTTGCCATCCTCATCGCATGTCAAGAAATGAAGTTAAAGTTGTTTCCTTGGAGGTGATCCAAAATATTGTGACCGTATGTGAAACAAAAGTTTCAGACACATGATTTAGTATAATCCTTAGACTTCACTATAAAAATAAACAATATTAATTTAAATCCTCTAATAATGAAGTCATATAAACACTGAAAGAAAATAGAAACATTACGAATATAGAGATCAAAATTAAATAGTAATTAACCTGTTAATATCCCACTGCTGGGCATAGGCCTCTTATCTCCGATTTTTTTTTTTGGAGAGAAGGATTGGAGCTAAGACCTACCACGCTGCTCCAATGCAGATTGGTAGGTTACACATATCCCCAGAATTCTCTAGAGATATGCAGGTTTCCTCACGATGTTTTCCTTCACCGAAAAGCGTGTGATAAATTGCAATTATCAAAATCAAAATATAAAATTAATTAAAGATGATAAAAACATAATTAAAAGATGTTGAAGTAAGTATTATAAAAAAAACAGCCAAAAACCGTATATACATGATCTACGACGAATAAATATTATTAATTTATTATTTTAAAGAAAATGGAAATATTCGTAATTATGATGATTCGTTGAACGTATCTTTCCCTAAAAAAACAAGCTATCCAATACTAAAACAATTAATCCTATCAAACCAAAATAGCTATATTTTAAAGTTCGTTTATTGTATAGTTTAATAAGTTTTAAAAACAAGTACTTGCGCCTATAATATACTAATTAATAATTCAGGTTAGGTTGATGTTGGTATAAGAAACATTCAGTAAATTTATTTCATATTATATTCCATATTTGATCTTTCTATGACACTTGGGCGATTACCATTTTTACTATATATTATTTATACATATAAATATAATATATATTTCTTACCGAGGTGTCGTAAAAGGCGACTATTAATAAGTTGACGTCAGGTAACAAAATGTTTATAACATGTTGTGCCGACCCCGCTTAAAGTGCAAAAGAGCAGAAGAATAATGATGACATGTAGATAAATAAATCGGACAATTACACACGGTCCCCAACGTAAGCAACTTAATACTTGTGTTATGAGTGACATACAAGTTGTAAATATACATATTTAACTACAAATATACATCGAGATTCGAAGAACTAACAAGATGCTTATAGAAATTGTTGACCCTCGTCGGGAGGTAGTCACTCCCAACTGCGCCAACGGGCTACTTAAATATATTCAGATTTCAGACATTATTATTAGTAGGTATAGATATGATCCATTTTAATGTATAATTTAGTTATATTTACATATAACTAAATTATACATTAAAATGGATGGTTTATATGACAGATTTATTGCAAAAACCTTGGCAGAAACAGTGACTCGGTTCTTGAACCATTGTAATCTTCGTACCACAATTATGCCGGAACTTGTTCGCTGTTTGGATATTTGGGTACTAAAGGTGACTCGTATTAAACACATCATCATTCTTACTTTACCTTATTTGTACAACTGGCTTATGTTTATTGTCTGCAGCTATTCAAACATATTTCAAAGGACACAACTAAGCGCAGAGCGTCAAAAAGAATTTGTGACATTTTTATTTGTTTATTTGTTACTTGATCTCTTTGTTTTTGATCATTTAAAGATCCGTAAACATATGGGTAAATGTTGACAGGTCTTAAATGATGCTCGGGATATAATAAAAGGGTAAATATAGTGTTTTTGAACATACGCTAAATATATACTTAATCTAAATATGATTTTATGAGCTCATTTTCAGTAGTTTGATGGTACTGAAAAAAGTCTGGACGGAAGTGGATAATCAGGTAACATTTTCATTTATCGCTTCATTTTTCAGTTACATTTTCTCCTTTTATGTATCAGGTATAATTCGCAGTTTAAAGTTTGACCTTTACATATTATTTATAATCATAAACTATAATAGACTTTTTAAAAAATCAAGTTTTCGCTACACAACACATGAAACCTAATCTCTGTCATTCGAAATAAAACACTTAAACATCTATCAAGACGGTGTGATAGCAAATTATATTACCTATTGTAACTATGTAAATGTCCTATAGGTACTATATTTTATATTTATATTACGATGGTATGCACTTAAAGCAAATTCGTTTGTCAAAAATATATAGATTTTAAACTCGTAGTAAAAACTAGTAGACTTGTATAATACTTGTTTTTATTAATTTCTTTGAGGATTTTCAGGATAAGCATAGTATGTGTGTGTGTGTGTGGTTTTTTCATATCAGCGACAAGTATTCTATGGTCTTAAATGCATAACAATAAACTATTCTCTCTCCCGTGTATATCAACGTAAAAGTAGGAGATTGAACTTTATAACATAATAACCCATTTATTTAAGAAAAATGTCTTATGCAACAGTATAATCAGAAGTGGGATCATCATAAATCGTAAATGTCGTCATAGCCATTAAAAACAATAATTAACTTCGCATGTAAATTGTAAACCTTATCAGTAATAATCTACCAAAAACAGCACCAAAACGTGTTTCCTGATACTAAAAATAAACACAATGAAGATTCTTCTCACGTCCTCTTTCAATGATAACGATATACTGCTTTGGCTTAATGAAATGTAAACAACAAATTGAGGACGTGAAAATATTCTTAATATTCTTCCGAAGTCTTCCGAAGCGTCCATTGTTTAGTAGTTAATTCACGTTAACTTCATGTACTTTGGTTTCAAAATCAAAAATCCTTATCCGATATATTTTTAATTTTCCGTATTTAAATCCTCATCTACGCTTGCCCATAATTTTATTTATTTAATCAATTATCTTACATAAACCTGACTAAACTACAAAACTCGACTATAGTGTACGCAGTATCATGAGTTCAAAACCCAAAGTATTAAAAAACTCTTTTTTCTACCAAAATCGAGCATCTTGCGTATAATCAGTAATATAAATCTGCTAATAATAAAACTATCACTATCGAATTGGGTAAACAATACGATAGTGAAATTTACCATTTAATCTGGCTATGTAAACTATTCTTAAAACATCAAACGCTCGCTAATAAACAGAATTGAACTAGCGATTGACGCGTGAGAAAGGGATATTTGTAAAAGATTACAAACATTATTTCCATCAGTTTGTGCAGACGGCACGTGTTGGCACCCATCGATATACTAATCTTTCATAACAAGTTAAATTTACAAGTTTCTTCACTCCAATAAAAATATATGCATATTGTTGTTAAATATTCATTCTATAAAATTTATAGATATGCCAAAGAATTGACGCAAATACTACATAACAAATAACGATTTTGTTATTGTTGAAAATAATAAATATCATCAGGTCAACATCAGTCACGTTGAGATACTTTCTCTACAGCTCGAAATCTATTTGGCATACGCATTTTAAAGTCGTATTTATGTATTCTTCTTTGCAGCGAATATATTAATTTTAGCTTTGCCATTACAGCAGTTTACAAACACTATTAATAAAAGGCTAATACAGAAAGCCTACTATACTATTAAGGATTACTTAGATGATAAGAATGCGTGGACTTGGAGTAATAACTAAATGTAAGTAGTCATGTTAGTGTAGATTCAATAGCACTTACAAGTTTACTTGAATAAAGAATATTTTGAATATGAGTTTGGATTTGAATATACAATAATTCACAATAGGTTATAATATGAAGGTTAATTTATTTGTCATTGATAAGGTAGCTTTAAATGGATATTAAGTGATTCAAAAAGTGTGTGTGTGATTCTAATGAATACAAAAGTTATGTATAATGTTCATGCTAATATTATTATTGCAAAAGGCCGTATTTTTTATATTTTTATAAGTAGGTAGGTACGCATCCGCGAAATCAATATCGTCGAAATTTGGAACAGTTATTCCTTATAGGCTATAGAAATTATATTAATTCTACAAAAATAGGACGGCATTAAAAAGCGCCATCTATTATCAACTTATCACGCGATAACTGTCCAGGCAAACGAAGTTGCGGGTAAAAGCTAATATAGTACATAACTGAGAGACTATTTTAAAACTGCGGTCGACGCAACGCGATGTAATAAAAGTAAATAATATGGAAGAATGAAAAAGAATACGTATGTAATGACAAATTGAGACGAAATAGTAAAATTTGTAAATTTTAGCTGTTACAGTATCAAGGTTGTGTGTGTCATTTACGCGTTTACTGCTAAAGATCAAGATCAATAATTTAGTAAAAATTAGGTTTGTATAACGGGCTAATATATAATTTAAGCGAAATCCCGTTCTAAGTCTGTTGTGTGTGTGTCCGCGGGTATGGCCAGTTTCAAATGTTCATTTTTTTTTATTCGGTTAAGGTTTTCTAACCTCTCAGTTTATAGCCGTACATAAAAACAACAGACAAACAAACCAATGTAACTTTAAATCGCAAAACGAATTAACATCAAAAGCGTTCCAAGGAAAACATGAACGTAATATCGTCGTTAATGTAACATCATCTAAGACAAGCACCGACATCTAAGAAAAGTCGCAAATATATTAATGACTTACTTCAATTTTACAACTTTATAATTACGAACTGCAATTAAAAGGCTGTGCTATATAAATGTCGAAATACTATTTTTTATTTCTATACAAAACGTTATTTGTTTTGTTGGGGAAACTGCAAACTTATAGTAATAATTTCAAGGTCAATCATTTAAGCAGTACCTATATGTAATAATGTAATTATACTGAAGTAGGCTATTAAGTGAGTTTGCCTAATCACACATAAAAAAGAGACGCAGACATAAAAAAGAGAGGCAGAGTTTCATTTGCTTTCTCTTTATTTAAAACAAAAGAAATGAAGCTGGCTACGTACTTTAGTATAAATACCTGGATGACTGAGCCTTGCGCGGTAATTTTTTTTAAATAAATAAAAAAATGCAATTAAATATATCATGCAATTAAGTTATCCTTTGCTTTTTCATAAAATTATAATATAAATATAAAGATACAGTAAAACTTTTGAAATGTAAACAACAGCCGGATATGTCACCGATCGGGTCTAAATGTATCCTATTTTTTAATTTGAATCAATTATTATACGTTTACAAAATAACAAAGAAGTCGGTTACCATAAATTATAAAAAGGAAGTGAATATTTCCAGGTATCTGATTAAAAAAATCTGGGACACAACACATTTTATTGGTATATAAATTGTTCGTCACCCATATTAAATCATGACAGTTTCATTACTTATAATTTGAGCTTTTTCCAGCCTGTTTGCGGAAATGTTAAAAAGATTTTTTTTTGTCACGGGTCGTCGCACTGTATTCAAATATATTAACAGAACTTTAAACGAGTGCTTCCCAGAAGCGTGGAAAGATCCCGTCGCGCTCGAAACATATAGGTCACTTCGCTTGAAGCGTATCATACGTTTTTTAAATTAAAATGGGTATTTTGGTTTGCTATCAAAAAGCAGATTATT
Organism: Morpho achilles; assembly: GCA_947086495.1. Taxonomy (NCBI): domain Eukaryota; kingdom Metazoa; phylum Arthropoda; class Insecta; order Lepidoptera; family Nymphalidae; genus Morpho; species Morpho achilles. The sequence goes on along the minus strand of CAMTZB010000007.1, from coordinate 7,141,800 downwards.
AGAACAGAACATTAATCTGTACAATGTAGAAAAAATATATTATACGCGTTAGTTTCCCTGACAACTAATATAAAATTAAACAGGGCAACATTTTTATCGTATACCTGAAATTAAATACAATAATTATACCGTTCAACTACAAACTTTCAAATCATATACATTGTCGATTCAAATAAGTATAATATAATAAGGCTCATTTAGATTATGACCTGAACTACACTAAATATTTTTAGTCTGTAGACTGTACCATAGGAGGCACAATTGCAATATCATCTCTTGAAAGTGGCATATCTCCCAATGGATTACTTTAATCGATAATCAACCAGATAGCACATTACATCATGTAAGTAGAAAACAATTTTTATCCTATATATTCTCAAAAGTAAGTTTTTAGAGCAGTTATTTTAATATCTTTATATACGATTCGATTACGACATTTGGCACAAGTTACAATTACTCGGACATTTATTTAATATATGTGTATCAAATGGCCATAGAATATATTTATGAAACGCGTTCCTCTATATTTGTCTACCGCTTCGTCCATGATCGATGGAACTACTGGACAAAAGCACCACGAGTTTTCAAGAGTGTGGGTTTCTTGGGCAAGAAAGATGGAAGATTTCCTCTTCTTTATCTTACCTATAATCAGAATTTACATTTAAAAAATCAACAAAAGTACTGTTCACTCAGGTCACTCAAATATACTCCAAGCATATCTCGCTCCAACGCTCTCTAAGCTTTCTATTGAAGCCTTATAATAAGTTTCGATTCCATCTGTCATCACTGTAAACATAGACTTCTTGGTTCTGTTTTCAGTTATTGCAGAATTTTGACGAATAGTTCTCGCATAGCTTTCTAAACGCTGACCGTCAGTATACTACATATTCATTTACACGTACTAGGCTTCAAAATTGTAAAATGGAAATGCACTGCGTACAAAGTTCTGTATGTTACGTTTTGTACGATTATAATCTACAAATTACTTGTCGACGAAATGATTATTTATGCATTTTTTAAAAATGTATTTTTATTTATTCAATGGATGAATTTCTTGTCGCGATTCCTTTAAAATAATTTACTTATTTAAAATACTATTTTATTTCTTTATTGTGTTTATCGCAATAGGTATATAAAGTTTTGAATACACTGAACATAGCACGTTGATAACAGCTTTAAAACGTGACGACGAATAAAAAAATGTTCATGATAAGATTATCACAATATGTATGAGTCATGAAGTTCTACAAAAATATGCTATTAATTCATCTAAATATGTTTTATTAAAGCTTTAATATGTATACAAAATTATAAAACGTATTAAATGAAGGTAATTACCATATCACAACTGTACAAGTCATAACCACGTATAATGGTCTTTAGAATGCTTGTTTTTTTGTACGTTGATCGCTAAACGGATATTTTATGCGGAAAATGAGCTAGCCCTCTTGACACCTAAAGAGGTAATTGACCATGGTGTTGAAACGAATAAGGTGTTTTTTTGGAAGCATTAGATCCCAAGGACTTTAAATGCAAATGGTACAAATGGGTGTTCCGATGACAGATGTATACTAATACATATTTAATTAATTTATTAATTTAATAATTCCATACGGACATCGATAATACGATTAATTATATATTATAAGTTAGATTTAAATTACGATTAAATTTATACCATTTTAACGACCAGATAAATTAGGAATAATTATAATAGGTGCTTCTGAACAGCAATCTTGACCTAAAATAGATATTTGCTTGCAATTTTGAGTAACTATTATGACACACATTAACTAGTCGAAACCTTTCACGTGGTTTTTGTCGGCAAACGTCTTCGATTACTAGAACTTACTACTCAGTTATGTAATCAAACCTGTTGGCGAGAGTAATGATTCCAATTTGGAGAAGACTGTTAGGTCTCTTAATAATATTACAGTAAAATCGCTTACTTTTCTAAAATCTAGCTAACTAGTCCTTACTTTTCTAAATTTCTTCCAATTAAATGACTCTATTCAAGCAGTGGATAATCAACATTATTAAACCCACAATGTAGTGCTACAATCTATAATAATATCGTACAAGGAATTCAATTATTTTAATTGTATTCCTTTAATTTAAGGTATACGAAAGGTATGAATATTACGAGCGGTCACACAGTGTCATGGCAAAACCACACTCATCTTAGTGAAAGTGCTATCGTTATTCGTAATCGTATCTTGAAATCGTTCGCTGATGTACCTATTGCATAATATCACTACTGTGTACGTTACAAGAATATTGCATGCGGCAAACTTTCAGCTGACTTTTTAAAATTCCACGTACCGTGTGATTGGAAGTAAAACTTGAGCCAAAATTTTATGGCTATTGCTTTCAGTTTAATTATAACATCCATGAATTGTTATCGTAGTGTCAATTAAAATTCCTTTATGATGCAGCATGATTTAGCTCGCCTGAAACAAATATGGAAGATTTTACCGAAGCCAATGTTTGTCACATAACATTTAATTTATTTAATCTATTACCGCGGAGACTTTTGCTACAACATTATGATAAACCTACTTATTCCTATAATTCCTGGAATTTGTGTAATTATCCTACACATTGGATCAGTATAGCGTAAACTAACATGCTTTTTTGTAAGGATAACGATGGACTATGTATAGAATTGATATAATATTAAGCTGCAACTTTACTTCGCTACTATATTTAAATGATTAAATAAAATCATATTCATACACGATGAATAGTCCATGAATTCAGTTACAAAATGTCTCTTATTTTTAATCATACTTTATTCTGGAGTTAATTTGTTTTGTTAAAATGCGGCGATCTTCGGTGCTTTCATGCTCCGTTAATAATTATAGAACATTTCGAAGAAGTGTAATGAATTTTTAAAATGAGCGCTTTAGAAATTTCGAAAGCACATGAATCATAAATTCCAGCAACCACTGCATGACAGTCTACGTCAAAAGTGAATTCCATGAATGCTGGAAAGGTCAGTAGACTTGTTAGTGATATATTTATATTAAATAAAATGGTAAAGCACGAATAAAATGTTTTGTATAATGTAATGTAAGATTCGTGCGGTTCGTGGATATTTCAAGGCTTAACAGCATATGCTGTAATTGTTAATGAATTGAATTACATTTAAAGCTTCAATATTTGCATGAACCAGGTACAGCTAAAACAACAACTCTCTTTAAATATACTTCCATACTTCATTATTATGTTGCTTCATAGTAATTTAATTACCATATTTAAATTTGTTTTTGTTTTAATATGAAAGAACGTCATTAAAAAACTTATAAACTTCATTCTTTGGTAAAATATTTTTATAATAATATTTAATTATCAGCGAGCACTAAGTTTCATAGTTCATTTTTTTTATAACAGAAATTTGCAGTTTTGCGTGGTTCAACTAAATTGCATGGCTTAAAAATTAAAAATTACTCACAGAACAATGATTATACCCTTAAAACTTCCTTTTCTAAGTTATCATTTCAATATTTGAATAAATCGATTATTACTGACAAAATTAATGAAAATATACAAAATTGTTATGTATATTTAAAAAAGCGTTTAACATCAATTACTATAGCATAATTTGTCATTATTTCCGCAAATATAAAACGCCATGTAATTGAACATGCATTTACACACACACTGACCTTTCAAGTTCGGTGCCCGTATGTTTAGTAATAATTTACATTGATTCCTGAATAAGAACCTATTATTACAATAATTAAGATAAGTAAACAGTGGATGGAAGCCGGCCAAGGATACTATAACAAAGTGCAAGGTAATTCTAATCTAAGTTCCAAGGCAATGATGCAGGTCAATCGGAAATTATCTCGGAACTTTAGTGTCTCAAATATCATCTGTACTATAATTAAATTAAGATAAATATTTACCTCAGAGAAAAGTTTCAACAAAATTAACTGAAATCTGAATGACCATTATAAAAATATTATTTAAATATTACACGAATATTTTTCGTGCTATCCTCCTATCCTTATCACACTAAAAGTGGGGTTGGCATATCATGTTATAAACATGTTGTTACATGATTTGGCTACGTATTTTATTACCGGCCGGTAGCCTGACGTCAACTTACCGTAGTCGTGTTTTACGATAGCTCGGTAAGTAATGAGGGTGGTATATTCTAGTCAGCCGGTTACCACACGGCAACAATATTTTTCGTGCATTATTTTTAATTTACCTATATTACGATTTCTTATTCATGTTTTAATTCAATGTGCAATAAAAGCTTTTTTTTTGGTTCTTTTATGCGAAATCTTCAATATCTTTAGGTTTAATTAAAAAAAATCATTTTATCCCAGTTTTTGGGCAGCAATTGAAAGCAACGGGATTTTAGATGTCAATCGTAATGTTGCGATAGCCGATGGGTATTGAGTGGACCGAAAGTGTTCTAAACCCGTGTTCGAATCCTTCATGCCATCGGCGCCTTCTTTTTTTAAATTTTTTTTAAAATATTATTTTTATATCTGTTGAAAAATTTCCGAGGAAGGCTCGGTGACCATCATCATCCTCCCGCCCTTATTCCACTCTAAGTGCAGTCGGCACAACATGTTACAAACATGTTTTCATATGATTTGGCTACGTATTTTACGACTGGCCACCTGCCTGACGTCAACTTACCTTACTCATATTTTACGACTCCTCGGTAAGAAAGAGGGTGGTCTATTTTACTCAACCGGATACCACACGGTGGGTCAACTTACCTTAGTCGCCTTTTACGACACCTCGGTAAAAAATGAGGTTAGTTTATTCTACTCAGCCGGATACTACACGGCGGTTTGACTTACCTTAGTTGCCTTTTACGACATCTCGGTAAGAAATGAGGGTGGTACTATTCTATTCAGTCGGATACCACACGGCGTATATAAAGAATGTATATTAAAAGTAATATAATGATTAATTGAATTATTTAAAAGGCTCGGTGACCCAGGTACTGTATGTTATTCTGATCTATTTGTAACGGTAGAACACAATGAAGTCCATACAATACGTTCAAGCGAACTACAAGTTACAACCGGTTCTATGCGGTCGCATCTCCGCTACCGCAGTCATCGCTGACTTGCTCACTTTCTTTTCTAAATCCGAATAAACACCGTTCCAATTCTAATGATGTGTGTGAACTATGTTATATCTTGCACTCACTCTAATTAAATCACTATTTAATATATCTAATAAGGGATCAAATATAATGGGTTTCGTTTTGTTTGTTCGAGTTTCGTTTGTTTATAAGTAGCGTTTTTATAAGCTTGAGTTTTTGTACTAGCCATTGTAACAGTTTTATGATTTTACATCGTTTTATATTTATACATGAGAGTGATTTATTGCGCGAACATCGTTTACTCGTTATAGAAATAATTCTGATACATTTATACCTACTGTTGGTTTGCAATTGGTATTTGTAAATAAATTAAACTTGAATTCGATTAATATGCATATTAATCGAATTCAAGACTCGAAGATTTAGATGGAAATCTTTAAGCAGACTGAGTGCTATACGCATTTGTGAAACGTCACTTTGCGGCTTTCAATACCATTGTTATTGCTCGCGAAACCTTTTAAATGTTTTCACTTTAATCCTTATCTATTTTTACACTTTGAGTTACGTATAACAGAAACCGGTCACCAATTCGTGCACGTGATCGTGTTCATGTCAAGTTTTATGAGGCAAAATTATTGTGGCCACAAATCATAAAGTCATAATAATTTAAGAATTGAAGGAACCGCTGTTATTTGCAATGCTTTTGGTACACGCCAAACATACAGAATCACGTACGAATATTTTAGTGCCAGAATATATTCTACCGTACATCCACGGAAATCAAATTATTTTCTCCACGAATGAACCAGAGTAAGCGTATCGGATACCATATTGAGTTCCTTTAGAAAACGTCAATAATCAATGTCGATTTCTAAACTTTATAACAACAAAATATTATACAAATATGACAATACTCTATTTTAATATTCAGCAGCCGTTTTGCTGAAGCTTTTTACATATCATAATATAATACATATAGTGTCTTTTTTCTTATTATTAATTACGTTACATTATGGTTAAGTATATTCCTGTGATAAATTAAAAAGATAAACCAACACCGCATCCAACTAACGGAACTATTCGAACAATCTACTATTTTTCCCATCATCACAGCCATCAGCATCATTTTCACAAAGTACATATTTTAAATATAACCACATATGTATACGTTGAAATCTAGCTTAAGTACTACATATTACATGAATTGATCTTGAAGCCTATATTAAAAATGTAATTGAACCAACCAAAACACTTACGTAAACTGATATGATATCAGTAATCATTTAGTTGTCTCGTGTCATAATATGTAACTTTGTTGATGATACATTTCTAATTTAGATAGACGACTCGAAAACGTAGCAGAGCGCCGTTAGCTCCAGGCTAAAACAAGATCGTGTGAAGTGGAAATCTCTTGATATTTCTTATGTACAACAGTGGACGGCTATGGATTGGAAAAACCGAAGATAAATACTACAAGCGATATAGCTGTATCAATCATAAATAATAGTTTGCTTTCTGATTCCCTAAGTTTGCGTGATATACTAACCTACATTCTGCCGCTAATCACGCGTGACATTGACAATACGACTATAATCACGAACATTATGTTCACTATGCGAAATGTATTGTAGTACATAGTTTGTTGTTTGTATTTTATTTTCTACTAATCTTATGTAGTACAAAATAAAGTACGCAGAGTAAGAAATAGAGAAGATTTAGAAAATAAATATACATTATTGGTTCAGTGTTTTACATTGAATATGTCTAAAATTACCTAGGAAAGTAAACATATAATATACTCAAGAATCTTATTATAATCAAAAGTAGTAACTGCCAGCAGTCGTAAGCTATAGTATAACTGGCTTTAACTACGTCGAGATGAAATCGCAGAGATCAATTAATAGCATATATTTACAAACTACGATTCAATAAAACGTAATAAAAAGTAACCTTATATCTGGAATATATTATCCGCAAATGTTGAAAGCGGTGGATTAACTATTATTATATAATATTTTCCCCCTTAGTTTAAGCAAAAAAAAACAGTGCCTATTGAACGCAGTGGATCTATTATTATATATTCCCCTTTACTTAAAGTAAAAAAATCAGTGCTGGCAAGAAAAAAGATATAAGGCTTTTATTTTAATTATTGCTAAATGCCTAGAAAATTAATAAACATCTTATTATTCCCAAACTTTAGTGAGAAGATTATATAGGTACTTATTAGAAGATATCTACAATCAGGCCAAATTGTTGTTGGTTGAGTAGTGCAGCACTGCAAATTAGGTAAATTTTGAAATTTCTAAATAGGCCTTGGCAACGCAGCGAATGCTAGATTCAATGCTTGATTGCATCAAATCGGACATTTCCAAATAGGCCTTACTATCGCAGCACTGCTAACGCTAGATTCAATGGGTGATTGCGTCGAAATAATTGCGCTGCGGATGCCCGCTAGGATTCATAATTGGGTTAATTTATCAATATACGATTTAATTTTTTTATTAAAACTTTGGTAGTTTCCAAGCTTAAGACTTCTATTGTATTCAGTTACCGCAAAAACCTCAGGGCACTAGCCAGCAGTCGAAACGGATTAGTGTTTCAATATTATGTTTCTACGGAAGCCATGTATAGTATTCAACCATCTTCCAATGCCTCGCACCATAAACCATAAATACTACTTATTCTTTACTAGGCGATAACTTTTAATATTCGATCATTAATATTTGGAAAAATGCAACGATTTTGCTGGCTTCATTTGTAATGTCAAGTTCGATAGAACAAAAAGTTCTCATGCAGCCACATGAAGGAACACTATTAAGGTAAGTAAGATTTCATAATCTCTTTTTTGCAATTGGAATTACGCATTTTGGCATTACAGCATTTCCTATGTCATATATATGTATAATGCTACGAATAATATCCTCCTAATACTATTAATTCTACTAATACTGCGAAAGTTTGTGAAAGTATGGATATATGTTTGTTACTCATTATTTACTTTCATGGCGAATCCGCTGAACCAATCTCGATGAAATTTGGCACAATTATTCCGTATACACTGGCCCGTTGGCGCAGTGGGTAGTGATCCTGCCTTCAGTTCTGCGGGTTGCCGGTTCGATTCTCGCCGAGGGCCAACATTTTCTATAAACAATTTGTTGGTTCTTGAGCCTGGGTGTATATTTGTATATAAGTATGTATTTAAAAATTATATACGAGTATGTTTATATTCAACAGTTGTCTCTCACCTATAACACATGTATTAAATTACTTACTTGGGGCACGGACGACTGTGTGTATAAGTGTCCCATATATTTATTTATACACCGGAGTAACATATAGGCTATAGAAATCCTGTTAATTCTACAGAAATAGGATGACATTGAAAAGTGCCATCATGTGACAGCAGTACACGCGAGCGAAGTTGCGGGTAAAAGCGATATAATTTGTCTTGTTTGTTTTTCTTTGATTGAAGGTAAGAAGTCAGCTATGCATGTATAATAACTAAAATCTTAATATTCGTATTTGACATAATGCGACATACTAAAGATATAGAAGAATACAGTAAATACATCGTGACACAGTAGTTACCGTTGTAAGTAGGACGTCGAGAGGATAATGGGTAAACCAGATACATCTGTGAGATGTTTTTGTGCTCTGTTTCATCTGCACTATTGTGTTTTGCATCGGCATTACTGTAGACAGCAACTACATTATATTACTAGCTGTGCCCGCGGATTTTCCCGCGTGGAAATCAGTGTGTAACAAAATTTGTCCATCATAAATCCCTACCCCGCGGGAATTCTAGGATAAAAAGTAGCCTATATGCTGCTTCACAATTATCCTCCTCCACAATCCTGTGTTTTCCGTGAAATTCCCATCAAAATCGGTTTGTCCGTTCCCAAAAATGTACTATTATCTTACACCTTTCTCAATTGCATTGAGAATTTGAAGAATCTTTTATTAAAACAACAGATTTTAAGAAACTCGAACACATACGGACAGGCAGCTTTTGGGGACTTTAATCCACATTATGTACATTTCTCGAGGCTGCCCGTTCCCTGAATAAGCTACGCCGACTTGACAGTTATTGGCGAAAATTCAATTCAATATAAATGTTAGTGTTCTTTAATGCCCAAAAACAGGGATAAAACGTATTTTTTTTACATAAAATCTAGCTAGATCGATTATTCTCCCCCAAAACACCCTACTTACTGAATTTCAGGAAAATCGTGTGAGCCGTTTCCGTGATTCAGAATATATATTTATATTCAACTCATTTAAATAATCTAAATATAACGTTTTAACATCGAAAAAAATATATATTTATAACCGTAATATTAAACTTACTTCAATACAAATATAAATGCATAAATATTTGAATTCAATAATTTACAGCTTATTTACAAATGTGAAAGTCAACTCATATTCGCTTTATCTTATACTAGCGGCCTGCCCCTGCTTCGCACGGGTATAAAATATATATTCCATGTCAGTCAGTGTAAAAAAAATGATTAAAATCGATCCAGTAGTTTTGATTTATTCATTACTGCCCGTGGCCCGCACGCGTTAAATTTGGAGAAAAACAATTTCCTTTCCCTATACCAAGAAGATTTCCTGCTATCTTTGGAATATTTAAATTCATATCGTACATTTTTACTTATTTACTTTTACATTTTCCCTATGTATTTTATTTTTACAATTAATTACAGAATGTCTTTAAACAAACTCTTGAAAGAGCGACATCGCTGCTAAAGTCGAAGTGTTAAAGGGCGAAGCGCGGCGTCCTCACGGCATTTTAAATCTGTAATATCTCCGAAAATGTTCACTGAAATTACATGCTGTAAACAACCATATTGATCTATATTAAATCAACTATTTATTTAAGGTTCTTAATTGGATAAGGATTAATGCTGTATTGTATAAAAATTGCTTTGAACATAAGGCATTATTTTTCGTAAAAAGTAAACGATAAAAAATGCTTTAGTGGGTTATCCATAAGCGATAGACATATACCATCGCGGACTTTTCTGTAGACCTTTTCAAGGTGTACAAATACTTAGTACATTATTTTGATAAATCTCGTAGGGTTTAGCCTGCGTTTGCAATGTAAGCGGAAAAAAATGTAATTATTTACGACATCACATAACAAACCTCAAAAATTACAGTATTTCTCTACTCCATATTGAATGTTATTAGACATGTAAACCTTCCTCTAAAATCACTCTATCTATTTAAAAAAAACCGCATCAAAATCTGTTTCATAGTTTTAAAGATTGAAGCATACATAGGGATATACGGACATAGGGACAGACAGAGAATGTGACTTTGTTTTATACTATGTAGTGATATTATTTATTTTTACAATTGATTAGACAATGTCTTTACATACAACATTCATAGCTTTCTTATCATTAGACAATATAAACTTGAAAGAAGGACATTTAGTTGCGCCTCCGGTCGCTGCTAATTCGAAGTGCTAAGGGCGGCCTCCTCGCGGGATTTTAAATCTGTAATATCTCCGAAAATGTTCACTTAAATTACATGCTGTAAACGGCAATATTGATCTATATTAAATCAACAATTTATTGAAGGTACTCAATTGGATAAGGATTAATGCTGTATTGTATAAAAATTGCTTTGAACATAAGGCATCATTTTTCGTATAAAGTAAATGAAAAAAACTGCTATTGTGGGTTATCTATAAGAGATAGATATATACCATCGCGGACTTTTCTGTAGACCTTTTCAAGGTGTACAAATACTTACTACATCATTTCGATAAATCTCGTAGGGTTTAGCCTGCGTTTGCAATGTAAGCGGAAAAAATGTAATTATTTACAGAAACCTCAAAAATTACATTATTTCTCTACTTAGTATTGAATGTTATTTTACGTACAAACCTTCCTCTGGAATCACTCTATCTATTAAAAAAAACCGCATCAAAATCGGTTGCGTAGTTTTAAAGTTGTATGCGTACATACGGAAATATGGACTTTGTTTTATAATATGTAGTGATTCATTCACCTAGATAGTATTAAAATATAATCAAGACAGGTACTAAATCAACGTATAAAAAGTATTCAGACACTAACGAACACTTTCTATCGTAATTCGCAACAACTTTATTTGGACTTGAATAAAAAATTGATACCTAAATTAATAAGGCTTATGCCGTGTTGTATCCGGCTGAGTAGAATAGACCACCCTCATTTCTTACCGAGGTGTCGTAAAAGACGACTAAGGTTACTTGGCGTCAGGCAGGCGTCCGGTCGTAAAATACGTAGCCAAGTCATTTGGCAAAATGTTTATAACATGTTGTGCCGACCCCACTTAGAATGGGATAAAAACACGAGGATGATGGCCTAAATGATTGAAACTTATAGTATGACTAGAAGGGACAAATTATTTAAAATATCTTATGATAATTTATAGATGGGATTGTTAGTAATACCTATCACTAAACGAAGTCGCGGGCAGAACCTAGTCTGCTTTTTATTTACATTTGTATTGTTTAATGCGATTAAATCTATCGGATTCACTTTTATTATTGTATACTATTAACTATTAATAATGGCTTGCCCATAATTGCCAGAAATCAGCACACTTGATAGAAAAGTTGGTGATATCAATGCTGATTCTATAACAATGATAAAGCCGCTGCTATATCCTATTATTATATGTAATAATCGGGTCAGCCAGTACAAATGGTTATCACTACAATAATAAGTAGCTAAATGCTTGTCGACTTCGAAGACTCATAGGTGTGGTTGCCATTGAAATTAAATTAAAATTAAAATTATATTGAGAAATTACTAATTTCATTTGTTCAAACTTGCCATCTTATGTATAGCTCCATAAACAAAACATGGTGATGTAGTTCTCAGAACAGTACTACCCTAAATAATGCAATGAGAAATTGTTTAATACATTCTAAGTTTCAGCATTCTAAGTTTTATAAAAATTGTTTAACGTAATTTATTCAATTTTATTTGTTGCGAACATTAAGCCGTGCTCTAACCGTAATTCTGCCGATTTAAACCTCGAGCAATCGTCTCGAAGTTTAATAAAAAACTCTGAGTGCCTGCCCAGGGTTTAAACCAGCTAACCATCAAGTCAAACAGAGGTCTATATACAAACCTAAAATAAACTATATTAGGTTTGTATATAGGCCTTATAACAAAGCTCTGAATCTTTCAGCGGAATACAGAAGAAATTAAATTGTCGTATTCAAACATTAAAATTTTTATATGGAAATAGTCACGTCAGCTGTCGTCCTACTAAGTTAGACATCATAATAATTCCAATATCCTTGACTTATACCTAACTCCCCGCAATAAATGGGTCAGGGGGGCATTTACACCTTTCGCTTTGCAATATTGCGCGCTGACATATTTAGAGCAAGGACAATGATAGAAATTTATCACGCATTTACAAACACTAATCTACCTATTACAAGGGAAAAACATTAACTGATAAGTAGCTATCAAGACTATTAAAAGGCAAACATTATTGAATCTACTAGTTCAACGTGTAACTCACTTTCGTGTTAAATAGTTGAGATTGAAACACGATAATTTCTATTTGATTACTATGCCCACGAAATGAATATAAAAATCTATAATTCAATTTAACTTGTTTGTAAATTATATAATAAAATACTGGCCCATTCTTATCTCACTGTTTAACAAAGGCTTCTCTATCTATCTCTATTTTCTGAAAGGGGAATAGCTTAGACAGTCCACGCCTTCCCATAGATTATACATAGCCCAGAAGTTCTCTAGATATTCAAGTTTCCTAACAATATTTTCCTTAACCGAATAGTACGTGTGCAAATTGTAAATATCAATTCGGCACAATATTTTTTATAGGAAACTCATTGCCTGCTCAATGTTTGAACTTGTGACCATCTGACAAGGATGAAACGATCGCCCTGTTCGACTATCAAGGATTTATATGCGGTTTGGGGGTCAAAGAGAAAATCAGTGTGCCTCAAAATTCGCGTAAATTCCAAGATAAAAATATAAGTGAACCCGCATCGATCCTCAAAAAGAGATCCCGACTGTAACAACTACTTAAATTTAACTTAAATGTAAGTGGTCAATCTACCTACATTATAAATAGTTTTTTATATAACCTTTTTTCTGCAATACAGATTTCATGAATATATGTGTAAAATATTTACGTTAATATAACGTAGCATGAATTTTATTTAATATTAGTTGCAAAATACCTTAGTGGATGATAGTTCGTAAAGTATATAATCCATAATCCATCAACGTCAGATTGCAGATAGGTGCGAAGAACTTTCGATGGCGAGTCACGACAGGGTCGAACTCAAGTGTTAACTTTTTACTTCCAAAGAAAGAATTTTAATACCGTAAGTATTCGAAATCCTGTTCTTATTATTCCGTAAGAACTTTTTGATTTTTTTTTTGTGGATCATAGTGAACTACAATACATTGAATATAATATGTAGTATAGGAAATATAGATTTCTTTTCACTTTTCAATATTTCTTTCGTTTTACAGGAAGTAGACGCTAAGAAGATAAAATACCTAACAAATACTATTTATAATACATATTTATTTTAAATATTTAAATACCAGCCGGTGAGAATATCGCAATGACGCGAGGGATTAGCCAATCTTATTTAGTACTATCTGCCTGTCATGTACTAAACTCCGAAATATCTACTGTCAAGTATATTTAAGGGACATCGTAATTCTCAAATATAAACATGTTTTGGCTACTGGTCAGGTTACGCGCTCTCTCGCATCGCAAACTTACGATTCTAGGCTATATTGCAAATTGAATAATATATAATACTAGTACGATAAATATATAATACTTAATTTTTTTAAATAAAATTAAATGAACAATATAATAACAACTAACCCATAAATATGTTATAATATTTTGAATTAAAAAGTCTGTGTATTTTTTTTTCGCGTCTGTTGAACATGACCAATGATCAATGTGATTTCATGATCTGTTGGTTAAACTTGTTTTATCATATGAACTAAAACTATCCATGAATACGTTGTATAATAAATTAAAGTTATTGCACCCACGCGATGTAATGTCTACTAGTAAACAATATCTTGTTTACTGTATTAAATATAAATGTGACGTCAAAATAAATAAGAAAACGTGTCATCTACGCTTATTATCAAAGAACTAGGTCAATTTCGATAAAGTGTCACCGTAATATACTGTCTCGCAGACAAAAAAAAATAAAATTGTCTAATAGGATAAACTAGTCGTTGAAATATTTATTTGGTTTTTGATTGATAAATACGATCAATAAATATCACATGTTTAATGTTTATATCTTAGATTGATTCAGTTGTTTTTTGGGAAGAGGGGATTTTATGGGAAGAGGGGGGAGAGGGGGTGTCGATCATTGTACCTAATGTTAATACTCGCTATCGAAATTTATATAAACTATGTTTTCCGGCTTATTTGTCCTTTTAGTCTTAACTCTGCTACTGGTTAATACTAAATACTAGAAATAAGTCTCTTCTATAAATTTCTCACGAACTATGAATGTTTTTAACCAATAATCACCACTTTTTACACGTGCGTTCAAATTCAAATTCAAATTATTCTTTATTCAAATAAACTTGTAAACAAGTGCTTTTGAATCGTCAACTCTACTGCTGGTTCGGAAAGCTGTTCCTACCGAGAAGAGCCAGCAAGAAACTCGGCGGTTGCTCTTTTTTAAAAAAATAATTCTTAATATTATTTACATTAAGTCGTTACTGTCTTGTACAGGTTCAAAGAGAGCTATATCCACACATTCTTATCTTCTAAATAATCTTCAAGAGTATAGTAGGCTTTCTGTACCAGCCTCTTTTTAACAGTGTTTTTAAACTGCTGTAATGGCAGTGCTGCCGTTGGTTATTGTAGCGTTGACGATATGGATCGGATCATTAGAAATACTAGATGGCAACCAGAATGTGATGTCTGCGAAAAGCCGCAAGCATGTGAAGCTATTATAGACTTTATTGTAGTATTGTATTGACGAGCGATGAACGATTGAAGGAGCGACTCCCTTATACCTGACGTCCAGAAGATACAGAAGGTAAAAGAATTTTGATTTTCCATCTTGCTACATAGTAAGAATAAATATATGTACATTTAAATAAAACGTATTGGCTGAAAAATTATATTCTTCCTAAAAATTCTATAGCTTGAATTCGGAAAAGGCATTTTTTGTATTGTCTTAAAAACATCCAATTATATAGGTAAATGTATTTTCCTCTTTTTCATGCTCAAGGAAAATCATTATCCTCCTGCCCTTATCCCACTCTGAGTGGGGTCGGCACAACATGTTATAAACATATTGCAACATGATTTGGCTACATATTTTACGACCGGCCGCCCGCCTGCCGTCAACTTACCTTTGTCATATTTTCCAACATCTCGGTAAGAAAGAGGGTGGTCTATTTTACTTAACCGGATACCACACGATGGGTCTACATACCTTACTTACTTTTTACAACAGCTCTGTAAGAAATGAGGATGGTCTATTCTACTCAGCCGGATACCACACGGCGGGTCGACTTACCTTAGTCGCCTTTTACGAGAGCTCGGTAAGAAATGAGGGCGGTCTATTCTACTCAGCCGGCTATCATGCCTAAGGAAAAAACTCAACTAAATATGCGTTAATCTTAAATTTCTATAATTTTAATATAAGTACATAATTCGCAAATCAGAGCTGAAGCAATAAAAGTGAAGTTTTCTTGCCGAGCTCAATATTCAAGAGATCAATAATACTCATCGAAAGACAATACGAAGATAAAAAATGTTATTTTACTAAATCCAAACCATTTCAATACCATCTTATCAACCTAAATTATTCACGTTCACAAGAATTGATCGTTTTTTAAAATTTCAAAACGACCACAACTTAATTGTATATTTACCTACTCAGAGTAATAACAAAACAATATATAACATTATAATAATATTCTGGTTACTAACGATTACTTATGTGAGAAACAGTATGATATTCTAAAAGCTCAAAGCTACCACGCTACAGCAGCTTTAGTTTATCTATTAATGTTTGCTTTCATAAACACAGACTATTTATAAAACAATTTTGACATGATCACTATAGTCTGAGTGTACTGCGAATAATTTTTTCCAATAATTTTGTCCTAACCAAACATCCTTTAAATTAAATCAATTACAAATTATTAATTATATATTTCATTCAAAAAAAAATATTCATTTACCCCATAACACGATAACTTAAAACTCTAATTATCTTTAGAACATTTACGGTTACGATCATAAATGAAACTAAAAGAGCTGTTTGGGTTAGTTTCTGATATGAAACTTATATTCCTATAAATTCTACATGATACTCATGTTTTTCATTAATTTAGTAATTTTAGAAATGTAATAACGTAAATAAAAATCCACTTGCCTATTGTTTTAAGAATTTGAAGATCCTCTAGTTCGTATTCCTTCTCCTCTTCAGAGTACTCAGACTCTGTCGTGGTGGAATCTTGTTCTTCAATAGACGATGCTACTGAAAGAGACCGCACATCGGAGCTAAGCTCAGAACTACAGTCCCTCACCAATTTTGCACTAGCCATCATCATTTTTATTGTTTTTCCCGCAAAAATTATAGTTATACGAAAACCTTTATCGAGATTAACGACTTTAAACCATAATTGTTTAATGCAAACCGAAATAACTTGTATATTTTGGTTAATTTAATGCTCAAATTTAAATCTAATGGCAAGCTTTTTATAAAATGTACATGTTTTATATGAATCCAATTGTTTTTTTTAATTATATTTCAGCCGAAAGCGTCGAGTACGAGCGCGCGATCGAACTTATTTACGCGAGGCACGTTCTTACCTCAACGCGGTTTGATACTAACTACTCACCGGCTCGCCTCGACTGCGAAATGCGAATAACGTTACAAAATATCCATATCAACCGTAGCAACACGCGAATATCTTGTCGCTCAACAAAGTTTAGTAGAAATATTTTTCGGAAACACACTTCAATACGTAATCAGCATGAAAGAATACTTACGAGTACAAAACGTTTAATTAAAACTAGACTCGTTTAAAAAATTAAATATATTGATAGACTTTCGCTTTTGTCTCTACCGATCGACATACACTGGAACGTCCACTCTTAGATGTACGTCTCTACAACATATTTTAATACCATATATTCTAATGGGTTTATAGCAATACATGTTTCTGAAATCACAGCGTGTGCAGGAATCGCCTGTTGGCATCGGTGATTGACTCGAGTATGTTCGACTTTCCTAAAAGTATATTTGCAAGATTTTTCACGTAATTAAAATAAAATTACAAAAAAATGTTTTCAACAGTAACATCCCTATAACATTCTTATAAATTAAAGCACTAGCTTCCTGGGCAATCGCCACAAAAAGAGGTCGTGATGGCATATTCAGTACAAGATAACTAGTTATTCCCATTTTTTTTAATGTTCTCCTACAATGCGGTAAGTGTAAAGATTTGTAGATTGGTATAAGTATGATACAAAATACAGACAAATAATATACCGACTTAATTGTGTATGAGAGAATAGTTAGACGTACTTCCAGTTAGGTCGCAAAAATGTCTGTAAATACATATAGCATATAACAACCTTTGAAAAATTTTAGTACTTTAGTACTAAATATTGTTAAAAATTATGCACACTTCACATTATTTAACGTGGCTCGATTTTTGTTTCGTGAGAAACCTAAAATATTAAAATACTTATTATAATTTACTAACACGAAAATTAATTTTATGATAGAAAATTCGCAGAAATGAAACAAAATACTTTAAGTAAATTTTTATTAGGCAACAAGCTTAACATATTAACTAACTTACGTTATAGTTGAATAATATATTAATATCACTGATATCCGATATATGTGGTACGTTTAAAAACTAGAAATAAATAAACTACTACTAACAACTTAATGAAATAGAATGTACAGAACAATGAAACAAGTACAATCTAATCGTGTTATATTGTATGGCTGAGTCAATGACAAGGAAAATGAACAGGAGTTATGTGGCAACAACAAATATTCATCAACGGCTACTCATCTTGACACCACTGGTAAATGATACAAAGACTTAATTATGGCAAATCCTTTTGCTGCTCTGACTCTGTTATATAAGCATTAAAAATCCTATTATTCAAGTAGTCTCTGAAACGAGCTCAAAGGCGAGCAAACAAAAACTAGTCATAGACATGGTAATTAAAGACAGACTTTTTCTCTTGTAACTCTTTCGTTATAAAAAATCCTTAATTGTTTAAACTTAAACCAAACCAATTTCTATTAATATAGTTACACTACATGTTACTTTTTATACTTATACAATATTATATACACATCTTCAATATAACATGACAGATTAAAATTACGCACACTATAATTTTCGTAAAGTTATTTATTATTCTGGAGGAAGGAAGCCTGCCTATTATGTGTCCTATTATAATAAAAAAGAAAAATAATAGTATCTGTTTCTTTTTCTTAATGATAAGACAAAGATATAGGTATACGAGTTTCATATTCTCTCGATTATTTATTTTGACACTCTCAATTGCAGGTCGCCTAGGGCTCCTCTACTCTATTATAATAACTCTATGATAATTTACAGGTTAGGTTCTAATTAACTTAGCTTACCAAGAATAATATAAAAGTACAATACAAACTATATTTATTTTTATCCAGATATAGTCCCAGGATAACATTTTTATTGATAATCCATCGTATGATGCTGGAGGAGGAATGCTGCGATGCAGTTTTAATTCCGTTTGCACTATTTTACTATTTATGGTGACAGTGAGTTAAATCCTATCCATATATATAAAAAAAAGTTATAACGGACCCATCAAAGGCATATTTACGATTAACGTAAACTTATTTTGCATATTGAATGTTAAAACTAAATCAATGTAGTTATATTAATTCTTCCGTGACATATCCAAGTTCGTGCACTAGGCGGCCGGTGACCAACGAGCACGTATTGATCCCGCGGCCAGCTGGTATATCGCACGTACCATAATTCCACTTCAATTCACAATCTTATAAATAACATTGATGAAGTCGGAAATATATAAATAGATGCAGTCATAAAGCTACCCTTACATATTGTAATTTTTTATCTCTATCTTTTATTATCTTTGTCAATGCCAAATTGTTCTGTTATAGCTAGTAAGGGACTACTAGTAAGCGCCTAAAACACAGTTTTTCTGATTCAGGAGTACTACAGTGTACTATGTACATTAGGATAAGGCAATAAAGTATTTATTATAATTTCTAGATTCACGGCTACACTTAGCAGCGATATGCGACGCGTAGAGCGTTTTGATCACGAACCAAAATTCGCTAGCGACATTGAGCGACATGTGTAGCTGCCCGCATACTTGGACAGTGTATTTGTTTCCTTCCCTCACCAATTGCAGTTCGCGTCGCTGTGTAGCGTAACCGCAGCGCGTACAATGTATGCGAGCATTACGGTAATGTTGATTTATTTTCAGATATTAATATCAGACCGTTATAATAAAAACAATACCAGCGTGTGTAGCCACAGCCAATTTCTTATGGTGATTGGGTGATGGGTAGAAAGCCATAGACGAGACATTGCTGAGGGGAAACCGTTCAGGATATGGTTCCTTCGGTTTATTGATCTGTCTGTAAGCTTCCTGTAAAAATTTAATAAGGGTTTAGTCTTTCGAATTATTTATGGCACAAAAAGTTAAATTTAACAAAACAGTTCCACTCGCAGTGCATTCAACTCATTCTAAGTTGTGAGTTACAATAAATAAACGTAAACAAATTTTACCTTATTAAGCTCCTTAGTAGTCTTGAACTCTAATGCATATACTTTTACTGTATCATTGTATGTAAGTGGTTCCAACTTAAGTTGGAGGTCGTCGTTTTTATGTTTTGTTCTCTTTTGACTAATCTGTCTCATTTGAATCACCGCTATTGACTATAAGAGAATAAGTTTCGATGAGATATTGTTTTTTTTTTAATTTAAATATATTCATAAAACAGGTTAAAAATATAGAGAATGAAAAGACAAGAGCTTACGTGCGTTTTCGATATAAGAATGCTTCTGCATTCTCGTAATACACGATTATTAGTGCTTTTCTTACCATTAAAGAATGTATAAATTGGTTAACATGACGCATAAGTCGACACCAACCTTAGGAATCATAGTTTTTAACACGTGCCGCGAAATGATAAGAATGTTTAATAAAAGTGCGAAATAATGAGAATACATTCTCATTATTTCGCACTTTTATTAAACATTGTTTTCGGCCAGGTACTTTTTACTTGACAAAGTAGGTACTGTAGGTACCCATATCTCCATAGGTTTAGAGTCTATAATTAGAATATTTTAAAGTATAGAAAAATATGACATATTATAATTATACTATTATTATATATTACTGAATAACCCTGTAAACCCTGACTGTAACCTATTTATTTTGTCAAAATCACCTTCACCGAAGTTTATTTTTAGATACAATAGTAACAGCCAATAAAATGAAATAATATTTATTAATTATCTATGTACCCATTCAATCCTTTTATAAAGGGCCTTTAGTGTAGTTACGAGTTTAATGCACGGAGTGATTATTCATTTACTGCCGAAAAGACAGAACCGACACGTTCAACACAAAATCTAATATAAGGGCAATTGTAAATAAGGTTTAATTAATTAGAGCATCTGCTAATCTCATGAAATAATAGGCAACAGTAGACTGGCGCTACAAGGTTATCGTTCAAGCTCAAATTAATGGAGGATCTTAATGAGTGTAAAGGTGAAAGACTAAAATGAATGATAAAATAGATAGTTAATAATGAATGGAAAGACTAAATCTAACACGCTATCACGTTAGTTCTTACTAGCTATGATTATACTCGTAGTAACAATTTTACATTGCCCATTTACCTCTTTGTAAAACTCAGAATATACAGGATGAGTTTTCATGATTCTTAGCACGGGCGGTGTGTACATAGCCATATTGCCGCATTGCCAACATCCACAACACGTCTGCACACTACCGGTACGCCGCCCAAGGCCCCACCAATCTAGCTCGTTTACAGCTTGATTTACTGAAATTAAAAATGTAGCCTTCTTCATATATAATTCAAACTCCTTCAACACTATATTTGCGATAAATTAAGATTTTTAGAATTTTAAAACTTCAATGTATTTATAATTCAAAAAACTCTACGTCTCATTTAACGTTTTGTTAATTGTGTTTGACACTTAAAGCAATTTAATAATTGTTATAAAATTGTTACGCTCTGATTTGTTTTGGAAATGAAAACTTACTGACAATAATAATTTAAGAAGAATTAAGCATATTATAATGAATGATAATGAACTAAGATTTCACTGTTGTCATTCGGAAAAAATGTATATTGTCTGTTACCGATTCGCTTTGACACTTTAAGTGTTTGCAAAAGATTATTTGTTTTAGTTTAAGATTTGATGTTTTAGGTGTTTTCTGTTTGTAGGAGATTTGTGTTAAAATAATAAAGTTTATTCATTTAGACTACTTATCGACCTCTACAAGTAATAAAATGGCCTTAGTATTATAAAATCTAAGATCATCGATCATCGGGTTTTCGATAAAAGTTTCAGAAAACATGAAGTTGTCCAATAGTTATATTGAGAGATCTAGTTTCCATAAACTTTTTTCGTCATTTAGTCTGTATGAATGAATGAATGAATGAATATGCTTATATTCAACAACAGCCTAAAACAGGAATAAACAATGAATGATAAACTTATTATATTGCGTTCAATAATTTCGGTACAGTTTATTTTAGCGCATTGGAGGGTCATTAGTTTTTCGCTCACCAATAGCCTCGTTTCCAGCCAGCATCAAAGCAGGCCAGTGCGGCACAAATGCAGAAGAAGTTGAGGAAAGATGTCCATATACACTTGCGCTAACGTGCCGCTGGACGCTTCCAGTTGGCGATGCACTGCTTACTATTCCAGCTCCCTCACTGCTTGGAAACGTTTGAACGTCTGCGAAATCATATTTATACATGCTTCGTTACACCATAGTAAATTATTACAGCATCTATATGCTAACCGTAACCGAGGTAGGGCGAGAACTGAGGGGGGACTGAGCGAGGTGTGGGCGAGAGGTGATCGTAGCGTGCGTGATATACAGGAAGTGACCGCCCGCACCTCCCTCAATGCCCGTTCTCGTCCTATCTCCGCGCGCTTGTATTCCGCAAGCGGGGACTCAATGAAACGGTTACAAAATTTAGGGCACTTCTCCGATCACGAAATTCTTAAGCCACTAAAGCGAAAAAATTAAGGTACTATTTCTTGAAAAAGTGAATGTGGGTTACGTTCCCAATAATCGCAAAGTCAAAATATTTGATTGATCTCCCATGGCTTTATTAAAAATTTGTTTAGAAAAAATATCATATTCACCCCAACTCTGATATAATAGATTAGAATATATTTTTTTTACTAATAAGTAAACATTGGCGAAAACGAGATTTTTTTACACGCGTATTCACCTGTATGTTTGTTTGTATGTAACAGACTCATTTTGAGGTTTGACCCACTTTGTAAGGATAGATTAAATTCAAACTTTGTACACTTATCAAGAACAGGTGTCAATACAATGACACCTTGAGAAATGACTCATTATTTATATAATTAAAAAATCGTGCTAAGTTCGATATACCTTTTTATGAAAAGATGGCACAAACCACGCTTTTTTCAGAAAAATATAATAAATAATATAATAATATTTTTCTTTCATTATTTTTATTCTCCCTATTTAAGGATTTCACTCTTTAGTTCGATGTGCTACAGAAACATGTTTTTTTTTAAACTACATTTCTTTATACGTCCGGTTCATACTTACAGAACAGTGATTAAAGTGCAAACGCATTTCCGTAGATCTCACCTTCTATACAAGAATTATGCGGTCGTTCGTCCTGGTATGGATAGAAGATATCGACTCCAGACTCGCGATCCATTAATAAAGGGCAGTCACAATCCAAATTGTAACGAGCAATTGTACCGTCTGAATAGCCAACTACGATTGTTTCATACTTATTTTGCTAAAAGTAAGAAATAAAATATAGCGAACAAGATTAAAGTCTTGTTTCATTATTCTCCATCACAAATTGTTTCATCGTCAAGTTTCGAGATTTAAAAACAATCGACTAATAACTTCGTGTAAAGGAACGCCGCGTTATTATAGCTACTTACAAGCATCCTTTGGAAAAAAGAGCGCTTAGATTGACCACGTAAAAATGTGCATATAAAACCCATATATGCCTCGGTTTAAAACAACAGACAAATGACATTATTGCTTGAACTTTTCACGTGAAGTCATCACAGGTTTAATATTGTATACTCCCGTAAAAATAACGATGCGCACTTTTGGTAGTCTAATTAGCGCTTTTCGTTATTAAAGTGGTGTATTGTTGTTGAGTAAACAAAAAATTGGTGTAAATCATGCACAAAAGTAAAAAATCAGTAAAAAAAAAAGCCTAATTTAATAAGATCATGAGGAATTAATCGATTACCTTAGACCAACTAATCGAAGTGGCCTGGAATACCTGCCGTTCTCCTCTTGATGATTTAAGCTCAGCGACAGGTGTGAACTTGTAAACAATTTTGTCCCTAGAAATATATTTTATATACAACACAACTTCTTACTTACTTTGACGTTTAGAGTACTGTAAAAAGTTGACTACTCACCCTGTTTGGAGCGATGAAGGATACGGAACAGAATAAATATATGCAGAGCCATTGGAACATGCTACGGCCAAAAGACCTAGTCTTACAAAATTATCTGTAGAAGATTCCTCCTCCATCTCTGAACAATACATCGTATTCCGTGCTCCTGAAGGACACCAATCAATTGCCCAAATCGTACCATATTCATGCGCTATTCCTAAAGCGAATTTAGGGATTGTACTGTAAAAGAACAATAGACAATACTTGACATAAACTGTATTGAATTAACATTGACTGTATTAACTATATTTATATATTTTATATTATTATAAGGAAGTTCAATAAATTTACAAGCGAATGTTTACAAACAAAAATAATGTTAGTAAATATCACAAAACAAAAGTATTTAATTCGATATTTAGCTCTCAAATTTCTGAGGATACGCACACCATCATAGTAATATGTATTACTGTGAAATTCCTATCCATCCATCGTTCCATCCCCGCCACCCTGTCGTTCTTACAAGGGCTCATTTATCTTACACTTTCTCACCTAAATAGATCACCAAAGTCCCAAATTTGCAGTAATCCTGAATGCTCGTAAGTCTTATCACTATCGAACCGATTAGAATCGGAGTTATTATTGCAGGCCACCGCCAAATAATGGCCAAAGCTATCATCCTCATCGTCTACGTGCGGCGGAGCCCACGATATACACTGGATACAGCCGCCCACGAATATTGACAAACCTAAAAAATTTAATATCTATGTGATTTTAATTTCGACAATTATCGTTACACTTGAACAGATCAACAAGTAATACACAATATCAAAGGATCTACAAATTTATTTTCAAATGTTATACTCTGCTGGGATTTTCACACTTTTTATACTTTGTCTTTTCTTTTAAGAATCTGAAGAAGCCAGACAATCTTGTGCAACTAGAATCCAACGACTTCGGACGATATTTTTCGGTCTAACGTATTTATTAAAATATAATACCTTATTGCGAAAAGGTGCCATTTCAAAATATCCAACCGACAGTGTTAACGAAACTGCAATTCAACTCGTATAGACGATAGTAAAAGACAACTGAGGAAATGTTTTATATAACTGATAGGTAAGAAGTAAATTCTAAATGGCGCAATACGTATGAAATGAACGTTTCAAATCCCGACTAGTCGAAAACCATCAGATTGTGCGGAGGTTACTTTCAGAAATTTTAAAGATTAGCATTACAAAACAAACTAAAAATACTTTGACCCTTACCGGCATTCTTCTTTGCCTCGAACTGTGTAAATGTCTGATAATCACCCCTACCAAAAGTAACTTTACAAGATTCTTTTACTGTTGGCAGATAATTTGATATTTCTTCGTCCAAAACCAACTCCATTCTGCAGTTTCGCCATTGAGAGAATAGTACCTCGTTGGTTAAATATGTGCTGCGGCTAAAATTTCAAGTCATTTAAAAATTCTGTTAAATATAAAGTCTGAATCCATAAGAAGTAGAAATCACATTTCTACATCTTAATTTATACAAAAAATAAATTGAATGTTTGACAAAAAAATTAGCTTCTATAGGTTTGTGCCCAACAAACTCGAGAAACAGATCATGGTTATTACTTTAATTTTTTTATTGAATTTATCGTTTTTAAATAAAAGTATTTTCATACCCTTTTTTTCAAAGTTCTTAAAAGACAAGCACAGCAAGGCGTAGTCGAGTTTAAATAGCTTACTTAAACTAAGCGTTACTTAATCCATAATATAAGTTATTACAAGTTGTTATGTAGTTAATAGTACTAAAGGTTTTAACAAACGAGAAAATTGTGACTAACGAGAGTTTTTGTAAGACCAAGTCTCCTCACTGAACGGATTTAAATTTAACATTCAATATAACTTCCATTCTTATTAAATGTCAGAATTGCAAAATTGCACTTACTAGTCGGCAGCACTTTCATTTAAATACGTTTTTGGAGAATCTACTGTAAAAGGAACTCTTGGCACTCTTGTTGCAGCTGAACCTAAAAATAACATTGAACATGAATGAACGTAATTGTTTTTTCTTAAAGCGTTTCCCAGTCGAATTTATATGACGCCAATTGCAGGATGGTGCAATTTGATGACCTCCCACGAGCAGAAGTCGAAAATTTTATGTAGAAGGCCGTAATCGATTTTCGAAAAAAGATAGAACAATTAATAAAATAATCTAGCACAGCTTTCCTTTCGCCCTGACTCAGATCTTTTGAGATTTACAGAAACTATAATCAATCAAATATGGGTAGAATTGTTTAAATCAATTAACTAATAATGTTGTCAAAATTACGGTAATACTTACTATTGTCACTATATTTCTTTTTTCTACGTTGGTCTCTCCAATCATCCTCTTCGTGTTCAGACAAGATGGACTCTACAATAGTGTCTACTGATTCATCACTAGATGATTGCTGAATGTCTGAGTCTTCAGAAGCACTAATATCCTTAATTTTGCTACAAATATGTTCCTCGAATTCAGTCTGGTCATCAGAGCCGAACCCACAATTGGAGCAGATGTGTGCAAACTGTTGGTTTATTTATTTATTATTTATTACATTAGTTTTCATTGTTGTAAAGCTGACTCAATTTTAATACATATCATAATTATAATTAAAATCGCCATCAAATAGATAAAATTACCATAACGTGCTTATGATGGAAAATTATCTCCATAATTATTAAAATAATTTTCCCTTACTTAAGCTGCGAAGTACAAAACGCTTTAAATTGTCATCATGTTCTATAAGCTTTCTGAGAATTACAAAAACAATGGAGGACCACGTTTGAATAGATGATCTAGGAATATCTCAATCTGATCGAAACTTAGTTGAATTATAAACTTACCGTTTCAGCCTTTGCTATGAACTCCCGAGCCCTAAAAATAAAAGCATAGATAACAAAAATTCTTTGTTAAATCACAGAAAAGTTCATCAAAAAAAGGCATCGTGGTAGGTATGTAACTTTATATCGCTTTATGATAGGAAAAGGTCTTTATATTGCAATAGGTTGTTACTTTAATTTCATATTTAGCTTGATTTATACGTAAATGGATAAAATATAATTATGGAAAGTACTGAGTAGATATTTAGAATTATAGATATTAAGAGATGAAATAAAATTATGAAATCTGCCTCACTTTTCTGCAGCACGTCTGCGCTCTGAAAGCTGTTCTATTTTAACAGAGTCTAGAGTTTGCTTTTGCTGTTCTTTCATCACCGTCTCTATTTCCCTTGAGAATTCCTGCTCCCTGTGCATTGCTGCATGCTGATTTTTATAAATGCATAGATAACTACTGTTGCATATTTCGCAAAATATTTTGTATTGATCTATCTCCTTTAAAAAAGCATAATGCACATTACATTAAGTTACATATTCTATAAATAAATTTATGGATAAACATACTATTAAAATAACTGGTCAAGATTTAGGTCTTTCAAGAAGCGAGGGAGACCATTAAGTTTCGGAGCGCTATTTACTAGTTTTATTAAAAAAATAAACTTTTTGTTGAAATTTTTATTTATACATAGATAACCATATCTTCCAGGTATATGAGCATGGTCTACAGTTTCTAGTGCTGAATTCTCAACAACGGGCATACGATCAATGAAATGTGATCGAATTAAATAAAAATATTCTTTATTGGACACCATAATCGTCAAAATAAAGTAAGTTTAAACAAAAATGTTTAAAAATGATTTAGACGTACAATGGGTTGTTAAGTAGCCATCTCTTGCAACCAGAGGTTTGTTTAATCTTATAAAAACTTTTATAAAGTTGAATATGCTTACTTCTTCCGTTTTCCCACATTGTATGATGTGCGCATAAAATCCCATGACTGAGATCCTTGTAGTATCACATATTTTACATTTTAATTTGCCAAATAATTGTTTATATTCCTTCAAACACTTTTCTACGACGCTTGGGTTTTTAAGGTCCTGGATAAAGAAAAATCGACTTAGATGACAAGTGATTAGCTACATTTATTTATGTTTATGGGGAAAATGTGACAAAATTGCACGTTCTGTGCTTCTTAAATTTTGTTTTTCATATATTTATATTTGCTCCAGTGAAAGAAAGAGTATTAAAAAAATCTAATTGAATTTTAACATCTAACTTTAAATTTATTAATAATTATATGATAGCCCATAAAGTAAAGGTTGTGTGTTAAAAAATATGTTGGATTTTAACGTTTTTTCAATTACTAATTGTTGCCTCAATCAAATATAAATCTATCGTAAACTTAATGGAAGAAAAAACTGTTGCGAATTTGTGGACGATGAACAAATGATTTATTTAAAAAAAAAAGAAAACGGTAACTTTTACAAAACCTTGTAGACTTTGGGAGAAAAACTTTTAGCCAAACAACGTGCAACAAAATTACAGATTTGACTTGACTTTTGACGTATAGTAAATAAAAAAACTTTAATAGGTTGATAATAGATTTTAAATATCATCCTATTCCTGTTGAATTTACAGGATTTCTATAGCTTATTTGTTACCCCGGTGTTTAATTGCCATAATTGTGCCAAAATTCATAGATATAGGAACAGCGGATTGGCCGTGAAAACGTAACAGACACACAGACTTTAGCATTTACAATATTAGTAAGGATGTTGGAAGTACTTACAATCGGATATTCGCCCACAGCCCAAGCTATGTTGTAGTGGTTTTTCATAGCGTGAGATGTCCAATCCCTCGCGTCTACTACCTCAGCGCAAACACCGCATTCGTATAAATCTAAAACATCCAGCAAAATATTTGAAATCAGGAAATTATAACTACAATAACAAATATTAACATCATATTCGTGATTCTGTGTTATCAATTGAAAAATTAAAAATCCTCCTTAAACAAACCAAAATTATTAACATTCCAAGTGGATCCCTTAAAGAGAACTTAGTAATAAATTGAAAAATAAGAAAAAAGAATGATCATATAATAATAATGAATGATATCAGATCGAATTCAGTTATAAAAAAATATATATTATTATGTCTAATAATGATAAATGAATGAAATAATAATTAAAATATTTCTAAATTCAGATTCAAAAAGGTAGTCATTTTAATCTAGACCAAATTTATAATATATAATCCAAAACCTACCTTTATTAGAAATACTACCAATCATTGACGAATCTAGGAAATTAGAGTCACAAGATTCTATGTGAGATAAATAAACTTTTACATATTTTCTTAGTAAGCCACATTTGTTACAAATCAGTCCATTGTATTTTTTGCAAATGAAATATAAATGTTTTTGAATTTCTTCGGTATCATCTAAATTCTGAAAGTAAAAAAGCTATAAAAATAGATGAAAGTAACAATATCCATTATAACTAAATGATAAATTTAATGTGACAACTTAATTTAGGCGTATTTAAGACAACTTCTCAGTAATTAACAAAACTAACCCGACATTCTAGAATTGCCAAACATAAACTCAACAGAAGTCGAGATCAACCACGCGAATTTACCATTTAAAAAGACATAATTTAGGCATAAAAAACATCTTTCACATTTGATAAATATTTTAACAAGTATTAACTAGTATTTTTTTATCAATGATTGTATAACCTAGTTTTTATGTATTTTATTAGATTACTAGCGGCCTGTCCCTGCTTCGCACGGGTATAAAATATATAGCCCATGTCACTCAGTGAAAAAAGTTTCTAGTAAAAGTCCAGTAGTTTTGATTTATTCATTACTGCCCGTGGCCCGCAAGCGTTAAATTTGGAGAAAAACAATTCCCCTCTCCCTATACTAAGAAATTCCTGCTATCTTTGGAATATCTAAATTCATATACTACATATTTACTTATTTATTTTTACATTTTTCCCTATGAATTTTATTTTTTCAATTAATTACAGAATGTCTTTGTATATGACATTCACAGCTTCCTTGTCATTAAACAAACTCTTGAAAGAGCAACCATATTATAGCTGCTAAATTCGAAGTGCTATAGGGCGAAGCGTTGCCTTCTCACGGCATTTTAAATCTGTAATATCTCCGAAAATGTTCACTTAAATTACATGCTGTAAACGGCCATATTGATCTATATTAAATCAACAATTTTGTATAAACCACTGCACTGTCTCACTAGGATGATATAATCAAAGACTTTGCCAGTTAGAAGTCGATTTATTTACAAAATATTTAAAACCTTTATACATATACAAAATAATCTCTCTAGCGCGATACGCTTTTATTTATTGCAGACAACAAGCCATCTATCGGACAATAGCAAAAACTCTTAGTAACCTTATTGATTTATATCCATATTTCTCTATATATAATTAATGTAGTCCGATAGATGGCGGTGGCTGTTTGTTTTGTATTGTGTTTATACATACCGCCCACCATGGACCGCTGGTACATAATAAATCATAATAAACAAGCTTATCACAGTGATAGGTAACATGATGGAACGGGTAAAGAACAGCCAAACGCTATAGTACTGAACAAAAAACATGATGTAAAAGGTGAACATAAACATTGATATAAAAAAGGTAAACTCAACAATGACAAATAAAATAAAATTAAAATTCTATAACCAATATATAGATTAAATTTGAATAATTTACTTAGCAACAGGTAATATACAAATCTTTGACACAGGCCGTTTAATAACAACTCCCTTACATCTTAAACTAACGACACGAGTAACTTTGTCCGAACCAGAATGTTTACCTAAAATTATGCCGTAAACCCTAGCTGGAGGAAGATTATCTTCCTTCACTAATGCGACATCTCCAATTCTTGGTTCAGGCGAATGTCGATTCCATCGGTATCGATGTAGACATTGTGTAAGATACTCGTTTGACCTTTCTTCTACATGTGTAACATGGTAGCCTTCGTGTGGACTGTAACTTATATATTCTTCCTTCAACCAATATGCACCATGTTTCCACATACTTAAGTCTTCATAATCTGAAACCGGTATTCCCCTCGATACGGAATCGGCAGGATTATCTTTGAATCGAACATGAGCCCAATGAGATCGATCTAAAATAGTTAAAATATCAGAAACCCGATTTGCAATGAACGTCTTCCACCTACTCGGGTGGCTACTTAGCCAAGCAAGGACTATAGAAGAGTCTGTCCAAGCGTGAACTTTGTCCTTTGCAATATCCATCATCTCCGAAACTTCTGATAGCAGTTTAGCCAGTAAATGAGCGCCACCTAGTCCCAAACGTGGTATCGAAATTTGTTTCACTGGCGATACTTTCGTTTTTGATGTCATAAGATTCACATGGACTTCATTATGCTTATCAATAACGCGGACGTATATCACAGCTGCATATGCATCATTTGAGGCATCACTGAAACCGTGCAGCTCTACGTACTTAACGTCAGCATTTGTGAGAATCCATCTAGGAAAACGAATATTTTTCAGATTGGACAGATTGTTTCGGTAAGTAAGCCATTCCTGTAACAAATGAGGTGGTAATTTTTCGTCCCAATCTATTCCAGCTATCCAAAGTTTTTGGATGAATATTGTTGCATTAATAATTGTTGTAGCAATCCATCCCAACGGATCGAACAAACGCGAAATATCCGAAATTACTCTTCGCTTTGTAACCGGAAGACAAAGTGGCGGTAGCTGGACACTGTACTCGAACTCGTCGCTTCTACTATTCCAGGTAAGTCCTAGCACTTTTTGTATTGTTTCTGTTTCCTTTCCTATTTCCAATCGCCTATCCTTATCTTCTCCTACCTTTCCTATTTTCTTCATAACCTCTTCACTATTACTAACCCACTTTTGCAGTTTAAAACCTCCTTTATTTAATATGTTACTAACATCTTTATATAATTTCAGGCACTCTTCAACCGTCTGGCAACCCGTCATGAGATCATCCATATAGAAATCTTTCAGGATACTTTCCATAGCAGCGGTTTGATTCACACCTTCATCGCGGGCCAACTGCTGAAGGACTCTAACAGCCAGGTAAGGCGCAGACGCAGTACCAAATGTTACACGTAAGAGTCTGTAGTGTTGAATTATTCCAGCTTCATCACGCCACAGTATCCACTGAAATTCATCTGCATCTTGCTCTGACACCTTTATTTGTCGGTACATTTTTATAACGTCTGCACACAGACAAATAGAGTGTTTTCGCCATCGCATAATAATATGTCTCAACCTGTACTGAAGAGGCGGACCTACCAATAGATCATCATTCAGTGACACGCCATTAGTACCGGGGCAAGAGGCGTCGAATACGACTCTTACCTTGGTTGTTACTTTATCCTTACGTACTACGGCATGGTGTGGCAGGTAAACTACATTTTTTACAGAACGCTGGTCTTCAGGAACTAACTCCATATGATTCAACTGTAAGTATTCTTTCATTACTTCTTCATATTCTTCTTTCAGTTGTGGATTTTTTGACAATCTTTTTTCTAATTGACATAATCGTCTAGTTGCTATTTCTAACAAATTTCCTTTTTTGCAGGTCTGGTTGCTGTCCCGAAATGGAAGCTTTACAACGTAACGTCCGGAACTATCTCTTACCGTAGTATTCCTAAAAATTACTTCACATCTATTTTCATCTTCCGTTAACATTTTATTACTGTTTGAAATTACATCCGATTCCAACTCCCAGAACTTTCTTAAAAGTAGATCTTCGTTACAATGTGTGTGCATAGTAACAATGACATTATTACTTTGACGCTGGTCGGGCTCTTTAGAATCCGATTGAATTTGACCAGATAAGATCCAACCAAAATGAGTATTCTGTGCTACAGGACACCCTGGTGGACCCTTGATAAGACCTTCAACTAAAATCTGGCCATAGACTTCTGCGCCAAGTAAGAGATCGACTTTATTAGGTAAGTGAAACCTCGGATCAGCTAACTTCAATTTAGTGAACTCCGGCCATACCTTTAAAACTACTCTCCTCGATGGAAGAAATGATGTTAACTTGTTTAACACATGAGCCTTGACGTTTATCGTAAATTTGGGATCATGAAGTGACTTTAGTTTGATTATAACTACTGACTTCGAGGCTAAAGTCTCTTCTGAATCTCCAAATCCAGCGATACTAATCTTGTTAGGAATTTTCTTCAATCCAAGAGCTTGAACAGCGGCTTCAGTGATAAATGAGCCCTGTGAGCCCTGATCCAACAAGCATCTAAACATTAGACCATCACCTGTCCTCGACTCCACTTCAACAATGGCTGTAGCCAAAAGAACTTGGCTATGAACACTTGAGAAAACGGTAAGTACATTCGCTACTTCGTTTTGTGATGTGTTGGCTGTGGGAACCACCACACCATTATCAATGGAATCAACATTCTCCGATCCTTGTGAGACATCAGGATGAAGTAAGGAATGATGCTTCCTTTTACAGATTCGACATCTAGTAGATTGACGACACGTATATACGGAATGATTAATACCTAGACAGTTAAAACACAAACGACTGGTCTGGACAAACTTATGTCGTGTATCATAATCAGCCTTGGCAAACTTCTTACAATTCATTAATTTATGATTAGCTTTACAAAATTGACACTCAAAATTGGACACATTAGTTGTATTGAAATTTGACTTACTCGAATTGGCTACATGTAAAACTTTGGCTTTGTTGCAAGTATTGGAAAACCTTGACTTAGGTTTAGCATCTAAAAATTCTAATGATCTAAACTTATGTTCTAAGAATTCCTTGAAAGTGGACAAAGTGGGCAGTTCATCAGACTCATTTGCTTTAGACTCCCATTGTTTTCGTGACTCGGGATCGAGTCTTTGACTCATTATGAAAATAATAATAACATCCCAAGAACTAGTATTAATGCCTATATTATTTAAAGCACTTAAGCACTCGTTCATGTTGTCTAGTAGCTCCTTAATAGCACTAGATGACTCGGTATGCAATGTCCTTTGACTTAGAAGTCGCCTTAAAATATGATTGGAAAGATATTTTTTATTATCGTAACGACTGGTTAACTGAGTCCAACATGAAAGATAATTCTTTTCGGTTATGGGAATATGTCGCAACAACTGCTCGGCTTCTCCAGACAAATGACTCTTAAGATAATGCAATTTTTGAACATCATCTAAATTATCGTTTTTATGAATCAAAGAGGTAAAAAGATCCCGAAAACTTGTCCACTCCGTATACTTTCCGGAAAAAATCGGAATAGAAATCTTTGGTAGTCGGACAGAACAATAAGATTTATCTTCAACTGTAGACGAACGCTCTGATACACCTGACGTTTTTGATTTACTATGAAATTTAGATAAAGCTTCCTTTAACTCCGTTTTGTAATCAAAATATAGCTCTTCAGTTTTATCATAAATAGAATTCTTATAATAGTTAGATAATTCCAAATCCGTCTTACTAACATCAGAAATTATTTGTCGATGCGTGTCAGAAAAAGATTGCCATTGATTTTCTAAAGCTTCAAGTCGCGTTTCTATATACGAAATTGTTACACGCTCCTTAGGCGATTTCTTAAAGTTCATTTTGCCTTTAGCTATAAGCTCTTTATTGTTAATTTGTAATTTATCTAACACCTCCATGGCAGTCTCTTAGTGATATACAAATAAAACGTAACACAAATAAATTCAACCAATATAAACGATAAGTAATTCTAAATTTAAATACAAGTTAAAGATTCAGATTCAAAAAATATTACAAGTCCAAAACAATCTATAAAATTCTTCAATTTTCCGATAATGCTGTAAATTTTCTAAGTCCAGCGTAACCAATTCAAAATATTACAAGTGTTCAAATTCTTCTCTACAAATTCTAAGTCAATGTTGTTTACAACGAAAATATTCTAAGTCCTATGTTGACATCAAAATTTTTCTAAGTCTTTGAGAAATTAACACTTAGTAAAAATTGGGCATGGATTCCCCGTCACTTCACTTTTTGAGAATATTTTCTAAGTCCATGCACTAACTTTAACTTTACTTTAAATTTCTTCCAAATTAAAAGTTAATCTTTTCTTTGACTTAAGGTCCAACTTTGCTTGATAATTATGACAATAAAAGTACTTACAGTTTTATCACGTCACACTTCACTCACTATTATTCCGTATTGTCTTCGTTCACCTGGTCGGTCTCGTTCCGGTCAGATGGCGTCACTAGCCACCACCTGGCTCGGTCTTCTGACGCCGCTGGGTACTGCTTGGCTCACCCCTGACGTCGCTGCGTGGTCGGCATCCGCTCCCTGCAATTCCTGGCTCCAAACTCCAGGAACGACACCTTCGATGACAATCCGCCACCACGTTGATGACCGACTGGTTGTACAAACCGTCAATCTCACTGGCCAGTCATCCGGCTCGAAGGACCATGTATAAACCACTGCACTGTCTCACTAGGATGATATAATCAAAGACTTTGCCAGTTAGAAGTCGATTTATTTACAAAATATTTAAAACCTTTATACATATACAAAATAATTTCTCTAGCGCGATACGCTTTTATTTATTGCAGACAACAAGCCATCTATCGGACAATAGCAAAAACTCTTAGTAACCTTATTGATTTATATCCATATTTCTCTATATATAATTAATGTAGTCCGATAGATGGCGGTGGCTGTTTGTTTTGTATTGTGTTTATACAAATTTATTTAAGGTACTTAATTTGATAAGGATTAATGCTGTATTGTATAAAAACTGCTTTGAACATAAGACATTATTTTTCGTAAAAAGTAAATGATAAAAAATGCTATTGTGGGTTATCCATAAGAGATAGACATATAAGTACCATCGCGGACTTTTCTATAGACCTTTTCAAGGTGTACAAATACTTAGTTAGGGCTTAGCCTGCGTTTGCAATGTAAGCGGAAAAAAATGAAATTATTTACGACGTCACATTAGAAACCTCAAAACTTACAGTATTTCTCTACTCGGTATTGAATATTATTATACATATAAACCTTCCTCTTGAATCACTCTATATATTAAAAAAACCGCATCAAAATCTGTTACGTAGTTTTAAAGATTAAGCATACATAGGGATATATGGACAAACAAAGAATGTGACTTTGTTTTATACTATGTAGTGAAGCAACACTTCTATTTTTAGCATTTTTTAAGGAGCCTTCTTTCTTTAGATATCAGGCCTATAATCGTTGAAATCTGAATCTAATCTAGTCCTAGTTTAATCTTTAATTTATCTTTCTTCATTATTCTTAGTAATATTAATTTATTTATTATTATTTATGTACCATGAAAAACGTTACCAAAAAATTATTAATAAAAAAAGTGTACAAAAGTCAAGTGATCCTTTCAATCTTTATATTATTAAAACTTGTTAACATATTTTCATATATTTTTACTATTACTTTAATTTAACAACAAAAAAAAACAATGTTTAACAACATTCAGGCAATATTAAATATCATTATACACGCACCAAAGGTGGTTTTCCTTCTTTCCAAGCTAAATAACCATGATGCATCCGTATATGATTTAACCAGTTATTTCCTTCAACATCCATTTTGCAGACTCCACAAGTTACATTGGCATCCTCGTCATCACTCAAATCCTCAACAATTGTATCAACGGTGTCGTCTTGAGATTCATTTAATGTTGAAATGTCAACAGTAGCCTGAAGATCAAATTTAATTAAATTAATTAACAATAAATTACAAAACAAAGGTACACATTAGGTAAAGACTTCCTCTCTTATAAGAGAAACGTTATAATTTTACATTATAAGATAGAACTTCTCTCTAACTTCATCTTACTACTTTCTACTAAATATGGTCCAGAGATTTCACGACAATTGCTCCGTACTGGTACGGACTGAACCTGGTATGGTATAACGAATAAGTTCGAATATTTAGAGAAGTGTGTAAATGTGTGTGTAATGTGTGTAAATGTAAAACCTTTTCGGACACTTTTTCCTTTATTTTATACAGGTAGCTATTTTCTTAACAATAATCAAAGGGAAAATATAATAAGGCCTCTAACAGGTATTTCTACTTAAAAACTGAATTCAAAATAATGTACTAGATGAATTTTTAATTTATTAAATTATTTTTAACTTTGCTTTACGCGCTTACCGTTTCGTTGTTGCATATTTCTTTGTGTTTCATATATGCCTTTACATATTTGCGACAACCTCCACAATTTTTACAAATCAAACCATCATTCTTCTTCGCTACATTAACCAAATGATTGTATACCTGTTTACTGTCATTTAAATTCTGTAATGGAAATTAGAATCATATAATATTAATATAATATATATATATATATATATATATATATATATTTTTATTATACCTATCTAACCTAACTCAACAATAGTCTTTTAAAAATATGGTTATATGTGGAAGAATTCAAAGGAAAAAATGTTATTATACAAATTGTGTATGAAATTAACCTGTATATTATAGCTCAAAATAGAGAATATGAAAACAATAGATGAAAGAACACATCAGGTTAGAATTGTTGTCAATATGCAAGGAAGACACAGTATTAATCTTAATAGTCTCTTTATCGTAGACAAAAATATTAAAGTAATACAAAATACTGCTCAGTATTCTCGGCTTCACGATCACCTAGATTTGCCAGAGTACTTTGACTGAGGTGAAAGTTAAAACAAATAGGCTACACCTCAACCCTTTTGAGGAACCTCAACCTAAATTCGCATGCCGGGTGAATATTCTCAATAAATTAATACCGAACAAAACCCTGGTCTCATTTACATCTATTTAGGTAGTTGGTTAGGGAAATACAATATTCAAATATAAAGAGTGCCAAAAGCGAAGCTTATT
Source organism: Morpho achilles (assembly GCA_947086495.1). Classification (NCBI taxonomy): domain Eukaryota; kingdom Metazoa; phylum Arthropoda; class Insecta; order Lepidoptera; family Nymphalidae; genus Morpho; species Morpho achilles. The sequence goes on along the minus strand of CAMTZB010000007.1, from coordinate 7,104,222 downwards.
CCACAACGGAAACCTTGGAAATATTTGTGTAAAAGATAAAAATTAATTTGAAATATAGAATGGTATATATTAATATGGAAAATCATAATGCAAATGACGCAAAATATTTATTTTATGAAAGTAGGACATTGAGGTTTATAGTATTTTCGTTGAGCATAAATAAAAAAAAACAGGAACAAGTACTTACTAAAGGAGGATCACCTTCTTTCCATGCTAAATATTCATGTTCCTCAGATATATGACCTATCCATTGACTGCTCTTAAGTTCTAACTGACAGACGCCACATTTAACATTGACATCTTCAATCTTAACTTTTTCTCTTTTAACGATAACTCGAGTTGAGGTTTTACAAATACTTTCTTCATCAGATTCTTCCTGAAATTATAACTCCTGTGATTAAATCCAACACTATAAATAAAGATCTTTAATATACGTGTATGTGTAAATGTAACAAAATATTTACGTCAAATATACAGTGCATAATAAAATAAATCATCATCATCCTCCTGCCCTAATCCCACTCTAAGCGGGGTCGGCACAACATGTTATAAAAATGTTGCCAGATGATTTGGCTACGTATTTTACGACCGGCCGCCTGCCTGACGTCAACTTGCCTTAGTCGTATTTTACAACTCGATATGAAATGAGGGTCGTCTATTCTACTCAAGCGGATACCACATGACGGGTCAACTTACCTTAGTCGCCTTTTACGACTCCTCGATAAGAAATGAGGGTGGTCTATTCTACTCAGCCGGATACCACACGATATATAATAAAATAAATAGATTCGTATTTTAAATAAATAACACTAGACATTATAGGTAAGTAAGCAGCGACCTGTTACTCTCCCCCTGCTGGGAATAGGCCACTTCTCTCAATTTCGAGAGAAGGATTGGACCTAAGACCTACCACGCTGCTCCAATGCGGATTGGTAAGTTACACGTATATCCAGAATTCTCTAGAGATATGCAGGTTTCCTCACGATGTTTTCATTCACCGAAAAGCGTGTGATAAATTTCAATTATCAATTAGACACATAAGTTTTAACAGAAAAACTCATTGGTGTCTGCCCGGGTTGGAACCCGTGACATCCTCGAAAGAGATGCACGAAGATAAGATCTTAAGAGGTTTCGTCACTATGATATCTTTTACTAAAATGTGTGATAATTTGTAATAATAATAAAATAATCTTATCAGTAATGGATATCCAGAGATCAAAATTATGTGATATGATTCATGGATAATTTGTGTCAAATCGAATTTAATTTAAAACAAACTCACATTGCTCTGACAGTTTTTTATATGCTTTAAATACGATTTTGCAAATTTTCGTTTAAGACCACAATTTTTACAAATTATTCCCCCAATTTCTCTAATTACATAATTATAGTGATCAATCATCATTTCCTCGTCCATACAATCCTGTAAAAAAATAATATTAAGACACGAGTAAGAACTTAGCTGACATTAGAATACACGAACTTGATAATATGTACAAACTTATTTATAAGAATTAATTCTTCATGCGGTAAAATTATTGACTATAATCGATAGATAATTTAAATACCGTCAATAGATTTCAACTGACCGATATGGAATTTCAATGTATATATATTTGTTATCCATGAAGGTTAATCAAAATCATCAGACCATCAAAATGCCAAATATGTCGCAATCATTTTGTCGAATAATTCTTAAAGGGTTACAATTTAATAACTTATATCAACAAAGTCAAAGTTAGTTAAGCAGATATTAAATAAACGCAATTAAAAATCAAATAATTAATCAACAACTAAATAACAATTACTCGCCAAATTATACAACTTATTCACCCAGCTAACTCCCGCCAATCAAATTCATGAATTTAAAACTTTCATATGTGCTTTGGCAAATTTTAATATACAGTAAGCGTAGTTAGCTGATTTTAAGCAATGCTATTAACTAACCGACATTAATTATGCACCTCAATTTATATAATTCATCAAATCTCTTTTGTACATTATCCTTTAAGATTTTACTTGAATTTCCTAATAAATACGTATCATTAGGTAGCTTTATTCTAATTTGATGATTCAAAAGTGCTTGTTAAAGCCAATTTGAATAAAGAATAATTTAAATTTGAATTAAAATAAAATATTAACCAAGGGCTCTTCACCGTCTCTCCAGCCTATGTAATTATGTTTTCGGCTAATGTGTTTCACCCATAAACTTTCGAGAACAAATTTTCGACATATTGCACAAGTAACATAGCCGTCTTCAGTATCTACTTCCAGCACAATTTTATCACCACCTTGTTTCGCTCTAGCATTCCCGTCGCTTTCTAATAAACCCTCTTCGACTGTTTGTATTCTAGCTTGTTCTGATTCTACATTTACTGCTGGTATATCTATTACAATCTCAGTATGTTCATCTGAATCTTTTTCTTCAAAGAACTAAAATATAATTTGCTTTAATTAATTTATTAATGTTCATTTGTACTTTAGTATCTAAAACTGATATTGTTCAATTTACAAAAACTATGAATTCAAATTCCTTACCTTCGTTTTACATTTTCTGACGTGTTTTATAAACTCGTTGACATCATATTTTTCAAATTTACAAAATGTACATATTAACTTATTATTATCCCTTAATACTTTCCTTAAATTACGCATTAAATCGTTGCTATTGAAATCCTGAAATAGAAAATTGTATAATTGATTTTTGATATACACATAAAATTTGGCATCCTTTAGATAATTTTGCAGTTAAACGAATATAATTTCTTGTTTTTATTATTATAACAATTATTTGAAAAATTTATCCACTAACAATTTTTTGTCCATTTCTCCAAGCAATGAAACAATGTTCTTGAGAAATGTGATTGTTCCAATCATATATTGGAACCTTTTTTTTACATACTCCACATGCAACTGGCGATTCATAAGTTTTCTTTACAAGAGGCTGATCATAATCTGATTCAGAGTCCGATGCATCGTCTTTCCGTTTCCTTTTCTGTAACATATAAGTTAAGATAGATAGATAGATAAAAACTTTATTGCACGAACATATAAAAATGAAAAGGGCGGCCTTATCACTGAGTCGTGATCTCTTCCAGGCTACCCTTGAATAGGATTAAGATTAGGAGGATAGGATTCTGTAGGAATATACATAAATAACAAAAAAATTGAGACGGGTGTGAAAAAAGGAAAACGTGCTAAATCTGCTTGCTAAATAACTATATCAATATAATATACATACTTATATAGAAGTTTAAGCCTTGTGGTATCCGCCTGAGTTAACACTCATTCCTTACCGATTAAATAACCCACCGTGTGGTATCCGGTTGACTAGAACCCTCTTTCCTACCGAGGTGTCGAATAAGCACCGCTGCTGACCCCACTAAGAGTGGGACAAGGGCAGAAGGATGATAATTAAATAAGAGTATTAAGGTTACATAAAGAATATATTATGCAACGCGTCGCCGTATGCCAAGCCGTATGGAGCAATTGCTCTTCATAACTACCGGATCAAGCCGTGCAACCTCAGTAACGCTTCAGTACCTTCGAAATTAAACGGAAATAACGTCAGCCGTGCCGTCATATTTTCTCTCCCTACCGTCAAGAGAGGAGACGTTTCAAGATTAGCCTTAGACAGCCATTGCTGTATGTCTTTCGATACAGTAAAAGTGTTTAAGTCGTAACCCTAAGAGATTTGTCGTTAGTAAAATATAATATTTAATAAGCAAAACTCACCAAGCTTTGACATTTCCTAATGTGCTTTAAAAAGGATTTAGCAAATTTTCGTTTCAAACCACATGTTTTACAAACTAATTCTCCAATTTCTTTTATAACATTATTTAGGTAATCTCGAACCATATTTTCGTCTGTAGTATCCTTTAAAAAAAACTTAAATGATTGACATGTGTAATAAAGAAGTAGAAACCGATAATGTATTTATTAATAAATAAAAAACTAAACACATAACATTCAAACATAACATTAAACAAATTTTAAGTATCATTACATCTCCAACGAGTAGTATTAATATTTGGCCTAAAAATATGCTATTTTTATTTTTACATTTGACATTTTGTAAAAGTAAACACGTAATCAAACGCATAAGATTTCGAATAATTAACTTAATTTTAATGATTAATTAATTTAATTTATACCGATGACATACAAGTCTATAGAAAAATAATCTAAGCAATTTATGTTAGTTATCTTTCAAATTTATATATAAAATAAGTTTGGTACAAAATTGATTAGTTTTTAACTTTATCAATATACCACGTTTTAATTGGTTCACACATACAATTACACTTTCCAACTTTCCTTTTAGTACAAATTGAATTATAGACAGCATCTTAGCTGAAGTGACACACATTAACTGAAGTCTAGTTATGACAACGATAACATTTAAATTGCACAACTAAAGCAATTAAATGTTGGAAATTCAGAGAGTTTCATATACTTTATTAATAACTTTCAAAATTACAATAATTTTGTATATAATATTTACCAACGGCATATCGCCATGTTTCCAAGCTATGTAATTGTGTTTTCGACTAACATGTTCCATCCATAAATTCGCAAGTAATTGTTTTTTACACACTGCACAGGTAACATGTTTATCTTGAGTATCTATTTTTTCAGCATCTTTTTTTCCAGTATCTACTTCATTTTCTAACAATCCAACTACTTGTTTTTGTTTGATTTCTGTTTCCAATACATTTTTATCTGTCATTTCTTGCAATTTACATTTTCGTGCCTCCTGTATATCAGTAATCTGATTGTACTTAGGATGAACTAGCTCGTTTTTTGATTCTAAATCATTAACAGGTGTGACTACTGATGTTTTAGTGAGTTCACCATTCTGTAAACAAAATTAATCATATTTATTATATTTTCCTAAAACTAAAGATTTCTAGATTAAGAGATTCCTTGTTTATATTAAAAAGGTACAACTTACCATACTCTGACAATTCTTAATATGCTTCAGATAAATTTTTGCAAATTTGCGTTTTAGGCCACATCCTGCACAAACTAATTCTCCAATCTCTTTTATAATATTATTTAAGTAGTCACGAATGTTATCTTCGTCTGAGCAATCCTAATAAATAAAATAAAGTAATAACATAAAACGAAATTTTAACACATTTGCTAAAAAAATTCTAAATAAATATTACATTCCATTTCAGTACTTTTTCCTATCATATCCGATGGTTATGCTGTCTTGACCGAATGTGGTATTTTGGTGAGAAATGTTGTTATACAACGATGCATTTATAAAACCCCAATATTAAACATAATAACAAACATAATGTTTGAATATCTCATTATAATGTTCTAAACGGACGCCAGTACGAAAAAATTAATTATATTTTTTTTTAATTATTACATTAATATTTATGTAATTTTTTAACAGTAATTCATTATTTTAAAAAATCTCGTTAGATCTTCTTCTTATTTTCAATCGCTAGACGTCCACAACTGTACATAAAACTTTTAAGTAGTTAATGCAGCAAAAATAGCTTCCCAGACCCAGCTTAGCTTCCCTCTTATGAGATCGAATTTTGATTCTAAATGTCCAAATCGTCTCTAAAATTTATCGAGAGCGTCCTTAACACACTTAAGAACAGACCGAGTTGTAGGTCTTCTAGTGGTCCACAAACACTAAGAACAGCATTGTATTTGATGGTAAAAACTTTAACTGATAAGTACATAAAGCAACTACAAATACTATAACATTGTAAGTCGGATATCTAGGATGGTTATCGTAACAAAACACGCTAATGGCAATAATTTGAAGTGTCACTTGTGTGGGATTGATTATTCCACATTTATCTAAATACAAATTTACTCAGAAATGCAAAATATAAAAAATATCGAAAATCACATATTTACCAATGGTACGTCACCATCTTTCCATGCTATGTAATTGTGTTTTCGAGTTATATGGTCTAACCATAAACTGTCGAGTAGAACTTCGCTACATAGTGCACAGGTAACATATGTATGATCCGTATCTTCTAAAACAATTGCATCGGAAACTTCTCTTCCAACTTCTACAGCAGTTTTTGATACATGTTCTTTTACGATTTGTTTTTCTTCGGTTTCTATTTGTGGAACAGCTATTATTGCATCTAATCCCTGTTCTTTAGCTTTTTCCTTAAGATTGCCGTCTAGTTGAGGTACATGGTCTATTGCAGATTCAGGTAGGTTTTCCTTAACATCATTCAAAGCAGATGCATTTATTACAATTTTAGCGCTACTTTCTGTGTTGGTTTCTTTACCATACTGAAAATAAGTAGTTTTATATTTTGAGGCACGAAACTTTTATGAGATGAATTTTACTGTATATTACATATATCATTTCACATTTGAAATTAAATTAACAAGATATACTGTACGATTGTATGAATTGTATATAATGTATGTATGAACATCTTTGTCAACCAACATAATTGTACTTACTATTTCTTCTCCATTTTTCCAATCAATGGAACAATGGCCTTTAGATATATGATTATCCCAATCATGTTTTGACACTTCTTTATTACATGCTGCACATGTAACATCTGGTTCAAACGTCTTTTGCGTGCCTTTCTTTTCATGATCTGATTCATTATCAGATGCGTTGTCTATCCGTTTTCTTTTCTGATATAATAACCAAAAGTGAGGATTATTTTAAAATTATGGGTCGCTTATACACACAGTTTTTTATTTCAAAATAATTGTTGCATAACATTATTAAGATAAACCAATTACAAGAATAATAGTAATATAGCAATTTAATAATAATTTGCATTTTTCGCCGCTATCTCAATTGACTGGCGTCCACTTCTGGTGATTTCACTTCTATGAATAATTTTTAGCCATGAAGTTTGTGGCCAAGAGTCACAGCGATACTCATCGCAAAGACAATAGCTACTGTTTATTTACCATATATACAAAAAATAAAAAACAGTGCAGGATTATATGAAAGTTTGTTGTTTGTTTGTTCCTAAAAGAAGATTGGGCTATCCGTGTTCATACCTTATGCATGCAGGATTGTAAACCATATGCAATATAAATCACCACTACTTAATTAGACTGGGAATAGTAAGCTAGGAATAGCTGGGATTAGTTAAAGATAGATATATTATATATACAAAATAATTCCGACATACATGGTTTATTATTTCTCAAAGGGATTTATCAGGCTTTATTTTTGATGAGAGCTCACAAGCGTACAAATTATGTACATCCAATTTACAAAAACCTTAACATATTATACACCCAAACCTTTTTCATCAATTTTGACTTTAATGCAAACTGACACAGCCAGTGAGACGCGCGGTGACTTTTTAATATGTAGTGATGAATACGTACACCTTTATTTAATTTAGCATCTATTTCAGCGCAATTGCTATTTTCACCATGAACGCATTTTTTGTCATTTTGTATTTCTTGATAACACTCCTGTATTTCGTATTTCTCGATAACATTTCTAGTTGTGGGATTGTTTAAACGATGGCTCCAGCAAATATTAAACACAGTATCATCGGAGATTTCAAATTGATTTTCATTCTCTGTGTCTTGAGTAACATTAATATTTATAGTTTTTTCCTGTAAGAGGCTATGTTCAAAATTATTATCCTGATAGACACTTAATAATGCTTCAACTGAGCACTGAACATTTTTTTGCTCCCAGAAATGAATATGTTCATAATTTTCATCAGAATGATAATAAGAAAAACTACCGAAGTCCTCACATAAACAAAAATTACGGTAATTAATGGGTAATAAAAATTTATCATCAATATTATAATCTATGGCAATATCTTTAATATATCCTGTTTGGAACGCTATAGCAGCGATATTAGAAGAGTTTGTTCTTTTGCCTTTAGAGTAAGTTTTTAAACTGTTATTCTCATGTGTAATTTTTATATTTCCACCAGGTTTTTCAACTCCTTGAATAGATAATTTAGAATTTCTTTTATGTTGGCTATTCTTTTTAATTTTGCCGATATTACAATTTATGTTGTGTTCTGCATAGAAATGTTGACCTAAGTATAAGGCTATTTCTTCCACCTTATCTAAAGAAATTTTGGATTCTGTATCAGTATTATTCATAGATTGCAGTAGCTCAGGGGACAAATTTAAATCATCTTGTTTATCTCCTGCTTTTATATACTTTGTTATTTTACAGTTTTCTGATCCATTATCATTACATATAACGTGTTTATTAACACATGGTTCTTCAATGTCATTTAAGTCATTTTTGTTACTCAAAGTCACGTCTTGTTCGTTTGGAAAAAGCAGATCGGTATCGTTATTCACGGTGTTTCCCAAATTTTCGTTTACCGATGTATCGATGTCATTTTGGTTTTTATTAATAGGCACTTCTAAAAGTAATTGTTCGTCTACCCCTAATATAACACGCCGTGAGCTATTACTTTCAATATGTAGTTTTGTTTCTTGCAATTCTTCAATTCGATTATTTCTTTCTTTATCAAAATTGTTGAAAAATGTTACAGCTTCTACTGCATTACCTTCACTCGAATCTTCCTCGCGGTTGTAATTGTGCAATATACGATGATCGTTTGATAATGGTGATACATTTTTATTTATTGTATTGTTATTTAAAGATCTTATTAAATCCATTGTTGCTGGGATAGTGTCATTCTTATCTAATGAACTCAAGATCTGTAGCCCTTCAGAGTTTTCGGACCCTTGAGCTCCTTCTGGTAGTGAGCTTACTTTATTTTTTGATTCCAACACATTATTAATAGATATATTTTCAATATTTTCATTTTGTTTTATTACACGTTTTACAGCTTCTTTTCCATCTATCACATTCTCCAGTTGATGTTGAGAATATGTATCAATTTCAAAACCTTTCCTTTTTTCGTTATAATTTGCTTCATCATTTGCGTAATAGTGCTTTATCGGATTATCAGTCTTAATAATTTTAATTGGTTTTGGACTGGTATCTTCAACAGACATTTCAGAATTACTAATTTCTTCATCTAAAATTGGCTTCGTATCAGCAAATGTAGGACTGAGAAATACTGACGCTTTCATTAAATTTGCTGTTTCTAAAATGGAAGATTCGTTAGGAAGATCTATTTTTTCAACAATCTCTTCACGTCTTTCTGTTCTTGCAACGGCATCAGAACATTCTGACTTGCTGCTGTCACCTATAAATAAATATATAATAATGAGTTCAATTTTATTTTATACGCGCACATTAAATGATCGAAGACATCGAGCTGTAACGTGGTGAGAGACCATTAAGGTTTGGAATAAAAAGCAATTATTATCCATTATTTATGAGTTATATTACGCCGTGTGGTATCCGGCTGAATACAATAGTACCTACCTCATTTCTTACCGAGGTGTCGTAAAAGGCGACTAAGGTAAGTCGACCCGCCGTGTGGTATCCGATTTAGTAGAATAGACCACCCACTTTCTTACTGAGGTGTCGTAAAATACGACTGAGGTAAGTTGACGTCAGGCAGGCGGCCGGTCGTTAAAACGCAGCCAAATCATGTGACAGCATGTTTAATCAAAATCAAAATACTTTATTTCTTTTTAACATGTTGTGCCGACGTCATTTAGAGTGGGATAAGGGCAGGAAGATCATTTTTTTCAGTTTCATCAGAGTTTTGATTCATTCATTATTGCCCGTGACCCGCAAGCATATAATTTATGAGTTATATTTGTATTTTAAATTGCCATTAAGTAAACCGTAAAAGTAAAATAGCAGTTTAATACTATCTCACATTTGGGCACAGGACTCTTTTGGAGAAAATTGGAGTTAAAACCAACCAAGAAAATAGGATAAAATGGAATGATCAAGTAACACATCCTAGCAATTTTATAGAGCTATACAGGTTTCTTCGCAATACTTCCTTCGCTAAAAAGCCCGTGATAAAATATCCACTAATTACATTTTTTATAAAAACCTCGTACTTGACTGACTAGGGTACGTGTAACCCAGGATTCCCGTTTCAAATACTGGGTTACGCGTTTACACGTGGCTAACACCTTTGTTTTAATATAAAAATAAATCAATTTTGATCATTATTGCTCTATTTAGTCGTAACTTATAAGCGATGTTTAAAATATCCCCTTATAATCACTTAATCATCCTAGCTATAAAAGTAGTCATCCTAGCTATAAAAGAAATCCACTAACGTGTAAGAGCGTAACGAGTAACGCGCGGCATCTTCTATAGAAGTGGTTTGTAGCCTCACTTCACACTTGTGTGTATTGACGGAAGTAAATTATCTTAACGATATGTAATTGCGAAAAAGAGAGAATTTAGTTATGCTATCGATATTTATTTAAAAAAATAGGAACACAATTTTAAATCATGTATAATTTTACATTTATTCTATTTTTTTCTGGAGAAAAAGAAACTTCTCTACGCGCTCTTAAACGATTCATTTAATCGATCTGGTTGATTGCGAGTATATATTCATTAAACTTATATAACGTATTAATAAACCATTAATAAATTATAAAAATAAATACAAATACCATGAGAAATCTCTGCAGACTAGCTAAGTTGTCTGATTAAAACTCTGATATAGAAAGGAGTTATAGTTAAACTACATATATTGTTGAAAGTTCCTCATTCAAAAAACCTTAAACACTTATAACTTCCGTCATTGAGTACTTTTGGTAATTAAGTTTCATAAAAATATTAAGCTACAATAATAATAATAATCCGTCCGTCCGTCAGCGTTGGCGCAGGTAGTAGTGAACCAGCTCACAGATCGTGAGTTCGGTTCTCGACGAAGGCTATCATTTACTATTACAATTTTGTTGGTTCTTTGAACCTCGTCATGTATATATATTTAAAAATTATAACTACATTTAGTCTTAACATTCACATGAACTCATTATTTATAAAAAAATATCTAGTAGCCAACTTTAAAAATGTTACTACAATATTTAAAATATTACTATCATAAATAATAAAGGATATTAAAAACATAAAAGGAATAATTGGTTCAAAGGAAAAGTTGCTAACTGAAAAAATAATGATAAAATAAAGTAACTGCCTGGTACTATCTGACAGCTGGCTATAGGCCTAATCTCTCTGTGTTTGGAGAGAAGGATTGGAGTTAAAGCCCACCAAGCTGCTCCAATGTGGATAGATAGGTTAAACATTTGCCCAGAATTCTCTAGAGATATGTAGGTTTTCTCATAATGTTTTCGAAAAGCATGTGATAAATTGCAATTATCAATTAGACACATAAATTTTAACAAAAAAAATTCATTGTTGCCTAAGTGGGGATTGAACCTGCGACCCTCTTGAGACAGTCACATGGTCTCAACTTCCTATTTTATGTATGTAGTAGTTTATTATTTAGTATGACTTAAAAATAAAGCTAAAGGCAACTAATGTAAGTTGACCCACTGTGTGGTATCCAGTTGAGTAAAATAGACCACCCTCATTTGTTACCAAGGTGTGGTAAAATACGACTAAGGTAAGTTGACGTCAGGCAGGCGGCCGGTCGTAAAATACGTAGCCAAATCATTTCACAACATGTTTATAACATGTTGTGCTGATCCCACTTAGAGTGGGATAAGGGCAGGAGGATGATGAGTATTTTATTAAAGGTGGGTTTGCAAAATAATACATAAACATTACTGTGTGTATTGAATTTTTTAGCATATGCAAATAATTTTATCTGGGTGCATACAACTATCATTAATAAAAAAAAATTGATATTTTCTTCTATTTGTATTTGTACATGCAAATTCTCATTGTAATATATATTTTTTTAAATTATGATTAAATAATTATTTTTGTCCACCAAAAATTATTAAAAACTATGTCTACATCAGTCTTTAGTTTTGTCATAGTTAGTAGTACAAAATGCAAAGGATAATGAGGAGGAAGTTTATGTTATCGCTTTGTTGCCTGTTCAATAAATTTGATCCTCATTCTACCACTATAAAGCAACTATCATAGCATTTATGAAATAGTAGACATTTTATATAAATAGAAAATTTATTTACTTCTCAATATTTCATTCCAAGAATGAATCAAAATGTAGAATTGATTTGAATTATTTATTTATTATAAAATACAAATCGTGACAGGATTACAGTAATTAATTATTGAAATCTCACATACATGTGAAATTAACTCACCTATTTTCGTATTTGATGTGTAGCCCTTTGAAGACTGAATATTTTCTAAATTTATACCTAATTTTTGCAAGAGAACAGGTGGCAAGATAAGAACATTTTTTTGATGACCTGTATTGTCATTTTCTTTAGCTAAATTATTCTGATAATTGCTAGATTTAGGTTTTTTTGTCTTTTGGGGAAACATGACTCTCAGGAATTGTGTCTAATGTTATTCAACATGGCACTGAAAAAATAAAAGTAAAAAAAATTACAGGACAGAGGATTGAACCTAGGACACTAAAATGTAAAATTTCTAAAACATAATACCAAATGAGCTAACTTCTACAACACCATCTGAGTGAAATTATAGATGTGACTATTAAATTAAAAATATTTTAATAAAAAAAATATAGGTTGTGTTTAAGTATATTCATATTACTTATTAATTTCATAATATACAAATAAAATATATAACATACACAGCATAAATAATTTTGTGGAAAATAACTAAACACTAATTTATTAAGATTTAAAAAATCAATTGGAAAAAGACGCGAATAACCAAAACTGCTTGGATTTGAACCAACGCCTAAAGCCTCCAAATAACACGTGCTTGTGAGTAAACATATAACATTTAAAATGATATAAGGTTTAAGTAGCTTGCGTCAGTATTAATGCATATACATAATTATATACTATTTTCTATAAAATGAAATTCCACATTCTATGCACTTACGTATACTGTTTTTTCCAGACTGTCTCACATACTCAAGTTACAATCATCATACATAATATAAAAAATTGTTACAGATACCACAATTGTATATTACTATTTATTTATCAATATTTTTAGAACAATCGTAGCCGTAAGGTTATGATTAGGTTACAAATTAACTCATTTTTAATTTTGCGAATTAGTGACAACTGACAGATGACACTAACAGGAAGAATAAGATTTTAGATTTTGTTGTTATTTGTCTGTGCATAAGCATATAGATCTTGGATAAAGAATACACTGGATGCCGCCTTAGCTATTTTTGTGTGTCCGTTTTATGCTTGTGTGAACTTTTAGAACTGCATTAGTGTGCGTGATTAGGGAAGTACTTAGCTTATCGATAAGCTAAACTAGGCGTCGATAGTTATCGAAGCCTAGCTCAGGTACTGTAAAGTTAATAAACAGTTGTAACCAACCTAGTTGGTTTACTGTTCAGAATAGATTTAAACATTTGAATAGATTGACATAATTTCCTGAGTGTACCGTCTACAGTATAATGTCATGAATTATCCGATGCACATCTTTACTGCATATCTTACTGTGATGGGTGGTTTTCAAAAATGGTATCAGTCAATTGACTGTGAGCCTAGATTTACCAAAGAATCCGTTGAAGCGTTAAAAATAAAGTCGAAGGTGCAGCCCGTACTTGGTACTTTATGTATAGATGAAATGTTAACATAAATGTTAGTGCTTCAGTGGCCAATTGAACAATATCATGATCCACATTATTCCCAACATTTACATATCCGTGAGACCGGTGACAGCTTTTATCCACTGTTCTCTTATATGTGGGTATTTAGGAAACCTAAGAAAATAATCTAAAATTAGAGAATTCGCATTTACTTGGCTAGTAAATATAACTTTGACTGATATTTATCGATACATAATGATTCGTTAGTGTGTACATCACTACGTTGGTAACACAATTCAATCGAATATTTAATGATTAATTTCTATGTTTTATCAGTATCCCACACTCGTGCCGGCTAGAGAATATCAAACTGTACTGATACATTATAATCTGAAACGCTTTAACTGAATAAAACGCTTTAATTTAGCACGCAAATGAGAGTCAAAGATTTACTTATGAAATGGTGATTCCGTGTTTTAACTCCTCCTTTCGTTGTTCTTGATGGACATGTTAAGGCAGCACACGACATATTCCACCTTTTTTGAAAAAATATATCAGTAACACTCGTATTTGCTTTAGATTTCAAGAAATAATCTTCAACAAACTCAATGTTATGGCCTCATTTGGTGTCACCAACTGGACACATTTTTTGCGACGTTGCCAAACTTCATCACAATCTCTTTCACTCTTATGTATAGTTCGCGATAAGAACAGAGACAAACGATAAATCGCTTACACACAGACGCAAGATCGGCAACGTCTTTTGGCGCCGTCCAGTATATACTACGTCCATGATATAGATCTTGGATAAAGAATATACACTACGTCCATGATATAGATTGTAGCGATGTGAAAAAATAATCGTTTTTTTTTTTAAACAATATCCCTAATAAATCTTATATTTCATTATATTAATAGACTTTGGTTTAAATCATGACGATCGCAACATACAATAGCCAATAATCATAAAGTTGTGTGTGTGTATTACGGATGTGACTTGGAGTAGAAAAAAACGATTAATAAATAATCGAATTTTATATCTTTAAAAATAAACGATTTTATAAAATCGATTAAATCCTATCAAAATAATCGATTTTTCCTGACTTTTGAAAAGTAATTTTTTTAATATTAATAATTAATTAATAAGGCTAAAGTAGATAACTACTAATAAATAATAACAGGTGGGCTGTTTGTGAAATTAATGTGTAGTTTGGCTACATTGGTTCCACCCAACAATGCATATCTAATCTTAAAAAACAAGAAAAAAGAAAAAGTGTTTAATTAAAATAATCGATTATTAAAAATCGTTTATTTAAAAAAATAATCGGTCATTGTAAATATCGATAATTTTTTCACATCGCTACCACTTTTATAGTTAGTAATCTATGGCTACCACACAAGTCTTCAGCCGAGTGAAAAGACCCCTGAAAATTGACTAATCTGAAGGAGTTTCTCAATTCTCATCTATATCCTATATCTGTCTCGGTTTGGAGTGGAAAAAAACAATTCTTCGCCTTTCACAACAAATCGATTTCTAAAAAATCGATTATAAGTAATCGATTTTTTCATTCCAAAATTGAGTTATAGGACAGGTTAATTTTAAATTTGTGTTTAATGTTTATAAGTTAATACTTACTAGCCTAGAGTTTAAAACAAAATTCATTAATTTATAACACATTTTACTGTAAAATATTATTTTGGTTCAACTAAAAAGAGGAAAAGTATCAGTTATCACTGCCTGTTCTTAGTTTTATTTTTTTTGTAATGGAACGGTCGTCTAAAGCGTTAACTTTCAATGTACAAGCTAAATGTAATATATCGAGAGCTCGTACTGCAATAATGAAGTTACCTCATTATGAAGTTCAAACTCCTGTTTTTATGCCTGTTGGAACTCAGGTGGGAAATTTTTAAAACATTTCAGTAACTAAAGTGTGGCTCTATATATAACCCTTTGTATATTTAATTATATTTTTATTTAAATTAATTTTGTATTGTATAATATAGAGAGCAGTCACAGAGTTTTGCCTATTTTAGGGAACTATGAAAGGATTATTACCGGATCAACTTGAGATTTTAAATTGTGAGATTATATTGGGAAATACCTATCATTTGGGAAATAGACCTGGAGTTAAAGTACTCAAGAATGCAGGGGGACTGCATAAATTTATGGGTTGGAATAGAGCTCTCCTTACAGATTCAGGAGGGTTCCAAATGGTATCCTTACTTAAATTAGCAGAAATCACAGAACAAGGTGTGAAGTTTAAATCCCCGTATGACAATTCAGAAATAATGTTAACACCTGAAAAATCTATAGAGATACAAAATTGCATAGGTAAGATATTAAGCTCTTACCTCAAAATGTATTACAATTTAACTCCTACTAGGAGGACAAAATATGCTGGTAATACTTACATGGAACACTTCATAAACCTATTTTGACACAAGTAGTATAAATCATTAGCTAAAAAATGTTATCATGAGAACTTCATGCTTAACAATAAAATTTTATACATCATATATTTAACATGATATATTTATAATTGAGAGCAGAACTGTGGTAGCTCAGCAGTAACACTGTGCGACTCTTTCGAGGAGAGTTCAGACCCAGGCAGACAATAATGAGTTTTTCTGTTAAAACTTGTGTCTAATGGATAATTGCAATTTATCACATGCTTTTCGGTGAAGGAAAACATTGTGAGGAAACCTGCATATGTCTAGAGAATTCAGGAGATGTGTGTCACCTACCAAGCCACACTGGAGCAGTGTGGTAGGCCTATTTTCAGCAGTGGGATTGAAACAGGCTGCTACTTACTTACTTAATTACAATTTAGAACTATTCACAAAATAAAAAATAACACATGCACAAAATATTAAAGGTAAGTTAAAAAAAAAAAAGGTTAAGCTAAGCTGCAAAAGCCTCTTCCTTCCTCTTCTTTCCCTATGCAACTTTTATCCATGCTGGACAATTCTCTTCATAAGCAGAATGTTTTCTACTTATTACCTATTCAACTTTATTTTATTTCTTAAACATTATAAAGAATAAAACTATAGCCAACACTGTTGCAGGAGTTCTAATTGTATATTTAATTCTATATTTGATATAATGTTTGTTTTTTTATTCATTAATAGGTGCAGATATTATAATGCAGTTGGATGATGTGGTACAAACTACATTTCAAGATTATGATCGCATAAAAGAAGCTACAGAGAGGACTAGCAGATGGCTTGATCGTTGTCTGAAAGCTCATAAGAGGCCAGATGAACAAAATATCTTTCCTATAGTACAGGGTTTATTAAATCCAGAATTAAGAAAAAAAAGTGCTCTGGACCATATGACTAAAGATGTGAATGGTTTTGCTATAGGAGGTCTTAGGTATTTTATATTATATCATGTTATACAATTTGTTATAGAATTTCAAATGCAGGGAAAGGAGTGGTTTACTATTTTAAGTAACAGAATGACCTGATGTTTGTTATTAAAATCTATATATAAAACACAAATTCTCTCAGCCAAATAAACTAAAATAAGTACCCAGTTTTGATTGAACTGTAACATTTTCTGTACTTTTAATAACATAATTTTTGCTTTTTTTATTAAAAATTCAATTAAAATTTTTAATATACTTAAGGGTGTTCTAAGTAATTAAAGTTTATTTATAGAATAAGTTAAAATCAAAAAATAATATATTATTTTTTATAATTATGATTGGCAAACTTTTGTAATTATATTGTAGTATATTAGATAGGTATCTATCTAAAACAAATAAGTTAATGTTATAAAGACATGCAATAATTTAATTGTACAAAAACCATTTTAGTGGTGGAGAAGCTAAAGATGACTTTTGGCCCATGGTCAGCCTTGGTACGGAACTACTAGATGATAATAGACCACGCTATCTGATGGGAGTTGGATTAGCTATTGACCTTGTTGTTTGTGTCGCACTTGGAGTTGATATGTTTGATTGTGTGTTTCCTACTCGCACAGCAGTAAGAACTTACTTAGATACTTATTGAAAATTATCTTTAATATTTAAATGAGTTAATCTTGTATGTATATTTATATATTTTCGGAAACAGCTCTACCGATTTTCCTGAAATTTAGCATGTAGGGCGGTTTTGGGAGAAACATCGATCTAGCTAGGTTTTATGTAAAAAAAAAACGTTTTATCCCTGTTTTTAGGCATTAAAAAATACTAAAAATTATATTGAATTGAATTTTTGCCACAAACTGTCAAACATTAATTTTGTTTTTCAGAGATTCGGTTGTGCTTTGACCAATAAGGGACAGTTAAATTTAAAGCAAAAACAGTATGAGCAAGATATAAATCCAATTGACAAAGATTGTGAATGTTCTACTTGTAAAGTGTACACAAGAGCTTATTTGCATTGTATTGTGTCTGCCGAAACAGTGGCTTGCCATTTAATCTCAGTGCACAATATTGCTTTTCAGGTATTTTAATTTTATTTCTAAATTTTATTTTTTAATTCTGGAAATTTGGTAAAAAAATTCTAAAGACAGCTAGAAATGGCCTTTTCAAGAGATAGGCACGACAGTTGATCATGCACTGCTTGGATCCATGGTTTCTGAGATCCGGTATGGTGTGCCTACACTATGTTATCCAATGTTGGATCATCATTCTATCATCTTAAGGCCCCAAAGCCTATCATTTCTTTATATTATATACCCTGCCAATTACCACTTTAGCACTTTAAAGGTTTATCAAAATTAATCATTACAAAAGTAATAAACTATCAAAATTAATGATTATAAAAGTAATTGAACTGATTTGAAGAATTCAAACTGATTTGATTAAAGTAATTATTATCGTTTGTATCTGTGATTAATTGTTTAATTTTTAACTAGCGGCCTGCCCCTGCTTCGCACGGGTATAAAATATATATCCCATGTCAGTCAGTGTAAAAAAATGATTGAAATTGATCGAGTAGTTTTGATTTATTCATTACTGCCCGTGGCCCGCACGCGTTAAATTTGGAGAAGAACAATTTCCTTTCCCTATACCAAGAAGATTTCCTGCTATCTTTGGAATATCTAAATTCATATAGTACATTTTTACTTATTTACTTTTACATTTTCCCTATGTATTTTATTTTTACAATTAATTACAGAATGTCTTTAAACAAACTCTTGAAAGAGCGACATCGCTGCTAAAGTCGAAGTGTTATAGGTCTAAGCGCGGCCTCCTCGCGGGATTTTAAATCTGTAATATCTCTGAAAATGTTCACTTAAATTACATGCTGTAAACGGCAATATTGATCTATATTAAATCAACAATTTATTTAAGGTACTCAATTGGATAAGGATTAATGCTGTATTGTATAAAAATTGCTGTGAACATAAGGCATCATTTTTCGTAAAAAGTAAATGAAAAAAACTGCTATTGTGGGTTATCCATAAGAGATAGATATATACCATCGCGGACTTTTCTGTAGACCTTTTTAAAGTGTACAAATACTTAGTACATCATTTTGATAAATCTCGTAGGGTTTAGCCTGCGTTTGCAATGTAAGCGGGAAAAAATGTAATTATTTACAGAAACCTCAAAAATTACATTATTTCTCTACTTCGTATTGAATGTTATTATACGTACAAACCTTCCTCTGGAATCTCTCTATCTATTAAAAAAAACCGCATCAAAATCGGTTGCGTAGTTTTAAAGTTTTATGCGTACATACGGAAATATGGACTTTGTTTTATAATATGTAGTGATAATGTTTCAGATGGGACTGATGCAATCAATGAGGGAAAATATTAAACAAGGAACATTTCCTCAATTTGTTAAGAAATTTGTAACTGAAGTATATCCAGATAAAAAATATCCTACCTGGGTTAAAAACTCATTAATGTCTGTTGGAATTAATATATTAGAAAACTGAACAGTTTAATTTATTGAAAAGTTATAAATTTTCTCACAGTATTCACTGATAGACAGACTAATTCAGGGGTTTGGTTTTAGTGCATAATTTGTTAAGGTTTTTAAGTTTTGCACAAAGATTATCCTTGACTAACATTCATTGTAAAAATTCACAAGCAAAAGTACCAAATAATAATAGACTATTTTATAGCATAGTTTTATTATTACCTACATAAAATCATCAGAATCATTTCCATCTTGATTTGTTGTCATATTTTCTTTTTTCATTAAAGTAGCATAACTTCTTAATTCAGCTTCTTCCTTCTTGCGCTTCTCTTCTTCTTTATCTTTATCTTTTTTCTCTCTTAATATTTTCTTTTTATCTTCCCTTTCTAGTCTATCTCTTGTTTCTCTTTCTAGCCGTAAATCAGGAAATGCTTCTCTCTTTGTTTTATTGAGTCTATTCACAACTTCATTGAGTCTTTTAACAACTCTTACTTTTCTTACATCTTTATCTTTGTGAAATGCAACCTGTCCTACCTAAAACCATAAAATACATAGTAATAAATATTTATAAAAATAAATGAACTAATTAAATGAAAGCTTTTTGATAAATTTGATACAAATGTAAAGTGAATATTAAAGTAAGATAATGATAACATTATTGAAAAATGATTAACTTTAATTCAATGAATTGAAATTGAATTTATTATTAATTTTATTTACTTTAAAAATATTTAATAACCAATAAATAAATATTTAACATTAATAATTTAATAATATTTAGTATTAATTATGTTGAATAATAATATATAACGCCGTGTGGTATCCGGCTTGATAGAATAGTACCACCCTCTTTTCTTACGAGGTGTCGTAAAAGGCGACTAAGGTAAGTCGACCCGCCGTGTGGTATCCGGCTGAGTAGAATAGACCAACCTCATTTCTTACCGAGGTGTCGTAAAAGGCGACTAAGGTAAATTGACCCACCGTGTGGTATCCGGTTTAGTAAAATAGACCACCCTCTTTCTTACCGAGGTGTCGTAAAATACGACAGAGGTAAGTTGACGTCAGGCAGGCCGGTCGTAAAAACGCAGCCAAATCATGTGACAGCATGTTTATAACATGTTGTGCCGACCCCACTTAGAATGGGATAAGGGCAGGAAGATGATATGTTGAATAATAATATTTTAATTTATATCAATAAATAGAATATTTAACATTTGACATGTTCATTAGAATGCTTCCTCCGCTGTACTTGTATCTGCTATACTGTATTGTTAACATTTTAATATGTAGTTTTCACCAATAGAGTGATTCATGATAAAAATTATAATTTATAATTCTAGTACTGGTTGAAATATAACAAATTAATGAACATTTTGAAAATCAAGCCACCAGGGAGCTATTGAAACACTGCCTATTACATTAGAAATGTAACCAAATGATGGGATATTTCTCTTTTATAGAGATATTTTTTTATCATAGCTAAAAATATTTGTTACAGCCGATATCTATCTTTTAAGAAAAAATTACTAAATTCCTTCTAACTTTTTCTTTAATAGTCATGTACAATGTGATTCTTGGGAAGCTTTACGGTATTAATCCTCATTAACTTACATATTTTAGTTAAATTAAGTATTTCATGCTTAACATTCTGATCCCTTATAACAAATAATTTAAAAGAATATCTTAAAAGTTACCCCAAAAAACAAACTAATGTAAGTTAAAATATTACAAGAGGGCAAATTGAAAACAGAATGATCTACAGCAATGCACAACTGGGTCTGCTAATAAATTGAAATAAAACATTCAAAAACTTACCTCCATACTAGCAGTTTTCTTCAAATTTGCCCACATAGTGTAAACAATATCAATATCATTCATTTTGTTTCCCATTATTGAATTTGCTTTCACTAACTGGCATGCATCATCAAGTACTGAATTTGGTATATCATCTATTGTTTGGCCCTTAATACACAATAAAATCGATAAATCATACTTTCAATGTAAACTATATTTTTAATTGGTAGCTACTTACAGGTGATAAACGAAGATAAACATGAGCCGATGAAACTTTATCAACATGAAACCAAACATCTTCAGGCCATCCCCATTTTATTAAATCCTCATCTGCATATAGAATAACAATTATTGTGATTAAAAAAATATACATATATTAAAAATATATACAAACCATTACAAATATTAAAATTAAAACAACTTACTCTCGTGTTTATCAGAACCCATGAACAAAGTAACTGGAGGCGAAACAACATCACTGGTAAAGTAAAAAACCATTGCTAACGAGTATTCTAAACTGATTATTTATTGAGATTATGAGTGTGAAACTCTTTTACTATTACTTAAAAACATATTTTATATTGAACAATTGTTTTACTTACTGAAAAAACAATTTGACATTTGAGAATTTTGGGAAATGTTCGTCTGTGGTCTTGAATTAAGGATGTAAAAAAAAAAAAAGGTTTTTATATTAATAGATTATTTTTTTGTTATAACCAATGTTTAGTTCTTTTTTAATATTACAAACCGATTTTCAAAGAATCGTAATAATAAAATTCAATATTATAATTTAAATGAAATTTTAACGAAAAAATAAAATATCGATTATTTCTATAATCCGTAAATGTCATTTTCCTCTATGTATTATGTAGTAGTCTATGACATATGCAGGGCGGTTTTACTACAGGCGCCAACACATTAGGCTTGGGTATGATTGCTATATAAGAATCATATTCGTTCCACGATATGATCGATTGTAATCACGTGATCATACCTGCTATTGCCAATGCTATTGGAATACAAACAAATGTATTCCTTATGTCCTTATGCAGAGTATAGGACATAAAGACTACATTTGTTTGTATAAGAAATGCTAATGCTGCTAATGCTATTGGAATACAAGCAAATGTATTCTTTATGTCGTATGCAGTGTATAGGACATAAAGACTAAATTTGTTCGTATAAGCAATCATTTAGTCCATTAACGTAAATAATATAATAGCGGATAGCGTTTTTGCTAATCAATGTTGCAAGGCAAAATTATTGTTATTTCAAACAAATGTAATTTTTTTATCTTATATAATACGGTCGATAATTCGGGAAGATGACGCACTTTTACGTTATTCCAACTGAAACTATATCCTAGAAATATCGACCGTATAGAATACGATTTAAGAATTACATTTGTTTGTAATAGCGAAGTAATAGTAATATTATAGCGAATAGCTGAATAATATAATAGAGGAAAGCGTTTTTGCTAATCAATATTACTGGGTGAAATTATTGTTATTACAAACAAATGTAATTCTTAACTCCTGTATAATACGGTCAATATTTCTAGCTTATTATTAAAGTTGGAATAGCGTCTTCTTTGGAACAAACAAATCTTGTCTTTATTTTAATTAATTTATTTATTTAACCCACGTTCCTTTGCATGTGTTTTTGCACAATATCAGTGAATTAGTCTCAGTATTAATTTATTATTTTACTTTTTCATAGAATATCCATAATTTTGTATAGCAGTATAGCAGTTACTCTAAAACTCATTAGCAGATGATGCTATATGAAAAGTTTTTCATATCATGATCATTAAGTGATTGGTGATTCTGTCCATACCTACAACACATGCTATCTCGCATCCCTCTTGCACATGTACGTATTTATGAATGAATCGTATGAAAATAGTCTTAGCTGCATCTCTTTCCTACATTCATATTTTTACGCACTCATTCTCATTTTGACTGTCTATCATATAACAAGACAACAAGTTGATTTTATCAATGAATGGTGTCGGGACTCGGGTGTATTAAATTTTTAAATTTCCCGTTGTAAAGTTCTAGTACTTTAATTTTTACTAAAATTTATAATTTTGTATTAATCTAGTTAGCAAAATTCTTGAAACAAATATCACTAGAAGCAAATTAAATGTATAAAGTCTTATTTCACCAGTGGCTGTTGAGATATTTCTTAAAATGAGAAATATAACAACGAAGAAACGTGCAGTCATAAAAGTCAAGAAGAGGATTTACTTAATCATTATATAAATGTAAGTGTTGAGTTTTAATGAATTTTGTGCATCTCAATAATAGTAAGAGCTTTCTTAAAATTTACATTCTCACATTCTAAATATAATAACCTAACCTTGCATGGATAACCTAAACCTTTAACATGCAGTATAATTTTTATTTCCTATTTGACTTAGTTATCGTTATATAAAAATTATGATATGTACATTAATTTCGATTGATGAATTAGCTATATTCATTATTATATTAAGGATATGTCTTGCGATTTTATATAGCTTCTAGTGCAATAAATGATCAATAATGAAACAATAAATTTACAGTTTTTTAGAAGTTGTTCTAATTGATCATAAGTGTGTATCTATCTTGGTTATGAATAATTTGGACATAACTTAAATGGTCTACTTAATATTTTTTTTTAGAAGTATTTTCAATTGAAGTTGTATTATATTAGAACTTCATTGAATTATATTAGAACTTTAAAAATGATTGTCAAGTTTTTTATAATGAGACTCAGATGAAAAGGGAGTAAATAGCAAAAGAGAGCAAGTTTATTCTGTGTAAAGCAATATAGGGTATATTGCTTTATATAACACTATTGTTGATTTTTAATTAAAAAGCAAAAGCAAAATTTAATTTTACGATTGATTAAACGATTGATTGATTAATTGCAGATTCAAGAATCCTCAGATCCAAGATTAAGAGTAATTTTTTATTTTAATATGATTGTCCAGTTGTGCAACTGACAATATATAGGTTTTTTTTAAAATTATGTCTCTTTAGAACATAATGTATTATTATTAACTTTTTTTTTTTTTGTACAATAAAGAATATTTTGATTTGATTTGATTTGATTGTCACATGATGTTATTTATAGTTATGATTTGAGATATCTTTACATTTACAGTGCTAATAAAAGATATAATAGTATGTGTAATGAATAAAAGAATAACAGCAATATTAAACTACTGTTCTATAAAACTGAAAGTAAATATTTATGTCATTTATAAATAACTTAAATTGTGCAACTGTTTATATCTAACAGCAATTAAATGACAAACAATATTTATCCTTCATACTTATGCAATAATAAAAAGCAATTTTTCTAAAAGTGAACCCATTTACTCTTTCTTAACAAATCAATGCATAATAACACAGACAACATTTTTTTTATATTACAGAACAACTATTCATATAGATTCAAATACAACCTCTTTCATAAGAGGTTGTAGGTAACTAATACTCAAGTGAAGTCTGAATTTATGAAGCTAAGTTAGATTCCCGTGATTTCAGGCACAGATGTAAGCGTGCACTCAAACATCAGTAGCCAAAAGCGACTGGGAAAAGAATTAAGGTTTTACATGTATTGCAGGTGCCAAATACCGGCTCTTTGCCAACCGCAACACATCACCATTATAAAAAAAATGTAAAAGTTAATGATGTACGAATTACCAAAACTGCGCAATTTCAGAAATCAGTACGACACCTTTATAATGGCTAGCCCGTTAATAAAACGTCTAACAAAGTAGCGGGCTTTTGAAGCTAATGTTCGACGATACAGAAAACGAACATTACCAACAAAACGCCTACACAGTATGGGAAGAAAGAACACTGCAGTGTCCACCTCAACCATACTGTTAAATGAGAAGAAAAAGCCCTGCAGCTTTTACAGGAGGGCAGTCAGACGCTGCTAGTGCGACGCGAGAGTCCGACAGCTGGCCTCGTGACTCCACGAGGTACGCTGGTCTGGCCTCGCTGCCGCCAATGGAGACGTGCCGCCGCCCCTCACCCCAGGCCGGCCCGTCCAGCTATGCCGCAGCTGCTGTCGCTCCGCCGTCGCCTCGAGCGCTCGAACAGCGCCAGGCCGAACAGTAGCGTCAACCACCAGGAACAGGACCGAAGACGTCGTACGCATCTTTCGACCTCTGTAAATTGAGAAAATGCATTTGAGGTAACTAATACTCAAGTGAAGTCTGAATTTATGAAGCTAAGTTAGATTCCCGTAATTTCAGCCACAGATGTAAGGTGCACTCAAACATCAGTAGCCAAAAGCGACTGGGAAAAGAATTACGGTTTTACATGTATTGCAGGTGCCAAATACCGGCTCTTTGCAAACCGCAACACATCACCATTACAAAAAAAATGTAAAAGTTAATGACGTACGAATTACCAAAACTGCGCAATTTCAGACATCAGTACGACACCTTTATAATGGCTAGCACGTTAATAAAACGTCTAACAAAGTAGCGCGCTTTTGAAGCTAATGTTCGACGATACAGAAAACGAACATTACCAACAAAACGCCTACACAGTATGGGAAGTAAGAACACTGCAGTGTCCACCTCAACCATACTGTTAAATGAGAAGAAAAAGCCCTGCAGCTTTTACAGGAGGGCAGTCAGACGCTGCTAGTCATTAAATATTAAAGATTACAATGTTTATATTTACTTAAGCTATGATTAAAACAGAGTAATTATGCAAAAGTAATAATAAAATTATTTTGCTATAATCGGCGATGAAGTAAAATAGAAAATATAAATAATGCTTAATGTAGAGTGGACAATCGGTTATCATACCTGATACATGCAGGATTCGTAAAAAACACATGCACAAACCTCCACCATACACAAGCACTATATACATTCACTATCACAAACTCAACAACTCAAATGTTTGAATTTCAACAAACATTCTCGGATAAAATGTGAGTAGTTATCCAAAACTTAATAACAAATAAACTATACTTTTGCACTATTTAATACGAAGAAAATTGAAACGTACTGACTCACCAGAAACGTTCGTTATACGTAATATATAACTGTAATCACTTTTTACTAACGCAAAATATACAAACCAACAAATGATTTTTAATTAAAATTAAAAAGTTTAAAAAGCCAAAATTGCCGTAAATCAGGATGCACGGACAACGGGCACGACGCTAGTAAACTTTTACACTTCTGATGTCGACGCACACTATATACAAGAACACGATATAATAGGAATGCCACAATTCCCGTTTCGAGATGCACTTCTCTTGAATGACGAACAACGACTGAATGTCACTGAAACGTTTTATCAATAGTAAGACTCCCCACCGGAAACAATAACGGCACAGTGTTGCCCCTATTTAATCAAAAAGGGCGCGATTAGGGTTGCCACCTTTTTTTTTGAAGAAAAATAGTATTTTTCTTTTTAAATAAAAAAAATATTGTACTTTTAGGAAATTCAGGAAAAAAAAATAGTACAAATCTATTTTCAATCATTATTTATTTTTCCATTATTATTTTTGATTACTTTTCGCTGGATAATGACACGGAGTTAAAGTTACTAACTAACTAAGCCCCGTAAATACATGAATGAGTTTCGTTCAAACATTCCCTATGCGGGTGCGTTCCATTCACAGTTTATTAAAAAAAGCACGACAATTGCAATTAGCAATAAAAAATATATATTTATTTGTATATCTCAACCTATTGTCTATTTAATATGTTTACAAGGTATAAAGCAGGGACCTCAAAGCATAATAGCATTAGAGTATATCATTAGTGTTTTTATTGAACTGTAATAATATTGGGAAGTTTTATTTTTTAATTTTAAAATATAAGTAAAAATAAAACTAAAATAATAAAAATAAAACTTTTCCTTCTATAGTAATATATATTGTGTATGCTCTATTGAAGTGTTGTTGTATATCATATGTCATACCCAATATCAGTTATATTCTATGTTTTAAGTGGTTATTTCTGAATAGTTTTTATTCTTTCTGCGACAGACAATATGGATTATAGACATACTTTAATTATTTAACAGAAAGTTATTTGTTCAAGATACTTTAATATACTATCCCATTTAGTTATGCACATTTCAACTGGATTTTTGTCTGAGTAACTGTGTCTGGTCAAGGCACTGCTACTGTTGTTGCAATGAATTCATTAATATCTGATACAATGGCTGATATTCTTCAAGTGAGTTAAATTGTTTCAAATATAAATCATTTTTGTTTGTAAACACAAAAATTGGCATGTGTATGTTCAAAGTAACGGCCTGTTATCCACCCCAGCAGTGGGAACCATAAGCTTCCTCTATCGGTTTTTTGGAGAGAAGTATTGTAGCAAAGACCTACCATCGCGTTGCTCCAATGCGGATTGGTAGGTTACGCATATCCCTAGAATTCGATAGAAGTATGCGGGTTTCCTTACCATACTTTCCTTCACCGAAAAGCGTGTCATAAATTGCAATTATCAATTAAACATGTGCCTGCGCGGGGTATAAACCCATGATCGTCTTTACAGAGTCGCACGGCCTCACCGCTGAGCTATCACAGCTTGTTCCATATTTCTTAAAATGTTTTTGCAATAATTTTCAGATGAACCTGGTCATTGCCAAAGAGGGGGGCACTAATTGGGATGACGTCTGAGGGCTATATGCTGTTGATGCTTTATGGGATGAAGCACATGATTAGGTCAATTGATTTGACTAGATGAAGGCAAGTAAATATTTGATGTAAAGTATGTCAGTCTGTCCATATCACTTTCAATTAAAACTGAAGCTTATATGTCTAATGGGCTAACTGCCTAATCCGTTTGAGATATAACAAAAAATGTTTGGTACAATTTTTCCTCTATTATAGTGATGCAAAAAGTGTGTGATATAAGAATAGCTTAAAAGACATATTAGTGATGATCATTGGAACTTTGTCACATATGCTTCTTAATTGTCACATACAATTCAGTATTTGGAAAGCATAATATTTTTAGCCTGGTACTGCTAACAGTACAAAATCAAAGATATTTAACATAACACAAAGATTGTCACAGATACCCCTTATATTTTATTATTAAAAAAAAATATTATTTATAATTATAGTCTCTATTCTATACTTAAATTATAACTGTAGACAAAGTTATAGACACGTAAAAAATATTTTCCAGACACTATTTAAGACCAGTAGAAGCTAAAAATATATTTTAAAAATTTAAAATCTGTTATTTGTCAATGCATCATTCTCCTACCCTTATCCCACTCTAAATGGGGTAGGCACAACATGTTACATGATTTGGTATCTTATGACCGGTCGCCTGCCCGACGTCAACTTACCTTAATCGGTTTTCGCGACACCTAGGTAAGAAATGAGGGTGGTCTATTCTACTCAGGGGATATCAATGCCAAGATTGTCTGTAAGACTACCTTTGCAAACTAATGTTCTATCTATACATTATTTAAGAATTACTTATTTATTACAGGTTAAATATGTTGCGAACTCTTCCGCCGGGAAGTGTCCACGAGCCCGATGATGCAGATGAACATATATGAAGAGCTTCAGCCGAATCATAATTATTTAGCCTCATTTATTGACATTAGTAATAACATTTTCACAGCGCGAATGCTTTTATTCACTAACAATTTATTTTGCCGCCTGAACCATTCGGAATTTAGGAATAAGGCTGTAAAAGTCCGCTTCCATGCTAGAGACTCAAGAGAATGTTGTGTCTTCAAAATAGTATTCATATTAGTATAATTGACAAACATTATGAAGTTTGAAACTTCTTAACTAGGACCCAATGGATTTTTTCTCAAATCCGTGGATAAGGGGGCTCTAGCACACTAGAACGGATCAGAATTTGGTTTCATTGTTTAAAACATTATTGGTTAATATTATTGTTTGATAGTTATAGTACCTTGTATTCTATCAGAAATATTTTCCAGACCCAAGCCATATCATATTACCGGTTCAGTATATTGATATAGCGGTACAACTCAAAAACTCATATTTTGAGATGAATGGGTTTAAAATTTTCATTACTAAGGAAAATGAATAATAATTGCTTAGTTGCTAGTTTGCTTAAACGACGGGCTTATAATGAATTATGAGTTCTGCCTGTATTGCTGCTAAAAATTGTGTATTTTAACATTAACACCGTTTATTCCTATTCAAAACACGTGTTTTTACTTGTGTAGCAAAACTAAAAACCTGAGCAATCCTGGGAGTAATATATTTTCAAAACAGGATTATTTAAATTGTGAAATTTTTATAATTACGCTATTGTCTAATAAAACTAAAAGATTTGATCTAGTTAAAATTATATTATCCATCACAAAAACTTACATCTTTGGAATGGCATTATATGGCATGTAAAGTGTTAATTAGTCAAAAATGAATATAACTTAAAAAACTATAATTCTTGGTTAACTTGTGTTAATCATAAATATGATTTGTTAAAAGTTTTTTGCATAATCGTAATCATAATGCGAGTTAGACAATGGTGTATTAATTAAGGAGAATTCACAGTACTACAGATACTTGGAAAACGATAATGGAAATGGAAAATTTTAACGCAAGTAAAGTTATAGAACTATGATACATGAGGTAAAAGTAACTAACTAATATTACTAATATTAACATTTAAAAGTGATTCAAAATTTTTATTATTTTACTATGCATACTCCATAAGTATAGAAACATAACAAGATGTAAACAGACAAAACCATGTGATTCAGGAGTGACAAATATTTCATTACAATAATATTATTAACAAATTAAAAAAATCGGGATTCAACTGCAGTTGTCAAAAGAATATCTCTAATATTTATAAATGTAATTTTCATAAATTGATTGTTATTTTCTAAAATTAAATATTTATACCTTTAGTATAACAAAACAGCAATATATAATTTAATAAAATTCAACAAATACAAATTAGCCAAGTAAACTACCTAAAATGGTAATTGCATTAGATTAACCAACGTAACATAATATCAATATTCTACGAGCTTCACTCTGTGATACTTCAATGTGGAGTAATTTAGTGTATTTAATATTGTCCATCGTTTTCTTTAAAAAATTTATAATACCTTTATGTTTGGGTTCTTAAAAGTGGATGTTAAATAATATTCTTATTTATTTGTTTCAAAGTTTGTAAAAATTATTGATAGCAATCACGCCATAATAAAGTGGTGCGAATAATATCAATTATTTTAAATTCTTTAAAAGAATTAAAAATTATATTTAATGTTAGTATAATGTGTTGTAATAAAAAAGGCATTATCTACCTACTATAAAGTACCTCTTTTGACATGTTTACATTTAGTTAAATACTTAACCCATGGAGTATAGTTCCTCATGATGTTTTCTTTCATCGAAAAGCTTGGTATTGGCACATTAAACATGGCAAAATTTCATAATTTAATTCTTACTTTATATGTATAAATCCGAAGTGTTAACTGGTTTCATGGAAAATATTATACTTAGAGATAAAAATCACTAATATTCTATAAAACTACTACTAATATATCTAAAAAAGACTAATATTTATAATTTAGAATCAAGTATACTCCTTTTAAGTATAATGTTTTTGCCTAAATACTTAAACGGTAAAAACGAAAGCATCTATTGTCTCAAATACTAATCTTGTAAATTTGTTTTCGAGTGAATACTTATAATTAATTTTATTTAA
Organism: Morpho achilles; assembly: GCA_947086495.1. Taxonomy (NCBI): domain Eukaryota; kingdom Metazoa; phylum Arthropoda; class Insecta; order Lepidoptera; family Nymphalidae; genus Morpho; species Morpho achilles. Next base: position 7,073,329 of record CAMTZB010000007.1, on the reverse strand, counting down.
TAATAATATATAATAATTTAAATAACAATTCCTACATTTTCAAGATACATGATCGCCGATTCTGTTTCCTATTTAAAAATATACTGCGTCCATCATATTATCAGTCTTTTGACAGCTCACGCTCATTAAGTTTTGTATTGCTTACGTACAAATATCATACAAATAATATTTGTACTTTATGGATGGGTACCGCCCACTTAGTGATGTCACACATAATGGTTACTACGACTATGCCACAGATTAAAAATAATCGGTAGAAATCGATGTTACGAGTATTAAAAGACATTTAATAACATTATATAAAGTTTTACTTTCTTCTTAGTTAATACATGAATACAAATAAAACAATCAGGATATTTTAATTTATTTTATTAGCACGAGTCGTCGGAATGATAATCAACACTAGACTCCTCCGATGAGGAGTCTTCAGTAGCAGTTATTATTAGCTCTTGTGTAGATAATATATTATCAAACGCAATATCACGTTCCCAATCAGAGAATATTACTCTTTTAGTTCTTTCCACCACACTTGCCCAGTTCTCGGCCGTTACGTGGGTGCAAGCATTTTTTAGCAATTGCAACATTTTATTCGCTGTGAATGGGGGGCTTGTATTGCATCTCGCAGCATGCCCTTTTACTTGTGCCCATATAAGTTCTATTGCGTTGTACTGGCAGTGGTATGGAGGAATCCGAAGAACAGTATGGCCATATTCTGCTGCCATTTCATTGATTACATAGCGTTTTGCTCTCTTTTTGGTTTTTAATATTTTTATTAATTCAACTTTTAACATTGAGTCGTCCACATTTTCTCCATTGTCCCGAAGCCAATTAATTATTTCATGCTTTTTATTAGCCTGTGTTGGCATTTTGTCAATTTGACGGGAGTGGTAGGGCGCATTATCAATAAAAATTATTGATGGTTCTTCCAATGAAATGAGCATTTTTTTGAACCACTCTTCATACACATTTGCATTCATCTCTTCGTGGTAGTCATTTGATTTCTTCGATTTAAATGCCAACAGTGCGTCTTGTACAAATCCTTTTGCTGTACCTGCATGGCAAATGATTAGGCGCTCACCTTTTCCCATTGGTACTGAGGAAGTGGAATCAGCAGTATCATCAGTCCAGAAACGAGATAGTGTGTGGTTAGCGTTGAGCCATGTTTCATCCGTGAAAACAATATTTGCCCAATCTTGTATTTTCTTTGCCTCTCTTAAAAAATCACAACGTGCTATAGCTATATCTGTGCGTTCCATTAATAATTTTCTTTTATTTAACTTTTTATATGAAAAGCCAATTGTGTTCAAAACTTTGACCAAACAAGATTTTTCACCATGAAATAGACCACTTCTTTTCAAAGAAACAATAAGTTTTCTCAAAGTTGGAATTTCTTTTCTCAAGTAGTAATCATATACATGACGACGAATAGCGTCAGCGTCAAAGTCATCAACAGCTGTCACCTTATGAGCCCGGCGCTTTCTTTTTGGTGTAGATGGTTTGTTTTGCTCCAAGCCGCTCCTGCCGTAGGCATCAGTAGTGATTTTAGTCACAGTTGATAGACTGATCCCCAACGCGGCTGCAACACGGTTTCGGACTTGCGTGATAGGTATAAGAGGTCCGCCATTTTGATTTTCTTGCTCAAAATACTCATGAAGTTTTAACACTAACTGTCTCGATTGTGCTTTCAACACACGTCCTTTCGGCATTTTCACGATCAATTAATATAAGTTTCACAAAAGTTTTTCCGAGGAATAAAGCTACTTAACTCAAGGTGTAACAGATGCGAGAGAACACTCAGCGAACGTAAATGCGTGTGACTGTCACGGGCGTTTCGTTGAGAGTGACAGATCACGTCAAAATGGCGGCCGAGCGGAAGGTCTGTTGATGTTGCCAGTTGATGTATAATATATTTTTTATGATTATAATAAATACACACGGATTAACATTTATTTTCAAAAAACTAAGGCAATATTAAATCAAAATGTTGATTTCTATATCTGTTATTAGTTTACGTAGGTTATCATTAATCGAATTACTTAGGTACGTAATTCGATTAATGATAGTAGGTACTATAATCGGAATGGTATCGTATACGAGAATCTTTAGGACATCACTAAATATGTAAATCGTCAATCTGTCAAAAGATGGTTAATATAATGGACAGTGTATAGTAATCATTTTTGAAGTTGCACTTTTAGCGTGTTTAGGAAAAAACTTTTTTAAGAAGCATGCACATAGAAATGTAAAACGGCTGTTGAATATAATTTTTTTTACTACAGTAAAAGTCTATTAAAGAATTTCCTTAAATATTTTGTTTTATTAAAATCTAAAAATTATTATTAACTAGTGGCCCGCTCCGGCTTCGCACAGGTATAAAGTATAGCCTATGTCACTCAGTGAAAAAATGATTAAAATCTATCCAGTAGTTTTGTTTCATTCATTACTGCCCGTGGCCCGCACGCGTTAAATTTGGAGTAAAACAATTCCCCTTACTCTATATCATGAAGATTCCCTGCTATCTTTGGAATATCTAAACTCATAACCTACATTTTTACTTATTTACTTTACATTTTCCCTATGTATTTTATTTTTACAATTAATTACAAAATGTCTTTATGTACAACATTCACTGCTTTCTTGTCATTACACAATACATACATGTTTTTTTTAGAGGTTACTCTTGAGGTCTCATATAGTTGGCCCTGTGAAAAACAAACCCGTCCGATCGCAACTAAATTCAAAGTGCTATAGGGCGAAGCGCGCAATCGCTATGCCCTGCATTTTAAATCCGCAATATCTTCAAAAATGTTCATTTAAATTACTTGCTGTAACGGCCATATTGATCTATATTAAATGAACAATGTATTTAAGGTACTTAATTGGATAAGGATTAATGCTCTAGTGTTTAAAATTGCTTTAAAAATAAGGCAATATTTATCGTAAAAAGAAAATTTCAAAAAAATGCTATTGTAGGTTATCCATAAGAGATATACCATCGCGGAGTTTTTTGTACACCTTTTCAAGGTGCACAAATACTTGGAACATTATTTTGATAAATATAGTAGGGTTCAGCCTGCGTTTGCAATGTAAGCGTAAAAAAATGTAATTATTTACGATATAACATTAGAAACCTCAAAAATTACAGTATTTCTCTACTCCATATTGAATATTATGATACATATAACCTTACTCTTCAATCACTCTATCTATTAAAAAAAACCGCATCAAAATCTGTTGCGTAGTTTTAAAGATTAAAGCATACATAGGACATACATACTACATACATACAATAGGACATAGGGACAGAAAGAGAAAGCGACTAATTTTATCTTGGATAAAGAATACACTGGATGCCGCCTTAGCTATTTTTGTGTGTCCGTTTTATGCTTGTGTGAACTTTTAGAACTGCATTAGTGTGCGTGATTAGGGAAGTACTTAGCTTATCGATAAACTAAACTAGGCGTCGATAATTATCGAAGCCTAGCTCAGGTACTGTAAAGTTAATATATAGTTGTAACCAACCTAGTTGGTTTACTGTTCAGAATAGATTTAAACATTTGAATAGATTGACATAATTTCCTGAGTGTACAGTCTGCAGTATGATGTCATGAATTATCCGATGCACATCTTTACTGCATATCTTACTGTGATGGGTGGTTCTCAAAAATGGTATCAGTCAATTGACTGTGAGCCTAGATTTACCAAAGAATCCTTTGAAGCGTTAAAAATAAAGTCGAAGGTGCAGCCCGTACTCGGTGCTTTATGTATAGATGAAATGTTAACATAAATGTTAGTGCTTCAGTGGCCAATTGAACAATATCATGATCCACATTATTCCCAACATTTACATATCCGTGAGACCGGTGACAGCTTTTATCCACTGTTCTCTTATATGTGGGCATTTAGGAAACCTAAGAAAATAATCTAAAATTAGAGAATTCGCATTTACTTGGGTAGTAAATATAACTTTGACTGATATTTATCGATACATAATAATTCGTTAGTGTGTACATCACTACGTAGGTAACACAATTCAATCGAATATTTAATGATTAATTTCTATGTTTTATCAGTATCCCACACTCGTGCCGGCTAGAGAATATCAAACTGTACTGATACATTATAATCTGAAATGCTTTAACTGAATAAAACGCTTTAATTTAGCACGCAAATGAGAGTCAAAGATTTACTTATGAAATGGTAATTCCGTGTTTTTAACTCCTCCTTTCGTTGTTCTTGATGGACACGTTAAGGCAGCACACGACATATTCCACCTTTTTTAAAAAAATATATCAGTAACACTCGTATTTGCTTTAGATTTCAAGCAATAATCTTCAACAAACTCAATGTTATGGCCTCATTTGGTGTCACCAACTGGACACATTTTTAGCGACGTTGCCAAACTTCATCACAATCTCTTTCACTCTTATGTATAGTTCGCGATAAGAACAGAGACAAACGATAAATCGCTTACACACAGACGCAAGATCGGCAACATGGACGTAGCATATACTGGACGGCGCCAAAAGACGTTGCCGATCTTGCGTCTGTGTGTAAGCGATTTATCGTTTGTCTCTGTTCTTATCGCGAACTATACATAAGAGTGAAAGAGATTGTGATGAAGTTTGGCAACGTCGCTAAAAATGTGTCCAGTTGGTGACACCAAATGAGGCCATAACATTGAGTTTGTTGAAGATTATTTCTTGAAATCTAAAGCAAATACGAGTATTACTGATATATTTTTTCGAAAAAGGTGGAATATGTCGTGTGCTGCCTTAACGTGTCCATCAAGAACAACGAAAGGAGGAGTTAAAAACACGGAATTACCATTTCATAAGTAAATCTTTGACTCTCATTTGCGTGCTAAATTAAAGCGTTTTATTCAGTTAAAGCATTTCAGATTATAATGTATCAGTACAGTTTGATATTCTCTAGCCGGCACGAGTGTGGGATACTGATAAAACATAGAAAATAATCATTAAATATTCGATTGAATTGTGTTACCTACGTAGTGATGTACACACTAACGAATTATTATTTATCGATAAATATCAGTCAAAGTTATATTTATTAGCCAAGTAAATGCGAATTATCTTATTTTAGATTATTTTCTTAGGTTTCCTAAATGCCCACATATAAGAGAACAGTAGATAAAAGCTGTCACCGGTCTCACGGATATGTAAATGTTGGGAATAATGTGAATCATGATATTGTTCAATTGGCCACTGAAGCACTAACATTTCATCTATACATAAAGCACCGAGTATGGGCTGCACCTTCGACTTTATTTTTAACGCTTCAAAGGATTCCTTGGTAAATCTAGGCTCACAGTCAATTGACAGATACCATTTTTAAGAACCACCCATCACAGTAAGATATGCAGTAAAGATGTGCATCGGATAATTCATGACATTATACTGCAGACTGTATACTCAGGAAATTATGTCAATCTATTCAAATGTTTAAATCTATTCTGAACACTAAACCAACTATGTTGGTAACAACTGTATATTAACTTTACAGTAACCTGAGCTAGGCTTCGATAATTATCGACGCCTAGTTTAGCTTATCGATAAGCTAAGTACTTCCCTAATCACGCACACTAATGCAGTTCTAAAAGTTCACACAAGCATAAAACGGACACACAAAAATCGCTAAGGCGGCATCCAGTGTATTCTTTATCCAAGATCGGCAACGTCTTTTGGCGCCGTCCAGTATATACTACGTCCATAGATAATACACTACATAGGATAACTACGTCCATGAATTTTATACTATGTAGTGAAGGTTAGCTATTATTTTGATTATTGTCAAATTTTTTACCATACTTAACCAAAGACAAAATCATAGATAATACACTATATAGGATAGACAAAAATTACGTATAGCTATCATTTATGTTTTGTTATTCCATGTCATAATCGTTTTTGTTATACCTCGTTTTATAGCGAATTGACGGGATAAAATAAATGCGGTCGAACGGGATAAAAAGTATCCTATGTCCGTCTGCTGGTTCTAAGCAACCTCTCCACCAATTTTCAGCTGAATTGGTTCATCCGTTCTTGAGTTATAAATAGTGTAACTAAGACCAACTTTCTTTTATATATATATATGTTACAGGAAAACCCGTTATTCAAATAATCGGCAAGAGTAAAATGCGAATCAATAAAACTTTTCATCACTAGTTACGGTTTTAGCGCACCAAGTACATCACTAATTTTACTACGAATTTACATCATACGTTATATATATTACTACTCCATATGTGAGATAGAGCTGAGACTAAATCCGTTTTTATGAATGAAACGGGTGAGAGGTAGATAGTTTTTAATGAATGAGAATGTAAGTAGCTATAGTGCTACTTTGCACCCCCCCCATACCACCGAAAATAGGCTCGCGCCAATGTATGAATCTCAGGCATCTATTTTATAGTTAGTAATATATGGACATATGTGTAACTAGGGATGTAACATGGAGTAAAAAAAAAAACGATTAATAAATAATAGATTTTTTTTCATTAAAATAATCAACTTAAACAAACGATTTTTATCTGACTACTTCAAAGTTGTCTTTTAAATATTAATAATTAATTAATATAAAGGCTTATTGAAGTCGACAAATTTGATTCTTTTAAAAATCGATTATTTTTTTAACATCCCAATGTGTAATACTAAATAGGGCTGTCACTTGAAGTAGAAAAATCGTTTTTTTTTTTCGAATCGCTTTAATAAGAAAGGCAAATAAAAGTGAATAACTACAAATAAATAATTACAGATACGCTGTTTGTGAGATTTGATTAAAATCTGTAGTTTGACTACATTGGTTACATACAACAATTACATATTTTATCTTAAAAAACAAGAATAAAGCGTAAAAAAGAAATAATTAAAATAATCGATTTTTAATGTTAACATATCGATTAATAATTTATTTTAATAAAATAGTAGGTTCGTATAAATTTATAAAAAATCTATTTTTGTACATCTACATCCCTAATATTACTCCTGTCCTTTATATGTAACTATTTTTTTTCATGCACCTGCAGAAAATGTTACGAAGAATTAACAAAAGAATGTTAATTTAACATTGTTATACTCTTGTTTTTATCTTGTGACAAATAAGCGTTAATAAAAGACTTTAAATTTTTGTATCCACACTTCAGGCAACTATTATTTGTTACTGCATTAAGCCATCACAAAACTGTCGATATTAGCACGTATAAAAGATTTTTATAAATTGAAGTATGGGAAGTCCTGAAAGAGAATTATGCCCTCCGCCGTCAGAAGAAGACGAGCTAACTCTACCCCGCGCAAGTATTAACAAAATGATAAAAGAATTGGTGCCGTCGGTTCGCGTTGCTTTTGAATCGCGCGAACTTATTCTCAATTGTTGCACAGAATTTATTCATCTTATTAGTTCCGAGGCTAACGAAGTGTGTAATCAAAGTAATAAGAAAACAATAAACGCGGAACATGTTCTACAAGGTACTTATTATCTTCCGTGTACTTTTAACAGCTTACTTTATCATGATTCTACCTGATGGCAATAGATTTACATTTCAAAAATGATATATAATTAATGCCGTACAATGATTTATAGAAGCAGGCGCTACTTTGCGGAATTCATTACAGCAAAATAATTCTATTGTAACTTTGTAACTTCTGTAATAGCTTATCTTAAATTACATAAATATTCAAATTGTTTCACAAAGCTTCCATAGGATATCGAGCTTTAGTATTTAAAGTAGAACAGTAATAAGTTGTAAATAAACAAAGTACTATCTGATTTACTTTATTTTACTGCCTTATGTAGAAAGTTGGTTACATACTTATCTTTGTGATGAAGTAAACTACTCCACTGCTAGGTAACAACATCCCCAAATCACATCCAAATTAGACCCACTACAAAATTCCAAAATGAATTGGCATGCAATACTATTGAAATTGTTTGCAAGTAATTTGCAGGTTTTTGTACACTAAAAATTTTCCTTTGCAGAACATTATGAATGTGATTAATGACATAGTTTTTTCTAGTACATTCATAGTTGCCGGCCTGGGGTTAGAACTGCTACCCTAGACTAAATAACCTCCATAATATCACTGATAAATTTAATATACCCAAATAGTGTTCTTTTCTGTAATTTTTTCCTGAATTTGCAGTTTTGTTTGTCCTTTTGATAGTATAAAAATTATTTATCTATAAATGTCTGCAAAGTAACACCTAATTCTAATTAGGTGTTACTTTGCAGAGATTGATAATACAAAAGTAATAATGAAGTTATTTTTGCTTGTAATCTGTGATTATAATCATCACACATTATAGCAAAATAATTTATTACTACTTTTGTCACACAAAAATGGTTAAATATAACATTGCATATCAACTTAATTTATAATGCTTTTATGTTGATTTTCAATTCCTTGTCAATTGGAACAATATACACTAAGGACAGAACTATATATTATAAGAAATAGTACACTAATAAGTGAAAGTTGTAAACATATAAATTTTTACAGCATTGGATAGACTCGGTTTCAGTGATTATACTGTGGAGGCGGAAGCAGTGTTAAAAGACTGCAAAGCAGTGGCAGCAAAAAGAAGAAGACAGAGTACAAGGCTTGAAAATCTGGGCATTCCAGAAGAGGAATTGCTAAGACAACAGCAAGAATTATTTGCAAAAGTAAGTTTAATTAAAACATTATAAAAAAAAAAAACATTATATGATCCCCCATTCTATATCACTACATATTATAAAACAGAGTCGCATTTTCCGTATGTACGCATAAAACTTTAAAACTACGCAACAGATTTTGATGCAGGTTTTTTTAATAGATAGAGTAATTCCAGAGGAAGGTTTGTACGTATAATAACATTCAATATGGAGAAGAGAAATACTGTAACTTTTGAGTTTTCTGTAAATAATTACATTTTTTCCGCTTACAATGCAAACGCAGGCTAAACCCTACGAGATTTATCAAAATGATGTACTAAGTATTTTTACACCTTGAAAAGGTCTACAGAAAAGTCCGTGATGGTATATGTCTATCTCTTATGGATAACCCACAATAGCATTTTTTGTCATTTACTTTTTACGAAAAATAATGCCTTATGTTCAAAGCAATTTTTATACAATACAGCATTAATCCTTATCCAATTAAGTACCTTCAATAAATAGTTGATTTAATATAGATCAATATGGCCGTTTACAGCATGTAATTTAAGTGAACATTTTCGGAGATATTACAGATTTAAAATGCCGCGAGGACGCCGCGCTTCCCCCTATAACACTTCGAATCTTTTAAGAGTTTGTTTAAAGACATTCTGTAATTAATTGTAAAAATAAAATACATAGGTAAAATGTAAAAGTAAATAAGTAAAAATGTACTATATGAATTTAGATATTCCAAAGATAGCAGGAAATCTTCTTGATATAGGGAAAGGAAATTGTTTTGATGTAATGAATAAATCAAAACTACTGGATCAATTTTAATCATTTTTTTTACACTGACTGACATATATTTAATAACCGTGCGAAGCAGGGGCAGGCCGCTAGTAATTAAAATGAATGTCTTAGGGGTTATGGCAAATTGAGTACTAAATATGCAAAATAAAGTACTTCACTAGCAGGGTTTGAATATTTCTTCTCCTATATTATTAATAGAACAATATTTTAAATCCTTGTCCATTTTTTTTTCTTTTTTATTATGAAATGACATTCAGATGCAAACTTTTTTATTATATGTATGTAGTGATGTCATTAAAAAGTAATAATTACTCCACATTTTTTTATTTACAAGCTAAATACAAACTATTTTAATACAAATAATTTAATTTTTTATTTATTAAAACACTGATTATTTAAGACTGCTCCCCTTCTAAAATAGCATCTTTTAAATAATTTATAGAATTAGGCGTTACTTTGCAGAGATCCAAAATACAAAAGTAATAATAAAATTATTTTGCTATAATCCGTGACGAAGTAGAAAATATATATAATGCTAAATGTAGAGTTGACAATCCGTTTTCATACCTGATACACGCAGGATTCGTAAAAACACATGCACAAACCACCACCGCCACCACAATACACAAGCACTACATACATTCAGGAGATAGACTCGTCGGTCGACACAACCAAAATCGCAAAACTTAGCGATTTTGGTTGTGGAGTCTATCTTCTGATGATGCTTCGGTTGCGAGGCGAAACGATTGTTGAGTTTGTGATAGTGAACTATATTATGTATTTTCTATTTTACTTCATCGCAGATTATAGCAAAATAATTTTATTATTATTTTTGTAGCATCTTTTACTTAGTGTAATAATGTTTCAGGCTCGAGAGGAACAAGCAAAATATGAACAACAACAGTGGCTGTTATTACAACAATCAGGGCTTACTGGTGTTGAAGGGGCACCACAGCCCTATGTACCACCTCCTTCAGGAATGAAACAGGAGGACACTGAAGATGATGACTATTCATAGTTTGCTTATGAAAATACACTTACTAATATTATTTTAGTCACCAAATTTATTCATGTTTTATATAATGTATTAATTGTTTTATGGAAATGAAAATTATGGACAGTAAAATGTGCTTGTTTTTTGCATATAGTACTTCTTAACTTTTTTTGTTGTCAAATCATAAAAAGGAGGGTAAGGCACTCTACTAATGCACTTTAATTTTCTACTGCTAGATGGCAGTGTTTTTCAAGAGGTTTCCATGCCAAATAATCTTATGCCGTTTGGATCCAATTTCGTGTGACCTTTTTCGGAATGTCCGTCCATATCGTACAACTACCCCTGCCTTATTTATGTGCGATAAAATAAGTAAATAGTATCCTTGAAGAGGAAGACATGAGGTTTATAAAAAATATGCAGATTTCAAGATCTACACCATAATAGTGAAAAACAGGATGTCCTTAACACCAAGAACATACAGAAATACAAGATATTGAATACACACAATACTATGACACTAATAACTACACGTACTGTACTATTTACATATAAAAAACCACTAATTCTATGCGAACAGAGTTTTATGTTGTTATAGATAGTTAACTTTAAAAATACTTCCAACAAAATGAAATCAGGTATTCTTTTTAGGTATGCTAGTTTCATCACGACGTTTAAGAAGTTTTTTGTAGAAAACCCAGGTACTTATTAAGCAGTCAGTGCGACACTTTATCTAAAAATGTGGGTTCGATATCCTAATAACAAATTTTAGTGATATTAAGATTTTTGTACTTTCAGGAAGATTACTTTAAAAAATTAGCTTTGAAAGCATGAAATTATTATCTTCTGTGCCTTATAGTGTATATACTATACTCGCGATTACGTCTACGTCGTAATCAAAAAGTTTTTTGACCCATAAAGAAAAGAATATAAAAAGTACAGATTCTACGATTTTATATATATTAAATTAAAAATACAATAAATTAATGTCATGTTTGTCATGGTAGAAAAAAATCTATATATATTGTCAAAAATAAATATTAAATCCAACAAGTCAATTCATCATAGAACACTTTTGGTGAAAAATAACATAACTTTAACACGATGAATGTAACAATATGAATGAAAGTGAAAACAACAAAAAGAAATACAAAAGACCAAAACATAAAACGTTAGCTACTACCAATCCAGAAACATCTGTAAGTATTGTTGGTAGGACAATGTTATGTATAACGACCACTCATAATGATCCTTCATATGATGGAAACCTAATTTGTATTAGTTAGCAAAAATTTAAATCAAAAGAATAATATATAGAAAAACAGTTTTAATGTTCCTTTTACGTAAAGCTTTGCTTTCCGTCGCGTGGTATCCGGCTGAATAGCATAGTCCACCTTCTTTTTTTACTGAGCTGTCCTAAAAGACGACTAAGGTAAGTCGACCCGCCGTGTGGTATCCGGCTGAGTAGAATAGACCACCCTCATTTCTTAACGAGGTGTCGAAAAATGCGAATAAGGTAAGTTTACCCGCCATGTTGTATACGGATGAGTAGTATAGACCACTCTCATTCTTTACCCAGGTGTCGTAAAAGGCGGAGCTAAGTTGACGTCAGGCAGGCGGCTGGTTGTAAAATAAATAGTCAAAAAATGTTGTGCTGACCCCACTTAAAGTGGGATAAGAGCATGAGAATGATGACGATGTAAAGCTTTGCTGAAGACATGATAGTCGCTAATTAGTATTAACTTCCAGAAAGGTGGAAGTTCTAGTAACACAAATGAGCAGTTAGAACCCCAATGCCCTTTGCTAGCTAAAGATTCAGAATGGGTTGATATCTTACAAGCACCACCTACCGATTCCAAAAGCAACAGCGACGAAGAAGCAACACTTCAACTGGTTAATTTAATTGTACAGTTACATCTTATAATGAGTCCATCGTAAAGCACAAGTTAATTAAGAATGTCATGAGTACAGTTTGAGAGTATTTTCGTTGATGATAGGTTGACGACGCCTGTTATAATCACACTGCCGGGCTTATGTGATTATAACAGGATAATGGTGAGAGGAGTGAATCTCCTCTCACCATTTTGAGAAAAGCATTTGAGTTTAGACCCATCATGCTTCTTCAATGCGGATTGGTAGGTTAGTCATATGTCTAGAATTCTCTAGAGACATGCAGGTTACCTCCAAATGTTTTCCTTCAACAAAAAGCGTGTGTTTAATTACAATTATGAATTAGACACAGGTTTCAACAGAAAAATTCATTGGTGCCTATCCGGGATTTGAACCTGTGACCTCTTGCAAGAGTCGTACGGTCACACCGCTGGGCATCACAGATTCAAATTTAGTACGACTATACTACTACTAACTTTTACACGCAACTGCGTTTGCGTGGACTGTTGACGCGTGAAAGGTTGATAATAGATGGCGCTTTTCAATGTATCAACAGACAAGAATCAACAGTATTTCTATAGCCCATATGTTGCCCCGGTGTATAAGGAATAATTGTGCCAAAATTCATCGATATTGGTTCAGCGGGTACGCCGTGAAAGAGTGACAAACATACTTCCATACTCACGAACTTTCGCATTTAAAATACTAGTTTTTGACCGGGACTTCGTTCGCGTGAATTGTTCTCGCGTGATAGGTTGATAATAGATGGCCCTTTTTAGTGTCATCGTATTCCCGTAGAATTAACAGGATTTCTATAGCCTATGTATTATTCCGGTGTATAAGGAATAATTGTGCCAAATTTCATCGATATTGGTTGCGCGGATTCGTCATGAAAGAGTACAAAACATATATACATACTCACAAACTTTCGCATTTATAATATTAGTATACTGCGTCCATCATATTATCAGTCTTTTGACAGCTCACGCTCATTAAGTTTTGTATTGCTTACGTACAAATATCATACAAATAATATTTGTACTTTATGGATGGGTACCGCCCACTTAGTGATGTCACACATAATGGTTACTACGACTATGCCACAGATTAAAAATAATCGGTAGAAATCGATGTTACGAGTATTAAAAGACATTTAATAACATTATATAAAGTTTTACTTTCTTCTTAGTTAATACATGAATACAAATAAAACAATCAGGATATTTTAATTTATTTTATTAGCACGAGTCGTCGGAATGATAATCAACACTAGACTCCTCCGATGAGGAGTCTTCAGTAGCAGTTATTATTAGCTCTTGTGTAGATAATATATTATCAAACGCAATATCACGTTCCCAATCAGAGAATATTACTCTTTTAGTTCTTTCCACCACACTTGCCCAGTTCTCGGCCGTTACGTGGGTGCAAGCATTTTTTAGCAATTGCAACATTTTATTCGCTGTGAATGGGGGGCTTGTATTGCATCTCGCAGCATGCCCTTTTACTTGTGCCCATATAAGTTCTATTGCGTTGTACTGGCAGTGGTATGGAGGAATCCGAAGAACAGTATGGCCATATTCTGCTGCCATTTCATTGATTACATAGCGTTTTGCTCTCTTTTTGGTTTTTAATATTTTTATTAATTCAACTTTTAACATTGAGTCGTCCACATTTTCTCCATTGTCCCGAAGCCAATTAATTATTTCATGCTTTTTATTAGCCTGTGTTGGCATTTTGTCAATTTGACGGGAGTGGTAGGGCGCATTATCAATAAAAATTATTGATGGTTCTTCCAATGAAATGAGCATTTTTTTGAACCACTCTTCATACACATTTGCATTCATCTCTTCGTGGTAGTCATTTGATTTCTTCGATTTAAATGCCAACAGTGCGTCTTGTACAAATCCTTTTGCTGTACCTGCATGGCAAATGATTAGGCGCTCACCTTTTCCCATTGGTACTGAGGAAGTGGAATCAGCAGTATCATCAGTCCAGAAACGAGATAGTGTGTGGTTAGCGTTGAGCCATGTTTCATCCGTGAAAACAATATTTGCCCAATCTTGTATTTTCTTTGCCTCTCTTAAAAAATCACAACGTGCTATAGCTATATCTGTGCGTTCCATTAATAATTTTCTTTTATTTAACTTTTTATATGAAAAGCCAATTGTGTTCAAAACTTTGACCAAACAAGATTTTTCACCATGAAATAGACCACTTCTTTTCAAAGAAACAATAAGTTTTCTCAAAGTTGGAATTTCTTTTCTCAAGTAGTAATCATATACATGACGACGAATAGCGTCAGCGTCAAAGTCATCAACAGCTGTCACCTTATGAGCCCGGCGCTTTCTTTTTGGTGTAGATGGTTTGTTTTGCTCCAAGCCGCTCCTGCCGTAGGCATCAGTAGTGATTTTAGTCACAGTTGATAGACTGATCCCCAACGCGGCTGCAACACGGTTTCGGACTTGCGTGATAGGTATAAGAGGTCCGCCATTTTGATTTTCTTGCTCAAAATACTCATGAAGTTTTAACACTAACTGTCTCGATTGTGCTTTCAACACACGTCCTTTCGGCATTTTCACGATCAATTAATATAAGTTTCACAAAAGTTTTTCCGAGGAATAAAGCTACTTAACTCAAGGTGTAACAGATGCGAGAGAACACTCAGCGAACGTAAATGCGTGTGACTGTCACGGGCGTTTCGTTGAGAGTGACAGATCACGTCAAAATGGCGGCCGAGCGGAAGGTCTGTTGATGTTGCCAGTTGATGTATAATATATTTTTTATGATTATAATAAATACACACGGATTAACATTTATTTTCAAAAAACTAAGGCAATATTAAATCAAAATGTTGATTTCTATATCTGTTATTAGTTTACGTAGGTTATCATTAATCGAATTACTTAGGTACGTAATTCGATTAATGATAGTAGGTACTATAATCGGAATGGTATCGTATACGAGAATCTTTAGGACATCACTAAATATGTAAATCGTCAATCTGTCAAAAGATGGTTAATATAATGGACAGTGTATAGGAAATAATTAAAAGTGCGAAAGTCTATCTGTAAGTCCGTTCTGTATGCTTTCATGGTTAATCGGCTAAAACAATATTAATGTAATTCGGTACAATTGAAACTTAGGTATATACCGAGCTAGCGTAAATGATAAAAACATTCAAATTGTCAATAAGTTACATAGAATGTAGGTACTACTATATGACGTAGGTAGAGTGTGAGGAGAGTCCTGAAACAAAACCCCTTGTCCTAATGTTTCCTGGTTTGCTTGACGAAGATCCAGAAATGATAGAAGGAATGTTAAATAAGGCTATGTCAACAAGTGAGGTAACCAAACACTTGGTTGGTCAAAAAGCTAATTTTGCCTTTATGAAAAAGGTGAATCGGCTCATTCCGAATGATAAGGCAAGTGAAATTATGATTTAAATTGCCCATAACCTAAAATAGATGGTCTCAGTAGCAATAGCCTTGCTTCAAATTAATTCGCCCATTTTGTTTCGAATTGACTGTATACTGTTAGCCCTAACGGCTTTTACAGCATCACTGGGCGGGACGGGCGAGCACAGAAGCATCGTCGTGGTTGCGAAATGCAGAGAGTAGAGCGCAGAAGCTCTACTAGCGTCGGGGAACGTCTTCCTCAGGGTGACCTGGCCTATGAGGCCGGACCACAGTTTAAAGACTAAATTAGTTATGTGCAGCACCGCTGTAGTGAATAGCGCCATTAAAATATCTTATAACATCTACAGAAATGGTTGGAATGTTTAACGGAAAACAGTACTTCGCTCAGCTCAATGCTATCTGGTTTTCCAAATGATAGTAAGTAACGTATATAATTTAAAAGTAGAACGCAAACAATACTGACATTCAACTTCACATTACAAAAAAATATCAAGCAACATAAAATTAATGAATACACTATCTGCCAAATTGCCAATCATGTTTAAGTTTCAAGATTAGCAGGAAACTTAAATCAATATTGGTACTGAGACGCTATTAAATTTTTTGTAATAGGTTATTCATGTTATCAATGTAAGAGTTCCTGAATGTCTGCAGTTACGCTTTCTAGGCTAATTCGTTGAAATAATATTGATAAAATTTGTTACAATTAAGGTTCACTTACATACCCGGCTAACACATACAGAAAAAATAATCGTTAAAAAATAATAAATAATAAAAAATAATCATATTATATACTAATACAATAAAATCTCTTATTACTTTTGTAGCGAAAAACTTTGTAATATTATTTCCAGACGAACTAACTACTGGTAGTAACTTTATTAAAAACGCTAAAAACAAACGTTTGTAAATAAGAGAATAGTATCATAATTTATAGAATTGGTCGTTACTTTGCGGAGATCCATAATACAAAAGTAGAATAGAATAGAATCACATTCTTCATCTCGAATTATAGTAAACTAGCGGCCTGCCCCTGCTTCGCACGGGTATAAAATATACTATATCCCATGTCAGTCAGTGCAAAAAATGATTAAAATCGTTCCAGTAGTTTTTATTTATTCATTACTGCCCGTGGCCCGCAAGCATTAAATTTGGAGAAAAACAATTTCCTCTCCCTATACCAAGAACATTTCCTGCTATCTTTGGAATATCTAAATTCGTATAGTACATATTTGCTTATTTATTTTTACATTTTCCCTATGTATTTTATTTTTACAATTAATTACAGAATGTCTTTAAACAAACTCTTGAATGAGCGACATCGCTGCTAAAGTCGAAGTGTTATAGGGCGAAGCGCGGCGTCCTCACGGCATTTTAAATCTGTAATATCTCCGAAAATGTTCACTTAAATTACTTGCTGTAAACAGGGATATTGATCTATATGAAATCAACAATTTATTTAAGGTACTTAATTTGATAAGGATTAATGCTGTATTGTATAAAAATTGCTTCAAAAATAAGGCATTATTTTTCGTAAAAAGTAAATGACAAAAAATGCTATAGTGGGTTATCCATAAGAGATAGACATATACCATCGTGGACTTTTCTGTAGACCTTTTCAAGGTGTACAAATACTTAGTACATCATTTTGATAAATCTCGTAGGTTTTAGCCTGCGTTTGCAATGTAAGCGGAAAAAAATTATTTACAGAAACCTCAAAAATTACAGTATTTTTCTACTCCGTATTGAATGTTATTATACGTACAAACCTTCCTCTGGAGTCACTCTATCTATTAAAAAAAACCGCATCAACATCTGTAGCGTAGTTTTAAAGTTTTATGCATACATAGGGAATGCGACTTTGTTTTATAATATGTAGTGATAACCATAACCTTTATACTACGGTATTATCAATACATATAAAATGTAAAAAAAAATTATGAGGTACCCGCCGTTTACACTCTATAATATAAACTAATCTATGGTATATATGAAGTAGACTATAATATAGTTAATGAAACTTATATAGTTCTTGCGTTTACGACTGCCTGTTTGTTAATAAAAGTTTGGAAACAAGATTGTTAAAAGTCAGTGTCTGCTTTCACAGAATATAAATTTAATTTCATTATAAATTATTATTTTGAGGCTTGCAAAGTGACTATGAAGCTGATACAGAAGAAACAGATAATGAACAGGATAGTGAAGATGAAGATAAAAATGCAGAACCCCAGCTTTCATTAAAGTAACTTGAACTATATCGTTTTTTATTTCACTAACAAAATCTCCGACACCCATTAGATCACCTAGGTGACATCGGCCTACGGCCCAAAATATTCCAGGCAACTGACGCCTGCGAGGATCAGCCTGGGCAAAGAGGTTATCTTGGAGGACTGTACCCTGTCTACCCCCCACCTGGGGAGTATGTGAGATGACCTTACACACACACAATGTCTCTGTATAAAATGAGTTTTTAAAACGAATGCTATAAACATTTATCCTTATAAATGTTTACGTACTTTTTATGTGGTTTTTGGTTTCTCACGTGTCATAATACCGATTAACTTTGTACATAACAGGATTTCGGTTAATAAAACCAAAGTTACAGAAATAAAGTATATTTCTTTATGATTGAATTTTGAATAATACATTTCTTATTTACAATAATTGGCTCAAAAGGCTATTAACGTAAGTGACAGTGTTCTAATGTAATAATTATTATTTTATGTTGCCTTATAGCTTAAAATTTTGCTTTGAGGTAAATTTAAATTGGACTGACAATTTTATTTGTTTTTTATTTTTGATTTAGAATCATACATTTTGAGACAAATGCCTAACGTCTGCCTAAAATATATCTGTATTGGGAATACGATGTTTTGATTAAGTATGTCAAATATTTTATTAATGTTGGCAGCTACAAACCTATAATAAAATTAATTAGGTATAATAAAAATGAGCGGTTTTGATTGACTAAAAATAATAAGTTATGACTCCTATGACATGACTCCTATTACACCGTCTTAATATTAAGTCTCTCAAATATTAACAAACATAAGATTCCGCCTTTCTTAACATAGAAATTTCGTGGACATCATTTTCGTTTATTAACGTTACATTCAAATTTTTTATTTGGACAAAGAACGTAACAACTTATATATTATATATTTTGCCCAGAAAATGGTTATTTATTGTCAGAGCTTAATATTTATACCTTAGAACTATAGAGTTTGTATTTACAAATTGCAGCAATACCTATTGTATATTTGCTATAATGGAAGATAATAATGTTAATACTTAAAAATCATGAAAGGAATAATATTGTTTAAGTGTTAATATTGTACGTTTAAAGATTTATTTATTTAAGAGTTGTTTTTCAAATTAAAATATTCGATTCCGTATTCAAAAATGTAATATTTTTTTAAAATGGAATTTTTTCAATTTATTGAAGACCTAAGAATGAAACAAATTTTTGCAACTAAGCATGGAATTGACATTGGATATAAATATGGATTTCCATATTTATATACAACTTTATTACATAGCTAAATTAATTATTTCATTTAATCTTATATTACGAATAAACTTGATGATAAAAATTATGCACTTGACATCAGTAATAGCTATTATTCAAGTAACAAACTGTTGAAACACTTGCAAGAAGACAAATTGACCTATCATTTTAAAATACGAATATTTTATTACTTATTTTAGGAGAAAAGATAATCCGCAAAAAAGGAATATTATTTATGTCACGTATCAACAGCATAATCACGATGTTAATTAATTAAGAACTCTATCGCTAAAATTGATAATTCTATTAATTAATTTTAATAATCATTGATCCCTTATGTATTGCCTCAAATGTTAAATATAATTTAAACAAGGTCGTAGGAAGGAACTGCACGGGATCATACATGAGTATACAATAATATGACAACATTGTATATTATACAACCATTTTATACAAAATTGACATTAACATAGCCTACAATTTACATCTTTTTAAAATGAACATCAAAATATTTTGAAATCCATTTACAGAAAATTAAGCTGACAAGTTTTAAGTGTAATTAATTTGGTACAAAATGTCCCTGATCGTACGACCTTGTTGTACTTTAAATTCTCCTAAGAACTAAGCAAATTTTACAAGGCCTTTTTTACATTTACAATTGCATTGGTAATACCAAACTTATATAATGAAACAAAATGTAAGCTAAATTAATAAATAAAATAGATAATTCGGAGGGAGCTCTGCACAAAGGTTAAAGTCGAGTAACATCCATTTTTAATTACAAACTTCCTAAAAAGACTCAACTCTACGAAGAACCCCTCAAAAAAAAATTAAGCGATCTATCTTTTGCACTGCACATCGCACCGCAAATCGCTTTGCGATTTTGTCGTGGAGTCTATCTCCTGACGATGCTTAGGTTACGGGGCGAAACAATTGTTGAGATTGTGGTGAATGTGTGCAGTGCTTAAGAATTGTTGTGTTATCGGGTAGTGCATGAGTTCTTACAAATTCTGCATCAGGTATGAGAACGAATAGTAAACTCTACATTTAGCATTACCTACGTATATTTTCTTTTATCGCGGATTATAGCAAAATAATATTCTCATTACTTTTATAAAAATATATGTACAGGACAGCTAAAATATTAATACTGAATACATATAGCCGTGGGTAATTACAATCTTCGGATAAAGCGTGAGTGGTTTTAACATAGGGTTTTAATGTCAATAGCCTTCTATCATCGTGGCTTTATCAAGTATCACTTGTCAAAAGATAACAAATAAGCAGTAATTGTAGTGTTGAAAATTATTCATCTCTAACAAAAGCTTTTTTTGCTGATTTAATATAAACTATCTCGGTTCATACATAACGCAAAAATCAGTTGCATTCAGGAATATGATAATATTATTGTTGTTGCTACGTTTTTGGGAATTCTAATTGTCATCTATGTTTCGGTCCTTTTAATATATCATAAAATATGTGTACATATATTTATATAAATATTATAGGATATATAGCTCAATGAATTGAATCCGTTTTTTTGCATGTATTTTTTTTAAATAACTACAATTATAATAAATTAAGCAATATAAATATACAAAAGTAATAATAAAATTCCAAATCGCAAAGCTTTGCGATTTTAGTCGTGGAGTCTATCTCCTGATGATGCTTCGGTTGCGGGGCGAAACGATTGTTGAGTTTGTGATAGTGAACCTATATAGTGCTTGTGTATTGTGGTGACAGTGGTGGAAGTTTGTGCATGTGTTTTTACAACTCCTGCAAGTCCACTTTACAGTTAGCATTATATATATTTTCTATTTTATTATAGCAAAATAATTTTATTATTACTTTTGTATTATGGATCTCCGCAAAGTAACGCCTAATTCTATAAATTATTCAATACAAACATATTTTTTCTTACTAAAAATATAAATCTCGTTGTCATACTTAACTGAGCGTGTAATTTATTTCGGAAGACAGCAAATTAATGACGTATTAAACATCTAAAACCATTAAGATCTAGGTACATTTACCTACTTATAATTAAAGTTACAACATTAATGGAACTTTCCTTATATCTACAGGATTCAAGGTAAAATGACAGTAACATTTACTAATATAAATGCGAATGTCTGTCTGTTTCTCTAGTATCCTTTCACGGCTAAACCATTGGAGCAATATTGATTAAATTTAGTATAATTGAAGATATCGGACTAATATATCGGATACACAAACCGTTTTACTTGGGGAACAAGAGACATACTCGTAATACAAATATGTAGTTAAACACTAAGTTGACAGTAATGAAAATACGAGAGTAAATCATGGGCCCTGCTTGTTTGTTATATTGGATAATATCAGAGAAGAACCCAAAACAGGTTAACCAACTATTTCACTTGGTGGTAAATAACGATAGGTATATCCTAAGAGAAAATTTAGCTTAACTAGAAAGGACTCCTTAGTCAGGTCACGGAGCATTTTATAGGTTCCTAGGATCATATATGAGTATAGACACATTCTTCAAAAACTAAAACCAAGGTTGCTTTACCTTAAACTAGGCGCGGCCTTAACGTCACAACTTGTAGAAGAATCATTTTTAAATATTACTAAATTGGAAAAATCAAACTGTAGTATTTAGACAACACCAATAAGCTTAATTTATAATAAAAAATAAATTTTAAATAAATGTAAAGAAAACAATATATCTGTTAATAGTCAAATTACTCCAGTCACTTACAGCTTCATTTTCTGGATTCTTATAGAAACCGAATGCTATACAATGAACGAAAATGATTAGAAAGGGTTTCATTCACGCACAAGATATCCTCAACACCCTGGTTATATTTTTTATTCGGTCAGGAATTAACCAGTCGGATTGTACTCTATCGCCAACATGACTAATCTTAGACTAATGTTAAAAATAACTGGAAGCGAAGCCTAACATACTCTCTGAGGCACGAAAGGTTAAGTAAATGGCCATCGGAGTGCAATAACTCCAAACATAAATAATCCATCCAGTTAACTCACCATTCAAATTACGTCAAACTCGAATATTTAATTCTACTTTAGCTATTTGATACAATATCGATCTCTAACGCTTAAGTCTCTGGTAATTTATACAATCAACTAACTTACATAATATTATCACTCTTTATCTTATTTTGAAAACTACAAAAAATCATTTTCGACTACTGTGCTTGCATCTACCAATCCTGCAATTAATATCGATTTGATTTCACTGACCCATTGGAGCAGATGGCAGTGAGCCTTCAGCACCAAGATCGATTCCCACCAAAGGCAACCCTTTTCTAAAAACTTTTTTTTTTGGTTCTTCGAATCAGGGTATATATACGGATTGAAGTATATAAAATTAGATATGCACATATTTACAATTTGTCCGTCACCCATAACAAAAGTATTAAGTTCTTACTATAAGAACAGACAACTGTGTAATTGCCCCATATAAAAAAAAATGTAATGAATATGTCAATATGATAATATCGAGTATGGTTCTGTTTTAGATATTATAAAGCCGCCAAACAGAGCGATTACTCCCGCGGCAAGGAATCGTCACGCGCGCAATCTAGCGTTCGTGTTGAAGCAGGGTGCGCGCGCGCAGGCGTACCGTCATTGAGTTGGCTTTAGTGCTGCCAACTTGCGGCCGCGCGTGCGTGCCTCTTGCCTCGACGTCGTGTACTCAAACCAAAGTACGTTTGGTATTAATGTTGTATCCCGAATCATTAGCATTTCGCATACTTTACTGAAAAAAATAATACCCATATTATATATTTTAAATATAAAACTTCTAGTCTACTAATCAGATGTCCTATTCGTCAAGAACGTAAGATAGAGTCCTACGTTTTTAAGTACAGCTAGTAATTTCTTAGCCACTAAATCAAAAACTCTTCAATACCTGTAACTGTGAATATGTATCGTTCATTATAATAAATCAATGAAAATCAACAATAACAAATAATGTATATATACTGTTTTATGTACTTTTTATTATAATGTGGTATAGTCCAAAGGTAATATCTGTTTACAAGTAATTTATAATATGAATCCAAATTTCAAGTGACAAAAGCTCTGATAGTTACTCTCAAAGCATATAGTGTACAATAAATAACTATACTTACAGAGAAACCAGTTGAGGGAACAGTGGTGTTAAAATTCTATGAACCACCATAAACCATATACTGGCAAATACAAATCCAACAGCACCACCAACAACTACTTGCTCTGTTGTATGATAGTGCAGATATACTCTTCCCACACTTACAATTAAAGCAAGAATAATACAGCTACCTACTATTATAATTCTCCACAATGCAGATATTATGCTGTTATTGTTTATATGATGCAACCTAAAAATTTAAATAGATAAAACAAAATTTACATATATTTGGTTTTTCTTTGTATTTAAATTTTATGCTATACAAATTTAACAATATAAAAAATGAAAGTGAGATTTCTTAAATTTAACCAATCTAAAATTTACATTAAGTATAATTAATACACGGCTTTTTATACCTTTTCATTTAGCATATAATATATTTTTTTTATACCTATAATGTGAGACAGATTTTTTTTATGTAATACTAGGAGTCCCGCCCCAGCTTCGCACGGGTATGAAGCATATAGCCTATGTCCCTCAGTGATAATCACAGTATTTCGCTACTCCATATTGAATTTTATTATACATATAACCTTCCTCTTCAATCACTCTACATACTTAAAAAAAACCGCATCAAAATCTTTTGCGTAGTTTTAAAGATTTAAGCAAACATGGAGATATAAGGACAGACAGAGAAAGTGACTTGTTTTATACTATGTAGTAACGTTTATAGCTACTACTATTTTGATAATTGTCATATTTTTAACATACTTATCCAAAGACTAAATTACGTTTAGCTGTCATTTATGTTTTGTTTTTCCATGTCATAGTCGTATTGTTATACCACGTTTTATAGTGACTTGACGGGATAAAATAAATGCGGTTGAACGGGATAAAAGATATCCTATGTCTGTGTCCTGGTTCTAAGCAACCTCTCCACCAATTTTCAGCCGAATTGGTTCATCCGATCTTGAGTTATAAATAGTGTAACTTAGACCAACTTTCTTTTATATATATAGATGATGGCAAACACTCATGCAGTTCAGCTCAAGTAATCAATGCTGCCACCACCTCAAGGAGAGCAAGTTTGGCAAATATGCTTAATGAAGGCAATTATTTTGAACCCACTAGGAGATTATTCCATAAAATTGTAGTGCGAGAAATAAAAATATTTATAGTGGATCGCCACATATTTAGATGGTGAAGATGATATTTTTACCTTTGAATTACAGTGTGGTTATGGAATTTAGCAGCAAGAATTAGCTTGTATAGCTCAATGGGACACAGTTAATTAAGTCACTTTTTTATGTGTTCTTTAGTTGCAATATTGTTAAAGAGATTATCTTACCTTATAATAAAAAAATATAGGACATAAACAGTAAAAAACCAGACAAATTGAGCATGAGATGATGGCATTCCATATTCATTATACAAGTTCCCTCTAACTAGTGGTCGTGATTCACAGATTATGTGTTTCAATATTATGTTTAAAATTTCATTCACAAGTGTTCCAGCAAAGAATGCTATCTACAACAAACATTTTAGACAGTTCAATTATCCAATTACTATTAAACAAGACCAACAGCAGTAGTTACACACCCAGTTATTTAATTTACCCAACTGTTTAATTTGAATATTAGAAAGTTAGTTTCTGTGTTTATACAAACAATATACAATACTGATGAAGTTACAAAACTTAGTTTTATTTATTATGAATAAAAATAATATATAAATCTTTACTAAGGTAAGTCTACCCGCCGTGTGGTGTGCAAAGTAGAATAGACCACCCTCTTTCTTACTGAGGTGTCGTGAAATACGAGTTAGGTAAGTTGACGTCAGGCAGGCGGCCAGTCGTAAAAACGCAGCCAATTCATGTGACAGCATATTGTGCCAACCCCACTTAGAGTGGGATTAGAGCAGGAGGATGATGATAAAAATTATATTGATTATAGAAGTACTAAAATTAACTTATTTTAGATTTATAATCAGTAGAAGTTAATCTGTAATGTAATGACAATACAGTATTTGAACAGCTTATAGTAAAGTAAATTGTGAGAAAATTATAAATACAATGTCAAGACAGTGTGTGAATCATATAATAGTAAAGGCGAATTATTTAAACATGGTAATTACTAGTTCATCAACAGACATAAGAAATTATTTGAGATAAATTTATGCTACTTCACTTCCAAACATTTACTATAGTACACTTGGTGAATAAGGAATTATAAATAATGTATAACAAAAACCAATTCTAATGATCTACTTACTGTATGTAAGTCTCGACGAAAAAGAATGAGTGTGACAAAACCAGCACCAATTCCAAATGGGGCCAAACTCGTAAAAGCAAAGAATTTGCCTAACCAATCACCTAAAAAAAAAAATTTTTTATATATATTCTTTTAAAAAATATTTGTGTAGTAAAAAATATAAAAAAGTAATAAAGACCCTTTGGATATTCAACTAAGGTAAGTGACAGAGGTTGCCATTCAATTTCACCATTGCTAAGGAAAGTATTGTCCACTAGCGTTTCTGTATGTTCCATAGCGATTTTTTACATGCTAATTGACCTAAACTATTATTTAAATTTAATTAGAATCGTGCACGTTACATCAACACCAAACTTCAAAAATAATATTTAAACATAGACAAATAACAAGAAAAAAGAAACACCAATTTAGGACGAATGAGCATACTATAAATAAATACAAGAATGACAATTGTCTTGATTAATCGAAGAAAAAGATTTATTATGACTAAATTAAATCAAAAATCTAAAAAAGCCACTATCTATAGTTGCGTTTGTACAAATTAGTTCAAAGCCTAATTAAATTTGCCTAGTATGAATAAAAAAAACATTGATGTGCTGTTGCGAGTATTTATAATCGTTTATAACAATAAAATAATCGATAAAAATAGAATCGGTTGTTACATCCCTACAAGGTACAGAATATGCTAAGCAGGGCGGTTTTACTACAGGCGCCAACACATGCTATCTCGCATCCCTCTTGCACATGTACGTATTTATGAATGAATCGTATGAAAATAGTCTCAGCTGCATCTCGCTCCACTCCTACATACATATTTTTACGCACTCATTCTCATTTTGACTGTCTATCATATAACAAGTTGATTTAACAATGAATGGGCGGTATATTAAATTTTTAAATTTCCCGTTGTAAAGTTCTAGTACTTTAAATTTTACTAAAATGTATAATTTTGTTTTAATTTAGTTAGCAAAATTCTTGAAACAAATATCACTAGAAGCAAATTAAATGTATAAAGTGTTATTTCACCAGTAGCTGTTGAGATATTTCTTAAGATGAGAAATATAACAACGAAGAAACGTGCAGTCATAAAACAATACGAAGAGGATTTACTAAATCATTATATAAATGTAAGTGTTGAGTTTTAATTAATTTTGTGCATCTCAATAATAGTAAGAGCTTTCTTAAAATTTACATTCTCACATCACTACATCATCACTTCACT
The DNA here is from genome assembly GCA_947086495.1 of Morpho achilles. Lineage (NCBI taxonomy): Eukaryota > Metazoa > Arthropoda > Insecta > Lepidoptera > Nymphalidae > Morpho > Morpho achilles. The sequence continues at coordinate 7,046,455 of CAMTZB010000007.1, read as the reverse complement.
ATCACTACATATTATAAAACAAAGTCCCTATATCCCTATGTACGCATAAAACTTTAAAACTACGCAAAAGATTTTGATGCGGTTTTTTTTAATAGATAGAGTGATTCCAGATCAAGGTTTGTACGTATAATAACATTCAATACGGAGTAGAGAAATACTATACTTTTTGAGGTTTCTGTAAATAATTACATTTTTTTCCGCTTACATTGCAAACGCAGGCTAAACCCTACGAGATTTAACAAAATAATGTACTAAGTATTTGTACATCTTGAAAAGGTCTACAGAAGAGTCCGCGATGGTATATGTCTATCTCTTATGGATAACCCACTATAGCATTTTTTGTCATTTACTTTTTACGAAAAATTATGCCATATTTTTGAAGCAATTTTTATACAATACAGCATTAATCCTTATCCAATTAAGTACCTTAAATAAATAGTTGATTTAATATAGATCAATATGGCCGTTTACAGCATGTAATTTAAGTGAACATTTTCGGAGATATTACAGATTTAGAATGCCGTGAGGACGCCGCGCTTCGCCCTATAACACTTCGACTTTAGCAGCGATGTCGCTCTTTCAAGAGTTTGTTTAAATACATTCTGTAATTAATTGTAAAAATAAAATACATAGGGAAAATGTAAAAGTAAATAAGTAAAAATGTACTATACGAATTTAGATATTCCATAGATAGCAGGAAATCTTCTTGGTATAGGAAAAGGAAATTGTTTTTCTCTAAATTTAACGCTTGCGGGCCCCGGGCAGTAATGAATAAATCAAAACTACTCGATCGATTTTAATCATTTTTTTTACTCTGACTGACATGGGATATTTTATACCTGTGCGAAGCAGGGGCAGGCCGCTAGTTCTAAATATAATAACCTAACCTTGCATGGATAACCTAAAACCTTTAACATGCAGTATAATTTTTATTTCCTATTTGACTTAGTTATCGTTATATAAAAATTATGATATGTACATTAATTTCGATTGATGAATTGGCTATATATATTCTTAAGATTTTATATAGCTTCTAGTGTCTTGTAGTGCAATAAATGATTAATAATGGAACATTAAAGTTAAAGTTTTTTAGAAGTTGTTCTAATTGATCATAAGTGTGTATCTATCTTAGTTATGAATAATTTGGACATTACTTAAATGGTCTACTTAATTTTTTTTTTTTAGAAGTATTTTCAATTGAAGTTGTATACCTCATTGTATTATATTAGAACTTTAAAAATGATTTTCAAGTTTGTTATAATGAGACTTGGATGAAAAGGGAGTAAATAGCAAAAGAGAGCAAGTTTATTCTGTATAAAGCAATATAGGGTATAGTGCTTTATACAACACTTGTTGATTTTTATTTAAAAAACAAAAGCAAAAATTAAATTTACGATTGATTCAACGATTGATTGATTAATTGCAGATTCAAGAATCCTCAGATCCAAGATTCACATGATGTTATTTATAGTTATGATTTGAGATATCTTTACATTTACAGTGCTAATAAAAGATATAATAGTATGTGTAATGAATGAATGAAAGAATAACAGCAATATAAAAAGACTGTACTATAAAACTGATAGTAAATATTTATATAATTTATAAATCACTTCTGTCATCATAAACATAATTTATAAATCACTGCTGTCGCTCCGCCGTCGCCTCGAGCGCTCGAACAGCGCCAGGCCGAACAGTAGCGTCAAACACCAGGAACAGGACCGAAGACGTCGTACGCATCTTTCGACCTCTGTTATTTGAGAAAATGCATTTGAGGTAACTAATACTCAAGTGAAGTCTGAATTTATGAAGCTAAGTTAGATTCCCGTAATTTCAGCCACAGATGTAAGCGTGCACTCAAACATCAGTAGCCAAAAGCGACTGGGAAAAGAATTAAGGTTTTACATGTATTGCAGGTGCCAAATACCGGCTCTTTGCCAACCGCAACACATCACCATTACAAAAAAAATGAAAAAGTTAATGACGTATGAATTACTAAAACTGCGCAATTTCAGACATCAGTACGTCACCTTTATAATGGCTAGCCCGTTAATAAAACGTCTAACAAAGTAGTGCGCTTTTGAAGTTAATGTTCGACGATACAGAAAACGAACATTACCAACAAAACGCCTACACAGTATGGGAAGAAAGAACACTGCAGTGTCCACCTCAACCATACTGTTAAATGAGAAGAAAAAGCCCTGCAGCTTTTACAGGAGGGCAGTCAGACGCTGCTAGTCATTAAATATTAAAGATTACAATGTTTATATTTACCTAAGCTATGATTAAAACAGAGTAATTATGCAAAAGTAATAATAAAATTATTTTGCTATAATCGGCGATGAATTAAAATAGAAAATATATATAATGCTAAATGTAGAGTGGACAATCGGTTATCATACCTGATACATGCAGGATTCGTAAAAAACACATGCACAAACCTCCACCATACACAAGCATTATATACATTCACTATCACAAACTCAACAACTCAAATGTTTGAATTTCAACAAACATTCTCGGATAAAATGTGAGTAGTTATCCAAAACTTAATAACAAATAAACTATACTTTTGCACTATTTAATACGAAGAAAATTGAAACGTACTGACTCACCAGAAACGTTCGTTATACGTAATATATAACTGTAATCACTTTTTACTAACGCAAAATATACAAACCAACAAATGATTTTTTATTAAAATTAGACAAGAGTAAGTTTTAAAAGCCAAAATTGCCGTAAATCAGGATGCACGGACAACAGGCACGACGCTAGTAAACTTTTACACTTCTGATGTCGACGCACAATATATATAAGAACACGATATAATAGGAATGCCACAATTCCCGTTTCGAGATGCACTTCTCTTGAATGACGAACAACGACTGAATGTCACTGAAACGTTTTATCAACAGTAAGACTCCCCACCGGAAACAATAACGGCACAGTGTTGCCCCTATTTAATCAAAAAGGGCGCGATTAGGGTTGCCACCTTTTTTTTGAAGAAAAATAGTATTTTTCTTTTTAAATAAAAAAAATATAGTACTTTTAGGAAATTCAGGAAAAAAAATAGTACAAATCTATTTTCAAGCATTATTTATTTTTCCATGATTATTTTTTATTACTTTTCGCTGGATAATGACACGGAGTTAAAGTTACTAACTAACTAAGCCCCGTAAATACATGAATGAGTTTCGTTCAAACATTCCCTATGCAGTGCTGCGGGTGCGTTCCATTCACAGTCAATTAAAAAAAGCACGACAATTGCAATTAGCGATAAAAAAATATATATTTAGTTGTATATCTCAACCTATTGTCTATTTAATATGTTTACAAGGTATAAAGCAGGGACCTCGAAGCATATAGCATTATAGTATATCATTAGTGTTTTTATTGAACTGTAATAATATTGGGAAGTTTTATTTTTTAATTTTAAAATATAAGTAAAAATAAAACTAAAATAATAAAAATAAAACTTTTCCTTCTATAGTAATATTTATTGTGTATGCTCTATTGAAGTGTTGTATATCATATGTCATACCCAATATCAGTTATATTCTATGTTTTAAGTGGTTATTTCTGAATAGTTTTTATTCTTTCTGCGACAGACAATATGGATTATAGACATACTTTAATTATTTAACAGAAAGTTATTTGTTCAAGATACTTTAATATACTATCCCATTTAGTTATGCACATTTCAACTGGATTTTTTGTCTGAGTAACTGTGTCTGGTCAAGGCACTGCTACTGTTGTTGCAATGAATTCATTAATATCTGATACAATGGCTGATATTCTTCAAGTGAGTTAAAATGTTTCAAATATAAATCATTTTTGTTTGTAAACACAAAAATTGGCATGTGTATGTTTAAAGTAACGGCCTGTTATCCACCCCAGCAGTGGGAACCATAAGCTTCCTCTATCGGTTTTTTGGAGATAAGTATTGTAGCAAAGACCTACCATCGCGTTGCTCCAATACGGACTGGTAGGTTACGCATATCCCTAGAATTCGCTAGAAGTATGCGGGTTTCCTTACCATACTTTCCTTCACCGAAAAGCGTGTCATAAATTGCAATTATCAATTAGACATGTGCCTGCGCGGGCTATAAACCCATGATCGTCTTTACAGAGTCGCACGGCCTCACCGCTGAGCTATCACAGCTTGTTCCATATTTCTTAAAATGTTTTTGCAATAATTTTCAGATGAACCTGGTCATTGCCAAAGAGGGGGGCACTCATTGGGATGACGTCTAAGGGCTATATGCTGTTGATGCTTTATGGGATGAAACACATGATTAGGTCAATTGATTTGACTAGATGAAGGCAAGTAAATATTTGATGTAAAGTATGTCAGTCTGTCCATTTCACTTTCAATTAAAACTGAAGCTTATATGTCTAATGGGCTAACTGCCTAATCCGTTTGAGATATAACAAAAAATGTTTGGTACAATTTTTCCTCTATTATAGTGATGCAAAAAAGTGTGTGATATAAGAATAGCTTAAAAGACATATTAGTGATGATCATTGGAACTTTGTCACATATGCTTCTTAATTGTCACATACAATTCAGTATTTGGAAAGCATAATATTTTAGCCTGGTACTGCTAACAGTACAAAATCAAAGATATTTAACATAACACAAAGATTGTCACAGATACCCCTTATATTTTATTATTAAAAAAAAATATTATTTATAATTATAGTCTCTATTTCTATACTTAAATTATAACTGTAGACAAAGTTATAGACACGTAAAAAATATTTTCCAGACACTATTTAAGACATATTTTAAAAATTTAAAATCTGTTATTTGTCAATGCATCATTCTCCTACCCTTATCCCACTCTAAATGGGGTAGGCACAACATGTTTTAAACATGTTACATGATTTGGTATCTTATGACCGGTCGCCTGCCCGACGTCAACTTACCTTAATCGGTTTTCGCGACACCTAGGTAAGAAATGAGGGTGGTCTATTCTACTCAGGGGATATCAATGCCAAGATTGTCTGAAAGACTACCTTTGTAAACTAATGTTCTATCTTTACATTATTTAAGAATTACTTATTTATTACAGGTTAAATATGCTGCGAACTCTTCCGCCGGGAAGTGTCCACGAGCCCGATGATGCAGATGAACATATATGAAGAGCTTCAGTCGAATCATAATTATTTAGCCTCATTTATTGACATTAGTAATAACATTTTCACAGCGCGAATGCTTTTATTCACTAACAATTTATTTTGCCGCCTGAACCATTCGGAATTTTGGAATAAGGCTGTAAAAGTCCGCTTCCATGCTAGAGACTCAAGAGAAGGTTGTGTCTTCAAAATAGTATTCATATTAGTATAATTGACAAACATTATGAAGTTTGAAACTTCTTAACTAGGACCCAATGGATTTTTTCTCAAATCCGTGGATAAGGGGGCTCTAGCACACTAGAACGGATCATAATTTGGTTTCATTGTTTAAAACATTATTGGTTAATATTATTGTTTGATAGTTATAGTACCTTGTATTCCATCAGAAATATTTTCCAGACCCAAGACATATCATATTACCGGTTCAGTATATTGATATAGAGGTACAACTCAAAAACTCATATTTTGAGATGAATGATTTTAAATTTTCATTACTAAGGAAAATTAATAATAATTGCTTAGTTTGCTAGTTTGCTTAAACGACGGGCTTATAATGAATTATGAGTTCTGCCTGTATTGCTGCTAAAAATTGTGTATTTTAACATTAACACCGTTTATTCCTATTCAAAACACGTTTTTTTACTTGTGTAGCAAAACTAAAAACCTGAGCAATCCTGGTAGTAATATATTTTCAAAACGGGATTATTTAAATTGTGAAATTTTTATAATTACGCCATTGTCTAATAAAACTGAAAGTTTTGATCTAGTTAAAATTATATTATCCATCACAAAAACTTATATCTTTGGAATGGCATTATATGGCATGTAAAGTGTTAATTAGTCAAAAATGAATATAACTTAAAAAACTATAATTCTTGGTTAACTTGCGTTAATCATAAATATGATTTGTTAAAAGTTTTTTGCATAATCGTAATCATAATGCGAGTTAGACAATGGTGTATTAATTAAGGAGAATTCACGGTACTACAGATACTTGGAAAACGATAATGGAAATGGAAAATTTTATCGCAAGTAAAGTTATAGAACTATGATACATGAGGCAAAAGTAACTATCTAATATTACTATTATTAACATTTAAAAGTGATTCAAAATTTTTATTATTTTACTATACATACTCCATAAGTATAAAAACGTAACAAGATGTAAACAAACAAAACCATGTGATTCAGGAGTGAAAAATATGCCATTACAATAATATTATTAACAAATGAAGAAATTGGAATTCAACTGCAGTGGTCCAAAGAATATCTCCAATATTTATAAAAGTAATTTTCTTAAATTGATTGTTATTTTCTAAAATTAAATATTTATATATTTAGTATAGCAAAACAGCAATATATAATTTAATGAATTTCAGCAGATACAAATTAGCCAAGTAAACTACCTAAAATAGTAATTGCATTAGATTAGCCGACGTAACATAATATCAATATTCTATGAGTTTCACTCTGTGATACTTAAATGTGTTTTCTTTAAAAAAATTTATAATACCTTTATGTTTGGGTTCTTAAAAGTGGATATTACATAATATTCTTATTTATTTGTTTCAAAATTTGTAAAATTATTGATAGCAATCATACCATATTTAACCTTATTCAGTGGTGCGAATACTATCAATAATTTTAAATTCTTTGAAAGAAATATAAAGTAGATTTGACGATTCAAAAGCGCTTGTTTACAAGTTTATTTGAATAAAGAATATTTTGAATTTGAATTTTGAATTTGAATAACATTTAATATTAGCATCATGTGTTGTAATAAAAAAGATACTTTATACTAAGCAGATAATGCCTACTATAAAGTACCTGTTTTGACATGTTTACATTTAGTTAAATATTTAACCCATGGAGTATAGTTCCTCATGATATTTTCTTTCATCGCAAAGCTTGATATCAATTGGCACATTAAATATGGCAAAATTTCACAATTTAATTCTTACTTTATATGTATAAATCCGAAGTGTTAACTGATATGATGGAAAATATTATACTTAGAGATAAAAACCACTAATATTCTATAAAACTACTACTAATATATCTAAAAAAGACTTGAATATAAAATAAATATTTATAATTTACCATCAAGTACACTCCTTTTAAGTATAATGTTTTTTTCCTAAATACTTAAACGGTAAAAACGAAAGCATCTATTGTTTCAAATACTAATCTCGTACATTTGTTTTCGAGTGAATATTTTAAATTAATTTTGTTTAATAATAATATTTAATAATTTAAATTACAATTCCTACATTTTCAAGATAGTTTGAGGACTGTGAAAGCTCTGTTTGGATAATTTTTAGTCAGCATGCTGTTCCTGTTTCCTATTTAAAAATAGTAATAATTTTTGAAGTTGTACTTTTAGCGTGTTTAAGAAAAACGTTTTTTTTTAAGAAGCATGCACTTAGAAATGCTAAACGGTTGTTGTATATTTTTTTTTATTGCAGTAAAAGTCTTAATAAAGAAGTTCCTTAAATATTTTGTTTTATTAATATTTAAAAATCATTATTAATATGTAACAGGAAAAGCGGTTATCCAAAAATCGGTAAGAGCGATGTGCGAATCGATAATCATCTTTTGACATCACTAATTACGGTTTTAGCACACCAAGTAAGTACATCACTAATTTTACTACGATTTTACGTCATACGTTATATATATATATATTACTACTCCATATGTGAGAAAGAGTCAAAGCTGAGACTAAATCCGTTTTTTTGAATGAAACGGGTGAGAGGCAGATATTTTTGTATGAATGAGAATGTAAGTAGCTATAGTGCTACTTTGCACCCCCCCATACCACCGAAAATAGGCTCGCGCCAATGTATGAATCACAACCATCTATTTTATAGTTAGTAATCTATGATGCTAAGTTTTCTTTATTAATAAGTTTATTTTAATTTAATAATACTTCGTTAATAAGTTTCTTTATTTATAAGTTTTCTTGTATTAGGGATGGGCAAATGAGAATTAAATATCGATATATATCGTATCGATGTTTTTCAAATATATCGATATATTGATATATCGATATTGTCTGTGCAATAAGCGATTATCTATAATAATTACCAAAATATTCGGAATTTTAAAGCAAATACACATCTGGTGGTTTTGACATCAGTTTTATTATTTGAAAATACAGAAAAGCCAAGAAAAATCACCATCATCAACACAATAAAAATACATTATTCATTCATACCAATATTTGTCTAATATTGACATCAGGAGCACTTTTTGTTAGATGTGCTCCCCTGTTAATCTGCTCCTTTCATTCGGTACAGTCAAATTCACCACTGAAGCAACCCTTTCAGATGACACTGAAGAAGCTTGGCAAATCATATATTTTAGAGCGATATCCGAGAGAACCGGCGTAAAAAAACGACAATTTATCCAGAACTTTATTGGATCAGATTTTCCATCTAAAAGTGGTTGGTCCAAATACTGCTTCAGTTCATTAGGGACACAGCCACTGCTTGGAATCTCTGACGTAGCTTTGTTCAGATTTAATAATTTCTCATGTCTTTACCATATAGAGGACCCACTAGCTTGTTCTGATGCTGCTTGATCAGGATTTTATATCCGGAGAACGTTGTCCTTTACGGCGATGTTCTGCACGAATCTCAGCACTAATTTTGATATAGCATTTGACACGACAACGGGCGAGGTAAAGTGAAGTCTATTTGTGTTTTACTACACTGCCCATTTACTCTTTTTCTAAATATAAGACATCAGATTTGTAAAAAGTAAAATACTTGATGTGACGCAAAAGCAGACAGCAGAACTTTAAAAAATATATCGATTTTGATATTTTAGATATCAAAATCAAATAAATATTAATGTCAAATAAATATCGAAAGTCGAATTATCGCGGGAAAAAATATCGCTGATTTCTATCGATTATTTTCTGATAAAATATAGATATTTTGATATATCGATATTTTTTACCCAAGCCTATCTTGTATGTTTCTTTCCGTTATTTGTCTTGGCTGCGGCCATTATCCTTTTCTTTTTTGTATCATTTGTGGTTCCGTAACTTTTCAAATATCGTAAAAATATAGAATACTTTGTGCAAACAAAATCTAATACAAAAGGTGTTTTGCAGAAATAAAAAATGGCAGAATCTGAAACAGGAGATATGTATATCACTATCGATGATATAATTCCCAAAAGTCCAGAAAGGTAAATAATTTGTTGATATAAATTAATAATCATAAAAAATGAGACTTAGTTATATATCTATTTTTTCTTAAGGGTATATCATTATTTGATTAGTACTTATTAAAATTACACTCACATTCTTGACCTACTTGTAGGACATCAACATTGATATATTGACTCAAAGCAGATGTTAATCATCCGAAAAAACATTGATTGAAACAGTTTGACAAGTTTGCCTACAACTATTCTTAATAAATTCAGTTTTTTAAATGTTTGTTTCGTTTTTTTATATTCCAGATTAGCAGAAGAAAAAAAAGAAAGTGGTAATCATTTGTACAAAGTGAAAAATTATAAGGGTGCATTGGCTATGTATGAAGAAGCAATTAAATTATGCCCAGAAAATGCTGCTTATTATGGCAACAGATCAGCATGTTATATGATGCTTGCAATGTTTAAGAAAGCTCTTGAAGATGCACAGAAAGCTGTTGCTCTTGATTCCACATTCACAAAGGGCTATATTCGCATGGCTAAATGTTACATAGCTCTAGGTATGTACCTATTATATTATATCATGTCCTTTTAAGGCACCACTAAACATTGTAACGTTTATAAATTCGTTTAAACAAATATAATAGCATTGATAAATGTCATATAAAAAGCTTGTTACTTTTAACATTTGATAGAATTAAGCATTAATTTGTAGACTTCCACATATCATGTTTAAAGAACATCTATGTAAAACTAAAAGTAGTTCATTTTTGTTTTCCATACTTTACACATTGAGCACAAGCTATTGCCACACTATGCTAGCACTGACTCAATCAGTAGAAGAATATCACCTTTAATTTGATTCAATTCAATTATTAATGCAGCAGTTTCTTCACCCTATAACTGAAGCATCATAAGAAGATAGAATGTATAACAAAATTGCATAACATTTGTTTTTAAAATAACTTACTATTTATCTTGAAAATTATTTGTCATAAAACCTGTAATAGACTTTGTCCTAGTTACAATCTACATAAAGGAAAAAAGGAATGTTAAGTCTACAAAACTGGAATTGGAATCAGTTCCAGCCAAATAGTTTTAAATTTAAAAAAAAAAGTAAATATTGTTTTAATTTTATTTATTTGTTTATAGGCCTATGTTTAGTAGCAAATTATAGCTCATTTTTAATATTCTATTTAACCTTCTATCAATGTTCATGTTTCTATGCAGTTTAATCTCATTTGTATTTATTTTCTTATATCTATACATATTATAAAACAAAGTCTCAAAAAGCTGTCTGTCTGTATATGATTCGTTTTCTCAAAATGTAATGAAGGTAAATGTACTGTATAAGATTTTTTTGTAAATGTAGTTAGGTAAATAAATTTTTAAATGTTTGCATACTGTTAATAACAGTCAATTGTGTAAGGGAATTTAGTGATAATTAAAAATGAGTTATGTACCCGGAATTTTTTCAAATAAATAAATTATTATTAGTATTCAGTATTAATTTAATTCAGGTGACATATCTGGAGCTGAACAAGCTATAAACAGTGCGAGTGAACTTGGTGGCACAGATTGCGCTTCAAACGAGCGTAGTGCTCTAGAATCTCTGCGACGTTTACATGAAGATGCACAAAAAGCTATGGCTGCACATGACTACCGCAGAGTGGTGTTCTGTATGGATCGATGCCTTGAATACTCCCCTTCCAGTTCGAAGTAAATATATATTTTTACCAGTGGTACCTGTGATTGTGTTTATGTACCCTCAATAATACAATATATTTTTCTCTGTTCCCGAAAAAAATGTCAATTTTTGACCTATTTAATTTACTATAATAAATATTGCTACTTGATTTAATTGTACTAAATTTTATCAATATAGGTCTAATTTATTAGCCATTACAGCGTAACTTTTATAATTGTTATATTAGTTACTAGAGATTTTTGATTTTTGTTTGGTGGGAATTAATCCTCAATGCCAAGTAATAATGCTTGAAACAAAGTGTCCCTAGTTAATATTTTATCTATTGGGGCCCATAAAAAGAGAAGAGTTTATTTTTACAATAAAAAAACAATGTTATACCCAATCTAGTAAATATAATGAAAAGTAGTAACTGGGCAGAAAAGGGTTAACCACTTACCTTTACGGGATCAGGACTTGACTCAAGACACTCAGGATACTTTATATATAGTTTTGAGTACAAACAGTTGTTAAAATATGCAGTTCCTGTGTATATGTTGCATTTCGCTGTTGTTCGTTCGTTGCGTTTTGCAGTTCAAATCTGAACCTTGACATCCGAAATCGGATACTTCGAATTAACAGTAATTGAATTAATGACACGGTATATTTTTCACCATTGATTGATTTGACAAGTCTAAATGCAGTTTTGATTTTTTCAGAGCGAAAATCACGAAAGCGGAATGCTTGGCGATGCTTGGACGTTGTCAGGAAGCTCAAGAGATGGCTAACGACTGCTTACGTTGCGATAGTTTTGACACAGAAGCTTTATATGTTCGAGGGCTTTGTCTTTATTTTGAGGTAAGCTGAATTTAAATTCTACTTTGCACCATCCGAAAAATAGTTGATACGATATTACATGTTCTATGTTATAAGCACAGAACATGTAACATCGTATGAACTATTTTTCGGATATTTGTTTATAACATAAAACATGTATCTTGTTTATAACATAGAACATGTAACTTGTTTATAACATAGAATATGTAACTTGTTTATAACATAGAACATGTAACTTGTTAATGACATAGAAAATGTAAAATCTTTATAACAAAGAACATTTAACTTGTTTATGACATAGAAAATGTAACTTGTTTATAACATAGAACATGTAACTAGTTAATAACATAGAACATGTAACTTTATTCGTATGAACTTTATCGAAGTATTCCTTCGCGACTTGTTTTAAAAAGCACATGCTGCCATCTGAAATAGTGAAATATTTGTGGTAGTTAAATACCGATAATCGCTTCTGAGTAAAACCATAGATTTATTATACATAAGAGTATGGATGTAGGTAGTGAATATCAAATAGGATATTTATGGTACATAATTTTTTTAATACAAAACTCATGGATTCCATTCCGAGGCTTAATAAAACCTTCGTCCATGGTCACATATTTTTACGGCCTTGTCAAGATTGCTTAAATTCCTATATATGAGTTTAAAATGTTCACACTATGTAAGATTTATCTTCTTACAGGATAAAGATGAACAAGCTTTTAAGCACTTTCAACAAGTTTTGCGTCTCGCACCCGATCACAAGAAAGCAATGGCAACTTACAAGAAAGCTAAATTGTTAAAACAAAAGAAAGAAGAAGGTTTGGTTTTTTTCTCTCTCAAAACCCATTTGTTTCTCAATCCTATTGTAGTATATATATTTTTCATTTATCTTGAACTGCTATGATACAATTTTTTGGTTCTATAAATCTGGTTTATTTGTATTTAAGTATATATTAAAAGTTATGTATGTATATATTTACCATTTATCTGTCACCTATAGCGCAAATATTAAGTTACTGATAATTATAAAAAACATGCCCTTATCCCACTCTGAGTGGGGTTAGCACAACCTGCTTTAAACATGCTGTCACATGATTTGGCTGCGTTTTTACGACCGGCCGCCTGCCTAGCGTCAACTTAACTTAGTCGTATTTTACGACACCTCGGTAAGAAAGAGGGTGGTCTATTCTACTCAGCCGGATACCACACGGTGGGTCGACTTACCTTAGTCGCCTTTTACGACACCTCGATAAGAAATGAGGGTGGTACTATTCTCTATAGCCGGATACCACATGGCGTAATTATAAAAAAAAACTATACTGCGTCCATCATATTATCAGTCTTTTGACAGCTCACGCTCATTAAGTTTTGTATTGCTTACGTACAAATATCATACAAATAATATTTGTACTTTATGGATGGGTACCGCCCACTTAGTGATGTCACACATAATGGTTACTACGATTATGCCACAGATTAAAAATAATCGGTAGAAATCGATGTTACGAGTATTAAAAGACATTTAATAACATTATATAAAGTTTTACTTTCTTCTTAGTTAATACATGAATACAAATAAAACAATCAGGAAATTTTAATTTATTTTATTAGCACGAGTCGTCGGAATGATAATCAACACTAGACTCCTCCGATGAGGAGTCTTCAGTAGCAGTTATTATTAGCTCTTGTGTAGATAATATATTATCAAACGCAATATCACGTTCCCAATCAGAGAATATTACTCTTTTAGTTCTTTTCACCACACTTGCCCAGTTCTCGGCCGTTACGTGGGTGCAAGCATTTTTTAGCAATTGCAACATTTTATTCGCTGTGAATGGGGGGCTTGTATTGCATCTCGCAGCATGCCCTTTTACTTGTGCCCATATAAGTTCTATTGCGTTGTACTGGCAGTGGTATGGAGGAATCCGAAGAACAGTATGGCCATATTCTGCTGCCATTTCATTGATTACATAGCGTTTTGCTCTCTTTTTGGTTTTTAATATTTTTATTAATTCAACTTTTAACATTGAGTCGTCCACATTTTCTCCATTGTCCCGAAGCCAATTAATTATTTCATGCTTTTTATTAGCCTGTGTTGGCATTTTGTCAATTTGACGGGAGTGGTAGGGCGCATTATCAATAAAAATTATTGATGGTTCTTCCAATGAAATGAGCATTTTTTTGAACCACTCTTCATACACATTTGCATTCATCTCTTCGTGGTAGTCATTTGATTTCTTCGATTTAAATGCCAACAGTGCGTCTTGTACAAATCCTTTTGCTGTACCTGCATGGCAAATGATTAGGCGCTCACCTTTTCCCATTGGTACTGAGGAAGTGGAATCAGCAGTATCATCAGTCCAGAAACGAGATAGTGTGTGGTTAGCGTTGAGCCATGTTTCATCCGTGAAAACAATATTTGCCCAATCTTGTATTTTCTTTGCCTCTCTTAAAAAATCACAACGTGCTATAGCTATATCTGTGCGTTCCATTAATAATTTTCTTTTATTTAACTTTTTATATGAAAAGCCAATTGTGTTCAAAACTTTGACCAAAGAAGATTTTTCACCATGAAATAGACCACTTCTTTTCAAAGTAACAATAAGTTTTCTCAAAGTTGGAATTTCTTTTCTCAAGTAGTAATCATATACATGACGACAAATAGCGTCAGCGTCAAAGTCATCAACAGCTGTCACCTTATGAGCCCGGCGCTTTCTTTTTGGTGTAGATGGTTTGTTTTGCTCCAAGCCGCTCCTGCCGTAGGCATCAGTAGTGATTTTAGTCACAGTTGATAGACTGATCCCCAACGCGGCTGCAACACGGTTTCGGACTTGCGTGATAGGTATAAGAGGTCCGCCATTTTGATTTTCTTGCTCAAAATACTCATGAAGTTTTAACACTAACTGTCTCGATTGTGCTTTCAACACACGTCCTTTCGGCATTTTCACGATCAATTAATATAAGTTTCACAAAAGTTTTTCCGAGGAATAAAGCTACTTAACTCAAGGTGTAACAGATGCGAGAGAACACTCAGCGAACGTAAATGCGTGTGACTATCACGGGCGTTTCGTTGAGAGTGACAGATCACGTCAAAATGGCGGCCGAGCGGAAGGTCTGTTGATGTTGCCAGTTGATGTATAATATATTTTTTATGATTATAATAAATACACACGGATTAACATTTATTTTCAAAAAACTAAGGCAATATTAAATCAAAATGTTGATTTCTATATCTGTTATTAGTTTACGTAGGTTATCATTAATCGAATTACTTAGGTACGTAATTCGATTAATGATAGTAGGTACTATAATCGGAATGGTATCGCATACGAGAATCTTTAGGACATCACTAAATATGTAAATCGTCAATCTGTCAAAAGATGGTTAATATAATGGACAGTGTATAACAATATGATGTAGTTATCAGGAAGCGTAATACATAAATTCACATGCGGTTAAGAGTAGGGTCATGAAGTTTCGTTAAAAGCTTTTATTATATTTAATTTCTTAAAATTATATTACCCAGTGATGATGAATTTTAATATATACATATTCATAATATCTGTTTAGGTAATGAGGCGTTTAAAATGGGCAGATGGCAAGAAGCACTGGTTCTCTACAACGAAGCATTAACTGTAGACAAAACAAATAAAAAAGTGAACGCTAAACTATATTTTAATAAAGCGACAGTCTGTTCGAAACTAAACCAAACAAAACAGGCGGCTGAAGCTTGTACTGCAGCGCTGGAATTAGACGAGAATTATGTGAAAGCTTTACTCAGACGTGCGAAGTGTTACACTGAGCTTGGCGAACATGAGGACGCGGTTAAAGATTACGAAAAACTCTATAAAATCGACAAAAGTAAAGAGAACAAGCAGTTACTGCATGAAGCTAAAATCGCTCTAAAGAAATCAAAACGCAAAGACTATTACAAAATTCTTGGTATCGATAAAACTGCTTCTGACGACGACATTAAAAAAGCCTACAGGTTTGTGCACTTTGTTTTTGTTACATCGATAATGAATTATTACAACAACGTTGAATAATTGAACTCGGAAATAAATAATTTAGCTCGGAAATATGATTTACAGTAGCTGTAAACCATATTTCTTGAAGATTGTAATACATAATTATATCTTCTTCAATGTAACTTCGTAAATATTTCTAATTATACAAAAAAATACAAATCCAAAAAATTAGCGCGCTTACCAGTCTACTAACACTATATTATGTATAAAGGCAACAATTGCTCATCCTCGCTACTTGGTTATGTCTGTGCAAATATTTTATATTATTATTATTTTTCATAAACCTAACTTCTTACATTTTTAAATATTTATAATTTAAAAAAAATTGAAAAAAATCATTTAAAAATATAAAAAATTGTCGTCCGCCGGGAGCGGGGCAATATCCCGAGTTGCCGGTGGTTAGGTGCCGTTTCAAACGATACTGCTCTATGCATCCGACACTTGATCCAACTATTAAGCGAAAGCCTCTGAAGATATTATTATTATTTATAACAAACGACGATATTTCTCCTTTATTATTCAATAATAAAAAGCAATTTTCCCAAAGTCAACCCATTTACTCTTTCTCAAAAACTCAATGGCACATAATGACAGCCACAATGCTTTTTCATATTAATGACCAAATCTATGAAGAAGGTTGTATTAAAAACATGTAACATATTATTACAGAAAACGCGCACTAGTGCATCATCCGGACAGGCACGCGGGCGCGCCCGACAACGAGCGTAGGGAACAGGAGAGGCGTTTCAAGGAGGTCGGTGAGGCCTACGGTGTCCTCAGCGATCCTAAGAAACGCATCAGATACGACCGCGGGCAGGATTTCGACGAAGACGGCTCCGGCATGTCTGGTGAGTGCTTTATATATTTTTTTTTATAACGAAGAAAATAATAATACAAAACAATGAACTATCCTTGCCCATAATTGCTTTTATCCCAATTAAAAAGCACGTTACTGGTATATGTGTAGTATATTATAAAACACGACGATATTTCTTCCTTTATACTTATTCAATTAATACGCCGTGTGGTATCCGACTGAATAGAATAGTACCACCCGCAGTCTTACCGAGGTGTCGTAAAAGGCGACTAAGGTGTGGTATCCGGTTGAGTAGAATAGACCACCCTCCTTCTTACCGACGAGTTGGTAAATACGACTAAGGTAAGTTGACCTCAGGCAGGCAGGCAAATCATGTGACAACATGTTTGTTACATGTCTTGGCGACCCCAATTAGAGTGGGATAAGGGCAGGAGGATGATGTTACTGGTATATGTGTAGTATAGTATAAAAAACACCGATATTTCTTCTTTATACTTATACAATAAATAAAAAGCAATTTTCCCTCAAAGTCAACTCATTTACTCTTTCGCAACAACTCAATGACACATATGGCAGCCACAATGCTTTTTCATATAATGACAAACTCTATGAAGGAGATTGTATTAGAAACATGTTGTAACAATAGTATTTCATCTCTAGAGAGCATGATCCAAGAAAGTCAATTTTTTTTACAAGCTGTCACGGAATAGCGACGCGTGGGTCACATATTGAAATTATTTGTTTTCGAATTGAGAAACAAGTAATCTTGAATCGTCAACTCTACTGCTCGTTCAGAAAAGTGCTTCTACCGAGAGCAGCGTGCAAGAAACTGCAGTTGTTCTGTACAAAATATATATCTTTTTTTTTTATTCTGTAATTAAAAGGCTTTTACACTACATGTGTATGTCAGCCCTGTTATAGCCTAAAACTTGACTAATCAAACTATTCTTATGAGCTTATCAAGAAGAGTTTGAACAAATTGCATACTTCCTCCGAATCAGGTTTTGACAGTATACTATGAATGAGACCAACTTGCAATTCGTTCAAGATCACTAAATTATAGAATTCCTAGCCAAGCCAAATCGGGCACATTCCATCAGCCAATGATGTATGCCATCTAATCGATGACATTTGCATTGACATTCGCACATGGGGGAAGTAGTTTTTCCCATCAAAAACTTGAATTTGTTGCTCGGAATGTTTCCCGACCTGACTTGGTGAGCAACTACTAATAATTTCTTACTAATATTACTCTTATACCACCACGGTACATGAGGAGGCTCACACTGCAGTGTTCTATACCAAATCCCTTTAAATAAAGAATTAAATTAAAGTATTCTTTCCAATTCTGATGGTATATTTTGGCATATCTTGTCATTGCCAGACATTGTACAAGGTCTAAGAAAGAGAAACTAATTTCCATTAGGTTATCTGAATCAGTCTCCTTTTAATATAATTTTTTAGAATATAGTTTAGTCTTTTATACACTGTCCATTATATTAACCATCTTTTGACAGATTGACGATTTACATATTTAGTGATGTCCTAAAGATTCTCGTATGCGATACCATTCCGATTATAGTACCTACTATCATTAATCGAATTACGTACCTAAGTAATTCGATTAATGATAACCTACGTAAACTAATAACAGATATAGAAATCAACATTTTGATTTAATATTGCCTTAGTTTTTTGAAAATAAATGTTAATCCGTGTGTATTTATTATAATCATAAAAAGTATATTATACATCAACTGGCAACATCAACAGACCTTCCGCTCGGCCGCCATTTTGACGTGATCTGTCACTCTCAACGAAACGCCCGTGATAGTCACACGCATTTACGTTCGCTGAGTGTTCTCTCGCATCTGTTACACCTTGAGTTAAGTAGCTTTATTCCTCGGAAAAACTTTTGTGAAACTTATATTAATTGATCGTGAAAATGCCGAAAGGACGTGTGTTGAAAGCACAATCGAGACAGTTAGTGTTAAAACTTCATGAGTATTTTGAGCAAGAAAATCAAAATGGTGGACCTCTTATACCTATCACGCAAGTCCGAAACCGTGTTGCAGCCGCGTTGGGGATCAGTCTATCAACTGTGACTAAAATCACTACTGATGCCTACGGCAGGAGCGGCTTGGAGCAAAACAAACCATCTACACCAAAAAGAAAGCGCCGGGCTCATAAGGTGACAGCTGTTGATGACTTTGACGCTGACGCTATTCGTCGTCATGTATATGATTACTACTTGAGAAAAGAAATTCCAACTTTGAGAAAACTTATTGTTTCTTTGAAAAGAAGTGGTCTATTTCATGGTGAAAAATCTTCTTTGGTCAAAGTTTTGAACACAATTGGCTTTTCATATAAAAAGTTAAATAAAAGAAAATTATTAATGGAACGCACAGATATAGCTATAGCACGTTGTGATTTTTTAAGAGAGGCAAAGAAAATACAAGATTGGGCAAATATTGTTTTCACGGATGAAACATGGCTCAACGCTAACCACACACTATCTCGTTTCTGGACTGATGATACTGCTGATTCCACTTCCTCAGTACCAATGGGAAAAGGTGAGCGCCTAATCATTTGCCATGCAGGTACAGCAAAAGGATTTGTACAAGACGCACTGTTGGCATTTAAATCGAAGAAATCAAATGACTACCACGAAGAGATGAATGCAAATGTGTATGAAGAGTGGTTCAAAAAAATGCTCATTTCATTGGAAGAACCATCAATAATTTTTATTGATAATGCGCCCTACCACTCCCGTCAAATTGACAAAATGCCAACACAGGCTAATAAAAAGCATGAAATAATTAATTGGCTTCGGGACAATGGAGAAAATGTGGACGACTCAATGTTAAAAGTTGAATTAATAAAAATATTAAAAACCAAAAACAGAGCAAAACGCTATGTAATCAATGAAATGGCAGCAGAATATAGCCATACTGTTCTTCGGATTCCTCCATACCACTGCCAGTACAACGCAATAGAACTTATATGGGCACAAGTAAAAGGGCATGCTGCGAGATGCAATGCAAGCCCCCCATTCACAGCGAATAAAATGTTGCAATTGCTAAAAAATGCTTGCACCCACGTAACGGCCGAGAACTGGGCAAGTGTGGTGGAAAAAACTAAAAGAGTAATATTCTCTGATTGGGAACGTGATATTGCGTTTGATAATATATTATCTACACAAGAGCTAATAATAACTGCTACTGAAGACTCCTCATCGGAGGAGTCTAGTGTTGATTATCATTCCGACGACTCGTGCTAATAAAATAAATTAAAATATCCTGATTGTTTTATTTGTATTCATGTATTAACTAAGAAGAAAGTAAAACTTTATATAATGTTATTAAATGTCTTAATACTCGTAACATCGATTTCTACCGATTATTTTTAATCTGTGGCATAATCGTAGTAACCATTATATGTGACATCACTAAGTGGGCGGTACCCATCCATAAAGTACAAATATTATTTGTATGATATTTGTACGTAAGCAATACAAAACTTAATGAGCGTGAGCTGTCAAAAGACTGATAATATGATGGACGCAGTATAATATACTTTTAATAGCAGATCCTATGTGCGTTCTTAATTTTAAACGTTATTTCAAATATTTCTGATGATTATAATATTACACTGTAAGTTAAATATTTTTTGTTTTTTTCAGATATTGATCCTAATATGGCATTCCAGACATATTTCAATCGTGGCGGACAACATTTCGACTTTACCTCGAGTGGCGGATTTCCAGGTTCCGCCTTCAGCTTTCAGTTCGGATAAATAAAAAACCTATCATAAGAACTAGAAAAAAACGAATCTGTCAAAAAAATAGAAGCCCACGTCTAAATTTGTCATTCCATTTTTTTTTAAATAAGAAAATACTTTGCTTAACATATAGACCTTATCATCTTTTCACTACTAAAATACCAAAATAAACCAAAAAATACTTGTAGAGTTTTCTTTTGCCTTGCCTTAATATTTAGGGTATTAATGTAATATTATATAATTCTAATGAGTAGTAATACTTAACATAATACTCAGTTCTTATTTCTAGACTAATTTAATAGGTTATTTCGATTTTAAATAATGTTTCTATATTACAAGTATATCTAATCATAAAAATTTCATAATTAACACACATTTGTACTAATAAAAACTGCAAAATAAGTCTCTTTTCCACTTTTTAAATAAGTTTGAATTCAATGATTGGGTGATAGAAACACTTTGTAATTTCATTTTAGGGTTAAATTACACGGCCAGACTTCCTTGATAAATTGGAAAAAAAGTTGATAATTGCACTTTAACATTTAATTGTTAAAACCCATATACAGACATTGACATATAAAATCCCTTTAATAATTTATACAATTGGGCGTTACTCTGCGGATATCCATTATACAAAAGTAATAATAAAATTATTTTACTATAATCCGCGATTAAGTAAATAGGATATATATATGCTAAATGTAGAGGACATACACGATACGAAGACACACAGGATTTGTATAAATACATCCACGATCTTCCACTACCGCCACCGTAATACGCAAACACTACACACGTTCACTACCACAAACTCAATAATCGTTTCGCCCCGCAACCGAAACATCAAGAGATAAACAACATGATAATCGCAGTCTTACGATTCCATGGTGGAGTGTCGTATTTTTCTATTTGTACTTCACGGGTTATAGCGAAATAATTTTATTACTTTTGTATATAAAATTCCAATCCACTGTCTTATGATATTGCATTGTCAGTTTCTTAAAAAAAATATTGATAATATTATTTTTAAATAATCTGCGGCCTCTCATGTTTCCTAAATTTCATATTATTATGTAAACTTTAGGCTAAAAGGCATTCTCTATTATTTTGTATTTTATAGGATATTAAGCTTTATTACGTTCAGGTAGTCTTTGTTAGCTTCTAGTTTGTGTTACTTTAAGCTCGCCATTATATATTAGATTAATATATGTGATAAATAAGCCCTCTGCCAAATAAACAAATGGTATTGAATTTTATCCATTCTTTTTATCACAGTTAATGTACTGATTTTTTAAAATTAAATAAACAAATTAAAGTTGTATGTGTATTGTATTAAATAACCATGCTCCCATCATAAACAAAATATTAAATACTATTATTTGAGCATTAACATTTGTAAACAGATTTTTTAAATTAAATTACACGAATATTCACTAAAAGAACTTTTGGCACCAATCAAAATGCTTTGTTATTAAAAACGTTATAATATGTTGATATTTTTTTTGAACTTGAAAAAAGATAGCTTTATTTTTCAGACTTTTTAATCTTTTTGAATCCCATCGCTTTATCTCCCGGTGGACGTTTATTTGTAGTTCTACTATCTATTCCTTGAAATCTAAAACAAACGTAGTTTATTTAACAAACACATTCGTTAAAAAAAATATTAAAAATACAAGATTTTCATTATACTTTTTCATTTTAAAGGGCTTTTTTTGTTCCGGTTTAGGAGGTTGGTGGTTTGTTTTAAAGGTCAAAACGTAACGCTTCACGATGTCAACATTAACGGTTATATTTTCAGGGTACATGCGCTTTTTCCAGGCTTCTCTCTCATCTAACCACATTCTTTGATACTCATATGACAAAAGCCACTGAATTCGGGAACGGCCCTCCTAAAAGGATATAATTAATTTGTTAAATACTGTGAAGGGCTTATAATACAAAATCCTCGGGATTTCCTATAATAAAAACAAGTCGATAATGTCATATATCTCTGAAAGTGAAAGCTCCGTTTGTTCTATTTAAAGAATAGACAGACAGAGAGCCTTCAGCGTTTAAGTATAATAGAGAAGTCGAAATAAATACTGACGTCTTGAAATTGTGTAATGTAGTAAATTGGCACTTTTACGTTTTTCCAGAAAGTGTGGATATCACTTATAGTACAAGTGATATACCTATTGATATATTTTACATGATGTTTGTTGCAAAAAACTGGAAAGAAACGTGAAACATTTTTAAAATTAATAAATTGGCTTCAGACCGACCAATCTCAAAGAAAGATTTTGTGAATCTCTGTGAAACATTGCGACATCATAATATATGTGCAAGTGAAAGCATCTCGTAACAACCGAACGATGAGATCATGTGCCGTACTTGAAGTACATAGGTTCGATCACCGGCAGGAAACCAAGGAATTTTCAACTTCAAAACTTGGGCCCTCATAATATTTACAATTTATCAAGTGCGGTGAAGCAAAACTCTTGGGAAACCTGAAAATCTCTTGAAGAATTCTTGGGTTATGTGTAACCGTAACCTGCCAATCTGCATTCGAGTAGCATGGTGGACCAGCTCCAATCCTTATCCCTAAAAGGAGAGAGAACGCCATTGTCCAAATATAGGATAGTAATCAGCCGCTTCTTTAAAGTGATACCTCATTAGAAACGACAAAAAAAAACAAAAAATGTGCTAGTATTACCAGATACTTATCTCTTGAACTTTAAATTTATATTTCGTTTTTATGTGTTCACCTAAATAAAACAATATGTATTGATAATTTTACTATATAATTCATGGATTTCGCCATCACGAAACGAATTATAATGCTGTTTTTTTCCATCAAGATGCAAGTGTAGCGGAAAACATTGCAATAATACGAAACACAAATCAATCAAATATTAAAAAAACAAACTATTCATGAGTTAATATATATCTTTAATCTTACCATAAACTTCCATGGTTGAGGAGTGTACTTAGGAAAATCTGATGAAATAATATTATGAACAGGACGACATTGCGTGGATTTCTCCCACTTGATTCCGGTCATTCGCCCCATTCTTATATTATAAAAAAACTTCCCGAGAAAATATATATATTACTTTCACTTTGATTTAAAAAACAAAAAATAATTGTCATTTATATTTTTAGGCATAACTTTGTAAAGATTTAAATCAAAGACAATGGTTTAATTATTGAAACAACAAAGCAGGCAGTATACATTTGAATACCTTCTAATATATACAATAAATAAAGTAATATTTTATAATAAATATTAATATATAAAATCTAATGGAGTAGAAAAACAATTTTGAAAGGTTTTTCTCAAGAAATGTCTCCTCTATAAATAAATCTTTGTGAATCAGTGGACATCAACTACTAAAAGGTCAACCAAAGCCAATTTACCCTATAAGTTATAACCTTATTGAGGTTATCAGTTCACCTCATTGTAAATATAATTGCTAAACAATATCAATAATGTAAAAATTTGTTTCTCTATATTTTCTAACACTACCCTAAAACACTCTTGCTCATATAAATTTGTTTTTGCCTGTATAGTTTGAACTTAGGTAGTTAAAATCAAATAAGTTTGTGGATTTTTAAATATTTTTTAATCAATACACCATAGAAGCCGTAAAAGATAATCTTCCCTCCTCACAAGTGTACCTGCAGACCAAACAGACAAATTTATCAAGATATATATATACCAATGTATTTCAAATATGAGGCATATCTTAACTCTTATAAAAGTATGTATGCTTTATTTAGTCCTTAAGTATAATTAAATACATAAGGGTGGAGTCAGCATTATTTACTATTCCCTCCAATTTCTTACATTATCTCATAGTGAAATAACGACTGCCTCAGAGGGTAATAAGTGGATACCATGTATATAAATGTAAGGTGAAATATATATTAATCTCTTAAGAATAGTTTACTATACCCATCCCAACTTATATAGAAATGGTCAGTCACTAAGCTAGGTATTAATAGAAAAGTTAATTAGATGAATATACTTTAATGCTTAGCATCTTAAAACTTAAGGTAGCTTAATTATATAATACTTAAAAATAAAACCATAAACAAAATATTGTAAGAATGATTTTAAAAAAAACAAAACATAGTGTGCACACATATATTATCCTGACCCTAGACTCATTTAAGGCATAAAACATACAAGTTTCTTTAAAATTTATTCTACAGAAAAATGTCTGTCAATCACTTTTGTCTCAAAAAGTTTAGTCTGTATCAATTCAATTTTCAATGATAAATAGCTTCAAAAATGTTACAATGCATAGATGTCATTCTAACCACCACATTAAGTAAAGTTTTAAGGGATCTCTTAGAAACAATAGGTGAACACACAAGTAATAAATTCAGTGATTTTGCAAACTTCATTCTAAATAAAATTGGTAGATAATTAAAGTAACGTGCATAAGTTATTGGGGGTCAACATTGGAATTATTGATTTGAGGAGTTCACTTATTTAAGTTATACGAGTTATATTTTTAACTTATCAAGGTTCTACTGTATATCTAAGAAAAACAGATATTGGGTTAAAATAGAAAGCACTTGGTAATCGATCACTCTTAAATTGTTAGGCCCTTATTTTATTACTATATTTAACATATAAAAAGAAACATTGTAGGTAATATTTAATGACAGATTTTAAACTACAATAAATGCTTCTTTTGAATACAATTTTGTAATAACTCGCTACTGCAAGCTATTAAGAATATTCAATCAATCAAATCTCAAGAATATTTAATAAAGAAATTAAATTTCCAGCAAAAAAGATTTGGTGTAAATTTTAAATAGAGAATTCCCTTTTTAAAGTCTGTCAAAGCTGCAAATTTACTAATCTTTATTTGATACAATATAATAACATTATCACTGATAACTACCAATTTAATGCAATGTCAACCATAAATCTTTAAAAAGTATGTTGCAGAAATGCCTGTGTCTTCATTTTAGAGTTACATAAATTCTAGTAAGTTCTTTAGGTTTTATGCAAATAAGGTCACCAAATCATGCATTTTTAGTAAATAAAGGCTATTTCTAATATCAACATTTAATAAATTATACATTTATTAAATATATCCTAAAAACATAATAAAAACATTTGTGTGAAATCAAATGTCAAGAAAGGAGTTATTTATACTGATTTATAGTATTTTACACATAAGCAATATTTGAAACCAATTTAACATCACAAGTATTACAGAAATAAGACCTCCTTTGTAGTGTAAATTTTCCGTTAACAAATTTTATTTCAGTGATCTACATTTAGCAAGTAGCAGAGAGAATACACGTGCCTAAATTGTAAGCAATGTCTATGCGACAAGAGTAAACCAAATTTGTTTTGAAATGATAAATTGAAACAAAAATAAATTAACCTACGTTTGAGGTTATCGTCGTTTGGCTTTAATTTTCATAGATCATTGGTTTATGAAAATAAAAGAAACATTTTAATTATTCAATATTATATATATTACATACCTACCTAATGATAAATGGTTTCCTGATATGTAATATTTGTAAGTAATAAGAGAATTTGCAAGAGCCATGCTTGTAAAGCATGTCTAATGAACCGAATAAAAATAAGTGGTTAAAGTATATTACCGTTTTATTTGGACCTTGCACGCATCTTCCTACGCTTTCGCTTTAGCCTTCGCATACGCTTCTTCCGCCACTGAAACAAAATGAATATATAGTACAATAACAGTATAGTAACAATTATTTAGCATTAACGCAATAAAAATGAAAGTTCTTCTAAAATACCTTAGCTCGCATAATTAATAAGTTAAAGCCTTACGACTCTTGTCTTGTTTATTAGTAAATCTAAAGCGATTGTTTTAATATTTTCGGATATAGAAGAGGAGCTCTCGCGTGCTCTGTCAACTTTGAAAGAAAGAAAGTCAAACTCAACTCAAATGCCAAATGCCAATTATTGTAGTTTATACCGTAGACTACTGTTTATACTATAGACTATTCAACATTTAATAGACTATACAATTTTAATAATAACCGATATCAAGCAAATGGATTAAGAAAATAATTGATACGGGCATTCAAGAAAAATTTGATTAAAAATAATAATTTTAATTCATTATGAACATACTAAAAACTATTCAATTTAATAATTTTATTTTTGAATAAGTTCATTAGTTTGTAGCTATTATCATATTTTATAAGTTTGAAAGAATAAACATTTCATGTTTGATGAAAATAAATATTACATGAATTTCTTTTTGTTACATAAAAATAATGGTCTTTATTTAAACCTAAGCTACCTGCCTCGGCTACGCATGGCTTCTTACTACAATAGTATTATGCTCTAAGAGGGACTCGCAATTTATAGTTTTTGAGCACTACAAGTTATGTTGAGGGCATCGAAGAACACATAAACGATAAACAAATTATTACCATTCTTATGAAGCGGTTATAATGTGCTATAATAGAGCAACCAAACTTTGAAACTTGAAGTGCCTTTTTAGTTTTACCTAGTTTCGTTGGTTTGTGTATACTTGACATTTTAGTTTGCTCATAGGCCTATAAAAGCCTGGATGGCAATCAGTTATAGTTTTATAGTTAGTAATCTATGATGGCAATGAAATTTAATACGACAACACTAAGAACAGTAATTGTTTAATCTGTTATTCAAAAGGTTACTTTGACAACTCACTTAAATCCAGCTTATTCGCGCCAAAAATTTATCAACATTAAGTTTCCGTAGCACGTGAATAAACTTCTGTAAAAGAGGAATACAGTATAGGTAAGACTAAGAAGCACCGCTTTAGTTCTAAGTATTAGAAGAATAAGTTTTTTTTACAATAAATGTAGCTTTTAAAGTTTGTTTCCGAATTCTCTCTTGGTTTGATCTGACAGGGTTGCCAACATAATGAATATCTGTCATGTCGTCTCATCGCGAGTTAAATGTTCTTTAAATATATTATGCGCATTTGTTAGTACATTTATAGCAATTACTGATATTAAATATTCCGTTGATATATTTTGGAAATGTTTACATAAATGATCTTGATATGATATTGTGACTCGTTTGTCAGTCTGGTGATGCTATATAATTATTTCCTATAGCCTGTTTGATGACGCTGGTAATGCACACTAAAAATGGTTACTTCTAATAAGCAAGTGGATAAAAAGGTCGTCAAAATGACTGAACAAAACAACAGTGTAGTGGTGCCTCAAAGAACACTTTTAGGTGAAGTGAACGAACAAATAACGTGTCCCTTGTGTAGAGGTTACTATATTGATGCTACTACTATCGTTGAATGTTTACATTCATTTTGTCGTAGTTGCATTATTAAGCATCTGCAACTAAAAAGTTATTGCCCAGTTTGTGAAATGATGATTAATGCAGCAAAGCCTAATATCAAACTTGATAAAGCTCTTCAAGATATTGTCTACAAACTCGTGCCTGGACTGTTTCAAAAAGAAATGGAAAGACGACAACAATTTTATGCTACTAGACCAGGACAAGCTGCTTCTGCTACCCCAGAACAAAGAGGAGAAGATACGGAAAGAATTATATTTAGTCCAGAAGATGTCATATCATTTTCTTTGGAATATGCTGATATTACTGATGCAGACAGTATATCTAGTAAATCTTCAGACAGTAATGAACCATCTCCAGTTTCACTCACTACACGAAGATTTTTGCAGTGTCCTGCTGTTGTAAACATAAATCACTTAAAAAAATTTTTAAGTATGAAATTTGATATTGATAGTACACAATTTGCTATTGATATATTGTATAAAAGAGTTCCATTACCAGACTATTATACTCTAATGGACATTGCATACATTTATAATTGGAAAAGAAATGAACCTATGAGATTTTTTTACCAAATAATTGACTATGTTGCTATAAGAAACAGATTATTTGATATCAATAGAAAAGGAACACATTTTCCAGACAGAAAATCTAGTCCAACTTGTACTGAAGATACTAATGCTAGTAGTCCAGCACCTAATTTGAATGATCAGGGTTCTGAAGTATCTTCTGGTACTGACAGTCCAATGCCTGATGATAATAATTTAAAGAAAGCTGGTGACACAACTAAGAAAGGTGAAAAAGCTGTTCCGAAAGTTAAAGATGTAACTTTAAAGGATGCAAGTTCTTCTGTAACGACCAGATGCCCATCCCCTGTAAAAAAGAATGATGAAGATGTGGAAAAATCGCAATTCCTAAATTCATTTGAATTAACTGCTAAAAGTACTTCAACCACACTGAAATCGCCTTCTACTAAACCTAACAGTGACACTATTACATCACCAAAAGAAAATTCCCCTAAAGCTTTGTCTTCTAAAATTAAAACTGATGACAATTTGAAAAGGAAGAATGAAAGTCCAAAAAATTTACCTGAAATGAAAAAAATTAAAATAGAGATAGAAAAAACAAAAATACCATTAAATCAACCACTTGCTAGTGGAACTGGAACAACTAAAATATGTAATCAAAATGATAATCAACCAAAAAGTGATATATTAGATAAAACAAAAAATGTTGACAATATCACAAAACCTAGCCTTCCTAACAGTAATAATGTCCAATCTACAACTCAAATAACTCCTAAGGAAACAAAACAACAACAGTTGTCAACTTTAAAACAACATTTAGATAATTCTACCCAAAAAAGAAATGTGCCAGTTTCTCAAGCTACATCTTCTCCTAAATGTAAATCAACTGACACAACTACAAATAGTCAATCTTCATCTCAAGTACAAAAAACAGTATCCCCTCTTAAACTTCAAATACCAAAACCTGAAACTCTTAGCACAAATTTAAAACCTGTAGAAATCCCGAAACCAATAACCAAGAAGATGCCAGATCTTAAACCTAGTATACCCCCTTCTCCATTAACACAAAATAAAGCACCCCCCATTGGCAAATTACGAATGGATCTTTTAGCTAATAATTGTGATCCTACAATTGACAGAAGTAAAATATTGTCTCAAGTCAAAACATCTCTTCCAACACCAAATACTCCACCATCAGCAGGTGATCCATTAAAATCATTATTTGATTCATGCAAAATTAATATACCTTCTTCATTGTCTATCACATTGACTGATCAGAAGTTAGACCCTCGTAGTCCTTCTGACTCTAATAATAGTGACCCAAAAAAGAATATTGTTAATAAAAATCTTTCAACAGTTACTAGTACAAGTACACATAAAATACCAAGTCCTCCTGTTCATAATTATATTGAAATTCTTAAACTTCCTGATACTGAGCCTAAAAAATTGACTCAGAAGTCAGAGTCTGTAACTGAAAAAGCAAATCTTCATAATAAAACAGAGAATATTACAGTGCCTCCGAAGCCTCCAAATAAAACATCTGAAACATCTGCTAAAGGCCCTGTACCTAACTTAAAACCTATTTCTGATACTAAGTTAGGAAAACAAAGTGGAAATTTTGCAGCTCCAATTACATTTCAACAGACTTTTGAGCAACAACTGCAATCATTGCAAACTGACAAAAAATCTAAATTACCGAAAAATAAAACACAAGTACCAAAATTAGTGCCTGCTACACCAAAGTCATTTAATGCTGCAAATAAACTTAACACCTCTATTTCGAAACCAAATCCAAGTCCAACAAACTTGACTACAATAGAAGCCAAAGCTCATGCACTTGATTTATCAACTCCACATAATATTCAGAGTCAATTAGGACCACAACAAACAAAAGCCTTTGAGACAATGCAATCAATAGCCAATTTGGCTAAAAAACAAAACATTCCTACAAAAACTGTTCCATTGGTAATGTCTCAATCAAACACATTTTCAAGTTTTTCTAATAGAGCCCCTCCTACCACTATACCTCCTTTAAGAATGCCATCTACTAGCAACATTAACCCATTAAAACTTGAGAGAACAAATACTAATGGATCACCAATGAATCCATCTAGACAAGAAATTATAACTCAAAGTAATCAAATGAAGCAGGTTAACAATACAAACTCTACTATTCCGTCACCAAATTATTCTCACAATTCCTCCAGTGCAACACAGCCTTCACCAAGATCACAAACACGTTCACCGAGTTCTTCGCCTAAGTTAGTTATTGCAGAAGAAAAGCAAGCCACTAGCTTGACATCTGAACTTAACATTAATCAATCTAATCAAATAACAAGTACCCAAATAACCAATACCAGCACAACAAATGTGGAGTCACCTAAACCTTCTCCAGGACCATCTAAAACAGGTGTTAAATCTATGAAGCCACAAATACCTGCAGTTAAAGCAGCTGGCATAAGACAACCGGTAATGCCGAGTTTGAATTCCAATCAACCTTTAAATTCTCCAGCTGATTATCTATCACAGCCACAGCTTATATCTCATGCTCATCGAGCTATACTCAGACATCAAATGGAAATGCAGAGTGCTTGGCTAAAGGCTCAAAGACAGTATAATTTATTTAAAAACATGTCTGATATGTCTCATCCATCTGGAAATGATTTTAATAATAAGGACAAACAATGAGAGAAAATATAGGATAAAGATAAAGATGCTCGGGTTTGAGTTTGTGGATTGGTGATTTTAGATTGCAAATAGTTTGTATGTTATAATTGTGTTAACAAATGAGGAAAATAATAATAGTTGTTAGAATTTTTTAATTATTTAAATAACTTATAATTTATGTATTTGTGTATATGTACATCATAATATTATATTTTAAATATGAATGATTAACATATTTTTATATCGGTGGCAATGAATGTAATAATGTGGTTTTTTTTAATAAATTATTTAATACTAATTGTACATTTTCGTTTTTACATTTTGTAAGAGAAGATGTATTATTACAATTTGTAGTTATATTTTTACGATATAATTTATATTATTATGTCTAACAATAATACTTTTACTTCTTGTAATACACTAGATGTGGTTATTTTATATGTTTCATGAATTTGTCCTGTTTATCATAAATCAATTATAGGACCAAAACATTGTTTATTTTTTATTTTGTGATAAAATAGATGAATAATTAAAGTACTTTTAATCACATGGAATTTTATTTGAAAGTTAATACTAAATACCTAAAGTAAGTATAAGATTAAAACTGAATTGATACTTTTAAAAAGGTTATTTTTCAATTCTTATTGTCGCGTTATATATCTTATACTTTCGAAGGTCAATTCATGTGGTCCGTAATTTCAGATGGATACGCTTCAAGCAACTATTCCATTTAAATCTCGAAAACGAACATATTTCAGTGAAACCAAAGGTAAATTAAAATCGAACAATGAAAATGAAGACACTTTAAATATAACATTTACAAAAAGTCCTCTAAAAAGAAAAATAGAGATAAACTCTAAATTAAATGATCCTAATGGTAAGTGATATCGTATTTGTGTAATTAATGTTATTAAAAAAACGGTTATAGTAAAGCTCTTTATAAATATGTTAGGTAATCATATTTAGATGAATAGTCATATTCAGATGAATAATCATCAATACAATCAATGAATCAAAGATGTAAGTATCATTGACTGGCTAAATGATCGTTTTGGATTTTTTTTTTCGATGAAAGCGGGCGACAAGGCTATATATGTTCAGGCATCTGTTTACTACTTCTATTTTTATTTTATTCCTAAGTTAATGCTTTAATTTATTTTAAGGATTGTAATTATAACTTTGTGATTAAGAATGATGTGATCCTATAATTGGTACTACATAATCAATTTAAAACTATATAGGATATTTGTTAGATTATTTAATATGTAATGCTGTTGGAGATCCGAATAAATAAAAACTCACTTAGGGTTATTTTACGACTATATAAGGGCCTGCCTAATTTGCTCTTTAGGAGAGTTTCTAAGAGTTTATATTTCATCTTTGAGGTGTTAAATCAATGGACTATGTACTTAAACAAATGTAGTAAATACCGCATAGCTTATGAATCACAGACTTTTTAATACTACAAATCGGAGCAGTCTTTCTTAGGTCTATGCAAATTAAATTATTTATGCAGTTACAGCAATTTTCATATCGATATTAACGACTTCATATGTTTATTTTGCAGACATGTGCTCTGAAAAGAAAATTTCGAGAAAAGAGTCATCCCAGCCTAATATTGAGTAAGTCTGCCTACACCGACAGCTATACGTAGCTACGTATAGCTATGTCTTATGAGTAGTTTGATGCATGAGATGGACAAATTTTAATGTAATTGAAATTGCATTATAAATACTCGTAGGTTACCTATATGGTGTAGACGTATATTTATTGCGTTTAAACAGTACACTATTAACAAAGTTCTGTTTTAGTTTCAAGTATTAGAGCAATGTGCTCTAATGTTTTTTTTAAACTATCCTTATTGGTATAATAATAGTAGCATCAATTTTTGTATAACTTGTTTAGTACTATATAAAAATGAAAAATATCCTGTCCTTTATAAATTCCGAAACGGCTTTATCCATTTTAATGAAATTTTCAGACGTCCCATAACCCAGCGGATAATACTATTAAGTGTTATAACGATAGGAGCAATTTTTTAAAACTGTTAAGTTCTTTTTCTAGAGCAATTCGAAACC
Organism: Morpho achilles; assembly: GCA_947086495.1. Lineage (NCBI taxonomy): Eukaryota > Metazoa > Arthropoda > Insecta > Lepidoptera > Nymphalidae > Morpho > Morpho achilles. The sequence goes on along the minus strand of CAMTZB010000007.1, from coordinate 7,013,446 downwards.
AGACTAAGTCACAAAAACGCGTGGTCTGACCGCTAGTTATACATAAACCAAATTATCTATAACAAGTTTTACCCGCGAAATGACTGGCCCGTTGGCGCAGTGGGTAGTGACCCTGCCTTCAGCGGGTCGCGGATTCGATTCCCCCCGAGGGCCAACATTTTCTATAAATGAATTTGTTAGTCTTTGAGTCTGGGTGTATATTTAAGTATGTATTTAAAAAATATATAAGTATATATTCACCAGTCGTCTGTCACCCACAACACAAGTATTAAGTTACTTACTTTGGGGACTGACGGCCGTGTGTGTTAGTGTCCCATATATATATATTTATTTGTATCATGAAAATCTACTAAATTGTAAATTGAAAACTATTTTAACTATTTATCATTTAAGCACTATGTGCACTTTTTGTTTCCGAAGTAAAAACGCGTCTTTTTATCCTATATGTAACATATTCTATCTTAGGGATTTATATGCTTATGCATCAATCATATTTAATTAAATCACTTATATTCCAGTGAATTAGCCGTGAAAGCGTAAAAGACAGACTGATAGGGACAGACTTTCGTATTTGATATATTATAGGCTAACCGTTGAACTTCTATCTCGTCTGAGGGCACAAGGGCTCGCAGGCGATGTCTGAGTTAAACGGTTAGGCTATAGTATGGATGTATTTTTTTTGTAATAGTTCAGACGGTAAAACTAAATTATATGTTATTGTTTTTTACAGAAATAATCCTATATTGAAAAACAAGAAACCACTTGTGAGTAGAGAAAAAGAAATAGAATGGTTGTCGAATTTTTTAACTGAACAGCTTGACAAGGAGGAATCCGCTTCATTATATATTTCTGGACAGCCGGGAACAGGAAAAACAGCAAGTTTATCATACATTCTGCAAATACCTAAGGTAATGTTAGAAGGATCTTCACTACATAGTATAAAACAAAGTCGCTTTCCTTGTCTGTCCCTATGTCCCTAAACTACAAAACAGATTTTGATGCGGTTTTTTTGATAGATAGAGTGATTGAAGAGAAAATTTTATATGTATAATAACATTCAATATGGAGTAGAGAAATACTGTAATTTTGAGGTTTCTAATGTGATGTCGTAAATAATTTCATTTTTACCGCTTTCATTGCAAACACAGGCTAAACCGTACGAGGTTTATCGTAATAATGTGCTAAGTATTTGTACAACTTGAAAAGGTCTACAGAAAACTCCGCGATGGTGTATGTCTACCTCTTATGGATAACCCACAATAGAATTTTTTTGTAATTTACTTTTTACGAGAAATAATTCCTTATTTTCGGAGCAATTTTAAACAATACAGCATGAACATTTTCGAAGATATTACAGATTTAAAATGCAGGTGCATATGGTTTTACTCCAAATTTAACGCGTGCGGGTCACGGGCAGTAATGAATAAATCAAAACTACTGGATCGATTTTAATAATTATTATACTGAGTGACATAGGCTATATATTTTATGCCCGTGCGAAGCCGGAGGGGGCCGCTAGTTACTTATATGTAATACTTATATTAGCATCCACAACTTCGTTTGTAACAACTTCAGTTTCGAAAAACTCTCAATTTTGTATTGTATTGTTTTTAGTTGTCTAAACGCAAAAAACGGTAATTTCTTATCGTATATGTTAAACTACTAGTAGCTTTGGGTAGTGTAATAGTACTAAATTTCCTTTTTATTGCTTCAGCAGACTAGCCATAAAGGCGTAACGGACAGATTGACTATCGCAAATATTGTATAGATATATGTTGCTCATATAAGATCATAGAGTTGTAATACTAGAGTAGGTGAGCCAGCCTAAAATGTCTCTATCATCATTGTCATCATATGCCCTTCATCATATCTTTTATATAAGTGGGTTTGGCACATGTTGATACATGATTTGGCTAGGTATTTTACGACTGGCCGCTTGCCTGAAGTCAACTTACCTTAGTCGCCATCTGCTATACCTCGGTAAGAAAGAGGATGATCTATTCTACTCAGCCGGATACCACACGGTGAGTCAACTTACCTTAGTCGCCTTTTAGGACACCTCGGTAAGAAATGAGGGTGGTCTCTTCTACTCAGCCAGATACCACACGGCGAGTCAACTTACCTTAGTCGCCTCTTACGACACTTCGGTAAGAAATGAGGGTGGTCTATTCTACTCAGCCGCATACGACACGGTGGGCGACTTACTTAAGTCGTCTTTTACGACACCTCGATAAGAAATGAAGGTCTATTCTACTCAGCCGAATACCGGAGCCTAAAATGTCTCTATCGACAATTAAAAAAGGAAATGACACTTATAATTATTATCGGTATATCTTTTTTATGAGTGTTTTTAGTTTTAGTGAGACAAAGATAAGAATAGAATAGAATACACTTTATTGCACATCATAACAACAAAAAAAGATAACAATAAGATAAGCAGACAAAGATAAGTATATGATATTCATCTACCCTCTCATTATTTGTTTCGACACTCATTTACAGTCCTCCCTATAGTTCCCCCACTCTAGTATAATATGCATCCTATCAAGTACAGTTATAATATCTATGTGTATGTTACATTCGCAATATTGTCCATTGTTGTAGATACAAGATGGTTACAAGCAAGTTTACATTAACTGCACTATGATGAAATCGGCAACTAGCATTTACTCTAGGATTTGCAAAGAGTTACATTTGTCAACATCAACCACTAGCGAGAAGGCTTGTCTTAGCGCAATTGAGAAATATTTATTTAAAAAACACAAACTCATGTAAGTATTTTTATATTTATTATCTGTAAAAAATCTGTGGTGGCCTCAGGTTAATAACGCGTGGCCTTTACCTCGGTATTTGGGGTTCAAATCCCAGGCAGTCTACGTTTCCAAATGTGGTGAATTAATATATTAATACATTAAACGTGTTACGAGGCAAAATAAATGGTGTGGGTTTAACCAAACTCTTTATAGTTTGCTTCAAATGAATTCTATATCCTAATGATGATTCATTTACGGGGCGTAACGATTCTTGAGATTGTGGCAGTGAATGTGTGCTATTTTCTTTGATCGTGGATTACAGCAAGACAATATTATCATTAATTTTGTTGGTATGTAAGGCAATCACATCTGTCGGCTTCTCTTTTCAGATGTAAAAGAATAAAAACAGGTATAACTTAAACTTAAGACTGGCCTGAGGGTTTACTCGATTTTTCTTTTGATGCTCTTAAATGAGATTATATATTTTTTATATCTATTGCAGTCTGTTAATACTAGACGAGATAGATCAGCTAGAGAGCAAACGGCAGTCTGTACTGTATACAATATTTGAATGGGCAGCGGTTCCAGACTCCCGTCTCGTATTAGTGGGAGTGGCTAACGCGTTGGATTTGACCCAGCGTTCGCTTCCCAGGTTGCAAGCCCAGGCCAACCTTCGACCGCTCACGTTGCACTTCCCGCCCTACACCAAGCAACAAATTATAGATATATTTACTAATGAATTGACCACTGAAGACACCACTAATGTATTCTCGCCTGTTGCTCTACAGATGCTTGCAGGTAGGTTGTTTTACATGACTCATGGTTGTAACCTTATCGCTAAAGTCTAGAAATCACTGTAAAAATGAAGTGCTATCTACTACTAGCCTATAACTATCACGACTTATCGAAATTTTACTGTATTTAAAATTCACCATGCGCTTTACGGTGACGGAAAACATTGTGAATAAACTTGCATTTACCGAGAGTATTTTTGGAGTATGTGTAATCAACCAATCCAAACCATTGCCAATCGGAGCAGAGTGGTAGGTGTATTCTTCAAGAAGAGAGGAAGCTTTTGCCAAACTGGAAGTTACAGGTCCCTACTTATTGTAATATCATTTGAATTATGGAATACCACTATTTGTGGAAACAACGCGCTTGCGTGTAAAATCGTATGTACAAATTATTTAAATTTAAAGATCTTTTGAAAAACTTCAATATTGTTAAAAAAATATATATTTTTAGCTAAAATTGCCTCTGTATCCGGTGACATGAGAAGAGCTTTAGACATTGGACGCAGGGTAATCGAACTCGCGAGACGTAGTAAATTCTCGGAAAATCAATCTATCGATAATATGATGAAAGATTCATCAGTTACAGTAGAATTGAAACAAGTGTTGGAAGTCCTTAATGATATCTACGGCGGATCTAGAAAGATCGATGCGGACGTGGAAGTTGGGTTGCCGATGCAGCAAAAGTTAATATTGTGCAGTCTTATGTTAATGTTAAATAAAGGAAAAACTAAGGAAATTGTTATGGGGAAGCTGCACGATGTCTATAAAAGGTGAGTTTAGTTTTAAATTTTGTAACACTAACATAACTATCAAATTATAATTCTTGTACGATCTCGCCGATTTTAAGTGTATATTATTTATTCTTTAAGTCAGCGTACTACTACATATACGTATATTACATTTTCTATTTTTTTTGTTTAAGTTTTGTTAAGATATTCAATGGACAATATTTTTAAGACAATACTGTACGCACCAAATTTTAACTTGTATTTTCATTAAACTATCAAAATAACTTTGACTTATGACAATTAGCGACTTTTCATATGTTCTTACACTGACAACACTGGTAAAATAAATAAAATAATGCTTTAATTTAATTTACTGGCACATAATAATATTTACTTGAATGCCGACCTTAAAAAGGTTACAAAGTGCCACTACATCCAAGCGGCACAAGATCGTGTGTTGTAGGAATCTCATGAAAAGAACTATGTCCAGCAATGGACGTGATATTTGTTGATAAAGAAGAAATGAAGTAGTTGCATACTTAAATATTTTATAGGCTAACCGTTAAACTGAGTCCTAGCCTGCACTTGGGAATGATGGTTAAACTAGAACGGATATTGAGAGAGGATTTGGGAGGTCTCTTTAGTATCACGTTACGAGTGCTCGCCTACCTCAGCCTCCGTTCTCGTACTTCCTCCGGCTGAGTACTTTCATGTTTTTTATCCCTGTTTTCTGGCACTGAAAAAGTGTTAAAAAATAAATTGGATGGAAAGATTAGTTTTCAGTCATTTGTAAACTTGCAATAGCACCAAATATCACCTGCCCTTTCTTCCTTTTTTAACTTTTTTATTGCATTTTTTATCTTTAAAAAAATACTTTAAAATACCAAATACTTTTTATAATAGAAGATACATAAAAATAACACAAAACCATATCGAATACCACGGATTAGTAAGCGTTTCAAACATGTTTATATATACTTTAAATTAATTTAATCCGAAAAAAATAACTTTAGATAAACGGTCATTAGTTTTTATCGCTTTCAGTAAAGACACGACTCATGTCATACTACTATACTACTCTTACGTACTCTTGTACTCAGTACATAGTTCAACGGAGTCCTTGCCTGCGAGGTTCATATATTTTTACGGTAAGCATATAATTTTTATATTGTCGACTCAGGGTGGCCAAAGCGCGTAACATAGCTCCACTGGATGTGAGTGAGATGGCAGGCGCGTGCTCGCTGCTCGAAGCGCGCGGGGCGTTGAAGGTGAGTGCGGGGGTTGCGGGCGCGCGTGCACGCCGACTGCGGCTGCAGTGGGACGAGGCTGAGTTGAGTGGCGCACTGCGGGACAAGCCACTGCTGTCGGCTATACTCGCCGACACCTCCTGCCTTGCTGCCTCATAATACTTGTGTTACTTGAGCAAACCAGTGTGCGTAGTGCGAGTTTTTATAACTTACTCGATCGCGTTGGCGTAACGCAATTTGTAATATGTATAGCAATCACTAGATGTCGCTGTTGCAGCGTCAAACAAATTGGCTTTACGCTAACGCGATCGAGTAGGTTGAAAAACTCGCTCTACGCACACAGGCCAACATGCGCAAACTTAAGAAATAGTGTTCAGGTTTGCCAGATTTTTCTAAATATTTTTAGATTGCTTATGACTTGGATGACTATAAATTTATTTTAATATCTGACGAAGTCAATTTTTTTTTAGGCTGAATTTATATATACTACGGTTAAAGGATATTGACATCTTGCCTCTGCAAACCCTATAAGCAGATTTGTGAAGTCTTTTATTTATATAGTCTTACATAAAAAACTGAATGATTCATCGCGGATTATAGCAAAATAATTTTATTATTACTTTTGTAAAATCAATGTATTTTGCTGTAGTTTAGGTTCTTTTATATTATCAACTGAGCTGCTAATATTGCATTATATTTTTAATTGTATTTGACTACATTTCTCTGTTTTTGTTACGGAGACCTTACGACTATGTGGGGCATATTATGGCCTCTATCACAAAAATTTTTACCGTGCGAGTACATAGTCGTCAGATGCATGGAAATGGATACTATGAAAGTACGTTAAAAGGTCGTGTACGGCGGAAGTATCGTGCCGTTATGCCACCATGTCTATTTTTTTTTTTTTTTTATTATTCTGTGATTAAAGGCCTTTTATGCTACATGTGTTGACATACACATGTAGCGCCCTATTATACTCTAAAACTAGACTAATCAAATTATTGTAAGGAGCTTATCAAAAAGAGCTTGAACAAATTGCATGCTTCCTCCGAATCAGGTTTTGACAATATACTATGGAAGGCACCTACTTGTAATTTGTTTAAGCTCACTGAATTTAACATAGAATTCCTAGCCGAGTCACATCGGGAACATTCCATCAGCCAATGATGTATGTCATCGATTAGATGACATACATCGCACATGGGGGAAGTATTTTTCCCCATCAAAAACTTGAATTTATTGCTCGGAATGTCTATTTAAAGTGTTCCATACTATGCTAATGTATGGCCGTGTCTACGTTATGTTTACTTTAGCTGAATGATATTATCCTGATAGCTAGAGAAATGTTTTAATTTTTTTGTACGTTCGAAAATTTACTATTTTGGCATTTTTAATTTATTTTTATTGATGGCATTTAATATACTAGCTTTTACCCGCAACTTCGTTTGTGTGGACTGTTGTTGCGTGATAGGTTGATAATAGATGGCGCTTTTCAATGTCATCCTATTCCTGTAGAATTAACAGGATTTCTATAGCCTATATGTTACCCCGGTGTATAAGGAATAATTGTGCCAAATTTCATCGATATTGTTTCAACGAATTCGCCGTGAAAGAGTAACAAACATACATCCATACTCACAAAGTTTTGCATTTATAATATTAAAAAGAAGTAGGATCTGAAAAAAAAATCTTTTAAAGTAAAAAAAATCTTAATAGGATGAAATATTCTCTGTATTTAAGATAATTATTGCCTGTTGTACGAGTATCGACATAAAGGCAATGCCAGTGAAGAGGCTATTTAATATTATTTCGTTAAACTTTTTTTTAGTTTTACTTTTGTACTGATTTACTTTATTTAGTTTAAGTGGTATATGTTATTTAACCTACTTAATAATTAGTATCATACGCCGTGTGGTATCCGCCTGAATAGAATAGTACCACCCTGATTTCTTACCGAGGTGTCGAAAAAGGCGAGTAAGGTAAGTCGACTCGCCGTGTGGTATCCGGCTGAATAGAATAGACCACCCTTTTTCTTACCGAGGTGTCGTAAAATACGACAGAGGTAAGTTGACGTTAGGCAGGCGGCCGGTAATAAAAACAGTCAAATCATGTGACAGCATGTTTATAACATGTTGTGCCGACCCCACTTAGAGTAGAGTACAGGAAGATGATTAATAATTAGTATCGTGTCATCAATTTATTTAATTTAAATTAAATTATTAAATAAAGAATTAGTTGTAATGTACTGAAATGGCACCATATATAAATAAGTATGGTATAGTAAATAGTACAAAACTGCTTTGACTTGGAAGTTTCTTTCGAAGACCTAAATCAAAAAAGGAGACGTCTGTTCAAGTATACCCATAAGATATTTCTGTATGCTTTAAATTTGCTACTAACGTCTCCTTCATTTTTAAATGAAAAAATGGAATTAAATTTGTATAATTTGTATTGTATAAATCAAACGTTAGCTATATGCAGTTAAGTACTCTATGTAAATGGACTAAGTATATATTATCATACAGTTTTTTATAGGAGTGACTGGTGTTCATTCATGTTCAAGGGGGACCATGCTACAAACACAAAAAAGTTTTTAAGTTTTGTTTTTAAAGGGTAACATAACGTAGTTTTAAAATTGTTTTGATAAATAGATAAAAATGGAAGTAATGTTATGAAAGTGGTATATTCATATTTTTCTTGTATTTTTTTCTCCTTATGTCTGTCACGATATGTATACACACATGTAGCACGATATGTAATGTCTGTCTGTTAGATTATCTAAATTTAGTTAAATCTAAGATTAATTTTGTTCACTTAAAATGTGTTTATTTATTTATTTTATATATGTTACTCATAACGCATGTAATATATGACATGTATTTAATAGTAATTTAAGTTATTTTGCAGAATTTCTTGGTATAATAGGTCTAATAATAGTTAATAATAATAGGTCAATACAATGTTTAAAATTTGCTCCAGTGGTATCTTGCTTAAAAACATTTATTTATTTAAACTAGTTAATAATACCGACTCCATACTTCACATCAGGAATAATTATGCCAGTATTATGAACATATCCTGATCCAGAGTGTTCTAGAATATTTTCGTAGTGCGCGTACTAATCGGCCAAAGATACTTTAGTGTAGTTTTGCAAGAATCTAGGCCATTGAGGTGCTGCTAGTATACCTAAGATTGGGCTCCCATTTAAACTATATTCTAATGTATACATATTATAAAAGGAAGTCCCCAAAATCTGTCTTTCTGTATGTATAGATTTCCCAAAATGTAGTGAAAGGATTATTATCCAATTTTTACTAAATGGGAGTAAAATTCTTGAGGAAGATTTAGGTGAATAGTATCCGTAGTTCTCTGGAACGACTAAACCGATTCTAATGCGACTATCTGGAAGATTCAGGCCTTGTGGAGAAATATAAAGGTTAATTTATATCTATCTAAAATGCCCGCGGGGTTGAAATTATTGCGGAAAAAACTTTGCGACACTAATTTCCACATGGGCGAAGACGCTGGCACATCGAGTATGTCATAAAACATTGTTAATTGATTATTGACTATGTCTCCTGTATGTATATTTTGTTTAAACATATGATAATAATATTAAATTATGTATTCAAATATTTGCCTACGAGATTATACAAATATCATGTATAAAAATCTATGAAATTTTGTTTAAACATAAAATATTAGTAAGTTAGTTTAATATATCAAGTTTTTTTTTATGCGGGTACTTTCTAAAGTTTTGTTACGTCATTTGAAACCATGCTACTTTCATTGTTGATAAGACCATAAAATAACTGTAAGTAGTGTTTAAGCGTAAAATAACAGTTGTTGGATTTTTTTTAATTTTGCTATGTGACATTTCTGTTTGATTTGTTTTTGTATTGATTTATTATGAGTGTTATAATCTTTGACTTTAATTTTCCATTCATGTTTTATATTCGGAACTCATTAATTAAATGAATAATTCCAAAATAAACTGTTTTTTTTATATAATCTTCTATGGATAAGAAATGATAAATGAAATAAAAGATAACGCCACGATTTAATCATTTATTCTAATATTTATACATACATTAATCCTATTTTGTGTAAAACTTTTTACAAGACATCAGTCAAGCATCCAAAATGGAATGACTGACCGATGAAGATACAGCTGAAACCATTTCCTGATACGTTATAAGGTTACGCAAATCGTATGGTGACAGAATTAGTTTTATTTTATAATAAATAACTTAAATAGAGATATCCACTTCGTTTTGTACAATGTCAACCGTCTAATACGTTAGAAGGTGAAAAAGCGAATGTAGTGCGGAGTGTTAGAGACGGAGGCCAGGGTTGCGCGAGCGCACGAAGTTGAGCAGTTCATCGCTGTCCTCGCACACGAACGGCTTCACGTGATGGCAGGCGACGTCGTGCCACTTGACGCCGTCGTTGTAGAAGTTGTTCAGAATTGCTAGACAGGATTCGTCGTTGCCCTGTACATGAAATTTAACTAATTATTCTTTATAATCAACATATAAAACATCTGACAGACGAACGGTGCGAACGTTTTACTCTTCTCAAAGGGTGTGTGTCAAAAACGGGGCAGACACCAATAAGTTTTTCTGTTAAAACTAAGAGGCCTCATTGATATTTGAAAATCATCACAAACATCGTGAGAAAGCCTTCATATCTCTAGAGAATTTTGGTGGCATGAGTAACCAATCAATCCATATTAGAGTTGCGTGGTGGGCTTAAGCTTCAACCTTTTACTCGAAAATAGGCGATTAGGCCTGTGCTTAGCAATGGGAGAATAACAGTGCGTTACTACAAATAAACATATAAAAAAAGGTAGAGTGCATTACGTGTACTTTTTTTTAACTTTTCTAAAACTCCGAGCAATCATTAGTACAAAGTACAACCAGTAGACACAGACCGAGCATTTTCAAATAACACTACCACTTTTGAAATTACTGACTGTCATTGTTGACTTGAATTGTTGTCTAAGGCATGGAGGGAAAGTAAATTGCAAAAACGACTATAATTATCATCACTTTACCACAGTTCAACCATACGTACGTCTTGGGTAAGTCTACAATAAAAAAAATATTAAAAAATTATCATCTAGTAAGTAAGCAGTTACTTGGGCCAGCTAACTCAGTTAAATAATAATTAATTGCAGATTACTTTGTCAGATATTATTTTTTAGGTAACTCGTATTACGTTCACACGTTCTTATGTGTTACTCATCTTTTCTACTTAACCTTAATATTTGGAGGTATACATAAATCTTAAATAATATTATAGTTGTTGGCGATCAAAATCCTCCACTAATTACGTTTACAAAGTATAGCAAATACCGTTAAATAGCGGTCAAGAATCGCTTCCTTTCGCCGTTGAGTAACGGATAGTTGATTTTCTTATTAGAAAGAAAAATAGAAACTTCCTTTTTGAATAGGATAATTCGCTTCTTCATTTAAACAGATAATTTTTCTGTACGAGACAAGTACTAAGCTAAAAAATCATTTCGTTAACTGATAAATCGTTCGGTATATAATCAAATCAAAAATCTAGTAAAATCTTAAACGATATTTGCTTACTAAATAAACTGATCGAATATAAGTTAAATTTAGATGATTTTGTTAGAAACATTATGTCCCTTGAAGAGACTGCAAATATCAATGATAAAACCAGTTAATAAAACCAACCTATATATTTCTAGTTGACTGTGTAAGTTACAAAAGGCAAGGTAAATAGAGTAAGAGCAATTTGTTAAGTCAAGATGTGCCTGCCCTTTAGTTAACTGAGTAAAGTACATTTAAGACTTCACAAAACCAAATAATATAATCTCTCACTCACATGTACGAGTAAGCGCATTTGTACGAGTGTATTTCCTGTAATGCTCTATTGCGATGAAATGACTAGAGTTACAATTTTAATGATTTTTTCAAGATACCTAAAGTCACCGTGGGAATAGTTAGTAAATAATGTATATAAAAAATTGAAAATAATTCCAAGCGTTGATCAAGTATGCATCTCATTTAAATAGAATTTAGAATTAATGTCTTCTGTCTGTTATTAATTGGTATTAGAAAATTGTAAACTCACTTGAGCAGCCTCCCTATTGTCAGGCTGAGCTTGTCCATAGCCTCCAGTATAAGACCAGTCACCAGTGTTGCGTTGTGTGGTGGGCCCTATTTTTGCGCCTGAACCAGACCAGAACCAGCCGTTCACGTTAGGAGGCTGCAAGTCCGGACGATCACAGCCGGCGAAGTTGCATTTACGTCCCGATGTCCAAATATAACGGATACTACCACGAGCTATCCTTTGTTTTACAAATTCGTTTTCCTGTAATTAATATAAGTCCTATTTAATAAATGTCATGAAAGTACTTGTTATACAAATTTAAAGTTTTTATTAAGATAATATTGTTGGTGCGTTTTCACATTCTACTTATACAGTCAGGCTATAAGAATTATACGTGACACAAATATTAAGAGTTTTAATTAAAAGGCAAGGAACGAATAACAGATTAAAAATTCGTTAATCAATGTTAGTACTAAAACTGCAAGCTTATTTCATAATTCGAATACAGTTGTGGACGTCCTCTACAACACAATTTGGACTCCGAATATACTTCGCAATTACCTACTCTGCGGTCTATACTTAAATTTTATTCGTAAATGAAATATGACCGTTGTTTATACATCGTTTTTTTTGTTTACATATTTTTAACAGCTGTTATGAATTTAAGGGTTTTGTAAAATTGAAATTACGGTAGAGAATAGCGCCTGTGAATTGTTTCCGATGTATGTACGATGTTGAGCCCAAAAGCTCCAAACGCTCTTTCATATGATATGATTTTAATAAATTTTAATCCAATGTAAATTAATTAAAAATTAAAGTAGTTGGGTAGATATTATATTTGCATATCATCCATTTGTCATCTGAGTCTCATATTTGAAATAGTAATTAAGGAGCGATGGCTGCGACGGGAAATGCACCTCCGCTCTTAACATCCGCTACACAAAGTGGGCAACACGGCTACAGAAGAATTTGTGTCATGTACCACTTTTATGTGGCGAGCGCCTTATGAGTATGTTGCCTTGTCGAGTAGTAACGCACTCGGCCATTGCACCCCTTTCTCGGACGCCTTCCACGCTCTAAAAACCTAATCAATAATAGATTAAACATCCTATTAAATATGGATGATTATTACGGTTATCGTGACAATCGTGTTACAAAAATGAAGAAAATGTACATATCGATCATTAAGGTCTGTAGTAATTATACTCACCTATGTATTCAAACTAAACAACGAAACAAATATTAAAAAAAGTATAGCGACATCTTTATGTATCTCGGTTGAGGAAAAGCCGTCTCTGATACGAAATAAGTTACTCTAGTGGGATTTAATGGATTGAAAAAAGGTCTCTTAAAACACGTAGATTTTGCAACCTTTGTCCGTAAAGCGCGAAATGATTTGTAAGAATCAATTTGAAACAAGCTTTTAATGCAAACCGAATGGTGTGTGTCTGGTTATTAAACTAACAAATTTTGGTAAGAATAACGTATTCTTACCTCTGAAAGTTATGCCTAATTCTTAATAAAAATAAAATAATCAAATTCCATGCAAAACTAATGATAATATTATTTGCTTTAATCCGCGATAAATTGTTTTATCATGGATTATAGCAAAATAATATTCTCATTAGTTTTGTATTATGGACCTCCGCAAAGTAACGCCTAATTCTATAAATTATTTAAATTCCATGCATTAATAACGGAAAGTAATTAATAAGTGTGTATATAGTGAATAAATATCTACATTTTTTTTGTTCATGACACATATTTTCCATGCTTAAACATTACATCTTCTAATTCAACAAATAGATATATTTATATTGTACGGCAAAAGTCTCGTCAAGAGAAAACGTCTTCACGTCACAAAATCCTATGCTGTTTGGATAAGTGAATCCCCGCGACCTTACTGAAATCGTTGGTCCACTTTGTAGGAGGTCTTCCAACGCTTTCTAGCATATTAAAACCCTATTTCTTTGTACTATAGAAATACGACACGTAGATTTAATTTTTAGATTTTTAAGAGAAATTCTAAAATGAATTTTATAATATGCGATGTATATAAAAGTAATTTAATCCTAGGGCCCAAGAATAACAATGTGGTTCACTGACATTTTGCGATTGCGGAAGCGTGTAGAGAAATCTTGCCACACAAGATAGACAGTAAGTGGTTTCTTCTTGCTATTACTGAAGACCAAACCCGGATGATCATTAACTATCGATTTCCTTGAGTTGTTGCTTACAAAACTCAACAATTATAAAGTACCTACGTATATCACTTGAAAATTTAAGTATAGAGGTTAACATATAAGTAGCTTTAGGTCTCCGATTGGGAACCACATTGTGCCTTAAGCACCGATGTCCATGTGGAAAAGAGGTAGACACTTTTGGCATACACGGGCTTTCATGCCATAGGAGCTCTGGTAGGCTTTTCCGTCATGGTTCTCTTAATGATACCATCAAAAGAGCTCTTGCCACCATCGACATTCCTGCTCTTCTCGAGCCTTCCGGGATATGTCGGGATGATGGCAAGAGACCAGACGGCTTGACGCTGGTTCCTTGGGAACGGGGACGGGCCCTAATGTGGGACGCAACATGCGTTGATACGTTAGCCTCGTCCCATATCAGGGAAACAGCGTCAAGTCCTGGAGCTGCGGCGGAAATGGCCGAAACCGGCAAACGGCGGAAGTATGCATCTCTCATCGAGAGTTATATATTTGTGCTGTTTGCAGTCGAGACCCTAGGGCCATGGAGTCAAAGTGCAAAAAACTTTTTATCCGTCTTAACACCTCGGTTGATTGCCTCTTCAGGTGACAAGAGGGCTGGCTCCTTTTTCGCACAAAGAATCAGCTTAGCGATTCAGCGCGGAAACGCTGCCAGCATTCTTGGGACCATTCCACGTGGGCATGATCTGTATAGTCCTAGCGTGTAAGTAATTTAAGATAGATATAACTTGTACATTTAAAAAAAAAAAAAAAAAAACATATAAACAAAATAGCTTCCATACATATGATCCTTTTGATTTAAATAAATGTATTAAGTTGTCACAAAATAATAAACTCACACAAAAATGTTAAACGGGCGAGAAAACAACAGCAATACGTGGTTGGACTAATTGTTCTTAATGTCTTAAAAATTGAATACGAGTTACAGCCTTGACAAAGCCTACCTTGGTTTAAGCTTGTTTATTGTTCCAATCCATCTTTACTGAACTATTGACAACCATAGTGATATAAACAATATTTTTTCGGAATCAAGGTATAAAAATAAATGGTATAGTAACAAATAGAATTATCAATTTAACAATTCATACATCAATCAGATTAACCGACGCCTCTAAGTCAACGTAAACATTTGACATACACATGATAATTCTGCTATTATCCACGTTTATATGTATAGCCGCATAAATATCCATTTTCTAGTCTAATACTAACGAACGGCAGTGGGTTTCAAGGAGGTGCCAAATAGAAGGTACATAAACTGCATCTTTTTTACCCGCCTGAATTAGAGGTAGAGTATGCTTTTCGAGTATATGTATAGTATATGCATGTATTTCTTTCTTTTATGCATAAACGTATGTACGTATACTATACAGTATAGTTCTATATTTTATAACGATTATTAGTATGTGTAGATGGAGATGCATCTACCCGAAAATAATCTTGGCTTGACCATGACACGTAATAAGTACATCACAATGAATGTGGTGTACTACTACCAGACATAACACTTCGCTTTGGTTACAATAAGAACGATACTAAAATACAAATTGCTATTCAAGTTATGCAATTATTACAGTAGGTCTTTAATATTAGGTATCTATTGCGATTAACGATGGGAAAGTAAGCGTATGATCACGGTTGACCCTGTTACCAAAGTGACGTAAGATGATAGTTTCTACTGGGATTACTTGTATCGGTTCGAGATAATCTTCGGTTACAACTGCGATCGAATTGTGTTATTTCATAGATTAACATCATAGATATTCAATCAATAGAATTATTTTTATTATTTGAGACACCTGTTTTTAATTTTATCTGTTGAATGTAACTTTAAAAGATTATTATTTCACGTGCAAAAGCAAATTTTGTGTACTTACAGATAAATTCACTAAAAGTAGGAACGAATGAAATAATAACGAACGAATAAATGAAATAATAAAATATATTCTGAAAAAAAAATCACTTGAATAATATATCCATACTAAAAAAATCAATCTGTCTGTCAGTCGGTTTGTCACGTTTTCACGGCCATTCAGCTGGACCAATATTGATAAAATTTGGCACACTTAAGCTTTTAGACAAGGGTAACATCTAGGATTGCAAATTTCCCGTGCCCGCGATTTCACACGCGTTGAAATCATTCAATTGCCATAAAACCGTAATGTACTATTAACCCAAACCTTACTTAACTGTGCGTCGTAATTTAGTAAAAACCCGTATCCGAGCAGTATAAATATACGGATCGATTTCCTTAAAAATTTAAGGAAATCGATCACATACATATCTTTTGGTCACAAATCATGTGACCAAATAGTTTTAAATATGAATGTGGATGGATGTATGGCTAGGGGGAGGCCGAAAAAAAGATGGATGGATTGTGTGAAAAATGATATGCATGTTAAAGGAGTGGCAGCAAAGTTGACGAATGATAGAGGAGAATGGAAAAAGAAGACATATTGTGCCGACCCCACTTAAGGTGGGATAAGGGTAAGAGAATAATATATAGACCACATACATACACAGGCAACTTTTTGGGGGCTTTTGTTTTATAATATGTAAAGATTATATCATACCTGTGGAGTTTCTAAGGAGACGGCGTCCATGCAATGTCGCCGGCAAATGTTTCTTGCATCGAGCCAGTCGACTTCAAGGTTACGTGTAGGAGCATGTTCCCAGCTGAAGAAGTACGAATGTTGGACACCGCGTGCGTCGCGGTAGGTTGAATGACGAACTCCTAAACAAAAAATTAAAAAGTATTTAACTTTTGATGGGTAGCCGGAAGCAAAAAATAGCTTTGTAATTTAAGATCGAGAATTAACGAACCAAACTAAGGAAAAACTGAAAGCTTTATTAGAAGTGAAATTTGGCTAAACAATGTTTTGTTATCAACAGAAATGTGATACATGTACGTGTTATAATTACACAATAAATTTGATAAAACTAAATTAATGGTTATGACACTTTTGTACTTTATATTTTGATCATCGTCGTATGATATGTATATTATTTTGATGAGCAACAATAAAAGGACAAAGTTAATATGAATTTATTCATTATAAGGTAGCAAGTTCATCTTAGTAACACTAGTTTACCTCGTAACAAATAAAATTAACTGAATGTTAACAGAATATTCTGGTACGTATCATTTGAAACTTTTGCAGTGGAATATTACGAAAATGTGCCAAGTACGTTTTTAATACTTGTTTCGGTTTTAAAAACTTTTATTTAAATAGCCGTGTATGTATGTGAAGGTGGAAATCTTACAAGTTAAATTTAACCTACTCCCCGGAGTCCGATTGAGCTGAAATTTTACATAGTGGTCCAGTTCCCATGTAAATGCGTGACCTGAATTTGTTGCCGAAATTGGCTCCAGACTAGGGAACTCCTCAACAGTTAACAAAAGGTAGCTACATGAAATTTTGAGAAAAGCTTTTATTATGTTTAACTTATTATTTATGTCAATCTACTGATATGTATGTTGAAATACCCATGTCGTTGATAACACCTCATATTTAAAATAACGTATTAATTTTTCACCTTTTTTATAATACCTATAATTCCTAGACATTTTTGATATAAATAATTTATTGTGTAATTAGGGTTGCTGGTAGGTATGAATTAATGTTAGAAAAACCTTTATATCAGAGCCCTCGCCAAATTCAATTAATCAATAATTTTTATTTAATAAACGATAGTAGCTGCTCAAGTTCTTATGAATTTCTTTAAAATTTAATTTTGATTTTGAAAAAGCATCCTTTTGGTATAAGTATAATATAAATATACGTTCAGAAATATTCTTAAAAACATTTAACTTGGATACATATAAATTTGAACGCGTAAGGTCATTTAAAATATTAATTCTGAGGATAAAGTCATTAGATAGTAAGTGTTATTTTATAAGACCTCGTCTGCGACTTACACACATGTACTGATTGCACCACAACGACCACGCATCATTACACTAGGTACAACAAAGTACAAAAGTGCATTAGAGAACATGCACGAGGTCTAGTCTCTTGTAACTATAAAATTACAGTAGCATTACGAAATGTTATCTGAACATCATTTAGCTCACGGCTTTAAAATTTACACAATAGAATGTTTGGTTCACACAGTTTTTGTAAGCATTATTACGTTTTCGTAAAAAAAGCAGGACCTACTGTTCTTAATGTTGTGGAATATCTAGAACGTAGGGTTCGTACTGTTTGAGTGAATTACAGAATGTCGCAAGTATACCATTTATGCTCTTACAATGTATTTCTATAATAATCTCAGTACAGCAAAATATTTCTGTTCTAATTCAAAATCTGCAATGTAACTAAATCAATTAAGTATACCTATATTTTTCATAAAAAGAAGAAACGAATGAAGGGAAAGCTACTAATATATTCATTAATTGACACAAGCGCAAATATTATTTTATTACGAATAAAGTTTTGGTAAGGTCAAATTTCAAATGTATTGCTTTTTATGGTGTAATATTTTTAGTTTATACGAATAGCGCCTATGTTGCATAGAAGATTCGAACAATCAAACGAAAACCAAGAAATATTAAAGTTAAAAAGTTATGCTTCAAATCAATTAAATTAGTAGTATAAATTTGTTCTGAAAAAAAGCATAAAAGCATAGAATCTTCAACTTAACCTTTATCTCTAGTATTTTGATATATTACGCTGCGTTTTCTGCAATAAGCAGTTTCATAATAATTCTTATCGCCGACAAAGGCATCACAAAATTGTTTATTGCAAGTAGCTCATTGGTTCAGGCTAAGTAATTTGGTGGGAAAATATTTAAAGTAACCTTATATGATAATGACATCTAAATATAATTATATTTAAATGTATAATATGCTAATACTATATTATAGCTGTGATTACATTTATCACCAAATTCACGCTACATGTATAATTCATTACAGAGATTATTGTAATTATCAAGAGATAATGAAATATTGTACACTCGTATTGAGTAATTTAGTTCACTAGAGAAAAAAATGCCTTATCTGAAAGATTTACAGATAATTATTTCGCTAAATTACGAAGGAACTTATGTCCTATTTGTGTGTAAATTTTACCAGAATAAATGGATTAAAGTACGACTGGTACGAAATTATTTAACTTGAACTCAATTTGAAAAGCGAACAGGCGCATTAAACAAACATTATAAAAAAATTCTATATTACTGCACACGAAATTAAAAAAATTGACAACCCGCTGAATCTTAAAAACATAATAATAGTTATCAGTTATTTATACTTATACATTCAATTTTATTTACATTCAAAATTAGCGAAATCGGTGGCTGAGAGAAAAGCCCCGCAATTAGATAAGCCTATAGAAAAGCAATGGGCATCTCTTTCGTAACGAGAAAGTGTCCATTGTAATTTGCGACCCCCTCTTTGGCACATTTTGCCTTTCGCGCATCTCTACAAGATAAAATACCCATACATATACCGGAAAACATTTACATCTTAAGTCATCACGTCGAATTGAACTTTACATAACACCCGCGGGTTGTCGTGTTTAAAAACGTGTTTTAATATTCAGTTACTCCAAAATTAATAACTAATAATATTTTATTCTTGATTGTACATGGCAGTATCGTTTTTCGACGAATGATGTAATCTCAAGACACACTTTCGGAAAGCATAATATTTAATATAGGAAAGTGTAAAGTTACGAACGTTATCCGACATGCGTCATAAGATTTCAATTTGAGGAGAAAGCTGAAGGTAAACATTTCAACCTTAAATATAGCCATTTCTGCAGTTTCGTAGAAATTTTGAATATGTGTGTCATGTATGTAATGTATGGCAGTTTCATAGGTACTAAAGTTGCATAAAGTTGATTGTAAATATATCCAATATACTTTTACAAAAGATTCATTGTTGTGTATTATGGTAGACTGGCGCTCATTGTCCTCTGAACGCTCCCATATGAAGTGGATATGTTGGGATCCGCCCGTGACTATCAATATAATCTTGCGAAAGACTGTTTTTATTTCTCACACATTAGATACAAACATAATTTAATAATTAATTCTATTTCATGTTATCCTTATATCATATTTTAAAAATTAAAATTTAATTTATTATATTAAAATTTAAAGTGAGATGTCAACGTACCTTAAGGTGTAGTAGTGTAATTTACATGTTTCCTAAGTGTTATGAATATTGTTGGGTAATTCTTTAAGGTGGTTAGCAATTAAAGCCTAACCAGCATCCGTAAAAGCTAAAATATTGGTATAAATTATACTATCAATAATCACAAATATAATGTAATAAAGGCATTATAATGTTATGTTTGTGAGTGTATTTTGCATGCATTAATTTTTAATCATAACCACAAAAAATAATCCCGAAAAATCAGGGGAAACCTAAGATGTCGATTTTAATGCATAGTTAATAAATTACAAGAAACATAATCATACATATTGACATTGATGGCGATGGTCAATGATATTACGGTAAGTCCGATAAAACGTGACTCGAATAGAAAGGATGAGAGGCGCAGTTACTGAGGATCATCAAGTAGAATTAGGCAAACCAATTAAGCTGCAAGGTGACCAACCTCTCACAGCTAGTCTTTATCTTGTATGTGAGCAATTGTGCAAATAGAACATTTGCTATAAATCATGTGACTATTGCAGTTACATTCTCTTTACGTTTCTTAATAATTATTCCGAACGCCTCTACCTCATTATCAGCGTAACAACACTTTAAGACAAGAATTTTTGCATGAAGGCCCGTTTGTTTTGAAATAAAATAATTATGTATCCACTGATTTAGAAGTATGTAGCAAACATATCTACAATTAGAAGATTTTTTTACACACAGTAAGTATGTCGTCATTGCATATTGATGTCATATTATAAACATTTTTTTAATGTTTTCTAACCGTTTTATAATGAGTCAGTTTATTTTCATACTGTAAACTGAATATTTTTTTGTGTAATTGATGATATAGTTTGCATTTGTTTTACGTCTGAATATGCTTGGTTTTTGTTCAGAAAAGAACGAAACAAGTATTAAATATTTCTAGTGAATGCTGGATGAGAAGTTGTTACCTCACTACCATGTAATTTAAGTGTAATGTACTCTTAGCGCAATTCTTGAGGCCAAGAAGAGGTCAAATAATGTTAGTACGGCGTATTATGTAGCAAGCTACTACGATACCGAATTTTATGTAATTTATTTCGTTTTAAGTCGTGTATCAACAATTTGTACTGACGATACAGATAAATAATATATAATAAATAAAGCTTATATAATTTGTGAAGATTAATTTAATCATCGGCATAATTTTTGAGCTTATTTTATTTTGCTTGAAAAAATATTGGAATATAGCTCACGTTCTCAAATGATTATAAAAACTTGACTCCAATAATTAATTTTATAATCATTTGAGAACGTGAAGCCGTTATTTCAAAGGTTTTGTCACTCTTTACTTATTTAAGTTTATATAGAGAAACATACAAGAAGATATCTCTGTCAGAGATCCCTTGTGTTTCTGACATTGGAGTCTGATGAAATAAAAAGCCTAGGCGTTGGTTGAGATGTATAATCGTAGAAAATAACATTTTCGCGCGTTGATTATTGACAACTATACCTACAACATGTAGAAAGGTCTCAAACCGGCTTGATTTACATTTGATAGTGCGATAATACATACAGCGTAATCGTGTCTCCAAAGTCAGCATTGTTGTGTACTTACACATTACTGTACGTTATTAGCAGGTTTCCTAACAAAAAGCTTTGAAGTGGGCTTAAAATGTTTAATTTTGTGTTGTTCCTTATTATTAACTGGTAACCAGGACTGAATTTTGTGATTTCAATTTAGAATTCC
Source organism: Morpho achilles (assembly GCA_947086495.1). NCBI lineage: Eukaryota > Metazoa > Arthropoda > Insecta > Lepidoptera > Nymphalidae > Morpho > Morpho achilles. The sequence goes on along the minus strand of CAMTZB010000007.1, from coordinate 6,991,777 downwards.
AATGTACGTACTGTTAGCGCAACTTCTGGGATCGGGTAGTGCCAGGCGGCGTTGGGCTTCGGCTAGGCAAAGCACCGCCAACAGCACGACTGTTGCCAGGCAACGGTGCCGGCTCATCTATAGATAAATATAATTTTAATAATATTATAACATATATACACAAATATATAAGAAATGTTGAAAAAAACCACAGTATACATCTGGCTTATATATGGCATATACCTTATCGGTAAAACAGTGATCTCTACATATTAAAAAAAATATCCTTATATTATTATTTGATTTATATTTGATTGAGACCTTTTATTTTAAGAAGATGTCGTATATTGTGGTATAAACATGATGTCTAAATAATAAAATCTTTTAAATTTCACTTATAACAAATTAATTTTAACCATGATGAAAAATTCATCCATAACCGAACAATATGAGAATATTGAATATAGAAATTTCTTCAAAGAAAGTGATGACTATATTCACAGGTCTGTTAATGAGTTCGCTTTCTTTTACTTATGCAGTCCGTGAATGCTCGAGGACAATCAATACGTGAGACGAATTTATTTTGTTGTGTTTGTGAAAGCAAAACCCGATTCGCTGACCTCCTTCCTGCATGTTTAAACGTTTGCGTGAAAAGGTGCTCTGCGCGAGAAATCGTCGATTTGGGACGTATTTTATGGTACGGAAAACTCCGTCGCGCATCGTTGCAATATAATTCCTGATTATGTCAATCAATAGTATTTATCCAAAAAATTTATGATAAGTTTAAAAAAAAAAATAACTTAACATGAAAAAGGAAAATGTTAACTTACTTTCGTATACAAACAATTTTATTGTAAAATCGTCGCACATAAAATTACTAAGTAATTTATGTTTATTATTATATTAATTTCTATAAAGCATTCTATATAAACTTTAAATACATCAAAAGGTTACAATTCTCATTTATGTCCCAAGTATTATTAAGTTAATACATGCAATAGAGCTTTCTTACCATGCACATATAAGAAGTTAGTTTATTATATATCGCAGATTTCCACGCACTATTTTTATCTGCCTTAATGATATAATTATTATCAAATACGAGCGGTAAATAATCTAAATACTTTTATGAGAACACTTTATAGTTTATGAATTGTTTCAGTAATACACGTGCGTACCTCTGTGGGTTATGCGGTGACGGCGATTCGAGCGTACAAGAACGATGCGCGTACGTCTGATAGTACGCAAGATGTGTGATGAACGCGACGGGTTCAGAGTAACTGACGCAGCCGCAAGCGTCCTCTCTAATTAAGCCTCCGACATTCATTCACTTTCACTTCCAATATTAGAGACGATCCGCCCGCACCACCCCGCCTCATCGGTGCATAGAAATATTCGACTAGTTACACTACCTTTGGAGACCTTCTGGAGGTCGTAGCCGGATACAAACACGAATTTACATAATACACCGACGTACCTGTACGCTAACAATTGTATCACTGAATTAATTAGGTTGGCAGAGGAAACAGTTCAGACATATTCCTATTGTTTTAATGAGAGATTCAAAGTAAGCTATTTCCGTAGCCTAGATTGATCTAGAGTTTAGTAGAGAACTTTTGTAGATGTTTGCTCCACTCCATATTAATAATATAATTATGAAAGTCTGTCGATCTGTCGAAACAGGGATAAAGCGAATTATTATACATAAACATAAACCTAGCTAGATCCATGTTTCTCCTCCAAAACCCCCTACATGCTGAATTTCAGGAAAATCGTTAGAGTCGTTACTGAGATTCCGAATATATTTTCTATCACTTTCCAAAATTTTAACTTTACCATGATTTAGAAATAACAGTTGCAAAAATTATATAACTTCAGAGACTGATAACTGAACAGTTAATTTTTTTCAGGGGATCTCAGGTTCAACCCTGAGGTAGGCATTAATGATATTTCCGAAGGAACCTGCATATCTCTGAAGAAGTCCTGAGATGTGTGTAACCTACCTATCCGGAGGGGAGCACCGTTTTGCATCTAAGCTCCAATACTTCTTTTCCAAAGGAAAGGGGAGGGATATCTATTACCCAGCAATTCCCTTAATGCGTGTCCGAAAAAAAGACAATTACAGATTTGAAGACGACTGTAGATGACCATAGACGACGATTAGCAACTACTGCCGAGTGTGCCCTCTACACGTTCGTGCTTGCGCTTATTCGTTTGTAATCGCCAATTATGAAGAGGAGCCATTAAATTGTGTATTATGCTTTTACGGGAGATTATCTTGATACTTCAGTGAGTGAAAGTAAACGCACTGGTAAACGCTTTTTTGCTTACCACTTAAGTTAAATTATTTAAATTTATTTCACTTTATTATGTAACCGTGACATTTAAATATGTATACGATTAAATTTATTGCAATTTACAAAATAATATACACACGTAATATTATTCGCAATGTAATATTTTAAACAAAAAAATAACATATGTAGTTTAAATAATATACTTTGGGGACATCATATCCTATTAATAATGTAAATGCGAAAGTTTGTGAATATGCATGTATGTATGTTTGTTACTCTTTCACGGCGACTCCGGTGAACCAGTAATGATGAAATTTGGCACAATTATTTCTTATACACTGGTAACATATAGGCTATAGAAATCCTGTTAATTCTACAGGAATAGGATGACATTGAAGAGCGCCATCTATTATCAACGTAGTTGCGGGTAAAAGCTAATATAGAACAAATTTAGCTATATAGACACTTCATTCTCCTTTCCAGCGCTGGGGTGACTATCGCAGGTGATTTAATGTAAACGAAGCCCGTACTATCGGAACTCTTCGCTAGGATGTTAGATATCTTTAATTCCGTCCTATGGCTCTCCATGCTTTTGACATCGTGATTACTAATCACAGTCATACTACCAGCGCTCTACTAAATGTCGCTCTAAGTCGTGGCCTTAGAACAACGATCCCCGACGCTATTAGAGCTTTCGCGGTCTACTCTCGGCAATGCGCAACTTTGACGGTGCTTATTCACTCCCTCATCCCGCCCGTTGACGCTGTAAAATCTGTTAAGGCTTACAGCATAGGTATAGTCAGTTATAAAAAAAACATAATAAGCACTTTATAAAAATAAGAAGCATACTAAGAATAATAAGTAAACTTCTGGTGACTTGAAACTTTTTTTTTTAATTTACTAATTAGATAATACACTTCATGTGGAATTCATTTATTGTTTCTCTTCACACAAAGTAACAATTGCAATGGTGCCAATTGTAGGGGTCCAAATAAAAGTGACATGAAAGACTGATTTCTGTAATAGGTGACCTGTGTTACAGGAACGTGATTATACATTACGCTTTTATGCAAAAAGCTCTTGGTATTTCAATTTGCCTCATTAAAGAAACTAAACGCCTTAGGAAACTTTCCATTTAATAATAAATATGTATATATACCAATATTATAAATGCGAAAGGCGGTCTTTCTACCTGTCTATCTATATGTCTGTTCGTTACGTTTATATGAATAAAAAACACAAGGCACATAATTGGGGGTATTTAAACATTAAAGATTGCCATAGCCGTTGCCGCGGGTGCGACTCGTTACATAATATTGTTCATATAATGATATTAATATACAATATCCTATATAGTTTATCCTATAAATCGATAAATTATAATATATTTTTATATTCCATAATTTTAAATTTATGCTATTTATCACTTATAAATAGTACTTCTGTGCTAATGAGTGAGTGTCGATAAAGAGCTTTGGCGTTCCAACGATTTGAATGAAATTACGCGAATTGATAACGAAAACATTGAATAACACATACTTCGTTTTATTCCGAAAAAGTTAATGTCCCAGAGACAATGAACTAAAAATAGGTACATAATATCTCACTTTTGAAATAATAATTTGTTAATATTGGAAAATGTTTTATACTTGACTGTGGTCTCGCTGAGTTACGATAATAGTCTTATTTTCGACTATGATTTTATTCATACGGACCGCAACAAAACATGCAATATACGTAATATCTATAAATGCAACATTTATAGCCTCTTGCATTCTAAGTTATTCCGATTTAGCGCTCATGGTGTTGCAACATGACCTCTCTTCATACAAATGTCTATTCAAACTTTTCGACACACAAAATGCAATCAGCATGAGCTTAAAATATCACTCAAATTACAGTTTCCTTGCAAAAGATAACACTGTCGCAATGTTGCATTGACGAAATATTCAAAATGAAACAAAATTAAGAGAATGCAACTTTAATAGATTTTAATGTAATTTAGTTTAAAAATCTTAATTTTTTTTTGTCAATAATTTCGTTAATAGTAAATCTTATTCATATAAATCACGTGCTCCCAGCAGAAGTTACAGTTATCTTCCAGTAAGTCGTTGGAGTTGACCCACTCAACTTGAGAAGATAACAACACAATGATGGTAGGATGTAGGTAGGAAATGTGGCAACTATAACACGAATTATCACAGGCTACTGAGCCCTGCCTGTAAACGCCTGTCAGTTGTGAAAATAAAAGAAAATTCACCATCCCCAGATTAAGGAGAGAAAGAATCGAGTCACTTTATAGCTGAGTGTGTGAATGAAGTTAAGGATCTAATAGATATTCTCTTCAGGGGTCAGGTGTGTTGAAACGACTGGTAGGAGCAAGTGACACTATCGGGTTAGCGGTAACACCCACATCCCAATATATGGAAATGGTTGGAAATAGTCCGTAACAGGAGCTGACCGCCTGTCCTGTGTCGAAAGATGTCCCCGAGTCTAAATAAAATAGAAAGGGAATAGTAGATATTTCCTAAATTTGCATCTTCACATTCATACATTTATCGTTTAAGGACAGCTCGATAATTATATGATATTAAAGTTCTAAAAATGATCAAGAACAATACGCTAATTGTTAATCTATTTAGACGACAGTAATATTACTCATCAACTTAAATAGTGACCTTAAGCAATATCTACTTAACTTAAAAAAAAAATTATAATTAAAATGAATAGTTTAGGAGCAATATAAAAATGACGCGCGAAAATAAATTTAATAAATTCAAGGTTCTCTTGGCAATACTATCCATTTGAACCCACAGTGGATCGATTATTCATAATTACTTATTTGAAAGTCTGTCTGTCTTTTACACTTTCACGGCTAATCGTCTGGACAAACCTTAATCGTACTATATTTCATCAATAATGCGATGAAATATAGTACGATTAAGGTTTGTTAGAAAAATTCAGTTTTTGTTTCGAGAACAAAACACAAGTTTAATTATTAAAGGTAGACTAAAATTCACACAAAAAACTCAATGTAAGAGTTTGAACAAAAAAAGAGTTCTTAAACTTAAGTTGGCGTAAACGAATTCGCGGGTACATTATCTTATATTATCTAATTTCGTGGCCATCTTATCTAACTCGGGAACACTCGGTACAGGACGGGTCAGGGGATGTAGGCTTTTGTTACGTACTATACCCATTTCCCCAAGTTGGTACATGGGTTTTACTGCTGTCCCGACAGTATCACATGCTTTAACCTACCAGTCGCTTTGTTAGTTTACCTAGACTTCCCAGCAGTACACTGTGAATGCCATATAAAGCATCGTCAAGTAAATAAGCATTAATACTAACTTATTAATAACGTAATTAATGCATTATTAACTTGTAAAAACGAGTTTTTTTTAAATACATCTTTATTATATTAGTCTTAAATTCATGTTTAGCTAAAAATAATATTTAAAAGTCTACTATGTGTTTCGGTTATTTTAACAACAATGGTGCTGTCAATTCAAATAGTTACCTTCATTTGTTAGCATGCGTTGTATAGCGAGGACTCAGGCGAGGCAAACATCGGTGAATGGATTTTGAGATTCAGTGGACATGAAAATTTTTAAAACGTTAGTGGATATGAAAACGAAAATTTTAAAAACGTTCCTTTCTCTCTCTACATCTCGATCTGCATAAGTAATTGACAAATTCATCTGAATTTGAATATAATATACATGTACATATTTAATTTTACTTTATCGGTTACACCAAAACGTTTCTTTGAAGTGTATTTTTATGTTTGCCTTTCCATCACCGGTTATGTATTTAAATCCTGCATTAGGTATTATCAAAACATTATTAAGAGTCTTTGCTAGTATTATTATTCGAAGTTTGTTTTCATTATAATTTTTATTTTATTTTATTTGATAGATAAAGTACGTAAATAAACCGCTTTTTTATAATTTTTCGAAAAACTGCTTACATTCCAAACGTCTATTGTTTCTAATCAAACCATGCACCCACGGCTAAGATTCTATTAAGTACCTTCCATAGTTATAACACTTCAAAACTTTCTCACTTACGTTTTATATGTAAACATTAGATGAGATACGATGGTATTGGTACGAAAACTATGTCAAAAGTATACATTCATGTAATACGATTAGATAATCGTTTGTCTTAAAAAATCAATTACAAAAGCAATATTTTGCAGTGTGACAGAGGTCAACTTAAAGATGGATTAGGCGAACTTTCACAAGCGCCTAACGTCATAAAATATTTACGAAAGAATGTTTGGCGTATATACGCTTTGATACGCATCATACCATAAGGCAAATATTATGTGTTATACATGGTATTAATTAAATAATTTATAGAAGTAGGCGTTACTTTGCGGAGATCCATAATACAAAAGTAATACTAAAATTATTTTGCTATAATCCGCGGTGAATTCATGAATGAATGAATTCATCGCGGATTATAGCGAAACAATTTAATATTACATACTTTTGTATAAATTAAATTTGGATATGGAAGAGATTACACAGAAATGTATAGTATAAAAAGAATAATGTGTTGTGAATGCTGAAGTCCCAAAATCATAGTTCTATAAGATCTGTGCATTGTATGTTACAACTGTTCTTTTGAATACGTAAGTAAATCTATTGATTTTGTTACATACAAGATCAACGTGATTCTCGATCGTTCGTTATCATTTAATATTTTGTCTACAATACGATCTAAAAATGACTCAATCTTCTCTTGTTTCTAATTTTTGTTATTGATAGGGATGTCAAAAAATAATCGATTTTTATATTAGTACTGTTTTACACAAAATAAAACAGCTATTATGTGCCGAAAGAAACACACAGCGTTATAATGAAGAAGCAGTCTGAATTTTTACCTTTCCTGAGCTAATATTTTGTAAAACATACCTGTTTGTCGCTGGTTTCGGCTTTTTGGTACCTTGAATCCAGCTAGGTGGCGCTGTTGTCCTCAATATTGGCGCCATTATGATCTGTCAGTCTCATAGAGTCTTCACAGCAAGGCCCTTGCTCTAACGCTGTGTGTTTCTTTCGGCACATAATAGCTGTTTTATTTTGTGTAAAACAGTACTATTATATGCCTTGCCGAAACACACAGCGTTATAATGAAGACCTGTTTGATTTCTGCTGGTGAAGGTACACAAGGTAGAAAACGCTATGTGATAAAGGAGTAAGAAACATTATGTATATATACATAGTGTAAATGAAAAGGATCATCAGATTATATATTATATATTCAATTAATAACATAACCTTATTTACTATTCTCCTAGACATTGAAATTAACTATAATAAAATTAGGAACTGAAAATGTAATGGTCTTGTCAGCCACTATAATAGGAACTAATATTTAAGGACAATAAGGAATTATATAAAACACAATATCTGTGATTCAACTTAACAAAACCTCAATAAAAAATTTAACTTAAAAAATTATTCTTTTGATCATTATTTAATTTATACACTAGAAAATTTAGAATGAAGTAAATCTTCACAATTGGGGATAGCCTGCATAACTTCTTTACAGTAGTATTTGCTAAAGGTTCTATCACTTTTCCAATTTCCTCTACTCAGAATCTCTTCCACTGGAAGATTTTCAAGCCAACCTTTTGAGGCCACAGCAGATCTAACACTGCCTGGAGATGCCTTGATATTAACTTCTTTAAAAATAGATTTGATCCATCCACCAATAAGAGTTCTAGATGAAGGCTTAACATCACCTCTCAAAGATAAGAATAGACTTGTAATGCCAGTATTTAAACGTCTTTTATGAGTATAGTCTAAAAGTTGCTTAATATGTTTGACTGGACAAATATAACCATTTGGATGAGCTGATAATGACCACCCTGATTGTCTATGTTTACTAGAGTCTGTCTTGGAGCCAAACTTTGGCCAAAACACTATTTTATCTGGACTTTCTATTAAATTATTATGTGAAATATCCAATAAGGTAAGGTCATGTAACCTGCGCCCTGATGCTAAAAGTAAAATAATTGCAGTTCTTCTAGAAATATCAAAAATTGTATTTTTGCAAGGAACTGAATTCAACCAGTCATACAATAATTTTGTATCCCATACAGGCGACTTTATTGGTGGAGGTTGAGTTAAAGCAATGGCCTTTAAAATTTGATGAATAAAAAAGTTATTTGAAATTTTTTCAATGTTTAACGCACAATAAGTAGATATTGCAGATTTATGTAAAAGAATAGTATTATATGCAAATTTATTATTAATATATAGATTAGCTAAAAATTTAGCAACATCCAAACCATCTGGGTTCTGGTGGTTCCTATTATTGGCAACACACCAAGTAATCCATCTTCTAATTGGAGCTCTATAAGTGTTGAGAGTAGTTGTCCGCCAACTACTATTCAGTAAACTCAGCTCATCTTTACTCCAGTTGGCGACCTCACTGGCCCACCCCCAATTTTCCAGGCCTGGAGGAATAGATTGTCCACTTGAGGTGGAACCATTCCTGTTGCATGGTCGATCAGGGTCTTCCGCAGATCCCTTATCGGCAGTGGTCTTGCTAAGGCTCTCGATTGGAGATCGGTTTTCCAAAAACACTGATCCCATTGAGGGGCTATGAGGATGTAAGTTCCTCTGGCCTTGTTCAAATGAGCCAGAACTCTGGGCATCAGGCTGGGTGGGGGAAAAACCCACCCCAACTGATAATTCCAGTCTCGACTGAATGCGTCGCAAAAAATTGCTGAACCATCTTTGGAATCCCACGTGACGTACTGAGGAACTACAGCAGTTCCTTTGGACGCGAATAGGTCCACGTCCGGTACGCTCCACTTCCTGAATATAGCCTCTCTTGCTGGAGCCAATAGTTGCCACTCGGGTACCGATTTTCCTCGTGAGAGGCGATCGGCCATCCCGTTGTACCTCCCCGGGAGGTACGCTGCCGATAGCGTAACATTTAGCTGGTCGGCTAGCAGAAGGAGATCGTTTGTTAAGGTTAGAAGGGCTAGCGACCGAGTGCCGCCTTCGTTTCTTATATATGCAACTAGGGTTCGGTTGTCCGATTGCACCAGAATGTGTGCATCCCTGACATGTGCACCTTGCTGGGCTAAGGCTGCGTACACTGCATACATCTCCTTCAAGTTGGAGTGCATTTTTTTTTGGCTGAGACTCCATTTCCCTGACAACAATTGATTGTTCAGGTGAGCACCCCAGCCCGCATCCGCTGCGTCTGTGGTGAGAAAATGTGTCACTTTTTTTAGGTGCATTGTCCTGGCACTTTTGATGACGTTTCTTAACCACCACTGTAGCTCTTGAACTACTAGCGGTGGTAATGTCTTTTTCTCTCTTGGTCTGCCTAATCTGAACTTTTTCAGGAATATTTGTGTTCTGCGGCAGTGCAGACGACCATTTGGAACCGTGAGGTTTGCAAAGTTTAGTGTGCCTAACAACTTTTGTATTTCCAGGAGACAAGCTGATTCTTTCCTTAGAAGAATTGTTATCATTCCTGTTATTGACTGCACTTTCTTTAAAGGTAGAGACATTAAATTTATTTTGGTGTTCCAAGTGATGCCCAAATACTCTAATTCCTGTGTCGGCATAAGAAGTGACTTCTGTAAGTTCACATGCCAACCCAATGCCACCAGGGTGTCTAGAGCTGTGACAGCTTGCTCTGCCAGAACTGATTTGCTCTGATGTGCGATTAAAAAATCGTCCAAATACACCAGCACCCTCATCCCCTGTCCCCGCAGGGTTTCCGCAACCCAGTTTGTTACCATTGAAAAGGTATGAGGAGCGGATGAGAGGCCAAATGGTAGGGCTGTTAGCTGTAATATTTCCTTGCCATATATAATTCTTAGAAACCGCCTGTGACTTTCCTTTATTCTCAAATGAAAATAAGCTTGATGTAAGTCTATCTTTATCATCCAGTCCCCTTTCTGAAGGAACTGTATGACATCCAGCCGAGATATTAACTGGAAATGGCGAGTCGATATGCTCAAATTCAGGTTTTTTAAATTGAATATGGGACGGATACCCCCATCTGATTTCTTTATTAAAAAAATTTTGGAATGAAATCCGGGTGATATTTTTACTGGCTTTTCTATGATACCATTCTCCTTTAATTCGTTTATCATCCGAGTCATGCTCTCGGAAGACTGTGTTGTGAACTTTCTCCGGACTCTGAAGTCTGGATATTGTAACGGGGGCTTTACTTGAAAGGGTATACCACACTTTGAAATTATGTTCAGGATGGACTGATTGGCCCCTAACTGTTTCCATGTTTGCAAATGGTATTTCAGGCACCCCCCCCTGAACACCCCTTTTAGATTGTCATTTTTTAATACAGGCGTCTCTTGAGTTATTGTGACGAAAGGGCTGACTTCTCTTATATTTATTTTTTTTATCATAATCAAATTTGTTTTTCTTTTCAGGTTTTTTAATTTTATGGGAAAGTTTAGATATTCTTTCACTATTGCTACTCTGACCTTTAACTGTATATGAACTGTTAAACTTATTCCCTTTAAGATATTGCGGCATGTTAAGCCACACCTGAGAACCACCCAAGGAATCAATTAATGGTGCCAAACTATCTCGGCTAAACAAGTGTTCTGCACTAGGTGGAATGTTTTGTAATGCTACTTTTAAGTTAACATTCTGTACCTCTTTGAGGATGCGGTCTCGCCTTACTTCTATACATTCTGCCCTTTTTCCACATATAACTTGCATAATTGTCTCTTTATTTTTAAAAGAAGAAGAACTTGGGCCAAATGTTTCTAATATTTTGTCATATAATGTATTAGCATTAAGTTCGGCTTTACTTGTGGAAGCCCAATTAACTAAATCCTGTAATCCTGATTGTAGTAAACGTTTGTCTTCTAACACAGCATTTGACAAACCTGCTAAAAGGTTTTCTGTACCCGCTACATAATCAGTACCCTTATTGAGGTGACACAGTTCCTCGTTCAATTTTAACCCTACAAATCCTGGTGAGGCTATACATGTCTGTAAGATTTTTTTATAACGAATCCCTTTCCATGTTGGAGAGTTAAATTGTTGTAAGGTCATTAATTCTTCTAATTTATAAGGGTCAGCAACAGGTACAATCTTATTAACATCATAAGTAACTTTCATATTACCTAAAGAAATATCCGCAGTAGAATTACCCGGTCTATGCAAAAATTGAGATGTTGACGGAATTACGGCCGGTCCCAATAATCTACCGACAGATAAAGACAGACTCTTATCGTCGCCGATCAAGGTCAAGTTATCCGTCTACCTATCACGTCCCAATAATTCGGATTAGTGAATCATTACTCGAGTTCGCTGTAGATAGACAGGATATCTGAGCCCTCCCATACGTTCCAGCTTACGTTATATTACTAACTAGTGTTGGGGTGTAGTGGGTAGCTTCTGCGGACTTATGATGCTGATCGACACGTCTATGAACGTGGAGCTCAAGTCTGTTTCTACCCATAATCTCTCCACTAGTGGCTCCTCGTAGCTGTAGTGTACACAGCGGCCACACCCTGGTAACCATGTCGATCCGTGGGCTAAACCTAGTGGAGGGAGCTGTGATTGTTTAGTCATCGCAGCTGAATCGGGTGACCCCCCGAAATGTACACAAAGTCTGCATCGGTTCGGAAGGCGAGCACCGTCGATAGGCAAAAGCTTCAGGCAACCGTGGCGATGCAGCAGGGTGATGTGACATGCCTCTAAGAGCGTCAACCAGGGTCTTTTCAAGGTTGGCGGTCAAGTCACTGCATCCTTACTACCACCGATTGTACTGGGTCACCGGTCCATCGGAGCCTGGTATCTAAGGACTAGAGAGTGGGTTTGCACCTGCGCAACCGCTTACTCACTTTAAACAATTCCCGCGCCGAAGAACCTTGCTAGATTTTGGACTATGAATTTAAAAGTCCTATGGCGATGGAGTGATGGTGGTGAGAATTTCGGAGCTCGGTGTATCCGATTCTTAGCTGTCGCTCTGCACACAGGCGGTCAGGCGAGAGTGGTCGTTCCTGGGGTCGACGAAGGCGGGATTCCGGGTCCGGCAGCACATCTGGCGACTAAGCAGCCCTATTTAGGATCGCTCTGCTTACCTCTGCATAGAGGAGGGGCCTAGAAAAGGTGGCCCAAACATAGTCTGCCTTCTCCTTTAACTAGATGGCAAACCGCGGTCATCTAGCACCGACGTCAACGCGGTCGAAAACCCAATAAAAAGGATAAATTTTCATTTACGACTTCTTTTCATTTTGCTACTTGGAATGTTCGGACTCTTTTAGACAGCCCAAAAAATTTATGTCCCGAGCGAAAGACTGCTCTCATTGCTAGAGAATTGTCCAGATACAATGTAGACATAGCTGCCCTCAGTGAAACACACTTAGTGGATAGCGGAGAGCTCCATGAAAACCGCGGAGGGTACACTTATTATTGGATAGGAAAACCGTCGAATGAAAGAGCAAGCAGTGGGGTTGGTTTCGCTATAAAAACGAACATTGCTAGATCACTTATAGAAAAACCCAGAGGTATTAACGATAGAATCATGACGCTTCGACTCCACATCAATTCTTATAAATATCTTCATGTCATAAGTGTGTATGCGCCTACGATGTCCTATAGTGACGATGAAAAATTTCATTTCTATGATGACCTTAGAAAAATTTTACAGGAAATTCCGTCTAGTGATAAAATTATCTTACTAGGTGACTTTAACGCTCGAGTTGGTTCTGACTATCATATCTGGACGCGTAGTTTAGGGCGACATGGTGTTGGTAAATGCAATTCAAATGGAGACTTGCTTTTATCCATGTGTGCTGAACTTGACCTCTGTATCACAAACACTTTCTTTCGTATGGCAGAAAAATTTAAAACGTCATGGATGCATCCGCGTTCCAAGCACTGGCATCTTATTGATTACGTAATCGTACGTAGAAGGGACGTTAAGGATGTGTTAATCACGAGGGCGATGCGTGGTGCTGGTGGCTGGACAGATCATCGGATGATACGTTCTAAGGTTCGCCTGCACTATAAACCACCGCATAGGGCGAAACACAAGATCCCGACGCGTTTGGCTTATGCAAAACTTGCTCTGTCAAAAGATATGCAAAGACGTTTCGATGCCGATATTGGTATGCTTCCTATTGATGCATCATCCTCAATTGATGAACATTGGTGCAATTTGTCACAAAAATTGTACGATGTGGCTCAGAAAGTAGTAGGAAAACCAGCAAAGAAAAACCAGGACTGGTTTGACGACTCAGATGCTGTAATAATGAAACTTGTCAATGACTCGAGACATATGTTGCGTACTTGCAAAGATAGTACTCAGAGAAAAGTAATACAGCACGAACTGAAGACAAAGGTTCGAGAACACAAAGACCGGTGGTGGATGACAAAGGCCAAGGAACTGCAATACTTTGCTGACACAAAACAAATTGGGAAATTCTTTGAACATCTTAGGTCCACTTTTGGCCCTAATCAACAAAAGACACTCCCTATATACTCCCACAATAAATGCAAACGTCTGACTGAACAAGGGGAGGTCTTGAACCGCTGGGCTGAATATTTTAGTGATCTTTTAAACCCAGTCGCATGCAGTGTAGATCTCAACTATATAAAATCTATACAATCTAGTCCAATTACTTTAGAGCTTAATAATCCCCCATCATTCGATGAATTTGTTTGTGCTATAAAGAAGCTAAAAAATGGTAAAACAGCAGGGTCAGACAGTCTTCCGGCTGAACTGTATAAGTATGGCGGACCCAATGTACAAAACAGACTTTTCGACCTTGTGCTGCGCATTTGGGAGTTTGAAGTTGTCCCTCAAGTTTGGAAAGATGCTACTATTTGTAAACTGTATAAAGGAAAAGGCGACACTGCAGACTGCGGCTCATATAGGGGAATTTCTCTACTTAATGCAGCTGGTAAGGTGCTGTCCCATATTTTAAATCGACGGCTCGTAACGCTAGCGGAACAGATTCTTCCTGAGAGCCAGTGTGGATTTCGCCCAAAAAGGGGCACTGTTGATGCTATCTTTGTGGTCAAACAAATGCAGGAAAAATTTCTTGAACAAAACCGTTCACTCTGCATGTGCTTTATCGACCTGGAGAAAGCATTCGATCGTGTCCCGAGATCTGCTCTTTGGATAGTCCTCGCAAAAGTTGGTTGTCCTGGAAAGTTTATTACCTTAGTGCGCCAATTTCACGATGGCATGATGGCGCGAGTGCAACATGATGGCGAACTAACGAATAATTTCCCGGTCACTAGTGGCGTTAAACAGGGATGTGTTATGGCTTCTACTCTCTTTGCCATCTATTTGGCTTTTGTGTTAAAGAATTGCTACCATGACTGCATTGGAAAAATTTGCGTAGATATCAGAACAGATAAGAGTGTCTTCGATATATCACGCTTCAAAGCAAGACGTTTTGTACAAAAACTCTCTATAGTCGAAACTTTATATGCCGATGATATTTGTTTGATGGCTAGTGACGTCAGTAGTTTGCAAACATATGTAAACCGACTAGATGAGGCGTGTCGAAGATTTGGTTTAACAGTCAGTGTGTCTAAAACACAAGTGCTTAAACAGCCTGCACGCAAATCTACATCAGATCCAGCGCCGATATTTTTAAGTGGCAGAGAACTTAAGGAAGTGTCATCATTTAGGTATCTCGGCACCATTATTCGTGACGATAATCGTCTCGGCACAGAAATCTCTTCACGAATTGCAAAAGCCGCTACATCTTTCGGTAAACTGCGTAGGAGAGTTTGGGACTCGCACGACCTACGTCTGCACACAAAGATCGCTGTGTACAAGGCAGTAATCCTACCCATACTGCTATACGCCACTGAGACATGGTGCCTTTATAAAGAAGACATAAAGCGCTTGGATGCTTTTCACCTTAAGTGTTTACGGTCAATTCTGAAAATCAAGTGGCAAGATCGTATACCCAACTCAGAGGTACTACGAAAGTCGAAAAGTGTCGGAGTTGAATCAATTCTTATGGAGAGCCAGTTAAAGTGGTGTGGACATCTTGTGCGCATGAATGACTCTAGATTACCGAAGGCAATCTTCTATTCCCAATTGAAGGACGGCAAACGTAATCCTGGTGGTCAACTTTTGCGCTACAAAGACGTTTTGAAACGCCACTTAAACGAATGCCATATCTCTTCCGATAATTGGGAGGAGCTCGCGCGTCACAGAGTGCAATGGCGAAAAGATGTCAGCCGTGCTGTCAAGGCCTTTGAAAAAAGTCGTCTACAAAATCTTGACGCAAAACGCCTTTTTAAAAAGAACCGTCCCAAAATAGTGTATACATACACGTACAACTCTTCTGGCGAACTATACTGTGCACCTTGCAATAGGTCTTTTAAAACAAAATTTGGTTTTGCCAGTCATAGTCGCGCACATCTTCGTAGTTAGCAAGGTTCGCCGTTGACGAAATACGTCAAGGAGGACATCATCATCATCATATTACTAAGGGCATCAAACTAGTCACTTCACTGTTTAATACATGTTTTCGACACCATACTAATTATATTAGCCCATAAAAAACGTAAAATTATCTGTTTCATCTAAGATTTAATAAAATTTTATTAACTTTCAGTAAATAATATTTTTTTTACAAATATTAGAAATAAACAGGCATGATGATAACGGAATCTTTTTTAATGACGTATTTTATCGTATTTGGCGCGCTGTCAATATTTGCTGTAAAACAATAGTCAACTATCATAGTATTATGTACTAAAGTTAAATTACTAAAAACAAGCCGCTTACAACAAACAAAGTGCTCCACCTAATAGAATTTATTATCTGACATCGTGGTCATTAGCAAGGCCTCGGATGTGGCCAACAATCAATCAAAAGAAAGCGCTCTATGGGATATCATATATGTTTTCAATGCATCGATTGTTAACATACAGCAGTAATAAATAACCTTAAGGTATGTATTCTTTTTACCTTCTTATGCTGAGATGATACTATGGTGCGGTGACATCTGAAGGCTGTATTATAATCGAGATTAATTACTACAAATTTAACCCCTACTTACTTCAAATCAAATCAAAATAATCTTTATTCAAATAAGCTCTTTCAAGTACTTTTGAATCATCAAGGATCAATATGATTATTGAAGCTACAACTGGCTTGGAATGTTGCTCTTACCAAGAAGAACCAGAAAGAAACTCGGATATCAATCTTTTTTACATTATCAAACCGCAATCAATCTTGTATGAACCTGAAAGGATTTTCAAATCCTGGCATTTTTATTATCCAAATAATCTTCAATTTCTAATATAATATGTATATGTATAAGCATATCTGTTATACCTAATTTAAATATTTCTGTAGACTGGTCTAGTATAGATTTGATACTTAATATATTCCTGCTTTGACTTTGTAATTTTAACCATAACATAAAATTAGTTAAATTGTATCTCTCAGTTGCTGTAACTTAATTTGAAAGTTATTATCACCTAAAATTAAATACTACTTATTTTAAGTTGTTCAATGCATAATTTTATTGTCAAGTGTGAATTTGGTTAATCTATAAATAAATAAAAAGTACATTATATAAAAAGTATCATAACAATGTGGGTAATATATTACAAAGCTAAGTTAGTTTATAATTTATATTTTTTCAGACTGAAGGTGAGAAACAAGAGTACATTCCACCAGATGATGCTTTGGATAGAGTAGCAGTCATATTAGGTTTGACTTGTGCTGGATTTACAGCACTCTATGGTGATCATTACCTACTTACTACACCCCAGGCAGTTGTTTTGAAAATAGAATATTTATTAAAAAGTATTGAGATACTTGATATAATGCACTATACTATAGACAAAATTTCATTTTAATTCTGAAAATCTTAAATAGTAAAGAAGTTTGTTTCTCTACGAACAATACAACATAAAAAATATTTTTATTATGTGATCAAGTCACTGTCAAGGCATAATACAAGCCAATATGTAGAGATTATATAAAAATCTAAGTAATTTAAAGTCTATTTTACATTTATTTATTTAAGTACAGTTAATGTTACAATTAATATTGGTAAAGGTCTATGTTGGAATATGGTATTATTCAATGAGGATGTGCAGGACTATTTCAGGATTATATCAGCATTTCCTTTTGAGTAAAGATAAATTTGTAGTATGAATTTTTAATAGAAACCATCTGATTCGCCTTTACAGAGTGAATTATGATACTTGTCAATAAACAAGTTATGACCTTTAATTTTTTTATTTTTAGGAAAGCTATTCCTGCTGATATGAGATCCCAGATAAGAAAAAACGAAGACATAGCAGAATATTATAGCAAGATTATGAAATATTATTTTAATGTTTGTAATATTAAGTTTTAGAATTAAAGAAAAGAAAATTAGAATTACAAATAGAAAAGAAATATAAGAAATTTAAAATCACTTGATCCATAATTTTTCCCTTTTTTCATCCATTAAAAAAAGTCTCAGTGCCTGAGAACAGGCATTAAACGATATTTTTCAAAATGAAACCTAGGCTTCACAATTTTCCCCCCTAAAACATGCTGAATTTCATGAAAATCGATGGAGCCTTTTCCGAGATTCAAAAAAGAATTATATGTACATACAAGATTAACTCATTTAAATATTTAAGGTAGTACTTGGACGACTGAGCCTTGCTCTGTAATTTTATTAAAAAAAAAGACTGGTGCAGGTGGGACTTGAACCCGGGTATTTTCATATAGTCCGCCCATATACCATTACGCTATAGTAGTAGTAGTAGTAACGGCCTGTTACTATCCCACTGCTGGGCATAGGCCTCTTCTCTCCGTTTTTGGAGAGAAGGATTGGAGCTGAGACCTACCACGCTGCTCCAATGCGGATTGGTAGGTTACACATATCCCCAGAATTCTCTAAAGATATGCAGGTTTCCTCACGATGTTTTCCTTCACCGAAAAGCGTGTGATAAATTGCAATTATCAATTAGACACATAAGTTTTACTAGAAAACTCATTGATGCCTGCCCGGGGTTTGAACCCTAGACCTCCTCGAAAGAGGAGCACGGTGTTACCGCTGGGCTACCACAGCTTGTCGTAGTCGTAGTACCACAGCGTTACGCTATAACAACTTTACAAATAATAGGAAATAGGAGCTTTGAAATCTATTTTTATTTTAGCAGTTTTTACAATGCCTGAAAACAGGAGTAAAATGACATTTTTTAAATAAAATATAGCTTTCCCACAGGAGATTGTTTTTTTCCCACATGTCATAAAATTCAAGTTTGTCCAAGCGTTGCTGTGGCTTAGTCTGGTTTCGAACCTGGTGGACTTTGTTATAAAATAAGTAAAGATTTGAGATTAAACATGCAGACCTTAAATAACTTTATAACAATACGCAATTTTAGTGTTTGCTATGCTCATTTTTAAGGCGTTATTCCAAAATATTCTTTTATTTACGCAGTTGACTGTAAGCTATGCTGGCAAACTATATCTTTAATATCTGATTTATTGGTAATTTTACGAGAATAATAAAAAATATCACACGCTTAGTATTAAAGTGACGTAATTAAACATTTCAGTATACTACATAAATTGTTCTTTTATCGCGGTTTATAGCAAAATGAAAGTATTTTCATTACTTATGTTCAAATTATATTTGTATATTAAGTTCATGTTTACATGTCTGTAGCTACAAATAACTGTTAAATGGCGCAGCCTCCTTTAAATTTATTTTTGTCTCCTCTCCTTTGAATTTTTTTAGTTTTTCAGAAGTTAATACAATATAATTATTTTGCTGTAATCCGGGTTTGTTAAGAGAATATATATAATGCTAAGTGTATGAAGCAGGCAATATATTATGGAGTTCCGCAGAGTAACGCCTGCTTCTAAAAATCATTTATAGTTTTTTTAACTTCTGTAAAAATAGCACAGCTAAACTTACTTAGGGATAATGATTTTATTATAGAATCTTATAATAATTAACTAGTCTTTCGACATTGAACTGTTTAATCTATATATAAAAGGTTATAGAAATAACATTTTTTTTTTCAATACATATTTTTATTTATTACATAAAAACCGCCATCCAGGAAAACCTGACTTACCAGAGGCTCATCGGTTCACATCCAAGGTTGATTCACCCAATGAGTTTATTACAAAAAACAGTATTTATCTAATAAATAAATAAAAAAAAATTAACTTAGGTAATAAGTTTAAAATTTATCAAACATATTTTGATGGAAGAAAACATAGTTAACCTGATATTTTTCTATCTCCACACTTCACTCAGATCTTTTATAAAGGTTAAATGATAATAATGAATAAGTTATGGTAAAAAAAATATTTTAAATCAGGTAGAGAATAACATTATTAATGAAATATTGTCACAATAAATGTCAATAATATTATTAAATATTTTATACCATTAAATATATTAATGTTATCAATAATAAAAAAAGATGTCATCATTCTTGTTTAATCTATGATGTTATCTGCTTCAATTACACTTCTGTTTGTACATCTATGCATACAACCTGTATAGACTGTAAATTAAGTCTAATTTTTAGTATAATAACTGAAAATATATTCTTTTTAGCTCCAAAGCACCTGTAACAAGTAAAGCAATTAATAATGAATAAATTCTTTGTATTTGAATGTTTATGTACTTAGGGAAAAAAACAGAAAAATAATAAGGTTCTCCATTTTAACATTTATTTACTGTAAAACTATCATTGTAATGATAGTTTTACATGAGTACATACTCCATAAATCTGTATTATACATAAGCAGATGTTATATATACATAAGTTAGGTAAATGGTTATTTTAATTTAACTGAGCCTTGAGATAATGGATTTTGAGGTCTCTTAACTTTGGAGAAAAACTTTGTCTTGGATTCAGCAGTCTTATGTCTATGCTATATCTGTTACAGTAAAGTATAATTATCATTGTATTATCACTGACTTTATGAAATTGGATCCAACACTGGAGACAGTAAATAGGGCTTGCATGGGGATATGCACTGTCACACTTTCATATTCAGCAGGAAATTTGTTAAATTTAACAATTAATGATTAACATTTTTTTATTATGACATAAATAGGTTATGGCTAATGATTTTAAATATAGGAAACAATATGCAACAATAAAAACTTACACTATACATATAAAAATGCCTTTAATTATGCATGAAGAGATTTACTTCTCAATGTAGAATTAATGAAAATGGTTAGTTAGTCAATACAGGCCAACATGCCACAACATTCATGAATCACTATTGTGCATCACAGGCAGATTGAATATTAACATAAAAATAGCTCTATTCTGAAGTCTTCAACAATATTTGAATCAATTAATTAGGTAATAATTACAAGTTTTAATAACGATTTACCTTTTCTACTAATTAGCTCTTTTATATATTATATCTTGCTTGGGGATTGCATTAGAATATGTGTAGCATCAATTGCTCCTTAAACTCGGGCAAAATGACAAATGTTATAGAAATCTTGCAGTGAATTACTACACACATATACGTGCGTAGGCTATACTTGCATTTCTATTCCAGCGGAAACATCAGCTACGTTTCGGCTAGCTGATGATGAGACCCCCATGTAGTCAGTTACTGACACTGGCATTGTGCTCAAAACATTAAATCTCAATGTTAGTAAATCCTGACGCAGGATATACCAGTGTTTCTGAAAAAAAAAACCATGCCTTATTAATTATATTTTATTTAATTTACGTACAAAAACCATAGAATTTCATATAGTTAAGTAGCTTCGTACCGTGTGGAGGTTACATTTGATATTTTTCAATTTTGAATTCTTTTATTTGATGATTCAGCCTTTTGGGGCAATTCATCGGAAATACTGTGTCTATCGGTCCGGAAGTGTCTTTTCGGTAGGTCGGTGGTATTTATAATTATAATTTTAAATCAAAAACATCGAAAAGAAAAAGAAAACTTGAAAAAAGAAAATAATTTGAATGTGCTATCAACTCTTTTATCGCTGCTAAATGACCGATAGACGATATACCTTATCTTTACTAATGTCATTTGACACTGACAGCATTCAAAACGTTATTGGGACGAGATATGTCGCTATTTTCATAGAGAGGGCGATCCGCGGTCCTCCCGTCGACAGACAGCGTCGGACGATAGGATTCTCTGATCGTTGATAGTATATTGGGACGCGATACCTTGACATTTCTTACTCCGGTAAGCCAAAATTGGCGATAGATCGAATATTGGGACCGGCCGTTAATTCGTCACTATCATTATACGAAATGCTTTTACACTCAGCATTAATATTATTATTATTAGGTATATTCCTGTTAAAATCGTGAATAAACTGCGGTAATTGCGACATATAATTGGAAAGAACACTTACTTGATTCATCAGAGAGTCCATACGCGGGTCCGAACAAGTACGAACCTGTCTCGACCTGCGTTTGGCCCTCTTGTTAGGTGGTGGTGATGCGTATCCCTCTTCGTCCTCCGAGGACGAAGAACTGGATGATGATTGAGAGCCTGAGCTCTGAGCACTATGCCCTCCCTCCGGAGCAACATCTTGTACTCCAGGATTCCTATTAGGATCCTCATCCATCACAATCAACCACTTATACTTACGAAACTTCTTAAAAAAGTAATTGTAGTACGGCCTAAGATGATTTTTGACCGAAATAACTTCAATAAATAATGAATTAGCACTGAATTAAAAAAAATTTCCAACGAGTGAAAATTTTCCCAACTTACGCGGCAAAAATCCAAAACGCTATGAGACTGACAGATCATAATGGCGCCAATATTGAGGACAACAGCGCCACCTAGCTGGATTCAAGGTACCAAAAAGCCGAAACCAGCGACAAACAGGTATGTTTTACAAAATATTAGCTCAGGAAAGGTAAAAATTCAGACTGCTTCTTCATTATAACGCTGTGTGTTTCGGCAAGGCATATAATAATTGATTATTTTCTATATAATCGTGTTTTTTACATTAAAACCGTTTTTTGATTAAAAGATAATTAAAATAACCGACTGGTTTTTTTAATTTTCTTTTAACTCTTTTTTTTTGTTTTTAAGATATGCATTGTTCGATGAAACCGAAGTAGCCAAATAACATATTTTAATCGAATTTCGCAAACAGCTATTGTTATTGTTTATTGGTAGTAGTCCACTTTATTTACTCTTCATTCTAATCAATTATTAATACTAAAAACGCAACTTTTCAAATAGATAAAAATCGAGTATTTTGATAAGAATTTATCAATTCTTTGTACTCTGAGTCACGACCCTAGTTATTGATCGAAGCGGCAAACTAGTAGGAATGTAAAAATCGTTTTATAAATGAGACGATTATTTTATAATTATCATTATATATAATCAGAAAAAAACGATTATTAATAATCGATTTTTCGTTTACAAATAATGGTTTTATTTTACAAATCGATTTATTTCGAAAAAAAATAATAATTATCTCTTTTTTCACTCCAAATGCATCCTAACGTTAGTAATCTATGATCCTAACAATAAACAAAGTAGGCATGGGTATGATTGCTATATAAGAATCATATTCGTTCCACGATATGATCGATTGTAATCACGTGATCATACCTGCTATTGCTAATGCTATTGGAATACAAACAAATGTATTCATTATGTTGTATGCAGTGTATAGGACATAAATACTACATTTGTTCGTATAAGAAATGCTAATGCTGCTAATTCTATTGGAATACAAACAAATGTATTCTTTATGTCGTATGCAGTGTATAGGACATAAAGACTAAATTTGTTCGTACAAGCAATCATTTAGTCCATTAACGTAAATAATATAATCGCGGATAGCGTTTTTGCTAATCAATGTTGCTAGGCAAAATTATTGTTATTTCAAACAAATGTAATTCTTTTATCTTATATAATACGGTCGATAATTCGGGAA
Source organism: Morpho achilles (assembly GCA_947086495.1). Taxonomy (NCBI): domain Eukaryota; kingdom Metazoa; phylum Arthropoda; class Insecta; order Lepidoptera; family Nymphalidae; genus Morpho; species Morpho achilles. The sequence goes on along the minus strand of CAMTZB010000007.1, from coordinate 6,968,587 downwards.
GATGACGCACTTTTACGTTATTCCAACTGAAACTATATCTTAGAAATATCGACCGTATTGAATATGATTTAAGAATTACATTTGTTTGTAATAGCAATCGTTTTATCAAGTAATAATATTATAGCGAATAGCTGAATAATATAATAGCGGAAAGCGTTTTTGCTAATCAATATTACTGGGTGAAATTATTGTTATTACAAACAAATGTAATTCTTAACTCCTATATAATACGGTCAATATTTCTAGCTTATAATTTAAGTTGGAGTAGCGTCTTCTTTGGAACAAACAAATCTTGTGTTTATTTTAATTTATTTATTTATTTAACCCACGTTCCTTTGCATGTGTTTTTGCTCAATATCAGTGAATTAGTCTCAGTATTAATTTATTATACTTTTTCATAGAATATCCATAATTTTGTATAGCAGTATAGCAGTTACTCTAAAACTCATTAGCAGATGATGCTATATGAAAAGTTTTTCATATCATGATCATTAAGTGATTGGTGATTCTGTCCATGCCTAAAACAAAGTAGGCAGATAACAGATTATAACGACCATAGACAACAACACACTACAAGTTTTGACACCGAACATCATCATAAGATGCCGAATTTAATAATAATAATAAATAAATAAAAATATGGGACACTATAAATAGTATTGGTGTGCATTAATAGCGATATTGACTACAATACGTAATTCCCACTTCCGTCTCAATATTTCCACTATATTATAGAATATAATGAATCTATTATATAAAGGATCCGCAGTGTCAGTTTTCTATCTTCCCGCTCCGACTAGGCATGAACAGAATTACATATCACTTACTGATGATGATATGAAAACTTTTCATATACCTAGCATCATCTGCTATTGTGCTTTAGATTAACTGCTACTGCTAAACAAAATTATGGATATTCTATGAAAAAGTAAATAATATATTAATTATTACAAAGAAATGTAATTCTTATATAATACTAGCGTCTCGCTCCGGCTTCGCACGGGTATAAAATATACAGCCTATGTCACTCAGTGAAAAAAATTATGAGAATCTATCTAGTAATTTTGATTTATTCATTACTGCGGGCATTAATGATTCAAAATCAAATATATTTTTATAATTTATTTCATCCCTTTGAAACTGACCCTTAAACGGTCCTTCTGTATATATCCTACATTTGATAAATCAAAGTCCCCCTCCGCGTCTGTCTGCTCGCAATAAACACAGATCATGGACGTAGTATATACTGGACGGCGCCAAAAGACGTTGCCGATCTTGCGTCTGTGTGTAAGCGATTTATCGTTTGTCTCTGTTCTTATCGCGAACTATACATAAGAGTGAAAGAGATTGTGATGAAGATTGGCAACGTCGCTAAAAATGTGTCCAGTTGGTGACACCAAATGAGGCCATAACATTGAGTTTGTTGAAGATTATTTCTTGAAATCTAAAGCAAATACGAGTGTTACTGATATATTTTTTCAAAAAAGGTGGAATATATCGTGTGCTGCCTTAACGTGTCCATCAAGAACAACGAAAGGAGGAGTTAAAAACACGGAATTACCATTTCATAAGTAAATCTTTGACTCTTATTTGCGTGCTAAATTAAAGCGTTTTATTCAGTTAAAGCGTTTCAGATTATAATGTATCGGTACAGTTTGATATTCTCTAGCCGGCACGAGTGTGGGATACTGATAAAACATAGAAATTAATCTTTAAATATTCGATTGAATTGTGTTACCTACGTAGTGATGTACACACTAACGAATTATTATGTATCGATAAATATCAGTCAAAGTTATATTTACTAGCCAAGTAAATGCGAATTCTCTAATTTTAGATTATTTTCTTAGGTTTCCTAAATGCCCACATATAAGAGAACAGTCGATAAAAGCTGTCACCGGTCTCACGGATATGTAAATGTTGGGAATAATGTGGATGATGATATTGTTCCATTGGCCACTGAAGCACTAACATTTATGTTAACATTTCATCTATACATAAAGCACCGAGTATGGGCTGCACCTTCGACTTTATTTTAAACGTTTCAAAGGATTCTTTGGTAAATCTAGGCTCAGTCAATTGACTGATACCATTTTTGAGAACCACCCATCACAGTAAGATATGCAGTAAAGATGTGCATCGGATAATTCATGACATTATACTGCAGACTGTACACTCAGGAAATTATGTCAATCTATTCAAATGTTTAAATCTATTCTGAACAGTAAACCAACTAGGTTGGTTACAACTGTATATTAACTTTACATTACCTGAGCTAGGCTTCGATAATTATCGACGCCTAGTTTAGCTTATCGATAAGCTAAGTACTTCCCTAATCACGCACACTAATGCAGTTCTAAAAGTTCACACAAGCATAAAACGGACACACAAAAATAGCTAAGGCGGCATCCAGTGTATTCTTTATCCAAGACACAGATATTACTTAACGGATTTTCAAGCCGATTTTAGCAATATACAGTGTGACACGACAAGCTTTTATCGAAAAAGTGGCTAAACTCTTTGAGATTATGAGATATACAAAACATTGAATGGTGGAGATATTTCTCTGTATAGACCTAAAAAAAAGGCGGAATAGCATATATTAAAGATCTTCAAAAGCATAACTTAGGTAGTGTAAATATTGTAACTTTAAAAATGGTAATTTAATGGTCAAATAGTTTATGTTAATGTAAACAATTTACTTTACATTTGTTTTATATTAAAATTTATGGAACAAAAATTTAAAACGTTTATAAAAGTAAGTATTTATATTTCTATAGAAACTATTACCGACATATTGTTATCTGGTGTTATATGAGTGTAACGTTATATTTTCTGAGTAACTGATACCTACATTTATTGCATCATCTGTGGCAAATTAGATCGCTCTTTTCGTTTTGCATCAGCCATCAGCTGCGAAAAAGTGACTCTCTCAATTCGTTATTCTGTTGTAAAATGGCTGATAATAAATTATATGAAATATTAGGTGTATCACGAAATGCAAGCGATGCAGAGATCAAAAGGGTAAAGTAATTGTTATATACTATATTGTAATATGCTCGTTTTCTAAATGCCTGTTTAACTCCTTTGTCAAGCATGGTTGTCTCGACTCATTTAATCAATGCAATCTTTTGTAATTATACTTTTATTTCAGAGTTATCACAAGTTGGCGAAGGAATTCCATCCTGACAAAAATCCAGCTGCCGGTGATAGGTTTAAAGAAATTAGCTATGCATATGAAGTTCTATCAGATCCAAAGAAACGACAAACTTATGACAAATTTGGCTTAAAAGGGTTGCAAGAAGGCGGCCAAAGTGGAGGGTTCCCTTCAGATGACTTTTTTGGACATTTCTTTGGCGACATATTTGGAATGGGCGGTGGTGGCAGAGGACGAGGTCGAGCGCGTGGTGAGGATACCATACATCCTTTGAAAGTTTCTTTAGAAGACATGTATGTCGGAAAAACTGCTAAGTTACAGTTGAGTAAAAATGTTATCTGTGGCCCATGTAAAGGACTTGGTGGGAAACCAGGAGCTGTTGCTTCTTGCAGAGACTGTCATGGTCAAGGTATTAAAGTGTCATATCAGCAAATAGGGCCTAATATGACGCGTCAGTTCCAAACACGTTGTCCAAATTGTCAAGGTCAAGGAGAAACTATAAATGAAAAAGACAAATGCCCTAAATGCAAAGGCAAAAAAGTTTTAAATGAAACTAAAATATTGGAAGTCCATGTTGAAAAAGGCATGCGTGAAAATCAAAAAATATTCTTTAGAGGAGAGGGAGATCAACAACCTGACACTCAGCCTGGAGATGTTATTATAGTATTGCAACAGAAACAGCATGATTTATTCAAAAGGACTGGTGATGATTTGTTGATGGAGCGGAAAATTACTCTTACAGAGGCTCTATGTGGTTTTGAATTTGTTGTAAAGCACTTGGATGGAAGAGACTTATTGATAAGACATTTACCTGGAGAAGTTATTAAACCTGGTGACTTAAAGGGTATTCAAGGTGAGGGTATGCCACAACACAAGAACCCATTTGAAAAAGGTAATCTTTATATTAAATTTGATGTAACTTTTCCTGAAAATCATTTTGCTAATGAGGAACAGTTACAAAAAATTGAAAGCATATTACCCCCAAGACCAGTATTTGTTATGCCAACTGGGGAGGATGTAGAAGAAGTGAATATGATGGATTACACAGCTGCTAGTGAAAGAACTCGCGGAAGAGAAGAAGCTTATGCCAGTGACGATGACGAGCATATGCATGCAGGTCCAGGAGTACAATGTGCCCACCAGTAGCTTAATACTTTTCAAATCCTTCTGTTTGGATTTATGCTCAGACCTCACATTATATAATTTTATTTTAACTCTTAGGTAGTTAATATATACAAAAATATGACACTCCAATTTGCAGCATCTCAGTCTAGACTAGTATCATGTTTTACCATTATCTCGCATTGTCAAGACCAGGTTTAACTGTATGTAGAAATTGGTATACCGCCTTAATTATTTTGTAGTTTCTAAATATGCATTGTTTTTAATTTTTATGTAATGTTGAGGATTCAGTAAAACTATTGGTAAAGATTTTCATTCATGTAATTCATTCCACTACAACAGGTGCATGTAACTGCATTGGTTTATGATTATATTTAAAATAAATTTTGTTTTATTTGCGTTTTAATATTTCATTTCAAATCCTATTGATTATAGAATTAAATAATTATAAACTAGTTTTTTAGTTGCTTTTTAAAATAATTAATTATAGCTTAAAACAAAATTATTTTAATGATTATACTTTATTCAGGTTTTTTGGAAATCCATTGAATATAATATATTATAATAAACGATGATATTTCTCCTTTATACTTATTCAATAAATAAAAAGCAATTTTCCCAAAGTCAACCCATTTACTCTTTCTCAACAACTCAATGACAATGACACCACAATGCTTTTTCATATTAATGACCAACTCTATGAAGGAGGTTGTATTAGAAACATGTTGTAACAATATGTAATATATAATATTATATGTAATATTATATTCATTCAACAATATGTAATATTATATTCAAATGTTTTACATACATACACATATTAAACTTTCAACTATGATCAGAATTTTTCAAACGTTTATTATATAATTTTTACATACATCATAGACTGTTATTAAACACTGTGAAGGAGTAATCAATATATATCACAATAATTTATATATGCTTGTATCGAAATTGATAATATCTGATAAAAAAAATTTATTTAATTCTATCTATTGAAATGCTACAAAGTAACAATGATCATTCTTGACTAGACTTTACAGATTCACAATACTTTTGAAAACTTTTTCTACTTCTACATAACACATTTAAATTTATATCACTTAAACCTAAATTTCTCAATTGGTCCAATCTCTGTTTTACAGTATTTTGAGATGCTGTCAGTATTCTGACTTTATTCGTAATTTCTTCAAGACTAAAGCCCTGTTCTAGCAAAAAATCCAAAAAGCTTTTCACCTGTAATAAAATTAGAAATAAATATCAAAAAGTATTTTTCAATGTGGTCAATATTCACACTTAAAAAAAAAAACTCAAACAATGCCATGGCAATAAATTGAAAGCTTTTTAACAAATCATTGAATGATAACTTATAATCAACTTAAATATTTAACTATTTTTCGGACTAGTGTTAGTACCTTAGCTGCTCTAGTAGTTTTTAATGCAGGCAATTTTATGTACATCTCGTCAATAATGTCAGGTGAAATATTTAATCTTTTAGCAAGATACATCTTCGTAGAATTGTCACCTAGAATAGTTTTAGTTTCTTGAAATATTTCAATATACCTGAAATACATAACTACATTTGATCAAACTATAAAAGGAGTGTAATGTGTGTAAAAGATATTTACCTATTCAGTATATCTTCTGAGCATCGAACCATCCAAGGATATAGGTTCTCAATTCCTAAATCCTTAACTCTCTGTAACCTTTCATGTATAGTTTCATGGTGATACTTTAACACCCATAAATCTCTCAAAATACGGTCACCAGGCACACCCATATCTAAAATGCATTTTTACAGAAATTATGGTAAAAGACCTTAATATATCATCATTGTGAATATAAACTATTACCTAGCAAAACATCCAATGAATTTTTAAGCCAATGGAATGATAGATTGTAAATAAAAGTTCTTCTTATAATACTCTGACTTAGAACAACAGGAGGACACTGAAAGTATTCATGTTTATACATCTCATAGTATGTAACGATTGAAAAAGAACTAAACGTAATAATCTTACTTTAATGCGATGTGCTATGTAATACAATCTGTTGTCGCAAAAACCACTTTCTTTGTCATGCTTAGTTGTTTTATTAATATAGACTAATGTCTTTAACGGTAAACTGTAAAAGGGTAAAGCATCTTCCTCGGATTTAAAATTTAGATCTTTCACCAACTTAGCTTTTGAAGTATTGTTTACTGTGAAATTTCAGTCAAATTAAAAAAACTATTAATTTAAAAAAAAACTCATTTTAGTGTTTCAAGAACCTGAAAGCTCTGCAATTTGAGATGCAGATCGAGTTATTTTTCTGTGTGTAACATTATTATAATATATAATGGATTGCGAATATTGAATTTTACTCATTGCAATACATGAATTCATTCTTTGATATATCATGTAAGGAGTTTTTGAGATCAGTAAGGACATCAAATTTTTGAGACCCATATTTATTCAATGTACTCAATAATATAGCTCATCGTTTTACGAAGATATCATATTTGCAATATTTTTGTCTAATATTCATAATTCAGGGAATCCTTTCATAAATTCTATAGTTTATTAACGGCCTGGAATCTGGTCCTTTACGGAATATAAATTCTATATACGCAATACGACGCGAGACTAATAGACAAATACTGGACAAATAACTGATTAATTTAATCAATTGACTAAATAGGTATGTAAAATTATCGATTTTAATATGAATCGATTTTAATGTCACTGGTTGAGTTTTTTTTTTTTTTAATATAAATATATGGGACACTTACACATACACACACGGTCGTCCGTCACCAAACTAAGTAACTTAATACTTGTGTTATGGTAGACAGACAACTGGTGAATATATATACTTACATATTTTTTAAATACATACTTAAATACAAACATACATCCAGACTCGAAGACCAGCAAATTCATTTGTAGAAAATGTTGGCACTCGGCGGGAATTGAACCCGCGACCCGTGGAGCTGAAGTCAGGGTTACTGCCCACTACGCCAACGGGCCAGTCAAATTAAGATTGTATTAAGTAACCTCTTCTTTTTTACTCACTTTTCTTTATTTTTAATTAATTATGCGTATTATAATTATATATTAATTTATGCGTTGTTGGATGAAAATTAAAACCAATACTACTAGATTACTCGATTTCGTCAACAGCGTATCGGTTACTTTTTATTCGTATTTGTCCCCTTGAATTATTTTTATTCTAATTTATAATTGATATTAAAAAGGCAAATTCCGAATAGTATATTATTAATTCTCGATTTGAGCTTATCTGTTTATTTTGTATTGAGAAAAATCGATATTTATTAATCAATTTTTCTAGTTCAAGTTCATTCCTAATATTAATAATAGTGTTTTTTGGCTCAAGTTATAGGATCTAGTCCTTTAATTTCTACCCATGAATGTTCATATATAAACCAGTTTATAACTGAACGAAAATAGTTTAATAATCGTGCAATATTAAACGATCTAACTATATCTTTAAAAAAAACTGCTGGTTAATTCAACACCAATGTGATGTTAATTGGATTTGACGGAGGAACTCTTAAATAAATTAGAACGTCTTCAAAATTTATGTATTTATATATTGTTAAAAGTTTAATCATGTCTCGGAGAATCGCCTTAGGTTGAAATAGCTTCCTATACGCTACCCTTTTCCTACCTCATGCCCCACTTTATCACTTTCCTTTGTAGTATTATTAGTATTTATATATTTCTTTTTATTTATTTATTTTATATTTCGTATATGTATTAGTATTAATATTTAGTATTATTTCCACTTTTCCGTATCGTTTTTTTTCGTTTAAAGTTATTTAATGTTATGGTTGCCAGCAAAAGATCACTCAACTGATAAGGCCACCCTTAGTTTTTAACAATATTGTCTAAATTAGCAGTCTATACAATAAAGTTATCTTAAAGAAAAAAAATGAGAAGTAAATAAATAACATACTTACCTAACTTATTTTGATCCTTCCTATCTTATAATTTAACAAATATCTAGAAGATTATCGTAAAATAAAACCGCACTACAAAATATTAGGCTGCAAGTAAAAACAGACAGCTATTGTAAGCGAGCCTAGGACTCCTAGTTATAATAAACAAAACAAAAAATGGTAATATTTTATTTTTTACTACCAATTATCAGCGACTCCGCCCGCGTGAAAAGATTAAATCCGTAATATAGTACTTTGATAACCATAAAATAATTAATGTATAGAAACCAGCTATACTCACGTGTTATTTTCTCGTATGTGCCAGACTAGTTTCAAGCCCTTACGGGGCTCATTCATGAGCTCTTTACGCGCGTTATCGCGGCGGGAACTCATCAGTTCACACACACTCAGTTCCCGCCGCGATAACGCCGAATAAGAGCCCCGTATGTGCTTGAAACTAGTCGGGCTCATCCGATAAAATAACATGTGAGTATGTATAGTTTCTATACATTAATTATGAATATCACTCACGATAGTTTAAATGCAAAAACCATAAAAATGGTTAAAATTATTAAACTTTAAAAGCTAGACATATGCTGTCGCTGACTTTTATTTAAATCTTTTAGGAACGAACAATTTTGTAATACATGATTTTTAAATAACTTTCACCGTTTGTTTAGCGCACGCATGGAAAGCTTTTAGTTTTGCCGTTTTCGTAATTTTTTTTCTGCTCCTCTACTATTCATCTTAGCGTGTTGTTAAATAGCCTATAGATTTCCTCGGGCATTGGACTATCTTACTCAAAGAATTGTTAAAATCGGCCCAGTCGTTTCTTTTGTTCTAACAATCAAACAAACTCTTCAGTTTTATATATTATATTTATTATAATCTATCTTGATACTGATTTTCTTTCGCACGGACGATTTCGACTTGATTTTGATGTTCGCTTTGGCGAGCTTCTATTTCGTGTACTCCGTTTTGATGAAATCCGCTCAGGTGAAATCCACTCTGGTGAACTACTATTTCGTATACTCCGTTTTGGTGACATCCATTCTAGTGAATATCTTTTTCGTCTACTCCGTTTCGGAGAAATCCTTTCTGGTGATTCAGACCATCTCCAAGAACGTGGCCGATCATGTCTAAAAATGTTTTTTTATTTTTAAATAAATAATTATAAAACAATATTAAAAATATAAACTTAAAACATATTTACAATATAACCATAACACAGAACAAAATGAACATTTGTAATTTATACCTGTGGAGATTCTTAGGTTTATCTGCAGGGAGTTTCATCGGATTATGGAATACATGCAGGTAGTTACAAGTACGACCCTTCGGACATCTTCTCCGGTATTGTAGACCTTTAACAAATGAGGAAACTTATTTATCATACTGGTTATGGCTCTGAGCTTCTATTTAAACTTCAATACTGAAATAAAAAAGGAGCCACAACACTATAACAGCCTTTTCACTAACTTCAACCAAAATTAAATTGTACCTATTTGGTATATAAAGGGCAAACAATTGCACTTTCGAACACGGGATTTTAAATCTGTGATATCTCCGAAAATGTTCATTTAAATTACATGCTGTAAAAGACCATATTGATCTATATTAAATCAATAATGTATTTAAGGTATTTAATTGGATAAGGATTTTTATAAGGATAATTAATGCTGTATTGTATAAAAATTGCTTCAAAAATAAGGCATTATTTTTCGTAAAAAGTTAATGACAAAAAATGCTATTGTGGGTTATCCATAAGAGATAGACATATACCATCGCGGACTTTTCTGTAGACCTTTTCAAAGTGTACAAATACTTAGTACATCATTTGGATAAATCTTGTAGGGTTTAGCCAGCGTTGGCAATGTATGCGGAAAAAAATGTAATTTACGATATTTATTAGAAACCTCAAAAATTACAGTATTTGTCTACTCCATATTGAATGGTATTATACATATAACCCTTCCTCTTGAATCACTCTATCAATTAAAAAAAACCGCATCAAAATCTTTTGCGTAGTTTTAAAGAAATAAGCATACATAGGGACAGGGACAAACAAAGAATGTGACTTTGTTTTGTTTGTTTATGTTTAAATTTAGTTTAAGTGCATTTTTGTTGGTGTTCCAATAAATAAATAAATAAATAAATAAATAAAATAATAAAACATACCACAAATAGCACTATGCCAAGATGTAATTTGACAAAATCGCAAAGAAAGCTGTTTTCCTCCATACCATCTTGCATGGAGGGATTGATATGCCAACACAGCACTGCGAACTTCTTCATACTCTATGTATGTGTTTCCACAAAGATGTTTTTCCAAATTATGGCATACCTATAAATATAGGTATACTTAAGATTGGGATCATAGTTATAACTAATAAAAGTAGCTTGTATATAAATATAGTTATCAATACAGACCTTGCCAGAAAAAAATTCCAATGCTCTTCAATCATATAAATGATATGAATGTCCTGCTGATATGCTCTGCATATTGAATTTTATGAATTTAGAGTTAAGATAGTAAACATATTTAATTACAACATAATATCTATGGACAAATAGTGCTTCTCAAATAAAATCTATTTTAAATAATTGTTTTTAAAATTAAGCATTGACAATAATAATTTTATAATTCAAATTTTGTATATTCTTCAATTCCTTTAAGTATTTCATAAGTTGCATGTCACAGGATAAGAATCTGGCCCATGATTGAAAAAGTACAAGACAAGTCAGAGATTTTTATCGTAGGTTCGTAGAATATTAATGGAATGGAAAGGAATTGGGCACTTTATGACTGCTTTCCAACAGAGGTTTAACAAATTTCGATTTTTGCGGTTAATTATTCCTGAATACGGATATATTTTCTGGGAAACAGGTTGCAAAGTTTCGGCCAGTCTGACCCGTATATATATAATTGCACTCTATTTTATTCAATCTATTTTATAAACACTGAATTTTTTTCTTTGTCAAATATTTCTTTTAATATTACATAAGATATTTATAATTTATTGGTTAGTTAGTCTAAGCAGGACTTAATATTTTAGAGTAACTTGATATAATAATGGGCACCTAACAAACAAGTAATTATAATGAAAAAGTTTGCTTTCTATATTTAACATTACATAAAATTATATTAAAATAATTCTATCATAACTTTTGTTCCATTAAGCTTCAAATAATTATTTTATAAAGGATACACCATGGTTTATATGAATGGCCATATAGCTTTAATATTCATGCCAGCAACTCACCTTCAGCTGTACAACTTTACCAAATTTTTCAAATTCTGGCAGAATATCATAGAAAAACTCCTTAAAATCTTTGTATGTATCACTGTCTTCAAATTCCAGCATGATATCTGTGTCATATTCGTTAAAGTCAGTATTCTCCAAACCAAAATGGACAAACATATTTTGGGCAAGGATAATCTAAAAAAAAAGAACTAATTTATAAAACAATTATTGAAGATAATTTAAAAATTGATTAAACCTATGTTTATAATTTTTACATAAATAAACAAAAAAATGTAACAAAAATAAAACTAAATAATTCATAAACTACAAAATTATGTTCATAACAATCAGTGTCTGACTTTAAGAGCACCAAAATTATGGAAATAAAGAAAGTAAATATTATTCCCTATAACATTGTTTTAAAGACTTTAGAGGGAGTACTGTCAATTACACTCCATTTCAATTACAGGGTAATAGGATAATAATCACAGGCTAGAATAACAAACTATAATGTAATATAATTTAACCTCTTACTTTACTTATTCCAGCATGTTTATGATTCCTAGAGCAATCATCACCAAAACGGCAGCAAGCAGTTTTAGCAAAAAATGGACATACAGCACAATCAGGCTTTGATTCATGAAAAATTGCCAGTTCCTCAGGTATATCTTCAGAATCTCCATTTAAAAATGTTGTTAAATTATTTATAAACTTTTCCTGTTTCTGTCTATTTTCTTCTTCAATTTTCTTCAGTTTTTCTTCTTCTTTTGCCTTTCTTTGTTTTTCCATTTCCCATTCCTACAATTCCCCAAAAACAGCTTTAAATATTGCTAATTTATAGAATTAGGCGTTACTTTGCGGAGATCCATAATACAAAAGTAATAATAAGATTATTTTGCAAAATAATTTTATTATTACTTTTGTTTTAAATATTGCCTTAATTACAAGAAGTAATTGTATTGATTAAACGTTCATAATTATAAAATTAATCAATAAACAGCAATTTAAATATTAAAGATTGCTCAATTATGTACTGTTTTTTCTGTTTATATTGTTTTCCTTGTCCATTTTTCTATATATAAGCCTGTCCTATAAGGTTCGATTGGTGCAGTTGCAGTTTCATCAATATTGCTCCAGCAGATAAGGTATGAAAATATAACAGACAGAAGAAACATTTTCACAATTATAATATTTTTATATTATTTAATACAACTTAGAATATCTACTCAGTACCTTCTGTGAGGCTAGACATAGATCTGACTACAGAAAGATTCAATAGATGTGGTGGTATACCCATTTTCAGTATCATAAAGTTGAGTGTGAGACTGAAAAACAATATTAATAATTCATTACTTACTTGTCTTATTTTAGCTTGCTGTTCAAGTTGTTTTTGGCGCAATTCCTTTTTTTGTTCTTGAAGCTTCTTCCATTGCTCCATTGCTATCATCTCCGCTTGAATCCATTTTTCATTTTCCAACCTATTCTGCTTTTCAATTTCTTCAATTTCATGCAACTCCAAAGCTTCTTGCTTTTCCAGCCAACCTTGAAATTCATGATTATCCAAAAAAGGAAAATCTAAAATAAGGAATAAATAAATTGTGGTTACACCGTTATAAAAACTTAGGTAGAAGTATATATTAGAATTATTTGTTTGTTTTTACCTCTTTCTTTTGCTTTCTGGGTTCTAATTCTTCTCCTCCTTTCCTTTTTTACAGTTTGCCGCCATTCTTTATGCCTGAACAAAATCAATATATGTACTATAGAAAAGTTGAGTTTGAACAGCAAGATAATTCATTAAGAATCGTTTCATTACTTTCCCATTTATTAAAATTTAATGTCGTAAGAGCGACTTCGATTTATTTAATTTAAAGCAAATCTAGGCAGAATACTTTAATATGGGTAAAACCCATAGATCCCATAGATTACTAACTATATTTTTAATTTTATCTATGATTTTTGTATTTATATCATAATATAGTACTGTTTATGTCTTGGATAAAGAATACACTGGATGCCGCCTTCGATCCGTGAGACCGGTGACCATCCCATTCTACACATTGGTTATATTTACTTGGCTAGTAAATATAACTTTGACTGATATTTATCGATACATAATAATTCGTTAGTGTGCACATCACTACGTAGGTAACACAATTCAATCGAATATTTAATGATTAATTTCTATGTTTTATCAGTATCCCACACTCGTGCCGGCTAGAGAATATCAAACTGTACTGATACATTATAATCTGAAACGCTTTAACTGAATAAAACGCTTCAATTTAACACGCAAATGACGAGTCAAAGATTTACCTATAAAATGATAATTCCGTGTTTTTAACTCCTCCTTTCGTTGTTCTTGATGGACATGTTAAGGCAGCACACGACATATTCGACCTTTTTTGAAAAAATATATCAGTAACACTCGTATTTGCTTTAGATTTCAAGAAATAATCTTCAACAAACTCAATGTTATGGCCTCATTTGGTGTCACCAACTGGACACATTTTTACCGACGTTGCCAAACTTCATCACAATCTCTTTCACTCTTATGTATAGTTCGCGATAAGAACAGAGACAAACGACAAATCGTTTACACACAGACGCAAGATCGGCAACGTCTTTTGGCGCCGTCCAGTATATACTACGTCCATGGTTTATGTAATGTACCTAAAGTCTAAAATATTTAATAGTATATATCTTGGATAAAGAATACACTGGATGCCGCCTTAGCTATTTTTGTGTGTCCGTTTTATGCTTGTGTGAACTTTTAGAACTGCATTAGTGTGCGTGATTAGGGAAGTACTTAGCTTATCGATAAGCTAAACTAGGCGTCGATAATTATCGAAGCCTAGCTCAGGTACTGTAAAGTTAATATACAGTTGTAACCAACCTAGTTGGTTTACTGTTCAGAATAGATTTAAACATTTGAATAGATTGACATAATTTCCTGAGTGTACAGTCTGCAGTATAATGTCATGAATTATCCGATGCACATCTTTACTGCATATCTTACTGTGATGGGTGGTTCTCAAAAATGGTATCAGTCAATTGACTGTGAGCCTAGATTTTCCAAAGAATCCTTTGAAGCGTTAAAAATAAAGTCGAAGGTGCAGCCCATACTCGGTGCTTTATGTATAGATGAAATGTTAACATAAATGTTAGTGCTTCAGTGGCCAATTGAACAATATCATGATCCACATTATTCCCAACATTTACATATCCGTGAGACCGGTGACAGCTTTTATCCACTGTTCTCTTATATGTGGGCATTTAGGAAACCTAAGTAAATAATCTAAAATTAGAGAATTCGCATTTACTTGGCTTTAAATATAACTTTGACTGATATTTATCGATACATAATAATTCGTTAGTGTGTACATCACTACGTAGGTAACACAATTCAATCGAATATTTAATGATTAATTTCTATGTTTTATCAGTATCCCACACTCGTGCCGGCTAGAGTATATCAAACTGTACTGATACATTATAATCTGAAATGCTTTAACTGAATAAAACGCTTTAATTTAGCACGCAAATGAGAGTCAAAGATTTACTTATGAAATGGTAATTCCGTGTTTTTAACTCCTCCTTTCGTTGTTCTTGATGGACACGTTAAGGCAGCACACGACATATTCCACCTTTTTTGAAAAAATATATCAGTAATACTCGTATTTGCTTTAGATTTCAAGAAATAATCTTCAACAGACTCAATGTTATGGCCTCATTTGGTGTCACCAACTGGACACATTTTAGCGACGTTGCCAAACTTCATCAAAATCTCTTTCACTCTTATGTATAGTTCGTGATAAGAACAGAGACAAACGATAAATCGCTTACACACAGACGCAAGATCGGCAACGTCTTTTGGCGCCGTCCAGTATATACTACGTCCATGTTATATATAGTATTAATAGACCTATGATTATGGATATATTTTGTACTTTGTGATTATGGTCTATGGATGTGTAAAAATAATATTTATTAGTTCGATTATTTTATATTTGAAATCATTTTTTTAAATATTATAGATCGATAAAAAGTCGATTATATTATTTAGCGTCTATTATTTTCCTTTTTCTTGTTTTTTAAAATAATATATGCGTTGTTGACTTAAACTAATGTAACCAAACTAAATATTTGAACCCAATTTTGAAAACAACGTATCTCAGTTATTTTCTAATCATACTTGTCGACTTAAATTAGTCTTTTCTCCATTTAATTATTATTATAAAGAAGAAAATTTTCAATTAGGTTGTCAGCAAATAAACCGATTATCAATAATCGATTTTTTCAATATGAATCAATTGATTTTTACAAATTGATTTGTTTTGACGGCGAAAATCGATTATATAATCGATTTTATTACATCCCTATGGGGAAAAGGATTTGTATTATTTTAGTTATAGAATATTATTTAGTTATAGAAATCTATGATTTGTATGGTCTGTCATCATATGTTTATGATAATAGACTAAAATTATTATACAATAATTTTGCATACCTTAAACTGTATATATACAGATATACATCATACAGTTTAGGTTATGTAGTAGCCTATGATATAAAGGAAGACCTTTATAAAACCTTTAAAAAAGAAAACCTTTATAAAACCTTTAAAAAACCTTTTTTAAAAAAGACCTTTATAAAATTTAAAAAGCATAGAGTTAGAGTATTTTAAGAAAAATACTCTAACTCTATGCTTTTTAAATACTTCAGCAACCTGCTTACCACTGGCCCCTAGGTTCAAAAATCAAAACTATCATAAAATATAAATAAAAGTAAAAATATTCCTATGGTACTATTTATTTCAGTACATATTTCTTTCTAGCTTGAATTAAACTATTGTTCATAGATAAATCCCCGTAAATGTTACTGATTCATTATTATATATACTGAGTAGGTAGCTGTACACTCACAATATATTTAAGGGGAGGGTAGTTCTAATTAGTATGAGTGACAGTGCTAATATTTATAACAGATTTATTTGATGTAATGTTGAGTAATTTATTTGATCTAATATCTTGAGTATTTCTTTGATAAATGGATAAACGGAAGGAAAAAATTAAAAATAATATTTTACACAACAATGAAAGAGAGATTATTAAATTGTTAAATAAAGGTTTGGACCCTAATTACGAAGATGGATGGCCTATAAGATTAGCTGCCCGGCATGGGTTATATTCTGTAGTAAAATTACTAATGCAATATGGGGCAAATCCACATTTATTAAGTGAAGCTGGTAAATAATAATTTTGTTTACGATATTTTGGTAAAATTTGACACTCGAGTAGCAAATTTAATGATAAATTATCTAGTAATTTTCTTTTTAGGGGCATCAACGTTACAACTTGCAGTTTTCTCCGCCTTACATTGGGATACTGATGACTGGTCCTTTTTATTATCATGCTGTGATTCTTCTCAGTTAGCCGATGGTGCAGCAGTTGCAATAATTTTCAATAATATAGCAGCCTTTAAAAAAATCCTACATACTGGACGCTGTAATGTCAACTTGCCAACCACTCTCACAGGTTATTTTTTTTTTAATAAGGCGTTACTTTCTAGTTAATTAATTGATTACTATAGATACTTATGATTCGGGATTAGACCGGCATGTTATGTCATATTTTATGTTTGTACTGTAATTTAATTAATATATAGTTCTGTAATTTTATAGCTCCATTACATCATCAGCTGCAGTTCTTAGTCAATGCATAAAATATTCATCATTTCAGGGAAAACTGTGGATGATCTAGCGAGAGGTTATAAATTGCAACATTTTTTAAACGGTCCTGTAAGCCAACCTAATGCTCAAATTACACCAAACTCATCTCCATGTAGAACGAGAACTGTGAGTGTCTTTTAATTACCAATTTATTTTTAATTACCAAAAACCAATTAAGCTGTATATTTAAATTAGATTTTATAAACCTATTATTATATGGGGTTTAATAGAGCGTATATTTGAGAAATAATTTTACGGAGGGACCTAGAACTTAAATTGTTTAAAAAAACTTAATTATTTTTTCAGAGTCTCAGAAGTCCACAAGTCCCACAAGAATTGCAAAGGAATTTGTCTCCTTCAGTGGCACGTTTTTTTGATCTTACAGCTGGTCAGTCATCATTAACACCACCGCGTAATCAAAGATCGATATTTTCTCCAACATCACATTAATTTCAATTTTATATGCGCCGTATTTCTCATTGATATACACAATACAGTTATATTATGTACTGACGAACTTAAGATAAAAGTTGAACTAAAATTATGGCGGAAATTAATTGGATACTTTTAAAAAACATAACTACAACAAATTACCAACATTTGAATATGACAATATAATTTTTATTTTTAACTTTTAATTTAATTTATGACAATGTTGAGTTACAACAATAATTAATAATTAAATCAATTTGCAATATATGTTGTTATTATTCTTTTAATTAACTTAAATGTTTCTGCGTTGAGTCTTGAGTTGGTGTGCAAAGACTCACAGCCTGCGTCTCGGGTAATGTTTTACTATTAATCTGAAATACAATCGGAACATTATTTTTGTTTATTCTTAAATAATTATATATTTTAAGTTAAAAGTATTTCTTCTACGACTATACCTTTTATATGCAAACACGGCAGATGAGGCATCTGCAGTTTTGTGTCCTTGCATTTTAAATATGACTCCAGGACTACTTTATAATTATACTAATATTACATGATAATTATCTATTACATATTAATAATTACTTATATAATTTACTTATTTATTTTAGTATATGTCCATCATCGGCAAATACATCGCATTTACATTATATAAGTCTTTATTAAGATAAACCGGTTTTTAGTTAAATATATCATCACCATCTACAGATGGTTATGAGCTTTATAGTTGACAAAGCATAATGGTAACAGAAAATAAAATAAAGGGAAACAAGAGAACTATCACTATTATATTTCACTAGCAATCGCCAGCGGCTCCGCCCGCGTGGAAGATTAAAACTATACTTTAACCCTTAAAATGGTTTAAGTAGGTTAACCTTAAAAGCTAGACATAAGCTGTTGTGGACTTTTATTTAGAACTTTTATAGGGGAACAATTTTGTAATACATGATTTAATAACTTTCACCATTTACTTAGCACGCAAGGAAAGCTTTAAATTTTGGCGTTTTCGTAATATTTTTTATTGCTGCTCCTCTCCTATTAATCTTAGTGTGATGTTATCCTATAGCATTCCTCGATAAATGGACTATATTACACTCAAAGAATTTTTCAAATCGGTAGTTCTTGAGATTAGCGCGTTAAAACAATCAAACTTTTCAGCTTTATATATTAGTATAGAGTACTTCAAAAAGTAATAAACAGATAGTCAGTAGTTACAGTTACGGAGCAAAATCCGTAAAACAATTTATGAAATTCAAACATACCGCGGTGTGGTATCCGGATGAGTGGAAATGACCACCCTCATTTGTAACCGAGGTGTCGTAAAAAGTGACTAAGATAATTTAACCTGCCGTGTGGTATCCGGCTGAGTATAATAGACCACTCTCATTTCTTACCAAGGTGTCGTAAAAGACGACTGTCAGGCGGCCGGTTGTAAATTAACTAGTCTAATCATCTAACAAAACATTTAAAGCGCTTAGTGTCGATCCCCACTAAGAGTGGGGTAAAGCCAGGAGAATGGTGATGAACTTCAAACATTTTACTTATCTTACTCGAAACTTAAATTTAATGTTTTAAATATATGAAAAACTTACATTTCCTAAAGTATTATCAATATGGTTGGGTTCAATGAATAACGGATTTCCAAGGAAACTAGGCATTTTACTCTGCAAGCAATTAATAAACTTCGTTAATATTGTTTGCTGGAACATCAATACATATAAGAAAATTAAAAAATAAATTGCGATCATGTTCAAATAATGGGCAGAGAGTCAAATAATTAAACGGACCATTAAATAATTATTTCGATAATAATATGCGATAAAAAGAAAACGTCGATAGCGCTTCTCCGCACTTATTTTAGAACATGTTTATGAAAAAAAAACAATGTTGATTCGAATGTAGAAATATAGATACATAGTTAGCTTCTGCCCGTTACTTCTTCTTAGCGAAAATCACATGGATTCATTGTTATAGTTTTTTTGTTGTACCGCGTTGTACTTTACCATTCATTAAAAGTTAGAATAGGTATACCTAAGTAAGTTATGTAAAAAATATATTTAGCCGTAAAAAGAAAGCTCATAAGCGCTTTGACAGTTAACGAAAACTTGAACAAATCTATAAATATTTAAATCAGTCAATCTTGTATGCATGTATGTATGTATGTATGTATGTATATATATATATATATATATATATATATATATATATATATATATATATATATATATATGTGTGTGTGTGTGTGTGTGTGTGTGTGTGTGTGTGTGTGTGTGTGTGTGTGTTCGTGTGTGTGTTTTCGGAATCTATATTCGATATCTAATTTAAATTGAATATATAATTTTGCCGTAAACTGCCGTAGAAATTATTATTTTTTTCTTTTTTTTTAGTTTTTGTTTTATTTTGTAAAAAAATTACCGATCAACCGGGTACTAATATTTAACAGATTTATAACAAACCCATATTATACGTTTAAGCCATACTAATATATTATACGTTTAAGCCTTCCTTGTGATGTTAGTGAAATCCGTATGAAAATCCGAGTTTACAGATTTACTTTACAGGTTTTTTCTTCTTCTTACATACAATCGCAATAAGGAAATTCGATTTATAATATTTATAATATTATAATATTTAGTAATTTAGTTACGTAGGTATGATATAAAAAAAATACTTACTTCAGCAACTTTTGGTACTGGTGTTATGATAGGAAAGTTGCTAGTGAGACAAATCGCAGGGTATAGTAACGGATCACCGCGCCAAAATCTTACGGAATAATAACAAGGATCCTCCTCTTCTGGTAATCTGTACCCATGCTTAAAGGACATAAATGATTTTCTTGGTGCAATAAACGTCGAAAATTATATATTTAATAGTGAAATGAGTTAATCTTGTATGTATATATATATATATATATATATATATATATTAATTTTTTTTCGGAATCTCGGAAACGGCTCGAACGATTTTACTGAAATTCAGCGTGTAGAGGGTTTTGGGGGAGAAAAATCGCTCTAGATAAGTTTTATTTTAAAAAAATGTCATTTTATCCCTGATTTCGGGCTCCAATTTTTTTTAAATTTACGTTGAATACAGTTACAATTTCTCGCTGTCAAACGTAAAGTCATGGTAGCTCATTTGGGGAACGGGCGATCTAGAGAGGTGAATATACCTAGGATCGAACCCTATCTGCTCTATTATTTTTTCATATTTTTTATTTATTTTTTTAATTTTATTTTTTTTACATCATCTTAAAAATTACCGAGCAAGGCTTGGTCAACCAGGTACTTCATATCATCCATCAATTTCATAGAGCATTATTCAAACAAGCAACATTCTGAACCAGTTGTAGCTTCATTAATCATATTGATCCTTGACGATTCAAAAGTGCTTGAGAGAGCTTATTTGAATAGAGATTATTTTGATTTATCGTTCTCCTTATGAGAAAGACAAACGTCATTGGCCCAGGCGGCGTAGGTATTAGGCTATTAGCCCCTTTTTTAAACTTTTTTTAAGTAGGCAGTATAGAATACAAGTGCAAAATTTTTACTATATAAACCTTAAAATTTATGTGATAATATTTTTTCGAGATATCATTACGATATACGAGTACATGTGTTTAGTATGTAAAGTAAATGAGTTTAAATCTTAGGCTTTCCTCACGTACCCGAAATAGTCCTATTCATATTAAATTATTTTTTTTAATAATTAATATGGGCATACTTACTATATTTTTCCAATGACGACGTAAGTCCTTATAACATTTAAACTTAGCGGAGATGGGTAAGGAATTATAATGTTCTTCTATAATACCTTTGTTTAGGCTTAAAATAATAATGAAGTAAAGTAAATTATATAATACCTATATTTATTATAATTATATATTATGTTTACAAGTATATAAGTATATATTTAAAAAAAAGTTATCCTGTTCAAAATTCAATTTTTTTTACCTAGGTAGAACTCTAACAGTTTCGCCTTCAATATAAGTTTGTTTAGATTTAATCATATTAATTTTTACTGGCTTCAGTAGCAATTTTAAGGTGTTATCTGTAATTTGTGTGAATGAATGAATTATTTAAAAATAGAAAAGATAACTTATATAAAATTCAGCAAAATACATACTGATTATTAAACGACTAAAATAAAAATAAATTATATGGCATTACATACGGTGACAGAATACTTAATTGCCGCTAGAATCTAAATCCGCGACAAAATAATGTTTGACGGGGAAATCCCGCGAATAGATTTATGATATATGGATAATACAGATTTTATTTTCTTTAATTTAAATTTATAAATCCCATATTCCAAAACAAAATAAAAACTCACTACTGTTGGACATTATTGTAGTAATCTGTATACCATCTTGCGGCCCCGGCGTCGTCAAAAAATCTCTATTATTTATGAAATGATTATATCCCACGGTATTCCATCCAGGTGCAATTTTAGCAGCCATCGTATATTGGAAACAAAGTAGATATACATCAGATGTCACGCCTCGGATACTACCGTCCTACAGCAACAGTACAAAACATCTCATTGAGTTCAGCTGATTTTTGATTCAGATATAATAAAAAAAAAAGAAATTTTGACTTACCGGACATAAAGAAAATTTCATAAACAATGAAGTTAGAAGATCGTAATCATTTCCAATTTTATTGAAAATAATATGTATTTTTTTAACGTCACTTTTATCTGGACATACCAATAACGATGAAGCAGAAAATATTATCATTCTAAAAAAATTTAGTACATTTATAGTTCAAACATTATTGAAATATTATTATTATTTGATACCTAAAAAATGTAGTAATTGTAACCAACCTGCACTTCAATACTTTCCAATGGTAGTTTGAAGGTGCGGAACGATCGTGTTTATCATCAATATTTGCAACAACTACAAGGTAACCCAAATTATTGAAAATCGTAGTTGTTATATTGTATTCGTAAATATTATTCATTTTTCATAAAATAAATGTTGATAAACTGGGAATAAAAGTCTTAATTGTAATAATTATCAACCTAAAACCTGAGACGGCTGTACTTATATTTCAATTTCGAACTATATTAATTTGAAATCGAGCGCGTTTTTGTCTCTTCGCGATCTTTGCGAATGTTAAGTAAGCCCTTATATAAAATAAAAACTAAATAGCTATCAAAATATTAGCATGAAAACCATATAATAATATAAAACCATTGAAGATACGATTGATTCTATATGTTATTAAAGATACCAGAAAAGTAAAAAAGATTAACAGTATTAACTCGAATATTTTTGTTTAATTCGGAATTTAATTTTTTTAAAATTTGTAATCTGTGATATACTGCGATATTTGTTGTATATATATAGATGACAATATATTTAATAAAAAAAAAAATGGTGCCTAAACAAACTTGTTTAAGTAGTTTATTATAGTCAAAGTATAAATAATGTGTACGGTATAAATAATGTGCACATGTTTAATGTGGCCCTATTACGTCATTATTTGTTAGTTAATGAGTTCTTCTATCTAGCTGTAGTAGAATCAAAAATAATTCACGATAACTCACGTATACCATAATTTTTTAGTTTTAAATTTATTTATATCGAGATTCTTAAATACTGGTAATACTTTGCCCCTACAGTATATCCTATATAGTGTATTATCTATGATTTAACACTTGGATTATGGATAAAGATATACTACGTCCATGATTTAAAATATATGTGACATTTTTAAAGAATTATTTAGTTGTTAAAAATATTTTTTAATTTGACCGATATTGTACGTA
The DNA here is from genome assembly GCA_947086495.1 of Morpho achilles. NCBI lineage: Eukaryota > Metazoa > Arthropoda > Insecta > Lepidoptera > Nymphalidae > Morpho > Morpho achilles. The sequence continues at coordinate 6,945,188 of CAMTZB010000007.1, read as the reverse complement.
AAGCTACATTCTTTTAAGGTGAGGCGTAATAAAGGTATGACATATTGCTCATTTTAAAAGAGGACGGGTCAGTCCCTTTATTGGTACCTAAATAAATTTGATCATCTCAGAGTATGTTAACGAACTAATCTTTATGATCCCTATAAAAAATGATTTTTTTTCATTTTCATGTTTAATTTGTCGTTGACAAATTATTCTGCCGAGCTTATCTTGAACATATCTCTTAGAATTCATGTAGTTATTTGAAAGTCGAAATTGGTATGTACTTTAATTGTAAAATATCAGAGTATAATTAAATTCTATTGAGTAGAGGTTGAAACTCTAGGGCTAGGTGTAGGGTAGGTTGACGGACGTACTTTACTTTCCTTTTTTCATAGCATCTTCCATATCTTGTAACGAGGTAATACCAGCTTGATTATAAAGACATAAGCCTCCGTGAAGTTAGACAATACTTGAAAACAAAACCTGAGGAAGTGTTTACCCGAAATATATTTACGATTTGGATATTTCTATGCTTTTGCTACTCTGTAGCTAGCTACTAAATTAGTCTTCAAAAATAAAACAATAATATACGTATTTTATCGACTATTAATGTTACAGAGAAACAACAATAAAAATATAAATAATTCATAAAATTAATTTTGATGTTCTAATTGATCGCGTGCTTTACGCAGAACGCCTTGTGTTTTGTGGATTTCTCTGCAAATAGCGCGTTGTACACTTCTTTTCCTCATATTAGCAGCATTAAGCTGCGTTAGTGTTTCTGCCAAAGTTGCTTTGGTTCTTGCCAATTTTTGTTTTAAAGTTACATTTTCCTCATACAACGAACCTGAAAAATTAATAAATACTTCTAGCAATCGATTAACATTATCGAGTAGCAATGAAAAGCTGTAAGGCTGAACCTATCTTTTTGTTTGATCTGACCTAAATATCGGTGACTGTAATGATCTGAACGTTATTAATGCGAAAAGATCAGCACTGTGATAGCTTATCTACTTTCCAAAAATAGTTACTATGTCAGTAACTTTTATAAAACCAAACCTACATTCAAAAGTTGACCTCCATGTGCAAAGACTAGCGAAAATATACTTACGAGGCGATAAATTAATAGCGTCGTTTTGTTCCAAACTCGATAGCCGGTCACTATCTATACCTTGATCTGGAGACATCGGTCGCTCCTCTTCAAAGGGTAGAGCTTCGTGCAACGCAAGTTTATTGTCATCTATCGTCATTTTACGAGTCACCTCAATTTCTAACTGCGCAGTATTTTCCATGGCTATAGATAATTTATCACGTGTTTCTTCCAATTCTCTTTCTATTCTTAGCCTATCATGTTGCGCTCTCGCTCGCTCGAGTGCAGCTTGAGAAGCTTGCACGGTCGCTTCATCTGCAGCTCGCCTCAGTGAACGTTCTGTTTCCATGAAAGCAGATTCTAATTCTTGTTTCTCCGTGCGCAATTTTTCTACCAGTTGAACATTGTAGGCGACTTGCTGCTCGTTATCTGCAAGCCTCGTTTCCAATGCAATCAATGTAGTTTTTAAGGAATCCAAATGATTGTTAGCTTCAATTGCAGTTTTCCGTTCACTATCTAATGTAGTTTTCAATTCGTCCTTTTCTTTCACCAAGTCATTTATTTGTTGCACAGCGTATTCTAATTTTTCAGTTAGATCTCTTTTTATATCTTCCAGTTGCGCAGTGCGAGCAGACAGCTCATCGTTCCGATCGAATAAGGCATTTTCGTTAACAGGTTTATTGTCCTCGGAACGTGATCCATACGAGACTCGCGACCGTCTAGAGCGATATCGGCTAGATTCGGACGCGCATTCTCTAACGGCCACACCAGTATCGCATAAGCCAACCCGTGCTAGAGAGACATTTCTATCTGGTTCAGACCAACATTCAGACTCAGAAATTATGTCTGCCTGAGGTATATGTTTTAAGGGTTTTCTTAACGAATACCGGTTGATATCATCGCCACACGTAAGATGGTGTCCAAACATCAATGTTAAATCTTCTATCCTCATAGACTGGGAGATGTCAAAATTACTCTCATCCATCGTTAATTCCTCCGGAGCAATCGACTCGTCTAATTTCAGGCCCACGGGTAGAGCTAGACTTTGTTCTAGGATACTCTCGGCTAGCCTTTTCTTTTCTTCGCCCAGCACGCATCTAGAATAAGTAACGTTATAACATGAGAAATATAAGTTGTAATAAAGATCTATCCGAAGATCAAAATCACATTTTGCTATGCTTATTCATGGGATATGTGATATTAGTCTTCAGATAGACGATATATACTATGATCTAGCAAAGCAACAATATAGAATAAATACAAAACTTACTTATGTGACAACAGTTTGTCCAAGAAATACGCCAAACCTTGTAATCTTCTAGTTAACAACTGTTGCAGATTTCTGAAAAGAACGTTAAGCTATAATTATCACAGTTATAATAAAAAGATATAATAAATTATAGTAATTAATAAGTTTTTGTTATTGTTGTTATCACCTTATTTTAATACAACAAAAATGAGTCAATTAATCAAATTGTAAACTGTTACCCAGAGACATCTTCATTTTGTATGTTGTCAACATTATTCTGCAGTTGTCTAACTTTATTCTCTAAATCCTTGATATGTTCGTCTTTGCATTTTAATATTTCCTCATATTTCTCTAATTGCGAATCACTCACATGGGCGTAAGATAATTCCTTATTCTGCAAAATGACCGAAATATATAAAACGAATGTCCTGAAATTATATATATATATATATATATATATATATATATATATATATATATATATATATATATATATATATATTTATATATTTAATTATCCCATCCCGTGATATATCACTACATAGTATAAAACAATATCACATTCTTTGTTTGTCCCTATATCCCTATGTATGCTTAAATCTTTAAAACTACGCAACAGATTTTGCAGTTATAATAGATAGTGATTCAAGGGGAAGGTTTATATGTATAATAACATTCAACATGGAGTAGAGAAATACTGTAATTTTTGAGGTTTCTAATGTGATGTCATAAATAATTACATTTTTTCCACTTACATTGCAAACGCAGGCTTAACCCAACGAGATTTATGAAAATGATATACTAAGTATTTGTACACCTTGAAAAGGTCTACAGAAAAGTCCGCGATGATATGTCTATCTCTTATGGATAACCCACACTATCATTTTTTGTCATTTAATTTTAACGAAAAATAATACCTTATGTTCAAAGAATTTTTATACAATACAGCATTAATCCTTATCCAATTAAGTACCTTAAATACATTGTTGATTTAATATGGCCGTATGGCCGTTTACAGCATGTAATTAAAATGAACATTTTCGGAGATATCACAGATTTAAAAACTCGCGAGCAAGCCGCGCTTCGCTCTATAGCACTTAGAATTTAGCAGCGATCGGACGAGCAACTAAATGTAGCTCTTTCAAGACTAAATTCTAAAGAAAACATGTTTGTATTGTCTTATGATAAGAAAGCTATGAATGTTGTATATAAAGACATACTGTTATTAATTTTAAAAATAAAATACGAGTACATAGGGAAAAATGTAAATATGTAGTATATGAATTTAGATCTTAGATATAGCAGAAAATCTTCGTGCGGGCCACAGACAGTAATGAATAAATCAAAACTACTGGATCGATTTTAATCATTTTTTTCACTGAGTGACATAGGCTATATATTTTATACCCGTGCGAAGCAGAGGCAGGCCGCTAGTGTATTATAAAATAATCAATCGACTACTTTACGAAGAAAAAAAACAACATTCATATTTTCTGTTCAACCACATAAAATTATTCAACAATACATACCAATTTCAGTTTTTCAATCACTTTGTCCTGTTGCTGTATTTTTTTCATACAACCTTTGATCATTTGAAGGGCTTTGCCGTTTTCTTTTTTTAGCCTTGTCAGTTGATCCTAAAATGAGATTTTATCCACTGATGTAAATAAAATAACAATTTACATATTATTTTAATGTACTTAGTTACTTACCAAGTTTTCATTGTTCACTGATACACCTAGGTAATCACTGTAACAATAAAAATCTCAGTCAAAAAAATAATTAAATATAAATTGATGCATTTTTGGAGGTTTACAATGTATCTACCTTAATAAGCCTAATTTTAAATTGAATTCAGTCACTTTACTGCTATTTGTCCGATTTTAACATAAACGATGAATTTATGGAGATTGTTTATTCAATATTATAATTTAAATTTCTTACCCAGCTGATTCTGAATTATATGTTTCATCCACGACATCTGTTGGAGGTTCTGTATCCTAAAATAAAAAAAAACAATACATAGAAATAAAATTAATTTATATACTGAGGCATTTGATAATATTATTATATAGTTATGATGATATAATAATACTAGTTGTGTTTGCAAATTCGCCTGCGTGGAAATCAGTGTATTTAATTGAAACAATGAATATAAAAGGAGTTATTGTGAGTTAACCATCAGTGATAGAGACATGCTAGAGGACTTTTTTGTAGTATTTTTTTAGATCTACAATATTCTACTTTATTAGTGAAGTTCCCAACAGGCGAGTTATTTATACAAATGCGTTACCTCTGCGTGAACACAATTGAGCAAAATACCTTTTAGCAAAAACCATATAAAAAATCGGTTCAGTAGATTTTGAAAAAAACGATCAAATACAGACAGCTTTTAGGGACTTTGTTTTATAATAAGTGCTAGGTGTGCGCGCGGCTTCGCCTACGTTGAATCACTTTTTCTCGAAGTCTCGATCCCACGGGAATTCCAATGTAATTACTATTTACCAAAACCTTCCTCAAGAATTGCAATTGCATCTTTAAGTAAAAACCGTACAAAAATCCGTTCAGATTTTAAGAAAATCGGTCACATACAGACATAGCTTTTGGGGACTTTGTTTTTAAAATGCATAGATAGAAAATGTGTGCAGTGCTAGTACGTAGTTTCGAATCATGTATATATGAACATTCGAAAGCGTCAATGACGCTTTCGAAATGTTTTGCTGGCGGCGTATGTTGCGCATCCCCTGGACAGCCTTCAGAACAAATGTCTCCATTCTCAGTGAGCTTAAGGTGATCCAGGGGGCGGAGCCCAAAAAGATGGACGGATCAGGTGTCTGAACACCTAGACATCAGACTGAGCGTGGCTATACATAGTGCTGCTGACCGGGAAAAGTGGCGCCAGCTTATGCATAATAAAAGTAATCGGGACCATCACGGAGCTCAGCAGTGAGCACGCGACTAAAGGAGGAGGATATATGAACATAGTACACTCTACTTTTAGCATTACATAGATTTACTTAAATTGCAGATTTTAGCTAAATAATACAATAATAACTTTTGTATTAAGGAGTTCCGCTAGTAATTCCTAATTCTATAAGATATCAGCTGGATTATTGCGAACATTCCGCCCCAGTGTAATTTGTTATTGTAATATTGCTAACTACTCGTGTTAATGTTAAGAAAGAATATTTGCAGCCATTACCTTAATTTGTGTATTTGTTTCCTTTCTGGTTATGATACTGTTGTTCATAGACAATTCCGCAGCTTCAGTCGAGATTGAACCCTTTACAATAAGGAAAATTATAGTATTTTACCATTACTAATAAATATTATTACAAAATCTTAAAATTTTCTTAAAAATTTAAACAAAGTAGATGATAAATTATACTATGGATATCTTTTTTTTGTATAGAGAATATGTACCTGATTTTCTAAAACATCAATGGCTTCAGCGGCTGCGGCTAACAATTCTTGTTTGTCACTAAGTTGTCTTCGCAGTTCTTCTACTTCAACTTGAAGTCTCACATTGTGTTCTAGTAATCCCTATAAATAACAAGTTTTTTATTGACTACCCGGTTGGCGCTATTGGCAGTGACCCTGCCTTCAGCTCCGCGGATCGTGGGTTAGTTTCCCGCCTAGGGCCTATTTTCTCACAACAATCTGTTTGAGTCAGGGTGTATATCTGTATGTAAAATTATATAAGTATATATTTGCCAGTTGTGACCCATAACACAAGTAATAACTTACATACTTTGAGAACGAATGACCGCGTGTATTGTCCATCTATCTACTTATTTATACATTAAAAAATATAGTGGATACTAACAAAAATTTAACATTTATTTTCATTATTGATATTCTTCAATTATGTGTAAAGATATCAACATAATTTAAAACAGACATAAGAAGAGCGCTACAAAACTCAACTAAAAAAAAGCTCTCGAATTAAGAACACTATTTTTGTTGTCTTAGTTTGAAATTTAATTGATCTTTAAAATAACTTATTATACTTAGTAATTAGTACTTATTTAATATAAAACTATTTATCATACTTGGACAGCAGGCGGAGCTCCGCTCCCTAATTTCTCTTCTAGAAAATATATTCTTAACTTCAAATGAAAATTTTCTTTCCTTAAACCATTTAACTGTTCCTCATATTGTTTCATGCTGACACCACTAGCTGTTGTCACATCTAAAACATATTCAAACAAAGAAAAAACTCATGATTAATATAAAAAAAATCTTTGTCTGTCTATTGTATTAAAATAAATGTACATAAATTGTTTTTTTTTTAATGGTAGAATGTCCTTATTTAATAGCGACTATTTTGTGTCAAGTTTATTGACCTTTGTCCTATAAAATGTATATACCAGCTAAAATAGCTACTTTTATTTAACAACGGTCTTTAACATGAGTTGCGTGATAAGGAACTGGTATTTCTGCTACTAATACTAATATTATAATAACGAAAGTCTATCTGTTACGCTTTCACGGCTAAACCGTAGGACAATATTGCTGTGATTTGGTACGATTGAAGATTATGTACCAGGTTAACATATAGGATAAAAACTCCTGGTTTTCCTTATGGAATAGGGAAAAAACAGTACCTATTACATAAATAACATAATTGATGGTGCTATAACAAAGTCGTGGGTACCACCAGTTACTTAAAAACTATAGAAGATGCATGCCTTCGTACAGTATAGATGAACTTTTGGTTCAGATAAAAAAAAAATGCGAAATTAATGAAAGCAGACTAATATAAATGGATAGAAATAATGTAAATGTGCATTGAGGATATGCAGACTAACGCTCTTATAGTCTATACAGTTAGTTTACTTTGTAAACAATGAAGTAGTAAATTTGTTATGCATATGTAAATACTTATAGTCATGCATTATAATGATAAATGCAGTACAAACGTCAACAATATAAAATGTATATATTACCTAAAAGGTGATGATATATTGTTCACTCCGTGTTTTGATGTGTTCATTCGGGGTAAAGTAGCCATTTTGGTCGTTTTACATTCGTACTTAAAACTTTTTAAATTATCGACGTAGATAGTACAATATCACAAAAAGAGCACGTCTTACGATCTACAATCTTAAAATCTATTAATAAATCGACTGTTTATACACTTATAATTATCAAATTCTTTGGCAAATTAGGATAAATCAATGTTATTTCATAGAAATATAATAACAGATTTATGTAATTTACATTATGCACGTATCACAAGTAAACAAATAAATTTGTACACGATGTTATGTTAGCTGCCGTTGTTTTGACGGCACACGAGAGTCGAGAGGACACTGAAATTAGGGCACAGCTCGCGGCGAAGTCGGGAACACTCGACAAACTCCGCATTTAACAAAGATGGAATATTATCACTGTAGTTATAGCCAGACGGGATGAAAAGAGATAAATATAGAGGGCGTAACGACTCAGTCATACAAAGGGCGGCGACGGATGCTGTTTATTATAAATGGTACAGAAATAGATATACCAGTTGATATATACGGTGCTCTAAATTTTAGAATACGATAAAAAAAAGTAGCAACGTCGAGTCTGCATAAATGTACTGACTGATACTAATGGTACTACTAAACTAGATTTGATAATATATGCCTGGATTAATTTTCTAACGAGTTTTTCAAATAGCCTAATTTCCTTAATACTTATTACTGTATTTTTTTAAACAATTGATTCTGATGTTTTCCAAAAGAATATTTAATATTTTTTGTAAAGTTTACGCGATATGTAGGTAGATCTTTAGGCTTTCTGTACATATTTTTGATTCCTTCTTTCAGCCTCCTTAACATCTTACTACTTATCTTATACTAGTACCTGATTGACTCTCGGTCATTTTTTACAAAATAAAAAAATAAACTTCATAAAATAATAAAAAGATGATTATGTAGTTGTGGATCGATCCTAGGTATTTACTTTTCTCGAGACTGCCCATGCCCCAAATAAGCGATGCTGACTTCACATTTTGTGGCAAAAATTCAATCCAATATAAATTTTAGTATTTTTTATTAACCAAAAACGGGGATAAAACGAACTTTTTTTTGCGTAAAACCTAGCTAGAACGATTTTTCTCCCAATACACCCCCTACATGCTGAATTTCAACAATATCGTTGGAGATTTTCCGAGATTCCGAAATATACATATGTATATATACAAAATTAACTCATTTTGACTGGCCCGTTGGAGCAGTGGGTGAGGCAGACCCTGCCTTTAGATCCGCGGGTCGAGGGTTCGATTGCCACCAAGGACCAACATTTTCTATAAATGAATTTGTTGGTCTTTGAGCCTGGGTGTATATTCGTATTTAAGTATGTATTTAAAAAATATATAAGTATATATTCACCAGTTGTCTGTCTACCATAACACAAGTATTAAGTTACTTACTTTGGGGACGGACATGTGTGTGTGTAAGTGTCCCATATATTTATTTATATTTATTTATTTAAATAATAAAGATAATATGGAAAATTAGAGACATTCTAAGAACTGAGTCCTAACTGCAGTTTTTTATATATAAGTATTGTTGACCCTTAATTTTATTATACTAGCGACTCATCAGAGTTTGAATGAACATTCATGCTATTTTTAATTTTTGATAACTCCATGATAGTGGTAAAGGATTATGTTAATACTAAGTATAAATTGTTTATACGTTATTGATATATGTAGTTAAGTTATTAAAGATAAATATAATCTCTGTCTAAACAGCTTAGAAAAGGTATTACAAGATATCCCTTCATAAATTGTTTTATTATCATAATCAATCACAAGGTAGCATTTTTTATGAAGAATAAATATATTTTACTTTATTTGCACAAAACCTTTATAAAATATATACTTACATTCTCCTTATTAAATCTCTCCAACTATAAACTGTACAAAATATACAGAAAGAAATCAAATAGTTTCGTTAGTAGTTATGTTGTTATCGGAACAGATAGACAAGATAGGGTGTTTTGTTTTTGTAATTTTTTTTAATATAGGATGGACCAACATATTTTAGATTTTTTTTTTTGCTTTGTTTATTAACAGAATGGTTATGCCAGTGCAGTGCCATTTTAACTAAAAGTCAATATATCTGTTTACACAAAAAAGCTACGGTTTATTTTTGAGTACCAGTTTCTTTTTTTTTTTGTACCTTAGTTTAATTGAAATGTCGATATTTTACTAGATCGTTTTAAGGCTTACTACTACTATTTGACGTGTAAAAAAGTAAATAACTAACAATGAGGTAATCATCATCTAGACTCCCCCCCCATGTCATCCAAAATAAGCAAAGCAAAGACCCCCCCCTGTCCCCCCATAGTGCTCACGTACTTGAACGGTCCCTTTGTCAACACATTGATGAACAAGAACGTCAAGACAGTCATTTTGCATCGGTCATCATCATCGGTTCATCCTGTTTTATACATGAGGTATTGGTAACCGCACATATCATAACCAACAAAAATAGTACAATTTGTAATCTATATTATGACAATTGATTTAAAAATGATGCATAAACATGCTTTACTCAGCTTTATAAGTCCAAATTTTTTCTAAACAATTAGTCATAGAAAAATTATAATATTTCTTACATTGTAGAGATAAAATCACTGGAATAATGAAACAAAAATTTTAGCAGTTTAAAAAAAATGGCAAAGGGAAGCTTATACAGAAAGCCTACAATACTGTTGAGGCCTACATAGATGATAACAATGAAAGGACACTGTTCCACCCTGTACAAGATAGTAATGACTAAATGTAACAAGTTATAAGAATAATTTTAACAAGATCAATATCGCCGAGTTTCTTGCTGGCTCTTCTTGGCAGGTACAGGATTTCTGAACCAGCAGTAGAGTTGACAATTCAAAAACACTTACAAGTTTACTTTACCTATATGTTTACTTGCATATAAAATATTTTTAATTAGAATTGAAATATTCAAAGTTAAATCAATACCCAAATATAAAACATTTGTGCACATATCAGTTTTCGCTGATTTCTTACTTTTTAGTTTTCATGGCATGAAGGATCAAATAACATAAGGAGTAATTATGACTTCCACTAATAGAAATGAAATACATTAAATTTAGAAAATCATCTGTAGCCTTCGGTAAATAATCGAAACACAATTTCAAAACATTTCGATTGATGCTGTTGACTATCGCTGTTCCATTGATGATTTATATACTCATACATTAGTGAAAGTGATCGCAACGGTATTCTGCAAGTTGGCCAGGATCTTTGGGGCAGCGATATTTTCACCACCTATGAGCTAACACTTACTGATAAAATATACAAAACATGTACTCACATCATTCCAACGTCGTTGACTGATTCAGACATGATTATTTGTTTCCAATTTTCTATCTATTAATGTTTACTTGACCTTAAATAAGTAGAAAGTTCTTAATAGAGTATTTAATTAAAATCCAGTTTAAACAATACTTAGTTTTACTAAATATAAAGAAATAATAAAATCATTAAAATAACGAATTTTGAACTTTGTCGGTTGACGGTTCCTTTTTAAATTTGATCATAGAGAAAATGAAAAATATAATTACAGACTGTCAAGTATATATAGTGTCTATGATCTACAAAGGTATTATAATATAGTATAATTACATTTATTATAATGTAATGGTAATAGTAATATTTATTACTTTACAGTACTTTATTTACGTTACAGCAGATTAGTTTAAAAGTTGAAAATTTTGTTTATCATAGATTCACCATGGTATCTCTGTTTGTGGTTTAATTTGACGACTATCATCTAGATAATCTTTTACGATGGTTAAATAATTAATTAATTAATAACAACAAATTACAACAAAAGAGAGAAGTTTAAGGAAACAGGTATTCTTACATTTGCTTCACAGTATATTTAAAGCAATTTAATTTATGTAGGTTCATAAAAATATAAAGAGTTATAATACGATTGGTGATGTATTTAATAGACACACAAAGTAGGAACGGACATAAAGTTGGGCCCTGCTTTGCGTCGTGCAAAAGATCGTAAGTCGTTTGTGGGTTTGGGTATGAGATTCTATAATAAAATTCCACAATCAATTTTAGCTTTGCCATTACAGCAGTTTAAAAACAGACAGTTTAAGAACAGTTTAACTTTTAAAGAGAGAGGCTGATAGGTACAGGAAGCCTACTATTGAGGATTACTTAGATGATGTGTGGATACAGCTCTCTTCGAACCTGCACAAGACAGTTATGACTAAATGTAATTAGCATGAAGAATTATATTTTTAAAAGAGCAACCGTTGAATTTCTTGCCGACTCTTCTTGGTAGGAACAGCTTACCGAACCAGCGGCAGAGTTGACGATTCAAAAGCACTTGTTTATAAGTTTATTTGAATAAAGAATATTTTGAATTAAATTCAATTGATGCCTTAAATTTTTGACCCAATATTTATATTACCAAAGGCATTACTATAATTATTTTTTTAGATATATTAAAGTAAGGCCTTGATTTTCGGAATTCCAAACTACAAAATATAAATGATAATTAAAGATTTTACATGATAGAAGATATTTTATGTACAGTGATCCGTATTATTTATGGGTTTGCCCGACTAGTTTGGAAGCCATACAGAATTTAGTTTTTGGGAATCAAAGGTCGCGAAAGGGGATTATCTCTTTTTGCGGGCTTAGATTCACAAAGCAAGGAAATAGCGGCTAAGGATGAAGTCGAATTTAAATATACTTTCAATATCACTACATATTATAAAACAAAGTCCATATTTCCGTATGTACGCATAAAACTTTAAAACTACGCAACCGATTTTGATGCGGTTTTTTTTAATAGATAGAGTAACTCCAGAGGAAGGTTTGTACGTATAATAACATTCAATACGAAGTAGAGAAATAATGTAATTTTTGAGGTTTCTGTAAATAATTACATTTTTTTCCGCTTACATTGCAAACGCAGGCTAAACCTTACGAGATTTATCAAAATGATGTACTAAGTATTTGTACACCTTAAAAAGGTCTACAGAAAAGTCCGCGATGGTATATATCTATCTCTAATGGATAACCCACAATAGCAGTTTTTTTCATTTACTTTTTACGAAAAATGATGCCTTATGTTCAAAGCAATTTTTATACAATACAGCATTAATCCTTATCCAATTGAGTACCTTAAATAAATTGTTGATTTAATATAGATCAATATTGCCGCTTACAGAATGTAATTTAAGTGAACATTTTCGGAGATATTACAGATTTAAAATCCCGCGAGGAGGCCGCGCTTTGACCTATAAGCACTTCGAATTTAGCAGCGACCGGAGGCGCAACTAAATGTCCTTCTTTCAAGTTTATATTGTCTAATGATAAGAAAGCTATGAATGTTGTATGTAAAGACATTGTCTAATCAATTGTAAAAATAAATAATATCACTACATAGTATAAAACAAAGTCGCATTCTCTGTCTGTCCCTATGTCCGTATATCCCTATGTATGTTTCAATCTTTAAAACTATGCAACAGATTTTGATGCAGTTTTTTTTTAATAGATAGAGTGATTTTAGAGGAAGATTTACATGTCTAATAACATTCAATATGGAGTAGAGAAATACTATAATTTTTGAAGTTTCTAATGTGATGTCGTAAATAATTACATTTTTTTCCGCTTACATTGCAAACGCAGGCTTAATCCTACGAGATTTATCAAAATGATGTACTAAGTATTTGTACACCATGAGAAGGTCTACAGAAAAGTCCGCGATAGTATATGTCTATCTCTTATGGATAACCCACAATAGCAGTTTTTGTCATTTACTTTTTACGAAAAATGATGCCTTATGTTCAAAGCAATTTTTATACAATACAACATTAATCCTTATCCAACTAAGAACCTTAAATATATTGTTTATTTAATATTGATCAATATGACCCTTTACAGCATGTAATTTAAATAAACAGTTTCGAAGATATTACAGATTTAAAATGCAGGGGCCGCGCCGCGAGCCTATAAATAGCGCGTCGGAGGTCGCGGTTCGCCTCGGCGATGCTTCCGCGCTCGCCCGTCTTATCGGTGACGCTGTCAAAGCCATTAGGGCTAACAGCATTAGTCAAATTCGAAAAAAAAAACGCGGTTCGCCCTTTAACCATTTGAATTTAGCAGCGATCGGACGCATTTATGATCGGAGCTCTCTAGCGAGGAAAATAACAATCACTACATATTATAAAACAAAGTCCATATTTCCCTATGTATGCATAAAACTTTAAAACTACGCAACAGATTTTGATGCGGTTTTTTTTTAATAGATAGAGTGATTCCAGAGGAAGGTTTGTACGTATAATAACATTCAATACGGAGTAGAGAAATACTGTAATTTTTGAGGTCTCTGTAAATAATTTTAAGTACCTTAAATAAATAGTTGATTTAATATAGATCAATATAGCCTTTTACAGCATGTAATTTAAGTGAAAAATTTTCGGAGATATTACAGATTTAAAATGCCGTGAGGAGGCCGCACTTCGCCCTATAACACTTCGACTTTAGCAGCGATGTCGCTCTTTCAAGAGTTTGTTTTAAGACATTCTGTAATTAATTGTAGAAATAAAATACATAGGGAAAATATAAAAGTAAATAAGTAATAATGTACTATATGAATTTAGATATTCCAAAGATAGCAGGAAATCTTCTTGGTATAGGGAAAGGAAATTGTTTTTCTCCAAATTTAACGCTACGGCCACGGGCAGTAATGAATAAATCAAAACAACTGGATAAATTTTAATCATTTTTTTTACACTGACTGACATGGGATATATATTTTATACCCGTGCGAAGCAGGGGTAGGCCGCTAGTAAATTATAAGACGTATCACAGTCAGTGGAAAAAAACTTAAATTGCAGCTCAGTCTGACTAATGGTATGGAAAATTATTTACAGTTAAATGTACGAAGCCCTTGTTGGTTCACTTTGAATCTAAGTAGGAAAACGATAAGTAGCGGAGTATAACAAGAATATTTTAAAATGAGATTTAAAAATACACAGGTACTTATAATACTCATTATAAATATAAAAGCTTATCATACATTTGGTAGTGCTTATGCAGGCAGATAAAGCTACAATTAAGTATGAATAGAAAAAAGCGAATATAAATTAAACGAGGTCTTAACACTCTTAACTTTTTCCATGTAAAGAAGTCTTTGGTCTAAAAAGACTAGATTCTAGGCTAGGAATAAAATTAATTAAAAAAATAATAACCTAAAAGAAAAACAAATTATGATTTATGTTTCGTTTTGTAATTTGTGTGGTATAGAAGTGTAATTGTTAAAATGGCAATTGCAGCAAATATACGATATCTAATAAACCGAGCTATTTTTTCGGATGTAAAAACAACGTTTCGTTTATTTTCGGATCAAGTTGATCAATCCGAAGATCAACAAAAAATTATTGACCCGTCAAAAGATAGAACAAAAATAATTCCAGTAGAAACTAGTATGAAATATCTTGAAAGTAAATCTTATAAGCAAACTTATGGCGATAATCCAGTATGGTTTTTATACAGACGCAATCATAGGGGTGGATTTGCGCCTAGAAAAACGAGAAGAACTTGTACCCGTAATGGTATTATATCGACCGGGAATCCGTGTCCTATTTGTCGAGACGAGTACTTAATTTTAGACCCGAGGAACACAAAACTATTAGAGCAATTCATATCAGAGTACACCGGACAGGTAATGTTCCATGGAATGATTTTCATTCCATTTTCGTTTCAAATATATTAGTATTTCTGTTTTGATACACATTAATTGATTTACATAGATAATAGATCAAGGAACCTTTGTTGAGCAGTGGGAGAGTGATAAGCTGATTAACTCAATATAAAATTATGATGTAAATTATAGGCTTATGCTACTCAGCCCATATTATTAGTATAATCTTTTTCTGTTATTGAATAGTTAGGTTATGATATACAACAAAACGATTGAAAAGTACAAATTCAATGATCGCAACAAATAGTTGAGTATCATAAATTTATTTTTAATCTATTGTTTATTGGAAACATTTTTTTTTTAGATTTTGGATGCATTTAAAACTGGTCTTTGTCAAAAGAAACAGAAGGAACTATTGGTTGCTATTGAAATAGCTTGGGACCAAGGATACCTGACTTACGATGTGCCATTCAGGGAGTATAATTACTCGCTTTACAACAAAAATGCAGGAATAAATTGAAACTATTTCTACTTAATAATAAACTAGTGTTAGATAATAGTTGTTTTATTATTATTAGAGTATAATTTTTTAATTTGATATATTTTTTTCATATGGCACTTTTGAAGTACATATATCTTTTTATATGAATTAATTGTGTAAAATTTTATTGCATAAATTTATAACTTTATATTTTTAAAACACTCATGTAAAATTATCCATTATTTTTGTTCTGTTTCTTTGAAGTAATAATTCTCTTATTAATGCTGACTTTTCTCTCTCTAGAATTGAAATTCTTTCATTCTTGCGATTGACTTCCTGTAAAAAATAATTGGAATATAAAACTTTAACAAAACGTACACCTATAAAATTGAATTCCAGATAGTGGCTTACAGTTGAATGAAAATTACTATTTTAAGTTAAGTTAATGTTAGCGATGAACAATATATAAGAGATAGTAGAAACTGACATAAGTAAGATCATTCATTGATTTTGATGTATGATTCTATAATTAAATTAATTTTAGCTTTACCAATACAGAACTTTAAAATAACTGAAAAAGGAAGCTGCTAAAATGTCTATTATACTATTGAATATTAAAAGGCTACATTTTCTAAAAGAAAGTGTCTGTTCGCAATTAAACTCCAAAACTATTGAACTAATTTTCATGCAATTTTCTCCAATAGATAGAGCAATTCAAAAAAAGATTTAGAGAGTATCAGTTATTATTTCTGTTATTGGTTGTAGTAGAATTATTCCTCTTTTACATCTAATAAAAGTTCCACAATAGTATGTATTTATCATATTAATATAATGTAGCATATATATATAAATAAATAAAAAAGAAAAAAAAATGTTTATGGGTTTCAAAGTTTAAGGTACTATACTTATATTATATTTAAAATATATGACATTTCTGAAAAAAAATGTATACAAATACAACCTCAGCAAGCATTCGGTTCTGCGATCTTAGTACGGCAGCATTATTAGGTGTCGGGTGAGTAGTGTTGAGGTTCGTCGGTAACGCTAAATTCATATGTAGTGACAAAGGCCCATGTCGCCATCCAGCAGCTAATGCACCAAGTTGCCGATTTAATTCCATAACACGCGCCCGAAGCAATTCCAAACGTTCTTGATGAGCTTCATTCCAAGGTTCCTTTAAATAAAGACACCCTTAAAAAATGAAATTTAATATAACTTACTACAACATATATATTTATTAATATATCTATAATATTTTTACAGTTTAATAATATTTATTTTCCAACGGTTGACTTTAAATTATTTATTTTTATGACAATCTCAGCATTAAACTTTTCTAAGCTTAATATCGGTTAACATTCAGTCACTTGTTTTCTCTTCATTAAACAATTGGATACATTGTAAATACATATGGTGAATTAACGAAATAAAAAATAGCTCTTACTACATAAGCACCCATTCTTCCTGCATAGCGCATTTTGTCTTGCACTTCTGTTAATTGTTTTAAATACCACTCACGTGCTTCCTCTATGGCTGTTAAGCCCTGCAACAGTACGTCTTTTTCTTGTTCAATTTGTTTCATTTTTTTTAACAGATTGTAATCTACACCATTATGAAGTGTATGCCGACGCGGTTCTCGCCTGCGAGATGTTTTTCTCGGATTTGGTTGTGTCCCATTAGCTGATCTACCATCTCCGAGACCACGATCTTGCCCTTCTATTGATCTAGTAATATCTTCAAAATCTAACTTAGTATCTCCTATATCGTCGCTTTCTATAACGGTTTCTTCTGATTTAAAAGTATTTAATTTTCTTTCAATAGTACTTTTTTCTAATCTTGGAGGTTTTGGCGGACCATAAGCCCTATGAGATTGAGAAGGATCGATTTTAGGAACAGACGTTGCTTTGCCATTTGAAAGTAGCTCTGGTAATGGAGCGTCCTTATTTTCAATTAACTGGGGCATACTAGTTGTTCGATGCTGAGTCGTATTTCCTGAACTTCGAATTAAATTCCAGCTCCTGTCTATATTATGGATAGTTCCCATATCCATTAATGGAGCAGAAGGTGGACGATGGATTTGCACAGTATTTATTTTTGAATGCATGCCATTATCGTCTATGTCTTCATTGATTGCGCTAATTTTACTGGATGCATTTTGCACTTGATTTCGTAAGAGACAGATTTTGAGACCAGTACAAAAACTTTCAAATGTTAACAGACCATCATGAGAGGCAACTTTCTGAAGGCTTTCTATGACACCTCGCGGAAGCCCCTTGGTACGATCATCGCGCCATCGATTTTCAATGTCCGTTAATTTTACATACCCGGTGTGCTTATCATCCATGATATCAAACAATGTTCTCATTGCGGAAACAAACTGTTTGGGTAAAGACTCCATGTTCGAAGGATTATAATGTATCATATTCGCGGTTCGCAAAAATTGGTGGAGGCCTCGCGACGATAATAAAAATGTTCAGTCACAATACAATCTTCTGCCTCGTATCATCTCATAACGAAAAAATTAAACCTTATATCAAATAACACAATTTTATACAGCATTAATAAATTAGGATGCAAGTACAATAATGTTCGCTAACTTTAATTTAACGAGTATTTCTTGTTAATACGAAATAAAAATCTGACTGCTTATAGTTGTGTCTACATTATGTGGTGGGTGAGCGAACCGGCTAGTGGGAGTGATTTTGCGGATTATGCAGGCCACGACCGTAAGCAACAAAACCGGTCAGACGACATTTTGGACAGGTAGAGGCCACAGTTAGACTAGCCTGTAGAGCATTTAAATATGATTGATGTTTTGATTTTACCTTTAATTTTTTTTTAATACTAGCTTTTATGATGATACAATGCCTACTTTATTTATACCTTCAACTAAAGTTAACATTAACAAGTATACAAGTTAACAAAAAACATAATGGGGAAATGTGAGGAAATGAGATCATGCCTCATGCTTAGTAATTAATACGTATTAATGTATTATACATTCATATTAAATTTATTTACTATTGGTACAAAATAATCTCAAACTACCAAATTAAAATTAGCGATAGCCTACTTAGCTATAGATTACAGCTCATAAGCAAACTAGTTTCTGTCCTCGATTTCGTTTGTATAGACTTAGATGTAATGTAAGTATTTATATAAACAGTGGCGTTAATAACAGTCTCAAGTATCAAAAGCTTGTAATATTATACTCTTTTGTAAAAAAAAATTACATACGAATTTATATAATAAATTCTAAATATATATTTACAAATTTAACCGACTATACCAAATGTTTCATAGAAATACACGATGTTTGATTTGGAAATTGAATTTGAATACAAAGTCAACAGCTGTGATAGCCTAGCGGTGACACCGTGCGACTATTACGAGAGGGTCACGGGTTCAAACCCCGGACACTCGTCATTCACTTTGGCTGTTAAAACTTGTGTCTAATTGATAATAGCAATTCATCAATACACCTTTCGCCGAAAACATTGTGAGGAAACATGAATATGTTATTTTACGTTCACACATAATACCAGGGCGGTTTTACTACAGGCGCCAACACATGTTATCTCGCATCCCTCTTGCACATGTACGTATTTACGAATGAATCGTATGAAAATAGTCTCAGCTGCATCTCGCTCCACTCCTACATACATATTTTTACGCACTCATTCTCATTTTGACTGTCTATCATATAACAAGTTGATTTTATCAATGAATGGGCGGTGTATTAAATTTTTAAATTTCCCGTTGTAAAGTTCTAGTACTTTAATTTTTACTAAAATGTATAATTTTGTTTTAATTTAGTTAGCAAAATTCTTGAACCAAATATCACTAGAAGCAAATTAAATGTATAAAGACTTATTTCACCAGTAGCTGTTGAGATATTTCTTAAAATGAGAAATATAACAACGAAGAAACGTGCAGTCATAAAACAATAAGAAGAGGATTTACTTAATCATTATATAAACGTAAGTGTTGAGTTTTAATGAATCTCAATAATAGTAAGAGCTTTCTTAAAATTTACATTCTCACATCATTACATCATCACTACATATTATAAAACATAGTCCCTATATCCCTATGTACGCATAAAACTTTAAAACTACGCAACAGATTTTGATGCGGTTTTTTTTAATAGATAGAGTGATTCCAGAGGAAGGTTTGTACGTATAATAACATTCTATACGGAGTAGAGAAATACTGTAATTTTTGAGGTTTCTGTAAATAATTACATTTTTTTCCGCTTACATTGCAAACGCAGTCTAAACCCTACGAGATTTATCAAAATAATGTACTAAGTATTTGTACATCTTGAAAAGGTCTACAGAAAAGTCCGCGATGGTATATGTCTATCTCTTATGGATAACCCACTATAGCATTTTTTGTCATTTACTTTTTAAGAAAAATTATGCCATATTTTTGAAGCAATTTTTATACAATACAGCATTAATCCTTATCCAATTAAGTACCTTAAATAAATAGTTGATTTAATATAGATCAGTATGGCCGTTTACAGCATGTAATTTAAGAGAACATTTTCGGAGATATTACAGATTTAAAATGCTGTGAGGACTTTAGCAGCTTTGTCGCTCTTTCAAGAGTTTGTTTAAAGACATTCTGTAATTAATTGTAAAAATAAAATACATAGGGAAAATTTAAAAGTAAATAAGTAAAAATGTACTATATGAATTTAGATATTCCAAAGATAGCAGGAAATCTTCTTGGTATAGGGAAAGGAAATTGTTTTTCTCCAAATTTAACGCGTGCGGGCCACGGGCAGTAATGAATAAATCAAAACTACTGGATCGATTTTAATAATTTTTTTACACTGACTGACATGGAATATATATTTTATACCCGTGCGAAGCAGGGGCATGCCGCTAGTTGCTTTATATAACACTATTGTTGATTTTCAATTAAAAAGCAAAATTTAAATTTATGATTGATTGAACGATTGATTGATTAATTGCAGATTCAAGAACCCTCAGATCTAAGATTAAGAGTAATTTTTATATTTTAATATGATTGTCACATGATGTTATTTAAAGTTATGATTTGAGATATCTTTACATTTACAGTGCTAATAAAAGATACAATAGTATGTGTAATGAATGAAAGAATAACAGCAATATTAAAAGACTGTTCTATAAAACTCAAAGTAAATATTTATGTAATTTATAAATCAATTCTGTCATAATAAACATAATTTATAAATCACTGCTGTCGCTCCGCCGTCGCCTCGAGCGCTCGAACAGCGCCAGGCCGAACAGTAGCGTCAACCACCAGGAACAGGACCGAAGACGTCGTACGCATCTTTCGACCTCTGTAATTTGAGAAAATGCATTGGTAGGTAATTAGATTCCCGTAATTTCAGCCACAGATGTAAGCGTGCACTCAAACATCAGTAGCCAAAAGCGACTGGGAAAAGAATTAAGGTTCTACATGTATTGCAGGTGCCAAATACCGGCTTTTTGCCAACCGCAACACATAACCATTACAAGAAAAATTTAAAAGTTAATGACGTACGAATTAGCAAAACTGCGCAATTTCAGTAATCAGTACGACACCTTTATAATGGCTAGCCCGTTAATAAAACGTCTAACTAAGTAGCGCGCTTTTGAAGCTAATGTTCGACGATACAGAAAACGAACATTACCAACAAAACGCCTACACAGTATGGGAAGAAAGAACACTGCAGTGTCCACCTCAACCATACTGTTAAATGAGAAGAAAAAGCCCTGCAGCTTTTACAGGAGGGCAGTCAGACGCTGCTAGTGCGACGCGGGAGTCCGACAGCTGGCCTCGTGACTCCACGAGCTACGCTGGTCTGTCCTCGCTGCCGCCAATGGAGACGTGCTGCCGCCCCTCATCCCAGGCCGGCCCGTCCGGCTATGCCGCAGCTGCTGTCGCTCCGCCGTCGCCTCGAGCGCTCGAACAGCGCCAGGCCGAACAGTAGCGTCAACCACCAGGAACAGGACCGAAGACGTCTACGCATCTTTCGACCTCTGTAATTTGAGAAAATGCATTTTAGGTAACTAATACTCAAGTGAAGTCTGAATTTATGAAGCTAAGATAGATTCCCATAATTTCAGCCACAGATGTAAGCGTGCACTCGAACATCAGTAGCCAAAAGCGACTGGGAAAAGAATTAAGGTTTTACATGTATTGCAGGTGCCAAATACCGGCTCTTTGCCAACCGCAACACATCACCATTACAAAAAAAATGTAAAAGTTAATGACGTACGAATTACCAAAACTGCGCAATTTCAGAAATCAGTACGACACCTTTATAATGGCTAGCACGATGATAAAACGTCTAACAAAGTAGCGCGCTTTTGAAACTAATGTTCGACGATACAGAAAACGAACATTACCAACAAAACGCCTACACAGTATGCGAAGAAAGAACACTGCAGTGTCCACCTCAATCATACTGTTAAATAAAGAAAGAGTTTATAAAAACATACTGTTAAATGATGAAAGAAGAAAAAGCCCTGCAGCTTTTACAGGAGGGCAGTCAGACGGTGCTAGTCATTAAATATTAAAGATTACAATGTTTTTATTTACTTAAGCTTTGATTAAAAAATTATTTTGCTATAATCGACGATGAAGTAAAATAGAAAATATATATAATGCTTAATGTACAGTGGACAATCGGTTATCATACCTGATACATGCAGGATTCGTAAAAAACACATGCACAAACCTCCACCATACACAAGCTTTATATATATTCACTATCACAAACTCAACAACTCAAATGTTTGAATTTCAACAAACATTCAAGGATAAAATGTGAGTAGTTATCAAAAACTTAATAACAAATAAACTATACTTTTGCACTATTTAATACGAAGAAAATTGAAACGTAGTGACTCACCAGAAACGTTCGTTATACGTAATATATAACTGTAATCACTTTTTACTTACGCAAAAATATACGAACCAACAAATGATTTTTAATTAAAATTAAACAATTCTTAAAACTTCTTGTTAACGCACACTATATACAATAACACGATATAATAGGAATACCACAATTCCCGTTCCGAGATGCACTTCTCTTGAATGACGAACAAGGACTGAATGTCACTGAAACGTTTTATCAATAGGAAGACTCGAACAACCGGAAACAATAACGGCACAGTGTTGCCCCTATTTAATCAAAAAGGGCGCGATTATGGTTGCCACCTTTTTTTTGAAGAAAAATAGTATTTTACTTATTAAATCAAAAAAATATAGTACTTTTAGGAAATTCAGGAAAAAAAATAGTACACATCTATTTTCAATCATTATTTATTTTTCCATGATTATTTTTTATTACTTTTCGCTGGATAATGACACGGAGTTAGAGTTACTAACTAACTAAGCCCCGTAAATACATGAATGAGTTTCGTTCAAACATTCCCTATGCAGCGCTGCGGGTGTGTCCCATTCACAGTTCATTAAAAAAAGCACGACAATTGTGTTTTTATTGAACTGTAATAATATTGGGAAGTTTTATTTTTTAATTTTAAAATATAAGTAAAAATAAAACTAAAATAATAAAAATAAAACTTTTCCTTCTATAGTAATATTTATTGTGTATGCTTTATTGAAGTGTTGTATATCATATGTCATACCCAATATCAGTTATATTCTATGTTTTAAGTGGTTATTTCTGAATAGTTTTTATTCTTTCTGCGACAGACAATATGGATTATAGACATACTTTAAATATTTAACAGAAAGTTATTTGTTCAAGATACTTTAACATACTGTCCCATTTAGTTATGCACATTTCAACTGGATTTTTTGTCTGAGTAACTGTGTCTGGTCAAGCCATGGCTACTGTTGTTGCAATGAATTCATTAATATCTGATACAATGGCTGCTATTCTTCAAGTGAGTTAAAATGTTTCAAATATAAATCATTTTTGTTTGTAAACACAAAAATTGGCATGTGTATGTTTAAAGTAACAGCCTGTTATCCACCCCAGCAGTGGGAACCATAAGCTTCCTCTATCCGTTTTTTGGAGAGAAGTATTGTAGCAAAGACCTACCGTCGCGTTGCTCCAATGCGGATTTGTAGGTTACGCATATCCCTAGAATTCGCTAGAAGTATGCGGATTTCCTTACCATATTTTCCTTCACCGAAAAGCGTGTCATAAATTGCAATTGTCAATTAGACATGTGCCTGCGCGGGGTATAAACGTCTTTACAGAGTCGCACGGTCTCACCGCTGAGCTATCACAGCTTGTTCCATATTTATTAAAATGTTTTTGCAATAATTTTCAGATGAACCTGGTCATTGCCAAAGAGAGTACTCATTGGGATGACGTCTAAGGGCTATATGCTGTTGATGCTTTATGGGATGAAGCACATGATTAGGTCAATTGATTTGACTAGATGAAGGCAAGTAAATATTTGATGTAAAGTATGTCAGTCTGTCGATTTCACTTTCAATTAAAACTGAAGTTTATATGTCTAATGGGCTAACTGCTTAATCCGTTTGAGATATAACAAAAAATGTTTGGTACAATTTTTCCTCTATTATAGTGATGCAAAAAAGTGTGTGATATAAGAATAGCTTAAAAGACATATTAGTGATGATCATTGGAACTTTGTCACATATGCTTCTTAATTGTCATATACAATTCAGTATTTGGAAAGCATACTATTTTTAGCCTGGTACTGCTAACAGTACAAAATCAAATATATTTAACATAACACAAAGATTGTCTCAGATACCCCTTATATTTTATTATTAAAAAAAAAAATTATTTATAATTATAGTTTCTATTCTGTACTTAAAATATAACTGTAGACAAAGTTATAGACACGTAAAAAATATTTTCCAGACACTATTTAAGACCAGTAGAAGCTAAAAATATATTTTTAAAATTTAAAATCTCTGTTATTTGTCAATGCATCATTCTCCTACCCTTATCCCACTCTAAATGGGGTAGGCACAACATGTTTTAAACATGTTATCGCATGATTTGGTATCTTACGACCGGCCGCCTGCCTGTTAGAATAACAATGAAGATAATGTTGTCTGTGGTAGTTCATAAGATTTTCTTGTCCATGCAGTGTTGCCATCTTAGTGGATTTTCCACTAAAACTGGTGGTTTTAACTACCCACTTAGTGGCCAAATATTGCTTTTAGTGGCTAGTGGTTTTTTTTGGTGGTCTTGGTAAAATATATTGGCAGTTAAAAAGTTAGATTTACTTCCATTTTACGATGATTTTTATATATCTGTTCGTTTTCCTTTTTGAATATGCATATATATATGGGTGTACAATCTTAAATCCGCTGTTTGATCATGGTTGGTGTTAAATGTTCATGAACATACGAATCGGATATGACCATGCCATATTTTTATTTTTAAGAGTACGACCTCGGTCAATAATATTGATTCAACATTATTTGTCATTTCATACAAAATCCTAATTCATGAGAATCCTAAACAAAAAACCGTGGTTTCATTCCGGCCGACCTCCAACATCCAATCCAAGACGGAATCACTTCGGGCGGAGGACGATGCTGCGCGTATGGTGCCATCAGCGGGGCATAATTATCTATTATTAAGTGCTGAAATCTGTTGAAACTATCGAAGTGCACCGTTACCACCGAAAGATAATAAAATTGTGAGGTGCTATGAAGGAAAAAAGGCCACAATATAAGCTAATTTCCTCCATGACAATGCTCCGTCACACACATCAAAAAAGGTTCAAAATTACTTAGAGACGCTCAACTGTTAGATGCTTCTCCATACCGCTTATTCACCAGAACTGGCCCCATCCGACTATCATCTGTTTTCGTCGGTGTGCCATTTGCTCGCTGAGCAGCAGTTCGATTCTTACGGGAGACGTCCAAAATTAGCTCGAAAAGTGGTTGGCCTAGTAAAACGATCAATTATTTTTGGTATGTTATCCATATATTACCTGAGAGATGACAAAAATGTATATTTTGAATGGAGTTATCTTTTTTCCTTCCTATGAAAAAATTGTATTTTTTAGAAAAAAAAAAGCGGATTTTTGCTTGTATACCTGGTAGTTACTTACTTTGCTTGAGTAGGCATAACTAATCGGCAAGAATTAGTCGTCTACGTTTCTCTACACGCGAGGATTTTCCACCTAATATTTTTCAAAACTTATACTTTATACGCGGGGATTTCTCACTTCATATTTTTTTCTGAATACTTATACTTAGAAGTTACTTAGTTACTTAGAAGGATTCATCGTTCAGTAACGCTCATGGGCTCATAATTATTAATTTTGGTTTGTATTAACTGAGCGAATTTATTAACCGCGTAACTATGCAAAAATCACAATATACCCAACGGGATTCTTGGCTCGTAGGTATCTGAAATACTACGGGTCGAGTAGCAAGAAATGTAAATTTTGTGATAATAATTTGTTAATTTTTTTATAAGTAATAATATAGGAAACTAATTATTTGTATATTTATTGTCTTTCATAAACAAAAATTGTTTTAGTGGAAAATTTAGCGGTGAGCGGTCATTTAGAGTGTAAAATTTCTGTTTGTTAGTAGTTTTCTGGTGGTTTTGAAAGTTAAATCTAGTGGGAAGCTTATTGAACTGTTGGCAACACTGTGTCCATGTATAACTTCCTTCTTCCTGTTCCTGCCTTGTAATGGTCACGTATACCATACGGTGCTTTTATTTAATTACAGTGACAAAAGCATACAGAAGTTTTATTGATCGCTATAGGTTATGGGCCCAGACTCCCAAACCACACAGAGAAAATAATAAAAGAGAAAAGGCATGGATCGAGCAATTATCCTTAATTGATAGAATAGAATAGATAATTATAATTAATTGTTACCTGAGTCGAGGAAAGTATATTAACCTATCTCATGACATGTGCTACAGCTTACGACATGTGGGAGAAGCTTATAACCATATTTGAAGCTAAATCAAAAGTTGGTGTTCATCTCTTACAACAAAAGTTTTACAACATAAAATTTGAAAGTCCTATAACTACATTTATTGCTAAAATAGAAGATATACTACATCAGTTGAAGTTACACGGAGAAGAAATTTCAGAAAAGATGATTGTTACAAAAATATTACTGAGTTTACCAGAAGAATACAAGCATTTTATTTCAGCATGGGAAAGTGTTCCAGTCTGTAATCAAACACTGAAAGACTTGAACGCCTGTTTATTAGTTGAAGAGGAAAGGATTCAAAACCATTCCGAACCATTGAATGGACAGATGTCTACAGAGGCCTTTATGGCAAACAGAGGTAATAACAGGAGAAATAAACAGTACAGAGAGGTCAAGAAAAATACTAGTGACAGTTTAAAGTGTTTTCAGTGTGGTAAGCCCGGACATTTTATAAAAGACTGTAAATTTAGAAAATGTAATCATTGCGGTAAAACAGGACATATTTTCAAAGACTGTAAGTTGCGTTTAACCAAAGTAAAGAATAATTACAATAATAATTCAGAAAATAATAGTAATATTTCTAGTGCATTTATAGTTGACATGTATAACAATGATAGTTGGATTATGGATACAGGAGCTAGTGAACACATGTGTAAGAATTTGCAATTATTTAAAGAGTATAGAGAAATTAAATCAGATAAATATGTAACAGTAGGTAATGGTAACAAGTTAAAGGTAAAAAGTATTGGTACAGTTGAATTTTTAGCATATAATGGTGTTTCTTTTACAGAGTCAATATTACTTAATGTACTTTATGTCCCTGATCTTAAAGTGAATTTATTTTCAGTTGTTTGTGCTATGGATAAAGGTTATGTTACGAAGTTATCTAAAACAGGATGTAATTTTTTGAAAAATAATGAGGTTATCTGTACCGCTACTCGTAATAACAGTTTGTATATCATGAATTTTAAATTTAATGTTTCTGTTGCATTGATGTCATTGATAGATTGGCATGAACGTTTCGCACATCAAAATTTTAACTTAGTGGAAGAGACTTTAGCAAAGTATAATATTAAATATAGCGGTAATATAAAGCAATGTATTCCATGTATTAAAGGTAAACAGCATAGGTTACCCTTCTCTAAAAGTGATAGCAGAAGTAATTATCCAGGAGACCTAATTCATGTAGACTTGTGTGGACCTATGGAAAAAGAGTCATTATACACTGTCCATTATATTAACCATCTTTTGACAGATTGACGATTTACATATTTAGTGATGTCCTAAAGATTCTCGTATGCGATACCATTCCGATTATAGTACCTACTATCATTAATCGAATTACGTACCTAAGTAATTCGATTAATGATAACCTACGTAAACTAATAACAGATATAGAAATCAACATTTTGATTTAATATTGCCTTAGTTTTTTGAAAATAAATGTTAATCCGTGTGTATTTATTATAATCATAAAAAATATATTATACATCAACTGGCAACATCAACAGACCTTCCGCTCGGCCGCCATTTTGACGTGATCTGTCACTCTCAACGAAACGCCCGTGATAGTCACACGCATTTACGTTCGCTGAGTGTTCTCTCGCATCTGTTACACCTTGAGTTAAGTAGCTTTATTCTTCGGAAAAACTTTTGTGAAACTTATATTAATTGATCGTGAAAATGCCGAAAGGACGTGTGTTGAAAGCACAATCGAGACAGTTAGTGTTAAAACTTCATGAGTATTTTGAGCAAGAAAATCAAAATGGCGGACCTCTTATACCTATCACGCAAGTACGAAACCGTGTTGCAGCCGCGTTGGGGATCAGTCTATCAACTGTGACTAAAATCACTACTGATGCCTACGGCAGGAGCGGCTTGGAGCAAAACAAACCAACTACACCAAAAAGAAAGCGCCGGGCTCATAAGGTGACAGCTGTTGATGACTTTGACGCTGACGCTATTCGTCGTCATGTATATGATTACTACTTGAGAAAAGAAATTCCAACTTTGAGAAAACTTATTGTTTCTTTGAAAAGAAGTGGTCTATTTCATGGTGAAAAATCTTCTTTGGTCAAAGTTTTGAACACAATTGGCTTTTCATATAAAAAGTTAAATAAAAGAAAATTATTAATGGAACGCACAGATATAGCTATAGCACGTTGTGATTTTTTAAGAGAGGCAAAGAAAATACAAGATTGGGCAAATATTGTTTTCACGGATGAAACATGGCTCAACGCTAACCACACACTATCTCGTTTCTGGACTGATGATACTGCTGATTCCACTTCCTCAGTACCAATGGGAAAAGGTGAGCGCCTAATCATTTGCCATGCAGGTACAGCAAAAGGATTTGTACAAGACGCACTGTTGGCATTTAAATCGAAGAAATCAAATGACTACCACGAAGAGATGAATGCAAATGTGTATGAAGAGTGGTTCAAAAAATTGCTTATTTCATTGGAAGAACCATCAATAATTTTTATTGATAATGCGCCCTACCACTCCCGTCAAATTGACAAAATGCCAACACAGGCTAATAAAAAGCATGAAATAATTAATTGGCTTCGGGACAATGGAGAAAATGTGGACGACTCAATGTTAAAAGTTGAATTAATAAAAATATTAAAAACCAAAAAGAGAGCAAAACGCTATGTAATCAATGAAATGGCAGCAGAATATGGCCATACTGTTCTTCGGATTCCTCCATACCACTGCCAGTACAACGCAATAGAACTTATATGGGCACAAGTAAAAGGGCATGCTGCGAGATGCAATACAAGCCCCCCATTCACAGCGAATAAAATGTTGCAATTGCTAAAAAATGCTTGCACCCACGTAACGGCCGAGAACTGGGCAAGTGTGGTGGAAAGAACTAAAAGAGTAATATTCTCTGATTGGGAACGTGATATTGCGTTTGATAATATATTATCTACACAAGAGCTAATAATAACTGCTACTGAAGACTCCTCATCGGAGGAGTCTAGTGTTGATTATCATTCCGACGACTCGTGCTAATAAAATAAATTAAAATATCCTGATTGTTTTATTTGTATTCATGTATTAACTAAGAAGAAAGTAAAACTTTATATAATGTTATTAAATGTCTTTTAATACTCGTAACATCGATTTCTACCGATTATTTTTAATCTGTGGCATAATCGTAGTAACCATTGTGTGACATCACAAAGTGGGCGGTACCCATCCATAAAGTACAAATATTATTTGTATGATATTTGTACGTAAGCAATACAAAACTTAATGAGCGTGAGCTGTCAAAAGACTGATAATATGATGGACGCAGTATAGGGGGTTCAAAATATTTTTTGCTTTTAAAAGATGATCATAGTTCATTTAGGTTTATTTATTTCTTAAAAAATAAATTTAAAACAGTAGATGTTATAGAGAATTTTATATTAACTTTTAAAAATGAGTCAGGTTTTACAGTAAAAAGATTTAGATCAGACAATGGTACAGAGTTTAATAATATAAAATTTCAGAATTTATGTACAAATAGAGGCATAATACACGAGAAAACAGTTCCATATACACCTGAGCAAAATGGTAGAGCAGAATAAGAAATGAGAACTATTGTTGAAGCAGCTCGCACTATGTTACAAAGTAAAGGTCTCGCAAAGGAATTTTGGGCAGAAGCGTTAGGTACTGCTACATATGTTATTAACAGAACAGGGAAGACAAAAACACCAGGTAAGACACCATATGAGTTGTTCTATGACAAACCAAGGTTTGATATTACTTTATTACAGCCATTTGGAACAGAAGTGTATGTACATATACCAGCTCAAAAGAGATTAAGGTGGGATACAAAAAGCATGAAAGGTATATTTGTTGGTTATGGAATAAATACAAAAGGATACAGAGTTTGGTTTAATGATAAAAAGGAAGTAGGAACTTACAGAGATATAATATTTATAGAGTCTAAAAACAGTGATAGAGTCAATACAGAGAAGAACACAGAAGTACAAAGAAGTCAGCAACTATGGAAATTTGATACTCAGACAGTACAAAATAGTGAAGAAAATGAAGATGAATCAACAGATGATAAACCTAGAGAAACAGAAGTGATGATGACAGATGGGGAATTTTATAGAGGAAGGGAATATGATAGAGTTGAAGAAGTTGACACAGATAAGGAAAGTGATACAGTAGAAAAACATTCAGAAAGTGTATGTTATACAGATGAAGAAACAGAAGATACATATTTTGATACAGAGGATAATGACAGCGAGGAAGAAGTCATGAAGACAAGAGCGACTAAGTCACGAGAAATAAAGAAGCCTGCATACTTGAAAGATTACTATACAGGTTTTACAGCAGTTAATGACAGCGAAATAACATATAAATCAGCAATGAGTGGAAAGCGTTGTGATAGATGGAAAGAAGCTATAAAGAAAGAATTACAGGCGTTAGAAAGAAATAAAACATGGATACAGACAGATTTACCAGAAAATAAGAAAGTTATCGAGACTAAATGGATTTTTAAAATTAAGAAGGAAGATGAAGAAAGTATAAGAAGATTGAAGATTAATTTACAAACAGAGTTTGAAATGAAGGATATGGGAAATGAAAATAGTTTTAAATATCTTGGAATAAATATAATACAGAAGAAAAATAAAATAAGTTTAGATCAAACACAATATTTGAAAGAGATTTTGAAGAAGTATAAAATGGAAGAGTGCAATTCCATTTCTACACCAATTGCAAAGGGTTTGATTTTACCTACACAGATATGTCAAAATAAAATATTAGAAAAGAAATGTAGAAGTCTAATTGGCAGATTAATGTATGTGATGCTAGGAACAAGGCCTGATATATGTTTTGCTTTAAGTTACTTGAGCAGATATCAAGTTAAGCAAGTCCAGAATTATGGAAAAGTTTAAAACGTTTATTGCGTTATTGCGTAAAGGGAACATTACAATATAAATTGGTTTATACAGTAAACAGTCAGGATGCAAAATTAATAGGGTATACAGATGCCAATTGGGCAGGGGATTTAATAGATAGGAAGTCCACATCAGGATACATTATGAAGGTTTATGGATGTATAGTGTCATGGTGTAGTTCAAAACAACAATGTACATCATTGTCTTCTACAGAATCTGAATACATAGCGTTAGGAAAAGGAATAGCAGAAGGATGTTGGATAAGAAATTTGTTAACAGAAATAGGGTTCAATTGTAAAGAATTTAATGTGTATGTAGATAATACAATATGTATCAAAAAATCCTGAACAGCATAGAAAACTAAAACATATAGATTTAAAATACCATTTTATTAGAGATAAAGTTTGTAAACAAATTGTAATATTAGAATATATTAGTACGGAAAATCAGCTTGCTGATATATTTACAAAGAGTCTAAGTAGAGAAAGATTTAAAAAGTTGTGCAATGGTTTAAATTTATATATGTAATTTGTTGACAGTTTGTAAGCATATGATAGAGTGAATTGTTTAAAGTATAGATATGTATTAATAGTAGTTAACTTTATCTTCATTGAGGAAGGGTGTTAGAATAACAATGAAGATAATGTTGTCTGTGGTAGTTCATAAGATTTTCTTGTCCATGTATAACTTCCTTCTTCCTGTTCCTGCCTTGTGATGGTCACGTATACCATACGGTGCTTTTATTTAATTACAGTGACAAAAGCATACAGAAGTTTTATTTATCGCTATACTGCCCGACGTCAACTTACCTTAATCGGTTTTCGCGACACCTAGGTAAGAAATGAGGGTGGTCTATTCTACTCAGGGGATATTAATGCCAAGATTGTCTGTAAGACTACCTTTGCAAACTAATGTTCTATCTATACATTATTTAAGAATTACTTATTTATTACAGGTTAAAATATATGATGCGAACGCTTCCGCCGGGAAGTGTCCACGAGCCCGATGATGCAGATGAACATATATGAAGAGCTTCAGTCGAATCATAATTATTTAGCCTCATTTATTGACATTAGTAATTACATTTTCACAGCGCGAATGCTTTTATTCACTAACAATTTATTGTGCCGCCTGAACCATTCGGAATTTTGGAATAAGGCTGTAAAAGTCCGCATCCATGCTAGAGACTCAAGAGAAGGTTGTGTCTTTTCGAATAAATATCTTCTTTCTTCTTTCTTTCTTTCTTTCTTCAAAATAGTATTCATATTAGTATAATTGACAAACATTATGAAGTTTGAAACTTCTTAACTAGGACCCAATGGATTTTTTCTCAAATCTGCGGTTAAGGGGGCTCTAGCACACTAGAACGGATCATAATTTGGTTTCATTGTTTAAAACATTATTGGTTAATATTATTGTTTGATAGTTATAGTACCTTGTATTCCATCAGAAATATTTTCCAGACCCATGCCGGTTCAGTATATTGGTATATCGTTCATGTGCAGCAATAGCGGTACAACTCAAAAACTCATATTTTGAGACGAATGGGTTTAAAATTTTCATTACGAAGGAAAATGAATAACAATTGCTTAGTTGCTAGTTTAATTGCTAGTTTGCTTAAACGACGGGCTTATAATGAATTATGAGTTCTGTCTGTATTGCTGCTAAAAATTGTGTATTTTAACATTAACACCATTTATTCCTATTCAAAACACGTGTTTTTACTTGTGTAGCAAAACTAAAAACCTGAGCAATCCTGGGAGTAATATATTTTCAAAACAGGATTTTAAATTGTGAAATTTTTATAATTACGCTATTGTCTAATAAAACTAAAAGATTTGATCTAGTTAAAATTATATTATCCATCACAAAAACTTATATCTTTGGAATGGCATTATATGGCATGTAAAGTGTTAACTTGCATTAATCATAAATATGATTTCTTAAAAGTTTTTTGCATATTCGTTATCATAATGAGAGTTAGACAATGGTGTATTAATGTTATGGAGAATTCACAGTACTACAGATACTTGAAAAACGATAATGGAAATGGAAAATTTTATCGCAAGTAAAGTTATAGATCTATGATACATGTTGCAACAGTAACTAACTAATATTACTATTATTAACATTTAAAAAGTGATACAGTTTTCATATTTAACAATATAAGTATTTTACTATACATACTCCATAAGTATAAAAACGTAACAAGATGTAAACAAACAAAACCATGTGATTCAGGGGTGACAAATATGTCATTACAATAATATTATTAACAAATGAAGAAATTGGAATTCAACTGCAGTGGTCCAAAGAATATCTTCAATATTTATAAAAGTAATTTTCTTAAATTGATTGTTATTTTCTAAAATTAAATAAATATTTATATATTTAGTATAGCAAAACTTATTCTTGCATCGTTATCTCATTGATGAGAATCGTGGCTCTTTGACGATAGGACATTTTCAATGGCGTTGCGCCAACCAGCCCTATTCTCCGCGGCATGAAGAGCACAATAAAGGGGGGAGTTGAGAGCTTCCTTGACCTGGTCCGTCCAACGTCTTGGGCTACGTCCACGTGGTCTCCTTCCATCGACACTGCCTGTGATCACAAGCTTTTCGATACAGTCAGAGTTTTTTCGAGCTATGTGACCGAAGTACTGAAGAGTCCGCCGTAGACAGATGGTGATTAGCCGAATTTTGATACGTAGCCTGTTCAAAATTGAGATGTTGGTTTTAAAGTCGTACCAGGAAATACAAAGCATTCGGCGCCAGCACCACATCTCAAAAGCATCGATTCGCTTCCGATCTGCGGCTTTTATGGTCCATGTCTCGGCTCCATAAAAAAATATGGAAAAGACGAGTGTGCGTACGAGGTGAATTTTGGTACGATTCGAGATATTACGATCCTTCCACACCTTAGAAAGCCGAGACATAGCACTCTTTGCCATCGCAATGCGGCGCCGAATTTCAGCTTCACAACCCCCTTTATTACTGATACTGGAGCCCAGGTAGATGAAGTCGTTGACCAATTCCAATCCAGTAGTGCCTTTGAGCTCCATTGTACATGAACGGTCCACAACCGTTAATTTTGTTTTGAAGCGGTTGATCTTTAGCCCCAACGCAGAACTAACCGTCTCCAACTTTTGCAAGAGGAATGTCATCTCCGCTTCGCTCGATGCTATAAGGGTCGTGTCGTCGGCATAGCGCAGGTTTGTGAGCTTGACTCCTCCGATGCAAATACCACCATCCCAATCCGTAAGCACTTGCCTCATAACGTACTCACCGTAGGCATTAAATAGTAATGGTGACAAAAAACATCCCTGACGTACACCTCTCCGAAAACCAAATGGATTTGATGTTATGCCATTGACTCTTATAATTCCCGTGCTGTTGTGATACAGAGAATGCAGCAATGCTGTGAGATGTTTCGGCACGCCAAGTTCTCCAAGCACTCTCCATAAGTGATCCCAATCTACATAGTCAAAAGCCTTACTATAGTCAACAAAGCACAACAAGGCAGGAGTATTGAACTCGTAGCACTTTTCTATGAGCTGGCGGATATTCAAAATTTGCTCTGTGGTACCTCTACCTTTAAAAAAACCGGCTTGCTCCTGTGATATCTGTGATATATATTATATATACTGAAGATAATTACGAAGTCGCTGATTAATCACCCGTAATATTATTTTGCTAGCGTGAGATATCAGCGACAGAGTGCGGTAATTATTACATTTTTTGGTGGAGCCTTTTTTGTCTAAAGGTAGAATGATGGATGTTGTCCAGTTGTCAGTAGACCATTGACATGTCAGCCAAATCTGGCTGCACAGACTATGGAACATCTCCGTTCCAGAGTCCCCAAGCGCTTTTAGAATTTCAGCCATGATGTTATCAGTGCCAGGTGCTTTTTTAGTCTTTAGGCTTTTTAAGCCAAAAGTAATAGCAAAACAGCAATATATATATAATGAATTTCAGCAGCTACAAATTAGCCAAGTAAACTACCTAAAATAGTAATTGCATTAGATTAGCCGACGTAACATAATATCAATATTCTACGAGTTTCACTCTGTGATACTTAAATGTGTAGTATTTTAGTGTCTTTAATATTGTCCATCGTTTTCTTTAAAAATTTTATAATACCTTTATGTTTGGGTTCTTAAAAGTGGATATTACATAATATTCTTATTTATTTGTTTCAAAGTTTGTAAAATTATTGATAGCAATCATACCATATTTAACCTTATTAAGTGGTGCGAATACTATCAATAATTTTAAATTCTTTGAAAGAAATATAAATAACATTTAATATTTAGTATCATGTGTTGTAATAAAAAAGATACTTTATACTAGGCAGATAATGCCTACTATAAAGTACCTGTTTTGACATGTTTACATTTTGTTAAATATTTAACCCATGGAGTATAGTTCCTCATGATATTTTCTTTAATCGAAAAGCTTGATATCAATTGGCACATTAAATATGGCAAAATTTCACAATTTAATTCTTACTTTATATGTATAAATCCGAAGTGTTAACTGATATGATGGAAAATATTATACTTAGAGATAAAAACCACTAATATTCTATAAAACTACTACTAATATATCTAAAAAAGACTTAAATATAAAAGAAATATTTATAATTTACCATCAAGTACACTCCTTTTAAGTATAATGTTTTTTCCTAAATACTTAAACGGTAAAAACGAAAGCATCTATTGTTTCAAATACTAATCTTGTACATTTGTTTTCGAGTGAATATTTTAAATTAATTTTGTTTAATAATAATACATAATAATTTAAATTACAATTCCTACATTTTCAAGATAGTTTGAGGACTGTGAAAGCTCTGTTTGGATAATTTTTAGTCAGCTTGCTGTTCCTGTTTCCTATTTAAAAATAGTAATATTTTTTGAAGTTGTACTTTTAGCGTGTTTAAGAAAAACGTTTTTTTTTAAGAAGTATGCACTTAGAAATGCAAAACGGTTGTTGTATATATATTTTTTTATTGCAGTAAAAGTCTTAATAAAGAAGTTCCTTAAATATTTTGTTTTATTATTATTTAAAAATGATTATTAATATGTAACAGGAAAAGCGGTTATCCAAAAATCGGTAAGAGCGGTGTGCGAATCGATAATCATCTTTTGACATCACTAAGTACGGTTTTAGCGCACCAAGCACATCACTAATTTTACTACGATTTTACGTCATACGTTATATATATTACTACTCCATATGTGAGAAAGAGTCAGAGCTGAGACTAAATCCGTTTTATTGAATGAAACGGGTGAGAGGCAGATAGTTTTTTATGAATGAGAATGTAAGTTGCTATAGTGCTACTTTGCATCCCCCCATACCACCGAAAATAGGCTAGCGCCAATGTATGAATCTCAACCATCTATTTTATAGTTAGTAATCTATGCATAATACAAATAGTAGGGATCTAAAAAACAATCGATTTTTATATTAATCGATTGTTATATCACATTAATTTTTTACATTAAATCGATTTGACGCTGGGCTGACTTGCCTACTCTAATATTATAATTCTATGAAAGTAACGTAATCACATGTGTCGTGATACTTGACTGTACCTTATCACCTGCTCAAATTAGTTAGCTTTAAAGGATATGATTCCAGGCTGTTAATAAACTTATAAAAAAACTCAAATTAGTTGATCACACGGCTTAAGTCATTAAAAACTTGTTCGTCTAGTCTATGGTTCGTATTTTTATTTTAATATTTGTCTGTGGTCTATCTATTTTGCAAAATCAAAAGACAGAAGTTGGTACATAGCTCATGATCAATAATATTTAATTTTAATATAGTTAGGCATTTATTCAAATTTAAAATGAGTGATATAGAAAAAAAGGTGCCTGAAGTAATTGAATCAAATGGTGATTTAAACAAGGAGAAGACAAGAAAAAATTGGGTGCAGTTTGACGATGACCAGCCGCAAACAAGCAATTCAGAACCAAAGTTATCGAATGAATCTATTTTAAGGACAGCACCACCAGAGTCTTTTAATTCCGAAGTTCCGGCGGTTTTGAAAACTGAAACCGTCCATGTTAACATAGATCGTAGTGAAAAAAACACAGAGTCCGTGTCACCAAGTGGTGTGATAAAAAATGTGGAATATATTAACGCTCGACCTGGTTTCAGTAAGCTTTAAAATTATTTAGCTATATACATACATAATATTAGATGCATATTATATCCTTGGATCGCAATAATACTGTAATTTTACATTTAAAGGTAATGGCGACATTATTGTGACCTTGTTACCAACAAACACTAAATGGCCTTGGGTTACAGCAGCTAGATTTCGTCCGGAACTTGTGCCTGAAGAGTTGATGGCTCAAGGTTTAACAGTAAGTTCATTATGTACTAGAAAAAAATTAACCATTAGGTGATTTACATTTATATTGTCAAACAAAAGTTTCTCAATTATTGTCTTAAATCACTATATTGATATTGATTTATAAAATATAAAAATATAATCTATATCTCTTGTATCTGTTGGTTGACTGGCCCACTGGCGCAGTGGGTAGTGACTGCCTTCAGCTCCGGATCGCGGGTTCGATTCCCACAGAGGGTGAACATTTTCTATAAATGTATTTGTTGGTCTTCGAGTCTGGGTGTATATTTGTATTTAAGTATGTATTTAAAATATATATAAGTATATATTCACCAGTTGTCTGTCTACCATAACACAAGATTAAGTTACTTATTTTGGGGACGGACGACGACGACGGACGTGTGTGTAAGTGTCCCATATATTTATTTATCTGTTATATACCCTGAAATTTATTTCAGTTCATACAATATTGTCATGTATATTATATTGCATAATTATTGTTTTAGTTAACAGTTGAAGAATATGTTCATGCAATGGAACTCCTTGTCAATGATGCCCGTTTCACTCTGTACAATGTGTGCTACAAGAGGGTTTTAGTTTGTTGGATAACTATAGCATTTCTGGTTCTCCTCACGCTACTGTTCTCTGGTTTGGAAGGACTTACATTATTTTCACTAGGAGTGTTGTGGCTTATATTAAATGCTATGGCCATCTTTTTATGCATGTGGATCAAATTAAAACTCTCCAAAGGGCTAGAACAATGCTTAGCTAGTGTCAATAAGTTACTAAATAAACATAAGCTCTTACTTGCTTTAGATGATAGGGGTAAATTATCATGTCACAAAGTTAACCTTTGCTTTATTTATTTTGACTCTGCACCCTGCATTGTCCACTTACAACAATTTATTGAAAGTGAAGAGGGGAAAACAATAATGCAAGGGTGGGAACAGAGATTGGATGTATCAGCAAATGATATAGTTATCCAAGGAA
This sequence comes from Morpho achilles, assembly GCA_947086495.1. Lineage (NCBI taxonomy): Eukaryota > Metazoa > Arthropoda > Insecta > Lepidoptera > Nymphalidae > Morpho > Morpho achilles. The sequence continues at coordinate 6,906,541 of CAMTZB010000007.1, read as the reverse complement.
GTCAGTCAACAAGATTGTCTAGAAAACAGGTATGTAACATGTAACAAGATGTTATTACTACCTAATATATTTATAATATTTAGAATACATACATATAATATGTAAGTATTGAGTCTTGACTAAAACCACTGATCAGACCTATCTATATAAAAGCTATTATTGTGACTAATGTCATACTTGTAGTACTGTAGGTAATAATGTTAAAAAAATTGTATTTAATATTAAAAAAATCAATGCTAAGCTTATATTTCTCTTCAATCATTATGTTTGATGCAAGTTTTTAATAAGGCCTGCAATGTATTCATTAGGTGTATTTAACATATCAGTAATATGTGCATATCACATGTAAATAATATTGGGAGTAAACTTTTAGTTTATTTAGACGATTTCGCATAAATGTATCCATTTTTCAGGTAAGTCTTATTATTACTGACATCTCTCTCATTACTATTTCATTATTACTGACATTGGTGGACTTTCTCCTTATGAGTGTAAATTCTGAATGTATGTAAACTGAGTCCTGAAATAACAATTGAATTACCATTGCCCAGTCCTTTGCAAAGTGTTCACAGGCAAGAATATTTTTTTTTAATTTTGAATTACATCTATAAATGTCTTACGACCTCAACAGCCTGAGCTGGCGTATATGTATTAATTCAGTAGTAAATTGTAACATTCGGTTGATCATAAATACTTATTTTAAACTATTGTACTATTTGTAAACCAAACTGTTGTATATTTTATCTCTGCACACAAATGCCATATTCTTAACATTGTGCTGCTCAACTTGATGTAGGTAGGTATTAGTTTTTTTTAACTTATTTTGGTATGGTGCTTGATGAAGTAATTAAAATACATATTATGTATTTTTTAATCCTCTAATTCTAACCGTAGAATTTTTTTTTATTATACTATTTTGTTGGTGGTATAGAGATTAATTAAAAATTATTTATATAGCTAATTTGAGCAGTTATAATATATTTATTAATTCTTATTAATTTGCTTACTTTCTTAACATTTTTACATTTCATTATTAAGCTTGTTTTACATCCTAACTGTAAAGGAAGACTGAGGCCTGCCGTCTGCTGATTAACCAAATGAAGCATTTTAAAATTATGTGGAATTTTATATTTCATCCATACAAAAACAGATTAATAACAATATGATTTATAGTTTTACATATTTATACAAATGTTTAAGAAATTTAATGTGATATAATATAACATTTCAAAACACTTTCTGTTCCTGTCGAATGAGAATATGAACATGAATTTCTAGGACGACAATATTTGGATTTTACGTTTATATAAAGAAAATCTGCTGTATTTGACTGATAGATGCTATACTCTTTAAGTCAGTGCACTCCATCTTCCTTTTTTAAAATCTGACATTGGACTATATAAATAATACTACATCTTATTGGCCAGCTCCATGGAATAAAACTAAGGTTTTACTTAGGTTTTAAACACCTAAAATTAATGTTATTCCTTGCAACTGCTGTATCAATATAAAAGAACATGCAATTATTTACCCTTTTGGTGAGATGTGGAATGTGTTGTAAATATAATATTTATTAAAAAAATATTTAGAAGCCGTACGGATTATGGCTCCTAAAATCACATAGAATTTGAATAAAATCTACCCACTTACTTCATTTTAATAGGAAATTTGATGGACCCTCATCCATTTTTAACTAACAAAATTAGTTGTTTATTTTTTGGGCTAAAGCATGTTCCTATATATATTTATACCTTGCTAGTTATTAATCTTTTTATTATTCGTGACATCTTAAAAATGTGTAGTGGGAAGAATGGGATCATTTTATTATTCTTTCTATAACTCTATCTACCTCATGATAAGGTTTTATTTAATATAAATGCTTTCAATGATTAACTACTTATATTTAGTTTTTTTACGGGCTATTAACAATACAAGTAAAATGAGTGGGTAAGTTTAGCGATAAATGTGCAGGATATGGCAGAGCAAGTGTTTCTCCGATATCTTCAGCGGTGGGGCAAAGACTTCTTACGTCGCCGGCTCGATTGGACTCTAGACGAGGACGGGGGAAATCCGGCGTCGCCACGCCATTACGCTCACGCGCTGTGTCCTTGTCAGTATGTCGAGGAGATATTGAGGAATAAAGAGCCGAAAGATACTCGTGCCTGTTGTCCGCCCTGCAACGACTGGCTCAGACGGCGCGGTCTCGACTGACCAAACCGCTTTAAGTTTGGCAAGTCTATATTTTTAAATTTATGGTCGAACTACGCAGGAGATATCCCGTCACCCACATATTGATTAGATAAATAGTCATCTATAGGCGGGGAATGGCGGAAATAGATATTATTTTTTGAGTACATACATAACGTGATTACATTGACTAACCTGCTTGGCACAGGGTCTTTTGATGTGATATGTTATCCAATGTAGTTCGGCCTCTAATAATTTTTCCATACAATAAATTGTAAGTTAAGTTTTTTATTTTCAGGAAAGATGCGTTCTTTTATATTTACGTTATATTGGACGTTGGGGAGCATATGTTATGAAAAAAAGATTAAATCTCTGTAGTGCCGTTCCTGGACGTCACGGTGAAAAATATGTGTGTCCGTGTCAATTTATAGAAGAACATCTTAAAACAAAACCACCATCAGGACTAGCTAAGTTTTTCACCTTACCTACTCAAAATATTCAATTATACTAAGAATATAAAGTAATTAATCCGTCCAATGTAATTTGTATATGTCGATCTATTCAATTTCAAAATGTAGCAACTATTTTCAACTCCGTTTTAAAATATTTCTTTTAAACATCATCCGTAAATCACTCAAGATCATTCAATATCCATAATCTAGGTAGATTAAGTGTAAAAGTTATGAAAGATCGATTGTAGGAACGTAATATATTTTTTACATAACATTTTATTTTGAGATGTTATACGTTGTCTACATAATTTTTTTTTCTTTTAGTGTATGGAAATTTTCTAGCATCCATATAATGGATGTTTCGTGTACTTAAGCAATTTTCATGGGACCACATGGTTAAAATGTTTTAATTTTATCAATTTATTTATTTTAATTTTATGGAGTATTAATAATAGTTTTCTAAGGTTAAAATGTCGAGGGGCCATAAACAAGTTTAGTATTATTTTCTGAAGAATTAAGTCATATTTAGTTGTATATTTGAAGATATATTTAAAATATTAGATTTGTAATTATATATTTTTGGGCTGTATATAACTGGAGTATAATTTATCTAATATCTTTAGTACGCGTCGAGTTCTTGGCGTTTGAGAAATAAGTGTTTTACTTTAATTTAAAATATAACGCTGCTTCGGATACTGATACTAAAGACACGACAGTACATCGATATTAGAAATTACTTTGCATAATAAAGTGGTTTAAAAGTATTAATATAATTATAATTGGTGATGATTTACAGATTATATCACAATAATTATAATATTTACTTCACACATAATGTGTAACAAAGCAAACATGAATTACATACGCACATTTTATAACATCATTTTACTTAATTTTACAAAAATTGTACATATTTGTATTTTTTAGTCATTAACAACTATAAATCTCATGTATATTATGTAATTTGTTTTTCCAGTTTTTTTACTTATAAGATTATTTATAAAAACGATACAAGTTGCATAAACACATTAAGTCACTGTGCAATAAGTGTACGATTTATATTTATTTTAATTATGAAATATTAATTAAGGAGGGAAAATTCTATTTCAAACTACTGCTGTTCTATATCCACGACGACATATGCTGGGCATCAATAAGATATCTCTAGAAAATTGGCTTACGTAGAAGACTAATGGTATCCACATTGTCTCTCGCGTCGACTTAGAGCTAAACTACCGTCAATTATGTCAAACTTTTTTAATTTTCGAATGTAAAACAGTTTAACATATTAGTTACACTCGTGAATGAGCTTCATATTAATTAAATTTCATGTATCCATTTTTCATTGCTCTAGCGGATGTCGTGAATGCGTGATACACAGACAGAATTTCACATTTATAATATTAGTAAAGATTGGGTATGCAAAAAGGAAATCGATATTTTTGGTGGCATTTCTATCATTTATTGAATTAAATAAACAATTATTTCACATGTAGTTAAATTTCATATCTAAAAGAATTTACGATAAAAATAACGTGACCCTGAGACAGGTTTATTTACTGTAGAGTTCATTTATATTAGATTTTCCACTTGCTCTATCTAAACATTACACTTTTCTTAATATTAAAAGCCTTTAATCGTTATTAATTATATATTTAAACAACTAGTTACGTCAATATACATGTTGCTCGAATTTTCTAGTGTAAGAACTTTAACGTAGTAGCCAAAGCTCAATGATTATCGGAAACAAAACAATATATACCTATTTTACTAATATATTTTTTTATTATTATGAATTAGTTACCTTAGCATAACAATCAACTAGAATAACAATCGTGTAAGATACAATTTTGGAGTAATAACGATCGCAAGCACTTGATAAAACAGTATTAATTTTTATAAACATTTTCATCTAAAGTCAAACGTGTTAATTTTACAATAGAATAAAAATTGTCTTTCATTTTATAATTGATAAACAGGTGTACTCTGAATGATTTTCTTGAATACCTTTAATTTCAAGATGTACGAATTTAACAATGTCAAATCAGACCAATACTAATTTTTGTGAATTCTTTAATATTTATAATTGGAACTGAGGTTTTATATAATATTTTATATCTGTAGTTATATTTTTGGGTTGTGTGTAAGAGTACTACTTAACTTTAAATCGAGAATTTCTTGTCAGTGCAGAAATATTTAAATTTTGAGAAATAGCTAAATTATATTTCTTTATTTTCGATTTATTATATAATATAATGCAGGAGCTTATTTTTTGTATAAAAGTAAATTATTATAATAGATTTTAAATAAATCAAAATAATAGGCTATATAAATACAGTTAAAGTACAAAATGTGGCGTGTACATCATATAGCTACTATGGTCTGTGTATATTTTAACCAGAGAGCAATGCGTAGTTTTATATTCAACCGCAGAATATGGACAATCCACAATACGCACTGCGAATACAAATGTAATGATTAATATGTTGCACGAGGCAGCTGAATGTTGTGATTGTATTGTAATCATTCCGTCCTTTACACAAGTATTTATACATAATATTAGTCATTAACAAAATATACACTTGTATTTAATAAATTGATTTAAGTTGACATCGGGATGTTTGATTTATATACCCGTACTATCGAGATAAATATAGTTCTTAACCATTATTCTGATACGAGCTGTCATAGGCGCCGTCAGGATTATTTTCAAGATGTATCTTAATTAATATAAAATATAGAACTATAGTTCATAATATAAATAAAAATAACTTGAAAAGCATTACTCTTTTGCTATTTTAGTCGGGTAAAAATATGTAACTAAGTGGATTTACTGTGTCCTTAGTGCAAGTTTTTTTTTCGGTTTTTACGGTCACTAAATGTCGCTGTTGCAGCGTCATACAAATTGGCGTTACGCTAACGTGATCGAGTAGGTAAAAAAGCTTGCACACAGCATCATTATAGTGTTTCGTTATTCAAAATATGTACCTTGTAATAATCTCTAGCTAACGAAAATCTTAATAATGTAAGAATGATTTAAGTTACCTTGTCTTTAATAAAACTGATAAATATAATATTGCGAAACTTTAGCAAAAATGTGTTAAGATATAATAACCATTAGGATGAAGAAGCCTTAGAAGAGAAGAAGGATTAGAAAGGCACTATGCGGAGTAGGCCTAAATAAAACCATAAAGAAGATACTTATTTAGGCCTAGGCCTAAGTATAGAGTATAATTTAATTAACCAAACAAAAATAAGTCGAATATTCATTCCGTAATTATGAACCCTTATTAAATAATAACATTGATTTCAAATTTTCTCTTCTTTTTCGAAGTCATGGATTATTCTAAACTAAATATTTAGGGGACTAAAATATTTCGTATTTAAGTTTTGGTATCTTATTTAAGAACTCATTGGATAATGAGTTGTTAAATAAGATACCAAAACTTGAATACGAAATATTTTAGTTTAATTTAATAAATAAAACCGAATTGCCTATACAGAATACTTATATAGAAAATTTGTAATAAGTGATAGCAAGCATTGATCTTTTTGTATACAATAACGGCGTATAAAAGGTTAAGAAAAACCTGTAAAGACAATTCTTGAGTTCCTAAAAAAAAATTTGAAGAAAAAGAAACTTCTTAATTACCAGTCATAAGCATTTTGAATGTGAATCTATCCAAGCTCAGATGAAAATAGCGTGTAATATTGATCAACTGCATTAGGAACATATCTATTATTCTATATAGGAAATGTCTATTTTGCATATAGGCGTGGATGTTACTAAAAGGAATTAGTTATATCTTTAATGTACCTTTATTTAGATATTGACGTATCAGCCTTGTCCTTTTGCGCAGACATGTCAAATTTATAATATCCTTATTTAAAATAAATAGGCAATATAAGAATTGAAACACACGTACATTTGATTTTTTTATTGAAATGACAGAAAATATAAAGGATTACTAGTAACACATAAAAACTTAATATCACAGACAAATAATTATAATACTTAAAAGTGTGCTATATTATAATAAAGTGAACAATCCTTTAATTATTTCCGCAAATTGTAACTATTATACTACATAATAAAATGTAACTTTTCATAATCATTATTAATTAATTTTTTTTGCCATAAATTTAATACCTAAAAAAACTTTACATAACGAATTAGTTTTAAAACGACATTTAAATACAGAAGTAATAAAATATACGTTCATAATTGTTCAAGTTCTTTCATATCTATATCAATTATTAATACCGATATTTTTTATATTTTAAAGCATGACAACCTACCTAAGAAATTAAAAAAATATATAATACTAAAGATCTTGCAAAATAATGAACATGAAGTTGAGCAAACAAGAAAATGTGAACAAAGACAATAATCCGTTTCCATAGATTATAGATATGACTATTTGTTACAATTCATCGATACGAGATTTTTTTGGAGAGCCTTTGGTAGTGTCGCCTGTTGGAAATATGCCTTTAAACGTATTACGCTGTTCTTTCACTTGGGATTCTTTATCTATACTCATAATGAGCTCTCTGTTTCGTTTCAAATGCTTATCCACCGGGTCATCCCTTATATCAATAGAGGAAGCGAGTGATTCCAATGACGTGACGGTAGAGGGCGCTCCCACTTTGTGGCGTAGAGTTAGGTCGAGATACGGTCGGTTAGCGGAATCGCCAGCGGTATGTGTTGAGGAAGTAGCGTCGCTAAGAGGTAATGCATCCAAGGCAGCCATACGCATTATTTCGCGTTGAGACTCGCGCGCTTCCACCAAGAATATGCTCTCCTGTATAGTGCCATAACTCGTTTCAATGGGTAATATTTGTAATATATTTGTAAGATCAATATGTAGTAAATTAATAGTATTAATATTGCACATAAGTTGATATGAATATGAACCCATGTAACAATTTCGATAAATATGTTATGAAAAAAAAGCAATGTTTGGAAATGAAATCATTTCAATATAATGACTTCTACAAGCAAAACGATTTTATGGTAAAAGTGAACTTTGATTAAAAATTAAATTATATGAACCATGCAAAACATTTTGATCATGAGATATGTTTAGGTCGAATCACAAATATTTAAAACATACCTTAACTTCTTTAGTAATGTACTGATCAAGTTTGTCATATATCACAGCATGTAGACCCATCTCTTTGAGTCTTTTTATAGTGTTCTTATCATTATTGTCATCTCCCCAACAAAATATGACTAGACCGGCGTCCTGTGCTAGCTTGACCTTTAAATTTAAATAGAAAAGTTTTAAGTTAGAAGAAGCTTCTGCCCATAAAGAATTTGCATTTTATTTTACATTCATATTATCAATGTTTAAGTATTATATTAGGCTATTATTGTTGATTCTCTAAATTTAAATTTTAGTCGTGTGGTATCTGGCTGACTTGGATAGACCACCCTTGTTTCTTACTGAGGAGTCGTAAAAGGCCACTAAGGTTAGACGACCCGCCGTGTATAATAGACTACCCTAATTTCTTTAAGAGGTGTAAATACAGATTGGTTGATTCCACATATTCTAAGGAGATATGCAGGTTTCCTCAAGATGTTTTTCTTCACCGAAACGCATTGGTTTTGGTCCAGGGTTTGAATCCGTGATCGTCTCTTTAGGCGCACGGCGTTAGTGCTGGGCTATCAGAGCTTATCGTTTTGCCAATTTGCAATGCGGAAGATACAGTTACATTACTCTAAATTAGAGTAAAATTACTTAATGTGTTGGAATTGTGAACACGCATCGAAAGCATAGAATTATTATACCAGATTCCGGAAGCCCGGTAGCATGTGCCCTATTACAATAAAGAGAAAGCAAATGAGATTGTATCTATCTGTCTCTCTTTTTTATATGTGATTAGATAAAGATGAAGTGTTTCATCTTCTCTCATTATTTATTGTAACACTATCACTTGCAGGCCTGGCTATGGCAACCCTAATCAAGTATATTAACTCCAAGACCGAAAGGCGCAGTGTTAGATGTAAAATCGCCTCTCCATAAGTTAGGGCATACTAGGGACCACAGAGCCATTGCCATGCCAGCCAGCCATGGATTCAAGCGGGAAATGACGTATAAAGAGTCTATTGTCCATCGTGGAAAGGACAAATGATGCAACAAATTCAAACAGCAACTTGAAACTACAAAATAATTATGACATCGCCTATATGAATTATGACACCATAAACATGTTGACAAAAGCCTCGAATATTTGTATCGCGTTCGGGATTATAATATCAGTTAATTACTTGTATTTTGCGACGATAATAACCTAATATAATAAAACTGGCTCTTATCATGTAATCGTGCCACCTCGTTTCATAAAAACACCTATCGATTATTTTAATATAACTTACAAAATACAGTATGTTACATGTAAATTGTACTACTCATTTTATAAGATAAGAATACAATTATTTCTAAACTAGCTTTTACCCGCAACTTCGTTCGCGTAGACTGATAGGTTGTTAACCCTGCAAATGTGTATCTCTATCACAAAAATGAGATCGATCCGGGAAGAATCAGAAGGATTTATCGTTTTATCAAGGGCATAATTTGATAATTTTAGTAAATAAACCGTACTTACATGAAATATATATTAAAACAGCTCAGTAAAAGAAGAGCAAAAACAGCATATTATGCACAAAAAATTCATAATGTTTTTTTGATATTAAATATCTCTATAAATATATATAAACTTTTAATGGTAATGTGCAAGAAAACTTATTTAATAAAAACATTTATACGTAACGGCGCTGGATTCTAGCGTTTTTAGAATAAATACGAAAAATGAAATTTAAATGTTATTGTTAACATAATATTTTAAAATAAGTATCTGAAAATATATCACCTACACTTTGTTATGTAACTGTAATGACTTTTCAAATATTAATAATGTGTGTTTAGAAATATAATCTTCTTTCCATTAGCCGTATGGCGTAATTTTTATTGGCTTAAATAAAATAAAACTTCCCAATACATGTCACAGACTACTTACTAAAGACTTGTTCCGTTTAAGAATATGTTTTTTCGAAACGTCTGTTTTTTTGACAACAAAAAATGTATATGATTAAATTTAACTTGCACTCAAATGATTATACCTTATTGTTATATTTTCATCACAAATCCTATCGTTTTTAATGTGTTATTATGGTATTTAGGTAGTAATCGTACTTGTACATAACCTCAAACTATAATTCTTTTTTTATAGTTTCTCCGTAAGGTCTGGGCCAAAAGATGTATGAAATTCTGGCGGTTTTTTTTAATTAAATAAACAAAAACCGAAATATTAATAAAAATAACTTTTTCAAAGATTTTTAAATGTTACCCTGGTATATAAACATTAATTGTGCCAAATTTTATTTATAATGGTTCACCGAATTGGCCATTAAAACGTAACAGAAAGACTTTCGCATTTATAATATTTTTAGCTTATTTATGTTAGTAAATAACCCGTATTACTTATATTAATTATCCATTGTAATAACTCACTTAAAACACGAATAAAAATAAATGAAAGTAACGTCCAAAATACTTAAATGAATAAAAGTAAAGTCCAGTAAACGAATAAAAATATAATAAAATATAAATACTCTATAGAAAACTCTTTTGACGTAAGCCGAAAAACTTGGAATCTAAATACTCCTTTAATACAGATTTGACTTGATTTTGACACATCGTAAATAAAAATAAGTTCCATAGATTTATTATAGATGGCGTTTTGAATGTCATCCTATTTAATTCCTCCTGAATTGTATTCCTGTTGTATTAACAGGATTTATATAATCTATATGTTACCCAGCTGTATAAGGAATATTTGTGCCAAATTTCATCGATATTGGTTCAGCGGATTGACCGTGAAAACGGAACCGACTGACAGACAAACAGACAGACAGACAGACTAGTAAGGAAGTAGACATACAACACTAAAAAGGATTGATTGAATAAACTTTTCGAGCAATAAAACATCCGTTGTTTTAATGGTGGATCCAAGGGGACCGCCCCTTACAATTTGCAATTGCGTGACTTTAAATAACAATAGCAATTTAAGTTACGATTATCCACTTAGAAGCGTCAACAGCGTTTTAAAACTGTTATTCGAATTTGAATATCAAGTTATATTTGTCTTGTTTTTGCGACTTCGTTAACATCAACTTAACGCGTTCCCTGTCCACTGAACCACATATGCTTTCATGCGTTCCTGAGGCATATGTGTTTCAGGGTAATAAGGATACTACCGTTTAATTTTTTTTATTTTTATTCATTTTGCTGTTTGCGGATCAAATTAGATTTTTTGGCTCGGGAAAGTATTAAAGTAAATTATGTACTGTATTTGTTTATGTTTCTGAAGGGAAAGTGGGCTTTTTTTATCCGATATGTGAACCTGGTATATAAGTCCTAATTGTGACAAATTTCATCAATACTTGTCCAGCAGATTATCCACGAAAGCGTAACAGGCAGACATAATGCTAAATTATAATAGTATGGATTTTGTTTCGACGTAAACGTATGGAGTCTTAACAGTACGTGACCTATAAACAAGGCATTGACAAATGAATTATCTTTGCTTTCAGCAGTTCATAGTCTACTGTCAATGTACTTTACACGCCGGTAATAATAGGTACAACGAACTCGTTCTACAAAGCCAAATTTAATTAACATCTTACAGAGTGCTGTACACCGGACTAACATGTAAGAAAAAATCAATTATTCTTTCGGGAATATGCAGAAATTAATGTATATAGTATCAACTAATTACTTTACACCTATAGACAAAACTTAAGTTAATATTCGTTGCATCGTACAAAATGTTATAAATAAATGATTGATTAACTTAACAAAGTACTTTAAAAATATATGTAGAAAACAAAACCAAATTTTATTTATTGTAAAACTAGTTTAAATAAATTTGTAAATTAATTAATTACTGTAATGAATAAATAAATATATGGGACACTTACACACACGCCTGTCTGTCGCCAATGTAAGTTAATACTTGTGTTATGAGTGACAGACAACTGGTAAATATATACATATATAATTAAAATGAAATACGAATATCCACCCAAGTTCGAATAACCAATAAATTGTTTATAGGAAATGCTGGCCCTCAGCGGTAATCAAATCCGCGATCCGTGGAGAACGCACTGCACCAGAGGGCCATTAAAAAAAACCAAGTCCAAACCAAGTACCCCGCCACACTCGGCTGTGCTTTCGCGATAAAATCAGAAACGACGAAACAGGTCTACAAAAAATAGTCCGCGATGCCCTAATATGCGCTATTAAGAAAGGGGAGTCACTTACAATGCAGTAATAGTCCTTTACAACACATCATCATTCTCCTGTCCTTATCCCACTCTAAGTGATATTTTACGACCGCCCGCCTGCCTGACGTCAATTTACCTTACTTGTATTTTACTACAACTCTGTAAGAAAGAGGTTGGTCTATTCTACTCAACCGAATACCACACGGTGGGTCAACTTAACTTAGTCGCCTTTTACGACCCCTCGGTAAGGAATGAGGATGGTCTATTCTACTCAGTCGGATACCACACGACGGGTCAATTTACCTTAATCGGCTCTTACGACACCTCGGTAAGAAATGTGGATGGTCTATTCTACTCAGCTGGATACCACACGGCTAAATCCTCAACAACAGATCATTCAAATAAATATACTATGGTAAAGTTAAACACTCGCTGCCCGTGATGTCGTGATGTCATAAATCATCGGTGCGCCAGGAGCAGGCGCATGCGGTGAGTCACTTATCGATTTGGAGGATAAAGAATATTATATTCTTCATAATCTCCTAATTAATGAGTGCGAAGAAATATTATAGTGTATTAATGTGTGCCGGTAATTTAATAATAAATTTCAAAGGGTTTTTTATTACTGATATGGGCATGATTAAAATACATTTAGAAGGTATAAATACATATTTTAATATGCTTATGTATAGTCTTTCGACATTTGGAGGTTGCCGATTAATTTTATTTACCATAAGTTAAGATATACGGTTTTTTTTCATAATATGGAAGGAGTGTTTTAGGAAAAAAATTCTCGATATAATGCAGACTTCATAGTACATTAATTAAATCATATCTATAAAGTATTTTTTAAATAAACATAATAGAATAAAGATTACATATTTAATTTTATATTATTATATTATATATATTTCACGCATAACATACACATACACACACACAGACACATACATACACACCACATACTTCTCTGGCGTCCTAATTATAATTATAATAAGTATTATGTTAACAAATTTAAAATCCGTTATTGGCTGTATGTACTGTTATTTTAATACTTTGTAAGTTACTAGATTAATAGCTGTGGATTTTGTAAAATAAATAAATATAAACATCGACAGGTGCAAAACAGAGCACAACAGAGGCCGTCCTGTTTCCACATATTATTATCCTCCGGGCAGCGAGTCTTTGATTCTTGTATAGAAGATATAAAATAGTTAATGAAATACCTGCGTAGGATCTCTGAGCAAATCTTCTGTATGTGCGACAATGCCTAATATGTCTGAGCTAATTGCGTTTTGCACCGCGGCCGGAATGGACAGACAGCGAGGATCGCGGTATGGTTGGTACTTTTCTGTAATGCCCTGAAAATAAACATCCCTTCATTATATGAGGAGATGCTACATAACATTTTTTCATATTAATAATTATATCAACCATTGCCGTAAAGTATTAAAAAAGCTACCTAGTACTGAACATCTGACAGGCAAGGATCTCTCTTCTTGGAGAGAATTAGAGCTTAGCCCATCTCACTATTTCAATGCAGAATATCAGGTCACACTATATCTTAGGATTTATACAACAAAAACTTACTTCACCATAAAATCCATGATTCTTATATTTAATTTACAACTTAATTAGTTTTACATATTTACAAAACTTTAGCTGTAAGTTATTTAGATTGGGGCATTTTTATTTTTATTACATTTTTAATAATGAAAATTAGAAGATCAGTTAATCTGCTAAATTCTGTTCAAGATAGTTCAAGGTTTTGAAAAAAATATATTAATTGTTATCTTCTTATATTGCTTATAATCATGCTTAGTAAAGTGACCAAATAAAAAAAAAATGGTTTGGGGCAAATTGAAAGAAAGCATATATAGTTCCTACAAAACTTGTGAGTATTAAAGAGACCCATAAATTGGAAGAGCAAGAAAACTTTTTTTTTTAATAGTTGGTAGTGTGATGTCATAGATGGCATGGAAATTATTATTACAATGTATTTAAGTCAGCTAAGCGCAATTTTTAATTAGGTGACTTTAATTAAGTGCGCGATATAGTTATAAGTGAATATTTGAGATAGATAAGAAAAAAACATACCACAGTTAGAAACATGACAGGGTACTTATTTTGCTTGTTCCGTACCATTGTGCAAATGTCGGGATTGAAACAGGACAGTACAATCCGGCGTCCCCCTGCATGTTTCAAAACAACTTCTAGAACCTTCAAAACAAATATATATATTACATTAAAGACATTTGTTTTTCACAAGTAAATAAAATTTTGATTTGTTTTTCATTTGAGAAAAGCTTCAGCTTAATTTAATTTTTGATTCACTTTTCTGTCATCAGAGTTATTTACTAGAGTTGTGCAGCCAGCCTATAATGTGGCCATCAACAATAAAGAGAAGGCAACTGAGACTTATTATCTGTCTCTCTTCTTTATATGTGATTAGATCAAGATAAGTATATGAGTTTGTTGGTTTTCTCATTAGTTGTTGATTCACTCTCACTTACAGGTCTGCCTGTAACTCCCCTGCTCTACAACTGCAATACAACACAAATCTTTTACCTTATCAACATATGTATTCATATCAAAAGGATTGTTCAATTCGAAAGTTCCATCATTTAATTCCATGGTCCATTTTAGTTCAATATTAAAGCCAACATGTTCATCTAAGGTCTTCAGTGCTTCTTCTAATGTTGGAAAAGGTTGGTGTTCTTCCAAATCTTCATCAAAAAATAAAATTTCATGGTTACGCCCTTCAACTAAATGGTAAACCTGTAAATAATATATTAAAACTTTTTAAATTGATTTTAGACAAACATTTTTAAATATACTAATTATGTATTAGTAATTTTATTATGTATGGTTGTATATAATGCATTTATTGATAATTTTATATAAAGTAACAAAATATTAAGAAGTTGCAGGAATTAATAATATAAATGTGAATTATACCAAGTTAAACAAAGAGAAGAGGAGATACTAATAAATTACATAAGCACAATCTGTATTATGGAATTAATAACATATATCAAATGTGAATTATATTAATTTAAGCCATGATATATGCATAATAAAATGGAGCACAAAATCTGAGGTATGACAGAAAATAATAAACAATATTTGGAATTTCATGAAATTAGTTA
This sequence comes from Morpho achilles, assembly GCA_947086495.1. Classification (NCBI taxonomy): domain Eukaryota; kingdom Metazoa; phylum Arthropoda; class Insecta; order Lepidoptera; family Nymphalidae; genus Morpho; species Morpho achilles. The sequence goes on along the minus strand of CAMTZB010000007.1, from coordinate 6,891,464 downwards.
AAGCTAATAAACAATATTTTATGTTTACTTACTTAAAACATACTAACTTTAATTAAATTATTTTATAATAAAAAAAAAACATTTCTTTTAAAAAGACCAGTTGCTTGACTATACATTTGAAATAATAGTATTTACAGCATGTCTACATCATATGATACCTTCAATTTTTGCAGATGCTCCAAGGTCAAGTCTTTGACTGGCAATTCAAGCATCTCAGTGAAGTCAACTTCCTTTTTTCGTTTCATTGAAATACAGACATGAAAATCATGATAAATTACAGGTATCATATCTTTACTGAGCTGCACATCAAATTCCAGCATGTCTGCCCCACTGGCAGCTGCCTTTTTAAGGGAAGCTATTGTGTTTTCACGAATGGCATTCCCCCTGAAATGTTTAAAAGTGGAGCACACATCTACCAGGACTTGCCTGTCTCATTAGTAAAACCGGTGTTATAAGATATAAATAATTAATATCTATAATAAGAAGAGAGTATTAGTAAAATATTGGCGGCTTAAATAATTAACAATTTACTTACTCTTTTGTTTTAAAACTGGCACCTAAGCCTCTGTGGCCGACTTCCAATCCTGTCCATGTTGGATCCCAATGTTTTGCATAGGATACTTCCAAGTTACAGAGACTATCTTCCATCGGACAAATGATAAGATATTCGAAGTTAATAGTGCCCAGGGGTCGATGTTTCACATTACATGTAACTGGTAATTCTAAATAGCCCTCAGAAGGTTTAAACATATTAGGGAGTACATAAGTATACCCTATGTGGCAAGGTGGATCTTCTGCAGATGCTCTAGTGCTGTATGAATAGAAGTCAATTAAATATGCAAGACCTTTTGGGTTAGGAGCAAAAACATTGACTAAGAAGACTCCATTTGGTTTACAAGCTCTACCAAACTGACCTTGAGGTTGCAGCTGACACAGAGCAGGGTCATTATCTAGTGTTGCTACTTCCACATATACACCCAATGGAACTTCTGCATCCATGGTGTCGGTACTTAAAGATGAATCGTCAATATGTGGCTCAACATTTCCAAAAGAGAGCTGTACAGGTGTAACTTTGATGTGCATAAGTCTACCGACAAGTCGACTTTTTAACTTTAGGGGTTCATTCATAAATTTAAATTGGACTAAAGTCTGACAGGTGAGCCATCCCCTACAGATTTTTTGTTTACCATCGTATTCACCAAACACGTCGGTAACTGGATTAAGAACATTTTCTTTTATAATTCTTGGGTGAATGTGAGTCTCCCATCTGCGTACAATTATATCATTTGTTTCTTCGTTTATGAGACATATGGCATAACGGTAGAAGACATCACACGTATTAGGTATGACTACAGTTGTTTTCCATAATTCCTTTTCTTCGAAATAATCGAGAACAACAGATTTTTTGTAATTCCACTCACCGAGCTCCGTTGTGCTACCTGTTATAACTACCTTCTCCTTGGGTGCCAAATTCGGCACAAACACACTGAATAACCATTCTTGTGATAATATTTCTGACTGCTCAGTTTGTTTCTTAATAGACATTTTCCTTTGAACTTTAATTTTTTGCTTTTTACGATCTGTTAAAAAAAACCAACGTTGCATAATTCCCAAATTTAAGAAATACTGTATACAGTTATTATTTCATAAAAGAATTTTACAATTATATAATTTATTTCCAATATTTAATGTATCTAAAAAGTTAAAAATAAATAATGAATACATAGAATAAACATTCATTAGAATTTTTTAAAATATATTTTTCGACATTTTATTTCTTTTTTAGAATCGTGTGCTAATACGGAAAAGAAACTTATAATACATCAAGGAAATATTCATAGACTATAAGATATTGCGTACAATTTAATACTCTTTGTTTGGTAAACTAACGAACTCTGTGCTGAGATGCTAACGAGTAACGCAGCAACGAGGGCAACGAGAGCGAACAAAACGCGAACAAATTTACAAAAGCCAAATTCCAAAACAACCCAAAAATACAAGCTGATATTAGGGATGTGACATTAAAATAAATCGATTTGTATAAAATCAATCAACTTGATTTTAAAAAATCGATTATAAATAATCGTTTTTTTACTATTTGAAAAGTTGCCTTTTTTTACTAATAATAATTAATTAAAATAAAGACTCATTTTAAGTGGACAAGTACGAATACAAATTGTAAATTGTTGTTTGACAGATGCTCTGTTTGTTAAAAATTTGAGTTTAGCTACATTGATTTCATACAACAACGCATATACTATAAAACAAGAAAAAAGAGTAAATTATTTAATCGATTTATTATGTTAAAAAATCAATTATAAAAACACGATAATAATAACACAATCGATTAATAAAAAAATCGACTACTTTTCGCCATCTTTAAAATTTGTAAAATAAATGTAAGTTTATAGTGTAGGACATAGATTTCTAACTATAAAATACTTGGATAAAGAATACACTGGATGCCGCCTTAGCTATTTTTGTGTGTCCGTTTTATGCTTGTGTGAAATTTTAGAACTGCATTAGTGTGCGCGATTAGGGAAGTACTTAGCTTATCGATAAGCTAAACTAGGCGTCGATAATTATCGAAGCCTAGCTCAGGTACTGTAAAGTTAATATACAGTTGTAACCAACCTAGTTGGTTTACTGTTCAGAATAGATTTAAATATTTGAATAGATTGACATAATTTCCTGAGTGTACAGTCTGCAGTATAATGTCATGAATTATCCGATGCACATCTTTACTGCATATCTTACTGTGATGGGTGGTTCTCAAAAATGGTATCAGTCAATTGACTGAGAGCCTAGATTTATCAAAGAATCCTTTGAAGCGTAAAAATAAAGTCAAAGGTGCAGCCCATACTCGGTGCTTTATGTATAGATGAAATGTTAACATAAATGTTAGTGCTTCAGTGGCCAATTGAACAATATCATGATCCACATTATTCCCAACATTTACATATCCGTGAGACCGGTGACAGCTTTTATCCACTGTTCTCTTATATGTGGGCATTTAGGAAACCTAAGAAAATAATCTAAAATTAGAGAATTCGCATTAACTTGGCTAGTAAATATAACTTTGACTGATATTTATCGATACATAATAATTCGTTAGTGTGTACATCACTACGTAGGTAACACAATTCAATCGAATATTTAATGATTAATTTCTATGTTTTATCAGTAGCCCACACTCGTGCCGGCTAGAGAATATCAAACTGTACTGATATATTATAATCTGAAACGCTTTAACTGAATAAAACGCTTTAATTTAGCACGCAAATGAGAGTCAAAGATTTACTTATGAAATGGTAATTCCGTGTTTTTAACTCCTCCTTTCGTTGTTCTTGATAGACGCGTTAAGGCAGCACACGACATATTCCACCTTTTTTGAAAATATATATCAGTAAGACTCGTATTTGCTTTAGATTTCAAGAAATAATCTTCAACAAACTCAATGTTATGGCCTCATTTGGTGTCACCAACTGGACACATTTTTAGCGACGTTGCCAAACTTCATCACAATCTCTTTCACTCTTATGTATAGTTCGCGATAAGAACAGAGACAAACGATAAATCGCTTACACACAGACGCAAGATCGGCAACGTCTTTTGGCGCCGTCCAGTATATACTACGTCCATGATAAAATAGATATACACTGTCCATTATATTAACCATCTTTTGACAGATTGACGATTTACATATTTATTTATTTATTTATTTATTTATTCTTCTTGCATATATTTTAACAGAAAAAAACAAACATGTATATGTAATAATTAACAAGAACTTGCAAGGGCGACCTTATCGCCTACAGCGATCTCTTACAGGCAACCCATAACTTACGGATCTTAGAACAAAACAAAAAAAATAGGTTGGTGCAACACAAATAATACTAGGAGTTATTTAATTCGTATTTATACATAAAGTATAATAGATTACACAAATTTGAATACTACATATATATTATACAGTATACATACCTTAATACATATTCCTATAATATAATACATACAAATATTACCTATAATATATTACATACTAATATTAGCATATAGATAAATAATAGTTTTTCAAACGACTCTTAAAAACGTGAACCGACTTGGAATGACGGATCTCCGCAGGGACAGAGTTCCAAAGTATTACGCACTTTACTGTGTAAGAATTTCCATACCAATGGGTGCGACTGCGCGGTATTTTAAGCTTATTATCGCTACTGGATCGCAGATTGAAGTCACTATCAGAGCCAAGAAAATTAAAACGCTCCTTTAGGTACTTTGGGGCCTGGGGGTTATAAAGGATACCACAAAGGAGTGATAAGGCGTGTAGGTTTCTTCGATATCTGACTGGCAACCAATTCAGCTGAGCGCGGTACTGGGAGACATGATCATACTTTCTTAGGCCGAATATAAATCGTATGCATAAATTTTGCAACCGTTCCAGTTTGTTAAGGAGTTCTTGACTCAAATCTAGATAGCACGAATCTGCGTAGTCCAAAATAGGTAAGAGGAGCGAATTGGCTAGTAGGATTTTAGTTTTAATCGGTAGCAGATTTTTCCAGCGCCGCCAGGTTACCCAAGGTAGCGATCATTCTACGACTTATCTCCGACACTTGCGTTACCCAGGTGAACGTGTTATCTATGTGGAGCCCTAGATTCTTGACAAATTTACTGATTGGAAGTACAGTGCCATCCAAATAAATAACAGGGACACTTTCATCATTTAATTTTGACATGATTTTAGGACTGCATATAATAATTACTTGCGTTTTTTGCGCATTAATTCGAAGTCCGAACGATTCACACCATTCAGAAATTTTAGCAAGATCAGAATTTAATGCTTGAGTTGCAGTTTCGATATCCTCCACCGAGGCTGATACATATATTTGTAAATCATCCGCGTAGAAATGAAAGGAGGAAGAAATCACTGTAGACAAAGTGTTAATAAAAATTGAAAAAAGGAGTGGGGATAGAACACCACCTTGAGGGACTCCGACGGATAGATCTGATTCAGTGGAATAAATATTGTCGACTCTGACGCACTGCCTTCTATCGTACAAGTAGGAGCGAAACCAGTTCACAGCATTCGAAGAGACATTTAAGGATCTTAAAGAGGCAAGAAGCAAATCAAAATCAACGGTATTGAACGCATTGCTGAAGTCAAGAAGAACCAATACGGTCGCTAGCTTATTGTCCAGGCCTTGGCGTATGTCGTCACATACTTTTACAAGTGCTGAGACAGTGCTATGACCCGGTCGAAAGCCCGATTGAAAGGTTGATAGCAAGTTATTTTTAGAAAGGAAAAAAGATAATTGATTATTAACAATGCGTTCGAGTACCTTTGACAGGAAAGGGAGGATAGAAATAGGTCGGAAATGCGAAGGTAAAGAAGGATTTTGAGTTTTGGGAATAGGGATAATAAATGCTTTTCGCCAAGCTGCTGGAAAGTTACACGAAGAGAGAGAGTAGTTAAATAGATGAGACAATAATGGCAAAATATTCTCAAGAACTAGTATAATCATTCGACGACTTATACCGTCACAACCAATGGCGTCAGATTTAATTGATAAAATATGTCTCTTTATTTCCGTTTGTGTAATTTTAGAAAAATCAAATGGTGGAAAAATAGGGACTGGTTGTGAGCGTAACTGTAAGAGTGTGTTTTGCTTTCGTTGGCGATCTAGAATGGATATAGAAGTGAAGAAACAGTTGAGTGTGTCAAGGTCAGGGATACTTTGGAATAAAGTACGTTGACGCCCCATGCCTAATGAACCCAGGAACGCCCAAACTTTTGAAGGATTTTTCTGTGATACAGATTGATAGATAAACTGACGTTGTGCATCCCTACATGCTACATTACAACGGTTGCGGAGTCGTTTATATTTTAGAAGATTTTCATCTGTAGGGCAAAATTTATATTTGGATTTTGCCGCATTACGCCTAGACATTAGCTTTTTAATATCCGCAGTTAGCCATGGCGCTGGTAGATGTTTTAGCTTAACGGGCCGTAATGGTGCATATTTATCAAAAAGATCAGTCAGTATGGAGTTAAAGATGCTGAGTTTATCATCTACTGTAATTGCACAGTAAATAGGAGACCAGTCAATGGTATTTAAATCTTCAATGAATGAAGAGTTATTAAAATTGCCAAATTTACGGCGCATTACAATTGTAGGCTTAGGTTTCGAGGGGCGAATCTTATAGGAAGTATACACTAGGTCGTGGTAAGAGAAGGCTTCAGCGGGAAATTGACCATGTACCGCAACATGACTCAAGGAGGAGACAAGTATCAGATCCAGTAGAGAAGGTGTACAGTGGGGAAAGTAGTGTGTTGCAGCCGTAGTTAGCATGTTAAGGTTAGCACTAGTTATAATATTCTTAAGACGCTTTGCCCGCTGATCACCTTTAATAATGCAGGTATTAAAATCTCCCATTATGATAGTATGGTCCACTGATGAAGTATATTCTTCCAGTAAAGTTTCAAAGGTATCAAAATAATCAATGTGAAGTGATGGGCTATAGTAAACACCTAACAGTAGCTTTTGATGTCCGAATAGAACCTCAAGAAACAAATGTTCTGCAGATTCTGAATAAACTGAGGATGATTTATTTAAAATAGTAAAAGGAATATGACTTCGAAGATAAATTGCTACTCCTCCACCCCCCTTTCCGACCCGGTCGTTGCGAATTAATTTGAAACCGGGAAGGCAATATGAGGTGGAGGGCAAGCACGGTTTGAGGAACGTTTCGGACACCAGAACAGCATGAATGTATTTATTGTCAAACGAAGATATTAGATCTGGGAAATGAGATGGTATGCTTTGCGCATTTATATGAATAATGTTAAAGTTTCTAGGAAACGAACAAAACACGGAATCTAAAAGTGAGCAGAGTGGAATCGACCCACTTTGAGAGCTATTATTCGTTTCTGATGTATCGGTACTATAATTGTCATCATTCGAATCGTTTATACTAAGGTCATTTGAAAACATAGCAATATAAAATAATTAAATATATATATAAAAAAAAATAATATACAATTCTATAACTAAATATATATATAAGAACGCGAAAAAGAAATACTTTTTTCCTTATACCGGCCAGCTCCGTGTAAGTGATCGCTTTACAATATGATTTTAGTAATTAAACATTTAACAAACTTTAAAAAAGTTTGTTAATGTGAGTTACACACAAATGTAGTATTAAAAGTAAAACTTAAACAGTACTTGTATACTCCTGTTTGTACGCAGATTCTTAGTCTGTGTCAAAGTGACATATGACAATTTGTTTATTATTGTTGACTATTTGAAAGTGACACATATAAAGTTATGCAAAATAGAACATATTATACAAATTACAAGTAACATTAAATAGTGGGTGCATTAAAAATATATATATATATATATATATATAATAATAAGGAGGTGATATGTTAAATAAATCAGGAGAGTATAAACAACTGAGTACTGAGTTTAAAGTAGACTAGCTCTATAATACAAAACAGAGAAAATACATAATAATAATACTAACAACTAACTAATACATTTTTGATAACTATTGTTCATATGAAACAGGATAAAAGTAACATAAGCTAGACTTTATTATAGATCGGTCTTCAAAATATAAGTACTACTGTCTAATAAATTTGTTAGCCCTTTTTGACCTTGTAACGTGAGATGGTTTAGTGGGCTTTGGGACGGCACTAGTACTTGTGCTAGGTACGACGACAGCAGGTGCTGGAACTTGGTCTACATTGCTTAAGACACTTATGGAGTTAACTTCCATCAAAGTTATTATGATAAAGCCATCCTTCGTCCAACATTTACCAATCCCAAATTTCTGCCTTGCAGCCATGAAAGCATTGTGACGATCCTTTGTAAGAAATTCTGACAAAGTGACACCTGTATTTTTAAGTGATGTTTTGGAATACCAGACTTGATTACGCAATGCAAGATCATGAAATTTCAGTAATATAGGCCGTGGTTTATTACCCTTAGAACCACCAATACGTACAAAGCGGCTTAAACATTCTTCCTTGAGCACTGGTAACTTGAGATGATTAGCTAAGATTTTACTGACAGTGACAGAAGTATTTTCCCCATTCTCTTCTGGAATACTGTGTACAAGCAATATTTTCCTTCTACTTCTCATCTCAATTTGATCAACTTGTCTTGAGAGAAGCTTAACTTGTAGTTGTAGGTCTTCAAACGCTGACATTACAAACACTCTAAAAGTGCTGAATTGTGATGCTATGTTGGCGGTGGGACTGGAAGCTGGAATAGAGCCCTGAATGCTCTTTTGGAACTCAGCCATCCGTGAATTGAAATGCTCAGTTAATGCTTGGATTGAGTGTTCAATTGATTGCATGATGTAAATATTAGTTCTTGGTGTTTACCTCACAGTTCTTAAAGTAGCAAATTATGGATATATGGATGGAACTGGAGTTGGCAAGTATAATAACACTTAATACATGTATTAAAAAACTGTAAATAAATTAAAAATTTGAAAAAATACTAAGAGGTTAATTAAAAATGTGTTGTGCTTTTGACACACCTACCCACAAAAATGATATTTAGTGATGTCCTAAAGATTCTCGTATGCGATACCATTCCGATTATAGTACCTACTATCATTAATCGAATTACGTACCTAAGTAATTCGATTAATGATAACCTACGTAAACTAATAACAGATATAGAAATCAACATTTTGATTTAATATTGCCTTAGTTTTTTGAAAATAAATGTTAATCCGTGTGTATTTATTATAATCATAAAAAATATATTATACATCAACTGGCAACATCAACAGACCTTCCGCTCGGCCGCCATTTTGACGTGATCTGTCACTCTCAACGAAACGCCCGTGATAGTCACACGCATTTACGTTCGCTGAGTGTTCTCTCGCATCTGTTACACCTTGAGTTAAGTAGCTTTATTCCTCGGAAAAACTTTTGTGAAACTTATATTAATTGATCGTGAAAATGCCGAAAGGACGTGTGTTGAAAGCACAATCGAGACAGTTAGTGTTAAAACTTCATGAGTATTTTGAGCAAGAAAATCAAAATGGCGGACCTCTTATACCTATCACGCAAGTCCGAAACCGTGTTGCAGCCGCGTTGGGGATCAGTCTATCAACTGTGACTAAAATCACTACTGATGCCTACGGCAGGAGCGGCTTGGAGCAAAACAAACCATCTACACCAAAAAGAAAGCGCCGGGCTCATAAGGTGACAGCTGTTGATGACTTTGACGCTGACGCTATTCGTCGTCATGTATATGATTACTACTTGAGAAAAGAAATTCCAACTTTGAGAAAACTTATTGTTTCTTTGAAAAGAAGTGGTCTATTTCATGGTGAAAAATCTTCTTTGGTCAAAGTTTTGAACACAACTGGCTTTTCATATAAAAAGTTAAATAAAAGAAAATTATTAATGGAACGCACAGATATAGCTATAGCACGTTGTGATTTTTTAAGAGAGGCAAAGAAAATACAAGATTGGGCAAATATTGTTTTCACGGATGAAACATGGCTCAACGCTAACCACACACTATCTCGTTTCTGGACTGATGATACTGCTGATTCCACTTCCTCAGTACCAATGGGAAAAGGTGAGCGCCTAATCATTTGCCATGCAGGTACAGCAAAAGGATTTGTACAAGACGCACTGTTGGCATTTAAATCGAAGAAATCAAATGACTACCACGAAGAGATGAATGCAAATGTGTATGAAGAGTGGTTCAAAAAAATGCTCATTTCATTGGAAGAACCATCAATAATTTTTATTGATAATGCGCCCTACCACTCCCGTCAAATTGACAAAATGCTAACACAGGCTAATAAAAAGCATGAAATAATTAATTGGCTTCGGGACAATGGAGAAAATGTGGACGACTCAATGTTAAAAGTTGAATTAATAAAAATATTAAAAACCAAAAAGAGAGCAAAACGCTATGTAATCAATAAAATGGCAGCAGAATATGGCCATACTGTTCTTCGGATTCCTCCATACCACTGCCAGTACAACGCAATAGAACTTATATGGGCACAAGTAAGAGGGCGTGCTGCGAGATGCAATACAAGCCCCCCATTCACAGCGAATAAAATGTTGCAATTGCTAAAAAATGCTTGCACCCACGTAACGGCCGAGAACTGGGCAAGTGTGGTGGAAAGAACTAAAAGAGTAATATTCTCTGATTGGGAACGTGATATTGCGTTTGATAATATATTATCTACACAAGAGCTAATAATAACTGCTACTGAAGACTCCTCATCGGAGGAGTCTAGTGTTGATTATCATTCCGACGACTCGTGCTAGTAAAATAAATTAAAATATCCTGATTGTTTAGTTGTATTCATGTATTAACTAAGAAGAAAGTAAAACTTTATATAATGTTATTAAATGTCTTTTAATACTCGTAACATCGATTTCTACCGATTATTTTTAATCTGTGGCATAATCGTAGTAACCATTATGTGTGACATCACTAAGTGGGCGGTACCCATCCATAAAGTACAAATATTATTTGTATGATATTTGTACGTAAGCAATACAAAACTTAATGAGCGCGAGCTGTCAAAAGACTGATAATATGATGGACGCAGTATAGTTGAGATTCATACATTGGCGCGAGCCTATTTTCGGTGGTACGGGGGGGGGGGGTGCAAAGTAGCACTATAGCTACTTACATTCTCATTCATTAAAAACTATCTGCCTCTCACCTGTTTCATTCGTAAAAACGGATTTAGTCTCAGCTCTGACTCTTTCTCACATATGGAGTAGTAATATATATAACGTATGACGTAAAATCGTAGTAAAATTAGTGATGTGCTTGGTGCGCTAAAACCGTAATTAGTGATGTCAAAAGATGATTATCGATTCGCACACCGCTCTTACCGATTTTTGGATAACCGCTTTTCCTGTTAAATATTAATAATGATTTTTAAATATTAATAAAACAAAATATTTAAGGAACTTCTTTATTAAGACTTTTACTGCAATAAAAAAAATATATATACAACAACCGTTTTGCATTTCTAAGTGCATGCTTCTTAAAAAAACGTTTTTCTTAAACACGCTAAAAGTACAACTTCAAAAATTATTACTATTTTTAAATAGGAAACAGGAACAGCAAGCTGACTAAAAATTATCCAAACAGAGCTTTCACAGTCCTCAAACTATCTTGAAAATGTAGGAATTGTAATGTAAATTATTATATATTATTATTAAACAAAATTAATTTAAAATATTCACTCGAAAACAAATGTACAAGATAAGTATTTAAAACAATAGATGCTTTCGTTTTTACCGTTTAAGTATTTAGGAAAAAACATTATACTTAAAAGAAGTGTACTTGATGGTAAATTATAAATATTTCTTTTATATTTAAGTCTTTTTTAGATATATTAGTAGTAGTTTTATAGAATATTAGTGGTTTTTATCTCTAAGTATAATATTTTCCATCATATCAGTTAACACTTCGGATTTATACATATAAAGTAATAATTAAATTGTGAAATTTTGCCATATTTAATGTGCCAATTGATATCAAGCTTTGCGATGAAAGAAAATATCATGAGGAACTATACTCCTTGGGTTAAATATTTAACTAAATGTAAACATGTCAAAACAGGTACTTTATAGTAGGCATTATCTGCCTAGTATAAAGTATCTTTTTTATTACAACACATGATACTAATATTAAATGTTATTTATATTTCTTTCAAAGAATTTAAATTTATTGATAGTATTCGCACCACTTAATAAGGTTAAATATGGTATGATTGCTATCAATAATTTTACAAACTTTGAAACAAATAAATAAGAATATTATGTAATATCCACTTTTAAGAACCCAAACATAAAGGTATTATAAAATTTTTAAAGAAAACGATGGACAATATTAAAGACACTAAAATACTACACATTTAAGTATCACAGAGTGAAACTCGTAGAATATTGATATTATGTTACGTCGGCTAATCTAATGCAATTACTATTTTAGGTAGTTTACTTGGCTAATTTGTATCTGCTGAAATTCATTTAATTATATATTGCTGTTTTGCTATTACTTTTGGCTTAAAAAGCCTAAAGACTAAAAAAGCACCTGGCACTAATAACATCATTGCAGAAATTCTAAAAGCGCTTGGGGACTCTGGAACGGAGATGTTCCATAGTCTGTGCAGCCGGATTTTGCTGACATGTCAATGGCCTACTGACAACTGGACAACATCCATCATTCTACCTTTAGACAAAAAAGGCTCCACCAAAAAATGTAATAATTACCGCATTCTGTCGCTGATATCTCACGCTAGCAAAATAATATTACGGGTGATTAATCAGCGACTTCGTAATTATCTTCAGTGGCAGATATCACAGGAGCAAGCCGGTTTTTTTAAAGGTAGAGGTACCAGAGAGCAAATTTTGAATATCCGCCAGCTCATAGAAAAGTGCTACGAGTTCAATACTCCTGCCTTGTTGTGCTTTGTTGACTATAGTTAGGCTTTTGACTATGTAGATTGGGATCACTTATGGAGAGTGCTTGGAGAACTTGGCGTGCCGAAACATCTCACAGCATTGCTGCATTCAATGGCATAACATCAAATCCATTTGGTTTTCGGAGAGGTGTACGTCAGGGATGTTTTTTGTCACCATTACTATTTAATGCCTACGGTGAGTACGTTATGAGGCAAGTGCTTACGGATTGGGATGGTGGTATTTGCATCGGAGGAGTCAAGCTCACAAACCTGCGCTATGCCGACGACACGACCCTTATAGCATCGAGCGAAGCGGAGATGACATACCTCTTGCAAAAGTTGGAGACGGTTAGTTCTGCGTTGGGGCTAAAGATCAACCGCTTCAAAACAAAATTAACGGTTGTGGACCGTTCATGTACAATGGAGCTCAAAGGCACTACTGGATTGGAATTGGTCAACGACTTCATCTACCTGGGCTCCAGTATCAGTAATAAAGGGGGTTGTGAAGCTGAAATTCGGCGCCGCATTGCGATGGCAAAGAGTGCTATGTCTCGTTTTTCTAAGATGTGGAAGGATCGTAATATCTCTAATCGTACCAAAATTCACCTCGTACGCACACTCGTCTTTTATATTTCTTTATGGAGCCCAGACATAAAAGCCGCAGATCGGAAGCGAATCGATGCTTTTGAGATGTGGTGATGGCGCCGAATGCTTTGTATTTCCTGGTACGACTTTAAAACCAACATCTCAATTTTGAACAGGCTACGGTATCAAAATTCGGCTAACCACCATCTGTCTACGGCGGACTCTTCAGTACTTCGGTCACATAGCTCGAAAAAACTCTCGACTGTATCGAAAAGCTTGTGATCACAGGCAGTGTCGATGGAAGGAGACCACGTGGACGTAGCCCAAGACGTTGGACGGACCAGGTCAAGGAAGCTCTCAACTCCCCCCTTTATTGTGCTCTTCATGCCGCGGAGAATAGGGCTGGTTGGCGCAACGCCATTGAAAATGTCCTATCGTCAAAGAGCCACGATTCTCATCAATGAGATAACGATGCAAGAAGAAGTTTTGCTATACTAAATATATAAATATTTATTTAATTTTAGAAAATAACAATCAATTTAAGAAAATTACTTTTATAAATATTGAAGATATTCTTTGGACCACTGCAGTTGAATTCCAATTTCTTCATTTGTTAATAAAATTATCGTAATGTCATATTTGTCACTCCTGAATCACATGGTTTTGTTTGTTTACATCTTGTTACGTTTTTATACTTATGGAGTATGTATAGTAAAATACTAATATTGTTAAATATGAAAACTGTATCACTTTTTAAATGTTAATAATAGTAATATTAGTTAGTTACTGTTGCCTCATGTATCATAGATCTATAACTTTACTTGCGATAAAATTTTCCATTTCCATTATCGTTTTTCAAGTATCTGTAGTACTGTGAATTCTCCATAACATTAATACACCATTGTCTAACTCGCATTAGGATAACGAATATGCAAAAAAACTTTTAACAAATCATATTTATGATTAACGCAAGTTAACCAAGAATTATAGTTTTTTAAGTTATATACATTTTTGACTAATTAACACTTTACATGCCATATAATGCCATTCCAAAGATATAAGTTTTTGTGATGGATAATATAATTTTAACTAGATCAAATCTTTTAGTTTTATTAGACAATAGCGTAATTATAAAAATTTCACAATTTATAATCCTGTTTTGAAAATATATTACTCCCAGGATTGCTCAGGTTTTTAGTTTTGCTACACAAGTAAAAACACGTGTTTTGAATAGGAATAAATGGTGTTAATGTTAAAATACACAATTTTTAGCAGCAATACAGACAGAACTCATAATTCATTATAAGCCCGTCGTTTAAGCAAACTAGCAATTAAACTAGCAACTAAGCGATTGTTATTCATTTTCCTTCGTAGTGAAAATTTTAAACCCATTCATCTCAAAATATGAGTTTTTGAGTTGTACCGCTATTGCTGCACATGAACGATATACCAATATACTGAACCGGTAATATGATATGGCATGGGTCTGGAAAATATTTCTGATGGAATACAAGGTACTATAACTATCAAACAATAATATTAACCAATAATGTTTTAAACAATGAAACCAAATTATGATCCGTCCTAGTGTGCTAGAGCCCCCTTATCCGCGGATTTGAGAAAAAATCCATTGGGTCCTAGTTAAGAAGTTTCAAACTTCATAATGTTTGTCAATTATACTAATATGAATACTATTTTGAAGAAAGAAAGAAAGAAAGAAGAAAGAAGATATTTATTCTAAAAGACACAACCTTCTCTTGAGTAGAGACTCAAAACACGTGTTTTGAATAGGAATAAACTGTGTTAATGTTAAAATACACAATTTTTAGCAGCAATACAGGCAGAACTCATAATTCATTATAAGCCCGTCGTTTAAGCAAACTAGCAATTAAACTAGCAACTAAGCAATTATAATTCATTTTCCTTAGTAATGAAAATTTAAAATCATTCATCTCAAAATATGAGTTTTTGAGTTGTACCGCTATATCAATATACTGAACCGGTAATATGATATGGCTTGGGTCTGGAAAATATTTCTGATGGAATACAAGGTACTATAACTATCAAACAATAATATTAACCAATAATGTTTTAAACAATGAAACCAAATTATGATCCGTTCTAGTGTGCTAGAGCCCCCTTATCCACGGATTTGAGAAAAAATCCATTGGGTCCTAGTTAAGAAGTTTCAAACTTCATAATGTTTGTCAATTATACTAATATGAATACTATTTTGAAGACACAACCTTCTCTCGAGTCTCTAGCATGGAAGCGGACTTTTACAGCCTTATTCCAAAATTCCGAATGGTTCAGGCGGCACAATAAATTGTTAGTGAATAAAAGCATTCGCGCTGTGAAAATGTTATTACTAATGTCAATAAATGAGGCTAAATAATTATGATTCGACTGAAGCTCTTCATATATGTTCATCTGCATCATCGGGCTCGTGGACACTTCCCGGCGGAAGAGTTCGCATCATATTTAACCTGTAATAAATAAGTAATTCTTAAATAATGTATAGATAGAACATTAGTTTGCAAAGGTAGTCTTACAGACAATCTTGGCATTGATATCCCCTGAGTAGAATAGACCACCCTCATTTCTTACCTAGGTGTCGCGAAAACTGATTAAGGTAAGTTGACGTCGGGCAGGCGGCCGGTCGTAAGATACCAAATCATGCGATAACATATTTAAAACATGTTGTGCCTACCCCATTTAGAGTGGGATAAGGGTAGGAGAATGATGCATTGACAAATAACAGAGATTTTAAATTTTAAAAATATATTTTTAGCAGAAGCTAAGACACTATTTAAGACCAGTAGAAACTGGTCTTAAATAGTGTCTGGAAAATATTTTTTACGTATCTATAACTTTGTCTACAGTTATATTTTAAGTATAGAATAGAGACTATAATTATAAATAATATTTTTTTTAATAATAAAATAAAAGGGTATCTGTGACAATCTTTGTGTTATGTTAAATATCTTTGATTTTGTACTGTTAGCAGAACCAGGCTAAAAATATTATGCTTTCCAAATACTGAATTGTATGTGACAATTAAGAAGCATATGTGACAAAGTTCCAATGATCATCACTAATATGTCTTTTAAGCTATTCTTATATCACACACTTTTTTGCATCACTATAATAGAGGAAAAATTGTACCAAACATTTTTTGTTATATCTCAAACGGATTAAACAGTTAGCCCATTAGACATATAAACTTCAGTTTTAATTGAAAGTGAAATGGACAGACTGACATACTTTACATCAAATATTTACTTGCCTTCATCTAGTCAAATCAATTGACTTAATCATGTGCTTCATCCCATAAAGCATCAACAGCATATAGCCCTTAGACGTCATCCCAATGAGTACTCTCTTTGGCAATGACCAGGTTCATCTGAAAATTATTCCAAAAACATTTTAATAAATATGGAACAAGCTGTGATAGCTCAGCGGTGAGACCGTGCGACTCTGTAAAGACGTTTATACCCCGCGCAGGCACATGTCTAATTGACAATTGCAATTTATGACACGCTTTTCGG
The DNA here is from genome assembly GCA_947086495.1 of Morpho achilles. Classification (NCBI taxonomy): domain Eukaryota; kingdom Metazoa; phylum Arthropoda; class Insecta; order Lepidoptera; family Nymphalidae; genus Morpho; species Morpho achilles. The sequence goes on along the minus strand of CAMTZB010000007.1, from coordinate 6,874,854 downwards.
TGAAGGAAAATATGGTAAGGAAATCCGCATACTTCTAACGAAACTCATTCATGTATTTACGGGGCTTAGTTAGTTAGTAATTCTAACTCCGTGTCATTATCCAGCGAAAAGTAATAAAAAATAATCATGGAAATTAAATAATGATTGAAAATAGATGTGTACTATTTTTTTTTCCTGAATTTCCTAAAAGTACTATATTTTTTTGATTTAAAAAGTAAAATACTATTTTTCTTCAAAAAAAAGGTGGCAACCCTAATCGCGCCCTTTTTGATTCAATAGGGGCAACACTGTGCCGTTATTGTTTCCGTTTCCGTTATTGTGGAGTCTTACTATTGATAAAACGTTTCAGTGACATTCAGTCCTTGTTCGTCATTCAAGAGAAGTGCATCTCGGAACGGGAATTGTGCTATTCCTATTATATCGTGTTCTTGTATATAGTGTGCGTTAACAAGAAGTTTATGGAATTGTCTAATTTTAATTAAAAATCATTTGTTGGTTTGTATATTTTTGCGTAAGTAAAAAGTGATTACAGTTATATATTACGTATAACGAACGTTTCTGGTGAGTCAGTACGTTTCAATTTTCTTCGTATTAAATAGTGCAAAAGTATAGTTTATTTGTTATTAAGTTTTGGATAACTACTCACATTTTATCCTTGAATATTTGTTGAAATTCAAACATTTGAGTTGTTGAGTTTGTGATAGTGAATATATATAGTGCTTGTGTATGGTGGAGGTTTGTGCATGTGTTTTTTACGAATCCTGCATGTATCAGGTATGATAACCGATTGTCCACCCTATATTTAGCATTATATATAATTTCTATTTTACTTCATCGCCGATTATAGCAAAATAATTTTATTATTACTTTTGCATAATTACTCTGTTTTAATCTTAGCTTAAGTAAATATAAACATTGTAATCTTTAATATTTAATGACTAGTGGCGTCTGACTGCCCTCCTGTAAAAGCTGCAGGGCATTTTCTTCTAATTTAACAGTATGGTTGAGGTGGACACTGCAGTGTTCTTTCTTCCCATACTGTGTAGGCGTTTTGTTGGTAATGTTCGTTTTCTGTATCGTCGAACATTAGCTTCAAAAGCGCGCTACTTTGTTAGACGTTTTATTAACGGGCTAGCCATTATAAAGGTGTCGTACTGATTTCTGAAATTGCGCATTTTTGCTAATTCGTACGTCATTAATTTTTACATTTTTTTTGTAATGGTTATGTGTTGCGGTTGGCAAAGAGCCGGTATTTGTCACCTGCAATACATGTAAAACCTTAATTCTTTTCCCAGTCGCTTTTGGCTACTGATGTTTGAGTGCACGCTTACATCTGTGGTTGAAATTACGGGAATCTAACTTAGCTTCATAAATTCAGACTTCACTTGAGTATTAGTTACCTCAAATGCATTTTCTCAAATTACAGAGGTCGAAAGATGCGTACGACGTCTTTGGTCCTGTTCCTGGTGGTTGACGCTACTGTTCGGCCTGGCGCTGTTCGAGCACTCGAGGCGACGGAGGAGCGACAGCAGTGATTTATAAATTATGTTTATTATGACAGAAGTGATTTATAAATTACATAAATATTTACTTTGAGTTTTATAGAACAGTCTCTTAATATTGCTGTTATTCTTTCATTCATTACACATACTATTATATCTTTTATTAGCACTGTAAATGTAAAGATATCTCAAATCATAACTATAAATAACATCATGTGATAATCATATTAAAATAAAAAATTACTCTTAATCTTGGATCTGAGGATTCTTGAATCTGCAATTAATCAATCAATCGTTTAATCAATCGTAAATTTAAATTTTGCTTTTTAATTAAAAATCAACAATAGTGTTATATAAAGCAACTAGCGGCCTGCCCCTGCTTCGCACGGGTATAAAATATATATTCCATGTCGGTCAGTGTAAAAAAAATGATTAAAATCGATCCAGTAGTTTTGATTTATTCATTACTGCCCGTGGCCCGCACGTGTTAAATTTGGAGAAAAACAATTCCTTTCCCTATACCAAGAAGATTTCCTGCTATCTTTGGAATATCTAAATTCATATAGTACATTTTTACTTATTTACTTTTACATTTTCCCTATGTATTTTATTTTTACAATTAATTACAGAATGTCTTTAAATAAACTCTTGAAAGAGTGACAAAGCTTCTAAAGTCCTCACAGCATTTTAAATCTGTAATATCTCCGAAAATGTTCTCTTAAATTACATGCTGTAAACGGCCATATTGATCTATATTAAATCAACTATTTATTTAAGGTACTTAATTGGATAAGGATTAATGCTGTATTGTATAAAAATTGCTTCAAAAATATGGCATTATTTTTCTTAAAAAGTAAATGACAAAAAATGCTATAGTGGGTTATCCATAAGAGATAGACATATACCATCGCGGACTTTTCTGTAGACCTTTTCAAGATGTACAAAAACTTAGTTCATTATTTTGATAAATCTCGTAGGGTTTAGGCTGCGTTTGCAATGTAAGCGGAAGAAAATGTAATTATTTACAGAAACCTCAAAAATTTCAGTATTTCTCTACTCCGTATTGAATGTTATTATACTTATAAACCTTCCTCCTAAATCACTCTATCTATTAAAAAAAACCGCATCAAAATCTGTTGCGTAGTTTTAAAGTTTTATGCGTACATAGGGATATAGGGACTATGTTTTATAATATGTAGTGATGATGTAGTGATGTGAGAATGTAAATTTTAAGAAAGCTCTTACTATTATTGAGATGCACAAAATTCATTAAAACTCAACACTTATAATGATTAAGTAAATCCTCTTCTTATTGTTTTATGACTGCACGTTTCTTCGTTGTTATATTTCTCATTTTAAGAAATATCTCAACAGCTACTGGTGAAATAAGACTTTATACATTTAATTTGCTTCTAGTGATATTTGTTTCAAGAATGCTGCTAACTAAATTAAAACAAAATTATACATTTTAGTAAAAATTAAAGTACTAGAACTTTACAATGGGAACTTAAAAATTTAATACACCGCCCATTCATTAATTAAATCAACTTGTTATATGATAGACAGTAAAAATAAGAATGAGTGCGTAAAAATATGTATTTAGGAGTGGAGCGAGATGCAGCTGAGACTATTTTCATACGATTCATTCATAAATTCGTACATGTGCAAGAGGGATGCGAGATAACATGTGTTGGCGCCTGTAGTAAAACCGCCCTGGTGTAGGATAAGACTAGAGATGGATTAACGACTTTTAACGAATGGATTTTGTTTTAACATTACTTTTAATAACGTTATTTTGAAATGCTGCCGCTAAATATATAGAACCGTTTAAAATTATAGTTGAGAGTCATAAAAGTTTAAGAACAATTCAATAAGACTCATTTTTATTTATTCGTTAATATTTGTTTTATATTTAGATATTTAACTCTTATAACGGATATTGAACTCTTATAACGGATATTGAACTCTTGTAACGGATATTGAACTCTTATAACGGATATTAAACTCTTATAAATTTTAGTGCCTAGATAATAGATTAAGCCAGAGCCAGTGATAATATTAATCTTATAGATTTATGAAGCGTTCCTAAATAATATTTTTTGTACAAGGCCTTCAACTAGCAATACTGTCGTGGGCCTTAAAGGACTCGATTTTAGGTCATTAATAAAAAGAAATGATACTGTCAGTAATATCAAAAAAATGTATTCTGTTAAGATTTTCACCATATTCTCACCTAATTATTAAAAGTAATAAATATTTTTTGATATTTTACGGTGCGATGTTATTAAACATTTATTATTAATAAGTAATTGTCAACAATGAGAATATAAGTGATCCATTATTAATTTCTTTTGTTACAGATACTATGGGTATTATGAGTTCTAGCGGTTCGGCGTTCTATTTATGTGTCTCAGAAAGTGCTTGAATCATGATAATGTGTTACTATCTATAAATACAATTAAGTTATTTAATAATGGGTAATCAAAATAGTTGCTGTTGTTATCGTAGTCCCTCGCCGATCAGGAAGGATATCGTTAAACTTGAAGACTATCTTCCAGAGGGAGAAGTTAGTTCTAATAATATACAACACATAAGCGAAAGGGAGCCTGATGATGGTGACATTGATCCTTCCCAAGATCCGATTGCAGGTACTATTTTTATGGAAAGGTCTAAAGCATCTATTGAGAATGGTCTTACACGAAAACGTAGTCAACACCAGATAGCTGAGAATAAGTTGAAAAAAAGCAGTTCCTGTTCTACTATATATTTAGACGATAGTACGGTTTCGCAGCCTAATTTGAAAAATACAGTAAAATGTGTTGCTCTTGCTATATATTACCACATTAAAAATAGAACTTCAGAACGCAGGTTGGATATATTCGATGAAAAGTTACATCCTTTGAGTAAAGAAGGAATAAGTGATGATTATGATAAATATAATCCTGAGCATAAACAAATATATAAATTTGTAAGAACATTGTTTAATGCTGCTCAGCTGACCGCAGAATGTGCTATCATTACATTAGTGTATTTGGAACGACTTCTTATATGTGCAGAACTTGATATAGCTCCATCCAACTGGAAAAGGATAGTCTTAGGAGCAATATTACTTGCAAGTAAAGTGTGGGATGATCAAGCTGTTTGGAATGTAGATTATTGCCAAATATTGAAGGACATTACTGTTGAAGATATGAATGAATTAGAGCGACAATTCTTGGAAATGCTTCAATTTAATATTAATGTACCCTCCAGTGTGTATGCTAAATATTATTTCGATTTGCGGACTCTGGCTGAAGCCAATGACTTAGCTTTCCCTAGTGAGCCATTGAGCAAAGAAAGAGCACAGAAATTGGAGGCAATGTCAAGAGTAATGGAGGACAAAATATCTGCAGAAGTTGTTAAGAATGGTATTAAAAAGTGGTCTAGTTTAGACAATGTCAATTCTGGTTCAGGGATAAGACGTAGTGTGGCCATATTGTCTTAAATTGTAATTGAATCTTTGGAATCCAGATTTAGATCACAGGTACTGCAATCTTGTATTTAAAATAACACCTAAGTGTTGACATGTAGTTGAGTATTGTGAAACAGGATTTCAAAGATTAGACATTACAATTAATGATTAATGGCCAAATAAGTTTAGAGTTTAAATACCAAGATTGTTTCAACTCACACAATTTTACATTATGTTAATTGTGCACAAAGCCCTGGAATTCTATGGAATCATTTGTCATCCTTTATAATATTTCATTGATCATTTTTATAATTGATAGTTAATGAAAGACTTGCAAATGAGGTCCAATAAATATTTTTTGTATTATAACTATATTGTTTGCTACCTACTTCTTATACATAATTTGTTTCTGTGTTTTGTATCGGCTTTCCATTTATTTAATCGTAATTTAAACATAGAAGCAATAAGAATAATATTAAGCTTTGGAATTTATGCTGCTTAGTATTAACTTAGGCTACAATTAGATTTCAAAAGTGAATTTGACTGAAATAAGCTCTTGTGATTGTTGGATGAATGATTTTAAGCTATATTTTTTATTATAATTTAACAGTTATTGCATTTAGGCTTGCATATAGGTGTATATATACATATATATAATAATGCCAAATTATTTTATAATCTAATATAGATATACTTCAATACACAGACTATGTTACTGTTAATAGCAAGAAATAAATTTCATGTGAAAGATATAATATTTATAATTCATTATACAATATTATAGGAATTGATTTAGTTGAAGTATTAACATTTTGTGAATAAGTTATGCAGTCCATACTTTATGTATCTTTAATGTAATTAAGCAAAATAAACATTTTATATGAGACTTTCAATCATTACTTTTGTTTTCTTCTCTTAATCTAACATCTATTACAAATTATATATAGATAATTCTAAATGATAAAATTGGTCATTGTAGCTAAAAAACCAAGAATATGAAATTAATTTATGCTAATGGCTTAAGATCTCTAAGATAGGAGCTGTAATTTTCTAATACATCTACAACTTCACTTTTTTTGCTAGTCTTCTCATCAAATTCAGCACCAACAGACCATAATGTTTCCAAATCATAAACTTTACGAACTTTTTCTGAGAATATATGGAGGGCTATATTACCTGTGAAATAAAAGACAAAGGTATATTTATATAAAAATGACAGAATACCTCCTTGAAATAGTGGAGCTTGTTGTTTTTGCTATGTTCCATTGAGTTCTACATACAGATTCAATATGACTATTAGGTACCAGTTTTATATTATCTATACATATAATAAAATCGTCCTATACATCTGTTGTATAAAGTTTCATTCCAAGCCTACCCACATTAATTTATAGAAATTTACACAAGTATGTGGGTTCTTGGAGCTGTAGGGCCTATTAATTATCAAAATAACCTGAGATCAAGGGTAAGAGTGAAGTGTTATTTTTGTAACACAGATGTAGGTCCATACTGTGAGAACTCAGCATTTATTGCACATAAAAAAGGATTACAGAGTCAATATTACAATCACAATAATTTAATAAAATTTCTATATTGGCTATAAACTAGTTTATTTCTATACTTTGCTTCTATGCCATGTTGTATTGAGAATACTGTAGTATCTTAATGTTTAAACTAATGTATATTATAACTAAACAAACAATAATATAATAAAACAAATTTAAATCAGAGAGAAATCAAAAAAGTGGTTTCCAGTCTATATATCTATAAAACTCAAATAAAGCAGTTATTGAAAGTCACTACACACTACTACACTACTAAAGTCTACTTTCCCCAAGAGAAAATCTAAGGGACTTTTGGGATCAAAATATATAGTTATACTGAAAAGTTATTTACCTAAGTCTAGAGCCATCCAATCATCAGAATCTTTTCCTTCAATCCTTGGTATATGATCGGTTTTACAACACTTTTTCTTATAAACTTTTCGTACAAATTCTGCAAGGGCCAGAATATGCCTCTTACTGCGAGCACTAACAATACATATATACTCAACATAGTTTATCTCCGGTGGGACATTTGCCACAAATATATCTTTTGAATTCTCTCTTTGGAGTAATTCGACCAAGTCCTCAATGTCATATACACCATTTATTCCTCCTAAAAATAAAAAAAGTCAAGTAAACAAGTCCTGCACTGAATATGCCAATTTTCAGATAATGAACACTTTGATACTGTTTTGTCCAAAATACTATGAAGAAAGGCTTACACATGCAAATACTATGATAACTGATCAAAATCTCACAAAATGATATTTCTTAGAAGTTTTAATTTAAAGCGATTTATTGTTTTACAGATAATCTGCAATGACATTTATCTATCTTTGGTGGATAATTCACTGTATTCTTTTGTAACATCAAAAAATGTCACATATAATTGTTGTTGCTTACCTACCCGTCATATGCAGGGTGATGATGATAGATAGATATATTACATTAAGACATAATTGGCTGCAAATTAAACTTTACACAAAACTTAAATATTTATATATTTTATTATTAAATAATTATATTACTATCTCAAGTGTTTTTAATCAATTCACTTGTTTAAACCATTATTTTATTTAGTTTTATTTTAGCAACAGCCTAAGCCTAAGCCTACACTTACTTTTTAAATTAATTCCTTCAAATTCATCACTACTAATAGCATATTTATCTTGCACAAAAATTTCATCAGCAGTGTTCTCAATAACTGGTGAGTTTGCTTCTGTTATAACTTGATATTTGCTTGCTATCGCTGGAGATGTATCGTTACTTGATCGTGAAGGGCTTCTTGGGTTTCGTAAATAATTTCCACTATGTATTTGTTGTTTATATACTACGTTGCTATTACTCAATACTGGAAATTTGTACATTCTATTACTACTTCGAAGATTGACAGTTGTTTGAACAATAATTTTTCTAAACATTTTTAATCCAATTATACATGAAGAAAACATACATATAATGAGAATAACCTAAAAATAAAAATAAATAATGTTATGATAACAATAACAAAAACATAGGTTAAGTTATTAGGTAAGAATGACAAAAGCAGGTTATAAACAAAACGTCAACAAAATAGTGATGTTCATTTATATCAATATCGCAATAATAATATAAGTCAATTATAGAAATTCGAATTATAACCAAATAAAATCAACAGTCATATTTAACTTGTCTAATGTCTATTGAATCATATTTGTAAATATTTATAAGTTCCTAAAATAACTGAAGGTTATTTTATGTTTTATTATTGTTGTTAAAGAACCAGTAAATATTTAAAAGGAATTCACCTGTACGGTCGTACAAAAGTTATGATAGATTTATTGTAGCAAAATAACGCCTATTTTTATAAATTATTGTAACTTATGAGTTGAAATCGATGCCACTTGAATAACGTTCTGGTTTACTTAATACAACTTTATTTGTAATTGGAATATTCATTATATATAGTAGCTACTACCCGCAATTTCGTCCGCACCGAATTGTTTCTGATTTATTGGCGATGTATTGTTTAAAGCCGGTAAGTTCGATTATTAGTATTAGATATGGTAGCATACGTCATTAAGTATAGCGCATTTTATGTTTAACACTTCTATAACATATTTAAATTAGCATAATCATATAAAAATAGCGTTAAATATGTAACTTAAAAAAGCATATATCTTCCTAGAGTTTCAATAAGACAATCGCGAAGGACGTTTCCTTTTGTATCATGACTTAAGCCGCTCGGGAACCTCTAGTTGCGTCCTGAATCATATTGATATTATAATTCATTATAGTTCAGGGTATATGTGTTTTTATGTGCGTAATAGATTCTTAATTTATTGCGAATACATATAACAGAATAATTATTGTATTATTTATTACTATTGTATTTATTTATCTTAAGTCTAGACGAATGACATAAATTGAAAGAATAACATTTTCAGGTCATTCCATATAGCTACGACTACTTTTACGATGATAATATAGCTAGATTCGCATAAGATATTAAGGCTGATATCTTCGATTGATCGATATACTAACAGATCTTATTTTTACTAGTATGAAAAGTAGTATGAACAGAAGCGTATATTTAAAATAGAAGAAGGTCATTAAGATATTTGACTAATTTACGTGTTTGTTAACTGATTAAAGACAGATTAAGATGTGGCTCGTACAATATCAGAACATACTGTTCCTACAGTCTTAAAAGATTACCAAAATAATATAATGATTGCTTTGTTTTGTTAATGTATCTCTATTTAACATTATAACGCACAAAGCGCCGTGTTGTTATCTGTTAAATATAAAAAAACTTAGTTTTCTGTTGATGCTAATATCTCAAACAATAATTAATTAAAAAACGTTTTATGTAGATTTTTATGATTATTTTATAACTTGAAATATTTATTCAAAAATCAAACGTATATCATCTAGATTTTAAATAATTTAGATTTAGAATGTTTTTATGAAACGCTGTGTATATTGTAAGCATTAGTCGTTTTATGCGAATATTTATATTCTGATAGTGCTATAAATCAAGACATTGTGGTCTAATTAAAATCTACATAAAACTGTGGCATTGGACAAAAGTTATCATTGAATCAACAATTTTATCTAATCAGCTATTATTTATCTATAGGCGTGGGCATTTCTGAATAGAATTTGACTCATTTTATATTCTCTTGTAAACAGTAAAAGTTGAATATCATTCAAAGCAATTTTTTTCAAACAAAAAAGGTGGATCATCACGAGGACAATTTATTACATATATTAGTGAAAATGTGATAGCCATAAAAAACTCAAGAGGACGTATGATGTCATAAGTTTTAATCAGTTCTTTATTTAAAAAATGACTGTGTGCGAATTAGACAAAAATATATCTGGAGAAATTTTAGGATGGAAATTACCAGCATGGCAGGCTTTACTCTTACACCGAGTGTTGCCATCTTGCGGCGGCCTTGTTGTTTACTTGATCGTTATGTGTTACGATTTGGCACTCGTTTATGAAAACTTTCAGAATAAGGACAAGGCGTAAGTTAATTATAAAGCTTATAAAGTAATTATTATGTTCCCACTATTTGAAACATAATGTTCTAATGATTAAAGTCTTTTTTTTGTGACCTAAATGTATCAGTAGTTTAAATCTTACATTTTTTTCGACAGACTTGCAATCTTCAGCTTGATATTAATAGTGTTACCTGCATTACTGTCGCTAGTATTTACTCTAGCTTCACCACCACCAAGTTTGCGGACGGATCTATCTGCTTTTACCGTGACGGTAGAGCAAAATGATTTTTTATGGCTATTAAAGGAAATATTGAGCGCGTTCTTCTTTCCTATAGCCGCGATTAAAAGGTGATTATGAGTTTGGCGTAATACTTTTCTGATGTACAAAAAAATAAACCAATTATAACTTATTTATTAATCATGCTACATAATGAGCTGTATGTAATTCGTGAGAAAGTTGTAGGTTTATACATTGCAGTTACAGTTGTATGCTAATTGCCTGAAATACAATAATTTACACGCGGGTGAAGCCATGGGCACAACCAGTTAATAAATAAATAGAATTTAAGTCAAATTTTGACTAACAAACTGTTACAGATACTGTTATTTAATATTCTGGTGGATAGAAGCGGTATGTGCCGCTCGTGCGAAAGATGAGGATCGTACGCGAGAAGCACTTATTCGTGCCGGCGAGCCGTCTTCTTTGGAACTTTATTTATTTCTTCAAGCCTTCATTCATTGTGCGCCTCATGCTGTCATCAACATCTTAGATATGATGGCACGTTACGCAAATCCTGTCTATGATAAAAGTAAGTGATATACACACTATTCGTAATATATTGAATGTCAAGTACTTTTTTTTAGTAGTATAGTAAAATATAGTTACAGATATTTTACATCGTTATTGTTTTTAGTTGGTCGTAAAATGTATAATCCTAAAGCAACTTTGAGTCTATAACTATTATATAAATAATTTATAAAAGTAGGCGTTACTTTTCTAAATTATTATTACGTTTTAATTCTATAGTACAAAAGTTATGTTTTTGCTGTAATCCGCGTTTGAATATAACAAAGTTGTATGTAATAAAATGGATTAAAGCAAAATAATTCTTAATATTGTATAAATGTAAGGTATGGAAGTATAAAAATTACTGTACTAATTGAGTAATTATTAAAAATTTAACATCGCTTTTTTCATATTTCAGTTACTTTACAGGCAGTCAGTTTGGTTGGATCTTCTCTTCGAATGGCTAGTACAGCTACAATGTACCGTAGATTTGAAAGGGAAAAATTATGTGGTCGGAAATATCCATGGGGCAACAACGTAGACAATAACAATGACAAAAATAATGATAAAAATGAACAAAGCTCTGAAAAAACAACAAGAAACGTCCAAAACAGTGCTATTTACGAGCCAATTATTAAAAGACAATTATCCGCATTACAAACAGCATCCGAAAATAGAGATAAATTAACTAGTGACTTAATACAATTCTCTCCACGAGCTTCCGAAATTCATGAACCGTTTTACGATGATTATATAGATTCGGAGTCAGATCAGAGTTTGGATGATTTGCCTGCAGTTACCAGTCGCGATAACTATGATAGCGATGATGAATATGTTCGGCCTGTATCCATTATTGATCGAGTAGCGCCACGGAGGCGCGATACACAATTCACAATTGAAACTGTAGACGTACCACCGCCACCGGCAATAGAGGCGCCTCGCCCGGGTTCGTTTGCGGTGTGGGCGGAGAAATTAGTTGAGAATGCAGAATCGATTCCTACTTGGCTCTCAGCTCCACCAAGGAGAAAGCATTGGGAAGTGATTCAGGACGAACCTGACATTCCACAACGAGTTCCCCGATCTTATTTGCGTGGTCTACTACCTCAAGACGTGACGGCTTCGTTAGTTAACTTTTTAGGATGGTATTCATTTTTTGTTGCGCGAATTATATCTATAGCAGCGTTTATAGATTTCTTCCCATTTTTAGCAATTATTATATTAATGTCACACTATCAAGTCATGTTACTGTTTCTAATAGTGCCCCAGGCTAGTACAGTGAAGAGAGCGTTCTATGTGTTCCTCGCGTTCATATATTTGTTTTGCCTTATGGAGTTTAAGATTCGTTTCCGCCACGTCCGAGTGTGGCATGTGTTTTGGATCATAGTGTGCACTGTGGAAATCATTATATTTGTTTCTCTGTGGTCTACTATCGATAATAACCTGCATGTTTGGTGGAGAAGTTATGTTGTAATGGTTACTATTGGCAGTATGTTATTAAGTTATATATTATTTCTCGCGTATTTTTTGATATTGCAACCAAGAGAAACTGTAGTGTATTTAAATAGAGTAGTAAAGAAATAATTAAAGAACGTAAAAAATAAACAAAAAAGTATTAACATCAACAAATAACATAGAAATATCAATGTCCGTTGAAGTTGGCTCATGTTCCACACAGAAAGATGTCGACAAATCTATTTATTGTTTTTACGTAAGGTTTACATTTGCGCTTTGCAAGTTAGTTCCATATGTATTGTTGTACCCTATTCTTCTATGCTGACATTCCAAAAGGTGCGTGGCGCAATACACTTATAGTAATAAACATAATGCTTTGTGTTACTCACTTCAAAGAAAATACTACGCTTCACGCCTGTGATTGAAGTCTTCCTTTTGGTCGTTAATGCAGCTGTATAATTTTTAAACCATTTCCCTTTGTCTCGTTATTTATATGTTACTAGTAACTACCTCTGATATTGTACGTTTGGAGTCGAAACTGAAAGAAGATAGTGGTATAGTATGACAAAGGATTCTATGCGCCACTGAAATAGACGGATAGTAATAACTTGATCATAATTATGGACAGTCATAATTACAACTTATGATCTCAGATAAAAATATAATAATATATTGTAGCTTCTAAGAAAAAAATTAATTAGTATCTATAAAACCATATAATACCATATTAACCATATACTGTAAACACATTGCAATATTTTCTGATAAGAAATTATATAATAATGAATCATGTGATAGTGATACCATTATTTCTGCTTTAAAAAGTAAGTAAGTAGCGGCCTGTTACTATCCCACTGCTGAGAATAGGCCTCTTCTCTCCGTTCTTGGAGAGAAGGATTGAAGCTAAGACCTACCCACGCTGCTCCAATGCGGATTGGTAGGTTACACATATCTCCAGAATTCTCTAGAGATATGCAGGTTTCTTCACGATGTTTTCCTTCACCGAAAAGCGTGTGATAAATTGGAATTATCAATTAGACACAAGTTTTAACAGAAAAACTCATTGGTGTCTGCCCGGGTTTGAACCCGTGACCTCCTCGAGAGTGTCGCACTTTCACACCGCTGGGCTACCACAGCTTATTCTGCTTTTGCTGCCACTATTTCTTTGCTGTTTTAGGGCGTACTTTTTCATCTTAAAGTCCATATTTTTTGCTCTCTATATATATATCGTATAATTCTTATATACGATATTAACATATACATAAACATGAAAAGAAATAATGTTTAGAGGGTATAAAATAAATAATTTCTTTCAGAAATTTCCTGTAACAAATTGACACTACTTAAGCTATTTTTTAATCTTTGGTTAAAAATAGGTGAATAAATTTAACTAAGTTCTCGTGTGTACTTTATTTAAACTTCAGTATATACAAGTTTTCATTTAAATACTAACGATTTATATATTCATTTAAAATAAAAAATAATATAATAAAAATATAATAAGTATACTTTTATATATGTATTTATTTAAAATAAATATATAAAAGATTAAAAATTTAATGTCCCTTCTGTTAACTGTAGAATAGTTCTCTTGACTGGAGCCAACCCTGGCAACAGCATCAGGTCATGCTTATCATAAACATACATTGTCATCAGGACTAGACCAGTAAAACCAGTGTAAAATTTCAGCTCAATCGGACACCCGGAAGTGGTTCAAATTTAACTTGCAAGAATGTGAAGGTGTCACATACAAACATACATACAAGTCAAGTTAACCTTATAAAAAGGTATGAGCATCCTTTTTGCTATTCCAGTCCAGTATTTATTACAGTCCAGTTTGTAATTAAAAGACTATGAAAAAACCGGTTTAACAATTGGATTATATTAAAATTTTGGAAGTAGAACTACATGAGGGCATATGATAGACAATATGCGAGAACCTCATTTTTGTTGTCATTATCTTCTCGTCTGAATGGTACAGCGGGTACAAACGAGACGCCGCGCAGACGAGGTAGCGCGCTGAAGTTACTATACTCATATAGAAAGCTTTTTATCCGTATCTGGGGATTAATATCATAAATTTAGTAACTACTATTGATTTACTTATATATATTCTTATTTAATAATCGACATGTTATAATTACTTTTCTCTTATCAAAATAAGATTCATTATTATATCTCAAATTTATTAAAGCACACTAAAGGGGTATTGACATTGTGATAAAATTTTAATAATTTTTAATGATGCTCCATAAAACTTTACGATATTTAGCTGACATATTATCTTAATTTAAATTGTACACGAAATCAATACAGTTTAATTATATTTGGTTTTAAGAATAATGTTTCATGCCACGAAACTTTTATATTGAGCAAAAAAAACTGACAGCTGATATGGATTACCCACAAGATGATGAGTTTATTGAAACACACGTTGTCATTCATAAGAACTTGAAGATGTGAATCATATTTTTATTCGTTAATAATTTTTGCTCATGGCCATGGCTTAGTTATTTTTATATAATAACTAGCTTTTACTGCGTTATTCGCGTTGGCCTGTAATACCCTCTCTTATATACCATATATGTTATCCTTTTTCCGAACTAAAGACGGGATTGTGTTTTATCCTATTAATTAACCCGCTATATAAGCTTAGGAATTCTGAAATAAACAACTTCTAGGATATGTGAAACCCACAACTACGCATTAAAACAGCGTGGTGGGTCACATTGACTTCGATTCTTTTTTCTAAGCAGACCTTGGTTTTCACTTAGTTGTACGCTAGTTACAGGTTGTAAACCAAATTTTTAAAGGCTATATGTTTTGTACTTTTTATAAGACGAGGATGTTCATTCTATTTTGCCTACTTACGGTAGCAGATTCTTTAATAGTAATTTTTCGTCTGTAATAAAAAATAAAAATAATTAGTAGATTAGACACCTGTCTACATGTTGTATGTAATATCTATTTTTTAATTTTGATATTATGAGACACTAAACAGTTAACAATACGATTATTAACTAAAATGTAACAAATTTTGATTATTTATAATCAAGTTATAGTTATATCAAGTCAGACTTCTCACAGCTCAATCCGATCAAGTGAAAGAGTTACCCTTAAAATACCTACACATTCAACGTGTTTCTATGCTAATTCTTTTTCTGTAAAAGGTGTCCTGCTATGGAATTCATTACCGCTTTCTGTAAGATATGCTGATACAGCCTCTTTTCGTATTTAAAGAAAATTTGAAAAGACAATATTTAATGGGTTAGCAGCAGGATTATTTTTTACAGTTTATTTTTATTTATTTTTTATATTTATACTTTTTGTTTTTTTACATGTATATTTTTATATTTTTACGTACGGGGTGTATGTACGTAATATGTTTATCTTTTACACACGGGTGTACTTTTGTGATTTCTACCTTGTCCTTTAATCTTGGGATGCCTGGAAGAAATTGCTCTTTAGCGATAAGGCCGCCCACTGTATGTCTTAATCATGTATATAAAAATTTTTTTATGTTCAAACTATTTTTAAAATAGTATAAATGTATAAGTACAGTATGAATAGGTACATAGGTATTCAGTAAATGTTTCTAACGTAACAAAATTTTCATTCATAATTTTGATTAATGCATCCAATAATAAAATTCTTATTACCATCGTTACATTCGTTGCAGATATAATTTCATGGAAATTACTGCAGTAATGCTCTTAAGTATCATGTATACGCGCGGGCCGAGTGAGCTTGAGCCGCGGTACACTTTGATGATTATTTTTTGCTAATTCACCGTGCCCTGTCGATGGAAGTCCGGAGATGAGTACGGTAATTACCGTCAGACGGCGGGTACGCAATTTGCAGACTATGTGATGTACGTGACTATATCTGAAAAAAAATATTATCATGCAACGCTATTGATTACCGTTTATACAACATATAGAGATACTAGCTTTTACCCGCGACTTCATTCGCGTATTGTTGTGTGATAGGTCACACAACAATACGCGACACTTTTGTCATCCTTGTTAAAGACATAGTTTTATAATAGTGGCAACACTGCCGCCATCTTCCTTCTTGCCCATATACTTTTCATCTAAACGTGTGCTTTAACTAAAATAAAATATTATATCAAGTAAAGAAAATTTAATTGCTTTAAACAACGTTACAAACAATCCTATTCTTGTAGAATTAACAGGATTTCTATAGCCTATATGTTATTTCGGCGTATAAGGAATAATTGTGCCAAATTTAATCGATATTGGTCCAGCGGATTCGCCGTGAAAGAGATACATCCAAACTAACAAACTATCCCGATAAAAGCGCAGCAATGTTCTTTGCGAGATCTAGGAGAGCCATGGACTTCATCCGGACGCCCCCTAGAGTCTCCATTTACAACAAATACATAGATTGGCAAAAGGAAGTCAAATACTTAGGTGTCATCCTCGAACCTACCCTATCCTTCATCCGACACATCCGCGTTGTCCGTAACCGGGCAGCGTTCGCCTTGGGACGCCTCAATCCGATACTGTGCAAGGCAAGTAAACTGTCACTTCGCAACAAAGTGACACTTTACAAAACTTGCATCAGACCCATCATGACGTATGCGAGCGTCACGTTCGCGCACGTCCCGAAATCACGACTGTGTCCGTTGCAGACACTTCAAAATCGATTCATGCGTACAGCCACTGGCTGTCCGTGGTTCGTGCGCAACGTGAACCTCCATAGAGATCTCGACCTACCCACGATAGCCGATCTTTTCAGACGATTCTCGACGACTTACTTCGAGAAAGCGTCCATCCACCCAAACCCCCTTATAGTGGCCGCGTCCAACTATAAGGTGTTCAGGCACCCCAATAAGATTCACAGGCGCCCGAAGAGCGTCCTTAACGACCCCGATGATGCTATCACAGCATCCAACAAGATACACACATTACATTTACACAAACAGCGTCTTCGCCGGCGAAGACGAGGTTCCCGCTTGCTTGTGTCAAGCGGCCGCAGCCCTCTGCCGCGGCCGCCGTGACGCAGACTTCTTCCAAGTCATTTATTAGATGCAGCCCTCCAAAAACGCGCCGCCTTAAGCCGAGGTTCGGTCTCGCAGGAGACACCCTTAAGGCGACGCCCCCTGTAGCGCGGGTGCTTGTAATGCACCCGCATGTATCATCCATTTCTTCTCGGCGATGCTTCAGCGCTCGCCCGTCTTATCGGTGACGCTGTCAAAGCCATTAGGGCTAACAGCATTAGTCATATTCGAAAAAAAAAAAAAAAAAACTAACAAACTTTCGCATTTATAACGGCTAACTTGATAAATATTAATGAAATCTGGTCAATCGAAACATATATTCGGCTTAATAAACAGGATAGTAATTTCTTCATATTTAGGTAAGGTATAAGCTTATGTGTTTACTCATACATAATTATTACCTGCTGAAACTCATAAGAGTGTAAGGGACTTATTTTATTACAATCTTTGCCCTCAGTGGGACGACTACTATTTCATTTACTGTCTATCGGCTGTCCAAACATACATTATGGCCTCGCTTGCGATTGAAACTAATCGGCCACAAATCTTTGTAGCTCTAAGTAGTGGGATACAATGCAGAAAGTAAGGAAGGGCATAAATAAACGCTAGCTGTCGGCGGAGGCTGCGCGAGGCCCGCGCCCGTCGGACGCTGCAATCCGACACTTCTTGTACTCAATCTTCTATACTAATTTGCAGACTAAATGTAGGGTTGCGTTTTCTTGAACAAATCGAATGATGTTAAGTTAAACGACTGCTGAATATAAAACATATCTTTTTACCATTAGGTATATGTAGTTGATATTGATTTAATAGGTAGTGGCTTTTTAAGATTGCATATTTAGAAATATGTTACGCCGTCTGGTATCCGGCTGAATAGAAGAGTACCACCCTCATTTCTTACCGAGGTGTCGTAAAAGGCGACTAAGGTAAGTCGACCCGCCGTGTGGTATCCGACTGAGTAGAATAGACCACCCTCATTTCTTACTGAGGTGTCGTAAAAGGCGACTAAGGTAAGTTGACCCAACGTGTGATATCCGGTTTAGTGGAATAGACCACCCTCTTTCTTACCTAGGTGTCGTAAAATACGACAGAAGTAAGTTGACGTCAGGCAGGCGGCCGGTCGTAAAAATGCAGCCAAATCATATGACAGCATGTTTATAACATGTTGTGCCGACCCCATTTAGAGTAGGATAAGTACAGGAAGATGATGATATTTAGAAATATGTTATGAAACTGAATTTTGTTGTAAAATGAACTTTTTATTTCAATTATTTTGACTGGCAACAATTTGTTGGTTCTTCGAGTTTGGGTGTATATATCATATGTATTGAAAATTATATAATTATATATTTATCAGTTTTCTGTCACCCATAACACAAGTTATAAGTACTTACTTATCTCGTATTTGTGTACTTCATCCTACGTGACATTGGCAAAGTAATCTGTGCCCAGTTGGCACGCCTGAACGCTGAATTTTTAAAAGAAGAAGAAGAAGAAGCACTTACTTGGTGAACGGCTAGCAGTGTGTGTAATTGTCCCATATATTTATTTATTTATTATTTATAGGTGTAGAACAAAAACCTGATTAGTCAGCTCTGCTGGGTCAATGTTAATGAAATTGGAAAAATTTAAATGTTTTAATCTAAATAAAAATAACTACAATTAACTTTTCTAAATACTGCTGTGTATATTTAAGCTATTATAATATTAAACATGTTTTAAAAAATAAACGTATAAATAAATAAAAAAAAATCTTATTTACTTAACCACACATTCCCGATGCATTATTTCGTACATTACAAACAAGATTCACTTACAATAAATAATATTACAATTTTTCAAATACACTGTCAAGTTTCTTTACGTCTTCGATCCCACTTGACTGTTTCCTATCCTATATACCTTAAATTATTAACACGCTGGGACTATACAAATCATGCCCACGTAGAATGGTCTGAAGGATGCTGGCAGCGTTTCCGCGGTGAATCGGTAAGCTGATTCTTTGTGCGAAAAACGAGCCAACCTCTTGTCACCTGTTGGCATATATTATATTATCTATATTTATAAAAAGTAGTCAATCAAAAAGATCGTTACAAAAGTTAAACCAAACAATAATAACAATTGTTCTAGTTGCGAAATATTTTTTCTTATTTGTTGATACCCCTGCGTTCTGGCTCGCAAGTTGAGAGGCGGAACCCTACAAAGACGTCGTTGTATTGCGCGAGCGCGCGGTAAATCGAATTTCGCCGAGGACAATATGTTGCCTGCAGAGATGCATGCGTGCAATACTTTGATAATAAATTTGTGTATGTCATAATAGACTATGTCCTACTCAGCATTTAGTCAAAGGATCCAATATCAGGGATTATCTATATCAGTAATATCATAATTATGTAGATTTGTTGCAAAAACTACTGGAAACATTATAAACCTTTGATATAGATCTATATAAGAATTAAAACATGATTACGGATAATTTCGTTATACTGTAAGAAATATTTTACGGACATCAAAATATGCTTAGTTATCTAAGGCCACATTGAATAATTTGAACGAATTGCTTTACAAATTCTTACAATAGATCGTATTACCTTAACTAAACGCTAAAGCTTAGTAAATGTTAGTTATAAATCCTAGTATAATACAAATGCTGGCGATTCACAGTAGGAACTGCAAACACAATATCCATAAACTTTATTTGACTTGACATAGCAATAAATGCTTGTTACCTGTAGTGTGTTATGTAAAATGTCCGTTGTAATCATTGACACAATCTTTACTTTCGAGGACGTCGGTTGTAATACAAAGCTTTTACTTTACAGTTTATTGATAGAATCTTCGCGGATTATAGCAAAATAATTTTATTATTACTTTTGTATTATGGATCTCCGCAAAGTAACGCCTAATTCTATAAATTATTTGATAGAAAACAATTAAAATCTATTATTTATTTAGAATATACCAATTGTACGACGGTGTCACGACGCATTGGAAATCGTCTCCGTTCAGACGCTCTAAGAACTAAAAGTATTACAGTAAAGTAGAAATTTGATACTATCCCAATGCAGTGCAATTCCCTACTATGCTACTCTAATGCGGATATTGCAGAATATTTTAGAAATTTTCAATCGATTACATAACCAAGAATATGTTTATTTATAGTGTTTTCCTTCCCCGTAAATCTTAGAATTATTCTTAAATTTCGTTCTATACAAGAATAAAAAATTTCATCTTCAACCCAACAATCAAATCTATCCCTTGCGTTTATTTCTAATTACTCACCTCGTAACAAAAAAAAACGGGAACAAATCATATAAAATTTGTGTGAGACTCCATTTGAGTCTCCTGATTTATTAAAGCACATAACCACAATGTTGTTTAAAAAATTTCAAGAAAGTTGTTCAAGAACTTAAAACGAAGAGTGTTTGCGATAAATTCAAAACTAATGGATAGATTTTAATGCGGTTTTAATGGTTCTTCAATAGCCAGAGCGATTTATACGCAAAATTCCAATTATATCGTAATCATAACAATAATAATTATTGATCTTTTTTTTTCACTTTTTAGTTCAATTATATTGTATAATTATAGAAGTACAAGAGTATGGATGTATGTTTGTTACTCTTTCACGAGGAATCCACTGAATCAATATCGATGGAATTTGGCACAATTATTCCTTATGCACCGGAATAAAATATAGGCTATAGAAATTCTGTTCCGTCTAGTTCTACAGGAATAGGATGACACTAAAAAGCGCCACCTATAACGCGACAAGTTCACGCGAACGAAGTCGCTGGTACAAGCTAGTATATCATAAATGCGTTTGTAAACTGTATTTATTAATTATTAAATTCACTATACATACAACTATAGGATCGATATTTTTGGTGTACAATAGCCAGCATATACATGAGAACGCGATTATTAAAAAATTGCAATCCGCTATCTATAACATTAACATCTAAATATGTTAAGAACGTTGATTTATTATTGATGCTTCTTTTACGACCCATAACTAAAGTATTTGACTGTAAAGTGTAGGTAGCGTATATTTTAATCCGTATATCCTAGTTTTGCATTTAGAATTTACCAACGGGAAAATAAAACTGAACATCTTTCAAATTTAATAAATTAACTTCCGACTTCGTTATTTTTAAGAAGCAATTAAGATATCCGAGATATGTTTACACGCACAAAGTTCAAGAATGTTAATCAATAAATATCAACCGGTCACGTAAGGGACAATGCTTGCTGATAAGTGGTATCTCTGGCGAGTGTCTTCGGAGCGCCCAGAGTGCACACATTTCTCCGCAACGCAACACGGATGATAACATAATGACTTTCCACATTGACTCATGCACGTCTCCATCTCATGTCTATCTGTACTACTATACACAAACAAATAAACAAACAATTGAAGTTCTATGAACTGTTCGAGGCGATATTAAATTTATGTCACGATTTATCTAAAATGAATTTTGTAATGGCATATGTTTTCCGTTCCGCCGTTTGCACGATATATGATGACGCTAATTACTTTCTCGCATTATTATAATAAAATTATTGTGTTATAATAGTAAATTTATGATCTGTGTTATTAAATAGAAAAAGGAGCTAATATTGCCTGTTAACTATAGATGATCAATATAGAATATCACCTATATAAAATAACAAAATAATGAATATCTTAGAAATGGACTTAATTCTTTTTACCACAAAGAACTATAGAACCACATTAAAGGGCTCCAATAGAATGATAGATTATTCAAAATTAAAGGTATTTTTAAACATACTCATAAGTTCTATGCATATGGATTATAATAATTTTTATTAGGTTGTCACTCATTGATATACTCAGGGACGCCATAGACCTCAATATATTTCCGCTTTACTGGCCGGATCTCGATGTCTTATTACTCTGGTTATTGTAATAATTCACAGAGCTAAGGTCTGTGCCATGTATATGTAGGAAATAAAAATATTTAATGTCGAACCTACTCTAATTTCGCACGCATAACATGTACCGTATGTGTAACTCTTTTAAGTACGTAAAATATGTCAGAGTTCTTTACGAATTACGATAAAACATTTGTGTTTAAATTGTAAAAATATATTAAGTACTTTGTTTTTTCTGTAGGTGTTAGACGAGTGATTGAAATTGATTTAGGGCACAATTTACGAGGAAGTATTAATTTCATGAACGTCAATGAAGTCTTCGTGTGTGGTCAAGTTTGCGATTGATTTATAATCTCTATAACATTCTGATGACTCCACGGACTAAATTCTTAATCTTTCCACGTCAGCACCTGCGTCATAGTGCCAAAAAGAAGGATACAATACGATATTTACGGCCTGTTGCGATATAAAAATAACAACAGCAAAATCGCCAATCTGAATGATTTTTATGCATTTTAACAGAAACATATCGTCACTATCAATAAGGAGCCTTAAGTTACTGTTTTACATTTTCTAATTTGGATTACTGTTAGTTTTAACTTAAGAAACTGTTGAGCGGTAAAACTTAATTAGATGTTGCAAATTTTAAATTGTAAATTATTTTTCTGATTATTTTCTAGCACACGTTCTTGAAAACATCGAACTTAATAGTCCACATTCTTCTTTTTTAAGTACTTTTAAGTTTCAATTAAATTTCGAACTGACCGGTGGAAGGGCTATATAATTTTTCATGCTTTTTTTAAATAACTGTCAGTGCAAAGTTTTTTTTTAAATATAATTAAAAAAAAATTTACTTTAACAAAAGAAACTAATTTTAAATATATCTTCTTTTGTTTTTACAACAAATTGGTTACCTCTTATTGTGTTTGTACATCCTTTACTATCCTACTGATATTATAAATGCGAAAGTGAATATGGATGAATGTAACTCTTTTACGGCGAATCCGCAGAACCAATATCCATGAAATTTGGCTCAATTATTTCTTATACACCAGAATAACATATAGGCTATAAGAATCCTGTTAATTCTACAGAAATAAGATGACAATGAAAAGCGCTTTTTTTTTTTTTTTTTTTTTCGGACACTAACTAATGCTGTTAGCCATGAAGGCTTTGACAGCGTCACCGGGAGAGTGGGCGAGCGCAGAAGCATCGCCGGGGTGAAGTACTAGGAGAGCGGGTCTCGAAAGAGGCCCGCAGCATCCTGGGAGCGTCGCCTTAAGGGTGCCTCCCGTGAGGCCGAACCTCGGCTTAAAGCGACGCGCTGTGGAGGACTATTATCGGACTGTGGAAGAGTCCTAGTGTCATAACGGACGGGGTTGGACGCCCCGGCCGCTAGACGTGAGAAATCTGGGACCTCGTCTCCGCCGGCGAAGACGCTGTGTGTGTGAATGTTTGTGCAGTGTTCTGGCGATGGCGATCGTAATAGGATCGTCAGGGTCAGTAAGGACGCTCTTAGGGCGTCTGTAAACACGGGCTTTGAATGATTTATCAAAGCATCGGTAACCGGCCATCCTTGCGATCAGAGGGTTGGCGTTTACCTCCGCTTTTTCGAAATAATTTTTCGAAAATTTCTTAAATAAGCAGTCGATGGTGGGGAGACCTAAATCTCTATGGAGGTCGAGGTTTCGCAAGAACCATGGGCAGCCTGTGGCTGCTCTCATAAATTTGTTTTGCAGAGTCTGCATGGGACGCAGATATCTTTTCGGAACATGTGCGAATATGACGCTCGCATAGGTCATGATAGGTCTTATGCAAGTCTTGTAAAGTGTCACTTTGTTACGAAGTGACATTTTACTCCTCTTGCATATCATCGGAAAGAGTCGACCCATTGCATACGCTGCCCTGTTACGGACTATACGTATGTGTCGTCTAAATGAGAGGTTGGGCTGGAGCGTGACCCCAAGGTATTTGACTTCATCCTGCCAGGGGATGTCCCGGTTATGTATGGTAATACATTTACGGGGGATGCGTGACCATCTGGGGTGTATTCTAAAGAACATGGCCGCGCTTTTATCTGGATTTATGGCTATTCTCCAGCGAGCGAACCACCTTTCGAGGTTGTCCACTTCCTTTTGAAGACAACTGACAATGATGTCGGGATTTTTGTTGGTATTAAATATAGCCGTGTCGTCCGCAAATAATGCTAACGACGAAAACTTACTATTGTGTGGAATATCGCTTGTGTAGAGCGAGTACAGGTATGGTGCTAATACCGAACCTTGGGGAACTCCAGCACGTAAAGGCCGTCTGGATGAGAGAGTACCGTCTATGCGATATCTAAAGGTGCGGTTTGTGAGATAGTCTCTTAAGAGAAGTACGAACTTATCTGGAATGCCTAATTGCTGGAGCTTGTAAATCAAGCCAGCATGCCAAACCTTATCAAAGGCTTTGGCGACATCGAAAAAGACGGCACCCGTGGATTTCTTTATGGAGAAACCCTGCAAAACGTGTTCCACCAGGCGGTGAGCTTGGTGAGTGGCCGTGTGGCTAGATCTAAAACCGAACTGTTCATTCGGTATGAGGTTTTTAGAGTCTATGATTGCTTTAAGTCTAGAGAGGATGACTCTCTCGTAGACTTTACCCAAACTATTGAGTAAGCTGATGGGGCGATAGCTATCTGGGAGATTCCGGGGTTTACCCGGTTTATGAATTCCTATAACTGTTGCCTCCTTCCACTGGTCCGGGAAGCAGCAGCAAGACAAAAGGGCATTGAAGATCAATACCAAGAGGTGCACGAGACGGTCAGGAAGACACTTGAGTGCCTTGTTTGTGATAAGGTCGGGACCTGGGGATTTACGGGGTTTGAGCGTTTTTAGAATGGATCGTACCTCATCTCCGGAAGTGGGGGGAATCGGTTCGCTTTCGGGAACCGCTGCGGAAAGACTAGCCAATTCCGATTCCAGTTTGGCATGGAATTCGGCGTGGTTGGGAGAGCTGATATTGGGGGAACACTGGGCTTCAAGGCTGTCCGCCAAGCACTCGGCCTTATCGATATCCTCGAACGCGGGTGGTAGGTTATTCCGCAACAGAGGCGGTGTGGCTGCGTACTGGCTGCCTCTCAGAGACTTCGACAGTCTCCAGAAGGCCAGATGACTTGGCGAGATCTCCGAGAGTTTCGCATCCCATGAATCACTAGAGTGGAGGGCAAGTTTTTCTCTTACCTCTCTCTGTAATCTCCGGAGTCTGATCCGGTTCTCGGGGGTTGGATACGCAGCATTCGCCCTAGTGGCGGCGCGTTTTTTGGTGAGGAGTGCTCTTAAGTCGTCAGGAAGTCTCAGGCGACCATGATCATCGGGTATTTCCCGGGAGCATGCTTTGATCGTGTCGCACAAGTGAGCTGTGAGATGGGAGGAGGCCGCCTTGGCGACCTCTTCTGAATCTATGCTATCCGGAATTTGGTCCAAGTGGACTGAATCAATCGACTGAAGTTGCTCATTGAGCTTCTTCCAGTCTATGATGGTTTTAGTGCTAGGTGCCGCGGAAGCGGACCTGCCTAGCTGGAGTAGAACCGGTCGGTGGTCAGAACTGAGGTCGTGGATGACCTCGATAGAGCGTAACTGGAGTGTTACGTTCTTGAGAAGAACAATATCTAGGACGTCGGGCTCGTGCTCACTGTTGAGGGGATAGTGAGTCGGCTCGTCTGGAGCTATAACCTCGAAGCCGAGGTGGGCGATATCACTTAATTTGTGGAGAGTGCGACCGTTCTGATTGGTATTCAAAGAATTCCAATGACCGTGCTTCGAGTTGAAGTCGCCGGCCAAAATGACTGAGTTGCCTAGCGCCAGAAGGGCGGCTAGGTCGCTTCTAAGCACTTTTTTCTTAGGACTTAAGTAGACAGATGCTACTATGACGGATGGATGACCCGTCATACCCACCTGACAGACTGTGGTCTCCATGTTTTCTAACTCAGGGGAGTCTACTGGGGAGACATGGAGGGATCTTTTATAATAAATGACCGTGCCACCCAGCTTGGATCTGAAGCGATCGTGTCTGATCATGTTATAGTTGGCGATTTTGGGATCGCGTCTACTTGGTTTCAAGAATGATTCTTGCACCAACAAAATGTCAACGCAGTGCGCAACCACAAATTCTCGAACTTCGCTAATTTGATCGGTGAGGCCGTTTGCATTCAGCGTAACGACCCTGAGCCCTTGGGGTTTATTCCTTTGGGTCGTACTACCCATAAAGGATTATTTTGAAATTTTCGCGATGGCCTGGACGAGCTCCGCGTGCTCGAGCAAAGCCATTAATCTGTTTTGCGGCTCGCGCCTCAGCTTGCCCGCCAATATTGACAACTCGTCGGTGTCAATGTTGGCGACCAATCCGCTAATCAGCTTCATGTCTTCCATGAAGCTGCTCACGTGCTGAGGTACGGCCACTTTGGGTTTGGGGGGTGCAGTCTGAGGGGCGGGGGGACCGCTGATTGCCTTGGCGACGACCGGGGTCATCGCTTGAACCTGCGGGGGCGGGGGGGGGTGCAGCCGACGCGGCTGCCTGTCTCTGCTGCCACACGTTGACCGCGGGCAGCGGAGCGGGGACAAAGCGCTCCTTCGGGGGGGCCACTTTTGGAGCGGTCCGACCGGCTGCCTTTTTACGGGCCGCCGCTAGACCACCCCGCTTTGCTCTAAGCGGGACTTTGGGGCATCCGCGATAACTCGCGGGATGCCCCTGCTGTCCGCAGAGAACGCAGCTAGGCGGCTCCTCTGAGGGGTTCGATCGGGGGCAATCCACAGTGCCGTGGTCACCCAGGCACTTCACGCATCTCGGGCGTGCGAAGCAGTGGCGGGCTGAGTGCCCGAACAACTGGCAGCGATGGCATTGGCCTATCGCTCCTCTATTATGGGGGACCTCTACGCGCAGACCGGAAAGTCTACATACGGAGGTGATATTGAAAATTTTCTTTCCTTCGGGGGAAAGGTCTAGGATGACGAGACAAAGCTCGTACGGGGTCTTAGTTCTACCATGGTACATTCTATGTACCGCGCGGATCGGGAGACCTTGATCCATGAGGTCTTGTTTAATGAGCTCCAAATCGAGCTCAACGGGGAGTCCCTTAATTACGACGCGTAATTCGCGTTCGTCCTGAAGCGCGTAGGAGTGATATCCTACGTTCTCTTCACCCAGAAGGATGTGAGATTGCGGTGATCCGCAGAAGACTGGCACTCCACTTTGATACCTATAGCAGTGGAGCGCGCGTTTTTAAATGCAATATTTTGCATCATTATTTTTGGTAGTAGACGCTGCCATGCGTCTTTTTCTCTTATATAGAGAGGAGGGACTCTCTCCCTTTTTTCCGTCATAGTGACGTCATCTATTACAATAGGGCCAGAATCGGTTGTCACTACCTTATTAGACTTGACAACGGAGGCGGGGGGGTGGGGGCGCTTCGGGGCGCTCTCTAGGTTAATCGCCCTTTTGGACGGAACGGTAGTCGGGGCCTTCAGCTTTCGCTTCTGGCTCCGTGACTTGACGGTTTCGAAACCGTCATTGTTGTCGTCCTCCTCGCCTTCCGAAGAAGATGGAGAACGTTCGGAATTTGATTCCGCTTCCATGTCTGAGGACACGGAAACGGGAGGCGGAGGACGCTTCTCCGGTGACGGAGAAGGCGATGGGGACGCGGGACTATCCCGCGGGGCGAGCGTCGCCTGAAGGGCGGCGAAGGCATCCGGGAAACGTTCCCGGAGGAAAGCAAAAATGGCCCCGAGGCTCGGGTCCATTTTTCTAATTTTTAAAAATTAAAAATTTAAAATACTGTGTTTGGGTCCTAATGGACCCAAACAACAATTTAAAAGAGATGTCCCCCTGCCGGAGGGCAGGGGGGAGTGTGCCTACTTTACACTAACTAATTTCAAAAAACTAGTCTGCGTCCCGGTGAGGACGGAGGTGTGTACCTATTTAAACTATGTGTGGGAAATTGGGCGGGACTCACCAACCGTGCGTCTTACGACAAACGACGAGCGACGAACGACGAGCGACGAGCGACGTAGCACTAAAAAGTGCTAACGGTCACTCCCCACAACGGCGGACACCCGGCGCTCTGCAGACCGCTGCGGCACGTCAACGACGCTCCGCTACAGTCGACAGCGACCACAAAAACACCAAACACAGAATCACCAAAACAATCCGGACAATCGAACACGTTTGCGTAAACGATTATAAGGACAACCGGCAACAATCTCGAGGCTTCGAGCATCGGACGTGTGAGCGCGGCAAGTGTGCGTTGCTCTCTGATGAAAAGCGCCATCAATTATCAACCTATCACGCGACAACAGTCCACGCAAACGAAGTTGCGGGTTAAAGTTAGTTGTAATATAATAATTATTGAGTTTGTGTGATAAATAACACTTTAATGTTGCCAATGGTAGTATTGGCACCGTGAGTAAGCTCTGTCACAATTTAATAGTCGAGCAATATTTTAAATCAAGGACTTCTGTCAGACACAGACATTAACAACCTTCGTTTCTCAGACCAAAGATGGAGTTGGATTTAAAATCAATTATGGCTTCACGTAATAGGTTTAGACGGGATGAAACTTAAAAACCATATTGGAAATAAAACGTACCTACTTCTTAGTAAATCTCACCTTTACTTGTTACTTGAAAAAGTTTGTGAGTATGGATGAATGTTTGTTACTCTTTCACGGCCAATCCGCTGAACCGATATTGATGAAATTTTGCACAATTATTGCTTATACACCAGAATAACATACAACAGAATAATAATAATGTTCATTCTACAGGAATAGGATGACACTAAAAAGCGCCATCTATTATCAACCTATCACGCGAACAAAGTCGCGGGTAAAAGCTAGTAATTATATAAACATTTTATTTTTAATGTTATTTGTTTGTCAGACTATCATAAAGCAATGTATTCATCAACATCAATATCTAACCTATATATCTTGGTATTCTACTACATATGTAATGTAGACGTTTTTAACAAGTAAAAGTTTTGTAAAAGGTATGTTGTAATGGTGGCTTACTGGCAGTTTTTTTTATTAGAACAACTTTACAAAAATTTAAAAAGGGAATTTCATTGATCTATGTGGTTGAATGTCATTTAGTTTATATGTTACCGTAGAGGTATTGGCATTAATGTATAAGTTATTATTTTTACTACTCAGCTTTAGTTATATTATCGATGTTAGATATTAGATCAATGTCCATGGTAAGTAACCGAAAGGACCTAGCCCTATGCGCTAGTCAGACCAGAACTACAATACACCAAACTCAGAACTACACACTCTGAGGCCATCCACGTGGCGGAAATTAGTAACAGGGCTAAATTAATTTTTAGCGCATACTAAAAAACCATCTAATAATGGGTTTAAAGTTCTGGTAATTCAGTAAGGTGAAAGTTACATACGGTCACATTACTGAATTGACCTACATACGGTCACATTACTGAAAGAAACGCGCGTACTATTTATATTTAAGCTAATATGTTTTCTTCTTAGACTTTATCGTTGCCTACCATCTGATGTACATAATGGTCTTCAGCGACACTTGTCATTTCATTAATATAATCTCTATAGCTTGAATGGTCGTAATCTGTTTTTAACTTCGTATTAAGAACTACTTAATTGTACTAAACTCTTACCCAGTAAAGTGATTGTGACTAGAGATAAGTCCTTAATGAGTTATTCAATATTTAAGCTAGAAATTTTATCCTATTAAACTTTTAGAATATTTTTTAAAACTACTGACAAATTAATAGATTTCTTTATTTACTTTTTACTTATGCATCAAAATATCTATTATTAATAGATTCAGATGTGAAAATTAACTGTTTTTTTTAGATATTCTGATTATACGGTAGGTTAATGAAAATTTCTAAAGCGTGACAGGTAAATTAATAATGATAGCAAGATATTTGAGTAACTTATGTTATGTAATGAGGTATTTCAAAACAAAAATTGTCATGTTCCTTAAATTCAGCGTTATGCGTCTACGAGAATCATTTGATTTACGAACAGTGTAGCTCTGTTTCTGAAACTTGTAGATGGTTCTAATTATACATAATGTTTTTCATCTTTGTATGTAGGAGGGATTATCGGTTCATACGTCTACGTTTATATAACGTTTTATGTTATTATTAGTCATTAAAGTATTATTTATATATTCTTCTTTACATAATTCTATATCAAAAGATTTTCTTCATGCCAAAGTCACTTTAAGAGTATCCATCGTATAAGAATATTGTCGCGTAATCAATTAGGGGACAAATCATCCCCATCCGAAGAATAAATATAATAATAAGAACAAAGTTACATGTTCTGTTTATACATTTAACTGTTTTCTGTAGTTTGTAACTTTATTCTTTGGATGGGACGAAATATATAGTTGTGACTATGAAATTTATTTTGATATCTTATATGCAAACTTTTGAAAATAAATAATAATTGTTAAAATCTTATTGTATAAGAGCGTAAGAAAAAGTGCAAGACGAAACATTAGTTACTTATCGAATCTTTGTTGTAACTTTTTAAGGTTACTAGAGATAAAGTATTTTAAATTTGTCTTTCCGATGCACTATAAAATAATCTACCATATAAAATTATAGAATATAAATTAGCTTTGAGATTAATAACAGGCATAAATTTTAAGAATACCCGAGGGAAGATCGATACCCATAAATATAACTTTCTATCGCGATTAATAGAGACATAACTTATTTGTGATTACTGCTCAAAGCTAATAACAGCCTTCATAGCATAGCTCGCTGGTTACATCGCAAATTTCCATTTCCAACAGTTCTAATGATACTATGGTAGTTTTATCTTCATTGTTGATTATATGTAGCGAACTTTTAATGGAATGTAAATGTCTTTAGAATTTTATCAAACACTAATTTTGCATTAATATTTTGTTAACAAAACTCCGTTGTGTGGTATCCGGCTAAGTAGAATAGACTAACCTCATTTCTTACCGAGTTATCGTAAAAGGCGACTAAGGTAAGTTGACCCACCGTGTGGTATCCGGTTTTGTAGAATAGACCACCCTCTTTCTTACCGAGGTTTCGTAAAATACGACTGAGATCAGTTGACGTCAGGCAGGCGGCCGGTTGTAAAAACGCAGCCTAATCATGTGACAGCATGTTTATAACATATTGTGCCGACCCCACTTAGAGTGGGATGAGGGCAGGAAGATGATGATGATTTTGTTGATAAAACTAAGAATCAACTTTGCTTGATAACCAATAGACTGTAGTCACGTACGCATTAAATAATTATCGAACCATTAACTCGCATCCATTAAAAGAGACAAGCTTAATACAAGGTTTCTTGTTCCAGTTCGATCGTCTTGTTAGGAAGCTATTATTGAAGGGTTTACAAAGGATGCCTAGTGAGAACAATACTAACACACCGTAACGTGTACCTAGATAGGAGCCTTAGAGGCGTGCGTGCGTGACGGGAACGACCTACATCGTCACTTCGACATTGTTTATCTATGCAAACCGCGGATGCTTCAGAATCTAATTAACATTAGTTATCGACTAGATGTAGTGAATACTTGACAATTTCCCTTGGAAATTGTTGTAAACATACTCTATGATAAAAGAATCATCGAATTACCACACGCCGATTGTTTTGAACGACATACGTTTTGAATACTTCGATAAAATGTGCAGGTGATGATAGCATACGTTAGTTTGATATATCTATACTTGCTTAAGAAAGAAAGTTCAGTATAAGAACTAATATTCATAGTAAACGATACCTCTAAAAGATCATACTGAATTGAAAAAGGTAGAAGGGTTATTGGAGTCTGTTAAATCTATAATAAGGGTTGGTAAGTAGATATAAGTAATAAAAAAAAAGTTTGTTCGAAGGCTACCATTGATTTTATTGTATATTTAAATATAATTTATGGTAATGTGCTGTTCCAGCAAATGAAATAGTCATTTTTATTTTAATCATAAAATTTTATTTTAACATAAAGATATTTAACGGGTACGACTATTTATTATGTACATTATTCATTATTATTCACATAATTTATTACATTATTTGGTTGAAAACACATTAAAAACGTATATTTAATCATTATTTAATAAATGAGATTCAAAAAGCATTTCCTGTGGATGAAATCTAAACTTCGAAAAACGAGATTGTAAATGATGCATATTTAATCTTAATTGAAACAGAAATTTATTTGAGTAATGAATTTCTATTTCAATTATTTCTGACGTGTATAGTCTTTTTTTCTTCTTGCTATATATCGACCATTAGTAGAAATGGAATTATAATTATTATAATCCACAAGGAAAAGTTTGAATTATAACAATTTTAAACAGTGTGTTATTTATTCATCTTATGTAAGTTATATAAGAGATCCAATCAAGGCTCATTCAGATTTTTGATTGAAGCTGTGATGGCCCAGCGGTGCGACCGTGTGAATCTCTATAGACGATCATAGGTTCAAACCCGGGCAGACACCAATGACTTTTTCTATTAAAAACTTATGTGTCTGATTGATACTTGCAATTTATCACACGCTTTTCGGTGAAGGAAAACATCGTGAGGAAACCTGCATATCTCTAGAGAATCCTAGGGATATGTGAAACCTACCAATCCGCATTGGAGCAGCGTGGTAGGTCTTAGCTCCAATCCTTCTCTCCAAAATAGAAAAAGGAGGCCTATGCCCAGCAGTGGGATAGTAACAGGCCGTTACTTATTGTTGTATCCGGCTTAGTAAAATGGAACACTCTCATTTCGTACCAAGGGGTTGTAAAATACGAGTAAGGTAAGTTGACGTCAGGCAGGCGGCCGGTCGTAAAATACGTAGCCAAATCATGTAACAACATGTGTATAACATTTTGTGCAGACCCTACTTAGAGTGGGATAAGGGCAGGAAGATTCAGATTTAAATTCAAAATATTCTTTATTGAAATAAACTTGTACAAGTGTTTTTGAATCGTCAACTCTACTGCTGGTTCGGAAAGCTGTTCCTACTGAGAATAGCCAGAAAAAGAATAAAATAGAAGCAGATGATGATGATGATGTAAAGAAGTCGCAAAGGTATATCAATTTTAAAATTATGAATATGTTGTTCCATCGGGATCCGAATTCGCTACGACTACGTGCTCGTAGGAGATCGTGGAAGGTTGACACTTGGTTATTTGACTATTTGTTGCTGTCCGCTATCCGTATGTCTTAAATATCTGTATAAGAGTAAGAGTAAGAGTCTCCAAGAGTATTCTACGCGAGAACAGAGATATAATGATAAAGTTCACTTTTACTGAGGATGTTCACCGCTTTCTAGATATGGTGTGAAAAAGACGGGATGTAGTAAATACGGCAATGTCATTCGTAAACAGTGCGGGTAATAATTTTTGTACGAGTGAAAATTTTATCTACCTACATAATACTGTACTACATAAGACATGGAAGATTTTGGTCCTGTGTCTTTTTACCTTTGTACTATAGGCTCCTTACGACATAAAGGTATGTTTTGACCGAAATTTGAACTTTGTACGGATTTTGCACATATCAAGTAGATAACGAAAAAAAATCATATATAGGTTTGAAAAAGGTAATAAAACAATTTTATTGTTCTGGTACATATATCACAGAAAGTCTGTAAAAGCAAGTCATAAAAGAAATATTTTTGTTTCAGAAACGTATTCCTCATAGAAAACAAACATCTAATTCATATACTTTATCTAAAAGTATTTTCTCTTAATGGATATAAAAATAATAATACTTTAATATTTAACTAAGTTAACGTTAACTAACGTTATGTGTATATAAAACAAGTTAATTCCTTACCTAAAAATATCCAAATAAAAAAAGACGCTGGAGAATTGTCTCACGCCGTGTGGTATCCGGCTGAATAGAATAGTACCACCCTCTTTTCTTACCGAGGTGTCGTAAAAGGCGACTAAGGTGAGTCGACCCGCCGTGTGGTATCCGGCTGAGTAGAATAGACCACCCTCTTTCTTACCGAGGTGTCGTAAAAGGCGACTAAGGTAAGTTGACCCACCGTGTGGTATCCGGTTTAGTAGAATAGACCACCCTTTTTCTTACCGAGGTGTCGTAAAATACGACAGAGGTAAGTTGACGTCAGGCAGGCGGCCGGTCGTAAAAACGTAGCCAAATCATGTGACAGCATGTTTATAACATGTTGTGCCGACCCCACTTAGAGTGGGATGAGGGCTGGAAGATGATGATTTAACTAAGTAGGTCTCGTTTTTGTACAAGAAACCGGGATAATAGATGGCGGTTTTCAATATCATCCTATTCCTTTAGAATTAACAGGTTTTTATAACCTATTTGTTAAACCGGTGTTTAAGGAATAATCGGGCCAAATTTCATCGATATTTCTCACCAACTTTTATTATATTATTAGGTATTATTAGGTACCTATTATATTAGTAGGTTTAAAAGTACCATCCAGACTTAAGGTTATTATTACATTATCTTAGAAACTTCAACCTTCATGAATTTAGTCTCAATAATAATTTTACTTTTCTAGGAAGTATCTTAAACGATAAAGCTATGCAATCATGTTTTGCATAACAATTTACGGTGTCCATCAAGTACTCCGCTTAATCGTGTCCCAATCAATTAGTAGGAGTTGATTAATTTGAAAACAGTCACGCAAATAGATAGGCTAGTGGACTGTAGATTAGATTAAACTGTTAGAACTTTGAAATCGTATGGAAACTACATTAGCTTAATTTAATTGAATCTATTAAACTCTTCGGATTGTGTTAGCCATATTTAGGTATCGCAAAACCATAATAATAATTTTGCGACGAATTTAATTCATTTTTCTGTGATAACTGCTATAGAGCTGTAAAAAGTTTTACTTTCACGTTTATCTTTTTAATATATATAATAAAACATACGCCGTGTGGTATCCGGCGGAGTAGAATAGACCAACCTCATTTCTTACCGAGGTGTCGTAAAAGGAGACTAAGGTAAGTCGACCCACCGCGTGGTATCCGGTTTAGTAGAATAGACCACCCTCTTTCTTACCGGGGTGTGGTAAAATACGACTGAGGTAAGTTACTGTAGGTAGTCATAAAAACACAGCCAAACTTGTGACAGCATGTATATAACATGTTGTGCCGACCCCACTTAGAGTGGGATAAGGGCAGGAAGATTTAGAGGAGAGAAACAATTTGTAGAAAACTATCATATGCTTGTACAGTATTCCCTTTTAATATTATAAATTTATCTGTCTGTTACGCTTTCCCGGCTAATCCGCTGGAGCAATATTGATGAATAATTTATAGAATTAGGCGTTACTTTGCGGAGATCCATAATACAAAAGTAATAATAAAATTATTTTGCTATAATCCGCGAAGAAGTAAAATAGAAAATATATATAATGCTAAATGTAAGTGGGCAATCGGTTATCATACCTGATACATGCAGGATTCGTAAAAACACATGCACAAACCTCCACCACCGCCACCACAATACACAAGCACTATATACGTTCACTATCACAAACTCAACAATCGTTTCGCCCCGCAACCGAAGCATCGTCAGGAGATAGACTCCACGACCAAAATCGCGAAGCGAAGCAATATCCAAATAAGTTTAGTTATATACTAATCGGTTCAACCCCACCCTTTATTTTATGCGAACAAGTGTAAAGTTGAACTAGAACATATGGCACCCTCATTAAGTTAATGAGGGTGCCATTGTTATGTAAATAACAATGTATGTAAATAAAGGGTGGGGTTGAACCGATTAGTATATAACTAAACTTATTTGGATATTGCTTCGCTTCGCGATTTTGGTCGTGGAGTCTATCTCCTGACGATGCTTCGGTTGCGGGGCGAAACGATTGTTGAGTTTGTGATAGTGAACGTATATAGTGCTTGTGTATTGTGGTGGCGGTGGTGGAGGTTTGTGCATGTGTTTTTACGAATCCTGCATGTATCAGGTATGATAACCGATTGCCCACTTACATTTAGCATTATATATATTTTCTATTTTACTTCTTCGCGGATTATAGCAAAATAATTTTATTATTACTTTTGTATTATGGATCTCCGCAAAGTAACGCCTAATTCTATAAATTATTTAAAGACGGTGAGCTTGACCGTACAGGCTAAACTCTACATTAAATTAACCAAATTACATCGCGTTGCAGTCCAAAATATTTGGTTCAACCAACAATGTAAGCATTTGAACGTAACACCCAATTATATTAAAATAAAATGTAATACTCACAGCAAATCGTCGGAAATTGCTGTTAAAAAAGCTCAAACTACATGGCTTAATGAAGAATCGCGCCATTGGTTTACTATTAGAGATAATTTGAAGCTCCACCTTAAAATACTTCATTCCGAACTTTCTTTTAAACTTCACAATGTAGAATTCGATCTATTAGACATGAAAGCTAGGGACTTTGCTTCCGTAGAAGTTCATAAAAAATACCTTACACAAAGTAAGAAGTTAAAATCTTTAATCGGTAATATCCCAAACAATAATAATAAAACATCGACCTCCACAGTCAATACTACCCCACATTCGTTTTATCCCCGAGTAAAGAACCTCTCAGATGTTTCCATCCCAGCCATTGAAATGACACTTTTAGAGAAAGGCTTAAAATATAACATTCCCCACAACATCTGTGAGAAATCGTTAGAAACCCTGGCTATCGATGCCGAACTAGCAGTGATCGTTAACAAAGAGGATAACATTGTTAGGAATTTAGTCGCTCAAGAAATAAAAACAACCCCCATCTGTCCCTCATTTAATGCTGAATCTAAAACTCTTAAGTCTCTTCAAAAAACTATATCGAACAACAACCTTGTCATTTCTAAAGCCGACAAAGGAAATACCGTAGTCATTTTAAAACGCGACATTTATTTGGAAAAAGTTAACGATGTTATCCAAAGTGAAGAATTCGTCAAGTTACCCTCAGATCCTACCAAAAAATTTACACAGTCTTTTAAAGAAATTGTAAATAATACTCAGTATATACTTCCCAACAACTCATCTAAACTGAGGGTCACTGAGATGAATCCTCGCTCTCCGATGTTGTATGGTTTGCCAAAAATCCACAAAAATAATATCCCTATACGTCCAGTTGTCTCATACATAGGCGCCCCAGCATATAAACTAGCTAAATATTTAAATTCAATCATACCGTCAAAAACATCCTTTCAGCCAATACATGCCCTTAAAAACAGTCTCCAGCTGGTCGACAAAATTAAGCACATAAAATTACCAAATAAATGTAAATTAATATCACTTGATGTTGATAGTTTATTCACGAATGTTCCATACAAAGAAACATTAAACATTTTGACCACATTACTCGAGAAAAAGTGTTTACACCCTGGAGAGATTTCAGAAATAATAGAATTAACAGAATTATGTATGGAACAAAATTATTTTCGATTCAATGACCATTACTTTCATCAAAAGGATGGTTTAGCTATGGGCTCCCCTTTAAGTCCACTTATGGCTGAAATTTTCATGGACCACTTTGAAAATCAAAATATTGTCCAAAATAAAAACATCCTTTACTATTATAGATATGTAGATGACATAATTATATGCTGGACGGGTACGGATAGACAACTTGATATTTTCATTAATAATATCAATTCCAAACATCCCAAAATCAGTTTCAAATTAGAATCAGAGCAGAATAACTCGCTTAATTTTCTTGACCTTACTATTACACGGTCCAATAATGAACATATGTTTGAGATCTTTCGCAAACCAACCTACACGGATACGATCATACCTGCTTCTTCTTTTCACCCCTGGCAACATAAACTTGCCGCCTTTCACAGTCATATACATAGACTCTTATCAGTCCCTCTTTGCGAGAAGAATTTTAACAAAGAGCTTCAAATAATCAACCAGATGGCGCATTCTAATGGCTATGATAAGCAATTAGTACATAACATATTAAAAAATAAACAGAAGTTGCAATTGGCAAAACACTTGTACGCGGTGCCACATTACAAAGATAATAAGTGCAAAGCCAGTCTGACCTATTTTGGAGCATTGTCAGAACGAATTTCAGCTATATTTAAATCCAAATCAAATATAAAATTAGGTTTTAAAAGTAATAACTCTTTAAAAAAGATTCTGTGCAATAATAAAGATAAATTACCAAGCGCGAAAAAGTGTGGTGTTTATAAAATAAAATGTCCTGAATGCAATGATACATATGTGGGTCAGACTGGTCGTAATTTTGAAACCCGTTTTAAAGAACATATGGCTGCCTTCAGGAATAATAAACCACAAAATTCACATTTCGCCAAACATCTGATAGAAAGCGGTCATAAAGTCCCAAATGACCATAGTTTCGAAGTATTGCACACGTGTTCCAATAAAGGACTGAAGCTCAGCCTATTGGAAAACCTTGAGATTATTAAACATAACAATGGCACCCTCATTAACGAGCAGATAAATGTTTCTAGTTCAAGCTTGTTACACTTGTTCGCAAATAAAATAAAGGGTGGGGTTGAACCGATTAGTATATAACTAAACTTATTTGGATATTGCTTCGCTTTGCGATTTTGGTCGTGGAGTCTATCTCCTGACGATGCTTCGGTTGCGGGGCGAAACGATTGTTGAGTTTGTGATAGTGAACGTATATAGTGCTTGTGTATTGTGGTGGCGGTGGTGGAGGTTTGTGCATGTGTTTTTACGAATCCTGCATGTATCAGGTATGATAACCGATTGCCCACTTACATTTAGCATTATATATATTTTCTATTTTACTTCTTCGCGGATTATAGCAAAATAATTTTATTATTACTTTTGTAATATTGATGAAATTTAGAACGGTTAAAGCGTTATATACCGGGTTAACATATTGGGTAAAAAATTCACATTTTTTACTTCAGGAAGAAATAGGAACAATCACATCGCGGAAATTTAGACAATAGAATGACGCAAAAAATGTCGCGGGTAAAACGAATATGGACTTGACAGCTGTTGGAATAATATAAGCTAGTAAGTAGTAATAAAAATTGTACCTTAAATGAAGTCAACATATGATACTGGCTCCGAATAAGGTACACAGTATTTCTTGAGTTAGTATATCTATCAGCTACCTACTAAGGAAATGTTTTCTTAGATGACACGAAATGTTTACATGTTTAATTAAAAAAGATTGTCATTCAAGAACATTAATCATGTAGCTAATTAGTATTATAGCGAGACACAGTTACCTATAAAGCTACCTAGGTACGTTCTGTGACTGTAGATCGCTAACGTGACAGCATTATAGGGGATCATCGTGGCAAGTTTACTACTTTTTCCACGCTTTATATTACTTTCACTTGTATGTATGTATGTTTCTTGTATGTAAATTGTTGTATGTACCGACTCCTTACAAATACAACTTTGTTCCACTTTTGACGGACAACTTTATACATTTATGGACGATTTACGACCGGCCACCCTCCTGACGTCAACTTACCTTTCACCCTTTATGACACCGCAGTAAGAAATGCGGATGGTCTGTTCAACGCAGCCGGATATCACACGGTGGGAACATTATAATCACTACATATTATAAAACAAAGTCCATATTTTCGTATGTACGCATAAAACTTTAAAACTACGCAACCGATTTTGATGCGGTTTTTTTTATAGATAGAGTGATTCCAGAGGAAGGTTTGTACGTATAATAACATTCAATACGAAGTAGAGAAATACTGTAATTTTTGAGGTTTCTGTAAATAATTACATTTTTTTCCGCTCACATTCCAAACGCAGGCTAAACCCTACGAGATTTATCAAATTGATGTAGTAAGTATTTGTACACCTTAAAAAGGTCTACAGAAAAGTCCGCGATGGTATATATCTATCTCTTATGGATAACCCACAATAGCAATTTTTTTCATTTACTTTTTATGAAAAATGATGCCTTATGTTCAAAGCAATTTTGAGTACCTTAAATAAATTGTTGATTTAATATAGATCAATATGGCCCTTTACAGCATGCAATTTAAGTGAACATTTTCGGAGATATTACAGATTTAAAATGCCGTGAGGACGCTGCGCTTCACCCTATAGCACTTCGAATCTTTTAGAGTTTGTTTAAAGACATTCTGTAATTAATTGTAAAAATAAAATACATAGGTAAAATGTAAAAGTAAATAAGTAAAAATGTACTATATGAGTTTAGATATTCCAAAGATAGCAGGAAATCGTCTTGGTATAGGGAGAGGAAATTGTTTTTCTCCAAATTTAACGCTTGCGGGCCACGGGCAGTAATGAATAAATCAAACTACTGGATCGATTTTAATCATTTTTTTTACACTGACTGACATGGGATATATATTTTATACCCGTGCGAAGCAAGGGCAGGCCGCTAGTGATTTAATAAATTTGTCTCATTTTTTTTAAAACAAACGCGCTAAAAAGTGGAAAATAGTTGTAGTTTAAAAAAAAAATAACACGTTTTTTATTAATTATATACACTTGATATGCGAAAAAACGAGAAAGGCGACCTGAGACGAAAGTTTTTTATCAATAAAATTTTTGTTTTTTTAACAAAAATTTTTATTTGTTCTAATGCCCGAAAATGCAAATGCTTTAATAGTTTAGTAATGCGCTGTTTTCAGAAATTTCTTTATCCTTTTTTTTATTTTATGTTGGTTATTCCTATTGTTTTAGTAAAGAATTATCAATTAAAATGAAAACTTGTTACTTTCTAGAGTTCGCTAAATTAAAGTATTGTCAGCAATTTTCAGGCATTACAATAGATTATAAGAATAACTAGTGGCCCGCTCCGGCTTCGCACGGGTATAAAATATATAGCCTATGTCACTCAGTAAAAAAAATGATTAAAATCTATCCAGCAGTTTTGTTTTATTCATTACTGCCCGTGGCCCACACGCGTCAAATTTGGAGTAAAACAATTCCACTGGGGTGCCAAAGTGGTCGGCCTCCTCGTGGCGCACCCTGGGCAAGCTTAGTCTTGGCGAACGGACCACTGTGGGGTGGCCAATCCAGTTGTCCTTCTGATTAGCAGAGGGCAATCTGGACAGGCCGGGGACTCCGGGGGGGCTGGAGTGAGGTTCCTAATGAGCGACGGGTCCGGTTGGGCTTACTCTAAGTCTAGCTGGACATGCTTACGGCCACCATCGGCGAAACCCAGAAGCACAGCAATGGGAACGGGGACCTTCGGGTTGCGAGGAAGAAAACCTCTATAAAAAATTACCTGGTGGGGGCGGAAACGCCCACCAAGGCGTTGTATCCCTTACTTGGGGCGCGGTCTTTCCCTTTTGACCGTGACATAACAAACACGGTGGGCAGGGAGCGCCCGTGGGCAGCGATGTCCTCCCTTTGTTCTGCGGAGGCAGGTGAAGGGGGGGCGGCGGATCAGATCCACGAACTGTTGTTCTGGATCCAATCTGCTGCTGGTGAGTCCAGGAGTTAGTGACTCGCCCAAGCCCATCGTCTGCCGCCCTAACTGGGGACCTTCGGGTGTTCCGAACGGGGTATATCGGACGCCTGGCTTACAGGTCCCCGAGGCGGTCGGTGCATCTGGTGCTACCGATGCACCGGTTAGCGGAGGGGGGCTTCTCTTTCGAGGGGCCCCTACCCGAAGAAGGTGTTTGTTCTCTGGGATCAGAGCTGTTGGCGGGATGGGGGCAATATGTACAATGATACCCTGTCCTTGCCATCGGCAGCGTGGTGGAGCACACAGGTCGTTTTAGTCGGTGCGAGTCCGACATAACTGCCGCCTGTCCCCGTCGGGCGGCGGTACCCATTAGGAGCTTTTTTCTGTATAAAAAAAACAATTCCCCTTTTCCTATACCATGAAGATTCCCTGCTATCTTTGGAATATCTAAATTCATATACTACATTTTACTTATATACTTTTACATTTACCCTGAGTATTTTATTTTTACAATTAATTACAGAATGTCTTTATATACAACATTCACAGCTTTTTTGTCATAAAGAAAGAATCTTCATTACACAATACAAACATGTTTTCTTTAGAGGTTACTCTTGATAAAGCGACATATAGTCGGCCATGTGAAAAAAACCCGTCCAATCGCAGCTAAATTCGAAGTGCTATAAGACTAAGCGCGCAATCGCTATACCCTGCATTTTAAATCTGTAATATCTTCGAAAATGTTCATTTAAATTACAAATGAAGAAGAAAATGTCAAAAAAATGCTATTGTGGGTCGATAAGAGATAGACATAATATGTATACCATTGCGGAGTTTTCTGTAGACCTTTTCAAGGTGTACAAATACTTAGTACATTATTTTGACAAATATTGTAGGGTTCGGCCTGCGTTTGCAATGTAAACCGAAAAGAAATGTAATTATTTACGACATCACATTGGAAACCTCAAAAATGATAGTATTTCTTTACTCCATATTGAATGTTTATAATAAAAGTTTATAATATGTTAGATTATACATATAAACCTTTCTCTTCAATCACTATCTATTAAAAAACCGCATCAAAATTTGTTGCGTAGTTTTAAAGATTTAAGCATACAAAGGGATATAGGGACATAGGAACAGACAGAGAAAGCGACTTTGTTTTATACTATTAAGTGACGTTTAGCTATTATAACTAACGACGATATTTCTCCTTTATTCTAATGCAATAATAAAAATCAATTTTCCCAAAGTCAACTCATTTACTCTTTCTCAAAAACTACTCAATGACACATATGACAGCCACAATGCTTTTTCATATTAATGACTAACTCTGAAGGAGGTTGAATTAAAAACATGTAACAGTCGACCATCCTGACAACATTTGCGACCCCGCAAATCTCATAAGCTGACTTCTGGGAATGAATCTACCACTGATTCGGAATGCTGATTGTACTGAGAAGAATCGGCATGAAACTCAATACTTGCTCTTTTAATCTGTA
The DNA here is from genome assembly GCA_947086495.1 of Morpho achilles. Taxonomy (NCBI): domain Eukaryota; kingdom Metazoa; phylum Arthropoda; class Insecta; order Lepidoptera; family Nymphalidae; genus Morpho; species Morpho achilles. The sequence continues at coordinate 6,831,799 of CAMTZB010000007.1, read as the reverse complement.
AAAGAAAAATCAAATCGCACCTTAAGCTCACCCTCAATCACTGTCATGCATAACACAGCTCAATAAGTGGCAACCAACTCGCAGATACACACGTAAACAGACTCGCAAATGATAACGCTCAAAGAACAATCACCACATTTAGGCAGAGTCTAGCTGACAGTCGTTGCAGATGGCCACAGTCTAGAAAACAATCGTTACAACTGGAACAAATCCAGAGAATAATCGTCATTCTAGCTGACAGTTCTATCGAACAATAGTCACGGGCGTCGGCGTAGCACATCGTCACGTTGATCTTACAGAGTTAATAAATTGAATACCAATTACCATCATAATATCATCATAATAATCTCTCTAATAAAAACTCCATTTTTTATTCCATAGCATCGCATATCGCAACTATCTCTCAAATTATACGAAATTCGCACTCTCCGTGTTGTCTCAAGATATTGATCGTCATTTGTCTTTTCTTCAAACTCTTTAAATTTCCAGATATTCCTTTTGTCCGCTCTATTTGTGAGTTGAGGTTACATCCTCTTCTGAATATAATAAACGACGATATTTCTCCTTTGTAGTTATATATATTATATATTATTATACTTATTCAATAAATAAAAACAGTTTTCCCAGAGTCAACCTATTTACTTTTTCTCAACAACTTAATGACATATATGACAGCCACAATGCTTTTTCATATTAATGACCAACTCTATGAAGGAGGTTGTATTAAAAACATGTTGTAACACTATTATTTTTATAATTGTCAAATATTTTACCATACTTCACCAAAGAAAAATTACGTTAACTGTCATCTATGTTTTGTATTCCACTGACATTTGCGTTTTGTTATTCAATGTCATAGTCGTTCTTGTAATACCACGATTTATAGTGACTTGACGGGATAAAATAAATGCGGTCGAACGGGATAAAAGGTATCCTATGTCCGTTTCCTGGTTCTAAGCAACCTCGACGCCAATTTTCGGCCGAATTGGTTCATCCGTTCTTGAGTTATAAATAGTGTAACTTAGACCAACTTTCTTTTATATATATAGATAGAAAACGGAACAGTGTAATTAATAAAGCGTGTGTTGTTTTCCCGTGAATTCTATAATTTTATTTGATATATTTAAACATAAACTACAAACATCTTTTATAATAATACAAAGCGTCTTTTGGCAAACGTAGCAGTGATAGCCTTACGTGATCCTTACCAAATGGTTTGCGAGATCAAACGCCTGGACGTAAAATTTTAAAACGTGTGTTTATTTATGTTTAGAATACATAATGTGTTTTCTAATCAAAGAAAGCATTTTGATGCTTAGAGGATTTCTGAACTTTCTGACTCTTTATTTCTCTATATTTTCTCTTTAAGGAGACGTTCTTTAATTGTCTAATATTGATGTACGAAAAAACAGTAACAGATTGTGACAATTTTCTCATAAACCAACTGTTAATTTTAGACATAACTTTACGACGTGTGGCTTACAGGCATTTTCAACTAGCTAGTATTATGAAATCACTGATAAGAAATATCACGGAAAGATTAATCACTCTTTAAGATAAAGTAATTAAGCTCCAAAGATCTGCTGTTATCAGTTAACTAATTATTATATAACTTTCTTAAGGGTTAATTTTATAAACTTAAACAAACCTTTTTATAATTAAGTGAACAAGAAAATGGTTAGATCCTCTATATATGTTGACTTCCTAATGAATAAATAAGTAATAAATAAGAGTTTACCGCGACGTCTTATGAGATTGTTAGATTACTTGACTTTGTAATCTACGCGGTTATTAATATTTGGCCTAAAAAACAAAAGTAAAGTAGCAGCCTATTACTCTCCCACTTCTGGGAATAGGCCTCTTCTCTCCGTTTTTGGAGAGAAGGATTGGGGTTAAGACCTACCACGCTGCTCCAATGCGGATTGGTAGGTTACACATATCACCAGAATTCTCTAGAGATATGCACGTTTCCTCACGATGTTTTTTTTCCTTCACCGAAAAGCGTGTGATAAATTGCAATTATCAATTAGACGCATAAGTTTTAACAGAAAAATTCATTGGTGTTTGCCTGGGTTCCAACCCGTGACCTCTTCGAAAGTGTTGCACGGTGTTACAGCTGGGCTATCACATTTATATTTGCATCTTATTACACATAGCATATTTGGCTTTATTTTCGTTTAAATTATTTCACTTTATTATACAAAAGTGATAATAAATTTAATTCTCTTTAATCCACGACAAAATAAATAGAAAATATATAATGCTAAATGTAGGATGGAATATCAGTTTTTAAGAATCCTGCATGTATCGGATATGAAAACGGACAGTCCACTCTACATTTAGCATTATATATATTTTCTATTTACTTTATCGTGGATTATACTAAAATAATTTTATTATTACCTACTTTTGATTTATGGATTTCTGCAAAGTAATTATTTTATTTTTTTATATTAAATATTTTTTGTTTAGTCAATATTCTCACAAACTCTTATTCCATTTTACAATAGCATACGAGGCATATATTAAACGAGGTTACACATAAATCAACTTGAATAATTGTCGAAAGGAAGCGTGATTAAACTGCGCCCGGCGAAGTACACCGCATTTTATCGGGTATTCTTACGTAGTTGTTTTTTTTTATGGAAGTTTCGTCACTTTCATAAGAAAAAAACTACACTTTTACCTAAACAAAGATGTGTTTACGTGGAAATGCTCTCTTAAGCTATTTGATATAAATTTGGAACCCAACAACTCTGTACCTTTTAATATTTAAATAATGCATTTTTTTCCTGTATTTTGTCTTATCATCATCCTCCTGCCCTTATCCCAATCTAAGTGGGGTCGGAACAACATGTTATAAACATGTTGTCACATGATTTGGCTACGTACAATGCGACACCTCGGTAACAGATGAGGGTGGTCTATTCTACTCAGCTGGATAACGACTGATGCAACAATTAAAAAATACTCTATTCCATATGTCTGATTTATATGATTTCCTTTAATTGTTTTATATTTAAAAGAAAATATACAGCCTAGCTTAAAATACATACTAACGCACAACTAACAAGGTTCTTGAAGTTACAAGAAAGAAATTTTTTAAACTTCTTATTATAAAAATTTTGCTAGAGTATTTTCAATAGGTACTTAATAATAGTTTAAAAATATTAAAATATTATCAAAGCGAAAGTACTAATAATTTGCCTAACATCTAATTAGCAGGAATATTGCTAAACGATAAACGTATTTTATATACCAAAGCCATTAAAGGGATATTACATGCTGTAACAGTATTGATACTATCTCGTGGATTTGTCAAAGTCACTGACATCAAATCAAGTAATCAGAGACAGTTACAGTTGCTCTGAGATCGTGACACAAATACTCGCAATAACTCCTCTTTATGAACATAAGTACTAAATAACAAATCGCTCGCAACCATTGACAGTCAGGTAATGGGTGCTGGCATTGGTATCTACGACGCTTGTTGCCATTAAGTAAATTTATGGCGAAAATAAAAGGTAGGTATACTTAGTACTTACACATAGTAGCCTCAGGCTGATTTCTAACAAATTAGAATTTACTACTTTTGAAATATTTGAATTATATTCATGAAATTTATAATCGGTTCTTATTTGAAATAATACAGTAAAACTATAACCCATACTATATAGTATATACTATATCCATATATTTAATTAATGTGATTATTATGGAGTAGTCGAAAAATACGACTGAGGTAAGTTGACGTCAGGCAGGCGGCCGGTCGTAGAAACGCAGCCAAATAATGTGACAGCATGTTTATAACATGTTTTACCGACCCCCCTTGGTGTGGGATAGGGGCAGGAAGATGATGATGTAAATTATTATAAAGTAGTGTAATTATATAATAAGTTGTATTCAACTGTTTTCGAAGTTCAATACATAGTTTAAGAATCATCCTTTTTGAATATATTATTTATAACAATAGTTTTGAATATACTAAGGATAATTATAAAAAGTACTGTAATTTAGCCTAGTAACACTTAATTTCATAATATAAACAAATAATTGACAATAATTAACAATTTTTAATACAACCAAACAGCATATCTTGGCTTGCCAAAACTTAATCCTTAACTTCCTTTAAATCATCATCCAATATTCAAAGTTTAATTTGTCAAAACAAAGAAGTATATTCTTAATGCAATGTGAGTTTTATAATTAAATCAGATTTAATAAATTTTTCACGGATTATCTATGAACTTTCACTTCACAAATTGCAAAACGCTGGTAACTTTTGTATTTTCTAGGCTTGAATATATAAAAATTCGTCCTCGATACTTTCGATTTGCTACCTCGATTCTTACATACAATATGTGTAACAAGTTTTAGATGTTCTAGACATTAGACAATATAACGTAACGAGCAGTTCCATTTTTCATATCATTGAAGAAACATCAATAAATCAACGTTCAATTTAATCATTTTATACCGTAACGTGATAATGTAATAAACAAGTTTATCTTATTGTTATCTGTCACTAAACAGACGTTTTAATATTTGTTATAATAACAATGAGCTTTAGACATTCATTCATTCTACCATCGAAAGTAAGTAAATGGGACAGATTCCCGTTTTAGTACTTTACCATATCTTAGTGTACATAACATATCAAAACATGTTTTAAGAATGAATTTAATTCGCACACTTAAAAGAACTTATACTAGCGAAGTATTTTAATATACCTAATCTTTTTACAAACAATTGTTCCTAGTCTTTTGAAAAGTTTTTTATAAATGTATCATCATTCTCCTGCCGTTATCCCACTCTAAGTGGGGTCAGCACAATATATAAACATTTTGTAACATAATTTGGCTAGGTATTTTATGACCGGCTACCTGCCTGATTTCAACTTACCTAAGTCGCCTTTTGCGACACCTTGGTAAGAATTGAGGGTGGTCTATTTCACTCAGAGGGATACCACAAATGTAACACATTGATAATAAAATATTTAAATATAAGCAACTGTGTACATGTATAACACTTACCAATTAATCCCAAATTTCCGTTAGGATATACCTATATTTTTCTAAGGAGAGTGGAAGTTAGAAATTTAATATTCCAATCGAAACAAAGACTGTTTACATAATGTCAAAAACGTTAATCATTACTAATTGGCTACATTAAGAATAAACTATTTCAATACCGTCGTAGAACAATTATTAAGGGATCCATCCGGTACATCCGCCGGATATAAAGGAATGTAAAACTATTTGAATCATAAACTACGCTATGTACTAATAGACGCGTGTACTTATATATCGATCAGATCTAAATTTTTAATATCTGAGGTGTGTTATTAGTTAAAGTTATGTTTGGATAAAAATTAGTTATAAATATTAACAAATGTAATAGTAAATATAAGATGCGGGGCGGTCTAGTGGATAGAGCACGCGAACAAGAGATATCAGGCTCAAAATGTTGCGAAGTTCAACTTTTCTTTGTATATTATTTTCTCTTTTTATTTTAGCAACGGATAACAGTTTATCGTGGTTAATTTACCTAAGAATATATGACCGAGTTTCATCTTAAAGTGCGTGTAAACAATTTTATAGTAATAATATACATAATTTTTACTTAATGGTCAATAATTAATATTTGCATATTTTTGGCAGTGAATTTTGCAATTAAGCAAAAAACCCCTTTGTATGCCAACTGCCTCTGTACATATACATTTTATTAGCAATAAACATTACGTCGAAGTGTTCACGATAATGCGTGAGCACAACACTTGTAAGTAACTCTTCAAAGTATACTAAAAGCACGAACGATTTGTATGCGGCATCATTGCAAGCTAATGTTCATAGGAAACTAGGCGATTTTCACACGACGTGTTGTTTACCATATTGCATAGCTTAAGGTTTTTCGGACGAACTTACTGGTTATCATTCAGCTTACTTAGAAATTTTTAATAAAGTACGTAAATAAATAATGGTGTTAAATGATTCAGCTTTATTAAGATGTAGTTTGAAAAAAATAGTTATAAAATACGAATAAATAAAAAAACGTAATAATATATTACTATTAGAACGTAATAATTATGTTTTTATGGAATAACCTTATCAGTTTTATCGAATTAATGGAAATCGCAGTTTCTGAATGTCATATCTTTCAAATTGTAAGAGTAAATTTCTTTTAGATCAAGATGAAATTACATCATTGATTTTAATTCAAATGTAGGCAAAATTAACATAGGGCAAGTGGAGTAAGAAGTACCGAGCAATTGGTTGGCTTGGGTGTTGACAAAAAGTGCCTCGTGCATCAAACAATACTTAAGATTTGCCATAGGCAATGTTATTTACTTATTTTAGTTAAGTTTCTTAATTGTTTGTTATGTTACTCGATATTATTATGAACAAGACAAAAACTACATCCTTACAAAAAGGTTCGTTCGTTTTATATTACAGTATATCAGTGTGTCAACCACTTTATTTCAATAAGCCTTAGTAAGTACTATTAACATTACCAGCACAGATAAATGTAAAGATCTGCATCCAACTTTTATCTATGTAGGCAAAGCTTTCACGTTCGCACTTTAAAGGTTTTACTAAATCGATTACGGAAGTTTTCGATAAGAAAAATTTAAATAAGAATTACCTATGTAGTTATTTTAAATGATTTACTATTTATGTTTGACCTGAATGATAGTAGGTAAACAAATTAATTGAGAGTATATAATAATTTGTATTATTTATTCATGCTGCGGCCCGCGGAACTAACTACAGCGAATAGATAGTTTATAGGTATTATGAGTAAGATGGATAGGTTAATTATAGACTAAAATCGATTTTTTTTTAAATTTTCTAATGTACGGGACATTAGAAAATGTAAATTAAACTTATAATTTTTCTTGTAAAAGAACCTTCTGACAATAATTAGCGCGTCAAAAAAGTATCAGCGATACTGTTCCATCCGTTCACGTTTGATGCGAAGACTAAGTGAAATAGAGATTTTCATATAATATGTATATAGATTTAACTCCGATATGTAATTATAATAGAAACAAATTAAAAGCTATTTTAATCTTTCAACAAGCAAACATATTAGTAAAGAGCAATAACGATGAGAAGGGTAAATAAAGTGATCTATTTGAATGATTTGGAGTAGGCGGGAGGTGAGCGGCAGCCGGGACGCGGCGACGGCTCGCGCGTAGAGCCCGGAGGCGGGAGTACCGCGGAACCGCCAAAGGATGCCCACTCCGACATAGCGAGGAACTGTAGTGAGACGCCTAACGAGTCACGGTTCCCGCGCTACGGCGTACTTAACTACGCCGAGTACGTATTATTTTTTCAGCGAAAACGCAATCCACCGAATTTTCGTGACCTATTATGCCTACGCGATTTTTTGGATTAGTACGGTAAAACGTTTCTTCTGTGAAGTGCAGATTCATAATGGAATACCCAAACTTTATTGAGTTAAAACTTATCACAGTTCGTGACAAAATAGTGAAACTACGGACCATCACGTAAACAATAAGTGATATTAAGACGTTTGCTCCAATTGAAATGTGTGTATATTGTTGTTTATGGTAACAATGAATTCAAACAAGAAAAGTCAGAAACATACTTCGGTAAAGCCGAAAAAAAAACAAAAGGTTGGTTTAGTTAATAGTAATCAAAAGCTTTTTACTTGTTTAATTTTTTTTAAACTTTAATTGTTTTTAAAAATATATTTTAAAGTTTTTTTATTTGCAAATTTTATTGTTCTATTGTACTCATGAAACAGTAAGTTAATTAGTATCTATCCATTATCAGTAGTTCGTATGATTTAAGTAAAAATATACTTTATTTCTTCTATTAGATAATGAATCTCAATTTAGATAATAATCTATTAAAAACAATATCTATTAAAAATAAAAACGTAGTAGGTCTACATTTTTTCACTGTAACTTATTATATAAAATATTTTTTTTTCAATGTGTTATGTTTGGGGTAGATTATAAATCTACCCCAAACATAACGTAAACATTCTACACAAAATTTATGTAAACGTCATCGATTTTAAAAACTGTTTATTTGTTACCTTAAATGAACACACAAATTAAAAATAGCAAATAAACAACAAATGTAGAGATCAAGTTAGTTCTGATTTTTTTACTTGTTTATGAATTTTCAATGACAAGTTGTGGTTTAATATTGAATACATCCTCCACAATGGCGTATACGCCGTTGTTACAGCCTGTTAAGTAAAATCTCAATCTAATTTTATTATATTTTCTTCGGGTATTCGATCGCACAGTTTAAAAGCTATTATGAGCTCTTGTTGACTATTGATAGAGGTATAGTTCTGTTTTAAACTTTTCTTCAAATGATCCGATAAATGTTTTTTTCTATTCCCTAGCAAAAGCGGGGGTTTTTATTTATACCTATATTACTGTCAAGCGAATTGTCCTCGAAAGCGTAACAGATAGACAGATTTTCATTTTTTGCATTTATAATAGTAGTATTTTATTTTATTTTATTTTAATTTATTTTCTATTACTTTCCTTAAACTATAACGATTATTCTATTAATATATTTGCTGATTATACGCGTTACGATTGTCACGGTATTTATATGAATAAAAATCATATGATAATCACAAAACATATAATAAAAGTAGAATAAAAGTTGTACATTTAATATTTTATATAAATTTTATTGTTTTCGTCTCAAGATACTCTTTTCTAAGCCAAAAAAAATTAAATTCGTCTATTTATCTGTATTAGTGCGAGCTAATTTCAGAAACAAAACGCCCCATTCGAAGAATAACATTCCATGTTCCGTATATTATATGGTATAAATTACAAACACAAAATCTGTTTTGAGCTCTAGACTATAGAGTTATAATTATTTTTTAGGATTTCAGACATTTGAACTTAGTAGTATATCGATTAATGAATGTACGTGCTACTAAGTTGTAAGTTAGACTTATGTACTTTAATCAAGTTAACATATCGTTTATGTTGTTATGTTAAAGTACTTGGTGATCGAGCCTTATTCGGTAATTTTATTAAAAGATATATAAAATGCTATAAAATAATTAAAAAAGAAAGGCTCGGTGACATGTGGGACTTAAACCTAAGTAATTTACATATTTAACCCACTCGTTTAACATTGCGCTATTACAACTTGACAAACGATACCAAATTTAACCTTTACAATCTATTTTTATTGCAGTTTTTTCAGTGCCCGAAAACAGCTACAAAACAATTTTTTTTAATAAACCCTAGCTAGATCGATTTTTCCCCACCAATGCCTACTTGGTGATTGGTGAATATATATATATATATATATATATATATATATATATATATATATATATATATATATATATATATATATATATATATATAGATTAATTATTAATTCATTACAATATTAAAGATAAAGATAGAGATTCAATGTAAGTTTCAAACTTTCTGTAAGGAATTTACTTGAAACCTTACTTACCTAACGATATATGTACCTAATATAAAACAGGATGTTTAAGGTAAAATAAACAAACGATTTATTATTTTAAATTTTATAACTTATTTTACATCTTTTTTAGCCGTTTAAGATAGACGCATATCTATGTATCTTAGATACGTCTCAGTCAATTGTATTTTACACAGCTATAAGTAAACAATATTAACCTATTTATGTGGATACATATTTCTATTGACTGACCCACTAAATATATAAATGAGAGTAAGTACTAAGTTTAATCAGTTTAAGTGTTTTAAATTTAACTGGGTCTGTTAGTAATTATCTATAATTACGTACATATTTCGGTATCTTGTTTTAAGTGGATTGGTATTTGAATCTTACTGGTACATTGTACTTGAGCTTTCTGATCATCGAGCACGCTAATGAAGTTAGGTAGATAGTCTTATTGGAAGAAGCGATTTTCCGTATGCATACAGTGTCTGTGTTGGTAACTGACTCATTTTCGATCCTGTCTTGTTTTGTTTTGACTTTCTGAAAAAACTATTACAATGAAAACATAAGATATTATAGTCGAAGTTCTTGACTATCTAAAAAAATAGAAATTAAATGACCCGATTATAACACAGCCATTCTAAAATCAAGTCACCAATTTAGGTAAGACTGCAATCGCCGTTGCTAAGATAAAGGTATTTTTTAATGTATTGTTGTAATCGCACCATCAATAACATTAATTATAATTATTTGTTTAAAAGAATAATTTTATGGTAAAATAATACATGTACATCTACTTATATCAAAATGTCGGTATACCGTGAAAGTGACTATACCGAGAGAATTTTATTATTAGAATTGGGATTAGGATTAGGATGGGTGTATATTTGTATTTAAGTATGTATTTAAAAATTATATAAGTGTATATTCACCAGTTGTCTGTTACCCATACCACAAGTATTAAGTTACTTACTTTGGGGACGGACGACCGTGCGTGTACGTGTCCCATATATTTATTTATTAGGATTATGTGTAACCCGCTTATCCGCACTGTGTCGACGGCTTCCATTAGTTTCATTCCCTCCTAAAGAAAGAGGATATCCTCTGCTAATTCCAAATTCTAAATAAATACGACCTCTTAATATTATCACTGTATTAAAAGACTACACATATTAACAAAGAAACCTAGCAACAAAACTCATCGTACTAAGATTATTCAAATTCAAATTCAAGATTTTCTTTTATTCAAATAAACTTGTAAACAAGTGCTTTTGAATCGTCAGATCTACTAAAATACCCATAAAATTAGTATACTAGAGTAGCCAGGCTAAAATGTGTCCTACAAACAAATAAGAGAAAGCAAATGAGAGTGGCTATCTCTTTTTTATTTGTCAAAAAGATAAGTATACGACTTTTATCTTCCCTCTCATCATTTATTGTTACACTAACACTTACATGCCTGACTATGGCTACTCTAGTATAATAACTCTCTGAAATATACTTGTAAGGAAAATATATTCTAAACAACTGCAGACTATTTAGCTACAGTTTCTTATAAATTATTGGTAGTCGTTATCTTGAAAGTTGTAAAATAATTTTACAAAAAACTATTGGCATTAAGCTGCACCTTTCTACTTCGAATTTAATAGCTTTGTAATCACAAAAGTTACTGGTGGTACTAAAACTACATAAACCGCGCAGAATCACTTATTAAAAAAAAAATATCAAATCTAAAGTCTATCTTTTATTAGACATGACTAAAGTAAATGCATTCTAAAATAAAAACGATGTATTTATAGACATGTATAATCATGTGGGTAGTCGATTAACGCTCATACGGGAAATAATTTGAATTCTACTTACAATGCAAACACTATCTGTTTGGTGAAGTAATGTTAGGCTAATTAATCGAGGAGAAGGAACAAATAGCCACGATAACAGTTTCATTTAAACGATGAATTTTTTTTTAATATGCAAGGGATGCAATGCATTTTTTAATATGCAATTTTTTTTATACTTATTGGAATTATTTATTATAGTTAGTCTATCCGTTCATTTAGTAAAGCTATTTATAAAAGATATAAATAGGTTTAAGAATTAAAATGTAGATAAGGTGAATTCTGAAAGTTAACGATAAATAAAATAAATATAATATTTTATTAGGGCGTTGTATAAAATAGTAGAAGTCAAAAAGTATTTTTTAAATATTATTCCTGTCTCTTGGTAAACGAAGATGTGACAATGCAACTGCTTTTTACAGAATTTAATATTCTAATAATAAAAATGATAATTTATATTATGTTAAATAAATATGATAAAATCATGATACAACAAATAAACTTCATAGAAAAGTTGAAAAGAAACTGAATATTTCTCTGATAAAAGCTTCCGGAAGTACTATTTATATTGCTGGAATGCTTTTTATAAATTAAAATTATAAGGATAGTTTTCTATCTGATTTAATGCGGCCACAACATTGTTAGCGTAGCTAGATTTACTAGTTTTCATATATAAAGTCAAGCCTTTAAAGTTTTTTATGACACTGAAAAAGTTCATTTTTCTGAGCTATATTTTTAGGAACAGCATGCATTCAACTGAATCAAAAGGCTGCGTAGTGAAAAGCAACGAGACACGTTTCGGTATTGCTTCCGAAAAAACGGGCTCCTTCGTTACCTAGACTAGTTATATTCTCAAAATCAAAAAATTATAAAATGTTGAATGTATAAAAAAATATTTGAGTTGTAGATTCGTTATTTATTATTTTTACAATAAGCTGTTTGTTGTGGTTGTCTAAAATGATTATTCAAATGGCTTACAAGTTCAATAGAAAGCTTGTAAAATGTCGACCCATTTGTGGCACGGAGATTTGAGGATAACTTATCACTAAATTTTCTTTTTTAAACTTCTGTTAATATAGTTCGTTTTCTTTACCGTAAGAAATGGACTAATGAAACTGCTAGCTTGTATTACTGCCGAAGAATATTAAGTGTCGTACAATCAAAGCTGAACATGTCTGTATCACACTATGATAAAAAATGCATGAACATGTCTGTATCACACTATGATACAAAATGCATGAACATGTCTGTATCACACTATGATACAAAATGCATGAGCATGTCTGTATCACACTATGATACAAAATGCATGAACATGTCTGTATCACACTATGATACATGTGGGCCCCTTCGACGACCCACAGACGATTGTTGATGCGCTGGTTTCAATAAATAAAACTCTTCTATTAACTTGCGAAAATAAAACTTGCCCCGACTGACTGTTGAGAGTGGACACTTGTTGCTTCTTGAGCGTCGCGTTTTCGAGTGACAAATTTGTGTTTTTTTTTTTTTTTTTTTTTTTTTTTTTTCGAATATGACTAATGCTGTTAGCCCTAATGGCTTTGACAGCGTCACCGATAAGACGGGCGAGCGCAGAAGCATCGCCGAGAAGAGATGGATAATACAAGCGGGTGCATTACAAGCACCCGCCCTACAGGGGGCGTCGCCTTAAGGGTGTCTCCTGCGAGACCGAACCTCGGCTTAAGGCGGCGCGTTTTTGGAGGGCTGCATCTAATAAATGACTTGGAAGAAGTCTGCGTCACGGCGGCCGCGGCAGAGGGCTGCGGCCGCTTGACACAAGCAAGCGGGGACCTCGTCTTCGCCGGCGAAGACGCTGTTTGTGTGCGTGTTGTGTGTATATCTTGTTGGATGCTGTTATAGCATCGTCGGGGTCGTTAAGGACGCTCTTCGGGCGCCTGTGAATCTTGTTGGGGTGCCTGAACGCCTTATAGTTGGACGCGGCCACTATAAGGGGGTTTGGGTGGATGGACGCTTTCTCGAAGTAAGTCGTCGAGAATCGTCTGAAAAGATCGGCTATCGTAGGTAGGTCGAGATCTCTATGGAGGTTCACGTTGCGCACGAACCACGGACAGCCAGTGGCTGTACGCATGAATCGATTTTGAAGTGTCTGCAACGGACACAGTCGTGATTTCGGAACGTGCGCGAACGCGACGCTCGCATAGGTCATAATGGGTCTGATGCAAGTCTTGTAAAGTGTCACTTTGTTGCGGAGTGACAGTTTACTTGCCTTGCACAGTATCGGATGGAGGCGTCCCAAGGCGAACGCTGCCCGGTTGCGGACAACGCGGATGTGTCGGATAAAGGATAGGGTCGGTTCGAGTATGACACCTAAGTATTTGACTTCCTTTTGCCAATCTATGTATTTGTTGTAAATAGAGACTCTAGGAGGCGTCCGGATGAAGTCCATGGCTCTCCTAGATCTCGCAAAGAACATTGCTGCGCTTTTATCGGGATTAATTTCGATTCTCCACCGGCGGAACCAGCTTCCGAGCTGGTTGGTTGCTCTTTGGAGTCTATCATTAATAGTTATGGGATCTCTACAGGTGGTATAGATTGCGGTATCGTCCGCGAACATAGCTAAGTGGGTGACTGCACTAGTTTTAGTGGAGAATCGTGGGATGTCACTCGTATAGAGCGAGTAGAGGAACGGTGCGAGTACCGAACCTTGGGGGACTCCGGCGCGTAAGGTGCGTCTTGAGGAGAGCGCACCATCAATACGATATCTGAATGAGCGATTAGTAAGATAATCGCGAATGATAAGAACGAGTCTATCGGGGATTCCTAGGTTCGCGAGTTTGTATATTAGACCCGCATGCCATACCTTATCGAAGGCTTTGGCGACATCGAAGAAGACAGTGCCGGTGTACCGTTTTTTGCCGAAGCCATTTAGGACGGCTTCGGTAAGTCGGTGTACTTGTTGTACCGCGGTGTGTTTGGCGCGGAAGCCGAATTGCTCATCCGGTATGAGCTTCATCGACTCCATGAACGTTATGAGTCTAGCGAGGATTACTCGCTCGTAGACTTTCCCTAAGCTGTTGAGCAGACTGATGGGTCGATAGCTGCTCGGGAGATTACTGGGTTTTCCCGGTTTACGAATACCTATTACTATTGCTTCCTTCCATTCGTCGGGGAAGGAGCAACCTAACAGGAGGGCATTGAAAATCAATACTAATAGGTTTATCAGTTGGTCAGGGAGGCACTTGAGTGCTTTGTTGGATATGGAGTCGGGGCCTGGGGACTTGCGGGTCTTCAGGTTTTGGATAATGGAACGGACTTCCTCTCCGGTGGTGGGAGTGAGCGGCTCGCTTTCGGGAGCCTTCGCGGATATCCTAGTCGCCGCCATTTCCACTTCCGAGTGGAATTCGGCGTGTTCGGGATGACTGGGATTGTTTGTACATTGTCCCTCAAGACTGTCAGCCAAGCATTCGGCCTTATCGATGTCGTCAAAAGCGACCGGACGGTTTAAACGTAACAATGGAGGTGTAGCTGCACACTGGTCTCCTCTCAGGGATTTCGCCAGTTTCCAGAAAGCCAGGTGACTCGGCGAGATCTCTGAGAGTTTGTTGTCCCAGGCGGACTGACGGTTGAGGCTGAGTTTTTCTCTAACCTCTCTTTGAAGTCGCCGGAGTGTTCTCCGGTTATCGTCTGTCGGGTATGCGTCATGGGCCCTAGTGGCGGCACGTTTACGTCTAAGTAGGTCGCGCAGGTCGTCCGGTAGTCTCCCACGACCGCGGTCGTCGGGGACTTCCTTAGAGCAACGCTCGAGTGAGTCTGTTATATGTTTCGTAAGGTGGGTAACAGCGAACTTGGCACTATCCACGGAGTCTATCTTGTCAGGAATTTGATCTAGGTGGTCTGAGTTTAGGGACTGGAGTTTCCCGCCTAATTTACTCCAGTCGATTATCGTTTTCGTGGGAGGGGTCGTGGAGGTAGATTGCCCTAACTGAATTAGAACCGGACGGTGGTCCGAGTCTAATTCATGCAGGACTTCTATAGAATGTAACTGGAGAGCTACATTTTTGAAAATGTATATATCTAACACATCTGCTCTGTTTGGATCCCCGTTAGGCGGGTATCTGGTGGGCTCGTTAGGGGCTATCACCTCATAAGCGAGGTTTGGAAGGCCGTTGAGGCCTTGGAGTATTGTGCCGTTCCGGTTGGTTCGGCGAGAGTTCCATTGGCCATGTTTGGAGTTGAAGTCTCCGGCCAGTATTACAGAGTCGCCTAGTGCGAGAAGGGTGCGGACGTCTCTTTCGAGTACCCGTTTGGTCGGACTGAGGTATACTGATGCTAGTATGATCGTCTGATGGCCGGTCATACCCACCTGACAGACTGAAGCCTCCATGTTAGTGAGCTTTGGGGAATCAAGGGGGGAGCATAGGAGGGCTCTTTTGTAGTAAATGAGCGTGCCGCCTTTTTTGGATGACAGACGGTCATTTCTAATCAAACTGTAATTCGCAATATTGGGATTGCGAAATTGGGGTTTTAAGAAGGATTCTTGTATTAGAAGAATATCTATATCGTGTGCAACTACGAAATCGCGAACTTCGTCCATGTGTCTGATAAGCCCGTCTGCGTTGTACGTGACGAGCTTGAGGGAGTGGGGCTTGGCCCTACCCAGTGAGGGTTTAAGCTTAAAGCCTAGAGATGGCCTGCACCAAACTAGAGTGTTCGAGCAAGGCCATTAATCTGTTTTGAGGATTACTCCTCAGCTTGTTTGCCAAAATTGACAGCTCCGTAGTGTCAATTTTGGTTACTATATCGCAAACGAGTTTCATGTCGTCCATGAAACTCGTTGCTGGAGGGGCGGCTGTCGCTTTAGAAGCGGCAGTTCTTGTATTGGAGCTCAAGATGGCGGCGGCGGGTTTCGCTACCGTCTCCTGAGCCGGTTTTACTGGCACAGCCGGCTCGGATGCCGGTTTCCTGTGCCAGGGGTTTGAGGTGGGGAGAGGCGCGGGGACGAACCTCTCAGCTGGTTTGGGGGCGGTACGGTCCGCCTTTTTACGGGTGGCCCTTCTGCCCCCTCGTTTTGCCCTAAGCGGGACTTTCGGGCAGCCGCGATAGCTCGCGGGGTGCCCTTGGGTCCTGCAGAGGACACAGCTGGGAGGTTCCTCGGACGGAACCGCTCTGGGGCAATCGGCAGTGCCGTGATCGCCCAGGCACTTAACGCACCTAGGTCGTGCGGTGCAGTTGCGCTGCGAGTGGCCGTAAAGTTGGCAGCGATGGCACTGCCCCATTACCCCACGCGTACGCGGCGTTTCTATACGCAGACCCAACAGTCTGCATATTGTTTGGACGTTGAAGACACGTTTGCCTTCAGGACTGAGGTCGAGGACCGCGAGGCAAAGTTCATAAGGAACTTTGGTTCTGTGATGGTACATGCGGTGTACCTGTCTTACGGGAAGGCCCTGGCTGAGGAGGTCCTTCTTAATAAGGTCACAATCTATCTCTACGGGGAGCCCGCGGATGACGACGCGAAGTTCGCGCTCGTCTTCTAGGGCGTATGTGTGGTAGCCGATCTTTTCGGCATCCAGGAGCGTCGTGAGGCGACGGTGGTCCGTTGAAGACGGACATTGCACCATTATGCCCTGGCTTGTGGACCGGGCAGAGGTGAAAGGAATGGACGAGCTGTCCATGCGCGGAATTAAGCGATTCCACGCGTCTTTTTCCCTAACAAATAGGGGCGGCACCTTCTCCTTCCTCTCCGTCATAGGCGAGTCCTGTGAGTCGGGTACGTCTTGTTTGCGGGCGGCCTGTGAGGCAGGCTGGGGTTTTGGGGTGGGACGCGGGGCAGGTGCACCTGCGTCGTTAGTGGCCCTTTTGGGCGGGACGGTCTTGGGAGCCTTCAGCTTACGCTTCTGGCTCTTGGATAGGACGGCGGTGAAGCCGTCGTCCTCGTCTGAGGCGGATGACGCCGAGGGGGACGGGGACTGCGAAGCATCGGATGCTTCGGCTTCCTCTCCGGACTCTGAGGGAGTCTCGGATTCCGAGTCAGATTGCTCCTCCACTTCCATGTCAGGAGACACGGGGCGGGAGCGTGGTTTAGCCTTTTCCGCAGAGGGGGGAGAAGGTGCTGCCGGGCTGCCACTTTGGCCCTGAGGGGGCGGGAGGGCCTTGGTGAGCTCCACCAAAATGGCGGGGTGGTGCGCCTGAAGGAACGCGAAAATCGCGTCCAGTAACGGTTGCCCCGTGGGGCGCAGGGTGGGGGCCATATTGGCCCGCTAGTATGGGGGTGGCCTCCCTGCCGGAGGGCAGGGAGGTGTGTACCTAAGAAAAAATCTAGTCTTAGTCTCTCTCCCTTCGGGGGAAAGAGGTGAGTACCTAAATTAAAAAAATTAGTGTACTTACGCACGGACGGAACCACCTACGGAAAGTACGGAAAGTTATGCGTGAAG
Source organism: Morpho achilles (assembly GCA_947086495.1). NCBI lineage: Eukaryota > Metazoa > Arthropoda > Insecta > Lepidoptera > Nymphalidae > Morpho > Morpho achilles. Next base: position 6,814,099 of record CAMTZB010000007.1, on the reverse strand, counting down.
CACCACACTACCTAATCGAAGCACAGTAACACTAACACAATCCACTTGCACAGGAACGAACAACACTGACAGTCCTGAGTCCTTTCACAATCTAACGTGGCAGGGGCGTGAGTCAGGCGGGGGGAGCGGTAACCGGATTGCGCTCGACCGAGACATCCGCACGCTACGGCGGCGATCGATGGAAAATGGACAAATTTGTGCCGACCGCCATTGTTTTTATGCGCTAATGGCGGCCGGCATTCTATGAGTCTCGGACGAGCTATAGTCAGCCGGTGCGGGGGACATATCGTCTTTATTTTTTAAACTTATACCTATTACATATTGTTACTTATTCTATCTTATGTACTCATTCCATCGATCGCCGCCGTAGCGTGCGGATGTCTCGGTCGAGCGCAATCCGGTTGCCGCTCCCCCCGCCTGACTCACGCCCCTGCCGCGTTAGATTGTGAAAGTGCTCAAGGACTCTGGACTGTCAGTGTTGTTCGTTCCTGTGCAAGTGGATTGTGTTAGTGTCACTGTGCTTCGATTAGGTAGTGTGGTGCTTCACGCATAACACTTGCCATAGGTGGTTCCGTCCGTGCGTAAGTACACTAATTTTTTTAATTTAGGTACTCACCTCTTTCCCCCGAAGGGAGAGAGACTAAGACCTAGATTTTTTCTTAGGTACACACCTCCCTGCCCTCCGGCAGGGAGGCCACCCCCACACTAGCGGGCCAACATGGCCCCTACTTTGCGCCCCACGGGGCAACCGATTTTGGACTCGATTTTCGCGTTCCTGCAGGCGCACCACCCCGCCATTTTGCAGGAACTTGCCAAAGCCCTCCCGCCCTCTCAGGGCCAGAGTGACATCCCGGTGGTACCTTCTCCCCCCTCTGCGGAGAAGGCCAAAGATCGTTCCCGCTCCGTGTCTCCTGACATGGAAGTGGAGGAACAGACTGACTCGGAATCCGAGTCCGGTGAGGAAGCCGAAGCATCCGATGCTTCGCAGTCCCCGTCCCCCTCGGCGTCATCCGCCTCAGACGAGGACGACGGCTTCACCGCCGTCCTATCCAAGAGCCAGAAGCGAAAGCTGAAGGCTCCTAAGACCGTCCCGCCCAAAAGGGCCACTAACGACGCAGGTGCACCTGCCCCGCGTCCCACCCCAAAACCCCAGCCTGCCTCACAGGCTACAACGACCAAACAGACCGACTCAATACAAGACTCGCCTATGACGGAGAGGAAGGAGAAGGTGCCGCCCCTATTTGTTAGGGAAAAAGACGCGTGGAACCGGTTAATCCCGCGCATGGACAGTTCGTCCATCCCATTTACTTCTGCCCGGTCCACAAGCCAGGGCATAATGGTACAATGTCCGTCTTCAACGGACCACCGTCGCCTCACGACGCTCCTGGATGCCGAAAAGATCGGCTATCATACGTACGCCCTAGAAGACGAGCGCGAACTTCGCGTCGTCATCCGCGGACTCCCGGTAGAGCTCGATATCGAGCACATCAAAAACGACCTCCTCAGCCAGGGTCTCCCAATCAGGCAGGTACACCGCATGTACCACCATAGAACCAAAGTTCCTTATGAACTTTGTCTCGCGGTCCTCGACCTCACTCCTGAAGGCAAGCGTGTCTTCAACGTCAATACAATATGCAGACTGTCGGGTCTGCGTATTGAAACGCCGCGTACGCGTGGGGTAATGGGGCAGTGCCATCGCTGCCAACTTTACGGCCACTCGCAGCGCAACTGCACCGCACGACCAAGGTGCGTCAAGTGCCTGGGCGATCACGGCACTGCCGATTGCCCCAGAACGGTTCCGTCCGAGGAACCTCCCAGCTGTGTCCTCTGCAGGACCCAAGGGCACCCCGCGAGCTATCGCGGCTGCCCGAAAGTCCCGCTTAGGGCAAAACGAGGGGGCAGAAGGGCCACCCGTAAAAAGGCGGACCGTACCGCCCCCAAACCAGCTGAGAGGTTCGTCCCCGCGCCTCTCCCCACCTCAAACCCCTGGCACAGGAAACCGGCATCCGAGCCGGCTGTGCCAGTAAAACCGGCTCAGGAGACGGTAGCGAAACCCGCCGCCGCCATCTTGAGCTCCAATACAAGAGCTGCCGCTCCTAAAGCGACAGCCGCCCCTCCAGCAACGAGTTTCATGGACGACATGAAACTCGTTTGCGATATAGTAACCAAAATTGACACTACGGAGCTGTCAATTTTGGCAAACAAGCTGAGGAGTAATCCTCAAAACAGATTAATGGCCTTGCTCGAACACTCTAGTTTGGTGCAGGCCATCTCTAGGCTTTAAGCTTAAACCCTCACTGGGTAGGGCCAAGCCCCACTCCCTCAAGCTCGTCACGTACAACGCAGACGGGCTTATCAGACACATGGACGAAGTCCGCGATTTCGTAGTTGCACACGATATAGATATTCTTCTAATACAAGAATCCTTCTTAAAACCCCAATTTCGCAATCCCAATATTGCGAATTATAGTTTGATTAGAAATGACCGTCTGTCATCCAAAAAAGGCGGCACGCTCATTTACTACAAAAGAGCCCTCCTATGCTCCCCCCTTGATTCCCCAAAGCTCACTAACATGGAGGCTTCAGTCTGTCAGGTGGGTATGACCGGCCATCAGTCGATCATACTAGCATCAGTATACCTCAGTCCGACCAAACGGGTACTCGAAAGAGACGTCCGCACCCTTCTCGCACTAGGCGACTCTGTAATACTGGCCGGAGACTTCAACTCCAAACATGGCCAATGGAACTCTCGCCGAACCAACCGGAACGGCACAATACTCCAAGGTCTCAACGGCCTTCCAAACCTCGCTTTTGATGTGATAGCCCCTAACGAGCCCACCAGATACCCGCCTAACGGGGATCCAAACAGAGCAGATGTCTTAGATATATACATTTTCAAAAATGTAGCTCTCCAGTTACATTCTATAGAAGTCCTGCATGAATTAGACTCGGACCACCGTCCGGTTCTAATTCAGTTAGGGCAATCCACTTCCACGACCCCTCCCACGAAAACGATAATCGACTGGAGTAAATTAGGCGGGAAACTCCAGTCCCTAAACTCAGACAACCTAGATCAAATTCCTGACAAGATAGACTCCGTGGATAGTGCCAAGTTCGCTGTTACCCACCTTACAAAACATATAACAGACTCACTCGAGCGTTGCTCCAAGGAAGTCCCCGACGACCGCGGTCGTGGGCGACTACCGGACGACCTACGCGACCTACTTAGACGTAAACGTGCCGCCACTAGGGCCCATGACGCATACCCGACAGACGATAACCGGAGAACACTCCGGCGACTTCTAAGAGAGGTTAGAGAAAAACTCAGCCTCAACCGTCAGTCCGCCTGGGACAACAAACTCTCAGAGATCTCGCCGAGTCACCTGGCTTTCTGGAAACTGGCGAAATCCCTGAGAGGAGACCAGTGTGCAGCTACACCTCCATTGTTACGTTTAAACCGTCCGGTCGCTTTTGACGACATCGATAAGGCCGAATGCTTGGCTGACAGTCTTGAGGGACAATGTACAAACAATCCCAGTCACCCCGAACACGCCGAATTCCACTCGGAAGTGGAAATGGCGGCGGCTAGGATATCCGCGAAGGCTCCCGAAAGCGAGCCGCTCACTCCCACTACCGGAGAGGAAGTCCGTTCCATTATCCAAAACCTGAAGACCCGCAAGTCCCCAGGACCCGACTCCATATCCAACAAAGCACTCAAGTGCCTCCCCGACCAACTCATAAACCTATTAGTATTGATTTTCAATGCCCTCCTGTTAGGTTGCTCCTTCCCCGACGAATGGAAGGAAGCAATAGTAATAGGTATTCGCAAACCGGGAAAACCCAGTAATCTCCCGAGCAGCTATCGACCCATCAGTCTGCTCAACAGCTTAGGGAAAGTCTACGAGCGAGTAATCCTCGCTAGACTCATAACGTTCATGGAGTCGATGAAGCTCATACCGGATGAGCAATTCGGCTTCCGCGCCAAACACACCGCGGTACAACAAGTACACCGACTTACCGAAGCCGTCCTCAATGGCTTCGGCAAAAAACGGTACACCGGTACTGTCTTCTTCGATGTCGCCAAAGCCTTCGATAAGGTATGGCATGCGGGTTTAATATACAAACTCGCGAACCTAGGAATCCCCGATAGACTCGTTCTTATCATTCGCGATTATCTTACTAATCGCTCATTCAGATATCGTATTGATGGTGCGCTCTCCTCAAGACGCACCTTAAGCGCCGGAGTCCCCCAAGGTTCGGTACTCGCACCGTTCCTCTACTCGCTCTATACGAGTGACATCCCACGATTCTCCACTAAAACTAGTGCAGTCACCCACTTAGCTATGTTCGCGGACGATACCGCAATCTATACTACCTGTAGAGATCCCATAACTATTAATGATAGGCTCCAAAGAGCAACCAACCAGCTCGGAAGCTGGTTCCGCCGGTGGAGAATCGAAATTAATCCCGATAAAAGCGCAGCAATGTTCTTTGCGAGATCTAGGAGAGCCATGGACTTCATCCGGACGCCCCCTAGAGTCTCCATATACAACAAATACATAGATTGGCAAAAGGAAGTCAAATACTTAGGTGTCATCCTCCAACCGACCCTATCCTTTATCCGACACATCCGCGTTGTCCGTAACCGGGCAGCGTTCGCCATGGGACGCCTCTATCCGATACTGTGCAAGACAAGTAAACTGTCACTTCGCAACAAAGTGACACTTTACAAAACTTGCATCAGACCCATCATGACATATGCGAGCGTCACGTTCGCGCACGTCCCGAAATCACGACTGTGTCCGTTGCAGACACTTCAAAATCGATTCATGCGTACAGCCACTGGCTGTCCGTGGTTCGTGCGCAACTTGAACCCCCATAGAGATCTCGACCTACCCACGATAGCCGATCTTTTCAGACGATTCTCGACGACTTACTTCGAGAAAGCGTCCATCCACCCAAACCCCCTTATAGTGGCCGCGTCCAACTATAAGGCGTTCAGGCACCCCAACAAGATTCACAGGCGCCCGAAGAGCGTCCTTAACGACCCCGATGATGCTATCACAGCATCCAACAAGATACACACATTACATTTACACAAACAGCGTCTTCGCCGGCGAAGACGAGGTCCCCGCTTGCTTGTGTCAAGCGGCCGCAGCCCTCTGCCGCGGCCGCCGTGACGCAGACTTCTTCCAAGTCATTTATTAGATGCAGCCCTCCAAAAACGCGCCGCCTTAAGCCGAGGTTCGGTCTCGCAGGAGACACCCTTAAGGCGACGCCCCCTGTAGCGCGGGTGCTTGTAATGCACCCGCATGTATCATCCATTTCTTCTCGGCGATGCTTCAGCGCTCGCCCGTCTTATCGGTGACGCTGTCAAAGCCATTAGGGCTAACAGCATTAGTCATATTCGAAAAAAAAAAAAAAATTATGTACTTTGTTTACAAATATTCTGATTGTAAATATTAAACTATAATAACTATAAAATGTGCGAACAATTACAAATAAAACTAAACTAGGTAAACTATAAAGTCGCGAACACTAGGTAAACTATAAAGTCGCGAACAATACAAAATGCATGAACATGTCTGTATCACACTATGATACAAAAACTAAAGCTAGCAGCTGAACCTATTTGACAATAACTCAATTTTTTAATATTCTGTTTATAATTTAATATTCTAAGAGATTTTTTCAAAAATATACAACATAATATGTTCTGGGCGTTTTTACGTTTACATTTAGTTTATAAATTACATATCATTCAATGTAATTTTACTTGCTTTATATAAACAGGTTTATTATAAGTAAATCCCAATGTTGCAACTGACATATTATGCTTAAAGCGATGTATAAAAACATTTTTATCCATCCAATCCAGCCGTCGTAAAATATTCGAATGGACACGTTTAATGCAAACGGCATGTTCGAAGAGGTATAAAATTTTTATTGATATTTTAAATTTATTAAATCATGCTTTATTTTCGTGGCGGTCCATCATAACACCATTGAATAGGAATATTTTAGCGGTGCTGCCTAAAATGACGAAATAAGTACACAAGAAAATGTTAGTTCTATTTAACCAATATAGAAGGTTACAATACAATCTTAATGAACCCGAAGCAAAGCTCGCAAAGCGTACAACTCGAGATGGATGATCGCTTCTTGCAGAATGAGACGCTTGAGTTGGAGCGCACAAATTCTGGGTACCACTAGTAAGTTATTATATGTGGTATTCATGAAGTAAAAATAAATTGTCTTTTGCCTTTTATCAACAAATAGTTAAAGCCCTTCAACGCTAATCATGTGTTTAAAAATATTGCTACAGTAATACATATACTTTTATATGAAATATAATTTATTAAAACTGATCCAGCAATTTTGGAGCCTATAAAGAACATACATACATATTTTCTCTTATATATCTATATAGAAAACTATACATATTATAAAACAAAGTCCTTAAAAGCTGTTTGTCTGAATGTGATCGATTTTCGCAAAATCTAATTTAACGGATTTTTGTGCAGTTTTTACTAAAAAATTACGCTACGGTTTTATCTTACTTGAAATAGGTTCAAGTTTATGACACTTATTTCCATGCGGGCAAAGCCGTTTGCACAGCTACTAGGCAATAATATCATATCATCCATCAAAACCAAGTCAATTAAGCCAGGTTAGCTTGGCCCTTAACACTGGACTTTCTAGATGTCAACGCTGGCGTAGGAAGTTAACGGAACAAAATGTTATTTCACGGGTCAACACTAAACTGTGAGTTACATTATCATCGAACTGCAGTCAGATCACGACCCACAGTTATTTATTGGCCACTAACTTGCGAGCGTGATGCGATCTGATTGCGGTGCTCTTTGAATTCAAATAAATGATGGTGCCAAAGTTGCATGGAACATGGATGACAACAGAAAGTACTTAAAATATATAGAACTCATATATAATTGTACAATTTGGACTTAAATGTGCATAGTTTCTTTAAGCATCAAACAACCTAAGACAAAATAAATTAAAGTATAACGTATTCGTACATTACAAAAATAAAGTGCTTAAATACGTTCTTAATCTCGTTCTTTAATCTCGTTCTTTAATATCGTTCTTAATCGCTCTTCAACTCGAACATACCTAAGAACGGTTCGCTAATTCTAAAGAATGAACGTTATAGGAAATAGTTTGGAATATACTAGCTTTTAGCCACAACTTCATCCGTGTGGACTGTTGTCGATTGATTGATTGAAAAATATATGGTGCTTTTCAATGTCATCCTATTCCTGTAGAATTGACAGGATTTCTATATCCTATATGTTACCCCGGTGTATAACGAATAATTGTGCCAAATTTAATTGATATTGGTTCAGCGAATTCGCCGTGAAAGAGTAACAAATATACATCAATACTTACAAAGATTTCGCATTTATAATATTAGTAGGAAGTTTTTAGTCAAAATCCATTGTCTTATGCTATATTTTTTGTATATACCATGTAAGCGTTTTAGTTATCGTTCATATAAAGTTTAACATACACATTTCTTTTATTTTTCTTTCTTTCTTTCAATATAAATAAATAAAGACGTCGACTGTAATACAACCAAATAATTGAATTGGCACAAATTAAGTTGAAATAAATACAAAATAAAAATAGAAAATTTAATTGTTAGTTGATTTATTAGTTTTAAAGACCGTTTTGATCTGATTCTTGATTCTGATCTGTCATCAGGTTATGAAAGTTAACTGATAAAGATAGCTTTTTTCGAAAAACCATCATCGTATTTAATCCTTTGCTTTCCTTATGCCACATAAAAAGTGTCATTTTTTTAAAAACCCAAGGTCTTTGTATTCTATTCAATAGCGTAGAGTATCTGCGTGTCGGTTATCAGATTTAAAATAAATTTCCGTAGTTTATTTCTGGGATCTTATCAGATTAAATATATTGAAACTACTTTAAGTCGTTTGTGTGTTTGGGTATAAGATTCTATAATAAAATTCCGCAATCAACTTTGGCTTTTCCATTACAGCAGTTTAAAAACACTATTAAAGAGAGGCTGATACAGAAAGCCTACTATACTGTTGAGGATAATTTTGACGATAAAATTGCGTGGATATAGATATTACTCGACCCTGTACAAAATAGAATAGATTAAATTTAACTAGTATTAAGAATTGTATTTTTAAAAGAGCAACCGCCGAATTTCTTGCTGGCTCTTCTCGGTAGGAACAGCTTTCCGAACCAGGAGTAGAGTTGACGATTCAAAAGCACTTGTTTACAAGTTTATTTGAATAAAGAATATTTTTAATTTGAACTTCGTAAGTTTAAAGCTGGAAGGTCATTGGCATAATATTCAACTATAATGCCATATCTGTAAGCATTGGGAATATATCAGCTTTAATTTTTTGCCGAGCCGCATAAGAACCCTTATACGGCAAGACCACCTTTCTATAGTGTTATATTACTTGATGATGGCATGATTGAATCAAATCAATAACATGTTTTATGTTTAGTCCTTCCACACATGTTATAATAAATTATTGTTGTTAGGATATTATAACTACCATTGAATTAAAATTTATTAAGTCCTTATATTTCATTTAATCGAGCTCGTATGTATGTCACTAAAACTCTCAGCTTCAATAATGGGACCGTTTTGGAATAGGAGACTGCCAAAATTAAGCCTATCTGTTACGGAAACCACACATACATCAAAAAATTCTTAATTCTGATCTAATATCACTATAAATATTATAAACTTTCAATAGAAATATTCTAAAAAACTTATTTAACAGTAATATTTATAAGGGTATTAAAATAGTTAATACTTTAAACGGAACGTATCAATTGTCAACTTTTGACTTTTTTAATTACCTATACAGCACTGGATTCCAACGGTTTAAGTATAAACCTTGTATGAAATTATGGCAGTCTCCTTTGAGGATGTTATAAACAATAAGTTCTATATTTGAAGTATATCCTCAATATAAATCTATGTACAATATAAACTGTGTCGAGATTTTTATGCAGAGCACTATCAGTGAATGCCATAACGTACCTTAAAAGCTTCTCTTGGGCAGGCGTTGCCAGACGTAACCGTGCTGTTGAATAAGCAATGGTGATGCGTAAATAGATAAGCCTAATGTTTACTCAATTATGCAAAAGATTAGAAATAGTTATTTTGTTAGGCAAATTAGTTATCTACTGGACATAACTTTTGTTGGTACTTTGTTTTATCAGGAATATTAAAAGTGTTTACAAACAATAAAGATATTATTATTGACATACACACTCATGTCCCTCATTCTACACATGTTTTCTGTTATTTATATTGGTTTGTGCGTACATACGTGTATGCTGTGTGTGTTTGTTTTTAAAGATTATTAATTACGCGTCAATAATCGCTTCAATAATGTAAAACGTAAGTTACTCGTACAAGCAACTTGGCAATTTCCCGCGGGTTATTTAAATACTATTAAAGATTTATTATATAAAAATGGCCGAATCAATATTTCTATTCCTATGAATAAAAAAAAATTGTAGATATTCATTTTGTTATATTCAGGTCAATATTTAAAACATACATGCTCAATATTTAATTTCAGCTTTGCCAATACAGCAGCTTTTTTGAAACTGTAAGAGGCTGATATAGAAAGCCTACTATACTCTTGAAGATTACTTAGAAGTGTGAGAATGTGCGGATATAGCTCTCTTTGAACATGTACAAGACAGTAACGACTTAATATAAATACTATTAAGAATTATATTTTTAAAAGAGCAACCACCGAGTTTCTTGCTGGCTCTTGTCGGTAGGAACAGCTTTCCGTACCAGCAGTAGACTTGACGATTCAAAAGAACTTGTTTGCAAGTTTATTTGAATAAAGAATATTTTGAATTTGTATATAGAGGTTACACTAAACTTTGTGAATGAATAAAATAATTTTCATGCCGTGCCAAAGACTAAAAAGAATGCTTATCAATAATAACATTGCTGTAATTAGTTTATTTATATTGCTTAAGATCTAAAAAACATTTGTAGCAGCCATGAATAATTTTGGTTGGTTTTATCAACATTTGCCGCTAGCAAACGTTTGATCGCCTTCGAACCTTTGACCTACGATGCTGATATCAGCGAACCTTCAAGAATTCAAATATGTATACTTCATTTATAGACCATATGAAACGTTTTTTGTAATTTACCGACCTACGTGTAAGGTGCTATACATACATATAATTTAAATAAATGACTATCATAGAAGTTATCAAAAATCAATATCAGGAGAAGGAAAGTCTTAAACAGACTGAGCTAGATGAATGAATGAGACTGAGAATGAGAACTGAGCGAAGGAGTCCTCCTCATAGAGTTATAATAGAGCAGCGAAGTCATAGGCAGGCCTGTAAGTAAGTAGGTCACAATAAATAATGAGAGGGAAGATGAAACTCGTATAGTTATCTTTGTCTAATCACACATTAAAAAGAGAGACAGATATATCTCATTTGCTTTCTCTTTAATTCTGTTTATTGTAATAGGGCACATTGTAGGCTGAGTTCCCTACTATAGTATAATAACTCTCTAGTCCTCTTATGTCCTGACAATTGCAACTTAAGTGTTTTGCGGATACATTTTGTATCTTTAAATTTAGTTTTATAATATAAGAATTTACATTTGAGCAATGACTATTACATTTATAAATCCTACTGCTTTGTCTACGTTCGATAGCTTAACTGAAATGATACAAATCGATTAACTGAATTATCATACTCATATCGATTTGTCTATTGACTAAAGCATTGATTGATTACAATTACAAATGGACGCCGACATATACCAAACGACTCTCCGTCACAATGTTAATCCCAATTCAATACAAGAATAAATTGGAGATTAGTTTGACACTATACGACTCTTTAGAGTCGCGGGTTCAGACCCCGGGCAGGCACCAAAATTTTTCCATTAAAACTTTTTAATTTTTCAATTTTTATTCAGACTAAAAATTTATAAACTTTAAATATATGGGACACACACCGTGTGTGTAAGTGTCCCATATATTTATTATTATTATTATTTATTATTATTAAAAAAAAATCACACCCTTTTCGGTAAAGGAAAAACGTGAGGAAACCTGCAAATCTGTAAAGAATTCTGGAGATGTGGCTAATCCGACCCTGTCTAAAAACGGAGAGAGACACCCAGTGCAATAGTAACAGACCATTACTTTAGTTTTTTTTAAATGCTTATTTATTTTATTTCTTCTTATTTCTAATTTATTTGTCTTTTATATTATAATTTATTAGTATTTATTTAGTAGTATGATTTATTAATGCATCTGTGGTGAATTGGGTTTTATATTCACAATCATCTTGAATGTAAGCCTAAAAAGAAGAAAAAAAAATCCCATCTAGCCCCGCTTTGTAGAGATGCAACCGGCCCCACAGAAAAATATTATTTTTCACTTCTAACAACATATAGGATAAGTTTATTTGCTAGTATAATATTGGCGCTTATAATTATTGTGTGATTAGTGTGACAATGACAAAAATGAGCTACTATAATTGAATTTAAAAAATTATGCTGTTTCCAGAAACTACTAAGTCTGATATGCTACGTTAAGCTCACGAAGTTGTAGTGTTTTAGTAAAATAAATTTTCTATCATCATTACATTTGATAAGTATATGCCAGTGTTATCAGGTATTTGTAATTAATATAATTAATAACTATGTTAAAGCGCATTAATGATGCTGTTGATTGATAAGGTATGCACCAATTGAAATGGAAGTTTATACGATAGCTTAATTCATGGTTCAATGCTTTTGATGATTTGTCAAGGACATCAATTTTTACATAATTATTCATTAGTAATTACACCGCCGTGTGGTATCCGGCTTAATAGAATAGTACTACCCTCTTTTCTTACCGAGGTGTCGTAAAAGGCAACAAAGGTAAGTCGACCCGCCGTGTGGTATCCGGCTGAGTAGAATAGACCACCCTAATTTCTTTCCGAGGTGTCGTAAAAGGCGACTAAGGTAAGTTACCACTCCGTGTGGTATCCAGTTAAGTAGAATAGACCACCCTCTTTCTTATCGAGGTATCGTAAAATACGACTAAGATAAGTTGACGTCAGGCAGGCGGCCGGTCGTAAAATACGTAGCCAAATCATGTGACAACATGTTTATAACATATTGTGCCGACCCCGCTTAGAGAGAGATAAGGGCAAGAAGATGATGATCATGATTTATTAGTAATTACTGCGTTTGCATTATAGCCTTAACGAAGTTTTTGTTTACTAAAAAGTTATATCACTCTTAAAATATCGTGAATACTGTAATGAAGGTTTTGTAGATTACTTATAATCAAATCATTCGGTTGGCACAGCACTATAATTTTGTTACTTCGAATTTTATAATTTTATTTCTCGTAAAAAAAGTTATTGTAACGAGAAATTATGTCTTAAATAAAATACAGTAATGTATCAATTGAACGGATCTGCAATAGGATAGCTCTTCTTATGAAAGTTCATAGCAAACCTGTTCAAGTAACGTTTTATGCGTGAACGTTTCTAATTCTTTTACTTATACATTGAACACCATGTTCTTACGCAGCAAGGGTATACCTACATTTTCATCATATAGCGTTTTTATTTTGTATGATTCAAATTATGCTAAACGTAAAAAGAAAATATAACGGCCCCTTATCTGGCTTACTTATTACTGGCTTAAGGCCTCCTCTTTTCTTGGGGGGAAGATTTAGAACTTATATCACATTATTGCTAGGTTGCTTAACGATATTTTCCTTTACCATGAAGGATGGGATGAATTGTAGTATAATTATCAATTAAGCACTGAAGTTTTAATTGAAAACATAGATCTAAAATCTGTGCAAAAAGTGTGGATTAAAAGTAGAACGGCCCCTTATCATCTACTAGCTTAAGGCCTCCTCTTTCCTTGGGGGGAAGATTTATAACTTATATCACATTATTGCTAGGTTCTTTAACGATATTTTCCTTTACTATGAGGCATGGGATGAATTGTATTATAATTATCAACTCAGCACTGAAGTTTTAATTGAAAACATAATGTAAAATCTGTTCTAAAAGTGTGGATAAAAAGTAAAATTATATATTTTTTATATTAAATATAAGTAAAAGAATTTACATTTGTACAATCCTTAACGTTCACTGTTGATAACTGTTTCTAAATCTTTCTTCTATAATGATGACATATTCTGTATTGTAGAGTCGATTTTTTATAGTTGTGAGAAAATAAGAATATAATTAACTACATATAATTCATATTACACTAATACAAAAAAAAATGTAAACAATATAATTATAAGTAAGTAGCGGCCTGTCACTCTCCCACTGCTGGGAATAAGCCTCTTCTCCCCGTTTTTGTAGAGAAGGGTTGGAGCTAAGAACTACCACGCTGCTCCAATGCGGATTGGTAGGTTACACATATCTTCAGAATTCTCTAGAGATATGCAGGTTTCCTCAGGAGTATTCCTTCACCGAAAAGCGTGTAAGAAATTGCAATTATCAATTAGACACATAAGTTTTAACAGACGAACTCATTCCGTGTCTGTCCAGGTTTGAAACCGTGACCTTCTCGAAAGAGTCGCACGGGCTACCGCTGGGCTATCACAGCTCATATAATTACAAATTGGTACATATTTCATGGAGACATGAATAGAGTTACAAGTTAACCGCATAAATACTCGCTTTCGAAAGTAGTCGAACATAAATAATATCGCTACAGAGAAATCACTATTCCCTTTGATTGGATTACAAGAAAAAGCTTATCATACGATCAATTAATAAACGGACAAGGTGGTCTGACCGTAAATAATGAGAGACAGACGTCTCTAAATTAATGGTTTACGTTAAGTAAAATACACGGCTCATATTTATTTGCATTCGGCTGAGAATTCTCTGGTGAGATGGGCGGGCGGGGACCCAAAGATAGCGGGGTCGCGTTCTGAGATAACATGTGAGATAACGCGCACATCTTCACTACACGATTGTCTTCGCGCACCTCGTTTGTACTATGCGTTCGTTGCATCTTATTAAAAAATAAAATGATGTAGCGTTCATGTTTTATGGTTTTTTTTTGTTGTATAAGATGCCTTAGGTTGACTTAAGGAGCCGATAGAGACATCGCTTCTTAGGGTATAGAAAAATAATATTACAACCGTTGTAGATGCAATCATAATGCGCCTCTTTCGAGGAGGTCTAGGGTTCAAACCCCGGACCAATGAGTTTTCTAGTGAAACTTATGTGTCTAATTGATAATTGCAATTTATCACACGCTTTTCGATGAAGGAAAACATCGTGAGGAAACCTGCATATCTCTAGAGAATTCTGGGGATATGTGTAACCTACCAATCCGCATTGGAGCAGCGTGGTAGGTCCCAGCTCCAATCCTTCTCTCCAAAAACGGAGAGAAGAGGCCTATGCCCAGCAGTGGGGTAGTAACAGGCCGTTACTTACTTACTTTTTTTTTTTAATTAACATAGATCATTCTAGTGAGATAGTGAAACATTAGCAAATAAAAATTATTGTATCGTATTAGAAATATGGAAATGAGATGGTTCAACATTTTCGTTTGGCGGAAATCAGAAAAGTATAACTTAAAAGATATCTTGATAAATTCAATATTATGTATGATTAAGATTAGATTACAAAAACTTCGTCACTATTTAGAGGTTTTATAAACACTGCACTGTTTTATTGTTTTTACTTAAAATGAAAGTAATATAATCTCTATGTTAAATTAAAAAAAACATATTTATTAATACAGATAAATCAAAAAGTATACCTATATTCTTTATGAATTGAATGTTACTAAGTTTGAATTTACTGAATAAATAAGCGTGCCTACTAATGATGACTGAACTGTGAAATGAAATGCGTGTATAAACATTTAATTTTACAGTTCGTTCAGTAATATAAGAAATTAACAAATTGTTATGTTGTAATTGAATAATGTAGTTCTCTAATCGCAATCGCTCACAAAAATTATGTAAAGTTCATAAAAAATTAATTCTTTCATGTTTCCCTATGAAGAAGAAGGAACATATTTCCGGAAAGTCCCACTTAGTACTGAGAAACAGAAAATATTTAAACTATCATTGAAATCTTGTATTGAAATATAATAGATTATAATCAGTAGAATATTCCAATTAATCATATTGTCATTTTAAAATATGTCTTCCTGTTCACTTCAAAATACAAAATATTATAAATTATTTTAACCTCTAGGTCAATGATTTATTGTTAAAGGAATGGTAGAATAATAATTAAGAGATTATATTTCAAGTTCTGGCGATGACATTCAAAACTTCTAATATTTTGTATTCAAAGTAATAAGCTGAGGAAACTACATTATGAATTGATAATTTGATGATGCAAAATAGGTGGAAAGAAAAAACATTATTATTATTATTTCCTACAAGAAATATACAATTAGTATCAATTCGTATTAACTTACGAATGATTAAAAGTTTAATTATTTCAAATATCACTTGAAAATAAATAATCTTGTTAGTCGATGGATGTCATTTATCGACTAACAATATTTACAAAAAAAATTGAATAAAACGTACCTACATACGTGAACGAACAAACTATTATTTAATGTTCCTATTTAAATAATTCATAAAATTAGCCATTACTTTGCGGGGATCTATAATACAAAAGTAATAATAAAATTATTTTGCTGTAATCCGCGTTAAAGCAAATAGATAATATAAATGTAGAGTGAACATCCGAAACATGCAGGATTCGTAAAAAAGCGTAAACTAATAACACACCACCACTACAATACACTACACAAGCACTACACACATTCACTCTCATACACTATTTTTATAATGATAAATGAAAAGTAAACAAATGATTAAATATATATGTATTTGTATTTTTGTGTATGTAAATAAATACAATTTATTACATTATTTTAATACATTGTTGTGTTTCATTAATTCTCCGAAAGTTTTATGATTTTAACTAAAGATAATAAATATTGTTAAAATTAATGATAATTAACGAAATGTACCGTAAGCTTTCATTAAAAGTTAAAGTGCTTTTAATGTTCTGTTCAGTGCTGGATATTTATAAAGTGGAAGCGCAGTGGGAACTCACCGTAAATGTAGTGCCTAATTAACGTCACTTGCTTCTGTGCAGTTTCCATAAACCGCCTCTGTCACTACTCACGCGCCTTATAAGGATAAACTGTTGGATTCTTGCGTTTTTCTTACACAATACCGAATGAGGAGCGCTGCGTTCATGTGTGTACTCTAAGGAATTTTGTACACGAGTATGGGAAGGGATCGTATCTTTAACTTTTTAATAATTTCTAAAGTTTGAATTTAATTTAGTTTTAAATTTTTAAGAATGATTTTGTTAAAGCTATGAAACCTTTCAATATAAAAACCCGGAAACATCGGAATTAGTCTAAAATTTAAAAAATATGCACTTTAGTAGAAAATTTTAAATATATTTAAGATGATATTTAATAAGGACACAAAAACTACGATTTTAGTAATGAAATAATTTTACAATGTAGAAGAGAGTTTGTTTGGGACTTCTTATTTACCTACCGCTAATTCTGGCGTGCGGTGGCCGGCTAAGTAGAAGACCACCCTCATTTCTTACGAAGGTGTCGTAAAAGGCGATTAAGATAAGTTGACATCAGGCGGCCGGTCGTAAAATAACTAGCCAAAACATGTGATAACATGTTTAAAACATGTTATGCCGATCCCATTTAGAGTGGGATACGAGCAGGGGAATGATGATCGAGCTACTTCTAATTTTGATATACATATAGATCCAGTTTGATATGAAGAGTCTTGACTTTAAAAGCAATTATATTGCTATACAAATAAATGTTATTATTTTCATGATTTTTATAGGTATAACTCGGCATTCGTCTTCATGATACTAAAATGTCAGTCAATAACACCAGTTCGAAAACCGAGGAAACAAAGTTATAATCAGACTTATCAAATCTAAAAAACATTTTTGGACGTTGTTACTAAGTTGTTGTATAAAAGAAATGTATGAATATATTGAAAAAAATAAATCTATAACGAAATAAAATACATCTTCAATCAATAATATTATTCTGCGAGCCACATAGTCTAATGACAGGGTAACCAGAGAACAGTAAAAATGCCCCAACAATGTAGACAAAATTCCCTAATCTTTACTAAAAGTTCGACCTTTGAGATTTCAATAAAAAATATTGTGCTTATTTAAGATTTTAAAATTTATCGTCAAGCGTGTTAAGGTTTAAGAATTTGCAATAAATTTTTCACGTTCATAGAATATATAGTCGTAGTGAGGATATTATATATCCCTTTAATCTGTCCATCCCTATCGGTGCAATGTGGTGGGGCTGGTTGGTCCGCTACTTTAACTTACTACTGCATTAATAATAAAGGTTTTCTTTTTGCTCAATTGTTTTGTACTAAAACAGACTTCTATTTAAGTACATACTTTTAAACTACTACAATTCAATTTGTATTGACGGAATAACTTAACTACATTAATTTATTTTACTTTACGTTGAAGAGTTGCACGAAATTTTGAATGTATATGCAATAGTTGGCGAATGCACAAATTGTAATTACTAAAACTTCAGTGTTCATAATGTATATAATTTAGTAGACTAGCAAAGTAAATTATATCAGGACATAGCTGTCATGTACAAGGTAAGAAAGTTTGATAGAGTAAATGTTAAATAACCGAACAGTAATATGCAACTTCGGTCAAAAGTTTTGTTCCTGCAATATGCTTTGAATATAACAAGTGAATAAATACACTGTATCAATTTAAAAACATTTTGATTAAACGTGACCTTTCCGTGAATATTTTCGTTTTAAAGCCATGTAATGTATGAAAAATGCACTCCTGTTTGAATTAAGTCCAATTTAAGTTTCTGTCAGGGATCACGGACAGTTCTTAGAGTATGGAAACAATATTAAACAGTTTAGTCATAAAAGCCAATATGATACATACATTGTGATTTTTTCTCTCTCGCGAATATGGTTCGCCGGTGCTTTAGAGTTTATGCGTTTTCGATATTGTATCGTGCAAAAATAACCAATATCGACGTCAGCGTTAAGTGCTAGACGACAGTCGAATAAACAGAACCGGCCGTTCAAGGGCGCTTGATTTTTTGTACGGAGATCGTGCAGCATCCCACTAGTGATACGCTCTTGCGCCGCAACACTTACTCCTAATACATGATCACTTACTAATATAATCATAATACCGATAACATAAATATTTTATTGTATTCAAAGATTTGAAATCTGTAATCTAGAGTGACGCGGAATCATAGAGTTAAAAATATTATATTAATACACTGGCATTATTTAACTTTTTAGAATAGTATAAACTTTTTAATTAATGCGACGACACCGTGCCTCGTTTAAATTGTGTATTTTATAAATAACACAAAAAAATCAAAGATACACTGTAGCGTCCATCCTGGTCACATCAATATTAAATTGAACCTCTTGAAAACTGGTCATTGTAAAAAAAAGTGTGATAGTTGTAATATACAACTTACAGTTTAGACGAACTTTTGAACTTTTGACATCGAATTACTAAAATAAGAAATAAAATAAATAAGTTAAACATAAAAATTTTTAATACATACAAGCTTTTAACAAAATTTCATTTCCTTGTTAACTGTTGAAGAGTTCCCTCGCCCGGAGCCAATATCTACATCAGAAACCGTTCATGCTTTTCATAAACATGCATTGTCATAGAGACTAGACCAGTATGTCACATTTCAGCTTAATCGGACACTGTGAAATGGGAACTTTTGCTTGCAAGATTCCACCTTCACCTACATATACGGCAATTTAAATAAAAGCTTTTAAAAGTATGCAATAATTAGGTAAAACAAAAATAATATTGTTACTTTATATAGCTACGTCATCAATCATTGGAATGGTCTCCCAATTTTAATGATATGAGGGAAAAAAGAGAACGAAGAGATGAGAGAAGTGACTTTAACTTTACTATTAGCAAATATATATCTACTATATACTACATGTATTACATACAACAGTTGAGGCAGCAGCATGGCCTAATATAGAAGGAGATACGTACCGATTGCGTTGATTATGCAGCAAAGTGGACGCCGTTTGATAGCCGGATGAGCAACAAGGTCTTTACTATTGTCTGTCTGCATATCCTTTTGATAGAGCTAATACGTCGGCCTGATGATATCAATTAGATCACTCTCGTTGTTAAAGAATCCACGAATAAAATCAACAAATCACTTTATTATGACATTAAATAGTCTTATTTTATATTATACATATACATAAATTTAAAAAAGTTTGCCATGTGGTATCCGGCTTAGTAGAATAGACCACTCTAATTTCTTACCGAGGTATCATAAAAGGCGACTAAGATAAGTTAAAGTCAGACTGGCGACCGGCCATAAAATACCTAGCCAAATCTTGTAACAACATGTTAAAATATGTTGTTGTCACAGACCAGCTCCAAATATATCCTATTTCTGCATACTCATACGTTAACCTACAATTACAAATTTGCTTTGAAATTGAAGCGATATCGTATAAGCGTTTTAATGCTTTTAGCATTAAAACATCGTGACGGGATTAAACATAATCAGGAGTAACCGTGTCTGGGTTCATCTCTGTCAGGTAAAATATCGTTTTAAATAAATTAGAATCGGGAAAATAAGCTTTTGATGGAAGTCATCTCCGAAGGAAATTTATCTAAAAATAATAAATCTGAGAATCTAATATTTTAGGTTTACATCTTTCTTTTTAACATTTTTTAATGATGTGAAGTGATGTTGGGCCCATTTGTAACATAACTTTATATGTAAGGTGCAATTTCTTTCAGTGTTGTTAAAATTTTGAAATTCAGTTACAATCTATTATCTATATTAATATATAAAGCTGAAAAGTTTGTTTGTTTGGTTGATTGTTTGAACGCGCTAAAAATTACGAAAACGGCAAAATTTAAAGCTTTCCTTGCGTGCGCTCAGTAAACGGTAATAGTCATTAAAAAAATAATGTATTACAAAATTGTTCCTCTATAAAATATCTAAATAAAAGTCCGCGACAGCATATGTCTAGCTTTTAAGGTTAGCCCATTTTAGCCATTTTTATAGTTATCAAAAGACTATACTACTGTTTTAATGTTTCCACGTAGGTGGAGCCGCGTGATTGCTAGTGTTATATATTGCTAGACCTACATCGTCCTTAAATGGTCGAGCTAGGTGCTCCTTTCGTAGAAAGAAGGCAACGCGATAGGTATCTTTTATCCGGAATATCCGGTATCCGGAATAAGCTCAGAGGAGTTCAGACTGTTGACCCTAACAGTTTTAACAGTGTCATGGCGCAAACCTATATTTTTAATACACTTCACTATTACTATACTACAGATCCATACACTCGCAAAATTTGCTTTTACACGCATTTCACGGCCTAGCGGAAACTGTAACGATTTTCTTAGACATTGTAATACTTGAATACGCTTGCATACTGCAATCTTACGCAACCATCCCATATTAGACGCATTTCTATTGATGCACTTGAGATTTTGCATTTGAACACGTTGTAATTCCGAGCAAGAATGACCGC
This sequence comes from Morpho achilles, assembly GCA_947086495.1. Taxonomy (NCBI): domain Eukaryota; kingdom Metazoa; phylum Arthropoda; class Insecta; order Lepidoptera; family Nymphalidae; genus Morpho; species Morpho achilles. The sequence continues at coordinate 6,793,478 of CAMTZB010000007.1, read as the reverse complement.
GTAACCGATATCGTTCAATTGGTTTCTATAACATTATATATACACATGAGTAACATTTACACATTACATTCATTTACTTCTTTATAGTCATTTAAATGATTGATAGAAGCAAGCGTTACTTTACGGAATTCCATGGCAAGAAGATACAATAGAATTATTTTACTGTAATCCGAGTTTGTTAAGAGAATCTATGTAATGCTAAGTGTATCAAGGAGGTAACATTTTCATATCTTATACATCCACGACAATCACAAAATGCTGCCAAAACCTACACTCCACACAACCATTACACACACTCACTACCAAAATCACTACGATCGTTTCCCCCGCAACCGAAGCATTGTCAGGAGGATAGGCTCCTGGACAAAATCGTTATGCATAACGACTTGTCCTGCATGTACAAGGTATGTGAATGTTGCCTGCTCCATACACCTAGTATTACATAGATATCTTTTAACATAAAAATAATTTTATTGTAACTTCTGTTCTTTATAGTCCGTACAAACGGAATCTAATTATATGTATTACATAGATTTAAAATAATTAATCTAGTGTCACCTTTCATATCTCCCAATTTTTAAACGTAAAAAGTCCAGAAACTAAGTATTGCAAGATAAGTAACTAAAACTACTAACATTTAGTGATTAAGCCGTTACAGCCGAACGCTGAGGGCGCGTGATTATTGCCAGGGTGTCGCGGATTAAACCTCTTTGTGCTGAATCAACTCATTATATGATTCACTGAAAAGGGGCCAATGTTAAGCTAAATATCTCTAAAGATTGGTGTAACTATCTAATGTGTATTGGAGCACCAGCATATGCTATGCATAGCTATGTATGCTATGCATAGCATACATAGCTATGCATAGCATATGCTGCATACCTATCTCAGCTTTGTATATTAATACCGCAATACTTTATTATTAGTTTATTATATATATATATATATATATATATATATATATATATATATTATTTTTAAAGTTTATAATTTTTATTTCTATACTAGCTGTGCCTGTGACTTCGCACGCGTGGAAATTAGTGTCACAATTTTTTTCCACAAATTGAATTTTTAGATATAAAAGTAGTTATTTTGATTTAACCATACGAGATACTGTCATGCTGGAACGGACTTTATTATTATTTTTGTGGAACTATTATAGTTGTATAGTACTATTATATTATTATAGTACATTACTTTAGTGTATCTTCGCTGGTTTACGCGGTGCACGCGACTAAAGCTTCCAGCAGGCGAAATTTTTTAAAACCCCACCACAGCTTTAACACAATTTTCAAAAAACCATAATGTACTATTAACCTAAACCTTCCGGAACAACAATATTTTAGTAAAAATTGCACATAAATCTGTTTAGGAAAGAAATAGATTTTGAAAAGAATCAGTCACATACAGACAGACAGCTTTTTTGGACTTTGTTTTATAATAAGTTTAGATATAGCACTATCAGTAAAAACTCTCTTAATATGAACTTTCGGTAGGCCTTTTAAATAGCATCTCTAACCCTGACCCTTCGTCAATGTACTGTAGTCACCACTTATCAGGTCAATAACCAATATAGAAGTATTAAATGCACTTACCCGCCGATCCATGCGATTCAAATGCGCATTTCCGTATTAACACAATGCCTTGTAATATATAAATGTAGGAGAAAGTATTTTTATATGAAAACATCGTGGTAATGCGTAAAATCAAATTTGGACTATCATTAATATTGGGTGTTTAAACACTTTTGGAAAAAAGGGCTATTGAGACTTAAACATAACCCGTAATTATATGTTGCAATTCTTCTAAAGATTAGACTTAAGATATGTGATTTTATTTCAACAAATTCCATCATCAACTTATACGATTCTTGTAAGATTCGAAACTTCTTGTTGTAGATCATGTTACAATTTACCGACTATAATTAATTTAATATTTGATGGCAGTAATTTTTTGTACAATTTGTGTTAAAAGATATCTTAGTAACAAACTTAACATTTTTTTAATTTATTTATAAATTAAATTATACATTGCTACGTAATTAAAAACTTAAAGTGCACGCTTACGTACGTACGCGTCTCATGTATCATATGCATAAATATCAGAGATGTACATGTTTAATTGCATACATTAATAAATCACAATAACGCTCATCCTCTACTCCAACCGATACTTTAGCTTTGACAGTTACCCACTTTTAAGAAAATTTCTTGAATAATAAATAAATAACTCTGATAAAAATGAAGTCTGAATAAGATCTTAAATAGGACTATTACTAAACCTAGTTTTCTATTCAACCTAAATAGAGAATCTATTTAAATCAATATGACAAGGACGCGTCTTTACAAAGTTTTTTTCTTCAGTAATTATACAGGAGAGAGCGGTAAAAGTTTTTCAAGCGTTATTATTACAATATTATATAATGATTTAAAAGAAATAGATCACTAGGATAGGTGAAGCCTAATTTAAAATGTGTAAATTAGCACAGATTGTTGTAAAGCAAACAACCATTACCAAAATAACGTTTTGAGAAATCAGGACAACACTAAAATAATCTGAACGAAGTTTTATTGCAACATAAACTTCGTATATAAAGCATTCTGCTAACCACACAATTGAATGTCGAATTGCATTAGGTAATAAACTTATAATATAAAAAAAAATTGTGATCGGTAGATCAAAGATCATTTAACCTTCATGGAAAATTTATTAAAAATAAACGCTTGCGCACGCACGTAATTGGGAGTTTACGGATGATGGGATAATAAAAAGTGTTCATTTTGACACCAATCTGGTGTTTATTATTTGGGACAAATGTGACCCGCCGTCCGTAACCTAACACCACGCCGTCTGCCGACCGACACTACTCAAGTTGTTTGATCTACTGAGAGCTTTTTAAGCTTTTTATGTTATAGTTTAGTGATCTTTAGGCGCCTTTATTGTTGAGTAAACATTTCAGGATTATAATTCCCGGCAGCCGCGAGGATTTAGAGTTTTTTATATTCCGTCTGTTTTATAAGAACGTCTTTGTTTTTTTGATTCGAAATACATTTTTCTAGAAATCTGAATGATTCAGCGATGACGGAGTGAATTTATTAAAGTTGCCAATACCGTTATGCAAACAACATTGTAGACGTGCACTATTAGAAACTTTTCAAATGTAATCAATTCCGTTGAAAGATATATTTTGATAAGATAAATAAAATAATAAATTAAGGGTTTTTTGAGTTGTATATTTAATTCGCTAATGTATATAGCTCTTGATATTTTGTTTATGTTACGGAAAGACTTTTGTTATGTTAGATAGCAAAGTTCGGCCCGTGGAGACGCCGAAGCTCCAACACTTTAGGAAAATAGACAGAGCAATAGATTTCGAATGGCAAAGTTTATGCAGTAGACGATATGAAAATTTCATTATTTTAATGATATTATTTTGTTAATTTTGCGTACCAGCTATTTTTCATTAAGTTATTGTTTAATTTAGTACTCTCACAAAAATTAAATAATTGACTAGACGTAACTTGTGTATTCAAAAAAAGGTTTAAAGAAATAAACTGTTTACTATTTTATTTTTTTATTCGATACCAACATTGTCATATACTTGTACTTTTTAGAATTGTTCACTGTAGCCTAATGCGGACGAACGCTAAGCGGTTGGATTTTTAAATAAACATTTTTAATGATCGGCCCGCGCCTGCGCTCCACCAGGTGTACGCAGACGGTGCGCCCGAGTACACATACCCCACTTCCCCTCTGACACGTTCCTTACTACCTACTTCTTTTGTTCCTATTCATAGAATTTCCTGACATGACCTGTAACAATAATCAAATTATAGTTCTGAGGAAGGACAGTATAAATATTTGGAAAATGATTTCAAGGAGATATGAGGGGTTTGAAATATGTAGATGGTTAAAAGCAGACGTTCCAAGCCAGTATAGCCCGTCCTGTTCCCCAAGTACGGTTATGACTAGATTATTTGTCGATTACTATGTATAATGTTAATAAACTACACACGTTAAAATTTGAGGCTTACTTGTGTGCACTGTAACAGTGACATCTAGTGTTCCAGCGTCATACAAATTGGCGTTACGCTAACGCGATGCAGTAGGTTGAAAAAACTCGAACTAAGGACATTGATTACTGGAATGGTTAATGTTTATTTATTCTATCGATTCCGTTCAAAAAGACTCTAAATATTAATATAAATTGTGTTATTATCTTCTTCGAAGAGGTCAACGTGTTATCTTTGAAATGATATTTTCTTCCGAGAATATTTTTATTATTGGAGGAGCATAACGGCGTCAACTTATAACGGCTTTCATTTGAAACACTTAATTGTTATTCAAGATAAACCATTTCAGTGTTTTTTGGTACTGAAAACATTATTTCCTTATAGGAAAAAAAGAAACCTTCGGTTAGCTGCAGTTTATGGTTTAGAACAAAAAAGCAACCAAACAAATAGTACAAAATTATGTAAATAAAAAACAGAATATGTATTTATTAATTAATCTTTTATTGTATACCACATACAAAAACAAGTAAGAAAAGAGAAACAAGATTAGAGGTTACCACCTCTTTATACTTATACTTTATACCACCTCTTATACTCACCTCACACCCAGTTTGTATTACCATACAAACTGGGTGTCTTGTCGCTACGTAGCGTCTTTTTTCAGACAAACCAGATTGACTAAAGTTTTGCATAAACTCTGAATAAAATACAAAATATTTTTGGATAAAATACAAAATTTCTTTGTATCAAATAACAAATCACAGCATAGTTTGCTGGCCAAGAAGTAGATTTCTTCGCTATTCGAATGGCTGTCGTGAAGTAAACACCAATAAAGCATTTATCGATATTAGCTTTATCTGACGAATTCATTTGATCTATGACATGACAAGTGCCTCAGGTCTTAGAAAAGTTTATTTCAACATAGTTATTTATTACAATTAATACTGCATGCCCGTGTAGCTACAATTTGTTGTATTGTTAGTCTCTGTAATAAGAAGTTGGATACATGCCTTTAGGGTAACTTGTTACAAGGAATTTATGTGGCAATCAATCGAAGCAATCACGTACAACTGATTCTGGTCTTTGTTCTTAGAAATCAGTTCTCTGTGAATAAATATTATTTTCATAATTACATATTAATAAATGAAATAGTGTTTGGGTAATGAAGAATCGATTATAACTTGCTATTGTGGCGAGTGTTGTATATTTTAAAAGTAGGTAACAGTTAATTTATAACTATGGATATTTTTTTGGTATTATCCTGGTATAACCTAGCTGGTTACAGAGGACCTTTGGGCTTAATTTATTAGTAATTAGTACCTGGATGACTTAGCCATGCTCAGTAATTTTTTTAAAGTATTCTTTAAGAAAGTAAGGACTAGTGATATCCGGGACTTTATCTGGGATATTTTTACTTCTAGATATTAAAAATTTACAAATAACATTAAATTAAAATTATCAATACACACCGATTAGCTTGGAACTTTGAAGCTACAATTCTTTTCTCCCAAAAGGCTAAAAAGAAGTAAATTTCCTCACAAACGCAAAACGTTGTTGATGATAGGAATAAATGAAGCACGAAAGATTTTATTAACTTTATAAACTATATCATTATCAAAAGTACTAATAACGATAATAGCAATCACCGCGGATTATAGCAAAATAATTTTATTATTACTTTTGAATTATGTATCACTGCAAATTAAAGCCTAATTATATAAATTATGTATCATTATCTGTAAGCTTCAAATCCGTTTCCAGTTAGAATGATTAACTAATGATGATTAAACACAAAGTTTCAAATGAGAATTATATCAGCGTTTACAGAATTAATTAAAATATCATAAATAATTAGAAATAATGTTCTGTTTAGAATTACGACATGCATTATTACCACAATGATCACATTCTCTAGATCGTTTTATTTAAAAGGTGCAGATTGTAATATTATTTATGTACAAACCAATGCTTAGTGTAGTTGTTATCGCAATTTTTAATTTGTTCTTGAAAGAAGTACCTAATGGATATGACTTGTAACTAATATTATTATTATGGTAAATAATATTTACAAAGCCGTGTGATATCCGGTTGAGTAGAATAGACCATCCCCATTTCTTACCGGGGTATCATAAAAGGCGACTAAGGTAAGTCGACCCGCCGTGTATTATTCGGCTGAGTAAAATATACCACACCCATTTCTTACCGAGGTGTCAAAAAAGGCGACTAAGATAAGATGACTTGCCATGTGGTATCCGGTTGAGTAGAATATAGCACCCTATTTCTTACCTAGGTGTTGTAAAATACGACTAAGATAAGTTGACGACAGGCAGGCAGCCGATCGTAAAATACGTAGCCAAATCATGTGATAGCATGTTTATAACATGTTTTGCCGACCCCACTTAAAGTGGGATAAGGGCAGGAGGATAAGGATGATGGTGGTAAATTTTATTTACAAGAAAAAAACGATTTCACACTAAGTATAGTAAGAAAATTTTGACTTAGGTAGTAGATTCCGCAATGTTACGCTTAGTTGACTCATAACATTATTGTCGTTTTTCAATCGATGGACATCGGTCTTTTTAAGATGACGATGACAAGATAGCTCTGTTGGTCAATTCTACTTCTTTTACGAATCTCCTCATTAAATAAAATCATGAAGTATTAAGCAGTAGTAACATCATCATCTTCCTGCCCTTATCCCACTTTAAGTGGGGTCGGCACAACATGTTAGAAACATGTTGTCACATGATTTGGCTACGTATTTTACGACCGGCCGCCTGCTTGACGTCAACTTATATTAGTCGTATTTTACGACACCTCGATAAGAAAGAGGGTGGTCTATTCTACTTAACCGGATACCACACGGTGGGTCAACTTCCCTTAGTCGCCTTTTACGACACCTCGGTAAGACATGAGGATTAAGCAGTAGTAACGAAATTAAAAATAAAAATATTTCGTATTAGAATATTTAATCAACTGTAAGCTTCTTCAACTGGAAAAGTCTTATTTATATTTAATTTATAATTCTTTATCCAAATATAATAATAATTATATCGTTCGTGCAGTACTCAGTTTCCGGATCGATCACATTTCACTTTGACCACAATAGAGCATCATTAACAACCGTGCCCGCTAGATGAATGCTGGTTGATTGTGCAACAGTTTGTAATATTAGAATATGGATAATATTACACGTCATATAGATATTCGAAAGTCATTTCAAAATTTACTTTAGATGTTTATGGCACGTATGGCTTTAAAATTTTATACTCAGTGAGCTGTTACATAAAAACCCCCTTAATATGGTCCTGTGTGTTCTACACTAAAATAAAATGATTGCCTACGTGGCGGTAAATAATGTGAAATTTATACCATATAGTGTCATAGTGTCACACCATGTAGATCTGATTTGAATCCGAGAAAAAACACACATTATTTATCGTAAATTAACGCCGTGTGGCGTTAATAGAATAGTCCCACCCTCATTTCTTACCGAGGTGTCGTAAAAGGCGGCTAATGTAAGTCGACCCGCCGTGTATTATTCGGCTGAGTAGAATATACCACCCTATTTCATACCTAGGTGTTGTAAAATACGACTAAGGTAAGTTGACGACAGGTAGGCAGCCGATCGTAAAATACGTAGCCAAACCATGTGACAGCATGTTTATAACATGTGCCGACCCCACTTAGAGTGGGATAAGAGCAGGAAGCTGATGATATTTATCGTAAATTAATTTATTCTTCTGATAACACACAGATTACGATGATGAGTAAATCCCCCTGTTTTAACTTAAACTGTTTAATTTATACATGTAACGCGGGGACCCGGACGGACGTACGGACGGACGACGGTGAAATGATGACACGTACAAATGCGTAGATAAGTTTTATTGTTGTACAGGGGGACGGTATCGCGGACGGGGTCCTTCACAGTATTCCTTAATTGGATGTACTGGAAGATGCACCGTTTACAGTTGCGCTAGGCGTAGTGTTCCAGTAGGATGCACTGTGTAAGCTTAGGAACTGATAGGCGATGTTGATTAAATATCATTTTGTATGGAGACTTCATATACTCTCATGAAAGCACTTCTATAGCGCGGAGCAAACAACTAGTGGCGCCATCTAGTACTGAGTTGCGGAATTCTTCCTAATACGTTATGTTACAAACTCCCCCTCTGTCCACGAAGCCGTCCCGACGAGTAGGACAGGATTAAAATTGTTTTCTCGGACGCCCGCGACCACGTCGCGTAGTAGTTGTTACTGTATCTGATATTGCTGGTTGCTTCCTTGGTCTCCCTCTTTTGCGAAGGTCGTGGACAGGCGCCGGTACTTCTTCTGTATTTCCTTGGTAAGGGGTCAGTGCAGAGGCATGATAAATTCCAATGGTTTCAGGATTTCCGACGTTAGAGACCTCATAAGAGGACGGTCCGTGTTTTTTCTTTATGAGATATGGGCCGTCACGCCGTGGTGCAAGTTTCTTGTTGACTCCTACAGCAGCTCTACTTATTGGGTGAGTAGCCACTACTACAAGATCATTAGGTTTGTATAATGGTTGTTCTCTCCTGTGCTTATCCACGATTTCCTTACGTCTTTCCTCTTTCAGTTCTTGTACCTCCCGGGCCTTCATTAGGTTAGTGACCAATTTCTTCAAGTCTGGTGTAATTTGTGGAACAAAATTTTCAGAGACAATGATTTGTCTAAAGTCTATTTCATTATCATGGGGCAACCTGAGCTCCCTACCAAAAGTAAGATAGGCCGGAGATACTTCAGTTGAAGAACATTTCGCAGTATTCATGGCGAATCTTATAGATGGTATTTGTTCGGTCCAATCATCATGAGGGCGATGTTGTAGTAGTATTGCCAATTGTGTCTTTAGGTCTCGGTTACGGCGTTCTACAGGGTTACTCTCAGGATGATATAAGGGAGTGAAGCTGTGTTTTATGCCAAAAGAATACGTGACTTTCTGCATTACAGCACTAACAAATTGGGTCCCGTTATCACTCACAATACGCCTTGGAGTACCATACCTAAGAAATATCTCATTAATAAGGGTCAAGGCACAAGCTTCAGCAGTTGCGACTTCAAGTGCAAAAAGTTCAATCCAACGACTAGCCAAATCTTCAACTACCAGAATCCATGTTTTTCCATCCTTGGATTTAGGTAGGGGACCAAACAGGTCAAAGGCCAAGACTTCAAATCTCTGATTCAACGATGTGGTTTGTATTAAGCCGCACGGTTTCATGTTTGAAGGCTTATAACGTTGACAGGCTAGACAACGCTTTATGTAGCTGTCAATGTATTTTCGCATACCTCTCCAATAATACCTTTTGGCGATACGCTCGTAAGTTTTGTCAACTCCATAATGTCCAGCAAGGGGATTATCATGGTAAGTCTCAAGTATGGTAGACCATTCACTTTCCGGTGCTACTAGGGAAGCGTCTTCATTTTCGGAGTCAGGGTTCATTCGATATAGCAATCCATTATTCATCAGATAGCCTTTATTGCTCCAGTACTCGGCATTCTCTGAGCGCGTAGAATCCTCTAATGAATTAACGATTCTCTTTATATTGACGTCTTTTAACTGCTCACATCGTACATCTGCTAAATCTCTGGCAGGTAGTTCGACTGTTACTGTACAAACACCACACTCGGATATAATATTACTTTCTTGGCATGGAGGTCTAGAAAGGGTATCCGCGACCACATTCGATCGACCGGGCGCATATTTAATGATAAGGTCGTATGATTGTAAAAGCAATGCCCATCTGGCGAGTCGTCCCGATGGTGATTTCAGACTCAAAAGCCACTTAAGTGCTTGGTGATCTGTGACAAGGGTAATCGGAAGTCCCTCTATGTACCCTCGAAATTTCTCAAGAGCCCATATTACCGCTAATGCTTCTCGTTCGGTAGTTGAATAATTTCTTTCAGGCTTGGTAAGTAGTCTGCTAGCGTACTCCACCGGATGTTCGTGTTCCCCCTCCCCCTGGACAAGAACTGCACCTAAAGCATAGTTACTCGCATCGGTCTTAATAATATAGGGCTTAGATTCATTGGCCTGTTGCAGGATCGGTGCTGACGTCAGTCGGTGCTTGAGTTCTTTAAATGCCGTATCCTGTTCGTTTCCCCAGACCCAATCAGCATGTTTCTTAGTCAAGCGAGAAAGCGGTTCTATAATAGCGGAAAAATTATCTATAAACCTTCTGTACCACGAACAGGTTTGCAGGAAAGATATCAGATGTTTTAGATTCTGAGGTACAGGTAGACCGGTTATTATGCTTACACGCTCTGGGTCTGTTTTCAAGCCACTCGGAGTAATTATATGCCCTAAGTATTTTATAGAAGTACAGAAGAAACGACATTTTAGTTGGTTGATGACGATATTTCTTTCTCTGAACGTCATGAAAATATCTCTAAGATCTGAAAGATGGCCTTCAAAAGTGGTGGAGAATACTATGACGTCATCGAGATATGCAAGTATTTTGATATGTTCTAGTTGTACCCTGATACGATCTATTAGGCGTTGGAAGGTTGCCGGTGCGTTACGCAGTCCAAACGGCATCCTCTTAAATTTAAATATTCCAAATGGAGTTATGAAGGCCGTTTTATCCTGATCTTGTTCACGAACTTTAATCTGCCAATAGCCCGCTTTTAAATCTAGTGTGGACATATAGCTTGTCGGCTTGGCATCGTGCAACAGATCGTCTATCCTAGGCATAGGGTAAGAGTCGGGTACCGTGATAGAATTAAGGCGTCGATAATCGATGCAGACTCTTACGTCACCGTTCTTCTTTGGAACAAGTACTACAGGCGCTGCCCATGGGGAAACACAAGGTTCGATAATGCCATTCTGCTCCATTTTATCTATTTCATTTTCCAGGATATCTCTTCGAGATATGTTTAAGCGATACGGCAGGACGGATATGGGTGCATTGTCTCCTGTATCAATACAATGCTCAACTGATGTAATAGGTTTTCCATTTTCACAAAAGACATCGCTGAAGTCCGTTAACAAAGCGTCTAATTGTCGTGTTTGACACTCCTTTAATTCTCCAACCTCGAAAGAATCTATCTTCACATCGGGGAACAGTTGGCTTGAGTATGGAGATAAGTCGTTCTCCGATTGCTCGATGTTAATTCGGGCATCTTGCATAATATAATCTACGAAGCGTGGAGAATACCCGTCAAACAATGGTGTTGTAGTTCGTGCTGTTTCAAAGGGTAGCGTCGCTTCCATTGTCCTCTTAAGTTTCCTCGGAATGTCGGACCAGGAACTTTCAATAGGTAAGCCTGCTTTCTTCCTCGGTAAATCTGCTACCATGATGTGATTAGGTTCTGGGAACGTTACGAACTCTTCTTCCAAAAGCTCATAAATTTGATTTTCACCTATGAAATTCCACGTGAACTGGGGTATATTGAGATGTATGGCTGCGTCTTGAATAAAGTTGATTCCCAAGAGAGTTCTATTTTCCCGTGATTCTGGCATGATTATAAACCTTGTAGGAGTGACTTTGCCATTTAAGGTTACCAGTACTTCAGTAGTCAGAACAAGTTTATTTTGAGGGATCCCATCAGCTAATGTGAGGCATACACGCGTCTCTTGGAATTTATATCCTCTCTTCTTCAATTCGCAGTAGAAAGCATAGGATGCTACACTGGTTTTCGCACAGGAATCTATGTGAGCTACGCCACGGTAGTCATCAACTTCAAAGAATACCACCGGTCGAGACCTCACGTCAGTAATATCAAGAGAACAAAATCCAACGTCGCCTGTGGTCTCTCTGTTTCTGCGAGAGCAGGTTTGACATTTGCTTCTAACAACTCCGGGTGCTCCACAACCATAACAACTAAATTTGGGTTCTGACGGTGATGGTACTTGTGTTGCAGCCGCAGCTTGACGATTATCCGACATTAAATCATGTCTAGTATCGGTAGATTGTCTTCTTTTCATCAGCTTGCGACATTCTTCGGCGCTGTGCCCAGGGAAATGACAAAACGAGCATCTTACCTTTCGCACTACAACGGGTGTAGTCGAGGAAGTTAATTTCTTGTCATACGAAATTTGTTCGATACCCCGGGCTGACTCTAATAGCATGTCAAAGGTAGATATCGAATTGCGGGGCATTTTGTCACGAATATCCATCCTCAATTGTCCAAATACCATGTCCAGCTGCTGTGTTTCAGTATGCTCTGGTTTAGGCAACTGCGATAAGAGCATCCGCTTATGAGCGATGAAGTTTTCGGTTGTTTCTGTTTTTCCTTGTACTATATTAACGATTTCTTGGTAAAGCAAGTAAGCTGGTTTTTTAGGTGCGAAGGCATGACGTAACCTATTCTTAAAGTCGGTCCAAGTTTTTATTTGATCTTGGACCCCAACCCACCAGACATTAGCATCGTCCTTTAACAGCAACGGGATGGCTTGCAAAGCTTCCGCATCACGGATTTTTTGGACTTGCTTGTATACTTCGACAGTTTGTAAGAACGCCTCAACTTGGGTAGAATCTCGTTGACCGTGATAAAAAGTTGTGCATTGCGCGAGAGAGTTCTTCTGGCTGATCGTCTCCAGGAGACGTGAAAACTGGTCCTCAGATATCATTTTCGCAGGTTTCCGTACCGCAGTCGTAACTCGTCCGGTTCTAGTTACAAGACACTCGGGTTCACCCTTTTGCCGCGCGTTGGTCGCCAATTTGTAACGCGGGGACCCGGACGGACGTACGGACGGACGACGGTGAAATGATGACACGTACAAATGCGTAGATAAGTTTTATTGTTGTACAGGGGGACGGTATCGCGGACGGGGTCCTTCACAGTATTCCTTAATTGGATGTACTGGAAGATGCACCGTTTACAGTTGCGCTAGGCGTAGTGTTCCAGTAGGATGCACTGTGTAAGCTTAGGAACTGATAGGCGATGTTGATTAAATATCATTTTGTATGGAGACTTCATATACTCTCATGAAAGCACTTCTATAGCGCGGAGCAAACAACTAGTGGCGCCATCTAGTACTGAGTTGCGGAATTCTTCCTAATACGTTATGTTACATACATCAATATTATGTATATATTCTGATCCTTTTTTTTTTTGTGTTCTCAGAATAATTCTGTGATACATCCTAAATTTGCAGTGAGGGATTGATATTTTTAAGTCTGTTTTAGAAGGATATTAAACGGATCGAATTCGTAGAAATAAAACAGGACATATATTAAAAAACATATCTCACAAAGCTCATGAAGAGCATCGATTGTGGAATTTGGTTACGTATGGATTAAATTTGCGAGGCCGCATAATCCCCAATCAATGTAACGTTTTAATAAGCTTGAACGTCGTGTCTTTAAGCAAGTTGTTGCTACTATGATACTGTTAAATAAAATTATATAAATGGCCTGTTATTCCCAACATTTTTTGTTTATTGTAATTCTAGTCTTTAATTGTGAGTATTTTCAAAGTAAATGCTGTTTATACGTTTTTTTTATAATGACACGAACAACGAATATGCCTACAATGTATCGAAATACAAACATCATTCTAACAATATATTGTTCTAATAACAACAAGTTTTGTCGGAGAACTAATTCACCGAGCCCTTACATATGGATAAGGTGAAATTAAACATAACAAAACACAGTTTGTGGATGGCGTGGAAATAAGAATTTGTTGATTTTGTTCTCGTCCTTTTATTGTAGTTGTATAGTCCAGTATATTGTAAATACATATAATAAAATTTAAGTTTAGGCTTATTTGGCTTCTGTACGTAACGATATAAATGTACATGTGTCAGCCTAAATAAAACGACATATCTAACAATTTAAGCGGTTTAAGCGAATATTTCTTCTTAAGGAACTACTTAAAAACCGTTTCGAAATTTTTTGCTTAACATTTAAGATTTTAAGTCACAAATAAAAATAATAATTATTTAATAACAATGATATATTTCAAACTTAGTACTCATGTTTTTTTTTAAATTTGTAAGGTACTATCTACACTGATAGGTTAATTATTTCATTAATAATTATTTACCTCCCAAAATTTCATATATTATTCCATAACATATTCCACTTTTAAATTTTCTCAATAAATCTTCTACGGGTATAATTAGTATATAAACTGATGATTAAGTATTTTAAATAAATGATTACCTAATAATATCATAAATACCACATCTGAGTAAAAGCGACGGGTTGAAAAATTTAACCACCCACAAACAACGTTTCTCGTCAAACGAAACATTTTAATTATATTTATTAGCTTGAAAGTATCGTAAAAGTCAATGCTCAGATCGTTGATAGATAAGAATAAACTTATAGTTTAAACCAAATGTATTACAACATCACAATATACTTTATTGTTGCATTAATTTTTATGTTTAAAGTAGTAATATTTCAGAGATAGACGTGTAACCGTATATTAATGTGGGTGTTACAGAATAATATACGAACTTTTACATAAAAAATGTCTTTCACAATTAGATTACATTCACAACTTAGTTCGCTCTTTATATTGAGGACTATAAAATATCGATAAATCATTTACGTATATGATATTGATTTATCGTAACCCCAGGCAGCCGCAGCGTGGTCACGTAGCACGATAAGGTGTCCAAAATAACTGCATCGAACGTCTCAACCGCTCCAGATGATGTTACGATTCAATCGTGTTATTTATGTTGTTTTGATATGAAACTGATATTTATTAAACAATAATATGTGATGTGACATGTTTAAGAAAACAGTTACTATTATTATAGTAGATGATTTATTAAATTTGATTAAATGAAATGAATTTGTAAATGCCGTGAGGTATCCGGCTGAATAGAATAGTACCACCCTCATTTTCTTACCGAGGTGTCGTAAAAGGCGACTAAGGTAAGTCGACTCGCCGTATGGTATCCGGTTTAGTAGAATAGACCACCCTCCTTCTTATCGAGGGGTCGTAAAATACGACTGAGGTAAGTTGCCGTCAGGCAGGCGGCCGGTCGTAAAAACGCAGCCAAATCATGTGACAGCATGTTTATAACATGTTGTGCCGACCCCACTTAGAGTGGGATGAGGGCAGGAAGATGATGTTGATGATGAAATGAATTTGCAAGTGTATCCTTGTAATATTGTACTGAATCCAAATATTAAATGTTTAAGCTAACTTTTTCATTTTTACGACTTTAAATAATAATATGTAATTATCACTTTTAATATCGTCGAACATAATTATAATACGTTTTTCAAGAATAAAATTCATTTTGTATAGCTTGATTTATGCGATTATTTAAAACTACAATTACTCATGCTTTCAAATAAGGAAGATGTTCCCATCGTCGGGAGGATGAGAAAATATAGCGCTGAAAAGTAAGCCGCAAAAGCGTGGCTTTTACAGCAGGACATGTGACAAACGATAGCAGAATCATTCAAAATGTAGAGAATAAATCTGGGTCGAGGAAGGTGTTCCTTAGGATTTTTGCCTTATGTGCCCAGACTGCTTTTTAGACTAACGTCTAGTGTGCGGATGTTAGGTGTGTTACAATAAGTTCTAAACGAAGGTCATTCTCCTGCCCTTACCCACTCTAAGTGAGGTCGGCGCAACATATAATAAACATTTTTTTTTTTAGACAGGAAAGAACCCCTTATGGGTAACGCCGCCCGATGGGGACAGGCGGCGGGTATGTCGGACTCGCACCGACTAAAATAACCTGTGTGCTCCACTACGCTGCTGGTGGCGGGGATACCTATAAAGACATTACCCCCATCCCCACCAGCACCCCTGTACTCAACTCTGTACCCCAGAGTGCGCCACCTCTGGGTCGGGGCCTCTTTAAAAGTGGCCCCTCCCTCCGCTGGACGATGCATCGGGAGCACCAGATGCATCGAACGACTCGGGGACCTAACTCCAGAGAGCGTCCGATAAACCCAATTCGGATCGCTCGGAGGTTCCCGTTAGGGCGGCATGCGACGGACTTCGGCGAGTCGCCTGCGCCCCGCTCGCCTGCGGCGGATTTGATCCAAGGACTCGACTTCCCAGATCCGCCCCGCCGCCTCCTTCCGCGAGATAACGTCCTCACAGAAGGAGGCCATCGCTGCCCACGATCGCTCCCTGTCCACCATGGCGCAAACCACAGTGGGCAGGGAGAGATCGTGAACATAACATATAATAAACATGTTCTGACATGTTTATTTAGCTAGGTATTTACGACCGGTCGCCTGCCTGACGTTAACACTTACAAGTGGATAGACTAAGAAGAAGTATTACCTTAGTCGCCCCTTACACCGCCTCGGTAATAAAGAGAGTGGTCCATTCTACTCATCCTGAAACCACGCGGCGAATCAACTTACCGTTGTCGCATTTTACGACACCTTGGTAAGAAATGCGGGTGGTCTATTCTACTCAGCCGGAAACCACACGGTGGGTTGACTTACCTTAATCGCCTTTTACGACACTTTGGTCAGAAATAAGGGTGGTCTATTCTACTCAGCCGAATACCACACGGCGGATTGACTTACCTTAGTCACCTTTTACGACGCTGTACTTACTATATTTCTCGTTTTTGATATCTTGATTTGATCGACGAACTCTATCTGTTGAATGACTAGAACTGTGGAACAAAGTGAAATTATTGTTTTGAAGTCTTGGAATATGTTAAACACTCCCTTAGTTAAAGTCCCATGTATATTCTAAGTAGGAACTTAGCCAATAGACCTTGAGGTGTATTTCAAAGTAGGTAAGATTCCTATGGAACGACGTTTGTGTCACTTGCACGGGGCTCTGTTATAAATATGTATGAAAATGCATTTTAATTACTTGTGAGAATCTTTACTTACTATGTACGACGGGCAGTTAGTTGCTGGATCTTCTATATATGTACATTGTTAACTGCGTTAGACGCCTACTTCTCTTACAATCATTTAGTACTAGAAATCAATCATGAATTAACGTATAGTAACTTTAGAAAATTTACCCTTTTGGACTTAAGAACCGGTTTTATACCGGTTCTTAAGTCGTTCTTAAGCATACGTTTTTCCAAACGTTTTTAAAATTTTATCCAAATCCGTTCAGCCGATATTGGTAATCGTGTAATAAAAAACAAAAACTTTGACATTTATAATATTAATAGAGCATTTTCTCCCATTATTTTGACCGATGTTCAATCATCTTTGATGTTAGTTTACGGTTAATATTTACCATCTAAAGAATTAAATTCAGACCTATTTCCAAAGTTCTATACTATTAATAATCATTACATATTTGTAGTTAAGTAATATTACATGAAAAGTTAGATATAGAATAATTAGTATTTTAAGTAACTTAAAACGATAAATCTTGTTATATTTATCTTATTATAAAAGTATTCTTTAATTATTAATAAATAGTAAAATATTTTTTTATTGTGATTATAATTTTTGCTTGTTTTTTTTTAGCCAATGCGTGATAGGTTGATGAAGTTGGCAAGGGTCGCCCGGGAAGAAGCAAGGCCGAAGCTATCATCACAAAATAATACCAGTAAGTATTATAACTTTAAAATAACATTTGTAATTGGTATAATAAAAAATAAGAGAACTATTTTTTTTATATATTTGAATTATGATATAAGAAGAATCCAAACACAGTGTTTGAGAGAAGTAAGTTACATATTTACCGTCCAGCATTAGTTACTTGAAATTATGCATGACAATAAAGAATTGCGTATACTTTCCAGCCAACTAAGTTCATTTACTAGAAAGAGTTCAATTACGTCATCTGATTAGGCTAGAAAACAGCATTCGCATCATGTAGTTCAACAAACCTTAAGATAGTTGTGAGATATTGAAACAGTAATCTATATACCTATTGAAACGCAACGTTAGTTCGTTGCAGAGTATAAATTATACTGGATATAACAACTTTATTTTTCCTTTAAACTTATTCAATAAGTTAAAAGAAATTTTCTCAAAGATCAACCCATTTATTCATTCTCAACAACTTGTCAGCACCGCGCACAAATAACGACTACGTCGAATGGCGCTAAGTGCTAACACTCCCCTGTCCGCACCGCTACGCTCTTCTCCACACCGCTCCGCTCCTCTCCACACCGCTCCTGTCCGCCCGTTAGCACACCTCGCCATAGCCAACGCACCACACACACAGGTCTCAACGCCACAACTTCCGCTCTCCTTTTTCTTCCGTTACAATTAATTACAAAACAAAGTATGATGAAAATCTTCTGCTATATTCCAGTAACGTTTATACACGGCGGTTGCGAAACCTCATCGTGTGGGAAGGAAGCTGCCTGCATGCCGTATAATAACAATATGCATTACTGTGTTTGTACCTCAAATGCGGAACCAGCAAAGGAAGGTGTCAAATGTCCTAGAAGTACAGGTAAAGATTAGTTTTCTCTATTAAAAGTGTAATTAAAAGAAAGATAAAAAATAAGTATGTATTTCTAAAAGTATCTCCTTGTCGGCTTTGTTTCGAAAAAAGCAAAGAGTATTTAATAATGTAATAATTTTCTTGAACAACTACTACTGACTACTGATGTCACTTTGTATTGAAAATTGTAGAAATAAAAAATCAATGAAAAATGATAGGAAAAGGAAAATTTTACGCCATATTCCATTGAAACAAAACTGCTAAGTGAAATTTGGGAACAATACTTATGTCTATATGACTAAAGGGCTTGACCTACATTGATGAAATTTAGTACAATTCAAGCTTATATATCAGTTTAACATATGGGGTCAGAAACTCCGGTTTTTCCTTCAGGAATTGGAAAAATACATAATTAAAAGCATAACAACAGTAGAGTTGAAGGAAGTCGCCGGTACAATTAGTTTTGACATTATACAATAAAAAATTTGAGCTTAAGTACTTTTAAATGAATTACAGTGCCGCTAACACAACGCAAACCTATCCACAACGTCATACCACCTCGGACATGGAATGCGACTGAGTCCCGGTACCCGCCTTCACCGCCCACTGCTCAAGTAAGCATCCATCACCATTAAAACATCACCTTTTATCTCTTTATCTTGCATTTTTAGTAGCGCGCACTGGTTATTCAGGCCTAAACTGATTAACTCACAGTAAACATTTTCTTTAAGATTTATTCTGCGTTAGAAGCCGACATTATAAGCTTATAAAATACTTACGTATAACGTATGTGATTTTGTTACTCCTATAATAAGTTTAATTTAACACTAATTAATAAAATAAGTATATTTAAGTTATTATTTAATGTTTATCTTAGTTATCAACAATATTATAAATGCGAAAGTTTCTTTGTTTGTAACGCTTTCGCGATTAATTAATGCTTAAGTAATATTGTTGAAATTTGTAGCAATTGTAGCTTATATACTTGTGTTATATGTAGGATAAAGAATGCGTTTTTATCGCCAATAGTAAAAAAAAACAATTGAGTATAAGCATACTGCATAATTCAGGGTATTTGAACACCAAACTTTAGAGAACGAAGTCACGCGTAAGTTTGTTCTTTATAAAGAAACTAGATAGGCTCGCGGCTTTAAAAAACTGCATGTTGCTCCACAACCTCGTCTATCTTCCAGTGAAAGTCTCATCAAAATTGGTTAAGCAATTCCTGAAAGTTTATTATTAAACTAAAACTTTCTCAAGTATTGTATTTTTTAGTAAAAACGGCAGAAAAATCGATTCTGTAGATTTTATGATTTTATGAAAGAGAGACAGATTTTTGGAGACTTGAATTTTCATTAAAACGCTTGTTAAAACTTTATTTTAAACTAAATAAAAAAAATTAAAGTCATTATTTGCTTTTGGAATATAACGCGAAAAAATTATATAAAATGTACCGTAATAAACACACTAAAAGCCAAAGACTGCCAAAAATCAGTCGTTTGATTAAACTTTATCAATAAAAGTATTGATTATGGAGGCTCGCTATACGGCCGAGATGGAAATGCGAAATCGGTGTTTTTCCATCAAAACTGATAAATATTCATGATATTCATTCCTGATAGATAACGTCGTGACGTCATTCCCGAAGATGTCGAAAATTATTTGCCGTTATGAAAAAAATCTAATTTAGAACTGAAGTTTGTTTTTATTTACTTTTCAATAGATATGGGACATAAAATTTTACCAAGTATAGGCATATCATTATTATAACACTAGAGTAGCCAGTCTAAAATGTTCTCTATTGCGAGAAAAAGTACAATAAGACTGTATCTATCTGTCTCTCTTTGTTATGTGTGATTCAAACTTGGATAAAGAATACACTGGATGCCGCCTTAGCTATTTTTGTGTGTCCGTTTTATGCTTGTGTGAACTTTTAGAACTGCACTAGTGTGCGTGATTAGGGAAGTACTTAGCTTATCGATAAGCTAAACTAGGCGTCGATGATTATCGAAGCCTAGCTCAGGTTACTGTAAAGTTAATATACAGTTGTTACCAACATAGTTGGTTTAGTGTTCAGAATAGATTTAAACATTTGAATAGATTGACATAATTTCCTGAGTATACAGTCTGCAGTATAATGTCATGAATTATCCGATGCACATCTTTACTGCATATCTTACTGTGATGGGTGGTTCTCAAAAATGGTATCTGTCAATTGACTGTGAGCCTAGATTTACCAGGAATCCTTTGAAGCGTTAAAAATAAAGTCGAAGGTGCAGCCCATACTCGGTGCATATGTATAGATGAAATGTTAGTGCTTCAGTGGCCAATTGAACAATATCATGATTCACATTATTCCCAACATTTACATATCCGTGAGACGGTGACAGCTTTTATCCACTGTTCTCTTATATGTGGGCATTTAGGAAACCTAAGAAAATAATCTAAAATTAGAGAATTCGCATTTACTTGGCTAGTAAATATAACTTTGACTGATATTTATCGATACATAATAATTCGTAAGTGTGTCACATCACTACGTAGGTAACACAATTCAATCGAATATTTAATGATTAATTTCTATGTTTTATCAGTATCCCACACTCGTGCCGGCTAGAGAATATCAAACTGTACTGATAGATTATAATCTGAAACGCTTTAACTGAATAAAACGCTTTAATTTAGCACGCAAATGAGAGTCAAAGATTTACTTATGAAATGGTAATTCCGTGTTTTTAACTCCTCCTTTCGTTGTTCTTGATGGACACGTTAAGGCAGCACACGACATATTCCACCTTTTTTGAAAAAATATATCAGTAACATTCGTATTTGCTTTAGATTTCAAGAAATAATCTTCAACAAACTCAATGTTATGGCCTCATTTGGTGTCACCAACTGGACACATTTTTAGCGACGTTGCCAAACTTCATCACAATCTCTTTCACTCTTATGTATAGTTCGCGATAAGAACAGAGACAAACGATAAATCGCTTACACACAGACGCAAGATCGGCAACGTCTTTTGGCGCCGTCCAGTATATACTACGTCCATGTATTCAAATACAAAGATACGATAGTATATGAGTTTCATCTTCCTTCTGTTTTATTGTGACACACAGACATTCAGGCAGTATAATAACTCTTTGAGCATAGCACGTATTCCCATTTAAGATTGGACTGATTTTAAACTTAAATAAGTGTAAAAACGCAAAATTGGCACAAGAAAATTATAATTTCTTCGGTAAGGATCAAATCGATAAACTTTATTTATGTTTCATCAACAGGTGCCGAAAACGAGTAGTGAAATGTTCACGGAAACAACAACTGGTACCGAAACAGTAATTTCAGGATCTAGTCCGTATTCAAGTGCGAATGCAACTCTACTTATAAGCATGGTTGCCGGTTGCGGAGTGCTCTTAATTTTAGTTACACTCCTCATATTCTACCTCAGAAAACGTATTTGTAAAGTTGATAGAAAAGATAAACCGGTAAGATATTATACTGTATTTTTTCTTTTATCTAATAATTTTAAAAATTTCATTATCCAAAAGTAATGAGATAAAAGAAAAGCGATAAAAGAAAATCCTTATGTATGCCTTATGTATGCCTAATGTATGATGCCTTAGTATGCGTTATATATTGTAGCGTGTACGACCAGGAGAACCACTGCTTGCTGAACGATATATAACGAACCCACAGTATGGTCTGTGCGGCGCGGGCAGCGTGCTTACACCGATAGCCGTGCCAGGAACGCCTGCACCTCTTCCAGCGAATAAAGCCAATGAACCTGAAGTTATGCTTCTAGAAAGAAGCGCGCTCACTTTCCTAGAAGAAGTTGGTGAAGGCTGTTTTGGAAAAGTTTATAAAGGTTTGTTTGTTTGTTTGTTTGTTTGTAATTTCTTTATTGCATTTATTTAATAAAATAACAACATCACGTGCAATGGCGGAATAGGAATCTCTTCCAGCCAACCAAAAGGTATTATTGTGACTCTTTTACACATTACAGACGTGTATACTTATGCTGTACTCGTATGTATGTGGTATACACGTCTTACGCTGTTTAATTTTCTTTTATTCATCTGACTTTTATATTAAAATAATTTTGTTGTATTAAAACTTATGGTTTAAATGTATATCATTTGTATGTAATGTAATTGTCATGTGTTATATTAGCCTATGTTTATTCAATTTTTAGGACTTCTCAGAAACAATAACGCCGAAGATGTAGTGGCTATAAAGGTGTTGAAAGAAATAGCGGGTCGCAGCGCTGAGCAAGATTTCATTAGAGAAGTTAACATAATGTCAGCTTTTCGGCACCCCAACATATTATCACTCATAGGAGTAGTATATAAAGGTAGCGTATTACAAAAATTCCTGTGAGTTTGTGCGTAATTTTAACATAAGTAGCTTATATATGTATACTTGTTTCAGATGATACGAACGTAAGTCCGTGGATGGTTTTCGAGTATATGAAGTGGGGAGACTTAGCGGGTGTCCTACGTGGATCTCGGGGCGGCAGTCGAGAGCAACCGACACTTGATGAATCAGCACTATTAAATGTAGCTGTTCAAGTTGCCCGCGGCATGCAATATTTAGCATCAAGACGATTTGTTCATAGAGATCTTGCTGCAAGAAATTGTTTAGTTGGAGCCAACTTAGCAGTGAAAATTGCCGATTTCGGAATGTCTCGCGATGTTTACACGTGTGATTACTATAAAATGGGTGGAGAACGACCGATGCCTGTCCGTTGGATGCCCCCAGAAAGCATCGTATACGCTAGATTTACTCATGAATCAGATGTTTGGTCTTATGGAGTAGTTCTGTGGGAAATATATAGTAGGGGGAAACAGCCCTTTTATGGATGTAACAATTATGGTGCCACGAAAAAGATCTTGCGTGGAATTCTTTTAGTTCCACCTGATGATTGTCCTAGATTCGCATGTGAATTAATGCGCGCATGCTGGGCCATTGACCCTAGAGACAGGATAGGATTTGATGAAATATGCACAAAATTGGAAGCCGCACAAGCTGAGGGAGGTTCTGGTACACAAATACGTCTACCACGACCGCCGATCGCACCTTTGGATTCGGCTGGGTACTTGGTTCCTAATACCACACCGACAGTAGATTATTTAAAACCATTGCCAGATCAGGATGCTGAGTCTGATTTCAGCGATGACGACGATGACGAAGAATATACTTGATGTTCAATTGCAAGGCCAATTTCGTATTGTGTGCCGCGCTTTTCACATCAACTTGTTGATGGTTCGACTGGCTTCACATTCCCACCGCAGAAGATTAATAGATGAATGTTTATGGTGATGGAATACTCTTACAACGGCGACATACCCACAGAGAGAAAAAAAGGAATATGTGACCGGCAGAGTAATCACATAAAGAATACTCAACTACCTACTTATAGTGTGATATTTATCTTGTAATTAAACGTGTTGAATTTTTATGAGTATCATGTAAAAAGTGTTGTTAATAATTAAAAATGACTTAAATGTATTATAATACGTTAATAAACATTTTATCGTAATCTGAATAAGTGCCATTTATATAAACCAAAAATATATGTGATAAGTCATATAATATATGTGTCAAATATTTAGAGAAGTTTTAATGTGGGATTTTGTATGAAATAAATACAGCCAATTTATTAACCAGTACTGTATTCAAATAGATGTACATATGTTATAGGTAAATCTTAAAATAAAAAGTACAGTTACAAGTAAGTTGTGGTGTGTCTCGTGTATTTATATTAGAAATAATTGTAATTTTACATTTTATAGATAGTTTATTGAATTAAATAGTAGACCTCCATCTTACTACACACGTCGTATATGAATTTCACATATGTTTTACTAAATAAGATGACACAAGATTTTGCTCATAAAGAATATTTCTGTGTATGGTAATGTTAAGTGTTAATTACAAAATTTACATATAAACAAAACTCAAAACTAGGTTTGTTTGATTCTAATTTATTAAAGATGTTTCAATTCAATATATTTACGGAATTCAATTAATAAACTTTTTCTTAAATAAATTATTGACGCAAGTATGTAAGGCACATACTAAAGGATATACTGTCCTATTTCAAAATTTGTAGGAACTGTTTAAGAGATTTCTCGAAGTGCGACTTCGAGAAGCGCTTACGGAGATACATCTCTTTAAGCGCTCCTAGAGCGGAAAAGATGAGGTCTCCTTAAAGATCGATTTCCGTGATCTTGGACCACGGACAAAAGTGGCTGTCCGCGTCAATCAATTCTGCAAGTTATTGAAACGTAAAAGAACGCGATACTCGCATAGACTGCCCTTTGTTGGTGTTATGCAAGTTTTATAGAGTGACATCTTATTTTTTTGAATATAATCGGCTAAACTAGTGTAATTTGTGGCCCTGTGGCAGACTACGCGTAAATGGTTGTTTGAAGGTTATGTGGACGTTGGAAGGTGATTACTAGGAACTTTTTTTAGAAGATTCCGTTGTCAGCCTATTAGTATTTTTTTTTAACTTTTTTATTTACATTTTAACTATATATCAATAGGCGTCTTCTTGGGTGTACATGCAAGACCTACTGCATTGGTTGTTGTACACAGGTGTATGCAAACTTGCTTAATATTGTATCACGAAATGGGACATTGAAATAATAATATAGTCATTATTTCTTCAAGTTTTATCATTTTAAATGACTTTTGGATATATAGTTACAATTAAAAAATGGTTTAACAAATAGAGAAGTTATTCACCACATTAATTGACTTATTTTAAAACGTCAATGGAGCGTAAAAAACATAATATTTACATTACCTACATTTCAAATTTTTTTAAAATTAATTTGAATTGTTCAATAAATAAATACCATTTGTGTTAAAATATCTTTTATTTATATTCTTAATAATAATAATAAATAATAAATAAATATGTGGGACACTTACACACACGGTCGTCCGTCCCCAAAGTAAGTAACTTAATATTTGT
This sequence comes from Morpho achilles, assembly GCA_947086495.1. Taxonomy (NCBI): domain Eukaryota; kingdom Metazoa; phylum Arthropoda; class Insecta; order Lepidoptera; family Nymphalidae; genus Morpho; species Morpho achilles. Next base: position 6,768,149 of record CAMTZB010000007.1, on the reverse strand, counting down.
GTTATAGTAGACAGAAACTGGTGAATATATACTTATAAATTTTTAAATACATCCTCCTCCTCGCGTCGCATTCCTCATTACTGAGGGTCGTGATCCATACGATTAGGAAGCAGATCTTCTCGAAGGACTTTAAATACATACTCAAATACAAATATACATCTAGGCTCGAAGACCAACAAATTCATTAATAGAAAATGTTGGCCCTCGGCGGGAATCGAACCCGCGACCCGCGGAGCTGAAGGCAGGGTCACTACCCACTGCGCCAATGGGCCAGTCATTAAACCAAATCATAGATTTGATTTTAATAAATGGTAGACGACGATTATTGCAATGAATAAAATGAAAAAAACACAAATTACAAATTTTTTTGCGATGGAAAAGATCAATTTTTTATGATTAGAGATACATATACTACATATACTGAATGAATGGATTCTATAAATATAAACAAATATATGTGCTAATATTAAATAAAAAATAGCAAGACAGACTCTTGTCTAATCGTACATTGAAGCTTTGACAATTTTTATAAATGTGTATACGAGTATTGGGATACTAAATAAATTAATAATTGAAGAATAAAGTTGAAGTTGAACAATTCGCCAGAATGCTTTTTCCTTAATTTTAAAAAAATCTGTAGACTTAGTTTGGTATATCTGTGAGTGTATTAGTCGATGGTGTGTGTGTGATTATTGTATTGATCAATAAAGAAAGTAGGGAATTGTGTGGGAAATGTGAATTGGAGTGGAAAACAATTTATGAATAATTAATTTTTCTCCCTTAATTAATAAATCGATTAAACTGAGTAAACAAATTCGATTAATAATCGATTTTTTTGTTTGATTGTTTAGTTTGTGTAAATATTAGTAATCTATGACGTAAACTATTTGATAATTTTCTTTTTTACATTAATAGTTATTTACAATCAAGTCGATTAGTACCATTAGAAAAATATAACGTAGATGCGCTGTTTGCAATATTCAATTAAACCAACAACGCATATTTTATCTTAGAAAAAACAAAAAAATGGGGGTAAATAGTATAATTGATTTTTAATATTTAGAAAATAGATTATTTTTTCACATCCATAAGAGAAAGCTGCTTATTATTGAACAGATTAAACCCTTTATTCTTATTTTGATTCGATATTAAAGTATAATTTGAATTATTAGGAGAATAAAATATAACGTAGATGCGCTGTTTGCAATATTCAATTAAACAAACAACGCATATTTTATCTTAGAAAAAACAAAAAAATGGGGGTAAATAGTATAATTGACTTTTAATATTTAGAAAATAGATTATTTTTTCACATCCATAAGAGAAAGCTGCTTATTATTGAACAGATTAAACCCTTTATTCTTATTTTGATTCGATATTAAAGTATAATTTGAATTATTAGGAGAATATGAAATAATTATACAAAATATGTAGTTAGATCTTTTTGTTAATACGGTTAACAGCAGAAGTGACCGAGAATTCCATAATAAATTAAGATTTTACCAACATGTAATGACTTAAGGCCAAAATGCTATACTTTATGTAAAATAAAGGAAACGTTAAAATACTTGCCATCTCGTTAAACCTTATTTTGCGTAGTATGGTTTACATTGTTATTAGAAATTGTCTGTGCCCACTGCCCTCGCCCATTTGACGTTTTAGTTTGACAGCTGGAAAAACTAGGATCATACGTCAAATCCGTCAAATCGTTATTCGCATTCGTGCGGTTTTCGGCGTTTTATGTTATGATCGTGTGTGATGTCTTTTTGTAAAATGTAAATAATTTAATCGTATTGTCAATGTGAAGGTTTAAAGTCTTTAATAAATAAGCAGTGATGGAGCACTTTGAATAATTCAAAATGCCTCCAGTGATTCCTAGGAATAAGAAGAATGGCGCTGAGTACGAGGTAAATATTTGTACTAAAAACAGTGAGATTATGGATTTGAAGCTTTCTATTTACCATATGAACTTGTCGATCGGAACACACCCAGTTTTGACCCCCATTATTTTAACATATCTTACAACATTTTTTAAATTTAAAAATTATCACTTTTAACTCTGTAAGTTTATTCCAAATACACATAAGAGTTGCTCTATTATTTTCTATACGTTATTGTAGATTGTTAGTTATTATTATAGATGAAATAAAAATTGAATTTATTGTATTGCTTTTTTAAGTAACTTATAACATAAATTATAATTCTAATCGCTTATATTAATGTTTATGGTAACATTGATTTTCAATATTTCAAACCTTTTGTATTGAAAAACGGTAGTCATAATTAGTATAAGCATAAGCATGACCATGTACCAATTGTAACTGACATACATATTATTTACATAACATTAGCCATTGTGTATCATTTCAAGAGCTAAATATCAGTTCAATACCTGTTTAACACATTTAGATAGTCTGATGTAATTTTCATTTTATTCAGAATAATTGTATGGATAATATTTTTCAGAATGTACTTAGCAACAAATCTAATGTACTTGATTTTGAGAAATACATTCAAGAAAACAAAACATTGTTATTAAACGATCCTTTAAGAGATATATTACTTTATCCATCCGATGATGTGTCTGTAAGTATATTGTTTTATTATATTGAAGAATGAACTTATATTAAAATATTAATCTCTGTGCAGTGCAAAAACTCCTCTTTTCTTGAAAAAAAAAAAAACATCTGTACCAATCAAGCTGTTAATTAGCAGGTTACACATATTCTTAGAATTCTCTAGAGATATGCTGATTTTCTCAGAATGTTCATAGATTCTCACCCTCACTCATACCTTGTGTATAAATAACATTTACAGAAATTTTATATAAGACTTCATTTGCATTGCTTGCAGAAGTATATAATTATGTTGTATTCATGTAACTCCAAAGTGTAGTTCTAAATTGAGTTCAGTGAGTTATATCTGAGAAGGAATGTGAGCCATGCTAGAAGATGCAATATTAGTTTAACTTTAATATTCCTATAAGCTGTTTACACTAACTGCTCCATAGTGACAGCCCTAAACACTGTGGAAGATTTTACAAGAAACTTATGCCCAACAGTGGACTTCATTGGTAGGCAGCACTTTATCTGTGTTATATTATTTATACATATTAAAAGTCAGACTGGTAATATAATGTAACATTATTATTTTAACATTATTCTTTAAGAGTGTAGTTCTCCCCCGACGTTGGCGTACAGTTACTACTGCAGTTCCCGATGTCCGGACAGCTGCTGCATGTCCACTGCTTACAAGACAGGCTCTACTCAGCTATGCATCTAGTTGGAATCTTGTCCATTACAAATACAATAACTATTCTGGCTCTTATCTAAATTTGCCTAGGTAAAATGTTTTCCTTATTCATATAAAATTATGATAGCCCTTTATAATATGAGTAATATGCATGATAACAATAGACATTATTATGTTATTATATTAACAACTACTTTGTCAATTTCATTTATTAAATATCTATGTTCAAACTTTTTTATTTGATAGGCTAATTTAAATATTAATCCTTTTTGTATGTTTATTACTAAATTTAAACTCAATTCAGTGATTATGTGCACTAAACACATAATCACTGAATTGAGTTTGATACAATGAAAATGTATTCACTACATACGACATTCTATATAACTCTACATTCACATATCTGTTTCCTTAACATATATGTGTTATAGTAAATATCTGGGTGACCGAGCTTCGCTCGGTAATTTTTTACAAAAAAAAACTTTAAAAAAAGAAAAAAACATTTATTTAGTTGGGATCGATCCTTGGCACTCACATTTCTCGAGGCTGCCCGCTAACCGAATAAGCTACGTCGACTTGACAGTTAATGGCGAAAATTCAATTCAATATAAATGTTAGTGTTTTTTAATGCTCAAAAATAGGGATAAAACAATATTTTTTTTACATAAAACCTAGCTAGATCAATTTTTCTCTCCCAAAACCTCCTACATGCTGAATTTCAGGAAAATCGTTGGAGCGGTTTCCGAGATTCGGAAAATATATATATATATACAAGATTAACTCATTTAAATATTAAGATAATGTAGTAGTATTCTATGATATAATATTTTATTACAAACTGAAAATAGAATGTTATTCTTATCAGGTGTTTCATCATCATCTTCCTGCCCTTATCCCACTCTAGATGGGGTCGGCACAACGTGTTATAAACATGCTGTAACATGATTTGGCTGCGTTTTTACGACCGGCCGCCTGCCTGACGTCAACTTACCTCTGTCGTATTTCACGACACCTCGGTAAGAAAGAGGGTGGTCTATTCTACTAAACCGGATACCACACGGTGGGTCATCTTACCTTAATCGCCTTTTACGACACCTCGGTAAGAAATGAGGTTGGTCTATTCTACTCAGCCGGATACCACACGGCGGGTCGACTTACCTTAGTCGCCTTTTACGACACCTCGGTAAGAAAAGAGGGTGGTACTATTCTACTCAGCCGGATACCACACGGCTAATACAATTTATAATTTAATATAAATAAAATTTTGAACTGTTGAGCTGCCTTATAATAGAAATAAAATTATCAATATAACATTTCATCACTGACACATCTAAAAACACTTCATTAATATTTATTAAAATATTACTAAATAAAATTCTAGCCAATATCAATCAAGTTAATAGGAATTCTAAAAAGGTTAATATAAACACTAATATATACTGCATCATGTTATAATTATACTAATAGCGCAGAATCTGATTAGCTAAATAATTAACAAATTTTTCATGGTCACAACTCTGGTTTTTATTCAAAGGTTATTTTTCATTATCACATATATGAGTCATTTCCTTTCTGTTGCATAATAGCGAACATTGTTATTAACATCAATAACATTAAATATTGTTAGTATGTTAATTTTGTGACATTCCAAGATAAAAAATACATTATAACAATGTTAATCTGTTGTACTAAAAATGGCAATGAATCATATTAAATTAAAGGACCAAGTCAAATTCTCTTATTAGTGTAACTGCAAATGTTCAATCGGAATTTTTTCCTACATTTAAACAGTTTTGCCTGCGACTTCGTCTGCTTGCGTTTTAATACCTAGATATTAAATAACAAAAAAAAGTAAAATACACGCTTTTATCACATTGAACTAGAATGGGAAAAATAATTATTTAGAACCGTTTGAAACATATCGTCGTTTGAAACCTATTTATAAATGCTGCTGAGCGAATTTGAAAGTCTGTTTGTCTTTCTGATTGTCCGTTACGCTTTCCCGGATAAACCGTTTATGTATTGATTAAATTTGGTACAATCGACACACATATACTGGACCGACATACAGACTAATAAAATTCCTATTTTTCCTTCAAATTTTCAGGGCAAATTGGTATATATGTAATATACCAATTTACCCTGAAAACTAACTTGAAAATTTTTACATATCTTAAAACACACGATTTATTTAACATATTTTCATTGTTTACATGTTAATATTTTCTATCGTATGTGACTTAGTCCGCCGAGCCTAGATTTTATGTGAAGAGTATTTGTTTTATATTTACATAGGACAATAGACACAAAATTGCCTGAAGAAATATTCGATATCGATGCCGAAACTGAAAATGAACAAGACGCTCAAGCTAAAGTTGACGTTGGAACCAAAGAAGGATTCTTGCTCAAAGGACCCGAAATTGGCTCGGATAGAATATTTAGTAATCTTGCTTCAAAGTCTTTTAAGAAACGTTTCTGCTCAATGGTTAGAGAGGCGGATGGCGCTTATATACTTGAAGTTTATAAAGATGAAAAGAAAACAGACACTAAGCTCACTATTGTGATGGACTTTTGTTCCGATGTTGTAAAGGTAATAATATTATTTAAAATGCTCTATCTTTATTGTAATAACAAATCTGCCGATATCCTCGATATGTCCTAATTGTTCTATATTTATGATTTAGAAGTAAATTGATAAAGCCTTGGTCTCTTTTTTAACTCCGTTAAGTTCAGGATTTTGCATCGTTAACCTGCGTAATCGAAATTCCGATTTTTGACAAAATATGTTGTCTTAATTGATTGTACATGTGTTGTACATGACGAATATAAGTTAATTTTAAAAATTGTATATCTATAAAATATTGCTATAATGTTGTTACTATGAGGTCTAAATTCAACACATCGAAAATGATTTTTTTGAAAGTTTACAATTCTCTGATTTTTTTTAAAATTCTCATTTCATTTTACATTCAAAAGATCTCTCTCTGACTTTTATTTTTAAAGCACATTAAATGAAAGGAGGTTCGTTTAAAATGAAATAGGGCTTACGCTTTAAAATTTTTAGAGCGTAACCGAGTGCTCAGACGCTCGCTTTATTTCATACACGTAAATTTATAGGGCATGTTCATTTTTAATAATTTTTATTACATACCTTTATGTAAAGTAGTCAAGTAAACTAATATTATGCAACCGCTTAGCATAGGCCTCCTTTCTCGGTTTTTTTTTGGAGATAAGGGTTGGATTTTAGACCAATCACGCTACCACGCTGCTGCAATGCGGATTGGTCGGTTACACATGTCCCCAGAATTTTCCAGAGATTTGCAGGTTTCCTCACGTTTTCCTTTACCGATAAGCGTTTGGTAAATTGCTAATATGAATAAGATACATAAGTTTAAATAGAAAAACTCATTGATGCCTGCCCGGGGTTTGAACCGTGACACCCTGGAAAGAGTCCCAATAAGCTATTAAAGCTCTTTATTTTGGTCGAAAGGAAATTTCAAAAGCTATCTAAAGTTTTTGAAATATTGCTTTAATTTTAAAATACCAGAATACTTTGGAATAAGAATAATTAACGGAACGTAATTTTGAGATATTAAAGTAATTATTCATGAAAGTATATTAGAATAAATTTTCTAACCCCCTATTCCATATGAAAATAAGCCCATGTTATGATCTTCTACCGAACTGCCACCATTTCCCCAAACAAAATATTGATGCTGTTTATATTTTATATGCTTAACTATATGCTGTTTAGTGTCATCGCAAATATGCAGTCTGATGGATATATATCCGATGGATGGATATCCGATGATGGATATATATAATATATATCCGATGGTCCTATTTGATGTTTGTCCATTCGGACTACCAAAAACTTTTCGATCCGAAGTATTTGAAGTTAACATATATATTTATTAATGATCTAGAACACGAAGCGCGGGAGATTTTGTTTTGAATTAAGAATGTCGGGAAATAAGGGATATACGTTTGCAACGGAAACCGAGGAGGAAATGAATGATTGGATCAGCGCATTTAAAGCAGCACTGAAAAAGAACCAAGACCAAGAAACACATCAGTCCGACGAAGTGCTGGATAAAGGTTTTTATTGCATTCATACTTGAAACGAATATGAATAATATGTTATCTTTAACTTCGCTGTTTAGCTATAATTTTTCCCGTAGTAGGTATTCGCAACTGAAGTACAATTCGGGTAATATGTTACCCGCGTAGTTATCACTCGTAAATTATGAGTAATGTTCGTTTAAACTGTATATTAAATTATTTCAATAGTTCAGTAGGTATGGGCTTAAATATTCTATAAATAATAGTTTAAGTGATAAACTTAAACTATTTTGCACGTTTAGTCCTTACAATTTTATACAACGGTTCTTATAAATGTCATAAATCAGTTTTTCGTTTGATTAAAATTTGATTTTTGTTTTATTTAACATTCGTCTTCTATTATGTCATCGTCTATGTCTGTCTATTCCTCAAGTTAAGTAGCTACGTACGATTTTAATTGTTGGCAGTGATACTACAAATGGTGGCCAAAATATATTTGATTGATGCCACATTTTGTTGGATTGTCACAAAAATTACTCATATTATTTTCGATAAAATCGATTTACGAATGGCTATGTAATAAATAGTTTCAGGGCTTAGTGATGGTGATTTTCAAACTATGACATCCTAATCATAGCTAAGCAACTATTTAAAGTACAATTTGACCGATTTTATCATAGCTTACTGTTTTCTCACTCACATTATAAAGGTGACAAGGTAAAATTTATCGAGATCTGAAAAAAATTACCAAATATACATTATTTTTAGCGTAAATTGTATAATATACAAAAATTTCATATAGATGCAGACATATCCCTAACTGCTGAACCTCCTCCTCCGACATACGGAACACTAAAAGGCCTTGAACACAGTATGAACCCATTACTCATGCGGTACTCCCGAGAAACGGACCTTTCCATAGCGGCGGCTCGAAATGAGTGCCGGTCCAATATCTTCACCCTACCTTACAAAAGGACGCCTTCACCGGAACCACAGTTGGAACCTTTTAAGTAAGTTTTAGATATTTTTGTTATACAGTGCAAACTCTATATAACAATGTGTGCATATTTGGACTTTATAGAGAGTTCTCGTTAAATGGAGAGCAGAAAATATTTCATTATAGTCAAGAATTCACTTATTACGCAATAGAAGAAAACTTTACGACAAAACAGGTATTGAGAAAGAATGAAGTAAGTATTGTATTGAAGAAGTATTGAAGAAGATTTCCAGGTGTTATAAGTAATTTAGGTGTATTAAATTATGATTGGTTGGTAAACATGATACGAACCGCTAAATAAACGACTATGGGACTCTAATTATATATAGTCTTAATATGTTTGTAGTTTATCTGACTCAATCTTTCTCCAATAATACAACTAAGTATATGTAAATTGTAATGTAAATTTCATAAGAGCTAATAATTACATCTTTCTTTTTATATTTAATAGGGCCTATTCCCTACTAGAATTAGATTTTATATTGTCATGCGCAATAGACCTCGGCTCTCGTGATATGGACCAAAATGCTCAAGTTTTCTGTTTTTGTTTCTTGCAGGGAACATTTCGGCCAAAGAATTATGCTCAAATGCGAAAGTTTAAAGTTTAGGTTACAAGCGCCCATCGATGGCGATAAAGAGCTGTTGTGCCAAGTGGAGCCGTACTTTACAAATATCGCGCTCTACGATGCTCGTAGTGGTCGTAAGCTGACCGAGAACTTCCATTTCGATTTAAACCACCCCGCTGTTAGAGATCTAGTCAAAGAAAATGAATGCCCAAAATCGTTAGTAGAAAATTTTAGTTGCGACGTTAAGTTAGACATTAAACAAATTCCAGAAGAATGGTTCAGATCGAAGAGACAGGTGAGTTTGACTTTGTTTCGACTTCACATTTACATTTATTTATGTTACAACAATATCGAAAGAATATTATAATCTTTCTATTTTTCTCTTTATATTTTTCTTTCGATAATTTCACAATCTACCGATTTTAAACACTGAATTCAGTAGCAATGGAGGATAAGAATTTTTACTCTATTTTATATATAAGGTACAAATAGAAAATTAAATTAGTAAATAAACAATTGGAAGATGATGTTCGCAGTTAAAATCTTGATCAAATAAAAGTAAGTTCTTGATAAGATCAATCAAACTTCCTTAAAGGTCAAGATATTGTGACAGCATAAGAATTGTGTTTTTATGTTTCTTTTTTCTTTACGTTGAATGTTTGGAATAAATTATGATAGTGTATATAAATATATCCTATCTATTCCTTTATGATTTTATATAGATATTTGAAGCTTTTGTGAGAAGTAGTGATATCATTGTCATCAATATTGATACATATTATAAAATGATAAAAATTGTAAATTATTATTATTATCCATTTTATATTTTTAAACTAAGTCTTGTCAAATCACGCTTCTAAAATTTTTTTTTTCATTTTTTTTATTACCTCTACTATTATATAGAAATATTTTCTACAAATAATCATAAACGGTGAAGATTCTCTATAAGAATTAACCACAAAAAACTACATACCTCTATAACTTGTCGGGTCCGATATTTAAAACATTACAGACAAAAAATACTTATTACGGTATTGTACGCTGATTTTCAGGTAGTAATGTCTGTGAACAATCCACATCCAGATCTATTTTTAGTAGTAAAAATTGATAAAATTTTGCAAGGACACGTTAGTCAGGTACTTGAGCCATATATGAAAGCGACAAAGGACCCTCGACTAGGACTTAAAGTCCATAAAACGGTTCAATCTTACGCTAACCGAGTTGGAAACTATCGGATGCCGTTTGCCTGGGCCGCAAAACCTTTATTTAAGTACGTATTTTTTTCAAAAGTATAGTATATATTGTTTACTTCATTTTCTTACTGAAGTTATCAAAATATATCTTGTGAATTTTTTTTTGTTATAAATTGTAATAAATTTATAAATACCTCTTTCTATATAATTTTGATTTCCAAATTTCATAATTATGATACTATCGTTTTATATGTGCAATTTAAAGCAAATAGCTTTTCTTTAATTCAATTTTAACAAAAATGCTAGACTTTTATCACCACAAACATGCTGTTGACTAAGACAGTAATTTATTGCTTTTTAAAGGTCAGAAGTTTTTATACGAAATATATTCCAGCGTTTTTATTTATATTTATTTTTTATTCTTATTATTAACAACTTAAATTTATTATCTATTGCAGAATGTATAGTAATGATTTAGACACGACTCCCGAATTTCCGGCAATTTATCGCCAGGAACCTAACAAAATGTCCGATGAAGACTTATTAAAAATATTATCGGACTATCGGAAACCTGAAAAACTAGCTAAACTAACTGTCATACCTGGGTGGTTAAGCATAAGTATACAACAGAGTGTTGAGTCGATACCGAGTAAGACATGCATTATTTTATGTTAATATTATTAGTATCTAAGGATTCTCTACTTAAGAAAGAAACCCTATTAGCTTGTTTATCCGGTTTTATGCATCTTAAGAATTTTTGCTGACAGCCGTTGTCGTTTTATGTTTAAGACAATAAAATTAATTTTATTACGTTTTATTTTGTGTAATAAAATTATCAATGAATTCAAGAACGAAATTATGATAATGTTGTTACAAATTTTTGCTACATATTTTTAAGATTATACATTTTAATATTAAATTATTATTTCATTTATTTGTATTCTGTTTTAGTGTTAGCATATTTATTATTCTAAATTATAAAAACATTAAAATGTTTGTTGTAATATTGCAACATATTTTTAATACATAATGTATTTAGGTTACGTAAAATTTCAATCATCCTCAATCTAATTCTGACTAAAACTGTAACTACTTTGTCTAGACTTCGTTGGTATTACTTTATCTGTGTTCTTGAATCGTATCATATATATACGATGAATTGAATTTATTTCCTTTAATTTTCAACTGTTATTATTAAAAATATTTCTCTATCAATTTAAACATGTTCATCATCCTCCTGCCCTTATCCCACTCTAAGTGGGGCCCGCACAACATATTATTAAACATGTCACATGAATTGGCTACATGCTTTACGACCGGCCACCTGCCTGACGTTAACATACCTTAGTCGTATCTTACGACACCTCGGTAAGAAAGATGGTGTTCTATGCTGCTCAGCCATATACCACACTTACGGGTACCCATACACCACAATACGGGTCGACTTATTTTATTTGCCTTTTACGAAACCTCGGTAAGAAATGAGGGTGAGCCGGATACCACATGGCTTAAAACTGTTATGATATATTATTTATTAAATTGATATAATGTTTTCAGATTGCATGACAAGTGCGTACGCAGCTCTTAAACCGTTTCCATTGCCGCCGTCATCGCCGCTTACTTTAGAACTAGCTACATTGAACCAAGAAGCTGAACAGCCATACGCTTCGTACATCCACCATCTGTACGTACGGCCGCTTTCATTAAGTTTCGAGTCACAAAAGATGTTCGTCAGAGCAAGGAACATAGCTTGCTCTATAGAACTGAAGGAAACTGACACGGGCGATGTGAAGTCTTTACAGGTAAAAATGTTATAATTTTAAATTATATTGTGTAGTGCCGACCGCGCCTATGTTCGCGGCGGCTTAACTATATTATTTTTTCTATTCCCGAAGAAAGAACCAGGATTTTTTTCTTCCTATACATTAGAACAGTATATAAGCTTCAATTGAAGCAAATTTAATCAACTTTTCTCCAACGTCTCAGCCGTGGAAGCGTTACAACAGACAGACCTTTAAATTCATAGTATTAGTATGTATTATCAAAAATTCATAACTATATAACGAAATATATAAAAAATTTAAAATATAGAAATGATAAAATATTTTAAATTCTCTATTAGAATAGATGAAATAATAAAAATTCTCTTTTGAATAAAAAAAGTATTATTAATAGCATTTATAATATTTCTAGGTTATCTATGGACGTATAGGTATGACGTGCCAATACCGCTGTTCAGTTTTACATCACAACACGAATCCGAACTGGAGCGAGGAAGCCAAAATCCGGCTACCGGCCACCATCACTCCATCTCATCATTTGTTGTTTACCTTTCATCATATATCGTGTGATCTTGCCAAAAAGAATGACACAAATGTGGAAACATGTATTGGGTAAGTCAAATATCTTCATTAAGCCACAATATTCCCGATATTTACCCTTGTTGTTTAGGAATAATCGTAACAAAATTAATCACTACGATTGTAGTGGGTAGGTGCATTAAGTATAGTTGTTTTTTTTAGTGTGCTCTTAATAAATAATTTATTAAATATATAAAGCAACAATATTATTAAGTTATAAATAATGAACTAAATGCTTATATACCTGCCAGCTGTTAATCCTTAAAGATATATCCAAACTCAGCACTGCTTACCAATCACAAGATAACCTAACAGCAAATTGTAAGTACCACATTATCATTGAACAATATTGCACTATGGAGTCTATCAAGTACTCAATTCAGGAATTAACACTGCATTTCAATAGTAAAATGGCTGAATTTCAGCAAAATTTGAGTTCTTCAATTCCTGCGACAAGTCCAACTTCACATATCGCTGCTCAGTTTACAACTTTCCGATCTTTTGTGTTATCTGCACTTGAAAGCCTTCAGATGCAGGTTGGACTGCTGTCCAAACAATATGATCAGTTTGAAATGAGGAGTAGGAGAAAAATCCTATTGGTGCATGGTGTTCCAGAAGAAAAAAAGGAAAATGTCTCTGTTGCCGTTACTAAGATCTTGTCAAAACATCTTGATCTGCCTGGTCTCTCAGTGGATGCAGTAAGCCGCTGTCACCGTCTAGGTAAATTTTCAACTGAAAAACCACGGGCCATACTCCTTAAGTTAAAGGATGTTTCTCTGCGAAGACAGGTCTGGTTTTCCAAAACCAGCCTAAAAAACACTGGAGTCACTCTGTCGGAGTTTTTAACTAAATACCGATATGATGTCTTTATGGCTGCAAGACAGCGTTTTGGTATTTCCAAGTGTTGGACGAGGGACGGAAATATTATAGTCATTGATCAGGATGGCAAACGCCACAACATTGCTACCAAAGAAGAGCTCAATAGTCTGGCCGAGGTGACTGCAACCCAGGCACCAGCTGCTTCATCTGGTACCATAACTGAGTCTAGAGTCAAGCATGTTACCCAGAATGCACGCTCTAAGAGAATATTTAAAAGACTGTGACTTCATGTTTACTCAACAGTGTTTATCGTTAATTTTATATTTTCGTTTGATATATATCATTCATATATGGATGTATATTTATAGTCTAAGTTAATTTGCACTTAAATATTACCCACAAATATTTGTTTGTTTACTTTAACTTGTCATTTTATGTCAATCTGACATGTATGTGGGCTGTCCAATATTGTAATTACGTTCCGTTATTTTATTTTTATTTATTTTTTCCAAATATCTCTGAGGAAATGTGTTATTTATTTTTCTCTTTTCACCTTTTATTTATTTTCCTTATTTTCTCCAAATATATATTAATGTTTAATTAATTAATGTTTAATACATTAATGTTTATCTCGTTGTAAACTAAATTATAACTTTCTTTTTTTTTTTTTTTGTTTTAATTGGTAATTAATTCTAGACAGTAAGATATTGTATAATTGTAAAGCTGGTGGGTGATCAAAGCACAATAGATCTATATATTACACTTAATATATAATTTTAATTTTTTTTTTTTTTATATATATAATTATTATTTTGTATTACTGTTATTTAACTATATATATATTATGGATATGTCTTATAATGACAGTCTTAGTAATTCTAATGACGATATTTTTCAACAAGGTTTGTCTTCTTTGTCGGAAGATAGCTTCCACAGTACAGCAATCCCGCTTAACACGGTTTTGGATTCAACTTTTGCGGATTCACCTAAAAATTTTAATGTAGTACATATTAATGCGCAAAGTGTTCCAGGCCACTACCCAGATCTCCTAGCTTCCTTCGACGTAAAAAATATTCATGCGATACTAATATCGGAAACCTTTTTCAAGCCATGTTTACCATCCACGTCATATGCTTTGCCTGGATTTCATTTAATAAGGAACGATAGGACGGGGAAGGGTGGCGGAGGGGTTGCTATATATCTTCGTAGCCACATTCCGTTTTCCATAGTGGACAAATCACCTTCTCATTATAGCGAATCCTCAGAACACCTTTTTGTTGAACTCCTTTTCGGTACTCTGAAGGTACTACTTGGCGTATTTTATTCACCAACGCTACATATAAATTATTTTGAAGCCTTTGACAGCTTATTGGATAAATTTGTCCCAGGTGTTGACCATACCATAATAATGGGTGATTTCAACACCTGTCTATTAAAAAATGATACGCGTGCTAATCGACTTAAAGGTATTACTGAGAGTGCTAATCTTAATATCCTTAATACAACTAACGCAACTCACTTTTTTCCAAATTGCTCCCCTTCTTTGTTGGACTTAATTTTAGTTTCCTCTCCTGAACGAGTTTTTGCGCACGGCCATCTGCCTGCAGAAGCTTTCTCGTATCACGACCTAGTCTATTTATCCTTTAAAGTTCGTCCTCCGAAAATTAAACCTACAGTCGTGATGCGAAGAAGTTTTAAGAAGTTTGATAATGACAATTTTATGAACGACCTTAATTTGATTGACTGGAATTGCCTTTTGAGCGCAACTGTGATCGATGACAAAATTAACATTTTTAATTCAATTTTGATAGACCTTTTTGATAAACATGCACCTCTCCGACCAGTTAAACTGAAACACCTTCCAGCTCCCTGGCTTACTAGTGATATCAAAATACTTATGGCCAAGCGCAATCGGGCTAAGTCTAAATATAAGCTTGCACCTACGGCCGAAAATCTTTATAAGTATAAAAAGTTACGTAACCAGTGTAACAAAACTTGTAGAGATGCACAACGAACTTTTATACACAATTCTGTGAACAATAAAAGCTCGAATAAAATTTGGAAATTTCTAAATTCTATGGGCATCGGACGTCAGCGTAAGTCACAGTTGTTAAACCGTGATATAGATTTGAATGCGCTTAATATACATTTTTCGACAACTAGCCTCCTTAACAACTTAACTAAAAGTAGCACTTTAAACTCCCTTTCCTCGCTATCCCTACCTGATTATCCTCCTCTGATCTTTAATAACGTGACGGGCGAGGAAGTTAAAAAGCATATCCTATCCATTAGGTCTGATGCTGTGGGAAGTGATGGAATCGGCCGTAGGATGGTTCTTCTGGTGCTAGATAATATTTTACCCATCCTATGTCATATATTCAATTACTCTCTTTCTTGCAATGTATTTCCCAGGTCCTGGCGCAGTGCACATATTATTCCTATTCCTAAGGTAACCAATCCAACTTCTTTCTCACAGTTCCGACCTATTTCTATCCTCCCATTCCTGTCTAAAGTTCTCGAACGTATTGTTCACCATCAACTTTCTCTCTACCTATCTAAAAACTTTATTCTAAGTCCTTTTCAATCGGGTTTCCGTTCGGGACACAGCACTGTTACAGCACTTGTAAAAGTCTGCGATGACATACGGTATGGGTTTGATAGTCAAAAAATTAGTGTGTTGACTTTATTGGATTTTTCCAACGCATTTAACAACGTCGATTTTGAAATTCTTCTGGCCATCTTAAAGTCGGTTAATATGTCATCAAATTCTATTGAATGGTTCCGTTCTTACCTATATGATCGCAAACAACGCATATGTGTTGATAATAAACTCTCATCGTACTGTCATCTCAGTGCTGGTGTCCCGCAGGGAAGCGTGCTTTCACCATTGCTCTTTTCCATCTTCATTAACTCTATAACTAAACTCCTTTCTTTGTCCTTTCATCTCTATGCAGACGACTTGCAGGTATATACGTCATTCTCTGCAAATGATGCTGATAAGGCCATTGATGATTTAAACACCGATTTATCTAAGATCGGAAGTTGGTGCGAGTCATACGGCCTATCAATTAATGCTAGCAAGTCTCAGGTCATTCTCATTGGTACTAGACAACAACTTGCCAAAATTGATCTTTCCTGTCTTCCTCCTATAATATTAAATAGCACTAGATTGGAGTTCAGTAGTTTTGTGAAAAATCTTGGTATCATTATTGACAACACTCTTTCCTGGACAAATCATATTTCCGAGCTAAGTCGCAAAATGTTCAGTGTTGTCGGCAAGCTAAAGCGATGGAAGTATCTCTTACCAGTAAAAACTAAAATATCTTTAGCCCACTCACTTCTTCTTCCTCTTCTCGACTACGCGGATTCTTCTTATCCAGATTTATCACAACAACTACTGAACAAATTAGAGCGTTTACAAAATTTAACTATAAGATTTATTTTCGGTTTGAGGAAGTTCGATCACATCTCGCAGTATTGGTCGCAGCTTGAATGGCTAACAATACGGCAACGCCGTAACCTTCACGTCCTCTCTCTTCTCTACACTATTCTTTTTCATTCTAATACACCTATCTATCTTAAAGAGCGTTTTACCTTCCTGGGCTCGAACTCTCTTCTTCGTGTTACTCTTCGTTCGCAGACCGATAACATACTTAAGACGCCGGCTAGTCGTTCCCAAGTATATAGCGAGTCTTTTACCGTGAAAGCTGTAAAACTGTGGAATGTACTTCCACGGCATATAAGATATTCAAAATCTTTAGAAATTTTTAAAGATCGTCTGAAAAAGTTTTATCTCAATAATTGATATAAATTATTTATACGTTTATATACAATATATAGATATAGATGCATAATATATTTGAATAGATATGTATAATTGTACACATATATATATAATCTTATTTTTATAAACATACTTATTTGTATATATGTATAGCATATGAATATTTAATTAAGTAGGTATATATTTTATTATATTCTATTTGTGTTATGTAGAATGTAATATTAATAAGTAAGTTTATCGATTTTATTGTTTAGTTCATCTTGTGCACTGATCTCAGCCTGTCTCTTATCTTTATTACTTTAACGTAGGGGTTGTTTGTAAGAGATCACTTTTAGTGATAAGACCGCCCTTGCACTCTTAAATGTTCTTATTTCTCTTGTTTATGTGTATTATTTACCTGGTGTGCAATAAAGAGTTTTTCATTCATTCATTCATTCATTCACCGCTTTTCGTAGAGGAGATAAGGTAATAAGGGTTTTTGCAGCAATATTTTTTGTGCACCAGAACATTGTCGAGAGGTGAAGTTAAAGTAAACAAGGGTGAAAGGTGAATCAGGGTAAAAGAATACAATGAACTTCATTCCTTCAAATTCCTTAATTAATAATTTTGCTCTTACTAGCATGATTTAGTATGGAAATAACCCGTTTTGGAAATAATGACTGCCTACACAATGTTAAGGGTGCCAACTGATAATGGTCGAAAATATAAAATATAATCTGCAAGTCGTAAATTAAATCATTCCATCCATAATAAAAATAAAAAAAACTAGTTCTGTACATTTTAATTTAATTTTATGGATCCTAAAGTTACTTAGAAATGTTAGTAAATACTTGATTTCAGATATGCTTGGGTCCCATTATTGAAGAACGATAAATTTATAGATGAAATTGTCACTCTACCCATCGCTACTCATTTGCCATCAGGATATCTGTCTATTCAACCTCTTGGGCTTGGAAAAGGGGTAAGTTTTACACGCACTTAATACACCCATTTTGAATTTGAACCATTGATGAACGTATATATGCTGTGTGGGTATTTGTTGATTAGGAAGAAGCTCCAGGTAGTTACAAGGTATCCCGTAGCTTGATCACACATATTGATGATAAAATAGTTATTATATAATGTTTGATATTAAAAGTTCCAGTATCCTATTTTTGTAAAGCTCTCATAGCAAAAAACTCAAAAACTATTGAAGGGAATAGGTATAGTGATTCCCGATGAAGTATAGAATTTGTTAAGGTTTTGTGTAAATATTTAAAACTTTACATACTTTATGGGGCCTTTTACTTAACCCTTTTTGTTACGCAGAATACAGGACCAGAAGTAATTTGGGTTGAAGGAGAAAAACCTTTATTCCGATGCCAACTGGTTCTTGACTCGACTGTCGCGACTCGAGATGTGCACTTGCATAATTTATTCGCGCAAATCGAAAGACTTATTAAGACAAATTCACCGCCTACTTCACCAACCCCACCGCCGTGGCATGACGTAAGCAACGCCCTAAAGGTCGCACATGCGATTAACCTGAGTTCGCTAGTTGCTTTTCTTCCGACGATATTAAACCAACTGTTCGATCTTATGGTAAGTTGATGATGAAAATATATAATTCCCCTTTAAGATATTTCCAAAATTGTTATTTAACAGAATATTTCGTCTTACTCTTTTAATTTGTTGTAATAAGTGGTAATTAATATCCAATTATATCGTAGTAATATTGTCAACTTTAATTTATATTGATATATTTCGCCATTTTCACATAGAAAGTTTTGATAGTAGTTTTAATATGTTATTATATCATTTCAGACAATTGAAAAAGGATACTCTTCTGATATGGGGTTTCAGGTAGTAAAACTAATTGTGCATTTTGTGCATTTAATACATGATTACGGAAGGAAGGATCTTCTTGACAGTTACGTTAAGGTACACGTACACTCATTGTCTCTTAAACAATAAATGGATGTTATAACTTCAAAATAAAAAGTTTAAATATATAATACGATAAATTTTCCTTAAAAATACACTATGTAGAAGATATTTTGTAGCAGTGTCCGAAAAATATTTTCTAGCAGAGAACTATGTTATAAATACAGATTAAACATTAAATCTTATTATTTAAAATCTCTTAAAATCTATTTATTAGGTTAGCTATATTTAAAAAAAAATACTTATCACGTAGATTTAAATTATCAAACCGAAATATTGCTTTTCAAGTCTATTTTGTTGATTGTGAAAATTACGTAACTGACATTTTGAACTTAAATGTTTGTCGATTATTATATAATACAATCTTATACAGTATGTCTTCAACTGCGTGGAGTTCAAATTGCATACAGTGCTGTCTGCCCCATTGTATATGTTCGTCGATCCCAACCAACAGGATTTTTTGCTTTCACACAAGTTTATGCAGTACTCCAGTTTTTTCTTTGATATAATCATCAAAAGTATGGCTCAATATTTGATAAATACTGGCCGTATTAAGGTGAGCATGTAATTTCTTGCGGTTTGCCTTATTTGTAATATATATGTATTCAAGACAAAATGTAAAAAAGTTAATTATTTAATTGTTTTTGTATCTGATTTATGAAATTAAAAGTACAGACCAATTTTCAAAATAAAATGTGTTATTTTAATGTTAATTTATTCAACATTTAATGTTAAATAATAATCAGGTGATTCCTAGAAAATTGGATTTTCTTAACAAGTAAACCTGGATAAAAAAAAAGACAGTATATTAAGGTACATTACAATATGAACAATTTCCAGACACTCGTCATTATTTTCATACCCGCTTCAAGTAAAATGCCCTAGTATAGTTCTATATCATTTTTTAGATTATAATTACTAAGTGTACATACAATAAAAGGATTGATTAAAATTTTAATATGTAATTACAAATTATTATTTTTCAGATGTCTCGAAATGAGAGATTTCATAGCGACCTTATGGAAAATATCGACAGATTGGTGACAACCGTAGAGCCATCGCACATATTACAACAACCGATGCAGACACATATTTTCAATAAAAATCTAGCAGTGTTTCTTAAAGTACGTTCGAAAATCAAAATAACCTAACATTAGTCATAACATTAGACAAATTAAATACTCAAATTTAAAGTACATAGTTTCATTGAAGTAAATTTATTTACTTTAAAATTGTATTATCAATATAAATTTCCAAAAAAAAATAGAATAAAAAAATGTATGTACTTGTAAATTGAATATCGTTCAACAATTAATTATCTATTTCTTTCAGGCTTGCCTTTCATTTATGGACAGAGGTTTTATATTCCGTCAAGTAAAGAAGTATTTGGAAAAGTTTAAAACCTGTGACCCAAAAGCATTATTTGATTTTAAGTTCACATTTTTACAAACTATTTGTTCACATGAACATTATGTTCCTTTTAACTTGCCGCTACAAGCAAACAAATTAGCCAAAGATTCAGGTGAAGGTGAGATATCGACTTGAATAAAATATGATTAAAAAGTGTATAATGATTATAAAGTTTATTGTTCTTAACAGATCCTATGAAGTTAAGACTGACCGAAGAATTTATTATGAGGCATTTTCTTGCTGGGATGCTACTTAAACAGGTGAGACAAAATATTAAATGCTTTTATATTATAGACAATATTTTAGTATTACATGTTGCCCTTAATTAAATTAGCACGAATTGTTTGGTATTGGTCTTTATTAGATTGTACACAACTGTCTTCTTAATGACGAGTATTACAATGGTAAAAATATATTAATACTGCCATTTCTTGGGGTGATACCGCCTGCAAAATTACGAGTTTATCAAATTTCACAGTAATGCGTAAAGCTATTTTGCATTTTTTATCGAATCCAACCCTTTTAAACAACACATACAACATTAAAAATAAAGTATATATAAATTGAGTTTCACATATTTTTAATATTGTTATCCACTTTAGAACTTTAGTTTCTTGTAACTGTTTTCTTCAAATGGATGTTAGACATTATTTGATATTAATTAATCCCTAAGCCATATTTGTCTGATTTTGAAGCATAACTATGCCAATCTTTAGCAACAGCGTAGTTGCAAGTTTTGATCTCCAATATTTAATAGGTAGAACAATCTTTACGGGAAGCTCCGCAAAAGCGTCGCAGCGCATTAGTCGTTCTCCGCAATTTGCTAACAAAACATGAGCATGACGATCGCTACCGCACGCGGCAAACGCGTGCGCGCCTCGCACAACTATACGCACCGTGGCTTACTATAGTACTGGGTGAGTTCTCAATACACTTAATTGATTTTTGATTTTGATTTCCTTCAAAACATGTAGTTTTTCTGTAGTACAACGTGTACCACAGAAAAACTACATGTTTGTCAGAATCTGTAAAGAAATTTTTAACGTGTAATATAGCAATATTTTCGGGTGTATATCTAACTGATCTATTTATTGAATAAGATCTTAAATGTACACTTGTAAGTTTAATTATTGATTTGAATTATTAAAATTAATGATTTCATGAACACCCTGTTACTTCTTACAGATAACGCTCATCGACTTGTTACTAAAACTCTTGCCAGTCCAGTACTAGAAAACGGATATGATAAAGTAGATGGTGATGCCACTGCAAACGCTCCACTGAATAGCACCCAGAAAGATATTACATCTGCCAACAGCACTCCACGAAGGAACAGACTAACGTTGCACTTTGATCATACACCGATAAGAAACTCTAGTCACTTTAAAGATCCGCCTAATATCACTAACAACATGTATGGCAAAGGTGCGTACCAAATAACTTATAGTCTTATTTACGATTTCTAATATAATACTTAGAATGATATTGCCATAACTTAAGATAGATAAATATCTATAAATATCTCAAAATAACGTTTAAATATTAAATTTAGGTAATTCAGATCAGCTTAATAACAAATTAAATTTTCTTCTAATTATTTAATTGACTGAATAATAGAATTATCCAAATAATTCATATTTAATTTCCTAATAATTTGCTACATCTAATTCATTTTGATGTGCGTTAAGGTCTCATTAATTAAGGTTAAGGTTCAGCTATTTTTTCTGTTTGTTTTTGTATTTTGTATGAACATTAATGTTTGTAGATAACGCAAATAACATGTCGCAAAGCTCTTTAGAATCTGTTTCAACGATGTCAGGCGGCGATTCCCTGCCACGAAATGCACGTTTAGATTTGAGCGAAATCGGCGATCAAGTGAACAGGTAAAGATTGATTTATGTTTAGTTTTTGGGCCAACTTTTTTTATAAATGAATTTGTTGGTCTTCGTGTCTGGGTGTATATTTGTATTTAAGTATGTATTTAAAAAATATATAAGTATATACACCAGTTGTTTGTCTACCATAACACAAGTATTAAGTTAATTACTTTGGAGACGGACGACCGTGTGTGTAAGTGTCCCATATATTTATTTATTTATACTTCCTCCTTCCTCTAGTACGTAATGCTTTGATTTTTTTTTATACGTTGCCTATATATATTTATAAAATTTTCAAAATTGACTAGTGATAAACTTCTATTGATGAATTTAAAAATTCTAGTATACTATAACAATAAAACTTTCTCCTTTTGTACAAAATGATTTTTCTATCGATAAGGCATATGCATATTGATGGGGTAGCAACTTGGATTGTAAATGGTAAGAAGAGATACCATTGTACTTGCAACATTCATCTTTATTTCTTAAACTCTGATCTATTAACCTGATGTTTCTCTAGCTAGACCAGTAACTAGACTATACTAAAACTTCGTACAAATCTGTTAAGCCGTATTAATCCTAATTTGATTGTTGTCCGGGTGTTAACTCGGTTGTGTTGTCCAGATTTGGTGTGATGTCCGCGGAGGAAGTGCGTGATGTGCTTATGTGTTTCCTATTTGTTTTGAAATACTTGGACGAGGACCGGCTAGTAGAGTGGTGGCGGACTCACTCGCAGGCATACCAACATGCCTTTTTTAATGTGCTTGAGTAAGTTAATGTCATGTGTAATAGAAACTGTACTGCATTTCTGACAATTCTTCTTAACATTCGTAGAATCCTATTGTTATAAGTAAATAATACTATTCATAGTTAATGTATAGAACCGGCTACTCATTCTATCGGGTTAGCCCGACTACTTTTGAACCCATCCGGAGCACTTATTCATGAGCTCTCTACACGACGTTATCGCGGCGGGAAGTTGGAACATTAACTATGAATACTACTCACAATAGTTTAAATTTAAATAATACTATTAAATGCTCCGTCGAAATAATATCAAAGAAAAGTTCTACAGTGAATGATATCTATGAAAATGTAAAGCTCAAAAACGTTGCAGAATAAACGAATTCAACAATATCGCATAGAGCTGATCCGTGACGCTTAGATCATTCCTTGTATCAGAAAAGGATTTACGTCCTGCAGCCTTCGTCCATTGGTTGGTTATCTCCATAAAGTTTACAATTAATTCAGGTGGAAACTTTGTTCCTTTAGTGTAAAACACTGTATAAATTAGAAATATCAATTTGTATAAAAATTATGTATTTCGCCTTTTTTAAGATTTAATATAATGCATTCTATGCTATTCGGATTTCACTTAATTTGTTTTA
The DNA here is from genome assembly GCA_947086495.1 of Morpho achilles. Taxonomy (NCBI): domain Eukaryota; kingdom Metazoa; phylum Arthropoda; class Insecta; order Lepidoptera; family Nymphalidae; genus Morpho; species Morpho achilles. The sequence goes on along the minus strand of CAMTZB010000007.1, from coordinate 6,744,518 downwards.
GAATATGCGCAGAACAGTTCCAATACGTGGGTCGAAAGAAGATCCTTGCCGATTTACGATTACCATCGCCGGATTGTAACGGCAAACCCAAGCCGGCGAAGGCAAGGACTTTGCCAGCCAGAATGAGTCCCCCGGATTTCTCCAAGGAGCCACCTATTATTGTCGAGAAGAACAATACGGTGAATAGAGAAAATCTTGTTAATACATCAGTAACAACAGGTAAGTTGTTGTATATGATAAAGTAATCCAGATAAAGAAACGTATATATATATCTCAGGATTCCGCATTAGCAGAGTGACGAAAGTATCCGCCATAGCGCTTTCTCCAAGGACAGAAAAGGCCTTTGTCCAGAAACGCGACAATACTTTAAGTTATGCATTATTATAATTGACAAATCAAATTACTAATTCCCACATCATGAAGAGTCAAAGATTTCCTAGTTGCTTTATTTAATAAAAATATTTTTATCTACTCGAATACTATAATACAAAGATTATAAAACTGAAACCAAAATTCTTATGACAAACATTACGTACAGGCCAAAAATTAAAAATTAAAAAGTTTTATTACGATACAGGTCTCGTATGGACACCTGTATCATAATATAACTTTTTAATCATAACGATACACCTATATAAACTCCAGCTGGACCAAGGAGGTTGAACCTCTACCTTAAGTAAAAAAAAGGTTTCAATGAACGAGTCCGTAGCGACGCAACACGCATGTGCAAACGATGTTTGCGCCTTGGCGCTAACATTTGACATTTAAAAATCTTTTCAATATTTAAACAAAGTTTGGTTTTTAGTCATATTGTTTTACGTATTATAGTATTAGAGTAGATAAAGTAGCGTATGATACTGTACATAACTTGGTCTTATAACACTCGAGTGATACTATAAAAAAACTCTCCTGCGGTTGGTTTTTTTAAAACACACTTGTGTTATAAGAACCTTTATTATGCAACAGTATCATTGTCTTCTATTAATTTATTAAAGATTGATTATTCAATTGCAGAGTTGGAAATGATATCTGAGCACGCAGTTCTATCCGCTGGCTGTTTGGCCACAGAAGTGGGCCTTACGATTATAGATCGCACTTGTCTGTTCATGAGGAATCTTGGTGTGGTGGAAGGCATAGCAGCGAGGCCCTATCTCAAACTATTATCACATCCACAGAGTGAAACGCTGTATAAACACCTCTTTGCTGCACTCCGGGCGTATATTAATCAGTATTCGGAAACGCTCTTTGAAGGTATGGTGATTTTTATGTGAAATTGTTTTCAATCGCAATCGATCAGCTATGATACTTTTCAATGTATGTAAATCAAATTATATTTATTCGTGATGATTCGTGATTCATCACACTCATGATGAAAACAAAATTAAGCGACGAACGTAAGTATGACATGCGAAACAATAATGATATTCTGATATCTATTGTACGTGTCGTTAGAAATACGTATAACGTATGAGAACGCAACCTGCTTTCTAGACCTAGCATTACATAGATTTTATAAAGAAGGCGAAATTTTTAAAATATTTCTATTATTACTTTTTTATTATGGAATTTATTGGTAGAGTAACACCTATTTCTATAATTGATATAAAAAAGTAAAGTAACGGTCTATTACAATCCCACCGCTGGGCATAGGCCTCCTCTCTCCGTTCCTAGTTCCGTTCCGTGGTAGTTCCGGATGCGGATTGGTTACACATATCCCCAGATTTCTCTGGAGATATGCAGGGTTCCTTTCGATGTTTTCCTGCACCGAAAACCGTGTGATAAATTGCAATTACCAGTTTGAATAGAAAAACTCATTAGTGCCTGCCGGGGTTTGAATCCGCGACCCTCTCGAAAGAGTCGCACGGTCACACCCCTGGGCTATCACAGCCGTTGATATATTTACACAGTAATTGATATATTTAACTTATTATAATATTGATCAGGTGGCAGCACGCTTTGTGCCGGTATAGTTAGTTCTGTGGTGAAGCTTTGCGAAGCGCGGGCCGCTTGGTTAAGGCGAGAGGCAGCTGCGGCACTATATTTGCTGATGCGTGCAAACTTCCAGCACGGAACTGGAGGAAATCTTACTAGAGTTCACCTTCAGGTAAACCAAATATATTAACAAGATATTTTATTAATTATTTTTGAATTTCGACTCTTGATTGGTATTCTTACTTTGTATGTAGAAACCAGTTATAGGCACATCTTGATTATAACGGGTCAGCCCTATGAGTTTCAGGTCCATCCGGGACCCTTATTCATGAGCTCTTAACGCTTTTTTATCCTTATGTTTATCGTGAACTGAGCCCTGGCTAAAACTAGTTCGGGCGATATCCTAAGGACATGAGTAGCCGGTTTTTATACATTAACTTAATAAATTATAATGAAATTAATCTGTAATTGCCTTATCTGCCTAGGTTATCATAGCGGTGTCAAAATTACTAGATAATTCGACAGCACTAAATTGCAAACGTTTTCAAGAATCGCTATCTGTGATTAATTGTTTCGCGACTGGTGATAAAGCTATGAAAGGAACAGGTAATTTGATCTATTATTATTTTTTAATTATTTTATAATGTTAATTTAATGGGTTTGAACTGGTGTAATTGTATAACAAGTTAAGCATTTGTACAGTTTAAGCTATCTGCGGAATATCATTTTACGAGTTTTTTAACGTCGACAAATTTATTTAGTCTAATTTCCATAATCACTTTATATGTATACTAAGTCTTTAGTTATTACTTAGTCTTTAGAATATAAAATTCGATATAGGTATACAGTTTTGTTACTGATCTCTATATTACTCACACTTTAGAAACGAAGAAAGTGTGTTTCTATTGAAAAGACATTTGACCATTGTTTTTTAAATTCTAAATCCAATAGCAAACCGACAAATACTTATCTTACAACTTATGTTAGTTAAATATATGTGTGCGCATAATTATTTTATATTCAGCTAATATAGAGGTAGAGTTACTATTGTATTGATATATTACAGGATTGTCCAGTGAAGTAGCGGAACTTATGCGTCGCGTGCGTACTGTGGTGGGAGCGCGTGCGAGACTCGCGGGTGTTGGGGGCAGTGCGGGCGCTGGTAATGTATAGTTTTCATTATCTAAATTACTAAAAAATCCTTTTGAAAATTATAAAGGCCATGAATGTGCATCTAGTTGAAAAAAATGACTGTTCTCTTATATTGTACACTAGCTGTGACAGCGGCTTCGCGTGGATATAAGTGTCACAAATTTACTCCCGAATTGTAATTTTGAACGTAAAAATTATTGTGAGTTAACCATGTAAGATAAAGACTAATTGTGTAAAAAGTATACTTATTACTATTGAGTGTTATCTTAAGTTTTTCCCGGTTAACAGAGCTTAATGTGTACTATCAAAATATCCGGGGTATACGTACCCACACTAATGAAGTTTACAAAAATATTTTAATGTGTTCTTACGATATTATTGTTTTCACTGAAACTTGGCTAAATTCTGGAATTAATGATAATGAATTTATAGATTCCCGGTATAAGGTTTATCGCAAAGACCGCTATGTATGTAAAACAACAAACAATACCAGTCATAATACGTGCATTTCAACTAAACGGGATGGGGGAGGAGTGTTAATTGCTGTATCTCGTGATATTGTTTCTTCAAGAGTACTTCATTGGGAAACTAACGGGGAAGATTTGTGGGTAGCCATAAATGTAAATATCGGAAAGAAGATTGTACGACTTGCAATTGGCGCTGTCTATATTCCTCCTCCATCGAAATTAGATACATTAACGGATTTTTTCACAAGTGCAACAAATGTTTTGCATCATTACGATAAGGTCATTATTTTGGGTGATTTTAACTTGAGCTCAATAGTATGGGAAAGTGACCTAAGCGATAGTTACTTTTATCCTGCTCGTTATCAAAGCACTTCAGAAAACTCTTTGGTAGATTTTATAAACCTTAATGCATTATTTCTACATAACGGTATTCAAAATTGTAATTTTATTATATTGGATTTAGTCTTAAGCAATTTGTGTAATGTAAAAGTACGCAACGCTCCTGATCTGCTTCGCGAGCTGGACTGTTATCATCCTAACCTCTTGTGCACCATAGACTGTGAAAATATTAATTCTGCATCTCTAAATAAATCAGCACTACTCTATTACAATTATTTCAAGGCTGATTACATAAAAATTGTAGAAGAATTAGATAATACAAACTGGGAGGTTATATTCTCTATATGCCCAAATGTAGACGATATGGTATCATCGTTTTACACAATAATAGATACTTTAATACAGAAACACGTTCCCAAAGCCATGAAATTTAATGCTAAAAGGTATCCTCCATGGTTTAATAAAAATATGGTAAAACTATTAATTGAGAAAAATAAATTACGAAAAAGATTTAATAAGTACAGAAATCCTAGAGATGAACTTGAATTTGAAATTTTACGTGAGCGCTGCAATAAAGTTTACGATATTTGCCATAAAAACTATAAATTAAGGATTGAAAAAGCTTTAATTAAAGATGGCAATACCTTTTGGCGTTTTTTCAAGAATAAAAGTAGCATTGCATCTTCTATTCCATCTGTTATGCACCTAAATGAAACATTTGCTGACACAGGAGTAGGTATTGCTGACCTCTTCGCAAATCATTTCTCATCCGTATATGTAGAACATCACCATTCAACTTCAACCCTACCAGCTGTTCAGTGCAATTCCATTGGTAAATTACAGTTCAGTGAATTAGAAGTTCTTAAAGTGTTAAAAACTTTAAATGTGTCTAAAAGTTCGGGTCCCGATAATATTGCACCTCTTTTCGTGAAAAGATGCGCAACTCAATTAGCTTTACCTCTAACATATATTATGAATCGATCCTTAATCGATGGCACATTTCCAGAGCGATGGAAGCAGGCGCGAATTCTACCAATCTTTAAAAAAGGTGCACAAGACGATATTAAAAACTATCGACCAATCTCCATTCTGTCGAGCTTTTCCAAAGTTTTTGAGTCTCTTCTACATACCAGGCTATCTCCATCCATAAATAACTTTCTAACACCTCACCAACATGGCTTTAGGCAGGGCTACTCGGTGCAAACTAACCTCGTGAGTTTTGTGAATGATTTATCATATGCCGTGGATAAGGGACATCAGATTGATGCCATATATACCGATTTTAGTAGCGCATTTGACAAAGTTCATCACCCAACCTTACTCAAAAAGTTAAAATCTTTCGGTTTCACTAGTCAGCTATTAAATTGGTTTGAATCGTATCTTTTCAATCGTCCACAAACAGTGGTAATACATGGATATGAATCTTGTACTTACTACGCAAAAACAGGTGTTCCTCAAGGGTCCCTACTAGGGCCATTACTTTTCTTGATTTACATCAACGACATTAATTGTTACATCAACCATTGTCAATACTTACTTTTTGCAGACGACCTCAAAATTTACCGGACTGTCAAATCTGACTCAGATATTGAACTCATCCAGGAGGATCTAAAGAATATAGAAATCTGGTGTAGTCTTAATAACATGCATCTAAATTTTAACAAATGTTTTCATATACAATATACGAAAAAATTTAGACCTTTGTTCACTTCTTACAAAATTTCCGGACAAGTTGTTCAAACAGTTGATCAAATAAGAGACCTAGGGGTTATACTTGACAAAAAATTAACTTTTATACCTCATATAGAGAAGATTGTCAGAAAGGCAGCACAAATGATTGGGTTTATAAAAAGACACACGAAAGGTTTTAGTACAAAAACGAAGCTCATTCTTTATAATGCCTTAGTTAGAAGCCACTTAGAATATGCATCACAAGTGTGGAATCCACAGTATGCCGTGCACACACAAAGAATAGAGTCAATTCAACGCGCATTTACAAGACACTTAGCTTTTGTATCTAGCGGCATATCTCACCGTGAGCCATATCATAACCGCCTTAGATTTTTCAAAGTCAAAACTCTGCGTAGCAGACGGAAATTACATGATCTTAGCCTGCTACACAAAATCATCAGCGGAGCCAATAAATGTGAATATCTAGTTAGTTTAACTTCCCTGTCTGTCCCCAGAAAGCCTCCTAGAAAGCCACTTCTGAGAGTGTTCTTTGTGCCAAAAGCTCGAACTAATGTAGGCAAGAACTCGCCAATATCCAGAATGTGTTCTGAATACCATAGGTTGAGCTCAATTACACCAAAAATTGATATATTTTATGGTAGTCTAGACAAGTTCAAAAGTGACTTACATAAATTCTTGGCCTAGCATTTAATTTAATTAATTAATTTTTATTTTTATTTTTTTACTACTTTTACTTAAATTTATAATATATATTTTTTTAAATACTTTTAATTTTAACTTTTTAGATAAGACAGTAATTCCTTTGTTTTTTTTTCTTATGTTAAGTTTTTGTATTTATTGTAATTAATAGTAGACAGTGAACTGTCCAGACAATGTTGTGTACATCTATAATTGGTACATGTATCAGATGTTTTGTTATTTTTGTATTTAGCCTAATCACTGTTTAATATGTGTGCTGTTGATGTTCCTTAATAAATAAAAAAAATAAAAAAAGACTGATGCTGTCGCGGACTTTTTTTGTTATATTTTTGTATTCTCTGTTGGTTAACGCGGCGCACGCGAGTAAACTTGCCAATGGGTGTTTTTTTTATAACCACGTGACATCTTCAACACAATTTAAACAAAACGATAATGTACTATTGACCTAAACCCTCCAGAAGAAATGCACGATCTTTTAGTAAAAACTGCACAAAAATTCGTTTAGTAGATTTTGAGAAAATCGACCACTTTACTAGACAATTTAGCTTTAGTATAGCAGTATTATAATGTATTTAAGTATTATAACTTAAACATATGTTTACAGTTTTCATTGTCCAATAAGTCCAATCCACGTAACTTTGGATTGGACTTATTGGACTATTTGGTAAGGTAAATTAAAAAAGAAAATTTATTTATATTTACGTATCTTGCGTATGTAAATAAATTATTGTTCGGAGGGACTGTTACACATATAGTTGCTTCGACGTAAAGGAATGCGTGTTTTGGTCTCTTGTTACTCTAAGGGCCTTGAGCTTTACCTATATAGAGTAGAAGCATTAGTATTATACAATGTTTTAACATCATTAGTAAATGCGTTTATTGTGTATTGATAAGAAAAAAGTTATTGGCGTTACTTGATATTTTAATTAATTGCATATTAAGCACAAATAGTGATATTTTATTAAATAAGACTATTATTGTCTTGCCTTAGGCGCCGGAAGCGTTCATCTGGCGGAGTTGCAACACGCGTTAGCAGCGTCATGTCGCGCGACACCGCGACTGCGTCATGCTTGGTTGGCGACTCTCGCGGAGCACAACGCACGACAGGGCGACCACGACGAGGTAACAATATTTAAATTCAAAATGTTCTCTATTCAATTTGGCTGCTACAATAATTTTGAATTATCGAACAAGTCGATAATGTAATAATCTTTTGGTATATTAATCATCTTATGTTATTATACTAGAGTAGCTGAACCAGCCCAAAATGTCTTCATCGAATTTAAAAAGACAACAAGAGACTTATTATATATCTCTTATTTTTTGTGCGGTACGACAAATATAAGTATATGAGTTTCATTTTCCCTCTCTTATTTGTTCTGACAGAACTGTCAACGGATCTCTTACTTTTGTACAATAACCGTTTGGTTTTAATCACTGATTAAATTTTAAATATTTTAAATAAAATATGTAAAAAAAAATTGCTTCATTTTGTGCTTCTAGACTATAATGATTCTTATTCTTTCTTTTAAATATATTTCTTGTTGCATTCGTTTATGTCTATTGATTTTACGTATTATTTCCAGGCCATGTGCTGTCAGTTACACATAGCTGCACTCATTGCCGAATATTTGAAATTACGAGGTACACAAGCGTGGGGCGCCGAAACTTTCGCCGATATCTCAATGAACATACCACGAGATGAAACAGGCCTTAAGATAGATGAGGGTAAGTGGAAATTATATTATGATTTATTCAAAAAATGTTTTTATATCAACCATTAAATCGGTGTACATTATTTTCTAACACGTCTAAAAAATGTGCAAACTTTATTCATGTAAGTCATAATCAGAATGTTGTTTATTGCCCACTAAAATATATATAAAATGCTTACAAAAGTTATATTGTTGTACGATATACAATGGTTTTTTTTATAAAGTAGCACATTTAATTTAAGCTTTTCTCACTCTCGTTATAAGTTGAGTCATAAGAACTAATTAATTCGCAGTCTTTCTTGTAATCGTATGACACGATATACTTCGTGATGTCAGTGAAAGTGTCCAATGGGCACAGTGGATTGCATCCGGGCACTTCCATCAAACGAGGCTCTGCTGAATCGTCGTCCCAGTAGTAAATCTAGAAATTTCAAAAATATACATTGCATCCACAACGTTTTATCAGCACGGTGTTTAATATTTAATTGATATATTGCACCAAAGCCTTAGCCTTAGCTGTAAATAAAGACTTAATTTATAGGTCACGTCCTAATAATATTATAAATGCGAAAGTTGTATGGATTACAATTACATCCATACTCTTAAACTTTCTTCATGTTACTCTTTCACGACGAATCCGCTGAACCTGAAATCCTGTTAATTCTACAGGAATAGGATGACACCAAAAAGCGCCATTTGTTATCAACCTATCACGCGACAACAAATCACGCGAACGAAGTCGCGGTTAAAAACACTAAAATAATAAATGGTAAATAAGAAAATTTATTATAATTTACCATATATAACTCATGATAGATGAAGGAATATGGTGCTCTTTTTTTAAAGGTTTTGGTGTACTAGTTAATACTCGTAATCTAAGAGTTTGTGTATTTAAAATCTGAGTTTTCTTGAAGCTCTTACATATATAACGAATTTTTAACAATTTATTATATGTTCTATGGTTTAAGAAAAATCGTGACGAAACCAGCCTGTCCTTTCCAAGTTTTTTTTTGTTTTTGTTACCTATTGGTAGCGCTTTGAAGAATTGTGTTGGGCACGCATAATACATGCGATTTTTGGCATGAAGACACTTCTAGGGTTGGAGTAACAGATCTATTTTACTTCGGTATTACATGTTGTAGAACATGGAGACAGAAGTTGCGAGCTAAAGTTAGTATAATTGAAGCAAAAAAATTTTTGCTATTGCATTAAGATATTATTATCGTTACTTTTCGAAAAACGTGCATAAAAAATAGTATAAAAGACAGAAGAACATACCTTCAGTCCGAACCGCTGTCCTTGGCTCAAAGAGCCAAGATCCTTCTGTGCCTGTTTAGGAGGTTGTTTTTCATGTAGTTCGAACAGTAAAGCTGCGCCGGGATCCGGTAATCGCGGTGGGGGCGCCACACACGCTGCCAATAGAGCCGCCACTGAGACGGGTGTGCCTATGCGCACGATCACTTTTGGGCTTGAAGGGTCTTTGGTGTTCAATACTGCTTCTTTTATGATTTGCTGTAGCAGGGCACCTATATAGATAAAATAAGTATTGTAGAAATAAGCATACTTATTATAACATATCTTTCGTTGCTTATACTACATGAAATAAAACGATAGATTTCTTTTCCGTAGTCGTACAGTTGATACGTAATTTATTCATAATAAGAACAAGATTCGGATATGTTAAAGAAGCCGGTGGCTGATGAAAATTACTTGAACTTTCACTCTTGGTAGATTAAGTCGATGTCCAAATTTATAATGCCTCTACGTCTAGTGTAAAGTTACTTTATGTTGTGTACATCTTAGAATATTTTATAGAAAATGTATAATCCTTATTTTCCTTTCAACTATCTTCTTTCAACCGATGGACGTGCACCGATGATATACTGCGTATATCTATTATTTGACCATATCTCTTTTATGTTTATCGATGGGCCCTTAATGTCAGATTACAACTAAAATTCTGAGACCTCAAAATTTTCTTCAAATAATGCGCCGATGGTCACGTCAGCTACGCTAATAGTGTATCTATATCCGTGCCTTTCGTTTTTCTAATGATATCATCACGCCTCTCTCCATTTCCCCTAAAACCTTCTTCTTACACCCATAGTCAGTAAATTGCGAATCTCTAGGTAACCTCTATGTATTTGAGCAACTTCTATAGTACATGGTGTGGTCGTGTAATTTGTATATTTCGTAATTAGTATTTTGTACGCATAATATTTAAGTACATATTTTATTTATAAATATCATATTCAGTTATAAAAAATTAACTTATGGAGGAAAGTATTTTTATAAAGCTTACCCCCACTAAGTTTTCTAAGAAGATTATTGTGGAACATCATTGTGTACTCTAGTCTTGCAACATCCATTAACTTTCTCTTCACATGTTTTGCCCATTTGGGATTTGCTACTTTTATGTCATCCTACAAACGTATGAACAAATTTCAAACCATGCGATACTATATTATGATTATTGATAAATAAACATAATACTTTTTTAGCATTGCAAAAATATTGGCCCATGTTGTATTTAGTAATATTAACATTATGTAAAACCGATTGGTAAAAATATAAATTCGATAGTTATTTTCTTATGATGTATAGTTTTGTTATTGTCATGTTCTATATTTAATTACATCGATCTATGTGGCAATAACGAACTTGAAAGAAGCAACTGCTAAACTATAAAATAAATTATAAAAAATTTTAGCGAAGGTGTACCTGTATAACAAATAAATTATTCAAATTATAAGCATCTTGTGGTGTACTAAAATTAGTGCCCGTCATATGTGAAATTTTATTGAAGAGATCTCGATATGGTATAAGTAAACCTTCTTCTGAAAATGCCTTCAGTAGTCTCTGTTTCTCTTGATTGTAGCGAGGACAATTTTCTCCATATAATAGCTAAAAATAAATAATTTTTTTAACTTAACCATTTAATGTGTCCCAGCATATTTATAATGAAAAAATGTTATCATAGTTTTAGTCGATTTTTTTCTTGAACTCTGAATTATTTCGGAGTTCTAATGAGATTCTCCAATGTACTATGTAAAGAAATGTGCATATCTACAATACACATTAAATAAAAATACCTGTAGCTTAATTTAATTTACCTAGTAATGCATTGTCAGTATTCTTTCTAAAATGAAACTAATAATTTTAAGCGAATTTTAAATCAAGTGGCTCAGTAGATATATATTTTAAGTGCATTTGAACAAAGTGGAAGTTGATCACCCAGATAATATCTAAACTATAATACATAGTCTTCGTTCCGTGGGGGATACGTGTAAGGTACAGGCTGCCAGTTCATAGTGTTATTCCACATCTGGTCAAGTGGAGGCGACCACAAGCCTGCGGATATAAGGAGGGCTGTCATCTTGCTAAGGTTCGAATCTGAAGCGATGACGATGCTCTTCTCTGTAACAAATATTGTAACTGAGAAAAGTGACGTCGTTATAACACATTTATATATTTACATTTTGTTTTATTTTAAAATACATATATTATAATAATAAACTGAAGAATAAGTGAAAAGAACAGAGATGGGAAATATATTCTTTTATTGTAGTTTATCATGATATTAATCCATATCGTTGCAGTATAAGAACTTATTCTTTTATATACGCATGTGCATAGCTTAAAAAATCGTTTGTTTATTGTTAATTACATAGACATCACAATTATATTATTCAGTTCATTTATTTACAGTTAAGTAAATAAAACCAGGATATTCTTAAAAGTGGTGGCCAAACTCTGACTGGCCTTTATCAGAGGTTTTCGGTAACAAACCTCGTTTTTTAAAAACGTGAATTGAAAACTAATGATCAGATCGTCATGCATTACAGTTGCATCACAATAAAAACCATGGGATAAGTGTTACCTGCTAATTCCTATAGAATCAGTGGTGGATTAAAGCACTAATCCCATTCTCCAATGAAAGAGGAGGTGTTTGCAAGTGCAGTGTTTCCAACTATTTAGTTGGATAGTAACAGGTTACTTTACTTTTTGTAATAATCATGAAATAAAACTTACCAGCTTCGTAGTAAGGTCCTAAGAAGTCATTATATCGTTTTCTAAGTAATGCGCCCATTTCGAATGTCAATAATTTTCCTTCCTGTAAAGAAATTAATGTCAACATATAAGTAAATCCGGTTAAGTTAAAAAGCAATAAAATAGAGCGAGTGCTTTTCTACAAAATGATTGTGACTTGCGTTGCAAACGATAAATCATTGTTAGATGCTGCCAGTAATTTACGCCCCGACACCTTGTTCCTGTTTAGAGTATCGCGACCTTCAGGAGTTGAGCTCCCTCGTCGCATCGGGAAATGAACGCTTCATTATGGACCTATCTTGAGTTGACCCTCGCTTACCTATAGCATCGAAAATACGCTGCATCTTGGCCAAGTTTTGATTTAACATTTATTGATTTACTGAACTATTCCATCTAGTTTTTTTCATGTGTAAAACGTCATAAGTCATTGGGGTATCTGTTAAAACCTTTGCTATTTTTATTTTTCGCGCTATAGCTTTGCATTTATTAAATAAAGTGACGGTCCAAACGAATATTCAAAAATATTTCCCAAAAAAGTAAAATTCGTAATAGATGCACCACTATTTGATGACATAAGGTGCCAATATAATTATATTTATGTCAATTCAGATTTACCTAGCCTTACTTAGGAGTTTGTACGATTAAATATATTCTCATATAATATCTAAAACACTGATGATTATATAAATAGAAAACACTATCATATGTATCTCCAATAGAAGTAAAACATATAATAATTTATGTAACTTACCTATGAATAAAAACATTTACGAAATCCGTTTTAAAATTCACAATAATTACAGTGCTTGTACAAGTCGTATTGATACGGTCATGGGATTGATTTTAATAGAGGAAACACGCTGATGTGTGCCTTTGTTAGAAGCCCGCAATTCATGATTTACATGCAGAACGGATTAATGAAAACGTGGACGTACGGTATTCACCGCGATCACAATGTCTAATCTAATTAAGGTAGTCAATACGACTAATTTACAATAAGTTCATAGTAGATTATTAGCGAGTTTTCACGGCCTGACACCGGGAACTGGAGCTCGTGGGAACTTTCTAGAACTGTGGGTTAACCGATTTCTTTATATTGGCTTGGAACTGGTTCCAAGAGCCCAAGACCAAGAGGCCAAGAGCATAGCTAGCTAAAATATACTGGCTGCAATCTAGTATTATAAAAATAGTAAAGTTAAGTTAATATCCCACTACTAGGCATAGGCCTGCTCTCACCATTTTTTTTGGACAAAAGGTTTTCGAGACACGCTGCCCCAAAGCGGATTAATAGGTTACACATATCCTCAGAATTCTCTAGTGGCATGCAGGTTTCCTCACGATGTTTTCCTTCGCCGAAAGGCGTGTGATAAATTGCAAATATAAATTAGACAAATAAGTTTCAAGAGAAAAACTCATTGGTGCCTGCTCAGAGTTTGAACTTCGGACCAAAGGCTATCACAGCTTCTTAGAAATCCTAACTTTTGTAAACGTCAAATTTTATCATATACATAAACTTTATTCAAAACTCTAGTTTCATAGTCTCTAGTTATTTAATAACGTGATTATGTGGTTTTGTTACTTGTCTATCATCCTGCAGTATGTTTACTATGTAAAATAAACCCTACAAATCAAAACATACGTGTAATTTTATATTACACACTTACATTGGTCAGTGCTCCTGCGCCGTAAGGGACGAAAACGTGTTCAGGTGGTGGTGTTCCCAACATTTCCAACTCACGCTCACTGGGCGTTCGCTCACCGTGAGACATTAGCTAAGAACAGTTTAATAGTTACAATACTGATAAGTGACAGTTTTAATTCAGAAGTCACGAAGTATTACAGAAGATTTAATAAAATTATTTTGCTGTAATCCGCTTTTGTTATGAGAACATATGTAATGCTAAGTGTAAAAAGCAGACAACAATCACATACCCCATAATATCACAAGACGCCGCTAATACCAACAACGGATATATTAACTAACGGATTAAGTGGCAAAATTTTTGTTCTTTTACGTGGTATTTAAAATTTCAGTAAAGCGTATAATTAATAGAAAATCAACTAAGGGCTTAAAATTTAATACAATTTTTTAATTAAATCTAGATATCTACGTGCTGTTTGGTAATAACGGCTTTAGGTTTAATATTTGCTTGCAATTAATATTGAAATTACTTACCACGTGCACTTGTCGTAGTATCGTCATTTCGACCGTAGTGTCCTTCATCAGAATTACTGCTACGAGGGCTAAATTGACAATGATTGGCGATCAATATTTATTATTATATTCTTAAGTTACTCTTCTGGTTGTAAGCTTATTGCTTTTATAACTGATAGCTAATAATATAAATTTTTAATACAAATTAAATAATACAAAAGTAACCATCATTCTATTGCCTTTATCCCACTCTAAATGGAGTCAGCACAACATGTTATAAACATGTTGTCACAAGAGTTGGCTACGTATTTTACGACCGGCCGCCTGCCTGACGTCAACTTACGTTAGTCGTATTTTACGACACCTCGGTAAGAAATGAGGGTGGTCTATTCTACTCAGCCGGATACAATGGCGAGTCGATTTACCTTAGTCGTCTTTTACTACACCTGGGTAAGAAATGAGGATGTTCTATGTTACTCCGCCGAATACCAGACGGGTTAATAATAGAAAAGTAACCGTAAGCGGTATAAAAAAATGAGATTATCCAATTGAAAACCTTAGAGTGGGATAAGGACAAGAGAATGATGATGTCGCTAAAGCACTAGTGGAAGGTTTTTTTTTATTGTTTTTATCTTTGACGGGATTATCCGTCCGATAACACTAAAAAACATTAAAATTAGGTTTAGATGCTATAAATTGAACACAATTAAAGGTATATAGGATAAACATGTATTTATTTTAATCGGCGCACGTATAAGTTTACTATGATTCGTACCAGGGCTTTAGTTTTACCAAATATTATCAATTACTTCATTGAATAGAGAAGGCGGATTTATTACATTAAAGTGACAACTTTCTGTCAACCATGACATTAAGTACCATAAAAATCTCATAATAACTGTATATATACAAACCGGCGATGAGTGAGACGCCAACCAACACGCCGAGGCAGCAGCAGGTGTGTTCGGTGCGCATACTGGGGGCCACATCTGGTTCGTTGGTCGGCTCCTCCTCGTGGCCGCCCTCTTTCCTGCCGGTACACAATAATAAACTACATAATTAATATATAGATTCCGGCTATACTCACGTGTTATTTTATCGGATGAGGCATTATTTTTCGTAAAAAGTAAATGACAAAAAATGCTATTGTGGGTTATCCATAAGAGATAGACATACACCATCGCGGACTTTTCTATAGAACTTTTCAAGGTGTACAAATACCTAGTACATTATTTTTATAAATCTCGTAGGGTTTAGCCTGCGTTTGCAATGTAATCGGAAAAAAATGAAATTATTTACAGAAACCTCAAAAATTACAGTATTTCTTTACTCCGTATTGAATGTTATTATACGTACAAACCTTCCTCTGGAATCACTCTATCTATTAAAAAAACCGCATCAAAATCTGTTGCGTAGTTTTAAAGTTTTATGCATATATAGGAATATATCGACAAACAAAGAATGCGACTTTGTTTTATAATATGTAGTGATATACACAAGATTAACTCATTTAAATATTAAAGATATTAACCATTTTTACATGTGAAAAAAAGTGATAAGTGAATAGTTTTCTTTCTAAGTAACTTTGGCTCAGAAATAAAACAAAATTTTTGCGCTGCTTTTATGAACGTTAACTGATCCAGAAAAGGACATCGATAAACTTCCATATATTTTAGGGCCCAGGTGTTAACGAAACCAAAGTTGGAACATTTATTGATTTATTTATTACGCATTTACAAATTAGGCGAGATTTGCCAATGTAGCAAAAAGGACAATAGAAGTGAAGATATATTTCGATACCAGCTAGAAGTCAAGCAAAAAATATTCATATTTATAAATTTGCAGAATGTACTTGATGTTAATATCGATTAAAATGTTGATTTTTGTCTTGTACGAGGTTTTTTGATGTTTTAAATAAATTTAATATGATAATTTGATTTAATATCTATTGTTTTATAAACTACTTTTTATTTCTGTAAGAAAGATACTTATATAAGCTCATAATCTATTCGATAGCATATAACATAATCAGGATCCGGATTCTAAAGAGAGACAGTTTTAAATATGTGTTATATAATATTTATTTTAAATATACTTCAACCTATGAATGTCGTATCATGGACCCCAAAAAAATATGATCTTTCTTTTAGTCTGTATATAATACTTGAGGAATTCGCCTTGTCAATATAATCACAATGTGTAGCCAGTGTTAAAGATATATTCTTAATTAATTACAGTTAATGAAGTAATGAGAATATACTGTTGGTAAATTCCACATTTTACTGCTTTAAAAAAACTTTGATTATAGCGAACTAATGCTATCAAATTTTCAAACAAATTTGAAATTCCAAAAAGTAACGCCTAATTCTATATATTAGTGTTACTTATAATTTGCACCCGCAACTTAATGATACGGATTCGCAAGTAAGGATTCAAGGACAACCCGATAAGGATTCGCTCGTACGTTTTAAATGAAGTCACCAAACAGATCAGCGGTGAAACCAGTAAATACCTCACTCACATTTTCCTCCGCCTGATCGGCAACTCTACATTGTAGTCCGATCGTAGCCCGTATCTTGTTCACTTATCCTAAAATGTCTATCCTAAATACCCTATATAACATTTCGTTACACAGCACAATGGACGCGATAGATCAGTTTCCCGAGTACAGAGCGGATGACACCGGGGCGGAAGTGCACTATACGCGAAGTGATGTCCCACTGAGAACGACAAGGGACGCTCGACATATTCACGGTCGTTGCGACCTGCCGCTCATATGATTGACTTTGTCCAATCGATTGTACAGTATCTATTAACACACGCGAGAGCAGATATATTGTATGGCTGTACCTGCCTCGTTAACGCCCTTGTCGACGTCATCAGCTGTGAGAACTGATTCCATCATTTCTTGGTTCTATACCTAAATTTTTACTTTACGTAAAATTTGGGTTATTATCGCAAGCAATTCTCCAAATTTATGACTAATAAATGGGATAGCAAGTTCTATTTCTTCAATGGTTCTTAAAATTGCATGCATGCATGTGCATACTCGTTTACGCTCGTTTCATTTACAGAAAATTCTAATATTTACGGCGCTATAACCGATAACAGAATAGCATAAACAATTTGTTAGCCCCGCGGTTAATGGATTGGTTGCGGTTTGTGTATTTAACAGTATATAATATAGAGGTACTATTCGTAAGAAAGGAAGATACTACTACTTTCCGATGGTACAGTTGTATCATATGAAAGAAACTTTATTAAACACACTATCCTATGTTTTATTTAGTCATAAAGTCTTAAGGTATTTCTCTTGACCCACCTTTGAGAGGGGAATTGTTTTTCTCCAAATTTAACGCTTGCGGGCCACGGGCAGTAATGAATACCTCAAAACTACTGGATCGATTTTAATCATTTTTTTTTCACTGAGTGAGATGGGCTATATATTTAATACCCGAAGTAGGGCAGGCCGCCAGTTATATATTATTTTATAGTTTATTTTCTCAAACCAACTTTATAATATTAAAGTTTAATGTTATAAATTAAAAAAATTTCATTTAGATTTACCATGGAAGAAGACTGATGCCTGCACAAGGATACCCTTTATTTAAGTAGCTAGAGACTTCCTGAGTTTTTTACTTATTTTTTTATTTTCAGTATTATTATTATTTATACAAGTAACAAAGTCTCAGAATAAATTGTTAGTACTTAAAATACAATTATGTATATAATCTTCTTCACTTATTTTTATTATTAATTGTGCAAATTCATTAACGTCATTTCTTGCTTAGACAAAATGCTGTTAAATTTCACACTGCAGTTAAAAAAATATAAAGAATGTTAGAAGTCGCTTACATTACACATAAAATCTCCTTTAAATGCACCATGACACAAATATATACCACAACTGTTCGACGGTGTCGTCTTAAATCTTGTTTTTTCAGAGTAGCACGCCCGTACACAGTGATATACAGTAATTCAACGGTTAATATATTAATTGTTGTTAATCTGATAAAGGTCGTAAAGTAATTGTCTAGTATATAAGAACAATAAATTAAACTATTTCTTGTTAGACTGATATGAAATATAACAATGTAATTTAGATAGGTGACTTAGTTGAATGTATTGCGACATATAATATGTATATTTCAAATACACGCTTTTTTGGGTGAAGGAAAACATCGTTAGGAAACCTGCATATCTCTAGAGAATTCTGGAGACATGTGTAACCTACCAATCCGTACTGGAGCAGCGTGGTAGGTCTTAGCTCAAAACCTTCTCTCTTAAAAACGGATAGAAGAGGCCTATTCTCAGCAGTGGTATAGTAACAAGCCGCTACTTACTTACTTTTTATCCGTGATTATTACAGGTTTCTCAAAGGAGATCTATATACGCAATCCTTTTTTTACGGACTCTTTCTTATATATCCATCCACGCATCCACTTGATAAGATAATATTTCAGGAAAGTATTTTCATCCAATGGTCTTTGACATTAAGTAGTTACAGGTAGAAGTACACTTCCTTATACTTTAATGATTGATTATTTTATACTTCTGTTTTCTCATCTACAGTCGAGATAGTCCAGAATAAATTAAAATAAAAGAAAAAAAAAAATTAAATGTCGAGCGGGGCTTTGCCAAATCATATTAGGGTTAAAGATCATTTGACATATAATCGGTATTTCTAAATTGACTCAGATATTTTAGTTTCCCTCACTATATGACTTTGGATCGGTGGGTTATTTGATAAATAGAGATGCGAGCAAATTTTACTGTCTTTAATTTAATTCTCTTTTATTTTGAGACAATATTATAACTTGCTTATTAGGGGTTATGGATTATGGATTACTGGTATTGATATGAAACTCACGCATAGAATATCACAGCCTCTTTATTATTTATTTGCAGCTATAAGTTTATAAAAAATATATACAAATAAATACATAGCAATATAAATAACAAATCTCTTATCATTGAAAAAATAAATAAATAATAACATATTCTCTTATAGTCGGTGCAAAAACTAACACGAAGAAATATTTCCACGATTGCCCTCCTTTCTCTTTTTTTCTATTATTGTTCAAATAATATTTAGACATTAAATAATTATTTTAACATAAGAGAGCAATGATAAAATTAATTTATTACAAGTTTTACATCTTTTATACTGATTACATTTCACAATTCTAAACTTCAAGATTTGAACATTGCTTCTTATATTGTTCCCGCGAAAGTACATTATCATACGTCAAATTAATAAAGGTGTCGTAATCACAAAATTCCTGTCCTCCGCAACCAGCAATCGGAAGTACTAAGCCTGGACCACCTGCTTCCGGTGCATATATTACCTAAAAATTAAAAGTAATGAATTAAATTTATTATCAAAGTAACTATAAAAACCTAAACCAGACCTTTTTAAAACACATCAACTAAATTTTAAAAATAATTCTTAATATAGCTTATTTTTAGTGTTATTGTAAAAAACCGTGGGTTGGAAAAAAAAATGGTACAAAACGCAAAAAATCTATATTTATTTTACACATTTGAGTCCAATTTGGTTATCGAAAGAATATTGTTTACAATTTCTTTATATATTTTATTGAATTGTCACCAGTGCTTGTGTTTTGGTATGTGTACGAAACTTAAACTATCCGTTCAAATGTCAAAGTTGAGTTTAAAGTAAATTATAGAGATTCTTCTATAAAGTATGTTTAGTAAGTTTCTTTTATTACTAAGTAACTTTTTATTACTAAGTTCTTAATACCAAGTGAATTAATGATTGCATTATCATATGAAACGGGTTATTATTACATTTTATTGACTTTAGAATATTATTTATGGCCTGCAAAATATGTCACTACTCGTCAAAAGAATATGAAGAACGTTTTGTTCACTTCAAATTATTTCACGTACATGCATTATAGAAATCGTCCAGAAAAAAATAAATATAAATTTAATTAAGAAAAATAACCTTAAACAATTTATATGAGGTACGTAGTTGCCTTTGATAGGCAACCTAAAAACTAATCATGAATATCTTAGGTCTGATCCAAAGCTTATCACGTCACTAAAAACAAACAAATCTATTTAATTTTTTTTATAAACGATCTGAAAAAGTGAAGGTTGCACTATTGAAGGTAATTGCGAATGTTTCCGTGAATAGATAAAATTTATTACAATTAAGTAAAGTTTTTGTATACATGTACTAGTGCTTTAGAATCGATCAGTGATCTGAAGGATAATATTTGGAGTGTCTCTACGTGATAATTTCAGAAATTAGTAGATACACAGAAAACCAAAGTAGCGGACACAGGCTACCAGGTTGTGAAGCATGAATCGCTTTGAAGAACCAACTGATATTTGGACCTCAAGGTCAGCAGGATTGCAGTGGCGACCCAACTCAGAGGTTCTCAAAAAGGTTATAAGGACTCGCTGGATCCAAGTGACTCTATACCGTGTGGCGTAGAAACCTTTGAAGCCCTGCATTCAGCAGTCCAATGGTTGATAAAGAAGGGGAAGCAATAATTTAATTATAAAATTCTACGATACTTAATATGATGGCTTTATAGAAAAAATATCAACTCACAGTAAAACCGTATTGTCCTGTTACCAACCGCTTCCTTAATTCCAATA
Organism: Morpho achilles; assembly: GCA_947086495.1. NCBI lineage: Eukaryota > Metazoa > Arthropoda > Insecta > Lepidoptera > Nymphalidae > Morpho > Morpho achilles. The sequence continues at coordinate 6,723,684 of CAMTZB010000007.1, read as the reverse complement.
ATATTGCAGAGCCAAATTTAGGCTGATGTGGCTTGAACACTCTTATTGCTGCCATAAATGCTGCAACGTTGTTCTCGTGAGATGAATATAAACCCAATTTTGGTTGTTCTAGATCTCCAGCAATAGCAGCATTTGTTGCATTTAGTATATCCCCCAAAAGTACACCTGCGGTGAAGGCATTAGTTGTTACTCTCTATACATGTAAAATACGACACAATAACGTAATATGACAATGAATAGATGTCAATACCTGAGGCTAAGCGTATTAATTCACTGTTATAGAGTTGACAAACATATTCAATTATAGTCATTTCCTTTATTTTTGGCATCACATCATACGCCCAAGTTGGAGGGTTAGCTCCGACATTTACCTAAAAAATATCTATTTTGCAAAAGTAAAAGAATTTGTTAAGTTTCCATTCTAAGTCAAAATTGACTTAATTGATATAGATTTGTTCTATATTCTATTAAATCGTTAACATTGTGACTAGTTTTACATTTCATCATCGCTTTATCGGAAAATAATTGACAATAGCGATTTTTGTCATTTAAATAATATTGATTGTAGTATATTATAGTAAGTAATATATAATAAGCAAATATATGATAAGCAAAATGTGCAAGTTTTACTGTTTCATGACCGAGAAACTGCCTTATTTTCAGGACGTAAGCCGCGACAGGGTTTACCTGCAATAGTTGTTAATAACAGTCTATACCAAATAAAATTTACCAATGTCTGGAACAAATTGTCTAAGAAGAATATATCTTCTGGTGTAGTTATATTCGTTCCCGTTTTTAGAGTTAAAAATTTGAAGAGACCTTCATAAGGCTTTAACATTTTCAGAACGTCCGGCAAGCCATACACTTTTTTTCTCAGTTCTAGATATCGTGGACAATTGTAGTAGTAGAGCAACTGTAATAACAAATATAAATAAATATATGTATAAATGTTTTACCTAAATTCTTTGAACAATTAGTACATAGTTTTATGTTTAAACTACAATTCTGTGCATTTAACAGGAGAGAGGAAGCTTAGATGTGAGATACTAAGAAACCGCTACTTGCTATTGATTTCGATAGTTTGATTTAATTTGATTGCTATAGCCTGTATCAACATTAGTTCCGTTTATTTTCATTATACGTAACTCGAAAGTAATAGTTGTTAACCTACATTAAAATAATTGAATTTCGGTTATAACGATGATGTAGTGACTATCCGGAAATTGTTGTACCGGATTATTTAGAAATATTTATGTATGATTGATTAGTTGTACCTTTCTAGAAATTTACATAAAGAAACGTGAAGTATAACACATCTTATAGCTAACTTAACATAACTACCGTAGCTGTCTCTAAAATCTTTTTATCAATTAGTACTACGAGAAAGCTGGGATACAGCCAAACAAACCTATAACAGTTCCATCTTTATTCTGACTTCGACGCACCGGCAATATAAGTGTGCCAAAAATGGCCCTAAATAAGGTATATGTGATCTATCTAATTACGATTACAAACACTGACACAGAATACACACACGCAAACAAGTTACGCAAAATGTGGCTAGGCCTCACAGAAGGTACTCTTAGGCCCGAGCCCGGCTACGTACCGGGCCTTAGAGTTCCATTCCCCAACGTAAATAGAGCTTCTGCGCTTTATTCCCAGCATTTTGCACCATTAGAGATATTTCTTCACTCGCCAGTATAGTCCGATGACGTCGTAAAAATCGTTAAGTTCGCATTGTATCAATTCGAAAAAAATAACAATAAAGTAGTTACAATTATGGTTATCATAAAAAGAAGTCACTGTAGTTCTAGAAGATTATGATTTAACTTAGCTATAACGGATCTTTAAAGAAATCAATCACAATAAATTCGTAAAAGGAATAAAGGACAAACTTACGTCATCTTCTTCCTGTGGTGCTGTATCGTACGGCACTGGTTGCCAATTCAAAAATGGATTCCACCTTTGTGCAGGTGGTGGTGGATATATGGCAGCTAGAGCGGTCAAAGCTGTCATTTTAGTGCGTGCGTAATCCGTAGTCCGAATAGAAATTTCGTCAGGCATATATAACTTGGAAATAAATTTGTTGTAGCGTTTTCTCAAATATTCACCCACCCTATAGCCTCTCTGCTTGCCTTTCTGTTCGATATAATTGATAGGTTTGTAAAATTTGATTAGATAACTATATCTAGGTTAACGGCAAGTTAATTTACACACTTACGTTGGTCAACGCTTTCTTGCCATACGGAAAGAAGATGTTATCATATTTGTGGGCTCCTGAAAGCTTGTCTAGCTCTTCCTGGTCGGGCGTTCGATCACCGTGCCGAAATACCTATTATTTAAATTGGTTTTATAGTAAATAATATAAAGGCTTGATAAATGAGTTAATTAATTATATGGTTTTCAATTGACCAAACTAATGAACCCTATTTAATTAGTGTCTAGTGGATTTTAAGAAATGTAAACAAATAATTTTTCAGTACATTTATTCATTCATTATATTCGTTCATTTTATCCAAATAATAAGAATTAATAAGAATATTTATTTTAACTTTGAATTCATATACAGTGCAGTATTGTGATATCAGAAGGAAACAACATTTTCTTCTCTGAACTATTTTTTCATATTTTGTGTTATAAATTAAATCTAAGCAACGAAATGCACGGATTTTGCTAATAGAAGGTTTCAAATATGGGAATTCGACATACCACAAAAGACATTAGCAGTTCAGTGTCAACCTGACCATTGTCTACCAAGTCGACATTATTCTTGGAGTTAGCTGTACGACTAATTGCTGTAGAATCGTGTGCTTCTCCGTCACCATACACAGCCACTACCATAAGGAGTATCACATACACAGATTCCATAATACTAGAGCAGTAAACCTAATGAGAGTTTCTTATCGGCATTATCTGCGCGCGTTCGCGAGCCGATTTCGACTGCCATACTGTGATGCCTCCACTCTATTTATATACAGATTAAATGAATCTTTATATGAACAGGGCCGCATCTAGTCCTCGCAAAATTATCGCGCACCACAATTCTATCAAAAATATTATGTAAGGAATATATTTCGTACTATTTCAAATTATTTGAATCTCTAAAAAATTTTTTCATTGCCAATTTTTTTGCCTACTGTCTGCAAATAATGTTAAAATCAATGAAAAATATTATTTATTCAAACAGAATTTCTAATAAAGTACATTGTTAATTGTTCGTTACTATGTACAAGTCTGAATTTGGATTGTATTTCGCCAACAAAAATTAATTAAATAGTTATATATACATAAGATCTTTTTGGAAAGAAGTGGGACCGTCACCAGGGGGTCACAGGATCAAATCCCGGGCTGGCAACAACGAGTAGTTGAAATCAGCTCATTCAATCTAACGGTAAAGTTAAATTTCGGGTAACCAGTATGTTTTACTACAATTCTTGGGATATATGTAATCTATTAAAGCGCACTGATTATGGCCTAAGCTCCATTCCTTCTTTCCAAAAAGAAAAGAGAAGGTCTTTATCCAGCATTGAGTTATTAGAAGGTTATCAAAATAAAAAAATTGAGAAGTTTATACATTTGTCATAATATCTTCACTATCATTTACTGACGAATAATTTAGACAATACTAGTAAGTGGCTGGCAAACTGTAAATTGTAGTAGCTAAATTGAATATTGGAAATATTATAAAGCTGTTTAATATTTTGGTTTAATGTAACCACAATTCATATTTATTATGGCCTTTGAATAAGAGAAATAAAAAATATTGTTATCATTATTATTTATATATAACAAAAAACAACTAAATATTAGGAATCTTATTATGTGTTATGATGTTGTCAAGTAAAGGACTAGTTTACAAAGTTGAAGTTGAGAAAGACTATATAGGATATTGTAATAAAAACTTAAATTTGATCTTAATTATTTATTGTAATAAGGTCAATACATCTCATTTCTTTGAAATCAATGGCCATAGAATCAATAATTATAGCCGTCATGTGACGTAGAGCATAGACTTCTAAATTCACTACGTGATAATGCTACGTCACGCATAAGAGCAACGAATTTGTCATAATCGCATATAGCCTCGCCACCACAATCAGCAATGGGCAAAATTGAAATAGGACCACCGGTCTGTGGTGCGTGCACAACCTGGAAATAAAAAGATACGAGTCATATTTTTTAAAGTATTAGCCCGTACTTTAAAGTAAACTCTATCTATTATACTGGTACAGAACCCATGTATGATATTTACGAAAGTATATAAACTAGCGTGTTTTAATTTGTCGATGTGTGCTTTACAGGCATCACCTGTTAGGTTGTTGTTTAGTGAGATAATAACTCATTCTGCTCTTAGCTGTGGTCTCATTATGATATCTCTCATATGGTAGAGTAGCGACAAAGTTAACATTGCTCACAATATAAAAAATACTGAAATTCCGAAATTTATTTTATAAATTATCTATATATACTATTATAAAAATTGTCTCCAAAAGGCATTATTCTATGTACTGAACGCATTTGTATACAGTCTTTACTAAAAATAACGCAATTCTTGTGGAAAGTTTAGGTTAGGTAGTACATTTTGTAGGACGGCTAAACCGATTTTAACGGGACTTTCGTTGTAAGATGGAGGATGTTGCGGAGCAAAACATACAACATTTAATTTTTATCATAGAATCGTTGTAGGGTCAGGATTTACGCGGTAAAAACTTTGTGATACTACTAATTTCTACGCGGCCGAAGCCGGAGGCCCATCTAGTTAAATTTCTTTAAATTATCGTATTTAAAATTAAAGAGATACAAACAACTCATATAAGTCAGAACGATGATTTAAAACACATCTATTTATGTACTTAAAAAATGAAAAATATCTAAGTGTCAAATATATTAAAAAAAAGAGCAAACACTGAGTTCCTCCTAAAATATATTTTTAAATCAGTTGTTCATTTCATACTTCAAAGGTGCTTCTTAGACACAGATCCAATAAATTAAATATGTTTTAATTTGCATCAAATTTGCAACTCCAACACAATCGTCAAAGTAAAGGACTGTAACTGTATTCATACCATCGGGATTAACCAAAATATGTAGTGATGATAATAATTACCAGAACTCCATATTTATTTGTATGTATATTCCTTCTTAATTCTAAAGATACAGCTGATCCGTAATTAGGCTGGTGCGGTACAAACACTCTAAGAGCGGCTAAAAGACCGGCAACGTTGAGCTCATGGGCTGAGTATAAATACAGTTTTGGTACTTCATTAATACCAGCTATTGCAGCGCTTGTTATGTTGAGTATATCACCCATCAACACACCTGAAATAATAATTAAAGTTACTAATATGAAAAATTCCCTTCCCAATATGTACGCGTATTTAGTGGTATAAGGTAAACTCTTCCGAGTAACGTTTCGGCTCGTCTTTTTTGAAGCGTACGGCCAAAGTGTGAAATTCCCTTTCTGCATATTCCAGACTCCTACGACTTGCATAACTTATAAGTTTGAAAAAGAGTGAATAGACACTGCATTGACGAGCGCGGTCTACCTTAAGTTTCATTTTTCGCTTTCCATCATGCAGAATAGCCGCTACGCGCTAGCCTTGTTTATATAAAAAAAACAGCTTGTTAAGGGGTCACGTGATAAACGCCATGCAAGTACCAAGATTGAAAATTTATATGATACATTTTTATTTCCAACATAACCACTATTAACAAACATTGTTCTTTAGGCCTCCATGTATAATATTTTACTTACAATATTGTTGTCATATATATAAAAGTTTATCTGTTGATGTGTATTCTAAGTTTAAAAATAAAATTATAGGTGTTTTTATTTTTAGTGTATTAAAAAAATAAACCACATTTCTGGCATCATTCTATTTGTCATTATAATATAACCGAAAACTAGAATATGCTAAACAATCGTTTCATAAAAGTTTCGTATCCAAAAACTACTAAATGGGTTTTTTTGGCTAACCAAACTTCCCAATGATATGAAACGTACCTAATTAAGTAGGTTAATGGTATATACTAACAATTTAATGAAATTCAGAAAACTTTCAAACCTGCTGTTAATTTAATCAAATCAGTATTGTAGTACTGACACAAAAATTCAAGCTTGGTCACATTTTTTATTTGCGGCATAATCTCTTGAACCCACTGTGGTATCGTTACACCTGAATTTTCCTAAAATATAAAAGCTACAATAATATATTTATTAAATAAAAAATAATAAAGACAACTGCAAAGTCGCTTACCAGTGCTTGGAACAGATTATCCAAAAAGAAAACATCTTGGGCCGTCGCTATATTCGTTCCGGTTTTATTGTTTAATAATTCAAACAAACCTTGATATGATTTGATTTCGTCGCGTACCATAGGTATTTCATAAATTTTATTTTTCAATTCATCATACCGCGGGCAGTTGTTGAAATAGAGAAACTGAAAAAATATTGCATGTACCATAATTATTTCTGAAGATCTAATTCAATTTAATTCTGAAACTGCAGCTTTATTTGCTACTTGTATAAAACAAGTAATTCAGTAACAAAATTTATTATATCTAACTAAAAATCTCTTTGGGTCATATGTTACATGAATTTTAATTAATTCATTGTCATAAATAAATTAAGCCGTTATTGACTTTCTTTCTATCGGGTATAACTGGTACACATCATTTATTCATAAAACTGGAACATGCTACTTCTGCTGTGAATTTTTATGAATGTAATTTTGTGTGCGTTAAGAAGATAATTTGAAATTATGGATATGAGATAAAAGATTCTTTAGTTAGATAATGACTTTCTTTCACGTATTTATAAATTGGTAAATCTTAATTGTAATTTAATCAGTAACAGATATTTTACGTATTGATATTTTTTCTAATTCAATTAACTCTAAGCCGTGGGCCGACCTCAAAAACAGCTCCTCGCCGGAGTTAACGCGCGCTACACCTCTACATATAGAACTTCTGCGTTAAACTCCGTAATGCGCGCTCTCGCTTCTACTTTCTCTAGTTTCGATAGATGACCTTGTAAGAATTATTTGTGCTAATAACATATTGTCAATTGAAAAAAAATTTAAGGTAATTCAAATGAGTCAAGGTCACAAACAGGCGGTCCAATAAGGCATACGTTCAGAGAACTTCGTTGTATAGTATGATATTTAGAGATGCGAATACGTATTTCTTATAATCTTCATGTAAGTTATGATAATATTACATGTAGTATTATATATTCTTTGACCTTTAAATTGTGATCTAAGCTTGTGTGTTCGAAATATAAAAAAGAATCACCTGTTATATTTCTGCTTTAGGAACTACAAGGAAACATTTAGTAAAATATTCTCAATATACATATTTGAATTTTAATTATGATATTCTTACATCGTCATCCTTTGCTGGCATTGTGTTATACGGTATGGGTTGCCAGTTTATTTCTGGGTGCCATTTTTGTTCGGGAACTGGCGTATACAATCCTGCCAACACTAATAAAGCAGTCATTTTTGTCCGCGCAAAGTCGGTAGTCCGAATAGATATCTCTTCTGGTAGATAAAACTCACTGATGCTATCATTGTATCGTTGTCTCAGATACTGCCCTAAGAGATAAGAACGCTGTTTACCTTTCTGTAATATAAAATGTAGACAATACCTTAACAAAGAAATAAAAAAAATAACATTACTCCAGGAAAAATAAATAAAAGTGAAATGTCTTTCTTTACTTACTTGTGTTAACGCTTTCTTGCCGTATGGAAAAAATACCTTATCATCTATATTCCCAGATGGAAACAAGTCCAACTCTTCTTGATCAGGCGTTCTGTCACCGTGCCTAAACACCTGTGAGAATGAATCTCCTGTACTCAAATAAATTTTAAATGAACCTTTACAAATAAATAATTTGTGATGATTGTTCGATACGTTAAATAATATAAAATTTCTTTATTCATCTACTTAATTCACATTTCCTAATTCAAAATTTTGACAATTCAATAATAAAAAAGCTTTAGTCGTAACAATGAAATGGGAGAAAGAGACTAGTTAATAGTAATTAGACATGCCCAAGAATTTGCGGAAATTACAGACAATATTCATAGTTTTCTTTCTTTAAAAGTAAAGTCCCGGCTGGTTAACATCTCAATCTCCCCTTTAGAGAGACGAATTGAACCTTAAACCCATTACGCTGATCCAATACGATTTGATAGGTGACATATATTCCACCATAAGTGATCATGATTTTTTCTTTGCATAGATTTATTGTATCAATAACCCTAAGCTTAAAGCTCTCTCACAAATTGGTCACAATTTGGTTCTGACATTAATATTTCAGGTTCTTGTGTGACGGTGAAACGCTCTATCGTCTCATTCATAAACTTACCACAAAAGACACCACTGGTTCATTATTTATTAAAATATCATCTATGAGATCGCTACTTGACGTATGAATATACAATTGTTCTTGCATATCACATACACTAACAACTATTGCTAGCACTATAAAGCACATAAACTTCCTCATTGCGAGTATTTTTGATCACGAATTAAAACAAATGTTAGTAGTTGCCCAGAACTCGGGACATTTTATACTGCGCATGTTGTCATCCGATTTTTATTTATATAGACATTCTCGTCATAAAATTACTTAGTCTTAATGTTCGTCTATTTTTTGTTTTAGTAAGTAAATTTTTTCTGAGGATAGGCAAAATTAGTATTTTCGTAGATTTCAGGACAATTTTTCGTTGATTGAAGTTAACTACCATACTTTTCCATATCTGCACGTATGTAAATTAAATTCAAATTCAAATTATTCTGTATTCTAATGGCTTTTACAAGCACTTTTAACTCGTCAAATTACAATGAAGCTAGGACTGTTTCGGAAAGGTTCTCTTACTGAGAATAACTTGCAATAAAACTCGGCGGTCACTCTTTTAAAAAATAAGTATTTTAATAATATATAATTGTTTACAAATGAAAAATTAGTATATAATCTATATATTATAGTGCGTAGCTGGCAATTTAAATCCCAGCTTTCTTATCATCAACATGTGTGGTTTACATATCATACATATAGTGCACCAGATTTACCACGTCTCCCACTCACAAATGCTTTAAGTTTTGGGCTTAAATATACTATAATAGGATAAAGTAAACTGCTGATAAAAACAATAATTAAGTAGGAGACATTTGCACAACGAGGAGAAAATTATTAATTGAAGACTGATATTCAATTAATAATTTTCTCTACAATGTCTAGATGTATAGCGACAACTTCTACATCTAGACAGTGGAGTGGACAATTATATTTTATTTAATTAGCATTATATAATAATAAAATAATAAATTTTCTGTTTTACTAAATCGAGGATTATAGCAAAATAATTTTATTATTACTTTTGTATTATGGATCTCCGCAAAGTAACGCCTAATTCTATAAATTATGCATATTATTGGGAAAAATGAAGGTAAATATATTTAAAAATAAAATTTGGGACATTATACACGAGGCTCACATATATGATTGAAAAAATATCCCACTTCTTCTTTAGTGAGCTGTTCTTAGGAAAGCCGTATTATTTAAGTCCAGTACATAAAACACTAACAATTTTGGGTGAACATGTACAATGTACTGCTACCAAAGGGATATAAATATATATATATATATATACGAAAATATTATATACATTTTCTGCCTTATATTGCAATTATATTATAAGATAAATATATACATCACAGTACGCGCGAGCAAAAAAAAGTACAGTCTCCTGAAGATAATACTACCTGCGTATATTAAATATAGATTCAGTTTTGCATTTTTTTTGTTACAGGCATGGCCGATGTTCATTATAATGAGCAAGCGCTACTAGATCAAGTAATTTTATGTACAGAATATGTTGATAAAGCAGAGAGATACGAACTCCTTGGCCCTCTTTACCGTCTGGTAATCCCCATGTATGAACGAAGAAAAGACTATCAAGCACTTCTCACTTGCTACCAACATCTTACCAAAGCTTACGCCAAAGTCATAGAAGTGACTAACTCAGGTAAACGACTACTAGGAAGATTCTATCGGGTAGCATTTTTCGGAAAAGCCCACTTCGGCGAAGATGAAGAGGGAATAGAATTTATCTATAAAGAACCTAAATTGACGTCTCTAAGCGAAATATCGGAAAAGTTACAAACTTTTTACGAGCAAAAGTTTGGGGCTAATTGTGTCAAAATGATTATGGATTCGGCACCGGTAAGTAAATACAAAAACAGGTTATCAAATCTAGTTAGTAAGTGCCAATAATTAATGAATATAAATTACGCGATATTCGATCGGCCAAGGCTATCCACGCATTGTCTTTAATATTTCAATAAAAAAAATGTAATCGTAATTTTAATATTTTACTACTTAAGTTCCATTTACAAATACACACAAGTAACTATTGATGAGTTGAAATTATTATTGTACAATGATTTAAGAGAATTTAATGAATGCTTTGTTTCTTAGCTTTCGTTTTATGAATGCTTCGAAAAAATAATAACATACACCCATTAATACATGACTATCTAATGTTAGGATTTGTTGAAATTGTATAACTTTTGAAAATCACCAAATATAGTGAAAACTCTATATTAAATATTATCTAGTTTTAGTTACTTAGTTTAGTTTTACAAAACTAAATTCATACTACATCAGTCATGATACGAAAGATCATATATTATTGCCCGGTGGCCATGAAATGACCAAATTAGCTTGCACTTCTTTATATATGTATATACATTGCCAAAAATTACATGGAATATATGCCTCATGATAATTTAATCTATTCTTTTTCTACACTATTCACAATATTTAAGTTTAGATGAAGTCTATTTCGTTAAATTTTTTCGTTCTTCTTTCTAACCCTGTCTATATTTTGTCAAAAATTGTATGTTTACTATGTGTAAAGTTTTAGCTTTACGTATGAAACTTTACTTCATATGTATTTAATTTATAAATTAGTTCAAAAATATATTTAATTTGTACTAATAGGTAGTACGTGAAGAACTAGACAGTAAGCTTGCTTATATTCAAGTCACGTGGGTTCGCGCATCACCTGAAGGAATGGCGGCAGCACATTCGGGCAGCGAGAGCTCCTTTGACAGAGCTCACAATGTCCGACGTTTCGTGTTTGAAACTCCATTTACAAGGGACGGCGCTGCGAGAGGACCTGTGCATCATCAGAGATTACGTCTCACCCACCTTACCGGTATAAACTTGGAATCAATGTATTATCAAACCATAGTACATATCACTTAGGTTAAAATATCGGACTGGTTTATGACAGGAAATATATAATAGTATTAATAAATGAACATTTTACAAGTATGGTTTATTGTTATATAAATGCAGCTTAAAAGAATCACAGAAACATTTGGATAAACTAATAAAACATTATTGGGTTATTATAGAATAATTCTTATTTGTATATCAAGCTAGTATAAAAGAAAGTGACGTATCAAATCTACGGAACGCTCAAACCTTCGTAAGCTAAATACGGCCATGCTCCAAAGCTTTAGGTACATCTTATGTTTTCATTTTAGGATTTCCTCTAATTTCTGGTAAATTCACTCTTTTGTCAAACGAAAAAAATCAGGCACTTGTCTGTTGTCCTGATTGCATTTACTTGCGTACTCGACTATTTCTTCTTATTTCGATTCTTCATTACAGTCTTTTGTTTTTTAAATTATTCATTTTGTCACATCGCAGTTGCTGAAGTGATTATAATATTTCTCTTCGCTTTTTTGTCCTTGACGAATGTAATTTACGAATTAGTAATTATCAAATCACAGTATTATTTTATTTTCAGATTTAGTGACAGATTTGTTTTTTATTTCAGCCGAAACTTGGTTCCCTTACGTCAAACGTCGAGTACGGGTCATAGAAACGCAGGTGGAAGAAAAAAGTCCCATAGAGGTCGCGTTATCTGAAATGGAAAGCCAAGTGGTTGAGCTAACGGAGATAGTGAATGCTAAGGCTCCAGATATTAAGAAACTGCAGCTTAGGTTTGTATTAATAGATATTATTCAGTAAATGTAAAACTTATGAATTATAATCATAAATTAAGCACATAAGGTTCAAAGAAAACTCGAAAGGTTGCTATATGCATACAACTTTATTATAATAGTTACTAACTGCGCCGCACGAAACTACAGGCATAGAATATGAAGTTAATAGGCGTCAAAAATTAAATGGATTTGTAGATTATAGACAAAAATTATATTATAATGTTCCGCTAAACTTATAAAATTGTTTCTTTCATAAAAACCTTTTTTTTAACAATAATAAACACAACAAAACGAAGTAAGTGAAAGCGTTCCATAAGTGATGCGTTTACCAAGGGACATAGATTCAATTTTTAAATATATATACATAGATTTAGATTATACTTATGATATTTATTGGTAAAACATTAAATATAACCAGTTTAAGCAGATACTATTAAACGATATTCCCGTGTTCTTAAATATTTTATGTTTTATCAATGAATGAAAGCTAATTGTAGTTAATTGCAATTCATACTACAATAAAAATACACTTAACTACTATATATAATGTACTGTTTAATATTTTGTTGTAATTTAACATATATTACGATTTATTTCATGTATTATATATTTTTTTAACATTAACCATACATTTTACCATAATTTTTCAGGCTCCAGGGAAGTATATGCGTGCAAGTGAACGCTGGGCCCTTAGCGTATGCAAACGCGTTCCTCGACCCCACTTTGGTTCTCATGTATCCGGATGATATGGTCGATAAACTTAAAGCCGTATTCAAGTAAGTTTTATCATCAATAAATAAATTTCATCATCAATTAGTTCAAAGCAAAACGAACCAGTGAAATTCTCAAAAAACCCTAAATATTATTTTTTTAGGTAAACTTTTAAGGGGTTTTAAATTGTCAGCTCTACTGACTGAATTACTCCTACTGCGAAGAGCTAGCAAGTAACTCGGCAGTTGTTCTTTTCAAAATATAATTCTTACAATTTACATTTAGTGATAGCAATCTTGTGCATGGTTAAAGAATCCAAAGCTCATCCAATCCAAGCTAAATCCAAGCGTTTATATAATCTTCAATAGTTTGTAGTAGGATGTCTGTATAAACCACCTTTTTATAGTTATTTTACATTGGTGTAATAGTAAGGTATCGGGTTACAAGATGCTCTATTTTATGATCTTATTATTTATACTTCTTGTAATGGACCCATAAACCTACAAAAGGTCACGGTCAGAAATAACGTGTTAACATTTAAAAGTCGTGATTTTGCCTCCACGACAGGTTCCTAAACATTATGTAGTAACCCTCATCAACAACTTTTTATAGTTATTTATTTTTAAATTACATGTACAACATACTCGGCATATTGATTACCGTAACTGTACCGGCGACTTGACTTTAGTGTTCTTTAGTTAATTTAACACTAAAGTTCACGCTAACTTTAGTGTTAAATTAACCTTAATTGTGTACCATACAGAGCTGTGAAAGCCCAGTGAGACCATGCGACTCTTTCTAGAAGGTCACGTTTTCAAACCCTTAGGAGCCACAAATGAATTTTTCATTTGAAACTCATGTCTAATTGATAATTGCAATTTATCAATTAACCTATCATTTATCATTATATATCATTATGTATCATTTATAGTATAAGTATGTAAATACAGTCAATTCCAATCCGTTACCCTAATCGCTGTTTTTTTTGATAATCATACAGTACTGCATACCACCTATGACTATTCGTAATAGCTAACCTGTGTAATATAATCAATAATAGATTTCGTTTTACAAATAAGTTGATCCCATTTAGAAATGCTAATTAACTTAACGTAAGTTATTTAGGGTAAAAGGCAAATAAGAAAAGCAAATTGTTTATGAATATAAATATCAATTTTTATATTATATCCTTATAACCTGTATGTCAATTGAGTATCCTTATGTACTAATGTTACTTTACGTAACAAAAAAAGAAACCGGTATAACACTGAATTTGGATGCTTAAAAACTGTTCTGGTGTATTTAACGCCGCAGGCAATACCCAAAAAAATATAAGGAAAATGTTAGATCTTGAATTACTGGATTTTAAGTGGCGCATATTTTATCATTAATTTGTTTTTACCTACAATCAGTCTATTATGTTATAAGACAGCGGTGATTTATCTGTTTAATCTGATATGACAAATAAATTTGATTTTACTTACAACAAAAAACTTCCAGTGTACGAAGTCCAAAATGAAATTTGATGCCCAATTTCACACCAACAAAATTACTATTTAAACCAAAATATAACACAGACTATAGCATAGAAATAGTTTTTAGGGACTATAATAAGTATAGATAATTCAAACTATTTTAACATTAATGTCGATACGAACGAAGTGGAGAGTAGTAGTAGTAGTAAGTAACGGCCTGTTACTATCCCACTGCTGGGCATAGGCCTCCTCTCTGCGTTTTTGGAGAGAAGGGTTGGAGCTAAGACCTACCACGCTGCTCCAATGCGGATTGGTAGGTTACACATATTCCCTAGAATTTTCTAGAGATATGCAGGTTTCCTCACGATGTTTTCCGTCACCGAAAAGCGTGTGATAAATTGCAATTATCAATTAGACACATAAGTTTTATTAGAAAAACTCATTGGTGTCTGCCCGGGTTTGAACCTATGATCGATCGTCTCTAGAGATTCACACGGTCACACCGCTAGGCAATCACAGCTTTTTTTTTACTATTTATTTATAAATATATTTTTTGTTAGCCATTAATATCTTTTTTTTGTTTTTTATATTGTTTTACGCTGGTTTTACTTTAGTTAAATTAAAATACTTAGTATTAAAGAATAGATTTTATGACCTTGTTGGTACATGTCGATTGTCGTTTGCATATATGATTTTATGAACTGGATAATTTTCCTTAAGTTACGTCAGATTAATAACTATAATTGGTTATGAGCGTTTTGATAAAGGTATAAGAAAACTGATAATGTATGTATAAATTAAATAAATATGTATATCGTATACAGTCGTCCGACACTAAAGTAATTTACTTATTAGTGTGTTAAGGGTGACTGACGAACGAGAAATATATACATACATATATAAATTTAAATAAATACTTACACCCAAACTCGAATATAATTAAAAATTGTTTAAAAAATAACCGGGTACCCCCGAAGCTGAAAGAAAAGCTACTGCCCACCTATGCGAACGGGTCAGTCCATCATAAATCAGCATTTCTCTTGATATGATCTTCTCTATAATATTCTTTCTATTCTATTCTATCTTTGTACAGAGATCTAACATTTTAGTGTAATTCTTATAATGATTATTTAATGTTTATTATCTTAAAATCTGTCCTCTAGGGAATTCCTGATAGTGTGTCACGCGGCTCTCCAACTAAATGCAAAGCTGATAAGCTCTGATCAGCTCACGTACCAAGAAGCCCTTGAATCCAACTATTACAAGCTCAGCGACTCACTCTCGACGGTGCTCGGGCAGCCTTTACAGGATATTCTCCTCAACGGGAACCTTAGTACCACCGTCACAGGCGTCCAGCTCGAATCCAGCAATGCCTAAAGTAAATTATACACGTCTCTCTTTAGACTCTAGTCTCAATGTTAATTATTTACCTTCATTGTAAGGCTTTTCAGCAAAAAATCCACACACAAATGCACGATTTTATTGGAATTCGTATTACAATTGAGTAATTTCTTCTATATATAATTTATATATATAAAAATAATATGGTGCTGAATAAGATCGCATATAGTGAATTTCAGTGTCCTGGGTAAAAAACAAGTATTATAGTGAACTTGACGTTATTGTACGTAATTTGTATACTTTACGTTTGTTTCTTTAAATTTGCCTTAACATTCTACATTTACCGATATAATCAATAAATATTATAAATCACAGCAAAATTCAAAAAAGGTACTCCTCATAGGACAACATTAATTTCCATAAATAAATGGTATTAGGTATTATAAAATCCCGTAAAGCAACGTACCCTTTATAATCAAGACGAGATAAAAAATTGCGATAATAATAACGATACGGACCGCATTATGTTTCTACTAAATTTACGAATGACAAATGATTAGTAAATGATAAATGCATTATTTTAACCGTTATTGAAGCTGGATAGGTTTTCATTCATATTTTTATATACAGGTTCGCACTATCACATGATCTTGATTATTATTAACGACTTTCATGTAATATAAGTTTATTTAAGCTGAACTTAATTTTATCCCCGTTTATCCCGAAGATATCGCAGAGCCAATAGTTTTTTATAAAAATTGGAGTGTCATAAATGGGTACCAATAGCCTTAAGGCTTAAGGCTTTTTATTCTTCGTAGACTTAAATATATTGCATATATGGAGTCATAGATTATTTTTACCATGTTTCATCAGAACTTTCCTTATTAGTGATTTTGCTTATCTATTCTCAAGTTTAAGGCTAAAGTGTGGTATTCCCTTCCTGATTTTTCCGGCTTTTTCTAAAGATTTCAAAAAGACAGTGAATAAGCACTACATTGGCAAGAGTGGTGGACCACACTTTATTCTTAAGCCTTAAGCTGCATCATGCGCTTTCCATCGAGGTCGTAGCCGTTCGTATCGCACTGAAGAAATGACATAAGACAGGATTTATGTGTGAAAAAGTTAATATATGCAGTCTCCTTTTAGACCTTTTTTGCTTTGTCTCTATTGTAAAATAAGCCACGACCATCAGTGATGGAAATATATAAAACGATTCATTAGTCACGGAATTCAACGAAATGAATCTCAAAAATATAACGATATAATGTATAGTGAGCTTAGCCATATTTTTCTTCTGATAGTATTTTATCAACTGGCATGAAATGCTTATAAAAATACTTTCTATTTATGTAAGGCGTGTTGGACTACGTTTACTTTATAATATATCTTTTTGAATTATTTAGGAGTAAATTTATAATAACAACACGTTTGGTGAAGTCACACATACCCTTTTGAAGAAGCGTATATGATATATCGTAATTTTATCATAAAATAACTTAATATATATGTATTTTATAAGACCTTACTTGAGTTCAAAAAAAGTTTTTGTTTAATAGTTTTAGAAGTTATTTACATGTATATGTAACACATATTGAAGTTGTTGCTCGTAATCACAATGACCTTAGTAAGTAATTTTTTTATATATATGTTACTATAAATAAAACGTCTTTTTAAAATAAAGATATAGACCATTCATCAATTATATTCCAGGCAATATAATTTCGGAAATTAAGATTATAAAGTAGTTTGATAGTTTCAGAAGAAACTTGGTGATGGATGTGTGGTTATAGATTATAAAATTACTTCTAATATTTATTCTTAACATTTATCTGAAGTCAATTAATATTCTCTATTACTTTTAAGCTGACGATTTATCGTAAGCTTTAACAAATAAATGAATTTGAAAGACCTGCTATAATGTGTGTTACAATGATTTGCCAATAATGTTATGTTCCTGGCCACAAACGGCAAACAAAAATAAAGTTTAGAAATAATGGTGAAGCTTCTGCGGCCTTACCATGTAATTTTTTTCTCCATATATATATTGCATACAGAATGGAAATTTATACATCTCTACTTCTACTAAAAAACACATCTTAAATTAGATTTAAACGTTTACTGACACTAGCTGATGGTAAATTACATTTATGGTGCCATACATTTTTACAGAATATACATATTTGGCGTACGATTTTGACAATAAAGCTATACAATTTTTTCAACACAATACTTGGTAACTGTTGAGATTTATTATCAAATTTGTATTAAATAATTTCAATATCTCCTAAGAAGAAGCTCAAATAAAATTCTAAAAATGATAATATTGACGATAAAAGTCGTAATCGAAATTTTATGAAATATTTCTTACATTTACAACAAAAGTTTAGTTAATCAGATACATCATATGAAAGAGTTCCTCATTATTACATAATATGAAATTATCTTAGATATTATGCTACTACACTATAATTATTATATATTACAATATATTCTTATTAATTATATTTACAATTTTTTAATCTTATATATATTGGGATTGAACATTTGTGTATAAAAATTTGCTCATTCTCATCAACCAGGGTTGATATCAAGAGTTCATTTGCCGCAAATGTACAGTCGTAATATAAATGTAGCTTTGTGTTTATGTAACAATACAAAATTATTGGAAGTGAAAATTTATAATATTGAGTATCAATATAATAAATTTTCATATTGTTTATAATGGATTTATGTAAATAACGATTCAAAGAGTTATTATACTAGAGTAGGGAGGCCAGCCCAAAATTACAATAAAGAGAGCAAGTTAGACTATATCTATCTCTCTCTTTTTTATGTGTGAATAGACAAATAAAAGTAAGTATATATATGGTTATCATCCTCCCTCTCATTATTTATTGCGACACTCACTTGGACTGTCTATGACTCCCCAACTTTCTTATAATAACTCTATGATATGCATAGTGCGAGTAAACGTTCCGTTAAAATTTTATTTAAGAAGTTTATGTCAGTTTAATTTATTTTGTTGATTATAATTGTGGTTTTCGTTCATTCTTAATTTGAGTTATAATTAATGCATTTTAATATAAAAAAATCTTTTGTATTATATGTTTTTACATTTCAAATTATTTTTTTAGCTTATTTGACATAATCGATATTGTCTATGATTAAGTTGTCCATAGAATGTATGCCTTATCATAACTAACGTTTCGCGGTCGTATCAACAAATCTACCTAATACTCTTCTCATTCCACTAATTAAATTAATACGCATTATATTTTCACAATAATTTATATAACAATTAAGCATTTATCATAAATGTTTCAAAATTCAAGTAATTAAAATTCCTTAAATTTACTATAAGGTGATATATTAATCTATTGATAGATTCAACTTTATGTTACACTCACAAAACTAAGTAAGTCCAAGTTAAAATCGTGAGCTAAACATATTCAATTCACCAATGTTTCCTTTTTAGTTCTTAGTACATTTAAATAACATAAAAATGCGTATTATATTTTATTATTACCATTTCGCCTTAATTTTAATAGATCATAACTATATGGCGATGCAATACAGTCTTCATTTTGGGAGATATTTAAAATCCTTACTTAAAAGGTGATTTATTTTACTTAGGTACTTCAATGTTTCTATAAATAGATATCCTTTCTAAAACGAGAACTCAAGAAGTGAGTTTTATCTAATGATTTCTGAAAATAAATATCTTGCTTTATTATTCGGTATATTGTAAAAAGAAATACGTAATAAAAAATTCAGAAACTTGGTCAGTAAAATTTTTTTAGCATATAATGTTTAGAAATATAAATAAACGTGGGTTATCAATTCAGAAATTCTGATAGTAATTCTAACTATTGGAGTAGGGGGCTTCCGTGACGTTAGGGACCCTGGGCTCGGGCCCCATGCTCTTGTGTCAAAGACGGCACTACTGACAGGTGTAAGCTCTATTATCACTATTTCACTAAACCGGTATGCCATAATAACATTGTAATATGTATATTACTTTTATATTTTTCTCCTTATTAAATTGTTATGCATTACGTCCAATTGAAGTAACCTTAAATATGTTTCTTTTCAGTACTTAAATTAGTCTTTGTGTATTACATTACATTTTTATTTATGTGAAAATATATACATACATACGTATGCCATATAATCTATAATAATTACTTGATGTAGTCAAGTTACAATGTATCTTTGCACAAATTAATGTAAATCATTGTTTTTGTATCTTACTCTGAATATTGTAATCTGAAATTTGATGTTTTAATACATTTATAAGAATAAGCTGCACTTTTTTATTTTTATTGTTTAACCTATACTGAAAATATATGAAACACATAGTAGGTAAAATTTGAGACCGGCTTTTAAGGCTATATGCTATATAACATATATTTACTAAATTGCAACAATCTATACCATGGTTTCCAGTCCCATTAATAAAATCAAAAAGAGGTTCGTTTAAGAATCAGAGTAGCTAACAAGGCTAAATGAGTCGTGAAGCTCAAATGGTGATGGGTGGACACGATAGCTCAAATTGAAGTTAGAGTTATATATATCACTCTTTTATATCTTTAACTCTTAGCTCATTACGGCTCGAAGAGAGTATAAGGCAACTAAGACTAAAAATATATCCTTTATATCTTCGGCTCTTTTAGCCCTGACTTAGAACTCAGTAAGGCGGTATTATACTTTTTATTTATTATATAAATTATGCTACATATTTTCTTTTTTTTTCCTATTTATTATGTACACTATTATTTACGCTTTTCTGATATGTACAGGTAAAGATGACTTCTTCCCACTTAGAATGGAATGTAAATAAACAAATAATCGTTCGCGAATTAGTGATTTTTTTTTGGTACATTTGCATCGAATTAAGCATTTTATGTCTTTGACCTAAAGCACAAAAAAGCTGAACGCCGGCGCGTGTTGTCGTTCCGAAAATCCGTAGTTTAAATTTTTAATATGAATATGCAGTAGAGTTATTCGTCTCTCTTTCTGACATGTAAATTGCTATATAAGCTCATCTCTTTCACTCTAACTCTGAACGAGCCGTAACTCATCACGAAAATTGACTCTTAAGGTTGAAGATATAGAGATATAATTGAAACACATGCGAGCTAGAGAGTGATTTTTTTGGTACATTTGCATCCAATTAAGTATTTTATGACTTTGACATAAAGCACAAAAAAGCTGAACGCCGGCGCGTGTTGTCTGTCTGAAAATCCGTAGTTTACATTTTTAATACAAATATGCAATAGAGTTATACGTCTCTCTTTCTGACATATAAATTACTATAAAAGCTCATCTCTTTCACTCTAACTCTAAACTAGTTATTCGTCTCTCTTTCTGACATGTAAATTGCTATATAAGCTCATCTCTTTCACTCTAACTCTGAACGAGCCGTAACTCATCACGAAAATTGATTCTTAAGGTTGAAGATATAGAGATATAATTGAAACACATGCGAGCTAGAGAGTGATTATATCTTCTGGAGAGATATATATCTTTCTTGTCTTTAGCTCGCGAGCTACTCAACTCTATAGAACCATAAACAGCATGAAGGCTGGAACCCAGAAAATTAAAATAATTTATAGTTTATATTATTTGTCTATGGTTTATTGCTTGTTAAACAAAACTGCTACTTGGTAATTTTAGTTGAAAACTGTTTTATTGGTTAAAACTTTATTTGTTTTCAAGGACATGGAAGACGAATTAGAAGACCGGGTTTTACAGCAAACGTATGTTTCGTTTATGAAAATTGTGTCGCGCTTTGCAAGCAGTGTTGCGATTGACACTCCATTGAGCTATTTATGGACGATGGTGCGAGTTTATTTGCTTCGATCAGAAGTGTTAGTATTTACTCTAGCTATCATTATATTCTTTATGTATCTTCAAACGCTTGGGCTATGGAGCCGGACTATGTTGAGCAGGTTATCACAAGCTATGAGTCCACTAAGCGCAGTTCAGCGAATGAAGCTGATGGAAGGTTCTGAAGCCGATAAGCAAAGCTGGGAACTAAAAGGAACAATAAGTGCGGCTTACGCAATCAGAGGCAGACGGATGCATATGGAAGATAAGTTCATTATTAACGAAAATATAGAAAACACTGGCATTTCGTTGTTTGCTATATTTGATGGCCACGGCGGAGAGTTTGCCGCCAACTACGCCAAAGAGCACCTTATACAAAATTTATACAATAAAGTTGTTGAACTATGTGCTGTTAAAGAAGGCAAAGTAGTAAATCCAGTACTAAAGGATAGTCCAGAAGAGCCTACAAAGGAAGAAAGTAATGTTGATCTTGAAAGAAAAATGAGCTTTAAAAAATCAGCAAGTACTGCTGACGACACATCAAAAAAAGAAATAACTGATCCAGAACTATTAGCCCAGTTATCTAAAGCTAGACCAATTATTACAAGAGAAGTTAAACCAACTAAACCAGTAAAAACGATTGCTATTCCATTATCAAGTTATATGGACAAAGGCAAGATAAATTATGGTAAATTGTTGACTGATGAGGTTTTAGCCGCTGATAGGTTACTTGTAGAAGCTGCCAAACGGTCTATGAATGTAGCAGGGACAACAGCTTTAATTGCTATGCTGGAAAATAATCACCTCATTGTAGCTAACGTAGGGGACTCAAGAGGAGTTATGTGTGATAGCCGTGGTAATGCAATTCCTGTGTCTTTTGACCACAAACCACAACAGGTATGTTAGTTGTAATTGAGAAATTGCTTTACTTATTAATAGAGTTGAACTCAATAAGACAAAACGTAAGTTATTGATAGTAATATTAAGTTTCTGATTGCAACTTTTGGCACTGAGATTTTTTCATTGGTTTAAAAAAATTGTTTTTGTTACCAAGATACAAGCAGAAATAATATTTGAAATTTTTTTTTCTAAGAAATTAATCTGTTAACATCACTGTTGTTACCCAAGTAGACTTTATTTCATTAATACTTACTACTTTGAAAGTCTTTGTGAAACCCATATTTTATTTTTAAAAGTACAAGACCTTAAATAGAAGTTAGAAGGATAGAATAAATTAAAATTATTACTAAGTATAACTATACTAAAAAGACTAGTGAGTTGGGTGAATGGTTTAATAGGAACTTATATTATAAGGGAATAGTTATCTTTATTTGTATGAATGTATGTTGACCAGGTACGTGAGCAAAAACGGATTGAGGCAGCAGGGGGTTACATTGCATTTAATGGAGTATGGCGAGTGGCAGGAATTCTGGCTACATCTCGAGCAATGGGTGACTATCCTTTGAAAGACAAGAATTTTGTTATTGCAGATCCAGATATACTTACATTCAATCTTGAAGATCACAAGCCTATGTTTTTAGTCTTAGCATCTGATGGGTTATGGGATACATTTTCAAATGAGGAAGCTGTAAAATTTATAAAAGAAAGATTAGATGAACCAGATTTTGGTGCCAAAAGTCTAACACTTCAAGCCTATTACAGAGGTTCAGTTGATAATATTACAGTTCTAGTGATAAATTTTTTAAATAGTAACTGGGCAACATCAGCTCAGTAAATTGTCCATATTTTTTTTCACTTGTTATATTTTGTCAAGCAAAATCCACTAACATATTACAAGTTAATAATTGAAAACTACTACTATTTTGAATTTCATTTGATGAACTAAATTCATTAGTGTTGTCTGTTATATCTTTTTTAAATAATTTATTGTGTTTTTAGTAACCAACAAAAACTTTATTGATTCTACCTTACTATAAAAAAATTAAATTGTACAAAAATAATATGTTTTATAAAAATTTACTATTTAACATTTTATAGGTAAATTCATAATAATTTTTATTAAAATTTGTAAATAGGTCTCTTTTGAATTATTATCTAAAAAGTAATATGTGAACATACTTTTTGATGTTAGCTGTGTATGTTTTGGACATGAAATTTATGTGTGGTTGTGATAGTTATTTGAAGATTGATAAATTTTAGATTTTTATTTATGATTTTTATATTACAGCTATTCCCTATTTCATAAATATAAAATAATATTGCAACATTGGCTGCATCTTGTTATGGCTTTTAACTTTAATTGCCTTATATGTCCTTTAGTATATGAATTCTGACTATACTGTTAATAAAATAAATTAATTTAATTAGAAGAATTATTTTGAATATAAGAGGTAATATTTTTTGTGGTGAATGCATGTTAAACATCACACAAATTTTATTTTATAAAATCATATTTAAATATTATTTACAATTAGTCCTTCCTTACATGCTAACAGATGCTGTAAATTAGGTCTTAATTCATAATCTAATTTTATTTTATAACAGGTGTGATCATTATTCAATTGTATAGAAAGAGTTATGTGCAGATCGCTTTGTAAATACAACTCGGTGACTGTGTGTGACTAAAAATAGGTAGAATTAGATGTGCCATTATCATAACCCAGTTGCTTTGTATTTGTCCCACTATGTGGCATGTAAACTATTTAGTAAACACAGAATTTACATTCTTTAATAGTGTAAAATGTTTGTACTATATATCTTTGTTTGATTTAGAAAATTATGTTTATATGCACATCAACTTTTCTTAAGTTGTAATTCTAAAGTTTTAGACTTCCATTTACATTAACATCATGATGATGTCAAAAATCTTTATCAGATGATACTTGAATTGTATTTACAATACAATAACAGATGCTTATGTCTTATAAAGAATCAATCTGTCAATTCAAGTTTGCATGTGTAAGTGTACCTTTTGATTGATTGAGATTAAGCTTTTATACTTATTTGTCTGCATTCATTTTTTGCATTTTAAGCCCAAGCTTTACTTAGCAATATAGTAGATATGAGATGTTTTTACTACTGGTGCTAGTCAATAGTTCTTCATAATTAATAACAATTGTCAATATAATGGAGTATGTATGACATGCGAGTATTGAGTAAACCACACTTCATTGTGATAGATTTAACTAATTAATAATCATTGTATGTGATGATAAAATATTTTTATATTCCAGTCTAAACTGATCTACATTTTTTTATGTATATTAAATTGTAAGAAATTAAAATTTATCAATGGTTTTCTTATATGAATATTTTATGATGTAATAAGTATTACTTAAATTTTTGATATTGGGGCCAAACCACTCCATTTTGCTTTGCAACAAATTAAAATTATTAAATATTTCTATGTAATTAACTTTTTTTAAATATCCAAATATTGATGAATATAATATGTGTACTGTTTTTATTTCATTGCAGTATTTCTTTAAAATTATTATAAATATTTATATTTTGCTGTTAAATGTATTAGTTACGTGTCTAGCTTTATTATGTTGATATATATATTTATTATGTTTATATATATTTATTATTATATTTTTATGCTTTAGTTACGTGTCTATTTTTTTGTTTTGATATTTTGTCTTAATAAGAATACATTCAGTGTTTTTAACCAAATTGAGTCAATATTTTACATTACTTCTATGTTAACTATTAATATAGACAAAGCTTTTTACAATAGTTCCCATTGTGTATGGTTTTGATTTTTGTTCAAAATGACGATTTCATATTGTGAAACGTTAATGAGTTGACAGAATAGAATTTTTAATACTCAGGTAGGGGAGCCACAACAAATAATGAGAGGGAATATGAAACTTGTATTCTTTATCTTTGTCCAATCACACATAAAAAAGGCAGATAGACTCTCATTTGCTTTCTCTTTTTTGTAATAAGTTATATTTTAAGCTGACTTCCCTATTCTAGTATACTATGTTTGACATTAGGGTTGCCACCTTTTTTTTTTGAAGAAAAACAGTATTTTTCTTTTTAAATCAAAAAATATAGAATTTTTAGGAAATTCAGAAAAAAAATAGTGCACATCTATTTTCAATCATTATTTATTTTTCCATGATTATTTATTATTACTTTTCGCATTGGCCATGAAGGTTCTATTGTTTTTTAAATAGTTATAGCCATCTGAGCAAGTTAGGTCTATATTAAAGCGCTGCGGGTGCGTTTCATTCAAAGTTGATTCAAAAAAGGTGCGACAATTGAATTAGCGATAAAAATATAGTATTTTTCGTCCTATATTTTTTATAGTACAATTGACTAAAATATAGTACGATACTATATAATATAGTACGGTTGGCAACCCAAGTTGACATGCAGAATTTTTAATTTTATCAATATTGGCAATGGCAATGACTATATTAATATATTATATATTATAGTTTTAACAAATGACTAATAAAAGTTTTTTATAATATAGGTAAGTAATAATTTTTAATAAAATTTTAACTGTGAAAGCATGCAATCTATGGTAACAGATTAGTTTCGTCGAATAGTAGGCAGATATGATATCTTTTTTTTTAATACAATTTATATATGTATTAGTTTTTAATAAACTATGTACATACATTTTTTTAATGTATGTACTGATATAGATATATGTAAAATATCTAAGTTTTTTTATTGAAAGAAAGTCGATTCGTAATTTATGAGAATTAATCTAACAATCAGACTATTAGTGATTAATGGGCCCTGTACTCAGCATCGTTCTCAAATTTTAACTCCGCCTAGAAAGTTAGATGCTTTATTGAATATTTCTAATGGTCTTAATTTATTTTTAATATCCTCAATAATGTTAGTTCCTATAAATTATAGTATCTGTCTTAACAATTTGTTAAACATATATTTGTATATATAAATCATAAAATAATAAAATTGTTGATGTCGTGTCGGATCGTGCCCTATATTATATTTAATATTTATGTTTGATTTTCATTATGTTTTGTGTGATATGTAATATATACAGGTAAATAAAATAAATAATTTTATTTGGTCAGATTTATTTACATACTCTTTTTTTATATATATTGAACGTTTTTAACGACTACTCTTTACGATTATAAACATCGTGTAAAATACGTCGTAAGGCAAATATGTCGGCACAAAAAAATCAATTTGACAAAAAGGAAATATATAAATATATGACATGTCTTATCTTAATTTTGAAGATTAATCCTAAAATCCGCTTGATGTGATGAAGTTACAAAAAATATATTTATATTAATACGTTAAATAGACACGACTCCAAAAATACCATGGTTTTGCGTAAAAAAGACATTGACAGATTCTTTTACAAATACGCAACACATTATTGATAAGTGATTCAGTAAAAAATAAATGCAATATGTATAACTTTCCGCAATTGGATTTTTTGTTATTGTATAACTTAAATAAAATTAATAATATTCATTATTATTAGATATTAATTAATTTAATAATAAACTAACATAAAGTTATAATATCTGGGTGACCGAGCTTCGCTCGGTAATTTTTTACAAAAAAAAACTTTAAAAAAAAGAAAAAAAAACAATTGTTAAGTTGGGATCACATTTGTCGAGGCTGCCCGCTAAGCGGATAAGCTACGTCGACTTGACAGTTAATGGCAAAAATTCAATTCAATATAAATGTTAGTGTTTTTTAATGCCCAAAAATAGGGATAAAACAATATTTTTTTTACATAAAACCTAGCTAGATCAATTTTTCTCCCCCAAAACCTCCTGCTTGCTGAATTTCAGGAAAATCGTTGGAGCCGTTTCCGAGATTCGGAAAATATATATATATACAAGATTAACTCATTTAAATATTAAGATTGTGATTTGAAGTTGAATGGCAGTGTTCCTTTAATGTAGGTAGTCCTTAAATATTATTTTATAATTTTAAGGTAAAATAACAGAACGATCTTATTTTACCGATAGTAAATAAAACTGTCACAGATTTAATCACATATTAAATAATATTAGTTTTTATTTTATTATTTAAAACGGAATAGGCAGACTAAATCATAACTTCCAACTTTTTTTCTTAAATAAAGTTTCATTTTGTAAGTTTACACGTTGAAACTCAAGATAAGATGGTCTTCCAATAATCAAATGCATATACATGTGTGAAATTTCAAAAACTATTTTTTTATAGTTGATGCAGTTGCGGTATCCGGAGTAGAATAGACCACCCTCATTTCTAAACCAGAGTAAAGTTGAACCGACGTGTGGTATCCGGCTGAGAAGAAAAGCCAAAACACTCATTTCTTACGGAGGTGTCGTAAAAGGCGAATAAGGTAAGTTAACGTCAGGCAGGCGGCCGGTCGTAAAATACGTAGCTAAATCATGTTACAAAATGTTTATAACATGTTCTGCCGACCCCGTTTAGAGTGGGATATGGGCAGAAGAGTGATGATTTTATTTTATAGTTGATTGAACAAAGAAAAAACGTAAGTCCAAAATAATTTTGGTTGATGTATTTTTGCCTCCGTAAAATTTATCGTAATGTTATGATGTAAACTTGCGGGCGAAGGTGCACAGCTATATAAAATGGTTTTGGTACTTATATGTAGTGTATTAAATTTCTTTTTGCTGCCTATATGTACATTTTAATAAATCTACTTATCTTACTGCCACTGGTTGACAAAAAAAAATCATTCTCATTTATTATTTAAGGAATTTTTTTAGTAAGGTAAAAAGCCCAATTCGTTACGATATAGAACTTCAAAGCAGAAACTAAACAGGACAAGAATATAACATTCACTAGAAAAAAGATATTAAAAAATAATCTTTATATAATAACACTATAAGTGAATATATAGTGTGGTATCCATTTTCATTCTCAATTACTTATATTTTAACATTTATGCCATCTATCTATAGATTAACTGCCATTATTTATAAACAATTTATTTCCATAAAACACAACACTAACACAAACTTGTAGTTTAATAAAACTTTTAAGCATGTAGTTATTACAAAGCTTTAGCGGATAATAAGTATTATAATACTATTAATTGGTAGTATAAGGTCGCAGATAACTGCGAGTTATAAAATTATATTTCTCCACCTTAAATTAATTAAAGAAACAACATAAAATGCGTTTAAATTTTATAAATTAACGTGAAACAACATACATATTGTGATGATTTTTGAAATTATATACTATTTCACCATGCGGCCGCGACGTTCTCAAAGAATTTCAAATTCATCGTCCGAATCGTCAAACTGCCTGTCGACTTCTTCAAATTCTGAAAAAAGGATAGTATTATTCTAATCAAAGATAACTGATGAGATATAAATAAAAACTAATAAATTAGAACATCTTGCAAACTATTGTTGAAGAATAATTATTAAATATAAAGGAGATGGGCAAAATCTGGCCTGTGCGGACTAAATAATGAAGTACATAATAAAATATTAAATAACGCCAAAATAATATGTCTGTACTACTCAGGAAAACAAGTATTGAATAAAAAAGTTATTTATTTGATCCAGTTCAGTTATAATTAGTCAAGTCACAATTTCTTTCGAATCAGTAAGAAACTCGATATAGATATTATATCGATTTAAGAATTTAATATTCTTACTAATATACAGTATATTTCAGTATAATATAGTTCAGTATAGTAACTTTTGATAAATTATTTTTTATTACCATAAAAAATAGATAACTATATTTATGCATAGTTACTAGCCTTTTTAATTATCATTATTTTTTTATATATATGACCTATTTACGGATCGATTAATTAAATCGATTTCTCCGCATAACAGTACTCAAAAAGGTTGTCGTTGTATTAATTATCTGTGAATTGTTATGTTTCTAAACATGCATATTAGTGTTGTTTTTCGCATCGTGAACGTTTGGGGCATAGATAATACACTATATATGATAGTTTGGGGATCCCTTGTATTCGTGTGCTACTTTATAACGACCTTTGCTGTATTTCTGAACTACTGACATATTATATTGAATCTCAATCTCAATCAAACAATCTCATTATTTTGGATTCGTATTTTTTGTTAGATGAAAATAAAATATATTTAAAAAAAATGTATTAACAAATTCCAATACTCTATCTGTCATGGTCATTAATTTATTTCTTCTAATTCCAATGTTCTATCAAAAAAAGACTTGTACATACGAAGAGTAACTTTCGGTCTTTGTATTAAATATTAATTTATTTCTGTCCACTCAGGCCAAAATTGTATGAGCTATTTGCCCATCTCCAAAAGAGCTTTTGCAAACCAAAGAGAGTTTTTGGAGAGAAATATCGATCTAGCTAAGTTTTATGTAAAAAAAATTCGTTTTGTCCCTGTTTTTGGGCATTAAATAATACTAATATTTACATTGAATTGAATTTTTGCCATTAACTGTCAAGTCAGTGTAGCTTATTCGAGGAACGGGCAGTCTCGAGAAATTTAAATACCTAAGATCGATCCCCAACTACATAATTGTTTTTTTCTCTTTGTTAGTTTTTATTTTATCTTGTAAAAGAATTACCGAGCAAGGCTGAGTCAACCAGGTATTTACCTGTAAAAAGAGCTGCTGTATTTTGTAAATCTATATCACTATTGCTGGGTCCCCAGTGTGCCGGCCGTTTTTCACACATTTCAAACAGAGGTTGACTTTCTTTCATTAATTTGGTCTCTATAGTTATACACAAATCGTCAAAGTCACTCCTTGTCCGACACAGGAAACACTGAAAATGTATTTCAATAAGAAACTCAAATTTCTGTCCCAGATCAATTTTTTTTGTAAAAATAAAAACAGTATATGAACAAAATCAAGAAAATGCGAAGCAAGCTTAAAGAAGATTTATTTATATTGATACAAAGTTTCAGATTAGTTACGAAAAATATAAATACTAATATCTGCCCGTAATTCGTCTGTGCGGATTTTAGAATCAAATCAAAATAGTCAAGGTTCGAATCCCGGCCATTATACTACCGACGAGAACCGACTCCTAACACACATTCAGCTTTCTGGAGGGATTAACAAGTTTTCTTTTAATTTGTAACCCTACTAGTAAATTGCTAATAATATTTTTAACAAAAAATTATATTAATAAAAACAATAATATTATTATAATAGTGAAATATTAAGTAATATATTTCTTCATCAACAGTTGTAACCTTTTATATTTAATGTTCATTAATTTTATATTTAATGTTAATTCGAACCCACGACCTCCCGGTCGCGATCTGTTACCCTAACCATTCCGCTATCGCCGCTTCGTTAAATTGAGAATGAATAAATGTTTTTCAATATTTAATGTTGAAAAATATACTCGGATTTACGAGTATATACATTATACGCTAAGATCAATGTGTATTAAGTAAAAAGGAATGAAAAGAAATTAGCATTTAACTATGTATGTAAGGAAATATATAGCATTTAAGCATGGATTTGTAAATGTTAATTTGATTAGATTACCCAATTCTTACCACAGCGACAGAGGGGTCCATGGAGAGCATGGGTATTCTTGAAGCATATTTACAATGGTATGAAGAGTCCATCTCTTTTTGTTCGTCTGTAATTTTATTCTGAAAAAGGGAATATACAAATCAATTCTTAGATTTGTTACTAGGTATATTATAATATTTTAAAGAGATCATATACAATGAACAATTGAACAATTTGTTCTTTGTGTTATGAAATTATGCAACATATGTAATGTAAATTATATTGTATTGTATATATTCACCAGTTGTCTGATGCGCATAATACAAGTATTAAGTTACTTACTTTGGGGACGGACGACCGTGGGTGAAAGTGACCCGTATATTTATAAAAAAAAAATTATATCCTCTTATTCTAAGACATGCATAGAGTTAGCTAGTTAGTTGTATAAGCCACAATGATCATACCAAATTTATTCAATTTCGTCTAGTGGATTAACAGTGAAAGCATTCAAATATATAGACTTTCACATTTATAACATCAGAAGGAACAAACTCTGACGAAAGTTTGTGTATTAAAAATATTACTTGAATTTGTTTAACGCCTGTAATAAGTGGATACACCCACAAAAATTATAAGATGATGCATTTTAGTCCAATTTATCATGAACAGATGTTTATTGTTCACATAAATCAAACAGTATCTATAGAAAAGTATTAATAAAGTTATTTTGCTATAATTTGCGATGAAGTAAAATAGAAAATATATATAATGCTAAATGTACAGTGGACAATCCGTTTTCATACCTGATACATGCAGAATTCGTAAAAACACATGCACAAACCTCCACCACCGCTACCACAATACACAAGCACTACATACGTTCACTATCACAAACTCAACAATCGTTTCGCCCCGCAACCGAAGCATCATCAGGAGATGATATCTTGATGATGTGAAGATGATATCTTTTGTATTATGGATCTCCGCAAAGTATTGAAATGTAAGTAGTTAAATGTTAGTATTTAATTTTATCATTGAAATTCACTGCAGTATACAAATATTACAAGGATTTTTAAATTAAATTTTTACCTCGACTAAACCAGCACGTTGTGTAGTATGAGGATCTAAATATATAACTTCCTCTCCAACACAACCAATAAGATAAAGTGCTTGATTTGGTTTGCCTCCTATCACTCCAATGGATTGTGGTAATTGGAAGCATACCTATAAATAAATATAGAAAAAAAAGCGAATGAGATATGTACTTTATAGTTAACTAGCGGCCTGCCCCTGCTTCGCACAGGTATAAAATATCCCATGTCAGTCAGTGTAAAAAAAAAATGATTAAAATCGATCGAGTAGCTTTGATTTATTCATTACTGCCCGGGGCCCGCAAGCGTTACATTTGGAGAAAAACAATTTCCTTTCCCTATACCAAGAAGATTTCCTGCTATCTTCGGAATATCTAAATTCGTATAGTACATTTTTACTTATTTACTTTTACATTTTCCTTATGTATTTTATTTTTACAATTAATTACAGAATGTATTTAAACAAACTCTTGAAAGAGCGACATAGCTGCTAAAGTGGAAGTGTTATAGGGCGAAGCGCGGAGTCCTCACGGCATTTTAAATCTGTGATATCTCCGAAAATGTTCATTTAAATTACATGCTGTAAAAGGCCATATTGATCTATATTAAATCAAAAATGTATTTAAGGTATTTAATTCGATAAGGATTAATGCTGTATTGTATAAAAATTGCTTCAAAAATAAGGCATTATTTTTCTTAAAAAGTAAATGACAAAAAATGCTATAGTGGGTTATCCATAAGAGATAGACATATACCAACGCAGACTTTTCTGTGGACCTTTTCAAGATGTACAAATACTTAGTACATTATTTTGATAAATCTCGAAGGATTTAGCCTGCGTTTTCAATGAAAGTGGAAAAAAATGTCATTATTTACAGAAACCTCAAAAATTACAGTATTTCTCTACTCCGTATTGAATGTTATTATACGTACAAACCTTCCTCTGGAATCACTTTATCTATTAAAAAAAACTGCATCCAAATCTGTTGCGTAGTTTTAAAGTTTTATGCGTACATAGGGTTATAGGGACTTTGTTTTATAATATGTAGTGATGAAATGTACCGTGCTATATACATATGTTTTATCGCTAAATCAACAGGCATTTATAATATAACATAGTAGTTATAAAATAAATGTAACTTTGGTTACTTGTCATATTTATGCTACAAGATATAATCATCGTCATCTTCCTGCCCTTATCCCACTCTAAGTGGGTTCGGCACAACATGTTATAAACATGCTGTCACATGATTTGGCTGCGTTTTCATGACCGTCCGCCTGCCTGACGTCAACTTACCTCAGTCGTATTTTACGACCCCTCGGTAAGAAAGAGGGTGGTCTGTTCTACTAAACCGGATACCACACAGTGGGTCAACTTTCCTTAGTCGGCTTACGACACGTCGGTAAGAAATGAGGTTGGTCTATTCTTCTCAGCCGCATACCACACGGCGGGTCAACTTACCTTAGTAGTCTTTTACAACACCTTGGTAAGAAAATGAGGGTGGTACTATTCTATTCAGCCGGATACCACACAGTGTATACTACAAGATATAATATAAAACAATATAGTCACAAAAAAAAATTCAGTGTAAACAAAGATATGCTAATCTTACCTTAATCCCATCAACATATACAGGGTTAATTTCACTAAGGCCAAGTCTAAGGGGAACTATTAATAAAAGTGGCATCCAATCTGACACAAAAAGATGGTCAGGAGTATCAGAAGTGTCCCCTCTATCATTATTTACAACACATTGTTGCACTGGAATAAAAAAAAAGGTGAAAATGTAAATTAGAAGTAAAAATACATTAAAACATAGTACCTGGATGACTGACCCTTGGTAATTTTTAAAATGATGTAAAAATTAAAAAAAAAAATTGAAGAGGTGGGGCTCGACCCTAGATATTTTCACCTCTCAAAACCGCCCGTTCCCCAATTGATACCAATGTAAATGACCTATTGAAGTAGTCTGTTCACCAAGTAGAGGCCATGCCAATGTTGTATATTTCAGCATTTGTTTAAATATATTTTAGTCTGGCAAAGATCACTATATACAATTTTATTTTAACTTACACCTTAAATTTGTATTAGCAATAATGCAATACTTACATATATCTTCCTTTACAACAGTATTGTCTAATGCTACATGAATGACTAATGAACTCCATTTATCATATACAACTAGTTTTCTGAAAGAGTACATATGATTTAGATTATATACATTAAAAAAACCATACTTATATAAATAATTAACATTTCGCTCCATCCGAAGAATAAAGTTAGTTTTGTTATGTTTATTAGGGTGATTTTTTTTACACAATTTTTCTTTTAGTGGTTGTACAAAAACAACTAAAAATCTTGTATATATTTTAAAAGCATCAGTTTATATCAAGATTGAATTTGGACAAAATTTTAATTAATCACAATATGATACTTTATTAGTTACTATGGCATATTCTAAGTTTTAGAAATGATAGAAAAACTTACTTCAATACTTGTGCAACAGTATTGGGCCCAAACCATTGTCCTACCTCTTTCCCTTCACTTGCTCCCATAAGAGCAACTTGATGAATAGAGTAAGGAGCTTGTTTTCTTTCCTCAAACCTTTGAACTATTTTCAGGTATGTTGGGTCTCTAAAATTATATTTTATTTAATAAATAAAAGGGTGTACAAAAATAAAAATATATATATTAAATAATGCAGTTAACCTTGTTTCTGGAGTCCATACCCAATCACAGGAGAGATGCACTCGAATGAGTGCCACACCAAGTACCATCTGTCCACATCTCAACATACACCCCCATCCTTTGTCTGATGTTAGACCTTCGTCACCTATCGGGACAAACCCTTTTCTATACGTACACCAAATAATAGAACTTATGTCGCGTCTTATACGGTCCAAATCTACAAAGAAAAAGTCTTATTAACCCATTTATATTATCTTACACGTCAATAATATAAGAAGTACCTTGAATTGCACTGTATTTTTTTCCTAATATCCATACATTGTCTTTTGTTTTAGGAATATCATCTGGCTCGACATTATTACTATCGGGCGATAGGTAGCAAATATCAAACATGGCATCCATTCTCTGGCATAATTTTACTCAATTGCTTTACAAAATATGAAATTAGAGCTGACAAAGATTTAATTTTTAAAAAGTCACGACGTAGATAAAGATATTATTATATTTTGAAAAACATGTCAAACTGTCAAATGTCATCACTGATTAGTGTTGCCAACAGTTCAATAAGCTTCCCACTAGATTCAACTTAGAAAACCACCAACAAACAGAAATTTTACACTCCAAGTGACCGCTAACCGCTAAATTTTCCACTAAAACAATTTTTTTTTAATGAAAGAAAATAAATATACAAATAATTAGTTTCCTTTAGTATTACTTATTCAGAAATTAACAAATTAAGATCACAAAATTTACATTTCGCTACTCGACCCGTAGTATTTCAGATACCTACGAGCCATCCGGAATCCCGTTGCGTATATTGTGATTTTAGTATAGTTACGCGTTAATAAATTCGCTCAGTTAATACAAACCAAAATTAATAATGATGAGCCCATGAGCGTTACTGAACGATGAACCTTTCTAACTTCTAAGTATAAGTATTCAGAAAAAAATATGAAGTGAGAAATCCCCGAGTATAAAGTATAAGTTTAGAAAAATATTAGGTGGAAAATACTCGCGTGTAGAGAAACGTAGACGACTAATTCTTGCCAATGAGTTATGCCTACTCAAGCAAAGTAAATATCTACCAGGTATAGAAGCTAAAATCCGCTTTTTTATTTAAAAAAAGAACATTTTTTCATAGAAAGGAAAAAAGATAACTTCATTCAAAATTCATTCAATTTTGTCATCTCTCAGGTAATATATGGATAACATACCAAAAAAAAAAATTGTTCGTTTTTCGAGGCAAACCAGTTTTTGAGCCAAGTTTGGACGTCTCGCGTAAGAATGGAGTAGCATCCTAACAGTTGAGCGTCTCTAAGTAATTTTGAACCTTTTTTGATGCGTGTGACAGAGTATTGTCATGGAGGAAAATTAGCTTATATTCTGGCCTTTTTACCTTCATAGCACCTCACAATTTTATTATCTATCGGTGGTAACGGTGCACTTCGATAGTTTCAACAGATTTCAGCACTTCATAATAGATAATTATGCCCCGCTGATGGCACCATACGCTCAGCATCGTCCTCCGCCTGAAGTGATTCCGTCTTGGAGTGGATGTTGAAGGTCGGCCGGGATGGAACCACGGTTTTTTTGTTTAGGATTCTCATGAATTAGGATTTTGTATGAAATGACAAATAATGTTGACCGAGGTCGTACTCTTAAAAAAAAAAATATGGCATGGTCATATCCGATTCATATGTTCATTAAAATTTAACACCATCCATGAGCAAACAGCGGATTTAAGGTTGTACACCAATATGCATATTCAAAAAAGAAAACGAACAGATATATAAAAATCATCGTAAAATGGAAGTAAATCTAACTTTTTAACTGCTAATATATTTTACCAAGACCACCAAAAAAAACCACTAGCCACTAAACGCAATATTTGGCAAGTGGGTAGTTAAAACCACCAGTTTTAGTGGAAAATCCACTAAGATGGCAACACTGTCACTGATTACTATTTCGAATGTCATTCAAGAGTCTATTGTTGAAACATATAAACATTATAGCGTTGAAACCATGGACCGCGAAACAACAAACCAGTATAAATCTTTCTAATTTATAGGAATTATTTAAAGAAAAAGGAATAGGTTTTTTATTTTGGACCATATTAAGTAGCTACATACAATAACTCATCAACATAATATTGTTAAAGGATTTTGAAGTAAAACTTGGTTATTTCGGAAACTTATACAACATAATACTCGTAAAATAATATAAAATATTTAACCTACCGAGGAAATTGTATTTTTTAATACTTTTGATAAAAATTCTACTCTTCTAACCAGATTTACCAGAAGCAACCCTGTATATTGGTATTTGCAAACTTAGATAGATAGATAATTGATTTTTTAAAAATCGATTTATAATGTGTAAATAATCGCTTACAAAAAATCGGGATTATTGTGATAAAATACTCGAGTAATATAAAAATTATTATTCTATGCATCCCTATTCCGTAGGTTATGGTAAATTGTCAATTGGCATTTGGCAGGTCGGTTTTACTACAGGCGCCAATACATGCTATCTCGCATCCCTCTTGCACATGTATGTATTTATGAATGAATCGTATGAAAATAGTCTCAGCTGCATCTCGCTCCACTCCTACATACCTATTTTTACGCACTAATTTCTCATTTTGACTGTCTATCATATAACAAGTTGTTTTTATAAATGAACAGTGTTGCCATCTTAGTAGATTTTCCACTAAAACTGGTGGTTTTAACTACCCACTTAGTGGCCAAATATTGCTTTTAGTGGCTAGTGGTTTTTTTTGGTGGTCTTTGTAAAATATATTAGCAGTTAAAAAGCTAGATTTACTTCCATTTTACGATGATTTTTATCTGTGTTCGTTTTCCTTTTTGAATATGCATATATACATTGGTGTACAAGCTTAAATCCGCTGTTTGCTCATGGTTGGTGTTAAATGTTAATGAACATATGAATCGGATATGAACATGCCATATTTTTATTTTTAAGAGGTACGACCTCAGTCAACAATATTGAGTCAAGATTATTTGTCATTTCAAATCAAAAAAATCCTAATTCATGAGAATCCTAAACAAAAAAACCGTGGTTTCATCCCGGCCGACCTTCAACATCCACTCCAAGACGGAATCACTTTCGGGTGGAGCACGATGCTAGCCGTATGGTGCCATCAGCGGGGCATAATTATCTATTATAAAGTGCTGAAATCTGTTGAAACTATCGAAGTGCACCGTTACCGATAAAATTGTGAGGTGCTATGATGGAAAAAAGGCCAGAATATAAGCTAATTTTCCTCCATGACAATGCTCCGTCACACACATCAAAAAAGGTTCAAAATTACTTAGAGACGCTCAACTGTTAGATGCTACTCTATACCGCTTATTCACCAGAACTGGCCCCATCCGACTGTCATCTGTTTTCGTCGGTGTGCCATTTGCTCGCTGAGCAGCAGTTCGATTCTTACGCGAGACGTCCAAAATTGACTCGAAAAGTGGTTTGCCTCGAAAACGAACAATTTTTTTTGGTATGTTATCCATATATTAC
The DNA here is from genome assembly GCA_947086495.1 of Morpho achilles. Classification (NCBI taxonomy): domain Eukaryota; kingdom Metazoa; phylum Arthropoda; class Insecta; order Lepidoptera; family Nymphalidae; genus Morpho; species Morpho achilles. Next base: position 6,685,573 of record CAMTZB010000007.1, on the reverse strand, counting down.
CTGAGATACGACAAAAATGTATATTTTGAATGAAGTTTTAGTTTTTCTTTCCTATGAAAAAATGATTTTTTTTTTAGAAAATAAAAGCGGATTTTAGCTAGTACACCTGGTAGATATTTACTCTGCTTGAGTAGGCATATCCGCCCGGCGCCATCACTCCGGAACAGATGGTGTGAAAAGTGCTACCGGCCATGCGTTCGTGGCTCGTCAGGCGCCGCATGGAAATTTGGCTACTGATGACTCAAAATCTAAATCGATCCGGCATCCACATCGATTTGGTACATGGAATGTGCGTGGTCTCAATCAACCAGGCAAATTACGAAAAGTGGAGAATGAGATGCAAAGGAAGAATGTTCACCTGTTGGGGATAAGTGAAACACACTGGAAAGGTCAAGGTCACTTCACATCGTATCTCAGAAACACCGTGTACTTTTCGGGCCTGGAAAACGATAGCACTAGAGGAGTCGCCTTCATAGTGCCGCGGCTGTTGAATAAATTCGTTATGGGATATAATCCAGTTAGTGAGCGTATAATAACTCTTAAGCTTAACACCATACCGTGCAAACTCAATATTGTGCAGGTATATTCACCCACAGCTCAAGCGAGTGAAGAAGAAATAGAGAAATTCTATGAGACGTTAACTACGACACTGAAAGGATTTTCAAAACGAGAAATTACCATCATTTTAGGGGACTTCAATGCCAAAGTTGGAGATACCACAGACGATGTCCATCTTCGTCGCGTAGTGGGTCAATTTGGGATCGGGGAACGTAATGATAGGGGCGAGCGTTTGTTACAGTTCTGCTATGAAGAGAATTTTACCATCACCAACACCCTCTTCAAACATCATATCCGTAGACTCTACACCTGGATATCTCCTGGCGACAGGTGTAGGAATCAAATAGACTACATATTAGTAGGAACGCGATGGAGGAGCACAGTTACAAACGCTACAACCTTCCCAGGGGCGGACTGCGGTTCCGGCCACCAGTTACTCGTAGCCACAATTCAAGTTCGGCTAAAACGGTTAGATAAACCTAAAGTAGCTCCAAATATGCAAAGCATAAATATGGCTGGCTTCAGAAATAGTTTCGAGAGGAAAATAGAAAACTTTCCTAGTAACATGACAGACAGCGACGGCAAATGGAGATATCTCAGAAGCATAATAGAAGAAACAGCTAGGGGTAACAAAATGGAAAAGCCCGTTATGAAAGATTTCATCACACCTGAGACTGCTCAAATAATTGATCGAAGGAAATTAAAGGAGAGTGGTAAATCTTCACCTGAAAAATTGCAACGCGGTATGCTGAACTAAGCCGACTTGTACAACTACGCTGTCGCAAAGACTATGATAGACACATAAACGAAATCTGTGTCGAACTCGAACAACATTCACGGAAAAACGAGTCCAGATATTTATTTCAAAAAGTGAAAGAATTATCTGGAACACGTAAACCAAGAACCTGTGCCATCGAGGATATTAATGGACGTCTACTTACAGATCTAACTCAAGTGCTAAACCGCTGGAAAAACTACTGCGCAGATTTATATGACACGGGAGAGTCAACAAAAGTCGAAATCACATGGGCCACAGAAGAACCCGATATCTTACCATCGGAAATTGAGAATGCCATCAATGCTCTTAAATGCAAAAAATCACCGGGTAAAGATGCTATAACGGCAGAACTACTAAAAAACCTAGGCCAGCGAGGCAAGGATGCTATTACCATAATCTGTAACACCATATGGAAGACTGGGCGATGGCCACAAGACTGGACAGAGTCGGTGTTTATACCTTTGCATAAGAAAGGCTCCTCAAAAGACTGTGGAAATTACAGGACTATAGCGTTGATATCTCATGCGAGTAAGATCCTCCTTTATGTAATTAGCCGACGTCTCAACTACTTTCTAAGCAGACAAATACCTGAAGAGCAAGCTGGTTTCGTTAAAGGGAGAGGAACGCGGGAACAAATATTGAACGTCCGACAAATCATTGAAAAGAGCAGGGAATTCAACAGCCCCGTGATCATATGTTTCATCGATTATACTAAGGCTTTCGACTGCGTGCAATGGGATAAACTGTGGAAGGTATTAATTGAAATGGGAGTTCCTGAACACCTCGTTGCACAGATCCAAAGTCTGTACACTGAGAACCGCTCTTTCATTAGGATTGGTACTGAATTCTCCGATATGTTCCAAACCAAAAAAGGAGTGAGACAGGGCTGTATCTTGTCCCCTGCACTCTTTAACATATATGGAGAATACACTATTCGGAAGGCCCTCGAAAATTGGGAGAAAGGATTCCCTATAGGTGGAAAAAAATTATCTAATCTCCGGTATGCCGATGATACCATTCTTCTGGCAACATCCATAGAAGATATGAATGAGCTGTTTCAAAGACTCGAATCAGAAAGTGGCAACATAGGTCTCGCAGTGAACAGAGCGAAGACTAAGATGATGATAGTGGATCGAGCCAGGAAATTACCAAATGTCACCAGCGGCATTCCTGGAATTAGCACCGTCGACCACTACGTATACCTGGGCTCCCTTATCTGCAATGATGGCAGCTGTGTCCCTGAAATAAAAGGCGAATAGGGATGGCAAAAGATGCTATGACCCGTCTAAACAACATTTGGAAGAAAAGAGGAATTGGTATCAAAATCAAGATCAGATTGATACGTGCACTGGTATTCCCTATCTTCCTGTATGGAGTGGAGACGTGGACAATCCTAGCCCGGGAAAGGCAAAGGATTGATGCCTTTGAGATGTGGTGCTGGCGACGTATGCTGAGGATACCTTGGACTGCGAAACGCACCAATGCATCGATCCTGACCCAGCTCCGAATAAAAACTCGTTTATCCACCATATGCCGACAACGAATTCTATCATATTTCGGGCACACGGTACGCAGAGGCGACGAAAGTTTGGAGAAACTTATATTGGTCGGGAACACCGAAGGAAAAAGATCACGCGGTCGTTCCCCAACAAGATGGACTGACCAAATAAGAACCTCGTCGTCCTCTAAATTTCACACGATCGTAAGAGAGGCAATGGATCGAAGCAGATGGAGGCACATCATCGACGCCAGACACAACCCTGATGCTGACCACGATCCTCAGACATGAGGGACCGACTTTAGAGAGAGAGAGAGTAGGCATAACTGATCGGCAAGAATTATTCGTCTACGTTTCTCTACACGTGAGGATTTCCACCTAATATTTTTCTAAACTTATACTTTATACGCAGGGATTTCTCACTTCATATTTTTTTTCTGAATACTTATAAGTTAGAAGGGTTCATCGTTCAGTAACGCTCATGGGCTCATAATTATTAATTTTGGTTTGTATTAACTGAGCGAATTTATTAACGCGTAACTGTGCAAAAATCACAATATACGCAACGGGATTCTTGGCTCGTAGATATCTGAAATACTACGGGTTGAGTAGCGAAATGTAAATTTTGTGATATTAATTTGTTAATTTTTAATAAGTAATAATAAAGGAAACTAATTATTTGTATATTTATTGTCTTTCATAAAACAAAAATTGTTTTAGTGGAAAATTTAGCGGTTAGCGGTCATTTAGAGTGTAAAATTTCTGTTTGTTAGTGGTTTTGAAAGTTGAATCTAGTTAGTGGTTTGCTCCGGAGCGGAATTTTGACAACCGGTGAAATTCACCGGTGATTTGCCGACCTCCGGTTATTCACCGGTGATCTCCGGAGATTAGTTTTTGGTGTAAAAGTATGCAATTGAGAAAAAGAAGCGAACGATGTACCTTATATTGAGTTATGTTAAGGCAATCCGTTCGCTTGTTTTATACTGCGTTTTAGGCTGCTTTTATACATTCATTTAGAATTTCTGGGCACTTAAAATAGTATAAACCTATTAATTATTCATAAAATATATTTTTTTAATGTTACATCAAAAGGTTTAGATTGTTTAGGTAGTGATAAAGATACATGATAAATTTTCGCCTTAATGTTTATATTTAGTTTTGAAAATAAAAAAATATAATTCATTTAACTTATATACGATTAGGTTAACTTAAATACAATTTTACATTACAATTACAATTACAGTACAATTACAATACAATTTACAGTCATCTGATGACAAAATATCTTCTTTGTCAACCGATAGACGTCCACTGCCGACTGACACCACCACAGATGGACATAGGTCTCTTCATGGGATCTCCACACCACACGATCTTGTGCCGCTTAAATCCGGCGGCTCCTTTTTGAGTTCGTCGGTCCATTTCGTGGCGGGGGGGTCTACTGACACTGCGTTTTACGGTGCAGGGTCGCCATTCCAAAACCTTGAGACCCCAACGCCCATCGGTTCTCCGAACTATGTGCCCTGCCCATCGCCAGTTCAGCTTCGCGAAACGCTGAGCTATATCTGTCACTCTGGTTCTACTACGGATCTCCTCATTTCTGTTTTCATCACGGAGAGATATTCCGGCGTAGCTCGCTCCATTGCCCTCTGAGCCTTCTTATGAGGCCCATAGTCAGTGACCACGATTCAGATTCTTATGTCATTATTGGAAACACGCACTGTTCGAAGACTTTGGTCTTCAAGCACTGAGGTATTTTGGACAAAAAGATCTCGCGTACCTTCCCAAACGCTGCCCATCCGAGTTAGATTCGGCGAATAACCTCTTTCTCAAAATTGGACCTACCTAATACGACTGTATGTCCCAGGTATATATACTCGTTCACAATTTCAACATGGAAATATGAGCTGTGTTAAGATCACTCCAGAGATGCCGAATCGACTATCGGTATGTCCAAGTGCTGAAGTTTTAGTTTGAAAACTCCACAATATTTATCCGTGTCCAAGACAGAACTAAGAGACCAGTTTAAACGAGGCGAGCTGTGTGACAGGGAGATGTCATCTCCCCAAAGCTGTTTACCGCTGCATTGGAGGAAGTCTTTAAGCTTAGCTTTTGGATCAGCACGGATACGGTGTCAACATTAACGGCGAGTACATCACTCACCTTAGATTTGCCGACGAAATAGTCGTTATGATAGAGTCTCTGGACGACCTCAACACTCAGCGGGCGATTGAGCGAGCTATTCTAGTATATCTCTACGCGTTCAAATCAGATCCGTAGAAGAACCAGAGTCATAGCCCATCGTATCGCAAAGCTGAAGTGGCAAGCGGCTGATAGCCGATTCAGACTCAGATAGGAAATTCCGTGCGTCTATGATTGAGACGACATTAGATCGATTGACGTCAACTTAAAACATTCTGTCACAAACTAACGAACTACGTTGAAAATATGTTATCTAGTTCGCGTAGGTTGTAGGCTGCGTAGGTTCACCTATGGGACTTTCTATCTACCTAAGATTACTGGAGATAATAAATGTAATGTAGGGAAAATAAGGAGAGCGGAAGTTGTAGCATAGAGAAGTGAAGTTATCTGTGTAAAAAGCAATAAATAAATCCTTAAATTGTTTTATTTGAGTCATATTTCTTTTATTTTAGTTGTATCTGTAAGTTAGGTAGCCGAAAGAGAATCACCGGAGAAAAACCGGTTTTTCTCCGGTGTTTTCGGCGAGTACTTGTACCGGTGAATCACCGGTGATTCTCCGGTACTCACTGCTCCGGTGCAAACCACTAAATCTAGTGGGAAGCTTATTGAACTGTTGGCAACACTGTAATGAATGGGCGGTGTATTCAATTTAAATTTTTAAATTTCCCGTTGTAAAGTTCTAGTACTTTAATTTTTACTAAAATGTATAATTTTGTTTTAATTTAGTTAGCAAAATTTTTGAAACAAATATCACTAGAAGCAAATTAAATGTATGAAGTCTTATTTCACCAGTAGCTGTTGAGATATTTTTTAAAATGAGAAATATAACAACGAAGAAACGTGCAGTCATAAAACAATAAGAAGAGGATTTACTTAATCATTATATAAATGTAAGTGTTGAGTTTTAATGAATTTTGTGCATCTCAATAATAGTAAGAGCTTTCTTAAAATTTACATTCTCACATTCTAAATATAATAACCTAACCTTGCATGGATAACCTAAAACCTTTAACATGCAGTATGATTTTTATTTCCTATTTGACTTAGTTATCGTTATATAAAAATTATGATATGTACATTAATTTCGATTGATGAATTAGCTATATTCATTATTATATTAAGGATATGTCTTGCGATTTTATATAGCTTCTAGTGTCTTGTAGTGCAATTAATGATTAATAATGGAACATTAAAGTTAAAGGTTTTTAGAAGTTGTTCTAATTGATCATAAGTGTGTATCTATCTTAGTTATGAATAATTTGGACATAACTTTAATTGTCTACTTAATATTTTTTTTAGAAGTATTTTCAATTGAAGTTATATACTTCATTGTATTACATTAGAACTTTAAAAATGATTCTCAAGTTTTTTATAATGAGACTCGGATGAAAAGGGAGTAAATAGCAAAAGAGAGCAAGTTTATTCTGTATTAAGCAATATAGGGTATATTGCTTTATGTAACACTATTGTTGATTTTTAATTAAAAAGCAAAAGCAAAATTTAAATTTACGATTGATTAAACGATTGATTGATTAATTGCAGATTCAAGAATGCTCAGATCCAAGATTAAGAGTAATTTTTTATTTTAATATGATTGTCATATGATGTTATATATAGTTATGATTTGAGATATCTTTACATTTACAGTGCTAATAAAAGATATAATAGTATGTGTAATGAATGAAAGAATAACAGCAATATTAAAAGACTGTTCTATAAAACTGAAAGTAAATATTTATGTAGTTTATAAATCACTTAAAATGTGCAACTGTTTATATCTAATAGAAATGAAATAACAAACAATATTTCTCCTTCATACTTATGCAATAATAAAAAGCAATTTTTCTAAAAGTCAACCCATTTACTCTTTCTTAACAAATCAATGCATAATGACACAGACAACATTTTTTTTTATATTATAGAACAACTATTCATATAGATTCAAATACAACCTCTTATGAAAGAGGTTGTATTTGAATCTATATGAATAGATTGCTGCTGTCGCTCCGCCGTCGCCTCGAGCGCTCGAACAGCGCCAGGCCGAACAGTAGCGTCAACCACCAGGAACAGGACCGAAGACGTCGTACGCATCTTTCGACCACTGTAATTTGAGAAAATGCATTTGAGGTAACTAATACTCAAGTGAAGTCTGAATTTATGAAGCTAAGTTAGATTCCCGTAATTTCAGCCACAGATGTAAGCGTGCACTCAAACATCAGTAGCCAAAAGCGACTGGGATAAGAATTAAGGTTTTACATGTATTGCAGGTGCCAAATACCGGCTCTTTGCCAACCGCAACACATAACCATTACCAAAAAATGTAAAAGTTAATGACGTACGAATTACCAAAACTGCGCAATTTCAGAAATCAGTACGACACCTTTATAATGGCTAGCCCGTTAATAAAACGTTTAACAAAGTAGCGCGCTTTTGAAGCTAATGTTTGACGATACAGAAAACGAACATTACCAACAAAACGCCTACACAGTATGGGAAGAAGGAACACTGCAGTGTCCACCTCAACCATACTGTTAAATGGGAAGAAAAAGCCCTGCAGCTTTTACAGGAGGGCAGTCAGACGCTGCTAGTGCGACGCGGGAGTCCGACAGCTGGCCTCGTGACTCCACGAGCTACGCTGGTCTGGCCTCGCTGCCGCCAATGGAGACGTGCCGCCGCCCCTCACCCCAGGCCGGCCCATCCGGCTATGCCGCTGCTGCTGTCGCTCCGCCGTCGCCTCGAGCGCTCGAACAGCGCCAGGCCGAACAGTAGCGTCAACCACCAGGAACAGGACCGAAGACGTCGTACGCATCTTTCGACCACTGTAATTTGAGAAAATGCATTTGAGGTAACTAATACTCATGTGAAGTCTGAATTTATAAAGCTAAGTTAGATTCCCGTAATTTCAGCCACAGATGTAAGCGTGCACTCAAACATCAGTAGCCAAAAGCGACTGGGAAAAGAATTAAGGTTTTACATGTATTGCAGGTGCCAAATACCGGCTCTTTGCCAACCGCAACACATAACCATTACCAAAAAATGTTAAAGTTAATGACGTACGAATTACCAAAACTGCGCAATTTCAGAAATCAGTACGACACCTTTATAATGGCTAGCCCGTTAATAAAACCTCTAACAAAGTAGCGCGCTTTTGAAGCTAATGTTCGACGATACAGAAAACGAACATTACCAACAAAACGCCTACACAGTATGGGAAGAAAGAACACTGCAGTGTCCACCTCAACCATACTGTTAAATGAGAAGAAAAAGCCCTGCAGCTTTTACAGGAGGGCAGTCAGACGCTGCTAGTGCGACGCAGGAGTCTGACAGCTGGCCTCGTGACTCCACGAGCTACGCTGGTCTGGCCTCGCTGCCGCCAATCTAACTTAGCTTCATAAATTCAGACTTCACTTGAGTGTTAGTTACCTCAAATGCATTTTCTCAAATTACAGAGGTCGAAAGATGCGTACCACGTCTTCGGTCCTGTTCCTGGTGGTTGACGCTACTGTTCGGCATGGCGCTGTTCGAGCGCTCGAGGCGACGGCGGAGCGACAGCAGCAATCTATTCATATAGATTCAAATACAACCTCTTATGAAAGAGGTTGTATTTGAATCTATATGAATAGTTGTTCTATAATATAAAAAAAATGTTGTCGTGTCATTATGCATTGATTTGTTAAGAAAGAGTAAATGGGTTGACTTTTAGAAAAATTGCTTTTTATTATTGCACAAGTATGAAGGAGAAATATTGTTTTATTTAATTTCTATTAGATATAAACAGTTGCACATTTTAAGTGATTTATAAACTACATAAATATTTACTTTCAGTTTTATAGAACAGTCTTTTAATATTGCTGTTATTCTTTCATTCATTACACATACTATTATATCTTTTATTAGCACTGTAAATGTAAAGATATCTCAAATCATAACTATAAATAACATCATGTGACAATCATATTAAAATAAAAAATTACTCTTAATGTTGGATCTGAGGATTCTTGAATCTGCAATTAATCAATCAATTGTTTAATCAATCGTAAACTTCAATTTTGCTTTTTAATTAAAAATCAACAATAGTGTTATATAAAGCAATATACCCTATATTGCTTTATACAGAATAAACTTGCTCTCTTTTGCTATTTACTCCCTTTTCATCCGAGTCTCATTATAAAAAACTTGACAATCATTTTTAAAGTTCTAATATAATACAATGAAGTATATAACTTCAATTGAAAATACTTCTAAAAAAAATATTAAGTAGACAATTAAAGTTATGTCCAAATTATTCATAACTAAGATAGATACACACTTATGATCAATTAGAACAACTTCTAAAAAACTTTAACTTTAATGTTCCATTATTAATCATTTATTGCACTACAAGACACTAGAAGCTATATAAAATCGCAAGACATATCCTTAATATAATAATGAATATAGCTAATTTATCAATCGAAATTAATGTACATATCATAATTTTTATATAACGATAACTAAGTCAAATAGGAAATAAAAATCATACTGCATGTTAAAGGTTTTAGGTTATCCATGCAAGGTTAGGTTATTATATTTAGAATGTGAGAATGTAAATTTTAAGAAAGCTCTTACTATTATTGAGATGCACAAAATTCATTAAAACTCAACACTTACATTTATATAATGATTAAGTAAATCCTCTTCTTATTGTTTTATGACTGCACGTTTCTTCGTTGTTATATTTCTCATTTTAAGAAATATCTCAACAGCTACTGGTGAAATAAGACTTTATACATTTAATTTGCTTCTAGTAATATTTGTTTCAAGAATTATGCTAACTAAATTAAAACAAAATTATACATTTTAGTAGAGGTATAATGAATATAATCAGGCCCTATTTATTACAGGCGCCTAAACATCCCGCTTACACAAAACGTATTTATGAATGAAAATGTAAGAACCCATGCACATGTCGCACTCGCTTCACGCGGACACACTCATTTCTAGTTTCTACGCAACATTCTTGCTTTGACGCTCTATCATATAACAAGCCGATTTTATCAATGAATATATGGAAAGAGTTTTTAATTTTAAAATTTTCCGTTGTGAAGACAAATTACTTTATTTTTTACGAAAATATATAGTTTTCTTGTAATTTAGTTGCTATCAAAGTAGTATTTAAAACAAATGAAATGCCTAATGTCTTATTTCACTGTGTATGTGTTAAGATATAAGGAAATGTAAAAAAAAACGTGGTAAGTCACACTTTAATACGAAATCGTAAAACAATTTGAAGAGGATTTACATTATTATTATATTAATATAAATGTTGTAGTAAATTTAATCGTTTTGTGTCTCTCGATAATAGCCTTCTTAAAATCCAATAAACATATTTCCATTCTTACATTCTTCACTACATATTATAAAACAAAGTCCATATTTCCGTATGTACGCATAAAACTTTAAAACTACGCAACCGATTTTGATGCGGTTTTTTTTAATAGATAGAGTGATTCCAGAGGAAGGTTTGTACGTATAATAACATTCAATACAAAGTAGAGAAATACTGTAATTTTTGAGGTTTCTGTAAATCATTACATTTTTTTCCGCTTACATTGAAAACGCATGCTAAACCCTACGAGATTTATCAAAATGATGTACTAAGTATTTGTACACCTTGAAAAGGTCTACAGAAAAGTCCGCGATAGTATATATCTATCTCTTATGGATAACCCACAATAGCAGTTTTTTTCATTTACTTTTTACGAAAAATGATGCCTCATGTTCAAAGCAATTTTTATACAATACAGCATTAATCCTTATCCAAGTGAGTACCTTAAATAAATTGTTGATTTAATATAAATCAATATTGCCGTTTACAGCATGTAATTTAAGTGAACATTTTCGGAGATATTACAGATTTAAAGCCCGCGAGGAGGCCGCGCTTCGACCTATGACACTTCGACTTTAACAGCTATGTCGCTCTTTCAAGAGTTTGTTTAAAGACATTCTGTAATTAATTGTAAAAATAAAATACATAGGGAAAATGTAAAAGTAAATAAGTAAAAATGGACTATATGAATTTAGATATTCCAAAGATAGCAGGAAATCTTCTTGGTATAGGGAAAGGAAATTGTTTTTCTCCAAATCTAACGCGTGCGGGCCACGGGCAGTAATGAATAAATCAAAACTACTCGATCGATTTTAATCATTTTTTTACACTGACTGACATGGGATATGTATTTTATATCCGTGCGAAGCAGGGGCAGGCCGCTAGTAATAATATAACCTAATACCATGTTAGTAAAGATTTTGTTTCGAAATCTATTTGACTATGCGGTACAAATTTTATTAAATGTTTAAATTAATTATCATAATTTTCAACTATAATCTTAATTGTCAAATTTGCGATTACATTTTTAAATACCTATGCTAAGATTATGTCCTGCAAGTTTATATCAAATAAAAGTACTTAGCTTCTTATTGCCTTATTATAAATGATTAATAATTATTATTATTTACCTAGACAGATTAAAAGGGAGACGGTATATTACTATAATCACAGTAAATACACAATTGTTGGTTTATAATTAAAAAGCACACTGATACAAAATTCAAATTTGAGATTGGGGGGTTAATTCAAACAGATGTACAGAAAGTTAAATACCAGGATTCTCGAAGCAATTATAGATTTTTGCATTATACAAGTAACTTATTTTAAATTTATGTAATTTTTGTCTTAATTAGATTATCACATGATATGATTTATAGTATTTAAGACTTTTTCATTTACAATACTAATAAACATTATAACAGTATGTGTAGTGAATGGATCCTAGATTAAGTTGATCCAGAGAAAGAATATTAACAATATTGAAAGACTTTGAGACTGACTGTCACTATGTTCAAGGAAATAGTTATGCAGTTAAATAAATTACTTAAAATATTGCATTGTTTATACTTAACAGTATGTCTGTTATTTCATTTTTTAACTGTACTAAAATTATTTTCAGAAATTAGATATCACTGGCCTTAGTGGAACTACAAAATGCTATATGATAAAGCTACAAAAGATATTATACTCAAGGTACCAGTTGTACTGATAAAGATTTTATAACATTTCCACACATTCCTGTGACTTTAAGGTAAAAGTATGTAAGTCTTTATGTAAACTTCTTATCTGTATGTCTTTATGTATGTTTTTTCTTATGTCATTCCAATTATATTTTTTTTCATTGAGGGTTTGTAAAGACCATGTGTAAGTTCAGAAAATAATGAGTAAATATAAATTACAGATCAAACATACTGCTTAAACTCTACAACATCTTCAGTAGCTTCAAAACCTCTAATGAAATAGTTTAGTTGGTTTAAAGTTTCTCAACTTAAACTCAAGGTTTACTTTTTTCAAAGACAATTGGAAGTTTTTTAAATCATTAATCTTAACAATGATTGTAAAACTGGTCCTACTAAGAAGACCTAGCAAGAAACCTAGTGATTGTTCGTTTCACCACATAATTCTTATAACTTATTATATCTCATCATCAGTCTCTCACCAGCTTACATTAAAATCAAGCATTGTCACTGTTTATTTAGTTATTTAATAGCATAAAACTTTTTCTCTATGCATCTCTTCCAAGGGCCAACATTTTCTTTAAATGAATTTGTTAGTCTTCAGGTCCGGTGTGTATATAAGTATGTATTTTAAAATTATATAAGTATATATTCACCAGTTGTGTCTACCATAACACAAGTATTAAGTTACTTTGGAGACAAACAACCGTGTGTGTAAGTGTCCTATATATTTATATATTTATAAAGCTGTAGAGTTTGTTTGAACATGCTAATCTCAGCAAACTACTGGACTGATTAAAAAATTCTTTGAGTGTAAGATAGTCCATTTATCGAGGAAGGCTATAGGCTATATAACATAACGCTATGAATAGGAGAGGAGCAGCAATCAAAAATATTACGAAAACGGCAAAATTAAAGCTTGCCTTTTGGTTTTAGGGTTCCCTCTAAAAATTTTAAATAAAAAATGCGACAGCATATGTCTACCTTTAAGGTTAGCCCACTAACCATTTTTTGTGTTATAAAAATATTATATTACGGTTTTAATCTTTGAATGCGGGCGTTGTCGCTAGTAATTGCTAATACATCTATATACCTAAACTTATTATCTGTGTTAATATGTTTGTAAGGTGTAAAATTTTGGTATCCATCCAGCTTAGTAGAATAGACCACCCTCTTTCTTACCGGGGAGTCGTAAAAGCCGACTAATTTAAGTTGACGTCAGGCAGGTGGCCGGTCGTAAAATACCTAGCCATGTGACAACATGTTTATAACAGAGCCCACTTAGAGTGGGATAAGGGCAGGAGAATGATGATGATATGTATGATGTTCCATTTTTATTAAAATATTTTTGTTATAATTTTCAGTGAAACCTGGTTTGGTTCATTACCAAAGAATGTACTTGGTGGGATGACATCCAATGCTTAATGGGTGAAGCACAATCAACCAAGTTGACTAATAAGCATGTTAGCCTAATTTATTATGACAAGATGAAGGCAAGTAAATATTTAACTAAATAATAAATGAATATATGGGACAGTTACATATATGGTTGTCTGTGCACAAAAGTAAGTAGTAGTAACTCAATATGTTTAGGACTAACAGACAACTAGTAAATATATTAATATGTAATTTCAAATAAATAACAATACCCACATTAAAAGAACCTTATATTTAATGAAAACTTTGTCGGATTCACTTTCACTTAAAATTTAGTTACAAACTTATATAGTGTGCCAACTTCCTAAGATATAGCAAAACAATGTATAGTTCAATTATTCATTTTTTATAGTGATACAAAAAAGTAAAAGGCGACTAAGTAAGTCGACCCGCCGTGTGGTATCCGGCTGAGTAGAATAGACTATCCTCCTTATTACCGAGGTGTCGTAACCACTAGTTGTGCCGACCACCACTAGAGTGGGATAAGGGCATGGGGATATAAAAAAGTATTTGATAAAAAGACATATTAATGATAAACAGTCGTAATTTTTTTTATACTGCATTAAGTACCTAAACAAAACTATATGCCTCAAGAGAGGCAAATATTTTATTACACCAATATACAATGAAATTGATATAAAACTGCATTTGTTAAAGTGGTTTCATAAATCAATATTTTAATATACTAAATGGATAAATATTTTATTTTCTAAAATACATTTATTACGTTAATTTACCATAGTCGTAATCGATTACCTTAATCGCCTTTTACGACACCTGGGTAAGAAATGAAGGTGGTCTATTCTACTAAGCGGGATACCACACGGCGGTTCGACTTGCCTTAATCGCCTTTTATGACACCTCGGTAAGAAATGAGGGTGATCTATTCTACGCAGCCGAATACCACACGGCGGTCCGACTAACCTTAATCGTCTTTTATTACGCCTCGGTAATAAATGAGGGTGTTCTATTCTGCTCAGCCGGATACCACACGGCATATCGTTAATACTGTTGTATTTTGGTATACCTATTTAATATTTTTAATTATTTTCTTGAATTTTTTTTATCTGCATTATTTTATAGTGTTAATAAACTAGCCCGTTTGCGCAGTGGCAGTACACTGCCGAGAGCCAAATTATTATATTTAAAATTTGTTGGTTCTTCGAGTCTGGGTAAAGTAACGGCTTGTTACTATTCCAGTACTGGGCATAGGTAGGTGCCTGTCCGGGATTTGAGCCCTTGACCTCTCAAAAGAGTCGCACGGTGTCACCGCTAGGCTATTACAGCTGTCTGAGTCTGGGTGTATATGGAATTAAGTTTTTATTAAAAATTATAAATGTATATATTTACTAGTTGTCTGTCAACCATAACACAAGTATTAAGTTACTTACCTTGGGAACGGATGACTGGATGTGTATATATTTATATTGATAAATGATGCACAAAATTGTCTGTAAGAGTACCTTTGTTAACAAATGCTCGTTCATTTAACAAATACTTATGCATTACAGGTTAAATATGCTGCACTAGTTTTCGCCGGAAGCTGTCTACCAGCTCGATAATGCAGATGAAAATAAATGAAGATCTTCGGTTGGTTCATAATTATTAAGCACCGTCTTGAATGAATGAACACTTTTATTGAACACCGCATTAAGAACAGTAAAAACTAAAAATGATAATAATAAATACATATTGAAAAGTAGTGCTACAATCTGGCGGACTTATCGCTAAATAGCGATTTCTTCCAGCCAACCAGGTTGATGAAAGGACAAAGCTACAGATATATATTAGATGCTGTGTATATACAAAGAATAACGAATATAAATTAGGATATACATACGAATACATACATAAACATAAATATATACATAGATACATACAATATACTAATACATATATAAATATAATTCATTTAGAGTACATAATTATATAAAAATCGTCACGCATCACAGCACCATCTTCTAACATTGATCATGGTAATTTTACAGCACAAATCCCTGCATGAACTGTTGCTGTTATAGTAGTGGACATTGACGTTTCTCTTTGTCGGTAAAGTCAGGTTATTCAGAATTGTGAACTAAATCTGTGAAAAAGTTAGAATCAATGCAATTTGATGCTAGAGTATGTTATATGTGTATGGTATGCTAGATAGTTGTTCTTGTATTGCATCGAAATATATTTTTGATTCATGCCGTATCATATATTACCAATGCAGTATGTGGATATATAATTCCAAACCTGGATTTAATTGTAAATAGTTAAATTGTTATTGTAAAATGTAAATTGTGAAATTTGTAAAAGTAAACTTTTGTCAAATAACTTTAGAAAAAAAAATTATATTATCCAACACAAAACGTGTATTATCCATCAAAAAAATTGTATTTTCGATCATAACAAATGTCTTGGGAATGGTATTTTCAACATATAATAGAAAGACTATTTGTAAAGTTCATTTATAAATATACCAACACATGAGTCAATTTGAAAAAAATAATATTTCTTAATCTTAAAAGAGATTTATTAAAAGCTTTTTATATATTCGTTATAAGAATACAAGTTAGATAATATCGTATTCGTATCTTTATCTTTTTTTGGATTCTTTTATTAAACAATAGGAGAATTCATAATAATAAGATACCCAAAAAATTAATGGAAACGGGAATTTTACTTGCAAATAAAGTTTATTAAGTTACACATGAAACAAAAGTAAAATAAACTAATATTAACATTTGAAAACTGATTCAGTTTTTATGTTTCATAAATTTTCTTTTTGTTGTTGTCTTGTTTAATTACTCTCTAAATAGTTATAACTTAGACCATAGTACAAAAAGACGTTTGTATTAGTTATTACTTTACGCAAAGTTTCACATTAACAGTCTTCCTTTACTGTGTATTAAATCTGAGGTGTTCACATTTAATGGTAGATAATATGGTTTTAATTATATCCCATTACCATAAGTAACATAGTATGAAGCATACTCTAATATTTATAATTAACCTTCAAGTGCTGGTTTGGTTTTTATACTTTAACAGTAAAAGCGACATCTATTGTTATAATACATACACATGTCAATCGACATAAATTGGTTAATATATTGGTTATAACATTGTTTCTCAACAAGAAAATATGTTTATTTGTTAACAAAAAAGATTTTAACTTATTCATAGAGTTTTTATAATTAGGATATGTAATACCTATGGTTGGTCGAACTAGATCTAAACCTACTAAGTATACATGTATATGAAAAATATTTATATATTGTTAATTACTTTTCATTATTATATTTTCTTATATAACAGAAATTATTATAAAATTATTAAACATACAATTATATTAATGTAAATATCGCTCTATCCGAAGAATAAAGTTACACTTCCCATGTATAGGAAATGTGACTTTATTCTTCGGATAGGGCGGTATGTAGTACCAACTGATTAAATAATTCAAAATTCTAGAAGGAAGTATTTATAATACAAATTTGGCATAAGATACCTCTTTAACTCATAATAATTTATTTTAATTATGCTTTATCAAGTAATATTTCACTTGAGTAAAAAAGTGTATTTGATGATCTTATTTCAGTTTTTTGTCTTTTCTTACAAACTGAAATTATGTACTGACACGTGGAATAAAATGTTTTAGTCTTTTTATTATGCTACCACAAGAGGCATATCTAACGGTCCATATGCATATTGGTTTTTTTTTATAAATTTGTTATTATAAAATGTCAAATAATTTTTATATCTGTTATATATTAGTTGAAATTAAGTTTGCCGGTTCTTCTGAATAAAATCAATATTTCAAACCGGTGGTAAGTAAAAAAGTCTAATAAAGAAATTTCTAAAATATTTGTTTTATTTTAATCTAAAATTATCATTTAATAATATGTACCAATATTAACGAAAACCGGTTTTTGAAATAAACGGTAACTATAAAATACGAATCGATAAAACTATCGACGTCACTATTTACGGTTTTTACACAACAAGCAATCACTAATTTTACTACGATTCTACGTTATTAGTTATATATACGCTCCGCGTAGTAATTTCTATGTGTTAGAAAAGGATCGAGGTGTTAATTTTTCCGTTTTTTGAATGAAACGGGTGAGAGGCAGATACATTTGTTGAATGAGAACGATTTCTATAGTATGTATCTATAGTACTTTTCCTCACCTCTCATTTAATAGAAAATGGGTACACGGCAATGTATGAAACATACCCATCTATATTTTAGTTAGTAATCTATGAATATAATAGTAATAGGTATATGGAAAATAATACAGCCCACCTAATACCGTATTATAATACGCTATGTAAAAGTAACCTGTTACCAGATAATAGTCAAATAATAGCTTTCCAAGATAATAGGGTCGATATCGCTCGCCGTGTGCGTGGCGATCGCCGGAGCGCTGCCTATTCCGCATCTATCTATCTATCTATCTAATTTCGGGGACGCCTGTCGGTGCAGGGCGGGTGGTCAGCTCCTATTTCGGACTATTCCACCCATTTCCCCATGTTGGGACAAGGGTTTCACTGCTGTCCCGACAGTGTCACCTGCTCTAATCTACCCGTGGCTTTTACGAACCTGATAATATCCCTGAAGGAGATATTTGTCAGATCCTCAACTTCAATTTCATCCTTACCTAGTATCTCCCATCTTACCAGCGAGTACATAGGGCACTCAGCCATAAGGTGAAGACTCGTTTCTTCCTCTCCGCACTCTGGGCACGCAGCATCTTCTGTTATTCTCATTATTGACAGGTGTCTGTTTAACAGGCAGTGCCCAGTTGTAATACCTGTTACAATTGCTATATTTTCCCTGCTCTGAGACATCAGCTGTTTAGACTTCCTTGTATCAAACGATTTGAGAAACAGCTTTGCTTGTCTGAGCATTGTGTTTCTCCATCTTTTGTTCGATTCTGTTTCTATTCTTTTTTCTATCACACACTTTATTATCTTATGTGCAATTGGGAGAAAGGGTTCTGGTCCTACGAATGTTTGACTAGCTCCCTTTCTTGCCAATTCGTCAGCTTGTTCGTTCCCTGCATGGCCACTATGCCCCGGAATCCATGCAATCGTTACTTCCCCCTTCTCAGCTAATTCGTTTAGTACACGTTTACATTCCTTCACGATAGCTGAGGTTGTTTCTATGCGGTCAAGTGCTTTTAAAGCTGCTTGACTGTCGCTATATATAACTATATTGTGTTCTGATGCTATTTGTGTTTCTTTAAGTTTCCTGGCACACTCCATGATAGCCATCATTTCGGCCTGGAAGACACTTGTATATTTACCCAGATTTAGAACCTGGTGTAAATCTGACGAGGTGCTGTAGATAATGCCAGCTCCTGCCAGCTTCGTGGATTCTCGTGTTGAACCGTCCGTGTAGCAGATGGTCTGACTCATCTCACTATATTCCACTTTCCAATCTTCTTTTACTCCTATATGTATCCTGTATTTTTTGTCGAAGATTTTCTGTCTCTTGATCAGGTCACTTCTCCTGACTACCATAGACAGATTTTCTCCGTAAATCTTTTCTATATCTGTATGACCTTTATCTGTAAAGTTTCCTTTCCATTGTTGGAACACTTTCATCTTATACCATTGTTCTATAGCTTTTCTTTTGGCTGCTAGGTCCAGAGGATAAAGTCCCACCAGAACTTCTAGTGCAGCAGATGGCGTTGTTCTCACTGCACCTGTGATCATTAGTATTGCTATCCTCTGTATCTTCGTTAAGTCCTTGCTATTGACTCCGATGTTGGCTCTGTGCCACCAAATCGAAGCGCCGTACAGTAATCTGGGTAATATGATAGCCGTATATATGCACTTGATAATTTTTGGCTTCATACCCCAGGTTCTGCCCACCGCTCTTCTGCATTGCATGAGTGCAATTTTTGCTTTGTTGCATTGATCTTTGATATGACTTCTAAACCTTAGGGTTTTATCTAGCGTTATACCTAAGTATTTTATTTCCTTTATCAACTGTATCTCTGCTCCCTTTATACTGAGAGGATTAAAGTTGGCTATTTTCCTTTTGTTTGTAAAAAGGACTAGTTTGGTTTTTGTAGGATTAAGGTTTAATCCCCTTTCCTGACACCATCTTAGTGTTGTTTTAATGCTATTACTCATTATGTTCCTTATAGTGCTCAGGTCTTTTCCTGTAACTAAAAGGACTCCGTCGTCTGAGTATGCTTGCATGTATGTCTTCCTATCATTAATCTTCCTAACTAATGGATCTAGTAGGAGACACCATAAAAGAGGAGAGAGACACCCTCCCTGAGGAAATCCTCTCGTTGATTTTATTGTGTGTGTAACTCCACTTAGCTCCGCCACGATTGAACGATGCTCTAGCATGTTCATTATCCAGCGTCCCACTTCATTTGTTATTCCTTCCCTACAAATTGAGTTTCTTATAGCATTGCGATTTGCTTTGTCAAAAGCACCTTCTACATCAAAGAAGCAACCTAATGCTATTTCTTTGTTACATAAGGTTCTTTCTATTCTTACCACTAAGTTATGGAGAGCTGTTTCTGTTGATTTGCCCCCCATATATGCATGTTGGTTTTTATGCAGTGGAAGATTGCTTTGTTCTAGGTTAGTTCTTATATGTCCCTCTATCACTTTTTCTAGTGTTTTTAGAATGAACGAGGACAAACTTATACACCGAAATGACTTCGGTTCCTGATAGGTTTTCTTTCCAGGTTTTGGAATGAACACCGCTTTTACTTTTCTCCAGCTCGTCGGGACGTAACCCCACGCCAAACTCGCATTGAAAAGTGCTAACATGTTTCCTTTAATATATTCATATGCTACCTGTAGCATTTTAGGGAGTATTTCATCTGGACCAGCTGCTTTGTATGGTGCAAATGACATGATACTCCACTTAATCTGCTCTTCTGTTATGATATTTCCCGGGTCTGACCAGTGGTAATCGGTGCTTGGTGATATCATTTCTTCTTTAATTTCTTTACATTCTGGAAAGTGTGCTTCTGCCATTTTGGTTAGTATTATTTTGGGATCCGTAACTATTGTTTCCTCCACTTTAATACTACCCAGTCTGCATGTTCTGTCTTTTGCCAATATACGCATAAGGCGTGCTGCTTCAGGGTATTCTGTGACCCCGTTACAATACACCTGCCAGCCATTTCTGGACTCTTTTCTGCACCTTTTTCGGAATTCCGTCCTATACTTCCTATATTCTGCCCAGCTCAAATCATCCCCTTTCTTAAGGGCGATTCTTTGAGATTTGCGTACTTTCTTCCTGAGTTTTTTTAGTTCGTTGTTCCACCATGGTTGGCCCGTACCTTGTGTAACCTCACGTAGTGGACACGTACTGACAAAGGCATCTTTTAATGCTGTGCTTAGTTCCAATGTGCCTTCCTCTAACTCCTTTATCGTTTTGTAGGAAGTGTATTTGGATCTCCATTCGCTCATTAAGGACCCAAAGTTGTCCCAGTTTGTCTTCTTAGCATTTCTAATGCGCAATTTGCCAATTTTGCTGTTTATATGGAAGGTGATTCTACGATGATCTGATAACGAATCGTTTAGATCCACCTTCCAATCTTTGATGTATTTGGCCATATCTTCTGATGCTAGAGTAATATCTAATACTTCTTTTCTCGTGCTTGTAACGAACGTTGGTTCATTACCAATGTTCATTATCTCGAGATTGTTACTTATGATAAATTCTAACAGTGCTTCTCCTTTCCTATTTGTGTCTGTACTACCCCACACCTCATTGTGCGAGTTAGCGTCACATCCTATTATAAAAGAAATTTTCTTACCTCTGTATTTGTTGACAGTTTCTTCCAGTTCTCTAGTTGGTGGCGTGAAGTCGGTCTCACTAGGAATGTAAGCCGACATAAACGCCATCCTTAGTTTCTTTTCTTCATCTAGTGGAATCATGGCTTCCACCACTACTAAATCTCTGTAACATTCTATTTCAATTAGACCTAAGTTTCTGATCCTGCTACTGGTATAGATACATGTTCTGGGGTTCGACTCACCATTGTTGTGATAGGTTAGGTCTCCCCCTAAACAACCCATACCGACCACACGTCCATTCACAACGTATGGTTCCTGTAGCAGGGCCACATCTATTTGCTTGCTGGTCACATATTCGCAGAGTTCGCTCATGGCTTCTCTGCAGTGGTGCAAGTTTATCTGAAGAATCTTTAGTGTGTGTGTAGAGTGTTTTTGTATGTGTTTTTGTCTTTTGGGTGTACCTCCCATTAAGTGTGTAGTGTGTGTGTGTGTTTGTTCTATTCCCAATACATAATGATGCCCCGTACGACTTCGATCACCAGCTGTGAGGCAAGGCGCTCAAGAAGTGTACAAGGCATCAGTTATGTATCGGTACCTTTGATCGTTAGTGTGCCGTGGCGGTACCGGCATCTCCGACTATTCCCTGCACGGATGTCTTGGCGGGGGGGTACTAGGGGCCCCGCCTGACGCTCCGATTGCTGGTTTCGTCGTGTCCGCTGGTTCCAGCACACGAGCAACACTGTTCTGTGCGGAGTTTGAGTCGGTATCGACTTGACTCTGTGCTTGTGTGGGTTTGAGTTTCGGTTTCCAATTTAAAAACCTAACCTGCACTTGTGTGGCTTGGTAGAAGAGCCACACAAGACCCTCCCTAAAAAGTTCGTTTATTTCCCGAGGGACCCCCACAATCAGACGCTCCCCCTGAGGAAGGGGCTCTCTGACGATGAGGCTCCACTCGGGGAGTCTTAATTCTGATCTATTTCGATTTTGACCCCTAAGCAGAAGGAGAGGGTCAGCTGCTCTCCTCGTGCCTGGGATCCAAATTGCCACTCTCCCTCTATCCCTTCTCATGGCCTTGATCGAGACGCCGTTGTAGAGGCCGAAGTCGCACTCCATCAACCAATCCCTCGACTGCTCAGTGGCTGGTGTCACAAGGAAGAATCCTTCTGCCACCAGCCCCGAGGTCGCAAAGTTTAGCTTGGAGCTGTCGACCTCCTCCACGACGGCTGCCTCGATAAGGTCAGCTATTTTATCCCTTATATAAGTTGCTAGATCCCCATCGACCGGCAAACCATCTGCACGATGGATGGCCACAGCGAGATCACTCTGCTCCTTTGCAGTGCAGCGTGGTCCCGCCGTAGCCCCCCAATTGCGACGCTTTGCCGGTCGCTGTTCGCTCGGTCCTTCTTCAGGGTCAGTACCCTGCCTCTTCTTCTTCAGCGGTCTGGAGGTCTTCGCCTCACCAACCCCCGAAGAGGTGTCCCCCTCCACGGGTTGGGAAGTCGAAGGCGCGTCCGACACGGCCAACTGCCTTCTGAGTTTCTTGGCCCTATTCTTGCGTTTTTTAGACGCCACCATCTTGAAATCGCCCTCACCCGCACCCGAAGGCCCAGGCGTCGGCGACTTCAATAGGTCCTCTTCTTCCCTCAGATGGAGGGTTCTCGAAAGTTCATCATGGAGATTCGCTGCTGAACCTCCAGGATGCTCTATAACCGAATGCGAAAAATTGCCCCCCCCAGAATACGAGGGGCAGCCTGAGACCGATGCTTGGGCCGAAGCCCGAGCATCAGTCTCAGGGAGGGATTCTCCAGCCGGGCTGGTACCCTCCTGGGGTAAGTATTGATTTTTTCTCGCGTCCATGTTGCGTTGCAGGTGAGAAGGATATTTTGGGGGGGAAGGAGTGGAATTGAAGGGATTAGGGGGTGGAGGAAGGGGATAGCGGACGTGCGATATTACGTGGGAAACCATAATCCCGCACCGCCAGATCATACTTGCTATTGCAGCCTGAGGAATAGAAAAGTGTGAGCTCATTAGTGACTGCAACATTGCCCAGGGTGCACGGCATGGACGTGTATGATTCGACTTATGACAGTGCCCTGTAGCTCAGCTCACATACCTGGGCGTGGCGACTGTCATCTACACCCCGCCTATTCCGCATAATAGGGACTATTCCGTAACAGGCTAATACGGTAATCCCGCATTGAGAACTTCAGTAGTAGCGAGTCGCCAACTGTGAGCGAGAAATCGGGATTTGATTTGCTAAATACTCTATTGTACTAAACTAATATTGAATAGGTATATGGAATATAATACAGTCCACGTAATACCGTATCATAATACGCAGTTTTAAGGTTCCTTTTACCATAAAATAGTCAAATAATAGCTGTCCAAGATAATAGGGTCGATATCGGTCGCCGTGTAGGTGGCGATCGCCGGAGCGCTACCTATTCCGCTGAATAATAGGGACTATTCCGTAACAGGCTAGTATTAGACTGTTACTTAATAATAGGGACTATTCCGTAACAGGCTAATACGGTAATACCCGTATTGAGAACTTCAGTAGTAGCGAGTCGCCAACTGTGAGCGAGAAATCAGGATTTGATTTGCTAAATACATGTCAGGCTTTGTTTAAATGCGCCTTGGGATGGTTACTAAGTAAGTGAGCAATGTACGAGTGTACACTACGATAATCTATTTTACTAAACTAATATTGAATATTGTAATGTAATAATATATAATATTGTAATAAGAAATTATATTTTGTTACACACGCACGTCGGGTTTCATGTTAACGCGCATTTGTACTAATAAAATTTATAGTATATAATAATAAATATAAAATATAATAACTGGTAAAACAGTAGTCGAGAAGTAGTAGATTTTTGCTTCTGCACTAGCACCGTCCTATTTGGTTACAATTTTGTTGCATTTAATATTTAATATGGTTAACTATAGCTGTCGGAAATCAAACCCGCTAATAATTAAAATGCACTTCGTGCGCGCCGCTGCGCCAGCAAGGTCGCCAAAAATCATCTCGGAGAGTCGGGAACAGTTGGAGGTGGCTCTTTACTAAAACTTTTACCAAAAAAACGATATGTATATTTAATGCTACAAGTAGGGTTATGTATGAATGCTGCATAGGTTGGTTAAAAAGAAAACTAACAATGAAAACAAAAAATAAACTAAATCCTTAAAAACGCTAAAATTTGTTTTTTTAATCGGCATGTGTACAAGTTGCCTTTGTTTACTTGTTATTGTTTCCTTTTGTAAAGAATAGTTTGAAAAAATTAAACCAGTTTAACATTTGGTTGCGTACTGCATGATGCAAATCCTTGCATCGGGTAAACAATAGTTTTAATATTATTAGAAATATAAAGGATTTTAATTGTAAATAAATAAAATTTGGTATAAAGATATCTCGCAGATAGAAACAATTGATGTTTTTAAATGTAGATATGTAATATAAGACAAGTTAACAATATTTTTAAATGATAAATCATTCATATAACCACAAAAATTAAAAATAAAAACATTTAAATGAACAGAAAAATATAAAACTATGATTACTTATCAATTATTGTACATAAGGTGTACAATAAATTACTAATTATTAGTAACTTTTTAAATACGCCAACATAACCTTTAACTTTAGTCCTAAGTCAGTTAAAAGTATGAAGAAAAATTTAATCGCCGTCTCACTAAAATAATATGTCAGGTCACGGAATAGGCTATTACTGTAATAGTCAGTGAAAAAATAATACATCATATTTTATCACTGGCTATTATTTGCCTATTACCAAATAATAGGGTATGATACCCTAATATGAGAAACCTATTATATCACATATCATAGTATTATTCAAATATCATCCTAATATAACACCTCTACATTTTAGTAAAAATTAAAGTACTAGAACTTTACAACGGGAAATTTAAAAATTTAATACACCGCCCATTCATTAATAATATCAACTTGTTGTCTTGTTATATGATAAGACAGTAAAAATGAGAATGAGTGCGTAAAAATATGTATGTAGGAGTGGAGCGAGATGCAGCTGAGACTATTTTCATACGATTCATTCATAAATACAAACATATGTGCAAGAGGGATGCGAGATAGCATGTGTTGGCGCCTGTAGTAAAACCGCCCTGATATGGAGTAGTAATATATATAACGTATGACGTAAAATCGTAGTAAAATTAGTGATGTACTTGGTGCGCTAAAACCGTAATTAGTGATGTCAAAAGATGATTATCGATTCGCACACTGCTCTTACCGATTTTTGGATAACCGCTTTTCCTGTTACATATTAATAATGATTATTAAATATTAATAAAACAAAATATTTAAGGAACTTCTTTATTAAGACTTTTACTGCAATATAAAAAAAAATATATACAACAACCGTTTTGCATTTCTAACTAAGTGCATGCTTCTTAAAAAAAAAACGTTTTGCTTAAACCCGCTAAAAGTACAACTTCAAAAATTATTACTATTTTTAAATAGGAAACAGGAACAGCAAGCTGACTAAAAATTATCCAAACAGAGCTTTCACAGTCCTCAAACTATCTTGAAAATGTAGGAATTGTAATTTAAATTATTATATATTATTATTAAACAAAATTAATTTAAAATATTCACTCGAAAACAAATGTACAAGATTAGTATTTGAAACAATAGATGCTTTCGTTTTTACCGTTTAAGTATTTAGGAAAAAACATTATACTTAAAAGGAGTGTACTTGATGGTAAATTATAATGATTTCTTTTATATTTAAGTCTTTTTTTAGATATATTAGTAGTAGTTTTATAGAATATTAGTGGTTTTTATCTCTAAGTATAATATTTTCCATCATATCAGTTAACACTTCGGATTTATACATATAAAGTAAGAATTAAATTGTGAAATTTTGCCATATTTAATGTGCCAATTGATATCAAGCTTTGCGATGAAAGAAAATATGATGAGGAACTATACTCCATGGGTTAAATATTTAACTAAATGTAAACATGTCAAAACAGGTACTTTATAGTAGGCATTATCTGCCTAGTATAAAGTATCTTTTTTATTACAACACATGATACTAATATTAAATGTTATTTATATTTCTTTCAAAGAATTTAAAATTATTGATAGTATTCGCACCACTTAATAAGGTTAAATATAGTATGATTGCTATCAATAATTTTACAAACTTTGAAACAAATAAATAAGAATATTATGTAATATCCACTTTTAAGAACCCCAACATAAAATTAAAACATAAAACATAAATTATAGAATTTTTAAAGAAAACGATGGACAATATTAAAGACACTAAAATACTACACATTTAAGTATCACAGAGTGAAACTCATAGAATATTGATATTATGTTACGTCGGCTAATCTAATGCAATTACTATTTTAGGTAGTTTACTTGGCTAATTTGTATCTGCTGAAATTCATTAAATTATATATTGCTGTTTTGCTAAACTAAATATATAAATATTTAATTTTATAAAATAACAATCAATTTAAGAAAATTCCTTTTAAAAATATTGGTGATATTCTTTGGACCACTGCAGTTGAATTCCAATCTCTTCCCTTGTTAATAATATTATTGTAATGACATATTTGTCACTCCTGAACCACATGGTTTTGTTTGTTTACATCTTGTTACGTTTTTATACTTATGGAGTACGTATAGTAAAATACTAATATTGTTAAATATGAAAACTGTATCACTTTTTAAATGTTAATAATAGTAATATTAATTAGTTACTTTTGCCTCATGTATCATAGATCTATAAATTTACTTGCGATAAAATTTCCATTATCGTTTTTCAAGTATCTGTAGTACTTAGTATAAATTCTCCTTAACATTAATACACCATTGTCTAACTCGCATTATGATAACGAATATGCAAAAAAACTTTTAACAAATCATATTTATGATTAACGCAAGTTAACCAAGAAAATAGTTTTTTAAGTTATATACATTTTTGACTAATTAACACTTTACATGCCATATAATGCCATTCCAAAGATATAAGTTTTTGTGATGGATAATATAATTTTAACTAGATCAAATCTTTTTAGTTTTATTAGACAATAGCGTAATTATAAAAATTTCACAATTTAAATAATCCTGTTTTGAAAATATATTACTCCCAGGATTGCTCAGGTTTTTAGTTTTGCTACACAAGTAAAAACACGTGTTTTCAATAGGAATAAATGGTGTTATTGTTAAAATACACAATTTTTAGCAGCAATACAGGCAGAACTCATAATGCATTATAAGCCCGTCGTTTAAGCAAACTAGCAATTAAACTAGCAACTAAGCAATTGTTATTCATTTTCCTAAGTAATGAAAATTTTAAACCCATTCATCTCAAAATATGAGTTTTTGAGTTGTACCGCTATTGCTGCACATGACCGATATATCAATATACTGAACCGGTAATATGATATGGCTTGGGTCTGGAAAATATTTCTGATGGAATACAAGGTACTATAACTATCAAACAATAATATTAACCAATAATGTTTCAAACAATAAAACCAAATTATGATCCGTTCTAGTGTGCTAGAGCCCCCTTATCCACGGATTTGAGAAAAAATCCATTGGGTCCTAGTTAAGAAGTTTCAAACTTCATAATGTTTGTCAATTATACTAATATGAATACTATTTTGAAGACACAACCTTCTCTCGAGTCTCTAGCATGGAAGCGGACTTTTACAGCCTTATTCCAAAATTGCGAATGGTTCAGGCGGCAAAATAAATTGTTAGTGAATAAAAGCATTCGCGCTGTGAAAATGTTATTACTAATGTCAATAAATGAGGCTAAATAATTATGATTCGACTGAAGCTCTTCATATATGTTCATCTGCATCATCGGGCTCGTGGACACTTCCCGGCGGAAGAGTTCGCAGCATATTTAACCTGTAATAAATAAGTAATTCTTAAATAATGTATAGATAGAACATTAGTTTGCAAAGGTAGTCTTACAGACAATCTTGGCATTGATATCCCCTGAGTAGAATAGACCACCCTCATTTCTTACCTATGTGTCGCGAAAACCGATTAAGGTAAGTTGACGTCGGGCAGGCGACCGGTCGTAAGATACCAAATCATGTGATAACATGTTTAAAACATGTTGTGCCTACCCCATTTAGAGTGGGATAAGGGTAGGAGAATGATGCATTGACAAATAACAGAGATTTTAAATTTTAAAAATATATTTTTTAGCTTCTACTGGTCTAAATAGTCTAAATAGTGTCTGGAAAATATTTTTTACGTGTCTATAACTTTGTCTACAGTTATATTTTAAGTATAGAATAGAGACTATAATTATAAATAATTTTTTTTTTTTAATAATAAAATATAAGGGGTATCTGTGACAATCTTTGTGTTATGTTAAATATCTTTGATTTCGTACTGTTAGCAGTACCAGGCTAAAAATATTATGCTTTCCAAATACTGAATTGTATGAGACAATTAAGAAGCATATGTAACAAAGTTCCAATGATCATCACTAATATGTCTTTGAAGCTATTCTTATATCACACACTTTTTTGCATCACTATAATAGAGGAAAAATTGTACCAAAAATTTTTTGTTATATCTCAAACGGATTAGGCAGTTAGCCCATTAGACATATAAGCTTCAGTTTTAATTGAAAGTGAAATGGACAGACTGACATACTTTACATCAAATATTTACTTGCCTTCATCTAGTCAAATCAATTGACCTAATCATGTGGTTCATCTCATAAAGCATCAACAGCATATAGCCCTTAGACGTAATCCCAATGAGTACTCTCTTTGGCAATGACCAGGTTCATCTGAAAATTATTGCAAAAACATATTAATAAATATGGAACAAGCTGTGTGCACAACTAGAGGCCGTGCGACTCTGTAAAGACGATCATGGGTTTATACCCCGCGCAGGCACATGTCTAATTGACAATTGCAATATATGACACTCTTTTCGGTGAAGGAAAATATGGTAAGGAAATCCGCATACTTCTAGCGAATTCTAGGGATATGCGTAACCTACCAATCCGCATTGGAGCAACGCGATGGTAGGTCTTTGCTACAATACTTCTCTCCAAAAAACGGATAGAGGAAGCTTATGGTTCCCAATGCTGGGGTGGATAACAGGCTGTTACTTTAAACATACACATGCCAATTTTTGTGTTTACAAACAAAAATGATTTATATTTGAAACATTTTAACTCACTTGAAGAATATCAGCCATTGTATCAGATATTAATGAATTCATTGCAACAACAGTAGCAGTGCCTTGTCCAGACACAGTTACTCAGACAAAAAATCCAGTTGAAATGTGCATAACTAAATGGGATAGTATGTTAAAGTATCTTGAACAAATAACTTTCTGTTAAATAATTAAAGTATGTCTATAATCCATATTGTCTGTCGCAGAAAGAATAAAAACTATTCAGAAATAACCACTTAAAACATAGAATATAACTGATATTGGGTATGACATATGATATATCATATACAACACTTCAATAAAGCATACACAATAAATATTACTATAGAAGGAAAAGTTTTATTTTTACTTATATTTAAAAAATTAAAAAATAAAACTTCCCAATATTATTACAGTTCAATAAAAACACAATTGTCGTGCTTTTTTTAATTAACTGTGAATGGAACGCACCCACAGCACTGCATAGGGAATGTTTGAACGAAACTCATTCATGTATTTACGGGGCTTAGTTAGTTAGTAACTCTAACTCCGTGTCATTATCCAGCGAAAAGTAATAAAAAATAATCATGGAAAAATAAATAATGATTGAAAATAGATATGTACTACTTTTTTTTTCCTGAATTTCCTAAAAGTACTATATTTTTTTGATTTAAAAAGAAAAATACTATTTTTCTTCAAAAAAAAAGGTGGCAACCCTAATCGCGCCCTTTTTGATTAAATAGGGGCAACACTGTGCCGTTATTGTTTCCGGTGGAGGGTGGAGTCTTCCTATTGATAAAACGTTTCAGTGACATTCAGTCGTTGTTCATCATTCAAGAGAAGTGCATCTCGGAACGGGAATTGTGGTATTCCTATTATATCGTGTTATTGTACATAGTGTGCGTTAACAAGAAGTTTATGGAATTGTCTAATTTTAATTAACAATCATTTGTTGGTTTGTATATTTTTGCGTAAGTAAAAAGTGATTACAGTTATATATTACGTATAACGAACGTTTCTGGTGAGTAAGTACGTTTCAATTTTCTTCGTATTAAATAGTGCAAAAGTATAGTTTATTTGTTATTAAGTTTTGGATAACTACTCACATTTTATCCGAGAATGTTTGTTGAAATTCAAACATTTGAGTTGTTGAGTTTCGTGATAGTGAATATATATAGTGCTTGTGTATGGTGGAGGTTTGTGCATGTGTATTTTACGAATCCTGCATGTATCGAGTATGATAACCGATTGTCCACTCTACATTAAGCATTATATATATTTTCTATTTTACTTCATCGCCGATTATAGCAAAATAATTTTATTATTACTTTTGCATAATTACTCTGTTTTAATCATAGCTTAAGTAAATATAAACATTGTAATCTTTAATATTTAATGACTAGCAGCGTCTGACTGCCCTCCTGTAAAAGCTGCAGGGCTTTTTCTTCTCATTTAACAGTATGGTTGAGGTGGACACTGCAGTGTTCTTTCTTCCCATACTGTTTAGGCGTTTTGTTGGTAATGTTCGTTTTCTGTATCGTCGAACATTAGCTTTAAAAGCGCGCTACTTTGTTAGACGTTTTATTAACGGGCTAGCCATTATAAAGGTGTCGTACTGATTTCTGAAATTGCGCAGTTTTGATAATTCGTACGTCATTAACTTTTACATTTTTTATGTAATGGTAATGTGTTGCGGTTGGCCATGTTTATATGTTGTGCCGACCCCACTTAGAGTGGGACAAGGGCAGGAAGATGATGAAGATGATGATTAGTATTTTACTATACGTACTCCATAAGTATAAAAACGTAACAAGATGTAAACAAACAAAACCATGTGGTTCAGGAGTGACAAATATGTCATTACAATAATATTATTAACAAGGGAAGAGATTGGAATTCAACTGCAGTGGTCCAAAGAATATCACCAATATTTTTAAAAGGAATTTTCTTAAATTGATTGTTATTTTATAAAATTAAATATTTATATATTTAGTTTAGCAAAACAGCAATATATAATTTAATGAATTTCAGCAGATACAAATTAGCCAAGTAAACTACCTAAAATAGTAATTGCATTAGATTAGCCGACGTAACATAATATCAATATTCTATGAGTTTCACTCTGTGATACTTAAATGTGTAGTATTTTAGTGTCTTTAATATTGTCCATCGTTTTCTTTAAAAATTCTATAATTTATGTTTTATGTTTTAATTTTATGTTGGGGTTCTTAAAAGTGGATATTACATAATATTCTTATTTATTTGTTTCAAAGTTTGTAAAATTATTGATAGCAATCATACTATATTTAACCTTATTAAGTGGTGCGAATACTATCAATAATTTTAAATTCTTTGAAAGAAATATAAATAACATTTAATATTAGTATCATGTGTTGTAATAAAAAAGATACTTTATACTAGGCAGATAATGCCTACTATAAAGTACCTGTTTTGACATGTTTACATTTAGTTAAATATTTAACCCATGGAGTATAGTTCCTCATCATATTTTCTTTCATCGCAAAGCTTGATATCAATTGGCACATTAAATATGGCAAAATTTCACAATTTAATTCTTACTTTATATGTATAAATCCGAAGTGTTAACTGATATGATGGAAAATATTATACTTAGAGATAAAAACCACTAATATTCTATAAAACTACTACTAATATATCTAAAAAAAGACTTAAATATAAAAGAAATCATTATAATTTACCATCAAGTACACTCCTTTTAAGTATAATGTTTTTTCCTAAATACTTAAACGGTAAAAACGAAAGCATCTATTGTTTCAAATACTAATCTTGTACATTTGTTTTCGAGTGAATATTTTAAATTAATTTTGTTTAATAATAATATATAATAATTTAAATTACAATTCCTACATTTTCAAGATAGTTTGAGGACTGTGAAAGCTCTGTTTGGATAATTTTTAGTCAGCTTGCTGTTCCTGTTTCCTATTTAAAAATAGTAATAATTTTTGAAGTTGTACTTTTAGCGGGTTTAAGCAAAACGTTTTTTTTTTAAGAAGCATGCACTTAGTTAGAAATGCAAAACGGTTGTTGTATATACTTTTTTTTATATTGCAGTAAAAGTCTTAATAAAGAAGTTCCTTAAATATTTTGTTTTATTAATATTTAATAATCATTATTAATATGTAACAGGAAAAGCGGTTATCCAAAAATCGGTAAGAGCAGTGTGCGAATCGATAATCATCTTTTGACATCACTAATTACGGTTTTAGCGCACCAAGTACATCACTAATTTTACTACGATTTTACGTCATACGTTATATATATTACTACTCCATATGTGAGAAAGAGTCAGAGCTGAGACTAAATCCGTTTTTACGAATGAAACGGGTGAGATGCAGATAGTTTTTATGAATGAGAATGTTAGTAGCTGTAGTGCTACTTTGCATCCCCCCATACCACCGAAAATAGGCTCGCGCAAATGTATGAATCTCAACCATCTATTTTATAGTTAGTAATCTATGGTCAATTGGTATTTTTGTGTTATTTTGAGTTCACCAGATTTCACTTTTAAAGTGTTTTTCGCGTACAATATATATTTTTTTCACATTATAAAGGATTTTTTATTAGTTTCTCAAGGTTGAAACTGGCTGTTATATTATTTATACAAGATTTTAGGTTTTCACGCCGGTAACTGGCCCGTCGTAATATTAATATTTATGTCGAAACTAAATATATTCTAAAATTACCATAAAATGGAACCTAGTCACTTAGATTACGTGGCTCAGGCCTGTATGGATTTATCTGAAGCTATGGCATCAGCAAACAATGATGCTGATCGGGAGTCTCTCATAACAAATCATATAAAGAAAGTTTGGGCAGTTGTACCACCAGTAGAAGAGTTTAAAAAAAGTAATATTTTATAACAAAAAGTTATGCTCTTATATTATGCGTTTATATGGTTTATCATTTTCACTTTATATTTTTCAATTCCTGAAGGCAGGCTCAAAATAGTCACTCCATTAAAATTTTGTACTAAAAATGCAAATGAAAAAAAATTACTTGAATGCATGTATGTAATAAGGAATAATCATAATTTCTTATAATATTACTTATACCTTTTTTGCAGTTAAATAGTTATTTTTTTAGATTTGGATTGGGTTAATGTTGCTGAACCAATTTCTCTTGTTCAGCACTGTTCTGAGAAAATTGTTGTGTTAGACTTCTGGACGTATTGTTGCATTAATTGCTATCACATTCTCCCTGATTTGGCATTTTTAGAAAAAGTTTACAAAGCTGACAGTGGACTTGTTGTGGTATGTTATTTAAATTTTTTTATAAGCTTGGTATTGCAGCAATAAGCTGAGATGCCTTTTAATTTTGTAAAATGATAGATTAAATATAGCTGAAGAATAAAGTTACATGTCCTGTGTTTATACATGGGACATGTAAAATTATTCTTTGGATGGGGGATAGTAAAGTAAGTAGTGGTCGGTTACTATCCCACTGCTGAGAATAGGCCTCTTCTCTCCGTTTTTGGAGAGAAGGAGGTAAGACCTACCACGCTGCTCCAGTGCGGATTGGTAGGTTACTCATATCTCCAGAATTCTCTAGAGATATGCAGGTTACCTGACGATGTTTTTCTTCAGTGAAAATTCACTTCACTGAAAAAAGCGTGTGATAAATTGCAATTATCAATCACAGACATAAGTTTTTACCAGAAAAACTCATTGGTGTCTCCCCGTGTTCGAACAGGTGATACCGCAGGGCTACCACAGCTTCTTGACCCATTCAAGAATTATAATACCATTAATATTTGATAATTCTGTATTTGTCTCTCTTGCATCGTTTACAATTAGGAAGATGTTTAGAAGACATTAAATTTTGAAGAAGAATTATATTTTTCATAAGAATGAGTGTACAAAAAAGATATATCTAGAAAATGTTCTGTGCACTTTTAACTACAACAAATTAATATATGTGGGTCTTCAAACTGTACATAAATATGTTTAACATAAAATAGCCAGACAAATTAAGATAACAAAAAATTGTAGATTGGTGTACATTGTGCGAAGTTTAGCAATGAAAAGGTTTCTGGAAATATATTATCAGCAGTGCAAAGATACAACATACACCACCCTGTTGTGAATGATGCTGACAGTTGTATGTGGGAATCTCTTGGTATCAGGTGTTGGCCTACACTACTTATATTAGGTATGTAATAGATGATATCTTGATAAAAATATAGACTGGTCAGAAATGTTAACTACATACCTAAAGTATTTCTTATGAAAAATCAATATAAAGTTTATAAAAAATATATAGATTTTTACAAGAAACTGATTTCTCATTTTATAAATATACAATTTAGAGATTTGTTAATCAATTCAATTTTTAAGAGCCATGTCATAATTTTGTCATTTATAATGCTTGCAATTTATATTATTTTTCTGACATTGATAGTGTCACATCAAAATTAATTACATAGTATTAAATTTAGCATAAGTAGTCAAATTACTTTATTCATATCATTTGATAATTTTTCAATATGAAATTATTATCAGGTCCAGGCAATAAACCACTCTTTGTCATTACTGGCGAAGGACACAGAGAAGATCTTGTTCGGTATGTTGGAGTTACTTTGCGTCACTTTTCACAGAAGATATCTAATACACTACTGCCTATTTCGGTCAGCTCATATTTGAAAGCTAAGGACAATGACACACTTTATTATCCTAGTAAGGTTTGTATGACTGTACTTATTGTAAATAATTCTTTTTTGTGTACTTATGAATATTTGTACTGAATATGTGTACTTATGAATTAGAATTCCTTTAAAAAGTCATGGCACACGGTGATCTATCTTATCCTGTTTTTATTTTTTTTAACGATAACAATTAAATTTATTAAAAAAAATATAGAGGTTTGCTAAAGAATATTAAAGCATTCTAAAGTACTTACTTTAAATGTATGCCTGGTAAATTTTAATGATTTTTAATATTATCACAACAATGCTATAAAACAATGTATCTGCATCTTTCTTATCCAATAGATAAATTCATAAGAAAGTTTTAGGTGCAAAACAAAGGAAAAATAGTTTTTATAATATTTAATAAATTAGGTTTTAATTAAAATAAATTTAATTAAAAATTTGAATTTAGAAAATATTAATTAATTGAAATTTTAATTACATTTTTCAAGGTTTCTATTAATTTGGTTGAAGTGTGATGCAATTTTGTGAAATGTTTGGAAAGTTTTAGTTAAGTTTCAGTTAGATTTTTGAAGTTAAGCTGTGTTAAGTGTGTATCTGTGTGTTGGAGCTGAATAATACAAAAATTGAAAGCATATTAATGTAACGATTTCAGTTGGCACTGAATCCCTTTTACCGGGGCCGTGCTGAAGAGCCATTCCTGGCTATATCTGATACTGGTAATCATCGCGTTCTCTTGACCGATTGTTCTGGAATCATTTTACGTATTATCGGCGGCACGGATGCTGGATTTAAAGATGGCAGTAAGTGGTCAAATAATTTTTTTTTTGTGATCGAACACGCATTGTCTATCTGGCCTGTTGGCCCAGGGTGCAAAGACCCTACTAACTAACTTCGATTGCCGCCAAGAGCAAACATTTTTTAAACAATTTATTGGTTTTTTGAGTGAGAGTGTATGAGTACTTAAGTGTATTTATATACCGCTCGTCTTCACTCGTCTTCACTTCGTCTTCACTCATAACATAAGTATTAAGTTACTTACTATTGGGATCGGACGATCGTCCGTGTAATTGTCTATCATATATTTCATCATTCTCCTGTCCTTATCCAACTGTAAGTTTGGTTGGCAGAACATGTTTTATACATGTTGTTACATATTTTGGTTTTGTTGTTTTATGACCGGCCGCCTGCCTGAGGGCAGCTTATCGTAGACGCCTTTTACGACACCTCAGTAAGAAATGAGAGTGGTCTATTCTATTCAGCCGGATACCACACAGCAATGTCTCAAATATATATTTATTTATAAAAATTCTAAACAACAAAATAAGTAAAGTTTTGTGTATATTTGAATCATGTTACTCTTTTTCGATTGACGCCGTAAGTTATCGTCAGGCAGGCCGTCGGTCGTAAAATACGTCAAATCATAGGACAACATGTTTGTAACATGAAGAAAATGGAATTAAATAGCAAGATCTTATCGAACATATATTTCTGATAAGAAAATGTTATATGTTAATATAACAATTTCTTCACTGGCCCGTTGGCGTAGTGGGTAGTGATGCTGCCTTCAGCTTCGCGGGTCGTGGGTTCATTTCCCGCCGAAGGTCAACATTTTCTATAAATGAATTAGTTGGCCTTTGAGCCTAGACGTATATATGTATTTAACTATGTATTTATATATATAAGTATATATTCACCAGTTTTCTGTCTACCATAACACAAGTATTAAGTTACTTACTTTGGGGACGGACGACCGTGTGAGTCTCATAAATTTATTTATTTTATTTAATATTTAAATGTTTCTTGCAGAATTGAGTGAAGCCCAGTTCAATTCACCTCAAGGTATCTGCTGGTTGACAAGTACAGTGCTGGTTGTATGTGATACCAATAATCACGCGCTGAGGGCCATACATCTTGACGAGGGTACAGTGGAAGTGCTTGCTGGCACCGGAGAACAAGCAGCAGTGGGAGACCTAGGTATTGGAATGCGGAGGTGGCAGTGATTCTTCCTCCAGCTCCATTAATTGCGAAGTTGATTTTTTTATTTCAATATATTATCTTTATATTTAAATGAGTTAATCTTGTATATATATATATTTTCCGAATCTCGGAAACGGCTCGAACGATTTTCCTGAAATTCAACATGTAGGAGGTTTTGGGGGAGAAAAATTGATCTTGCTAGGTTTTATGTAAAAAAAACATTGTTTTATCCCTGTTTTTGGGCATTAAAAAACACTAACATTTGTATTGAATTGAATTTTCGCCTTAAACTGTCAAGTCGACGTAGCTTTTTCGGGTGACGGGCAGACTTGAGAAATGTGAATGCCAAGGATCGATCCCCAACTAAATAATTGTTATATTCTTTAAGTTTTTTTTGTAAAAAATTACCGAGCGAAGCTCGGTCACCCAGATATTTAATATTTAAATGAGTTAATCTTGTATATATATATTTTTTCCGAATCTCGGAAACGGCTCCAACGATTTTCCTGAAATTCAGCATGTAGGAGGTTTTGGGGGAGAAAAATTGATCTTGCTAGGTTTTATGTAAAAAAAATATTGTTTTATCCCTGTTTTTGGGCATTAAAAAACACTAACATTTATATTGAATTGAATTTTCGCCATTAACCTTCAAGTTGACGTAGCCTTTCGGGTAACGGGCAGCCTCGAGAAATGTGAATGCCAAGGATCGATCCCCAACTAAATAATTGTTTTTTCTTTTATTTTAAATTTTTTATTTTTTTTGCAAAAAATTCCCGAGCGAAGCTCGGTCACCCAGATATTATATTATAATGCGACTAAGGTAAGTCGACCCGCCGTGTGGCATCCGGCTGAGTAGAATAGACCAACCTCATTTCTTACCGAGGTGACGTAAAAGGCAACATAGGTAAGTTAACCCACCGTGTGGTATCGGGTTTAGTTGAATAGACCATCCTCTTTCTAGCCGAGGTGTCGTAAAATACGATTGAGGTAATTTGACGTCAGGCAGGCAGCTGGTCGTAAAAACACAGCCAAATCATGTAATAGCATGTTGTGCCGACCCCACTTAGAGTGGGATAACGGCAGGAAGATGATAGTGCAATTCTTAAGGAAGGTTAATGTTAATAGTACATTAAGTTTATTTCATTGAGGGATTCACGCGGGAAAAAAAATTGTGACATGCATATTTCTACACGAGCGAAGTCACTAGTTAGTAATAAATACAAAAAGGTTTTCTACATCTGTTTCAGGTGGTAAATGTCTCGGTCTGCAAGCCCTGTCATCTCCATGGGATATACTCCTATATACAACACCGGACCTAGACATGTCCGTGAGGCCAATCTACCCACCCCCACCCGTTCCCCCTGGACATTTAGCCAGTGACGAAGAAAAAGGTGACAAAGCAGAAAAAGGTATATAACATTACTAGAAATTCCAGCGGCACTACGCGCGTGGAAAGGTTAAAACAGTAATATAGTCTTTTGAAAACTATAAAAGTGGTTATTAACCTTAAAAGCTAGACATATGCTGTCGCGGACTTTTATTTAGAACTTTTAGAGGGGAAAAATTTTGTAATACACGATTTTTGAATAACTATTACCGTTTATTAGCGCACGTAATGAAAGCTTTAAATTTTGCCGTTTTCGTACTATTTTTTATTGCTATCTCCTATTCATCTTAGCGTGATGTTATATAGCCTATAGCCTTCCTCAATAAATGGACTATCTTATACTGAAAGAATTTTCCAAATCGGTCCAGTAGTTCCTAACAATAGCGTTCAATCAATTAAACAAACAAACAAACAAACTCTTCAGCTTTATATATTAGTATAGATTAATTTTTACACGATTTATATTACTTTCACCTGTAGGTGTGTGTTTGTGTAACTCCTTGGAGCTTAATTTTGATCTACTTTGAGCGGACAGATTTTATTTTAACATTTCTTTTTAACAATCAATCGCACTAAAAACGCCGTGTAGTATCCGGCTGAATAGAATACCACCCTCATTTCTTACCGAGATGTTGTAAAAAACGACTTATGTAAGTTCACCCGTAAAATGGTATCCGGCTGAGTAGAATAGGCCGCCCTCTTACCGAGGTGTGGTAAAATACGACTAAGGTAAGTTCACGTCAGGCAGGCGGCCGGTCGTAAAATACGCAGCCGAATCATGTGACGACATGTTTATAACATGTTGTGCCGGCCCCACTTAGAGTGGGATAAGGGCAGGAAAAAGAAGAAACAATTGCACTAAAAAGTGGAAAATAGCGAAAAATATTAGTATGATGGAAAAAGCGTGGATCTCTCAATCCTACTAATATTATAAATGCGAAAGTTTGTGGGATGGATGTATGTTTGTTACTCTTTCACGGCGAATCAGCTGAACCAATATCGATAAAATTTGGCACAATTATTCCTTATACACCGGTGTAACATATAGAAATTCTGTTACTTCTTCAGGTACAGGATGACATTAAAAAGCGCCATCTATTATCAACCTATTACGAATAATAGTCCACGCGAACGAAGTTGCGACTAAAAGCTAGTATAGTAAATACAAAAAAGATCGCACAAGACATTCCATTTTACACAATGTTTATAACGTTTAAACAAAACAATTTGCACACAGGCCGATTTATTGTGCAAAATGTATTTTGCGTAATATTTTATATTGGTACATTTTCGTTTGATTATTGTAGATAAAGAGAACAAAGATGAAAAACGTCGCGTGCTTTTAATAGCATGTGCCGGTTCGCATCAAATCTGGGCACTATTTCTCGATAACACAATTTGGTGGAAATACAAATCGTTTACCGAAGGTTAGTAATTAATTAAATACTTGCATAAACAAGCTTTGCTCAGACTTCGCAATAGCAGTTTTTCTTACAAAAGACGGACCTTGAAAAAAGGGGAACGTTTATGTAGTTTAGGTTTGTTTTCCTCCAGCAAGTGAGTATTAAAATTAAACACGTCTGTATCTCCTTACGATTTATTAAAACTGACATGCATTTAATGACGTAAACGATTGACTCGAACAGGGGGAAAATGGGACACCCATATTTCCCATTTGAGGTATTAAAACTTTGCATAGTAAAGTAACGCCCTGTTACTATCCCACTTCTCTCCGCTTTTAGAGAGAGAGATTGGAGCTAAGACCTACCGCCCTGCTCCAATGCGGATTGGTAGGTTACACATATCTCCAGAGTTCTCTAGATATACAGGTTACCTCACGATGTTTTCCTTCACCAAAAAACGTATGATAAATTGAAATTATCAATTAGACACATAAGTCTCAACTGCTTCGGAGGAGTATGTTAAATAAAATTGCAACAAGATAATTTAATTTATAAGATATACTATCTATATAAAAAGCTGTGGTAGCCCAGCGGTATCACCGTGCGCCTCTCTCAAGGAGGTCTAGGGTTCAAACCCCGGGCAGGCACCAATGAGTTTTCTAGTAAAACTTATGTGTCTTATTGATAATTGCAATTTATCACACGCTTTTCGGTGAAGGAAAACATCGTGAGGAAACCTGCATATCTCTATACTGCGTCCATCATATTATCAGTCTTTTGACAGCTCACGCTCATTAAGTTTTGTATTGCTTACGTACAAATATCATACAAATAATATTTGTACTTTATGAATGGGTACCGCCCACTTAGTGATGTCACACATAATGGTTACTACGATTATGCCACAGATTAAAAATAATCGGTAGAAATCGATGTTACGAGTATTAAAAGACATTTAATAACATTATATAAAGTTTTACTTTCTTCTTAGTTAATACATGAATACAAATAAAACAATCAGGATATTTTAATTTATTTTATTAGCACGAGTCGTCGGAATGATAATCAACACTAGACTCCTCCGATGAGGAGTCTTCAGTAGCAGTTATTATTAGCTCTTGTGTAGATAATATATTATCAAACGCAATATCACGTTCCCAATCAGAGAATATTACTCTTTTAGTTCTTTCCACCACACTTGCCCAGTTCTCGGCCGTTACGTGGGTGCAAGCATTTTTTAGCAATTGCAACATTTTATTCGCTGTGAATGGGGGGCTTGTATTGCATCTCGCAGCATGCCCTTTTACTTGTGCCCATATAAGTTCTATTGCGTTGTACTGGCAGTGGTATGGAGGAATCCGAAGAACAGTATGGCCATATTCTGCTGCCATTTCATTGATTACATAGCGTTTTGCTCTCTTTTTGGTTTTTAATATTTTTATTAATTCAACTTTTAACATTGAGTCGTCCACATTTTCTCCATTGTCCCGAAGCCAATTAATTATTTCATGCTTTTTATTAGCCTGTGTTGGCATTTTGTCAATTTGACGGGAGTGGTAGGGCGCATTATCAATAAAAATTATTGATGGTTCTTCCAATGAAATGAGCATTTTTTTGAACCACTCTTCATACACATTTGCATTCATCTCTTCGTGGTAGTCATTTGATTTCTTCGATTTAAATGCCAACAGTGCGTCTTGTACAAATCCTTTTGCTGTACCTGCATGGCAAATGATTAGGCGCTCACCTTTTCCCATTGGTACTGAGGAAGTGGAATCAGCAGTATCATCAGTCCAGAAACGAGATAGTGTGTGGTTAGCGTTGAGCCATGTTTCATCCGTGAAAACAATATTTGCCCAATCTTGTATTTTCTTTGCCTCTCTTAAAAAATCACAACGTGCTATAGCTATATCTGTGCGTTCCATTAATAATTTTCTTTTATTTAACTTTTTATATGAAAAGCCAATTGTGTTCAAAACTTTGACCAAAGAAGATTTTTCACCATGAAATAGACCACTTCTTTTCAAAGAAACAATAAGTTTTCTCAAAGTTGGAATTTCTTTTCTCAAGTAGTAATCATATACATGACGACGAATAGCGTCAGCGTCAAAGTCATCAACAGCTGTCACCTTATGAGCCCGGCGCTTTCTTTTTGGTGTAGATGGTTTGTTTTGCTCCAAGCCGCTCCTGCCGTAGGCATCAG
The DNA here is from genome assembly GCA_947086495.1 of Morpho achilles. Taxonomy (NCBI): domain Eukaryota; kingdom Metazoa; phylum Arthropoda; class Insecta; order Lepidoptera; family Nymphalidae; genus Morpho; species Morpho achilles. The sequence goes on along the minus strand of CAMTZB010000007.1, from coordinate 6,643,433 downwards.
TAGTGATTTTAGTCACAGTTGATAGACTGATCCCCAACGCGGCTGCAACACGGTTTCGGACTTGCGTGATAGGTATAAGAGGTCCGCCATTTTGATTTTCTTGCTCAAAATACTCATGAAGTTTTAACACTAACTGTCTCGATTGTGCTTTCAACACACGTCCTTTCGGCATTTTCACGATCAATTAATATAAGTTTCACAAAAGTTTTTCCGAGGCTTAAAGCTACTTAACTGAAGGTGTAACAGATGCGAGAGAACACTCAGCAAACGTAAATACGTGTGACTATCACGGGCGTTTCGTTGAGAGTGACAGATCACGTCAAAATGGCGGCCGAGCGGAAGGTCTGTTGATGTTGCCAGTTGATGTATAATATATTTTTTATGATTATAATAAATACACACGGATTAACATTTATTTTCAAAAAACTAAGGCAATATTAAATCAAAATGTTGATTTCTATATCTGTTATTAGTTTACGTAGGTTATCATTAATCGAATTACTTAGGTACGTAATTCGATTAATGATAGTAGGTACTATAATCGGAATGGTATCGCATACGAGAATCTTTAGGACATCACTAAATATGTAAATCGTCAATCTGTCAAAAGATGGTTAATATAATGGACAGTGTATAGAGAATTCTAGAGATATGTGTAACCTACCAATCCGCATTGGAGCAGCGTGGTAGGTCTTAGCTCCAATCCTTCTCCCCAAAAAAAAAAAAAAACGGAGAGAAGAGGCCTATGCCCAGCAGTGGGATAGTAACAGGCCGGTACTTACTTACTATCTATATATGTGTGCTAGACTGAATAGTCGAAAAGCCACTGTCGGGCGTATTCGCGCCCTTACTGGGTGACCACTGAAAATCGGTGTTAGGGTCTCGCGACCTCAACAATAGCCGAATGGTTCTCCAATTTGTGAAGGCACATTATCTCGCTGGGAGTTGTTGGTGAAGTAGTTTAAGGTAATTTTAGGTATTAATATTGTTTTAGTTTCTTTTTTTATTTTTAAGTTATGTATATTTTGTCTTTTTTTTATTTTACTTTTTTTTTCATCCTTTACCATTATCATTTGTCATCTTGTTGCTCTTCGCCCTGTGTTGTGCCACATATATAAAGTTTTTCTTATTGTTATTCTTATTCTTAAGTTTTTAAAGAAAACTCATTGGTGCCTGCCCGAATTTTGAACCCGTGTTCTCCTCGAAAGAGGTGCAACGGTGTTACCGCTGAGCTATCACAGCTTGGGTTATCAAACATATAATGACGAAATTCACACTCGTATTGTAATGATATTGTACGTTATTCTTTGTTTAAAAATACGGATAAACAACTTTTTCAAAAAATGAAATCTTAGTTGATCGATTTATCGCCCCTGAAATTAACTGCATAATAAATTTCATAAACATTGTAGGAGCCATTTTCGAAATTCAGATTATCTACGTAATCCATATTAGATTTGCCTTAAATGAGTTGTATAGATTATGCTTATACTGAAAGAAATTACTCAATCAAGGATTATATAAATAATTGGAATAAATGATAAATATGCTTGAATTTGAATATCCTTCCAGCTTTAAACAAAAGTGCATCTTTAATTATGCCAATTAAGCAACTTTCTATATGCTCGAAGATTTCTTACTTGTTCTTTTTAAGATTGACTGAGTTTCTTGTTGGTATTTCTCGATGAAAGCATCATTCTGAATCAGTGTTACATTCGCATTTCTCACCGATCTTGATTTAAATCAAATCAAAGTCAAATAGAGATTTAATTGATGAGCCATTGGTTTCTCTTGATATTTTCAGGTTTGAATATAATATTATAAAAGTAAAAAAAGTAAAAGTAACGGCCTGTTACAATCCCACTGCTGGGTATAGGCATCCTCTCTCCGTTTTTGGAGAGAAGGGTTGGAGCTAAGACCTAACACGCTGCTCCAATGCGGATTGGTAGGCTACACATATCTCCAGATTCCTCTAGACATTTGCAGGTTTCCTCACAATATTTTCCTTTACCGAAAAGCGTGTGAAAAATTACAATTATCAATTAGACACATAAGTTTTAATAGAAAAACACATTGGTGCCAGCCGGGGTTTGAACTCGTGACTCTCTCGAAAGAATCGCACTGTCACACCGCCAGGCTATCACAGATTACCGCCTGTAGAGTAGTATTACACCGCCTGTATATTTCCAGTAATTTTGCCACTGGCTTTGATAATTGTGAGCTATACTTGCAGGTACTTGCGTTTGTATCGCGGGCTCAGGCGCAGAAGCGGCCCGCAACAGCGCCTACCCCAATACTGCGGCTTTCGCACAACCTTCGGGACTTACCCTTAGAACCGGTATTTCGAAAATTGTCTTAATTTATATCGCACTTAAACTCTGATATATGTGTGTAAGTACACATGTAAATATAAAATGTGTAAGTGAAGTGTTAGAAGGCAAAATAAATGGTGGTGGTTCAACTTATTACTATATTACTGTGCTTGTTCGGGTGATGCGTCGCTTTGCAATTTCTTCGTGGAGTCTATCTTCTGAAGATGCCTCGTTTACAGGGCAAAGTTGTTGTTGGGATTGTGGTAGTGTATGTGTGCAGTACTAATGTATTGTGGTGATGGTGGTTTTTAATCCATGGAATTTTGCGTATCAAGTATGAAAACGGATAGTACACCCAAATTTAGCATTACATGTTTTTTTTTATCGATCATTACTTTTTTTGTTATGGACATTCGCAAAGCGAAGCCTAATTCTATAATATAAAATGCTTATTTTATAATATATTGTTTAGGTAACAGTCCAGAAATATTTATTGCGGATTCGGAGAGCTCATCTATTAGACGAATGGCGCTTTCTACTGGACAAGTATCTACATTATGTGGCGGAGACAAAAATCCATTAGTGAGTGTCTCGTGTCAATAATTATTAATAGAACATTACTGCATTTTGAATTTACCATTTTTAGTTATTGATCCTTTTAAATTTATTTTATATAAATAAATAACTTTTAATTCGATCCTTAAAGTTATTATTAATAATATATAGGTTAATATCTGTCTACATGTCTAAATAAACATCAGATGTTTAATGAATATATTAATGTTACACAATTTTATACTATGTGTATAACATAAATTGTTCAAATAAAGTTTGAAGTTACAGTTTTTATTGTTGTTTGTTTGTATTTGTAATTCTTTATCTTGCGGATTGTGTAATTTTATTGGTTTAAAAAAAGTTTTTTTTATCATGATCCATGACAGTAATTTTTAAGTCTTTGAGGTACGAGTACTTTATTAGAAAACGACAATGCGCTTTAAAATTTAAATAAAAACTAAGCAAATAATAAGATTTTTTCCAGAATCTTTTTGCCTATGGAGACGTAGACGATATAGGCGTCGAAGCAAAACTGCAGCACCCTCTTGGTGTAGCGTACTGCGACTCAAATAGAACATTATATATAGCTGACTCCTACAACCACAAGATCAAAAAAGTCGACGTCGGCCCACAGAAGGTGACCACGTTGAATCCCACTATGATAGAATCCACCGATCCAGCGAAATTCAGCGAACCATCCGGTCTGTCAGCGAGTTCGGACGGCAAATACCTTTACATAGCCGACACGAACAACCACCGTATAAAAACGCTTAATTTGACCAAAAATGTGTGCCACGAGTTTAAAGTCCGCCTCCCAGATCCAAAGTTCACGGAACCGGATAACTTGATTCTGTACAAAAACGATTTATTCGTCAACAGAAAGTGGGGCAATCTCATTATATACTTCAATGTGAGCTTGGATGCTGATACTAAGAACGTAAAGTTTACTCCTGGAGCGCCGCAGAATTGGCACGTCTGTGTCCGCGATGAGAACAATAAGGATGTGACCACTGACGACTTCGAATTCGTCGGTTGCTCCCACAAAGGTACTAAGTTACCCGGACGAGTGGAAATGAAACTCAAAATTAGAACAGATAAGACCCATTATCGCTTGTATTTGAGTTTTCAGACCGCTTTGTGTGATGCTACGGCATGTTTCGCACACTCTTTCACCATCCGTTCGACGATCTTGGTCCGAGACTCGGTAAAAATGGTCGAATCTTATAAAATAACTTGCAAAGTTAATCCCGTCAACCGGGTAGAGCAAAAGATTGACAACAAAACGTGAATGTTCCTTTGCTACCTCAGTAGTATAAATTATTTTATTCTGTAAATATGAGGGCAACTTTAGCTTGCTATTTTGTATTTTTAGTACGGGCAATACAATTAGAAGCTTTATTTAAGTTACATATCAGTTGTATATAATTGTAAGTTTCAATTGTATTTTTACGCTAATGAAATATAAAAGAGTATATTGATTCATTCAATAAATTTTGTTTTACTCATCTTTTTGCTGTATTTTTTTTTATCCTCGTTTAATACAGTATCGGCTAAGATCTTTATAGATTGTCTATTACCAATATGCGAATGACAAGGATGTTTCTGCATGGACTGAGTTTAACTTTGCCAATATTTTTACATATGGGGTTTATGTATAAATCAAATTATTCTTTCATTACAAACTTAAGGGCAATTCAATAACATCAATAATTAGGTAGGTTTGCATATCATATAAAAATGACGCAATAAGCCAAGTTTCTTTCGGAAACAGAGCAAAATGACAAAGCATTATTGTAGGTATTGCTTGAGTGGTACACACGACATAGAATAGACACACGAATAGTCGACGCTATATCCTGTTAATCCATGGTTCAAAATTAAATATCGTAGATATTTTCCTTATACGTACTTTAAGTCTATAAAAAAAAAAGTAGCAGCCTATCATTATCCCACTGCTGGGTTTAAAATCTATCTTCTTTTTGTCAGGATTGCAGCTTAGCACCGATTATCCTGTTAAGATTGGTAGGTATCATATCCTAAGATTCTCCAGAGCTACGAGTTTTATTTATTATATAAATATAACAAGTTATTTGAGCGATCTCAAAAATGTAATTAGGGTTAAGGGGGAATATATTGAAAAGGAAAAATAGTTTGGAGCTTAATTTCAATCTCCTTCCCTCTTATTCTGCGAACTTTTTGACCTCCCCTCGTATGCAAGTTTACGATACCATACGAGTACCGAAAAGCGCCAGTATAATTTCCAAATATCAATGAGGCAAAAAGTACGACTTCGAAGTCCTAGTTCGAAAAGTCCTTCGCAGGGTCCTGTTTGAACCCGTGACGCTATGGTACTCGTAAATGTTTCGATGTCGCACTGTTTGGCTGCAGGAATTAAGTGTCCGATAGAGCAATACTCATTATTTCTGCAGTCTAGATATCTAGTAACGCAATTAGTAACAGCTAAAAAAAATCCGAGTGAGAGCTATTATAAACATTATACTGAAGATGTGGTTATAATGCGAATTGGAATGATATAAAAACATAAATTCTCACAAATTTTAAATCCTCTTATTTTCCTCTCCGGTTTTTTCCTTCGTCATGCAGATTTTTATTTAGGATGTAGGAGTAAATACTTACGAATAAATATAATCTTGGAATCAATTTGCCTACATGTTGTATGGCATACTTTTCGAACGGGCTAATTGAAATTGCATAAATTACGACAATATCGCAGAATTTTTAAAAAAATGCTATGGTTACTAGGAATTTGGGTTATAAATTACTAGTAAACTTATCAACCCCCTACAGCTAAGCTTAATGCTTGTGTTAGGAGTGGGTTTCACGTCAATAGTATAATTGCCGGGATTCGAACCCACGATCGCAAGTCCGTTACCCTAACCGTTCCGCTACCGTCGCTTCAATTTAAAAACTTGTTTTAGTATATGTAATGGCTAAGATAGATAGGTAGCTGTACTACACAATGTATATTTAAAATGAAGCCAATAAAAAATCACTGAACTACCGTGTGTATTGAGAAAGATGGCTTTGACATTTGTTACCAGGATATTGTACACGCGATTGAAACAACAGCAATTTTATGATCACGACCGTTACGACCTCGCCAAATATTTCTATTAAAGTGGCGGGTAAATGAATGACATTTCCAACGCCTTTATTACAAAGAAGTGTTATAGGATCTACTATTCTGAACAAATAAAGAAAATATTTTATGTGAATGAGCTTTGTTGCTAAAATATTACAGGTATTTAAACAAAATGTGTGTACTTATTTCATTAGAACCTGGATTGCCCGTTGAGCTAAGCGTCACTTTTGCGGTAAATCGGATACGAGAACGAGGTGTTTTTTATATATAAAAATATAACTAAGACAGACGATAGCCGTAATTGAATTTACTTTTGGATTAAAGCATATAATTTTTAGTAAATAAACCTATTAATATTTTGTTTGTTTCTTACTTATACTAAACGATCGAGCGACGAGGTCATTATATATTTTCAATTAAAGCCCAAAGTAGTTTAAAAAAGTCATAACAAAAAAATGTATAGTGGTCGAAATTTTTGTGGAAAAAACCGTTTCAATACCTTTTTACGAAAAGATTTTACTAAGGCCAGCAGGAATCATTGTTTTCTGGTTATACACAATTCGTCGGTAATTTCTAAACCGCCAATCTTCTAATGATTTCACTTTGGCTATCTTAATGTAATAAATCGTAGTAGTAGTTTTTAAACCAGTAACATTAATGTATAATGAGTCTCTCTCTCTCTCTCTCTCTCTCTTCAACCAATAGCCGTCCACTGTTGGACATAGGTCTCTGTCATGGATTTCCACGCCACACGATCTTGTGCCGCCTGGATCCAGCGGCTCCCCGCGACCTTTTTGAGGTCGTCTGTCCATCTGGTGGGGGGTCTGCCTACACTGCGTTTTCCAGTGCGGGGTCGCCACTCTAGCACCTTGAGACCCCAACGTCCATCGGTTCTTCGAACTATGTGCCCCGCCCATTGCCACTTCAGCTTCGCGACCCGTTGAGCTATGTCCGTTACTTTGGTTCTTCTACGGATCTCCTCATTTCTGATTTGATCACGTAGAGATACTCCGAGCATAGCTCGCTCCATCGCCCGCTGAGCGACTCTGAGCTTTCTTATGAGGCCCATAGTCAGCGACCAAGTTTCAGAGCCATAGGTCATCACTGGCAACACGCACTGTTCGAAGACTTTAGTCTTCAGACACTGAGGAATATTAGACGAAAAGATTTCACGTAACTTCCCGAACGCTGCCCATCCGAAGTATAATGAGTCAATATTCATAAATAGTATAATGTATGTATATATAGGAAAGTCACTAAACAAAAACTCGTGCAGACATTGTTATTCTCCATATTCCTTTACGGAGTTGAAACATGGACACTCTGAGCAAATGACCGTCGACGCGTAGATGCTTTCGAGATGTGATGTTAGAGGAGAATGTTGCGCATCCCCTGGACTGCCAAAAGAACCAATCTGTCAATTCTCAAGGAACTCAACTTTTCAACTAGGCTTTCAACCATCTGCCTGCAGCGAGTCCTTGAGTATTTTGGCCATATTGCGCGTTAAAGTGGTGATAATCTTGAAAAGATGGTCATCACCGGCAAAATCCAGGGGAAGGCCATTCACGCAGCGGACAACAGACCCCGTTGGCGCAATATAGTTCGCACAAAAGTGATCCATGGTGGGGGTCACGATCCTCAGCATTAGGAAGACTACTCTAGGACGATATAGGAAAGTTCCTGGACCACGAAAAAATTATATCACCACGAGGTAATTCATTATGAGAGAGGTAATAAGGTCATTGAGAGTGTCTGGTACCTAAAACTTATATGATACATAAATGTCGTGAAATGAAAATATATAACTATAAATTTATATTACTCATTTCGCTTAAGAAACATTATCACAGACCGGACAAGATTTCGTTCAGATGCTACGGATGTGAAAAAAGATCACTTCGCATTATATTCGTGATATCTAGAAGTAAATTGACCTCGACATTCACGTGTGATACCGATAGGCGCCCATTACTTTTTAAAGAACTGTAACAAATTCGTATGCACGGACTTAATTTTGATCGACATTTCCATTTTATATTTAGCAAGCTTAACATTGTCTATTTCTTTAGAAAACATTTCCGAATTGCTTAGTTTTAAAAAAGGAGTAAACTATACGTTGCAGTATTCAGGTCACGTCGGGTATACCAATATTGGGTATATTAGGTTAACGACATATATTAATAATATTCCACTTACATAGAGTACACTATACCCAATACTAAAAGTTATTACAAGAAACATTTCTGTCGGGCCCATACTGCTGAGTTCGAGAGTGTACTTCCTATCCTTTCCAAGCATCTCTCTTTCACTATTTTGACGAAAGATGATTAACGATCTCAACATATATTGTAAAGTACCAGCTTGTTACCTCACAAACGTACCTAGGTACGAAGAAGGTACCTACGTTAAAATAATTCAAAGACCTAAAAACTGAATTATTATAAGACATTTGATGATTGGATTATATTTAACTAGCTTTTACCCGCAACTTCCTTCGCGTGGACTGGTCGCGTGAAAGGTTGATAATGGCGCTTTTTAATGTCATCCTATTCCTTTAGAATTAACAGGATTTCTATAGCGTATGTTATCCCGGTATATAAGGAATAATTCTTCCAAATTTCATCGATATTGATTCAGTCAATCCGCCATGAAAGAGTAACAAACATACATCTATACAAACATACTCACAAATTTTCGCATTTATAATGTTAGTAGGATAAAGATGTACGATAAAATTCGATGCGTGATACAAAGATATCTCAGTTACGGTATTGGTTGCACAAATTAGGAGTCTGCAAGGCTTATCGCGATAGTTAGTCACGTGGTTACACAAAGGTCACGAGTTAGGGTGAATCTTCAAATAGCGTTATCGCGTCAAAGCCTTTCAAGGCAAATCCCCTACTTCTATTGCAGTGCGTCGCGTCTTTGGCATTCAGCCAGTACGTAATTCAATTTTTTTTAGGATTTCTGTAACATAACGACCAGTGTGAATTGGGTCTTACTTCATATTTACTTGAGTATGTTAGCCACCGTCAGACGCATCAGATGAAAAGACCCTGATTATTAAATGACGTTAGGCTCGGCTCGTAACTTGCATCGCTAAATGTAGAAATTACATTGTCGTCGTCGGCCTTCGTCAATATTCCAAAGCAATTTTAGAATCTCTAACCTTTCTAATAATTTATCAGTATAATTCAAACATATTATAAAACAAAGTCCTCAGCCGTGTCTTAGCAATAAACTCAATAACATATTTTCATGCGAATTTCTTTAATAGACCACTAGATCTATTGAATCACTAGATTCATAAGTTAGTTTTAGGTGTATAATTTGTTATATTTTTGTATTAATTCATTGATTATTATTGTTAAAAATTTACGATCATTGTTGAAAAGTCGAAAAAAGTCAACACGCCTGGAAACTTGCCAAAAAATCCCTTTTAAATATACAAAACTTGGAATTTTTAAAGCTCTTGGGAAATATCTGCGATGATGTAACATCTAGGAAAATGGTCATCTACAATGCGGCAATTGATCAGCTATTCAGACGGATACAGTGATAATGCAAATACCAAAGATTAAATACGTTAGATACTCAGAAACCGGCCATAACCGTCTCACGCTTAACAATATGATTCTTTACACACTAAATAATATAAATATTATCTTAAGAGCTATAGAAAAATCCATTTCTACAAAAAATAACATCCCTGGTTTAATTTAAGATTCAATGTTATTCCTTGTAGATGTCGAAATAAATGTTTAGAAATTAGTTTAATTCAGGGCTTAATATTTTATCGTGCAAAGCCGGGGCAGGTCGGATAGTAAATTTTAATTCAAACTATTCATCATCCTCCTGCCCTTATCCCACATCGGGATTATATGGGATCGGCGCAACATGATATAAACATGCTGTCACATGATTTGGCTGTGTTTTGACGACCGGCCGCCTGCCTGTCGTCAACATACCTTAGTTTTATTTTACGACACCTCGGTAAGAAATGAGGGTGGTCTATTCTACTCAGCCAGATACCACACGGCGGAAATTCAAAAAATAATAATGCCTTAATAATTGCAGACCCTACGACACAGTCACAATAATGGTTCAAAAAATGGTTTCAAATTTACTGCTTTATTTTTATTGATGTTGGAAGCTTTTTACATTTGCGCATTGCTCGGTGTGTTATTTGTCTATAGAGATATCCAAAAATTGTCGTTTAAATATTCTAAAGTTATATACGCAGTAGGGTGACCAATAACTCAATATATACCTACATATATATTACATAAAAGCTTGAACTAATGATTTTAATTGTGACGAAATGAAATATAACGTTAATTTTTATTTGTTTTGTATTTTTTAATGGCAAGAGTATAAAGAATGGAAAAATATTTAAACAAAAATTGCACACATTTTTATAGTACAACTTATGTTATTATTTTAGTTAAACATAGGCTTGAAGTTGTAATAGTTACATTGTAGCAGTGACCTTTCGCTTACCGCAAACAACGCGGCATCATGCCGTAAAAAGCTGTTATCTTACTGAGCGCAGATGATTTGAATAATTCAGGTATCAGTCAGGTGGGAGACTACGGTGCTCGCAAATAGGCTAAGGTTGAATCAATCGCTGCCGCCTCTGTGTCCTAAAGGCAAAACAATTGCATCGTGGGTAGTAAATTAGTTCTTCAGATCGTGCAATATAAAACCACTTCTTAAAAGCTTCAAGTGGTGTAATTAGTATCAAATATTGTAGATACTTAATTGGTATCTACATCGTTCCATTGTGAATGCTCTTATCTACTCATGCATAAAACATAAACGTTTCTACTAAACTGTTTTTTATTATGAAAGCTATTGTTTTTATTATGAAAGCTAGCTAGTAGCCATTAGTTTAAATTATTCTTTGAGGTGCATAAAATGACATATGTAATTGATGGTTTAAGGCAATAAAAGAAGATACACATGCTGGGATATTAAGTCTCGATTTTATATTAAAACTGGTGGAACTTTAGTGTTCGACATCTTTTTAGGCTATTGCAGTAAAGGAAATGAGGAATTTTAGTCCGTGAGAGTAGGACACTCCCCTGTGCAATTGCAATGAAATGTGTCGAGTTCTAGCTTTAATTAAACGGCAAGCAGCTTGTTTGATATTTTCGAAAAAGTTTTTTCGGAAATATCAAAGACAAACTGTACCCGCAACCTGTACCTTCACGTCAGCTTAAATGTGGAAACCATAATTATGTATTAGGTCCTTACATATGAAATTGGCGTTTTCTATGGGAGGAACATAAAGTCGTTTTTTTTAAATGAAATATATTTAATTAATCAACGTATGTACCATTGCTATGTATGCACTTTTGCCATCTCATAGGTAGTTCATTGATCCCCTTACTAAAAAACCATTCGGGCGGGAATCAATAAAATCTTTGAAGGCGGTTTGGACTGCCCCATCGGAGTTGAATTTTTTTCCTTGCAAGTAGTTATCCAAATTGCGAAAAAAATGGTAATCTGTTAGAGCAAGGTCCGGAGAGTACGGTGGATGTCTAAGACATTCTAATTGAAGCTCCTCTGATTTGGTAGCCGTCTGTTGTGCAGTGTGTGGTCTAGCGTTGTCCTGAAGCAGCAGTGGCTTAGAGCGATTGACCAGCCTCGGTTGTTTAGCAGCTAGCTTTTCCATCATGGTTTGCAGTTGCTGACAATAGATATCTGTCGTAATCGTCTGGCCAGATTTAAGAAGGCTGTAGTGAACGACACCGGCACTAGTCCACCAAACACTTACAAGCAACTTTTTTTAGTCAATTTTCGCTTAGGGCAGGATTTGGCTGGTTCGCCAGAGTTCAGCCATTGCGATGAGCGCTTCTGATTATCGTAGAGGATCCACTTTTCATCACAGGTAATGATTCGATTTAAAATTCCTTCATTATTGTGCCGGTTGAGTAACGTAACGCAGCAGTCGACGCGCGTTTGTCGGTTTGCTTCATCAATTCATGAGGTACCCACCTTTCAAGCTTTTTTTACCTTCCCAATTTGCTTCAAGTGGATTAGAATAGTTTTATCACTAACACCGGAGCATGCAGCTAACTCGGACGTGGTTTGAGATGGATCCGCTTCCACAATAGCCTTCAATTCTTCATTATCAACTTTGTTCTCCGGCCGTCCACGGGGCTTGTTCTGCAGGTCGAAATTTCCAAAACGAAAACGTTGGAACCAAAAACGCACTGTGTTTTCTTTTGCGACACCGTCACCATACACATCATTAATCCTTCGAGCCGTTTCTGCAGCACTGGTGCCACGGTGGAACTCATACTCGTAAATAACGCGATATTTCATGTTTTCCATTTTGTAAACAGAGTGACACAAAGAAAAAAAACAAAAGAAGAAAAAACAAATGAATTAGGGGGTTTGAAACACAAATGCATGAGTAAATAGATGTATGAATTTGAATTTGGAATTCTTAACCATAAAGGTAATATTTGAGATCAAAGTGGCCAGTACGACAAAACGCCAATTTCATATGTAAGGACCTAATATAATGCGTTTTCTCCTGATCCCGAAGGATAATCTGTTTTTTTTATCCTATATGTTAGTCCATACGGGGCCCATATTCATGAGCTCTTGATACGACGCTATCGCTGCGGAAACTGATTAAAGGCTCTGTACATATTTGAAACTAGTCGGGCTCACCCGATATGACTTGAGTATATAAGTGAGGTTTCTATACACAAACTATGAATAACACTCACGATACTTAAAAATCAAAAAATATTTATTTATAATTTCTGAAAGCTTTTCCATTGTTTCAGAAGATAAAGTAATAATAATTAACCTAGTAGGTATGCATAAGATTCTCGCATCTTCGTCACCTGACTACTATTTATGTGTTATTCAAAGCTCGCGTATCATTTGCATTGATTTGCAAAGCGTTAACCACGCACATTCTAGATAAATTGATATAAACGCACATGCGTTTGCAATTATAATGAACGGATATTCTTACCATTTTAAATGAAATATGAAAAAAATATTCTTGCTTCCTGTTTGAACACAATTACCTATGACGGCTGAACGATTTGATTAGTGGCTACGTTAAATTAATAATTGCTACGAATTTATTCTTGCTGAGTATAAATTAGACCCCAAATTAAAATGAACTTCTAAGGTTGTAATATGTGTGATTAGATAAAGATAAAGAATACGAGTTCCATCTTCCCTCTCATTTTTTTTATTTAATACTCTTTATTGTACATTTAAAAGAACTAACAATATAAACTGCATAACATAAGAAGAAAATCGATTTCAGGCAAACCTTAGAAGGTTTGCTTGAAAGAGATCGAGCATCGATATGCTCTAGCATAGGAAATTATTTTGTCACTAGTAGATTTTAAACTTTCGCGATTCATACTGATTATTTTATAAACATATGGATCACATCACACAAGTGAGGGTAGATGAACAAAATAATGACTGTAGTACTCGGGAACGAAGACGCCGCGGCGCTCCAGTCAGTTCGTGACCACGGTGGATGCAACTCTGCCGAAACGTCGAACCTTATACAAAGGTCATTCGATTATAACGCGATGTGACTCGCCAGCTCTGCCTATAGCTCCCCTTCTGTCGTATTAATAACTTCCTGATTGAGGTAAATTATAGAACCGGTGTAAATAATATAAGAAAGCCTGTTTTTTTTACTTTATCGCTATTAGTTCGTAGAGTCGGAAAACTAAGGAGACGTAAGTTTTGTTTCTAATTAATTTATTAAATATGGCTCAGAACTATTTAAATGCATGCAGGTATGTTTTGATTGTTAACGGAGTTGTCACACATGCCAGGAGGCTATTGGCAATATGAGAAAAAATAAACTATTTGAGTGCACTGAGGTGCTATGTTCGTGAGAAAATGGTTTATGATTACATCGACACATAATGCAGTAGTTTTTATTAGTTAGATAATGAATTCAATGTCTCATGTGAGGTAAGAAGATTTTTATGTGACACATTTTATATTGTACCTAAGTTTTTACGGCGGCAAAGCAAAATGTTGCATAAGATATCTCGGTACTGTAGCCGTCTGGATCCTTGGGCACACTAGAACTCCCACCCGATGTAAAGTACTTAATTATTACTAGATACCATAAAAGCAAATATATGTTCTTTAGTGAACCGCTCTTAAGTCGGAGGTCGTGGTCTCTCTAGTATATATTTGGCAGCTGCAGGTAACTTCCTCATTTCATCCTAATCATCGAATTTCATCAATATTGGTCCACTCCAGACAAACAGTCAGACCGACAGTCAGAAGATGTAATATTACGAGTAGTAATACGAGTAGGTAACGACAATGTGTGCTCAACAATTTATATCAAAATCTTATATCATGTAATCATTATCATTATTATAATATAAAAAAAATCTATCATTTAAGCGCCGCAATCTATCAATTATCAATCTTATCAACCAAAGATCGTATCTCTATACAAAGAGAGTAGTAGCAACCCGTACATCTTTGTGGTCCTTCGAGCCGAATATGAACCAGCGAAAGATTTTCCTGAAATTCAACATGTAGGGGGTTACGGGGGAGAAAATCGATGGTTTGATTATTAAAAAAAATATTGGCGTAAATTGTCAAGTCAGCGTAGCTTATTCGGGAAATGGGCGATCTCAAGAAATAAAACCTAGGATCGAGCTCCACCTACCCAACAATTTTTTACTTTTTTTTTTAAGTTTTTTATTGTAAAAATTACCGAGCAAGGCTCGGTCACCCAGGTACTAGTTATCTATAATATATCATTCATTATCATTATTCATTTTATCATCATAAAAGGATATGATGAAAACGTGCATTTTGTGTGCGTAGTTAAATATCTGACAGATCAGTATCGCACTTGAAGGTTAAGTATACTTCAAGTGACGTTATGAAAATTTGAGTATTAGTGAGGCTCATGTCTTTATAACTGCAAGTATAGTTAAACGTAGCAATTAAAAGTTGGGAACAAGCACTTTATTCATAATATAATGAGCCAATATACGTAGTATAATGGTACTATGTCGCAATCGTGTATTCTACATAGAATACTCTTTTGTATTATGTATAATATTAATTTACTCGAAATACAATGCAAAAAATGAATTGATCGCTGAACGTTAGGACCCCTGACCTTCATTAGTTGAAAATATCGTGAAGAAATAAAATATCTATGAAGAGTTGAGTCTGGTCCACCGTGTGGTACCCGGCTGTGAAGAATAGACTACCCTCTTTCTTACCGAGGTGTAGTAAAAGGCGACTAAGGTAAACTGACGTTAGGCCGGTTGTAAAATACCTAACCAAATCATGTGACAACATGTTGATAACATGTTTTGCCAACCCCACTTAGAGTGGGATAATGGTAGGAGAATGATGAGTAACCTTGGCTTGAAGCCGCTACTATTTTTGTATGCCAAAGATGTGTCAAGAAAATTTAATTTCTTCCGAAAATTTAACGCGGGTCCTAAAAGCTATTTTATTTTATATTTGTAAACTTGACATTCTGCAGCTTAGAAATATTTAGCCGTCAAAATTTTAGACGCAGGAATAATGAGTTTCAGTCTGTATTGCAGTGACAACATCCACGTTGACAAAAGGAAACAACTATATTTGATAACTATTTTCAAACTAGCAAAAGATGATTTGATTGATTACTATTTATTTATACCTATATATTTTATTTTAGTATTTTATACTATGTAAATATTATGCATATATATTTTAAAAAAAGACTAGTCGAATTTTTTGTTTCAAGGCCTAATCAACGGACTGATGTATTCAGAGATGTAACGTTTACTGATCCCTCTTGTCTTATTATAATTTTAATATTAACGAATTGTAATTATGTTCTTCCAAATCACCCTAGCTTAAATAGTATAATCCACTGAGTAATACAAAAAAAAAAATCAACATAATTCCATAAAGTAAGAAAAGAAAATGTTTGATGACCTAAGGTTGGCCATTACGACTGACATTAAACCTTTATAAGTCCTTACATAAATATATATAATTAAACAATTATCAACATCGATGTTAACAATACCGATAAATCGATAATTATTTATTGCTTTACATGTATAATTAATCTGTATCGATGTTCAATGAAAACATCGTGTATATATTAGATCACTTTAGTTCGATTATTTTCATATTTTGTTCAATGTTCAATTTTGTTAATGGAATTTATTATTTAACTGCACGATATAATAAATTGCACTCCGAAAATAATATGTGACGTGTTCAAAGTATACAAGTAAAGTAAAGATTTTAGCTTCCACCACAATAAACAAGCACTACACACGTTCGCTATTACAAACTCAACAATCGTTTCGAAGCATCATCAGGAAATAGACAACAAAATCGCATATCTTCCTATTTGTTTTGAAATTTCCACCATATAACATAGGTATCTATTTATGTAGGACCAAGTGTCAAACGATTTTGAAAGTTTCTATAATTCAAAGCATGTCTAGTTTTTATTATAATCGCTCTGTTTAAAGAAAATATTTTATATATTAATTTAATTTACAAATTGTATGGGAATTACTATGTACGAGTATATAGTGCCTTTTAGGATTACAGCTATATAAATTTATGAAGCTGAAATATAAAAGCTGTGATGGCCTAGCGGTGCGACCGTGTGAATCTCTAGAGACGATCATAGGTTCAAACCCGGGCAGACACCAATGAGTTTTTCTATTAAAACTTATGTGTCTAATTGATAATTGCAATTTATCACACGCTTTTCGGTGACGGAAAACATCGTGAGGAAACCTGCATATCTCTAGAAAATTCTAGGGATATGTGTAACCTACCAATCCGTATTGGAGCAGCGTGGTAGGTTTTAGCTCCAAACCTTCTCTCCAAAAATGGAGAGAGGAGGCCTATGCCCAGCAGTGGGATAGTAACAGGCCGTTACTTACTTACTAAATTTACGAAAGCCGTGTGTGTATATTTGTAAATTAGGCGTCCATAGTTCATACAATGTTGAATGTTGAATTCAAAATGTACGAGGTTATTTTAATTTATTTTTCCCTATGAAAATTTCGTAACAGTATATACATAAGGTCATCAAATTATTTTAGCTGTATGTCCTGTATGAAAAGCACGTGCAGTACCATACAATCCTTTGATTCTTCTCTGAATATATAAAATAATGTGTGCGGTTTGTTAGTTAAATAATTGGCCACTCGTCTGTTACGTTAAATAGTTTTAACGTAAATTCAAACTTTGAGTTTCGATTTACCATTGTTATATTATTATGAAGTTTAAATATAACATTTCTAAATTAATAAATTTTAAATTATGAATACTTTTCTTCGATTGTATTCTAAAATGACCAGAATTTAGAAAAATTATAGCAAAATCATCATCTTCCTGCCCTTATCCCACTCTAAGTGGGGTCGGCACAACATGTTATAAACATGCTGTCATATGAATTGGCTGCATTTTACGACCGGCTGCCTGCCTGACGTCAACTTACCTCAGTCGTATTTTACGACAACTCGGTAAAAAAGAGGGTGGTCTATTCTGCTAAACCGGATACCACACGGTGGGTCAACTTACCTTAGTCGCCTTTTACGACACCTCGGTAAAAAATGAGTTTGGTCTATTCTACTCAGCCGGATACCACACGGCGGGTCGACTTACCTTAATCGCCTTTTACGATACCTCGGTAAGAAATGAGGGTGGTACTATTCTATTCAGCCAGATACCACACGGCGTAGAAAAATTATAGCAAAATGTGACGTTAAAATCTGTAATCTCTATACATAGATGGAGTTAAGTAAAATACGGTTATTTGAATTCCATAGGCATTATTCCAAAGACGGTACGTTTGGATTACAGTGATAGGTTGAAGATTGATGGATTATAAAAATTGAGATTATAAAAAAGCATATCTAATACCCTTTATTACATCCAAATTTAATGTAATAAAAATCCATCCAATTTAAATGTTTAGCAATAAAGGTAAAATGAAAGGCTCTGAAGGTAGTATGAATTGGTTTTATTGATATTTTTATCGATCTGATGAGATTCACAGATGTACTCTGGTAAGGAACAAGATCCGAAGAAGCTCGCGACTTAATTGCTATTATAAAGCTAAGTGTTAAAAAAACTTTATTTCGTAAAATTGTTAATTTTTTTTTATTTCTCTTCACTAGCTTTTACCCGCGGCTTTGTTCGCGCGATTTATTGTTGTGTGATAGGTTGATAATAGATGGCGCTTTTTAGTGTCATCCTATTCCTGTAGAAATAACAGGATTTTTTTAGCCTATTTGTTATTCCGACTAGAAGGAACAATTGTTCTAAATTTCATCGATATTGGTTCAGCGGATTCGCCGTGAAAGCGTCACAAACATACATCCATACTCACAAAGTTTGCGCATTTATAATATTAGTAGGATAGGATATAGATGTTTCTTAAAATCAACTTTTTTATATCGATGTACTAGCCTAGGCCTGCCCCTGCTTCGCACGGATATAAAATATATATCCCATGTCAGTCAGTGTAAAAAAAATGATTAAAATCGACCCAGCAGTTTTGATTTATTCATTACTGCCCGTGGCCCGCGAGCGTTAAATTTGGAGAAAAACAATTTCCTTTCCCTATACCAAGAAGATTTCCTGCTATCTTTGGAATATCTAAATTCATATAGTACATTTTTACTTATTTACTTTTATATTTTCCCTATGTATTTTATTTTTACAATTAATTACAGAATGTCTTTAAACAAACTCTTGAAAGAGCGACATAGCTTCTAAAGTCGAAGTGTTATAGGGCGAAGCGCGGCGTCCTCACGGCATTTTAAATCTGTAATATCTCAGAAAATGTTCACTTAAATTACATGCCGTAAACGGTCATACTGATCTATATTAAATCAACTATTTATTTAAGGTACTTAATTGGATAAGGATTAATGCTGTATTGTATAAAAATTGCTTTGAACATAAGGCATTATTTTTCGTAAAATAAAAATGTCAAAAAAAGGCTATTGTGGGTTATCCATAAGAGATAGACCATCGCGGACTTTTCTGTAGACCTTTTCAAGGTGTACAAATACTTAGTACATCATTTTGATAAATCTCGTAGTTTTAGCCTGCGTTTGCAATGTAAGCGGAAAAACATGTAATTATTTAGAGAAACCTCAAAAATTACAATATTTCTCTACTCCGTATTGAATGTTATTATACGTACAAACCTTCCTCTGGAATCACTCTATCTATTAAAAAAACCGTATCAAAATCTGTTGCGTAGTTTTAAAGTTTTATGCATAGGGATATAGGGACAAAATGCGACTTTGTTTTATAATATGTAGTGATTAACAGCAAATAGAGTAACTTCATCATTTCTAATTTTGATTATAAATGTTATTTTTAAAATGTTATTATCACGGCTATGTCATACTCAGATTTGTTTTGCAAACAAAGATAACACCGCGTTAGAAAAAGAAGTACTCTATTCTAATTTGAAACCTTAAGATGTTATAGAATCGATCATAAGGTTTTAGAACCTCCTAAGAACAATGCGTTTCGTATTTAAAATATTGGGGATGTCATGGAAGAAAGTTTGTTTCGAACATTATGGACTTACAAGTATTAAGTTGAGGTTTTAAATTGAGTTTATCTGAAATCCATACTTGCTGATAAAAGCCTATGATGATATCAGCTATTTAACCCCTCTGCTTATGATGTCTACAATTAGCTTCAGTAATCAATAATATAACAAAATAATACTATAAAATATTATAAAGGAAAACTGTTCTTGGTTTTATATCATCTTTTTGAGTAGGTATCTTCATAAATATTTAATGATCTTTTACACAAATCTGTTTAAATGAAATATGCGCGAATGTTTTTTCGTAACAAACATTATGTTGAGATGAGCCGGAGATCCGTGTTAGATCCGTTTATGTTTCCTGCGATCGCATGCTATACCATTAAAACTATTAAAGAATATTAGCCACGACATACAAATACAAAACTATATTTACATTCACTTTAATATAATGTGTAAGTCTGTCGGTCTGTCATGCTTTTACGGCTAATGCGCTGGAACAATATTGATGAAACCTAATATAGAGTGTTTTTCCTTTCGGAAACCGCATCTATACCCAGTACATAATTAAGCATATTTTAACAATTTATTTACCGCGCTCAAAGTCGCAAGTACCTATACAATGTGTAATACACTAAAAATTATTATTGTTTTTGATTTGATTTTTATGATAAACGACAAAAATGTACAAATATTCAAATTTGACCCACTTACCAGTGTCCGATTAAGCTGAAATATTACATATTGATCCACTCCTGACGACAATGCATGTCATGATAAGCATGACCTACTGCCAAGCTGCTGCCAAGATTGGCTCCAGACGAGGGAACCCCTCAACGGTTAACAGTAGGGATATGAATGACGTTTTTAAAAGCCTGTTTACATTTATTTATGTGTTTATCCGCCAACAATGAGTCCTGATATCTGTAGTATCGTTTCATAAACTAACTTTAGTAAGTATTTATGTACGTGTCGGTAAATAGTTTAATTCAATTTATATTCGAATACATGAATATCAGATCAGTATCAGATAACATGTATCTTAATGATTTAATAATATAGTAAGGGTAGCTAAAATATCTGCTCATTAGAATAATTTAAATGTAGAGTAAACTCTTCATTATGATTAAAACAATTGTCCTCTATTTTCCTTTGAGTATTTTTGAAGATACGTCATGACATTTTGGCAAAATGGCCGATATCACGGAGTGCAGTCGTCGATTTTCTCCCAGTTTTAGTTAACGGAAGAACCTAGCTTGAAGTATAATGGCAATGGACAAAAAACCACTAAAAGAAGACGGAGGCGGCTGATAAAAAGAAAACTTGTTCCACAAATTAAGCAATTTTGTGAGGTTTCAATTTTATCACATGACGAGTAAGCTGTTACTTTTCGTGTAAAACGACACACTAATAAGAGAAGATATTTATTAACGAGAGTGATTGATTATTATTTTTAAATAAGGTTACCAAAATAATGTGTTCACAGGCTTGATTCAGTATACATTTTCAGCCGGGTGAGGTTTGCGGTTATGATCATCAGTCAACTTGTATTCATCCAGTCGTCGATGAATTTTGGTTTTCTCAAACGCGTCAAGTCAGCTTTAATGAGCGGTTACATTTAATCGACTTGGATATATTACTCAGTAAACGGTTCAATGGGCGTAAAAGGTCCGGTAACAAACATTTCGTAGCACCTTTATTATGTCGACTTTATTTGTATCTAACATTAACTTAACACAAGTGATTCGAATCCACTTAGGATTCGAATCACGAAAATTCAAAACTTGCTGATATATACTCCTGTATACTAATATATAAAGCTGAAGAGTTTGTTTGTTTGAATACGCTAATCGCATTAGCGTATTCAAACAAACAAACTCTTGTATCGCAAATTTGAACGATTTGAAAAATTCTTTGAGTGTAAGATAGACCATATATCGAGGAAGACTAAAGACTATATAACATCACGCTAAGATAAATAGGAGAGGTGCAGCAAAAACGAATATTACTAAAACGACAAAAATTAAAGCTTTTCTTGGGTGATCTAAGTAAACATTGAAAGTTATTAAAAATCATGGATTACAAAATTGTTCCCCTCTAAAAGTTCTAAATAAAAGTCCGCGACAGCATATGTCTAGCTTTTAACGTTAATGCAGCTTAAGCATTTTTATCGTTATCCATTTTTTTTATTTTATTGTCGCTGGCCATTGCTAGTTATATCATAAATTTGAAATATTTTTTTACTATAGCTATGTATTAAGTATTTTAGTCAATAATACATATAATGTATGATTTAAATGTAGGTTACATTAAAATCGTACTTAATTCCTCATTATGTTTCATTTATTTAAATGTAATAATATAATAACGTTACTTAAAGTGCCAGTTATCCCTGAGCTAAAGACAATCACTTCCTCAATTGAACTAAATTGGAACGTCCTCATTTTCGATGTATTTATTTATTGTAATTTCCAAAATTAAACATTTTATGTTAACATTGAAAGAAATATTTAAACCGCTATACGATTATCACATTTTGTAAGGGCATTTTAACTTAATATCCGAATAAAATAATACATTTATATTCTTCATACCAAAAACCTTCAGCAACAGTAAATTTTATTTATAAATAAGCTGATTCTTTTATAAAGATCCTCTTCCAAAACTTCTCTTTTTACTTACTTTAATAATTCTACTTTATGGGATATCTTGAGCAATACTCTGTGTAAACTTTAAGCAACTCTACATACTTGTGGTCATCGAAGTATTGGACCATTCATTCTACAATATGCATACATTATATATTTTTGTGAGTTTGCTCAACCCGTTAAACATGTCATAAAGCACGGGCATACTTTAAATTTTTCGTCAAGTTAAGGATTATTATCAGATGTTATTGATTATAACTGAACCGATATTATAACTTACATATAAGGCTCCATGAGAATGTCGAATTCTTATTGAATAAAACCTCTTTATATTGGTCACCCATCCAGTTACCGATTAAAACAAAACAATCTAATATTTTCTGTCGCTACTCGGCCATACAATACCAATGTTATTACTGAGAATGTTAAGCTCAGTAACAAATATAAAACTACTAGCTGTCCGTCCTCGCGTTGCTGTGGCTTAGGCTGGATTCGAATTCCCCTTGAAACTCGAAACAGAACTCAACAGTTTAAAACAATGCTCCGATCGCCACCAAACTTCACAGAATCATCGGTCATACTTAAGAATGTTTAAAAATTAAAATAGGTCTAGCCGTTTCGAGATTTATAAATGACGTACACACAAACATTAATTTTTATATATAAGGTATTATGCATATCTAAAACAGTTAGATATAATTGAATCTCGTGGCATCTAAGAAATACGACTTGCATACATAATATAAAGTTTATAATGTAAAATGTGAAGTATATCACAATTCTTAAGTATATTCATGTAAAATGTTGGTAGAGCTGCATTAATTAGTCATAAAGCTCCAAGTTTAATAGACTTGCAGACGATACCTCTAATTGCAAGGATATACACACATAAATACAATTTAATCGGTTATTGAACGAAACGAAATAAATAGTAAATTAATGTGACATGGATTTTCATGAAATGTATTTTCTTTATATTAATAATGTGCTATTTGTCAGCAATTGTTGCCAGCTTGACTTATATGTCAAAGTTTATTCTGAACTATAAAATCATCGATAAGACTTTCAAACACTCGCTCACTGGTCAAAGCCACACGAGTAAATTCAACGTCTTTTGCACATCAATACTTATCGAATGTCACACTTCAATAAAATAACTGCGTTTAAAATGTTGGTCAATTTCTCTTCGCAAATCATTTTTTTTGTACTCTTATAACGCTTTAGTACTTTTGTAAATGGATATAAATATAGCATAAGCATATATAATTAATAATAAAATATAAGCAGTATAAAGAAACCCTCAAAGAGATTGATCATTGTTTTCAAAGATTTTTTTATTGCATAACATTAACATTATATAGTAACTGTTTGACGATATTTAGAGATTACCTTATAGCCTAATTAAAAATAAACTCTTTACTTATCTTCTCGAGCGATGTTTTTTGAGATAATGAATTTTTATTTAATCGTAAAGTTTAATAATTTATTTTGATTTGACATTTTTATTTTTGGCAGATTTCGGCTGTGTTCAATTAATATTAAATCTTTGTAATGTGTACCCATATTCAATACATGAATATTATTATTGTTAATAAAATTCTTATAAGAGCATCAACACAGATGAAATGTGATGACATTTCCTCTTATATATACTTATTTGCAGATAATCTGTACAGAAGAATTATTTTAATGTGGTATCATTATTCTCCCTGCAAAGGTAGTATTTAATCGTATAGCAAGAGAAAAGTAAACCTGGTTTAATATATAATAAGATTTCAGTCTGCTGATCGTAATTTTTTTTGTATCAAAAAGGCTACCGATTTCATTGTTAGAACCAGCGATAGTAAATGATATCCATGCTTTAACATGAAACATATTTAAATCTTTGCGAATAACAATCGATTTGTTAATTTTTTGGCATCTTATATTAGAAAAGTTATTAAACGGCGAAATTTAAGTAAATGGGTCAAAGATAATAATATGTGATGTCTTTGACACAACTTTACGACCCAGATTAGAATCCAGGTAACTAGGATTTTATCATATATATATATGTATATTATACTATATATTTTGCAGACACCACGAACTATGTCGTCACTTAATTAGGTAATGTAGATATATTATACATATATATAATAAAATTATCCACTAAAGTGAAATTTCAATACCGTACAACGGCCGTATTAAATTATGGAGTTTACAGGATTCCGAACTACCAAAGACGGTATTGACCACGTAAATAATAACATGTCTCAATAAACTGGGCCCTTTTTCTAGTAGGCTCTTCAGAGATCAAATTAAGCTGGCAACTTGTAATACGTCAAGCCGTCCCTCCATGCGCGTGAGTCGCATCCCCGCTACGCGCAGTATAAAAGACTTCGACGAAACTTGCCGCGCGCTATTACTAAAGTGTATTTGTGACTTTTCCTGCCGTTGATTTTTTTATCTTCAAACGAGGTAAGTCACATTAAACTTTGGGAAACACAGGGGTTGTTTCGGGATATAAAGATCTGGCATAGATAATCATAAAACAACAAATTATATATTTGAACTAATCATTAGTAGGTATTGTTATTTATAGGTTGTATATACTGATATTGTAATACTGTGAATATTTTTGGAAATAAAAGTTATTCAATGGTATAATCAAATGATTAGCTAAGCGCATTGAATTAGGAATAACTCAAAATATAGCTTTTTAGTTATGGTGAAGATATTCGTATTAAACACTAAGGTTTTTGTGATTAAATTTGAGATAATATAATTAGCATCTGTTTGATGCTGTATCGTTACAGTTAGTGTTTTGTCGAACGAACCGAGGATTCGCATCATATGTGTGTCAAGCCGTAGTTACGACATAGTCTGCTGTCATACTATGTCGGTTGGGCCTTTTCTGTGGGCCTACACAAGTTACTTGTTTTGATAAACTTAACTTAAAGTTGTTTTATATTTTTAAGTATAAGGTAATTTATTTTTATATATTATTAAACTTAAGTCTATTTATTTATTTTTATGATATTTATATATAAAACGCGTATTTAAATTAACAAAATAAAGCTATAAAATTTTTAAAAATTAAATGGTTATTTTTGAGAACTATTTACCTAACCTAACTAGTTTTACATTTTATTTAGATAAAAGTACATATATTTAAATTCTATGACATTGTCGTCTTTATCGATTATATGTTTAATAAGTTCACCGCTGGACATAGCCCTATTCTATTCATAACGATAATCAGGCGTAGCAAGCGGGTTGGTGATGGCTACGATTGTATATTGTGGTATATACGGTCATAGGTGTTACTTGAAAAGCGCTTTTATTAAAAAGAGCCATAATTATTTTTGTAAGTACTTCGCATTTTTGGTCTTACGAAACTTTTGCTTATTCTAATAATTAAGATGCCTAATGCTAGAAATTTCTCATCTACTCCTGTTTTCTTCTTGAAGAGAGACGTTTACTCTTGCCTGGCAAGTAATATTTACTTAAATAATTCGAAATAGTGTTTTTCAAAAAATTTTAAGGTATATTATTTTGAATGGCCCGTTGGCGCAGTGGGTTCAGATCCGCGGGTCGCGGTTTCGATTCCCGCCGAGGGCCAACATATTCTATAAATGAATTTGTTGGTCTTTGAGCTTGGGTGTATATTTGTATTTAAGTAAGTATTTATAAATATATATTCACCAGTTGTTTGCCTACCATAACACAAGTATTAAGTTACTTACTTTGGGGACGGACGACCGTGTGTGTACGTGTCCCATATATTTATTTATTATTTTAACTTTAATCGAATCGTTTTACATTTTTAATTGCAAGGGTTGCGATTTTCTAAATATAAATAAATCCACTCTGTATATTCTAATTAGTTTTTCAAAGTCATATGTCATAACTTATCTTTCTCAAGGTTATTCTGCCGGCTAAGATGTCAACTTTCAAATATCTTGTGACAAACTTCTATGATTATTTCTGTAAGGCGCCCGATTATGAAAACTTTGAAAAAAGCTGCTTTTACAATATTATATTTATTTTTAAATATTAACGTATTTCGGTGAATGTACAAATGCAACATGTGCTGATCGAAATGTAAAAGAACGTAACCATCACCCAGGACAATATAACAACTTATATGCCTAATTGATATTTATTATACGTTGCATACAGGGCCTATTTTTCTGTACAGATATAGATCGTGATAAAACCATAAAATAATATATATCCATAGAAAATTCCTCAAGTAGATCTACTAATCCGTCCGATTAGAGAAGCGTTTATATAATTTATAGAATTAGGCGTTACTTTGCGGAGATCCATAATACAAAAGTAATAATAAAATTATTTTGCTATAATCCGCGATGAAGTAATACTTTACTTCATCGCGGATTATAGCAAAATAATTTTATTATTACTTTAGAAGCGTTTATGCTAAAAATAATAACATATTTAGGAGTCAACAATATTTTTTGTAATTGTAAATGGAGTACTAAAAAATCAAAATATATATTGTAATATTATTAAATAATGCATATTCTTTTAAATACAAAAATGGCTCAATATTTCCACTGACCTAGGTACTAAATGAAAATTCCTTAACATTCGATTTGTTGATATTGCATTTCTATTTAATTACTTATTGATTTTCTGGCCCATCTCCATTTAAAGTTTACAATATTAATTGACGTGCACTTTTACAATATAGAGTTAATAAAAATTCAAAGCCTATTTTTAACGATCACGTTCCCATTTATTACTAGCGTCTGTTAATCTAGATTATAAACTATCTTTGTATTTAATTTTGTTTAAATCGATGAAGCCCTTTTTGCGGTATTGCGTACGAAACAAGCAAAATTTCACATTAATAACAAGGATTGTATGAATTTATGTATGTTTACAACTTTACAATGTTTCGTAAATATTTTAGTATGCAAAGTATTTTACAATTACGATATACTCATTATATTAATCTAAGATCAGTTAGGGCCAAAGGTTAACGACCCAAAGGAGGTTAAGTTAACCAAATTCTTGTTCATAGTTTTTTTTATTGGTAAGCAAAAATACATGAAAATACATTTATATAATTATTAAATATTAGTGCATTCTAAGTGCCACTTTTTTATGCAAATATACACAAGCACTGCACTCTATCTACTAACTATTTCTGTCTTGCTCCTGATAATACGAAAACGATTGTTAAGATTGTAGTAGTGAATGTGTGCATTGCTTGTGTATTGTTGTGTTATTGGTGGTTGGTAGTGCGTGAGTTCTTACGAATCCTGCGTGTATTAGTTATGAGAACGGATTGTACACCTTGCCTACATTTAGCATTACATTTCTTTAATCGTGCATTATAGTAGCATATTATATTTACATTTTTATCCAAATCGTTTGTAACGCCCTAGCTGTCAACATACCTTTGGTTGACACAAATCATTCTCCTGCCTTATTCCACTCTAAGTGGGGTCGGCACAAACGGTTATAAACTTCTTGTCACATGATTTGGCTACGTTTTTAGGATTGGCCGCCTGCTTGGCGTCAACTTACATTAATATCATAGTATTTTACGACACCTTGGTAGGAAAGAGGATGGTCTATTTTACTCAACCGGAAACACGGCGGGTCGACTTACCTTAGTCTCCTTTTATGACACCTTGGTAAGAAATGAGGGTGGTCTATTCTACTCATCCTGACACGGCATTAACTTTGGCTGACAGTAGACCTCAAAAAGTATATAATAACTCTTGATTGGTTTTATTATCGCTGTACCGACCCCATCGAAGAGATAAAGCTACTCTAAAACACAATAGTAAAACAAAGTATGAATAATTATATTAATACCATATTCACACTTCATGAGTCAGTTGCGCTCTACACTTATATGTCAAAAACACAAATAATATTTATTGTCTTTTATTAATCCCAAAACAGATTAAAAGACAAAATATTTTTTTATAAATTGTCATCCGCCGGAAGTGAGACAATATCCCGAGCTACCGGTTGCTAAGCATCCAGAGTTAGAAGCATATGTGATGATTCAATAGATATAACGTAATCATTAATTCTTCTGCTCTTGTCAAAATCTATATGGGGTCGGCACAACAAATTTTTAGCTTCGGCTCTCTTCTATCCTTCGTCAACGCTGGCGCTAATACTTTTATATGCATGTCCTACATCACACAATCCATTCATCTTATTTTCAGCCTCCCTCTACTCACACATATATATATATATATATATATATATATATATATATATATATATATATATATATATATATATATATATATATTCTGAATCTCGGAAACGGCTCCAACAACTTTCCTGAAATTCAGCATGTAGAGGGTTTTGGGGGAGAAAAATCAACCTAGCTAGGTGTTATTAAAAAAAATCGTTTTATCCCTGTTTTTGGGCGTTAAAAAATTTTAAAATGTAGAAAAGCAAAGGAATTTTTTAGCTGTCAAACGTAATGTTGCGATAGCCGATGGGTAAGGCGCGGACCGAAAATGTCCACAACCCGGATTCGAATCCCACACATATCATCAGCGTCTTCTCGCGTTTTTTAATTTTTTTAAATAATTTTTTTTATATCTTTGAAAAAATTACCGAACAAGGTTCGTCACCTAGGTATTTCTTATTTTGTCAAATGACTTTCATCTCTCCATTTCCCCCATATGTCCGCGATCATAAATAGATATAACAAAACATTAAATCAATCAAAAGAAGCACTAAACTTCAGGACTCGTTAATAAGTTACGATTAATCAGCTTCTTCAATTACTAAGTATACATTTTGTCAAAATAATATTTTATTACGAAATGAAACCATTGGGTCTACTACTAATTAGTTTTAGTTCAAGGCAAACGTGAGTACACTGTCGTTTAATGCAAATTTATGCGTTGCGACGCGTTCTGGCCAAATATATTATAATGAAACTGTTATGTCAATATCTGACACAGAATAATTGATTTATTTTATTCTTATTCATATAAACTTTCCAGGTACCAAAGACCTTATTCAAATTGGCAAATTCATCGTGGTAGTTAGTACTTTTAACACTTTTATTAAAAGAAAATAAGTGTGTTTGTATTTAAGTATATATTTAAAAATTATATAAGTATACATTCACCAGTTGTCTGTCACCCATAACACAAGTTTTAAGTTACTTACTTTGGGGGTGGACGACGGTGTGTGTAAGTGTCCCATATATTTATTTATTAAAAGTAAACATAAAAATTAAGATAGGGGCTCTTAATTTACTTATGATTTACCTATTTATATAAATATGGTACTAATGATCGAACTATTAAACACAAAACCACAACAAACTATATACTGAAATCATCTTCATCGTTCAATCATAGAGTGATTCATGAGGATAGTGAAAACCGCACAAATCGCTCTCTGAAAACAGCATAACAATTTGTTCAGTAGTTTTTGAGTATCACAAAAACACAGACATAGAATAAATAACACAGACGTGGCGGGGGACTCGTTTTATAAGATGTAAGGATAAGCAATTGTTATATGATAGGTATCAACACAAAATCTGATTATTGCAAAGGAGACGGTAGAGTATATCTTCGTAGAAAAATCTTAGTAGAAATGAAAATGTTCGAAATCTCTTATATTTTCTTATAGTTTTTACGATAAATTCGAAAACTCGTGCTCTGACTTTTATACAGTTTTTTCCAATAGACAAAGTGAAAGTTTAATTTATTAAGGTTAACTTATAATTGTTGAACATTTCAGAAAGATTTAAGCTGCGTGGAGCTTTTATAGCAAAATAATTCTAATCTTAATCCCATCGAAATATAACGAAATAGGCATAGCTTATTCCTTATACCATAATTTAAAGGAATATCTTAGGAGTTATAGCGAAATGACTCAAACAATCAATGGCGGATTTCCCTTAAGGCATAATAGGCTATCTGTGCGAAGCCATACTGAGTCGGCTAGTTTTAAATATCATGTGATTAACGTAAGATTACTAGGTATGAACTTAATTGTACCGCTACTGTAAAGAAGGCATCATTTCTAAAAACATGTTTAGAATTCAATAACAATCATTCAATTTTGACACAAATACACTCGTTAAGTGACTCAAGAGAATCTCTTGCAGCAATGGCTACTCAATATGCTTAACAGACCTCACAATAGTTTGTGCTTTGCATGCGATTTTTACATTAACTTCAGTTTTAGACGATTAAACTTTTGCTCAACCAAATATATTCAGTGTTTATAAACATTTCTAACAGGCCGTTAGTATTATTATCTGGAATTACTGAAACATCACTACAATTTTAGAAATATATATAAACATTTTAGTTGTGATTGTGTGAAGTTGGGATTTAAGGAAGAGTCTTAGTTTTGTACTTTTTATAATTAATTCCATAATTAGATTTTTATTAGGATATTCTTACTATACTAAAAGTTTACGAATGGTGGACTTTTGTGTGCTTAGTGCGAGTTTTTTAACCTACTCGATGGCGACATCTAGTGACCGTTGTTCCAGCGCCATACAATTTGGCGTTACGCTAACGCTAAGTTGTACTAAGCACACTGAACTAAAACATATTCTGACAAAGATTTTCGAGTTACAAATTTAATATCCAAAAATGTGACAAGTCAAATAAGTAAGCGAATTGGTTTTATTTGGATTATTTGATTAATATGATCATAGTCACGTCACTAAGGCATAAAGAAATTATTAAATTTTTATAAGACATTAGTTCTTAACAAAACATGTTTCTCAACACTTTTATTAAAAACACCTTGAACATACCAAACGTATACGTAATTTAGTGATAGCTAATTTTGAAACGGACATATAAGAGAAGTTTTATTGCTGATAAGTATCAAACGTTGCTAAAACTAAATACAATTCTTATTTAACTCGTGGGAGTTTAGTTGGTGAATTAGGATCTTTATTCGTGGTAAACAACATTAGTATTGTAACGAAAAGTCCAGTCCCACGGTACAATGCGATGGCGCACGTGATTAAGAGTTGCCCCGCGAGATGAAGGACGTCTTGGCTAATAAAATTACCTGAAGTCTTATCTATTGCTTCTTGTCACAGCGCCAAATTGATTTTTCTTAAAATCTACTTTACGGTAAATATTGCTAAAATATAAACCGGGTATATATCATATACAGGTACTTACTTACTGTAGGTATCAACTATGGCGCTACTCCTTTTGCATGCATGTCATAATGATGCTTCATTTAATCCAACCATCTCTTTATAGGCTTCTAGTCACATATCCAATATATAAAATAAAATATGCATTTTGCTGATGAAACAATTAATTTCCTATATGAAATTTCGATGTCCTCACAAACTCAAAAGTAATAGTAAAATTATTTTGCTGTAGTCTGTGTTAAAGTAAATAGAAAATATATGTCTATAATGCTAAACGTAGAGTGGACTGTCCGATATCATACCTGATGACATGCAGGGTTCCCAAAATTACATGCCAACAAACAACCCTCCAACAACAAACCTCCACCGCCACCAACACAATACACAAGCACTACACACGTTCACTATCAAAAACACAACCATCGTTTCAAATTCAAATTCAAAATTCAAATTCAAAATATTCTTTATTCAAGTGGACTGTTTACAGTACTTTTGAATCGTCAAATGTTTTAAAGAAGCTACCACTGATTCGGAAGTTTGCTCCTACCGAGAAGAATCAGCAAGAAACTCGGCGGCTAATCTTTTAAAAAATTATTACAATTTGATGGTTACAAGATAATCGTTGCAGCTGGATGCGTAGCTGACTGCAGTTAAGATATGCTATCACTCAAATAATCCTCAATAGTATAGTAAGCTTTATGTAGCAACATCGTTTTGAGATAATTTCTAAACTTGTGTAAAGGCAAGTCTAGATAATGTTGAGGAATTTTGTTATAAAAACGTGTACCGAGACCGACAAATGATTTTCGGACCTTTTGGAGGCGTAATCTAGGCGTCATTAGTTTATGTCTATTTCTTGTATGTCTATCATACCTATCACTATTTTTACTATACAAGTGAATATTTTTACGTACAAATAGTATATTACTGTAGATGTATTGTGAGGCTACAGCCATAACGCCAAGACGTCATTTCGTCCCAAACCGAAGAAATATCAGGAGATAGACTCCAGGGCAAAATCGCAAAGCTTTACGATTTTTTGTATTATGGATCTACACAAAGTAAAGCCTACTTCAATAAATCATCCCATCCGAAGATTAAAGTTACATCTAATTTATATAGTTAGGAGTTACTTTGCGGAGGTCCATAATACAAAACTAATGACAATATTATTTTGCTATAATCCGCGATAAAAGAAAATATATGTAATGCTAAATGTAGTGTACTATTCGTTCTCATATCTGATACATGCAGAATTTGTAAAAACTCATGCACTACCCGACACCGATAACACAACAATACACAAGCACAGCACACATTCACCACCACAATCTCAAGAATTGTTTCGCCCCATAACCGAAGCATCGTCAGGAGATAGACTCCACGACAAAATCGTAAAGAATGCTGTGTATTTTCTTTTATTGCGGATTATGGCAAAATAATATTCTTCGGATGCGAAATTATTTAAATATAACTCAGTAAATGTTAACCACACCATGTATAGTGAGGTTGTGATCGCAGTGATTTGCAAAGATAATTAATAATTACAAATGTAATAATTGTCCTTGACCTCCTAATTCGAACAGCTTAGTTAAGATGTTATCTGCATAGTCGTTTGTAAACCATTTCGAAATGCTTCAGATACTACATACCACATACTCGTACACGACCTGACAGACATGTAGTGGAATTCTAATATAATGCCCCACGACACATTACCTTCGCCGGTTTATGTAATGTATTGAAGATATAATGAACATTGTAATCATATTTATTTTTCAGTTTATGCGTATTGTGTATACAATGAAAGTTTTGAAATAATAATTTATAAAATTAGGCGTTACTTTGCGGAGATCCATAATACAAAAATAATAATAAAATTATTTTGCTATAAGCCGCGATGAAGTCAAATAGAAATTATATATAATGCTAAATGTAGAGTGGACAATCCGTTTTCATACTTGATACATGCAGTATTCGTGAAAAGACATGCAAAAACCTCCACCACCGCCACTACAATACACAAACACTATCGCTACGTTCACTATCACTAACTCAATCGTTTCGCCCCGAACCGAACCAAAGCATCATCATGAAAAAATCGAGAAAATCGCAAAGCGCAGCAATACCCTATTTGGGTATTGCTTCGCTTTGCTTAGCTTAGCTTAGTTTTTTTTATTACTTTTGTATTCTGTAATAATCTTAACAATGGTAACATCCTTCAATTATTTTGTTTCTTATTCATATTCTATTATATTTTTAAACATTGCATACTTAATTTAATACCAAATATTATTTAATAATCTATCTCGATTAAGGAAGAATTATCGTACTAATGTAATTAATAAAACATTTTAATTTTCATAATATTATTATGACTACCTGAGTTGACACATATACGCAAAAAACCTAAGACAATTAATTAGTATGTATGATAATGATAACAATCATAAATTATTTTGCAATAAATAATAAATAAAATAACATAACTATTATAAATTCCGCAATAAATTTTATCATGGTTTGTAACAAAATAATAGTATCATAACATATCAATATCATTTTGATTTATGAATATGAATGGGAAAGTAACGCCTTATTCTATAAATTACATAAGTCTTAATGTATTGCGTAAGGGAATGATATATTGATACGTTATTAACATAAAAATGCAAGAAGTTAACAGATTACGTATTTAATTCTTGTTTCGAGTTTCTGTTTATAGAATGATGAATTTTTCTATAAATATTCTATTTAAACGTCACGGCAATATTGAACGGTAATTATTCTATTGCGGATCAAATAAAGAATCATAACTAAGAAAAGCACAGAAAAGAAATTAAGAGAAACTGGAACCTATTGGGTCAAAACTTTAATATTATTACGAGATGGGTATAGTTAAATTAATTTTGTTATTAAAATTCATATTATTTTTTATTCAAATATACACTTTTCAGTACATTTGAATCGTCAAATGTTTTAAAAGAAACTACCACTGAATCGGTACTGAACCAGTAAGAAACTCGGCTACTAATCTTTTATAAAAAAATTAACAATCTCATGAATGGATTGGATGTTATTGGATGAATGGATTACATGTTAATCGTTCAGTCCGGTGCGTAGCTGATTGCAATTAAAATTGATTATGAATTATATTTACTAAAGCTTTAATTCTAAGACAAAATTAAATTTAATTTAATTCGGCAATAAAATTTTCAAATCAGAAGTAATCCGTACAACAATAACTAATTATGTAAATTATAGAAAAAATAATTTGTATGTATACAGTTTTTTATGTATTCATGTCAATCCAAAGTCAGAATCATCCAAATATTATAATGCATCTAAAATTTCTTCAATGTCGTGAAGTGTGAGGACCTGGCGTCACAAATGTCAAGTTACGCAATAGTTCAAGGCTACTACGAATATTCGAAATATAATTATCAAGTGCATCATTCTTTATTTTCTGTTAACGTACCGGATCTCTTTAATGGTCGAAATATATGAATATAAATAGATACTTTGAAATCTGAGAATCCATTGAATATGATATGTTAGTTTCACAACTTCATTGATCTAATACTTTCAATATATTTGACTGTTCTGACCTAAGAATGGATGGTTTTTTTGTACTTTTTCATACCTATATATATTAAAGAATATAATGGGAAGCTATAAATTTGTATTACTTACTACTAAATATTATACTTTCTTGATTGTCTGTTATGAAACTTCAAAATAGTTTAAAGCCTTAAATGATACAAATTTTAAAATATATACTAGCTAGCTGTATTCGTGACTTCGATATCGTTTAGAGCTAGCTAGCTACAATTTTTTTACATGAAAAAAAGCTATATTAAAATTCAAATAGGTAATCTTTTATTCAAGTAAACTAGTAAACAAGCGCTTTTGAATCGTCACTCTACTGCTGATTCGGAAAGTTGCTCCTACCGAGAAGAGCCAGCAAGAATTTCGGTAGTGGCTCTTTTCATAATATAATTATTATTATTAGTTACATTTAGTCTATTACTGTTTTATAAAGTGTCGAAAAGTGGCTTTTTGTATTAGTTTTTTTTAACAGTGTTTTTAAACTGATGTAACGCCAAAGCTGAAATTTGTTGTGGAATTGTATTATAGAATCTTATACCCAAACCCATAACTCATATAGCTCTGTCTTGCTCCAGTTTCCTTACATACCTCAATATTTTCATATACCTGGATTCTTGAGCAGATCAACTAATACGTTATAAGTTCAGCTTCGAGTTTGCTTGGTCAAATGTCAAACTATTTCTTACTTTTAAGTGCATATAATTAAGTTGTTTAAATAAGATTATGAAAGTGGCAATTTTAACAGATTACTACTATGCCCTCATTTATTTTCTATAGAAAAAACCAGTTTCGAAAAGCTTTAACCTATTAGTTAACAATACTTTTAAATTAATTAATAATTTATTCGTATGTAACAACGATGTAGGGCTGTAAATATTATAATCTTGATTAAGACACTTGAATGAGATTGTTACGAAACCATTAAATTTTAAAAATGATGTCTAAATTAAATGATGCCGATTGCAAGACGATTTTAAGTAGAAACTAATACTCGTAAGGCGTAGCTGAAGATAACTACGTAATTCTTATTGTTGCGTGAACGTTCAACTACATCCAAATGCAATCTTAACAATTCTTAGATCGCAATAAACAATACAGATTGAAGGGAAAATCTGTTTTATATTCACTATAAAATGTGGCAACTAAAGTTTTATCTTATTATACCACTTCGTCCCACAATAAAGCATGTGGAATATTTTTCAGAAAAAGAATATTTATAAATTTCGTGTCTATAATGTGAGATTTATTATTTTCTCGATTTTTTCTGAAATATATGCTGGATAATTATAGTTTCATTCTATTATTTTTATTATTAATAAACATCCAACAGCGTAATATTAATAAGCGTCCTTTTTATATTATTTTTTTCTCTTCCTGTCGAGTCAGTCATTTACTAAAAATCTATTTATTTACATATTCAATTGTTTTAAATAAAGTTTATTGGAAAAAGACAAATAAATCCTTCTAAAAAACTAGCTTGATTAGAAATAAGCTATGTAGTATAAATGTATGTAAATATGTAGCTACAAATGTTTGCCTTTTCATTAGCAGGATACATCACAAACATACTAATTGGAATGTCTTAAGTATACACTAAGACCAATTCCCTCTAAAATCACTTCTATCGAATATATTAATCTAGTTGCGCTCGCGGCTTCACCTGCGTGGACATCACAAAGTTTTTTGCGCGTCAATCCCGACTCCTCGTGAGTTCTAGAATCAAAAGTAGCCTGTGTTTTGCCACTAAAATCTGTCGACCCTGGAATGTACTGTTAACCTAAGCCTCAAGAATAGCGCTGTCTTTTAGTAGAAATTCTACAAAAATCCGTACATTTAGAAAAAATCGGTCACGTATAATAATACACCTTTTGGGGACTCTCTTTTTTTTTCGAGGTGTCGTAAAAGGCGTCTCAGATAAGTTGACCCACAATGTGCTATTCGGTTGAGTGGAATAGACCACCCTCTTTCTTACCGAGGTGTCGTAAAATACGACTAAGGTAAGTTACCGTCAGGCAGGCAGCCGGTCGTAAGATACGTAGCACAATCATGTGACAACATGCTTATAATATGTTGTGCCGACTCCACTTAGAGTGGGATAATGGCAGGAGGACGATGTATAGATAAAAACTGAAACAAGCAATCCTTTGATGATACGAATAATGACACGTTTTTAAAATTTCAATATCACATTAAAATCAAGTGTAATATAATTTTATTTGTATATTTAATAGTTCACTTGAAACTTCAGTATATACCATCCCTTGTCTTTTAGGAAATCATAGCACAAAGCTCTAACATGTCCAAAACAACCGCTGCGATAATGATGTTGGATAATGTTATAATGTTTCTAATGAATGTGCTAATATACACATACATTAAATATGTTACTTTATGCGATTTCCGCAATATCAGATGTACATAGCTAATTAGCTCGTAGCTAATTATAATGTCATGAGACGATACTCGTATGTCCTTGCAAGGACTAATCCTTTCGATCAGGGCTCAAAGATCTTTTTAATCTACAGTAAAAGAACGTTACTATATGTCTATAGAATTAAAATATTAGGTGTAGTAAAAAGTAATCCATTATTTTTGCACAATATTGACGGCTTAATCTAGTGTAGTTAAACATATCCGATTTTTAAGGTTATTTTATTTTGTCATTCCCACAGAAATCTTCTTTGTTATTGGCATAAAATTGGGACAGTCAATTTTCACAAGCTTCTCTTGAGACGAATTTTTCACCATCAAAAACATTTGCCAGTGGCAAGAACAGTTGGTAATCACTTGGAACTAGGTTTAGACTATAAAATGGACGCATAAAAATTTACCAACCAAGCTCTAGGAACTTCTGGCGAGGCACTATTGAAGTGTGTGGTCTAGCGTTGTCCTGATAAAACATATTGTTTTTCCTATTGGCCAAACCTGGCCGCTTCTGGGCGATTGCTTTCTTCAGATGGTCCAATTATTGACAGTACAGGTCCAAATTAAGAGTTTGGTTTTAGTAGAACAGCTCATAATAGAGCCAATTCCACCAAACACTCAGAAGAACTATCTTGACCATTAATCCTGGCTTAGCCACCGATTGCGCCTGATCATCGCAGTTCGACCACGACCATTTTTGCTTAACGTTGTCGTAAGTGATCCCCTTTTCACCTTCAGTCAACATCCACTGAAGAAATACGTTGACTTTGTTGCGATTCAGCAGTGATTCGAAGATGAAAATTAGCTCCATGTGATTTTTCTGCGACAATTCATGTGGCACCCATACATCGAGCTTTTTTTTATATTCCACCTATTAAAGTGGTTTTAAAAAGTTTTTTGTATAATCTTCAGCTCCTGAGCTATCGAAAAAGTGCTTGCATGACGGTCGAAATTGAAGATTTTCATTACTTTATTGATATTTTCGACAACTAGTACTACGGAACGTCGTGCGTCTTCAACATCAAAATTACCGGATCGGAATCGACGAACCCATAATTACACATGATTAGCTGATACAGTATTAAGACCATAGACATTATTCAAATTTTCAACCACCTGACTTGCGTTTTCACCTTTATCTAAGAAAAACTGAAAACAAGGGAAAATTTCTCTTTTTGGTGCCCATCTTTGGCACGTGCAAACAATTTTCAATCAAGCAGTCACACAAATGTCTGTCTGTCTGCTTTTAGTACGAAAGCATACGCTTCTGACACCGTTTAGTGTAAATCGATAGCACTTATGCAAGGCGAGTTATCGATTACTAACGACATGATCGAAAAATAATGGATTACTTTTTACTTGACTTATTATTAACGTACCCACAAAGTAACGCCTTTTTTATAAATTGTCGATAGAAGCTTTTAACACATGTTTTGAGCAATTTTTAATTTTAGTTTCAATAGTATTAAATGTACTGAATCTTATCTAGTATATTAGAATTTAAAAAACCTTGGCAAAAAAATTGTACTCGGAATATACTGTAAATATAACGTTGCAATAAAATTGCAACACATGTATTTCTAACATCGATTTCTTAATAAATACCAAACAATACATTTTGACTGGTAGCTTAAAATCGTTATTTCGTAAGTTCATGCTTTCAAGTCACGTTGAATTGACTACGATATTTGAGATAAAATATTCGTAAAAAGATATTGTTTTGTGTAACACATTCCAAGTCATATAACATAATAATTCTATTCTAATAATAAAGCTATTCTATTCTATTCTATTCTAATATGAAAGAGAGTTGTCTATTCTACTCAGCCGGATACTTAGTCGCCTTTTACGACACCTGGTTAAGAAATAATGGGGGGTTTATTCTACTTAGCCGGATACCAGACGGTGGGTCAACTTACCTTAGTCGCCTTTTACACGTCGTTAAAAAATTTGGTTGGTCTATTTTATTCTACTCAGCCGGCTCACACGGCTTTTAAACTTATTTTTTTAAACAGAAAATAATCAATATTCTTTTATGAATATTTTGTTACAACTGCTGATTTAAGTAAGACATAAGTAAGACGTAAATATGAACATAAGACTGTATTAAAGTATCCCATACTCTTTTATATTTGTTCTTCTTTGTCAAGACCTCGCGATGGCCAGTGACAGTCACTTGTTACGTAGGCTATAAAAAAGTTTCACTTGTTTAAATAGACGCAAACAACGCGACATACAAGCAAATAAAATTATATTATGTTGTTAAGAATAGAACATTGGATCACCGGTTGAATCGCGATTAGGCGTAGAGCTTTCGAATTTTCATATTGTCGCATACAAATGATGAATTGTGAAACAAGGAAACGTCGAAGGGTTATTTTTTATCGCAAACAATTTTCCACACATTTGGTCATCATCATGCGTCTGCCCTTATTCTACTCTAAGTGGATTGGCACAACACGTTATAAACATGTTTTCACATGATTCGGCTAGGTATTTTACGACCGGCCGCCTACCTGACATCAACTTACTTTAATCGTCTTTTACGACACCTTAGTAAGAAAGAGGGTTTATTTTATGCAACCGGATACCACACGCTTTTTTTATACAGGAAAAAACCCCTTATGGGTACCGCACCCGACGAGGACTGGCGGCGGTTATGTCGGACTCGCACCGACTAAAACGACCTGTGTACTCCACCAAGCTGCCGATGGCAAGGACAGGGTATCGTTGTACACATTGCCCCCATCCGCACCGACAGTTCTGATCCTAGAGAACACCTCCTCCGGGTAGGGACCCCTCTAAAGAGAAGTCCCCCTCCATCGGGAGCACCAGATGCACCGGCCACCTCGGGGACCTGTAAGCCAGACGTCCGATATACCCCGTTCGGAACGTCCGAAGGTCCCCTGTCAGGGTGGCAGACGATGGGTTTAGGCAAGTTGATACCATCTGGACTCGCCAGTAGTAGATTGGATTCAGAACAAAAGCGCCCGGAACCGCTCCACCGACACCCTCCGCCCCCTCCGCAGAGCTGAAGGATGCCACCGCTGACTGCGATCGCTCCCTACCCACCGTGTTTGTTTTGTCACGGTCGACAGGGAGAGACCGCACCCCAAGTAGGGATTGTCTTTAAAAATGTCTTCGATATTTACAATTTTTTATGGGCCATACGATGAATGTAAATATATTGATGGATCTAGCATATAACTTATAATTTATGGGATATGTGTAGCCAGCAAATTCGAATAGGAGAAACGTAGGTCAAAGTTTTCTCCCTAAGAAAAGGATGCCTTTTTTTCTCTAGCACTTGTACTTGACAATCGCTTTACGTGATTTTTTTTTGGTCTTTGAAATTAATTTTTATAACCGATGGCAGTGGCTGTCAGAAGTAACACAGAAAAGAAAACAAAAGAAAACATATGTTTGTGTCTGTGTTATAGATGTGATAGTAAGAATTTAAAGATCTAATATTGAAAGTGAATATTTATTCAGCAAAGATGAATGTTATTTGCACACTTCGAAAGCCACTTATTATTTTATTCTCACAAAAGCAAATATGTGTCGTCTATGACAAAATCAAATGAGACGAACGCGTGTATTATTAAAATCATGCACTAAGCACGTCTCCGTTACGTTCACTCCTCACGTCGAACATCATAACTCGCAAATTCAATGGTTATTCTTCTCTTAACCAATCGCGAATTTAGTGCGAGGCCCGACCACAATGTTCCACGGTTTTGCAAGCGGCTGTCGAGGCCGGTCCATCAGTTTCACGATACTCACGACGTGCTTCGTGAGCCACTTTATGCGTCTAATCTAACGAACGCCTTGTAAATACATCGAACGTTCTAATTACTTGAGACGTGCCTCCTCTTCTATAGTTATTGGTTTTATACATAGGAGTTCGGATTTTATCAAAAAAGATCTTGTCTGTATACGAAAAATATTTTTATGTAGTAAACTTCTTATCTCACCTTTATACCACTAAAATGTTTTAAGGTGATCATCAGTAACTGATAAAATGATGGTAATCAGCAATTGGAAAAGTAAAGTAACAATGTTCAACTATTTCAATTGCTTGAGTGCAATAGATTTTTTTTGTTTGCATAATCATGAACTTATATAGTATGTACTTTTGTAAGTTATATGTCAGTAAAGCCTGAGTCTCCAGGAGAAACGAATTTAGTGGCAAACATAAAAAAACGATTCACTACTAAAAAATGATATAAAAGTTAAAGGATTTTTGCAAGTAATATGAGATTGTTTCTAGCTAAGTTTAATTTGGAAGTAATGAAATAGTCGTTCGCGGGTGGTAGGTCTCATTTCCCGAGCGAGAAACTGTCACACCCTACGCGCCGTTTCCAGCAAATCTGCGTACTGTATATGTATTATTATTATTATAATTAGTATATATGTGCAGTCAAGCAAGCGGCCGTTTGATCTTGGCGAGCTTTAATAGGGTTGCAGGGTTGCGATACTTCGCTAAATATAAATCGTACATAATACGTAAATATAGATCTAAGAAATATGATGTAGCTTCGTAATCTATGGAAGAAATACTAGCGCTGCTACTCAGTAGTTTAACTGCGGAATAGCGATTGCAAATATAATTTACATACCTATTGTGTAAACAGTAAAAGTATCTTGAGAAAAACTTTTTAGGAAGACGTAGCCACATTAGAGCGTCCATTGTTAATTATCTACAGAAAACACTTAATCTGCAATAAAACGATTATACTAATGATTAAGCGATTGTCTTATAATATAAATTAATACCTTTATAGTTACACACTACATGCTCTTCGAATTTACAATTTAGAACCTAACTCAATGTCAATGGTGGCAGCATTATAATATTATCACTTTGATCTGGTTCTCGTTTCATCTGTGAACTAGGAAATTAATTACCAACACCTAACCCTGATCTTACACGACGCGCCATGATGTCTATATCTGTACGCGTGATGTCTTTGCCTTATTCTTTATTGATGAAGTAGAATCACAATTATCCGTTTACGGTAATTACATCAGTTATACGTGGTTAAACGTGTCAAGGTCGGCATCACGTACTAGGTGACTCCTCTGAATTCCGCATGACAACGACAGGCAGTTTCCGTGTGTTTATGTAAGCTGGTTTTA
This sequence comes from Morpho achilles, assembly GCA_947086495.1. NCBI lineage: Eukaryota > Metazoa > Arthropoda > Insecta > Lepidoptera > Nymphalidae > Morpho > Morpho achilles. Next base: position 6,600,931 of record CAMTZB010000007.1, on the reverse strand, counting down.
TTCTTATGTTGGTGCCATGGAGTCCATATTAGCATACGCGGTGAGTGCGTACATATAAGTCCGCAGCTAGTTTTTACTCATCGACATTTATAGTTGTTTGTCGTTCGAATCCTTTGATTATTTTGATGAGACCTTTGCAATGCTTGCTTAACGTTTTAGTAATCAGTGCGTGATGTGATAATCGCGTAGGAGAATAAGGCAAAAAAGGTTGTGAACGATTGCATTGTATCATGGGTCGTGACACGGTTTACAGTTTACGCTTGTTTATAAATTAGGTCGGCGTTTCGTTTACGTGTATATTGTCGCCAGCGGGCGTCGGGCCGTCGAGACGCGTTCTGGCCATTACGTAACACAGGCACGCGGCTGGCGGACCGTTCTGATCGATGTCCTGCCAGCTGTGAATTGGCATATCGATGGAACATTTTGCACAGTAGATGCAATGTAATTGATAATGTTGTTAGTGTGGACCATTTATCCTGATCGCTGTGGTATTGAATGTACAAGACTCGCTCATGTCAATTTATTATATGAATGCTCTCGTTAAGTTTGAGTTCCAAAGATCCCAACAAAGTATCTTAACAGTTAATCCTTAAAATAGGCAAGACGAAATCTTGTCTAAGGCACATGTTATGGCAGAAAGTCTAAGCTGACTAACTACCTCCGTAAAAGAAGTAGGAATTACCGACGCTTTAGTAGCCATAAGCCAAGCACGTAGTTCAAAAAGCCGATGGGCCCAAGATGTTAAAAGAGTAAGTTAGCTCTAGTAGACGCTATGTTAGTTGACACCTCACTAGTTAGACATATGAAAAGCTTGCAGCAATTTCTGGATATCGCTTGAAGAGACTTAGTATTTGAACAGTACTCATCATAAAAGTGTCTGTCAGTCAGTCTGTCAGTAAATTTTATCCGCGTCTAAATTCGCGTACATTTATATTAGAGTATACCAAAGTTACTTGTGACGAATAGTTTATTTCATGTACCTCAACAGAAAACTTAGTTTTGTTTAATTTAAATTATAATGTTTTCTATTAAAGCGACGAAGTAGTTATAAAGATTACTTGGACTAAAGATGCGGGCATCTGTCAGCTTCTAAGATATTTGTATTGCCTAATCTTTATCGTTGGCCGTTGAATTCCGAGAGACCGCTCAAGTATTTAATGTAGCACCAAAACATGTGATTTCGTAACATTGTTGCAAAAATGTAACTTATCCAACCGGCTTTTGTTTGTTTGATAAAGTATAGTTCTCAAGTGCATACTTGAAAGCTACTTGTAAATTTTAATTACACAACAATTTGGGCTTATACCAGTTATTTTTGGTTTACTAATCGACAGATAATACACCAGATATCGTCATGTCGAAATTACCGTTATTTTGAAGTTCCACAAAGGTGTTTTGGCAACAATATATTGAAACCAATTACTTTTTGATTTGACTGGCCCGTTGGCGCAATGCGTAATGATCCTGCCTTCAGCTCCGCGGGACGCGGGTTCGATCCCGCCGAGTGCTAACATTTTCGATAAAACAATTTGTTCGTTCTTCGGGGCTGGGTGTATATTTGTATTTAAATATGTATTTAAAAATTATGTATGTATATATTCACCAGTTGTCTCTCATCCATAACACAACTATTAAGTTACTTACTTCGGGGACGGACGACCGTGTGTTTAATTGTCCCATATATTATTATTATTAATTACTATGCTAGCTATACAATGCTACTATACTATACTATAACTATGCTTGCTTGGATGATGCGTCACTTTGCGATTTTGTAGTGGAGTCTATATTCTGATGATGGATCGGTTGAGCGGCGAAACGATTGTTGAGTTTGTGATAGTGAACGTGTGTAATACTTGTGTATCTTGGTGACGCCGGTGGAGGTTTGTAGTGCATGTGTTTTTGGAAACCCTGCATGTATCAGCTATGAAAACGGATCGTCAACTCTACAATTAGCATTATATATATTTTCTATTTAATTTATCGCGGATTATAGCAGAATAATTAAAATAAATTAGGATCTCCACAAAGTAACGCATAATTCTATAAATTATAAATAGGAATAATATTTATTAACATTTAGATATAGCAAAGGTTATATATAGGTGAATTAAAATTGAACTCTAATTAATTATTTATTCAAATTATTGTATATATTTTTATTAAATCTAAAGCCGCTTTGTTAAGTACCTACATGGAATTTCAGAACTAAAATTTATCATTAATTTATAAGATAGTCGCTTAGAAAAACCCCTTCTGACCTTCTTTTTAAAAGCCCGCCTAATATATTCTTACTAATAAATTATTATTGACAAATAAACGTTTCGACACCAAACATAAGCGTAGAGTTACTAAAAGTCAATCGTGAGTTCCAGTTCCTCGTGATCATTATTCTTGTAAATTCTGGCGGCCTATTAAATATCTATTAACCCCATGACATTTAAAGAGCCTGTATATATCAAAGCCTACCAAAAAATTTATAATAACGTTCTTTATGTTTCTTATGCAACATTTCCAAGCCTAGTCGGACGTATGAGCTATGAAATTCCCGACTTTTAAAAGATGTCTTAATTTTTTTTTCTTTAAAACAAAGCTCGCTGTAATTATTTTTTTTCACATGCTTTATAATACCTTAAGATATTGGTTTAAAGATTTGGTTTTTAACTATATGTGTCATCATTCTCCTTTCCTTATCCCACTCTAAGTGGGGTCGGCACAACATGTCGTAACATGATTTGGCTCGATATTTTTGGTCCCCTTTTGTGATACCTCGGTTAGAAAGAGGGTGGTCTATTCTACTCAGCCGGGTACCACACGGAGGGCAAACTTACCTTAGTCGTCTTTTATGACACCTCGATAAGAAAATGAGGGTGGCCTATTCTACTCAGCCGGACACCACACGGTTAGTTTAACTGTACGTGTGTGTAGACATATTTCTAAACACAATATTCCATCGGACTAAATAGAAAATGAAGGGCCAAAGGCTGTCTAAAAATCCGAGCAATAATCTGTTATCTAATAATAGAGGTGCAGTCCCGAATTCGGCCGCAAACTTAAAAACTCACCCAACCATAGAAAAGACTATTACGACGGTAATGTTGCTGCATTAAAAAAACCATGAAAGTCAATAAACATCAACATTAAAATAAAATATGAATTAAATTTATTAGTAATTTTTTTCACTGAAAGAGGGTTATTTCTTCTAATAATTTACTTAATTATGATTTTAACTTAACTTATGATTTTAAGCATAACATACTTAATGTTAAACGATCACGGGTTCGAACTCGGGCAGACACCAATGAGTTTTTCTCTTAAAACTTATGTGTCTAATTGATAATTGCAATTTATCACACGCTTTTCGGTGAAGGAAAACATCGTGAGGAAACCTGCATATCTCTAGAGAATTCTGGAGGTATGTGTAACCTACCAATCCGCATTGGAGCAGCGTGGTAGGTCTTAGCTCCAATCGTTCTCTCCCAAAACGGAGAGAAGAGGCCTATTCTCAGCAGTGGGATAGTAACAGGCCGTTACTTACTTACTTTTTATACTTAATGTGACTTATTTATCTTTACAGATGCAGGCGTGCTTGATTGTGGCATGCGCAGCGGCCCTGGTAGCGTTAGCGACTGCACAAAAACCTGGAAGGTTTCTGTCTCTCCCAAACCCGCAAAAATGCGCTAACAGTAAGTACCCCGTGTAGGACCAGTTATACAACTAATCTCAGAACTCTACGTACGTAGATATTTAATCATCATCTTCCTGCCCTTATCCCACTCTAAGTGGGGTCGGCACAACATGTTATAAACATGTTGTTACATGATTTGGCTGCGTTTTTACGACCGGCCGCCTGCCTGACATCCACTTACCTTAGTCGTATTTTACGACACCTCGGTAAGAAATGAGGGTGGTACTGTTCTATTCAGCCGGATACCACACGGCGTGTACGTAGATATTTAATATAAACAAAATTGTATAGTTGAATCTTGATAACTTAAGTTTCGATTAAAACTAGTTAAAAACCTCTATTACTTCATAAAATAATGCTCCCTTCTCAAAACCTCTATTACTTAAAATACGCACCTCTGTAACATAAATACAAACTCACAATAACTTAAAGAAACGTTTCGACGCACTCCATAACTTAAACTTTCTGCCAATTCCAGTAATTTCAAAAGGAATTTGCAAAAAATATCGAATTTTATTACTTGCACGTATTCACGTATTATTTCTAGTAGATCCTTTCAAACTGTACTTGAGGCGGTGGTTAGAATGTAATTTCGGCATTGTAAAATTTTAGAAGCTATTTTATCAATGAAAATCCCATCGATATAGAAACTCTTTAAATCCACAGAAATTGACAGACTTTTTTTCTGAAGACTAAACTCATTTTTACATAACATGTGTATGTATTATTATCAACTCCAACCGCATTCGGGTACAAATAGTTCTTCCATTCTCTCTAACACAAAACCCTTGCTAAGTTAAAAACTCTATAACTTAAAATATTTTGTGCTTCCCTTGGATTTTAACTTATCGAGATTCTACTGCAATTCATTTTGTAAGCTTAAATTGGAAAGCATTATACCAAAGATTGAGTTTATTGTAAAGGCCCAATTCATTTGGAAAACAATTTTCTTGTGCGTAAATGTAACATAGAGTTATTAAATTATTAATATGTTTAGCCTTGCAACGTTGAAATTGATGATATTGAAAAATAAAAACTCGTTCAACGTGTTTAGCATCTTTAAAGCTCTATATAAGGTGTAACCTTTAAAACTGCTTTTAAAATTAGCAAGATCAATTTTAGAGCGATAAAAGTTCAAAATCTATGGCAAGGCCTACTTAATATTTCAAAGTTACAATAACAAATCGTGAATAAGATGAAAATATTTAACATAACTTCGCTTATAATTTAGCTTTACAGTCTAACAGTTTTTCTCTTAATATCTCCGATCTTTTGCACCACTTAACCCCCTCGACAATCATTAAGCGCCCGTTCAATCCCTCCTTATACACATACATACATAAAAAAGACACAATAATAATAATTTGGATGATATAGCCGTATGTATAATAAAGAAAAATATAAAAAATATAACTGATTAATGGAAACAAGAGAGTTCAAAAAAGTCAAGTTCATTTTGAGTACTGGGCTCATTGTTGCTTTCATATGTACGTATACATTTTTACTTTAATAAATACTGTATTTAAGTACTGTCTAAGAACGTTGGATATTTCGAAGAGTTGCGAAAGATTAAGAATTTACAAAAAAACACATTATTTTACCTGAGGATGAGCAGTAATACTGAAAGAAGAATGATTTCATCTGACAATTGACACCTACACTTAATTTTACGTTAACTTTCCTTTTGTAATGTCCGATTGATTTATACAAGTATGCGTTAATCTCATAAATTAAATACAATCGTAAAATTTAATGATATACAATGCAAATCGCGTTTGTATGACATTAATCATCTCATACAACCCAGCATAAAGGTGCAGAATTTTATCAGCTGAATCTATACCACAATTATTAATAGTACACGTGTAGTTTATTAGATATTCGTAACCGTGTAAATATGAATGAAGTTCAATGTCGCAAATAGGAATACCGCAACTTCATCTGAATGCATTACGCAGCAAGATAATGACATAAAACGGTGAAAATGAATGGATCACGTAACAGCCTGTCCGAACAAATGTTTCTGTTACGAAATCTTCCGATAACTGAGGTGTAGTTAACCAAATGAGTTTAACTTGTATACCTAAAAGCCGACACCCGGTTTAGCCGGTTGGATACATCTCAGAAACTCTTTCGTGATAAGGCAGGTTTTAAAATACACGTTTTCCTTTACCTTAAAGCAAACCTCAAGGATGTATATACCTATATGATGGTTATAAATCTGCTGCTTCTCTTTATTTTCATATTTTGTTTTATGCCGCTTTTTTTAACTTGAGAAAGAGCGATGCGAGATTATAAAATCTTATATAAACAAATGAAAATTTGCGAGATCTGTTTATTTTCTACATTTGAGACTAATTGCATTATTCATACAAATTGGTAGAAAATGTTCAGATATACATGTAAAGGGAAAAAACAATGTGAAAGTTTAAATCATAATAACCATTTTGTTCAAGAAACTCAGAAAATGTATAATTTATGTTCAGATAAGTACAAAAATATATTCATGGATGTATAATAATGATATGCATAAATAATAATTGCATTTCCGTCTTTCTTCAACAGCTTACCACAAACAATAGGAAAACAGTTAATAGGTAGGCTTTGAACTTTAATATATTTTCTCTTTAGATAAACTTAACAACATATTTGTAATCTACATATTTGTTATGGTGTTTCGTAGTTTAACTTTAACTCCTAGAAGCCGTGAAAGGCTTGCCTGTTAGCTAATCATAGACTAGATAGATACCTATATAGTACAATACATTATTGAATTTTTTTATGCTCGTTCCTAACATCTTATAGAAACTACCAAATGTTTTTTTTATTAAGTAAAGCTATACATAGCATATAATATAAATAGCAGTAGTAACGAGAAAATGCGAGAAAACCACGATTGCCTTTTCGTAAATATGAAAATGTTGAAATTTGACACTCAATATGTATCTAATAAATATTTTCAATTCCTTGTACAGAACTTTGTATATGACGGCAAATTTCTTAAGAAAAGTGATTCAACAAGGAAACCAAAAATGTACTTTTTTATATTATAGATATCAATTAATTAGGTAATACAGGTTTTCCTGAAGAATACGCTTGACAACGTGAATAATTGAATGGAACATTTGCGGGTATCATGTATCGTGGATTAATAATGAACACGCATGCCATTATTCATTATAAGTTAGTAAAATAAAACCGTGGCGCCAGGGATGTCGCAACTCAGCCTTCAGCCAAACAGAACCTTTCATTTGATAAATCCATTGTAAAATTTTACTCTTATTTAACATTAAGCACGTGGAATGAGCAATTTTGAAATGAGCAATACAAAGATAACGTATAATTATTATAATGGAGATTGACATTCCAAAAGGTAGAGATTACACATCTTAAGTAAGATAATAATAGAACTATTATTATAAATTTCTTTTGTGTGCATTGCAAAATACACGATTATAGTGACGTTTTGTGTATAAAGAAATTGCTATAGACGGTATATACAGTAACATCTTTTCGGGGTCAAATTTTAAAACATTCTATTACTTTAATTGCAAAATCGAAGATCAGTAAGCTAGGCGACAATATTATACACCGCGTCAGTCTGTCTATCTATCTGTTAGCTTAAGAATTATTATTGAACCCATTTTTATTCAGGCTTCCCCTACCCTAACCTCGGGTACCCCTTTCAGACAGGGTGATTTATAAGGACGGATTAGGATATAATATTTCAAATGTTCGTGAAAAGTAATGGCCTGTTACAATCCTAATGCTGGGCAAAGGCCTCCTCTCTCCGTTCCTCGAGAGAAGGGTTGGAGCTAAGACCTACCAATCCGCATTGGATTCGCGTGGTAGGTCTTAGCTACAACCCGTCCCAGGTTTCCACACGATGTCTTCTTTTACCGGAAAGCACGTGATAAATTGCAATTATCAATTAGACACATAAGTGGTTATAGAAAAACTCATTTGTGCCTGCCGGGGTTTGAACTCATGACCCTCTCGAAAGAGTCGCACGGTCACACCGATGGGATATCACAGCTTCAAATGTTTGTGTAAAATTTTTAAAATACGACGATAACTGTGGAAAATATTAAAAAGTGAAGTCTTAAGCTTTTATCGAAACGCTGCTTAATCGGCTGGTCATATAACAAAACAATGTAGGTATAGTAAAGGTAGGTAGGTAGTAAAGGTAGGATATATAAGTTTACTATGTTCAGCATGTGACTTCGTCTACCCGGACAGATATACAAGTAGTAAATATCACTCACCAGTCCTTCAACTATCTATCAAAATCACATCCACTTATTAATCCGTTCGACGATAAAACGCAATTCCATCAAAAATATCAACTCGTTAACTATGTTCAAGACACATCTATAGTTATGAAAATGGTAATCTCCGAAAAGGTCACAATGATGAATGGGTGTTTGATGTGTCTCCACAGCATTTTACGAGACGAATAGGTATAATCGTTAACGGTTTATTCGTGAAGATAAATGCGTTGCTATTGTGCTGTGTGCTTGATTTCAAGACAATCGCACATCTGTTTGTCTGTCAACGCACAAGGTTTCATTCTGTAGCTTATAATTGCCCCTCGTGCGAATCTTAGCACATTCAACTTCGAAATAGCAACTCGTTGCGAATATACCTGCAATTGCTCGTTGAAGATTATCATTAGATAAACAATCATTACCAAACAAGATATTAGCAAACAAAAAGATATAAATAAGAAAGAAATATAAGTAAACAACAATTTTTTATTTTTTCAATCATTGTGTTCTAAAGTTAAATATTGTTGCGAAAGTCTTCCTGTCTGTATGTTTTATACACTTATACGGCTAATCCCTTTTCTTCGGGAAAAAACATAAGTATTTACTTGAGGGTGTTTTAAAACTTAGGTAAGTTAAACGAACTCGCGGGTAAAACCGGTAAAAAATAAATAAATCAAATCAATATTCTACGTGGTTTCGAATGTTTTAAGCTTTAACAGCTTTGACCCGGCCAGAACGGATTATTATAGGAACATTGTACATGGTGCGAAATGCACATTTTAAGCTACACTCCTTTGTGTTGTAAACTACTGTGCTAAGGATATATTGGAGAACATGTATTGGATAGATTGTTAAGATATTTATCACGCCAAAGTATTTGTGGAAGACTCAATCGGCATCGTAAGAAGAAAATTTTACTACTTTTGATTAAGTAGTTTGCTCAAGTATTTGACAAAAATTTTAAGATTAAATTGTATCGATTAAAATTATCAATATTATTGAAAGTATAAATAAAACTTTGTTGTCGTTCCAAATTTTGTGGACACCTTTCTGTGTGTTCTACACGGACACGCATCAGAAGAAATTATACATAAGTTTCCTCTGTTTTAATGGTGAAAAAGTCTTGAGCGTGGATCGATTTTAATATAACTCGTAGCCAAAAATTATACAACTTTCGGCCTAGACTTATCATCATATCAAGGTTTATATATAAATAAATAATTAGTATCATCGTGATCACTGGGACCTATGTATAATATAAGTAAGATACGCAATCCTTGACCTACTTAGACCTCGTGACCGACGCATCTGTCGGCAAAGTTAGATCTCTATAAAGAAAATATAACGACTACACGTCCGCTGGTCGGTCGTGGACATTAGTTGATTGCTTAAGTTACCACACTATGTAGTCAGAGATACAAAATTTTGTTCGTTATTTACTCACCTACACATTTTTGTAACTGGATTTTTTCCATCATTTTTTAATTTAATAATTATCTGATACAAAAAAGTGCGTAAAATATATGACTTGCAATGGGTTCGCGCGTTTATAGCCTCTGCTTATTTGATATTGCAAACATTTTGGCACAACTTGTATATTTCTAGATAATTCCTATGATATTTGTATGCCAAACTACATTGGAATAACATGGTGTACTTTAACTCGTTCTTGTCACATTCTTTGTATATATATATTTGGGACGCTGTACTTTCTTAGGAAATATGGAGACAAATCTCTTTCCATCCGAGTTCTTAACACTTTTAAAGAAGGCAGGCATATCCTATTTGGTTTTGGCAAAGTTAACGTATTCAACTTGTCAGATGACCAATCTTACACAACACGGAAAGGTCGCCATGCAGGTTATGTAAAGACATGTTCCATTGCACTTACGACATTCGGGACACAATTTAACGTCTATCAAATTCAGTAACACTTCAATGTCGTGACCGTGGTAGACTCGTGTTTTGGTAGGTATATGACCTGCGGCTCGAGGGTCGTCTGTATTAACGTAGCTCTAAACATATAGATAACTGCAATTGATCGTGTGAATTGTCATTCCTTTATTTGCTCATGGTCTTGGGTGTGTTACGTGAGGTTAAATATGTAGCCTTCCACGTCGAGTTTTTATGGATTACAGATTTGCATTTAGCTTAAGCAAGTATTGAGAAATATTAAGTTTTCTTCTCGTTTTCAGGGCCAAAGCATTTCTCCTATAACGGACACAATTACTTCTATAGCGGGCATGTTACCGAGCTAGCTAACAAGAAAGTGGACTGGTTGGACGGACGTAACATTTGCCGCGAATACTGCATGGATCTAGTTTCGATGGAGACACAGGAAGAAAATAATCTAATTTTCCAACTTATCCAGAAATGTAAGTGACTTGAGTGACAGACAATTTTTTATCTAAACCTATATATATCGCAATACTTTTAATGGAAAATTATATCTATTTTTTGGAAATTTCGTGCTTAACAAAATAGTAATCCTAATTTTAAGTCCTATTATTAATTCGTAGTTATATGTTTACATTTGTCTTAAATATACATATTTAAGACAAATAGTATAAAAAATGTGACATCTTGTGGTGTGATTATTTTTTTTTTTCTTACAGACGACGTTCCATACATTTGGACGTCCGGTCGTCTTTGTGATTTCAAGGGATGCGAATCACGTAGAGATCTCGAACCTAAGAATATCTTGGGCTGGTTCTGGTCTGCGAACCGTGAAAAGATAGGACCTACTAACCAGGTTTGTATCATTGTAGTAATCTTAAGAATATTTTTATCCATGGAACGTAGGTACCTTACTTTAGAGGAGTTAAGGTCTAAAAGAAGATATTTATGATTTTTTTTTCTCTATGAACATGCCTGGTGTTTGGATAAGTAGTTTAATTGACATTTAAGTACAATCCAGCTGGGGCATAGAGTAATGGAGTATTAGCTCAGCTCAAGTCCAGTATATTAACGATATTGGTTATACTGTTTTAATTTCTCTATTTTTTTATTGTTTACTGTACAGCTTTTGTTTTTCAATTAATTTTGTGTGGTTATTAAAAAGTATACCTAATTAAACTTTATTTTTTGCGAAACTGTACGTTTACATTTGGTCCTTAAATAAATTTAAAAAAAACTTTGTACGTGACCAATAAGTTTGTTAATTTAAAATGTTTTTAGATTCCCAACGGTTGGGGCTATAACCCATGGTCACAGACTGGTCACAAAAAGCAGCGTCAACCCGACAATGCGGAGTTCGACATCAACGGGACCACCGAATCTTGCCTCAGTATTCTGAATAACGTCTACAACGACGGTATTGCATGGCATGACGTCGCTTGCTACCACGAAAAGCCAGTGGTTTGCGAAGACTCTGAAGAGCTTCTAAACTACGTAGCCAGTACCAACCGTGGCTTACGTCTGTGATTGTATTAACGTTTTTAATAATATATTACATCTATTCATTTAAATCAATCTATACTTCGACATTCTATGATGCCTAAGGCTACTTTTACACTGACGCATTTTGATTGTCAATATTCTTGAGATATTAGTTTGTTTTTTTTTAGTAAATCACGAATTCGATCTAATCTAATTTGACAGGCCTATCGGTGCAGTTGGCAGTGACCCTGTTTTCAGCTCCGTGGGTCACGGGTTCGTTTACCAACGGACCAACATTTTCTATAAACAATTTTATGGTTCATCGATTTGTTGCATTTTCCAGTTGTATGTAACCCATAACGCAAGTATTAAGTTACTTACATTGAGAACAAACATTTGTGTGTAATTGACCCATATATTTATTTGTTTATTAATATTCATATTAAAAGATAAAACATTTAAAAATTATTAATAAAAAATTACAATATTACGAAACGAAATAGTCTAATGTCCTTGTCACCAACTTATTATAAGTTTATGTTTGCCAGAAAATTATTGAACATAGATAATATAGAATATTACGGTATATAAAATATTTTAAAAACTAAAAATACAAAAGTGTAAACTTGGCCTCTTTTCATCAGGTTATAATTAAGGTTAATGTTTAATTCATCGCAAGCACCATATTTCAATTTTGCACTAATCTAAGACTTGCCATACTCCCTACATGTAGCGATCTCTTCCATGACCACTGCCTTTTTCTTCGTACGTCTTGTACAGAATATTGTAAGTCTAAATAAGTTAGTAATATTATTTACATAAGAGGAAATTTAAATTTGTATATAAAATAAAAGTTACAAATAATAGTATTTTCATTTTATTATACGTAAAAAAATAGGTACTTTATTTATTTAAACTTAACTTTATCTTCTAGAACAGAAACAATTATTTAAAGAATCAGTATAAACATAACAAAGCAAACGTTAACTTAATATGAATCGTTAAATCTATATATTTCTTTTAAACTCCAAAAACTTAACAGTTTAAATTTTGGTACGAAGGGGATAACAGAAATGTATTAACTTAAACATTACTTGACATTATGTTAAATACAAAATTAAAACAATATAAACTTATAAAAGAAATCAACGTAATACAGAAAAATAAAGAACTCTTCAATATTCTTAAATTATTATTATTAATAAGTCATTAACAGTATTAAATTATGAGCGACTTATAACTTTCAAAGTACATTTATAAAAAAATTTAACGAGTCAATCAAGTAAATAACATACATTATGTATTTAGTACTTTACTTTACTAATTTGGTCATTTTTTTAAATTATCTATGCAAACTTAAACAAAATGTATATAAAACAAAACGATTAACTTATAATTACTTAATAAATCTGCTTTATGCAGTGTTATAGGTTTCACTATGTAATAATATACGTCTACTAGAAACATTTTTGTGAACGGTGAATCCATGAAATATGAGCTGGTCACACACCTGACATTACCTTCCCGAATATATAAATAATAACTAATATTAACTTTCTAAAATAGTTTTGTATAATCAACGATATAAACTTTTGTTTAGAGATATTTAACAATTACTTGATTATAACAGTCCTAAATATGTGCTTGCCGCAGAGGCCGAAATCACTAATTTAACTATTGCTTTGTCCTTTATAACGTTAAAGTGGACGAATTGCCATGAGCATTAGCGTAAAAAACATTTTAGAATTAAAATACTGTGTGCCAGTCATATTCATCAGAACGAATGAAATTACCAATACAATAGCAGAAAGAGGAGCAATCAATGAAATGTCAAAAAAATTGGCATTTCATTGAAAACAGTGAATTTATATTGCATAAACGAAACAATATATGGCTTTAAACATAACGATATCACTTTACTTATATTATTAAATTAGATTCTAAAAAATCACTGCCATTTATTGTGAGGTACACTTTTACTAATATTAAGTATCAGTCTTGAGTTCCACTAATCTTACTTATTAATAAAGAAAATCGACTATAAAAATTTTAAATAAAATCGCTACGAAAGAAATACGGAAGCTCTGGTGTCAAAATATTAAGCATTCATACCAGCTGACCAAAACGCCACTGACCGGTAACTTCGGACTGGGATACTGGTGTTATCAACCAACCAGAGCCTGCCTACCTGCCTAGTGTTGATTATAAGGAAAAACCTAGTATTCATTAGCAAATCCGTATATTAGTAGATATGGCGATTGTCTTAGATCCTAAATCTACGTTTCTTGGGTAGCTACGCATTTTCAATCACCCCGCAAGACATCTAGACGACGATTAAATATAAAATGCACTTTGGAACTAAAAGAAAAACTAGAAAAGTATACGAAAATCATCGATCACGTCGATTTGATCATAATAAGTAACGAAAGTAAATTGTAACATTTAAGAATGATACTAGATGACATATCGTTTCAAAGAGTTAATAAAATTAAGCAAACATATTTAATTATGAAGTGTGGATCTGAAGGAGACTCCTCTTCCAACAGACTTAAGATCGTGATCCTTGTATCTGTTACAGATATTTAAATCGCGTGCTTTATTAATTAATAAACTCAGCACATTATATTCTTTGCCGTTCAGTGTTATGTATCGTTGAGAATATTTTTCTATGTCCTGCGGCGTAATTTTGAAGGCACTTAAATCTTTTTTCTGTTTCTCCACAACAGTGCTGCCATCATCGATAGTGGATTCAGTTTCAAATTCAATGAGCTTGTCTATAGCAGTAGATTCTTTTAAGATCTTTGAGTATCCTTCGACACTTATATTAAATGTTATAGTAGATATGCTGAAGCCCGGTAAATCTGGCGTTAATAAGGATGAACGGTGACGCCTACGGTTTGTATAGAACTTGGACAAATCTATGAAACAAAAATAAAATCATACAATCAAGGTAAACTGCATGTATATGTTCTACATGATATAGAAATTGAAAATTAAAAAAAAAATAACTTTATGAAACATAATATTTCTAAGAACGAATAGACATAATGAAACCTCAGATAATATAAGAACAATAGCGAGTGAACAAATTAAAAAACGAAGCAACTTTTTTATTCAAATGAAATCCCATTTATTCAACCAAATTTTTAATACTATTATGAATTTAGAAGTAACAAAACATATTTTAGTAACATTTAACGTTAATTTTAAACAACGAATATAATTGAAACTTTTTTGAAATTATTAATATTGCGTTTTTACTGTGAAGAATAAAAAAAATTTGCTGTGAAAAAGACATAAGAACCAGCATAAATACAGTTGCAAGGGAAAAACCTTAGGGTTAATGTCGAAAATTATATAAAACCATTTATAAATGACAAATGAAAAAAAACAGTGAGGTAATGATAAAATGAAATAAAAGATATTAGTGTCAATTTATGGTAGAAATATGACAAAAATATGAATTAATGTGTAATTTTAGGGAAGTTTAAAAAAAAGGGAAAATGATAAAATTAAATAAGAGACATTATTGTAAATTTATAATAGGAAACAGCTGTATACAAATGTGACGAAAATGAAATAAAAAGATTGGCAAGGAGTAAGTGGTGATTGTAGATGAGTGTTATCAACCATGACAACAAAAGATATAATAAAAAAATTTAATTACAGTTTGTATATCGGAAAGATACACCTCTCCCAATAGACTTGAGATCGTAATCTTTATATTTATCACATATATTTAAATCTCGTGCTTTATTAATCAATATGTTCAGCACATTATACTTTTTGCAGTTCAGTGTGATGTATCGTTTAGAGTATTTTACTATCTCTTGCGGTGTAATTTTCAATGCACTTTTATCTTTTTTCTGTTTGTCACAAACAGTATTGCTATCATCATAAACCGTTTCAGTTTCGAATTCAATCAGCGTTTCTATAGCGGGTGATTGATTTAGAATATTTGAATATATTTCGTAAGTTATATTCAATGTAATAGTAGGTATGCTGAATTCAGGTAAATCAGGTTTTAGTAAACACAAACGGTGACGCCTACGATTTACATAAAACTTGGAAAAATCTACAAAACAAGAAAACAGTAATCAATCGACTCAGACATGGATTGTTTGATTTTGCGTTCATGAATTGACACCAACATTAACATCAATAGATAGCCGATCGTTATAGTCTACAAATCGCATCATTGGTGTAGTTTAGTCGCTAAAGCTAAAGCTAAATGGGAAAAAATATACTAGAGCCTATTTAAAATTGTTCATATTAAAGTCTCCTTCCTGGAATTTGGTTTGTTTACATTCCGAATTAAAGAGAAATATCCACTATTGTAAGTCGGTCTGAGCGGCCTTCTTAGCTTGGGGTCTTCGGTGCACTGCCGCGATAGCTATGCCATCGCATCTACTATTATAAAGCTTTTAACAAACCAAAAACAGCTAAAGTGTATTCGTGTCTTACGATGGAATAGTTAGAGAGTCAATGGTAACATATGTATATCAAAATCTTATACGAGTAAATAAAAGAGTTTGTTTGTTTGTTTGTTTTGAACACGCTAATCTCAGGAACTACTGGACCGATTTGAAAAATTCTTTGAGTTTTAGATAGTCCAATTATCGAGGAAGGCTGTATAACACGCTAAGATGAATAGGAGAGGAGCAGCAATATAAAGTAAGTAATAAAAAAGAAAACGGCAAAATTTAAGATTTCCTTGCGTGCGCTAAGTAAACGGTGAAAGTTATTAAAAAATCATGTATTACAAAATTGTACCCCTCTAAAAGTTCTATATAAAAGTCCGCCACAGCATATGTCTAGCTTTTAGGGTTAACCCACTTTAATCATTTTTATAGATATCAAAATACTATATTACGGTTTTAATCTTACCACGCAGGCGGAGCCGTTGGCGATTGCTAGTTATTTTATATGGCAATTACTCTATAATAACCTCTTTTGATTTATGGTATACTTTGTTTTGTTCTACTTACTTTGTACATAGATTTTTGTATTTTCTTCCAAAAACACAGGCCACTGTTTCAGTTCATCTTTGATATTGATGACACCTTTTCCTTTAATTTTAAGAAATAAATCTCCAATAACCTGTAATAAATGAAACTATATATGTTACATCAACTAAAAGCGTCTTCATTCTTCTGGAAGCTTTTATTAAAATATAAAATATATAGTTATATTAAGTAACGCGTACCTACCTAGATTAACATTATAAAAATTAACTTTTTAATTATTTTTTATTCAAGGGATGTTCAAAATCAGTGTCTTAGAAATTAAAATGTTATTTATGTTTATTGATGCTCATACAGAAATAAATTTCGAAAACTTTCAAAAGAATTTTAATTTTCGAAAATTGTGAGTGTGATGTTTAAAGGACCCTGCTTTATCATCAAGAGATGTTTCATAAGTTATAATACAACAATTATTTATTTTTAATGACTTACAGAATGTTTTATTTTTACAATAATGTTTTATTTTGTGTATTGTTTTGTTATCTTTGGCGGGTAGTGCATGAGATTTTAAAAATTCTGCATGTATCAGCTATGAGAACAAATAGTACATTCTAAATTTAGCATTACATATATTTTATTTTATCGCGGATTATAGAAAATAATGTTCTCATCAGTTTTGTATTATGGACTGCCGCAAAGTAACGCCTAATTCTATAAATTATTTTTACAATATATTCTCAAAATGCTCTACCCTCATTCTGATACATAAAAAGCAATCCTACGAAAAGTTATATAATATACATTATTTTTCATAAAATTGAAGACACAATTCTCTTTCCCTTGCATTGTTTGTTTCATACACATACTGCAATATTAAAATAAGTACACATTATCACATCATTACGCCATGTGGTCTCTGGCTGAATAGAATAGTACCACCCTCTTTTCTTACCGAGGTGTCGTAAAAGGCGACTAAGGTAAGTCGACCCGCCGTTTGGTATCCGGCTGAGTAGAATAGACCACCCTCATTTGTTACCGAGGTGTCGTAAAAGGCGGCTAAGGTAAGTCGACTCACCGTGTGGTATCCGGTTAAGTAGAATAGACCACCCTCTTTCTTAACGAAGTTGACGTCAGGCAGGAGGCCGGTCGTAAAATACGTTGCCAAATCGTATGACAAAATGTTTACAACATGTTGTGCCGACCCCACTTAAGAGTAGGATAAGGGCAGGAAGATGATGATTACCACATCATTGTGTTGTGTTGATAAAAGTGCAATCGGTTTGAAGTATGTTCTCTCAGCACTCTTTATCAGTTCTTGTGCTGAGTTTATAGCTCCTGGGTTCCATGTTGTAGCCATATTGTTATTTATGTTGCAGTGCTCAATTTCCCAGGACCATAACTAGAAATAAATATTTTTTCTTGAATTTCTCCAACATTATCTATTATTAGAAATTGGGCAATAAAAGAAAAGGATGAAAGAAATTTGCTTGCGAATGAGATGAGAATGTTAAGGTGGATGTGTGGTGTGACAAAACTTGATAGAATACGCAATGAGTTTATTAGAGAAGTCTCAAAGTTGCGCCCATTACAGAAAAGATGAGAAGTGCGTGACTAAGTTGGTATGGTCATGTAATGAGGAGGGATGAAAATCATGTGACCAAAAGAGTTTTAAATATGTATGTGGATGGATGTATGGCTAGGGGAGGCCGAAAAAAAGATGGATGGATTGTGTGAAAAATGATATGCATGTTAGAGGAGTGGCACCAGAGTTGACGAATGATAGAGGAGAATGGAAGAAGAAGACATATTGTTGACCCCACTTAGAGTGGGATAAAGGTAGGAGAATGATGATATCTGTTATTAGAAAAGAAATTCTAAACTATATATTAAACAATTTGCTCTAGATATTACATCAATCAATTCAGTAATCAGTCTAATTGATAATTGCAATTTATCACGCTTTTCGGTGAAGGAAAATATTGTGAGGAAACCTGCATATCTCTGAATTCTGGAGATATGTGTAACCTATGTATCCACATTGGAGCAGCGTGGTCTTAGCTCCAAAACTTCTCTCCAAAAACGGAGAGTAGAGGCCTATTCTCAGCAGGGATAGTAACAGACCGCTACTTATTTTTTTTATTATATCAAACTAATACAAAATCAGTTATACAGCAGAGATAAACACACAATATAGTAATAGAATTAATACACAGTAGAGCTACAGGCTAATAATCATGTGCAAAACAAGCTGTGATAGCCTATAGGTAACATCGCATGACTGTAACTAAAGTCACAAGTTCAACCAACAGGCAGGTGTCGATTAATTCACCCTATTCGAAGAAAAAGTCACATGTCCCATGTATGAGTGTAGGTAATGTGATTTATTCTTTAGATAGGGAAAATTATTGTGTTTAAACTTTACTGTGACAATGTACATGTGGCTGTGTAAATGACACTGTAAATTAAGGCTTGTTTTTAGTGTTTAATGAAAATATCAAATCATAATCCCACTCACTTGAGTGAGTTTTTTTTTAAATAAATCTGATTCTGTCAATGGTCTTCTATCAATACTTGCAGTCTTAAAAAAAAAGCTGTAGTAACAATTATTGTAAAGTGCAATCCAAAGTAGGTACTCAATCGACTGGCCCGTTGGAGCAGTGGGCAGTGACGCTGCCTTCAGCTTCGCAGGTCGCGAGTTCGTTCCCCGCCGATGGCCAACATTTTCTACAAAATGAATTTGTTGGTCTTTGAGCCTGGGTGTATATTTGAATTTAAGTATGTATTTAAAAAATATATAAGTATATATTCACCAGTTGTCCGTCTACCATAACACAAGTATTATGGACAACCATGTATGTAAGTGTCCCATATATTTATTTATTTATATAAAATAGATCTCAAACTAACTTGGCGAACTAACACTTTACAAAAATTACTGTAATGCAAAAAATAAAACTACTCACTTTGTCTGTTGGCACTACCCCTTGAATGCTAGCTTCAAATATTTTTGTTGGTAATTTCCTATACTCCAAGGGTAGGTCGATGCAAACATTTTTCTCATTAGGCCGAAGGAACAACCCATAATCTATTAACCATACAAGTATCTGTTTCTCCATAGAAACAACTCCTCTGGCCCATTTATTTTTCCATCGGATTGCAACATACTGATAAATGAAATTATCTATTTATAATAAATATTTGACAAAAGTAATAATAAAATTATTTTGCTATAATCTGCAAAGAATACTTTTGTATTATGGATTTCCGCAAAGTAACGCCTAATTCTATAAATATTTGACCTTTATTTATAACTTCACTTTAAAGCTCAGGCATATAATGATTATTATTATGGTAATGAATTTGCTTGTATGTAAAGTGGCTTACTATTATTAAATATAGTAATATTTATATTCAGTTCCTTGATAACCAAAGGTGGGTTATTACCCCCAAATTACCAGTTGAAAAAGATTACCATTCTCAGAGAGTATGTGAATAAATTTAATGATATAATTAAGGTGTTATAAAATATTTTTTATTTAATAAATCTAAATAAAAAAGTGTGACATAAGTTCTACCAAAGATTCTTTTCATTATAATATAATATAATTTTTTGGTATAAATACTGTTGATGCAGGTGAATATCCTACTAAGAAGACTATTTAAGCCTTAGATTTAAACGAAACAAAAGTGCAGAACTATTTGACAAGCTGGTTTGTCGTTTGATACATATATAAGAATAATTATAATAATCCGCTGTAATTTTTGTAGACTAATTTAAAACATAGAACTTACTTGACCATGGTTAAATTCTGTAATTTTGGTAATACTAGCAAAAATTTGTGTCACGTCAGTTTCATCTTGAAACATAAAATTGTTATGCTCCTTGAAATCATATTTATCAGTAACACAGAAAAATGAAAACGGATTTATGAACGTTGTAATCGTAATGTTCATTTTATTTTTAGTTTACAACAATTCTTTATTTGTCGAGGATTTGATTTGATAATGAATTCAATTCTTAATTGTTTTCTCAATTTTCTCCTACAGAAAGTCACTGAGTTTATGAAAATATAATAAAAATAAATCCTTTTTAAGTTTAAAACTTGAAGGTAACTGAAAAAAAAAGATACATGAATATGTTATTTTACGTTCACACATAATACCAGGGCGGTTTTACTACATGCGCCAACAACACATGTTATCTCGCATCCCTCTTGCACATGTACGTATTTATGAATGAATCGTATGAAAATAGTCTCAGCTGCATCTCGCTCCACTCCTACATACATATTTTACGCACTCATACTCATTTTGACTGTCTATCATATAACAATTAACAAGTTGATTTTATCAATAAATGGGCGGTGTATTAAATTTTAAAATTTCCTGTTGTAAAGTTCTAGCACTTTAATTTTTACTAAAATGTATAATTTTGTTAGCAAAATTCTTGAAACAAATATCACTAGAAGCAAATTAAATTTATAAAATCTTATTTCACCAGTAGCTGTTTTTTCTTAAAATGAGAAATATAACAACGAAGAAACGTGCAGTCATAAAACAATAAGAAGATGATTTACTTAATCATTATATAAATGTAAGTGTTGAGTTTTAATGAATTTTGTGCATCTCAATAATAGTAAGAGCTTTCTTAAAATTTACATTCTCACATCACTACATATTATAAAACAAAGTCCCTATATCCCTATGTACGCATAAAACTTTAAAACTACGCAAAAGATTTTGATGCGGTTTTTTTTAATAGATAGAGTGATTCCAGAGGAAGGTTTGTACGTATAATAACATTCAATACGGAGTAGAGAAATACTGTAATTTTTGAGGTTTCTGTAAATAATTACATTTTTTTCCGCTTACATTGCAAACGCAGGCTAAATAAACCCTACGAGATTTATCAAAATAATGTACTAAGTATTTGTACATCTTGAAAAGGTCTACAGAAAAGTCCGCGATGGTATGTCTATCTCTTATGGATAACCCACTATAGCATTTTTTGTCATTTACTTTTTAAGAAAAATTATGCCATATTTTTGAAGCAATTTTTATACAATACAGCATTAATCCTTATCCAATTAAGTACCTTAAATAAATAGTTGATTTAATATAGATCAATATGGCCGTTAACAGCATGTAATTTAAGTGAACATTTTCGGAGATATTACAGATTTAAAATGCCGTGAGGACGCCGCGCTTCGCCCTATAACACTTCGACTTTAGCAGCTATGTCGCTCTTTCTAGAGTTTGTTTAAATACATTCTGTAATTAATTGTAAAAATAAAATACATAGGGAAAATGTAAAAGTAAATAAGTAAAAATGTACTATACGAATTTAGATATTCCATAGATAGCAGGAAATCTTCTTGGTATAGGAAAAGGAAATTGTTTTTCTCCAAATTTAACGCGTGCGGGTCACGGGCAGTAATAATTAAACCAAAACTACTTGATCGATTTTAATCATTTTTTTTACACTGACTGACATGGGATATTTTATACCTGTGTGAAGCAGGGGCAGGCCGCTAGTTCTAAATATAATAACCTAACCTTGCATGGATAACCTAAAACCCTTAACATGCAGTATAATTTTTATTTCCTATTTGACTTAGTTATCGTTATATAAAAATTATGATATGTACATTAATTTCGATTGATGAATTAGCTATATATATGTCTTGCGATTTTATATAGCTTCTAGTGTCTTGTAGTGCAATAAATGATTAATAATGGAACATTAAAGTTAAAGTTTTTTAGAAGTTGTTCTAATTGATCATAAGTGTGTATCTATCTTAGTTATGAATAATTTGGACATAACTTAAATGGTCTGCTTAATATTTTTTTTTAGAAGTATTTTCAATTGAAGTTGTATACTTCATTGTATTATATTAGAACTATAAATGATTGTCATGTTTTTTATAATGAGGATGAAAAGGGAGTAGATAGCAAAAGAGAGCAAGTTTATTCTGTATAACGCAATATAGGGTATATTGCTTTATATAACACTATTGTTGATTTTTAATTAAAAAGCAAAAGCAAAATTTAAATTTACGATTGATTAAACGATTGATTGATTAATTGCAGATTCAAGAATCCTCAGATCCAAGATTAAGAGTAATTTTTTATTTTAATATGATTGTCACATGATGTTATTTATAGTTATGATTTGAGATATCTTTACATTTACAGGGCTAATGAAAGATATAATAGTATGTGTAATGAATGAAAGAATAACAGCAATAAAAAGACTGTTCTATAAAACTGTAGTAAATATTTATGTAATTTATAAATCACTTCTGTCATAATAAACATAATTTATAATTCACTGCTGTCGCTCCGCCGTCGCCTTGAGCGCTCGAACAGCGCCAGGCCGAACAGTAGCGTCAACCAACAGGAACAGGACCGAAGACGTCGTACGCGTCTTCACGTTCGGCTACGTTCCGCCGTAGCCATATGGCGGGACGTCCTCGACCGCTTCATCACCTAGTGGTGACATGTCTCTCCCAGCTACACAGTACAGACCCTGCATCACAGTTTTCGACCTCTGTAATTTGAGAAAATGCATTTGAGGTAACTAATACTCATGTGAAGTCTGAATTTATGAAGCTAAGTTGGATTCCCGTAATTTCAGCCACAGATGTAAGCGTGCACTCAAACATCAGTAGCCAAAAGCGACTGGGAAAAGAATTAAGGTTTTACATGTATTGCAGGTGCCAAATACCGGCTCTTTGGCAACTGCAACACATAACCATTACAAAAAAAATGTAAAAGTTAATGACGTACGAATTAGCGAAACTGCGCAATTTCAGAAATCAGTACGACACCTTTATAATGGCTAGCCCGTTAATAAAACGTCTAACAAAGAAGCGCGCTTTTGAAGCTAATGTTCGACGATACAGAAAACGAACATTACCAACAAAACGCCTACACAGTATGGGAAGAAAGAACACTGCAGTGTCCACCTCAACCATACTGTTAAATGAGAAGAAAAAGCCCTGCAGCTTTTACAGGAGGGCGGTCAGACGCTGCTAGTCATTAAATATTAAACATTACAATGTTTATATTTACTTAAGCTATGATTAAAACAGAGTAATTATGCAAAAGTAATAATAAAATTATTTTGCTATAATCGGCGATGAAGTAAAATAGAAAATATATATAATGCTTAATGTAGAGTGGACAATCGGTTATCATACCTGATACATGCAGGATTCGTAAAAAACACATGCACAAACCTCCACCATACACAAGCACTATATACATTCACTATCACAAACTCAACAACTCAAATGTTTGAATTTCAACAAACATTCTCGGATAAAATGTGAGTAGTTATCCAAAACTTAATAACAAATAAACTATACTTTTGCACTATTTAATACGAAGAAAATTGAAACGTACTGACTCACCAGAAACGTTCGTTATACGTAATATATAACTGTAATCACTTTATACTTACGCAAAAATATACAAACCAACTAATGATTTTTAATTAAAATTAGACAAGAGTAAGTTTAAAAAGCCAAAATTGCCGTAAATCAGGATGCATGGACAACGGGCACGACGCTAGTAAACTTTTACACTTCTGATGTCAACGCACACTATATACAAGTACACGATATAATAGGAATGCCACAATTCCCGTTTCGAGATGCACTTCTCTTGAATGACGAACAACGACTGAATGTCACTGAAACGTTTTATCAATAGGAAGACTCCACCCTCCACCGGAAACAATAACGGCACATTGTTGCCCCTATTTAATCAAAAAGGGCGCGATTAGGGTTGCCACCTTTTTTTTGAAGAAAAATAGTATTTTTCTTTTTAAATAAAAAAAATATAGTACTTTTAGGAAATTCAGGAAAAAAAAATAGTACAAATCTATTTTCAATCATTATTTATTTTTCCATTATTATTTTTGATTACTTTTCGCTGGATAATGACACGGAGTTAGAGTTACTAACTAACTAAGCCCCGTAAATACATGAATGAGTTTCGTTCAAACATTCCCTATGCAGTGCTGCGGGTGCGTTCCATTCACAGTTAATTTAAAAAAGCACGACAATTGCAATTAGCGATAAAAATATAGTATTTTTCGTGCTATATTCTTTTTCTATAATATATAGTACAATTTAAGCTAGTGTTTTTCAATTTATTTATTTATTTGTATATCTCAACCTATTGTCTATTTAATATGTTTACAAGGTATAAAGCGGGACCTCGAAGCGTATAGCATTATTGTATATCCTTAGTGTTTTTATTGAACTGTAATAATATTGGGAAGTTTTATTTTTTAATTTTAAAATAAAACTAAAATAATAAAAATAAAACTTTTCCTTCTATAGTAATATTTATTGTGTATGCTTTATTGAAGTGTTGTACATCATATGTCATACCCAATATCAGCTATATTCTATGTTTTAAGTGGTTATTTCTGAATAGTTTTTATTCTTTCTGCGACAGACAATATGGATTATAGACATACTTTAATTATTTAACAGAAAGTTATTTGTTCAAGATACTTTAACATACTATTCCATTTAGTTATGCACATTTCAACTGGATTTTTTGTCTGAGTAACTGTGTCTGGTCAAGGCACTGCTACTGTTCTTGCAATGAATTCATTAATATTATGGCTGATATTCTTCAAGTGAGTTAAAATGTTTCAAATATAAATCATTTTTGTTTGTAGACACAAAAATTGGCATATGTATCTTTAAAGTAACGGCCTGTTATCCACCCCAGCAGTGGGAACCATAAGCTTCCTCTATCCGTTTTTTGGACAGAAGTATTGTAGCAAAGACCTACCATCGCGTTGCTCCAATGCGGATTGGTAGGTTACGCATATCCCTAGAATTCGCTAGAAGTATGCGAATTCCCTTACCATATTTTCCTTCACCGAAAAGCGTGTCATAAATTGCAATTGTCAATTAGACATGTGCCTGCGCGGGGTATAAACCCATGATCGTCTTTACAGAGTCGCACGGCCTCACCGCTGAGCTATCACAGCTTGTTCCATATTTATTAAAATGTTTTTGCAATAATTTTCACATGAACCTGGTCATTGCCAAAGAGAGTACTCATTGGGATGACGTCTAAGGGCTATATGCTGTTGATGCTTTATGGGATGAAGCACATGATTAGGTCAATTGATTTGACTAGATGAAGGCAAGTAAATATTTGATGTAAAGTATGTCAGTCTGTCCATTTCACTTTCAATTAAAACTGAAGCTTATATGTCTAATGGGCTAACTGCCTAATCCGTTTGCGATATAACAAAAAATGTTTTGTACAATTTTTCCTCTATTATAGTGATGCAAAAAAGTGTGTGATATAAGAATAGCTTAAAAGACATATTAGTGATGATCATTGGAACTTTGTCACATATGCTTCTTAATTGTCACATACAATTCAGTATTTGGAAAGCATCATATTTTAGCCTGGTACTGCTAACAGTACAAAATCAAAGATATTTAACATAACACAAAGATTGTCACAGATACCCCTAATATTTTATTATTAAAAAAAAATATTATTTATAGTTATAGTCTCTATTCTATACTTAAAATATAACTGTAGACACAGTTATAGACACGTAAAAAATATTTTCCAGACATTATTTAAGACCAGTAGAAGCTAAAAATATATTTTTAAAATTTTAAATCTCTGTTATTTGTCAATGCATCATTCTCCTACCCTTATCCCACTCCAAATGGGGTAGGCACAACATGTTTTAAACATGTTATCACATGATTTGGTATCTTACGACCGGTCGCCTGCCCGACGTCAACTTACCTTAATCGGTTTTCGCGACACATAGGTAAGAAATGAGGGTGGTCTATTCTACTCAGGGGATATCAATGCCAAGATTGTCTGTAAGACTACCTTTGCAAACTAATGTTCTATCTATACATTATTTAAGAATTACTTATTTATTACAGGTTAAATATGCTGCGAACTCTTCCGCCGGAAAGTGTCCACGAGCCTGATGATGCAGATGAACATATATGAAGAGCTTCAGTCGAATCATAATTATTTAGCCTCATTTATTGACATCAGTAATAACATTTTCACAGCGCGAATGCTTTTATTCACTAACAATTTATTTTGCCGCCTGAACCATTCGAAATTTTGGAATAAGGCTATAAAAGTTGCTAGAGACTCGAGAGAAGGTTGTGTCTTCAAAATAGTATTCATATTAGTATAATTGACAAACATTATGAAGTTTGAAACTTCTTAACTAGGACCCAATGGATTTTTTCTCAAATCCGTGGATAAGGGGGCTCTAGCACACTAGAACGGGTCATAATTTGGTTTCATTGTTTAAAACATTATTGGTTAATATTATTGTTTGATAGTTATAGTACCTTGTATTCCATCAGAAATATTTTCCAGACCCAAGCCATATCATATTACCGGTTCAGTATATTGATATATCGGTCATGTGCAGCAATAGCGGTACAACTCAAAAACTCATATTTTGAGATGAATGGGTTTAAAATTTTCATTACTTAGGAAAATGAATAACAATTGCTTAGTTGCTAGTTTAATTGCTAGTTTGCTTAAACGACGGGCTTATAATGCATTATGAGTTCTGCCTGTATTGCTGCTAAAAATTGTTGTATTGTATTAATTGTAAAAAAAAAAAAAAGATTAGCCGACGTAACATAATATCAATATTCTACGAGTTTCACTCTGTGATACTTAAATGTGTAGTATTTTAGTGTCTTTAATATTGTCCATCGTTTTCTTTAAAAATTTTATAATACCTTTATGTTTGGGTTTTTAAAAGTGGATATTACATAATATTCTTATTTATTTGTTTCAAAGTTTGTAAAATTATTGATAGCAATCATACCATATTTAATCTTATTAAGTGGTGCGAATACTATCAATAATTTTAAATTCTTTGAAAGAAATATAAATAACATTTAATATTAGTATCATGTGTTGTAATAAATAAGATACTTTATACTAGGCAGATAATGCCTACTATAAAGTACCTGTTTTGACATGTTTACATTTAGTTAAATATTTAACCCATGGAGTATAGTTCCTCATGATATTTTCTTTCATCGCAAAGCTTGATATCAATTGGCACATTAAATATGGCAAAATTTCACAATTTAATTCTTACTTTATATGTATAAATCCCTAGTGTTAACTGATATGATCGAAAATATTATACTTAGAGATAAAAACGACTTATATTATATAAAACTACTACTAATATATCTAAAAAAGACTTAAATATAAAAGAAATATTTATAATTTACCATCAAGTACACTCCTTTTAAGTATAATGTTTTTTCCTAAATACTTAAACGGTAAAAACGAAAGCATCTATTGTTTCAAATACTAATCTTGTACATTTGTTTTCGAGTGAATATTTTAAATTAATTTTGTTTAATAATAATATATAATAATTTAAATTACAATTCCTACATTTTCAAGATAGTTTGAGGACTGCGAAAGCTCTGTTTGGATAATTTTTAGTCAGCTTGCTGTTCCTGTTTCCTATTTAAAAATAGTAATAATTTTTGAAGTTGTACTTTTAGCGTGTTTAAGACAAACCATTTTTTTTTAAGAAGCATGCACTTAGAAATGCAAAACGGTTGTTGTATATATATTTTTTTATTGCAGTAAAAGTCTTAATAAAGAAGTTTCTTAAATATTTTGTTTTATTAATATTTAAAAATCATTATTAATATGTAACAGGAGAAGCGGTTATCCAAAAATCGGTAAGAGCGGTGTGCGAATCGATATTCATCTTTTGACATCACTAATTACGGTTTAGCGCACCAAGTACATCACTAATTTTACTACGATTTTACGTCATACGTTATACTGCGTCCATCATATTATCAGTCTTTTGACAGCTCACGCTCATTAAGTTTTGTATTGCTTACGTACAAATATCATACAAATAATATTTGTACTTTATGGATGGGTACCGCCCACTTAGTGATGTCACACATAATGGTTACTACGATTATGCCACAGATTAAAAATAATCGGTAGAAATCGATGTTACGAGTATTAAAAGACATTTAATAACATTATATAAAGTTTTACTTTCTTCTTAGTTAATACATGAATACAAATAAAACAATCAGGATATTTTAATTTATTTTATTAGCACGAGTCGTCGGAATGATAATCAACACTAGACTCCTCCGATGAGGAGTCTTCAGTAGCAGTTATTATTAGCTCTTGTGTAGATAATATATTATCAAACGCAATATCACGTTCCCAATCAGAGAATATTACTCTTTTAGTTCTTTCCACCACACTTGCCCAGTTCTCGGCCGTTACGTGGGTGCAAGCATTTTTTAGCAATTGCAACATTTTATTCGCTGTGAATGGGGGGCTTGTATTGCATCTCGCAGCATGCCCTTTTACTTGTGCCCATATAAGTTCTATTGCGTTGTACTGGCAGTGGTATGGAGGAATCCGAAGAACAGTATAGCCATATTCTGCTGCCATTTCATTGATTACATAGCGTTATGCTCTCTTTTTGGTTTTTAATATTTTTATTAATTCAACTTTTAACATTGAGTCGTCCACATTTTCTCCATTGTCCCGAAGCCAATTAATTATTTCATGCTTTTTATTAGCCTGTGTTGGCATTTTGTCAATTTGACGGGAGTGGTAGGGCGCATTATCAATAAAAATTATTGATGGTTCTTCCAATGAAATGAGCATTTTTTTGAATCACTCTTCATACACATTTGCATTCATCTCTTCGTGGTAGTCATTTGATTTCTTCGATTTAAATGCCAACAGTGCGTCTTGTACAAATCCTTTTGCTGTACCTGCATGGCAAATGATTAGGCGCTCACCTTTTCCCATTGGTACTGAGGAAGTGGAATCAGCAGTATCATCAGTCCAGAAACGAGATAGTGTGTGGTTAGCGTTGAGCCATGTTTCATCCGTGAAAACAATATTTGCCCAATCTTGTATTTTCTTTGCCTCTCTTAAAAAATCACAACGTGCTATAGCTATATCTGTGCGTTCCATTAATAATTTTCTTTTATTTAACTTTTTATATGAAAAGCCAATTGTGTTCAAAACTTTGACCAAAGAAGATTTTTCACCATGAAATAGACCACTTCTTTTCAAAGAAACAATAAGTTTTCTCAAAGTTGGAATTTCTTTTCTCAAGTAGTAATCATATACATGACGACGAATAGCGTCAGCGTCAAAGTCATTAACAGCTGTCACCTTATGAGCCCGGCGCTTTCTTTTTGGTGTAGATGGTTTGTTTTGCTCCAAGCCGCTCCTGCCGTAGGCATCAGTAGTGATTTTAGTCACAGTTGATAGACTGATCCCCAACGCGGCTGCAACACGGTTTCGGACTTGCGTGATAGGTATAAGAGGTCCGCCATTTTGATTTTCTTGCTCAAAATACTCATGAAGTTTTAACACTAACTGTCTCGATTGTGCTTTCAACACACGTCCTTTCGGCATTTTCACGATCAATTAATATAAGTTTCACAAAAGTTTTTCCGAGGAATAAAGCTACTTAACTCAAGGTGTAACAGATGCGAGAGAACACTCAGCGAACGTAAATGCGTGTGACTATCACGGGCGTTTCGTTGAGAGTGACAGATCACGTCAAAATGGCGGCCGAGCGGAAGGTCTGTTGATGTTGCCAGTTGATGTATAATATATTTTTTGATTATAATAAATACACACGGATTAACATTTATTTTCAAAAAACTAAGGATATATTAAATCAAAATGTTGATTTCTATATCTGTTATTAGTTTACGTAGGGTATCATTAATCGAATTACTTAGGTACGTAATTCGATTAATGATAGTAGGTACTATAATCGGAATGGTATCGCATACGAGAATCTTTAGGACATCACTAAATATGTAAATCGTCAATCTGTCAAAAGATGGTTAATATAATGGACAGTGTATATATATATTACTACTCCATATGTGAGAAAGAGTCAGAGCTGAGACTAAATCCGTTTTTATGAATGAAACGGGTGAGAGGCAGATAGTTTTTTATGAATGAGAATGTAAGTTGCTATAGTGCTACTTTGCACACACCCCCCCCCCCTTACCACCGAAAATAGGCTCGCGCAAATGTATGAATCTCAACCATCTATTTTATAGTTAGTAATCTATGCTGCAGAGACTTAGCGAATGCTTAGCGATGGAAAAGATAATCGATTCTTTAAATAATCGATTATTTTGAAAAAATAATCGATTATTTATTCATCACAGATCGATTTTTAAAAATTGGTTATCGATTATTTTAGGTATCCCTTTTTCTTTTTTACTCTTTCTTTGTTTTTTAAGATTACACATGCATTTTTGGATGAAACCAATGTGGCTACATTGGTTGTTTTAACTACACATTTTAATAGAATATCACAAATAGCGCATCACTTTTTATTTACTTATTGGGAGTTGTCCATTTAAATTGACCTTTATTGTAATTAATTATTAATATTAAAAAAAACAACTTTTCAAATAATCGATTTTAAAAACATTGAATTATTATTAAAAGGGGAAAAAAATCGATTTCTTATGCATCGATTTTTTTCTACTCCAACTCGATCCCTACTAACATAAAATTAAAAAAAATTACGTCAGGTTGTTTTTTGCTAAGCCAATGAACGGAGAGGAGGTTTAGCAGTTTTATTTTAACAGACAACCGTCTGCTAGTCTGCTACCACAGAGTTATTATATAAGTATAGATTTGATAAAGTATATATATGAGTATAACATATTCTAAGTATAAGACTACGGTTTATACCACAAAAACATAAATATAAAAAAAACGAAAACGTGAACAATTAAACCTAAATTAAGTATGAATACAATAAAAAAGTCAAACACTACAGCACTAAACTATTTTTATTGTCAAACTTTTATTTAATTTAATAGTGAAATAAATGTTATTATTTATTATAAGCGCAATTGTAGATGTGAAAATTATTTTGATAGCAATAAATTCATTTATATTGCATAGTTTGTTTTCGATGTAGTGGGTTCACGAAAATCCAAAATTATTTTTAAAATAAATACATACCTACCTATGTACTAAATTAGTACTGAAGATATATTTCTGAATAAACTTTTGATATTTTAAAGTAGTATTTTTCATTGCTGTAACAAATCTGTTTTTGGTTAATTTCGAGGAGTTTCAATGCTATCCAACTAGATAGCACAGTATGCTTATTTAAAAAAAAGAAGTCTATGCTAAAATTAACGAAATATCACAATTAATTTCTCCCTTCATAACTAAAATTACAATTCATACAAAAAGCTCACCTATTTCTTTGAGAACAATTGGATGTTTTTCATCAATGTGTCTACCGTTAATTTTTCTTAGAATATAGGTATATTTTTGTAGAAATTATGGTATATTGTGTCACTAGACAAATACTTGTAGATAGAAATATTCATACCTAAAATGACTTCATAGAATAATTGGAGCCATCATGTCCTTATTTAAATGCATTACGATTTTGTTCGTGGAGCATATATCCTGATGATGCTTCGGTTTCGTGGCGAAACGGTCGTAGAGGTTGAGGTAGTGAGTGTGTGTGGTGCATGTACGAAGTGTTGGTGTTGGCGGCGTCTTGTGATACGTGTGGCGGCTTGTCCTGCAATCACATATCACATACATATGTGATATGTGATTGTTGTCTGTTGTCGCATATTAATATTTCAGTGTAAAAATTAAATTTTTCTTATTAAATCATTGTTCCTTATGAATTGGAAATAGCAAATCTTCTGATCATGGCCAAACATAAAATGCTAGTTAATAGTAAGGTGGAAACAATTATTTTAAAAATATAAATTGTTAGGGTTGATATACATTTGGTTGAAAACTGCGGGGCTCAAAATATACCTTTAACTATGTGTTTTGTAAATATGAATTGTGCCTTGTTATTAATGTTGCTTTTCTATGTTCATAGCTCTAATTGCTTTTTGCTATTTTCTGAGTCAATTTTATGACTCTTTGCCACATTGAACTAAAAAGTTAAAAATAAATCTTAATATAGATAGAATAAAAATAATGAACGAAAAAATATTAACATTATTGTAAACTAAAAGCCGTGGGCCTCTCGATATATATATATATATATATATACGAAAAATATTTAATAAAACGCCATCAGCAACAAAATAATCTTTGACTACATCAGTTTTTAATTTTCCTAAACGGTGGACATTTTAGCGACAAATACTTATATCGGACGTTTGGCTTACAGGTCCCCGAGGCGGTCGGTGCATCCCGATGCACCGGTTAGCGGAGGGGGACTTCTCTTTCGAGGGGTCCCTACCCGGAGTAGGTGGTCTCTGGGATCAGATCTGTCGGCGGAGATGGGGCCATCGGCACCGTGGTGGAGCACTCAGTTCGTTTTAGTCGGTGCGAGACCGACATAACCGCCGCCTATCCCCGTCGGGCGGCGGTACCCATAAGGGGTTTTTTCCTGTATAAAAAAAAACTGGGTAATGTGATAACAGGATTAAGTGTTAACTTGTTCTATGTTTCAAAAGGAAAGCATAGTTTTAATAAAGGTAAATATTGTATTCTTTTTGCCGGTTTCGACTAATACGTGGAATATTCTGACAAATTATTTGCGTTAAAAGAAAATGCTATAGTTGATACGTCATAGATTACGGTTTATTTGACATTTTCAACGAGACCCGATTTATTTTGTACCCAAGCGTTCTAGATGGCTTAATAGGTTATATTGGTATTAAAGCTTTACTTAGATATATTCATAGCAGTCTATACTATTGTCAAGTCGTAAAATAATCGGGTGGGCCCGATTCTAATCCCGTTATGGCATCGATGCGTAACGAGCGTACATATAAGACTCTCGGATGGATTCTAAACGATCTTCGGGTAATGCGGATTATTATGGGTTTATGGGCTCAAACGATAATTTTACATCAGTAGAAGCATCATTGTGTTAACCGGCTAAGTAGACCACCCTCATCTCTGACCGAGGTGTCGTAAAGGCGACTAAGGTAAAGTGATGTCCAGCAGGCGGCCGTCGCAAAATACCCAGCCAAATAGATTACAATATAGTTAAATGTTGTGCCGACCCCACTTAGAGTCGGATAAGGGCAGGATAATGATGATCAGTATAGGCATCATTTAAATTAATTAAAAGGATAATTTTTCAATTATAACAGGTGTAAATTTTTGTAAATTGTTTTTCGTTTATAAGAAGTGTAAATATCGGTTAGATGATCAGGCAGGTTATCATCAATAAATGTTAGTCATCATCAGCCTACTGCCCGTATCCCACTGTAAGTGGGGTCGGCACATGTAACAAACATGTTGTCATATGATTTGGCTACGTATTTAACGACCGGCCGCCTGCCTGACGTCAACTTACCTTAGTCGTATTTTACGACATCTCGGTAAGAAATGAAGGTGGTCTATTCTACTCAGCCGGATACCACACGGCGGGTCGACTTACCTTAGTCGCCTTTTACGACTCCTCGGTAAGAAAGAGGGTGGTCTATTTTACTCAACTGGATACCACACGGCGTAGTCAATAATGCGTAATCGATACTGCTTAGTTAGCTCGATTTATGTATGTAATATAGAAATAAAAATATGTATAGTTTAGTTGTTTTATTACTTTAAATTTCTTATTCCATCGTGAACCATATGACACCTTCCCCTGTCACGTCATGCTCATGTTACGCTTTGTGGACTTTCTTAATACATGACATAATTAAACCTCTAGTGTAGGGTGTTTTATCCGAACAATTTTTTTTAATAAAAGCCGCGGAAGGGTATTTGCTTTATTTACAAACACTTCTACTTATAATAAAAAAATATATATTCTTTGATTGTAAATGCCGTGTGGTATCCGGCTGAATAGAATAGTACCACCCTCATTTCTTACCGAGGTGTCGTAAAAGGCGACTAAGGTAAGTCGACCCGCCGTGTGGTATCCGGCTGAGTAGAATTGACCAACCTCATTTCTTACCGAGGTGTCGTAAAAGGCGACTAAGGTAAGTTGACTCACCCTGTGGTATCGGGTTTAGTAGAATAGACCACCCTCTTTCTTACCAAGGTGTCGTAAAATACGACAGAGGTAAGTTGACGTCAGGCAGGCGGCCGGTCGTAAAAACGCAGCCAAATCATGTGACAGCATGATGGTAACATGTTGTGCCGACCCCACTTAAGAGTGGGATAAGGGCAGGAAGAAGATGATGATATTCTTTGATTGTATATCATATATCATATCACAGCCATTTCAAATGTCGTGTAAGCCCAATACAACAGTCGTGTTTATATCATCTTCAATTTTTGTCACTCTTAGTAACGGCCTGTTACTATCCCACTGCTGGGCATAGGCCTCTTCTCTCCGTTTTTTTTTTTTTGGAGAGAAGAATTGGAGATAAGACCTACCACGCTGCTCCAATGCGGATTGGTAGGTTACACATACCCCCAGAATTCTCTAGATATATGCAGGTTTCCTCACGATGTTTACCTTCACCGAAAAGCGTGTGATAAATTGCAATTATCAGTTAGACACATAAGTTTTACTAGAAAACTCATTGGTGCCTGCCCGGGGTTTGAACCCTAGACCTTCTCGAAAGAGGCGCACGGTGATACCGCTGGGCTACCACAGCTACCACTCTTACATGAAGGAAAACTTTGAAAAGCCGTTCCTATATGTTACATTTTATTAATATCATCATCCTCCTGTCCTTATCTCACTCTAACTGGGGTCGGCACAACATGTTATATGCATACATGTTGTCACATGATTTCACTACGTAAGTAACGATCAGCAGGCCGACCTTACGTCAACTTATCTTAGTGGTATTTTACGACACCTCGGTAGGGTGGTCTATTCTACTCGACCAGTAACCATACGGCGGAACAACTTAGCTTAGTCAATTTTTACGAGACTTCCGTAAGAAATGTGAGTGGTCTATTCTACTCAGCCGGATACCACACGGTGGGTCGACTTACCTTAGTCACCTTTTACGACCCCTTGGTAAGAAAGAAGGGTGTTCTATTCTACTCAGCCGGATACCACACGGCGGGTCGACTTACCTTACTCACCTTTTACTACACCACGGTAAGAAATGAGGGTGGTATATTCTATTCAGCCGGATACCACACAGCGTATGTCTTAAAATGACCATAATTCTTAAATATCGACCATAACCAATTTACAGAATCGTAGAACCCTAGACTAGAAAAAACTTTTTCTTCACATTATAGTAATTGCTTTTTGTATTTATATTACTAGTTTTGAATAGAATAGTGCCACCCTCATTTTCTTACCGAGGTGTCGTAAAAGGCGACTGAGGTAAGTTGACCCACCGTGTGGTATCCGGTTAAGTAGCATAGACCACCCTAATTCTTACCGAGATGTCGTAAAATACAACAAAGATAAGTTGATGTCAGGCAGGCGGCCGGTCGTAAAATACACAGCCGAATCATGTGACAACATGTTTAAAACGTGTTGTGCCGACCCCACTTAGAGTGGGATAAGGGTAGGAAGATGATTACTACTTCTGTTAGTTTATATTCAATCACGTTTCCACCTTATCACAAAACCAATGATCAAACACATGTTTTTTTTTTATCTTTATTTTTGGGGGTTTTTTCTCAAGGAAAATGACACCCCCATAGTAACTACAAACTAACCTTTTCTAAGACTTATGCCTACCTTACTTTCTACGACTTATGCCTACTTTAACCACATTGTAAAGCAATTTCGCTTCTCCCGAATCTGGAGAAGCTAAAATGCTATTACAAGTGGCAAAATCAAATATGTATCTTAACTTAAATCTAAAATCACTCCTAAAGTCCTTGTTCCGCACACATTCCATCAAAATATGAAATGCATCTTCGATAACACCGCATTCAACACAATTCGGAGATGGCACTTTCTTCATCAAATAGGCAAATCTATTAAGTGGAATGTGTCCGGATCGGAGCCTTAATGCTAAAACTACATCATTCCTAAAACACATGTTAATGCTGGTATTGTGACTTGATCTTTCTCGACTTTCCGCTAATTGTTCATATTTCCGTGAAGGCTAGTCGACTCACCTAATAACAAGGAACTGGCAATTTTAAGTTACCAAACGCAATGCTTGGTTAGCTCTTCTTTGCCTTAATACAAATTTTGTACATATCATTATTAACTGCTCATTCATTTTGAAATAATATATACTATTTTGATGGAGCAATTTAAGAGAACATAGATTTAAGGAGCATGCGACGAAATATTGAGAAACTTAAAATATGAAATATTAAAATAAATTAGAATAAAAATAATATCGTCAGCAGATATGAACAACAGTTAGAAAAAGACAAATTAATAGTAAAAATTGTTGTTTAAAGATTATCAAAATTCATAATTTAATCGGTTGTGTTTTTTTTCTTTTGTGTTGTGTTTTAGCGTTTTGTGTGAAAAATATCCTGAGGGGGGATAGCTTATTTTATGCCATAAATGTCACCTACTAATATATAATCGAACGGTATGGTGGGTCACTCTCCAAATATGAGGCTTCGCAGCAGTGACACATATGTGACTACTTAAGTTAAATCTTACGGTGAATTAATATGTTTTTGTGTGTTTCAGTTATTTTAGGTAGGTATTTGTATAGGCCAAACTGCTACTATTTAGTCATTGCAATATAACCAGAGATATACAACTTCGTCGTAAGGTTCATGTATAAAAAACCGTCACCTGCGCCTGTAAAAGAGATGGGAGGTTGACGCAGACGTTATTATGATGTAATACTGTCATTTATCCGCTCTACCGACCTCTGGCCCGGTTTGTCCTAGTTTTGCTGGCTGGTATGGAGCGGTTGAAATTTCATGTTCCCTGTAAGTGTGATACTATTAAATATACGGGAAGCACAACATATGTTGCGTAAGATACTCGTAAACTGATTGTGTTATTTATCTGTGTCGATAAGAGATTGTACAAATATTTGATTTCTTAGAGACAGTACAGACACGAGCCGTGGGTTGTATTAGGCAGCCCTAAGCGCCGTTGATGTGCTGATGTCAGCGGCGACTCTCCCGACGACGGCGGCGGGCGTACGCACGGAATGCAGCAAGCGGTGCGGAGTGCGGGCGGCGGCGGCTGCTGCCGCGGCGACGCTCGCTGCTGCCCGCCGCCCTCGCGTCTCACGCCTCGCCAGTCCGACGCGCGCCACCACACAAGACTGTTGTTCGAGAAGCGCGCCGAGCCGCCACCTCAACCTACACGCAGGTATGTAACGCACGCGACCTTCTCATTGCTTCGCGTAACATTCAAAAACTTAACATCGCCAGCCGAGCCCCGTAGGCGATCGGACAGCACCTCCGCCATTAGATCACCTGGTGACCAGAAATAGTTTTTCGAACCGATGTCTCCTCCTCGATACCGATTACAGACACATATTTGGCAAATGATTCCCTTACCGGTCAACGATTCTGAGGTTTTATCAGTGTTACATATTTATTATTTGTCGGCGGCACGATGAGGTCAGTGGACGTGCGAGGCAATGTGCGTCGTATCGCTTGAGACATAGGGTCGCAGGCGCTGCGGACGTCCGACCTCGGGCTCTGCTGTCTCCGCTCTGCTCTTGCGTCGTTCCTATTTACTATAGGTACGAGATATCTATGTACTCATTGTATCTCACTAGTAGTAACACACATTCCACACAACTGTTGAAGAGATGATGTTAGTTCAGTCGTAAATTGAATTAAACGTAAGGTAGGCGCGGTTTCCAATCCAAGCATTAACATTACTGTTGAAAGACGGTTTTCTTATATAATATGTACTTTAATGTGGTAGAAATAGTCGTCGTCACTGTTCAAACGCCGAATGATTAGTTAAGTGGTAAGTGGAAACGTGACTTAACGATATAAGCTTGTTAACTGTTGAGTATTCTTAAAGTCGTTTGTCGCATTGTCGTAGCCTGTAACTTTGACGATAAATCCTGATATAATTATTACAGTTTCGCTGTAAAATACGTAGGCATAGATTTTTCTAACAGTGACTCTAGATTTATCAAGGGATTGACGCTCGTCCGACCGGTGTTGTCTTCACCAAGCGCTGCGCTGTGCGTGTACAGTGTTATTCGCATATGCGCACACTATTCTCATCTCTATTATTCGAGTGCTACGTGCTAGTTTTGCGTGCCACTGGGGTTGTACTTAGCGTACCCTCGTCGACGTATCGTTCAAACAGCTCTCGGCCTCTTTATATTCAATTTACGCTAAACTCGAACCAAGAGTCCACCACATTAGGAGCAGAACCCCTTGACCGTGTTGGGGCGTTATGTCTTTTGGAACGGAGGTGGTATAGAGATCCCGTCGCCCAAAAGAGTGAATGCTAGGGGTGAGGCAGGGTGGTGTTCCCTGTAGGTCCGCAAGAGTGGTCGACCCGGACT
This sequence comes from Morpho achilles, assembly GCA_947086495.1. NCBI lineage: Eukaryota > Metazoa > Arthropoda > Insecta > Lepidoptera > Nymphalidae > Morpho > Morpho achilles. The sequence goes on along the minus strand of CAMTZB010000007.1, from coordinate 6,562,215 downwards.
TACAACTAGGATTTGCTAAATCTGCTGCTTTTAGGCGTGGCTGTTGAGAAATAAATTTACCGCAGTGTGCTATAAAAAACCGAAAATGAAAAAATAATTTATAACCTAATAGTATATACATCTAGTAACTACTTATTTTCAGAATCTTATTCAAACAAAACTAAAGCTTCTTCTAAACAATAGTTTAAGTACGCATTTGTTCAAAAGTTTTTTAGGTACAGCGATAAGGTACCCAAGAAAATATTTATTAAAGAATTTCTAGTGTCGAAATATATTTCGACTATTATTATATAAATATATAAATATATACTCTATTAATTGGTATAAGCTCAAAAGTCACATTGAGATACATTAAAACACATAAAGCGTTTGCTATATACCTAGATGATGACGGTTTGTTTTAGATCATCATTCGCATCTTAATATTTTTTCATACAACAATTGAACTTCTTCGACCGTAACAAGTTCGGTGAATCCATTCTACTTAAATCACATACTCGTATTTGCCCAATTAGTGAGTGCATTTTTATTATTTTCTCGTTTAAAGTAACGTTTAAGTAAAGATATACGTTTATTTTGCGTCATTATTGGGTTTCAATCCGTCCGGTAGAGACCCAATAAACGAATCGAATGTTAAAATATCGAATATATTTATATTCGTACATGTATAATTTATATTATATAATGTGTAAATTTCGCTACGCCATGTGGTATCCGGCTGAATAGAATAGTACCACCCTCATTTCTTACCGAGGTGTCGTAAAAGGCGACTAAGGTAAGTCGACCCGCCGTGTGGTATCCGGCTGAGTAGAATAGACCACCCTCATTTCTTACCGAGGTGTCGTAAAAGGCAACTAAGGTAAGTTGACCCACCGTGTGGTATCCAGCTGAGTAGAATAGACCACCTTCATTTCTTACCGAGATGTCGTAAAATACGACTAATGTAAGTTGATGTCAGGCAGGCGGCCGGTCGTAAAAACGCAGCCAAATCATGTGATAACATGTTTATAACATGTTGTGCCGACCCCACTTAGAGTGGGATAAGGGCAGGAAGATGATGAATGTTTAAATTTCGCTAAAGTACAAAGGATAGATTTAAACAGTTTGCAATAGCTATTAGTCTACAATTAATATTTTATAGGGCCGATATCTTAAAATATGACGACCTACCTAGCTATAACTCTCTCATCTTTTTATCCATTACTTTGACTTAACTTTTAAAATTGCTACAATTATGTATTATGTTCTATATTTTTTCCTATTTCCGGATAGACAACAGTATTTTTATAGTATATGTTAACGCGGTATAGTTTATAGTAAATGTAGGATCTCGGTGGGAATCGAACCCGCGACCCGCGGAGTTAAAGGTAGGGTCACTACCAACTGCGCTAACGGGCCAGTGATATTGGTCCCACAGATAAACCGTGGAAGTCAGAAAGTCAAAGAGACTTCTAATATAAAATAGCTATTTTTCATTTCGGATCGTTGTTAAATAATTTAAATTCAGAAACACTACCTGCCGCCTGAAATTATTTTTATCATATTTAACTATAACTTATTTATAACAAAATGTCTTAATAAGGATCACTCTTACTTTATTAATCTTACGTCATAATTAAAAATTCTCTTTGTATCGGAAGATAGCTGACGACAATCGAAGCATGACCGCATACAAAATATATACCTATACAGTGTTGTTTACTTCCATTCATCATCATCCTCCTGTCCTTATCCCACTCTTAAGTGGGGTGGGGTCGGCACAACATGTTACAAACATGTTGCCACATGATTTGGCTACGTATTTTACGTACCGGCCGCCTGCCTGACGTCAACTTACCTTAGTTGTATTTTATGACACATCAGTGAGAAAGAGGGTGGTTTATTTTACTCAACCAGATACCACACGGTGGGTCAACTTACCTTAGTCGCCTTTTAAGACACCACGTTAAGATATGAGGGTAGTCTATTCTACTCAGCCGGATACCACACGGCGAGTCGACTTACCTTAGTCGCCTTTTACGACACCTCGGTAAGAAATGAGGGTGGTACTATTTTATTCAGCCGGATACCACACGGCGTTGTTGTTTACCTCCATTGTATTGACCAAAAACCATCTTGCGAATGTAAATACAGGTTACTACGGCTAAATCCTTGTTTACTGTAACATGCGAAAAATAGACTTTGTTGGAAGTGATATAACAAAAAAAACAGTTTCCTAAGTAGCCGTGCAAAAAATGTTTTTCATGACCATCTTAGTTATTAATGTTTTATATATGGATTATTTAAACGATTATGAAATCAGTTTGCGTATGGTATATTTTAGACTTCTTTCCATTTAACTTTTATCAAAATATGTGAAATTTTTAATTTGATCGAATTACAAATTGAATTGAAAGTACAAATTGAATGCAATGGATGAAAGATGAAATTAAATTGCAATATTACCTTACTGTAATTACCTTAACTTGCCCAACCCTAGAGCTTAAATGTAAATATCACAATTAAGTATTTTAGAGAAGAGCTAAGTGAACGAACATTGTAACACCATAAAAAACGGTAAGAAAATAATATGTGATTTAGGCATTATACAAAAACTAAATTCCTTAACGCACAGCTAAAAAGCGAAAGTTACAATGTATTAATAACAATGTACGAATTTTATCATGGATTAGCTAAAATCTTTTAATATCTACCATTTGTGGCCAAATAAATAAGATAAGTGAGTAAGAATTATAGTTGCAGACTGCTAAATAATTGAATAAAGGAAAGATTACAAAAGAAAATATTAAGGTTTTTCTGGAATTTTGCAGCTTTTAGGAAATATGAGATAATGTGAGAATTCAAACAGTAAGTAAGTAACTGTTTCTCATAAAAAAGTTCAGATGCAACTGTTAAAGGAAAAAAAAATAATGGATTAGTCAGCGCGAACAAATGAGATATGAGGATATATAGAGAATGACAAAGTCGTAGATATAATAAAGCATAAAGGAAAGAAAAAACACGTGGTTTGAAGTCTCTATGTACTCAGCACCACCAATGGCATTTACATATTAGAAAAGATACTCGTGTGTAAAAAAACTAATGTGGCGCTATCAGTCCAGAAATTTAAAGTAATACTGCGTAATGACATTGCGTGAATGAATTGGTACAAGCGTCATGCACATTGTTTATAGAAAGAAATATTTTGCCAAAGTCTGTAGAAGTTGTGTCAATTAGCGTTTATCAAATTTGAGGTGTAACAACGTTGTTTAGCCCAAAGTGTTAACTAGCTTATAATGTCTCAACATTAAAATGGGATACTGTTATATGTTCATACAATAAGACTGGCATCAAATTTGTCGCATATCGTGCTGGTTTCTTCTACGAAGTGGTAATTTCTAATTGGTTTACGTAGTGGCGTGCCGTAAGGAGCGGTTCACTCTACGTTTAATATAGGCACGACGCGGGGACACGAACACTAAACCAATTTACTTCTTTTTTCAAGGATAGAGCTAATAATTTAGTTTAACTTTGTGTAATTGCCAGCTTTTTTACTGATATAACACCCCACAAGTTTATGTTTGGTATTCCAATATACATTAAAGGAACAAAAGCATCTTGAAAATAAAAAGTTTTAATGAATATCGTGAGAAAGCACCTATATTCTATTCCTTATTTAGTTTGGTGCATCTTTCATGTTTTTATATAACTATACTGATTACAGTAATAGTCATAGACTACGATTTTTTGTCTATATACTTACTTGGTTGTGGATATGAGGTAGCAGCAATGGCCACTAAACGGAGTCGGTGGTAACAAGTTATCCACTCGAGGATAAAATCTAGCCACGACCACGGCCTTCAGTAATGAGACAACGACTATAGAGATAGATAGAGAGATAGTTGTGGATATACATTTATCAATAAAAAAAAAAGTCATGACATCACACATAGCTAATAAAATTTCGTCACATGTATTTAATAATAAATTTATTTAAATGAGGCAAGTTTTCAAGTCCAGTTCAAGGCTGTTTTGTGGAATAATAGGACATACAACGTTAAGGAATAACAAATGCGAGTCCTAACATAATTTTAAAAGAAAGAATATCAAGAGTCCATGATTGAAACTGGCGATATAGCGTTGCAATCTTGGCGGGAATGTGTACCAGAATCTGAATGTAGAGTAAACTTATTATGTTGCCATAGACGTCATTCCTAACCATATCCCTATTTATTTCCTTATCTCTTCAGCAACACTTTATGAAGTTTATTGGTTATACGTTAATTACAAAATTACGGCGCAAAAAGTTGCACGTCCGCTTAAACACGTCGCAATGTACCACGATGCAGTTGCGTTTTGTGATTGCATATTCGCGTTATAATAGAATAGTTTCGAAGCACCTGCATTAGACGGGTGAATAATTCTCATATGTACTATATCTATATTGGTAAGATTGCAACGCAGAGGTTCACCTCAAGCGCTAAGTCGCAGCTGCAATGCAGCTGGCGTATATGCTCTTATTCGTTTTACAACCGACGGAATCCTGAACAAGTGTACATCATATCTGTAAACGGAGAACATGCAATGTCCTTTTTCTGGTAGTAACTAACAGTTGACGTTGATGCATACTGATTAATTAACGCGGACAAATGAGCTGATATCCAATTAAGTATATTGGCTCTCTGTTTAAGTTATTAACTATTTAGACGTTTCGTTGATTAATAATTGCAATATATCCGCGACTTCATTCTTCTATGTCTTTTATTTCAACATTCAATTTATTACCAAATCAGAAATGATGAATGAAATGAGCAACAATAATCTAATTTTATATAAATGCGTATTTGTTATGCAAAATGCGTCGAAGTTATATAATTATACTAAATAGATGCCTTCTTAAGAAAACTCTTTGACTCGTTCTTTGAAGTTCATATATTACGATACTAAGTTTCCGCTTGAATGAAGAAAACTTTTTCTCGAAGAGTCTGGAATTTTAGTACACATTTTACAAAAAAAATTGTTTATGCTCTTTATATGGTTTGCTCGTCTATGAATTATAATTATGGACAACCCTAACTTGGTAATCGAGATATTGATTCATTGTGCACTTCATAGAATCTTTGCTTGTGCCATTACATCTTGGTTTCACTATTCTTGGTCTATCCAATAAGCCTTGCAGCCATTAAACTTTCATTCACATCCTCTGTCGATGTATATTGATTTATTAAAAGTTAGCTAACCGAATAAGCTAATCAGCTAACCAAATTACTTTAATCCTATTCCTAGGAGATAGGTTTCTCTCTGAAAAAGGTAACACATGAAGGGACTCGCAAATGTGTACCTTATAATCAAGCTTAATAATACCACATACAGTACTCCAAGCAATCAAAGGCAACAGGAGTTACTGGGTAATATCGTAGTGGATAAATTTACTCAGTAGAAAAAAAATCATGAGGAATCCAGAATAATTATCTTCTATCTAATACTATTTCACACATAAGAATAATATTAGATTTTTAGTTCGCCCGATACAAAAGTAATGAAAATATTATTTTGCTGTAATTCGCGATAAATAAGAACGGAACAGATTGTAGCACAATAATGTACTTACTTTTGTATTATGGACCTTCGCAAAGTAACGCCTAATTCTATAAATTTATCTTAAGTAACTAGATAACTCTACTGTTATTTAATTTCAATGCTAACGTAGTAACGTAAATAATGCAAGAGCTGGTCGCCACAAGCTTGTTTGTTATTTTGCGCAAACCACCGCGGTTATATATCGAGAAAGACCCTTAAACTTTAACATTATAACATTTTTGTACATCAAATTATACTAAATTATCTATACTAATATATAATGATAATATGAATGCTATAATGGGATGATTGTTTAAACGCGCTAATCTCAGGAACTACTGGGCCGATTTGAAAAATTCATTGAGTGTAAGATAGTCCATTTATCGAAAAAGGCTATAGACTATATAACAATACTCTAAGATTAATAGGAAAAGAAAAGTAAATATATATAATAGGAAAATAAAATATATTGCGAAAACGGCAAAATTTTAAGCTTTCCTTGCGTGCGCTAAGTAAACAGTGAACGTTATTCAAAAATCTCATAATTAACTCACGATAACTACTTTTATGTTAAAAATTTCAATTTGGGAAAAAAATTGGGACACACTGATTTCCTTGCGAGCGAAGCTGCTGGCACAGCTAGTATTTAATATACAAGCAAATTGATTTTTAAAAAGATTCCCATTCTCTGATAAACTTTATGTGTGCTGTAATTTTAGCCGACAGAATTGTTAAGTTTCGAATTGTGTAATTTTCATAATATATGTAAGGGAAATGAAAAGAAATGATTCTGCATCTGCAAATATCCAAGTTCCCACGCGAGTGCTCACACTAGTCCTTTTATACCCTACGTTTCAAATCAAAGGCTTGTTTTATTTCTCAGAGGACTTTTCTCAGGTATGCATGTGACACTCATTTGCTTTTCCACTTTGTGTTTTAGCGAGTATATGGTTCTTTAAGTATTTGGATTTTTTTCCGGTGTCATGCCCAGTGTTAGAAAGTTTTCATACCTACTTAAGATTTATCGGTCTATATGTTTTACGTAAAAAATACTGATAAACACCTTAAAAAGCATATATTTTGGTTTAAGTTCCATGTACAAAAAATTATTTACCTTTTAGTGTCATAATAATTTCATAAGTAAAATTAATAAAACATGTGGTGTGAATAAGGATAAATGGTTTATATTAATGCTGGGATAGCACAATAAATGACTTACTGCGTGCTGGGATCACAGTGGAAGTCGATAAAATGAACTCTATCTGTAAAATTTAAAATATTGAATGTGAAGGTTTACAGCGATGTTGAGAATTAGACAAAGTAAAGGAAAATAATACATACTTAAAGGACATAACTAAATGTGGTACTGGTAATGGTGGTAAACTGCATGACGAAAGAAACTTCATGACCGCTATCTGAGATCTGTATTGCGAACTCTAATCATTAAACTGTGGTCGTATATGGGGGATACTGTTTAAAGTGTTTACTTTCATCATCATATATCTCTGTAGGCCCAATATATTTTTCTCTGACCTTCTTCTGTGCTGAGGAGCATTCTGTTGGAAATATTGTATAGTTGACCTGAATAATAATGGACTCTTGTAAGCCTTAATAAGGAGCGATTCAATATATGCCAAGAAGAGTTAAAGATTCCCAATATTGACACGAAGAGACAAATGTGCAGCTATAGGCTTTCCTTAGTTGAAACAATAGAAAAAAGGTCATTGTATAACTACTACAGTAGTAACCGTAAAGTATTTCCTACAATATTTTTCTAAATGTACGTAATCCAATGTGCAAGAAGATCCAATGTGTCTTCACCTTAACTCAACGAGGCGTAATGTAATACGTGGGTAGGGGTTCGTAGGCAGACGTTGAAACACCGAAGAGCCGGGGCGGCCCCCGTCATTCCCGGAGGTCTCACGAGGTAGGGACTAGGGGGTTACTTTCCTGCTTCGCTATACACGTACAACTACAAGGACGAATGGCGAGGTCGCTCTTATTTAGCCCTAGTCTGACCCGCAAATAGGTCAATAGATAGCTAACGGACTCAATTAGATGATTAATTATTCCTATATATTACACTTAGTGTAATCATAATATTGGTGCGTTTACTTTTTTTATAACCAGTGTTCTACCGCGGCGTCGCACGGGCAGTAGGGGTTATTAAGTCTTGCAAGAGATCCGCGTTTGATTTTATTTTGGCGATAACGGTGACGGCGATAAATAGCTTAAGATGACTAACTAAAAACAGGAGATATCTCTCAAATTGATTAAGCAGCTTTCGACTAAAGCTCTCATGCGACAAAATTTAATACCTATACAATTATCGTTGTATCTCATTTCCTAAAAAAACTATTTGTCGTTACTTTTTTAAATGGGCACAATGAAAAAATCAATAAGATTTTTCGTTTGAATATTTTTGTAAGAAATGGACGGAAGCTTGTTGAATTTAAATATCAAGTTTAATTATATTCCTAGACATAATTGTAGGATAATTATTGTTGATTCAATATGTTTAAAAATTATAAATCCTGGCTCATTCCCTATATAGAGTGTGATATTCCACAGAAGCGTTGTTAAAGAAAGCTCTAGAGATTGCTCGAGATGTAACATTGTGACTACTTGCCACGCCTAAACACAATACACCTGTTTCTTTTATCGTAGTTTGTAATCGTACATTTACTGCTAATATTGCTTCAATATTGTAGTGTTTGTGCGGCTGTTTGCCAACCTCAAATAAGCGTCTGATTGATCATATAGATAACAAGTCACTTTGGAGATATTTCGAGTGTTGTTAAAAAGTCATGATGGTCTAGCTGTAAGGAAACTTTGATTCAGGTAAAATACAACAGTAAATCATAATATGAATTTCTGTGCTTGCTTCACATACCACTGTTATTTATCCTTTAATCCTTTCCTTATGGAAATCATGAAGAATGGAAATTCCAAACTGGTATCACTTTTAATCCATGTTAATTATTCAGTGAATTACTGTCCGAAAGATTAAGACATAACAGGTGTTGAACAGCAAGACTTATATATTTTGCTTACTTGCATAGCATTATGTCTTATGGAATACGGTTGTGGTATAAAAACGTAAATATTGGAGAAATATTTGCATTGTAAAAAGAGCTGTACGTTCAATTTACAATTTAAGTCCACGTGAATTTCTGCGAAAGATTTTCGAAGACAAATGTTTTATTACTTACATTAGCTTCGCAAGAATATATTTTTAGAATTATACTTTTAGTGCATAAAAAGATACGTATTGACTATTCAAAAGCTTGTTTACTAGAATAAAGAATATTTCGAATTCGAATTGCTATTAAAATATCGGGGATAAAACTAGTACACTCACTTGTAGACGTGCTGATTCTTTAACAAGGGATATTACAATTGTAGACAATTTTTTTAGATAAACAATAAATTAATGTCATAACTTAAATGATTAAGTATTATATATAAGTACAGATAAAAAAGATATCGAGTCCATCGAATTACTAGATTGACAGGTTGAAACTAGTCATTTGATTAAACAGGTAGGTACAGTAAGAAGAAATGTTGATAACACATGCCTTTGTTTGGCGTCAGTTCTTGTGTACGTGAGGCTTCAGATTAAGTCCTTGGATACAAAATGCTTTACGCTGAGTTGCCATCGTCATTCGACGATAACGTTATCAACGATTGCCTTGCTCGGGGATTCTGAGGCCGCATAGAACGACCTATTATAGCTTGCGCGTGCGTACTTTTATTCTCCTCTTCGCAACTTACTTCATTTTAGCCCTACTGTGGCATCTCTCACTTGGCGACCTTCCAATTAGATTCACGTGTCAATCAATTGTTGGTGAAATTCTTTGCTTCAAAAATCTTTAGTTGTTTACTGAAGATGTGTGAAGAATTTCATTATTTAAAAAGACTTATATTTTTTAAAGAAATATAATATTAGAAATAGCTAAATATATACTTATACAAATCCGTATATTGACCCGAGTTATATTAGTTTTTCACGATGACTAACGTTGTTTGAGCTGTGATAGCCCAGCTCTCTACTCTTTGAGTAGTTGAGTCTCTCTTGACTCTCTTGAGGGGTAACGGGTTCAAACCCCGGACAGGCACTAATGTGTTTTCTTTTTAAACTTATGTTTCTAATTGATAATTGCAATTTATCACCCGCTTTTCGGTGAAGGAAAACATCGTGAGGAAACTTGCATATCTGTAGAGAATTCTAGGGATATATGTAACCTACCAATCCGCATTGGAGCAGCGTGGTAGGTCTTAGCTCCATTCCTTTCCTCTAACAAACGGAGAGAGGAGGCCATGCCCAACAGTGGGTTAGTTACAGACCGTTACTATACATATATTTTAACGTTGTTTGTTATACATATAATGATAGTGTTGAATAGCTTGACGATCTCTCTGCAGTGAATACTCTTAAATCATGCGACTCTGTTAGAATTTATTTTGGTTGTCTGAAGATCAATAATGCGTTTTCGATTGCGGTATTTATTTCATCACTACCAGATCATTTCTGCGAACAATGCGCATTGCACATCCCATCGCCCTTTAGTTTCACGATTCGAAGTGTCATGTTAATATCTCTGGTTCAAATACGAACGAAAGCTAGATAGAATAGGCTATTAGAAACCAGATTTCGGAGATAGTTCATCACTCCTAATATACACTGTTCGAACTTGACTTTGGCATAAACATACTTTTACAGATTTGGTTTAATTTAATATTACATAAGTAGCATTTCCAATCCATATGTGTCAGTTAAATTGTGATTTAAAAAAATTATATAATAGTGTTATTATAGCGTCTGCTATAATAAACTTTTCTCTCAGATTTAGTAATTATTGCTAGAAACACCAATATACCAAAGAAGCAAAGTGTGAGGTTTGTTACGTTATGATAGGATGTCATGAAAATCCGATAAGAGTTATAACCTGTCCCGGATAAAAAAGTAGATTTTTTCATTATTTTTGATGGTAGAGCGCATAACAGGATAGGCATATCCGATTTAATAATACAGCTCCCCCGTAATATCCGTGTCATAGTAGCGAAAAGAGGTCGGCCGTGTTCGCCAGCCATCGCGCCAGCCAACAACGAAGAGCGCGTTGCCAGTGCTATATTCAACCAACTTTCTGTATGTACATATATAGCGTACTAGCAATCGCCAGCGACTCCACCCGCGTGGAAAGATTAAAACCGTAATATAGTATTTTGATTACCATAAAAATGGTTTAAGTGGGTTAACCTTAAAAGCTAGATATATGCTGTCGCAGAATTTTATTTGAACTTTTAGAGGGAAACAATTTTGTAATACGTGTTTTTGAATAACTATTACCGTTTACTCAGCGCACGCAAGGAAAGCTTTAAATTTTGACGTTTTCGTAATATTTTTTATTGCTGCTCCTCTCCTATTCATCTTAGCTTCCTCAATAAATTGACTTTCTTACACTGGAATAATTTTTCAAATCGGACCAGTAGTTCCTGAGATTAGTACGTTGAAACAATCAAACAAACAAACTCTTCAGCTTTATATATTAGTATAGATTAACAATGACTTTTTGCTAAAAGTGTCCTAACAATAGAGAGTAAAAAGAAAAGGCGTAATTACAGGTTAAAAACAGATTATATACAGTAGGGTATTTTTTTCAGATGATAAAGGCTAATATATTACTTACTAATCATGTTTTTATAATATTATATTAAGGCGGCAGCGTACATACAGTTCCCATCCTCTCCCATAGAGATCTGTATAGTTCACATAGAGATCTGTGTATGGAGAATTCGTAGTTATGTTTTAACAATCAAAAGAGCCGATTAAGAAGTCTTCCGCAACATCAATCGACAGATTTTAAAAAAAACATTCACCTATGACGTCACTAAATATGAAAAATAATGTTATTGTTATTGTGGGATTGTACCATAATACAGAGTCCTATATCAAGGAAAATATACATATCGCTAATCGTCTAACAAATTAGTAAAACTATGGCCGCTTATAAGAGAAATCTCTTGCCTAAATAAAAGTAGTTTATAATTCCATTTAATTACCATTTATTATGGTGCTGTTACAACGTCTTATAAAGGGACTACAAGGAAATTTATGATACTTCTCAGTATAGCATAGATATCCGAGACACCAGAGTTGGTAAACATACTCGCCGCACTACAATACCTCGGCATTTTCAATATCAACTAATGGTTTTAACTTTTGTATCAAGACTGACCTATAAAAGGCAGTAGTCATGCAATAGCACTGAATTCACCAACGAGCTGCTATATACATGCATTGTTCTGTTGCATAAATATCTATAGAAGGAAGGAATACTAAACAAGTGACGTCTATGACTTAAAAAGGGAGTAATCATCAGACGTATACCACACGGCGAGTCGATTTACCTTAGTCACCTTTTACAACACCTCGCTAAGAAATGAAGTTGGTGTATTCTATTCAGCCAAACACCACACGGCGAGTCAACTTACCTTAGTCGCCTTTTACGACATCTCGGTAAGAAATGAGGGTGGTCTATTCTATTCAGCCGGACACCACACGGCTGGTCAACTCACCTTAGTCCCCTTTTACACCTCGGTAAGAAATGTGGGTGGTCGATTCTATTCAGCCGAGCTGCCGTAAAAGGCAATTAAGGTAAGTTGACCCACCGTGTGGTATCCGGTTTAGTAGAATAGACCACCCTGTTTCTAACCGAGGTGTCGTAAAATACGACAGAGGTAAGTTGACGTCAGGCAGGCGGCCTGACTTAAAAACGCAGCCAAATCATGTGACAGCATGTTTATAACATGTTGTGCCGACACCACTTAAAGTGGGATAAGGGCAGAAAGATCATAAGATCTATTACTGCTATTACTTTGAGGAATCACCTTAGTGCAATTCATATTAGAGGACATCATTTTTATCTATCATTGATTTAAAGAAATCGTGCAGACAGACAGCCGCGTGTTTTGTAGGCGGCGCGTAATATATGCGTGGTCGCTCTCGACCGACTCCATATCCATGTGTTGTCGACGCTTGGCTCGAAACGGGCGTCGCACTCGGCTTGCCGTGACCTCACTGTACCTACACACTACACAGTGCAGGCGCCACGCAAGCCGCACCACCTAAATATGATTCACTAATATGCGATTCTATAACACTTCAACTCAGAGCATCAAGTATATATGAATTGGCCAATTTTAGAACGGATCCAGGATAAGATTGGCCATACTCTACAAAATAAGTAAAGTTTTGCATATATTTGAATCATATTACTCTTTTTCGATTGACGCCGTGTGGTATCCGGCTGAATAGAATAGTACCAACCTAATTTCTTACCGAGGTGTCGTAAAAGGCGACTAAGGTAAGTCGACCCGCCGTGTGATATCCGGCTGAGTAGAATAGACCAACCTAATTTCTTACCGAGGTGTCGTAAAAGGCGACTAAGGTAAGTTCACTCACCGTGTGGTACTTGGTTCAGTAAAATAGACCACCCTCTTTCTTACCGAGGAGTCGTAAAATACGACTAAGGTAAGTTGACCTCAGGTAGGCGGTCGGTCGTAAAAACGCAGCCAAATCATGTGACAGCATGTTTATAAGATGTTTATAACATGTTGTATGATAACATGTTTGTAACATGTTGTACCGACCCCACTTAGAGTGGGATATGGTGATATTTCATATATGTAGGTATCAAATTTAACTAAGTATCAAATATGCAGCTTTTCGAAAGTACGTAATTGTGAATTTTCTCAGAAGATAAAGATAACACTACAAACTACAATATTGGTTTGTACTGATGCAATAAAATGAGTCATATTATTGAAAACTGATATTTTTCTTGTAAATTTATTTTTTACACCAAAAATTTTGTAGTATAGTAGTCGGCATCACGATGTATGATCATTGGATTAGTCACCAAAAAAATAAAAATACAGTGAGGGTTCTGCATGACAAAGCTTTATAACACAAAGCAATTTAAAGAATATATACGCTCTAAAAGCTAGGCATATGGGCTTTTAATAACACCCAACAGTATCGTGAAATTAAAACCAATTCAACGATTTTCTGATAATCTCTAAATATAGAAGAAAAAAAAAAATTTATGTAATGCCGTTTCACAATATAAAGTATTACTTCGTACGCGTTGATTTTAGTGTCAAAATTCCCCAAGGAATAATACATTTTTTAAATTGTTTATATTATTATATGTTAGCCTAATATTAGCTTCAATTGTATCAAATTTCATCTATTTTCCAAGATTAGACGCGTAACAATCAGACAGGCTTTCGCATTTATGTATATTATATTATAGCATGAAGGTCCCTCACACTAAGATTATGTAATAGTATATCGTACTCTTTGTAGGTACATCGACGACCGACAGTCGAAATAGTCAAGTTAGCACAAAGCCAGTGTCATGTAACATACCTGTACATACCTTTCCGTAGTAGTTTAGCTGTGACTTAAGAGTTAAGGCATTCTGTATGTATTATTTTTCTCCACTTATCGAGTACTGATTGAATTGTTGCTGCTGGCTACGAAGTTTTACTATATAGATCAGAAGTCTTCCTAACCTGCTATCTTTTAAGAAAATCAGCTTCATCATTTTCTAATCTTGCATGTATATATATTCGGGATCCCGGTAACGGCTCCAACGATTATCCTGAAATTTAGTATGTAGGGGGTTTTGGGGAAGAAAAATCGTTCTAGCTAGGTTTTATGTAAAAAAATTATTCTATCGCTGCTTTTGGGCTTTAAAATATATATATATATATATATATATATATATATATATATATATATATATATATATATATATATATAAATTAAGATAAAGGTCCACTCTACATTACACCCCATTCTATAAATTAGAGTAAATTTTCTTTCGTCAATAAATCTCTTCTTCAGTAATATTTTTTCTGTTCTATCTATTGTCTATGCTAGAGCACACCATTTGCTCAATCCTCGTTAGTTGTGGCTTGGCACATGGTGCATTAGATTAGAGTCGTTGAATCCGAGGCCACACAACACCTGACGCGATAGCAGCTGGCGGCCGGCTGGTCGTGCTTTCGCACAGCAAAACTCGTTTCCAACAGGCAGACGTTCCAATATGGCGGGCCACCAACGAGTTGCTTCGGTCCTATATCAAGGGTATCAATTGTTAAATAGACCGCAAGATAATAGCGATTTCATGGAGGCTTACGAACCACTTTCTTTCTTTTTTTTTCACTGTCTTTTGGTACCACTTGTGTTATCATCCTCTTGTATTTAGAGGAATATATTACATGCATTTATAATTATTTAATGTAGATTTATCACGAAACTTATCTAAAGTAATAAAATATCAAGATAAATAAAGAAAAAAAAAGGTCGGAAAAGAAAAGTAATAATAAAATTATTTTGGTATAATCCGCGATGAAGTACAATAGAAAATATATATAATGCTAAATGCAGAGCGGACAATCGGTTATCATACATGCAGGATTCGTAAAAACACATGCACAAACCTCCACCACCGCCACCAAAATACATAAGCACTACAAACATTCACTATCACAAACTCAACAATCGTTTCGCCCCGCAACCGAAGCATCATCAGAAGATAGGCTCCAACCTCCGACCAATATCAAAAAGTCAAAGTGGGAAAAGAACTTCAATGGAAATAGGAATATTGTACTGTACCAGCAGCAGATATACTGAAGTAGTACTGAATTAAAGAATACCTAGCCCCTAAAACTATGTCCATACCAATTATCCTATCGAACGATAATGAGGAAAAACTACCTATTTTTCGCATTATCTAAGTTTCGTAGCCTTAACGGCCTTAAGAAGCTATATTATCACACAATAAGCAAAAATAATTAAAGAAAAGTTCAAGGAGAGTTTTCTAGTTTTTCTTTCGTACTTAGTAGCAATACGTCAACCTAATTATCTAAATATTGTGTCCTTAATATTTTCCTCAATATTTCATTTGTTAAGTTTATCGTGCCTTGATGGTGCGTCTGAAAGCAATTCAATAAAAAAATGACCTAAGCGTTTTTATACATAGTGCATAGTATTAAATAATTTCTGACGTTTATTGACGTTTATTGACAAAAAAAGCTTTTAACAAAATCATGTCCCTACTGTTAGCCGATGAAGAGTTCCCATGTCTGAAGGCCATCCTGGCAGCAGCATCAGGTCCTGCTTATCATAAACATACATTGTAGGGACTGGACCATTATATTAAATTTCAGCTCAGTCAAATATCGGGAAGTGGTTCAAATTTAACTTGCAAGATACCACCTTCACATACAAACATACATTTCAAGGCAAGTTAAATAACAGCTTAAAAAAAAAATTAGTTTAAATAGTTTATTTCTTAGTAATAGGTTAAGTCATTTTGTTATTTATATACACATTAAAATTAAAACAAATAAAAATTAATATATTCTTATTGGTTCAATAGAACAAAAAAATAAAAGGCTTAGAAGTGCTTTACAGCTATAATATTTAGGTATTTATATATATCGAGAAAATATATTAGAATCTGAAAACGATAAGAATGGTAGATTTGATTTACAGGCTTTTAGATATGATAAGGACAAAAAAATCTTTATTCAATTAAACTTGTAAACATGGGCTTTGTCAACGTAGTTGACGATTCATAAGCTACTGTTACAACCGAGAATAGCCAGCAAGAAATTCGGCGTTTGCTCTATTCAAAATATTATTCTTATTACTAATTACTTTTACTTATTACCGTTTTGTACAGTGTCGAACAGTAGCTATATTCACGCATTCATATCATCTAAGTAATCGACAGCATAGTAGGCTTCCTGTAAACATAAATATATTATTAACTCCCTGTACTCTGGAGTGTACACAGGTTTTGTTGTTGTTGTATTCAACAACAAAACCGAATAACCAGAAATATTCATTCGTCAGTTCCACAAATGAACGTCTAGTAATGCACATACGTATATATGGGACGTTTGTCGTGATTTTGTTTTTAATTCTCACTACACTTGCAGGTGGGTAGGTTATCGCGTTACTGACCCCTTGGCACCAATAACATATCGTCCAGTAGTATTTTTTGACGTCTTATGTAAAGTACCACTGCTACGTGGTACCATCTTTCCACCTTTGATAACTCTAATAGTCTTGAGGACTATTCCTGTTCTTCTTAATACCATAGTCTCTGTTGCTTTGACATTTTACTAGTACATACATACTTTAATAAAAGGCAATCTTCGGACGTCCAGTTTTTACGGCTTTACTTATTTTCATTGTACTTTACTCTACTCATAACGCGACTAAGGAGCAAAGACGAATTCATGATGTTTTTTTTAAATTGGGTATATAAATATTTTAAATTTTGAACTGGTTTATGTTTATGTGCTGAATCTTGTGGCATTTTAGTCTATTGGCCCTAACATCATTAGCCACAAGACAGCGCATATTTACGAGTAGATATATATATATATATATATATATATATATATATATTCTTCTCTCTCCTGCTCTTATCCCTCTAAGTGGGATTGGCAAAACATGTTTGTTTCTTTTATTATCTCCTATCATTCGTCAACTCTGGCGCTACTCCTATTATATGCATGTTATACTTCACACAATCCAACCATCTCTTGTTAGACCTCCCTCTAGTCAAATTTCTATCCACATTCATATCTAACACTCGATTTGTCACATGATTGTTATCCCTCCTCATTACGTGTCCATACTATACCTATCTTGCAACTCTCGTCTTTTCTATGATATATATAATAACTAAAATATCTGTTTGATATTCAGCACGCATCTCCTCTCCTCTCCGCTTTGGTGATTACCGGGTCTAATACTTTAGAGCAGTGTTCCCCAACGTGGGACCCACAAGGGGGCAATTTAGTGGTTAAGGGGAGGGGGGAAAGGCTTAAACACGAGTTTAAGCCTTTCGCTCTGGGCCACTTAAGTGCAATGCTAGATTTCGGTGCCAAATTTAACAAAAAAAGCAATTTGTCTTCCTAAAACCTATTATTCTATTATTCTTTAAGTGGTTCAATTCATTTTGTAATATTAAAATTTATGTATGTTACTTAGGGGGGCAAAATAATTTTTAACGTGGCGCATGGACCAAAAAAGGTCGGGAAACACTGCTTTAGAGTGACTACATTTTCAGTGAGACAACGCAGGATAGTGAGATGAATTAGAATTTCCATTTAGTTATGTATACATATTTTATTTTTACATTCATTTACTTGTACAAAAATATATTCTTTATAAATTATCGGTACCTAACTATAATTTTTTTTTTTTATATTTTTTTTTAGTACTTGTTTGTTTAAAAAAAATTAATGAGAAAAGGAAGAATTTGCAAAAAGATCATTCAAGAATCATTTTTAAAAATCGGCGGGTCGCGGTACAGTCGATCATAAAAGCGGGACTGTCCCGACAAAATCGGGACGTGTGGTCACTTTATAATACTAAGACCATTGAGTTGTAAAACAAAGTTTCTAAGTAAATATTCGGTACCGCAAAAAGTTGAGTGGTATTGGTAGAATTTATAATCTGGCAATACTATATAGACTTATGTCTGTGTAGTCACAGAAGGATGTGGTTGGTAGATAGCTATAGTATGCGAGTAGGAAGCCGCGGTACCAAGAGCCCAAGGCGACGGCGCCGGTCGGCCCTGATAAATTGCTACTTTAACGTTACTTCAACGGCTTCTTACGCCGCAGAGTTCCCCTTTGACTGGAATTCCGTTGATATTGTGTATAAACGTTATTAAATTTCTTACTAGTTTAACACAAACGTCACAATATTTCTAACTACCGGTCATCATTCTCCTGCCCTTATCCCACTCTAAGTGGGGTCGGAACAACATGTAGACCACCCTCTTTTTTATCCGAGTAAAGGGCCACTACGGTAAGTTGACGTCAGGCTGGCGGCTGGTCATGAAATACCTAGCTAAAAGCATGTGATAACATGTGTATAACATGTTGTGCCGACCCCACTTGGGTGGGATAAAGGCAAGCGAATGGTAATGATTTTGAATATTTAAATATTCAATCGATATCGAACTAATCTCGTAACCATAGATGCGTTTTTATTGTCCTTTAAATATGTTTTAATGATCCATGATAACGATTATCCTGTTTTAAGAAAAATTATCAACATAAAATAATTATTTAAGAACTCAAAACTTTGTTCGTGCATCATTCTGTATATTCGTGAATACCGTATGAAAATCCGTTCAGTATTTTTGAACATATCGCGAACAGACAGACAGAACTGGCGGGGAGATATTTTTTTTTATTAGGTATAATCCATTTTTGTTCTAGATTTATAACCTATTTTTTACTCGATTAGTGTACTTACTTATATGTTATGTTGAATGAAACTGTTGAAATCTTATTCTTATACAATAACAATACTTTTTATATAGTTTACCACGTTATTATGTTGCTGTATGGTATCTAACACTTACTGCGCATCGCGGATAAACGAGACTCGAAAGACGCAAATGAATAGCATTCTGAACGGTGTTACGGCTGCTTGTTGTTTTGAAGCGTCAATATTGACTCATAATGTAAATCACAGAAGTGGCTAACAAACAAGTCGGCGTGACTACTCTCATGCACGAGTCGATCGGTCAAAGCGGTGCGTCCATGACACCTAAACGAGCTGGCAGCACCTCTACTATCTGCTGCTTTGATAACGCGCATTATCTGCCGCGGCGCGGGAGGGACATAATCGGTTGAGTGTTGGGTGGCGCATGTTGATTTCGAACGACTTGGGGCACAGCCGACGTCGCTCGCACATGTTGCGGAACGTGCGGGCGGCGGCGGGGCGCGCGGGGCGGCGGACGGGAGCGCCAGGGACGGCAGGCGTCAGCACACCGGCTCGCAGCGGCACGCACACACGCGCGACGTCGACACGACGCCCGCGCCCGAAGAGCGACCCGCGTCACCGCGCCTTATCGTAGCCATCTTTAAACGAACACGCTGCACGCCATCGCTGGTACGAATTCCTTTCGAGCGCTGTTGCCACGAACGCCGTCGACGGCTGCACTCCTTTCATTGTCCTTTACGCTCGCGTCGCTCGGCGGCCACCTTCTTCAAGGTTATGGTAATTACCCGTCCGACCGGTGATATGCTCGTGAACGAGATACAGTCACATAAACATCGTTTTAATATAGATTTTTCGGTTAACTGGCAATAACGACTTTTCGATTTGTAAATTGAAAAGATACAATAGATAGGTGAGTCACACGGATGTGTAAGTCGCTCTAAATGTCATACAGAAAAGATACATTCGATAGTGCAATCTAACACGTGTGCTAGTTAGTTACATGACATGTTTTGTAGGACGTTCTCGTGACGACCATCTGTGCGATATCGATCCTGAGAGGGTGGCGAGTGGGTCGGCATCCCATCGGAATCATCTCCACTCTCCATTAGCTAGGCTCTCGTGTTTACCAGGGTCAGGCTGTTGGGTGACAAAGGAAACTGCTTGCGCAGTCGGCCCCTAGCGGCTGTTCTGAGTATGTTAGCGTGCTATATATAGATCGTGTTGGCGAAGCTGCTAACTGCGACCGCGCCCGCCGCCGTCGCCGCCGCCGCACCGCCACACCGCGCCGACGACATCGTCCGACGAAAGGTCAATTGGCGCGCAAATTATTTGCGTCGCAAAATCCGCAATGTCGCTTACCATTCCACAGCTCTACATATAACGCATAATATTAGCTGTGAGATAACTTTTAATGTCTTTCCTGTAATATCTGCGGCAGTGTGCATCGTCATGGAAGCATAAACTTTTTCAAAGTAAATTTTTCGAAAGGAAATCTTTTTATATACCATTACTTCATATAAAGGTTATAATATGACTTCCTTATCAGTCATAACATAACATCATTGCGAGTTATATCAGCGCACGTAAAGAATTGATTAGGTTTTGAAATCAATTTAAGAATAGTTTCTTTACGTGAATGTTTCGTTTGTTTTATATACTCGCCATTTCACACTGTCTCTGCTGAACTATCATATAAACAAGGCCTACAAAGGTAAAATTTGTTAATAATACTATAGTATCAAGCTATGAGACTGCGACTATCTACAGAAGATCGTAGGCTCAAACCCCGTACAGGGAACAATTTTGGAATACATTATTTTTGAATAACAATTATCGTTTACTCAGCGCACGCAAGGAAAGCATAAAATTTTGCCGTTTTCGTACTATTTTTTATTGCTGCTCCTCTCCTATTCATTATAGCGTAATGTTATAGCCTATAACCTTCCTCAATAAATGGACTATCTTACACTTAAAGAATTTTTCGAATAGGTCCTGTAGTTCATGAGATTAGCGCGTTCAAACAATCAATCAAACAAACTCCAGCTTTATTTATTACCTAGTACTTTGTCTGTAAAAGTTGTAAAAATACAAATTCATTGCTACTAATATATTATAATCAGTACTTCCTTCTGAGAAACTAAGCGAACAAAAAGTTCAGCGAAGCAGTAGGATTATTTAGTTTCGGGGACGCGAGCACCCGCCCGTGTTCGTTGAAGGATATCCGAGTAGTTCACTCTAGTGGGAAGCTTCGACCGCCAAATGACTTTCCTCACCGGTCCAATGTCATGCAGACACCATCTAATTAGATTAAGTTACGAGTAGTATATCAACAGAATAACTTTTTTAATATATCATTACATTAGTAACTCTACAGTTTCTAAATTTGACTGAACCGTTGAAGACGGTGAGAGTGACCCTGCATTCAGCTCTGGGAGTCGCGGGTTCCATTCCCGCTAACGTTTACGTAAAACAATTTGTTGTTTCTTGTGCGTGTGTGTGTTTGTTGTTTGATGTTTCTGTATTTATTTAAAATTGTATAAATTTACCAGTTGTCTGTCACCCATAACACAAGCATAAAGTTACGCAAGGAATGACCGTATGTGTAATAGCCCGATATATTTCGAAAAAAAAATAGTTTTTTTCTTTATATTCATTAATTTTTATAATCAACATGTATACTACTAATTCATGGAGATGTAATGAATGGTTATATACCTGAATGATAATATTTACATGTAAGAAGAAAATTTGTCTCGGCCGCATTGATAGCCAACCGCACCTTATTGATACATAAAAGAAGTCCAAACCAACGAATAATAACCATGTGTGTGCAATGTTTAAGCTGTTAACTACCTGATTGAAATACCAGGACTCATAATAGTACAATATTATTCGCATTGTAATAACCAAACGGATTGATTTCTGAATCTTATATACAGAACCGTAGACGTTCGTATTTCGAGACGAAATGAAAATGGAAATTCGAATCCGAAATACCTGCACACTCTATCTTAATAATGTTATAGATATTTCCTTTATTCGGAATTACGTTTTATTTCATCCGGAAGATACTGTCAAACAACACAACACACGCCGCACGCACGCACGCACGCACGCACGCACGCACGCACGCACGCACGCACGCACACACACACACACACACACAATATATACAGGCGTCAACACATTTTTATTTATTAAATTTATTACATATATATAGAGCTATAGAAGGATAGAGGCTCCAAGCACAGGCATTACTTGCTTAAATGGAGCTTCTAATCACAAGTTAAGTTTAAATAACATATAAATTGTTTTTGAAAATAAATGAAATGAAGAATGTATCATGTCACAAAACTTCTTGTTTGCAACAAAAGCATTTTTTTGCTTCTCGTATTACCAGCTACAGTATCTCTCAAACATGCTGTAAAGTTAGTTTAGTTGAGAACGGGTTTGATGCAAGAAGTGGTAAGACCGTCGAGGCCGCGGCGAGGTAACCGCTTCGTCACACTAGTTTTACTTATTTGCGCCCATGGTTAGTCACGCTTGGTATGCCTGTGCCGACACAATCTTACACAAGAACATCATGTACCTATGCATAATACAGAACACGCGTTCTGCTACTGTTCCTCATGATTTCCTGTTAGTTGGTATTGATTTTAAATAATTTATAGAATTAGGCGTCACTTTGGAGTGATCCGTAATACAAAAGTACGATTTTCACCATGATCCTTACATCAAAGGTTGTCTGGGAAAAATCGCTCCGAGCGATAAGACCGCCTTTAATTATAGATTAGTTATAATAAGTTATAATAGTTATAATTATAGATTAGAGAATTAGATATTTTCTATTTTACTTCGCGGATTATAGCAGAATAAATTTATTATTACTTTGTTTTATGGATCTCCGCAAAGTAAGGCCTAATTCTATAAATTAGCTGAAGAATTACTAAGTAGCCAGGTCAATAGTGGAATAAACTTCTCACTAAGATAAATTATTATCCTTCGGCCTCAACTAAACCGCCTAACGATTCATCCTTCGCAGGTAGTTTGCCCGTAGCAATCTACAATAGGAAGGAGCGAAAGATGCGTTTATCCGAGGCAGTCGCAGGTAACTTTTAACTCATTTAACAGAGGTTATCCGTGATAAGCAGTACTGATTTAATATATCACGAATACCATCATTTACCTCGAGTTCTTTTAATAAAAGTCGCTAATAGTTATGCGTGGGTTATACAGAATCTTATATTCCATCCATTTCATATAATAATGATCCATATGACATACCTCTATTTCATGGTCTGCAGCTAAAAAAATTAATATTTTGAATACATAGTTAAATAAATATAAATATATGGGACACACACACAGTCGTCCGTCCCCAAAGTACTTAAGTAACTTAATACTTGTGTTGTGGGTGACAGAAAGCTGATAAATATATACATATATAGTTTTTTAAATACTTAGTTAAATACAAGTTAAACACCCGAAAAACCAACAAAATTAAAAAAAAAGTTGGCTATCGGCGGAAATCGAACCCGCGACCCATGGAGCTGAAGACAAGGTTACCGCCTACTGCACCAACGGGGCAGTCAAGAACGTTAAGGTTGTCACCCATGCTTTAATATTTTTCGAAACTATCAAAGACAACAAATATTGTTAGGTTAGATTGGGTAGGGAAACTTAATATATCCAAAACATGTTTTCGATGGAATAAAAACCAATTTTCTCTCATTCATTCATTTAATTTTTTCATGCCCGAAATTCTGATATTGTTAAAAAAACGTTGATAGCGCATAGTTTTAAAAACCTATGTCTGTTCTGTTATGATCAATTTTGCACGCACTAAATTATATTTTAAATTTTTATTTGTTCTTAATTAATTAAGCCATTATTGTAATACTCAATTTTGAAAAGAGTGACCGCCGAGTTTCTTGCTTGTTCTTCTCGGTAAGATCACCTTTCCGAACCAGTCGTAGCTTCATTGTAATTTGACGATTCGAAAGTGCTTGTAAAAGCTAATTTGAATAAAGAATTATTTGAATTTGAATTTTGACCACAATCAAAAAATTCTCGAAGGTTACACACACATTGAGGATTTTACGGGTTTCATAAATAATTAAAATAGAACTAATTATAACTCGCAACTCTAGTCTGGATCCGGCCATCCTGGTAGTTACCTATATGGCCTGTACGCTACCAGTCTAGTTACACGACAAGGCGTCCCATTCAAGACAATCACTTTCCATCCGACGCAACTTACGGTTAAGAGAGAAAAAAACTAGAATTTTAATAAACACTTAAGAATAGGTTTATTTGTATTCGTATAAAACTCATTATCTTCTTGCTCTTATCCCACACTAAGTGGGGTCGGCACAACATGTTATAAACATGTTGTTACATGATTTGACTACATATTTTATGATCTGCCGCCTACCTGACATCAAATTTCCGCATTTTACGACACCTCGGTAAGAAAGAGGATGGTCTATTCTACTTAGCCAGATACCACACGGTGGGTCAACTTACCTTAGTCGCCTTTTACGATAAGTCGGTAAGAAATGAGGGTGGTACTATTCTATTCAGCCGGATGCCACACGTATTTGTATAAAACTATGAAATTTAATTATTTTATGTGTGATATACATATATTTGTGGACGCGGTAAAACGTGGACCTTTTAACTATTATAAAATTAGCTTTATTACCGAAATCAATGTTCTTTAAATAGGAAATATTAAATAAATACTTATATTAATATAATAGTAATATCATAAATGCGAAAGTATGTTTGTCTGTTACGCTTTCACAGCTAGCCGTACAAATAATATTGACGAAGTTAGTGTTGTTACTCGTCTTAAAGCTCGGAAACAGGGAAAAACGAACGATAACGCTGGACCAATATTTATCAATATTGGTCCAGCGGAGTAGCTGCGAAAACGTAACAGATTAACAGACACACAGAATTGCATATATTAACATGGATACTTTCTTAAGAGTTCCATAGTCAGCCACGTACATACATGTAATATATATAATACATACATATAGTTACAAGGCCTGACGACTTAGGTCCAGACTGGGGGATTTTTTACAAAAAAACCTTGCTGAGTCGAATTCTTTGATGGAGTTCTATCTTGTAACTTGATTTACTTAGTCGTTCATTATGTCCTAGTTGTATGTACTCGTTTAAAAGTTCGAGAATTCTCGACAGGAATGGAAAAAGTGCGTAAGACATTTTATTTTCTTATCCATCTGCTTAAATAATCCGTTGACATTTTTGAGTATTTTATAGCAGATATTAAATTTTTTTCTTAACTAATCAATATAAAAATATATGGCATATCCAAAAAAAAAATTTTTTAATCATAGACAAAAGATAGTTTGTTTAGACAACTCTTATATAGATTTAAGTGAACATAACATCATTGTCTATTGATAAACATTTTATATTTGTAAAATTCAAAATTTTACAAATATAAAATTTAAAGTAGAGCTTCCAGAAAAAAGTTACTGATCCGCAAAAACTACCTATTTACATTTCACATCCTCTTTGAACATAATTCGAGTTACATAACCGATATATTATGCACGCAGGAACCCGTTCGTTATTAACCAACGTGACTTTATGCGACCGCGATGATATTGAAAGATCGGCTCCATCAAAAAATAATAATAATATCATATCTAACTTGTTCCGGTGGATTTTAGACTTTATTTATTTTATTTTACATTTAAGTATTTTTTTAATTCTTCTGTAATGCAATGGTATAACATCTTCTCTAACAGTATAATGCTTAAAGCGCATATTTAAAAGAATCTTGTTTTTTAAATATTATTTTGTCTATGATGTTTGGATAGCAATTATCGCTTGGTAGGTTTCGATTTGTTTTGTTATAACGACTTTAGAAATGGATATAATCTCAATAAAAAAAAATATAACATTTCTATTATCGAATGTATGTAAATTCGATAAATATAATATATGTATCTCTGTGTGTGTGTCTTCTCGTGAGAGGAAAGAGACAGCTATTAAATAAACTGTCACCTCTAAATGAAATGAATTATTTTAAAAATATAGTCAATTTAATATATAAAATTTAAACAATTTTATTTGCAAGCTGCTGTGTTCGCGGCTTCACCAACTTTGAAATCAGTGCGTCATAAAAGTTTTCCCGCGTGAATCGTTACTCCGCGGGTATTGTAACGTAACATACTGTTAAACTAAACCTTTCTCAAGAATTTCACTAACTTTTAGTAAAAGCCGTAAAAATATCTGTTTAGTAGATTTTGAGAAATCTATCACATACAGGCATACAGCATTATACTTCGTACATATATGCACATACGAAGATACGTGTGTTTGTATTTCCGTTTATGTATGTTTGCACAAACATTTGGATCAAAATTAACTATCACCATCATCTTCCTGCACTTATCCCACTCTAAGTGGGGTCGGCACAACATGTTGTAAACATGTTGTCTCATGATTTGGCTATGTATTTTACGACCGGCCGCCTGCTCTGAACTTACCTTACCTAGTCGTATTTTACGACACCTCGGTAAGAAAGAGAGTGGTCTATTTAACTTAACCGGAAACCACTCGGTGGGTCAACTTACCTTTGTCGCCTTTTACGACACCTCGGTAAGAAATGAGGGTGGTTTATTCCACTCAGCGGGATACCACACGGCGGGTCGACTTACCTTAGTCGCCTTTTACGACACCTCGGTAAGAAATGAGGGTGGTACTATTCTATTCCGCCTGATACTACACGGCGTAACATACAAAATTAATTATTCAAAATTAAAATTCTAATTTAAATGAAAGTCTCAATGAAAGCAAGAGTATGTCGTCCAAATGTCTCGATGAGCCCGATGTCTCGCGATACGGGAATTGGGCTTGAAAGAGACGAGAGTGAAAGGAATAAGACCTTTTATTTTATTGACACACAAATATCTCGAACTACATTATATATTTTATTTTTTTAATCCTTTTAAGATGATTAAAAAGTTATAAACCAGAAAACAAATATTAAATAATTTTAAACATTTTAACGTTGTCATTTTTAGAGTAACTTAAATAAAAATTGTCCTTTAATAAATAATATACATGCAACAATTTTTTTTTGTTTAAGATTTTACTTATGCGTACGAGAATTATATAGTGTTCAAAAAAATGTATTTAAATTTTTTTTATGCAAATATTTGTATTAAATTCGCTGCTAAACTCAGGGATACTAATAATTTCTGAACGAATAACAATATGATTCAAGTTAGTCCTGCAATTTTTTTAATGACACATTTAAAAATTGGTCTGTCTTCTATTTTTAAATTATTTTTTATGAAAGCAATGGTCATCTCTACGTTATTGCTTTTATAATATCAATATTATAGAATACAATATAATTGCTGGTTTAGATTATAAGTAAATTTACCTAAAATAATAATTCGTTTGTGGGTTTCGTTTTTAATTTCCTTTTAGTCTAATTTATGTTTACTATCAACGTTATGCATCTAAATAATATAACATATGGGTCTCTTCACAACGAACATCATTAACATTTCAGCATACCTTGTAAGGTCTAATGTTAAACGATGTTAAATGTGTAGTTGCTATTTTTACGTTCCATTGCGATCGGCCAGCGGACATTGCAGTCATATATAACGCATACGCCAAAGCCCGTGGTGTCGTCGCCATCCCCACATCCCCGGGCTACGGCTGTACCGCTCTATAAATACACAGCAGGTGTGGTGAGCGCGGGGGGTGCGGGGCGCGCGCGGCGGGGGCATCCGCCTCTGCAGCGCTCCAAACCGTTCGCAGCGGCCAACGGACCTTAGCGACGCCATATCGATTGCCAAGGCTCCCCCTGTGGCGCGCCGTCGCTCATTGTGCTCGGGCTGGGATGCCTTCTCCGGCCGTTTCCTGCCTCTGACTTGTCAAGTTGTCTGCGTTGACGCCCCGTCCCGTTCCTCATGCCCCTCGTTCACTCGGTGCCGGTCGCACCAGGACGTCCGCCAGCTGCTTCGAATTTCGAATACGAGTGCTTTAAAGAGTGTGCACTCGATTTTTAAGTATTGCCGGTCACTTGCAACGTTGGCTAAAGTAAATAGGATAAATAATTTAGTAGGGTCAAAAACCCTACTTAATTATTACCTATCAAAGATAATCTGTAAAATCCATATTTATTTATTTTCATTTATAGAACTAGGCGTTACTTTGTGGAGGTCTACATATATGAATATTTTGCTATATACATCGCGGATTATAACAAAATAATATTATCATTTCTTTTATATTCACATTTAACATAAGTTAACACACAACTTAAGCACGAGTCTTCACAATCATTTACTAAACATTCTTTAAAAATCAAACACAAAAAATTATATATCTATTTACAAATAACAATTGCAGGACACTTAACGATTGTACATCCGCATTTTTATTGTTTTATTGTCCAGAAGCGGCGTGGGTGATATGGGAAACACGTTTAGAACAAAAATCGGCTTTTGTGCATTCAAATTGTTAAGAACGCGTGCTAAAGTAGTTGCAGATTGAAATTTTAGTACAAACAAAACTATGCGATAAATTTGTATAGACTTTTTATCTACATAAATGAAAATTTTACTTACTGATGTAATCTGTAATAATTCCTCGGTAAATTTATTCAATTCAATTCAATTAAAAAAATTATTCGCGTTCATTTTTATTTTATTACAAATTCAGTTCTTAAATAAAGGCGGATTTTTTTAATTATATTTAGTTGTAATTAAATATGGGACGCCGCGTGGTATCCGGCTGAATAGAATAGTACCACCCTCATTTCTTACCGAGGTGTCGTAAAAGGCGACTAAGGTAAGTTGATGTCAGGCAGGCGGCCGGTCGGAAAAACGCAGCCAAATCATGTAACAACACTTAGAGTGTGAGAAGGGCAGGAAGATGATGAGTTGTAATTAAATATGGGCTGACTCACTGATTAACAATAAATAAGAATTATAATTTATATATTTTTTCATTCCATTCTATTTTATTATTATATTATTATAGAAACCGGCTATACTCACGTCTTATTTAAATAAGACGTGAGTATAGCCGGTTTCTATACATTAATATATGACCACTGTCATCTTTGTCAGCTCTCTTTAGCATACCAGCCTTAAGCAAGTAATACGTGTTCCCATACAATAAATATAATAATTTAAACTATTTCTTTTATATAAACTCTAAACTTCGTGTTTATAAAATTATCGCTAAGCGCAAACTTAACACTCTGCCAAAATAACTTTCTTCTACAGTCTGTTGAAACCAGTTTAAAATTTGTTTAGATTACAAACAGCGGGAGTATCAGTGTATCGCCGCCTTATATGCAAGACTAGCGGTCCGTGGTTCAGTGGAAACCAGTCTGAACCACGCGTTGCTGTGTTCAGTCTGGTTTCGACTTCCTCCCGAAACAAATATGTCATTTACAGTTTAAAAAAAATGCTCCGGTCACCAGTAAATCATTAAAAATGGTGCAGCCATTTAGGAATCCATAACGAGCATACTTACTTTCTGTTTATATGTATACATAAGTAGACTTGCATCGTGATTCTCCTGCCATTATCCCACTCTAAGTGGAATCGGCACATGTTATAAACATATTGTCACATGATTTGACTGCGTATTTTAAGACCGGCCGCCTACCTGACGTCAACTTACCTAAGTTGTATTTTACAATACCTCCGTAAGAAAGAGGGTGGTCTAATTATAATATCTTTATTATAATTAGACCACCCTCTTTCTGAAATGAAACGAGCGTGGTTTATCTGTCGCTCTTTTTTATGTGTGATTAAACAAAGGTAAGGATACGAGTTTGATCTTCCCTCTCATTGTTAATGTGACACTCTCATTTGTAGGCCTGTCTATGGCTCCCGAACTGTAGTATAATAGCTCTATGGTTTGGCTGGTATAACACCTGACGTAACTAGTGACGTCATTATAGGTCTCTATATAACAGTCTTAACCTATTTATTCCCTATGTTTACAGATCAATCTTTTGTCTTTAGAACCATGCGCCCATTTCTCTACAATTGCGTTCGACCCCTTCCGTTTCAGTTAAAGCCAATAGAACTAACTTATAACAGCAACACACTTCCACTTGTAAATTTCTTGAATAAAGTTCTTTTCATCTACAATAATTTAATTGAATAAATCTGGCAACACTTTCAAGCTATAACGCCACAGAAATTATAATGTAATAATATCTATATACACTACATATCTACATATATAATATATCTACTATATATAGTCTACATATCTATCTATATATACTCATAAGAAATAATCCAATAGCCAAAAGCCAGAGCCATATATGCTTATTGAAATAACCATAATTGATTAACTGAAAGTTAATGATAAGTTTAAGTAAGTAAAAAGTATGTAGCGGACTGTTACTATCCCACTGCTGCGAATAGGCCTCTTCTCTACGTTTTTGGAGAGGATTGGAGTTAAGACCTACCACGCTACTCCAATGCGAATTGGTAAGGTACACATATATCCAGAATTGTCTATAGATATGCAGTTTTCCTCACGATGTTTTCGATTTTCGAAAAAAGATAAAAGCTTATAACAATATTATTAAATATATACTCTCAGTGCCATCTAGTGTTGAAATATAAGAATATTCACAAAGTAATTAAGTGATAAAGAAATACACCATTAAAATATGCGAGGTTTGAAACTACCATTGGTGATATCCCGTGTTTTTTTTAATTAAACCGAAACCTTAGATTACATTTATTTTAAGAACCGTCTAGCCTGAAGACTAATAAGTAACGCGGTGAAATCCTAAACTTTATGTGTAAATCTGTTTGAGTTAGACTTCTCACATGATAAGAGTAATTGTTTTTTTAATTATGTAAACGAGCTATGAAGCATAGCATAGCTCTAGACTTGCATTAAAGTATAGTAATACTAAAGAATACTTGTTTTTACCATTCTTTAACATTCGGTTTAGGTCAGTGTTTCCCAACGTGAGGCCCACGACCCACTGGGGGCAATTTGATGGTTAAGGGTGGGCAACTCGACAGGAGTTTCAGCGTTTCGGTCTGGGCCATTTAAGTGCAATGATATATTTCGGTGTCAAATTTTACAAAAAAAAAGCATTTTTTCTTCGTATTATTTATGTTCTTTAAGTGGACAATTCAATTTTTAATATTAAAATTTCTGTATGTTAAACCTATTATTATTTATGTTCTTTAAGTCAACAATTCATTTTTAATATTAAAATTTACGTATGTTACACCTATTATTTATGTTCTTTAAGTCGACAATTATTTTTTTAATATTAAAATTTATGTATGTTACACCTATTATTTATGGTCTTTAAGTCGACAATTAAATTTTTAATATTAAAATTAATATAATATATTACTAAAGGGGGCAAAATAATTTTTAAGGTTGGACCAAAAAAGTTCGGGAAACACTGGTTTAGGTGGTGGTTCATTCATTGGTAACATTCAGTTTCTGTATTCTAGTATTCAAATCAGTGTGTCCTAAATATCTAAGATTGAAGATAATTCTTTATTAAACAATTATGCATTATGATAGGTTTTATAATCGTTTCGTTCACTGAATAATTAAATTCAATTCAAATTAACACCTCGGTTGATTGCCTCTTCAGGTGACAAGATTGCTGGCTCCTTTTTCGCACAAAGAATCAGCGATTCAGCGCGGAAACGCTGCCAGCATTCTTGGGACCATTCCACGTGGGCATGATTTGTATAGTCCTAGCGTGTAAGTAATTTAAGATAGATATAACTTGTACATTTTTGCTGTAAATAAAGGAAAAAAAAATCAAATTATTCTTAATTCAATTTAACTTGTAAACAAATGCTTTTGAATCGTCAACTCAACTACTTGTTCTGAAAAACGCTCCTACAGCAAAGAGAGTCGGCGGTTGCTCATTTCAAAACATAATTCTTTTAACTACTTAGTTACATTTTGTCATTGCTATTTTGCATAAAGTTAAAGGGTAGCTTTATCCTCGCATTCTTATAAATTATGTAGGCTTTCTACATAAATCTCTTTTTTTAAACTGCAATAATGGCAAAGCTAAAACGGATTGTGGAATTTTATTATATAATCTCATACCAAAACTCACGAACGACTTACATACCTTTGTAAGGCGTAAAGCAGACGCCGCAAGCTTAATTCGACTTGATACAAACAATTACTCCATATTCAGCGGTTCTCTACCATAAACAATATTTACACTGTTTGAAATAATTTTATGATATTACAAATATAATTTATCATTATGAAGTTGTTACCTAAGGTAGCGTTTAAAAATTAACTAACGATTTAATTTTGTCGGTTAAAAGTTAATGACCTTGCAATAAATTGCCGATTGGTATTGTCCAATGTACAATCGTGTCACAAATAAGGGTCACTTAGGCCAATTTTTTGACGCTTTTTTTCTGGTTCAGTGGTTACAACTATTCAAAAATAACAGTACTTTGAATAATTTTATTAAGATAATTAACTCAATGTTATTTGATTCTACTAAATGAAACCGAGGATTGAACTGAGCTCTTAACAGGATTCACGTCTTATTTATTCTTTCTCCATAAGAAATATATCTTGCATAAAATTAATGAATGTACTATACTGTTCCCAAAGGAAAAAGTTTTTTTTTATCCTAAGTGTTAGGCTCCATATAAACTAAAAGTAAAGTAAGGCCTGTTACTTATTCCACTGCTGGGCATACTCCTCTTCTTCATTTTTTTTGAGAGAAGGATTGGAGGTAAGATCTAATACGCTGCTCCAATGCGGATTAGTAGGTTAGACATATCCCTAGAATTCTCCAGAGATATGCAGGTTTCCTCACGATGGTTTCGTTCACAGAAAAACTTGTGATAAATTGCAATTGTCAATTAGAAACATAGGTATGTTTTATCAGAAAATTCATTGGTGCCTGCCCGTGGTTAGAATACGTGACCCCTCGAAAGAGTCGCACGGTCTTACCACTGGGCTATCATAGCTTAGAAAGTTGAATTTTAGGTACTAAATTTCATTATTATTGCTTTAGATTAGCCGTGAAAACGTAACAGACAGACACACAGACAGTATTCGTATTTATAATATTAATGTGGATATATTTTTTTACAAGTCACATTCATTATACATTTCTGAAATATGATAATTTGCAATTATTATTTTTGTGATATATCAACCCAAGATATATGTCCAGATAGCGACAGATGTTTAATAATATTAAGAACTGTTGATAGAAACATTTTTTATATCTTATTTTGCTTTATTAACTTCAATGGAATGGTTAATAATGAGTATAAAGCTGTTAGCATCATTTGTTTAACGTTAAATATACGCCGCCGTTGTAATAAAATTAAATCAATAGCTAATTAATACATTGTGCCATTAACAAATTATTAAAATATTAATGAAACTACTTTGCTTATTAATATTTTTGTATTATCAATTCGGATCTTTTGGGATAAAAGACATCAACGCTATCAAAACAAACTACACAATTTAATGTTTGCCGTCTTCCACGTGGGATTTGATTTAATAACATTTAACTCATTAAAAGGTGTCAGCTTTCAATAGTGCAGGTCAATAACCTCTGGAAACCATAGGTTACCACGTTTATTATTAACACTGCTCGTTATTAGCAACCTAAACAAATTTGTTATGAACTTGGATATTTTTTCGTATCATAATGCCTCGCTCGAGTTATGATATTCTTTTTATAACGAATCGACTTCAGCCGATCCACGTGCAACACATGGGTACAGTGGAATAACATTTCTGCTTTAGAATGAATAATACACATAACCGGAGTAGATATGAGTAGTATAGAACTACTTATACGATAGTAGCAAACCTCTTCAAGTGATTACATTTGCGGTTCCATCATACATACGATTCGTTGATGTTATCGGCGTGGAATGCCTCAGCGGAGGTCGCCTGCTGCGTCGGCTCCCCTAGCCGCGCTCGGTGTCGAGGAGGATGAAAAACATCGAAGCATCACGTCGGTCGGCGGACCCTCCGCACCCGTCCCGCGGCCCACGCGCCCTCGCCGACCGCCAGCCGCCACCGGCGCTTGTCGGTCGCCTGCCAGCCGGCCGCCTCATTCTGCCGGCGACGTTCTCGCGCTCCGCACACGCGACCGCTGTTGCGCCGCGCTCCTCGTCGGCCGTCGGTGCACGAGACCGCGCGCGTCCCCCGTCCCCCCCGGCCCGCTTCTTCGGCCGCGCGCGGACCCCTGTCTCGGAACGCTTAACCGACACCGAGCATTGTTTTGTTGCAGCGGAGTATGCTACGACAGATGTCCTCGCCGCGGAGCGCGCAACTCGGCGAGGTCGCGACTCTCGTGCGCCCCCTCGAAGGCCGCCCGTGCGGCGACGCATCTTCGGAGGCCTCCTCGGATGCCGCGGAAGATTTTGAATTGCCGCAGTGTAAGATAAAGAGAAACTACAACTGCACGAAGTGCACGTTTTACACGCAGAACCCGCGTGCCTATCTGGTGCACACGCGCGACGTTCACTTCGAACGACTCAAGATTTATGATTGTCCGCATTGTATATACGCATCCCGGCATCAGCAGAAACTCACGAGACACGTAAAGATGGTACACGAAGCTACCTCCGCCAGAGAGGCTGAAGCTTCCCATCCGGCCCCGGAGAGTTCGGAGCCAGCGGACGGCATGGAGGAGTTGCTGGAAGAAGTGGAGGAATGTGATGACGCGCAGATGGACGTCGACGACTGCAACGAAGAGTCACTCGAGCGCACGTTCGAATTGGAATCCGGAAACGCGATCGGCGGAGGGACGGATCGATCGGCAGACAGAAACAACTTCTTCCCTTGCAGCAAATGCAACTACGTAACCCACATAAGAGCGAGATATACGAAACATGTAAAATACCATTCGATGCCGATGATCAAATGCACCATGTGCGATTTTCGCACACCCTACAAGTGGAACCTGGATAGACATATGAAAAATCACGGTGGCAATGGGAGCTTTCAATGTTCGATGTGTAATTTTACCGCAGATATAAGGCAAAGTCTGACAGTGCACGAAATGAATCACCACACGCCGCCAGTTGGTCAAACGAGTTCCAATAGGCGTCGCAACCGAGTGGGTGCGAGCGACTTGCCCGCTGGTGTCGATGTGACGGATGCGAACGCTCTTATAATGAAGGAAGAGGAAGGGAGCGGAGACTCGCGTTCCTCACACTCTGCATCGGTGAGTTTCACGGTGATTGCGGGAGGCCGCGCCCGGGGGCCGCAGTGGTCGGTGACGTCACTCCTCTTATCGTTCTGGCTTTACCGAGCGACAACTCTACACTCCACTCGGCCCCTCGCGCGCTCTTGCATCATGCTTACTGTATATACATACGGCTATGCATGTCGTTGACGTATCGTTTGCATTACGTGCATGATTATCTCTGTCTCTCGAACGGAATTGTCCAACGCGATTAATATAGTTCGTAATTATTAACAAATTAATACTCATCGCTGAATCGCTGAATATCCTTAAAATCCTGGAATTGTTTTTATGTGCCTAATGATCCACAGTAAAATGTAGTGACGGGAATGAATTAAGCTAAAAATACATTTCTAGTTGGGTTTATAAAGAGTTAGTACCTGGTTGAAAATAAAAAAAAAATTAAAAAAAGAAAAAAAATAATTAGGAAGTTGGGGATCGATCCTAGGTATTCAGATTTCTCGAGACTGCCCTTTCCCCGAATAAGCTACGCCGCCTTGAAAGTTAATGGCAAAAATAGTGTTTTATATTCAATATAAATTTTAGTATTTTTTAATGCCCAAAAACAGGGATAAGACGATTTTTTTTTACATAAAACCTACTTAGATCCATTTTTCTCCCCTAAAACCCCCTACATGCTGAATTTCAGGAAAATCATTAGAGCCGTTTCCGAGATTCCGAAAATATATATTACAAGATTAACTCATTTAAATATAAAAGATATTTTTAATTGGAATAAATCTAGCTGTTGTATAAGGGTTATGTCACTGCTATTGATAATCTAGTAATATTAGTTATGCCTATACAACTATACTAATAAAAAATTTAGAGATTTTAGTCGAAAGTAATTTTTTAGTACCTCTATGACTATAATATTTACAAACACGAAATTAAGAAACATTTTAGATTCACGTAGTCAATTTTATCCTGTGTCATTACTTACCATTATGTGAAATCATACAAAAAAATTAATTTTTAGAATGATACTTAATAGGAAGTGATAATGTAGGAAGTTATTTTTTAGATGAGTACTTTACTGACCCAGATAGGATAAAACATACCTTACTTATAATTACGCCGTGTGGTATCCGGCTGAATAGAATAGTACCACCCTCATTTCTTACCGAGGTGTCGTAAAAGGCGACTAAGGTAAGTCGACCCGCCGCGTAGTATCCGGCTGAGTAGAATAGACCAAACTCATTTCTTACCGAGGTGTCGTAAAATACGACAGAAGTAAGTTGACGTCAGGCAGGCGGCCGGTCGTAAAAACGCAGCCAAATCATGTGACAGCATGTTTACAACACATACACCTAGAGTGGGATACGGGCAGGAAGATGATACTTTACTTATAATTATTTCAACCGTATTAAATATTATTTATTTGCACTTCGTTTTAAATGACAAAAGTTTTTGTTTCTACTGATTTTATTTTTTGGTTATCCAGTTCTATACCCATCCACAATATGCCTGAAATAAATTAAAGCTTTTAAATTATTATTTTTTTTTAATTTTATGTCCCTACTTTTAACTGTTAAGAACTTCTAGACCTAAAATAAATTAAAGCTTTTAATTTTTTTTTTACAAAATTACATTTCCCTACTGTTAACTGTGAGCAAGTTCTCTCTTCTGGTGCCAATCCCGGCAGAATGATCAGATCATGCTTATAAACATGCATTGTCATGACTGGATATGTAAAATTTCAGCTCAATCGGACACCGGGAAGTGGGTAAAATTTAACTTGCAAGATTCAGCCTTCACATACAAAGATACGTACAATTCAAGTTAAATAAAAGCTTTTAAAAAGCGTGGGCCGTTTCTGCCATCTCTTGCGTTTTCACAATAATATTAATATTTTTCCTTTTTTACACTTTGTACCTTTTTTAAATTATACTTATTTTTTAAAATTAATCCATTTTATTGTATAGTCACTGATTCGGATTAGGATGGATTAAATAAAAACTCAAACACGTTTACGGTTTCTTTCTTTCTTAAATTGGAAAGTATGAGACACTAAGTCTAGATTTTTTTTAAATTACCCAAACCATTTACTTTATATGACTTACTATAAGATAAATATTTTCTTTAAAATACTAAACATATAAAGTAAAGTAGCGGCCTGTTACTATCTCACTGTTGGGCATAGGCCTCCTCTTTCCGTTTTTGGAGAGAAGGGTTGGAGCTAAGACCTACCACGCTGCTCCAATGCGGATTGGTAGGTTACACATATCCCTAGAATGCTCTAGAGATAAGCAGATTTCCTCACGATGTTTTCCTCCGCCGAAAAATGTTGATATTTTTGTCAACGAGGACTTCTCAAATATTATTTCGACGCCATATTACCAGTATGCTCAAATTTTTTGGTAACTGTATTTCGTAAATTTTTTTCATTCGTAATAGGAGTAATAATCATAAATTGAAATTTAATAGAACAATTTTATAATTTGAGTAAATTCGTAAATAAACTGTAAACAGAGGAGTTCTCATCAGACCATTGTTGATGATATTATATATACGTTAGATAATATAAAATATACTTTATTTTTATTTAATATTAACATTTTATTATTTTCAGGAAATGGGTCTTCGATACGTGGAAAAAGAAGTTATAAGTTGTAATAGTGACTCTAATGAAGCTTCCACATCAGAGATTACCAAAAACGAAAATATGCAATTAACAAAAGATTCAGAGAATCAAATGTCACTTACGTCCGACGATGCTAAAAGCCACAGACAAAGTAGAAAGGTACCTCGACCCATACCACAACTTATACCATTAAATGCTTCAACTCCCAATCAAACAAAAACACACCCGGGTGAGCCACCAGCCAAGAAATTAAAAGAATCATCGATAAGTCAAACTGAAGAAAATCATAAGGCAGAAAATTTACCCATAGATATCTCTTTAACTCCAGTTAACAACATGATCGGAAAAGATACGTCCATTAGAAAAAAGAATGAATCATTTTTTGACCGATTAAAAGAAAGGTTATTAACTGAAACAGGTGAAGAAGGTACACTGGTATGTAAAAGTTGTGGATTTGAAAGTAAATGTTTATCTGAACATTCGGTTCATGAGAAAAATTGCACGGCACAATCAAATCGAATACCAGCTAATGCTATACATTCCAGCTTAGGATCAACGCGATGCCAACATTGTCGACATCGATGTAAATCGAGTGCGGATTTATACCTTCATATGCAGACGTGCAAAAAGAAAGATGGCGCATTTGAAAATACTTTAGAAGCACACAACAATGATAGTACTGGAACTATTACTAGCAATCAAGAAAAAGACGCGGAACCACATCCGATGGAGAACGTTGTTTTTGTGTGGAATAATATTGATCAAAGTAGTAATAAATTTGAAACGCCACTAGATATAAATATTAATGACGATTCTACTCTACCAGAACACATCAGAGGATTTGAATTGGATGTAGTTGATGATAATGAAACTATGAATTTATCGCCAAGCCAAGCCGTAGGCAAAAAGGTTTTTAAATGTCCGCATTGTTTATTCTGGGCTGCCACTGCCTCAAGATTTCATGTCCATATAGTGGGGCATCTTAATAAAAAACCATTTGAATGTTCCTTGTGCAAATATAAGTCAAACTGGCGGTGGGATATAACAAAACATATCAAGTTGAAATCAGCTCGAGACCCTGAACATGCAGAAGCAAAAGTTCTCATGACCGATGAAACTGGAAGACGCAATTATAGTAAATACAATAAATTTTTAGCCATGCCAGTTATGAATGAAAACGGAGAAAACGAGTTTCATTATATCGACCAAAATGCATCTGCAGATCCTGGTTTGGAGGATGAGTCAATTAGTGATATTACCGAAGGTAATAATGTACCTGGTGACATGCAACCTCTTAATCTACACACTCAGGACCATAAGTTTAATATTGATAGTAGAATGCAAGATGGTAAAAAGCCTAAAAAGACATTGTGGAAGTGTAAAAAATGTAATTACAAGTAAGTATTCAAATAATTTTAAATACTCAAAATACAATTTTTTTGCTATAAATCTATCCAACTCTTGCCATACCAAAAAAATTAATGACTAAGATTTACGTCAATAAAAATACATTTTTTCATTAACTTTTTTCAAATTAGCAGAATATTATACTATTATAGCCCGTTTTTATTGAAATTATTCTATCGAATTATTGATTATAGCAGGATAATTTTACCTTATTTAACACATACGGCTTTAAACCAAGTTCATTTTTATGTTTAGGGATTCTTCAAAAGAAGCTTTAATAGAACATGTTCGGGAACATTCCAAACCTGATGACGGTTCCGAAGAAATGAAAACTCCGAGCAACACTAACAAGAAACCAGATAATGTTCCTGACCCTGCAGACTTAGCCTATAGATGTGGGCATTGCAATCAACTCTCCAATTGGAAACATGTTATACAGGTTGGTAATTTTATAAAATGGACGTATTACTTGATTAAATATGACTAAAGCAATATAATATTTTATTTCATTGTACTGTAAATTACAAAATTCAAATATTTAAAAATTTAAAAAACAAACATAATTAACATATAGGTAATAAATAAATATATTTAGATTTTTTCTCAGGCTCATTCGGGAATTTTCCATTCTTATAGGAACTCAATTATAAAAAAAAGTATTCGGACACGCTATATTATAAATAAATAGTGTTGTATGGAAATTGAAAGTTTCATTCATTTCAATTCGCATAACACGTTAGCTGAATTTTTATCGGAACTTTACACAATTACAACTTAAAATTTTTAGATCAGGTTAACTAAGATAATAATATTTTATTTGTATGGTACTAAACTATAAAACTTAATTGCATCTACATTTTTTCAGAGGCACTGTCGGCTGAAACACGACGGAATAATAAAAGTTATAACAACAGTGAAACCCAAGATGGAAATGCCAACTACTTCGGCACATGAATATACCAGTGATATGTGCACGAAGTGTCCGTTTAGGACCAGTGATAAGAATTTGTTATCAGCACATTTACAACAACACCAACCTTCCGCACAGTCGATATTCAAATGCTATTTCTGTCCATTTTTTGTTAAAGATGAACATGAATTGGTACAACATCTTATTTTACATGGAATTTCTGATCCAGAAGATTATATATCAAAAGCCATGGGATGTAGATCGCCTTTACCAGAGCACGGAGTTAATATATTAAATCCATGTACGAAACGACACAGATGCACGGAATGCCCCTATGAAACTAATAGCAAATCTCAGTATATGTATCACGAACAATTTCATAGATTACCGGCTGACACTCCTTATAAATGCCAAGAATGTAATTATAGTGTATCTAAGAGACATTTGTTACATCAGCACATGCGAGTTCATGGGATCCTTCCTAAAAAAGGTGAAATGGAGGCGGAATTAGAAGCAATGTCATCAAATTCTAATCAGACTGATGCAAAATCTGAATGTTCAGTTAACCTTGACGAAATACCGTACGTGTGGGTATCGGCAAAAAATGAATTTCATAAAATGTATAAATGCCGTTATTGCTCTTACGTAAACTCCCAAAAGTGCAAAATACCTAATCATGAAAAAATTCATTGCATTATATTTGAGAATAGCGACATTACCATATATAAATGCTTAGAATGTAAATTTACTTGCGATAATAAGGGAAGGCTAGCTGAACATTCAAAAACACATGGTGAAATATATGGTCGCATTTATTGTCCTGTTGAAACCGACGTGCCTGACGAGGAGCAAATAACAAAATTACGTAAAGTTATAGATAGAGAAAAACAAAATGTACCAGAAGATTTAGTAAAAGAAGAGGAAAATCTAACTGAGATTAAGGAAAATAAAACTTTATATTATTGTCAAAAGTGTCCTGCTAGATTTTTCGCCGAAAGTGAATTAAAAATTCACGACAAGTTTCATGACTTAACGTTTTCCAATAAGTGTAGAAGTTGTGAATTCTCTGTGCCTCAAGATAACGATTTAAATTCTCATATTTTCGTGCATACAGATGAATACAATACAAAAACTAAAATGCTTAAATTTATTCATAAAACTCATTGGGTTTATAAAGAACCAAAATTACAGTTGGTTCATTGTCCAATCACTTCTGAAATTACATGGATTGTTGCTAATCCTGGTAAAAATTTCGAAATACATGACAATAATAATAAAAAATCATCCGAAACAAAGCAAACTCCTAAACAGTACTTTTGTAAAGAATGTCCAGCTAAATTTTTCAAAAATTCTGCACTAAATTATCATCTCGGATTACATGGAGGAGATGGAGATCATAAGTGTAAGAAATGCAGTTATGCAGTAAAAAATATCGGAAACCTAGCAAAACATGAATTACTACATGAGAATGAGACGAAATTATCAACATGCGATTATGAATCTGGTGAAGATATGGATTACAAAAACATCCCATTGTCAGGTACAGATTTATTTCAGAGAAAGACTGAAGCTCAAAAGAGAGTATTAACAGATAAAGATAAGCTCGTTAAACCAAACGATCATTTTCCGCCAGTTCTTCAAGCTGACCCACAGTTTGGCTATTTAATGCATGGAAATCCAGAATTCATATATCCTACGTATCTTAAAAATGGACGACAAAAAGAAAAACGTTATAAGTGTCACAAGTGCCCGTCGGCCTTCGAAAAAAGAGAACAATATAAAATACATTTATCTTTACATGGATCGAAACAAAGATATAAATGTGAATTGTGTGACTACTCTGTGAAGTATTACGCTAATTATGTGCAACATATGAGAAAGCATCAAATGAACGATGAAGCACAGGCCGAGAGGAAGAAAGGGATTAACGGATTAGAGTCTGAATCAGATAACATAGGTGTTAAGCCTGATGAAAGTGGTGATAATATTAAGCTAGCAATCAAAACTATGCCTAAAAGACCGGTTAAAAGTGATTTTCAACAATTCTCAATTAGCGATCAACAAACATTACGTTTGTTACAAAGGAGACGCTCAATGAATCTCTCCGGAAAAGATGCAAGTACAACTGAGCCGTCGCCTACTAAAGATCGGAAACAGCATATGTGCCTACTATGTCCTTACATTAACCAGCGTCAGGACGCACTTATCAATCACTATAGGAGACATGACGAAACTGAAGTTATCAGTGGTAACCACAAGTGCAATTATTGTGATTTAGTTGTGATACAATCTCATTTTCTCCGTGAACATTTAAAAACTCATTTTAATTATCAAAAACACCACAATCCCGAATGTTTCGTCGCCAATGAAAATGTAAGTTTTACTATTACCAGCTTAGATGAAAATGAATTTTCAAGTGATCTCAAATTAGATATTCTGCAAAAATTTAAATCAAATAAAAAGAAAATATTTGTAAAAATTAAAACGGGAGAAGTGTTTGTAGATAACTAGTTTACTATAGACGATACGTTTTTTAGATTTAAGTAGTATAAGTTATCAAATGTAAAATACTATCAGATCCATAAGAGCCAAAATAAAAATAAAAAGTTTTGATAGTCACCAAAGTAATGCTTGCCATATTAGATTCTAGGGATATCGGCTGATTGGGATTTGTATCATTTTGAGTTCAAGAGAATCAAATGATTTTATGATAACGGCCAGTACGGAAGATTGCAATGTAGTTAATAGTTTTAAAAATTTTCAAATTAATAACTAATCAGGTAGAAGATTACGTATTGAGTTACTTTCATCGTTTATTTTTTACTTAATCATTTTGAAATTTTATCTAGCTAGCAGATAACCGACTTACGAGTGCTTAATTTTTCTTCCTTGCGGAGTTAACTGTTGCAGTGTATAAATTAATTTTAAGTAAGAAAGTAAACATTCAGTTTATGTCTCTCAAATTTTATTGTAAGTATATAAAAGGTCAAAACTATAGGATTTAAATAAGAAAAAGACATACATTATGATTTAATTGCTGTAATGACAATATTTGGACTCTTTATATTCTAACCGGCAAATATATCCTTTACATGCAACTGACTATCATCAATATATAGAGTGATCCACAACTAAGGCATTAGTGTATAGTTTGTTAGGTTTTTGTTATTAAAAATTTCGGAAAAGCTGGCTGGGGAGGTCAGATCATCAAAAACACTGCCTAATTCATATGAGATGTAATAAAGCAATATATGGTGGGGATATGCCTATATTAAATAGGTACAGAAAAGTCTCATATGACTAAATATCTATCTTTTAAGGGTAACTCAGTGAAGGCATTCCAACTTTTTTTGTAAATTTTAATGTACAATTCGGTTGGTATGTATTTAAACAGTTATCAAGACAGATGCAGAAGTATATCCTTTTCAACTAAAATACGTCAATTACCATTAACATTTTATACTTAACATTATGATCTTGTACACCTTATAATTTACATGAAAATTTAACTAGTTCTCGTAAAATTTAAATAATAATAAGTTAAGTACACCCCAATTTACAGCACGGATATATTTTTTCAGTATTGCCGATAACTCTGTTAGCTAGGGCCTATGGAGCGGATTGTGCTTTGTAGGTACAGAATAGAAAGTAACGGGTAAAAAACGACAGTAATAGATTGGAGAAGTCAGTAGGTATGTGGATAACTTTAAAAGAGATTGTTCAGTAAATAGTAAATACGATCTCTGTCCTGTGTTAATTGAAGAAAATAATAGAGTATTTGTTTTTAAGAATAATAATCCGTGCCTGCGTTGTAAATTTTAAATTAATTGCGTCTGTTACTATGTTAAATTTTCATATTGCTAAGGTGTAGTTTGTTTTAAAGTATACCAGATCAATAAACGATTTGGCAATTAAGCTCATTGATATAAAAAGATTAATACATATATCCTTATCCTAGTAGCTCACAAGTGATACAAATTCACTGACAATTGATAAAGTAAGTGATAATTATTTATTTTAATGTTTCAAATTTTCTACCAAGTGTAACATACTAAACGATGATTTTTTTTATAAAATGCTAAGAAACCAAAATTTAACAATGACAATTTTGTTTTGTCAACATAAATTCATATTACCGTTGCAAACTTGTTTTATACTCTAGTACCTGGGTGACTGAGCCTTGCTCGGTAGTTATTTTTAAGATATAAAAAAAATTAAACAAGAAAGTAGGCGCCGACATGTGGAATTCGAACCCAGGTTTTGAACATTTTCGGTCCGCCCGTTACCCATCGGCTATCGCAGCATTACGTTTCACAGCCAAAATTATCCTTTGCTTTCAATTCTAGAATTTACATTTTTTAATGCCAACAAACAGTGATAAAACGATATTTTTTTAAAATAAAACCTAGCCAGATCGATTTTTCTCTCCCAAAACCCCTACAGGCTGAATTTCAGGAAAACCGTGGGAGCTGTTTCCGAGATTCATAAAATATACATACATATGTATAAGATTAACTCATTTAAATATTTAAAATAATGGATATACTTATATATATTTTCTGTGCAAGTTGGTCATCCTGAAAAATATGTTAATGTACATTGTATGGTGTATGCCTGATACTATTATTATTTTACTTTGTATATAATTTTAATTTTAAACTAATTTCTTGAACCACTCTGAATGGAATTTATTGTATGAGAAACAAAAAATAAAATTTTAGGTTTATATTGTTGTATCTTACAGGACTTAAGTAAAAGTACTTTGTTTAATATTAATTTAGATTTGTATTGTAATTTAAATTCATAATTACTGTTTTAACCAAT
This sequence comes from Morpho achilles, assembly GCA_947086495.1. NCBI lineage: Eukaryota > Metazoa > Arthropoda > Insecta > Lepidoptera > Nymphalidae > Morpho > Morpho achilles. Next base: position 6,517,328 of record CAMTZB010000007.1, on the reverse strand, counting down.
GTAATCAGTTCCATAAATTAAGTATTTAATTAAATATTGTTAATTAAGTATTTTTTAAGCCTGAGTGGACAATAACATATTCACTTTAAATTTAGCACGATAATAAAATATTGTTTTAACAACTCTGATGTCATTATTTTGAAAAATCAATGACTAGGTATTTGTATTTGTATGTAGCATTTGAAAAATTTTAAGTTATAAGGATCAAAACAAGTAAAAAAATTGTAAAATCAATTACCACAATAAAAAGAAATTAATATTACTCTCAAAGGACTCGCTCATTATTGTCAAAAACAAAATATATATTCATTTGAAGGATTGTAGTAATTTTATTTTAACCCTATTATAAAATAAAAAATATTTCAAGCAGGTTAATTTATTTATTAATATTAAGACTTAAGATTCCCTTAAATAATAACATGAAACCACTGTCAATCCGACCAGCAATATCATACCATAGCAAATGAATAGGAAAACTAATTCATTTAAATTTAAGTAAATTTTATTTGATACACTCATGTATCATATCATAGAAGATACACTATTAATCTAAAATAATTAAAAGCAGTCTTAACAGAATTTCCAGCGATTACCGCACTCATTGCAGAGGACAAAAGTGGTCATAGGTTCATCAGAACTTCTAGTTTGAAGTTGATTATAAGTGCAATTCTTTTTCTTACATTTACCACATTTGAGCATCTCAGTTTTTGTACCCTGTACAGTTGCCAGCTGAGCATCATCAATGGCTTCTTTGATGAACTTCTCTCTTAGCTTCTTCATCTCATCACTTGCCATCTCTTCAGGTGTCATTTTGGCAAGACGAGAGGCGGATATAACACCGTTTAAAAAATTTGTTCTCAATGTTGGATTTTTGGGATCCTTAAGATTTGCTACCCTTGATCGAACTCTGTTTTTATATCTCATGTCAGTGTTCTTGAACTCCAAGTAGATACACTCCTCCAATTCCTCTGCAAGCTCCTCAGGAGTACCACATGAGTTGGGGTTTTCGCCATCAGTTTTTAGAGCTTGAGTGAGAAGTTCTCTGCATTTCAATCTCACAGCATCTGTGGTGTTTGACTGTGGTGGAAAAGATGCTGGCAATTTTTTATCTTTCTCCTTATCTTCTTTTCGTTCTTTATCTTTGTTGGAATCCTTTTTTGGTTTTGATGAGCTGCCTGACTCCTTAGAAGGTGTAGATGGTGCAGATAAAAACTTTTTCCAATTTTTTATTAAAGTTTTACACAAAGAAATTACTTCTTCGTCTTTACTGGATTTGCGTAAAGCATTTACTGTCATACCTATTCTCGTCTTAGTCAGAACATCTAAATTGATAGCCATAGACTGAAGGGTCTTCAGCAGTTCCATAGCTTCATCTTGTCCCTAAAATAAGAAAATGATTGATAATTTTTAGGTTCGGCGGTCACATTTCTTAGGCGGCATTATAAAGAATAAATCACTACACAGTTGCTATAAATTAAAGATTTGTAAAAGAGGCTAAAATTAAAACTCCTATAGCATATATCAAACACGAAAATTCATTTAGTCTTTAAATAACGTATTGGACTTTGAAGATTTTAGGTGTATACGCAAACGAACCGTGCCATCGTCTGATGTCATCTTAGTTAATTTTTTCTGTATTTTCATAACATCTTCTTCGACACTCATTTTTGGTCAGAAAATACAAAAAATAACTTCCCGCCTAATTTAGCAAACAATTCCCAAAAAATATTGATAAATCGACCACCATACTAGTCAGGCACAGACTACTTAAGTTTATGTACATAGTTTATTATAAACACAGACTATTTTCAATTTTATAAGCACATGACAAATGTTGCCAACGCGGATCGGCTTATGTTAAATTTAAATTAAAACGTCTTAAAAATTACACTTATAAATAAAAAAATCGCATCACTTATTGTAATGATGATTGGAAACGGCCGGGATTTGCTATTTTATGGATGTCTTATTGTCACGCTTAACTTCAAGCTTAAATCAACCACCATGACCACCATTAGACTATACTAGCGCTGTAAACATTAACTAGCACAATATATTGAGGTTGTGGTAGTGAATCTGTTATCTGTAGATCCATATAATAGAAGGCAATTAGCAGATTCAGTAAGAAACTGTCGTTCAGCAGTTACATTTTTTTTAGCTTTGCGATACAATTATACTTAAACAAACGGATAAACAAGTTATGTACAGTTATTCAGACTACTTCAGGCTGAATTCTATTCAGAGAGGATTTACTATCGCTTATAGCTAGATAACGCTTCATTAGTGCTCTCAAGCTCTGAAATCTTGTGAAAACAAACGTGAGTCTATATTTAATGTAGTTGCAGTTGGCTCAACCCCGAAGCTTTTTTTTTGTAACTGAATATATGCAATTTGACCTAATAGCTTTTACAGCTTCACCGGGGAGGACGTGTTAGCGCTGACTTTTCACTGAGGATTTGGAAAACTAAGGGTAGAGCTTACAGAAGCTTCACGAGCCTCGAAGAACATCGTCCTAAAGGTACCTCATAAGAGCACGGACCGCGGCTTATGGCGACATGTATTGCAGGACAGGTGGTATCACGGTATGGTGGTATTAAGTCATCATGCAGTCGGAAGAATCCAGAGTCAAATTAAACTATTTGCATGCAAAATTACCAAGGAGGTTCTAATAAATGTACTTTTTACGGAATTTTCTATTGAATATTCTTTGAAATTGAACAGCTTTACACTAATAACTACTGAGATATTGGTAAAATGATTCCACGAGTAGTTGATCTCCTTCTGCAGTGCGTTCGTTCATAAAATCTTTTTAATACTGAGTTAGTATAGCACTTAGACAAAATAATCTATGATTGTTCGCCCTTCCAAAACCTAGCAGCGCGGGGCACAATATATAGCTTGAAAGTTGCGAGGTCGCGCCGTGTTGAACCATTCACGCAATACCGACCTGCAACTCACGTCGAGTTAAGTTTAAAAGGTAATAAATTCATTTAAATGCAAAATAAATATTTATATTAATTGCTTACTATAGATAAGATTTTTCAGTAAATATTGCGTATAGTAATTATTTATTAAGTTTGTGTAGTGTTGTTTTTAAGCAAGAATACCTACTTATTTAAAGAAATAAGTAAACATTCGAAGATTTTGTTTTTTTAAGCATGTATTAAATAATCGTAAATTTATGAATTAATATTCATAAATTTGCTGCTACAGGTGCTATAAATACTAAAATATTTTGCGCCTACCTTTGTATGATACGTTCAATCTGGACGCTTTCAGCTAATTGTAAATCTAACCGGAATTAAAAAGTTTTTTGTTTGTAAAACGTCGGTAAGTTTTTACTAAGAAAAGTGCGACAAAAACACTTAGTATAATATTTTTTTGTTAACTCTCATACATATTATAAATCAAAGTCACCTAAAGCTGTCTGTCTGTATGTGATAGATTTTCTCAAAATTAATTGAACGGATTTTAATACGGTTTTTACTAATTGATACTGCAATTTTTAAGGGAATAGTATAATTCCTTAGAATACCGGCGGCCTCAAGATTTACGCGGAAAAACTTTGTGACACACTGATTTTCAAGCGGGCAAAGCCGCGGACACAACTAGTTTCTATATAAAAATTAGCTTCGTTATCGTTTCCTATTATAGGATTTACGAGTAGCAAGTCGTAGGCCGCGTTCTCTACAAATACTAGGCTGCCGTCATTTACTAATTAATCTTTGTAAGGCAAATAGAAAGGTCACGTTCAGTGTCAATCAAACGAGCCATGAATATGTCTCGGAACGGTTTATTTATTTTAAATATTTAGGCAATCCATTGGTATTGCAAGTTTCAACACTTCACATATAACCTGTCTTTATAACGATAGAATATGAAGAACAGAAAGGACCATGACATAGTTTAAACTTTAACATACGATTTAATTTCATTCGATTGACATTTATCTGCGCAATTTAGAAGCTCCAATAGTTTAGATTAGACGAGAGAGTGAAAACGGAGTTTTCGCTAAAATGTTATATTATCCAGGATCCTCGTACTATATTAACTTCCATGTATAACATAACACAAATGTATAAGGGTCGACTGACCCGTTGGCGAGTGAGTAGTGATCCTGCCTTGAGCTCCGCGGTCGCGGGTTCGATTCCCGCCGAGGGCCAACATTTTTATAAAAAGAATTAGTTGCTTCTTTGACCATGTGTGTATTTTTGTATTTAAGTATGTATTTAAAAATTATAAATGTGACATGAATTTTTATTCACCGGTTGTCTCTCACCCATAACATAAGTATCAAGCTAATTTGGGGACGGACGACCGTGTGTGTAAATGTCCCATATATTTACTATTATTATTATTTATTATATGATAATTATTCATAATTAATTCAGTGTAATAAAAAATGTTTACGAAACTTACATTTTGCAGAATAGAAAATGTTGATTACATATTTCGCGTCAATTTTTGCTGTATTGGCGTTCGCTGAAGGATACGGCGATGGTGCTCCTCCAAGTGCTTGCAAGGATATGATTCCAAGACATCCGGTTGATCCACGGAAGACCCCAGCACCTTATACCATCACCCCTAGTACCAAGGTATGTTTAGAAAATAACATTGATAGTTAATGAATTACTCGTTTTTTTAACTACGAATATTTACTATTGACGAGGACGTATTAGACTTTTTAATGATAATTTAACCATGGTTATGGAAAATTGATTTTAAATTGCTCTGTAGCAATGTATATTATAATTATTTTATAAGCTATTATGATAAATATTGTATCATTATTTGATTTTATTACCTAAATTTGACTACGATATTTTTAATTCACAATTTATAAGTTCCAATGTACACTTGCTCTAGTTAGTCGTAATATATATATATATATATATATATATATATATATATATATATATATATATATATATATATATATATATATATATATATATATATATATATATATATATATATATATATATATATATATATATATATATATATATATATATATAGGTATATTCAGAATCTCGGAAACGGCTGCAACGATTTTCCTGAAATTCAGCATGTAGGGGTTTTTGGGGAGAAAAATCGATCTAGCTAGGTTTTTTATAAAATAAAATTCGTTTTATCTCTGTTTTTGTGCATTAAAAAAACTAAAATTAATATTGAATATAAAACACTATTTTTGCCATATACTATCAAGTCAGCATAGCTTATTCGGGAATCGGGCAGTCTCGAGAAACGAAAGTACCTGCTTCTTCCACTGATGGCTACTCACTAGTTATAGACAAGTGATGTAGTTGGACATCACTTGTATTATCAGATAAGATCTTATTTTTTAACGCTGCATTTCGCAATGCATTACTTCGTTACTTTCGTATTTAAGAGCATTATGTTAAATTAATTGACTGGATCATCTTGATTACGAGCATATTAGGCAATACATTAGCTGCTTGCCATGATTTAAATATATTTTTCTGTAAATAGATAGTTAAGGCCGGACAACCCATGACAGTAACGATATCCGGCAAGACCTCGTCGGATACAATCCGTGGGATCATGTTGCAAGCGCGCGCTGGTGACAAAATTGTGGGAGTTTTTACTGTAGACCCTAATCATCCTCTCGCCAGGACCTTGAAGTGTGACGTCGATGCCGTAAGTATATCTATAATCAATTCATCATTTATTAGTTAGCCTATTAGTTTATATCGGCTCTTGCCGGCAGCAGCAATTTTTCGAACCAGCGTCAATCATTTACGCTTTTGACAACTTTTACATATACACTATATAGTACAAGACAATTTAATCGTGAACTTGTTTGGTTACAAAAATACATTTGTCTATGAATAATATATTTGCTAAGTCTTTTTCGCTGTCCATTCCTTTAATCCACATAGTCAATTACTTCGAGTTGCTCCTTCCTAATAAAGGAAAACATAGTTTTCTGTAAAAAGTATGGATTTTTTTTTTTTTTGTATTTACAAAAATTATTTTGCTATAATCATAGTATTTTTTTTATCGCAGGTCTTAAAATTTATAGCGGATTATAGCAAAATAATTTTATATTTACTTTTTCTCTTGCTTGTATTACTTACATCATATTATTCAGACACTTTTATTACATTAACATATAATAAAAATTACCGCGTTTTGACTCTTTATTAATTACCACATTAATGTCAATAACGTTCCAGTTTTCGTAAGCTATAAAAATTCAGTAATTGCGTAATTGAGGAGTGATTTGTTAATCTGATTATATACATGCAAAATTATTAAAATAAAGTTACTGTTAGTATCCAACTTCTGGACAAACCTCCCTCCACTCGTCGTAAGACATGGGATACAAACTTACCTCGCTGCTACACGTATTATCTGTTTTCCCTAAACCTGTAAATATTTTTCTGACAGTTAATTCTTTCTTAAAATTAAAAGTCTTAATTGTAAACATTGTTAACGAGGAGTACCCGCGACTTAAGCATTTAAGTACCCACAATAATGCAATGTGTGAGTATTCCCTGTACCCAAAATAATAACGGGATTTTTTTAACCTTACCCCGATAAACTTTAATTATGCCAATAAAATGTGTGAGTATAAACTTTTAATTAATATTGGTATAGAGGATTAGCTGTGAAGACAGACAGACCTTCGTATTTATTATATTAGTATGGATGCACATTGGGCATAATTTTACAATACCAAATTATCAATAAATATAAATAAATAAATATAAATATATGGGACACTTACACACACGGTCGTCCGTCCCCAAAGTAAGTAACTTAATACTTGTGTTATGGTAGACAGACAACTGGTGAATATATACTTATATATTTTCTAAATACATACTTAAATACAAATAATACGATACTCATTTAGTCGTGATTTAAATCTACGCACCCTTGGTAAGTATCGGATCACTATAGCTTAAGAAAAGGCAAATGGGAAGAAATATTTGAATTCCACTGCAAAAATAGAGGATCCTTAAACGCATATTTTTCATTCTAAATAATTTAATTTAGACCAAATTATTACTTTACACTAATTGCATTGAGATGTGTCTAATGTCTGTATTAAATTTCTTAGAACTTCCTTGTTCTGGTATAATAACGTTATGTACTGTGGTCGAGGTCCAATCGTGCAAAAAAGGTAACTGTCATTTAAAGCTATTGTTAAAAGACCTTCACGTTCTAAGTAGCTTTTTAGTTAGTAAGTTGACATAACTTTGGTGCGTCTGATTTTACGGCAACATAAATGGATCCATCTACATTACAGAAAATCGATACAGGGATGAACATATTTATAGTCATCATCATTATATTTATCTCCTTTTTACTGAAATTATACACTTATTAGATACTAGCGGTAACAGCAGCTTTTCCCGCAACAGTGTGTCACAATTTTTTTCCCGGATTGTAATTTTGGACATACAAGTAGTTATCGTGACTTAATTATAAGAGATTTTTATAAGATCATTTTCACCGTTTACTTTCACGCAAGAAAAGCTTTAAATTTTGCCGTATTTGCAATATTTTTTTATTGCTGCTCCTCTCATATTCATCTTAGCGTGATGTTATATAGTCTATAGCTTGGATAAATGGGCTATCTTAGACTCAAAGAAGTTTTCAATGTCACCAGTCGCACGTATATAGATAGGAAATCATTTGGTTTTATTGCAGTGACCCTTAAGATCCCCAGGTATGAATATTTTATTTGCCGTTCTCAGATGGACCTATAATGTACTTGACGAATTTCGTCAAAGGCGAACCTTCCTAATTTCGAAGATGTGAGCGACTATGACTGGCAAAATCATATTTTGTTTTAAAAGACCTATTGCAAGATGCAAAGTATAGTTCGCCAGAAGAGTTTTATGTATGTATACAAGATTTAGGGACGGTTCTTTTTTAAAAAACTTTGGACCTATATAATCGCACTCAAATAGGCTTTACAATTAACATTGAATATTCGCCATGTTTTGGAAACGAGTACGTATTAGGGCCTTGAGTTCAATTAATTATAACTTTCTAATACATTTTTGAGCTAGGAAAAATTTTATTCACGTTAGTTGAAATATTATGTTCAAAATTGTTTATGAACTCTATACCAAAACTTTGTAAAGCATCATAAATCATGTCAAACGTGACCTTACAGACGACCTAGCCTTGACTGTTGCAATCGTTGATGCTGGAAAAGCCATCTCAGCGCTTATTTATAAATAATTGCTTCTCAATCAAAATAACAATCCCATATTATTTATGCCCGTATCGTGATACTGAAGTGGCAATTGGAAAAGAACATAGAACGAACAAACGATTGGAGAGACTACTTTGCACCGGAAAGCACAGCAGTGAACGTTGTAACCCCCTCTCCCCACACTAGATAGACGGACGATCCTAAAATCGTCGCAGGGAACCGATGAATTCAAATGGTCCAAGATCATGTAGCTTAAAAATCCCTTGACCATGTCTGGCAGTTAGACATTAAAAACCAGAAGACAATGCCAGGACCATTTTTTACATACTAGTAATAAAAACTTACTATCTTATTCATCCATGATAGGCTCATTTGTCGATGCCTTAATAGCTGTCCTTCAATCGTTTAGTTTCACTGAAACGATAGTAACTGTTGAAACGCGTTAAAGTTACAAATAAATGGTCTGTTGATGTAACCGTTTGTTTCTCTAACGCCCGTACATTCTTACCCAAATTACACATATAGAAAATTTTTTTCAGAGAATTGGATAGTGTAATGAAGGTATTGCCAGTAATCACCACGCTTGGCCTGCGGGTTGGTGATCGCAGTGCTGACCATATCGCACCGACAGTGCTGCTGCCCACTGTCGGTCTATGGGCCTCATAAGAAAGCTCAGAGTCGCTCAGCGGGCGATGGAGCGAGCTATGCTCGGAGTTTCTCTACGTGATCAAATCAGAAATGAGGAGATCCGTAGAAGAACCAGAGTCACCGACATAGCTCAGCGTTGGGGTCTCAAAGTGTTGGAATGGCGACCCCGCACCGGAAAGCGCAGTGTCGGAAGACCCCCTGCTAGATGGACAGACGACCTCAAAAAGGTCGCGGGGAGCCGCTGGATACAAGCGGCACAAAATCGTGTGTTCTGGAGATCCCATGAGGAGACCTATGTCCAGCAGTGGACGTCCATCGGTTGAAGAAGAAGAAGAAGAAGGATAGTGTAAATATGTCAGAATCCTTCAAGACCTGCTAGAATTTTGTATAGTTAATAACAAAGTTATAACATGTTTAATATTTCCCATATGTGTTTTTAATTTTATGTAATTAATTTTTTCTGACTCTTATTAGCTGGTGTTTTGTGAAAAGCGAATAGTAGGTTTTTAGTATCACACGTGCGAATTAACGGAATATCTTTTGTAATTAGGAAAAACTATGATTTCCTCTGAAATCACTTAATTGCTCGTCCTCTCGTAAGTTTTAAATACTAGTCTTTCACATTGGGTTTACAACTTTGTAATTTAACTCCGGTATGACAGTAAAATCAACTGATATCCAGATATGTCTAATAATGCACACTTGATTACGTACATAGTTATTTTACCATAGCGTATAAAAGATACTTCTAGATAGATCTTTAAGCTATCCGTCGTAAATCTTGGATGTTGAAATTTGTAATAATTGAAGAACATAACAAATATCTGAGCGTATTGTACCTTTAAAGTAAATTGACCATTCACCGAATCTTATTATGACGCGACTGTGAGTGTTGATTCTAACAATAATTCTAACATAGATTTTAAATGGAAAATATTTGCTGTCCGTAGCTATTTGTGATTAGGTAGCATGAATAGCAGTTTTAGCGACGGTTAAGCGAAAAATTTACATTCATTACGTAATTGAAAGTTAGATAATTTTGTAATAGCGTTCTACGCACTATATATGAATACTTTTTATATACGAATAATTACAATAAAACAGGAATTAACGGTACAGAATTCAGCATATACTTCCCTTTGCCTTATAGAATAGAGTACCTTTATTGTACACCACAGAATTTACAATTAAAAAAAAAAAGTAAATTCACAATATAAATTGCGTTATACAGTTAGGCGGCCTTATCGCTAACAAGCGATCTCTACAAGGCAACCTTTCTTAATCTTTTTATATTATAATTATAATATAAAACCATCAACGACAAATAATTCATTCACATACACGCGACAAGTCGCTATCATAATGACATTTTTCCGTAGTTTTCAGTAATAACTTACTCTTATCACATCTTACTTTTCTCTATGCTGGTAGTCGTAATTTCAATGCTATATAAATTGTGTTTATTTCGTAGACAGATAATTTTTTTATTACAATTTTCTCTTCAGGACACCGTAACGCACAAAAGACATGAAGCCAAAGACGACAAGCAAACAGTCACTTTCACCTGGACCCCACCTGATGACCTCAACGATATCATTAAATTCAGGTTAGTAATTTTAACGGCGGTTACTCCAATGTTAATATTGTATAGCAAAACTACTGTTAATAGTTTGAACATGACATACATTATCCTCCTGCCCTTATCAAATTTTAAGTGGGGGCGGCACATGTTATAAACATGTTGTCACATGATTTGGCTACGTATTTTACGACCGGGCGCCTGCCTGACGTATGACAGACAGACATTAACTATGTAGAAAAAAATATTTTACGATAGTCAATGTTTTTTTTAAAGAATTACATATAACATCGAATGATATATCATAAAATAATTCTTATATATTCATAGTATGTATGCTCTGTATGATTGTAAGGGGGGAAACTCGTCCCAGTCAGTTTCCTCAAATGTCAACCTCAGCTGCACGTGGTACACCCTGCAAATAAACCGACGAGGCTCTGGCGACCGACCAATGGCGGTATAACCATTCCCAAGCTGACTTAAACATAACAGACCGAGAGCGCGCAGCAGCGTTGTCGGTGCGAAATGATCAGAGCTACGATCACCAACTCGCATGCCAAGCGTGGTGATTATTGGCATAACCCTTAATAGATACATACAAGGCAATTTTCTAGGAGACCTATGTTTAGCAGTGGACGTCCATCGGTTGAGAAAGAAGAAGATTCATAGTATTAAATTACACTCATTACATTGTTAGCTAATCCAGGTTCGAACTTAGGACGCTCGTGTTGACTAATTGTAACACAGGCATCGTTAACAATGTACATCATCTTTCTGCCCTTATCCCACTCTAAGTGGGGTCAGCACAACATGTATAAACATGATGTCACATGATTTGGCTACGTATTTTACGACCGGCCGCCTGCCTGACATCAACTTACCATAGTCGTATTTTACGACACCTCGATAAGAAATGAGGGTGGTACTATTCTATTCCGCCGGATACCATATGGCATATCGTTAACAATGTACGTTTCTTTTTTTCACAGGGCTACCGTCGCTCTTAATGGTGCAGTTTTCTGGGTTGGTATAGAGTCCGCTCCTGTTAAAGTGACTCTCTAAGCTCATATATATAGTAGTTTCCCATGTTTTCCGTGAGGAATATATATTTTGTACGTCATATGTCTCATACGTAATGTTTAAAAGTTTGACGTCGAATGCTGGTAAACGTAACCAATGTGTAAATATAACTCGAACACTTTCGGTTGTCCTCGGAATACAATTGCGTTCAGGACTTAATAATATAAGTTCGTATAATTTTGTATTTCAGTTAAGGATTATTCGTGCAATTATAAAACAAACTAATATTATATAACGTGCTGTGAACGATAATTTATAGATTAGTAAAATTTTAAAAATAAATAAACTATTTTGATAAATTAAGTTTTTTATTTCAAACCATCAAAAATCAAAAAGTACCGAAAGTTTGTAACATATTTTATTCTACTCGTAGCACCTAGAAAAATTGTCTTAGAGATCAATACAAAAATTCGTATATAAAAGGAACGAACACTCATATTTATTGATGAGTTTCTATTTTTTAGGCAAGACTACTTTAAGTGGTCACATTGATTCGAATTCAATCACACTATGCTAGTATCAAAGATTCGCTGCCCTCGAGATAATAATATGTCTGTACGCTAGAGACAGGGGCGTTCGGTGAATCAGTTATCGATGATCTTAGAAGGATATAAAATAGCTGGCGTTAACGTATAAGTGCGGGTAATTTATGAAATATTATGGTATATTAATGCGTGCCGGTAACTTAATAATACTTTGCAACAGAATTTTAATAATGAATAATTACGTTTATAAGGTATAAGTACATCTTTTAATATGCTTCTATATATTCATTTTACATTTGGACGATGCCGATTATTTAACATAAATTAAAATTTACGCGTTTTGAAACAAACGTGTTGGAACTAATATTTAACCTCAGTCGCGTATTGTCATTAACAACATTTTTAGAGAAAGTTAAAGAAGATCCAGAAAAATTTAAAATTAAACATCGACACGTCAGTGGTGCGTCACTATCCCTGACGTAAGGCCCGTAAGTGCGACAGAGAGCACAACAGAGGGCGTCTTGTTTCCACATTTTAGTACCCCCTGGGCAGTGACTTTTTGATATTAGTATAACTATAAATATGAGTGCAAATTACAGTGAGTATGAGCGAGCATTAAACAATAAATGAAGCTTTTATCTTTAATTACTCTAATGTAAGAATCAAGTACACGTATCATCTCGGAAACAAAGCAATTCCAAAGAGTTTTTATCACCTACTTAAACCTATCAGTGTAAAATCTTCGAGTCTTTATCATGGCAGTATAGTTGATATTGAGTAATCTATCGGTTATTTAATTAAGATTTTCTAGCATTTTATAAAGTTTAATATGCAATTAAATGACAAAGCAATAGCTGCGAAATATTAATAAATACACTTACCTAAAGAGGATAAAATGATATTCAAGTTTACTAAGTATTTGGAAGTTAAAAAAGATCTTTTGTTGAATTGTATATACTACACCATGTCAAAGTAGTAAAGAATTGCTTTTTACATTTGGTATATGGTCAAATGAACGTTAAATAGGAGCGATTTGCCACTTTTTACCGCGGCTTGAGATACAACAATAGATTTTGCTACACAACAATGTGTTGTATGGCAAAATTTATTAACAAGATCGATTTCACAAGGAAATGTTTTAAAACTAATATACCAAGTTACAAAATCTCCCTTATTTTATAACAATATTAATAATTCTATTGCTATGATATAAAAATGTATTTAATGCTGTATAAATGATTTCAAATATTTATGTTATGTACTCTTAATGTATCTTAAGATAAAATACGTGCGGTATAAAGCTAATCGTATGCAGAATTGCAACGTATAGTACAAGAAAATCGTGAGGATCAAAGTAAAAGCCCATCGATGTTTATTGAAGTCCCTACATACCAAATTTTAATGCGATATCTACACTTATATTATACAAACTCTGTTAAACCCTTCTTTAATAAACGCAATATCAGAGTCCACGAAAATTTTAAACATTCCCGAAATTTGATCATGTTCATAAACCGTATCTACAAAAGTAAAAGTAAAAGTAAATTATAACAGTGTTACATTTTATGGAATTAAATAGTTAGTAATCATGTTTATTTCTCCGTTTTGGTAATTCGTCAATTAACGACGTAGTTCTATGTAAAATAAGTAAATTGGTCTTATACTCGAGATCAGAATTAAAGAGTTAGGAATTCTCATTTCCTAATATTTCAAAACACTAACTACTTGATGTTAGTGATGATTTTGAATACTACCTGAAGTTTTTAAAATTTAATTTTACGCATCTAAGTCGATATTCTTTACAACCTTTAATTTTGGACTCTAGCCATATAGATATACATTGTACAGGTAAATTATAACAGTGTTACATTTTATGGAATTAAATAGTTAGTAATCATGTTTATTTCTCCGTTTTGGTAATTCGTCAATTAACGACGTAGTTCTATGTAAAATAAGTAAATTGGTCTTATACTCGAGATCAGAATTAAAGAGTTAGGAATTCTCATTTCCTAATATTTCAAAACACTAACTACTTGATGTTAGTGATGATTTTGAATACTACCTGAAGTTTTTAAAATTTAATTTTACGCATCTAAGTCGATATTCTTTACAACCTTTAATTTTGGACTCTAGCCATATAGATATACATATTATAAGGAAACATATATGGACTAGTTACAAAGCAAAGATTGATATAAAACTACATTTCTATAATAATAGTGGAAGATGATTGTGGAATGACTTAAACTTGATAGAGTACTAGTATACCACAGTGTAAAGTTTTGTAAATCTAATATACTACTAGACACAATTCCTTATTTAAACACCAAATACGTTTTAAAATGTAGATACTTATATATATTACAGAGCGATATGCCAAACTTAAATCTACAATATGCATTGGTCAAACAATTTTATGACATGTATTGAGCTTGGATGGTGTATGTATATATGTATTTAAATTTTAGATCAATTAATTAAATAATATTAATAGGTAATTAATTAATTTAATTTAAGATTTAAATTAGATTAATCAATCATCAATAACTTTTTATTGAATTACCGAATACATTTTATTCTTATTATTTGATATTAGTAATAACAATCGAAAACAAAAGATTAACGTGCAGTAAGAGGCACGCAGAGAAGACAGCCAAAAGAGCATGTAAATAAAACCCTAAAAGTTGCATATAGTAAGTAGTAGTAAATTGCATATATTTGCAACTAAGTAATTTATTTTTAATTACAGAATACTGTGAATACCCTTAATTAAAACACATGAGAAAGAACCAATGAGAAATACCTTCAAATTAAATATACTTCCTTCTGTTAAAATATAAATTATATTACTTCATTATCGAAAATGTGTTTAGTCTTATCTGCAACATGTCTAGTATCAAACACAGATTTCAAAGATTGATACTTTTATTTAAAAATAGTTTTACCCTGCTCAAAGGTAGTAATAATGAGCCAATAAGGCAAAACACATTTTAAGTTCCTAAAAACAAAAAAATTAAGATCATTATTGCAAAAAAATGCAACTTATGTTACAATTTATAGCCTTACCTTGACAAACTATCATACTTTCAATAAGTACAATTTGCCAAAAAACTAAAGATAATTATAGTCATGTATCAATTCCATTGTTTATTCCCTTCAATGTGACAAAAACCTCCCTAAAAATCATTAATGGACATGTGGCATATATAAGAATGTATTATACAATTTATTAAAATGATATATAATATTTATATTACGATATCAAAATTTTCTGGTCCATTTATTAAATACAAAACAAAACATAGCCTCCTAGCGTCTCCTACATTATACCAATATACTACTATTTCCAAAATGATAATAATATGCTACTGGTATAACAAGGAATAACTATTACAGGTGCAACATGTTGATATAATTAAATTAATTGAATAAATTAAACATTACTTCAATGATATTACTTGAATAAACAAATTATATATAACCTATTTGGTCTGAATTAAATGCATTAAAATTTTTGAAACTTATATTCTAAATATGAGACATCACAGTTAATACTGAACTGATAATAAATAAATACATATAATAACTATTACAAGTATATTTGGATAAGCTATCATTGTTTTTGTATGAAATAGCTTTGTCTCTTGAGCTGTCTATAGAGAGAAATATACTTTCCTGCAGCTGAAGTTCTGGGAACTACATATTGTTTACAAAAAAGCTTTGGATCCTGAGCTCGTTCTGAAAGCTCTCCACAGTCGAGAGCGCGCAAAAATGCAAGTACAAAAGTAAAACAATTGTGCCTTTCTTCATTATACCTTTCTGCTTCCCACAATGGACTTAGGCTCACCTGAAACGTAGGAGAATGTATTCATCTTTAATGTAGCTGTACTTATAATTTTTATATGAACATTAATTTAAACTATCAAGATATTTAATGTGCATTTTCTGCAATAAAACATACCTATTGAAAAAATCCTATACAATTTTTTACATTAATTTATGTATTGTTACTGTGAGAACGGAATGTATTAAGTGCTTACTTCAAAAGCCAGCCAAAGAATAAAACCAGTCAATCATTGAAAACAACAAAAATGCCTATGGGAGAGTTAAAACAATTTGATGGGGATAACTGGGAAGGGTTTCAGCAACAATTAGATTGTTTCATGATTGTAAATGATATTGAGACAAATAAAAAAAGCGCCGTTATTGATAACAAAACTAACCCTAAAAGTTTTCGAAACACTCACTTACATATGTACGCCTATGAAACCTTACAAATTAAGTTATGAGGAACTTTGTCAAAAATTATAAGAGAAATACGATAAACCCTTATCTACGGCATTAGAAAGAATAGAATTTCGTCGAAGAAATCAATTACCGAAAGAAGAAATTCAGGAATACGTTTTGGAACTAAGAAAATTGGCGGGTAGATGTAATTTCAGAGATGTAGATGATCAAATTAAGGAAAAATTTATGGATGGAGTCAACTCCAAAATAATAAAATTTGAATTAATGAAAAACTCTATAGATATGCCCTTAGAGAAGTGTGTGGAAGTAGCTAGAACTGTAGAATCTGCGCTATGTCACACCATACCACCCAGCTACTAATGGAGCTGCAGAGAGATTCGTAGAAACATTTAAATCGGCCATAACAAAGATTAAAGAAAGTAACTATAATTTAATCAATGCTATTAACTTATTCTTATTTGACTATAGAAGCACACCTCAACGAACTACGGGACTATCCCCAGCTCGTTTAATGTTAGGGAGAGAAATCCGGAATAGATTTAGTTTATTGCGTCCTCCACCATTAAGAGAACAAATATATGAGAAGGTAAACAAAAAAGAAATAGTTTCAAGTCAAGTGAAATTTGAAATTGGCCAGAAGGTAATGGCGAGAAATTATACAAAACAAGGGAGGCCTTGGGTTCTAGGTTTAGTAATTGAGGAGTTAGTGCCAGGTGTAACATATGTAGTGGATGTGGGGGGATCCAAGTGGAAACGGCATGTAAATCAACTGTTACAGTGTTCAGAATCATTAGAGGAAAGTTAGTTTAGGGAAATTATTTGTACCTATTCAGTAAGATAATACTTGTGTAACAACTTTTGATAGTTATTTCTTTGTTAAAAGTGAAACAGGTGTGGGAGAGTGTGAGAATGGAATGTTTAATATAGCGGCCTCGCTTCCACACCTGCACTCTCTCTCTCTCTTGACATGGTCGGGCGCGTCTAAGTGGATTGTAAAGTGTCTCAAAAATAAAATTAAAATATGTTACTAAATAGACTTTCATTTGGATATAACAGTTACTATGCACATCAGGATGTTATGGAGCTTTGAATAACAATAGGTTGAAAATTCTGATTAAATTAACAGCTCCAGGTATGATAACTCTAATATATCTGATTCTAGTAAACCCATCTCATGTCAAATTTAATTTAAGTATCTCAGAGTCTATAAAAAAGATTGGTAAACGATTTATTCAGAGATATGTAACAAACTATTGTCTTCCATTATTTATGGGTAAATTAACACAAAATAATAACTTGTTGCCTCATCAGCTATTTTTGTTACATTTGCTCATTTTTTCACATCACTCCCTTTTAAAATAAATGTATTGATTAAAGGTAGCACTTAAAAAAACTGGAGGTCAGCCATTACTCACTTAAGGTAAAAACTAGTGACAGTATGACTCTTTTTATAGTATAAAAAAATAAGTTGAGTATCATGAACCAAGTTAAATAAGCATTGCATAATAATACATATATGGTTTAAAAAATTTTACACAATGCTACCAATCATCTTCCTGCCCGTATCCCACTCTAAGTGGGGTTGGCACAACATGCTATAAACATGCTGAACATGATTTGGATGTTTTTACGACCGGTCGCCTGCCTGACGTCAACTAACCTCTATCGTATTTTACGATACCTCGGTAAGAAAGAAGGTGGTCTATTGTTCCAAACCGGATACCACACGGTGGGAAAACTTACCTTAGTCGCCTTTTACGACACCTCGATAAGAAATGAGGTTGGTCTATTCTACTCAGCCGGATACCATACAGCAGGTCTGCTTACCTTAGTTGCCTTTTACGACACCTTGGTAAGAAATGAGTGTGGTCCTATTCTATTCAGCCAGATACCACACGGCGTTACACAATGTTACCAAATTATCAATTTTACCACATTTTATAATAATTACCTTTAATAAGATACTGTCCCAAATTTCATTCCACAATTCATCAAATTGTTCTAATAAAAGACATTGGTCCCAGTCTATACTAGTTTCACATCCACTCCATTTTTTAGTCACAGGATCAACACTTCTGATGCCCTCTTCACTAAACTCCACAACACATCCTTGAGAGTTAGTGACTCCTATGTGTAAATCTTTAGAATTGTAGTAGTCACTGAAAATCAACAGCTGTATTCATCACTCTTATCTCTAAGGGATATGAGTCACATTCAGAGAACAAATTGACAATAATTTACTAAAAAAGTTGTATACAAGGATACTTACTTGAGGAAATCACCATGGGTGGGTTTCATGACGATAGCACGGGGATGTTGAGAGGCTTTAACAAAAGGATATGGTACTCTGAAATAAATATAGGACGCTTAGCAACAAACTCTCTACTTAAACAAACATGCATTATCATTCATAATTATAAGCTCAATATACTCACCTAAATGGCAAGAGATTGTAGTCATATCTATCTAGTTTCTGTTGACAAACAGGACAATTTTCGGGTATAATAGTGCAAAATACTTTGTGTTCACAATGGTGGAAACAAAGAATACCAGGATCCATTTTTGGTTAATTTTCGTCGCTATTATAAATGAAACTATTACTTTGGTCGATTAAAAGCTAATCGCAAAGTTATATATGAGACTTTAAGCAAAATGAAAATAAATTTTAAGGTGCAATATATGACTGACTAAGCAAAATTCTAATTGGAAACTAGAACTATTGTTTCATCGTCAAACTCCTTCCACCATAGATTACTAACTATAAAATCTTGAGGGCCTTCTCAGTTACGTTCAAAAATTGTGTCTGGAAATAAAAAAAAACAATTTTATTTTAATAATATCATACCAAGACTTCATTTTATAAATAACGTAACAAATATATAAAATTAGGTGCAACACCTAATTTTTAGAATATATGATCTCTCACGAATAAATAATATTATTTTAAAAGTATGCCGTATACTTAAAAAAATTTGAACGAAATCTGTGCTGTCATGTAAAGTAGACAGTCCGCAACAGTTGTTTCGTTTTTGATTGGCTATAAGGTTACGTCAATGAAATTGATAAAAGCGGTAATTTCAAAACTATCCCTCGATGGTTTTTTCAAATATTTTGTTCTTATCGCTTCTATCACAAGTTACTAGAGAGTTAATATTTCATAGTTTTACCATTCAATATAATAACTGTATGAACTGTATGAAATATTGTCTATATGTGAAACACAATTTCACAAAAAAAATGAAACAACCATTTTAATATAATACCCATTAATTGTATTATATTCTGGTATGATTCCAAAATGTTACTTGAAAGATTTTCGCGGAAGACTAGGTTAGATTATCGATATATATGTCGATAAAGTTATGATATTTAAATTTAAGAGAGTATAAGCTGATCAAGGTCGTTTCTAAAAAGTCAATAAAGTTGGGCACCATTGACCGCGAGTATTGTGTTCACTGTTGCTATAGAAACTCGTGGTGGAAACCACACCTAAGCTTTGGACTACTTAGTACCATTCAAAGTCTGTTCTAATGGAATTGAATACATTTTAATTTAAAATTTAACTATTCCCATATTAACAAACACGTATAATATTAAACTATGTCCTGTAAATTGTCAAGGTGCCAGTTAGTTGTTCTTTCGAATCATACTATTAAAGAAATTTGTTTCGGAAATTTGTATGAACAAAATTAATACAGATCATTTTTGTCTCGCATCTGCATTATAATTTTTAAAATATATGTGTTTTTATTGTTTTTATGTAACTAGACGACGAAACCTAATTATGTAGCTTTACAACCTGTGGTGGTGTCATAGATAAAATGTCTTTAGAGGAGCCTAATGGGCAGCTGAAATGTGTATGGTGGGTGTTTGTTATCATACCTATGGCGTCAGCCGGAATTGCCTGTCTTACCAATCCGTGTCTACACGGTATTTGTATCGACGATCTAAATAGGTAAGTGGTATGTATGTAGTCAATCTCAATTATTTCCAGATAAAAAATCTACAGTATTTTGTTTTTTATTTGTTAATAGTAAACTAACAAATATTACCAGTAAGAAAATAATTGAGTAAAACGAATTAGATTTATTTTAATAGTTTAATTATGTCAACAAATTATTAGTTTTAATAATCATGTCGTTAAAACTATAATATCAATCAATTAAACTAATTAGACAGAGTACGATGCGTTTGCGTTGAATTGTAAAATAATTTAAAACAGTAAAAGGAGAATTGAAATAGTACAGTTTATTAACACCTATATGCAGAATGAATAATATTCTGATCTTTAATTTTTATATTTTTTTATATTTAATGAAGGTTTTTAATTTCGGGTAGACTTATATATTTAATTGATATTTACAGTTTATCACATGCTTTTCGGTAAGCACAGTTCGGAAACATCGTGAGTATTTCAGCATATTTCTAGAGAATTTTGGGGATATGTGTAATCTACCAATCCGAATTTAAGCAGCGTGGCGGGTCTTAGGTCTAACCCTTCTCTTTTAAAAAAATGTATAGGCGGAAGTATAGGCTTTATATTCTAAATATCAGAATGTATTTATTATTTTCTACTCGACCAAAGAGGAAGGACTTGAATGGACTTAAAGTTTCATTCTTCATACATTACGAAATATTAAATTACTTTAACGTGCCCTTTCAAATTTTATGGAATATAATCCTATCCTATCAATATTATAAATGCGAAAGTTTGTGAGTATGGATGTACCTATGTTTGTTATTCTTTCACGGCGAATCCGCTGAACCAGTATCAATGAAATTTGGCACAATTATTACTTATACACCGGAATAACATATAGGCTATAGAAGTCCTATAAATTCTACAGAAATAGGATGACATTGAAAAGCGCCATCTATTATAGACCTATACGCGGCAACAGTCCGGATAAAACAGCGTATTAAAGCTAGTAAATCATAAGTAGTGAAGTATCTAAGTGTGGTAAAAATATTGTTTTAGCACATACTCCTGTTACTGTATCGACGGATACACGGGAGTGCAGTGTCAGACAAATTGGGATGAGTGCTGGTCAAATCCTTGCCAAAACGGAGGCATTTGCATTGACGGCGTGGCCAGCTACAATTGCTCTTGCGCTGATGGCTTTATAGGTGATAATGTTTAGTTTTTTCGTAGGTATAACTAATATTAGAATAGTATGGATAAAGGTTAGTAAATTATTGTCAACAATAATGTCACTTCTGATTTCGTCCTTCCACAGGTCATTATTTTCCTTCGGGTCGATATAACATGTTTTTAACATTTTGTTACGTGATTTGGCTGTTTTTTACAACCAGCCGCCTGTCAGACGTCGACTTATCTTAGTCGCCTTTTACGACATCCGTAAGAAATGAGGGTAGTCTAGTCTACTCAGCTGGATATCACACGGCGGGACAGAATAGAATAAATTTATAATTTTTCCTACGTAACTCCATTTTATTTATAATTATAATTATAATTCTATAAATAAGAAAATTCACATGTTTATGTATGGGAAAAAAAAGTAAAGCCGGCCTACTTGATGTTAACAAAAAAATATTTTTTTTAAGTAGTTAGTTTACAACCAAACAAATTAAGTTTAATGACTTTTATTTGATCACCATTTTCGTTTCTACGGGTTTTAATGCGTTAATATGAATATTGCGTGTAGCGTCACCATTGAAACTTTTTAACTTTATTTATCAGTATGTAATATTACAAATATTGTACAGCTTATATTTTATGGATCGAAATCACAATTATATTAAAATATCAATGAACACTATTATTTTGAAACTATGCATGATTTTTATGCATATTTTAATTATAGATTGAACTTTAAAGTTCTATCCAACAATTAAATACACTAATCTATACTTATTATAAAACAAAGTCCCAAAAAGCTGTCTGTAATCAATTTTCTCAAAATCTAACGGATTTCTGCACGGGTTTCACTTAAAGATCGTGTAATTCTTGAGGGAGGTTTAGATTAATAGTAAATTACATTTACATTTCCACGGGATTAGGATTTACGCGGGAAAGTTTTGATGACGCACTGATTTCCACACGGGCAAAGCTGCAAGCACAGCTAGTGCTAATACTACTGTGCTCGCATGGAAATCACAATCATGTGTCGCAAATTTTTCCCGCGTCTTTTATGTTAAATCGTAATGTACTATAAACCTATACCTTTCTCAAGAATTGCACTTCTTTTAGTAACAAGCGTACAAAAATTCGTTCAGTAAATCCTTCACATACATACTGACAACTTTTGGGGACTTAATTTGTTAATAATCGTATGTATAGATGTGTATTAACCATTTCTTTAATAGGCGACAACTGCGAAGTCAATTACAACGAATGTGAGTCTAACCCTTGTCAAAATAACGGAACATGCATTGATATGACTAACGAGTATGTATGCCATTGTATACCGGGATTCTCTGGAAACCACTGCGAATTGGATGTAGCCGTCTGCAACTCCACTGAAGAAGTGCGATGCTACAATGGAGGCGAATGTATCGAAGGGCCTGGGTATAAGTTCTATTGCAAGTGCTTGGCAGGTAATTGCAACACTATATTTTTATTACTTACTAGCTTACCTAGCCGCTTCGCCAGGCTTAATTAAACATCCTTTGCACTTCGTTGTAGCCTCCTGCCCTCATCCCACTCTAAGTGGGATGGTACAACATGTTGTAAGCATGATTTCACATAATTTGGCTAGATATTTTACGACTGGCCGCCTACTTGACATCAATCTCAATCGGCCTGAAAAGTGTTAAATATATAATAAACATATCATTAAATAGTACAGCACAGTTATAAAAAATCTGGCAATGACAATTTTAAAAATGCCCGCCAAACTTTACAGAATTTCGCGCTGGGTCAATCTTACTGACGATTTTTAAGAATTTTATTAAAATCGCTCCAGCCTTTTCAGAGGAACACATATACATACTTTCTCTCACCAACCAACTACTTACCAACTTAATCATAAGTTGATGAAATATAATATTTATATTCCTTAGGATGGGCTGGTTTGAAATGTGAAGAACAAATTGATGAATGTCAATCGAGTCCATGTAAAAACGGAGGAATATGTATCGATGCCCATGCAGATTATATGTGTGCATGTACTTACGGTAAATCAACATATTTGTCAATATTTTTTAGTATAAATACCAAGAGCGTAAATAAAAAAGTGTTATAAATCAAAAAGAATTTTTTTTAGATTAAAAAAGTGGTTTTTAGGTTTCACTGGAAAAAGTTGCGAAGTCCAAATAGAATTCTGCGACGAGTATTCATGCAGTAATAATGCTTTGTGTGTAGTTGAAGATGGAGTGAGGATATGTTACTGCGTACCAGACTATCACGGCGAAAGATGCGAGTTGCAATACGATGAATGTCAATTAGGACCCAGGTTTCACTTCTCACTTAATTTACTTTAGATCTCTTATCATTGACTGGTTAATATCATGCTTTTATAATTTTTCTCTATAGATGTATGAACGGTGGAACGTGCATTGATGGTGTCGATAACTTTACTTGCTCGTGTCCTCCGAGACTAACTGGTGCATTATGTGATTGCCTAATTCTCGATGATGGCACTTATGACTGTGATTATGTTAGTCCAACATCAATATATAATGTCTCGGTTCACACAACGTTGACTACCCCAATCGATATTATATCGACAACTGATTTTATCCAGCATAATATGAGTTTAAGCAAAACTACATTAATACCAACAGACAGAACACAGATTACTAGTATCTCTACCATAGAAATGGTACCGACGAAGTTAAACGTTGAGACTACGATATCTACTACTGAAATTGCTACAACACCTAAACCTGAGACCGAAATCGATACCGTAAGAACTGAATCAACAGTCAGGGAAACCGAATCAACAATAAACAAAATTGATTCAACGACAGAAATCATAACAATAGAAATGACTAGAGCAACATTAGAAATAGATGATTCCAAAACTGAAACTACCAATGAATGCACGGATTTTTGCATAAAGGGCAATACATCAACTACAGATGTAGCAATATCAACAGTTACAACTACTGAAAACATAACAACTGCCATCTCTATAGTGACCACGGATGGTAAAGCATTAACATCGGTGACTCCAGAAGAAGTAACTACAACAAATATGACAACTATTAATGGCTTTCCGAATATAGATACGACCACAAAAAAAGAAACAACTGAAATAGTTAAAATAACGGAAAGCCCTATAACCTTACATACACATTTAACAACCCTGAAAACGGATTCAACGACCGAAAACATATTTACAGATTCTCCCACAGATACAACTCATCTTACAGATTTTGTGACTTATAAACTTAGTACATTAGAAACTACGGAATCAACTGTAGGAATGGATACTACTGCACAACCATTGCCAACATTGCAGTCAGAATGTACAAATTCTTATTGTAATAACCACGGAACTTGTATTAATGGTTTACACGGTATCCGGGTATGTTTAAGCGTTTCCTATATTTTGGACACTATTTACATTCCTATGTTTTCAATTATAGTTTTTTTTTAGTGTCATTGTGCCTTTAATTATGGAGGAAGATTCTGTGAACAAAAAATTATAATCACTTCAGCTGCTTTTGATGGAAATTCGTACATATTTCATCACGTCAAGAACTCTTCGTCTATAAGTATAGGATTTCATGCAAAAACCCTGATAACGGATGGTCAAATAATGCACGTAGACATAACTGACGGTGCAAACATGAAACTTTACTTGAATTCTGGATTGTTAAAATTTGAATTTTCCTGTGGTTATCAGACAATGTTACTAAGCGAGCTCAAAACTCTTGTGAACAAGGGATATTTGATGAAAATCGAAACCAGGTATTTTAAATACTATTCTAACTACGAATCAATATATTCTGAAACACATAAAATACCACTCAAAAAAACACTTGTGAAAAAGCGTTTTTTTGTTTCTAATATCATATGATATTCCAGATTAGATTTTTACTTAAGCGAAAAACATTGTAATGGGACACTTCGCCTGAACGATACAGTGGCTATGAGCGGAGGACAAGTTGCTAACATTAGTTCTCTTAACAATAGCACGATACACTTCGGGAATACGCCGAAAAGCAATAATTCTTATGATATACCATTCGTCGGTTGTATAAGCGATTTATTTGTAAGTAAATCTGAATTTTATATATACTACCTTTTACCTGCAACTTCGTTAGCTCTATGCTAATGTTGTCGCGTGATAGGTTGATAATAGATGGCGCTTTTCAATGTCATCCTGTCTCTGCAGAATTAACATGATTTCTATAGCCTATATGTTACCCCGGTGTGTAAGGAATAATTGTGCGAAATTTCATCGCCGATGGTTCAGCGGATTCGCCGTGAAAGAGTAACAAACATACATTCATACTCACACTTTCGCATTTATAATATTAGTAGGATAATAAAACAATGGTCAAAGTATTAGATTAAAATCTAAATCTAGTTGAACAAATTAAGTTTGAATTATCGAGTTAAAAAAGGAAGTGCTCATTTTAAAGGTTAATGGTGAACGGCGGGATATTTTTGGCGGTGCATTTGACGCAGCAGAAGTAACGGAATGTTCATCCCTGTCGTGTTTATCATCACCATGCATCAATGGTGGGACGTGCATTGACCGCGGTACTACGTATACTTGTTCTTGTGCTAATGGGTAAGTCGCAAGAATCCTCAAGAACGGGCATATATGGGGCAAATACACACATCGTCATACATATACAATTTTAAAAACTTAAATACACCTAGAATTGAAGAACCAACAAATTGCGTTGAGAAAATGTTGGCCTTCGGCGGGAACCTGCGATCCGCCAAGCTGAAGGCAGGGTCATAATAGTGCGTAAATAAAAAACTTAAATATAACGATGACGCTAAGACTTCCTGTAAAGCCACCTTTTACTTTATTACCATATGATGCGCAATATTTCATATTCTATTACATGTTAAAGAACAAAATAGCACTATCAAAAATATTTTAAATTTAAATTAAAAAAACATTACTTGCTGTTTTTCTCTAGGTCACGATACCCCACCCCAGAATATGCCTTACCAAATATTAGCTATCTACTACAAAATCTATCTATCTTTTACAAAGTGCTAAAAGAGAGTCTTTTAAACAAATTTCTATTACAGTTTAATTAAGTTTAAATGTTTTATAAAAGTTAAATAAAATTTTTAATGTTATTTTATGTATTTTTGTATTAATTACTTCGTAAGTTCACAAGATATATAGTTTCGTTGAAATAAAACAGTAGTATATATTGTTAACTTCAAAAGTGTACATTGTAGGTGGATGGGTGACCGTTGCAATCAATCTGTATGCGACCATAATCCTTGTCAATCCGGTGGAAGTTGTGTCCGCCATCCTGGCAGCGGTTTCTTATGCCTCTGCCCATTTGGGAAACATGGGATCTTTTGTGAATACAGTAAGTTATCAATAAACATTCATGTTTAACATGTTCATGTTCAACATTAACGTTAGGTCTACTTACTATTACAACGTTGGCTAACGCAAGTTTTTTTTAATAACAAAGAACATTAATGTGGAATGGGATAGAAATCTACCTAACCAACTTTAATACAACACACTGACTAAAAATCCTAGTTGGGTCGTTGTTGACCCAACTAGATAAAATCTATGTGTCTAACCAAGACAAGGTATAATACGAATTAGTCCTAATAATAGTCTAGTCTTAATAAAAAAACAAGTCAAGTCACGTTTAAAACAAGACTCCAATATCACGATCACGATTAAGGCATCTAATAATCGTATGAGTCAAGTTTAGTATGCAACTCGCATAAGATTTAGATGTTTTTGCTAACAACAACAAGGTAATTGATTAGCAAAAACATGTTATTTGGTCCTGCCTGCATAATTCATTTTATTCGAAGAATGTATTATATTATTATATTGCAATATCTACTTTCACTTTCCTTTAAGAAGCATATATTTTTCTACGTAATAAATTTTACTTGTTATCTCATTAGGGGTTTTGGTTAAAAAACAAACAGCTCAGTCATTCCAAGGCCAAATCAGCTAAAATATATGCTTTAAAATTTCTCTTCCTGCCCTTATCCCACTTTAAGTTGGGTCGGCGCCATCATGTTATCACATGATTTGGCTACGTGTTTTACGACCTGCCTGACATCAACTTACCTAAGTCACATTTGCAACACCTCGGTAAGAAATGAGGGTGGTACTATTCTGTACAGACAGATACCACACGGCGTATGCTTTAAAACTGTCATAAAAATATATTTCTTACAGACGTCGAAATAACACGCCCATCTCTCGCTCCGATAGCAAGCGGAAAATCTTCATATGTAATGTACCCTCTTTCATCAGCTGCAATGAACTCAGACCGCTTCGACTTGCGGCTACGTTTTCAGACGGCGGATATGGATCAAATTTCGCTTCTAGCCTTCGTAGGACAAAGCGGTAGACATGACTCGAAAAGTCAGCATTTAGCTTTAGCGTTTGTGAAGGGTTATATAATGCTCACATGGAACATGGGAAGTGGTTAGTAGATTATTAATTTAATAGAACTCTCTATTGTACCCTAATAACATACCAATACGATACCCATTTGTCTATTGTAATGCCTCTTTCTCACATGATGACATTGTCATGAAAGCTGAGAATTAAAAATAACATCAATTATACTCTGCTCATAAGAATTATGTGGAGTATTGTGGTAAGTTATAATACAATACCTTTACTATAGTATTTTTTGAAGCGATCTAATAGCAAAGTCTCTCGACTAACATCTCGTTCGCCAATTTCGTCCAATGCTCGGGATGCTAGCAAAACAGTAATTATTTCCAAAACTGTTTGCCAGGTTCTCGTAGGATCTTCACGTCACGTGCTCTTGGTCCGAGACGTGGCGGGCACGCCGTTAGGGTGTGGAGACGCGGCCGCACTGCTGGGATACTAATTGACAGTAGATTGAATGTCACTGGGAACGCACCCGCGCATAGATCTAATATGACATTGTTGCCTTACATCTACATTGGTAATAAAGTTTTATATAACATAAAAGTACCATTATTTATTGCCAAAGAACATTTATTTATTTACTTACACTCTTGTATACAACAGCTATACGATGCCACATGGAACGGTCCCAAAAATGCTAGCAGCGTTTTCGCGTTAAATCTTTAAGCTGATTCTTTGTGCGAAAAGGAAGCCAACTATCTTGTCACCATAGACAGAAGATAAATATAACAGAAGTGTTAGAACGGATAAGAATTTTGTACTACGATTCCTTGGCACTAGAGTCTCAACTGCAAACTGCACAAATATATAACGAGAAAATTAATCAATCAGAGATTTAATGCGAGATGCATACTTTTACCGTTCGTCATTCGCGTCATGGCTCTCAGTTGACGCTGTTTCCTTGAAATGGGATAAACGTTTCAACGCATATAAGTTACTATATATTTTAAACTGAACTGAACGGTAAAAAATTGTGCAAATGGCGACCTGATTACTAAATTAATAATCCCGTTTCGGCAACCTTGTTTAAATATAGTTTTTTTAAACACATACTAGATTCATTGAAGTTAATAACTTATGTATATTTAATTGTTCATTCAACGTCATTCATTCAATTATTATGACGACATAATGATTTCAGGTGGACATCCATCTGAGGATTTCCACGATCTACCCCACGACTTGCCCCTGCATACCGGCTGGAGGGGATGTATCTGGGAAGTGGGAGGACAGGCAGTTGGCACAGGAAAAGCGGTAGGGGGACGAGGAGTTGGACAGTGTGGGGTAGCGCAATGTACTGCTAAGTCCTGTAACGCTCCGCGAGGAGTTTGTATACACTCACCGGCTACTTATGGGTAAGAATGTTAACAAGAATGTGTTACAAAGGTTGTAATTATTATAACTGGATCTGGAGATAGGAACAATATAAACTACCTTCTTCAAGCAGGCAGTACCGCATATCGCTGACATATGGCATGCTTAGTATGAAAGTGACCTAATTCAAGATTAGGCTTAAATAAATTAGATAAATTGTGTTATTTCAATGTCATCTATGACATCACGCCACGAACTATTATAAAACTAGTGTTTTCCCGCTCTTCCAATTTATGGGTATCTTTAATAATTACGTGTTTTGTAGGCGCTACGCTACGCTTTATTGTAATTTTCTACAAAATAACATTTTTGAATTAGGTCACTTTAATACTAAGCGTGCGATATGAAATCATAGCACCCACGCACTACACATTAATCGAATATGAATAAAATACGAATACATATATGTCTTTTAATTACTTTAATAGGTAGTAAATGAATTTTACAACATTTACTTTACCGATATTATGTTTATGTTTATGTTTAACATAAACATATACATAAAAAAAATAACTACGTATTTTACGACCGGTCGCCTGCCTGACATCAACTTACCTTAGTCGTATTTTACACCTCGGTAAGAAATGAGGGTGGTCTATTCTACTCAACCGGATACCACACGGTGGGTCAACTTGCCTTAGTCGCCTTTTACGACACCTCAGTAAGAAATGAGGACAGTCTCACTCTCAGACGGATACCACACGGTTAGTACGGCACGGCTTCTACCATATGGATTCCCTACTCTAGTATAATAACTCTATGCACAATATTACATTATTTAGGGTACTTCAATGCTTAATTTTGATATAAAATGGTATATATTTCTAGTTGCATTTGCAACGAAGGCTGGTTCGGAGCTACATGCTCTAGTACGCAAAGTCCCTGCGACCGCTCACGTACGCAATGTCGTGGGGCGTGCGTAATCACACTGGATGACGCACACTGCGACTGTCCTTACGGGAAAACGGGACTGAATTGTGAACAAGGTAAATGTTTTACACCAAAAATTGATGGTTATTCTATGAATTAAATGTCTATAAAGTCTATCACCCTAAGTCAGTGTTTCTCAACCTTTTTTTGTCCGTGCCCCACGTTAAAAATTATTTTGCCTCCCTGTGTAACATAAATATATTCATTTTAAAAATTAAATTGTCCACTTAAATACCATAAATAATAAGTTTTAGGAATAAGATTTTTTTGTTAAATTTGACTTAAATGACCCAGAGCGAAAAGTATGTAGGTCGTGGGCCCGCGTTGGGAAATACTGCCCTAAGCTATCTAATAACTTTTATTTTGAGAAAACTTTAAACTCTATATCAACACTGGCAAGGGAAGGGCTTAGTTTTGCGAGCATCAGTAAATATTTACAGCTACAATATTTTCTATTGTATGCTCTAAGAGAATAGAATATGCACCAGCTTTGCAACTGCTTAACGTGCTCACTGAGGGACTGAATTAAGTACCTAACCCAATTATGACTTTGAATTACTATTTTCCGTTACTCATTCGAGTATCGGGTTAACATAATTTGGCCATACAGTCATCTAACACTTATAGTGTGCAATAACTAGAATATTTACCAAGGAAATTAAGTTTTATTTACTTATCAATTATGTAAGCTTAAATACCGCAATAATATATGGAACAAGGATAATATTTCACGAAATGTTTTAAATTATAACACGCCCTAAAACCCAACAAAATTTAACATTGAACCCTTGTGACTTTTTTGATGACGAGTTCAAATCTTCTGCTGCCGCCAAGAAGTTTTTCTGCTCGAAGTTATGTGCCTAATTCTTTTATATAATAATTTATGAAACTCTTTTGGGCGAACGATAACATCATGAGGAAACCTACATATTTCCAAAGATTTCTTGGGCTATGTGTAACCTACTAATTCGCATTAGAGCAGCGTCAAGAGTGTAAGCTCTAACCCTTTAAAGAGTGGAATATTTCTCACTGCTGCTATTTTTAAGTGGGATATTTCCCACTGCGTGGCACAGACTCCTATTTTCTTTTATCATTAACAGGCCCGACAAATAACGGAATAAGAGCTTCTTTGAGTTTGCACTATTTGTAAAGAACACTTCACTGTGTAGGAATGCTACTCTGTAATATGCGAATTGTTAACAGCGTGCGACTCCTACTATGCGTTTACAGGTTTAAGACCGTATAGGCAACTATTTTTGGTATAAAGGAGAATATTTAATATTAGAAATCATGTGCAAATTAGTGAAGGATCTTTAAACATAATGATTCCCGAGTATACAATATGTGTAACCAAAGTATTTGAGAAGTAGAATGCGAAAAAAACCTTGGGTTTTATTTGTTGTCAGTGTACTTTTGTTTTTATCCTTAACTTATAATGGATTTTCCTTTCAGATTTAACGCCCATAGACATGTTATTCTCAGGAACACGTTCGTACTTAACACTTAAATCGCGTTCTATATCGAGCGTCAGTTTATCTTTCGAAGCGGAAATAAAACCGAACAAAGAACGGGGACTTGTGATTTTTGTTGAAACACCACATTTTTATACTTCGCTTTCGCTCCAAGGTGGGCTGTTGGAGTTCAGATGGACTGGTTAGTACAGGGATTACAAATCATTAATATCATAATATTACAGTCAATTAATCTGAAAAATTTCAATATCTGACTGAGTGATTGGTTAATTACCAAACATTGAAACATGGTTAAAACAAACCAAAACAATAAACAAAGAATAGTTTGAATTTTGTTGCAAACTTATTTTACACCTCCTAGGGTAAAGAGAAATTAAACTTTTATTCATTATATTATAGAGAATCTATACAAAGCTTCATTTCAATTCACCCTCTTGCAACAATTATTACTATATTTAATTATGTACTACAGTATAGTGATGTAGTGATACCCGTGAATCCCTTCGCCCCAACTTAAGGGTTAAAGTGCCTTCAATAATGAAATATTTTTCCTGAAAGAAAAACCGGATTTCTGCTATATGTTACCCCGGCGTAAAAGCTTTAACTGTGCCAAATTTTATCAATACTGTTCCACTGAATTAGCCCTGAAAGAGTAACAGACCGACCTTTGCATTTATAATATTAGTGTAGATAAAATACACCCAACGTATTTTAATTATAAGAAGTTTTTCATACTCTAACAGTTTTCATTAATAAGGGTATAGAGTACTTTATCATATTCTTCTGCCCTAATCCCACTCTTAAGTGGGGTCGGCACAACATGTTTTAACCATGTTGTGATATGATTCGCCTAGGTATTTTACGATCGGCCGGTAAGTTAGCTTAGTCGCTTTTACGTCACATCGGTAAGGATTGACTGTGGTATATTCTACTCAGCTGAATACCACACGACAATAGAGTACTTTATAATTATAAAATTCTTCCAGATCGCTTGTCAGGGCTGACATCCCTAGTCAGGTCTGGAGTAGTGCTGTCAATGTCACAATGGCACAGTGTGAAGTGTGGGCGATATGGGAACCGTCTTTATGTGTGGGTGGATGGGGCGATCAGCACAGAACCGATGTTGGCACATGCCTACCCTCACACAGCGAGCGACGCTTCTATAGTAATAGGTAAAACAATCTTAGGGAACCTGCTTAATTATTCTAGTATAGGAACTACTATAGGGTGGTGTGATAACTTTCTACTGTGTGGAAATTCGTGTTAAACTAAAATTTTAAACATAAAAGTAGTTATTGTGAGTTAAACATAAGAAACAGAGACATGCTGTTGTGAACTTTTTTATAGTATTTTTGGTAGATATAAAATTCTCTAGTTCATTAATTTAATATATCTCTCGCACGCGAGAAAAGCTCCCGATAGGGTTATTTTTTAATAAACACGCGACCTCTTAAACACACTATACATAAAACCGTACTGTATTACTAATTTAAATCTTCCGGAAGAATTCCACAACCTATTAGTAAAAACTGTACAATAATCCGTTCAATAGATTTTGAGAAAATCGTTCACACACAGACATACAGCTTTTGGGGGCTTTATTTTATAATATGTATATAACAAAACACATATTTATTCCTCAAAATACATAACGCATTCGTAACGCGCAAAAACAGGTATTTACCTTTCCAAACAAAACATAATTTTATGCGTAACAAAAAAAAGCAAATACTCGTCAAAAACGTTCCTAAAACCACTATATCAAATTTCTTAAGGGAAAAATTCAATTTTTTCATATTAAAAGTTACGTACTTACGTTACAAAGAGACCCATAAGAATTTTAGTAAGCTAAAGTGGGGCATGGTACAAAAAAAAAGTTAGGAGACAATTCTCCAGTGTCTTTTTTTAATTGGATATTTTTAGGTAAGGAATTAAGTTGTTTTATATACACATAACGTTATATATACATTTTATACAAGGACGAATGTAAAATATATCTGATTAAGGTGGTGCACGAGATCTAGCGGTGCTGCCGTTCGATGTGATGTCAGGACCGCCAGAGTCCTACAGCGGTTGCTTCAGAAATTTCCACGTGAATAATATACTGCTGCCTTTGGAGGAACAAATTATCGCAGGTGATAGTTTTTGTATTAAATCAATTCAAAAACATTTTATTTGTATCACATTTGAGTATAAAAATAACATACAAAGCACACATAAAGCATATGTATTCCAACGAAACCTAATATAAATAGTTTATAGAAGCAGGCGTTACTTTGCGGAATTCCAAAGTATAAATATAAATATATTATAAGTAGTAATTGGATTATTTGGCTGAAATCCGCGTTTCTTAAGAGAATCTAAGTAATGTTAAGTTTATGAAGCAGGCAACATTCACATATCTTACACATGTAGGATAAGCCACCACACGAATCACTAAACGCCGCCAACACCAACACTCCAAAGAAGCACTACTCACACTCACGACCACAATCTCTACTATCGTTTCGCCCCGAAACCGAAGCATCATCAGGCGAATTAGCTCCACGATACCGTATCGTAATGCATTCTTTCCGAGGCGAAACGATCGTAGAGATTGTGGTAGTGAGTGTCAGTAGTGCTTGTATGGAGAGTTGGTGTTGGCGGAGTTTTGTTATTAGTGTGGTGGTTTATCTTGCATGAATGAGGTATGATTATGTTTCCTGCTTCATACACTTAGCATTACATAGATTCTCTTAACAAACACGGCATTACAGCAAAATAATTCTATTGTAACTACCGGAAAAGGAATATATATAGCCTTATACTTAAGCCACTATAAGTAGGGTAAGTTCAAGGTAATAATCATAAATAAATAATAATAAATATATGGGACACTTACACACACGGTTGTCCGTCCCCAAAGTAAGTAACTTAATACTTGTGTTATGGTAGACAGACAACTGGTGAATATATACGAATATAATTTTTAAATACAAATATACACCCAGGCTCAAAGACCAACAAATTCATTTATAGAAAATGTTGTCCCTCGAATCGAACCCGCGACCCGCGGAGCTGAGGGCACGATAACTACCCACTGCGCCAACGGGCCTGTCATTGCCAATTAAGAGATTATTCATTTAGAGGGTCAGAATATTGGAGCGTGTGAAGGAGCTTCATGTAGTGGGACCAGCGTCGGTAGCACTGGATTGCGTTGTCGCCGCTCTACTTGCCGCCCTAACCAATGCATGGCGGGCCGCTGCAATAGGGGACGTTGTATATGTCCTACAGGCCGAGCTGGCCGGCAGTGTGAGAAACGTAAGTTGCTGTGGTGGCACATACAGAACTACACATACAGTACAGGCACTTACCACTTATACAACAGTGACTATCATGAAGGATAGGCTTACCACACTTTACCACACTTCAACAACAGCGACAAATGTCATGAATATAGGTCAAAATAAAAACAACATACACAATTATCGGAAGTATCAATCAAACTCAAATACACAAGAATTATAGTATCGAATTGACTAAAGCAGAAAATACCAGTTGTAACCCACGAGGAAAATATTTTCAGAAGTTACTTGTCATTTTCAAATTTAGCGAAACGACAATCGGGGCAAGTTACAAAGCCAGACAGGATTTTGTGACTCTTGAAATTTTTCTCACATGAAATTGGGATAATCCCGGTCAAATCGGGGTATATGGTAAGCCTTTTTATATGGCATTACAGTCATATTTATTTGCCTTTAAATCAACTAGTTACCTTAACTTTAATTCAAGTATAGAGCAACGTGGTCTATGGCCAGAAACAGGCATGTTGAAACACCCACATAGCTCTGGGGGCGTCGAAGTACATGACCAATATAGAGCAACCGTTTATTATAAAAGGAAGTTTCCCTTCTTCTCTTTCGTTTCTTCCTTGCGTCCTTCCGTTTTCCTTCTGTTCGAGATTAACTCAAAACTACTGATCACTAAGTTGGAGTGAAGAGAGCATGTACATTACGGTTAAAGTAAAATTGCAGATATAAAAATAAAAATACCGCAATTTGACGGCGAGGCCATGATATCCCTGAGCCGTATAGAGCCTGGACGCGGCGGACAGCGGCTCAGCTCCGTGCCGTCCACACCATCGCACCTGGCTCTCAACTTTACCACGGCAGATCCTAACGGACTCCTTTTTTGGATTAATATGGTATATGTAAGATTTAATTATTTTAAATGTGCATGCAAATGAGATGAGAATGTTAAGGTGGATGTGTGGTGTGACAAAACTTGATAGAATACGCAATGAGTATATCAGGGGAAGTCTGAAAGTTGCGCCCATTACAGAAAAGATGAGAAGTGTGAGACTAAGTTAGTATGGTCATGTAATGAGGAGGGATGAAAATCATGTAACCAAAAGAGTTTAAAATATGAATGTGGTTGGATGTATGGCTAGGGGAGGCCGAAAAAAAAGATGGATGGATTGTGTGAAAAATGAT
This sequence comes from Morpho achilles, assembly GCA_947086495.1. Classification (NCBI taxonomy): domain Eukaryota; kingdom Metazoa; phylum Arthropoda; class Insecta; order Lepidoptera; family Nymphalidae; genus Morpho; species Morpho achilles. The sequence continues at coordinate 6,481,297 of CAMTZB010000007.1, read as the reverse complement.
ATGCATGTTAAAGGAGTGGCACCAGAGTTGACGAATGATAGAGGAGAATGGAAGAAGAAGACATATTGTGCCGACCCCACTTAGAGTGGGATAAGGGTAAGAGAATGATGATAAGATTTAATTATTTTAATGATTCTTAATAATTAATAATAATAATAAAAAATTGTGAATTTGCTAATGCAAAAGATTATTCTATTATATTCAAATAGAATAATTTTTTGCATTAGCAAATCTCGTCTATATATCTGGAAGTTTAAGTTCAATTAATATTTATATTCCAAAATTAGCAATGATGATAACGGTTGACGTTCATAATAATACACCAAAGTCCATTGAAGTAAAGTACCTATAACACTGTCCATTATATTAACCATCTTTTGACAGATTGACGATTTACATATTTAGTGATGTCCTAAAGATTCTCGTATGCGATACCATAACGATTATAGTACCTACTATCATTAATCGAATTACGTACCTAAGTAATTCGATTAATGATAACCTACGTAAACTAATAACAGATATAGAAATCAACATTTTGATTTAATATTGCCTTAGTTTTTTGAAAATAAATGTTAATCCGTGTGTATTTATTATAATCATAAAAAATATATTATACATCAACTGGCAACATCAACAGACCTTCCGCTCGGCCGCCATTTTGACGTGATCTGTCACTCTCAACGAAACGCCCGTGATAGTCACACGCATTTACGTTCGCTGAGTGTTCTCTCGCATCTGTTACACCTTGAGTTAAGTAGCTTTATTCCTCGGAAAAACTTTTGTGAAACTTATATTAATTGATCGTGAAAATGCCGAAAGGACGTGTGTTGAAAGCACAATCGAGACAGTTAGTGTTAAAACTTCATGAGTATTTTGAGCAAGAAAATCAAAATGGCGGACCTCTTATACCTATCACGCAAGTCCGAAACCGTGTTGCAGCCGCGTTGGGGATCAGTCTATCAACTGTGACTAAAATCACTACTGATGCCTACGGCAGGAGCGGCTTGGAGCAAAACAAACCATCTACACCAAAAAGAAAGCGCCGGGCTCATAAGGTGACAGCTGTTGATGACTTTGACGCTGACGCTATTCGTCGTCATGTATATGATTACTACTTGAGAAAAGAAATTCCAACTTTGAGAAAACTTATTGTTTCTTTGAAAAGAAGTGGTCTATTTCATGGTGAAAAATCTTCTTTGGTCAAAGTTTTGAACACAATTGGCTTTTCATATAAAAAGTTAAATAAATTATTAAATAAATTATTAATGGAACGCACAGATATAGCTATAGCACGTTGTGATTTTTTAAGAGAGGCAAAGAAAATACAAGATTGGGCAAATATTGTTTTCACTGATGAAACATGGCTCAACGCTAACCACACACTATCTCGTTTCTGGACTGATGATACTGCTGATTCCACTTCCTCAGTACCAGTGGGAAAAGGTGAGCGCCTAATCATTTGCCATGCAGGTACAGCAAAAGGATTTGTACAAGACGCACTGTTGGCATTTAAATCGAAGAAATCAAATGACTACCACGAAGAGATGAATGCAAATGTGTATGAAGAGTGGTTCAAAAAAATGCTCATTTCATTGGAAGAACCATCAATAATTTTTATTGATAATGCGCCCTACCACTCCCGTCAAATTGACAAAATGCCAACACAGGCTAATAAAAAGCATGAAATAATTAATTGGCTTCGGGACAATGGAGAAAATGTGGACGACTCAATGTTAAAAGTTGAATTAATAAAAATATTAAAAACCAAAAAGAGAGCAAAACGCTATGTAATCAATGAAATGGCAGCAGAATATGGCCATACTGTTCTTCGGATTCCTCCATACCACTGCCAGTACAACGCAATAGAACTTATATGGGCACAAGTAAAAGGGCATGCTGCGAGATGCAATACAAGCCCCCCATTCACAGCGAATAAAATGTTGCAATTGCTAAAAAATGCTTGCACCCACGTAACGGCCGAGAACTGGGCAAGTGTGGTGGAAAGAACTAAAAGAGTAATATTCTCTGATTGGGAACGTGATATTGCGTTTGATAATATATTATCTACACAAGAGCTAATAATAACTGCTACTGAAGACTCCTCATCGGAGGAGTCTAGTGTTGATTATCATTCCGACGACTCGTGCTAATAAAATAAATTAAAATATCCTGATTGTTTTATTTGTATTCATGTATTAACTAAGAAGAAAGTAAAACTTTATATAATGTTATTAAATGTCTTTTAATACTCGTAACATCGATTTCTACCGATTATTTTTAATCTGTGGCATAATCGTAGTAACCATTATGTGTGACATCACTAAGTGGGCGGTACCCATCCATAAAGTACAAATATTATTTGTATGATATTTGTACGTAAGCAATACAAAACTTAATGAGCGTGAGCTGTCAAAAGACTGATAATATGATGGACGCAGTATAATAAAGATTTTTTCTTTAATATAGACGGGACTGATATGTGTTAAGCTTTTAAGGAACAGAGCTCATATAATAATTGGGGGGGTTCATAAACTACAACAATTTTTTTTAAATATATATCTAGGTGAATTATGCACGAATTAATACACTTAAACATATTTCCAGGGAAGTGATTATCTGGGTTTAGGCCTCGAAAACGGGTACCTTAGGTTAACTTGGTCGATACATTGCTCTAACGCAACAATCAGACAAAACGGAGAATATATGCCTCTACCGCCCAAATTGTTATCTACTTTGATGCAAGCTGGTTTCATGGCGGACGGTGATTGGCACTCGATAGTGTTGACAATCGAAAAAAATATTACCTTAATAGTTGATGGAAAAACATACATAGAAGAGCAGTGTTATTATGAAAAACAACACGAAGATTTCGATTTATATGTTGGTAAGTGCATAATCTTCCATCATCTTTAAATCTGAATAGAATGAATGAATGATTTATCCTTAGCCGTCTGGAAGAGTAAAATAGACAACCCTCATTTTCTACCTAGGTGATGTAAAAGGCGACTAAGTTAAGTCGACCCGCCGTGTGGTATCCGGCTGAGTAGATTAGACCACCCTCATTTCTTACTGAGGTGTCGTAAAAGGCGACTAAGGTAAGTTGACCCGCCGTGTGGTATCTGGCTGAGTAGAATAGACCAACCTCATTTCTTACCGAGATGTCGCAAAAGGCGACTAAGGTAAGTTGACCGGTTTGACCGTATGGTATCCAGTTGAGTAGAAATAGATCACCCTCTTTCTTACCAAGGTGTCGTAAAATCCGACGTAAAATACGTAGCCAAAATCATGTGAAGACCCAACTTATAATCGAAACTATTGTTGACATTGTGTTAATGAATCTTTGCAGTGCTAATAATGTAGTGTAGTTGTTGTTTATTAAAACATACTTTAAACTAATCTTCCATGCGTTATTTATAAACACGGATTATTGGATTGTATTTTTATTGTTTAACATTTTATAGGTGGTGTATCGGACGAGGATATCGTCGCCAAAAATTTTTTTCCGCAAAATTTCAAAGGATGTATTGACAAGATTTCAACGAAACAAGAGACGCTTTTAACTAATTACGCAGACGTGTACAGCGAAAATATACTCTCTTGTCAAATTTTTCCCTCGGTTTAAACTGTATATAAAAACTTGAGATTAATAATTGTACTTTTTCATAATAGACAATCATATAGTTTGGTGTGAACACACACGTATCTGTTATAGATATAAAAATAAGGGAAGTAAATAAACATTGCATTATCATGGCTAAATTGTGAAAAAATATAAATTAAGTAATAATGAGCCATAAATTCTGTTGTGTATAAAGCTTTTAAAAAAGGGATATACATGCAAACAAGGTCCATGATAAGGTTTGACCTGGTTCTATGAGATAAATAACAACCATCCTCTAGCTATTTAATTAAATTCTTAAAGTATGTTAAAGGATTTCTGTTTCAAATCTCTTAATATTCTAGTTCCTTTTATTAATTATTTTCTTTAAAATAACTTTATTTTTCAATTTAGTTAATTTTAGGTCTGTACACAACAGAATAAGGCGCGTTAAAACATAAGTAGACGATCGAACATAGTTCGTCCGAGCTGATTCTTTTAGTGGTGCGCTTTAGCCACCATCGCACGAACACAGACTGTCATTCGTTCTAATGCTAGCAATCTGTGACTATGGTTCGCAGTATGCCTCCTATTTTGTAGAAACAGGCTAAGAACTCTATGTCCAGCTGCTTCTCCACGAGTGAGTGAGTTAATACTGCTACATGCTATTAGCAATTAAAAAAGTAAGGAAGAAGTAACGGTTTGGACTGTTTGACGGAAGATTCCGGAATAAGCCCGCCGTTGCAGATTGTTGTTTTTTTTATCATTTTTATATTAATTTAAATTTGTGCAATAAAGAGATTACAAACAATTTATAGAATTAGGCGTTACTTTGCGGAGGCCCATAATACAAAAGTAATGAGAATATTATTTTGCTATAATCCGCGATAAAATCCTGTTTTTATCGCGGATTATAGCAAAATAATATTCTCATTACTTTTTTTTAGATTACAAACAAACAAACGGATTTATTGACCACACAGTACCACTGATGTATCAGTCGGGTACATTAAGGTCGATGAGTACATCAAATAGCGTAGAGTTAACAGCAGATAATAGAAACAGAATACTCATAATAATGTATGGACATACCGTTACCGTACATTTGCGCTACAAAAATTTAGTTCGAAAACGAAATACGTTTTGGGTTCGGCCGCACCATATTCGATCGTCTATTTATACTTTAAGTAGTTTGATATATACTCTTAGTATAAGTAGAATTTGTAAGCAGTAGTAACTTATGTAGTTTCTAAGTAAACGAATACTCATAGTACAAAGTTTTTCTAGTCTTGTTATACTTGTCTTTTACTATCTTTTTTTAATATTTTCACGTTGTAGATAATTGAATATTTGATATGTATAAAATCAAAAACAAAAACTGCCGTAACTTTTAAGACCTATCATTGTTTTAATCAGGTAACATCCTATTTATACAATTATGACCGAAGTCCTCTTTCATCAGAGAATATGGCCGGTCTTGCACTTGGACTAATATATCAAGGAGATTCTCTTTGCTACATTAGTGCAACTCATTTAATTACATCATGTAAATGAGCTTTAATTATGTATTATGTAAGTAAACCGCGTGTGTTACGACCCTAGAATATTTGTGGTTTGTTAAAAAAAAAATTAAACATTAATCGTACACAAAATATAATTTTATTGATATATCCATGTTTAATAAATTGTATACATAACATCATCAAATATTATATTATAAACATATACATTTCGTTATACGTTACTAATTCAAACACAAATACAATATGAGATGTTATCCCCATTAATTAATATGTATTAAAAAAATTTAAACATTTAGTCTCGACAGTGTTACTATAATTCCGTCACGCCCCATACACGAAGCTCGGAAACACCATATATTTACATTCCCACATAGAAGCAACATGTACATTAAGTCGTAGAGTTTAGGCCTATTTACAAAGTGGAATACAAAGTTGGAATGCATGACTGTAGTACATATTCAGCTTGCTTTGTTTTGAATCGTGTCGAATAAAAAGAGCGTTGATAGTTGAAAACTAAGCGATCGAAAATAGAGTAGATTTAAAACTTCGCGATTCATACGCATTAGTAAATAAATATACGGATCATATCGCGATAAAATCATAAAACTTGTCAGGCAATCGGCTAGTGGTCACGGTGCAACTTTGCCAAAACGTCAAACCTTATATAAAGGTAACTTATATTTTGTCACGATTTGACTCGTATGTTTTTATGAAAATAATGTTTTGATTTCCATTTATAAAATTTTGTCCATTCCCTAATTAGTCAACATACGTTTTTCTTAATTTCAAATACCTAAACCTGGTTTTAACAAGCCAAATCATCAGAAAAGAAGAAGAAAAGTTTAAGGTATGACGTTAACATTCTTTTTGAATTAGAAAAATATATCTTGAAATATCCGAATTTAAAGAAATACAGTGATATTACCATATTTTAAGTGCAGCTACGCATCAGGCTGCAATGATTAGCATGTAATCAATCAATCAATTTGTGTATCCACCGAGTTTCTTGCTAGTTTTTCTAACTTCCGAATCAGTAGTACTATCTTTGAAGATTCAAAAGTATTGTCTACTTTTTTAAAGAATATCTTGAATTTGACTTAGAAAATAGAAGTCTCATTAATTACAGTACCTAGTGAGGTTTAATATTTATAATAAAATATAGCCAGTTATACTCAATTCGCTTCGCTGACCATCCAACGCTCTTTTTATACAACGCGAGCAATATCGTAATACATTAAATACATTTAGGAACATCGATTCCTTCAATTTACAAAATACTATATAATTTCTACTAAATAAATATTATATATCATTAAGCCATAAATAAATAAATTTGCGATTGCACATCAGTATCATAAATATCTCGAATTTCATCTGTCTGAACTCGTGTATGCATTCAGAATCAAAAATATATCTAAGTCGGTCTCACTAATTTTATAAAAATTTATAGTTCAAGTACTTTGCAATGAAATAACACTGAGAACGATGAATTTTTTTTATTGAAATATTAAAATTTGTTCTTTCATGCTTCACTCATAAGATGAGTGCGCAATTCTCAATGTTAGTACTAAAAAAAATAGAATAGAGTAATTAATTTAGGCAAAGACATAGTGACGAAGTCTAGTGAAACCGCTACACGAGTTCATAGAGATCTATCAGCCCCTTCGTATCATTTGCGTGTAAGCTATGCTTACTTATAATGAATTGGCACGAGGCGACTGTTAGCGCAATAACAAATATAACTATGTCTCGAAAAAGAAAAAAAACCTCTAGGAATGTATGTATGTATGATATTCGTAAAAATATATAAAGAATATAGAGTTAGATGATCACAGAATAATATTATTAACGACGTATTTAAGCATAAATTCGGGCGTATAACAGGTAGTCCGTGGCGACTTACAACGTCACATCCACGGCAACGCGGAACGAGGGAAGGCCTATGCGACAACATTCAATGTTACTATTTACTATAATAATATGACAATATTCCACAATAACTTTAAACAACATTTATTTCTGAATAAAATGACACTTAGAAACATCAATGTATATCCCATATGCATTTCTAATATAATTGATTACAAATAAAAAAGATACTCTGCTTATCTACTGAAATTAATTCATATAAAATATAATTAGATCATAGTCAGTTAATATTTTCCTAATATATCATTGATTAATTAAATTAACAAACACGAATAAAGGATCGTCCTAATTTTTTTTTAAATTTTTTTTGGAACGCTTATTTCTTAGAAATAACGTCGAACCTGACGATTCCTTTTCGATACACCGGGTGGTAACAATCTCAATAAAAGTATAATCTCTAAATTCAAAAACAATTTACTCTATATTACATAATGTCATCAATTAAACGTCATGTTCTATTATAATAAAAACAAATTAAACACTATCGACAATAAAACTTGGAAGGTACATCATAACTATGGTTAAATAACATTAATAGAGGAGTATACAATAGCGACCCAATTCGGGCACGAGGCCCTCGGACCATCTGCGGCCAGACTTAGCGCATTATTATATTAAAAAAATATATCGAAACGAACGACAGCATCAAAAACAATTATATGGACACAAAGCGTTTACTTGTAAAATCAGTCTCATTCGCATAAGGAAGTGATCACAGCACACACACTGGAAACTCGTTGCAGACGAGGGGCCATGTCCCTCTTAACGGAACATTAACATTAGAGCACCTTGGTTGCTAACTCGCTATACTTAAATATGATAAAAACATGCAACAGACAGATTGATCCTTTTATAAAAATATATGAATGCAAATATACGTAGTCTGACATTTCATTCAGAGTATATCTCGTATGGTCGTAAATTTCATGATAATAATATTCAGATTATATCGGAAATACGAAAATCAAGAGCGCAGACTAGAAAAAAAGATCTGTGGAAAATAACAGACACGATAAGGCCAAACGCTTCTTTAACATTCAGAATGGCTGCCCAGAATATATATACTCTAAAAACATTTTACAATAAATTTAAATATAACACATTCCCATATAAAAATTATAAAACGTTTTGTTAGGCCGTAATCGATACGTGCGGCGATATTAACGTACTTAATAAAATTATACTCAATTTCGTAATTCCATTCTTATAAGCTGAAATAGAAGAATAAAATGAGGATAAATGTCAGCGGACACCACGCGCCACCTGACATCATATGGCGGTGGCGTATACTTCGATTTTTATTACCTACTATATACACATAAATATAAAAGACGCTCGGGATACAGAAGCGAGGGGTGCGCGAACGATGATCGGGCTCGTTCGGTCGGCCGAGTTAGGGACTAGTGGCACCCTCTCATCTCGAATTTGAAACACATCGAGATCTACATTATGTAATAATTGCACTCGTATCGCATCGATCGGGCTCGGAGCGGGATCGAGCGCGCCAATTCGGATATATCGTCAAAACTGGAGCAGTCGGCGGAAGCGGCGGTTCGTGCGTCTCGGCGCTCTAGATGCGGGCGAGAGCGCGGGGGCGCGCCGCCTCAAGCGCGCGTCATGGATGCGGCTCGACCAGGCGCTGCACCACCACCGCCACCAGCACAGCCACCAGCAGGAACCCGGCCGCCATCAGCAGTGCAATATGGCGGGGCGAGAGAGTCCGCGGAGCTCGTGGACGGCGGACCTTGGCGGGCGGTGGTGGCGCGGGCACGGCTATGCGTGCCGCGGCCGACCACGCGCCTGCAAGACCGCCCCGCACCGCTCCCACTCGCACCTGGTACTCCATACCAGATTCCAGCTCCTCTAGTTGGAACTGACTATCGTTACCGGCATATACCTAAGGATGAACAGTAATGATATTTTAACGGTTTAACATACCATTGCCGCTAGAATTAAAAAAAAACTTTAACTCCAAAAACAACTGAAAACAGACTGTATATTTAACTTAATAATTATATTTAACTTTGTAGTTTCGTATTAAAAGGGTGTTTTTTTGGAAATTATATACTCTAGAAGAAAATTGCGTTTTTTTATGATTAGCTAGAAACTATACGAAAAATACAGAAACGGTTAAAAGGAAATCGGAATTAAAAACAGCCAAAGCGAAAACTGCAAATAGAAAATCAAAATTAAATGTAACATTAGTCTGCAACATGTCACTAAATACTACAAATTCAAAATTTGTATTTTTATATGGTAACAACGTGGGCCAACAAAAATTAATTTAAATTAGAAAAAAGCTTGAACATGCATTTTAACGATAAATTGATGTATCAAATCATAATTTACCTCTTTAAAGATTGAGTCTTTGCCGCGTGCACACTGCAGTACATATTCCGCGTCGTCTATCGATTCCCAGGCAATGAGCGCGGCGCGCGGCAGCACTAGCGTCACTGAGGGGGTGTGCGGTGCAGGGGGCGGGGCAGCGGCGGTGCGGGCCGCAATGCCTGTAGACCACGGCCCGCGTCCGCCACGCTCGTCGCTCGCTCGTATCCGGAACGCGTACGTCGTGGCCTCGCGAAGTTTCTTCACTTTACAGGTGTGCGCGGATCCCCGGTACACCGGACGGAATTCACGAGCGTCGGGTGCGCGCATCTCGACGCAATATTGAGCACCTTCGACACCTTCCCATTCGAGACGCAAATAGTTATGAGCCACCTGAGCAAAACGGAGCACTGGCGGAGCGGGCGGCCGGGGACGTGTAGCCACACGTTCTTCGACCGACCATTCACCGAGGCCGAGCTCGCTATACGCAGCGACCCGCACGCGGTACACTGTATCGGGTTCGAGACCTTCCACGAGTCTTTCTGGCGTAGGATCATCCGTTTCGTACACAGCGTCGTCGACCTCCACACGGTAACGAAGGATTTCCGCTCCGTACCCCTCTGGGACGCGCCATTGAATCCACAAGGAATCTGCAGTGGCTTCGTTTCGCAAACCGGCTGGCGCAGCAGGTGGCGCACGGGGCGTTAAAACGTCTCTAGCCAGCGACCAAGCCCCTCTTCCGGCTGAGTTAGTGGCACATACGCGAAAGAAATATGGCGTGAAAGGAATGAGTTTATTAATAGTGCACGCAGTGTCCAGACCACGGTACACTTCCGCGTAGGCATCGTTGACATTCGTTGCGCTCATCTCGAGGCGAAAGTCTACTATTGGCGCTCCGTTATTTGCCGGTGCGGTCCACTCGACGTAAGCGCTTCGCGGGCTTTCCACTATAACAATAGGCGCCTCGGGTGTGTCTGGGGGCGCTGGTGCTGTTGTGAACCTTAACGCTGGTGACGGTGGACCTGCACCTACCCTGTTGCAAGCTGTAACCCACACCCTGTACTCACGGCCCGGAAGCAACTCACGTACAATGATATCGACTTCAAGGCCGACATACACCAAGCGCACCAAACCGTCCGTGTCGGCAAGTTCGAGCCGATAATCAGTCAGAGGTGAACCACCAGTGCAGTCGGGAGCCCGCCAGCGGACGGAAACAAGAGTAGATCTAGGGGCACCAACAATTTCTGGAGCAGTGCAGGCATTGGGACACGTTGCATCTGTCACGACGGTCTCGGGCGCTGACCAGTCACTTTCGCCGGCTACGTTCGAGCAGCGGACTCGCGCGCGATACTGCGTACCCGGGAGTAGTCGATCACAATGGGCCTCCCGTTCAGGACCATGGTATGCACAGCTGTAACCCTCGCCGCCGTCAATTTCGAGGGTATAAGACTCCACTGTAGCTCCGCCATCCTCAGAAGGCGGCTCCCATCGCAAACGGAAAGCGCGGGAGTGAATTTTTCCACGAGGCATTGGTCGTCCGGGTGGGCACGGCCGCTCTGGCAGTGTTCGATACGAGACCTCTGCAGACCAGGGACCCTGTCCGTCGGCGGTTTCGCATCTTAGACGAAAACGGTAATCGGTAGCGCGTCGTAGTCCTTCGCAGACGTGAATACAATCGGGCCCTGTATACACAGGTAGAAAACCGTGCCCTCGTGCGATATCATCCATCTGCAATGTAAATTCTTCCTCGGCACGTCGTTCCCAGCCGAGCGAAAGCGAGGTGGACTCTGCAGAACGCAAGGCGGGAGGCGCGGGCGCTGGAGGCGGTGCACCTGCGGTCCACACAATAGTTTCCTCGCTCCAATCACCGCGACCACATTCGTTTACGGCGGCAATACGAAATCTGTACCGCGTTTGCGGCTGGAGATTATTGACCGTATGTTGACGAGTGCGTGGCCGCGTCAACTCCGTGAAACCGTCGCCTGAGTCCATCTCCAGTACGTAATGCGTTACGCGTGCCCCGTTGTCTACGGCCGATGGCCATCGTAACAGGAAGGAATTTCTTGTACGATGGTTAACTCGAGCGGCGGCCAAGCGCTCTGGCGGCGCGGGAGGTGCCCGAAATGTAGCCGCCTCGCTCGCCGCACCAGTCACCTCCCCTGCACGGATTTGTAGGCAAACTGAGTATTCGCAGCCTGGCCGAAGATCACGAACACTGAAAACAAATAAAATAACACGATTATTTTATATAAAAATAAAACTATTTAGTGAAAGGGGTACAATACGAACCGACAAGACAGCGAAGGACCGCTATATATAGCTTTATATCTTCCACGATCGCCTAGCAGCAGATCATAAGTTAGCTCGACATTCGGAAGATTGACGCCTTCGGGAAGTGGGGAATTCCACTGAACGAGTGCACTAGTTGGGGTCATGTCACTAACCTGCAATAAATATATATTTGCAAATATTCAGAAACCGGTCTGGCCGCTAAACAGTAACAGTTTTGTTTGTAGTTTTTATATTTAGAGCTTTTTGTTGTAAAAGTATTGTATTGTATTTATTTGAAATTTTGGCATTTTTAATTTCTTCTCTTCTTTTTTCTCACATTTTGCGGCCATTATAGATGGATGATCTCAAAAAAGTTGTAAGGCAAACTTATGTGCAACAGTGGACGTCGATTGTTTAGAGAAGAAATGAGAAGCACTAATAGACACTAAAAGATACATTTATTAGTTTCAGATATTACCTGTGGTGTTCTTGTGGCAGACAGTAAATCTAGCAGAGCCTGAGTAGCGTTATCATCGTCACCCTGTATTGAAGCACCGGCTGATGAGCCTTCGCCCTCAGACCACGCCCCCGAAGACGCCCCGCCGCTTCCTCCACCACGTCCATTCAACTCCTTCCGTGGTGATAAAGACGGAGTACTGGTACCAGAGTTCACCTCTACAGAGAACAAAAACGAGCCTCAGTTTGATCTAATATGTCATTATGAACCGTTGTCAATGTTTCAACAATTACTTGTCTTTATTATTTATACATAATATCAGTGTTTATATATTTAAATTGATTCAATTAATAATATACTAGTGTTAGTCCAATAAACCCTTATAAAGAAAGAAATATTAATTAAGATTATAATATAAGATTATCTTTGCACTCATATAGTATTAAGATTTACTTAATTTTGAACAGTTTAACTTTACAGAATTAAACAAATTAAAAAAATTTTAATTATTATCTGCAAAATTAAATAAGTTATGGAGTTGGACAAGTTGCAGAAGAAGAGCACAAGAAACATAGTGAATAAACAAAAGACGTGAAAAAATAAATTCCCAAAACTAACAGAATATTAAGTATTTTTGTGGCTTAATAAATAGAGAACATATACCAAATAAATCTAGTAACCACGAGGCATTAACATTTCAAATTAATTTTTTTACTTAATAAATACTACTCACCGATTCCATTGTTTCTATTGTTATGTTTACGTTCAAGTTTCTGTTTAAGCTTAGAATATTGTCGCTGGGTTCTCTCGTCTTTTTGGTACACTGGCGGTGGTGGAGAGTGCTGCATATGGTGTTGCGGTACATGGTGGAAGTGGGTTGGATAGCCCGCCCCATAGAAATGTTGTGGACCTCCTGCACCATTTGTAGGGCCCTTTAAAATAAAATTTATAGATAAATAAAAATTATACTTAAAGATATATTTTATTATCATTGTTTCTGATTTGTTTTATCTTAAAATCCCTAAAATATTCTCTTACATTTCTCTTCATTCTTTTATAAGAGAACGTATCGGGTAATTATCAACAAGTATTTGCACATTTTTCACTAAAAATATTTAAAAATTCGCTCGCTAAAACAAATACATAAACAGGCAAAATATAAAATTCCAACTGCACTGCATGGATTACATAGAAATATTTTTGACAGTAAGAAATAATAAATGGCATACAAAAATATTCATTGCCATACCTCCAATGCATCTTTTTCGGGAGTCACTTTCAAAGGATCAGATTCGCTCATAATTGTACAAAGTATTTATTATTCTAGATTTATATGAATTATTGACAACATGGCCCACGTCACTCGCCACGTAAGTACGACAAACTGATAAGGCGTTTAGCAATCGCACAACCAATACAGTATAACCATATCGAAAAGAACACTTGATAAGTAAAGAAACTGCACAGTTTACGTGTTCACTTTAAATGTTCGCATTATTTCAAGCTTTCCACGTATATAATTTACAGGCAAAATTGGAAATCTATGGAAATCGTTTGCACAGCCGATAAACATTATTAAAATTTGACAATTGTACTGATTGTTTGTACTTGTTGTTGGCCACTTGATGCTGATATTGCGTTTTAAGTATTGTGAAATGAAAATACGGGCAATCGTTTATTTAAATATTAATACGGCATGGAAATTTATTTGTATAATTTTGTACTTATGAAATAAAAAGTGTCAAGTACATTAGTAAATACTTCGTAATTTTAGTTATTATTTTTTTAGTTATCAACTTAAGACAGCATTTAAAAGTATTCAATCATATTATATAACTAAAGAAATCTATATAATAACAGCTCTAAGTCTATATCGCGCTTAGGCTGCAATAGAGGCACAACCCAAAAACACGTGTTTTGGACTAAGTTTAGGTGTATATTAATATAATAATTATTTTCAGCAGCAATACCGGCAGGACTCATAATTCAATATAAGCCCGTATTTGTTTAAGCGAACTAAAGCATCGCATATTCCCTAGCAATGAAAACTTTAAACGCATTAATCTCAAAACATGATTTTTTGAGTTGAGCGTTATTTCTTTGATTTTTATTCCATGTCACATAACTTTGACTTTGACATATTATTTCGACATTATTGTATGTCAAAACAGCCTTCGAGAATTTTAACATTATATGCACTAGTGACCTGACACGGCTTCGGGTGAGTGTTATGTCTAGAGAGAGTGAAATTTAATTTTGACTTAAAAATGTTTTTTTTTTAATTTTATAGATGAGTATGAGTTTCTCATCTTCCCTCTCTTATTATTTGTAGAATATATAATAAATCTATGCGTATTTTATAAAAACTTATTTGAATAACTTATAATAGCAGTCCACTCACATAGTGATGAGGCGGTTAGTGGTGAGAAAAAAATATATATATATATATTTGTTGAAGGTATAATAACGTGTGTTATCCGGCTGAATAGAATAGTACCAACCTTATTTCTTACCGAGGTGTCGTAAAAGGCGACTAAGGTAAGTTGACCCGCCGTGTGGTATCCGGTTAAGTAAAATAGACCACCCTCTCTCTTACGAGGTGTCGTAAAAGGCGACCAAGGTAAGTTGACCCGCCGTGTGGTATCCGGTTAAGTAAAATAGACCACCCTCTCTCTTACGAGGTGTCTAAAATACGACTAAGCTAAGTTGACGTCAGGCAGGCGGCCGGTCGTAAAATACGTAGCCAAATCATGTGACGACATGTTTGTAACATGTTGTGCCGACCCCACTTAGAGTGGGATAAGGGCAGGAGGAGATTGAAGGTATAAATTCTCTTATGAGTTTATGAAATTTATTTTGAAAAACTTAAAATAGCAATCCACTCACGTAGTGATGTGGCGGTTGGTGGTGCGGCGGTGGCTGGTGGTGAGGAGGCTGGTGGTGGGGCGGCTGGTGGTGTGCGTGGTGCGGGTGGGGCTGTGCGTGCGGATGCGGCACGAGGTAATGTCTCATGCCTTCGTCTAGCACCGGCGGAAGCATTGGCGGCATCATGGTTGCCGACGTAACCACTGGCATACCGCCTGGAAATTTTAAACATCTAATTAATTCATATTTATCAATATTGATTCAAAGTTAATCAACAATAATAAAATATCTGAGTAACCGACTTATTTGGGGATCGATCCTAGGTATTTACATTTCTCGAGACTGCCCGTTTCCCAAATAAGCTACGCTGACTTGACAGTTCATTGCAAAAATTGAATTTTTCAAAAATAGGTATAATTTTTTTTACATAAAACCTAGGTAGATCGATTTTTCTGCCCCAAAACGCTCTTCATACTGAATTTCAGGAAAATCGTTGGAGCCGTTTCCGAGATTCCAAAAATGTACATATATATATATATACACATACATATAAGATTAACTCATTTAAATATTTAAGATTTAGAAGTAAAACTTCTTTACGCACGCTTGGCTTGAGAAGAAGTAAGCTGATAAATTGGTGACGAGAGCGGTCCAAAAAGTGTAATGGGCGAAGCGAACGGAAGTTGAGACGGAGATAGGTTAGTGAAGATAGAAAGAGAGAAATACATTTCTGTTGTCACCAATGACTTCCGCCTTGTATTTTATAGAAACACAGTCATGAAACAAGAGTATCCAGTATATCGTGTTATTGTTGAAAGTGTGTGCTAACAATATATTACTGTAGGAGAGATAAAGAGAGATAGATAAAGATTTAAGAGACTTCGCTTGACTTGACTAGACTTTTGCACTCAAACCCACATACACACATGCAAACCAACTCACACATCCACACACACACACTACACACCCACACACAGACTCACGCACACCGCACACCACACACTCACACATCTCACACGCATACGCGTGCGCGGGCACGCACAAACACTGTAATTTAAAAGCTATTTAGATTATTGTTTATGTCACTTTAGGTTATAAATATAATACTTACCTTTTGTTATAGAAGATTTCAATCTGTATTTCATGTAATGATTTATGGAAATGAAATAAACTTTTATGTATTGTATTTATATTTAGAGGCATAAAATATATGCCTTATTTTGAAATTTAAGTTGAGTAGACCTTTATTTTAATTTTGTCACCATCACAATATTTTCCTCTTGATAATTATGCGGTTTATAAATGAACCTATTTGGGGAATTCGCAGAAATCACATTTTGTGGATTAAGGTATTTCGAAATAGCGACGGAATCGTGCAGCATAGTTGAAGCATAAATTTGCTAAATGTAAGCGACCGCAAAGCTTAAGTAATCAACTGAAAATTCTTAAACAATTTTAATGTTCTTTTGTTCTCATAAACGACCTTCGTACCTACTCGGCAAGAGGAAAGCTATATATTATAATTAGCAATACAATGATTTTATAAATTACTCAATTGAATCCAAAGGGTGCGAATACATATAGAAATACAATAATGAAAGGAAATACTTTAAGATAATCCGTTACAGCGTCAGGGCGCTTGGCATTTATTATCCTAAGGTTAAATATGTCATAAGACTTGAATATGCATAGGGAATTTTCAGAATATGTTTAATCTGCCATTGCAACTATATGACGTACCTAGTTCCAATGAGAGAATATTTCTTTGAATATTTAAATTCATGTATATGGAATATTTAAGGATATGGAAAAAAAACAAAATTCATTTTGTAGTCTATGGCTATAATAAAATTCTACTTTTCGCTCCGGTTGCTATTTTAATTTTTTTGGAAGGAATATCAGAATATATTCAAAATAATTATAAGTTTTAATAAAATAAATAATACCTAGTTGCAGAAGAGAAGTAGACGAAATCAGATTTTTCAAATGTTCAAAAACAAAAAGTTGAAGAGAAATTACTTTTGTCTGGTCCTTGACCTCTGCATGATAAATTTTACATCTAAATTTTCAACAGTGGTAAGCAGACAGTTCAATAGTCACTGAACTTTGCTTTACATTAATAAAACTTGTGACCAATGTAACAATTTCATTATTTATACTTAAATTGTTACATTGGTCACAAAAAAAGTAAAAGGTAAGTAAGTAACGGCCTGTTACTATCCCACTGCTGAGAATAGGCCTCTTCTCTCCGTTTTGGGAGAGAAGGATTGGAGCTAAGACCTACCACGCTGCTCCAATGCGGATTGGTAGGTTACACATACCTCCAGAATTCTCTAGAGATATGCAGGTTTCCTCACGATGTTTTCCTTCACCGAAAAGCGTGTGATAAAGTGCAATTATCAATTAGACACATAAGTTTTAAGAGAAAAACTCATTGGTGTCTGCCCGGGTTCGAACCCGTGATCGTCTCTAGAGATTCACACGGTCGCACCGATGGGCCATCACAGCTTCCTAAACATTCAATTTTTTTTTATATACAGCAAAAATGTACAAGTTATATCTATCTTAAATTACTTACATGCTAGGACTATACAAATCATGCCCACGTGGAATGATCCCAAGAATGTATATTATATATAATTATAAACATGTATATATATATATATATATGTCGTGCCTGAGTCGTTTGGCTAGGAATATTGACGCCATGGTGCCGTGGTCGAGTGGAGTTCAATGGTGCAGATGTCAACACATTCCATTAGGACGGTCGAGAGGACGTCTGTCCCTTTTTTATGGGAACGTAAGCACCCGGCTGGTGCTAGATGGCTTTACGCCCGTCCACGAGGCCGGGGAGAGACTACATTTCTCTTCGGGCGGTCGTCGTGCGCGGTCAACACGTAAATTCGTCTCGCGTTCCTTTGTGTGCCACCCAGTGGTAATGTAGCCGTGCTTTAAGTAAATGTAACATTGTAACTGTAAATCTTTGTTGTCGTTAATGTCTATTTGTAATTATAACGAATAGTGCCACTGTTGTATTTTTAATGAACCAACCTTATACCCAACGACGCCCACCTAGAGATGAAATGGATAATCATTAAGATGATGACGATTAACTAATAACGTTACCACGTCATCAGAAGTGGGATCATGGTTGGTTCAAAGTATGATTTCAGGAGCAGAACGATCAATGCGAGAGGATGTCCCGGAACACCTGTAACGTCGGGCCGAGCAGCGAAACAGCCGGGAGCGAAGCCTTTAGTTTTGTTTCATGACACATCAAGCTGAGCCACATCGCAGTCCCGTGCACGAGCGGCGGGAGCGGACCGAACGAAAACGGCGCCAGCGCAGCACGCAGCGGGCGGGATGGCGACCGAGGCGGCGAGCGGGCTGGCGAGTTACGCAAGTAGCGGGCTGGCGAGTGAGGTAGTGAGCGGCGCATCGAGGTCTGCACCGTCGAGCCACCCGGGGGGCCCGTTACAATGGTGATGTTATTCTTGTTTTATGAGTCAATTGTTCGTGCTCGTTAGTTAAAGGAGTTTAGGGACAAAAAAAAAAAAAAAACGTTAGCTGTTGACCTAATATTGTTGTTTTGAATGAGTTTGTTTTGTTGTTAAGAGGCATTGTTCAGACACGAGTATTCCGTAAAGAAAAGGGTTTAACTAGTACAGTGATTAACGATTGACCTCTTGAGATTAAGTTTCGCATTTCGACCCACATTTAGGACGTCATGATAGGACGCGAAATTTTATAAAACACGGTTTTAAGGTAAAAATGACCGCGACAGATAGTTCGAACTTGAAAATTATTTTTGTAAAGTTTAATTAACGAATAACGTATTTAAATCTTACCTTACCGACCTATCTCAGGATTAAACCAGTGACCAGTCGAGAGTTTTGCAAACTGTAGATCGATTTTTGAATATTTCATTGCTGTTTACCTGCGACGCTAGTAACCACAGGCGAGCTTAAAATTAGATTACTTTAATCTGAATCGTACACTGCGACGCGGCTCGTATAGAATGTGCATAAACGAATGTAGTGTTATCCGAGACCGCGTAGAACTTTTAGACGTGAACATTGCTAGTAGACCTAGTTGCTGCCCATTGTTGGTTCCCTCGGTAAAAGCAACATCTGGAGCTAATTGTAGCATCATTAATCATATTGATCCTTGATGAACGAAAAGTGTTTGAAAGAGCTTATTTGAATAAAGATTATTTAGATTTGATTCGATTTGCAAGCTCTGCTTTGCTAGTTAAAAAGCAAAAAAGTTCGGACCATTTGCGTATTAATTACCGCGAATTGAATAGTGATTACTACCTAGATAGATAGTATTATAGGTAGGTAGTATTATTTTCCGATGGAGAAGCAGGTATAAAGAGGCTTAACGTTGTGTCGGAAGCTCTAACTAAAACCGGTTTCTTTTTAAACCTTATAAAGTGTTTCTTTCTCAAGATGACGATAAATTTAACGGTTAAGTTGACAGTAAGACTTTGACGTAGAAGCTAGAAGCCATATCGCAGAAAATGTAACGTCGTTGCAGATTGTAATTTGCATCCAAAACAAAGGAAAGGCTAAGCCCCAGAGCGCTTATTTGGTGAACTTTTCTATAGACTTTTGACTTTTTGTAATGTAGGAAGAAAGAAAACGTATGTCGCACGTTGTTTCTATTCACGTAACCCTTTACCATTTAAGTTAAAATAGTAGAATCGCAGGCAGAGTCTAAACATATTGCATCTTCTGTTCTTCCCCCCCAACTAGTTCCAGGCTGATCAACAAAGGGACGTAGAGATCTCTAAATTATTAACAGATGTCGAACATGGATAATTAGATGAGCAAATAAATGACTGAGATTTAGGTAATGCAGTTAGGTTTATTCTATCGTAAGATTCAACGCATCGATAGGATTAAAAATTTGTCTTACTTAGCCCGTGCTCTCAGATTGTTAGTAGTAAATAATTCTCATGAATCTATCATTCACCTCGGGGCTGAAAAGGGAACTGAAAAGCTGATCGACTTTTACTGTTTTCCAGGAAAGGCAATGTAGGATTTTAAATGTGTGTACGATGATCAATGTAACTTAATGACGATTGACGTAACTCGTAACATGGTGTCCTTAAGACAGGCGGCAATAAATATGCGATCTACCTCAGTTTCATGTGTCACCGACGGTATCACTCTGTAAGCTCGCAGCTATAACTATCAACTCCAAGATTCTTATAGGGTAAAGAAACGGGACACCACAATATGTTAGGAAGTTTGTAGAGAATTAAGATAGAAAGTAAGATCGCGAAATCTTATTCTAGTGAGGTTAAAGAAAAACTACACCCGATGAATGGACTAACCTGGGTTGTATAAAATTGGTTAAAACAGTATTTAGCTGAATCCTAAAGAAATAAATTGGATTCGTAACAAAGTCTGTGTACCGGTATGGCATAAGAGTTATGAATGAGATGATTTTACTAAGCCGAAGAAAACTATTCTCTTGCTCTTTGTTCGTTTATTTTAGTTACGCGTTAGATTTCAGAAGAAAAAAAAAAAATATTACGTGAGTTGAAACGTTAGGCATATTGTTATCTTATACACCCGATAACCAATTTTGACCGATGTTGACAACCGATTTGACTTTATCGTCTATACATATGCACTTAGTTAAAAAAAAAAAATTAATAAGACGTTTATATAAAACTGGATGCGCTTTATGTGACGTTTGAGTTTCATTAAGAGATCAATTGTAATTTGGGTTTTAAAAGAAGAGTTCACGTTCATCTAATTTTACAAATACCGGACTAATGCTTATGATGACTGATGGTTTTAAATTGACGTTTTTGTAACTTTTATTAATCTAAATAAAAAAATAGTTTGCAAGACGAAAAACTCAACTTAGGCTTTGTTCGGGTTTATGATTCCGGAAGTCTAATTTAAAATTGTTAATGAGAAAAGCGATCCCTAGTGTCGACTCTGTGGCACATGGTTCCTATTGACGCTACGGGTAAATTAGGCGGAAAACATGATACGAAATTGTTGTACTTGGTGCATTTACGAAGTTCGTCCGTTTATTCCGCGCAACGAGCATCGATTCTAAAACTAGTATTTTGGCGATGACAAATGTATACAGCATGGTTGGGGTCCCGACCCGTATAATTGCCGACCGAGAACGATTTTTTGTAATCAAAGAATTATGTGTTTTTTTTGCGTGACTTTTTGTTTTCGTAGCAATTGGTTCGTCACGTATTGACGGTTAGCTAGAGTGCTTTACGGGTGCTTGAAAGTCAATGTTAACTGTGAAAGAGACTAGCTATAATAGATCGTTGATAGACTCGTTAAGTGAAGTTCCACTTACGCTTAGTGACAAAAATATAACCACTAGAACTTTTAATACTTAATGTTTTGAGGCATTTGTCGTTAATGTGTAGCGAAGTAGAGACTGACGTCGATATTAAGAGAGTTCGTGGTTAGCATCTGAAAATAATAGAGAGTGCGCGGTTTATGACAAGTCCCGTTTGATGCAACAAAGACGAGTTAAGAATTTTTCCGTGGGTAATTTTGTGATGTTATAAAGTAAGAGAGGAATTAGATGAAATTAGTTCCTTAGTTTAAAGGTCCTTTTTAAGTGAGATTGGGACCTTAGCGGGCAATCGCTGTGAGTTGAGAGCTTTAAATTGTAAGCGAATGAGTATGCTGTTGGTAGATTAAGGATATGCCAGCAGGACATGTACCAGTCAAGGTTGATGTAAATAATGATGATGAAGTAAAATTTTAATTTGTGGAAACTCGAGTAGGTTGCTCTTTCAGCCGTGTTTTGTTCGACCATACCAGTGGTTATTACGTAGTCGTAGCCCGGTGGAAATCGGTGTCTCTTGGAGTAGCTCAAGTAGTCCGTGGGTGTGCGGTGCGCGTTTAACCCTGGCGGAGGTCGGGTCTTGAGAGACCGTAGTATGGTGTGTAGTCACTAGGTGATACACACAGGTGATCCATGCGATGGATGTTTGGCCAAGAGGGCCGTGGTATTGGAGATCTTACTCGAGAGTTTCTGTGAGCATTGATGCAACTTGTGGTTGCAGTAGAGGTTCGATAATGTGTTTAAAGTTTTGATGGTTATGAGGACTGTGGTACTAGGCTGTGGCTTTTCCGTAGTGATTGTATATTAATGTTGATTATATTTTCGATTGATTAAAAGAAAAAAAAGATAATTAATGAAAAATTAAAGGAACTTTAAGATTGGTTTACTCTTACTGTATGCGCGCGCATTGTATTTTAACAGGATTGGCCGAGTAGAACAAAGCATTTCTTGTGTATTTTCAATTGCAGGCTAACTGTCACACGAGGGCGTGTGCTAGCAGGATGGCCGTGTCGTGCCTGAGTCGTTTGGCTAGGAATATTGACGCCATGGTGCCGTGGTCGAGTGGAGTTCAATGGTGCAGATGTCAACACATTCCATTAGGACGGTCGAGAGGACGTCTGTCCCTTTTTTATGGGAACGTAAGCACCCGGCTGGTGCTAGATGGCTTTACGCCCGTCCACGAGGCCGGGGAGAGACTACATTTCTCTTCGGGCGGTCGTCGTGCGCGGTCAACACGTAAATTCGTCTCGCGTTCCTTTGTGTGCCACCCAGTGGTAATGTAGCCGTGCTTTAAGTAAATGTAACATTGTAACTGTAAATCTTTGTTGTCGTTAATGTCTATTTGTAATTATAACGAATAGTGCCACTGTTGTATTTTTAATGAACCAACCTTATACCCAACGACGCCCACCTAGAGATGAAATGGATAATCATTAAGATGATGACGATTAACTAATAACGTTACCACGTCATATATATATATATATATATATATATATATATATATATATATATATATATATATATATATATATATATATATATATATATATAAATAAAATAAATTAATAAACTAATAAATAATGTTGATGTTAAAGAAAGAAAAAATTGTTGGATTTTGACTATTGACGGACTGTCATAACTATCCATTATATAAAGTAGTACTTGTCTAGTAGTAGTATTGCTTGGTAATTTTTTTAAAGAAATAAAAAAAATTACAAGAGAGAAGTTGCAAGTTCAGATTCCTTATTCTTTCTAATCCGCCTCAAGACCACTAAATTTTGACTATTTAACTATTCATCATAAAAAATCTTGCTACGTAGTTCAACTGATGGAAGCAGTCAGTGTTTGAATGTGCCTGTACTAAAAGGCATAGTGTTGGAATAATGTCACAAAATGTTCAGACAACTTTAAAAAGTTCTGAGGAAGGAATACTGGATCT
Organism: Morpho achilles; assembly: GCA_947086495.1. Taxonomy (NCBI): domain Eukaryota; kingdom Metazoa; phylum Arthropoda; class Insecta; order Lepidoptera; family Nymphalidae; genus Morpho; species Morpho achilles. The sequence continues at coordinate 6,458,045 of CAMTZB010000007.1, read as the reverse complement.
ATTTTTTTGTGATTGGAATTTTATGCTTAAGTGTACAATCATCATCTTCCTGCCCTTATCCCACTCTAAGTGGGGTCGGCACAACATGTTATAAACATGCTGTCACATGATTTGGCTGCGTTTTTACGACCGGCCGCCTGCCTGACGTCAACTTACCTCTGTCGTATTTTACGACACCTCGGTAAGAAAGAGGGTGGTCTATTTTACTACACCGGATACCACACGGCGGGTCGACTTACCTTAGTCGCCTTTTACGACACCTCGGTAAGAAATGAGGTTGGTCTATTCTACTCAGCCGGATACCACACGGCGGGTCGACTTACCTTAGTCGCCTTTTACGACACCTCGGTAAGAAAAGAGGGTGGTACTATTCTATCAAGCCGGATACCACACGGCGTATAGTGTACAATATGCTTTTCTTATATATTGTTGAAAATGCGAAATAATATACTGCAGTAGCTTTATGTTATCTAGAGTTCAGCACAGATTACAAAATGTTATGGCTTTTTTTTTTCAACAAAAATATTATCAACATTTCATACTAAAATAATTTATCGAATCTTGTTTATGTTAGCTTAGTATTTATATAAGCAAGTTTCGATAAATCAAGTAATTAAAAGTATAGGTAATAGATAAGAAAGATCCGTACTGAAGTAGGCATGTTATGTTATAATTATCTTGAAAATATTTGTACAGAAAGATAAGTTACAACGTTAAATATTTATTATTTAAAAAATGTTATTATTGTTGTTATTAAAGAATTGGAAAAAATGTTTTAATTGGTACATTCGGTCATATGAAAATGTCAAAACTAATGACATCGAAACTATAAGGGGTAAAATTTAAAAAGGTAGGTAGGATAAAATTTACAGATTAAATGTTATCCGGCTGAGTAGAATAGACCAACCTCATTTCTTACCGAGGTGTCGTAAAAGGCGACTAAGGTAAGTCGACCCGCCGTGTGGTATCCAGTTGAGTAAAATAGACGACCCTCTTTCTTACCGAGGTTTCGTAAAATACGACTAAGGTAAGTTGACGTCAGGCAGGCGGCCGGTCGTAAAATACGTAGCCAAATCGTACGTACAACATGTTACAAACATGTAAACGTAGACAACATGTTTGTAACATGTTGAGCCGACCCCAGTTAGAGTGGGATAAGGGCAGGAGGATGATGTAATAGGATAAAATTTACAGATAAAATGCCATCCTTCAAGTAAGACGTACAGTCCGTTCGTTAGTTAGTTGAATCAAATAGGATGTTGGAAAATTTTAAAGTATTTTCCTTTTGATTAAAAATTTTGATTTTAAAAACAGCGCCATTAATGTGAATGTGAATGCCATGTGTGATTAGTTGAAGATATACATAATATAAAATAAAGATATAAGTATGGGTCTCTTATCTTCCCTCTTATTATTTGTTAGCCTCTTACACCCACACTCACATCTCTGTCTATGGCTCCCGTACTCTATGTATAGTAACTCTATGGTAAATGCTCACCATATTCAGCGTGCACGGTACACATGTGCGCATGTTGCGGGTGCTGCTGGGGATGAGGGCACATCTCCGGCGGCACGTAATAGGACTCCGGCGGGTAGTACTCGCCGTAGTAGCCGTCTGGCGGGCCGGCCGCGACCCCGCCGCCGCCCTCAGCCACTCCCACACCCACCATGGTTACTTTTAGCAGCGCATCGCACGCCGCCGCCCGCGACGCATCCGTTGCGCTCGCGTAACCGCCACACGCTTGTCAAACTGCAATAAAGAGAATCTATCGTGAAGTTTCAGCGATTCTACTCAACTCTATGGTCACAAGTTGGCCAAAGCTTTAGCTTGATATCGTAAGCTCTGACATTCTCCGTATAGCCGTATACTCTTGACAGAATGATCGAGGTGATGTCATTTCATCGTTTTTCACACTGCCTAGAGATATAAGAGCTCTGATATTACAGCCAATAAATTTGCAAAAATGATGCCCAAAACCACGCTTAATGAAAACAAACCCAAAGTTTTACCTAAAGTTTAAAGGAGTAGGAAGGAATAATCATGAGGTTTTACGTATAAAATTAGATAAGGGCATTCAAACTTAGAAATTTCATAATTAACTACGATTGTTGTTTATGTTCATTGACATTTTATCTCAATATAGTTCTTAGTAATTTTTTGTCAATCTACGCATGCTGTCGCCATCTATAATTAATATAGCACCTTATTTAACAATCCTTGTATATTGTGTATTTGTAGCCATGTATTGTGTTTATATTGTTGATGGCCTTTTTAAATAAATAATTAATTAGCTACACTATGACTAAAACGCAAACAAAACACTGATATGCCGCAAATGACCGATGAACAAGAAACAACACCATTGTAACTTTTATACGTACAAACAAAGAACAACACAAAACTGGCGATATGTGCTGTAATATAATTTTATTTTATAATGGCTAGGCGTGAATCTAGCTTCGTATTTAACAGATAATTGTAAAATAAGGCCAATTTCTTTTCCGAAATTACTATCACTAATTGTGCCCTTTTGCGCATATCGAAATTTAAATAAAATAATTCGTAACTGTTTCAGTTAGTTTTAGGGTAAATAGAAAAAGAAGGTCGCCGTTCCATGTGTGATTAGGATTACTTCTCGCATTACAAGTGTCACTAACCGTTATGGTCTAATATATTTGATACATTTGATCTGGGAAAATCTATCATGAAACATAAGTACGCTCTATTTCCCCTCTTCTCGTGTTGCGAAACAGCAGTCAACAGTGCGGGAATGTCTGTGTTATTTTTACATTTCATCTTTGCGTAACGTTCACTTCTTTAGAAATACAGTAGATATAAGAAAACAAAGGCTACCAAAATAAGAGAAAATATTACATATTTTCAGCGTTACTGTGAGAAGTATGTATATTATATTTTTCCTCACATGAAGATACTAGTATTTATATCGGTAATATAAAATCGGTCGGAAAATTTTAAGGGACATGCGGCTGGACATACTAGTATTTTATATTTGGAACATTTTGGTATACCTACCAATTATGTCAAAATGTTTCCTTCTTAATTTAAAACATTTTTATTTTAGACAACTTAATGGGCCACGATCCCGTGAGCGCCAGACCTTCGTCATTTTATAAAAGCTGAAACTTTGTCAGTGCATGCTCCCAACACAGGTAAGAACGATGGTATATTATGGAATTTGGATCATAGTGGTTTTGGGAGATACGAGGTACTCAAGGTTATATACTCCAGATTATACGCTATTGACGTGATGGCGTTGACTGACGTGATTTTTGATATTATTCTAAAGGTAATATCAAAAGATCAAGCTTTATACTATGACGAAATTAATTCTGCATTTCGCAACCTTGAGTACCTCGTATCTTCCAAAGCCACTATGATCCAAATTCCATAATATACCATAGTTCTTACCTGTGTTGGGAGCATGCACTGACAAAGTTTCAGCTTTTATAAAATGACGAAGGTCTGGCACTCAGGGGATCTCTCTCTATAACTATTTGGTACAGTAGTGATCGACCTATAAAAATAATTATTAAGTACTTTTTGTTGTTCGATCTTATTATTTGCACTCCCACTATCTCTCATAAGATCTAAATTGAGAGCAGATTTTGGTTAATCTCTATGTGCATAGTAATAAAATATACTATTTTAGTACATATTTGGAACACTACCATCGCCATTAATAACAGGCAATAAAACAAGTACATGTACAACAATACGTCGAGGACGTAACAATAAATAATATTTTTGCTTTTTTTAAATTTGTAAAAGTTATTGTTAATATCATTTCTTTAAAATTAGAAAGGAGACAAATTTGCGAACCATATTTATAAGTTTAATTTTGTTAAGCGACAGTATTAGTCAGACAAGTTGCACAAGACAGCTCTTCAAATCGATATCGACATCCGTGAGCGCATCACAGTTCGTGACGGCATTTACTTTTTAAATAGGCTGCTGTCAGGGCGCCTCACGAATCTTGCGTGGATGAGACGATGAGATGATATCTGTCAGCAATTTTTGTTACGAGAACCTTGCAGAGAAGTTTGGCGCTCACATTTTGGATTTGTTTGACTCAAAATAAAGGTCACATTACGTCCCGACTTTATTCATTTTACAAACGCTTTGTTCAAATGGTACTTATTATATAATAAATATTTGATTTTGAGAAGCCAGGTCAAACCAATTGTAAATATTAGTTAGGTATAACTTTTAAGTATTGTCATGCGATTCACCGTGAATAAAACATATCGCCTTCCAGAGAATTCCTGTGTTATGTGTAAATTCCTCGGCTCCTTCTTTGCACCTGGCAAAAGTACGTAAGTCTTTTGCGGGCATGAGTATAAGATTCTATAATAAAATTCCGAAATTCAATTTTAGCTTTGTGATTATAGCAGATCAAAAACACTGTTACAAAGAGGGTAATACAGAAAGCCTACAACACTGTTGAGGATTATTAAGATGATAAAAATGCGTAGACATAAATACTCTTTGAACCGGTACAAAACAGTAATGACTAAATGAAGCTAGTAATAAGAATCATATTTCGAAAACAGGAACCGCCGAGCTGCTGTCTTTTCTAAGTAGAAACAGCTTTCCGAATCAGCAGTAAGTAAGTAACGGCCTGTTACTATCCCAGTGCTGGGCATAGGCCTCTTCTCTCCGTTTTTTTTTTGGAGAGAAGGATTGGAGCTAAGACCTACCACGCTGCTCTAATGCGGATTGGTAGGTTACACATATCCCCAGAATTCTCTAGAGATATGCAGGTTTCCTCACGATGTTTTCCTTCACCGAAAAGCGTGTGAAAAATTGAAATTATCAATTAGGCACATAGGTTTTACTAGAAAACTCATTGATGCCTGCCCGGGGTTTGAACCCTAGACCTCCTCGAAAGAGGCGCACGGTGTTACCGCTGGGCTACCACAGCTTAGAATCACAGCTTAGATTAGAATCAGCAGTAGAGTTGACGTTTTAAAAGCACTTATTTACAAGTTTTAATAAAGAATATTTTGAATTTGAATTGCTAATCGACTTTCAAAGAAGAAACCAACAGTGACATAATACTTAACACTTAACAGAAAAACAAAGAATTGGTTTTTCCAAACCGGTACTTTTCAAAACGGAGCTTAACAGAATATTTTTATATTTACCACCAGAAAACTGTGTCAGTACCATTATATTCATATTATTCATTGATCAAATACTCATTAATAATTTATTGATAGGTGCAAGGAGGAAACAACTAAGTTATAATCTTGTAACAAGTTGTATTAATTACTCTTTTGCGGCTAACATTGGTATGTCCGCCTGACATTTACAAACAAATTTAATTGGATAATTAACAGTGATTTTCATATGTCATTATTAACAAACTAGCTTCTGCTCGCGACTTTTTGTGTTGTCTGTGCATACTTTTGTATTTACTATATGAACTCTAGATATTTCTACGATCTTAACTTGAAATTGAATATGATATACGTTCTTAAAAGCAATTCAATCATTTATTCCATAATGGGATTTCCTAGGTAAATTGGTAAGCAATGTCATTAATTCACGATCGAGGCGATCATTTTTCACGTATTAATCATAACATTGTGCAACACTTATACTTTTATAATTGCAAATAATATGCTGTTGTGAGCAATAAAAATAGGACAGCATATCAATTTTAGCTATTTAATTATTTCTTTTTGATTAATACGGTGATACTCCTGTAGTTAAAGAATATATATTAAAAGTAATATTTATTAATTGAATTATTAAATTCATCTTCCTGCCCCTATCCCACTCTAAGTGGGGTCGGCAAAACATGTTATAAACATGTTGTCTCAAGATTTGGCTAAGTATTTTACGACCGGCCGCCTGAAGTTAATTTACCTTAGTCGTAATTTATGACACCTCGGTAAGAAAGAGGGTGGGCTTTTCTATTCAGCCGGATACCATACGGCTATAATTGAATTATTAAATTTTGATAAACTTTTTTGTTGTAACTTTGCAGGTTTATAGTTCTCCCTGATTACAGAAGATATTTAGAACCACATCAGTTCCCTTTCAACAGTATTTTGAACATTACAGCTATAGTTCTACAGAGCCCTTATTCTTATTACGTAAATTTTATGAACGCAAATAATATAAAAGCAATATAGTAACTGGTAATATACATTAAATCAATTATACTTAATAAGTTACTTCATGCCTTTTTATTTTCCATAGCGATTAAACGTAAAGTATTTATTTTCCTTCCTTGTTTTATCTTGTAATTCGTATTCTAGGTATACCTAGATACTGTTATGATATAGTTTTTGTATACATAATATTCATTTCTATCACTATCGGTTGACCGAAATTGGCAAATTCATTGACGTAATCGATATGGGGTTTTACCTTAACTTAATATTATATATTATCGATTTGATATTTTGACAACAAGGTTTAAAATAATACAATATTTAATCAAGTGTGGAATGTGCGTCATTTAGTTTTGTTATCATTACTAATATATAAAGCTGAAGTGTTTGTTTGTTTGATTGTTTGAATTGGTTAATCTCAGGAACTCCTAAACCGTTTTGAAAAATTATTTGAGTGTAAGATAGTCCATTTATCCAGAAAGGCTATAGACATATAACATAACGCTAAGATCAATAGGAAAGGAGCAGCAATGAAAAATATTGCGGAAACGGTAAAATAAAGCTTTCCTTGTGTACGCTAAGTAACGGTGACAGACAAAAATCATCTATTAAAAAATTGTTCCCCTCGAAAAGTTCTGAATAAAAGTCCGGGACAGCATATGTCTAGGTTTTAAAGTTATCCCACTTTAATGGTTATCATAATATCATATTACCGTCTTATCACGTGGCCGGAGCCGCGGGCGAGTGCTAGTCATCTTTATTTTAACGTATATTGTCTTCGACTGTTTTGTATCGCATGAAGTATTATACGCCCTAACCAAGCTACTTCAGGGATTAATCTTAATAATTTGTTTCTATATACACAAGTGTAAGTGTCCGCCATGTGGTATCCGGCTGAGTAGAATAGACCACGCTCATTTCTTACCGAGGTTTCGTAAAAGGTGACTAAGGTAAGTTGACTCACCGTGTGGTATCCGGTTAAGTAGAATAGACCACCCTCTTTCTTATCGAGGTGTCGTAAAATACGACTAAGATAAGTTGACGCCAGGCAGGCGGCCGGTCGTAAAATACGTAGCCAAATCATGTGACAACCATGTGTGCCGACCCCACTTAGAGTGGGATAAGGGCAGGAAGATGATGATAATACACAAGTGTAAGTGTATTCAAATCAAAATTATTATTTATTTAAGTAAATTTGTAAACACGGACATTTGAAACGTCAACTCTCCTGCTGTTTTGAAATGCCGCTTCTATCGAGAAGAGCGAGCAAGAATCTCCGCAGTTGCTCTTTTCAAAATATAATTTTTAGTAGTGTAGCTATATTCACACATTCTTTACATTTATTTACTCATTTAAGTAATCCGCAATAGTAAAGTAAGCGTTCTGTATTAGTTTTATTTCAATAGTGTTCTTCAAATCCCGTAATAACAAAGGTAAAATTGATTGGGGAATTTTATTATAAGTCGTATCTGTTGTACCAAAACTTACAAGCAACCTACGTAGTTTGGTAAGGCGCAAAGAAATAATAAGTTCTTCTATATACACAAGTGTGAATGTATAAATATTGTATAAATATTTAAATTACCTTTGTTTGGCAAAGAAATTTCATTAGCGATTGACACTGTTCGAATCTGCGCCGCAATTGTGTGATGAAATATTTATAAAGCAACGAATTGTAAAGGCGACAATGTAATGCAGAGTTAGCAATATTTATATACTCAAGACGATCGTTCGTCACAACGCTCCCGATAATTTTCAATTGAATAAACGATCACTGAGAAGGTGACGACGAGATGTTCGTTCTCGTATGCAATACATTCTTTACACTTTGTTATGTGAATTACTGGACAAAGCTTCGCTATTAGAATTTCATACCCAGTATATTAATAGGTACTCATTATAGGTCATTTTTGAATTATATGTTTATTGTTTCTATGTAATCTCTTTATTGCGTTAATTAATATAAAAATAAAACATAATTTGCAACGCAAATGCAATTTTTTCAGTCTCCATAGGATATATCTTAATCTTTATGAAATTATACAATCTGCACCTTATTTACCATTTTATTACTAGATTTTTATTAATGGGTTTTATTTTGACATTGATAATAGGTATTAAATGCGAGTTCAGTATGTACGTAAGTTGATAGTAAATTTTGATCACCAATCATCAAAATAAGAAAGATAGAGTCTTGAAGGAAGCTCTATCGCGCCATTTTAAAGTACTTATTTTTAAATGTGTGCACGCCGTGTGGTATCCGGCTAAATAGAATAGTATCACCCTCATTTCTTACCGAGGTGTCGTAAAAGGCGACTAAGGTAAGTTGACCCACCGTGTGGTATCCGGTTGAGTAAAATAGACCACCCTCTTTCTTACCGAGGTGTCGTATTATACGACTTAGGTAAGTTGACGTCAGGCAGGCGGCCGGTCGTAAAACGCAGCCAAATCATGTGACAGCATGTTTATAACATGTTGTGCCGACCCCACTTAGAGTAGGATAAGGGCAGGAGGATGATGATAACTTTTAAATGTGTGCCTTTATCTTGTGTCTTTTAATAAATGTAAAATTTAACTTTATTAACTGGCGGAAAGATGGCGGTAGTGCTAATTTCTTGAACCTATTTAATGAAACCAATTAAGTAGATATCAAATACAAAGCCTGAAGATGATAACTTTTGCGTAAACTTTCCATAATATTTCTTATCGTCATTGTTGTATTCTGAATGAAAAGTTCATGTATTCTCATTTTAGCGCCGTCATTAAATAAATGGAAAATAAAACAAACTTACAGTGTCTTAGTGTATGTGGGATTCCTACCGTGTATTTATATATAGACACACATACATATATAAATATAAAATAATGCATACATGAATATACTAATACTAGTGTACACTGTTACATTACACATCATCATCTTCCTGCCCTTATCCCACTCTAAGCGGGGTCGGCACAACATGTTACAAACATGCTGTCACATGATTTGGCTGCGTTTTTACGACCGGCCGCCTGCCTGAATTCAACCTACCTCAGTCGCACTTTACGACACCTCGGTAAGAAAGAGGATGGTCTATTCTACTAAACCGGATACCACACGGTGGGTCAACTTACCTTAGTCGCCTTTTACGACACCTCGGTAAGAAATAAGGTTGTTCTATTCTACTCAGCCGAATACCACACGGTGGGTCGACTTACCTTAGTCGCCTTTTACGACACCTCGGTAAGAAATGAGGGTGGTACTTATTCTATTCAGTCGGATACCACACGACGTTTAATAGTAATAGTTACTAGCTATTACTATTATTAGTAGTTATTACTTACATTTTGTCATTGCTATCTTCTTGTTCAAACAATTGATCAAACTTGAACATTGATTATAGCAAAATAATATTTTCGTTACTTTTTATTGCTATTTTACATAACGTCGAAGAGTAGCTATATCCATTTTTAAAATCGTTTTTTAAACTGCTGTAACGGCAAAACAACTGTTACATTACACAAAGATACATTACACTGTTTCAAGCGCACCACGTCAGTATGAGAACCCCAGGGTGAGAGTGGACGCGTAGTGACATTTTGTTACTTGTTAGTGTGTGTCTGTGTAAAGCTGTGATGGCCTAGCGGTGCGACCGTGTGAATCTCTAGAGACGATCATGAGTTCAAACCCGGGCAGACACCAATGAGTTTTTCTTTTAAAACTTATGTGTCTAATTGATAATTGAAATTTATTACACGCTTTTCGGTGAAGGAAAACATCGTGAGGAAACCTGCATATCTCTAGAGAATCCTAGGGATATGTGTTACCTACCAATCCGCATTGTAGCAGCGTGGTAAGGTCTTAGCTCCAACCCTTCTCTCCAAAAATGGAGAGAGGAGGCCTATGCCCAGCAGTGGGATAGTAACAGGCCGTTACTTACTTTAGTGTGTGTCTGAGCCTGCGCTATATTCATACAATACAAGCGAACACATACACCACTTAGTACATATGACTTAAAACATACACGTATGGTATACAAAAAATATATAGTATTTCTTGAGAAAGAGGCCACGCTTAGGACTGACGCAAGCTATTACGCAGACTAAAGACTGTATGTTTTGATTTATATCCATATTGTATTAGTTTTTAGTTAATGATACCTAAACTTTATCACGGAGCAACACAGAAACCGTTCGGGTATTTCCAAATGTCAAAAATGTGCAAAAGGAAATCATGTAAGCGCGGCGCCCGAGAAATTCCGAGAACACATTTACATAACAAATGTGAAGATAATACCACAATCGGGTAACACGAATATTCTAAATCAGCTAATTTCTGTCAGTAAATACGCTAGGGTGTTTATATTTGTAAAAAAAAAGGTAATAAATATATTGGACAATTACACACACGGTCGTCAAAATTCAAATTCTAATTGAAAATATTCTTTATTGAAGAGGACTGTTTACAGTACTTTTGAATCGTCAAATGTTTTTAAAGACGCTACCACTGATTCGGATGTTTGCTCCTACCGAAAATAACTAGCAAGAAACTCGGCGGATAATCTTTTAATCGTCGATCCCCAAAGTAAGTTGTTATTAGTGACAAAAAAACTAGTTAATACATGTATAATTTTAAATATATACTTAGATACATATATACACCCAGACACGAAGAATCGAATCGCGACCGGCAGAGCTGATGTCAGGATCACTGACCAACAGCGCCAACGGGCCAGTCATGAATGGAATATTACGTAAAAACGATCGCTACAACAATAAAAAACTTAATAATAGGTTAAATCTGAAATAAATAATAAAAAATCGTTTTCATGCCTTATACATACATATTAGTAACCGCAAGTATCACAAAACAAAACAACCAACACAAACATGTACTTAGAAATATACAAGAATTACACAAACACTACGACAATCTCAACTATAGTTTGGCGTAACAAAAGCATCATTTGGAGATAGTGTTCATGATAAAATCGCAAAGCGATTGATTCGCGATTTGAGTGTGATTATTGCTAGTTTTTCATAAAGTGGCTACGTATATTTACAATTTGAACTGTGAAGTTACAATTTGAATTTGAGCTGCAACTGTGAAGTTAACTCATGATATTGTATTGTATATTTTGCGCCCTTTAATAGCTGAGTGTCCCGGCATGAGACATACGTAACCTTCACTTTTACTTTCAAACAACGAACATGAAATAGGGAATTTGTTTTACAGTGATTTATAAAGATTCAAAATTATTATATACGGTGTGGCACTTTAATCACGTGTATATATACCCGTGTGGTATCCGGCTGAATATAATAGATCACCCTCATTTCTTACCGAGGTGTCGTAAAAGGTGACTAAGGTAAGTCGACTCGCCATGTGGTATCCGGTTAAGTAGAATAGACCACCCTCTTTCTTACCGACGTGTCGTAAAATACGACTAAGGTAAGTTGATGTCAGGCGGGCGGCCGGTTGTAAAATACGTAGCCAAATCATGTGACAGCATGTTTATAACATGTTGTGCCGACCCCACTGAGAGTGGGATAAGGGCAGGAAGATGATGAAATCGACACAATGATCATACATACGAAATACGAGTGTTTGTTTTACGTGTTTATTTTTTTTATTTGTTCTTAAGTCAAACTAATCTTTATTCAAAGAAGCTCTTTTAGGCACTTTTAAATCAACAAGGACAATGTTTATAAAATGTTGTGCCGACTCCACTTAGAGTGGGATAAGGGCAGGATGATGATGATGATGATGTGGGTTATTTGTATATGACGCTATGATAAAATTTCACTTCAAACTTTTGCATATACAGCAATTTCATTACAATTATGCAAACGATGCTGATATAGAAAGTCTATTATACTCCCAAGAACTATTTCAATGTAAAAATACGTAAATTTAATTATAAGTACTACAAATTTACAAGTTCTGCGATATGTTTAACAAAGATTCTCCTGCCCATCCCCCATTTGCCATTATCCCACTCTTAGTGATGTCGGCACATGTTTTAAACATGTCGTTAGTTGATTAGGCTAGTTATTATACGATTACGCCTGACGTCAACTTACCTTGGTCGCTTATTACGACACCTCGATAAAAAGTTAGGGGTCTATTCGACTCAGCCGGATTCCACATGGCGGCTCAACTTATCTGACGACACCTCAGTAAAAAATGAGAGTGGTCCATTCTACTCAGCCAGATACCACGCGCCAGGTTAACATACCTAAGTCGCCTTTTACGACACTTCTGTAAAAATGAGGTGGTTTATTCTACTCAATCAGATACCGCACGACGAAGTAAAAGTTACAACGTAACAAAAAAGATGCAAATAAAGTACAGTAATATTTTCATTATTAAATAATAACAAATCTAAGTTATATAGTGACAAAAAATAAAAATTTAATTAATTTTATGTGAACATTACCAAATTGAAAGTATATGTATATCGAAATGTAAAAAGCAAGGTCTACAACCGGTCTTCAACAATCAAAGTGCTACTGTGTCTTAATTTCTTGGAACAGCTTAAGTTACTAGACTGGACCTCTATTTAAAAGTACCAAACCTACGCAACCTTCACATTCACAGACTAGTAGGAACCAGTGTTTAATCGTACAGAAAGTAAAAGTATACCTATTTGATACAGTAAACTAAACAATTGTCTAAATATCAATTTATAAATCGACACAATGACACCGTGTGGTATCCGGCAGAATAGAATAGTAGCACCCTCATTTCTTACTGAGGTATCGTAAAAGGCGACTAAGGTAAGTCGATCCGCCGTGTGGTATCCGGCTGAGTAGAATAGACCAACCTCATTTCTTACCGAGGTGTCGTAAAAGGCGACTAAGGTAAGTTGACCCACCGTGTGGTATCCGGTTTAGTAGAATAGACCACCCTCTTTCTTACCGAGGTGTCGTAAAATACGACAGAGGTAAGTTGACGTCAGGCAGGCGGCCGATCGTATAAACACAGCCAAATCATGTGACAGCATGTTTATAACATGTTGTGCCGACCCCACTTACGAGTGGGATAAGGGCAGGAAGATGTTGAAATCGACACATTGATCATACATACGAAATACGAGTGTTTGTTTTACGTGTTTATTTTGTTTTATTTGTTCTTAAGTCAAATTGATCTTTATTCAAAGAAGCTCTTTTAAACACTTTTAAATCAACAAGGATCAATTTGATTAATACAACTATATTAATAAAGCTACAACAGGTTCGGAATGTGTTCTTACCGAGAAGAACCAGCAATCTTTTGAATATTTAAAAGTTCTAACGGACTAACGGATCAATATGTTTAATATGAAGTTACCTTGAAGGACCTTTAAGTTACCTTTAAGTTAGGTAAAAGTAGTGTATGCTTGTTTTTTATAGATATAATCGTCCAGGCAGCTGACGCTACGGGCAAATGATTCGAATTGATTTGAAATATTAAGAAACATCAACTTTCCTTTCTATGATGATTTTTTTTCTGTTCGGTTGTATGTAAATACAAACGAAATTAGAGCTCAAATAGCATATATAATCTGCATAAGAAATTATTCATGTAGTACCTACAATAAAATCTAGTGAAAATAGTAGTTATAAAGTCTATGTATAAATAATATTTTGGAAAGTCGTAAGTATATTAACAAAACAGATATGTGAAGCGAATTTCGAATTAGAATCAATTTGGAAAGCTTCATATTGTGAAAAGTTTGGAACCGTGTAGTACATACAGCGATAGTAAAGCACACTTCGTTGAAAATAACAAATCATAAACTGTAGTAGTGTTATTACTGATGATGATTGATATTATTACACCCTAACACCCTTAAAACAATTTATTTGGCTCGGACTCTAAATATTTCGTATATGAATGAACTCTCTACAACGCAATAAGATATTGTGTGCAAAAGTAATAATAAAAATTATTTTGCATTAATCATATATAATAAAATAGAAAATATATATACTGCTAAATGTAGAGTGGACAATCGGTTATCATACCTGATACATGCAGGAAAATCACAAAGCGTTGCGATTATGGTCGTGGAGTCTATCTCCTAATGATGCTTCGGTTGCGGGGCGAAACGTTTGTTGGGTTTGTGATAGTGAACGTATATAGTGCTTGTGTATCGTGGTGGCGGTGGTGGAGGTTTGTGCATATGTTTTTTACGAATCCTGCATGTATCAGATATGATAACCGATTGTTCACTCTACATTTAGCAGTATATATTTTTTCTATTTTACTTCATCGCGGATTATAGCAAAATAATTTTTATTATTACTTTTGTATTATGGATCTCCGTAAAGTAACGCCTAATTCTATAAATTATTAATTATGTGATTACAGTCGAACTAAATAATGTTTATGAAAAACACTTGTACTTGCGAAGCAAGCTTATACCATGTTTTGCGACAGTCGTAATACTTAGATGATGTATATAATTACATGCCATAATATTATTAGGCACATACCTATTGCCGTGTGGTATCCGGCTGAGTAGAATGGACCGCCCTCTTTCATACCGAAGTTTTATTAAGTTCGACTAAGGTAAGTTGACGGCAGGCGGCCGGCCGTAAAGTAGGTAGACAAATCATGCGAAAACATGTTGTGCAACCCCACTTACAACAAGAGCTTTATGAATTAGGTACATAACTGGGTAATATCTCATGACTTGATAATCGTACATATTAATAGTAATCATTTTGAGACTTCATAAAATATCTAATAATAAATTTAAAATATTGTATTTTGAAAAATTGAAATGAATATTAGAAATATTTCCCTTAATTGTGTAACTGTTTATTCGCATTTGAAAATCATAAAACTTACTAAAAGTTTGATGACTTTGCAGGCCTTCAACTCGTTAATTTTCAGTAAGAACTTTTTGTAATTTTTTTCGTTTTTAATTCAAGTTCCTATATCAAGTTTTTTAATATACTTCGCAAAGGATTGGTTTGATAACTTCGAATATACCATTTTTTTAAATTATTTTATAAATTATAAAAAAATTAAAAATCGCAATCAATTTCTGCATTTCATTTGATCTGGAAATGGTTGTTCTTATAATTTCTTATTTCAAATTTTCTAAGGTTTCTTGTCTTAATGAGGTTATAATGAGAACGGTGTTCATATTTGAATTAATGTGATTAGAATTTCAATAATGAGTATATAGAGTAAGTAAGTGACGGCTGGGCATAGGGTGCTCTCCGTTTTTGGAGAGAAAGTGTGTAGCTAAGAACTACGCCGAAATCTAATGCGGATTGGTACACATATCCCTAGAATTATCAGGAGATATGCAGGTTTCCTCACGATGTTTCTCCGTAACAAAAAGCGTGTGATAAATTGCACTTATCAGTTAGGCATACAAGTTTTAATATAAAAACTCATTTGTCGCTATCCGGGGTTTGAACCCGTGATCCCGTCTGATCTATCACAGCTTCACAGATTTTAAGCTTAACATAAATACTACAATTATTTTCTTTAATATCAAAATTTAAATTATGTGGTGTCTATAAACTATTGCACATTGATGTAAAAGTTGCCTGTCTTAAAAGTTCCAATCGCGACATTAAATAAAATCATCATCATCTTCCTGCCCTTATCCCACTCTAAGTGGGGTCGGCACAACATATAAACATGCTGTCACATGATTTGGCTGCGTTTTTATAACCGGCCGCCTGCCTGACGTCAACTTACCTCTGTCGTATTTTACGACTTCTCGGTAAGAAAGAGTGTGGTCTATTCTACTAAACCGGATACCACGCGGTGCCTCAACTTACCTTAGTCGCCTTTTACGACACCTCGGTAAGAAATGAGGTTGGTCTATTCTACTCAGCCGGATACCACACGGCGGGTCGACTTACCTTAGTCGCCTTTTACGACACCTCGGTAAGAAATGAGGGTGGTACTATTCTATTCAGCCGGATACCACACGGCGGGACATTAAATAAAATCAAAATATCTTTATTCATCTTCTTCTCAATCATTTCAATCAATCAATCAATCAATCATTATCCATATAAGCTTTGGCAAAACCTTTTGAATCGCAAGGATCAATTAGATTTGATGAAGTTATCTAGAAACTCGGCGGAGACTAGCTCATTTACTGGGTTGTTAGAATAATCTTGTATGTATATATATCTTTAATATTTAAATACATATATACGGAAACTCGATAACGGCTCCAACGATTTTCCTGAAATTTCGCATGCAGGAGGTTTTGGGGAAGAAAAATCGATCTAGCTAGGATTTATTTTAAAAACAATCATTTTACCGTAAATTGTCAAATCAGCGTAGCTTATTCGGGGAGCGGGTGGTCTCGAGAAATGAAATTACCTAGGATCGAGCCCCTACCCAATTTTTTTTTGTTTTTTTTAAGGTCCTTTTTTTGTTTTGTAAAAAATTACAGAGCAGGGCTTGGTCAACCAGGTATCTACTATAAATAATGCGATAATTTTTTACTTTTCTCTTTGAAGTCTTTGATTTTTTTGTATTCAGCCATCATTCTCTGCCATCTTGGCTCGGCCTGTGCTGTCATTTGTTTTCAATTAATATGAACAAATGTACGCATACACAATTAGCTTTTCCACGGTCCGCTAGATCAGTCGGGTGTCAATGCGCAGCAGACGGGAACATCGCGTCCACTGTCATTGTAAATTATACTAATGCGTCGGTCCTTTGAATGTCTTCTTTCAAATAACATATATTTCATTTAAAATTACACCTATCATTGAAAATAAAAATGTTCAGAACGGTATAATTCCGAGGTAATAAGCTTAGTTATTCTTTAGTTATGCTGTTATGGTCATGTATGTGTAAAATTGATACATTGTAACATGATATTGTTTTGATAACTGAATTGTATGTTAGAAATAAGTTTATATAGAATGATGTTAATGTATTAGAAATTAAGGGATTAAATATAATTCTGAAATGTATAGTAACCCAGTAGTTGAATTCACGTAGGTACATCTGTCGCCTGTAATTTTTTGCGGGTAATACTATAATTTATTTGTACTAATATTATAAATGCGACAGTCTGTCTGTTTGTTATGCTTCCACGGCTATTCCGCTGAACAAATATTGATGAAATTTGCTACAATTGAAGCATATATAGCCGGGTCATCACAGAGGATAAAATAGACCATAATTGAAGGTATTCTAGCAAAAAAGTTGACGCGAACGAAGCCGCGGATACTGTTTGTAGGTCATATAAGAAACGGTTACTCAGTGGGAAAGAGCTTGAAGTATTTCTATAGAAAATCAAATCAAATCAGAAATGTTAAAGGGCGTTGGGTTAGCGGCTACTAATCAATTTGGTGCACATTATGTTAGGAAAGAACTAAACATGGATCAAAAATATTTTTTTACAAAAAGTGATATAGGAGCTGAGATATTTGATGTCAAAGTTTGATGCAGAATTGCGTGAGAACGATATCGTATATGTATATAAAAAAAATTCATCCGTCTAATTCGTAATAGTCAGTGGCGTCAAGTACACTCCGCAGGCCCCGTATTGTGGGGAGGTTTCCAACAGTTGATAGATATGAATTATATTAAACGAAATCGATTCCATACTAAGAACTCGTCAATATGTCCACACGATTCGCCGCATGACCGTGCTAGTCCAGTCATCATAGGCTAATTAAAAAATCAACAGACAAAAAGTCTTAAGAATTTTAATATAATAATATGCTAACAGCATGCTATATGATCACGGGCTATATATTTAAGCAACAAAACAATTTTGAATTCTTTTACTATTTTTCCATAATGAATAAAAAAATTATAATTTATATTCATGGAGTACATATTCGATAAATACAGTGTAAATACGATATTTAGGTAATATTGTAATAATTTATAACGGTATTTTCGAATATTTGATATTAATTCGTCGAGACGTAATGACGCAAATCAGAGACGCCGCCCACTAAGAAAATTACCCTTAAGACCACCTAAGGAGAAAAGTCTTCGAACTCTTAGGTAAATTTCTAAAGGGAACGACGCAAATTGTGCGCATAAGAAACCACTCGTGAATACTGCCTTGAATCAATAACGCCCACTGAATTATACGGCCTTCAAAGGTACCTTTGAATTATCATATTTATTTTCACCTTTTTCTTATCCACGTGTTTGCATTTGATCTTTTTTGTCGATATTTTAAGACTACGAATTCTTGATAGTCTTACATTATATAATTGAAAAATTTAAGTTCAAAATTTTCTTCTTCTTCTTCTCATAATAAACCTCTCTCTCTCTAAATCATAATATATTTATTGAAATTGTGTGGTATCAAGAATTAAAGTACGAAATGTTTATGGCAAGTAATGTATTTAAGTTTATATAGAATAATACTGCATCCTTCAAGAATGTGTATGTGCATTCATTGAAAATTTGTTTTAAAAATATTGTAAATAATAATAACGAAAATATAAATTGCAGATAAGTCAGACAAAATACTGGTACTGGTAAGTGTGTAACTCTTATTTATTTATTCAAATTCAAAATATTCTTTATTCAAATAAACTTGTATACAAGTGCTTTTGAATCGTTAACTCTACTGCTGGATCAAAACGAATTTTGAGTTTGTGATAGTGACCGTAATGCTGTGTATTATGGCGGCGGTGGTGGAGGTTTGTACATTTTTTTTTACGAATCCTGCATGTTTCAGGCATGAAAACGGATTGTCCACTCTACATTTAGCATTATATATATTTTCTATTTTACTTCATCGCGGATTATACTAAATAATTTTATTATTACTTTTACATCCATTTATTACCAAAGTAATATACCTATATTAAAGTGTGTAGGCAGGCGCAAAACACGAAAAACAAGTTTAAACCGAAAGAGATAGTAACCTATGTCTTGAAAGGTAAACCTAATACAATTTTCCATACATTATCAATATTATTCACAGATTGATCTGAACCATTTCTGTACATTTGTACAGAAAACAGTGTAAGTGACTTTTAATAAAATAATAAGCTATATCTTGTAATTCGTAATACAAGTTAAGTTAGCAATCTCTCAATTTTTTTTAACACTTCTTTCTTAATTATGAAATGGCGGTGAAGGAATCTATTTAAGCCATAAGCAAAGGCTATCTTCAAGTATTTCGGCGACTTGATGTATATTTAATCATCGGTTAGCAGCTTTTTAAAATTCATATTCATTATAGCTGAAGGAAGGTCAGCAAGATAATAATTGCAAAAGGAAGTCGAACGGTAAATAGCAAGGCCACAGACAAAATTAAATGCTATTTGGGACAAATTAACTGTCCGTCAAGTGTGTCATTACATTCAAAATATAATTAATATTCTCTAGGATATATTATTATCGAATTGCATTTGGAGTAGGGGGCTGTATAATATTAAACGCCTAACAAAATATCGAGACATAAATATATTATTATTTGAACCAATATTCGCTCCTTAACGCACTTCAGCTTCTTTAAGCTTAGGTTGTTAGTAGTTACGTAGGCGCAAGTAAAGATATGATTTAGAATTTTTTGATTTTAAAACTATTTGTTCCGTGGCTCCACAAAAGTAATATATATTTAAAAAAATTACATATTTAGTACACGTTTTATACAGATTTATGTATTAGATGGAACCATACAAAGATTTATGAAATATGTGCTTTAGTTTTTTTCTTTAAATCGTGAAAGGTTTGTCACTAAATAAGTTGCTCAAAACAGCATATAGAGTCACCCGGTTAAAGCAACCATTCGCTTTAATCAGATTCTGATATATACACAAAATCCTTTTCTGCAATCTTTCACTATAACAATATGAAATTTTTATATGCCAAGTACTCACAGCTTTATTATACCCGTACTAGAATTGGGGAGCGAGCCTAATATGTGTCCATCGAAAAAAAAGAGAAATCAGATGAGGCTATCTGTATCTCAGACATCATGATCTCAGATCATCATCTCAGACAATTGTAAGCATGAGTCTCTAATTTTCCCTCTCTAATTATTTGTAGGATCTGTATCCGGCTGAGTAGAATAACCACCCCTTTTTCTCACCGAGGTGTCGTAAAATACGTCTAAGGTAAGCTAACGTCAGCCAGGCGGCCGGTCCTAAAATATGTAGCCAAATCATGTGACATGTTTATAGCATGTTGTGCCGACCCTACTTAGAGTGGGATATGAGGAGGGGAGGATGATGATAAGTTGTACTCACGGACCCTACTTGTGGCTTCGCTCCTCTATGTATAACTCTAGCTCTATGCATATACCACACTTCTTCGACCGCGCAGCGTGCTTATTAAGTAAGTTAATGAGTTTTTAGCGTATTAATATAGGACAAGGTACATCCTTTACAATACCAAACTCGATGTTCAACATTTATAAAGATATTCTTAAGTGTATTGCTACCGAAAGAGGCGAACCGCATCATAATATTATTTCATATTACCGACACTACCATGCAGCTACTAATTTGACCCAATTTGCTTTGATAAATTGTTTTTATATTAGATGAAATATTAGGAGATGATGATGCAAGACTCAAAATAAACGTCTTACTGTTGAGCCATTATATTTAACACAGACGCGTTTTGCATACCTATTGATCTCATTCTTTGGCCTAGTGTTGCAAACGATGTTAGGATGTTTTTGTTATATGTATTGTGTTTTGTTATTCAAATCGATGTTTTGGTATAGAAGTTATAAATATTTTTATATGATTTATTATATTAATGATTGTTATCAGTATTAGTACCAAAATCGAGACATCATTTAAGTACAAAATATCTGGAGCTTTGGTCGGTGTTTTTTTTAGAATATAAAAACAAGATGCAATATGAAGAGAAATGAAAATAAAAAATTGCTAGTGAGATCTGTGATATAACATCACAAGTCATAGAGTAATTAACCTTCGTCTTCTAATAATATTGTACCATTTCTTCAGTGCCTGAAAACAGGGATATAAGACATCTTTTTTAATTGAAACCTAGATTCAACCGATTTAGCGCCTACAAAAGCTGGTATACTAGTTTTATTAATTTGTATCATAACTGTTCGTTTAAAGCCACCTATACCTAACCCTTTAAAGTGCATTTCAGCAAAAACAATTAAACCAGAAATCCTGTTGAAACGGAAATATATATTTTAATAAAACACACTTTCGAACGATATTCTGCAATTATTATTTACAACAATGGCGCTTACGAGCAATCATTTTTAAATAATTCTACTAATAACATTATTGGTGATAACGGTTTGATATAAAAATTCAACAAAGTGAGCGAAGTGCAGAGGAAAAACAAGCGCTATGAAATCATTGTTATAATTATATGACATTATTAAAATATTTCGAATAACACGCGTAATATTAGCACAGAGAAATAATACTATAGTAAGGGAGCCATTTTTTTTTAATTTTTTTTCGAATTGACTGTATGTTGCTAACGGCTTTTACAGCGTCACCTGGATCCGTAGGCTCCTCTAAATGAGAATGTTATAATATTTAATGAACGGGAAGATGAAATTTGTATATTTATCTTTGTGTAATCACACATAAACAAGTTAAAAATGCCTTAAAAAAGCTTTTAACCATTTTTCATGTCGCTAATGTAAACCATTGAGCAATTCTCTCGTCTGGAGCCAATCCTGGCAACAGCATCAGGTCAAGCTTATCATAAATCATAGACATTGGGACTGGACCCACATATGAAATATCAGCGCAATCGGACTCCGGGAAGTGCGTCAAATTTAACTTGTAAGATTCCAGCATTACATACATACACAGCAAGTTGAATTAAAGCTTTTAGAGACAGATAGCTACAATCTCATTTGCTGTTTCTATAATTCTCTTTATTATATTAATATAAGGTAAATTTTAAACAGGCTTTCCTACTCTACATAATAACTCTATGATTCCTAGCGACCAGTAGTAGCTTCATTTACCAGTAATAGCTTCATTGTAATTTTACGATTCAAAATAGCCTGAATAAAGAATAATTTGAATTTGAATTGAACTTCTATTCGCGATTTCTTCTAGGGGGACTGAGATAAAAGTAGCCTACAACTATGTCCATATAAAAAACATATTGATCCTTTGTTCTGTTTTGTATGAATGATAGACAAATATAGTTAATGTATAGAACCGGCTATACTCACGTCTTATTCTATCGGGTTAGCCCGACTAGTTTCGAACCCAACCGGGGCTCTTATTCATGAGCTCTTTGCACGATGTTATCGCGGCGGGAACTAGTCGGGCTAACCCGATAGAATAAGACGTGAGTATAGCCGGTTCTATACAATAACTATGAATACTACTCACGATAGTTTAAATTCAAAAAAGATAGACAAATATGTTACTAGTTTCATTTTTGCAGCATAGTCTACTATACGTCAGTAATATAAAAACAAGAAGTAGAGCAGACAAAAAAAACTCTTTCGCGTTTATTGAATTATTTTACAAAGCTAATAATAAATAAATATATTGGACAAATACACGTACGGCTGTCCGTCTCCGAAGTTACTTAACACTTATATTGGAACAATGTCAAGAAGTAAATTAAATCAGTCAAATTAAAACCTTAAAAAAATCACTATCGCAACGCAAAATGCAAATGCAGTGTTAATAGACCCATAGGAGATGGAGTGGAGCTTAAAACGATGACGTAGAGCCGCTGGATTTACCTGACATAAGATAGAGTAGTATGGAGATCTTTCCTGGACAGGTATCGATTGAAAAGATGAAAACATTACTGTCTATATAAACATTTAAGTTTTTTTTTTTTGTCAACTCTACGTCAATTTTTGTAGGTACTGAAGTTCGTCAGACGTTATAGTTTTGTACACACCTATACACACCCAGAATAGGTTGGAGTTTAGACGCTCGGATAACGTTGAGATAATTTCCGCATGCAATGTAAGTATAGCGTCTATTATCATTTGTCCAGACGGATGAATCATCGGCCAGCAATGGTGCGTATCTGCATTGTTAATTCACAACACACTAACGGTCCGAGGTTGACCAAAAAATACTTTATACAATATACAAAACTTGTCTGGCCCAATGGTTGTTTCAAATTTTGTCCTCGATGGATATCTACGAATGTAATATGAAGTGCATGGAACTAAAAATTGAATTTATCGGCTTAGTATTTTTACATAATAAACTGGTTTTAACTGTATGTATAAACTAAACCTACAACCATCATAAGATAATTAGTAATCAGAACGAAATTTAAACTTTATTTTACTTTATTAAACTATCTCTAAAACTTATGAAGTACTTAAATAAGTTTAGGTAAGTAGGTTAGGTATATCATAAGTGTTCTATTTTTGAAGACGTCCATTTCAGCGAGAGTACCTCTGTCACTCTAGCTGTCAAGTATCTTCCTACAAAAATTATATCAATCAAATAAACAAACTCACTATCGAATTTGTAAATTAGTATGAATGATGACTATGAATCAAATTTATGCTACGGTTTAAGAAATTTTATTGTCTTAAGAATAACATTCACTTAAATAATAACTTAAACATAAAATCTTTAATAAGTTCAATTTATCGCATATGTAAAAATATACAATAAAAATATATACTAATATTATAAAAATGAAAGTATTTTTAGTCGTTTTTGTTTTCGAGCTAAAACCGTTAAAAATATTTTAACGAATACATTGAATCTTGAATAAGGTCATACGGTACCAAAAGATAATAAATATATATAAACGTAGAAGTATATTATATAATCAACATTTGCAAATTATAATTTGTAATAAGCAATATTATCGATAACATCTGCCGAACGAGCGGAAGTTATTTGATTCGACGTCAACACGCGTGAAATGAGTAAGTCCGCATATTTAGATATCAGAATTATAGATATCAATGACGACACGTTCGTAAATGTGTTTGTAGCGTATTGACCGTTGTTTAAACACGCTCAATAAGTCTATCATTACCATACTGGGGACCGAGCGTCGACCTCCGAATCGTCGTGCAATAGGCGACGCGAAGAGCGGTCCGTCACGGCCAATGTCGCCCGGCGTCATGTCCCAGCATACCTGAGCTGAATAATAAATAGCAAGATACTCGGGAAACATGTATTTAGTATCATACGAATAATCCATTTAGTCATACTGGAATATAACTGAAAGGGATTTGTTGTATTATAATACTGTGTTTGGAGAATATAATCATTTGCTAA
Source organism: Morpho achilles (assembly GCA_947086495.1). Taxonomy (NCBI): domain Eukaryota; kingdom Metazoa; phylum Arthropoda; class Insecta; order Lepidoptera; family Nymphalidae; genus Morpho; species Morpho achilles. The sequence goes on along the minus strand of CAMTZB010000007.1, from coordinate 6,433,736 downwards.
TTCCTGTCGTTCAGAATTTTAGGTGCGCGAGTTGAGGTTATAAAGTAATGAAAACTAATACCATAATAATGCCTTACTTATTATACTATTTTATGGGATTTTAAATCTACTAAGTAAATTAGCTAAGCTACTCAAGTTATCATTTGCGCGTCATCGCTATTTGCCTTACATTACACTACTACATATCAATTTGAAGTTTTATATACCTATTTCAAATAATAATACATAACTTTTAAAAAAATTCAAAACTTTATTTTTGAAATTATATAAAGTTTAATCTAAAATGTTTATGAAATATATTACAATGCATATTTATTGGTATAAAGGATTTTTTTTCTTTTTTATAGCTGAGGTATACAAAGCATAAAATATTTCCTATTCTAATTAGTCCCTGCAATTTTTCTTTATATTTGTCCTAAGATCATAGATCAACAGCTTACCTAATAATGACACTGTCATAAAAATGACTAATGACTAAGGCTAATGATTAAGGTTTTTATGAACTTTTCTCATCGCTCATAGCGGTTCTGTTACTCAATATAAATTGATAACAAAAAATGATACCGTATCCACATTCTGTATTCTCTATCCAAGGTCACACCCAAAAAATATTTAATTTTAAGTATGCGAGAAGTATTTCTGTTATACATGATCAAAAGTTTTATTTTTATATTTTATATTTAATAATCTAAATATCATTATTTGGAGCGCGATAATGAGGTGATAATAAATGACAAAAGTTCACATACCAGCGATGGCATACAAAATATAAGAATTAACATTAAATAATGAATTGTTTGATATACGTCAATAAGAGATAGACAATCCAACTGCTACAGTAAATTATTGAGTATGGAGCCAGTTCCTACCAACCCTCACTAAAGAAAGAAACTTAAAAGATTATAAAAGTGATTGGAACAAACAACAACTTTTTTTTATATTTTTAGGATATTTTATCCATGATCAGTATAAAACCGACGCTTGCCCACGCGCAGTCATTGGATAGGGTAGTAAATTTTATTCAAAATTGCACGAAAGGAGACTGCCAGAAATTGCGCCTTTAGGCCCAGACGTTACAGTAATAATTATTGTGTTGTTCAATATAAAAATAGTTGTTATCTTACTATCAATTATTTTTTACTAAATTTCTATGGAGGAACCCATAAAAAATTGTAGTTTGAGGTTATGTAAAAGCTAAATACTATAATAACACAATAAGAACGATAGGATTCAATAAAAATATAACATTAAGATATCATCATTAAGTAATAGGTGATTTATTTTTTCAACGTCAGAAAAACAGACGAGTTAAAAAAACATTCACAAGCGCAAAAAATAAAAAACGAATTACTAATAATTGACATGTATTGTGACATTTTTTATTTGATCGCAGAGAGATTAAGACCGTTAGTGTTATGTTCATAAAAACGTTATTTAACTAAGGGTAAACGTTTTTTGTATTTATACTAAAAACTTTGGAATCCAGCGCTGTAATTTAAGAAGTAACAAGTTGACAAATTAATGCGTTCCGTTTAAGGCATGAACTAATTTAATACTATAAATAGTATTTATTAATAATAAAAAATAAATATTAATAATTATAAATAGTATTATTAAATAAGTTTTGTAGCACATTCCCATTGAAAGTTTATAATATTTATGGTGGTTTCTGTAACAGTTAGGCCCCATTTTGGCAGTCTCCTTTCTAAAAAAATGATTTAACACTAAACATTAAAGGTAAACTTGCAACATATACATAAATATCCTAAGAAACCGAGAGCGAGAGCTAAGTAACGTTGTGATAAAAACTCCCGAACATGATTTTTAAGCCGGTATATATAAATTATTGTATATATAGGAGTTATTTATTATAAGTGCCGGGTACTGTATACGCAGAATGACGTGTTTATAGTTAGGATTTTTCATGAACGTAGTTTCGTACTTGTAATTATGATATATGAATAATAGAACGCTGTACAGACAATTTGGTTTTCCCTTACCAACGATTTTTATCAATAGCTCTCGTTTGTATTCGCATATGTATCGCCCCTATCACGCCCCATATCATTCCACTAATAATTCGTGTTGCAAATAACGTATATTACTTTATTATTACCAATGTGATAACGTAAATGGAGCACAAACAGCGAGGCATACAATATTTATGCTGCATACATTCTGCATTGTACACAATATTTACTGTGTACAATGCAGAATGCGCACACGCAATTTGAATTGAGCTGATGTGAAAAAATGTCATTAGCATTATAGGTGCCTAGTTAAGTGTTACAAACAAGCCAGAAATGTTTCGAAATCGATTCTATTCAGCACACAGAACGTTAGGTTATTAATTTATGCAAAATATTTTTAAAATACTTTTAGCGTAATGTACTTATCAAAAGTTACGAAAGAATTATTTTGCAATAAGCTACGTTTGTTAAGATCTTTGTAAAGTTAGGTGTATGTGAAAGAACCGAAAGCCGTTCTCATACTTTATATATGCAGGATTAGTTACCGTACATATCACAAAATACCACTAATAACATATTACCCAATCACTACACACACTCACTAAGACAGTCTCAACAATCGTTTCGCCACGTAACTGAAGCATTATCAAGAGATAGGCTCCACGACAAAATCGCAAAGCGCCGTATCACTCAAGCAAACAGTATTATATACAAATAGTTCAACCCCAATATTAATTTAACCTCCAAACACGTATAGCAAACTGGAGTTGGTAATGCGTCGCTTTGTGATTTTTTCGTGAACCCTATCTTCTCATGATGCTTCAATTCGATTCGGTTCAACTGATGTACTATGGTATTCCGCAAAGTAACGCCTACTTCTATAAATTATGTACTTATCAATAAAATAATTAGAGAGTAATCTGTGCTAATCAGAGCGTGTCGCAGATGAGGTTGAGCTCTTATCTTCCGCAGGATACAGCGTTACTTCCGTTAAAGCCAGTCGATATCGCCACCTACGCTCGTCTCGCATTCGCGTTCCACCCACCTATCAGCAACTATTATAATAAGGACAGTATCTAAATACGCCGTGTGCTATCTGCTGAATAGAATAGTACCACCCTCACTTCTTACCGAGGTGTCGCCGAAGCCGGTCGTAAAAACACAGCCAAATCATGTGACAGCATGTTTATAACATGTTGTTCCGACCCCACTTAGTGTGGGATAAGGGCACGAAGATGATGATGAATATTAAGTCTTAAAAATATCATTACCATACGGCGTCGAACAAATGTACACTAAATCTACGCCACAACGACACAAATAAAAACTGTATCATAAGTTATGCGACATACCATGAATGGTTCACAATGTGTGCCGGCATGGGTCAATTAACAGCCCTTAATGGAGTTCATTCACGCGACGACACCATGAATGAAATCAGGGTTTAAATGGCGTTATTAATGAATAACCATGGTAAAATTAATCGTAGGCTTTACTACCCTTTCTGTTAGTCATTAACAACAATAACTAATTGTATTTAAAATTGTAATACTTGCGTCATATTTTATTCATAGTAATTGTATATTGAACTATAATATGAATAATAATGTTCGAAACAGTTTAAATTAGTTTATTTTGTAGTATTTTTTTGAACGTTAAGATTCATTGATACATTCATGTTTAGTAATGGTGGCACGCACTGGAATTTCTAAACCAAAATACTTAGACATCTGATCTGCAAAACCTCGTAGCCGGTATTTTATATACCTATACAAATTATAAATTTTATAAATATTATTGGTTATAAATGTTAGCCGTGGAAAACGAAACATAAAAATTCTTTCAGCAATCTGTGCTTTAAAAGATCACCCATCGTTTGAGGAAATGATATTAGATTTGGTATGACATTCGTTTATCGTTTTAAGGCGTAAAACACCAAAACATTACAAAAAAAATTATTATTTTATATTAATATTCACCGCCATATGAACGTATATAATCGCTTTAGTATCACGAAAAATATTTTTTTTTATTGTTTTTAGTCACCTATGTTTATATCAAATTACTCTGTTATTACTGTGAAAAACTTTACAAAGAGCAAAGGCTTCTCAATAATATTGTATTTTTTAAATGTATTATTTATTGTTCGAACTTTGAAATCATCAATGTAAGATACCTACACTACAACGTATTATGATTCTATTTCTGGGTGGTAGTAAAAGCTCAAAGCGCCGCACACTGGCTGCGGTTTCCTACTACTTAAGTAGGATCACAGAAATAAAATGCGGTGCGAGATAAGTCCAACCATATCTACAAACTACACTCGCCTGTACCACTTAAGGGAAGTAATTTCTTTATGAAGAAAAGGATATAAAATATCAATAGTATAAAACGCACAAAACCTAAATATTTGTCTATAACATATTTGATTAATAGAATTAATTAAAGATCTACGTTAAAATTGCTCCGAAACTTACTCCAACGTTTTTCTTAATACATGAAATATTTTATATTATATTTATTTGCAAACTTAATAAAATTCATTTTATTTGATAGAAGAATATATTTTAAAAAGTACTTGAAAATTTACGATATTATATATAATAAAATGTATTTAAATCTAATCGCGGATTATAGCAAAATATTATAATCATTTTTCAATTTAAGCGTCGTTTATGAAGATTTCCTTCCCTGAAGCTGTGGTAGCCCAGCGGTAACCTCGTGCGACTCTTTCGATGAGGTCACGGGTTCAAACCCGGGCAGACACCAATGAGTTTTTCTGTTAAAACTTATGTGTCTAATTGATAATTTCAATTTATCACACGCTTTTCGGTGAAGGAAAACATCGTGAGGAAACCTGCATATCTCTAGAGAATTCTGGAGATATGTGTAACCTACCAATCCGCATTGGAGCAGCGTGATAGGTCTAAGCTCCAATCCTTCTCTCCAATAAACGGAGAGAAGAGGCCTATTATCAGCAGTGGGATAGAAACAGGCCGCTACTTACTTACTTATGAAGATTATGGATGGTGACACAGTAGATCGCAGTCCGGAAGTAAGACCTGATAAACGTTTTATCAGTAACTAGCGACCTTCCCATGCTTCGCACGGGTATAAAATATATAGCCCATGTCACTCAGTGAAAAAAATTATTAAAATCGATCCAGTAGTTTTATTTTTTCATTACTGCCCGTGGCCCGCAAGAGTTATATTTGGAGAAAAACAATTTCCCTCTCCCTATTCCAAGAAGATTTCCTGCTATCTTTGAATATCTAAATTCAAATAGTACATATTTGCGTATTTATTTTTACATTTTTCGCTATGTATTTTATTTTTACAATTAATTACAGAATGTCTTTAAACAAACTCTTGAAAGAGTGACATCGCTGCTAAAGTCGAAGTGTTATAGGGCGAAGCGCGGCCTCCTCGCGGCATTTTAAATCTGTAATATCTCCGAAAATGTTCACTTAAATTACATGCTGTAAACGGCCATATTGATCTATATTAAATCAACTATTTATTTAAGGTACTTAATTGGATAAGGATTAATGCTGTATTGTATAAGAATTGCTTCAAAAATAAGGCATTATTTTTCGTAAAAAGTAAACGATAAAAAATGCTTTAGTGGGTTATTCATAAGCGATAGACATATACCATCGCGGACTTTTCTGTAGACCTTTTCAATGTGTACAAATACTTAGTACATTATTTTGATAAATCTCGTAGGGTTTAGCCTGCGTTTGCAATGTAAGCGGAAAAAATGTAATTATTTACAGAAACCTCAAAAATTACATTATTTCTCTACTTCGATTGAATGTTATTATACGTACAAACCTTCCTCTGGAGTCACTCTATCTATTAAAAAAAACCGCATCAAAATATGTTGCGTAGTTTTAAAGTTTTATGCATACATAGGGAAATATGGACTTTGTTTCATAATATGTAGTGATGATGATTGTTATTTTCCTCGCTAGAGAGCTCCGATCATAAATGCGTTCGATCGCTGCTAAATTCAAATGGTTAAAGGGCGACCCGCGTTAATTTTTTTTTTGAATTTGACTAATGCTGTTAGCCCTAATGGCTTTGACAGCGTCACCGATAAGACGGGCGAGCGCGGAAGCATCGCCGAGAGGCGAACCGCGACCTCCAACGCGCTTTTTATAGGCTCGCGGCGCGGCCCCTGCATTTTAAATCTGTAATATCTTCGAAACTGTTTATTTAAATTACATGCTGTAAAGGTCATATTGATCAATATTAAATAAACAATATATTTAAGGTTCTTAATTGGATAAGGATTAATGCTGTACTATACAAAAATTGCTTTGAACATAAGGCATCATTTTTCGTAAAAAGTAAATGACAAAAACTGCTATTGAGGGTTATCCATAAGAGACAGACATATACTATCTCGGACTTTTCTGTAGACCTTTTTAAGGTGTACAAATACTTAAGTACATCATTTTGATAAATCTCGTAGGGTTTAGCCTGCGTTTGCAATGTAAGCGGAAAAAAATGTAATTATTTACGACATCACATTAGAAACCTCAAAAATTACAGTATTTCTCTACTCCACATTTAATGTTATTAGACATGTAAACCTTCCTCTAAAATCACTCTATCTATTAAAAAAAACCGCATCAAAATCTGTTGCATAGTTTTAAAGATTGAAGCATACATAGGGATATACGGACATAGAGACAGACAGAGAATGCGACTTTGTTTTATACTATGTAGTGATATTATTTATTTTTACAATTGATTACACATTGTCTTTACATACAACATTCATAGCTTCCTTATCATTAGACAATATAAACTTGAAAGAAGGACATTTAGTTGCGCCTCCGGTCGCTGCTAAATTCGAAGTGCTTATAGGTCTAAGCGCGGTCTCCTCGCGGGATTTTAAATCTGTAATATCTCCGAAAATGTTCACTTAAATTACATGCTGTAAACGGCCATATTGATCTATATTAAATCAACAATTTATTTAAGGTACTCAATTGGATAAGGATTAATGCTGTATTGTATAAAAATTGCTTTGAACATAAGGCATCATTTTTCGTAAAAAGTAAATGAAAAAAACTGCTATGGTGGGTTATCCATAAGAGATAGATATATACCATCGCGGACTTTTCTGTAGACCTTTTTAAGGTGTACAAATACTTAGTACATCATTTTGATAAATCTCGTAGGGTTTAGCCTGCGTTTGCAATGTAGGCGGAAAAAAATGTAATTATTTACAGAAACCTCAAAAATTACATTATTTCTCTACTTCGTATTAAATGTTATTATACGTACAAACCTTCCTCTGGAGTCACTCTATCTATTTAAAAAAACCGCATCAAAATCGGTTGCGTAGTTTTAAAGTTTTATGCGTACATACGGAAATATGGACTTTGTTTTATAATATGTAGTGATTTAACATTTTCAAATAAAACTTATTTCGTAAAAACTTTCGTAAAATATGTATGCAATTTTTTTATTATACGATTCGTCGAGAATTAAAGACTTTGAATTTATCAATTAATACCTATCAATTAATAGGTTTCTTTCTAGATTTATCACTGCTTTTCATAAAATTCCTTAGTTGAAATTTTTAATGTAACACATTGTTATTTGTCTATTCGATAGTTCATGGAATCCTTAATATCTTACTCCAGCCCACACTTTAAACGTCAGCTTTTCTTAATCGAGATAAAATCATTCTACAAATACAGAACTACGGATGCGAAGTAAATACGTGGGGTGAAAGGCACCGAAACGGTCGATAATCGTCTGTTCTTTCGCATCATCTGCTAAACTTTCTCTATTATTGTCTTTGAAGACGACTCTACGTTGAATTACTTAGCGATTGTTTGTCCAACAACGGAACATCGATGTTTGCATGTAAAAGGTGCATTTATTATTCGTAAGTGAAAAATACAGGTCAGAATGTCTGCAAAGAAAGCACTAAATTGTAAATATAATTTTATTAAACAAATTAAATTAATTAAACATTTTTTTTTCGAATATGACTAATGCTGTTAGCCTTAATGGCTTTGACAGCGTCACCGATAAGACGGGCGAGCGCAGAAGCATCGCCGAGAGATCAATTAAACATATGCAGACTTTCATTTATATTATGAAGTTATTCTCTTAAAGTTTCTATCACGGATGATCATTGTAGACCAGGTTAGGTACGGAACGAAAAATCCTATCCCAGGATGTATTTCCCTTCACTAAATGGTGAGATCATATCTGATGGCAAAGTTGTTTGCCTTTCAACAAACCTCAAACAAAGGACGTCTTGCATTGGGATAACAATATGAAATCAAATTAAATATTAAAACGTATTTGCCTGTTGTGTTATCTATAAAACATATTTTTAACACCAAATATTTTTTATATAAAAAAAATGTATCTAAAACACTTCTGAGTATTTATAAGGTGACAAACGAAACCCCGTTGACCACGAATATTTGATTTCAACATGTAGCGCCAATTGGCGGTAAAATTTAAATTCATTTCGTCGCTCCGTGAATGGACTGAATAACAATAAACGAGTTAGCTAGTCCAGCTTGAGGTTGATTTAAAGAGTAATAAAGACAAATAACGATTTGCCGAATATGGTTCGAATTACTATTTGATATGTGGCTAGAACACAACAATGTGTGGTCTCCTTAGAATTAAATTATGAAGGTGCATTTATAGCTTTACAACTTCAGCGGTGCAGATAAAATAACAGTTCCTTTTATATTTAGTATAATACTTGTATATATTATCTCGTTGTTCATAGAAACCTCCTGAGGAGATATCAGCACAAACTGGCAACATCAAATAACATAGTTTTCGCCTTCCAACCTTCTGTGAATCTTCTCTTAAGTGTACCTACGCATAATCCTCAAAAGAGTAGCGTATTACATGCCGAAACTTAATGAGATTTAATGCAAGAACGGTAAGATGCCACGCCAGCACTTTGACACTTAAAAACTCGTATAAGACCAATAATATCCTACACGACGCTCTCATGTCAGCCTAAATGAAATTGGACAAATCTGAATCTCCTAAAATTATAGAACTGAGCTGAACTAAAATTATGACGTACGACTTCCTTCAGATTCATTGAATTCACAATGGAAAATGAACACTAGATTGGGTAACCATACTTTGAGAAAGAAAGAAAAACTTACACCCGATATTATGCAGAATTAAGAAGACTTAACCTGATGATAGCTATAATTTTCTGCACTTCTCTTGTTTTCTTTCCGTATTTCGTACTCTTAACAATGCATCTGTGCTCATGTGCTCCTTCCTGGAGAAACTATAATACTAAAGATCATGGAAAATGAATCACAGAAATATTTGTAAGCCCATAGCTTCAAAACGACTGATCAAATTGGATAATTTTTTCTTTCAAGTGTTCGTTATTATCAGGAGAAAGTTTGAATAAAAAATATATAAATTGTTGACGGCAATTAAATCTGGCGATACGAAGTTCATCGGGTGAATTGGATTTGAATAAAAGTTGCGCAATTCATTGAAGTTACGAATACGTAAGAGGTCCTTTTGGGCAATAACACCAACAGCGATTACAATATTATATTCATTCAACTTTATTATCATTTTAACATGCGTGTTGATTTCCGTTTTAAATTTACTGAATAAACGTATTGTACTTATCAATGAATCGCGGCATATTACAATTCACATATAAAACCAACATTTACATTAATAAAACCTAATCAGCAAATAATTAGTCATACTATTAGATAACTGTCTTGATAAGATCGCGCCTCGCTGTTGTCTTTCAGTTTTGGATTTCAATAATTAAAAGAGATTATTTAATCACCCATTGTTGAAATTAAAAGTGGTTACAAAATTATCGGAATTCTTCTCATTCATCACTTTTGCTTATAGAAAGTGAAATGGATGTATCCATAGATTTGTACATAGGTATAAGATTACAGTCTGACGTAGGCACTCTCAACTGACGCACTAGGTTATATACAGAATAATTCTATAAGTAGTTTATATTACTCATAAATGGTCACGCGTTATGGTTTCATTCACACAAAATGTTTCTTTTTTCCTGATGAGTAATACAGTCTATGTACATTCAAGTGATTGTTGCCTAGGCTCAGTTGCGATGGGATATAATATGTTTGTTTACAGACAGCCTTTAGTATCTAATTGAGACTGATTGTCAATTCAAAGTAGAACTACTCCTAAAGAAAATATCGAGGAGCGTTAGTTTTTATAATCAAATAATTTATAGAATATGGATCTATAAAAAAGCCTATACTTTGCGGAGATCCATAATACAAAACTGATGAGAATATTATTTTTTCTATAATCCGCGATAAAGCACGGATTTCACCGCGGATTATAGCAAAATAATATTCTCATTAGTTTTATAATCGACTAAACCCTCGAGATTATAAAGCGGTTAGTTGTTACACTAAGACTACGCTAGTCCGTTGGCAATTGGCTTTGGATTTTTAATAACAAGGATCTTAAAATTGAATTTAAAAAAATGATATTAGTTATGTAAATTATATTTATAGGTCTGATCACAATTAATTAGTCGCATTAATCACGTAACAGAGTTTTTGCTGTAACTACCGAAATATCTACAAAGTTCGAACTGGCGCCATTTTCATTTGTTAGTTGTAAATATAGGCCCGACCAATACTTACATTGATGAATAAATAAAATGAGAGAGCGCCAAACGATGCCTGTAGCATTCCATTGCAATGACTAAGAGGATCGACTTTAAAGGAAACTTAGGTATGTCCTTAAAAAGTTTCTTAGAAGGAAACATATTTTGGTTTCTTTTTTGTTATTCGTAAACTGGTTTGATTATTATCTTAGCAGTAAGTGATTTAGTTTGCAAATGATTTAGTTAACGGAACAACTAAATAACAGTTAAATATTTTGAAAACAATAATTGTAATTTTGTAATACGGCATAAGATTGTAACTCAAAACGTTGATGTCTTTGGATTATCAAATTGATAGCATAGTTTTAGATTTACATATATAACGGATATTTAACCCTAGTTTTTTAAAATTAAATCTAAATATCAAGATTTTTTTTTAAATTGGGTAAAATTTCCTCAATATTTATTACCTAAATACAATTTTTTTAATGATCACTTTCCTAAAACGTAGAAAAAGTTAATTTTAATTTTTTATGAGCATTATCTTATTACTTTATTATCACGACATGAATAATTATCGTAAGATTTACATAAATTTTGTTTTTGGCACCAACCCGGATAGATCGATTATAAGTCAAAGACGGCTTGGACTAAAGGTCACGGTCAACAACTATTACGCGAGTCCGGAGACAGGAATTCTGAACAAGAATATTGAGAAATTATTAGCCAAACTTAATTATGCTGGTGCATCTTCTGAGACATTTGGTTAATCACTATGCAAGCCGATCGAAGTCTATTTGTATGCGAAATAAATATTAATATAAATGTGGATTTAATTGTCATTCTTTGACCTCCACGCGTAGAGACGAATCAATGTCATTTTTTTATTTTGATATAAGCTACTTTTTATCTCGGAAAGTTCACGCAGATCAAGTTGCAGGCAGATGTAAGTTATTTATAAATTCAATAACTAGCTTTTAGAATAAGATTACTATAAACTTTAAAATATAAATTAACTAGCGGCCTGCCCCTGCTTCGCACGGGTATAAAATATATATCCCATGTCAGTAAGTGTAAAAAAAAGATTAAAATTGATCCAGTTGTTTTGATTTATTCATTACTGCCCGTGGCTGTAGCGTTAAATTTGGAGAAAAACAATTTACTTTCCCTATACCAAGAAGATTTCCTGCTATCTTTGGAATATCTAAATTCAAATAGTACATTATTACTTATTTACTTTTATATTTTCCCTATGTATTTTATTTTTACAATTAATTACAGAATGTCTTTAAACAAACTCTTGAAAGAGCGACATCGCTGCTAAAGTCGAAGTGTTATAGGGCGAAGCGCGGCCTCCTCACGGCATTTTAAATCTGTAATATCTCCGAAAATGTTCACTTAAATTACATGCTGTAAACGGCCATATTGATCTATATTAAATCAACTATTTATTTAAGGTACTTAATTGGATAAGGATTAATGCTGTATTGTATAAGAATTGCTTCAAAAATAAGGCATTATTTTTCGTAAAAAGTAAACGACAAAAAATGCTTTAGTGGGTTATCCATAAGCGATAGACATATACCATCGCGGACTTTTCTGTAGACCTTTTCAATGTGTACAAATACTTAGTACATTATTTTGATAAATCTCGTAGGGTTTAGCCTGCGTTTGCAATGTAAGCGGAAAAAATATAATGATTTACAGAAACCTCAAAAATTACAGTATTTCTCTACTCCGTATTGAATGTTATTATACGTACAAACCTTCCTCTGGAATCACTCTATCTATTAAAAAAAACCGCATCAAAATCTGTTGCGTCGTTTTAAAGTATTATGCATACATACGGAAATATTGACTTTGTTTTATAATATGTAGTGATAGTGATAGTGATTGTTATTTTCCTCGCTAGAGAGCTCCGATCATAAATGCGTCCGATCGCTGCTAAATTCAAATGGTTAAAGGGCGAACCGCGTTTTTTTTTTCGAATTTGACTAATGCTGTTAGCCCTAAATGCTTTCACAGCGTCACCGATAAGACGGGCGAGCGCGGAAGCATCGCCGAGAGGCGAACCGCGACCTCCGACGCGCTATTTATAGGCTCGCGGTGCGGCTCCTGCATTTTAAATCTGTAATATCTTCGAAACTGTTTATTTAAATTACATGCTGTAAAGGGTCATATTGATCAATATTAAATAAACAATATATTTAAGGTTCTTAATTGGATAAGGATTAATGCTGTATTGTATAAAAATTGCTATTGTGGGTTATCCATAAGAGATAGATATATACCATCGCGGACTTTTCTGTAGACCTTTTTAAGGTGTACAAATATATTTATAAGGTGTACATTATTTTGATAAATCTCGTAGAGTTTAGCCTGCGTTTGCAATGTAAGCGGAAAAAAATGTAATTATTTACAGAAACCTCAAAAATTACATTATTTCTCTACTTCGTATTGAATGTTATTATACGTACAAACCTTCCTCTGGAATCACTTTATCTATTAAAAAAAACTGCATCAAAATCGGTTGCATAGTTTTAAAGTTTTATGCGTACATACGGAAATATGGACTTTGTTTTATAATATGTAGTGATAGTGATAAATATACGGGACACATGCACACACGGCCGTCCGTCCTAAAGTAAGTACCTTAATACTTGTGTTATGGTAGACAGACAGCTGGTGAATATATACTTATATAATTTTATAATAACACGACCCGCGGAGCTGAGGCAGTGACAATACCCACTGCGCCAACGGGCCAGTCGATATATATTGTTCTTACAGTGTTTATCCGAAATATCTACAGCTTATGTACCCGTAGCCTTTAAAGAGGACGTGTATGTAGTAAACGACTTATGATTTCCTTCGCAACAAAGTTCAGTTTCACTTAGCAACTAGAAGAGCCTTAAAAGAAATAAACTGGCTGAGATAGCCTTAAGAGTCTCGATGCTAATATGGCGACGGGTGAGGCACACAGTTCGAAGTACCGATAGGCTTTAGGACCTGAGATATTGACGTAGTGATTAAAACACAGTGTTAATGTTGGTTTCTGGTGTGCTAAACCCAATTAGACAAACAGACGACGTCAATACGGACTTAGAAAACGGCTGGATTCAAGCGGTATCAAAATAAATTGACAACGTTCAATTTAAATGTTTTTGCACATGGAACATTTGGATTTAACTAAAACTAAAATCCTTCTTATATTATACATCCATACTTGTGAGTATGGATGTGTGTTTGCTACTCTTTCACGGCAAATCCGCAGAACCAATATCGATGAAATTTGGCACAATTACTCCTTATACACCGGCGTAACATATATGCTATAGAAATCCTGTTAATTCTACAGGAATAGGATGAGATTGGAAAGCGCCATCTATTGTCAACCTATCACGCGACAACAGTCAACGCGAACAAAGCGACTATTTTTTAAAGATATAAAAAAATGCAATTTTATATAATAAAAAAAGGAAGAAAGCGCCGGGTCATTGTGGAAATCGATCCCAGGGCTTAAACTTTTTTGGTCCACCCGTTACCAATAGGCTTTGCTTTTGACAGCTCAAATATCATTTGCATTCAATTCTATATTTTAGCATTTTTTTAATGGCCGAAAACGTATTAAACGACATTATTATTAAATGAAATCTAGCTAGATCCAAATCCAGATTTTTCCTCCCCAAACCCCCTATATGCTCAATTAGAGATTATAAGAAGCGGGATTGATTGCCCATTTTTGCATTGTATTATACACAACGCTTATACGGTGTAATCTGAACCAAAGCAGAATCAAACATGACGCGTCCCTATCGGAATGTTGATGTAGAATGCATGAAGCAGACACTATTTAACGAGCCGGGCGTAGAAAGAGATCCGCTTTGCTTGTTAATTTTTTTAAATTGTGATAGTATTTACCTTGAAATATCTTTGCAAAGGTATAAAGATTTTTAATAACATTTAATGGTTTCAAGTAGATCCATACATATAAAAAACCTGACCAATAATCTACAGGGTATCTCATATCCTATAAAATATCAACAAGTTTTTTTAACACTTAAGGATAATATAATTATAAAATACTAGCTGATAAATGCTATATCGTAGCTTATTTATTGTGTAACTTATGTCCTTCTAAGATTAAATGAAACTTTGTTTTAAACTTTACTTTCGTTTTATTAATTTTTTAATTTTAATGAGTAATAAAGTTAATAAACAACCACTATTTTTTAACTCTACGTTTCGTACGACACCTCGTTTTCTTAATCTCTGAATTCTAAAATGGTAAATAAGATAAAATAAGTGTTTTTACCTAAGGACAAAGCAAGGATAATGTCAGCCGTTCTAAACTTTGTAATATAAATCATCGAAATCTAAAATGTGTTTTAAGCAAACAAAAAAAGGGTGTTGCCACAGGATGTTGCCAATGATAAGTTAGATTTGGCACACAGTATTCTGAATTATTCACAATATGTATTTGTGCTACCATGGGTATTCTAAACGATATACACTGATTTTGAAGTAAGACTTCAATACACATTGAGTTGCCGTGTGGTATTCGGCTGAGTAGAATAGACCACCCTCATTTGTCACCGAGGTGTCGTAAAAGGCGACTAAGGTAAGACAACCCACTGTGTGTTATTCGGCTGAGTAGAATAAACCACCTTCATTTCTTACAGAGGTGTCGTAAAAGGCGACTAAGATACGTTGACCCACCGTGTGGTGTCTGGTTGAGTAGAATAGATCACCCTCATTTCTTACCGAAGTGACATAAAAGGCGATTGAGATAAGTTGACCCAGCGTGTGGTGTCTGGTTAAGTATAATAGACCACCGTCTATCTTACCTAGGTGTCGTAAAATACGACTGAGGTAAATGGACGTTAGGCAGGCGGCCGGATGAGAAAGACGTAGCCAAATCATGGGACAACATGTTTATAACACGTTGTGCCGACCCTACTTACAGACTGATAAGGGCAGGAGGATAATGATGACTTCAATACACATTAGGAAATTGTAAAATGGATAACACACTTTACTTACTTACTTTGAGGATGACGAATGTATATGGGACAATTATTGTCCCATGTATTTATTAATTTTTATGTATACTAGATTCTACCCACGATTTTGTCTGCCTACACTTCGTTACCGACATAAAAAATACACTTGTCACTTAAGTAATGTCACTTTCTCTGTTTTTCATGAAAGAAGTAGAAATTAATACACACTTTATAACATAAGTAAGAACGTTATATCTAAAATATTGTCGGCGCACATCAGTTAAAAGTGGTTACAGTCTGATGTGGTTTAATTGCAAAAAATATTCGAAGTTACACGAGATTTTCAAAACAATATAATTCATATACTGTATGAGCAATGCACTTATATTAAATTTATGCACGTAGAAAGCTTTTTAGAAAGGAATAGAAGGCATACGTGACCTGCAACCGACGCGAGCTGTAGCGTGGAGGTGAGCGGCTACCTTCGCTGGTTGCGACACCGCGGAACTTGCGGCCTTCGATACCAACCTTTTAATTGCAGTCAATTTTTCGAATGCACTTCACTGTGATATTATTTCATAATACAAAACTGGGAAGTTTTTCTACAGCATATTAGAGACTAGCTCATTTACTGGGTTGTTAGAAAAGTTGTTTAAATGAGTTAATCTTGTATCTCTGAAATGCACCATGTCGAGGGTTTAGGGGAAGAAAAATCGATCCCGCTTGGTTTTTTTGTAAAAATAGTTTTATCTCTGTTTTTTGGCATTAAAAAATACTTAATTTACATTGAATATAAAAATTGCCGTAAATTATCAAGATAGGGTAGCTTATTCGGGGAACAGGCGGTCTCGAGAAATGTACATACCTAGGATCGAGCCCCACCTTCCCCATTTTTTTTATGTTTCTTTTTTTATTTAGTAAAAAATTACCGAGCACGGCTCGGTCAAACAGGTTTTTACAATATTTTACAAGACATCCATACCAATATTATGAATGCAAAATTCTATCTGCTATACCTTTAATAAATTTTTGCAAAATTAACGCTTATCCATGGGATAGCATATATGTATGTGGAATTTTAAAAATACAGTTTTTCTTTCAAAAACAGGAAAAAAACTAACAAGTTATATATATACAAATTATTTACACCATATAAAATATAATTCTATTTGCATAAAGTTCTCTTTTACTAATTTGTATATTGCGTCGTTTATATTTTCAGCTAGTAACAATGTTTTGTATAATATTTTTCACTTTAAGTAAGTAAATAAAACTATTCAAACAATTAAAACACCACTAAATGTACTGTTGGCGGCTGTACACTCTCGCTTAAGAGCACTCGCTATGTCTCGCCCGAGACGTGTTAGCTCATAATGACAATGTACACTAAAATATGAACAGTGAACAGCGTAGTACTGTGTGAACAGCGACGAGCTCGTCGATGGTGTACAGTGGCGCGAGACCCTTCGACTCGGGCACAAAAACCGACACTGGACTGAGACCGTGAGAGACACCCCGCGACATAAAGAGGCAAGAGCTACTCTGTACACTCTCGTACTCGACACGTCTCCGGTTGTCTCGCAGAGAGTGTACAGCCGCCATTAGAAAGTACTGACTACCAAACTGCAAACAAAGAGTAAGTTGATAATTAGACGTTGGCACACATGAAAAGGGCAAGTCCGTCGAACGTATTTGAACTGAAGTAACTATAAGATACCATTAATGTTTACATTTTCATAGAACGTATCGACTTAACTTCTGAGAAAAACTTATTTGATCATTCCTCTTATCGTACAGTTCAAAACCTCCGTCGGGACATAATGTTATTGTTGTATTTAATTACTGACTAGTGCGTATTCAAGAGAATTCATATTTCGATTACCTATCAACAATCTTCTGATATTTCAGTGCTCCAAAATATCCTATCATATTAGATCCTAATAATAATGCTGCACTACATAAATCACTGTTTAATACGTATTTGCAACATTAAATAAAAGTAAATAATTGTCATTGATATTTGCAATTTATGACACGCTTTTCGGTGAAGGATACCATCGCGAAGAAACCTGCATTTCTCTATAGAATTCTGGAGATATGTGTAACCTACCAATCCGCATTGGAGCAGCGAGATGGGTCTAAGCTCCAACTCTTCTCTAAAAAGAAGAGAGAAGACATAAGCTAAACAGGGGGATACTAACAAGTATACTATCCCACAGCTTTTTTGTTTACTTTTACTTTTAATGTCGTCTATTTAATCCATATTTGTAACTTGATTAATTAAAGTACGTTATGACATTAAAGAGATAAAAAAATCATTTATTTCTTTACATATATTAATTAATATTGCCTTGAGGTTTTGCCTTAGAATAATAAAATATAGATATTGTTACATTTATGTCTAAAAAACTAATTTAATTTAATTTTTAATTTAATTAACTGTACTTATATTTACCTCTTTTTAAATTTTAGACTGGTTAGCTGGAAGAGATTCCGATTCCGGAATAAGCCCGCTATTGCAAGTTACGTTGTTGTTTTTTATTTGAATTAATGCAATAAGGAGATTACAAACAAACTAGCAAACTAATATCAACAATTTTGTTTTTAACTATTATCACAGATAGGCCTCAAATTCAAAATATTCTTTATTCAAATAAACTTGTAAACAAGTGCTTTTGACTCGTCAACTCTACTGCTGGTTCGGAAAGCTGTTCCTACCGAGAAAAGCCAGCAAGAAACACGGCGGTTGCTCTTTTAAAAATATTCTTAATTTTCTAATTTAATAATAATAATTTAATAATATTTACAATAAGTCGTTACTGTCTTGTACAGGTTCAAAGAGAGCTATATCCACACATTCTTATCTTCTTAATAATCTTCATGAGTATTGGCTTTTTGTATCAGCTAAATAAGCTCAAAGATAAATGGAAACCTAATTTGAGAAACAAAACCACATTTGAGAATAATAAACTATGTTTATCTAGTATTTAAACAACATTCGTGAAAGAATTTCATTAGGCTGCACGCAATACCTCATACGTTCGAGCGCGATCTCCAATCGCTAGTCGGCCCCTTAATTATATTGTTACCAGTTACGCGGCACGAACCGTGCCTTGGACGGGAGCTATAGATACAATTTTCGTTTGTATTTTGTAACACGAGATAAGTCATCTATTATATAAAACAGATATACTTGTAATTTAAGCCGTATGGTATGCTGCTAAGTAGAATAGTACTACCCTCAATTCTCACTGAGGTGTCGTAAAAGGCGACTAACCCCCTCATTTCTTACCGAGGTGTTGTGAAAGGCGACTAAGGTAAGTCGACCCGCCGTGTGGTATCCGGCTGAGTAGAATAGACCAACCTCATTTCTTACCGAGGTGTAGTAAAAGGCGACTAAGGTAAGTTGACCTAACGTGTGGTATCCGGTTTAGTAGAATAGACCAGACTCACCGAGGTGTCGTTAAATACGACTGAGGTAAGTTGATGTCAGGCAGGCCGGTCGTAAAAATGCAGCCAAATCATGTGACAGCAGTTTTATAACATGTTGTGCCGACCCCACTTAGAGCGGGATAAGGGCAGGCAGATGATGATTTTGTAGTATAAGCCGTGTATGCTGCTTAGTAGAATAGACCACCATCACTTCTTACCGATGTGCCGAAAAAAGCGACTTAGGTAAATCGACCCGCCGTGTGGTATCCGGCTGAGTAGAATAACCATCCTCGTTACTATCTATCATCACCTCTTACTGAGGTGTAGTAAAATACGACTAAGGTAAGTTGACGGCAGGCAGGACGCCGGTCGTAAAATGCGTAGACAAATCATGTAACAACACGCTTATAACATGTTAACATACCGACCCCACTTAGAGTGGGATAAGAGCAGAAAATAAGCTTTTAATTTATTTGTGCGTTACTTTGCGGAGAACTATAAAAGGGAAGTAATTATAGTATTATTTTGACATACTCATAATCCGCGATTGGAGAAAATATATGTAATACTAAAATTACTTTCCTATTCGTGTTCATACCTTATGCATACACAATTTGTATAGTGCATGCACTATTACACATACACTACACTACACTAATAGCACTACACATATGCAACAATACAATCTCAATTATCGTCTTAATAACCGAAGCATCATCAGAAGATAGTGTGACATAAGAGCTAATCGCCTAATAAAAAAGTCTGTCTAACTGTCTATCTATTAGGCTTTCATGAATTTCACGCTGGAGAATATTTATGAAATTTAGAATTTGAAGCTTATAAACCGGGCTAACATATAGAGTAAATAAATTCGTTTTTCCTTCTCAAACAGGAAAAAACACCAAGTAATTAAGAGGATATTTTGACATTGAAAATTTTGCTTTCTGAAAAAATAAATATTTTGTTTATTTATATTTTCAGAAAAATTTTGGTTATTTATATTTTGTTATTGCTTTGTTTTTTTTTAATTATACAAAGCTCTTTAAACGTATGTTTCTGGTATATTTCAAAGAGCATCAGACAACAGAGATTTATCCCATAACGCTAACATCATTTGACGTTCTGTCAGCTGTTATGCTCGTCATGATGTACACGCCTAACACTGGAATTATAATTATGGTGCTTATATTTTAATTAGCTACTGGATTTATTTATATCGTTTCACAACAACGCTGTTTTATCAATTGGGATAATGAATGTAATGTATTATCACACCTACAATGAATATTCAGGGTGGTACTGACCATACGACATTAATTTTAATCTTAGGTACCTACACACCTTAGCACCCTACTTAAAAAAAAACAATTTATTAGGTTAATAAGTATTTTAGCCACAGCAATTATTTTAAGTTTTTAAAAAAATAAACACGATTTTTAGAGATCAATGACCGTACACACCATTCTAGCCTTGTAGCATTATTAATAATATTAAATTTCAAATATTAAGCAGAGCCGCAAGGGTCGTCTTGCTTACTCTCCGGGTGGGGGGTAGGCGGGGTACGGGCCTCGGCCCTCGAGGCGTACCTCTTTGTGCCCGGGAAGTTTCTCGCGGGCACTTAAGCCCGGACTGTGTTTCGGCCGTAGGCCGAGGTCACCTAGGTGACCTAAGGTGTTGGTATTTGAGCCCAGGTCACGTAGGTAGGTGACCTAGTGAAATATTAAGCAATGGGCCACAGTTCTAAGCTTTTGGCCAGTTGTTAATAGCTGGCGACAGGTAATTACAAATTAATTTTTATAAACTACAACAAACAAAACGTTTATTATTTAAAATTTCATACAAAACGGTCAAATACTAGTACATAGTCAATTACTAGTGCTCTTACCTTAATTACTTGTTGCTAACTGTTACTCCACTGTGTAAGGAAGAATTGTGCCAAATTCATCGATATTGGTTCAGCGGATTCCCCGTGACAGAGTGAACATACATCCATACTCACAAACTTGCGCATTAATAGCACCCTAGAAGGATAGTATAAGATAAAAAAGCCAACCTTCAGCATGATATTTATATTAGATGAATCTGACAATGTTATCGGTACCTTCTAGCAGCGTTTCCCAGCCTTTTTTAGTCCACGGACCCTTAAGAAATCAAGCACAGTTTACACGGAATCCCTTAATAAAATAAACAACAAAAAAAACGAATTAGGTATTTATTTTTTATTTTTTTAAATATCGTGCGGTTAGACGAAATTCTTTCTAATAAAACTGGTTTTGCTGATTTTTCGTTTTGCGGCCCTTTTGCATTTAATGAGCGAATTATGTATAGTCCAGAGATGGCACTGCGGACCCCCATACATCTATTACAGTGGTTTAAGCCTACATCCCTTTACATGATCAAAATGAACTTTACCCTTTGTTAATGTAACCTATTTCATTCACTGAGGCGTGAATAAATGACATGTCAGTCCCATACTCATTTGCGGGGACTTCAAAGGTTTTGTGACTGAGTGCAGCTGTAGTCGCGAAGCGCGGGCCAAGCAATTACATTGGACTCAGAAACATTACTCAAACAATACTGACAGCTTGTGCCAGATTTGTGCATGTGCATGTGGCGTCTTTGTAATATCATATTTATGCGTTTGGCTCATGTTACGTCTGGTACTTGTACAACGCCTGATACCTGGCTACTTTACAGGATCCTTTATCAAAACTATCAAAGTTCCTTTATCCGTGTAACGTTATACACAGAAATTTGTATACGCTTTTATTTCCATAGAAATAAAAGCGCATATGAGCATAGTAATAATATCTTCAAACCATCTATTTATATCAATATTATCTAATCAATATAAAAGATAACATTTTAAAAAGTTTTTTGTACTCTCATTTGTAACGTCACGGGTTCAAATCCCTTGCAAGCACCAATGAGATTTTCTGTTAAAAGTATGTCTAATTGATAATTGCAATTTTTCCCACGCTTTTCGGTGACGAAAAACATTGTGCGGAAACCTGCATATGTCTACAGAATTCTAGGGATATGTGTAGCCTACCAATCCGCATTGGAGCAGGGTGGTAGGTCTTCTCTCTAAAAATGGAGAGAGGATAACCCAGCTGTGAGATAGTAACAGGCCCTTACTTTTACTCTAACTTGCACTTTTAAAAACGTACGTAGCTGCCGTCCATATTAATATACTTTACTAATGTATCACGCGATCTCGGATTTCGTGAGCGCGCAGAACGCGTGTCAAACACCGAAAATCTTTGCCAAAAATATTTTGTTATTTTTTGTTGTTCCGTGCATGCAAATAAGCATGATGTTTACACACGTGTTATACGCGTAACAATTGTGAAACATTCAATTTGTATGTGACGTGATTCATGTGCCCCCACATACATATTAGTATCTCACAAATTCAATGCATTATAATTGAAGCTTATTACATCAACATTACAATAATACTCATATTTCATTTTATATTTTATTAGGTATAGTAAAAACATTCCGTTTTTATCCTCATAGGGTTAGGTCAAGATTGCATCGCGACATACGGTAAATTCAAGTTCAGAGTAACAACATAATTAAAAAAGAAATAAAATTATCTATAGAAGAACAAAAATCGCCGATATTATGAATTCTGAATCTGAATTTAACTTAAGTGGTACGTATAACCTAAAGAACCAATGTACTTTGGGGATTCCATTTTTTTAAATGAACCTTTCGCAATGGAACCCTGGTAGGACGGATGACGAAACTATTACATTTTAAAATATAATCTTTCCCATTTTTGCTCTGACAAAGCTTTTTTATGAATAGAGCTCTAACCTGTTATGTCACAAGTAATTTCCACAGCAAATCTTTGACACGACAACACATACAAATGCCGTCATTACACTCATTAACTTGCACATTCTCGTTCTGCTGATGAAATTTATCAGCATCAACGGTGGCACAGCATTTGAACAAAACTGGTGTATAAATTAATAATTTGGATATTAATTCATATCAATATGCTGGGTATATTCAGATGTGCGGTTCAGACACATTGCATTGTGGCCCCGAAGCCAGTGGTTCGTTCAATAAACAAATCCGCGATTGTTGAATGTTGATACAGTTTCTTTACAACTGCGCTTCGTGTATATTTACCACAGTAGTTCGTTGTCTATTTATAACCTACTTCTCATGCATATACATTATCTATAAAATGTAGCTCTTAACTTTGTTCTAACAAATTTTAATAGTACAGACGAAATTTGAGCAATATTGTTCTTTTTTCAAATCAAAATAATCTTTATTTAAATAAGCTTTCTCAAGGACTTTTGAATCGTTCAGGATTAATATAATTAATGAAGCTACAACTGGTTCGGAATGAAACAGCGAGAAACTCGGCTTCTTTTAAACATTTTCAATTTCACAATATTTAACCGTAGTTTTGTGTGAAACTAAAAGGATTTTCAAATACAGGCGATTTTATCATCCAAATAATCTTCAGTTATCAGCATATTTCTTACACTTAATTTTAATCTTTCTATAGTCTGATCTAGAATGGATTCCTGAATTTTTTCTTATATTGTTATAAGTTTCTTATATTGTTTCCATAAATTTCTATTTCATATTTTTTTTTACAAAACGAAAATAAAGTCAATGATCAAATAAAAAATAAGATGCCCGGAGTGTTTGATAATACCTTTTATTTCTGTACTGAAAATCGCTTAGAGATCAAGCTTGCTATCATATATAATTACTATTTCTTACACAATTACAAATTCCTTGACACTCCACATACTTTTATATGGTTTTAACATTTAAAAACATATTAAACTCTATCAAAGATAAAACAACAAGTATTTGCTAGAAAGGAAAAGAAACGTAATAGCTTTAAGTTCTCATTGGACTACAATGTTATTGAATATAAATATTAACATTATGGTTTCTCAACCTTATAATGTAATAATTACATCTATTTTATAGTCCACGAGCGAGATAAAGGAAACGCATTAATGATGATGATATAAATAAAGTCGTGTTTACATATGTATTAGAACAATTGTTGACTAGGGTGATACTTTTTTAATCTAACACTAGGGAACACCAGATATCTGATGATGATAAAATTAGCACATTTCCCTACATAGTTTTTACACTTACCTACATGTTTTTAATCACTCATCAATCACTAACTGTAACAATGAGTCTATAAAGTTTCCCAACATCATAACAAAGATTTTAAACTGTAAAGTTGTTCAAATGAAGTATAAAAAACATTAAAATTAAGTATATTTGTTAATCACTTACATAAATGAATTATTTTTGAACATCATCCTTCGGCTCTTTTCCCATTCCAAGTAGGGTCGGCACAACATGTTGTCACATGATCTGGCTACGTATTTTACGACCAGCCGCTTGCCTGACGTCAACTTACTTCAGTCGTATTTTACGACACCTCGGTAAGAAAGAGGGTGGTCTATTCTACTAGACCGGATACCACACGGCGGGTCAACTAACCTGATCCGCCCTTTACGACACCTCGGTAAGAAAAAGGGAGGACTATTCTACTCAGCCGGATACTTAGCTTTAAAATTAAATATTTCTGACCGATAGATAAAAAAACGAGAAGTTAAGAGGCAAGTGTAAAAGGGACTTAAAGTTTATAATTCCAATGTTGGAACACAAATACATAGAATTATTATATCAATTAGACGTACGTAAACATATGTTACACGTGCCCCCTTCGCCCCCTTACAGCAAAATTCCTAACGCACAATGTGAATCACTATGCAATATCCGTTTCAAAATACAAGAGATAAGTAAAACTGTGGACACAGTCGCTCAGACTATTTATAGAAGTCTTACGCAATTATAACTGGGTTGTACTGTATTCGGTAGCTATTTTATAATTTTTACGTCTCAAATAGGTCAGCGTCTAATGACGAAAGCTAATTGTTTTTATATTTACCGTAATAGACTGCAGCTCCCATAATCCTGATCATAACTATCACAGCGTGATAAGAGAAACTATGCTCAGGGAACTGATCAGGTAAAATGTAATCTGTAGGCGAACATAAACTCACTTATCTTAAACTATTATGTAGAATGAATGTCAATGAGCCTTGTATCCTCCTCCTCTTCTCCTACTCTAGGGGGGTGACACAACATGTTGTCACATGATTTGGCTACGTATTTCTCGACCGCCCCTCTGCTCGACGTCAACTTACCTTAGTCGAAGTTTACGACAACCGGGTAAGAAAGAAGATGGTCCATCTACTCAATCGGATACCAAACGGTGAACCAACTTACCTAAGTCGCTTTTTACGACACCTCGATAAGAAATGAGGATGGTCTATTCCACTCAGTAGGATACCACACGGCGGGTCAACTTATCTTAGCATTTATATTGCATGCATTCCGGATAACCGAAAAATGTTGGAGACTTTAAGTCTCCTTCCCTTTTGTACTCAAAGACCCAGCATTGGTCAATGTCTTATAAGGTAGACAAGAGACTTAAGGATGCAAGCGGGCAAGATTTGTGGTAAAATACTTTGTAGCGTGTTAATCGTTGAATAAGTCAAGTTGAAAAGGCTTTTAAACAGCTTTCAGCAAAATTTACATGTCCCTACTGTTAACTGTTGAGAATTGCCCTTGTATGGAGCCAATCCTTGCAATAGCATCAAGTCTTGCTTATGTATATATAATAATCTTGCATATCATGCATTGTCATCGCGACTGGACCAGTATTTAAAATTTCAGCTCAATCGGACACCGGGAGTTGGGTCAAATTTAACTCGCAAGATTCCACCTTCACATACATACATACATACATAGCAAGTTGAATAAAAGCTTTTAAAATTAAAGTTTGTACAGTCGAAACCATTTATTCAAATAAAAAATATTTCAGACAAGGGAAAGATCTATTTTTCTAATTGTATTTTATTCGTTGTAGGAGGTTTTATTGCTTCAATACTCAGTAATAACGTTTGAATCGCCGGCCTTTTACATAATAACGGATTATTGAGTACTTATCTATTAGTGGCAATATTTCATAACTAGAATACTATCTTATATTCGTGTTTCTGTAGAAATATACATTTGAGGACACCATTTCCAATGAACCAAATAACAATAAAAAACATTAAAAATTTAAGAATTATGTCTTAAACCAAAAATACTTTGTTACCGTTCCGTTTCGTAGGTTTAACTGTACGTATCCATTCGCATACCTGCAATCAACAAAAAAACATTAATAACACAATACATTCAAATGAATTCATAATAAACATTACTCTATCAGCTTAGACCTTCTAATATTATAAATGCGAAAGTTTGTGAATATGGATTTATCAATCGCTGAATCAATATTTAAAATTTGGCACAATTATTCCTTATACACCAGGGTAACATATAGACTATAGAATAGATAGAAATCCTGTTAATTCTAAAGGAATAGGAGGACATTAAAAAGCGCCATCTATTATCAACCTATGGAGATATTTGCAGGATTAGAGAATGACAGAAGCTACTGGTTTATTTCAAACCTACAGTCCACGCGCACAAAGTTGCGGGTAAAAGCTAGTCTATACTAAAGTCTTGTTGCAATATAATTGAAGTGATTTTCAAATCAGCTACATAAATTACTATAAGCTAGGCCAGTTAATCAAACAATGAAGTTCAGGGCCAAAAACTATGTTTAATGTCGTAAACATGTTGATTATAAGTAGAACATGTAGAATATAATTACAAATTTGGAGTCCTTTATCTATGCGTTGACCGCTTATGTCATCATAATTAGCCCCATGCATACAACAGATGTTATTTTTTATCACCGCTAATGATACATTCGGCAACAACGCTTCAGGTTAACGACGCGGTGAAAGTCAGCGTGATTTATCTTAGTTCCAATGTAATCGTGACGTAACTAGAATCATTTCCAGTGACTAACGATGAAACGGGCTCCTCTGACATGAAGTAATGCACGGGCCCAGTGTACTTTAATAAAAGCGACGCCATTGTTGTTTGCATTCATGTAACAGCCATTCTCAGAATTGTTATGCCTACACAGATTAAGAGTAACAGCCGACTGCAATCAAATAAATTGCAACTGTTTTAGTTACATTTTAGACACTATGATTAAAGTCTTACTAAACTAGCGATAAGAAGTCAGTAATAATTTAACCATGACAACATCATCATCTTCCTGCCCTTATCCCACTTTAAATAGGGGTCGGCACAACATGTTATAAACATGCTGTAACATGATTTGGCTGCGTTTTTACGACTGGCCGCCTGCCTGACGTCAACTTACCTTAGTCGTATTTTACGACACCTCGGTAAGAAGGAAGGTGGTCTATTCTACTAAACTGGATATCACACGGTAGGTCAACTTACGTTAGTCGCCTTTTACGACATCTTGTTAAGAAATGAGAGTGGTCTATTCTGCTCAGCCGGATACCACAAGGCGGGTCAACTTACCTTAGTCGCCTTTTACGACACCTCGGTAAGAAATGAGGTTGGTCTATTCTACTCAGCCGGACACCACACGGCGAGTCAGCTTACCTTAGTCGCCTTTTACGACACCTCGGTAAGAAATGAGATTGGTCTATTCTACTCAACCGGATACCACACGGCGGGTCGACTTACCTTAGTCGCCTTTTACGACACCTCGGTAAGAAATGAGGGTGGTACTATTCTACTTAGCCGGATACCACACGGCTATAGCGATAAGAAGGCAGTAATAATTCAATCATGACAACATTGGATGATATGTCAGTATTTGTTGAGTTGGAGAAATACATTTCATTGAAAGAATGTTTCATTTCTTAATACATATTTGTTTACTATAGGATAAAGGCTTCCTCCGCTGCATGTAACAATGATGATAAAATGTATATAACAAACTTTTTGTGAATCATTCTTGAACAAAAACAACCTACCGACCTCAATAGAACATATTATCTGACCGACCATAGCTATTTTTTTGCGTCCAAACCACGTTTGTTAACTTTGTCTGAATATTTTTGTTATATATTTCCCATATACATTTATCCAATAAATCTTCTCTCTTACTACCTAACGATGAACATTAGAAATGAGAGGGCAGGGTTTATATTAACTTTATTAAGGGGTGTCTGGGAAAAGGGGTTAGGTCCCTGACAGTAATAGGTTTGTCATAGTCTGTAATATTTTAATAATTTTCTACATTTTCTTAATATCGATTATTTGTATAACGTGCCAAACAAAAAGGTTTTACATTTTATATAGTCTCGATACCTTTCTAAAAGTGTTTTGCTTCTGATTTACATTTTGCTTTCCGCACCTATAAGAATCTTCGCTTTATATATCAAGACAACCGTTTAAATTAATACGTGTAAACAGTTTTTTTAAACAGATTTCAAAAGTATTGATAGAATTATTTTGCTATAAATCGCGTTTGTTAAGAAAATATATGTAACGCTAACGTGTAGAAAGCACAATTCGTTCTGATACTTACTCAAAATTTCTTTGGGATTTGTCGTGGAATCGTCGTCTATGAGGCAAAATGATCATATTGTTGTGGTGTTTTGTGGTAACTAATCCTAAATGAAAACGGATTGTGCTTACTGTACTTAACGTTACATGGATTTTATTAAAAATGCGGATTACAGCAAAATAATTGTATCATTACTTTAGCATTATGGAATGTTGCAAAGTAACCGCCTACTTCTATAAATTGCCAGATCTATTGGGAATAAATAGAATGTTCACTGTACAAATTTCTGGATGTATGCAGTTGCAAACAAGGCAACCCTAGAAAGGACTTCGGACCAGCCACGTGC
This sequence comes from Morpho achilles, assembly GCA_947086495.1. Taxonomy (NCBI): domain Eukaryota; kingdom Metazoa; phylum Arthropoda; class Insecta; order Lepidoptera; family Nymphalidae; genus Morpho; species Morpho achilles. The sequence goes on along the minus strand of CAMTZB010000007.1, from coordinate 6,404,884 downwards.
AACGGACACGGACGGGTGTGGGGTAGCCACCCAACACTATCGATCGCCTCTCCTCGCATTAAGAAACTTGTAACATCTATCGCTTTTGCAACCGTAACGTAGTTCAATCACATGGGGAGTTTGTTATGTACCCCATACATCAAGTTAGAAATTTGAATCACCGTTGATTAATATATATAACTAGCAATCGCCAGCGGCTCCACCCGCGTAGAATGATTGAAACCGTTATATAGTATTTTGATAACTTTTTTATGGTTATCAAAATACTATATAACTTTATATATGGTTAAAGTGGGTTAACCTTAAAGGTAGACATATGCTGTCGCGGACTTTTAGAGGGGAACCATTTTGTAATACATGATTTTTGAATAACTTTCACCGTTTACTCTTACTACACTTACTTACTACACTTAAGAAAAGCTTTGAAATGTTCTGTTTTTGTGATATTTTTTATTGCTGCTCCTCTCCTATTCATCTGAGCGTGATGTTATATAGTCTATAACCTTCCCCGATAAATGGACTATCTTACAATCAAATAATTTTTCAAATCGGTCCAGTAGTTCCTGAGGTTAACGCGTACAAACAATCAAACAACCAAACTCTTCAGCTTTATATAGTATAAATTATCGATGTACGTAATTATGTTATGACGAGCCTATATGTCACTTGTATTTAACATTATACTATAAATCGATACATTGAGCGTAGAATCTTTTGTTATGGAATGTTGCCAACTGATTAGGATGTTTGATTGTTGCCGCGATAAGGGAATTTGGTGGCACAATCAAGCTAGGCTTATCACAACTGACAACAATAAATTGACGTAATGTTTCGATATCCAAAAAAATTGTAAAATCAATGAATCTTTTGGCGCCAATATAGCAACAACACAAAACTTACTGTTTTCTTGTTTGATTCGGAAAAATATTTACGAATATGTGCGTTTAGTTTTGATGTCATTCACGGTGGTTGTTCGACGTAAACGGATGACGGGACACACGAATAATATTTATTTTCGTTGTGATATATCGTATCTCGCTTAGTAGAATGGACCACCCTCACTTCTTACCGAGGTGTCCTAAAGGCGACTAAGGTAAGTTGACGTCAGGCAGGTGGCCTGTCGTAAAATACATAGCCAAATCATGTGATATGTTTATAACATACTAGCAATTACCAACGGCTCCGCCCGCGTGGAAAGATTAGAACCGTAAAATAGTCTTTTGATAACCATAAAAATGTTTAAAGTGGGTTAGCCTTAAAAGCTGACATATGCTGTCGAGGACTTTTATTTTGAATTTTTAGAGGAGAACAATTTTGTAGTACATGATTTTTGAATAACTATCACCGTTTACTCAGCGCACACAAGGAAAGTTTTAATTTTTTCTCTCGTCTTTTATTCATCTTAGCGTGATGTTATATAGCCTATAAATGAACTATCTTACATTAAAAGAATTTTTCAAATCGGTCCATTAGTTCCTGAGATTAGCGCGTTCAAACAATCAAACAAACAAACTCTCCAGCTTTATGTATAGATGAAAAATTAAATTCCAGAATTAGACATACTGATTAAAAAGTAACCGCGTTTTATAAATCGTTTCATTGAATACGACGACCAGCCTTGCCCTTTAGATTAGACGCTGATAAAATATTTGCATAACCAGTTATACAGCTCCTTCGATCAATATTTAATATTTTATGATTATTCCATGATTTTTTAATTTAATGATCGCCTGATTATAAACTATTTATTTGTGTCGAGATAAGTCTTTATCGTTTATAATCATCAGACAAGAATTTTGATTGATTAGATAACTTAGTTTAATAATAACATATAATAAGATTTTATATTTATTTGTATTGTTAAATCAACTTTATTTATTTTAACTGTACAATTTATTATTATTATCAGTATTTTAATTTTAATTTTACAGTAGACTATGTTAGAGATATCGATCATCATTCTCCTGTCCTTATCCCACTGTAAGTGGGGTTGGCACAACATGTTATAAACATGTTGTTACATGTTTGGCTGCGTTTTTACGACCGGCCGCCTGCCTGACGTAAACTTACCTTAGTCGTATTTTACAACACCTCGGTAAGAAAGACGGTGGTCTATTCTATTAAACCGGATACCACACGGTGGGTCAACTTACCTTAGTCGCCTTTTACGACACCTCGGTAAGAAATGAGGTTGGTCTATTTTACTCAGCCGGATACCACACGGCTGGTCGACTTACCTTAGTCGCCTTTTACGACACCTCGGTAAGAAATGAGGGTGGTACTATTCTATTCAGCCGGATACCACACGGCGTATGTTAGAGACATCGATATGAGTCAATATCTGTAGGTAGTAGTCACTAGTCATAACTAGAGAAAGAGGAATGACCTACCAGTAGGTGCTCTACTTAAGAACACTGCAGGTGTAATCGAAGTAACATGTACCTAGTTATAATTTTAGCACACGCGTAACTTTTGCCATCTCCTCGCTAACTAATTTATTCCAGGGCCGAATACATGTGTTATTTAACACGGTAATTTTGAAGTCTGCGAGAGGCAGTTTGATAAATTGCTTAAATTTTAATATTTACTTTTATAGACTTAACAGGTTATTATTTATTATTATTATTATTTATTATTATTTACTTATTATTTGTGCAGTTTGTTGTAATGATTATAATTTTGCAATCATGCAGAAAATTAATATTAGTGGTTACATTATTACAGTTCTAAATTTTAATATTGAATCTGAGCCTAACTGTATCTATAATACATATACACCATTAAAAAAGTCATATATGAGAAGATTTATTGTAGACTAGCTGTGTAAGCGGCTTCGCCCGCATGGAAATTTATTTATTTATTTATGTACCATAAAAAATATTGGAAAAAACATTATTGGTAAAAAAAAGCGTAAAATGGTCAATTTATCCAGACAGAGATCTCTGCTAGCTAACCTAGAAAGTGAGACAATTTATAGTTAAGAAATCAGTGTGTCACAGGTTTTTCCCAAAACTGAAGTTTTGAACATAAAAGTAGTTATCGTGAGTTAATTATAAGAGATTTTTGTATAATTTTTACCATTTACTTACCGCATGCAAGGATATCTTTAAATTTTGCCGTTTTCGCAATATTATTTATTGCTGCTCCTCTCCTATTTATGTCAGCGTAAAGTTGTATATAGCCTTGCTCGGTAAATGGACTATCTTACACTGAAAGAATTTTTTAAATCGGCCCAGTAGTTCCTGAGATTAGCGCGATCAAACAAACAAACTCTTCAGCCTTATATTAGTATGGATAGATACCGTGTTTGTAAATGTATAAAATAAAATTTAAAAAAAGATACTGGAAAGATTCATCACGATGAAAGTAATTGCTTTTTGTTGAGCTTGTTTATGACGGCTTTTTTCCTTCGTTCCTACCCATTTTCTGTTAAAAAAGGTACAGGCCACTTGTGTAAATATTGCCTTTAATTTTTAATAACTAAAATTGTTTAACAACATGCATAAAGGAAACTGTTAATATATGTAAATTTTTAAAGTAATCTGTGTTCTAACAAACTGCTATCATTAGAAAAATATTTTGTAATGTAATTTATAGCTCAATACACACTAATTTATTTGTGGACAACATAAAAAGATGGTATGACACACTTTCATATAAATTGTATGTATAGCAAAAATATAAATATCTACTATATGTTTGCGTACTGCATAACATAAAAACAACATGTGATTAGTTGATAGTTTTCTTAGAGAAAGTGTCGTGTGGCGGCGGAGAGAACGCACATCTCGTAACTAACGCGATGATGATTATTAGTTGGTAGACTTGAGACTATTAAGTAGTAACAAACCTGTACCGCAATATCAGCTTTGACACTAACTGAATTACATGGGACGTGAAAAGAGCATCGATATTTTATTGTACGAATTAACAAGAAATGGAAGAAAAAATATGTCCCACCCCACTTAGAGTGGGATAAGGACAAGAGATCGATGATTTTGTGGTATTGAGAGCCTTTGCTTTGGATACCGAAATTTTTGTACTTGATACTTTGTATTCGATATTTAACCCTTTTAGTGCCGTATGCCGATCTATCGGCTCTTGGCGCAATTGCGTGTAGTGCTAGAACCGATATATCAGCTCGTGTTGTAACGCTTTACTATTCGCATGGCGGAAGAATTATCTCAAAATAAATTTATAATACGTTATATATGATCTAATTTAATTACGAGAGAATTAAAAAAATGTATAAACAAAATAAAGACAGGACTTTCAAAATCGGTCGGTTTTTCTCGCAGAGGCACTTTTTTTGCCCAGCACCAAAACATTTAAAGGGTTAAACAAATAAATACCGTATCGAAAAAAAAAAAAAAAAAAAAAAAAAAAAAAAAAAAAAAAAAAAAAAAAAAAAAAAAAAAAAAAAAAAAAAAAAAAAATCCTATTTACGCCGTGTGGTATCCGGCTGAATTGAATAGTACCACCCTCATTTCTTACCGAGGTGTCATAGAAGGCGACTAAGGTAAGTCGACCCGCCGTGTGGTATCCGGTTGAGTAGAATAGATCAACCTCATTTCTTACCGAGGTGTCGTAAAAGGCGACTGAGATAAGTTGACGTCAGGCAGGCGGCCGATCGTAAAAACGAAGCCAAATCACGTGACAGCATGTTTATAACATGCTGTGCCGACCCTACTTAGAGTGGGATAAGGGCAGGAGGATGATGATCGAAAAAAATCCTATTTCTACTGAAGAAACTGTAGTTACTTACTGACTAACATCGACGTGCATACGAATGCGAATTAGGCACTAAAAAGTATTCAATACTTTTACGAGCACGATACTTTTTATTCGATACCGTATACTAAGCCACGCTAGCTAGCGTCAATTACCAAATGTTTATTGTTTTACTACACGTGTCGACTTATTTGGACTAAAGCAACAAATATATTGTCTCATTGTGAAAGATTTATTCATATGAGTTGGTGTGAACAGACTGTAACGAAGGCCGGTTCACACTTTGTGGACATTCAATAAAAGACGAATCTCTTAGTTCCAACGATTTATTGGCATCCTAATTTAGGCATTTGTAATGACAAGCATAAGTGTAAACAGTTTTTTGTAATTAAATGAGTTTAAAACCAAGTTTTTTAAATAAATCGTGCATTAGGCTTGTGAATCCATTACGCAAAATAATAAGAGTTAGACCTATAATTATATTAACATACGGGTCACATCGTGATAACATAGAGTTACCTAATATAATTAGGTTCGACGTGAGTTGCATCCGCCGTGGTCTCGAAGGTAATTGGATTTCATAGCGATGTGACCCTTATGTTTGTATAAGTATGAATCTTGAAATTTCAAAATCTCCTAAAAGCTAAACCTACAGCTGTACCAATATGTAAATATCAATTAGGATTTTTAGAAATAAAATCGACAAACGGCTTTCCGGAGTTTGACGTCATGTGTCCTCGCCAAGCATTACACGCTTCAACCATTGGGTCATAATGAGTCTAGACTGAAGTGAACTTTTAAATTATTCTGGGCAAATATCTACCTAACTGCTTATTACCACAATCTGACCTTTGACAAGCCAAAAGTGCTTGTCAAAATATATTAATAGAAAATATTATTTTGTGCATGTAAGAGTTCGTATGAACAATGAAACGTACGTATAAGCCGTGGTATATCATTTGCGACGAATTACATCTATGAACGTGCCTCGCAGTCATCTTAACCAGTCGCTAACATAACGAGGAAAATCCTCCGACATCCTGTTCGCAGCCACGAATGCATTTACTGCGTATAAGTCTTCAACATTGTTTATACTTTAAAGACTACTAAGAATAACAGCCGACTACACTCATTCAATATATGGCGAGTTTTAGTAATAATAAATTTATATTTTAAAACATAAGCAAATGCAAATAAAATAATGCTTTTAGGAAACATAAAAGTAACGACCTGTTACTACCCCACTGCTTGACAAAGTTGACAAAGGTTTCTTCTCTCTGTTTTTGAAGATAAGTGTTAGAACTTATACCCATGCTACTCCAACACGAATTGGCAGTTTACACATAGCTCAGGAATTCTCTAGAGATATGCATTTCCTCACTATGTTTCCCTTCGTAGAAAAGCGTGAGATAAACAAATATCAATTAGGTACAAAAGTTTCAATAGAAAAACTCATTGGTGTCTGCCAGAGATTTGCTTCTCGAGAGAGCTTCTAAGGAAAACATTATTCAAATTAAAATCATTCGGTATTTTGTTATATGCTCATAATATCTATACATAGAACAAAGGCCCAAGTCGCGACTGTTTGTGTTTCTGTTTCGGACGGTCTTTCATGATGATTTCACCAATGGACAAAGTGACTCAACCGACTGAACCGCAGCAAAGCGTGGCCGGATCTGCAAGTATTATGTTTCAATAGTATTCTTAAAATGTTTATGTTAATTTCATTACGATATTTCTCTTAGCTCGTGCGTAACTGGCGAATTGATTAGAATTTATTTGACGTTTATTTTCCATAGAAAATGATTTTTTTCTGATTTTTTCCGTCAATATACATAGAGCTATTTTATCCGCCGTGTGGTATCTAGCTAAGTAGAATAGACCGCCCTCATTTCCTACCGGTGTGTCGGATAAGTGCTACGGTAAGTAGACGTCAGGCAAGCGGCACGTCGTAATATACCTAACCAATGCCAGTAACAACATGTTTTGCCGACTTAGTTACCCCACATAGTGGGATAATGGCAGGATGATGATACATAGAACTATTAAACTTGCAGCCAGAGGCAAGCCTGTAAGAGTGAGTGCCCAAGAAATAATAGAAGAGGGAAGATAAGAGACCCATACTTATCTGCTATTCACACATAAAAAAGAGAGACAGATAGGTAGCCCTTTTTTTGATGGCCATATTTTAGGCAGGAACCCGTATTTTAGTATAATCTATACTAATATATAAAGCTGTTTATTAGTTTCATTATTTGAACGCGCTAATCTTAGGAACTACTGGACCGATTTGAAAAATTATTTAAGTGTAAGATAGTCCATTTATCGAGGAAAGCTATAAGATATATAACATCACGCTAAGATGAATAGGAGAGAACAGCAATCTATACTAATATATAAAGCTGAAGAGTTTGTTTGTTTGATTGATTATTTGAACGCGCTAATCTTAGGAACTACTGGACCGATTTGAAAAATTCCTTAAGTGTAAGATAGTCCATTTATCAAGGAAAGCTATAAGATATATAACACACGCTGAGATGAATAGCAGAGGAGTAACAATAAAAAATAGTAAGAAAACGGCAAAATTTAAAGCTTTCCTTTCGTGCGCTAAGTAAACGGTGAAAGTTACTAAAAAATCTCTTATAATTAACTCAAGATAACTATTTTTATGTTCAAAATTTCAATTCCTACTACTGATTTCCATGCGGACAAAGCTGCTGGCACAGCTAGTAATTATTAAACTATAAGCTTTTATTATATCTATATATTATGTTTAAGAGCAATAAATCGTTGATGAGCATGTTAAACGTATTAAAGTCGTGTGTTACGAGCGTGCTTACTAACAGGGCTTCCCATATGAGTTACGTAAAAATATTAACAAAGCGAGCTGAAGTTGCCATGTTGAATATTAAGATAAGTACTTTGCTTACTTTATTTATCTATTCTTCGAAGCACATGATTCTTGGTATCAAACCAACTGTGATTTAAAAATATTTCTAGTGTTATTAGTACACTCTAGTATATGACTTACATAGCTTAATTATCACAGAATAGTGGGAATGGTTATATTTCCAGTTTGAATTGTTTGTTAAATAATAACGAACCAACGGAAATTACGAAATCGCATAATCTTATCAAGTTTTTTTTGCTATTCAAACAACTAAATTTCAGCGATTTTTAATAACCATTTATTTATGACCTTATATACTTTATCATTAACGTAAATTTGTGATCCCCAAAACGACTTTTCATTAATCGACGACAAGGTCGAAGAAGAAGCTTTGCTGAGTGATATATTTTATATTTTACTCAGCGAAACTTATATAGAGTTCAAATATATTTTTAATTTCGAAGAAAGTTACTTAAAGATCTTGTTTTTATATTAAATCATGCTTGTTTGTTAACCTGATATCTTTAATTTGTATCGAATTTCATAAATATTTTATCGCTTAGCCGTGAAAGCGTAACAGACAGACAGACTATCGCATTTATAAGTATGGCTCGCACAAGGTACCGCGGTCAATGTTCGCAGCACGACCGCCCGCCGGGCCCCAAGCACAGCGCGAACTGCGAAAATAACGCATCTAACTCAATTGCTACGCGTGTTTTGGTTATATTTTTTGCTTACCGACTTATTCATGCTTCAGTAAAGCGTGAGGTTTCTGCGAAGCCTTTGTTTTGTTAGTGACAAACGTCAAAAAATGGTCAACGAACTATTTTAATTAAAATGGACCGTGCCGTAGTGTCAATGAATTTCCAGACAAAAACGTTTCAATAGATATTTATTTCTTTAAAGTATGCAACTATTTGCATTTTTGACACATTAACGTTGTTTTCTATGAGACAGTTATTTCATAAGTATATTGAAATATACGATATATTATTGGTAAGTAAGATATTTCTAACGGACTTAATTACTAAGACCGAAAGTGTCTTGTGTCATTCAGCAGTCCTGCATTTATTTATTTTTCAATAGCAAATATCATCAAACCTTTACTTGGTTCAAACAAATATACTTTAGAATAATAGTAGGGATGATTAAATATTTGTATGCCAAAACTTAGCGTAATTAATTTGATAATAGTTTATAGAATTAGGCGTTATTTCGCCGAGGTCCATTATATATACATATATTACTTAAATAATATTTTCATTACTTTAGTAATTTGATAATATAAAGATACATACCAGAATTACAGTTAAGGTAATATTGTTTATAGTAAAGGATGGTTTATGTAGGTATTTTTATAGCCCTTACAAGTAATAATAACACAGTACGTATAGTATTTATAATCACGTTAACTTTTAACTAGATAATTATACATATTTGTATATAATATAGTATTTGCTCGTTGACTACAGATGGTCTCCTCTAATTTTAAGGCTGCCTATTTTTGTCTACGCATTCGATTAAAACTGTGAGTCATTGACGAATGTGACTGTGTTATTTTTATGAAGATGTCTGCTAATTCTAAATTTAATTTACAAAAATTACGCATAATCGTGGCACAAACGGGTTGCGATGGCGGCAGGGCGGAGGGGGTAATAGGGACGGGCGGGACGAGGTACGTTCAACGAACGTCCGCGGAACGGCGCGGGCCCAAGGTCGCCGGTCGCCGCTCGCTGCCTCTACACGTTTGTACAGCACCGCCGCGCAACCCGTCATCGAAATAGTTGGTACCTCTATCACCTTGGAAAATTAGTCAAAAACTCAGCTACAATCATAGAGTAATCACACATGTATTAGAGTTATAGGCACGCCCATGAGTACGAGCGTTAAATCATACATAAAAAAGAGAGACAGGTATGTAGGTCAGTTGCTTTCTCTTTTTTTTCGATTTACACATTTTAGGTTGGCTGCCCTGCTATAATATAATAACTCTATGCCTACGATAGCCTATGTACAGTAAAGAATGCCCAACCTAACTAACTAATGCGATTATCGATAGATTCTACCACAATATCCACACTATTAGATCACCAAGCTGTATGACGCTGCAACTACGACATCTAGTGACCGCAGTTCCAACGCCATACAAATCGGCGTTACGCTAACCCGATCGAGTAGCTTAAAAAACTCGCATTAAGCATACAAATCGCAACAGTATATTTAAATACTGTTCACAATCACAATATTATTGTTTCATTGAATGGCTATGGTATATCGTATCTAAGAAAAAAGTCACCTCACTACACTTTGCATAATTTGCGACTACAAACGTAGATGAAACAAAAACAACGCAAAAAAACTAATTTATTCTAAATTGAATTTATATTTAACCGTACCGTACTGCAAAGTTATGCAATGATGGTTTTCACCTAGATTTCCATTTATTCAAAAAAATTCTTAATGAGATTTGGCATAAATAAAGCTTTTACAGAATGCAAAAAATAATCGTGATGTGTTACTAATATTTACTCGTATAACATATTTTTAAGGTCAAGGTTATTTCTACTTTCATTGAAACGTAACTTAGATAAAATAAAACTTACTTGGGTGACCGAGTCTTGCTACGATCGACCCGAAAATCCCAATACCCTATACATTCTGAATTTCATGAAAATCATTGGAGCCGTTTCCGAAATTTTAAAAAATATACAAAATTAACTAATTTAAATATTATAAAATATATTTATATATTTGCTAGTAACGGTACAAAACCGTGGAAAGTAACGCCTACTTTATAATTTTTTTTTTTTGCACCTGTCCTGAATATATTGAGGAAATAAATGTATCTTCCCGATATACGAGCCTTGCTAAAAAGTTTTGAATAAGTTCAAGTATATTTATTGTGAATATATTAAAACGCGAGTGAATGACAAAGAAATGTTTACTGAGCGAATTTTAAAATTAAAACAGATTGCTCTTAAATCTACTGAATTAACGAAAATATTACGAAAAACTTTGTAAAACTATAGTCTGCTACGTAATTAGTTTGTTTTTTTATTATAAAGTTTATAATGTTGATATTGTTGACTTTGATTAGAAATCTACCTATATAAAATCAATAAAAAAGTTTAATTTAATAAAAATAATTGTATCAACTTTTATTTTCTATGCAAGGATTGTCCTAGACAAACAACAAGACAGTCTTAATGGACTTTTTAAAGTTATCGTTAGTACTATTTACTTTAAACAAATAGTTCTTTAAAATTGTACTATTTTACTATGTCATGATTATCAAATAAACACTAACTTTTTCCATTAACTTTGTCAAAATAGCTGAATGCCAAAGGAAATTTCCAACCGGATGTTGTTGCATTATGCAAGCCATGCAAAATGTCGAAACTATAAAAGTGAACGCGGGTGATGCAATCTTTTATTTGTAAAATACCAGCGAAGCAATGATGCAAAAGTATTAGAATCTGGTCTATGAATTTGTGAATAGATGATATTATGCAAATAGTTATGTAAACTTACATGATAACGCACTGTATGCTAATTGTAATGGTTATGACAAATCATTAATTATAAACATTATAATTAAGATATTCCGTAACATTTAATGCTAGCAAGCTGTTATAGATAAATTTAACGAAGTGCTAACTCGGTTAGCATTTACTATTCACTTATAAGGCGTTTTCTCATTTATTGTAAGTCAAAAAAGATAACTATCAAGTATAGTGTTGAATAAGAGAGTTATGTAAAGAATCTTTTTCGGAACGTTGATTCCTTTGCGAAATTGTAGATACATGTGAAATAATAGAATTATTTTGCTGTAATGACTGTTTAAATTTCAAATTGTTTATGATTAAAAAGATATTTATAATTAACATACTGAGTTGGCAATATATAATTATTTATATATGTACATGTCATTTATATAAAACAAAAAAGTGTTAACAATATTTTGTGATGATAAACGTCGATAACACAACAACAACAAAAAAAATCATTCAATGTACAAAATTAAATTATTGTTTTAATCCTAATTAACGCAGGTTTAAATATTCTTCGTTGATTCTGTGATTTAAGTCATTATGCATTATGAAGGAATAGTTTTACTCGCGACTTCGTTCGCGTGAACTGCTGTCGTGTGATAGGTCGATAATGGATGGTGCTTTTCAATGCCATCATATTCCTGTAGATTTCTATACTCTGTATGTTGTTTCGGTTGTTTCAATAATCGTGCCAAACTTCATCGATATTGGTTCAGCGGATTCGCTGTGAAAGAGTTAAAAACATCAAACTCACAAACTTTCGCATTTATAATATTATATAGAAGGACTTTTCAAAATAAAATAAAAAGTTTAACATATGATATTAACAATTACGAATAAACTTTCCGATATTACTAAATTTGGAATACAAAATGCATCTGAATGTTAAAAATTAAATTGTAATAAGAATTATTGGAATTTAATTTGCATCATTTTCGTATTTGCTTCGCTTTAAGATCGTCGAGCGCCATCCCTTTGGTTATTTTTTTTAACAATGACGAGGTGGAGAAATTCCTCGGATATTCGGTTCAACGGCCGGACCGCAGTTGTTTGTGCGTGTGTAGCGGTGCGTACGCACACACGCATAAATGCGCTTCTGCAAACACGACTAAACCGTTACCAGCTAGGTTCCTTTTCCTATCTACAGCAAAATAATAATCTGTATCTGCAAATACGAGAAAGGAAATTATTTCCATTTCACAAGCAAAAATCCAATTATTTTTATACATTTATATACTTTCTTCTTATGGAAATCTGCAAAATGTGGATTACTTCCATAATGTTGCCATGTCAAAAATTTTATACCACAGTGTTGCGAATTAATTTATTTTGTATAATCACAAATCGATGTTTAAAGCTGTTTGAAGTAACCAGGAATGATTTTTAAAACCAGAGGTCTACACCACGCGTTTCTTTGGCCCAGTCTTGTTTCCACTTACCAGTTTTAAAAATGCCCAATCGCTACCAAAATTCACAGAATTATTTACTGGGTCGATCTGAAGATTTACAGAAAATTTCGTTAAAATCGGTTCAGCCGTATCGAAATCTATAAGGAACAAACATACTTTCTTTTTTATATACGTAGATAAAGACAAGTTGTACACAACAACTGTATTAATGTGTTATTGAGTAAGCATATATTATTTTATTTATGTCTAAATATAAACTAAAGACAGAAGTTAAAAAACTATTATGTCAAATAAACTGATACTGAGAGCCTACTATAAAGTTGAGGATAACATAGATACTCTCGACCATGTACAAGATAGTAATGACAAAAGGCAAATAGTTTTAAAAATTTTATTTTGAAAAAAGCAACCGCCGAGTTTCTTGCTGGCTCTTCTCGATATAGTTTTCCAAACCAGAAGTAGAGTTGACAATTTAAAAACATTTGTTAACAAGTTTACTTGAATAAACAATATTTAGAATTTGAATTTGAATTGAAGTTGTAACTAGAAGTAAACAGCTTACTTGGAAAACGCGCTATGCGTCGTTATCGGCAGGTATGTAGTACGACTATAAAGAACGCTACATGGACGGTGAGAGGAGGCCGCGGAATGCGTTTGTAAGTCGAAATTTCATCAGAGAAACGGATGAGAATATTATGCCTGCGCTTCACTATCGGCGATGATCGTTAATCGTCTATAATCGGCACGATCATGCTACAAGTGTCCAAACGATCATCAGAATTATCATCATATAGTTATTATACTAGAGTAAGTTAGTCATTATTATTATTGTATGGATATAGCTCTCTTTGAACCTGTACAAGACAGTAACGACTTAATGTAAATAGTATTAAGATTTATATTTTTTAAAGAGCAAGCGCCGAGTTTCTTGCTGGCTCTTCTCAGTAGAAACAGCTTTCCGAACCAGCAGTAGAGTTGACGATTCAAAAGCACTTGTTTTCAAATTTATTTGAATAAAGAACATTTTGAATTGAATTAAGTTCATTATTTAGTTAGGGACATGTGAGTGTCGCAACAAATAATGCTAGTGAAGATACAATTCATATACTTATCTGTGCTAATAAATTCCATTCCCTTTATGTAACAGACATCGACAATTCCCAGGTTTATGGTGATTTTAGATCGGCTGGTCGAGAGAAGTGTGCCCTCCACACGATCGTAATCGCGCTTAATCGTTTGTAATCGCCGATTATGAGAAGAGACATTATCTTCAGTCACCTACCGCCGCTATTCTATTCAGCCGCATCCGGCTGAATAGAATAGTACCACCCTTAATTTTTAGCGAGGGTTCGTAAAAGGCGACTAAGGTAAGTCAACCCGCCGTGTAGTATTCGGATGAGTGGAATAGATCACCCTCATTCTTACCGAGGTGTCATAAAATACGACTGAGGTAAGTTGACGTCAGGCAGGTGGCCGGTCGTAAAATACGTAGCCAAATCATCTGACATGTTAGTAACATGTTGTGTCTATGATGACATTATCGTCAGTCACCTAACAAAAACTAACGCGATATCCATTAGCGAAATCAACATTTACTTGTGGAATTACGAAAGTAACAAATAGACATGGAATTCGTTAATACCCGAGGCGGCGAGTGACCTTAAAGTTGATTAAAAATCTGAGTGTTTGATCAAGCGTTGCGCAAGTTATTGATAATTTTTTTTGTCTCTTCAGTTCTTCTTTGTTTGTTGTAAATTCGAGTTTACTTTAATGTCGTGGAAACCGCGACTACGTTCGCGTAAACTGAAGCGTTAAAATACCTTCAATAAAGCAATATCTGCTTTTCCCTGTTTCTGCAAGACGTATTTTCTTTATTGTTACCTCGATGCATAAGTTTTGATTGTGCAATTTGGTATCAATATTGATCCAACGCATTAGTAATGAAAGCGTAGTTAGACAGACAGATGGACGGACAGACTATATATTAGTATGGTATTTAGAATCTCCCTGTGAATTTATCAGCGTGGACTTCAGTGCCGAAGTAACAAGTTACTTATCTTATTCTCTAGGCCTTTAACTATATGATTTATTTTGATTGAATATGATTTTTGGTATAGCAATTATAAAAAAAATCATCAATCCGTCGGTCCGTACAGACGCGGACCAAGGACTAATTGCAGAATCTATAATCCTTACTAATATCATAAATGCGAAAGTGTCTGCAATCGGCAATTATCCGCAAAAGCATTACACAGACAAACAGTATACGCATTTAATATATTAGTATGAATATTATAAACTTAATTACAATTGGCCCTCGGTTCATACGAGTATTAATTTAAATAAATTATATTATTTATTCATTACTTAATGAGTTTTTAAGTGACGATTTTATAATTGTTTGAATGAATTGTGACATAATGATTATAATTAAGCCTTTTGTGTACGTAAAGAAAAGTAATGAAAATCATACCGTATAATTAAATTATATATAGTTTATAATTCTTACCTAAGTTACAGACAAGAAATTGTTGTATAGTAAAAATGTCAAGGTAAGCTTCTTAGAAAGGTTTGCCAGAATACATACATTTACTTCCTCGATTGAAAATTCATACATACTGAATGTATCATATAAGAAAAGAAAAAAGGTTAATATTTTATTTTTCAATATTTTAAGCGAAAATATTATTAAAATATTTAAAAATATAAAATATATACGAATGTATAAATATTTTACAAATGACGAGGTTTTGCACTAGTGCTTACTAAAATTTCGTACTGTACGTATGATGTAACGATTTAATTATATCACACCTAATATAAATTAAGCAAATTTTCGTAAATAATTCCGCAGATTACTACATATATGATTGTATTTTTTATTTCAAATATTACATAAATAAATGTAATAAATTTAAATTAGCAAGTAAAACTGAATTAAAAGCTCATTATAATTTATACTAATATATAAAGCTGCAGAGTTTGTTTGTTTGAACGCCCTAATCTCAGGCGCCACTGGACCGATTTGAAAAATTCTTTGAGAGTACGAAACGAAAAATTTAAACCTTTTCTTGCCTGCGCTAAGAAAACGGTAAGAGTTATTAAAAATCATGTATTACAAAATTGTTCCCCTCTAAAATTTCTAAATAAAAGTCCGGGACAGCATATGTTTAGCTTTTAAGGTAAACCCACTTTCACCATTTTTATGGTTATCAAAATACTATAGTTCGGTTTTAATCGTTTCACGCGGGCGGAGCCGGCGATCGCTAATACAAAATATACATATATATCCTCCAGCCCTTATCCCACTCTAAGTGGGGTCGGCACGACATGTTATAAACATGCTGTAACATGATTTGGCTGCGTTTTTACGACAGCCACCTGCCTGACGTCAACTTATCTTAAGTCATATTTTACGACACCTCGATAAGAAAGAGGGTGGTCTATTCTACTTAACCGGATACCACTCGGTGAGTCAACTTACCTTAGTCACCTTTTACGACACCTTGGTAAGAAATGAGGGTGGTCTATTCTACTCAGCCGGATACCACACGGCGTGATTGCTAGTACACAATAAAATGTATAATATGAAAACAAAGGGCTCAAATGTCGAAACTACTAACCAATATCTCACGAATAGGAAACGATATCACGACTGAACTCTAGTGAGAATAAATTTAACTTTGTTATAGTTCGTCCTATTTAACAATGACACTAAACGTATAATTACGACAGTAGTTCCGAGAATTAACAAAAGAACTCATTTAATTTATCTGAAACGAGATTAAAGGTCGGTGCGATTGTGTAAATTTGACCCGACATCGACACCCGGACTCTTAGTGATAAAATTTAAATAACTACAAAGTAACAAGATATAAAATACAGCTTAATTCCATCAACATATTTATCTTCGAACTGGATGTTAAATAATTTTTTCGTCGGTACTTTTTAAATATTGATAGAAAGAGTTTTCATTTAATGTTTATTTAGTTTTAGTTATGGAGAGAAACCGCCTTGTAGTATCCGGCTGTGTAAAATAAACCACGCTGATTTTTTACCGAGTTGTCGTAAAAGGCGGCTAAGATAAGTTTACCCACGCGTGTGGTATCCGGTTGAGTAGAATGAACCAACCTCTTTCTTACCAAGGTGTCTTAAACAGCGACTAAGGTAAGATGACGTCAGGCAGGCGGTCGGTTGTAAAATACCAAACCGAATCATGTGACAACATGTTTATAACATGTTGTCCCGACCCCACTTAGAGTGGGATAAAGGCAGGAGGATGATCATGAGTTGCAGAGAAGAGAGAAAACTAAATAAATTATTCGACCATTTTATCAAACTTAGTTTTAGTCAAAAATATACATTGTGGATTATATTTAAATTTGAATGAGGAAAAATCCGCGTATTAGGGTTAAGTTTTTCACATCATCTTTCTCAGAAATAATAATTATAATGAGTTATTTTTAAAAGGTAATGGTAAAGGTGGTACAGGATAAACATTCAATTAATGGACATAACTCTTACTTTGTAACTCATATCAAAAATGTAGCCTGAAGGGTAAACTTTGTAACTTTTGCAAACCCAACTGTCTTTTGGATCTTAACGCAAATACGGAGGTGATAGTTTTATGTCAAGATACTTAAGGAATAATTTTATCCCTTGTCCAAAATGTTCGCCAAAAACTGCCCCGCTATTATTAAATTAAATGTTTAGAATTTGCTGACAGCCTCTGATGCGAAAGCAATCCGCTCAACGTATGTAATCCCCGATAGCGTGCATTATATAATGCCTTTATATTCTCACACTTTTGACACGGTTTTTAAACAAATGCAAGAGTAACAAACTATTGTTGCGGATGAAAATTAAATAAAAAACTACTCTGAATAGAGTAATTTTTTTTTCAGAATTCAAGAAAATATGAAAGTATAAGTCCAACTTTATTTCTATTACTAAGTTAATATATGCGCTTTCCATATTCTAGTTTAAGAATATTTGATATAAAGTACGTACTCTCGCGTTTTTATGTAAGTGTTTACGCGGTACAACACGTCATTTCATCCCTTTGCCCTTATCCCACTCTAAGTGGGGTCGTGACAACATGTTATAAACATGCTGTCACATGATTTGGCTGCGTTTTTCGACCGGCAGCCTGCCTGACGTCAACTTACCTTAGTCGTATTTTACGACACCTCGGTAAGAAAGAGGGTGGTCTATTCTACTTAACCGGATACCACACGGTGAGTCAACTTACCTTAGTCGCCTTTTACGACACCTCAGTAAGAAATGAGGGTGGTACTATTCTATTCTGCCGGATACCACACGGCGTACGCGGTACAACACGGTATATGTTTAAAATGTTAACACATTGACGGACAGTAAGAAAAAGTGAAGTTTGAAAATTGACACTATATGTTTTTGTAATTTCTGCTGCTATAGTCGTTTATAAAAACGACCATTCCGCTTTGAAAGGCTATTGCTGTCATGCCACATATAGAACTTCGCTTCGACGGCTATAGACGCAAACGTCCGTCAACGTGTTATATCATTTGCTGGATGCTTCAGTTAACAATACAGAAAATCACCGACTCATAAAATAACTGATTATTACGGTTCCGCTGTTAGGTCTACTGAACCCAAAGGCCTGCTGTTCATACAAAAAAAATCTAGATATAAATTCTTTGCCGTATTTGTCGATACACTTAATTATATTTATACAGTCTAATGTGCTAAGCCGGAGAGAAACTCTCCCACAATACAACATTTTGCTAAATTCATCCTTACAATAGTAAAAAGAATCCAGCATATCTTTTATTATAAATTTACGCCGTGTGGTATCCGGCTGAATAGAATAGTACCACCCTCTTTCTTACCGAGGTGTCGTAAAATACGACTAGGGTGAGTTGATGTCAGGCAGGCGGTCAGTCGTAAAATACGTAGCCAAATCATGTGACATGTTTATAACATGTTGTGCCGACCCCACTTAGAGTGGGGTAAGGGCAAGAAGAAGATCTATTATTATAAATTTGTTGATGTGAAAGTAAACTTACTATAATGCCGTAAATACCACTGTTTATATTATTTTCATCATCAAGGAATACTAAAACTAGCTTTAAATAATTATAGTAGGCCGCGTTCCGAAAGCAATGAGGGACATATTTCGTAATGAGGTTCACACTATCTATCGTGCTTTGTTGCGATAACTAAAGTCAAAACGCTACACCGATGTGATAAGAGGTAAATTGATGAGAGATATTTTTTTTTAAAATTTGCATTGGAGCAGCGTCGTGGGTGATCACCAACCGTCCTCTTAACATACTTTGTGGACTAGTGGTATATGCTACTAATAAATTTGTCATTCTATTATATTTCGGCAGGTAGGTTAAAAAAGCTAAGGTTCTTCCTTAACTTAGTCCATGTGGCTGTGTCATTTACTAGACCTAAAAAATTTTAACCTCATAGGTCTAAATCCTATATTTTTTTCAGATTTCTAGAACTTTGCTTCTTCGTTCATCTTTGTTTGACAGAACAGACAGAATAACGTGCTACCCACGAAAGCAATTATAAGTTTATTTTATAAAACCGCTCCAACACCTGATTTTTTCTGAATTCTTAATTGTCCCTTCATAGCAGTCAAGCACTCAAACTCCTTAGTTACCACCTAAAGAGATATAAAACTTAGAATGTAAACATCAAGTTAAATAAATCCTTTAATTAATTTTTTTTTTGACAATATAATAACGGTCGAAATGATTTAAAGTCTCTCCGGATTGCTCGAAACATACTGAGTGAAGCTCGATCTAGGCTAATAGATAATGTAAAACTATACATATTAAAAACACTGTTACAATACCTAAGAAGGTATGTTGAAATCTGTCACCTGTTGTAGGTAGTAACTCTGAGAACAGAGCTTCTAGAGTGCGAAATTCAACATATTTTTTTATTTACTAAGCAAGATGCCACCCTAAACAGTTAGAAATCAAAACCCTTAGTAGGTACGTGAGAAGATATATTTTTTCAAGATATTGATTATTGCTATAAATATCAAACTTATTGGATACAACTAAATATATAATAGCGTGGGTGGCATTAGACACGAGACCTGCGCCGTCAAGTCAATCACTGCCTACAGTCAACTTTCTCGTATAAAAACATAAAGCAGCAAGTTGCAACAGCCGTATATTCTACGGAGAACACAATGTTGCAAATATGCATTCGGTAAGAGGAGCTGCAAACTCCGAGGCACACTGACATTGCGTATAGTCCGGCATCCCATATGGAATGCGGTCGCTTGACCGGCCATGCACCTCCCCGCGCCGACGCCCGCTCACGTCTATGTTTCTGTCCATTCGTTTCCGTCCACCATATGGAATAGTAGGATACAACATTCTAACAAGAATCCTAAATAGCAGGGGTTGTGGCAAAACCACTCTCATATTTTTCGCTTTCCAAGAATCACGTCGTTGTCGGATGACGTCATAACGTTTATTAAAGGTAATTTAAAAAACTATATGCAACAATACAAGGATTGAAAGCTTAGGATATTTTATTTGTAGAGGCGAGAGAGCGGCAAATATTTATGAACATCGGACTACCATGTTCTCGATGTTCCAGAGCGTATCGACTCGACGGCCGCCACGTCGCGGCGACATGACGTCCCGTATATACACAGCTACATTTGCCAAATCTAGAATTTCACTCACCTTCGAGGAAAAGCCGTTGATCGGTAAAAATATCCACTAACTCGGGCGCACAGATAATCCGGTTATCGTCCGTACGGCACAAATATTCACCACACCAAAACGACAACATAAATAAACGCGGAGGAGTTACCGATCGGCGATCGGGCACCGCCGACGCACTCTTCGCACCGATCGAAATGCAACTCAGAAAAATGCACGGGGCGGGGTTGTCGAATGTCACAAACGGTCGGGTTCCAGAGGTCGGTCACTGACAGCGGTGAGTGCAAAAAACCACTATTAGCCAGCACCGAGGACGACGCCGCGGAGAGTACTGAGTGGCTCGCGGCCGGCTCACTCCCTCGTCCCTCCGGTGCGGGAGAGGCGCGCGGGGGCCGCGACGACGTGGCGGCCTCCGCGCCGCCGCACGCCGCCCGGGCTGCCCGCGGCCCTCTGCCCGCTGCCGACCCCAGCCGCCCGCCCGCGCCGCTTAGCAACGCGACGCCGATGTCGCCGTCGCCGCCGCGGACATTAACATCATCAAACCTCTGTGATGAATTGATGACGCGACTCGTCGCGTCTACCAACATTGAAATAATACGCTTACTTTGTTACTAACCAATAGTTGATACAATATAAACAACTAGATCAAAAGTCTTTTATTTAAAGCAGCTTATATTAAAAACTTTGTATAAATCTCATTTCTAAATTTAAGGTCATCTAGAAAAGATGATTAGTATAAACCTAGATGCAACTATATAGCTACTCATGTAGGGTCACAATTTCGATTTCTAATTATGATTGAAGGACTTGTAGGCCTGCTGGCTTGATTTCATTACATCATAAAGAAGATAGTCCAACTTCTGTACTAAGATTAAAAGCGTCAAATAAAAAAAATAGTTATTATCACAACACTAGTACTTTATATCAAAATGGCTATATCGAGTGAAGGGAACTGTAAGCGCACCGCGTAGTTGCCAGCTGAATAATACACGAGCAGTTCCTGCATTATCCTACAATTATTGCACTTTCTTTCCCATTGTTAGCGTGATGAAATCAGTTTTACTATCTAACGATGGAGCGAGATTGGCGAGCGCGGACGACTCGTTAACCGCACTTGATGCAGCTCCGGTACTTTCACTCTGTACCTGCCACATGCAACCAGTTATTTACGAACCTAAGCGAGACATCAAAACATAAGTTATAAATCTGCGTCGCGTCTGTTTTTATTTTAACAGACTTTTAATGAAAGATATAGCCTAAACAGATGAAGATAACAACTCGATATTACTAATATACTTTAGAAAAGTGAGATCACTTTCGATTCCAAGTTCCATATATTGAACTGTAATGATAAACTTAGTGGGTATTGACACTCGCTAGGCGCGCGCCTTAGCCTCAATTTATGATTCAATAAAAAGCTTTTTAATCTCTTTGATCTCCACTATCGTAATACTTTATTTTGAAAAGAATGACCGCTGAATTTCTTGCTGGTTCTTCTCGGTAAGAGCGCCTTTCCGAACCAGTCGTAGCTTCATTCATTTGACGATTCAAAAGTGTTTGTAAAAGCCAATTTGAATAAAGAATTATTTTAATTTCAATTTGATCGTTGATCGTGTGATCATCCACTTCAAGCGATCTCATCTTGATACGTATCTGAGAAACCAACAATTGACGGGTTTTAGAAGATCATAGACGATAATTGGCGAGTACAGTTGAGAATATGCTCTACATGATCGGGCTCATTTGCGATCGCCAATTATGAGCAGGAGCCATAATAATTGGTCTACAGCCTACAGTTGAAACTAACAATAGGACATTCGCAATGCCAGAGTTTCTGAGTTTTATGATCAGCATGCACCTTCGCAAATTCTTCTGGCCATATAGGTTCCACTAGGTTTTTATTATATACACAATAAAAGAATAGAAACTACAAATTTGTATACAATAATTGACACTTAGTTTTAAGCTCAAATAATTTCACGATAAATACACACACTCAGCATGGTTGGACTTCTCACAATACCCTCACCCATAAAATAAAAGTTATGCTATACATTAATAAAAAAAGAGTGTTCATCGTAAGCTTTTATGATCAATAGTAATATCACTAAAAAATAATTATTGATATGAAAATAGTTTTCTGTTTTGGAAGACCACTCTCATTCTCACGGCAAATTTGATCGATTGATATAACGTAAAGTTAATCGATTATCATTATTACACAGACTAAAATACTATAAGAATAACTTATGTAACTTAAATAATATTGTCTAGAATTAGTCGGAAATATAAATAATATCTATTTATTTTAATATTATATTTCTTTTTAGAATTTTTGTACGCGAATAATCATATGTATATATTACTAGCGGCCTGCCCCTGCTTCGCACGGGTATAAAATATATATCCCATATCAGTCAGTGTAAAAAAAATGATTAAAATTGATCCAGTTGTTTTGATTTATTCATTACTGCCCGTGGCCGTAGCGTTAAATTTGGAGAAAAACAATTTCCTTTCCCTATACCAAGAAGATTTCCTGCTATCTTTGGAATATCTAAATTCATATAGTACATTATTACTTATTTACTTTTATATTTTCCGTATGTATTTTATTTTTACAATTAATTACAGAATGTCTTTAAACCAACTCTTGAAAGAGCGACATCGCTGTTAAAGTCGAAGTGTTATAGGGCGAAGCGCGGCCTCCTCACGGCATTTTAAATCTGTAATATCTCCGAAAATATTCACTTAAATTACATACTGTAAACGGCCATCATCATCCTCCTGCCCTTATCCCACTCTAAGTGGGGTCGGCACAACATGTTATAAACATGTTGTCATATGATTTGGCTGCGCTTTTACGACTGGCCGCCTGCCTGACATCAACTTACCTTAGTCGTATTTTACGACACCTCGGTAAGAGAGGGTGGTCTATTCTACTAAACCGGATACCACACGGTGGGTCAACTTACCTTAGTCGCCTTTTACGACACCTCGGTAAGAAATGAGGTTGGTCTATTCTACTCAGCCGGATACCACACGGCGGGTCGTCTTACCTTAGTCGCCTTTTACGACACCTCGGTAAGAAAAGAGGGTGGTACTATTCTATTCAGCCGGATACCACACGGCGTATGCTGTAAACGGCCATATTGATCTATATTAAATCAACTATTTATTTAAGGTACTTAATTGGATAAGGATTAATGCTGTATTGTATAAGAATTGCTTCAAAAATAAGGCATTATTTTTCGTAAAAAGTAAACGACAAAAAATGCTTTAGTGGGTTATCCATAAGCGATACACATATACCATCACGGACTTTTCTGTAGACCTTTTCAATGTGTACAAATACTTAGTACATTATTTTGATAAATCTCGTAGGGTTTAGCCTGCGTTTGCAATGTAAGCGGAAAAAAATGTAATTATTTACAGAAACCTCAAAAATTACAGTATTTCTCTACTCTGTATTGAATGTTATTATACGTACAAACCTTCCTCTGGAATCACTCTATCTATTAAAAAAACCGCATCAAAATCTGTTGCGTAGTTTTAAAGTTTTATGCATACATAGGGAAATATGGACTTTGTTTTATAATATGTAGTGATTGTTATTTTCCTCGCTAGAGAGCTCCGATCATAAATTCGTCCGATCGCTGCTAAATGCAAATGGTTAAAGGGCGAACCGCGTTTTTTTTTTTTTTTTTTCGAATTTGACTAATGCTGTTAGCCCTAATGGCTTTGACAGCGTCACCGATAAGACGGGCGAGCGCGGAAGCATCGCCGAGAGGCAAACCGCGACCTCCGACGCGCGGCCCCTGCATTTTAAATCTGTAATATCTTCGAAACTGTTTATTTAAATTACATGCTGTAAAGGGTCATATTGATCAATATTAAATAAACAATATATTTAAGGTTCTTAATTGGATAAGGATTAATGCTGTATTGTATAAAAATTGCTTTGAACATAAGGCATCATTTTTCGTAAAAAGTAAATGAAAAAACTGCTATTGTGGGTTATCCATAAGAGATAGACATATACTATCGCGGACTTTTCTGTAGACCTTTTCATGGTGTACAAATACTTAGTACATCATTTTGATAAATCTCGTAGGGCTTAGCCTGCGTTTGCAATGTAAGCGGAAAAAAATGTAATTATTTACGACATCACATTAGAAACCTCAAAAATTACAGTATTTCTCTACTCCATATTGAATGTTATTAGACATGTAAACCTTCCTCTAAAATCACTCTATCTATTAAAAAAAACCGCATCAAAATCTGTTGCATAGTTTTAAAGATTGAAGCATACATAGGGATATACGGACATAGGGACAGACAGAGAATGCGACTTTGTTTTATACTATGTAGTGATATTATTTATTTTTACAATTTATTAGACAATGTCTTTGCATATAACATTCATAGCTTTCTTATCATTAGACAATATAAACTTGAAAGAAGGACATTTAGTTGCGCCTCCGGTCGCTGCTAAATTCGAAGTGCTTATAGGTCTAAGCGCGGTCTCCTCGCGGGATTTTAAATCTGTAATATCTCCGAAAATGTTCACTTAAATTACATGCTGTAAACGGCCATATTGATCTATATTAAATCAACAATTTATTTAAGGTACTCAATTGGATAAGGATTAATGCTGTATTGTATAAAAATTGCTTTGAACATAAGGCATCATTTTTCGTAAAAAGTAAATGAAAAAAACTGCTATTGTGGGTTATCCATAAGAGATAGATATATACCATCGCGGACTTTTCTGTACACCTTTTTAAGGTGTACAAATACTTAGTACATCATTTTGATAAATCTCGTAGGGTTTAGCCTGCGTTTGCAATGTAAGCGGAAAAAAATGTAATTATTTACAGAAACCTCAAAAATTACATTATTTCTCTACTTCGTATTGAATGTTATTATACGTACAAACCTTCCTCTGGAATCACTCTATCTATTAAAAAAAACCGCATCAAAATCGGTTGCGTAGTTTTAAAGTTTTATGCGTACATACGGAAATATGGACTTTGTTTTATAATATGTAGTGATATTCGTTCCTTTCTCAGACCGATTTTTTTTATATAGATTAGAGCTAGTGGTAATGTAATAAATATAATTTACTTGGACTCGCATTCAATATCTAAATCTTTAAAGCTCGAATCCTAAATATTGCACAAGACTAAATGTAACCCAAATAATAGATTTCCTAGCGTCTTGTCGTAAACGGATTACAGTGTATAACCAATTATACCCGTTATTGGGCTTGTCTTGACAAGTAATACAAAAAAAATAATCCTCCTGCCCTTATCATGTTACAACATGTTATAAACATGTTGTAACATGATTTGGTTGCGTTTTTACGACGGGACGCCTGCCTGATGTCTACTTATCTTAGTCGTATTTTACGACACCTCGGTAAGAAAGAGGGTGGCCTATTTTACTGAACAGGATTCCACGCGGTGAGTCAACTTACCTTAGTCGCCTTTTACGACACCTCGGTAAGAAATAAGGTTGGTCATTCTACTCAGCCGGATACCACACAGCGGGTCGACAAACCTTAGTCGCCTTTTACAACACCTCGGTAAGAAATGAGGGTGATACTATTCTACTTAACCGGATACCACACGGCTATTGACAAGTAATATAATAATTCAAATATACAAATGATTAGGTCGATCGACCATTTATCCAGCAGTCAGTCATAGCAACGCAATAATTAACTTTTAAATTTAATTTAATAATAAATTTTAATTTAATTTTAATTTAAATTATTTTAATTTAAATTATTAGGTATAAGATAAATATAAAATTGGGTATAAGATTCTATAATAAAATTCCGCAATCAATTTTAGCTTTGCCATTACAGCAGTTTAAAAACACTAGATGGATATAACTTGTATATTGTTGCTGTAAATAAAAAAAATATATGAACTTTATTTTATCAATTGGGTGGATATTTCAAAAGTGATGAGTGAGTGAAGTCAGGAGAGACGAGAGGTTTAAAGAGAGGCTGATACAAAAAGCCTACTATACTGTTCGATTGAATGCGTGGATACAGCTTCTGTCCGAGCCTGTAGAATAGATAGTAATGACTTGATGTAACTAGGTATAAGTATTATGTTGAAAGGAGTAACCGCCGAGTTTCTTGCTGGCTCTTCTCGGTAGGAACAGCTTTCCGAACCAGCAATAATAGAATTGGCGATTCAAAAGCACTTGTTTACAAGTTTATCTGAATAAAGAAAATTTTGAGTTTGAGTTTGAAATTAACGCATTAACCAAAATTAATAAACCTGTCGTTTTAAGCATAATCTTGTCTTAAGTATAGTCTGTGATGGTATCACAATATGTACGGTGTATATTCCGTTTATAATGTGTAATGTGAAAATGTAGAAAGATCGAGATGGAAACTGAAAGAACTATACTTATCTTTATCCAATCACACGTAAAAAAGATCAGATAGGTAGCAATTGCTTTTTTTTTCGATGGACACATTTTAGACTGGCTCCATTAAATCATATACACTAGCTTGAAGCAGTCAGGATTAACTGCTTTAGGCTGCGACTGCACAGTGAACTACAGACTTGATATATGAACTACCCGAAGCACTTGCAACCGCTTCCGGCGGTTGACAGCATGGTTACCACCACAGCACCGCTCGAGCAGTCCGTGTATAGCCGGTCTACAGACCAGAAAATGTTTGTCTTAATACTTAAATACAAATATACACCCACGTTCAAAGACCAAAAAATTCATTTATAGAAAATGTTGGCCCTCGGCGGGAATCGAACACGCGACCCACGGAGCTGAAGTCAGGGTCACTACCCAAGTGTCCAACGGGCCAGTCAATATTAATTAAAATTATTAATATACCAAATAAATTAATAGATTAAAAAGGTAATTTATATAAACTTTTTCTTTTCTTTCTCTCTATATTACCCGTATTATCTGTATTTTTCACTTCTTGCTCTTTTTCTTCTGTTACTCAAAGTTTGACTGGAAGAGATCCCTTTTAGGGAGAAGTCCGCCTTTATACATGTGCTTTTTTACTTTTTCTTTCTCTTTTCTAATTATATGTACAAAAAGAAATAAATAAATGAAATACTCTATGTGTATCGTTGTCGGTATTTAAATATCGGTAGGTTAAGTAAATCGCAACAAAGACATATTTCAAATTTTAATTAAAAACAATCACAGTTTACATACACTTATCTCATGCGTCAGATGGATATTCCCGTAAAAATATTTTCACACAAAGCAACAAGCAGAGTTCAATATAATATTTTTAACATTTATAATATCGTAGTCTTAGCTTATAGAGTAACTAACACAATTTAATGACATTCATTCTTCTAGTTATCTATAAAATTTGCCATGCGTCGTCTAACAACGGAAAAAAATATAAACGAAAACGTATTGAACCACAACGGATATTCGGACAGAAAATTTTACATTGATTTAACATTAATTTTTTGAAATAAATACTATTCCACAAGATTTTATACATTGCCGAAAGTAAATCTCAAGAACACGCTAATTTATTATACAGAACTATGCGTTTTTTAACAAAGGAATTTAGCCTTACATTTTCAAGCTTACACTTCTATTCTTGATGTACAGGATTGTAGCCATAAAATTTAAAAACATTTTAGGGCTACGTTGTTACCTCTCACTGGCTTAGCAAATTGATTGATCGCAAAGAAAATTGCTTTGAGATTTTGTCGTGGAGTCTATTTCCTGACGATGCTTCGGTTACGGGGCGAAACAAATGTTGATATTGTGGTGGTGAATGTGTGCAGTGCTTGTGTATTGTTGTGTTATCGTTGTCGGGTAGTGCACGAGTTCTTACAAATTCGGCATGTATCAGGTATGAGAACGATTAGTACACTTTACATTTAGCATAACATATATTTTCTTTTATCGCGGATTATAGCAAAATAATAGTCTCATTACTTTAATATATTTTTTGTCTAATAAACAGTACTTGAATAGCACAATTTGACGTGCATTTTTATATTGTTGTTTTAAGCAGTTGCGGGCGTACCAAAACTGATTCAAATACCATTTTAAGATAAGATCGCATACGACCTTGATGTGTATTAATGAGGTGGTCTGTTTTGGGACCTTAGTATTTAGGCAGTCTAGCGTATCAGCCATGGTTACGGCCGTGGGTACAATACTAAGTTCATTCCACACAGTGTATATTGCCGTAATAATTTAAACCAAAGCGCTGATTTTAGTGTTAAAAAGAATAAATAGTACGTCGGTAACCATCTTTAAAAGATATTTAAAAAATGCAAATTAAAAAAGCAAAAAGATATCTGGGGCTTACTCCCGGGTATTTTCACTACTTTAGTCCGCCCGCTTTACACTGGGCTAATACAACTTTACAAATGCCCGAAAACACGAGAGAGATAAAACGACATTCTGTATCTAAATATTATGGATTATGTAATAATTGCCGTGTGGTATCCGGCTGAATAGAATAGTACCACCCTCATTTCTTACCGAGGTGTCGTAAAAGGCGACTAAGGTAAGTCGACCCGCCGTGTGGTATCCGGCTGAGTAGAATAGACCAACCTCATTTCTTACCGAGGTGTCGTAAAAGGCGACTAAGGTAAGTTGACCCACCGTGTGGTATCCGGTTGAGTAAAATAGACCACCCTCTTTCTTACCGAGGAGTCGTAAAATATAACTAAGGTAAGTTGACGTCAGGCAGGCGGCCGGTCGTAAAATAAATAGCCAAATCATATGACAACATGTTTGTAACACGTTGTGCCGACCCCACTTATAGTGGGATAAGGGCAGGAGGATGATGATGATGGATTATGTAATAACTTATAATCAAATATATGTTCACCTAATTATTACTGCAAGTATCGAACAATATAAACCACTCCGTAATAGTAAATAAACTCTAAGTAAATTATATATACTCTATTCAAATTTTGTATTAAAAAAAATTGATCATGAACGGTATATTATTATATATATACATAATTAAAAGATTTATATTTTAACTAAACACTTATAGATAAAAAAAACAGTCAACCAGAGACAAATAGATTTTAGTAGTTGTCTCAACTCATAGAGTTATTATACTAAAACAGGAAAACCACAGGCAAAATTATTATATTATTTAAATAGTGGAAGTGACATAAATAATGAGAGGGAAGATGAACTCGTATAATTATCTTTGCCTAATATTTCATAAAAAAAGAGAAATAGATACACTCTCGTCTGCTTTGTCTATACTATAATAGGATACTATTAAGGCTAGGTTCCCTATTCTAGTATACTTTATAACTCTTTGACTCAACTACAATAAAATAATAGCGAACTGTTTTGTAATCTGTCATTTATTGAAATAGAACATTTAAAATATTGACCGTATATAAACAAATTTTTATAATCAATTCACATAATCTTAATTTTATTGTACTATTCTATTACGCTTCTGTTACAATATGTTTTATGGCAGGGGCCGTCAGAAAGTTTCATTTGGCCGAATGCAGTACTTTAGACATAGTCACAAAATGATTGTAAATCAGCCTTGATAACATTAACATAAGTAGCGGCCTGTTACTATCCCACTGCTGAGAATAGGCCTTTTCTCTCCGTTTTTGGGGAAAAGGATTGGAGCTAAGACCTACCACGCTGCTCCAATGCGGATTGGTAGGTTACACATATCTCCAGAATTCGCTAGAGATATAATAGGTTTCCTAACGATGTTTTCCTTCACCGAAAAGCGTGTGATAAATTGCAATTATCAATTAGACACATAAGTTTTAGCAGAAAAACTCATTGGTGTCTGCCCGGGTTTAAACCCGTGACCTCCCGTGGCTACCACAGCTACAGCTAAACGTTAACATAATTCTCGATGATAGTCAATCGATAGAACTAAACGTATTTACAACCAAGGATGCCAAGCAGGATCCATACGACACAAATTGTCGTGACTGTTCGCCGCAGTGACCAGTGTCGCCACCTTGCTGTCAGGTCCATCAAACTGCGCCAGGGAGTTGAGTCTATTCATGATCACCGTAACAGCTTTCGTCACCATATTGATGATGGTTTCGTTATCCATCTCCATCGGTTTAGTATCTGTGGAAGTTCCCGCCGTAGGAGTGCCCGATTTATCCTCAATCCGCTTTCTATATCCGGTTATCATTTCGTCTCTCAAGATCGTTCTTAAGATAGATTGTATCTGTAAAAAAAAACAAATCAAACATATTGTTTGATTGTAGCAAAAAAAAAAGTTATGACAGACCACTGGTGAGACTCGCGAACTCAAGCGACCCAAGCGACTCTTTCGAGGGGTCACGAGTCAAAACTCCGGGTAGGCAACAATGAATTTCTCTGTTAAACCTTAATATCTGGTTGACCGAGCTTTGCTCGGTAATTTTTACAAAAAAAAACGTTAAAAAAAGAAAAAAAAACAATTATTTAGTTGGGATCGATTCTTGGCACTCACGTTTCTCGAGGCTGCCCGCTAACCGAATAAGCTACGTCGACTTGACAGTTAATGGCGAAAATTCAATTAAATATAAATGTTAGTGTTTTTTAATGCCCAAAAATAGGGATAAAACAATATTTTTTTTACATAAATCCTAGCTAGATTAATTTTTCTCCCCCAAAACCTCCTACATGCTGAATTTCAGGAAAATCGTTGGAGCCGTTTCCGAGATTCGGAAAATATATATATATATACAAGATTAACTCATTTAAATATTAAGATGTGTCTAATTGATTATTGCAACTTATAACATAGTTTTCGGTGAAGAAAAACATTGTGAGGAAACCTGCATATCTCCAGGGAATTCTGGCGATATTTGTAACCTACCAATTGCAGCAATTCTGTCTGTATGTGATCGATTTTCTCAAAACCTACTAAACAGATAATCATACGGTTTGATGTTATTTTTAAGGATTCTTATTCAAAGTTTAAGTTAGTACATTACGGTTTAAACGAATGGCAAAGAAAGTCTTTCCATAATAATTAGTGTGAGAAAATCGTTTAATACTTAATGTATCCAATTATTACATATATATAAATAAAAGTTTGTCTGTATATCCTTTATAAACTCCGAATGGGCTGGATCGATTTTAATGCAATTTTCAAACACTCTTTATGACCCATTATGTTTCAAGGGGATTTCAAAACCAGACTGGACCATATCAACGCATGGCCAGAGGGCCAGTTTATTAAAATACTTAAGACTTAATTTTCCCACTGTGTTCAACTTAGCAGCTGCTACTATTTTTATTATACTATTATTGTAAACCTGTTAAAATTATATATGCAGCGAGTGGATATATGATATCATACTTGGCACCTGGTTGCACACTCGCACAAGAGAATGTATGCAATAAAATTATACAAACCGCAATCCAAGTTTATTAGTTAAAGGCCGATTCGAGACTAAGGTTCAAAAATAGCAACATAACCTTTACGTATGGCGGTCAGAAAAACAAAAAAAGATTGAAAAAGAACCTCTAATACCTACACTTATGCAAAGTCTAAAATATTGCCTATTATAGGAATAAATAAATAAATGGGACACTTACACACACGGTGATCCGTCCCCAAAGTAATTGAATACTTGTGTTATGGGTGACAGACAACTGGTAAATATATATATATATATATATATATATAAATATTTTAAATAAATACGTAAATACAAACATAAACCCAGACTCGAAGACCAATAAAATCATTTATAGAAAATGTTGGCCCTCGGCGGGAATCAAACCCGCGATCCGCAGAGCTGAAGGAAGGGTCATTACCCACTGCGCCGACGGGCTAGACATATAATTAATGTTAGAAATAGTCATATAATGTAAAACAATAACAGAACTAGAATGTAAAATATTAATAGACACGCACGATTAGTATTAAAGTGACCTAATCCAAATTGAGCTTAATTGATACATTTAGATACGTTGTAATCCGTATTTCAATGCTTCATATGACATCAAGCTGCGAACTATTAAAGGTGCTAGTGTTTTCTTGCTCTTCTATCTTATGTTATATGGTTAACACTTACGAGTTTTATAGGCGCTGCGCTAAGCTTTATAATTATTTGCCACAAAACATTTTTTTTTTCTTTCGGTCACTTCAATACTAAACGTGCGATATAATAAAAATAAATATATATTTCCCTTTTTAATCTATCACGTATCATAATAATATTATAAAGAGAAAAAAATTGTATGTATGTTTGTAATGTTTTCACACAAAAACTACTTGACCGAATTCAAAAATTCTTTAACCATTGAAAAGCTGCATCTTTACTGAGCAATATAGGCTATATAACATTTTTAAAAAAATGGGATCCTTTATAAAAATGTAATGAGGTGTAAAAAAATAAAAATTACGCGTTTGAAACCGCAGGATATTACTAGTCACGTATATATGAATGGTACAATTCCGCTTATTATTGTTGTTAGTTATAAATAATTATACTTAATTATAAATAAAAAAAACTACTTAACTTATAAATAAAAAAATATTGTATGTTTAGCGGAACGTTAGAAAATTAAAAAAAAAGAATTTTCGTCTATAATCTACATATCCATGTTTAATATGTATTAACCTATTTGCTCCGGAAAGTACCGGTTGCATCTAATAACAGATAAATAATTTATAGTAGGCTTAGAGTTTTCTAGAATTAAGTAATAAAAATATAAAAATCTCAAAAAGTAGTAGCATTCAAAGATCAACGATATAATGATGATAATGAGCAGATAATAAATGTCGGCAAAGCAGAAATAGTAGCTAGCGAGATTGCAACAATTTGATACGGACGTATATAAAATAATGATTCGATGATAAAGTAGGCAATAACAATAATCAGATATCAGTTTATTCTAAGAAGCACTTGCTAATTGATCGATAGTACAATGTTGGTTTATATTTAAAGCGTACCTACCATCTTATAAAGAAATGAAAAAACAATCATATTTATGATAACATAAATTATTGGATAATTTGCCGTGTGGAATCCGGCTGAGTAGAAAAGACAACGCTCATTTCTTACCGAGGTATCGTAAGAGACGACTAAGGTAAGTTGATCCACCATGTGGTATTCGGTTAAGTAGAATGGATCACCCTTTTTCTAACCGAGGTGTCGTCAAATACGACTTAAGTAAGTTGACGTCAGGCAGGCTGTCGGTCGTAAAATACGTAGCCAAATCATATGACAGCATGTTTATAACATGTTGTACCGACCCCACTTAGAGTGAGATAATTAAGAAATGGAAAATATCAAACTTATTTGTATATAAATCACAAAACTTCGCAAAGAAATCAACAAGAGTACTTGACTGGGCGATAAAATTTTGCAATAATTTATCATTTAAAGCGAGATATCACGCTATAAAATTCTAAGAAACTGCTGCTATTATAAATACGAAGTCTTTATTTCTGTCTGTTTGTATCTTTTTCTGACTGTTTATCTCTATTTCTGCTGTTTGTTTCTATTTCTGCCTGTAATGTTTTCACGGCTAAATCGCTAGATCAAAAATTGACGACATTTGGCTCATTTAAAGCATATATAGAGGTAACATACAGGATAAAAATCCAACTTTTCTTTCGCGAATAGAGTAATAACATTTATTCAATTGTATAGAAACCTCATGTCATATTTATATCGCGTCAGCTCAACAAATTTCAAGCCTATCCTTGACGTTTTATTAATAAGTTCATTACCTGCCACGTATAATAAAACTAGCTTTTACCCGTGACTTCATTCGCGTGGACTTTTATCGTGTGATAGGTTGATAATAAATGGCGCTTTTCAATGTAATCCTATTCCTGAAGAATGAACTGGATTTCTAGGAGGAACTATATGTGAACCCGGTGTATAAGGAATAATTGTGCAAAATTTCATCTATATTGGTTTAGCGAATTCAAAAAACTTCGCACTTATAATATAACTAGGATATGAAAAACCGGTCTATGTACATTACGCTTTGGAACAAAAATCAATAAATCACATTTAGATAAGTTAATGGTTTTCTAAGTAAGAGTTAAACGAAATCTAATTTTAATTTCATTAATTATAGCTTAATTGAGGTTACAATAACCATAGAGTAAGATATGTACGAGAACAACCAATTGGCATCATGAATAAAAAAGAAGTCAATATGTGGTTTTTGTGTCTACGCACCTCAATTAAGGAAGGTAAACGTGTAAGTCGACGCGAACGAAGTCGCGGCTACTAGTAAATTAAAAATCTGCATTAACCTTGAAGTTAGGTGTGACGAGACAACGGGCCACAGCGATCGCGGACGCCGTGAGAGGACCGGTAGTGCCGATATTCGTGATGAGCTCCGAAATATTCGGTGTCAGACGAAATGGCACGGGCCGGTTTCCGTCCAGTTCTCCTGCAACAAAAATAAACGGTCAATTTGGTATTTAACCTTTGTATAATGCGCACATAACATATATTACTTGTTATTAATGTAAGCTGGCTTGTTAAGGTAGAGACGGCGTGGGACTTGAAGTGTTCTAAGCTTATAGTTAGGTAAAAGTTTCACCCGCGTACATACCGATCTCATGGCAGTGGGAAGTCTACTGAGTGGGACTATTGATTTATTTTTGTTAAATATATCATTAATAGTTTCCGCAGCGCATGCGATGACAGATTTTTATGACAATTTTTTACATTTTTATTACAAATTCCTATTTTTATTATGTTATATAGCCTTAGTAACTCAGCAAAGATGCAGCTTTCCAATGGTGACAGAATTTTTGAAATCGGTCCAGTAGTTTTAATGTGAAAACATTACAAACATACATTCAAATTTTTCCTCTTTTTTATATTTTTAATATAAGTATAGATTTTTTTTTGGTAATACATATTTTCACTTGTCAGGGAGATCCTTAAACGATTCGAAATTTAATAAAGGCTTGTGTATATCTACAAAGGAATTTATCCTCATCTTTATTGTAAATTCCTCATCTCATTCTTCGAGAACTACGCACAGAAAGATAGAGGTGATATCTCGGCGTGTCACTCTGAGTGCCAATTCAAGCTTAAAGAGCGCAAAAAATTGGTTTTTCAAGCAGAACCAACCCGATCACAAAAAAAGCAAATAAGAAAATAGTTATGCGGTACTCCTCCATACGAGGTCAAAGAAACTTCCTATGTAAAATCAGGATTATTTCAGAATTAAAACTGCTTTGTCCTTAACTCTGAAAGTCCAAAATAGAAGCCGGTGGATCTGGCTTTGTGCTAAAGAGACAAATCAATATGTTCATGAATAAATAAGTACAAAAAGTAGGAGTCACGTAAGAAATCAAATAATCATCAAAGTAATCAATATGCATCGTGCCACAAAATGAAAATAGCATTATCGGTAAAACTATATTTATACTAATATATGAAGCTGAAGAGTTTGTTTGTTTGTTGCGCTAATCTCAGAAACCACTGAACCCATTTGAAAAATTCTTATGCTGAGATGAATAGGAGAGGAGCAGTAATAAAAAATATTGCGAAAACGACAAAATTTAAAGCTTTCCGTGCGTGCGCTAAATAAAGGTTGAAAGTTGTTCAAGAATCTCTTATAATTAATTAAACTACTAACAAACAAACTACTTTTATGTTCAAAATTTCAATTAGGGAAAAAAATTGTGACACTAATTTTCATGCGGACGAAGCTGCAGAACACAGCAAAGCTAGTTCTTTATATTGTGACTGAAAGCTTTTTATGGTTCTTGTACTATTCTTATCCCAACAGGTTTTGTAATATATTTCCATTTACACTCTTTGGAAGTGGATTAAATTTTATTATTTTCATAAATTATTATCGGTTAATATTGAAGAGGATATATAAAATATCGAGTTATAATAACTCGAAGGTAAATCTGATATCATATCCGTTGAAAACACCTAGTACATGGATAAAATGTATTATATAGCACTTAATTATATTTCTACGCTTCTAAAGACTCGATATCATAATAAAAATACACGCCATCGAATGCAAAATGAGGAACTCAAAACTTGTTGCAACGTCGTAAAGAATAAATAAACTAAAAAAACTCGTTCATTTGCCGAGGTAGTCTGGATGCCATTAAAGCATTTTACAATCATAAAGAATTTAATGGTCAGTTCTTTATTTGTTGGTCGAGATGGGAAAACCATTATTGGTTATAATTGAAATGAAATCATACAATTTTATGGGAGGCTTAACTTTTTTCAAATTTATTATAAATAATTTTTACATATTTACACACAAAAGAAACGTGTGCGCCGAGGATTACTCCTAAAATATCTATTTAATAATTTATTTCTTTTGTAAAGCTTAAAGGTTACTGACGTATTTAAGTTTAATAATGGTGAATTTATTAAGCTAGATTAAATATATGCCATCGGAATTGATGCCATAGATAGATATATGTCATATATACCTATAAGAGTATGTATTAAGCAGTTTTCTGATTGAAAGCTCAGGCTTTAATTATTCCGTCATTTCCAACAATTATAGTCATATTCAAATCCTTAAACCTTTTTCATAAACCACTCTCAATGAGTGAACAACGTAAGAAAATAAAAATATGTTTGATAATATAATATATTATGTATAAATATAATATATTTGATTTTATTGCATACAGACAGACATAAGCGGCTTAGGGGGGAGGCTTGGGACTTATTTTATAATTTGTAGTGTAGTTCTTTAGAAGTGCGGTGAAAAATAGTGCAATTTTGGGAAAGAGGCCGACGGTTCACTCTTTTTTGCTTTTAATGAATTTTTGTGTAGTGTTTTTGTTGACTCAAAAAACATTTCGCCGTATCCGAAGAATAAAGATACATTTCCCATGTATAAGCATTGGAAATGTGACTTTATTCTTCAAATAGGGCGATTTGAATCTTTCTATTGTTTTTAAAGCATAGTCTTAATGACTATGCTAAGCCACGATTAACTGCAATATAAATTAAAAAGAAGGGTATAATTACCTTCTTAGATGAAATAGAATTAAAATGCATACTGGGCTGTAAAGTAACAAACAGAACCTTTATTAGAGTATCAGAAAAATACAATTTGTACACAATGTAAAGACCAAAGTAGATACAAGATACATTACTTTTGATGTGTACTGGTGCGAGCGTAACCAAGACTTGCACAAGATATTGAAAATATTTGGAATGGAATGGATGGAATGGAATTTGTCCACATAACATTCAGACGAGGAACAAATATATTATTATATTTCTATAAAGTACTAAACTGATTTGGAAACCAATTAAATTGGTATTATCTTTGAATTACAATAGAACGAATCAATTGTATTATTAAAATAGAAAATCTTCACAAAATACAAAAAGAATTTTCTGTAAAAGATAATTATGAGATAGTCAAGTTAAATAGTAAACAGATGCAACCAATTTTATATGTCTCATAGGATTTATGGACGTGATACACAAATATATATATATTATGGTAGTGTAGATTATATGATACATTATACAAAAGTAATAATAAAATGATTTTGCTATAATCCGCGATGAAGTAAAATAGAAAATATATATAATGCTAAATATAGAGAAGACAATCCGTCTTTATACCTGATACATGCAGGATTCGTAAAAACACATGCACAAACCTCCACCACCGCCATCACAATACACAAGCACTACATACGTTCACTATCACAAACTCAACAATCGTTTCGCCGCGCAACCAAAGGATAATAATTTTACTATTACTTTTGTATTATGGATCTCCGCAAAGTAACGCCTAATTCTATAAATGATACACTGTAATATAAAAGGACAACAAAAAATGTTATATTCACATTTAAAGGCAACATCCAAATAGTACTTACCTGCAAACGGCTTATTCTCGTCGATATGTGACTCACCGGTGGCATCATCTACATCAAATTTGAAGTAAGCTACGTTGAGGAGGCCCGAGTCGTGGTGCACATAGAGCATGTCAGGGTTTAGACGTGTCAAATGCAGCACATACTCGGCGAAGGCAGCAAGTGCCAATTGCAACGTTAGCATTTTACGGAACGTCCAATAGTCCGTGGGCGCGGCGAATGTCCGCGCCGCCCACTCTCGCACCAATCCTCGCGGAACCATCGTCGCTTGGACCTAAGCAACGATTCAGACGTGACATCACTGTATGGAGCATCGTGCATTGCCTTTCGTGTCTGATCAGAGTTATATAAATAAAGCACTAAATACTGGTTCAATCTTACTTCTTATTTTACGTTATTCTTTCACGGCGAATCCGCTGAGCCAATATCGTTGAAATTTGGCACAATTAATAAACACCGGGGTAACATATAGGCTATATGAATCCTGTTAATTCTACAGGCATAGGACGACATTGAAAAGCGCCATCTATTATCAACCTATCACGCGACAACAGTGCACGCGAACGATGTTGTGCGTAAAAGCTAGTTTACACTATATTAACAACATAATAGATTGTAAAATGAATTTTTCTCCAATTTACTTCCATTTAAGACCGCGTGATTCCCTGCGAGAGAAGTTTAAGGAAACAGGTATTCTTACATTTGCTTCACAGTATATTTTAAGCAATTTAATTTATGTACATAAAAATATAAAGAATTATAAAACGATAGGTGATGTATACAATAGACAAAGCAGGAACCGACATAAGCTTGCGGCTCCTGCTTTGCGCCTTGCAAAAGTGCGTAACTCGTTTGTGGGTTTTGGTATAAGATTCTATAATAAAATTTCGCAATCAATTTCAGCTTTGCCATTACAGCAGTTTAAAAACACTGTTAAAAAGGGACTGATACAGAAAGCCTATACTATACTCTTGAAGATTATTTAGAAGATAATAGTGTGTGGATATAGCTCTCTTTGAACCTGTACAAGACAGTAACGACATAATGTAAATAGTATTAAGAATTATATTTTTAAAAGAGCAACTGCCGAGTTTCTTGCTGGGTCTTCTCGGTAGGAACAGCTTTCCGAACCAGCAGTAGAGTTGACAATTCAAAAGCACTTGTTTACAAGTTTATTTAAATAAAGAATATTTTGAATTTAAATTTGAATTTAATTCTGGTACTAGATACGCTGATGGTAACAATCTTGAAATAAAGATATACTAAAATTCCAGAGTCCAGATGAGTCTTAAAGTCACGTGCTCTTATAATATAACGAATATTGTAATTCAAATCCCAATCACACAAATTTCATTAAACATTGTTTACCTCTCTTAAGATATCCCGTAACACTTGATGAGAAGCTTGAGATCCCCGAGCTTGCACGGCCGCGAGTCGCTCGTAGTATCGCACTATAGGAGCGTCGTATTCCACACCTCTGTACAAAATATGCTTTGCTTTAGTTTAACCTTATCATCATCTTCCTGCCCTTATCCCACTCTAAGTGGGGTCGGCACAACATGTTATAAACATGTTGTCACATGACTTGGCTATGTATTATACGACCGGCCGCCTGCCTGACGTCAACTTATCTGTCGTATTTTACGACACCTCGATAAGAAAGAGGGTGGTCGATTCTACTTAACCGGATACCACACGGTGAGTCAACTTACCTTAGTCGCCTTTTACGACACCTCGGTAAGAAATGAGGATGGTACTATTCTATTCAGCCGGATACCACACGGCGTCTTTAGTTTAACCTTATATTTAATTTTATAGGTAATTACATATTTAACAATTATACATACCTGTTAGCGCATTCAGTGCGATAGATATCCAGTAGAGATATTGAACTAGGATTGTCCTCTACAAGACGCATCTGAGGTGACACTGAGACCACTCGAGGAACAGTAAAATGCAGGAATCGTCTAGAAGTTTCCTTCTGCTTGCCAAGATAGTGATTGAGCATTCGTAGCAGCTGAAGTACACGCTCCTCTCGCCTAGCATCGCCTAGACCAGAATCATTGACCACTAGGTATGGATAAATCTTGCCGTTATGGCCGCGTATGTAAAGTCTGCGGGCAGACGTATTGTGTTTTTGAACGATCTCCACTCGCGGCATAAAGCGTGCGATTCTCACGTGATAATGAGTATGCTTCGGTAGTAAAAATTCACCAGGCAACTCCACTTCCGCAGTCTTCAGGCTAAAGTTCGATAGAAATCTGCATTTTTCTTCAATAAGGAATGACCTGTCACAAAAATAAAGAAAAGATACATTATATATTGGTCTGAAAGGTTTCGTAAGCTGTGATGGTGTTAAGCGTTTATAAACTATCAAATTCAAATTCAAAATATTCTTTATTCAAATAAACTAGTAAAAAAGTGCTTTTGAATCGTCAACTCTACTGCTGGTTCGGAAAGCTGTTTCTACCGAGAAGTGCCAGCAAGAAACCGACGGTTCCTTTTTTTAAAAATATAATTCTTAATACT
Source organism: Morpho achilles (assembly GCA_947086495.1). Classification (NCBI taxonomy): domain Eukaryota; kingdom Metazoa; phylum Arthropoda; class Insecta; order Lepidoptera; family Nymphalidae; genus Morpho; species Morpho achilles. The sequence goes on along the minus strand of CAMTZB010000007.1, from coordinate 6,364,259 downwards.
ATTTACATTAACTCGTTATTGTCTTGTACAGGTTCCAAACAGAGCTGTATCCACACATTCTTATCTTCTAAGTCAAGAGTATAGTAGGCTTTCTGTATCAGCCTCTTTTTAACAGTGTTTTACAAACGTATTCATGTTAGTGCGTGTCAAGTTATTTAAATCAATTGATCACTCCCACTCGGAACTACGGATGTTATAATTAAAGTGAAAGATGAATGGAACAATTGAATGGAAACGTCTTGTATTTACCTCGGCCACAGATCGTGCTGTAGGGCTACTTACTTGGGCAGAACCTTTGTTTTGGCCTCGAGTATCTTCACCCACTTCCTAAGTTTCTGTATGAGGTTTTGCAATTTCATGGCGTTGGGTTGTGTGAAGTCAAAGTCGGCAGTGAACTGGCTCTTCATCTTCTGGAAGACAGGATCCTGCACTGTAGCCTGCGCGCGCCGTGCGAGGCTCTCCGAGGCAGCTGAAGAGAATGTACCATTTACAGAACTTGTAATACTTTCTGTAGACATACAAAATGAAGTACGTGTATAAAACTCTCGCTTAGCCCGCTTGACATAGACAGTGTATTGTTCACAGAACAGAAGCTAAGCCATAACCCATCCGAACCAATCTGAAAACTGACTGATGACAAGTCGCATTGCAATGAATGTTAAAATACCCACTACTAATTAGTGTAATTTCTATTTTGCTACTACAACTACTATCGACCGACATTTATACTACTCAAAAATCTTTATATTTTTGTATGTAACGTATAAGTGTATGTGTCAGCACTAACGTACTTTAGGTCTGATGGTCCGCGTTAAATATTTCATTTACATTACGTATCTACGGCTAGAATTATATTTTTACAATAATTTCTCATTAACAATCATTTAACCGGTTGTTTTAATTTAATCACTTTTTTTTTCCTAATATTTAGGTTGAACTTTGTACATTTCTGAAGGCGACTGCGGCATGAACAGGCAATTAGTAAAATAATTATACAAATATTATAATATATATAATTATTCAAAACAATAAATTGCATCAAACTTTTTTTCGCCCAAATCAAATTATACGTCATTTAAATGTATACATTAAACCTCGTAATCATTCAAAATTTTAAATTAGAACTCTACATTATTCTGTACTTAGGGCAAGTAAAGTTTTAATACAAAGCACATCAATTATAGGAAGAATATTAAAAACATTCGCGTGTATAAATAGGTTTACTCACTTATTCCAATACCAATTCCGAACGTAGACACGACCTTCTTTATAAAGTTGAGCGTGTGAGGAGTGACGGTAGCGACAGCCACGGACGAGCGGTGGTGGAACGCCACCACGTAGCATTTGGCGAGCCCTGCACGAAGCTGCCGAAGCACCTCTTCGTACCAGTTCTCACGGAACCACACCATCTGAAAGACCGCATACATTTTAGATCCATCCTTTGTGCTGGAGACACGATGCACTGGTGTGACTTGTGACTATATAATTAAAAAGAAATCTCTATTTCCCTTCGGAATTGCATAACACGTATATTAGGTATGTAAAATCCGCAAATTTTTTATCAGGCGAAGGTTTTTATGAGAGACAAAAACAAAGTAAATCTTACTTACAAAGTAAATCGGAACAAAACACACCAAAAACTCAAAAACCTCCCGGCATCTTTAATTTCATTATTTTGTATAATTTATAATTTTACATATTATTCATCTTACTCTTGCTATAAAAAAGCTACACGGGGTATAGCTACTATCTAATGAATATGGGAATGATGCAAGTTTAAATTAAACAATTGCAGAATTTGCGATTTTGCCTAAACTATCTCATAACTTAGCAACGACTTTATTCTAGTAATAGAAGAAGTAAAGTAAGTAGAATTAGCAAAATATTCGGAAAGATTAAAGATAAAAGATTCGGAATAAGATAATAAGATTCCCAATATACGATATGCGCACGATGTTAACCTCCACCAAAAAGCATATGATGAATTGTTAGTATCAATAAAAGGAACATAGGAAATACTCATACTAAGTTATAGATTAAGTTAAGATTTTAGTTATAGACTCGAGCCCAGGACTAAGAAAATATACTTTACTTGATCAACGATGCCCTCAAGCGATGATAACACGGTAGGATGTATCTCCCGCTGCAGTTGCATTATCTTGGAACATCGCCACATGGGCAGTGTGGCCTTGATTGGTCCCGCCTCCGCCGAGCTGGTACTCGTCCCACCGCTTGACGTGGATGCACCATCGCTGGGTTTAGCACTCGCCTAAAATACCATACTAGGTAATTACAAGGACCTAATTAATTGCAAGGACCGATAACAGAACTTTACTCAGGCTCTCAATAATAGTTTTTCTTACAGAAAACGGAACTTGAATATAAAAGCGAATAAATAAATAGGCTGGAGACTTTACTCGAAGATTGGAAGCCACCGGGTATTCTGGTTTTAGGACCGCACGATTTCCTAACTTTATAGATGGTGACGAAATTTGCCTTATAATTTGGATGATTAGTAGTTTTATTTGCCTTAAAACACTGATATTGTGACGTTTTCTAAAAATGAAATCTAGCTAGATAGATTTTAGTATTGTTTTAGCAATACACGTACGGTACTCGTAGACGTGGTAGCCGGCTGATTATGAGTTTCGACGCTTTTGTGCCTTTCGCGTTGCTCGATCTTCAGCGTCAAGTACAACGTCCGTATCGGGAAATATACTGCTTGCGGATACAGCCGTCCTACCTAAAAGACAAAAAAAAATTGCTAGCATATTTTAAGTTGCTACCATTATCTTATATTATTTCGCGAATTACGACAAAACTGTTGAAAAGTATTATTTATATTACTGAATGATAATCGGAGAATGAGAACATACTAAAATAAGAGTGGAGATTGAACGACTATGTAGATGATCTCTGTCAATGTAAGACTAAGTAAATCGATAAGTACTTCGTTTGGAAAATATTTTACTTTATTATATTATTTTCATATATTATATTTGCAATATTAATGATACTTAATGATAACTGACTTTTTATCGTTAAGCATCAAAAACAGAAGAAGATTGAATTAGAATCCTGGTTATGAAACGTAAACAGCAGCATACATTTTTATTATATCCACGTAATTTAGGCACAATATGCCCAAAAATCAAGTAATATATTTTATAACATAAGCATGCACTTTTGTTTTATCACTATGATGTTACAAAAAATTAGGTGTTAAATGTTAATAGCAAAGAGCAATGAATTACGATTAACGTTAAGCTATAAATAACTTACATGACTCAACAAATTAAGTATAACGTTGCCGTCGTACTGCACGAGGCAGGAAAGCAGCTGTGGTATCCACGGTAGCCACTGCACTGGCGGGACACCTACTGAATACTTATCTAGTGCCTCGGCGAGGCTGTTTTTCTCATCGTCAAAACTCAGCATCCAGAGCACCTTGAATAAATGATATATATATCATTTATTTTTTAAATTGAGATCTATGTAAATCACTTAAATCTGTTATTAAAATATATAAAGTTAAAGTCAACGAAAAAAAACACCTCTGAAAGTAGCGCAAAAGATGACAAAATGCGCCCCACGCATTTTTCTCACAAAATACCTAATATTTTATCGTTATTTTTTAAATTCTAAAACGTTTTTATTTTTTTTTATATATTTTTTTATGATATTATTTAATTAATCATTTCAGTATATTTAATTTCAATTAATGATTTTATTGTATTGTTACCACTTTTGGATAAATGTATAAAGTTTAAATTAAATCTGTGCGCAAAAAGTGTACAAAAGAGTCTGTCACATACATACTAATAGCGTGACACACTAAAGTTATAGTATTGAACGAAACCTGATACCAAAAATATATCTTATTTTTACAAATTTGTAACATTTTTTAAAGAGATTTTTATAGTAGCTAGCTAGTAATATTTTAAACAATAGGATAATATGAACTATTCTTAAAGTACGAGGAAAACGTAGAAATATTTTTACCTTGGCACAATATTTTCTTGACTTCGATTCATTTTGATGTCGACAAGCGTGGAGGAAGCATGTCATTGCCGATACTCCAACTTGGGTCTGACGTGGGTCCCTTATGAAAATTTTCTCTAAATAATCACCCCATAGGGCCCAGGCTTTTACCAATGTGTCGTGCAATTGTACCGCTCCAGCAAAAGCTTTATTAGCATCCTCCGACCTTCCCAACTGGGCTAAGAGCAATCCTTTGAAGGCGTAGAACTCTGCTGTCATTTCTTTTGTAAAGTATTTGAAATTGGTCGATTCTATCATATCTAGCCCTTCCTGCAATTCATCTTTCCCCTCCGTCCAGGACATCTGGATATGGCATTTGACTTGTTGTCTTATCTTTTGGAAGCAGTCCACTATGGGAACGCTGGGAATAGTGTATATACGGTGTAATGAATCGAGACAAACACCAGATAGATTGTGCTTTCTTGCTATTTTTGCAAAATGTATGATTGCCTGGAACAAATATACTTAATAATAAAACAAGATTAGAAAAAAGATTGTCTAGATTTCAAACAATTAAAAATGTTTAGTTTGTAAGCAAAGAACCGGAAGTTATAAGAAAATTTGGCTAAGCCTAGGCAAAAATTAAGACGAAAAATTTCTGAGATAAAAACGGCCAGATCATACCTGTGCACTTGCATGCACGCCTAGCATACTGTGATTAGAGGCGTGGTCCGTTTGTGAGTCGTAGTGCGATGCTATGAACTGATAGTGATGCTGGCGCCACGTAAAGATGGCTCCCCAGTGAGACAGGGGGTCGGCCACTACGGGCAGCCGGTTGCGCCACGTCTTCACTATGGCCTTCATGTCGTGCAGTGACGTCGGCCGGCTGTGAATAAGTCCCTACAAAAAAAAATATCATAAGTCCCATTTCAAAAATGATTGTACAATTCTTGCGCAGAAGAAGCCCCCTTTAGAACGCCTTGTGGCCCAAGGCCTAGTTGAAGGCACTATACCTCACTTTCGACCGCCTATAAGATGAACCAGCCATATTAGATCTGCAGTTTGGCCTTTATATGATTGCACCGAAAGAAGAGAAATGTAGAGACATCATAAGGTGAGTAATATTTTTCTTAAGAATATGACAACCACAATCACTTTCTCAAGTGAGTATCGACCGAGATATCCATGGAATACGTACAGTGTGTATCTGTGCAGCCTCACTGAGCTCCATGAGTTGTTGCGCCGCTCGTAGTAGTGGCAGGTGTGCGTGCGACACGAGGCGCGGCAGGCGACGCCATTCCCGAAGGCATTGCGCCGCTGCTGCCTCTGCGTGCCGCTCCACCCCACTAAGCTGCTGCTCTTGACCCGCACATATACACAGGTATCCGCGATACAGGTTAACTAGCCACGCTGTAAGCAACCGAATGCACATTTCCCAACACGTACATACATTTATTTAAATAAGATTGTTTATTAACGAATATTAAATATGGATACATGACAAGAAGGACGAAGGTGAAGTATGACGTGTTATACACGTAAAAGGAGTGCCAGAGTTAACGAATGATAGGAGAGAATGGAAGAGAAAAACATGCTGTGCCTATCCCACTGAGAGAAAAGGACAAGAGAATTATAAGGTTAGATTGTTTATTAAATAAAATAAACAATAGATATCGTAAAAAATAAAATTAACCCATAAAAATAGTAAATTTTACCCAAACCTAAAAATAACCTAAAATAATCAAGTAGACGGATGTTAAGATATAAGTTTACAAGTACAAGGATTGACATTCCATAGTGTAATTTACTTTTTAAATCCAATAGGTGTTGCTGTTTCAAACTGGCTCAGCTTATTAGCTTACCATCGGATATTCGTGTTGTCATTGATCACTCAATTTCAACGTTTGGACTCACCCAATTCTTTTGGACAATTGTACTCCACTTCTGCGAGCGCATCCTTCATGGTACCCCAATTAGGATTCCGCCAGGAACTTTCAAGGATTAAAAAGGGATCCCGAACATTTCGGGTTAAACCGAGTTCCAGCAACGAATCCCATTGGTTAAGCTCTTTGGCGCATTTAATCCAATGTTGCGTCCATAGAGTACATTCCTTATGCATATTATATGACGACGGATTTGCTGAGTATTCTTGTTTTAGTTTGGCCATAGCGACGTCGTACGCGGCCTGATAAAAAAATAGGCAAATTATTCTATTATATATAACAGAAAAGGAATATTGTACACCATGATTTGACAAAATATAGCACGGCGTACGGTACTTAGAGCAGGGGAGCCGTAAGCAAGCTTGTGAGTGAAAGTGTCTAAAAAATACTAAGAAAGAGAAGATAAGAGACTCATACATATCTCACACTTAAAAAGTAGACAGAAAGATTAGTAGGGAGTCCCATTTGCTTTCTCTACTTTAGATGGGCATATTTAGGCTAGTTTTACTATAGATAGATAAGATTAAAGCAATAGAATGAAACAATATCAAACCTGAGATTGCTCGAAGAAGCCTTGTTGTTCATACGCGATAGCAACATTCGTTTCTCGGTAACGAGCGTGTTTCTGCCAGAGCCCCGACCACATGTCCTCTTCTTGCAAAAGTTCGTACATGTCACTAAGGGAGTCTAGTACTTCCTATAGGAATAAAAAAAGAAAGAAAGAAAGAAATTACAAAGAGCGCAGAATAGTTTTTGTATGGAATATATTTTTTATTGACAAAAACAAACTAAATCTTACAGTTGGTGGGCTGGTTTCCATGTCATAATCATATATTTCTAAGATCTCCCGATTTATCCGGCCGCTTGCTTGATCGATAGCCATCTGTTCTAGATTTAGAGTCATCCGGTGCCAAAGATTATGAGTTTTTCCGAGGTACTTCATCATAGGCCTGAAAACATTTACAGGTCAGCTTTGAAAAATTTATGTACTTGATGTACTTAAGTATGTTAACGAAAGCTACGTTAAAATTTGTTAATATACTTGTTCTTGGTAAAGCCGTCATCTTGTCTCATATCTAGTTTTGTTTTTAAACCTAAATTAAAGCCAATAAGGTATTATGCAAATGGAGTAAGATGTGTGTGACGGAAACAAAACAGCTTGATTACAGATAGTACATATTTTGGGCAATAATATTTTGATCATTTGTAGAATTAGGCGTTACTTAACGGAATTCCATAATACAAAAAATAATTATGATTTGTAAAAAAAAAATATCGGTTTGAAAGAAACAGCCATAGTGCCATCAATCAGTCGCCAGAGCAAGAAATGTCTGAAGGAAACATCGCGGGCCGTAATTTGAATTTGGGAATCTAAATGATCTTGCTTTTACTCACTAGCCGTTATCTGTCAGCTGTTTATAGAATTACTGTTCACAGTGGAAATTCCCCTCAGGTGTTAATTTTTATGCAAATCGATAAGTTATATTATAATTAACTAATAATGATCTTTTGATTAAAAATTTAAATAAACGCATGTACTATTCATTATAGCCAAACAGTGCTTTACTAATATTTTAGTTTAATAATGCTACAAGTTACTTACGGTTTTATAGAAACAGGTGGGTTGCATCGAGCGAGAGCTTCTATAAATGTGTTCAGGGCACTCAGGGGCTGATCACGTTGAATGACATGAACACCTGATATGATGAACGGCACTATCTCATTCATTATAGTCTGAAATTAATGTTATTCATTATTTTTCCTGTAACATATCGTTTCAGTGTATACGTGTAAGTTCAGTTTCAATTTCGCACGAATGTATAACATTGAATTGAATGTTATATGACTTAAATATAATTAATACAAAAACTAGAAATAAATAAATATATTGGACAATTACACAGCCGTCCGTTCCCAAGGTACGTAATTTAATACTTGTATTATGGCTTGTTGTGTTCGAATTTATAAATACATAGATTCACACTAAAAAATAAAATAAAAAACATTTTGTTTAGGTATAGAAAATGTTGGCCCTCAGGGGAAATTAAACTCGGGATTATGTTTCGATTCGTCCGCGGTCCCGCGAACATACCATCCTGAATAGTGAGGGGTAAGGCATGTAGATCAAAGAACTAATGGACTTTGCGGGTTCCATACTCCAGAATATTGAACCCGCAACTTGGTTGATGTATACGCAAGGTGGATAAACCCTCCACTTTACTGATTGTTGTTTGTATGGGCCTCATAAGAAGGCTTAGAGTCGCTCATTGGACAGTCGATGGAGCGAGCTAAGCTCGGAGTATCTCTAATTTTTTAGATAATTAGTTTTAATCATAAATGAGGAGATCCGTAGAGGAACCAGAGTTACCAACATAGCTCAGCGTGTCGCGAACGTGAAGTAGCGATGGGCGGGACACATAATGAGTAGCACCGATGGGCGTTGGGGTCTCAAGGTGTTGGAATGGCGACCCCGCACCGGAAAACGTAGTGTCGGTAGACCTTCAACAAGATGGACTGACGACCTCAAAAAGGGAGGGTCGTGGGGAGCCGCTGCGTCCAAGCGGCACGAGATCATGTGGTATGGAGATCCTATGAAAAGACCTATGTCCAGCAGTGGACGTCCATCGGTTGATAAAGAAGAAGAAGAAGATCGACCCTGACAATAAAAGAGGGGAAAACCGTTTTAAAAAAACAAAAGAAAGATAAACTTACAGTTAGCTGCCGTTCGTCAAGAGCAGACCAAAGAGCAGGGAATAGCCGCAACCAGGTGTGATGGGCGAGCGCATCGTCCATGTGTGCAAGTTGTGCCGCCGCCGTCACTAGCTGCTCGGTGCGCACGCGCCGAGCCAACTCTAGGAACTCCGACTGTTTGGCGACAATTTGATTTAGGGCCCTTTGTCTAGAACAATATGTATTTTTTGTAATAAATTTGTTATTAATCAAAGCTAGTCCATCTCATATTAAAAAAACCTAAAATCTATAACCGTTTCTATACCACCTCTATACCGCGTATCTAAATTTAGAATAACACTTTTTTTTTTTATTTTATTTCTGATCCTAGTGAAAGCAAACAATAAAAATCGATTTTGCCTATAGCTATGCAAGCCACTAGCTTTTTACGTAAGCTTTAAAACGGCGGGCGCACTTAATCTGAAAACTATGTTTATTAAAATAACTTTTAGGTAATACATTACCATTTAAGCAAATTTCTATATACTGTTGTACACTTACCTATATTTATAATTGAAAATAATTTATTTTAACGGGAGTTTAAAATAAATTTTTCATTAAAAAGTCAGAACGTTATCGTTCAAGGGTTCAGAACGCAGAGATTTTATATTTTTATCGATCTTAACGACCCATACATCCATAGCGGCCCATCATTTATTTTTTATTTTTTTATTTTGTAAGACCATCCAGGAAAAATACATCATACACATTAAATAAACTCATTATTAATATAAACAGGTTTTTAATTAAATGTATCGTCAATTAAAACGTGACATTTACCGTTTAGAAAATTCCAATAATATTTATTACCAGTATTTCAAAAAAATGAAAATTATACCGACAGTTGTAAATCTATGAGTACCATAGAGAATTTTTCAAACATCTATGAAAAAGTTTATCATTACCTGTTTGGTACATTTTTCGTCAAATCATCTTTCTGATTAGAATTTGAATCCAGATCCATATCAAGTACATCTTCCTTGTCAGGGTCAAGAGAGTCGCTGAATCCGTCGGCAGATTCCTCTTTCACCGAACTGAATATAACGAAGGACTTTCTCTCTTCACTGTCCGCACAGTTTATAACTGCTGCTATGTTAGGTAGGAGATATTTGGAATTCGATAATCGGATTTGCGTACCTACAAAGTTATATACAATTAGTAGTTGTAATAACACAAAACGACTTATACGAGGTGTGTTCAAAAAGTATCGCGAATTTTGTGTATTTTCAAAAATTATGTATTTATTCGTAAATATCTATTTTGTTGTGTGTATCTATTTTGTTGTTCAAAGTAATCCCTCTGGGATATTATACACTTGTGACAACGTTTTTACCAATCTTCGAAGCACTCCAAAAAATCATTTTTTGTATCTTGTTCAGCTCCTCCTTCGATGCCGTCTTTATCTCGTCAATCGTGGCGTAGTGTCGTCCTTTCATGGGCCTCTTCAGTTTCGGGAACGAGAAAAAGTCACAGGGGGCCAGATCTGGGGAATACGGTGGCTGCGGTATCATTGGTCTGTTGTTTTTGGCCAAGAAGTCGCGTACAAGCAGCGATGTGTGAACAGGGGCGTTATCGAGGTGCAAAAGCCAATTTTTGTTTTTCCACAAATTATCGATTAAAATCAAATGCACGAGCCAATCAATATGCCTAGGTTCTCGGCAATTTCTCTATCGATAATTCGAAGATTGGCCAATACCATTTTCTTCAATTCATCAATTTTTCGTCTGTTGTTGAAGTGCTCGGGCGTCCGGCACGCTCTTCGTCATTCGCATCTTCTCGGCCTTTTAAAAACATTTTTTACCACCGATAAACGTTGCTTTTGTCCAAAGTACCTTCTCCATATGCCACAGTCCACACTCGGAATGCATCCGCGCATTTAATTTCGTTTTTCACACAAAAATCGATACAGGTTCCTTGTTCCATTTTTTGAATAGGTAAAAATCGAAGACGAACCAAAACACGTGCAAGCAAAGCAGCTGTCAACAATTAACCGAACATTCAAAATGGCCCAACTTGTCAGCATAAGTGAGAGACATATGTACCAACATAACGCCACAAAAAAATCGAAATTGGAATATATGTAACTCGCGAAAATTCAAAATTCGCGATACTTTTTGAACACACCTCGTATATCGCATGCTTAATATTAAATTTTTTATAGGGACTGTGGATTACACAACTCGTGTTAAAGCAACCAATATCTTGGAAGAGCAACAAAACGCTAGTTTTTTAAAAAGTTCGTATCGTGATATCATAGATGGCAATAAGTATTTCAATGTATCTAAATCAATTAAGCTTAATTTTAATTTCGGTCAATTTAATACTACGCGTGCCACATATACTACAAATATGTAAAGTCTATTTTATTGGATTTTACTGCTTCATCCCATGAGCCTAGATTCGAACGTGTTTTGACTGGTTTCAGCAATTATCTATAATAACGTTATTTCTTATTGTAAATTGTGAACGTTGTCTGCTTCCTACACTTTGCAATTCATAATTTTCTTAACAAACGCGGATTATAGTTGAATAATTCTACCATTGTACTTCTGTACAATGGAATTCCGCCAAATAACTCCTATTTCTATAAATTATTTTGTAACAGAATCCATATTTGAAATCTAAGACATCTAAATAATACTTAGAAGAACTATATATTAATTGTTATATGTTTTTAATATAAAAGATCATAGTTAAAAGTACAGTACCACCCTCATTTCTTATCGAGGTGTCGTAAAAGGCGACTAAGGTAAATTGACCCACCGTGTGGTATCCGGTTTAGTAAAATAGACCACCTCTTTCTTATCGAGGTATCGTAAAATACGACTAAGGTAAGTTGACGTCAGTCAGGCCGGTCGTAAAATATGTAACTTAATCATGTGACAACATGTTGTGCCGACCCCACTTAGAGTGGGATAAGGGCAGGAGGATGATGATAGTTAAAAAGTACAGATTAAACTAAACTCACTGGAAACACAGGTAACAAGGAGCAACTCAAGACATTGTTTGATCCAAAAATGCTGTCCAATATGCTCCCAGTTTTGCGAACAGATTATATAGAGAAGACGGTCAAATACACGGCGTCGGATGCTGCCGTCGTAAACCTCGAAGAACTTCGCTCGTATATGCGGCTGAGGACATCGAAGGCCGGCAAGGAAAGCCGGTTCCAGCTTCATCGATAGCTCAGTCATCTTCAGGTGCTCGTCCCTGTCATATAAATTATTCAGGTATCACAAGAAAAAAAGGGCTTGAATAAAACTAAAGTCTCTGCTGTTAACCGTTGAGGAACTAACTCTACGGTTTACAACATCAGATCACGCAGTTCATAAATATACATTGTCATCAGACCTGTATGTAAAATTTCGGCGTTATTGCGGCGGGAAGTTCACATTTTCCCGGTTAATAAATATATAACTATCACTTAGAAATACCATTCACGATAGTTAAAATTCAAAAAACGTAAAGATTCTTCAAGAATTTCACTATCATTTTGTAAAAACCGTACAAAAATCCATTCAGTAGTTTTTATAAAATCGGTCACTCGGTCGGTTTATTAAAATATGTTTGGATTTTTGAATGTCTATACACATTACATTTGGTACGTGACTAGTTCCGATTCCAACCATTTAAAATATAATTACCTATACACATAGTTGATAAGGTCCAAGAAATGTGCATTCAACTCTAAGTCGTCAGGGAACCTCTTCTCCACATACTGCATTAGCTTTACAAGTAGTATCGACTTCTCCCTTAAGGAAGGCGCCGCGCCAGCAGCGGCACCCTTCCATTTCACCCATTCTTCTACCATGCGAGTTATCGCTTTCATAACCTGCATTCAAAACGACAGTTAGAATATATTTTTTTTATTTTGATTACTACACAGCGAGTACACGGTTTTTAGAGAATATTAAGATGAATCACACTCAATGCTAAGATATGACAAGAAAAGACATTAAGTGCAATGAAATTAACTGAAACAATGGATTCTGGATACTATCGAGAACATAAATAAATGAATGATAACTATTTTAGCACTATATCTATATAAAAATAAGGTCATAGTCAATAAATAGCCCGATTAGTTTTAAGTCCATACGGGACCCTTATTCATGAGCTCTTTACAAGAAACTAGTCGAGTTCACCCGATAAAATAAGACATGAGTATAGCCGGTTCTATTTATTAACTATTAATACCATTCACGATAGTTACAATTAAAAATATAAAGCCTTAAAATCTGGGCGGCTTATCGCTACATGTTTTATCCCTTCCAGACAGCCAGGTCGGTAAGAGACATATTCACTTAAACTTGTGTTGAGTAGTAAATAGCCCTACAGTACAAGTCAATAACTTATGATTTTGATTTTAAATTTTGCAAAGTAGCATTAATAACCTTAATTATTTTTACGTTCATGATCTTGTTTTTTTTCTTTTTTTAATAAATGCATAAAATTATTCATCATTATTTGAATTCGTTACCTTTGCGTCATTTGTCTTTTCTATCAGTCCCACGAGTATTGTTCCAATAAAAGTTTTCCTTGTTTCACCTGGCATCACAGATACTCTTGCTTTTAGAAGATCCAAGGCCAATATCTGCAGAGTAATTCAATACATTTATATGATTGTTGTTTAACTAATTAAGTAGTCATTCAAATCAAGGATATCCTATAACTCATCATTCTCCTACCCTTATCCCACTCTAAGAGGGGTCAGCAAAATATGTCTTCTTTTTCCATTCTCCTCTATCATTCGTCAAATCTGGTGCTACTCCTCTAACATGCATATCATTTTTCACACAATCCATCCATCTTTTTTTCGGCCTTCCTCTAGCCATACATCCACCCACATTCATATTTAAAACTATTTTGGTCACATGATTTGATCAAGGATATCCTATAACTATTGTGTATTAACTAACCTAACAAAGCAACCTGCATCATCCCCTACTTAAAAAATCAATAAATTTTCTGGGACTTCTTTCTAGAACGTTCTGGCAATATACAGCTATCAAACTAAAACAATTATATCCAGTCACTTATTAATAACCAGCAAGAAACTAAATATACTTCTTCGAAAGGAAATTGTTACAAATTGGCATACGTATTACAGTCGTGGAATCTTCATTGAGTCTTTTCGTCACTTATACCATAAAACCTAAAGATAAAGTTCTTTAACGAGTGCGTCCTGTAATGACATATGGAACCGAGAAGTGGACACTAACAATGCCACTGGTCCACCAATCAAACAACGCAAACGCAAAATCGCAGATAATACTGCGTTTATCCTATTTCACAAAATATGAAAACCTTATCAATTTTAAAATATATCATTTACCAACTTTTATATTAACCATATTTTATTATCACATATTATATTCTTTACCAAACAACTAAAATTAAATTTACCAACAAATCCGAAGTTGCAGCGTCTGGATTGGGAGCCACGTGATCCCGTGCCATACGCTGCAGTACCCTCATTAAGGGCAAAAGCAAACGGTCGACATAACCAGCACTGGACGCGCAGCAGGCCTTCAACATCATCAGAGGGCCCAGCAAAGCACTTGCTCCGCTCGCAGCACCCGCACCACCAGCCGATTTCTCGTATGTGGCTAAGCCTTCGAATGCGTACTTACTCACACACGCGTATAGAGTTTCTAGTTCTTCGTACTAGAAAAATAAATAAATATATGAAACATATACATATTTCTTGTAGAATTATTATACACATATGAGACCATTAACTTATGATACTTTAATTGATTTGGATTTAATTAAGAGATGCCTTTTTACAGAAGAGTTAAGTACAATTATATGCATGAAGACTTATAACTTATTTATAAACCTATTATATAAATTGATATTTAAAATCCTATTATTAAATATGATGCTTTCATGTATCTAAATCAAACACACACAATAGTAAATATTAGATATAAATATAGAGTATGTATTGAAGAAATTAAAAAAAAATTATTTTAGGAAGAGTGGGATCTCCTAACTCAAGCACTTACAGTGCTGTATGATCCAAACCAACGTAGGGCCCACGCCCTGCCCACATAAGAATTTTAGAAAGGCTAAAGTGGGGCATGGGACTAAAAAGGTTGTGAAATACTGTCTTATAGTAAAACTTACTTTTGATGCTTGTGCCGCACCCGAAGGCTCGGTAGGGAAGAGGGCTGTCAATTTGGCCAGCAAATTATGCGTAAGCCGCACTATCTTCGCGTTAGTTGACGCAACGCATGCCGCTAGACCTCGCTGTAGCGGTTTTAATGCCGCTAGAATTTGCTCTCGTCTCAATACGCCTAGTAGGAACACGAGAAGCTCGAGCGCAGTGCACGCATTTGCGCACGCAGCTGCGTTTGTGTCCGCCGTTGAGAATACCTTCGTTATAAAAGATAGTTTCGATTAATATTAGTAAAGTACATCCATACTAACATTATACATGTGAAAATTTATCTAAATATGAGACAATTTATCTAAATATGAGACAATTGCCCGCAATGAATCAAAGAACCCCAGAGCTGTAGGCATTCACTCGCACCTGCTTCAATTGGTTTAATTCTGCCAAATTTCATTTATATTAGAAGATTTTAAACTTTCGCGATTCATACTAATTAAAATATAAACAACCTGACTGATTTCGTGGTCAGTTCGTGACCACGGTGGGTGCAACTCTGCCGAAACGTCGAACCTTATACAAAGGTAACGTGATTATCGCGATGTGACCCGGTTGTTTATATTTTAATTCAGTTATATTAGTCCAGAGCATTAACTTTGAGGGTGCAGTTATATTCAGCTGCGATTTACAACGCGACAAGTAGAGCGCATCGAAATTACAGCGTAAGTCGCTAGCGACATTAAGCGAAAAATGAAAAAAAGCCAAAAGGCTTGTTGACAATGCATTTTTTTTACCAATCCCAGGTTGCGTTGCTGTCTAATGTCGCCACTGCCACTGCTTAACAGACGGATCAATTTTCGCATCAATTCAGGAATTAGTGTGTACTAAACGATATACCTTATCTAACCAGGCGAGCTTGGGCTCACAAAGATGCGGCCAAACGTCGGGTTTAAGAGCAGCACGCAATAGCAGTACGCAGCGACGCGACAGTTGCTCCCCCGGAGAGCCGCCCGCGCCACCACCACCGGCTGCAGCCGCCGTAGCGGCCCCAGCGCCTGCCACTCCGCCCTCATTCACCTACATTATTAAATAAACCATCAGCGATAGTTGTTTTAAGACATGACAGAAAAAATATACACCATCTATGATTAAAGTTTTTATGTCAGTGCTTAGGCAATCTCATTATTCTACTGCCCTAATCCCACTCTAAGTGGCGAATGTTTTTCGCTTCCATTTTCTACTATAATTCGGCAACTCTTGCGTTAGTCTGCTTATATACATGTCATACTTCACACAATTAATCCATCTCTGTTTCGACTTCCCTCTAGTCACACCCATATTTATATTTCAAACACTCGTTTCGTAACATGATTTTCATCCTTTCTTATTATATGTCCATACTATTCTAATCTTGCATTTCTCGTCTTTTATATAATGACCGTAACTTTTAGACTTCCCCGTAAATACTCATTTCAGTGTTAAGTCAACTTACGTTACTGAAATTATTCACTATGGATCTCCAAAAAATTTCTATGCTTGACTTTAGTATTATAATAAAACATATTATAAAAAGTGTGTAAATACATGAAATAAACCTTTACCAACTCCTACTTGTTACAATGTAAATAAAATTAATACAATGTATTTAAATGTAAATTATATTACAATGTCAAATCAACTCATTTAACAATCTTACTTTCAGTTCTAATTTATTTACATAAAATAAAGAGAGATAAAACATCGGTTAACGTTTAAAATAGTTTTAATCCTTATAAAATGTATACTGGGGTCTTAAATAAAGATCGATACTTATAAATTTCACAATAAACGTATTCAGCTAGAATAAATACAAACCTGACAGGCCAATCTCAGTAATAAATTGACAACAACATCGACATGTTGCCTGTCGAGAGGCTTGGCCGCATCAGGCTCGAGCCGCGACACGCTCGCCTGCGGACTGGCCCACCCTGTATTTAAGGCCTTGCGAGCTTCGTTGCCACTTTCATCGGACGAAACGCGTTTTATAGCGCCACTTGGAGAAGTTGCCACCTAAGAAAAATTAGTTTTAAACTTTTATGACCCAATTAATTGATACCCATTTTGCCTACAGTTAAGCAACCTCTCTTTTGCTTTGGAGAGAGGGGTTGGAGCTTAAATCCATCACGCTAGTTAAATGCAGATTGGTAAATATAGCAAACTGCATTTGACTGAAGAATTTCTGGGATATGTGTAACAATATATATCCCAGGAATTCTTCTGAGACAACCACGTTTTCCCACAATGATTTTCCTCACAAAACGCGTGTGATACATTGCAAATATCAATTAAGCACATAAATTTTAACAGGAAAACTCTTGCCAGGGATTTTATCCCTTGACCTTATAAAAAAGGGTTATACACTCTCACAGTTTGACTATATACAACACATCCCTTAAATTAAAAAGAATATAAAAAGCTATGTAAAAGTTTGAGAATACTGAAACGCTTAAGATGACACGATGTTGAATATCTCTGTCTCTCTATAGTCGGTCCCTCATTTCTAGGGATCGTGATCACCGTTAAGTTGTCAGTCATTTAGATTGGTTGCGTATAATATATTTTCAGTAGTTTCTGTTCCCGGCCATGAGAACAGCGTCGTGAAAGTTGATAGCGCCGGTGGCCTTTAGCTGATCAGACCATCTGGTTGGGGATCTTGTTGAATATAAAATTCATTATAAGAAATACATATTTTGTGTCACTCACTACAGAATCAATAGGAGTATGATCACGTATTCTTTGCAGGTCCCATTTTAGTGCTACTTCGGCCAAATCGACAGCGAGGCGGCGGTGTTCTAACGATGCTGTGGCCGAGAATCCGAGTCTTTGCATTGCCGCTACCATGTGCCCCACTAGTGCGTGGCGCACTGGGTAGTACACCTATACAAATAATATATTTCTCATTTAAAAATCAAAAGTGATATGTGTACTGCGTCCGAGCATGCAAACGGGTTTTCTGGATCTATAACCTTAACACACAGGCATCGATATTATCTATTGTGTCAATTAAGCGAACATAAACATAAATTATAACCATAATACTTTAAAGTTATATTTTTTTAAATTTTTATTGTATATCTATACCAATGTCACTGCCGCGTGGTATCCGACAGAGTAGAATATACTACCATCATTTTTACCGATGTGTCGTAAAAGCCGACTAAAGTAAGTTGAGGTCAGGCAGGCGACCGGTCGTAAAACAACTAGCAAAAAAATGTGATAACATGTTTAAAACATATTGTTCCATACATAACATATCGGCTCCACTTAGAATCAGGAGAATGATGATGATGATCTATACAAATATAAATGCGAAAGTCTAGCCTAACGGAATATCGTATATCGAAAGCTTGTATCTTAATTTTGTTATAATCCGCTAGGCCATATATTTATTGAAGAAATTTTGCACCTCCAAACTTGTACTAGCGTAAACTTGACATAACGTAACATACGGGGTAAAAAAATCCGACTTTGTTTCAGAAACAGGCATAAAAAACATTGCATTATTAAAGGCACTTAAGAGCTTAAGTTTTACTTGTGTTAAATAAAGATTCAATATTTCAATAATCACATCACAAATATACCACCCACCTTATAATGCCTAACGACGAGCTGTAGGATATGGAAAAGTTGCTGTACTGAATGTCCGTCTTCAACAATAATTTTCTTTGTCCAGTGTGTCAGCATGGTGTTGCCATCTTCCATCCGCTGCGGCATCGCCGGCGTAAGGATCTCTAGAGCAGCACGCACCACTGCTCGGGCCTCCACGGCATGAGCTTTTAGCAGGCTATGGAACACTGTAAGAAAATTCACAGTATTCAAATTCAAAATATTATTTACTCAATTAGACTTGTAAACAAGTGCTTTCGAATCGTCAGCTGGTTTGGAGCTGTTCGCAAAGAATCAACAAGAAACTTGGCGGTTACTCTTTTCAAAATATAATTAACTGGTATATTACTTATAACTGGTAATATTTAGTCATTACTATGTTCTGCAGGGCTATATCCACGCATTGTTATCATCTATATTATTCTCACCAATACAGGCTTTCTGTATGAGCCTTCTTTTAAGCCTCCGTTAAAAAAATAAAAAAGTTAATGATACTAGTATATGTATAATGTATCGTACCATTAAAAAATTTAATAAAGTCAATAAAGATTGTTATTATAAATTTACTAAATTTTGTTACTTACCTTGCAAAACTATACGTTTGTGAATGGCGAATTTTGCGATTATATGACTCAGTAACAGATGTCCATGATACCTGAAAATCAAATATTAGTCATTAAAACAAGTTTTATGTACCATTCATAGGTTTTTGCCTGACATTAAAATGGTTTAAGAATAATATTAGGTTTGGGTTCTGAATTGGAATATTAAATGTAGTTACCTTGTGGCTGGGTCGACGTAGTTTTTACCCAGCAGGCACGGCCAGGCGAATGTCATGAGGCGACGTAGCTTATTTCCCTGCTTTTTGTTGTTCGCGTCGTGTATGTGCGCTGACGCCTGCTCTAATAGTAGGCAGGCGAATTGCAGTAGCGATATCCGTACTGCGTCCGAACATGCGAACGGATTCTCTGGGTCAATAACCTAAGCAGATAGACATTGCATTATTTCTTTACTATTGTCTAACTTTAATGAATATAGACACAAATTGTAAGCATATTCCATACTAATATTATAAATTTGTCTATCTTTTGTTAGACTTTTTGTTTATCTTTTGTTGTTGTTAAAAAACGGGATTTTTATATGTTAGCGCGATACATAAACATCGCAATCGTAACAGACCTACTTTGAATTTATAATATTTGTATAGATATACCTAAATTGCTATACCTTTATAAAATATCGGAAATACATATCACAATATAGTAAATTTACATTTTCCCTAGCTGCACACTATATAGCGCACAGGTGTGACCGTTAAAACTTAAGTTAAGACCGTTAACTTTTCGGTGAAGGAAGATGAGAAAACCTGTTTATCTCTAGAGAATTCTGGAGATATGTGTAACCTACCAATCCACGATGAAGCGTGGTAGGTCTTAGCTCCTACCCTTCTCTCCAAAAATAAATGGCGAAAGGAGACCTACGCTCAGCATTGGGATAGTAACAGGCCGTTACTTTACTTTTCCAATAATATAACATGTCTTATCAAATTAATATACTATAATAACTTACATTATTTATAAAAACGGACACCACATTGTCAGGGTTGTCTTGGTACGGCGCTGGAGGGCCACCCACTATCTTCTGTCCTTTATCGAAGCTAACAGCAAAACATGGGATCAGGATCATCTGAAGGACTTTAGCTTTAAGCTCCTGAGACATAGCATCGCTTGCAAAATGTTCAACGAAACGGAAGAATGCTGATCGTTTCCAGTCGACTGTATAATTTTGAGCCACAGTGTTCTCAAGGAAGTCGCGCAGGAACTGCCAAATTTAAAAAAATATATCACTGGTTCGGTGAAAGAAAAAAGAGGAAGAGGCCGCAGTCAGACACGATGTAGAGTCCGAGTAGATAACCAAATCGATTTCCAGTCCACGAAGTTTCATAAGTCACGGGATATCGTAAGATCTAAAGATCAATTATGCATGACAAAGTGGTCCGTGGCACGGCCCTCAGCACTGAGGAAAACGACGCGAGGAAAAGAGATTTAGGGGTTGGAGTTGTGATCCCGCATGGCGTAAAAGAGTCAGAGCCGCCGTATACAAGTGCCACAAGATCATGCAGGGACAAAATCTCTCGAAAAATGCCCCAAAAATGACCTTGAATAAGTTAATAGCCTCGTAACTTAATAGGGTTGCTCCCACTATGTAATGAATGATAATAAAATCTCATATTAAAACCATATTTTTATTGTTTTAAGAAGATAAAGAAAAAGAATGAAATTAATTTGCCATATCCAGTATCTTATTACTTACTAAAATTACTATTTATTACCAGTAACTTAAAATACTACCTGAAACGACCCAGCTTTGCTTATCTTGTACAGCATTTTGTCCTGATATATAATCATATAAATACATCCTTTAAGTGGGACCGTAATATAACTACTCAAAAAATTTCATTGAAATCGGTTCAGTGGCTTGAACATTAGTGTAAACGCACATCGAAGCACAGGATTTTTATATATTATATTAAGAGGACTAAGTGAAATCTAAATCTATTAATTAAGTGATTCAAGTATATGTTCAATCAATGAATGATTTATTGATTAAACACATTGATTCTAGGAAGGAAGGAAACGAAGGCCTCCAATTTGTTACGGCTTGGATGATTATTATAAATAGTTAATTAGTTTTATTTATAATGTTTTATTATTTTTAGTAATATAATGTTTATATTTAAGTTATGTTATATTTAATAACGGTGGAGGTGTTAGATATTAAGTAGGTAGGTTAAGTAATAATTGTTAATTGTCAGTCTCGCATTAAACGCATGAACGATACGCCGTCTTTTATTTGTCATTGTTCATAAAATACATACCTGGAAATCAGGGATAAATCTATCACATAATGCTCGTAACAGTTGAAACAGTAAATCGATATTGGAAGGATGATGACAGAAGTAATGTAACAGAATTTTTACGATTAATTTTGGCTCCTTCCAATGTGTGCAGTCAACGTTTTCCACTTTCTTATGGACATCCTACAACATATAATAAAGTTATTTTGAAATATTTAAAGTACGCACAACTATCTTTATTTTTTCTTTCATTCTTTAACTCATGCTCATGTTCTTTAACTATATTCATCTCTTTTTGAGGATTTTAAATAATTTTGTACTAACTCAGATATTAATATTTCCTATTATCTTATATATTTTTAAAATGATATGATATAATAATTTAGGTTAAGAAATAATGAGGAATTGATGCGCAAATTACAAAAGTAATTTTATTTTTCTGGCTGTAAAAGAAGCAAATAAAAAATGTATCACTTTAAATTAAATGAAAAAAAAACATAAAGAAGTAGCTTACATGATATTGGTCACTGCACCAAATGCGTTTCAACAGTTCAATTAAATCGTGTTGGGTCGTAAGCCATTGGTCGTCAAACTTTATCAGCAAAGATATGACGCGAATAGCTTGAAACTGCATTTCAGCTTTGTCCGCCTGAGGTATGCCCGCACCTGCTCCGCCACTGTTAGCTGCCAGCAATTGCATAAGCCGCGGTTTTTTAGAATTTTGTAAAGCTTCCCTGAACGCGGGACCCGCTTCGGAGTGTTTGACTAAATATACAAGGAAACGACTCCACTGTTGGTCTTTGATGTTGTTATCGCTCATAATGAGATCTAACGTTTCTTTTGGATACCTGTGCAAGATAGTATATTTGTATAACTATAAACAAAGTTTCATTTACATCATAGATATATGAGAGGTCATAATAAGTTTGTGGTTCATGTGTTGCGAGTTAGTAGAGTTAGCAAATCATTGATTGGGTATTCAGTTGTACAAAAAATGTCGCTAACCATATTAGACTTGCCTACAGAAAGGTTTAAATGAACTGTAAGAAATACACTTATACGTAAAGCATATTATACAATTGAAGATTATATATACGACAAGAATGCTTGGATTTAAAAATCCTTCCAACTTTATGCGGGACTGCAGTTTAATTATGAAAATTAAAAATGATCAAAGATTGACCACCCTTGACATTTGTTGATGATTGTCTCTCTCGGTAACATTACATCTAATTGATCCTTAACGATTCAAAAGTGCTTGTAAAAGTTTACTTGAATAAAGATTATTTTCATTGAATACAGTTGGTCAAATATAGAAATTAATTTTTGGTTTTATTTTAGGACATTGTTCCACAATTTTAGATTAAGTTAAAAAAATAAGACTCACCTTAACAGGAATTTCACCAATGGTTCCCTAAACGGTGAACCGGCTTCTATCATAAGAGATTTTTCAGTATGGAAAATTAGTCTACAAAGAACATCTATAAAGCGCGGTGACGCTGCAGGGATTTGGTGGAAAATACCTATCAATATTATGATTTTCTGCTCATTTTCCATATTCTTTGAAACACTTTGTAGGAAGTTGCCTCCTGCATAAAAATGGAAAACTTTGAAATATTAACATTTTATAAGGTCATACAAATGGTCTACATTACGGTTAAAATAGTTTTATCATTATGGTTTATTTAATATTCAAACCATGGCAATCATCATTAATTTTAGTAACCATAATTTTTTTCAAAAAGTAATATATTTTAATTTATATAACGAAACTGATAAGCTACTGTATAGAGAAATTAATAGCTATAGATAATATATAAACTATAAATTGTACTGACCTCTATTTGTTTGTATTGAATAATCCAGAAGTTTCTTTAACAGTTGGAGCAATTGTTCACAGAGCTTTTCGCTAAACGTCGATGGGAAGAGTTGGGTCAAATATGAGAGTCTCTTAGCTCCATTCACGCTAAGATTTCTGTGATCACCCAAAGTTAATAAGAGTGGTCGCATCACAGGATGAACCATTTCCATATCAATTTGAAAACCTGATAGGAATTTTTGCATACACTCAAAACCCGCCTGTAAAATAACCATGTAAATTTTTGGGAATGAAACCTTATATTATTGGGAACTTTATATCTTTATTGGGAAACCTTATATCTTTATTGGGACATCACAATGGCGATCGAAATATTCGCCGTAAAATGGTAAAAAGGCCTATCGACAAAACGAAATTTTTTGTTATGGCTTTTCATTTAATATACATTTATATGCTATAGAATAAAAGTGATTAAGTAAAAAATACAATACGGATGGATAAAAAATAACGCTAGAATATAAAATAACGCAAAGAATATTCTTATTCTTCTATGCTTATTCTACTTTAAGTGGGATAGGCACTATATGTTTACAACTCCCACTCTTTTCAATATGTTACATCTTTCATTCTTTTCTAACATTCTGGCTAACAATTCATTCTTTGTTAGCCTACCTCTAGTCACATATTTCATAACAATGCAATGAACACGTTCAAAATCATTATTTCATTATCATGCTTACCTGTTGCAATTCCTGATCATTTTTCTCAAGTGATTTATACAACACTTGAAATATTTTCTCGCGGCAGTGCTTCTCCTGAATATAATGGCAGGCAGCCAGAGCTTTGAGGGCAGAAGCTCGAAGTGGAACTAAGTTGACTCCCTTATAACATGGGAGTTTGCCAAGCATGGCGTCCTCCGCCTCACAGAGAGAGAGTAGTTCGCGGAAAAATACTTTATGCTCGTTAACGTTTAGATCTAGAGTGAATAAGTAAAATGTTGATTTAGCAAAAGAAAATAGTAAGGTGACTCTGATGCCCCTTTTTTTTAAATTTGCAGCAATTGAAACTATCCCAGAATTTCTAGAAACGATGTTTATTTCACGATATTTTCGTTCACTGCTAAACGATTAGTACGTTAATCAACGTAAATACCAAATCGATAAATTTTAAGCTAGTTCTTTTTTGTAATAGACAATCGGCGGTACATTTAAAATTAAAGATGTATCAACAAATCTTTGTACAGTCCATTTTAGTAAAGCATAATCGGACTTTACGTTACGGATAAAGATAAGGTTTTAAAGCTTCAGTTTTGAAGCTAAGATTTAATTTATCTCTAAGGTATTATGAATGAGGTTTTATAATATAGCAACTTTGCTTGTATAGATATATGTCAAAGATGTAATTTATAAATATCACAGGTTAATTAGAAATAAACTGACTTCTAATTATTAATAATTTGCATAATTGCAATCATTATTATTTTGCAATTTGCATAATTGCAATTATTATTAATTTACATAATAAGATTAGATACGACTTCATCCTAAAAGTAAAAGCAAAAAAAAAATTTAGCGGCCCGTTACTATCCCACTGCTGGGAACAGGACTCTTCTCTCCATTTTGGAGAAAAGGATTGGAGCTAACACCTAACACGCTGCTCCAATGCGGATTTTATTGCCATTCCGTATATAAATATACCATAACACCTATTGCCTTCCGGATTATTGGAATCGGATTGGTAGGTTACACATATCTCCAGAATTCCTTCACCGAAAAGCGTGATGTGATAAATTGTAATTATCAATTAGTCACATAAATTTTAATAGTAAAAACTCATTGGTGCCTGTCCGGGGTTAGAACCCGTAACCTCTTCGTAAGGGCCGCACGGTATTACCGCTGGGCTGACAGCATAAATCGTTATAAAAAAAATAGTTTGTAAATCTATATTTAAAAAACTTTTAATATACATAAATATATAATTTTTTTACCTATTGTAAATAGTCTTGGTTTTAGCGTGGTACAAAAAGTAGTTCCATCCATCAATCCCATTTGCGCATTGGCTGGTTGATGACGTAATAGATGTTTCTTTGGTGGTATTATATCTGCCAACACGTCCCTATGGGGATCCATCACTTCCGTAACTGTTTTGTTTTGTAGTTCTGCGATCAATTCTAACGATTTCATTGCCTGAAGGTTAATTAATAATTTAGTACTTAATAATAACACAAAAAAATACTACAAACTAGCATTCTCTACAAAGAAACGTTAATATGAAGAAATATAATTTGTGGTGGACAACAAATATGAATGAAAATAATCTTCTTCTTCCTGCTCATATCCCACTCGAAATAGGGTCGGCACAACATGCTATATAAACATGTTGTCACATGATTTAGCTACGTATTTTACGACCAGCCGCCTGCCAGAAATCAACTTACCTTGTCGTATTTTACGATACCTCGGTAAGAAAGAGGGTGGTCTATTCTACTAAACCGGATACCACACGGTGAGTCAACTTACCTTAGTTGCCTTTACTACACCTCGGTAAGAAATGAAGGTGGTCTATGCTACTCAGCCGGATAGCACACAGTGGGTCGACTTACCTTAGTCGCCTTTTACGACACCTCTGTAAGAAATGAGAGTGGTACTATTTATTCTATTCAGCCCGATACCACGCGGGCAATATTGATGAAAATAATAAATGAGTAAAATTAATTTAAGTAAATGTCATAAGATAAAAAATTACCTGTTGTCGGACGAGTAGGTGAGGACTAGTGACTTGCAGTACGAGTTCTTGTAAGACATCATGTAAAGCGCGTGCCTTTGCGGCAGCCACGTCACCTTCGGGTTCGATGCCTTGCCCACCCGGTCCAGTCACGCACACTCGCACTAAACGTTCCAAATTCACCGTCGCCATATCAATAGCTCCCGATGAAACCTCGCCTGTTAGGTCCATCATAACAAACAACACAGCTTTTAAGAATGTGAACACATGCTTATAAACCCATTCGGGAGCCATCTTCTCAAACATAAATTTAACAGCTATACATCCGCCCAATTTCTCATACCAGGCGCGTTCGTAACATAAAGCTGACATCCGCTCCGCGAGATATTCCATGAGCGGCAAACGACACGCTCGCTCTTTACTACCCAGAACAGTTGCCGCTGTTTCTATCATCAAAACCAAAGCTAAATGACCAGGCTTACAAAGTTCCTTTTCTTCATGACCCATCACAACTGCGATCGCGTCAACTAACACTAGAGCATCGAGGCCTTCTTTTGGACCTCCAGTACCCGCAAACGGACCGGCTTCTTGAGCTATAGCTACTAATGTATAATGTCTGACAAGGGAAACCATAGTTGGTAGTACATGGTGCCTCAATTCTTTAATCGCTGCAGCAACGAACATTCCTGTTAGTGCAGTACGATGTGTATTTCTAACAATACTATTGTTGCATTTGTAGTAAGGTCCATTTTGTGACGGAATCTTGCCGTCAAGAAAGTTTGGATGGTTGAAAAGCTTTTGTAATGTTGACCTATCATCATCTAAATTTAAGGACGCGGCTAGATAGCAGCGCAGGACTTCCCAACATTGCCGGCGATAGAATGGATCTGTTGTACTAGATTTAAGAGCAGCAAATGCAGTCTCTATTACTTTATCTACCTCAAAATCTATCGGTTTTGGTTGTTCTTGGAAGTAAGCTTGAACAGCAGGTGGAGGAGCGTCAGTTTCTCGATATTCCAATCTCTGTGGTTCGATCATCATTTTTCGATTTCCCCCACCAAATTTTCCAAGCACTCTAAATGCTATCCTTGCAACTTCGTTATTCTGTAATGTTCTCCAAAGTGCCTGCATCAGATCTGCTCTCACGGGCTGTATGTGTTCGTACAAAAAATCTGGTTGCAAATTATCCACACACAGTTCAAGAGTTCGTAAACCTTGAGATATTAACGTGTGTGATCCATTCAGAGCAGATACCAAAGGATCCATTAACATAGGCAGATAAGGCAATAGACTACTAAGTCTCACAGGGACAGTCAAACAGAGTTCAACAAAAAGATCTTTCATGTGCTGTTTATGCAAACCACTCTGAAGACGATTTAATCCTTCAAGTAAATTAGGCAATAGAGGCAAGAATTCTTGATAGAGTAAATCGTGACTGCCGCCTCCAATGGAACGAAATAAAGCTCTCAATAATAAAAAGTAGTTATATGGCTCTTTTGCTGTCATAGCATAATCCATAGCTTTATTGACTATACTGTGTAAATGAGGTCGTAGCATTTGCTCATTTTCTGTAGGGAAGAGACTTACTGAACCGAATACCAACTTAAAGAGCCTCAAGTATAAGTTAGATCTTTCTATGTTTGTCCCCATTTCTTCCATTCTTTTTAATAAATATTCTACCAACACTGTTGCGAATATGGGTGATGTTGCTGGATTAGATAAAAACGTATTAGCAATTATTTGTAATGTTGGATTTTTATTTATTCTTTCTACCATGTGTGATATAGTTGCCGTAAAAATTTCTTGAAAAGTTTGTGGATTCATCATTGAGAACTAAAAAGTAAATAAAAATAAGTATAGATAAATATAAGTAAGTAAACAAAGATATAAAGGCACCCAATATAACTTACAACTCCACTAAAATGCTCAAGGACTTCCTTTTCCTCTTTCGATCGCACATGAGGCTGTGCTGGAGGTTGGGCAGGTGTTCTCGGTGCAGATAATGTATAAATATCTAAAGATTGCAGCCCCCAACGAACAAGTCGAATAAACACAAGAGTTTCGCGAGCGCTAAACTGCTTTTGTCCTGTTATTGTTGTAGTAGAAGTACCCTCACTGTTTGTTGTCGTCTACATGGAAAAAGAAAATGTATTATAGATATATTTACGAACACGTAGATGGTTAGTAATTCTTAAGATATATAGTTCAAATCGATTAACAACAATACTCTAAAACTTTCGGTTGTTTACAAATTAGTTTCAGTATTCCTACCAATGCATTAACAATGCAGAATCAATCGAAAAATAGAACTTTCTGGATCGATTACATTACTTAATAAGCGTCGCGCGCCTCAAGCTTAAGTTTTTGAACTGCGAACATTAAAGGACTCGGAAGCTAAATCAGTGAAATAACCTCGGTCACTTTATTGGACTACGGACCTGCTCTGTGATTGTAAGTTCTGAAGTTTGTTGTACTGAGGTGTTTTCCTTAGAATCTACGGACCCTTATACGTAACAATATATAAGGTACGAGTTTATGTATATTTTGTTCTACTTACTTTACATGACGCGCAACCCCAAGTGATCGTCTTCACCCCACATACGAGGGTCTTAACAAGTGTCCTATAATCGCCGACATTGAGATTGTTCATTTGTGAAATAGGAAAACCAATTTTTGATTTTTCTTCATTCTTACTGATACTGTCCAAGAAATCTGGACTTGGTTTTTCATCTTCAACCTTTATCTCAGTAGTTGACGTGCTTGGCGCAGGTGTTGTTGGCGTACTCGGATTGGTAGTGCCGTTTGCAACAGATGGTGTAATTGTAGTTTGTTTACTAAATGGATATAATGAAAACATATTAATTACAAGCTGTGATAGCCCAGCGTTAACACCGAGCGACTCTATCGAAGAGGTCACATGTTCGAACCCAGGCAGACACAAATGAGTTTTTCTGTTAAAACTTATATGTCTAATTTATAATTGCAATTTATCACACGCTTTTCGGTGAAGGAAAACATTGTGAGGAAACCGGCATATCTCTAGAGAACTCTGGAGATATGTGTAACCTACCAATTCGCCTTGGAGCAGCGTGGTAGGTCTTAGCTCCTATCCTTCTCTCAGAAAACGGAAAGAAGAGGACTTAGCAGTGGGAGAGTAGTTCACACAAGCCGCTTCTTTTTTATCAATTCAAGAATTCAAAATTGAAGATCTTTCCACTGTAATTCAAGTAGAAATTTATATTTCATCGTGCCTAACCACCCCATCATAGACCGATCGTACCGACCACAGAAAAATAGTTTATAATCAATTTGTACATATTTAGTACATACTATAGATTTTTAGACTGTTCAAGTAGTTACTTTTTGTTACTGTTATTTCATATAGTCATGACTCTCAATTATTCGAAATAAAATTTAAATTTAAATTAACGCTTAAAAGAAATCTTTTAAAGTGTTTTGGTGTTAGTATAATTAATTTATTACCATTTGGCCATGAGAGCTGGCAGTTGCAACTTTGAAATAGTTTTGAATTTGAGAACGAACACCTCTAGAATACGCATTAGTAGATGGCGGCCTTGTGGCGCACCCGCTTCGTTTTCAGACCGCTGCCGAATGCAATCCACTAAATTAAGCAGCAGTTTGCATGACATTGTCTGTATACTGAAATAAAGAAAGCACAATTTAGATAATCACTATTAATTCCTTAATAATTATTTTGAAAAAGTAAAAGTTTATATTTGTAAATTTTCTCAACAAGTAATTTATAGAATTAGACGTTACTTTGCGGAGATTCATAATGCAAAGTCATAATACGATTATTTTGCTATAATCCGCGATAAAGTAAAATAGAAAATATATATAATGCTAAATGTAGAGTGGACAATCCGTTTTCATACCTGATACATGCAGGATTCGTAAAAACATGTTATAAGCATGTTGTCACATGATTTGGATACGTATTTTACGACTGGCCGCCTGCCTGACGGCCCTTACCTTAGTCGTATTTTACGGCACCTTGGTACGAAAGTGGGTGGTCTATTCTTCTCAACCGGATACCACACGTTAGGTCAATTTACCGTAGTAGCCATTTACGACACCTCGGTAAGAAATGAGGGTGGTCTTTTCTACTCAGCCGGATACGACACGACTTGAGTGGTTACTGATATCTAAAGAATATTGATTTTTTTTTAATAAACTTTTAACTGACCTGGTTGGGAGAGATTCGTCATGTACATTTTTGGAAAACAAATGTGCGGCAATAGCAAGATCAGTCAAAGGCAAATGTTGCCTAACGTGATGGACCAAATCAGCCAAAGTGGAATAGGCGAGCGGCCGAAGTGACTCGTGCACAGTCCAGCCACCACCAAGCAACACTTCTTCATCAAATAAGCGCTCCATGTAGGGAACAAATTCTAAAAACAAATTATTTTTACACATTTTATATTAGCTTCACCCATAGTTATTTTTATTTTATTTTTTATTGGTTCACTAGCGATTACAGCATAAAATATAAACACAATTACAATTAATTTAATACATACATATATGCACAATTGTTTAAAAGCAAACTCATCATGCGTTAAGATGTAATTACAATCAACACAGATTTATAAAATGATGCAGTTAAAAATTTAAAAAAAACATTACAATAAATTCTGGAGTGAATAAGTTAGAAGCCTAAAAAGTTAATTTAGAAAAAAATTCTTATGCATGTAACTCAATTGAACTCAATTTTGATCCATTTTGAGCAGACAGATTAAATTCAAACTTTCAATACCTATCAAGAACTGGTGACAATAATATAATAAAATATCAATTAAATACAATATAATAATAAAAATCAGCAAGGCATGGCACTCGGCACAACATGTTCTAAACATGTTGTTAGATGATTTGGCTAATCATTTTACGACTGGCCACCTGCCTGTCGTCAACTTACCTTAGTCGCCTTTTACGACACCTCGGTAAGAAATGAGGTCTATTCTACTTAACTGTATACCACACAGAGGATAACTTACTATAATATATACGTATAATATTTCATGATGAACTCACTTAGTCTTAGATCTGTTGCCAGAATGTGACGCGTAGCAATCACAAGCTCTTTCCTTAAATGTGCCACTTCAGGGGGACACAATGTCAGTAAACCTATAATACCTTTCACCATTAAACTAGCATGATTAGCAATGGTGTCCTGGTAAATCCTTATTATATAAGCAAGAAATGCCAATGTTTTTATTTGTGCACCCATAAAATCCACAAATACTTCCTTATTGAATGATGTTGATTGTCTAAAAAAAAATTGATTAAAACATCTTACAAATTACTACTATACAAATATCTAGCCAACCTATCCCTATTGTAGAACATATATATATGCTCTAAGTGAGAACTGCCAATAAATAATTTTCGCGCACAATAGATTTAACTTTGTGGTCTTAAAATATGCATTTAAATTTTATGGCCCAAGGGATAATAATGTTAAGCATAAAATACATTAGTCAACTTAAGTGGATAAGGATTAATTAATAGTTGAACTTGATCCATCTAAATAGAGTATCTAACTTAACAGAGTCTATCTTAATAGAGTAGTGTAAGAATAAGATAGTTATGGATTTATATATCCTCCTGCCCTTATCCCACTGTAAGTGGGGTCGGCACAACATGTTATAAACATGTTGTAACATGATTTGGCTGCGTTTTTACGACCGGCCGCCTGCCTGACGTCAACTCACCTCAGTCGTATTTTACGACACCTCGGTAAGAAGAAGGGTGGTCTATTCTACTAAACCGGATACCACACGGTGGGTCAACTTACCTTAGTCGCCTTTTACGACACCTCAGTAAGAAATGAGGGTGGTACTATTCTACTCAGCCGGATACCACACGGCGGGTCGACTTACCTTAGTCGCCTTTTACGACACCTCGGTAAGAAATGAGGGTGGTACTATTCTATTCAGCCGGATACCACACGGCGTAAGATAGTTATGGATTTATAGTCAGCAATAGTAAAAGATAGATAAATATACTAATAAGGACTTTTCTGTAGATCTAAAGGGGAGGAATAATCCATAACAATACAATTAAACAATTAAATACCTGTGTGTCGATGCAGGCTGCAGAGTTATAGTTTCCATAATCAAAGGTATGAAGTTGCTTACTTCTTGATGAACATTCTGCTTATAAAGTTGATACATAAGTACAACTATGATTGGAAGTTCTTGTATGACTTTCAAAGACAATACAGACCTAGGTATAAGGTTATACTGAAAGTAATAATAAAAATTATTTTTATAAAAATCTTAATACCCAAAGATGATACATTCATGAGAAACACAGAAACACGGAACATTAGTCGGAAATGCACAATAATAAAATAATACAAATTTCATGTTTATTACGCTGTGTGGTATCCGGCTGAATAGAATGGACCAACATCATTTCTTACAGAGGTGTCGTGAAAGGAGACTAAGGTAAGTTGACCCACCGTGTGGTATCCGGTTTAGTAGAATAGACCACCCTCTTTTTTACCGGGGTGTCGTAAAATACGACAGAGGTAAGTTGATGTGACGTCAGGCAGGCGGAGGGTCTTAGAAAACGCAGCCAAATCATATGACAGCTTGTTTGTAACATGTTGTGCTGCACCCACTTTGAGTGGGACAAGGGCAGGAGGATATATTCATGTTTATTCAATCTCCTTAGTACAAAATTTAATATTAATTTTTAATTAATATTAAATTAAATTATTAATTTAAATAATTAAAAATTTAAAAATTAAATTAGTAATTAATTAATTTAATAAAATTTAGTAACAATAATCTATTAAATACAGATTGGTGAGTAACAATAATAGTGGCAAAAAGAAAAGAAGGATGTTCCAGCAATACTCACAGTAACTACACTCCCGTCTAATAATTTTTTCTCAGTGTGTATTGGTGTTGTTGTATATGTTTCTTGAAGAAGCTGGTCTATATTTACTTCTGACAGATCTTTTACCCTAATAATAGGTTTAGGCTCAAAGATTTTTGGTAAATGGTTTGGCAAGTCAGAATATATTCCTTTGACCCACTGGAGGAACTTATGAATCTGTAAAATAGAAAATATGTTTGTAATGTTTTCATAGTTTTGACTTGTAGGCGCAGTGGGTGACCCTGCCTTCGGCTCCGCGGGTCGCGGGTTCGATTCCCGCAGAGGGCAAACATTTTCTATAAATTAATTTGTTGGTCTTTGAGCCTGGGTGTATATTTGTATTTAAGTATGTATTAAAAAAATATATAAATATATGTTCACCAGTTGTCTGTCTACCATAACACAAGTTTTAAGTTACTTACGGGACAGACGACCATGTGTGTAAGTGTCCCATATATTTATTTATTATTTATTACTAATAGTTTTATAAAGATTTATATATGTAGGAAAATCAGGCCACAATAGAGTAGCAGTTGCATTTAGCACACCTAAACCCCCCCAAAATCTAAAAATCTATGCACATAAGCAAAATTAATATCACTTATTATCTAGGCTACATGGCATATTATAGTTGTGTAGAGCAGATGTGTTTAGGAAATGGATTACCTTGTTTCCATCATTTATGAGACCACAGACACAATTAAATAATTGTATATCAATACAATATAAAGAAATAACATACAGAACCAATTCCCAAACCAATGTCACTTAATATTTTTGAGCACCATAGTAAATGAAAAAAGTGTTAGTAGTGATTTATAATACTATACTAGGGATGATTTATAATACTATACTAGGGGAATACTAGGGATTTATAATACTATTAATAAAAATCAATATCATATTTTAATTCCGAACCAGGAATTAAGTTTCATTAAAGAACCCTAATTAAACATATTTCCTGACCAGCAACAGGAATTAAGAAGTAAAGCATTAAAGCAAAAAAGTGATCAGAACCTAACATAAAGAGGCACAAAACAGTGATCAGTACCAAATATACAGAGGCTCTATGTAATAATAAAGACTGTGTACAATCCTACTAATATTATAAATGCAAAAGTTTCTGAGTATGGATGTTCGTTTGTATCTCTTTCACAGCAAATCTGCTGAACCAATATTGATGAAATTTGGCATAATTATTCCTTATATGTCGGGGTAACATATAGGCTAAAGAAATCATGTTAATTCTTCAGGAATTATACTAAAAAGCACCATCTATTATCAACCTTTCCCGCTACAACAGTTCATGCAAACAAAGTTGGGGGTAAAAGCTAGTTATTATCATATAGGCAGGCATATTATCATATAGGCATCTGCCCCAGTTTTAGAAGCCACCATCCTTGACCCGGGTGATTTAGGCCCATAGTGGTGTATCTTGACAGTGCGTCATTGGAGGAAACACTAATAATAACAAAAACCCAAGGATATTTAAATAGTGAAACAACTTACATCGACATCAGTAGTATATGCAGGTCTATACTGTTTATGGAGCTCCATAAATATCTTTAAACAAACAAGTACATTCTCCTCATTCTCAATTTCCATTAGTTTCAACATCAGTATTAGAATACTTTTGACATATGGCCTTAGGGTCTCACTTATGGGTAAGCGATGTATCATTTCAAGAATGAGTTTCCTCACTTGCTGTATATTGTACTCAGCTATGAAATGTGGTTCACCATCTTGTAATATCTTAAGGAATATTTTAAGAGAATGGTCCAAAAACTGTGGGTACTGTGGTGAGCTTAATATTACCTAAAACATCAGAAAGAAATTACTTATCAAAAGTTTTATATACAACTTTGTTACTCATGTACATTCATAATTATTTGAAAATCAGTATTTATTTTATTAAGATTTGGAAAGCAGTCATCGTCCTGCTGCCCTTATCCCACTCTAAGTGGGGTTGGCACATGTTATAAACATGCTGTCACAAGATTTGGCTGCGTTTTTACGACCGGCCGCCTGCCTGACGTCAACTTACCTCAGTCGTACTTTACGACACCTCGGTAAGAAAGAGGACGGTCTGTTCTACTAAACCGAATACCACACGGTAGGTCAACTAACTCAGTCGCCTTTTACGACACCTCGGTAAGAAATGAGGTTGGTCTATTCTACTCAGCAGGATACCACACGGCTGGTCGACTTACCTTAGTCGCCTTTTACGACACCTCGGTAAGAAATGAGGGTGGTACTATTCTATTCAGCCGGATACCAAACGCCGTGAGATTTGAAAAGCAGTATTATTATATTATAGTTAGTTAGAATTCTTGCCTCGAAATTTTCACTGAGCTCTTGAGCAGCTTTGAGTTTGATTTCGTCTTTAGCACCGGGGTCCGCTAACATTGTCACATAGCTGCGATAGGTATTCATTTGTGTATGCGGATCCCCTGAACCACCAGCTGACATGGAAGCCATCATCTTTTATTTTTAAATCGCACTTTAACATTTAACTTGAGGGTGAAATAGGCATTTTGCATTTAACGCAGATAATCGAATTAAGTTTTGGGTTGTTTCTAAAATGAGATTGACTTCAGACGACAAACCTCCTAAATACTCCTTACACAAAAAGGAATTTAAGTGGAATAACATTTAATTATTAGTTAAAAACAATACGAATTAAAATCTCTAACATGTAACAAACAGGGACGAAAAAATACAATCATAGATTACTAACTATAAAATAGATGGTTGAGATTCATACATTGGCGCGCGCCTATTTTCGGTGGTATGGGGGGGTGCAAAGTAGCACTATAGCTACTTACATTCTCATTCATCAAAAACTACTGCCTCTCACCCGTTTCATTCGTAAAAACGGATTTAGTCTCAGCTCTGACTCTTTCTCACATATGGAGTACTAATATATATAACGTATGACGTAAAATCGTAGTAAAATTAGTGATGTACTTGGTGCGCTAAAACCGTAATTAGTGATGTCAAAAGATGATTATCGATTCGCACACCGCTCTTACCGATTTTAGGATAACCGCTTTTCCTGTTACATATTAATAATGATTTTTAAATATTAATAACACAAAATATTTAAGGAACTTCTTTATTAAGACTTTTACTGCAATAAAATAATATATATACAACAACCGTTTAGCATTTCTAGGTGCATGCTTCTAAAAAAAAAACGTTTTTCTTAAACACGCTAAAAGTACAACTTCAAAAATTATTACTATTTTTAAGGAAAAGTTTTATTTTTATTATTTTAGTTTTATTTTTACTTATATTTTAAAATTAAAAAATAAAACTTCCCAATATTATTACAGTTCAACAAAAACACAATTGTCGTGCTTTTTTTAATGAACTGTGAATGGGACGCACCCGCAGCACTGCATAGGGAATGTTTGAACGAAACTCATTCATGTATTTACAGGGCTTAGTTAGTTAGTAACTCTAACTCCGTGTCATTATCCAGCGAAAAGTAATAAAAAATAATCATGGAAAAATAAATAATGATTGAAAATAGATTTAATATATTTTTTTTCCTGAATTTCCTAAAAGTACTATATTTTTTTGATTTAAAAAGTAAAATACTATTTTTCTTCAAAAAATAAGGTGGCAACCCTAATCGCGCCCTTTTTGATTAAATAGGGGCAACACTGTGCCGTTATTGTTTCCGGTTGTTCGAGTCTTCCTATTGATAAAACGTTTCAGTGACATTCAGTCCTTGTTCGTCATTCAAGAGAAGTGCATCTCGGAACGGGAATTGTGATATTCCTATTATATCGTGTTATTGTATATAGTGTGCGTTAACAAGAAGTTTATGGAATTGTCTAATTTTAATTAAAAATCATTTGTTGGTTTGTATATTTTTGCGTAAGTAAAAAGTGATTACAGTTATATATTACGTATAACGAACGTTTCTGGTGAGTCAGTACATTTCAATTTTCTTCGTATTAAATAGTGCAAAAGTATAGTTTATTTGTTATTAAGTTTTGGATAACTACTCACATTTTATCCTTGAACGTTTGTTGAAATTCAAACATTTGAGTTGTTGAGTTTGTGATAGTGAATATATATAGTGCTTGTGTATGGTGGAGGTTTGTGCATGTGTTTTTTACGAATCCTGCATGTATAAGGTATGATAACCGATTGTCCACTCTACATTAAGCATTATATATATTTTCTATTTTACTTCATCACCGATTATAGCAAAATAATTTTATTATTACTTTTGCATAATTACTCTGTTTTAATCATAGCTTAGGTAAATATAAACATTGTAATCTTTAATATTTAATGACTAGTGGCGTCTGACTGCCCTCCTGTAAAAGCTGCAGGGCTTTTTCTTCTCATTTAACAGTATGGTTGAGGTGGACACTGCAGTGTTCTTTCTTCCCATACTGTGTAGGCGTTTTGTTGGTAATGTTCGTTTTCTGTATCGTCGAATATTAGCTTCAAAAGCGCGCTACTTTGTTAGACGTTTTATTAACGGGCTAGCCATTAAAAGGTGTCGTACTGATTTCTGAAATTGCGCAGTTTTGGTAATTCGTACGTCATTAACTTTTACATTTTTTTTGTAATGGTTATGTGTTGCGGTTGGCAAAGAGCCGGTATTTGGCACCTGCAATACATGTAAAACCTTAATTCTTTTCCCAGTCACTTTTGGCTACTGATGTTTGAGTGCACGCTTACATCTGTGGCTGAAATTACGGGAATCTAACTTAGCTTCATAAATTCAGACTTCACATGAGTATTAGTTACCTCAAATGCATTTTCTCAAATTACAGAGGTCGAAAGATGCGTACGACGTCTTCGGTCCTGTTCCTGGTGGTTGACGCTACTGTTCGGCCTGGCGCTGTTCGAGCGCTCGAGGCGACAGCGGAGCGACAGCAGCTGCGGCATAGCCGGACGGGCCAGCCTGGGGTGAGGGGCGGCGGCACGTCTCCATTGGTGGCAGCGAGGCCAGACCAGCGTAGCTCGTGGAGTCACGAGGCCAGCTGTGGGACTCCCGCGTAGCACTAGCAGGGCTTTTTCTTCTCATTTAACAGTATGGTTGAGGTGGACACCGCAGTGTTCTTTCTTCCCATACTGTGTAGGCGTTTTGTTGGTAATGTTCGTTTTCTGTATCGTCGAACATTAGCTTCAAAAGCGCGCTACTTTGTTAGACGTTTTATTAAAGGGCTAGCCATTATAAAGGTGTCGTACTGATTTCTGAAATTGCGCAGTTTTGGTAATTCGTACGTCATTAACTTTTACATTTTTTTGTAATGGTTATGTGTTGCGGTTGGCAAAGAGCCGGTATTGGGCACCTGCAATACATGTAAAACCTTAATTCTTTTCCCAGTCGCTTTTGGCTACTGATGTTTGAGTGCACGCTTACATCTGTGGCTGAAATTACGGGAATCCAACTTAGCTTCATAAATTCAGACTTCACTTCAGTATTAGTTACCTCAAATGCATTTTCTCAAATTACAGAGGTCGAAAGATGCGTACGACGTCTTCGGTCCTGTTCCTGGTGGTTGACGCTACTGTTCGGCCTGGCGCTGTTCGAGCACTCGAGGCGACGGCGGAGCGACAGTAGCTGCGGCATAGCCGGACGGGCCGGCTTGGGGTGAGGGGTGGCGGCACGTCTCCATTGGCGGCAGTGAGGCCAGACCAGCGTAGCTCGTGGAGTCACGAAGCCAGCTGTGGGACTCCCGCGTAGCACTAGCAGGGCTTTTTCTTCTCATTTCACAGTATGGTTGAGGTGGACGTTGCAGTGTTCTTTCTTCCCATACTGTGTAGGCGTTTTGCTGGTAATGTTCGTTTTCTGTATCGTTGAACATTAGCTTCAAAAGCGCGCTACTTTGTTAGACGTTTTATTAACGGGCTAGCCATTATAAAGGTGTCATACTGATTTCTGAAATTGCGCAGTTTTGGTAATTCGTACGTCATTAACTTTTACATTTTTTTTGTAATGGTTATGTGTTGATGTTGGCAAAGAGCCGGTATTTGGCACCTGCAATACATGTAAAACCTTAATTCTTTTCCCAGTCGCTTTTGGCTACTGATGTTTGAGTGCACGCTTACATCTGTGGCTGAAATTACGGGAATCTAACTTAGCTTCATAAATTCAGACTTCACTTGAGTATTAGGTACCCCAAATGTATTTTCTCAAATTACAGAGGTCGAAAGATGCGTACGACGTCTTCGGTCCTGTTCCTGGTGGTTGACGCTACTGTTCAGCCTGGCGCTGTTCGAGCGCTCGAGGCGACGGCGGAGCGACAGCAGCTGCGGCATAGCCGGACGGGCCGGCCTGGGGTGAGGGGCGGCGGCACATCTCCATTGGCGGCAGCGAGGCCAGACCAGCGTAGCTCGTGGAGTCACGAGGCCAGCTGTGGGACTCCCGCGTAGCACTAGCAGGGCTTTTTCTTCTCATTTAACAGTATGGTTGAGGTGGACACTGCAGTGTTCTTTCTTCCCATACAGTGTAGGCGTTTTGTTGGTAATGATCGTTTTCTGTATCGTCGAACATTAGCTTCAAAAGCGCGCTACTTTGTTAGACGTTTTATTAACGGGCTAGCCATTATAAAGGTGTCGTACTGATTTCTGAAATTGCGCAGTTTTGGTAATTCGTACGTCATTAACTTTTACATTTTTTTTGTAATGGTTATGTGTTGCGGTTGGCAAAGAGCCGGTATTTGGCACCTGCAATACATGTAAAACCTTAATTCTTTTCCCAGTCTCTTTTGGCTACTGATGTTTGAGTGCACGCTTACATCTGTGGCTGAAATTACGGGAATCCAACTTAGCTTCATAAATTCAGACTTCACATGAGTATTAGTTACCTCAAATGCATTTTCTCAAATTACAGAGGTCGAAAGATGCGTACGACGTCTTCGGTCCTGTTCCTGGTGGTTGACGCTACTGTTCGGCCTGGCGCTGTTCGAGCGCTCGAGGCGACGGCGGAGCAACAGCAGCTGCGGCATAGCCGGGCGGGCCGGCTTGGGGTGAGGGGTGGCGGCACGTCTCCATTGGCGGCAGTGAGGCCAGACCAGCGTAGCTCGTGGAGTCACGAAGCCAGCTGTGGGACTCCCGCGTAGCACTAGCAGGGCTTTTTCTTCTCATTTCACAGTATGGTTGAGGTGGACGTTGCAGTGTTCTTTCTTCCCATACTGTGTAGGCGTTTTGCTGGTAATGTTCGTTTTCTGTATCGTTGAACATTAGCTTCAAAAGCGCGCTACTTTGTTAGACGTTTTATTAACGGGCTAGCCATTATAAAGGTGTCATACTGATTTCTGAAATTGCGCAGTTTTGGTAATTCGTACGTCATTAACTTTTACATTTTTTTGTAATGGTTATGTGTTGCGGTTGGCAAAGGGCCGGTATTGGGCACCTGCAATACATGTAAAACCTTAATTCTTTTCCCAGTCGCTTTTGGCTACTGATGTTTGAGTGCACGCTTACATCTGTGGCTGAAATTACGGGAATCCAACTTAGCTTCATAAATTCAGACTTCACATGAGTATTAGTTACCTCAAATGCATTTTCTCAAATTACAGAGGTCGAAAACTGTGATGCAGGGTCTGTACTGTGTAGCTGGGAGAGACATGTCACCACTAGGTGATGAAGCGGTCGAGGACGTCCCGCCATACGGCTACGGCGGAACGTAGCCGAACGCGAAGATGCGTACGACGTCTTCGGTCCTGTTCCTGGTGGTTGACGCTACTGTTCGGCCTGGCGCTGTTCGAGCGCTCGAGGCGACGGCGGAGCGACAGCAGTGATTTATAAATTATGTTTATTATGACAGAAGTGATTTATAAATTACATAAATAGTTACTTTTTATAGAACAGTCTTTTTATATTGCTGTTATTCTTTCATTCATTACACATACTATTATATCTTTTATTAGCCCTGTAAATGTAAAGATATCTCAAATCATAACTATAAATAACATCATGTGACAATCATATTAAAATAAAAAACTACTCTTAATCTTGGATCCGAGGATTCTTGAATCTGCAATTAATCAATCAATCGTTTAATCAATCGGAAATTTAAATTTTGCTTTTGCTTTTTAATTAAAAATCAACAATAGTGTTATATAAAGCAATATACCCTATATTGCTTGATACAGAATAAACTTGCTCTCTTTTGCTATTTACTCCCTTTTCATCCGATTCTCATTATAAAAAACTTGACAATCATTTTTAAAGTTCTAATATAATACAATGAAGTATACGACTTCAGTTGAAAATACTTCTAAAAAAAAATATTAAGCAAACCATTTAAGTTATGTCCAAATTATTCATAACTAAGATAGATACACACTTATGATCAATTAGAACAACTTCTAAAAAACTTTAACTTTAATGTTCCATTATTAATCATTTATTGCACTACAAGACACTAGAAGCCATATAAAATCGCAAGACATATATATATAGCTAATTCATCAATCGAAATTAATGTACATATCATAATTTTTATATAACGATAACTAAGTCAAATAGGAAATAAAAATTATACTGCATGTTAAAGGTTTTAGGTTATCCATGCAAGGTTAGGTTATTATATTTAGAACTAGCGGCCTACCCCTGCTTCGCACAGGTATAAAATATCCCATGTCAGTCAGTGTAAAAAAAATGATTAAATGATATTGATCGAGTAGTTTGATTTATACATTACTGCCCGGGGCCCGCAAGCGTTAAATTTGGAGAAAAACAATTTCCTTTCCCTATACCAAGAAGATTTCCTGCTATCTTTGGAATATCTAAATTCGTATAGTACATTTTTACTTATTTACTTTAATATTTTCCCTATGTATTTTATTTTTACAATTAATTACAGAATGTCTTTAAACAAACTCTTGAAAGAGCGAAATCGCTGCTAAAGTCGAAGTGTTATAGGGCGGAGCGCGGCGTCCTCACGGCATTCTAAATCTGTAATATCTCCGAAAATGTTCACTTAAATTACATGCTGTAAACGGCCATATTGATCTATATTAAATAAACTATTTATTTAACGTACTTAATTGGATAAGGATTAATGCTGTATTGTATAAAAATTGCTTTAAAAATAGGGCATAATTTTTCTTAAAAAGTAAATGACAAAAAATGCTATAGTGGGTTATCCATAAGAGATAGACATATACCATCGCCGCCTTTTCTGTAGACCTTTTCAAGATGTACAAACACTTTGTACATTATTTTGATAAATCTCGTAGGGTTTAGCCTGCGTTTGCAATGTAAGCGGAAAAAATGTAATTATTTACAGAAACCTCAAAAATTACAGTATTTCTCTACTCCGTATTGAATGTTATTATACGTACAAACCTTCCTCTGGAATCACTCTATCTATTAAAAAAAACCGCATCAAAATCTTTTGCGTAGTTTTAAAGTTTTATGCGTACATAGGGATATAGGGACTTTGTTTTATAATATGTAGTGATGATGTAGTGATGTGAGAATGTAAATTTTAAGAAAGCTCTTACTATTATTGAGATGCACAAAATTCATTAAAACTCAACACTTACATTTATATAATGATTAAGTAAATCCTCTTCTTATTGTTTTATGACTGCACGTTTCTTCGTTGTTATATTTCTCATTTTAAGAAATATCTCAACAGTTACTGGTGAAATTAAGACTTTATACATTTAATTTGCTTCTAGTGATATTTGTTTTACGAATTTTGCTAACTAAATCAAAACAAAATTATACATTTTAGTAAAAATTAAAGTACTAGAACTTTACACCGGGAAATTTAAAAATTTAATACACACCGCCCATTCATTTTAACATCAACTTGTTATATGATAGACAGTCAAAATGAGAATGAGTGCGTAAAAATATGTATGTAGGAGTGGAGCGAGATGCAGCTGAGACTATTTTCATACGATTCATTCATAAATACGTACATGTGCAAAAGGGATGCGAGATAGTATGTGTTGGCGCCTGTAGTAAAACCGCCCTGATTACAATTTACAGTATCCTATATAGTGTATTATTTATGATTTACAGCAGCAAGAAATCAAATCACAGACTACTTACAAAAACATAGAACAACTACATCTATAACTATTTTAAAAATAATTTAAGAAACGGACTGGAATCTTCAATCTAGTCTTAAGAAAAAGCAAATAAGACTTATTATGTCTTAGTATTTCTTTAGGTGTGATTAGATAAACATAGGTATACAAGTTTAATTTTCCCTCTCATTATTTTTAGCGATACTCTCACTTAGAGACCTGCCTATGGCTCTCCTACTCTAGTTTAATAACTGTAATATCTCGTGGCCCTAAATCATGGTAAGGAATTGAAATACAATAAGTCGAAAACTTATCTTTATTTTAACTTACACCATGCATTTTTACTATTAGGGATCTAGCAAAGAAGTAATTCCAACGTAACCAGTTTATTTATTTTCGATTATAATATTTTTAAAGATAAAAAACTTAAAAATATATGTCGTAAATACTTAAAAGCTAACAAGATTTTAAATATGATTTGTCTATGGATATATTTTTACCTAAACCTAAAGTTACAGAAGCTATATCCATATTCTTAATTTAGAAAAAATAATTTGTTTATTCTATGTCATCCGCATCGATGTCTCTGCGCTTTTTAATATTTTTGTAATTTAAAATGGGTTGAAAATGAGATTACGTTAGTGTGAAATCGTGAAAAATATTACTTTCAAAGAAAAACTTAAAATGTAAACATGGCTACATTCGTGACATTATTAGTCATAACATTTGGGCTTCGATGCACAGTAGTGTATGGATATGAGTTTATATCACAATATCCAAAAAACCAAAATGAGACATTCCACTTTAATCATCTCGCAGTAGATAAGATCAGTGGCCAGGTATACGCAGGTTCATTGAACTCACTGCATCAACTTAGCCCCGACCTTAAGCCAATACATGTTGTTCAGACCGGCCCGAAACTCGATAATCCTATGTGCCATGCTAGTGGTTGCCCTTCACCGGATATACAAACAACTTGGACCGATAATGTGAATAAAGTTTTAGTGATTGATCAGGAATCGAGAATAGTGATAGCTTGTGGATCTGTAGCTCAGGGGTCGTGTTTTAAGTACAAGCTAGGGGACCTTTCAGCGGAGCCTGAGTTTGTTGCTGAGAGTGTTGCAGCGAACGACGCAGAGGCCTCCACTTATGCATTTATTGGGCCAGAAAGATACAATTCTTGGGACCGCTCCAATGTACTCTATGTGGGAACTACCTTTACAAATAATGGGGAGTACAGGCATGATGTTCCAGCCATATCGAGTCGTGATCTTATGTCATTACAACTGGCCCAATTTACATTTTCAAAGCAAAGTTTAATACAAATAGATGTAAAATACAGGGACAATTTTCTTGTGCAATATGTGTATGGTTTTAATGCAAGTGACTATGCTTACTTTCTTATTATACAAAAACATTCTCATCTTGCTGGTAATGAAGAGCTGGGATATGTGTCTCGTTTAGCCCGCACTTGTGTTAACGATGACAACTATAATAGTTACACAGAAGTTACATTAGAATGTAATGTTCGGGAAGACATTAGTGGTAAGAGTGAAATTGTCAATTATAACTTAGTTCAAGATGCAAAAATAGCTAAGGCTGGTGTCAATTTAGCAACACAACTAGGAATAGAAACTGGTGATTCTGTATTGGTAGTATCTTTTAGTCCATCTAAAGGTATCACTAATGAACCTATTTCAAAATCTGCCATTTGTGTATTTTCATTACAAGAAATAGAAATTAAGTTCAATGAAAATGTTCATATGTGTTTCAATGGTAGTACCAAGGCACGTAACATGGGTTATATATCAGGCATGATATCAGATGGTAAATGTCCAAGTGTTGGTTCAACTGGTAACATTCTTAATTTTTGTGAAGTAGGTCTTAAAATTAGTGGACTTTATCCAATTAAAGCTATGTCTGTCATACATTGGAATGATACTTTGATAACTTCAGTAACTATGTCTGTGACTGGGTTGCATACTGTGGCTTTTTTAGGTACAACTGATGGTATATTAAAAAAGGTACTAATAGATGCTGAGAAGGCATTAGAGTATTCTAGTGATACACTACTAGCTGGCCAGACAATTTTACCAGATACAGTCTTGTCTCCATATGGAAAAACACTTTATATTTTAGCCAAAAATAGTATTGTACAAATACCCACTGAAAGATGTGCAGAACA
Source organism: Morpho achilles (assembly GCA_947086495.1). NCBI lineage: Eukaryota > Metazoa > Arthropoda > Insecta > Lepidoptera > Nymphalidae > Morpho > Morpho achilles. The sequence goes on along the minus strand of CAMTZB010000007.1, from coordinate 6,319,329 downwards.
TGGGAATTGTTCATCTTGCTTGGAGTCAAATGACCCTCATTGTGGATGGTGTTCATTAGAAAAACGATGTACAGTTCAAAGTATGTGTCAAAAGGGTACTCAAAGTGCACCTAGATGGTTGTCTCAGTACACAGGTCAACAGTGCATTGATTTTGAACAAATTCTACCAGATAGAATATCAATTTCTGAAGTAACTACAGTTCAGCTAATTATTAGAACTTTACCAGAACTTCCATTTGGTGCTAAATATAAATGTGTTTTTGGCAGTGCACCTCCAATTGATGCAGCAGTTACATCAAACGGCCTTGCATGTCCTACTCCAGATATTAAACACAGGCCTAAAATAACCCAAAACCAAGATCATATTTATGTGCCCCTATCTGTTCACTCATCAGAAACAAACAAGGATTTCGTTTCACGTAATTTTGCATTCTATGATTGTTCCAAGCACATTACATGTCACACTTGTATAATGAGTGAGTGGGCTTGTAATTGGTGCATTTATGATAATAAATGTACACATGATATATCTGTATGCCAGAGAACTATTATTAGTGGTGAAAACAACCCAACCAAATTGCTTAATCATGGCATCGGACACTGCCCTAGAATTAGACAATATAAAAAACCAATACTTCTACCTAATAACGTACCAAAAGAACTAGAGCTTGAAGTTGAAAATTTGCCTCATTTACAACCCGGTCACACAGGATTTCAATGTATTGTTAGTATTGAGTTAGCAAATATGATTTTACCAGCAAGAGTTGAATCTAATCATTTTATTGTATGTGATAAAACAATGTATTCATATGAAGAAGATGTGGGGGAATACAACATAAGTGTTAAAGTATTTTGGAATCACAAACACTATATAGATACTATAACAATAACCTTGTACAAATGTGAAATTCTTGGATCTCACAGGGACCATGCTGATTGTTCTTTATGTATCACAAGGAACTCAGTTTACCAGTGTACTTGGTGCGGTAACTCCTGTTCTTACACTGAGTCCTGTTTAGAAAATCCAGTGACAGAATGTCCCAAACCTAGAATTGACATGATTAAGCCTCTGAGTGGACCTATAGAAGGTGGAACTTTAGTTACAATTGAAGGAAGTAATTTGGGCTTGAGGGTTGAGGAAGTAACTGGTAAAGTGAGAATTGGTGATGTGTTATGTGATATAGTAGACTTTGAAGTATCAGTCAGTATAACTTGTAAGACAGGTCCATCAAATGGTTCAGTTATTGCACCAGTTATCGTAGAAAATGATGCTGGATACACAGAATCATCTGTATTATTTAGTTATAAAAATATTAAACTTCAAGGCATTTATCCCTCCTTAGGTCCTATGTCAGGAGGTACACAATTAGCTATTGGTGGACAACATCTTAATATTGGATCAGCTATTGCTGCATATTTAGATGAGTTATCTTGTTCTGTAAATAAAACTCAAACATCGAATAACCGATTAATATGCATTACTCCTAAAGCTAATACTCCTCGTATTATTCATACATTAACAGTTTCTATCGATAATGCTAATAGAACCTTGTATGGCGACTTATTTAATTACACTGCAGATCCAACCATTATGGAAATAAAACCTTTAAAAAGTTTTGTATCTGGAGGAAGAATGATAACAGTTCATGGTACAAACTTACACACTATACAGAAACCACTTATGAAACTATATTATGCTAATGAACACATAGCTGTTAATGCTTCAGCTTGTGCCGTATTGAATTCGAATCAGATGGAATGTCCAAGTCCTGCTATCAATAAAAAATATAATGATATAATACAAGCAACTAAATCTCAAACTAGTACACCACAAATAGCAATGAAAGTAGGGTTTGTAATGGACAATGTAGAGACAATGCATGATTTGGAAAAGTATTTTAATCCACCCAGGACACATATGGTATTTGTAGAAGATCCTCATGTTTATCAATTTCCTAACAGAATTAAATCATATAAAGGAGATCCTTTAGTTATAGAAGGTGAAAACTTAATCAGAGCAAGTGATGAAACAGATGTAGTTGTCACCATTGGTATCCAGCCATGTAATGTCACGAGTCTAACTATGCAACAGTTACTCTGTACACCGCCTGAAATACAACCATCTAATACTGATGAGAATGGATTCCAAATTACAGATGTTAATTTACCTTTAGTAGTCGTTAAAGTTGGTAAAAATTTGCGTTTTCCAATCGGATATTTACATTATGAACTTCTTAGAAATTATAATTTTCCCCCAGAAGCCATAGCGGGAATTGCAGCAGGAACCTTCTTTTTAGTTCTCATATTCATGATTGTTTTAGTAATGTATCGAAGAAGAAGTACAAAAGCGGAAAGGGAATATAAAAGAATACAAATACAGATGGATACATTAGAAAGTAATGTAAGATTGGAATGCAAATTAGCTTTTGCGGAACTTCAAACTGATATGTCTGATTTGGCAGCGGATTTGGAACATTCCGGAATTCCAACGTTAGATCACGTTAATTATGTAATGAAAGTGTTCTTTCCTGGCGTATCTGATCATCCTATATTAAATGTTCAGCGACAATTTATAAATACACCTCGAACTAACTACGACGCAGCTATGATTCAGTTTGAACAATTACTGAACAATAAATGTTTCCTTCTGTCATTTATAGACACATTAGAAGCGCAAAAGTCTTTCAATATAAGGGATAAGGTAAATGTTGCCTCGTTATTGATGGTCATTTTGATGGGCAAAATGGAATATGCCACAGATATTCTCAAGTCGTTACTATTACGTCTTATTGACAAATCAGTTTGCAATAAGCACCCGCAGCTAATGTTGAGAAGAACTGAAAGTGTAGTTGAGAAAATGCTTACAAACTGGATGGCATTATGTATGTATTATTATCTAAAAGATTATGCTGGTTCGTCACTTTTTCTATTATTCAAGGCAATCAAACACCAAATTGAAAAAGGCGTTGTTGATGCTATAACTCATGAAGCTCGATATTCTTTATCTGAAGAAAAACTTTTAAAAGAACAAATTGATTATCAAATAGTGACATTACATATAGTACAAGATGATTTTGATGATAAGGTCCAATGTAAAGTTTTAGACTGTGACAGTATATCACAAGTCAAATCTAAAATACTTGATGCCCTATTTAAAAATACTCCCTTTAGTATGAGACCTTCCGTCCATGAAGTTGATTTAGAGTGGAGACATGGAAGAGGTGGTCATGTAACTCTACAAGATGAAGATCTCACAACGAAGACACTAAACGGTTGGCGAAAACTTAACACTCTAGCTCACTATGGAGTGAAGGAATCTGCTGTCATGTCGCTTATATCACGGCAGAATGACAGTTTTAATACACCTTATAAAATTCCTTGCAAAAATTGCACAGGCATTTATTGTTCGAACTCCCACATAAGAGTTTATAAAAGCGATATAAGTGACCAAAATGTGCATTATTACCATTTAGTAAAACCTATTGAATACCAACACATCGTGAATAAGTCTTCAGAACATAGTCACAAAGCCATTCCAGAAATATTTCTTACTCGCCTCCTGTCGACGAAAGGTACAGTTCATAAGTTTGTTGATGATTTCTTTAGTACTATATTAACTGTTAACGAAGTTTTGCCGCCTGCCGTTAAATGGTTATTCGATCTTTTTGACGATGCAGCGAGAACTCATGGTATTATAAATCCTGAGGTTGTACACGCCTGGAAATCGAATAGCTTGCCTTTAAGATTTTGGGTAAATCTTATTAAAAATCCTGATTTTATATTCGATATTAATAAAACAGCAACAGTAGATTCATCTTTATCTGTAATCGCTCAAACTTTTATGGATGCCTGTTCATTATCTGAACATCGACTATGTAAAGATTCACCATCCAACAAATTACTTTTTGCAAAAGACTTGCCAACTTATAGGGAAATGGTTATACATTTTTATCAGGCCGTGTCTCAATTACCTCAAGTATCCGACCAAGAGCTAAGTACCTCTATGCAGCAGCTATCAGTCGAACAATTAAACGAGTTCGATACTTTATCAGCATTAAAAGAGTTGTATATCTATGTCAGTAAATATAGAGAGCAAATTATATTAGGTTTAGAAAACAAAATGCACTTAGCTCATAAATTAGATAATGTAGCGTGCACTTTGGATGGCGACCCTGCAGCTGTATGCTGACTATATGATACTTTTAATTATGATTTAATTTCATTTACATAATTTATTTATACAACAAATTTTGTACAAAGAGCTTTAATTTATTCTGAAATAATACTCAGATAAACCAGATTTGTAAAAAGACTGTAAATTGTCAGTTCCGAGACTAGTGTAAAAGTTTATAAGTGTTTTTCAAATGGATATTAATAGAAATTAAGAATAAACAATAAGCACATCTAATTTTGCCACAGTATTTTAAAATATTTTCTATTTTTAACCGAGTAACTTTGGTAACGATTAGATCTGAAAATTAATGAAGTATGCCTATCTCCCAGTGGCCATATTATATTATGGATTTTTATTTAAGCTGTTTTTATAATTGTAAGTTTAAGTTTATTCGCTCTCTAAGATTGTAACTATCTACATTTTTTATTCCCTAAAATATTTTATCTGGCACTGATACTATATTATAATGTAAATTTATTGATGTATGCTGCTAAAATACTTAATATTGATGTGTAATTACTTTAAGGTGTATGTGTAAAGAAAAATAGTATAAGCAAAATGTTGTGATATTTGTATTTGGAATATTTATAACAATTGATCTTTTACACATATTATTATTTTGATATTTAACATTAATATTTTCCTTTGTAATAAAATATAAAATGACGCAACTTTATTATGTGTCTAAACACTTGAGAAATAAGTGAAAATATAATTATTTATGTTTTCAGACATTGTTTAAAATATAGCGGACCTAAAACAGCTATTATGAAATGAGTTAATTCATTCGTATTATTGACATAATTATTTAGTCGTAATAATTAAGCTAGTACATTTATTAATAAAAGGTGAAAATTTATTAAATGATTCAATTATTACTAATACATTTATCCTATTTTTTATTTGTTGCTGGTTTTAAATAAATTTGTTTCAGCCATTCAAGAAGATCTGCGATGATCGAAATTGGGCTTAATTCATATTTCTGATATTTCCTTGATAACAATATTTCAAACATATTCCGCCCGGCCCCTGCTAAAGTGTAAAAATAAACACTGCCATCACAAAATAAAATGTTTATGCTAAATAATCATCCAAACATTAATAATATTCGGAAATATTGTACGTTATCGAATATTCTATTTAACGTTATTTTTTCCCGTTCAAATAAAATATTTACTGAACTCAATGCGAACTCACTCCATTTGTGAAGCATCTGTGTATTCCTATTGTGATAGTACATATACTACCACAATAGGAATACACAGATGCTTCAGAAGATGGCTATAAATAGAATAAAATATTAAAGCTAGTAGTGTTTAAGTTTATTTTACTTGTATGAAATTAAAGCGTCTATTTATATATAATGATATGTAAATCACTTTGAGCATTTATATGTTATTTGAATTTAATGGGTGTCGATCTCTATTTATTGCTCAATTTGATTTGAAATGCTTTATTGTAACTTAATTATTACATTATTTAAAAATTAATTTAGGTTCTGCTTTTGATGAATGATCGTGCAGTTTTGGATTCCCGTCGGTGAGAACATTCAATCCATTCATCAAATTGATTCTATAACGCTCGTCTACAGTGTGTTTGTCAGATGAGAATTAAAAAAAATGCACGTTCTCCCCCGAAACGCATTTGAAACTATCAGTTTTTGCTTAGATCATGGACAGCTGTGATTGCATTCTACTTACTCTTCTACTACTATTTACTATTCTTTCCTTCTTTAATGGTGGTCATACTATACTCTCATTGTGTACTGATAACTGTTTTGCCTGTTATCTGTCAGTTCCTTTTAAACTGGTGAATAGTTTTAGTGCAATTTAAGTCGCATATTCACTATTTAGTCGCAGGTCCGTAGCACAACAGGCGCCAGTTCGCAAGCTGTGCTCTGGCGCCCGAAATCCTCCCCCCCATTACCAAAAGGTTTTGGCGCGACGCCGCCAGATTTGATTGCACCCCTTGCATGGGTCTATACGGATCTGTTTAGTCGCTTAAGACCCATTAATTCATGTACAAAATTTGTCTACCTTTCCCAAATAAAGTCGGCAATTAAAGAGCAATGTTTAAAATTCTCTTACACCTCTTATAAAACACCTATCAGCAAAGAGGATTTGATGCTTAAGAGCGATCTCTCAAGTATATTGGATTATTTTTAATAAATTCTCGAAAGCATTACTACAAGACGTGCCTTGTCTTCATCATCATCTTCCTGCCCTTATCCCACTCTAAGTGGGGTCGGCACAACATATAAACATGCTGTCACATGATTTGGCTGCGTTTTTACAACCGGCCGCCTGCCTGACAAGACGTGCCTTGTCTTGTGAGGGAGAAATACTCCTTAAATACGAAGTCATTTGTCATAAAAACATTTACAAACTGTTTGAATAGTTCTAATACGCGCGAAGTCCGAAAATGCTACATCGTTCATCGACGGTAGTTCCAAAAAACCGTCACGGTATAAATATTATGCTTATAAAGATAAAATTATAATATTCCATTTACAAAATAATTTAAGCTTAGATTTAATTTGTTAGTAATTTAAGACAGCGTAAATTCACCCGTCTCTTGAAAATTTTATATAATTGACTTAGAAATATATACTTATTTATCAAATTTTTTGTAATGATTACTTTAATTATGAATGGGAAAAAACAAAGAAAACAAGTGTATTATTTTTGATCACATTTATTAGGCAATCCTTAAAAAAGTAGTACAATATCAATTTTCAACGATAAGTGCTTATATCCCGAAACTCCTGAAGAGATGACCGGAAAATTGCTTCATCTCACCTCAGTGAGATGTCCCATAGGATTAAGTTAAAAGAGATGGTATCAATCAAATCAAAAATAAATATAAAGTGTTTTATTTACGACATGATTTGAAGGCGTATACAATCAATTTAAATAATCTTTTCACACGTGGAACCTTATGTATTTACTTAAGTAATTGAATATGCGATTTGTTTATTCAATTTATATAAATAGCCTATTATTAGATCTTTTTTATCATTCAACACGTAGCAATATAAATAAGTACAAAAAATATTAGGGTTGTTGGGTGTTTACAAATTTTTTTAAAGAAGTCTGTTTACATATTAGCAAAGGAATAACATTGTACCTTAATATACGTAACATACACGTGGATATTTTGTTTACCATTAACACATCAACAACAAACAAATGCCCTATAAATATATCCAAACACGTCTTGCATAATATAGCAATATTACATATTGCACAATAACAATATAGTGCTCACTTATAACTGGCTCAGACTTTTTCATTACAATTTACAATTCAGACAAACATGAGATCACATATTATTATTGGTCAATTCAATACGTATTTTTAGAAAAAACTGTTTTGGACCAATGTATGTACATACTCCGGTCCGGTAATACTTGTTTAGCATTGTTCCCAAAAATTCCTCTAATAGCATTACATTTCTATTAATCTCTTCTCTGGCAGTCTAACATCATTTAAAATAAAACTACCAAAGGTTTTAAGGTGATGTCAGCTACAACATCAGCTATTTAAAGTTATTTTCAAATAGATCAATAACCCAAACAAAAACATACCCACAGAGATTCCTAGGAATGTATAATTAATTTTTCGTTAATTTCTAATAATTTGCAAATTATTATAACATACATAAAGCAGTTTATAATATTAAATTGATATTACAAATATTTCTTCATCGATAATCTAAAGGCGGTTCTTTGTACCATGTTTTGGAAATTTAACAGTTCGATAAATTTATTCGCGATTATGATAAGATTGGTGTAATATTTTTTTTATTGGTTAGACAGGTTAGAAACAATAGAGACAAAAACATAATGTTAAGAAACGAGTTGCAGAAATGCTGATCACTGACCGTTATTATATGATAAGTAAATCAGTAATTAGGCACTGGGTATTAAATTATTTTCACAACAATTAATTTCGAATTTAGCCTTATATATTACTCAGTTATTGAGATTCAATTTAATTTATTCTCAAGTTGTTTGTAACTGAATGAATATTAATATCTATAAGCATATTTAAGGATACAATTAACGAACTTATTACACCTTTAAATTTTAAATAAATAATATATGGACAATAACACACGGCTGTCCATCCCCAAAGTAATATACAATTTGTATTATGGGTCACAGACAACTGGTAAATATATACAAATATAATTTTAAATACGTGCTTAAATACATATATACACCCAGACTCAAAACCAATTGTTTATAGACAATTTTGGCGGCGGGAATCGAATCCGCATCCTGAGCTGAACGCGGGATCACTGTCAACTGTGCCAAGGGGCTAGTTAATAATTAACATTTAAATTAATTATTAGCGGGATCTATAACTTTTTTTTAAATATTTAATCATTTCAACTTGCCTTTGACTATCTAGGGTCTAATAATATACCTAATTCTTATTCAAATAGTATTATTAACAATTATTTTTCTAGTTTACAACGTTACTTGAATAGAATCCACATGTTCCGGATATAGCAGTCAGTTAAGTTTTAATTGCTAGAGATTTGATTTCTCGTGAGGGTAAAATTTTACGATACTTTTTCACTATCCACATAAACACTCCTCAAAGTCATAATTGAAACTATTATAATATTGAACACGTTTAATACTATATAATGATATCATAGTTAGAGCTTTACTATAACCATTCAAAAACACTGCTTATCTTTTAATTAATTAAATATTTCACACATTAACGCGCATCCAAGTTCAAAGCATATCGCCGTTATTATAACAAAAGCAAAATAAAACCACCATAAACAAATACAGCAAGCAAAAAAATAAAATAGTTGGATTACTAATATTTACATAAAAGTTTATTGATAACCATAAAAGAGTAGCGTAAATCATAAAAATCAACAAATATTCTTTTCATGTTGTTTATCGAGTATTTGTGTACGTATAGGGCTGCCAGAGTTAAAAAAGTCATCAACTTGGAAAAAATTAAATCAAAATTCGTGTTATTCAGAATCGTCTTACATTCGACAATCATTTCCCAATACTTTATACGAAAGTATGAAATTTGTTTACAAAAAAAGTACTATCGCCACTAAGGACACCGCGTGTCCGTTCACTATAACACAGCAAGGTTGGTAGAACAAAATTAGCTTAATCAAGAAAATATCTAAAAGGGAAAATGAGTGCCCTTGGAAACAAATTATAAATTTGGAAAACAAACACTCCAAGCTGTGAACTATATATTCAACATTTGAAAGATCTTTCTGCCAATTTTTCAAATATCCTGCTGGGACCATTAATACGGCAAAGTATGCTTTGTCATTGAAATAAAGTATCAGTAATTAATGACCTCAAAGGTCGATGACGTACAAACCTTTGAACAGGGGGAAAAATAACTAATGTGAAACTCAAGCCTACTAAATAAGCGTTGAGGTGATAATCATTCATCAGAATCTGTTAATCTGCCCATAATCAGCGGACAGAGACCAATTTATGGCAATCAAGGATATGTTTACATGCATGATGCATAATAATAAAATATTTCAAGTCATAAACATGTTCCTCTATTTAAAATTCCCGCTTTCTGGGGAGGCAGTTACTACCATTTGGAATTTTATTCATCAAATTATTCTAAAGCGTGGGAATTATATTTTTAAATGAAATTGAATATATTTACAATACAATAGATAATGAATGACGTCAGGCAGGCGGCCGGTCGTAAAAACGCAGCCAAATTATGTGACAGCATGTTTGTAACATGTTGTGCCGACCCCACTTAGAGTGGGATAAGGGCAGGAGGATGTTGATGAATAGATAATTAATAAATTTTGCCGACTCTAAGACCATGAAACGTCTTTTCACTTGAATTTTATAAAATTATCTATAATATTTGCTAATTAAATAAATATCTTCAGATGTATTTGTATCTACCGCTTTCATGCATTAGTCCTTAGAAAGATTCACACATATTCTGTCACAGGTTTCTTGAATGAAAATATTTGTGCGTCCGTAATTCAACGATACGTCGAACGATGGTGTTGCATAGCAACAAAGGTACACACAGGTGTAGTGCGTAAAATTTACTTTCAAAGGCTGCAATAAGCAAGTAATCTAAACTACAATGTAAGGATATGATCACAGAAAGCAATGACGAGCGATTGAGTTCATATAAAACATCATAATAACGCAATATAGCTAGGACGAAACAATAGACAATAGAATGTTTTGAAAGTATAACTTATTGTGCAAACCTTCATAATAAGTAGTAAAGCATGTTTGTAGATAATATTACAGTAATATTTTAAAAAGCTACAAATGCAAGTGTAAATAGAAGTTTAAATTTATAGACTACGGAAATTCCAACATCCAGAAAGCTGCGTTTCAAAAAAATTGCATTTCCCTTATTTCAAACAAATGACATATATACCCTATATATCATACAGTGTGTATAATAAAAATATCGTATACAAGTTTTGGTGTTATCTAACTCTAAAGACCTAATTATTACATCAGTTGTTATGTATAAATAATTGATATAATTTGTACATAACTACTGATATTTTCGAGCTTAATGATCGATAGTATTTTCTAATTAGTAACAACACCATACCCAGTTCTAGAAATATAAACTTCAGAAATCACAACAAATAAAAAATGCTTTTGGATAATTCGGCGTGCGATAAAAGTATTTCAGTTTATCTCTAAGTCCGTTATCATTGGTACTTGAACTTTAATCTAATGCAATTTACTAAAGAGATAAGAAAAAATATACTAGATACAAATATATTTAACATAAAGCCCGTGTAATAAATTTAGAAATGCGAATGAAATGCTCTACTGTCACTTTATGTCTAATACAAAAGTTCAAGCAATGTTTACATTTGTGGCTACTTGATTCATTAAAAAACCATCATATGAACCTGCGATAGTTGAAATGCGAACTTGTTCTAATTTAATATAACAAAACTTTCACCAATTGCGTTTTAACAAAACGATTTACAAGACATGTTTTAATTTTCTAGGCTACAGTCTTAGGCAGTGGTAAAGGAATGAACTATCAATTTTATATCACAGCGCTTTACACACATGCAAATAAATTAATGTCAACAAACACAATAGTATAACATTCACAGATATTGATTTTATAAAATTAACTCATTTCATTATGTCAGTTAAATAAAATATAATATATTTGTTAGATAAACTACAAAGCTGCAATTTGCGGTTTTTATTTAATAAATATGGCTTAAACTGAAACAGATTATTTTAAAGAATTTTCTTCTTCAGAAATAACTATATTGAAGGAATTTCGAAGAGGTTCCGCTATCCTGCCTGTAGTTTCACAGGAACAAACAGAGGTACTTTGCTAGACATAACTGCCGTTTATGCTTTATGTACCTTTTCGAGTGGATCACGATAGATGATTGTAGCGGATTTAATGAGATCTGGCTCATCGTCGGACATCGGTAGGTCTAGAGTCGGGTCCAGTAGTGTGGGTTTAGGCACGCACTTGTGGTGTGCCATTAGCATCCCACCTACAAGAGCAGCGAGCGCTCGATCCAGCCAAGTCACAGGGTTAGCGTAGAGTAGTCCACCTTCGTAAAACCCTAGATGACCACCATGAGATAGCTCTAAGAACATAACGTTGTCATGGGAGCCTGAAATATTGTCACAAAGCTTTTACTAAGGATTTATTTTTCACGCACAATATGCGGTTCAGTGCGGGAGTGACCCGCCGAAAGAACAAGAGTTTGTGTTTCTAAGAAAGTTTATCGCCTATATTAATTTATTAACACGGTTCTAACTAATGATAAGACCATTATAAATTAATTGTAAATAGTGTTTATGGTCTTGTAAAATAAGATAATGTTATGCATGCTAATTTTCAAAGTTTATATTGTTTAATTGGTATTTACAGTCATAAGGAAATCTTGATATCTTAGATGACCTTCTGATGTATGGTGCTTCCCGTCTCTATCAGACAGTATTTTTATTATATACAGAAATATAATAGACAGTATATAGTTAAATGTAATATATGTAAGAATATAGTATATTGAAAATTTGACGAATCAGGACATTTTTTTAATAAGGCAATATGTGCTTCTTAAAGGAAAGTAAGTTGAAATTCACTGTACGGATACTGAATCTCGGTTTATTTATTTAATAAAAATTAATTCTTTTTGTACTTTTTCAAATTTTCAGATATATTACTACTTATTACAAATCAATAAGGTCACATTACAGTATATAGAAAACGTCCCTCATTAGAATCCCTCCTACTTTATTTTTTTTATTTTTCAGTAATTTTATATACCTACAATTAATACATATCAGTCCTAAACTACCCTTTTTCTTAAATATACAATTTTTATATTCCTTATAATCTTAATCATTTTCAATTATATTTGGTATAGCATTTAAACTCGATCAGAATTGGAATCATATAAAAGTTTATTCAACATTTTATGTAAGTGACCTAATGTCATCATCCTCCTGTCCTTATCCCACTCTAAGTGGATTGGGCAGAACATGTTATATACATGCTGTCACATGATTTGGCTTCGTATTTTACGACCGGCCGACGGCACTTACCTTAGTCTTATTTAACGACACCTCGGTAAGAAAGAGGGTGGTCTACTCTACACAACTGGATACCACACGGCGGGTCAACTTACCTTAGTCGCCTTTTACGACACATCGCTAAGAAATGAGGGTGGTCAGGCTACTCATCCGTATACCTATCGTCCCCAATTTTCGTTATTTCTTATATTATAAATTTTATTGCCATACTTAAAAAATATTAACTCCACCTATTAATAAAATAAATAAGCTATATACGTACTGACAAATTCCCTGACAATGGGCAACAAAGGCTCCGGCACAATCGGATCATCCCGCGCGTTTATAAATATCATCGGAGTTTTAAGATTTTTAAGGTAGAACGCTGACGAACTCCATTTGTATAATTCTGCCACTGAGTCGAATCCATGAACTCTTCTGTAAAGTTAAACAAAAGTTAAACAAATTTCACATTAGGATAATAGTACAACATAGAAAGTAAGTAATGGCCTGTTACTATCCTACTGCTGGGCATAAGCCTCTTCTCTCCCTTTTTGGAGACAAGGATTGGAGCTAAGACCCACTACGCTGCTCCAGTGCGGATTGGAAGGTTACACATATCTCCGGAATTCTCTAGAGATATGCAGGTTTCCTCACGATGTTTTCCTTCACCGAAAAGCGTGTGATAAATTGCAATTATCAATTAGACACATGTTTTAATAGAAAAACTTATCGGGGTCTACCCGGGTGTGAACTCATGATCGTCTCTAGAGATTCACACAGTCGCACCGCTGGGCTATCACAGCTTTTTTATAGTACAACATTGTTGTTTATTATTATTATTATCTTGCTTTATGGCAGCCCAAGTTAGGCGCAAATCACTCTGCAAGTATCACGAAATATGGCAAATACACGAGTAATGGAACTTAGAATTATCCTCGAACAGTGTGTACTAAATAAAATAACCTACCTAAAATAGTAATAGGGGCACCACAATTGTTGATATTGTGGTAGTCAATGTGTGCAGTGGTGTATAATAGAATAGTACCACCCTCATTTCTTACAGAGGTGTCGTAAAAGGCGACTAAGGTAAGTCGACCCGCCGTGTGGTATCCGTCTGTAGAATAGTAGAATAGACCGAACTCATTTCTTACCGAGGTGTAAAATAATATTTTTAAAATAATAATGTTTTTATTACTCTTTTAGTATTGACCTCCGCAAAGTAACGTTCTATAAACCTTACCTAGAGTAAGCCTCGTCCAAATCTGGTAAAGTACCGGCCGAAACAATCATATTCTCATCCAACTTGTATCTATTTTTCAATTCTTGACTCAGCAACATCCTCTTGTGTCTCGTTATTATATTGCGATAATTGTCCGTCATTATGTAAAGGTAGAAACGACGGAAATTCTGCCATTGCAAAAGATATACCATCGTACTGAAAATAATAATTGGTAGTATTTATCTACTTAAAGCATAAACGTATAGCGTAAGGATAAGTTTATGTAACCAATGAGCGGGTTCTAACTCTGGGCTTAAATAAAAATAACTGTATTAGACTGTGCTTCTAAGCTTTTTTTAGTATACACGGTCGCCCGTCCCCAAAGTAAGTAATTTTAATACTTGTGTCATGGTTGAGAGACAACTGGTGAATATATACATATATAATTTTGAAATACATACTTAAATACAAATATACACCCAGACTCGAAGAGCCAAAAAATTCTTTTATAGAAAATGTTGGCCCTCGGCGGGAATCGAAATGCGGCCCCCGGCTCTCAAGGCAGGATCACTATCCACTGCGCCAACGGGCCAGTCGAAACTGTATGCCAGTCGAAACTCTTTATTGAAAACTAGCAATCGCTAGCGGCTCCACTCAAGAGGAAAGATTAAGACCTTTTCTCCTGCCTTTATCCCCCACTCTAAGTGGGTTCCTTTAACAATACCTCCGTAAGAAATTAGTGTGGTCTATTCTACTCAGCCAGATACCACCCGGCGGTCTGTCGGTATAAGAAAATAACGGTAGAAATGTGAACAGAGACCGCTATTGATATTCAACCGTGAAGTAATATACCATGCTCCGAAAAATAAGATAGTTACTAGATTTTCGGCGAGCTCTAATCCAATAGAGTTAGGAGACCGTGACATTTAAGTGGCAAATTTCACAAATTTATATTTAAATAGCCTATCCGTCCCGGCTTCGCACTAGTAGTAGAAAACGTAATGTCAAGTGGCCCGTTGGCACAGATGTTAGTGACCCTGACTTGAGTATTGGGCTCGCGGGTTCGATTTCCTAATTCAGTATTGGGCTCGCAGGTTCGATTCCCGCCGAGAGCCAACATTCTGTTATAAAATTATATACGTATTCAGTTGTCTGTCACCCATAAAGTATTAAGTTACTTTGGAGACGAAGCTTGTTGTCATGTCGTGCTATTATGACTTGTCATTGATTAATTTTCGAGCTCGTTAGTTCATGTTTTGGTACTTTAAGTTTTCAGACTCTTATAACAATTATTTTCATCTTTCAACCAATTTTCAATAAACCTTTACAAATTATACACATAACCTTCTTTAAAACTTCGTTATGAATCACTTTGTCTAAGTTTTTAAATTTATTACGACAGATAAGGCGGAGATCTTTATTTTGTAAAATGTCATAAGTATGTTTAATTTCTTATGACTCAACTCACTCAATGCAAGGCACTGACTCAAGGCAACAGATTTTCTATAGTTAATATTTTAATTTATTATAATTATTAACTTAATGTTTGGCGTACATTGTATAACGATAGTTATACAGTGTACGGCAAAAATTAAGCAAAATGTACGTCAAAATCCTAAGCAACAATTTTTACCAACCGACTGATGATATCAGTCTGTTAAGTTAAAATTGTGAATGTGGGAATAATTAGAAGTACTTTAAAATTACCATTTAATCTTTTTGAATATCAAATTACGGTGACTTGCATACTATAAGCGTTTGCCGATAATTAAATATAGCACGAACTGAGTCTTTCGCGGTCTATCGGACATTAGTATTTTGATAGTAGGTCATTGTACGCATCATTGCATTAAAAAAAATCAACCTTCATTTGAGCATTGGCATACTAATTTTAAAGTTTTAATTTACTATATATTTAAAACTATCTAACTTTAATAGAGGATAATAGGATCTGAGACCGTGCGATTCTTTCAAGAGGGTCTCGGGATCAAACCCAAGTCAAGACAATGAGATGTTCTTATGTGTCCAATTGATAATAGCAATTTATCACACGCTTTACGGTGAAAGAAAACATCGTGAGGAAATGGGATGGGATGGGATAGGACGCCCCGGATGGGTTCGAAACTAGTCGGGCTAACCCGATAGAATAAGACGTGAGTATAGCCGGTTCTATACATTAACTATCGTGAGGAAACCTGCATATCATCTAGAAAATTCTGGGGATATGTGTAACCTACCAATCCGCATTAAAGCAGCGTGGTGGGTACTAGCTCCAACCCTTCTCACCAAAAACTGAGAAAGGAGGTCTATGCTCAACAGTAGCATAATAACAAACCGTTACTTTCATATAATCCTCCTGCCCTTAGCGCACTTTAATTGGGCTCGGCACAACAAATGTTGTCACATGATTTGGCTTCGTATTTTACGACCGGCCGCCGCCTGACATCAACTTATCTTAGTCGTATTTTACGACACCTCGTTAAGAAAGAAGACGGTCTATTCTACTCAACCGGATACCACACGGTTGGTCAAGTTACCTTAATCACCTTTTACACTACCTTTACCTTTGACACCTTGGTAAGAAATGAGGGTAGTCTATTCTACTCAACCGGATACCACACAGCTTAAGCCTTTATTTTTATTACTTTTATATAACCTTACAAAATTCTAGTACAACATTGAGTTTTATTGATTACTGTGCGAAAGGTATTGCATTTCTTCAGGTGACCGTTATAATGGTGACATTGAAAAAGTAAACTGGTTTTTACGACCATATTTATCACAAAAAAAATTTACAATATCATTTTATTGATAATCATTCAATCTAAAACGAAAATGTTTTTTTAGTATGATTATCATCTTATCATTAAAGAATAGTTAACATGGAATTGGTTTAATTGAATCATAAAGCAAATTTATCGTGACAAAGACCTTGATAACTTAATAAAAATGATTATGTATTCTATTCTCGAGTAGTAGACGTGATGTTATAAGAAATGTGTATCGCTGTCAACTTTCATTTTTCATTTATAAGTATAAAAATAAAAGATTTAATGATGTGTCCAAGTTTTATACTTTGCACTGATCCTTTATATTCCCCTGAAAGTATATTTAATTTTCATTTATGTTTAACTTACAGAATTATCTGTTTACTTTCTTTATCCAGTGTTTGTCATACTGTTTGTAGTTAATATGCTATCGAAATAAAAAAGTGGATTAAAGACTGTTGCTTTCGGAAATACTTTAGTTTATTAACTCTATTTTTAAAGCAAAGTTCCACATTCTAAATCACTGTTACTAAAAGTTTTTATCAACATTCTGAAAATCTGGATGATAACTTAGATCTTATAGTTGAAGTTAATAAAGTAAACAATAAAAATAGTAAAAGCAACCATGGCTAACCTTTAAACGATAGAATATATTCTATGGTACCATCTTTGACGGTTTGGTAATACTTACTCTATGGCATTGTAACCTTGGCATATAGAAATACCGCCTATAATATTCTTCGATCTTTTTCTCTCCTCCCCCAAATATTTTGTTATCAAATTTCCACCAAGGCTAAATCCAACTAGGATCAGCTTTGTGTTAGGATATCGGTCCAGCAAGTTCTCTATCATGTAGTTAAAGTCGTCTGTTTGACCTGAAACAAAAAATGCGTGCAATAAATTGTTGGAACACGCCATTGAGATTAGTTTTAATTGCAATTTAATAACAGAGCGTTGACCTTAGTCCAAAGATAAGTTAGATCAGTGGTCTCCAGAATGAGGTAACTGGACCCCAAGGTGTAAACAAAAAGGCACTGGCTACGTATCTGAATTCTCAGGAAATCGTATAGGAACCATATTGTTTGTAATCTATTTATTAAATTAATTAATATAAATGATAAAAAACAACATAATGCGCAATAGGAGGCTTATTCTTGAATAGGAATTTCTTCCAGCTAACTGGTCAAAATTTTAAAAAAAGTATTGTTTTCTTGTTTGTATCTATACTAATATTATAAAGAGGAAAAATTTGTATGTATTTTTGTGATGTTTTTACACAAAAACTACTGGACCTGGAAATTCTTTCACCATTGGAAAGCTGCATCTTCACTGAGCAACATAGGCTACATAACATTTTCAAAAAAATAGGCGTCCGTTTTAAAAATGTAATAAAGGTGGACAAAAATAAAAATTACGCAGGTGAAACCACTGGATATTACTAGTTTAAAATAAATTCATTTACAATTAAGAAATTACTTTGTTATTAAAATTTATGTAAACTGTATGAAATAAATGAATAATAATTAGTTTATTTACAATTCCCTCACATATTTACATATAGGTAATTAAATAATTTTTATATTTTACTAGGAGTCCCGCCCCAGCTTCGCACGGGTATAAAGCATATAGCCTATGTCACTCAGTGATAATCACAGTATTTTGCTACTCCATATTGAATTTTATTATACATATAAACCTTCCTCTTCAATCACTCTATATACTTAAAAAAAACCGCATCAAAATCTTTTGCATAGTTTTAAAGATTTAAGCAAACATAGAGATATAAGGACATACAGAGAAAGTGACTTTGTTTTATACTATGTAGTAACGTTTATAGCTACTATTATTTTGATAATTGTCATATTTTTACCATACTTATCCAAAGACTAAATTACGTTTAGCTGTCATTTATGTTTTGTTTTTTTATGTCATAGTCGTTTTTGCTATACCACGTTTTATAGTGACTTGACGGGATAAAATAAACGGGATAAAAAGTATCCTATGTCCGTCTCCTGGTTTTAAGCAACCTCTCCACCAATTTTCAGCCGAATTTGTTTATCTGTTCTTGAGTTATAAATAGTGTAACTTAGACCAACTTTCTTTTATATATATTTTATGAATTAACCAGTTTTATATGGATTAAAATTGCAATTTAAATTGAGATACCTCTTTGTTATTCGACTATTTATTCATGTGTTTCTAGTAATATTAATCTTGTAATTGTACTTAACAACGATGTCCTTAATCTTCTTCTATATTTATAAAAATGAATGTTTGCCTGTTTCGATACCAGACTGAGCAACAGCAACGCATGGCCTTGAAAGCTAGTGTCTAATAAAATAAATTGATCGAAATAAAGACATACGTATTTACAGTACAATTGTAATGTAGTATGATAAAAAATTGATTATTTATGACCAATGCAGGCAAAATGCCTAACGTTACAATCCCAGCGGAAGAACCGAACACATATATAAAAGAAACTAAGACGGAAGGAGACGATGTCTGACGGATATTGTGAAAACAGCTGCTTCCTCTCTAAAACCGTTACATCCTCAGCGGTCATTAATGGCGAAACTAGAAAAATTACAATCGATACTTAAAAAAAATATATCAGGAAAACCCCCTATAGTTACCGCCGTTCAACGGGAAATGACGGCGGGTATGTTGAACTTGTATTAATAACCTGATGCTCTATAACACTACTGGTGGCGGGGCAGAGTATTGTTGTACTAATTCCCTCTATCCCCGCTAGCAGCAACTCTGTGTGCTTTAGTGAGAATTTTTTAAACCTACTCGATCTCGTTAGCGTTTGGCGTAGCAATTTGTATGGCGCCAGAACAGCGGTCACTAGATGTCACTTATACACAACGTCATACAAATAGACGTTACGCTAACGCGATCGAGTAGTTAAAAACTTGCACTACTATCTGTATTTGATAACACATGATCTTAAAATGAAACCGTTTTAATATAAAAGGCTTTGTAATAATTCTTATTTAATTATATAATTATGATTGTGCAATAAATTATATAATCATTGTTGTACACGCACCATTAATCTTTTTTTATATATATTTATTATTATATACTAAATTTGCAATTTGCTCTACACACTCTTTAGTTATCATGAAATTAGTTTTCTGTAAAATAAATGAAGTGGTGGAACCCGCATTTATTAACCAAAATCTACAATTTCTTTAAAAACTCATATAAGCATACCGACAATTGCTTAGTTAAATATACGAGTATGTACATAATAAAAAATACAAATCGTAAGAGGTATCTTATCGCTAAGCAACGATTTTGCCAGACAACCTTCAGATATAAGAATGTAAGATTTAAAGTTATAGCAAAAGTGAACTGGAATATATAAAATATTATATTATATTATAATACATCTTCATCCTTGCCTGCCCTTATCCCACTCTAAGTGGGGTCGGCACAACATTATAAACATGTCACATGATTTGGCTCTGTATTTTACGACCGGCCGCCTGCCTGACGTCAACATAACTTAGTCGTATTTTACGATACCTAGGTGCGAAAGAGGGTAGTCTATTCTACTCAACCTGATACTACACGGTGTGTCAAATTACCTTAGTTGCCTTTTACGAAACCTCGGTAAGAAATGAGGGCGGTCTATTCTACTCAACCGGATTCCACACGACGGAAATTTGATTAGGAAATTTATTACAAGTAAATTTTTTTTTACACAACATACAAGTTAAGCTTTTAAATAGAGTAAAAATGTTCGGTTTTTTTTCGGAATAACCCATAGCGCGTAATTGAAAGTACTATAATACCAAAGTTAACTCGAACTAAGTCACGGGAACAGCTTGTATTATTTACTTAATTTGTATTATTTACGTTACTTAAAACGACACCTTATTTATTAAATTACTAGTTAATTTTTATTCGTTGAGTCACGAATGACATCAGATATGCATTTGAAACGGACTTAGGTCATACATGTACATATAGCTACAACTGTCATATATTTCATGTGTAAGATTGTTTTATGTTTATAAGCGTCTGTAGCCATGAACTTTTTTAACTGAGTCACGTTCAGTACAAACTACGACTATAAGCAATAAATTGTTTTGTTTCTATTTGGCAATATGCCCCTAGCAAGGCAAGCGCAGAAAAATTGTCGAGCTAGCAAAATCGCAGCGTAGAATGGGTAGTCTTAATTTATTCTCAAGGTAATATAAGATGCTTTTGCGGCGCCTATATTATATACAATATTTGATTATTATAGGTTTCATAGGTATATTAGGTTTTATATTCAGAAAGTAATTAACCAAGTTACGACAATAGGTAAGACAATATCACATTACAGACGTTCTTCGATCTAAATATGATTACAGAGTCAGCTCGTCAATTATGAAATGCGTTCCTAATTAAAATACCATTTAGATTTGAGAGCGATGCTAAAGACTTAAGCACTTTAAAGAATAGTTTAGAAGGCAAATTTATTGAGATCCTTATTAATTATGTGTATATTAACTGATCCTTGATTATGTAATAATTTGTAGTAATAAGTCATAGAATGTCCTATTTCCATAGTCCAGTGCTTTAAAAGTAACGGCCTGTTTGTATCCCACAGTTAGGTATAGGCATTCTCTCTTCATTTTGGAGAAAAGGGCTGAAGCTTAAGTCTAAAAGAGCGTAATAGAGATATGCATGTTGCCTCATGAATTTTTTCTTCACCGAAAAGCCTGTGATATTCAAATTCGAAAAAGGAACGTAAGTTTCTACTATCCGTAGTTAAAGCCCGTAACTCATTTCGACTTATACATTTTTTTAGTACAAAAGAAAGTCGTTCGTTATTTTATCACATAAAAATATGTGATCTAATAATTTAATAAGTAGCAACATGTCTGTAAATTGTTATATAAATCTTAGTAAACACCATTTTAGATTACATAACTACAAAGAGATAAGTTCAAGACATATCATTAAAAAAATTATTTATTATCACTGGTAAAAAAATATTTCGGCTACGTTAATTTTTTTTTTTTTTTTTTTCGGACACTAACTAAGGCTGTTAGCCGTGAAGGCTTTGACAGCGTCACCGGGAGAGTGGGCGAGCGCAGAAGCATCGCCGGGGGTGAAGTGCTAGGAGAGCGGGTCTCGAAAGAGGCCTGCAGCATCCTGGGAGCGTCGCCTTAAGGGTGCCTCCCGTGAGGCCGAACCTCGGCTTAAAGCGACGCGCTGTGGAGGATTATAGTCGGACTGTGGAAGAGTCCTAATGTCATAACGGTCGGGGTTGGACGCCCCTTCCGCTAGACGTGAGAAATCGGGGACCTCGCCTTCGCCGGCGAAGGCGCTGTGTGTGTATGTGTGTGAAGTGTTTGGCGTTGGCGATCGTAAGATGATCGTCAGGGTCGTATAGAACGCTCCTAGGGCGCCTATAGTTTTTAGCTCTGAACTTATTTTCATAGCATTTATATTGGACCATTTTAGAAATGAGCGGGTTCGGGTGCGCCTCTGCCTTTTCAAAATATTTCTTCGAGAAACATTTGAATAGGTTGGCTATGGAGGGGAGACCTAGATCTCTATGTAGGTCCACGTTTCGCATGTACCATGGACAGCCGGAGGCTATACGCGTGAATTTATTTTGCAAACGCTGCAAGACATTTAATCGATAAGGACGTACATGCGCGAACGTGACGCACCCATAGGACATTATCGGTCTTATGCAAGCTTTGTAAAGCGTCACTTTGTTACGAAGTGACATTTTACTCTTCTTGCATAATATCGGATAGAGACGACCCAACGCATACGCTGCCCTGTTACGGACTACGCGTATGTGTTTGGCGAAAGAGAGAGTAGGTTGGAGGATTACCCCGAGGTATTTGATCTCTTCCTGCCACTGTATTTCCCTGTTGTGTATTGTTATATACTTCAGGGGGTGGGGGGACCGAGCGCCTGGCTTGTTAAAGAACATGGCCGCGCTCTTATCCGGATTGATGGCTATTCTCCATTGAGCAAACCACCTCTCGAGGTTGTCTACTTCTGCTTGAAGACGTTTGACTATTAGGTCTTTTTTAATCGAAGACGTGAAGAGGGCAGTGTCGTCAGCGTATAGGGCTAACGACGAAACCATTTTGTTGTGAGGGATGTCGCTCGTGTAGAGCGAATAGAGGTATGGTGCGAGCACCGAACCTTGGGGAACTCCAGCACGAATCGGTCGACTGGATGATAGAGTACCGTCTAATCGGTATCTGAAGGTACGACCTGTTAGGTAGTTCCGTAAGAGCCTTACGAGACTATCCGGTAATTTTAAAATTTTAAGCTTGTATATCAAGCCTGCGTGCCAGACCTTATCAAAGGCTTTGGCTACATCGAAAAAGAGCTACGTTAAGGATGACCCTACATATTATATACTAGGTTCAATACCGCCATTATACTTCTACAGAACTAACCGCTGGGTCAATCTAAAGATTGTCTGAAGATTTCATTAAAATGGGTTTAATCATTTTAAATAAATCAAAAAATATTACGCAAAGTACAAAATACTTTAAACTGATAACAATGTAATGAAATCTGCTTGCCACAATTTGTTAATTAAATAAAATGATTAATCAATGGTTCAGTGTTAAATGTAAAATATTACTTTATGTATTTTTAACGGAAATATAAGTAGTTCGATACGGTACGATTGAAATTTCGTTTTATCTCTGGCTATTTTGGCCAAGGTACTCTAGTATCCAATTACTTGTTCACTTATTTAACAACTATCGAACATGTATTATATAAATTAAAAACTCAAAATATTCTTTATTACTGAAGTAATTTTGTATCGTCAACTGTATTGAAGTTTAGAAAATTGTTTGTTTTGAGATACTCGTATCTCTGTTTATTTTTGGAGTCATAAGTGTAAATATTGCTTATTTAAACGTCATAGTATAATTTCAAATTTTTTATAACACTATTTAGACGACGAAGTAGTAAATGCTGAAGTCGTTTCGATTCCATTTTTGACGTGAAGTCGGTTTTACTAATGATCTAGACTCTTCTGTGCCCAAGATCTTCAGTATGATCTAAGGCACATATGAGTACATATTGAGCACATATACGCATCCATGAGTAATCATCAGAAGTAAATGTGACAAAGTTACTGCCAAAGAATCCTACTAATATTATAAATACGAAAGTTTGTGGGATGGATGTATGTTTGTTACTCTTTCACGGCGAATCAGCTGAACCAATATCTATGTAATTTGGCACAGTTATTCCTTATACACCGGAATAACATATAGGCTACAGAAATCCTGTTTATTCTACAGGAATAGAATGACATTGAATAGCGCGACAACAGTCCACGCGAACGAAGTTGCGGGCAAAAGTTGTTATAAAGAGGAATTTTTTTTATGTATGTTTGTAATGCTTTTATACAAAAACTACTGGACCGATTTCAAAAATTCTTTCACCATTGAAAAGCTGCATTTTTACTGAACAACATAGGCTGTATTACATTTTCAAAAAAAATAGGTACCCATTATAAAAATGTAATAAGGTGAAACCGCGGGATTTTACTAGTTAAATTATATAATAATGAACATACCATACGAGAATATTCTAGTTCCGGTCACCGGCACGCTGTTGAGCGCACCGATGTGGTTGAGCACGGCGCATCTGTACCCATGTCGTTGTGAGTAATGCACGTAAGTGCGGATGTATACGCTCTCCGAGGTGTTGCCGATGCCAGGACAAATCGCAACCGTGACCTCATCTGTATAAAAGAATCATTACGTCACTTTTAATGGAACATTAACATGAGTACCTGGGTAACAGAGACTTGCTCGGTAATTTTTAAAACGATGTATTAAAAAAATTAAAAAACAATAGGGCAGGTGGGGCTCGATCCTAGGTATTTTTACCTCTCTAGACCGCCCGTTCCCCAAAGAAACTACCATGACTTTACGTTTGACAGCGAAAAATTGTGATTGTATTCAACGTAAATTTCAAAAATTCAAATTTCTGTCCACTTATTTTTATTAATACTGTTAATTTTCTATTTCACTTTCATGGGCTGTACTTATGGTTTACATTATATTCTTTTACTTTATACGTACATATGATGTTAAATATTGGAACACAAAATTTCCACACCAGTCGACTTCTATTATCGTAAATCATTCAAATTAACCAAACAATCAAACCAATTGTTGCTATTAAGCAGCCGACATACGTTTTATAGTGGTTAATTTATTCTGATGAGGTGATGTATAAATACGTCACATTTTGATTGAAAATGATCTAATCGCGTGTAGTATAAGATAAACTAACTATAAAAATTATCAGTCATTGTGATAATCATTATGTTATTCATTACTCAGTATGGTAACGGATAATCCGGTTTAAGCAATGATGTAATATGCGTCATTTATTTTAATAATATTAAAAAAATGGACTTCCAAGAAGTCTTTTGTATGGAAACGAAACCTTAAAAAAAAAATTAGATTTTATTTTTGTTGAAGTCGAACAAACTGGAAAATACGTAAGATTCATATCATACGATAAAGTCTTCTTGCCCTTATCCCACTCTAGGTGGGATCGGGCACAACATGTTAAAAACATGCTGTCACATAATTTGGCTGCGTTTTTACGACCGGCCGCCTGCCTGATGTCAACTAACGTTATTCGTATTTTACGACACCTCGGTAAGAAATAAGGTTGGTCTATTTTACTCAACCAGATACCATAAGGTGAGTCAACTTAGCATAGTCGCCTTTTACACCTCAGTAAGATATGAGGGTGGTCTACCACTTACTTAGTCAGATACCAAACGGCTAAAATTTGTGTTACAATATTGAATATTAATTAATACCTTCATGTTCACTTCCCAGAGGTTCATATAGGTCATAGGTGAGCGTTGATTTGTCAGGCAAGATCAATGATATGCGGCCACCAATAGGCCATGGACACCTGACACGGCCTATTAAGCTATGAAGGATTGTCTGTACATGGCCACTAAATCCCCACAATCTTGTTGGTATGTACCTGTATCAATGATAAAAATATTTGAATTACTTAACTCATAGACATACTTTATGTTGCTACTTAGTAAACATTCATAATTATTCTCATATCAGGACCATTTCTAAAATTTGATAGGTAAAAGTAATGTAATGTGTATAGAAAATTTAAGTCTTGTTTATCTTATTATTTTAGATTAAATTTAAATTAGATATTCTAGTTAATTGGTTATGTTGTTGTCACTGCCTTCTATGGTGGTCTTTGAAAACCAGCATCAGAGGCTTACCCTCTGAAAATGCTGAGTAGATCATCCATTTTGGGACAACACACTATACTGTTTTTAGACTTATTGTTAATTTATAGTCATAACTGTGTTTGTCTGTTTCTAGTAATAATAGTTTATTTCAATTTATTTGTTAATAGTTTAAATAGTATAGTGTTTAGTACGATATACATCATTAATTCATTCAAAATTTCACTTAAGAATCAGATGCAGAAGTTGAGATAAGATTAGATGAGTTTATGTTTTAAAGGAGGCCAATATACATTATAAATAGTGTTTTAAGTAGTTACAAACAGTGTATGTGATTAAACATTTAAATAAGAGCTACATTAATTAATAAAGGCTATCTATAGCTATTCTTTGAGGTATGTTCTAGTTCAGTCTATATTACTCAGATTCATTTGATATTAATAGTGTATACTGCACCATAATACCATACCATGTACCATACCAAACCCCTTTTTTTCTGACAGTTCTGTAAGAAGGGTTACCTGGAAGAGATCATGATTTTTATCTATCTACCATGTACTGTAACATATCCTACTTTCAACCAACATTAACTTAAGTATCAAAATAAGTGAAGGACATCTAATTCATGGTAATTCTCATCATACAGTCATGTAACTAGACTAAGTAATAAATACTAGCTACTTCAGTTGGTTCCTCTAGAAAGAGTAACCAATTTACTGAAGTGTATATCCTTGAATTGTCTTACGCGAAGCACGAACAATTTTAAATGGTTGAATATTTCTGATAAAACTAAGAGAATCCGTTTTCAAATCAACACAGCAGCTGACTGGCATGACATCATCAATTAACCAGCGCGAGTGACTACCAAAACATTGAAACATAATTGAATGTACAACTTACGGTTCATTAAGAA
This sequence comes from Morpho achilles, assembly GCA_947086495.1. Lineage (NCBI taxonomy): Eukaryota > Metazoa > Arthropoda > Insecta > Lepidoptera > Nymphalidae > Morpho > Morpho achilles. The sequence continues at coordinate 6,292,451 of CAMTZB010000007.1, read as the reverse complement.
ACGGGGCTATAAACAGGATATTTTCAATGAAATTTCTATCCCTGCCATATATTATTGGCTTATGAGGTTGACTATTCACATTCAGTATTCGAAAAAGTACACACAGTATCACAGCAACTACAGCAAGAAGAACAGTAGACATTTTACGACACGGCTATAGGCCACAGGGAAAGATTTAAAAGAAATTCTACATAATAACTAGGTGTTCACTTCAATCACTTAACATGCAGAATCTGCCGGACTATTACAAATAGATACACACATACTGCAATCACCACGGAGACAAACTGACAGACACGGACGAATATTCTATAAAATACAAATAAAATTTAAACTACTGACAGCTGTCAAACTAACTAATTATGTGTTCAATACTTTGAAGTTCGTCGGAGAAAGAAGATATACACGATTGTATGATGGCCGTAAAGGACTAGATTCCAGGCCGTTAATAAACTAAAAAAAAACGATTGTATGAAATAATTGATAAAAACTTGATTTAATTGAGATCAAATTATTGGATAGGACTTAGACTTCAAGCAAATAATGTCAGGAAAAATATAAAAGACGTAAAACAGACACTAGAATAAAATGGAATAATATTTGTACTCCGAATAACATATTATGCTTTGAAATTGAGCAATATTATTGTCATCTACATTGTATCATCAACGGCCATTTTATGAAATAAGATGGTGTATTGTCATTAACATTTTATTATCAAAGTTCATTTCATAAATTAAGGCTGTGTATTGACGACAAGCAATGGAAGATGGCGCCACGAGTTGTGTGTGCGCCGTGCGGGAAAGATGACAGGGCGGGAATCTGAAAAGAAAAGTAGTGGTGGAACCGTTTAAGTGTAAAGTATAGTTGAGTAAAGCGAAAGAATAAAAAGGAATTGAAATAGTAAGTACCTTTGACTTTTTATTTAAAAAACCCTTACAAATTAAAGTGTAACAGAAGCCATATGCTAATATTGTAAAAGTTGATACAAGTATGAGCTCGAATCCTGCATCATTATATTAACTTGCATCTTAGCAAGAAATATATACAAGTAACATCTTATATAAGGTAAAGTATCATCATTAACTTTGGTACCTACCTATAATACTTGTACCAAAAAATAAATAGTCTGAATTATAATAAATTTTGTGTGCTTGAAATTACGATTGTTACAAGGTATAATATAATAATTAAGTGCTCCGACAAACCAAGATTTTTTTTTATTAAAATTATAATAAATATAGAATAAAGTTTTTTAAAAGTTGCGAAAATTTTTCTAGATATCACATCACACAGAACAAGAATGATTAAAGAACTAAGTGATTAAATAATTTATAGAATTAGGCGTTACTTTGCGGAGGTCCATAACACAAAAGTAATGAGAATATTATTTTGCTATAATCCGCGATTATAGCAAAATAATATTCTCATTATTTATCGAATAAGTACTTATCGAATAATAATAGATTTTAACGCGGATTATAGCAAAATAATATTCTTATTACTTTTGAACTAAGTGATTATTTTAATTAAAATGCAAGAAAAATGACGGGATAACTAGCGCCTATTGTTTTTGAGCGGCAATTATGTTCAAATATCAATTACAATTGTACCAGGGCCAGGCGTATTATTTTATCACATTCATATCTGTGCCCTCGGAATGTTATCCAATGCCTAGACTGCATTACAGAACACCCAAGCTCCTGAGGATACTAGAAAAACTTGAATGTATTTCCGCTGTATTGTCAACGATGCTAATCGAATAGATAATGGTGCGAAACCCAGTAAAAAATCAGTATAATTAGTCTTTTAACTCAATAATTTCTGAAGGACTGGTCGAGTAAAGATCTTATAGTACTCACTTCAATAATAAATAATCAATAATTAATAAACACGTATAAACATCTTAAATGTAAAAACAAATGTACCCATAAAACGACATTATTTTACTTTCAGTTAAGGTAGAAATAAAAGAGTTAAGGAATTTATCAAATAAATTTATTACTTATGTTCTAAAATGTAATGTATAATTTATCGGTCACAGCACTGTATATACTAAGTTTATGTGTACGTAAATATCAGCCATTGGGACAATTAAGGACTTGAATGCGTAATAATATACATTTAAAACTGTAGGAATAATAATATCTTTCATTAATAAATACCGACTGACACAGGTTGAAATATAATTGTTCCGATGAAAACCATTTACGTGCCACACTTAGATTTATAAATAAATATATTTAGGGAGCTACTTTGACTGGAACAGATTCTATGCCGACCCAAAACACTGCATAATTAAGAACGATGGTGGCCCTGTAAACAAAAGAATATCACGTTAGCAATTCGTCACTTTTTTAATGATTCCTAAAGTACAAAACAAAGTTCAAACAAGTAAAGTACAAAAGTTCCTTTAACTACAAAACTACTAACGCAACAGCTTCTGGCAGGTTAGGTTCTACGATATGTTTTTATTTTCTAAAATATAGGATTATTAGATATCTGGTGTAAAAATGCTAAAAAATTGTAAAGTTAATTTTTAAATTTGAATTCGGTGCGATTCATTTTAAGAATATTAAATAATAAGTACATAACTACAAATATAAGGCAATAACAAATTAGATGAACGCTTCTAGCTTATTTAAGTTTTTTAGTAAAGTTTAAAGTAACGGCCTGATATTATCACACTGCTGGGCACAGGCTTCCTTTTTCCGTTTTCGGAGAGAAAACGAAGGGTTGGACTTAAAACCGACAACGCTGCTCCAATGAGGATTTGGTATGTTACACTTATCCTGAATGATAATATCCATATTAATAAAATATCCTTATGAAGTTTTCTCTTAAATTTAAAATTATGTAAATATTACTACAAAATAGTTAAGACGTTAATAAAAAATAATACAAACCTAAATTTAATGATATCGTTGAAGTCAGCTGGAGGAGTCCAGGTGAACGTGACTGTTTGTTTATCGTCCTTAGCCTCGTGCCATTTGTGTGTTACGGTGTCCTGAAAAAAAAATCCTTCGTTCACAAAACATTCCACAATATTCACATATTTTTTCAGAAGAGGACTGATGTGACAGAGTAAAAGCGTTCATGTTTAGGTGATGCCCTCCCGGAGGTCTGGTATTCTTATAAATCTGTCTTTCTGTTACACTTTTCTAGCTGATCCGTTTGAGCAATTTTGATGAAATTTAGTACAATTAAATAAATAAATATATGGGACACTAATTTCTTCCTGTTGGTGTTTCTTCCCCAAAGTAAGCAACTTACTACTTGTGTTGAGGGTGACAGACAACTGATACGTATATACTTATATTATTATAAATACATCCAGGCTCGAAGAACCAACACATTATTTATAAAAAATTTTAGTCCTACCAACTGCGCCAACAGGCCAGTCGACAATTGAAGCTTATATACCGAACTGACATATATGATATAAAATTTCCCGTTTTTCCTTCGGTTAAGGACAAATACCGAGTACACAATTGAGGGTATTAAAGTTGGCACCAATAAAGTCGCGTTGTCACTAGTAATTAATATACAAAATACGTATTGTGAAAGTAAGGACTAGAGATGAACTTACGTCATCGACGTCACACTTCATAGTCGTGGCGAGGGGTTCATCAGGAGCCACATTGAAAACTCCTACAATTTTGTCTCCGGCGCGCGCTTGTAACATGATACCACGGATTAAATCCTTAGGAGTATTGCCAGAGATCGTCACTTGCATGGGTGTACCAGCCTTTACCACCTATTATAAGAAAAACATATTAGATTTATGTGCACTAAAACTAAAAATCACTTATAATTTTCTAAAGTAATTTTATCATAAATTTTTAAAGAAAATAATATAACAAATGTTGTACTATCCTTACATATTATAAAACAGTCCCCAGCCGCATCTGTCTTTTTTATTGTTCGCAATATACGTACAGTATATTACAATGCGGTAGTTGGAAAGCTATATAGACTGATAGTATTTGATATAGTATTAATCCTTATTAACTTAAATACTTTAGTATCCTTAAGAATTTCATTCTTAAATCATAATATTACTAGTAACGCGCGCCAAAATATTAGAAAAGGAGAAGTCATAAACAGATTTAGCTCTAGATCTTGGTCGATTCTGCTAGTTTAGATTTCCCTTTTTTTGGACATAGTGATATATCCATAGTCCATACCTTTAGGCACATCATAATAAAATTTAAAAACAAGAATAAATAATGTATAAATACAAAAGCATACAAATTAAGTTTATAGTATTGTTATAGTTATTACATACATATCTTTTAATTTGGAATATACTATTTAAATTAGGTATGTACGCGTCTCTATTCCATGCTGTGGTAACCTATACTTAAAACTGAATTGAATAAAATAGTTTCTAGAGTACTTTTTTTATTCGAGTAGTCTCGATGGTTATCCTTAATAAATAAAAATAATTAATATTTTCCTTTTCTTTATTAGGACAGGTTTTGAACGAAGTATAAATGTTGATTGATATATCAAGAGACCATTTTCCGTTTATAGAACTAAGAATTCTTTTCTTATGATTTGTATGTGGGTTTTCTGTATTCACAGTTTTGATTATTTAAAAATGTGTATTTTGTTAATTTTATTTACAACATTACATCCTCGTAGCAACATAGCTGACATAATATGTCAATAGACAGAATTAAAATTTTAACGATGTGAACAAAATGGGGTATTTCCTTGTTTCATAGCGTGTAATGTTAAAAAACAAAGGATTCACCTACAGCTCTTAGAAAAGATGACTCACGTTGAATAAATGAATGATGTATGTAAACTAATTCCAGTTTGCAAAATTCCATGTTACAAAAGTAATGACAAAATTATTTACTTAATTTGTTACCCCAAATCACGGGTAGGAAAATAGTTTTATCATTGCTTTTGTATTTTCATGACTACTTTATTATTTAACGATCTGTGTAACAACGTAAATCAAATTATTGGATTGAAAATGTTTTTATCATGAAAAACTAGAATATATAGTAATCAATGATTAAATAATCAAAACGTAAAAATTTAAATTTCATTAATTAAAGTTACATATACACACACACACTTAAAATTCGTTTGCGACATAACAATATTTTAAACATTGTCCTCAATGTAACAGTGATCTGATCGTTTTTATTAAGAGTAAATGAAGAAATATTATTTAATTCATACAAGTGGTAGATTCTAATTGTAGTGAAATACTTGTTTTTAGAGAAAACAACCTAAAGAAAACCACATAGTCGTAGTACCTCGACGGTTTTTAGCATAATTTAAAGATATCGTTAATACACGTTTAGCGCAATTTTTTATTTTAATTACTTCATTATACAAATTATGTTTATTAACAAATATTCTTTGAACGTAGTTAACTTTATCTGTTTTTTCGGATTTAATATTTACCGTTAGCTCTAACCGCTCATAGCGTCATTGCACCGGAAAGAATCGTCGGGATATAACCTAACATCAGGCGACTTTAAAACCCAGCATTAATAACTCATCAAAAAACACATGTACATTAACCCATTTATTCGGAATCTTAATGTCTTTCTGGAAATCTTAATGTCAATAGAACACCTTTTTAATCTTTAAATTAAAGATAACATATATGTACATAACGGATTTGAAAACGAGAACACTCAAGAAAAGTCCCGGCGTTTATTTGCAATGGCTGACAAAAAATTTCTTTAATACGACCAATATTTGTCTAAACATTAAACAATGACACGAATACATTTCACTTATTTGCTAATGCAATGTTGCTAGTTAAAAAAAAATTATTTAAAGAACTAACCGTAAACACTATGTACCGTATTTTTGAATTTATAACGAACACAGCCAGACATGCTGACGAGGCGGGTTATTTTCTTCGTAACATTTAAGGATGCCTGATTAACGATTGATCGGTAAATCGAAAGGCTTTGCTATGCGGAGATCCATAGTACAAAAGTAATAATCCGCAATAAAGTAATTAGAAATATAAATATATAATGCTTAATGTAGTAGAGTGGACTATTCGTTTTCATACCCGATACATGCAGGATTCGTAAATCTCTACCACCGCCACCACAATACAAAAGCACTACAACAACACTACACACTGTCACGATCACAAACTCAACAATCGTTATGCCCCGCAACCGATTATACTTTACGTGTTTTATATGTGATAGTTTTAATATAAATTCGTGGATAGGACTTTAACTATCAGATTTTAATCTTACCTCGGTACTGGGGGTGATGAAATACGGGGCTGGGAGTTCCTTGGGATCAACCTGATGTTGTGGAGTCATATCCTGGCAAGCGCTTGAAGGTGCACCTTCTTTGTGCCCTTGAGCGATCGCCAACACGGCCAGAATCGTAGCGAAATGGGCGGTCCACATCCTGTATTCTGCAAGAAATTTAACAAATTCAATTCAGAGCCTTCCTAGATAATAAATAATAAACATGTTATTTAAACATCGTTCCTTTTAGGTATATAAAAAAATTTATTTATTATTTTATACAACAAATTCTGAACTAAGATTTGATACATTTAATGTAAGGCAATGTAAGCCATGTGATATCCGGCTAAGTAGAATAGACGTAAAATACGACTAAGTTAAGTTGACGTCAGGTAGGGGACCGGTCGCAAAATACGTAGCCAAATCATGTGATATGTTTATAACGATGTGCCTACTCAACTTAGAGTGGGATAAGGGCAGGAGGGTGATGATTTTATATATTTAATATATAGAACCGACTATACTCAAGACTTATTTTATCGGGTGGGCCCGACTAGTTTGGCTTGATATCCCGTATGGGCTTGAAATGAGTCGGGCTCACCCGAGGAAATATTACGTGAGTAAAGCCGGTTCTATACACTAAAACATATGAATACCACTCACGTTGGTTTATTAACAAAAAAAAAAATATTACCGCATAACGAATGACATAGTGGATATATAATACAAACAATTTCAGAATTGTTATAATTTATGAAAAAAAAGTTAATTTAATAAAATGTTTTTTAAAGAAGAATGAAGTTAACATTAAAACTTCATTTCACATACAAATAAGTAACGGTATAATTTTTAAATTATGAAAAAATCAGTTACAACAGATAGAATACACAGATTTAAAATATTACCGTGAAAAATATGATACAAAACTAAACGGACTGATAATTTACCTTAAACTTTAAAGTCTACGTGAGTTGTAGGCGGCTATTGCGTTTGTGTCGCAATCTGGCAATTTTGCAGTTTATATATTATGCATCGCGCTGCTGTTGCTTGGAAGGGTGGGATGTCATAGAATATAGCATACAGATGCTAAGTTTTTAAATCCTATATTTTTATTATATTATTTCCATAATAAAATTTTAGGAAAGTGGTGGAGACTATCTCGTATGTCGAAAAGGAAATATATGTATAATAGCTATATTAGAAAGTCATTTAAAACCCGCTTGTTAAAGAACTATGTTTAAACAAATTTTAGTTCTAATAAAACACTTTGACCTTGACCAATTCCGAATGGATCCTGTTATAAATCAAATTCACTTTCGTGTACGTTAACATGTAAATACTCATCATACTTCTGCCCTTTTCCCACTCTTTAAGTGCAGTCTGCACAACATGTTACAAACATGTTGTCACATGATTTTGATACGTATTTTACGACCGACCGCTTGTCTGACGTCAATTTACCTTAGTCGTATTTTACGACACCTCAGTAAGAAAGAGGTTGGTCTATTATAATCAGCCGGATACGACACGGTGGGTCAACTTACCTTAGTCGCTTCTTACACCTCGGTAAGAAATGAGGGGGGTACTATCCTATTCAGCAGGATACCACACGGTATGATGTGTAGCTACGATTACTATTAAGTGAAATAAATATAATAAACCTTTCTTGCTTTAATGGCGCATTCAGTATTTTCCATCACGTAAGATTAGCACGAATATTTTTTGAATTTAAACTATCGTGAGTAGTATTCATAGTTAATGTATAGAACCGGCTATACTCACGTCTTATTCTATCGGGTAAGCCCGACTAGTTTCGAACCCAACCGGGGCTCTTATTCATGAGCGCTTTACACGACGTTATCGGGGCGGGAACTGCGTCCCGCAGCTCGCTGGGCGCGACTCGTGGGTGGCGGGGATGCGGGGGGACACGGTGGCGGCGGTGGCCGCGCCTCTTCCAAGTGTTCCCTGTCGCTCTGGTCTTCGTCATCGCATGCACGGATGAAGTTTGTGCACGCGACGCTTACGGTGTCGGGTTCAAAGCGGTCTTTATATGAACCAGTAGTGTCAAAAATCGGTTTCCACGCCGGAGGTAGTGTCCATCCACCGTCTCTGTTAAAATTCGGGTACCGGCCAATTTCAATGGCTTCTCGTATTTTTCTAGGTACTAGAAATTTTTCCCTGGATAATACGGAAGCCTTGTCGAACCTGATGTAGTGGTTAGTACCCGAATCGTGGACATGCTCCGCTATGGCCGAACCATTGGTGTCCATATTCTTGACACTACGAATGTGCTCCGATATCCTCGTACTGATGTTGCGACGAGTTTCGCCTATATAATTCCTCCCACAGCCGCAAGGAATCCTATAAACACCAGGTACGCTAAATGGGTCCGGATCTTTCGGTGAGCGCAGCAGGCTACGTATTTGACCAGGAGGACGGAATATCGCCTTGATATTGTACTTACGACGAAGATAGTAGCCTATCTTATCCGTCACTCCCTTGACATACGTTAAATAAGCAGGCGACCGCGCTGCTTCTACCGATCTTCGCGATTTCCTGTTCTGTGCTAAACGATAACACTGGCGCCAGTTATATCCGTTGCTTTCTAAGGCCAGTTTTATTTTATGTATTTCCTGTCCCAGATATTGCGGGTCACACAGATTTAAGGCCCTGTTTATCAAAGTTCGAGGAAGAGAAGAAAGATGCGAGGGGTGATGATGGGATCTGGCGTGTAAGTATTTATTGGTGTGAGTGGGTTTCCGGTACACCGTTGTAGAAAACTTACCGCCAGGCCCTCTTATGACCATGACGTCAAGAAATGGCAGCCTTCCCTCCTTTTCTTCCTCCAATGTGAACTTCACCTTATTATATAATTGGTTTAGGCACAGTAACAAGTCTAATACTTTATCTCTGTTGACTATCGCGAAAATGTCATCCACATATCGTAACCAGCATCGCGGTTTCAGTGGAATCTTATCCAAAAATTCACTCTCAAACCACTCCATGAAGATGTTTGCTGCCACTGGAGCAATTGGAGAACCCATAGCCACGCCATCCACCTGCAGGTAATAATCACCACGCCAAACAAAATAGCCGCTTTTTAGACAAAATTCACACAGTGTTATATATCCCTGGTGTAGGTCTGATTGTGTTAAAAAGCTGGTAATCTGTTGGCTCACCACATCCACAGGAACATTGGTAAACAGTGACTCGACATCAAAGCTGACCATGACCTCTGTGTCAGATATTGTAAGAGCTTGGAGCATCTGCACAAAGTGTTTCGAGTCTCGTACAAAGCTGCTAGTATTTCCTGTGAACGGTTTTAATAAAGTGGCTAAATGTCTGGAAGTCCTGTAGGTAGGCGAGTCTATCTGGCTAACGATTGGTCTTAATGGCCAGTCCGGCTTGTGGGTTTTTGGTAAACCATAAATTTTTATTACTAATTTTAAGTATCTAATGAGAAATTATTGAAAAAACATTTTCCTTAACACCTTTTTTAAACTCTAGAATGGCACATCTGCTATAAAATTTATTCTATAAAGGATAATCCATAGTGAATTTATTTTTTCTTAACGTGCTATTATGAATATGCCTGGATAAAATTTACACTTTGTGACTTTTTGTTGTATATAGTTATCCTTTGCATTAATATCAATATTTTACTTTATTACTAAGGCATTTTTAATAACAATTTGACTTAAATAATTCCTATACTTGGCCTGTACCTCCAGCAGAAAGTCGATTTTTTTTTTAATTTAAATTTTAATACACGAATTTATCAAGATAATCGGCTCTCACTGGAACTAAACACAGGAGCTCAAAAATATTGAAGCGAATACTCGAATAGAGGATTTTGTAAACTCTGATTTACGATTATATGTATATTACTAGAAGTTAGTTCGCAACTTCGTTCGCATGGACTGTATTCGCGTGATAGGTTGATGGCGCTTTCCAATGTCATAATGCCTGTAGAATTACCAGGATTTCATAGCCTATATGGACTAGCTTTTACCCGCAACTTCGTTTGCGTGGACTGTTGTGGCGTGATAGCTTGGTAATAGATGGCGCTTTTCAATTTCATTCTATTCCTGTAGAATTAACAGGATTTCTATAGCCTATATGTTACCCCGGTGTATAATGAATTAGTGTGCCCAATTTCATCGAAATTAATTCTGTAGATTCGCCGTGAAAGAGTAACAAACCGTAACAGAGTATTAGTGGGATAGGACTAGTACTGGCCACGACGTTGTTCGCGTCAACTTAAGTTTTAAAATAACCTTACTTATGTTATTATTACTGTAATGTTTTTCCCCGTCCCCTAAAGAAAACGGGAATTTTTTCGTCCTATATGTTAGTTAGTCCGATGTATAAACTTCTATGGTACCAAAAGTTATTAATATTGGTCTAGCAAATATTAACCATAGAGATATTATAAATAGAGTACAGGAGCCATAGGGAGGCTGGAAGTGCTAGTGTCGAATAAATAATAATATAAGGAAAATGGCAGAGCCTATCTTTTGTCTAATCACACATGAAAAAGAGAGACAGATTAGTAGCCTTTTTTGTTTTCTCTTTTCTTTCGATGGACACATTTAAGACTAGTATCCCACAATAGTATAATGGTAAAAATAGTGTGTAAGTGTCCTATATATTTATTTATTTATCATAATAACTCTATGATAATAACATAAAAGTTAGATTACCCTAATGCAATGCATGTTTTTTCCCGGTTCCCGATAAAGAAACGTGATTGTTTTATTCTATACTAGCAATCGCCAGCGGCTCCGGCCGCGTCGAAAGATTAAAAGCGTAATATAGTCTTTTGATAACCATAAAAATGGTTAAAGTGGGTTAACCTTAAAAGCTAAATATATGCTATCGCGGACATTTATTTAGAACTTTTAGAGAAGAACAATTTTATAATACATGATTTTTGAACTATTACCGTTTATTTAGCGCACGAAAGGAAAGCTTTAAATTTTGCCGTTTTCGTACTATTTTTTATTGCTGATCCTCTCCTATTCATCTTAGCGTGATGTAATACAGACTATAGCCTTCCTCAATAAATGTACTGTCTTACAATTAGTTTCTGAGGTTAGCGCGGCCAAACAAACAAACAAACTATTCAGATTTATATATTAGTATAGATATACGCCTTAAATGGACGTAATTTTATAAATATTGCTTCAACGGATTAGCCGTAACATATAGACAGAGAAACAGAGACAGTATGGCATTCTTATATTCACAGGTACAGTGAATCTATGCTTTAAGTTGCCAAGCGTGGTTTTTTTTCGTTTCGACTAGTTTCAACCCCATACATGGTCCTTATTGATGAGTTCTTCATCCGGCGTTATCTCGGTGTAAACTCACTCAAAAATTTTCAAAAAATTCTCTCAATTTTATTCTGGTTTTATAATACAAAACCCTCTTTACCAAAGTGTCGTAAAAGGCGACTAAGTTAACGTCAGGAAGGCAGGTCGTAAAATACCTAGCCAAATTATGTGACAGAATATTTATAACATGTTATGCCGACCTCACTTAGAGTTGGATAAGGGCAGGAGAATAATGATGACGTTACATAAATTAAAACATGTCGGAAGTTAAAGCTGACAAAGTCGCAAGCAAAAACTAGTCTTTTATAAACTGTGTCAATTGCTTCATAATAGTTCTCGTTATCGTAATCAGTGTATTACTTACTCATTGAATTAGTAACAGCGGGAAGACCCTAAGAACGCAATAGGAAAAAGTATCTACTGCTGATTTGTAAACAAAGGAACGGAAATTATCGCATAGTCATTATTATTGCAATTGCAGGGTTTAGGGTTATAATAACATTTACATATATCAGTACATGGGTGACCGAGCCTAGCTCGGTAATTTTTTGACAGATGTAAAATAAATTTAATAAAAAAAGAAAGAAAGCGCCGGGTGCCAAAGTGGTCGGCCTCCTCGTGGCGCACCCTGGGCAAGCTTAGTCTTGGCGAACGGACCACTGAGGGGTGGCCAATCCAGTTGTCCCTCTGATTAGCAGAGGGCAATCTGGACGGGCCGGGGACTTCGGGGGGGTTGGGGTGAAGTCCCTAATGAGCGACGGGTCCAGTTGGGCTTACTCTAAGTCTGGCTGGACATGGTTACGGCCACCGTCGGCGAAACCCGGAAGCCCAGCAATGGGAACGGGGACCTTCGGGTTGCGAGGAAGAAAACCTCTATAAAAAATTACCCGGTGGGGGCGGAAACGCCCACCAAGGCGTTGGGGCCCCTACTTGGGGCGCGATCTCTCCCTGTCGACCGTGACATAGCAAACACGGTGGGCAGGGAGCGATCGTGGGCAGCGATGGCCTCCTTTAGCTCTGCGGAGGGGGGCGGAGGGAGGCGGCGGAGCGGTTCCACGAACTGTTGTTCTGGATCCAATCTGCTGCTGGTGAGTCCAGGTGTTAGTGACTCGCCCAAGCCCATCGTCTGCCGCCCTAACTGGGGACCTTCGGGTGTTCCGAACGGGGTACATCGGACACCTGGCTTACAGGTCCCCGAGGCGGTCGGTGCATCTGGTGCTCCCGATGCACCGGTTAGCGGAGGGGGGTTTCTCTTTCGAGGGGCCCCTACCTGGAGGTGTTTATTCTCTGGGATCAGAGCTGTCGGCGGGATGGGGGCAAAATGTACAATGATACCCTGTCCTTGCCATTGGCAGCGTGGTGGAGCACACAGGTCGTTTTAGTCGGTGCGAGTCCGACATAACCGCCGCCTGTCCCCGTCGGGCGGCGGTACCCATAAGGGGTTTTTTCCTGTATAATAAAAAAAAAAAACTTTTTTGGTCCGCCCGTTAACATTTGGCTATTACAGCTTTGTATTTGACAGCTCAAATATCATTTGCATTTAATTTTATATTTTATCATTTTTTTTAATGCCCAAAAACAGGTATAAAGTTACTTTTATTTTAATGACATCTAGTTAGATCGATTTTTTACTCCCAAAACCTAGATGCTGAATTTCATGACAATCGTTGGAGCCGTTTCTGATATTCATTATATATATATACACACACACACACACACACACAAGATTAACTAATTTAAATAGTAAAGATAAATATCTTGGACGGGAATAGTTTAAAAAACAAGCATCCATTCCAAAAATGTTATATCTGATCAAACTTCATTACCTAATTTATGCTTTTAGGGAATAATTTAAATAAAAAATATTTCCAAGGTAACACGTCGAGACCGTGTGACTCTGCGGGTCATGGGTCAATTCCCCGACATATATCAGTGAGTTTTCTGATAAAACTTATACGTCTAATCGACAATTTTAATTTATCAAACGCTTCCCGGTGAAGGACACTTGCGAGGAAAAACCTTAAAAACCTTGAGAGGAGGCCTATGCTCAGAAGTGGGATAGTAAAAGGGCGCTACTGTACAGGCATTTATAATGTAGAGAATGTAGAGAAAAATCTGCTGCGCTGAATGTAGATCACATTACACACTTTCCGCTGCCCTACCATTATCGATTACAAGTAAATAATGCTTCGTGTGTATTTAATTCATGAAATAAAATTTACCATTCAATCATTTAAACCCTGAAACAGGTAAATAGTATATTTTAAATAATTCTTTGTTCAAAGTAAAATTGTAAACTAGTACTTTTAAATTATCAACTCTACTGGTTTGGAAATCTGTGGTTACTCTTTCCAAAATATAATTCTTATAACTTCTTGCATTTTTTTCTTAGTGATGAGAATCGTGGCTCTTTTAGGATAGGACACTGTCAATGGTGTTTCGCCTACCATTCTCCGCGGCGTGAAGAGCACAATAAAGGGGGAGTTGAGAGCCTCCTTGAACTGGTCCGTCTAACGTCCAGGGCTACTTCCAAGACTGGCCCGTTGGTGCAGTGGGTAGTGTACCAGTGTAGAGTACCCAGCCTTCAGCTCCGCGGGACCCGGGTTCGATTCCTGCCGAGGACCAACATTTTCTATAAATGAATTTGTTGGTCTTGAAACACAATTCCTTCCGGACAAGGGCGGCGCAATTACATTCCCTTGCATCCCTCTGCAAGGTGCCCATGTACTTTTTAATTATCGATTAAAGCTTATACATCAGAGTAACATATGGAATCAAAAATCTTTTTTCGCGTGTAGTAACGAATATAGTGAGAATAATGAGGTGATAATTTTGTTACTGTGCAATGCGATGCAGTTGCAAATTTTACTAATATAGACAGCCTGTATATACAGATAATCATGACTCGTAAGTTTAGAACCAGTTTAATTATGATGGATATAAAAATCATACTATAAGTGATCCAATATTAATAGATATTAGTGACAATATGAGGTAAATGTTGATTTACGATTGAACGTTTATCTGCTCTAAAAAACGAAATAGCAAATTTTTTTACAACAAACTGTAAGTATCAGTCGCCCATCCAGTTTTGAAATGTAGGTGTTAATGGCATAGAGCTATTAAACCTGAGTAGGAAAGCAACCCAAAATATGCCATATTAAAATAACGTACCTGGTTGGCCGAGCCTTGCTCGATAATTTTTTGCAAAATTTAAAAAAACTTAGAAAATAATTGGGCAGGTGGGTCTCGATCCTAGGTATTTTCATTTCAGGCTGACAGTTTTCGGCAAAAATAGTGTTTTATATATTCAATGTCAATGTAATTTTTGTATTTCTTTAAAACCTCCTGCATGCTGAATTTCAGGAAAATCGTTGGAGCCATTTCCGAGATTCCGAAAACACACACACACACATTTGATATTTGTACTAAAAATGTTCTAAGTATTTTTTAAATTCTTAATTTGATAAAACGCGTTATGAAAAAAATTTCTCCGCGCATGTGTGATATATACAGATAGGTATACGAATGTAATATTTATTGTCATAATCATTATTTATTGTCATAATCTTATTTGCAGTATTCTATGACTTACGATTGTTAAAAATTACAGTCTAGATAACTAAGAGATACAGTCCTTTTGAAATATTCCAAATATGAAATCAAGTTAAAAACTGCTCACCATCTTCTGTTCAAGAAATAGATGTCTAAAGAAAAGCATAGCTTTAATCTGTATTTACTGATACGTTAGTGTTTCCTTGAGTGCCTTGTAACTTGGTTATTCTTCGTTAAAATTTTTGTAACTTACCACCAATCAAGAAAGATTTTGTTCAAAATCATTTTTAAAAAATATCATTAATTAAATTTTAATTTGCTCTATAAGGAAAATGTGAATGTGACTAATCGCGTTACTTTGTTTTTATTGGAACTCGTTTGATTTCCCGGTTAAGGAAAAATGCTTTAACAGCTTCAAAATATGTGAAATAGATATTTTATGTCATATATGATAATGAGATACGGGTACTAAAAATATTACTTGATAATTTATTTATATTTACCTGTTCACATCATGGCAATTTGGGAAGTTAATCCTCGTGCCCTCATCCCACTCTACGTGTGGTCGGTCACTTTTGTCGTATTTTACGACATCTCGGTAAGAAAGAGGGTGGTCTATTCTACTCAATCGGATACCACACTGTGAATCAACTTACCTTAGTCGCCTTTTACAACACCTCAGTAAAAAATGAGAGTGGTCTATTATACTCAGCCGGATACTAGACGGCTAAATTTAAGAAGTTAATATTGTGATAATATTTTTTAAATTTTTAAACTATGTGATACAACGGTATCTGAAATTAAAACTAAAAACTGGCAAATTCTTATGTCTTAAAACATGTATGCCCGAGATTTCGCCTTTGAACTTATGATGCGCTCTAGACCAAGATCATTGTCATCAACCAGATATCGGTCGACCCAACCGACTTCTGCACTGTCCATTTTTACATCCCGACCAAGGTCACCTTCTCCGGCAGTATATGACGATCTTGTGGAAGGCCTTTTAAGCACCGAGATAAATGTCTCCATACCATTAATCACATCTATTGCTCTGTTCGATAAGAAAAAGGCACAAGAAAGAAAAAATCGCATTTATACGGCTAACAGGTTACAAATACCTTAAGTGTACAAAGTTTTTATGCATCTGAATATGTTCGATAGGCTTAATGAGCAATATTCTCTCTGTACTGGCATTCTGCACGCGGGAAAATCCCACGTGTTTAATGTCGGAGCGCTTCTATACATAAGTAAATATTACCAAGGCATTAAACTACATAAAAGCAATTATGACAAGTCGTTATTATTTTGCTTAGAGAAAACATGCAATAGTATAGCCGTTTGGTATCCGACGGAGTAGAATAGACCACCCACATCTCTTACCGAGGTTTCGTAAAAGGCGACTAAGGTAAGTTGACTCACTCTGTGGTATCCGGTTGAGTAGAATAGATCACCCTCTTTCTTACCGAGGTGTCGTAAAATACGACTAAGGTAAGTTGACGTAAGGCAGGCAGCCGGTCGTAAATACGTGGCCAAATCATGTGACAACATGATTATAGCATTTTTTTTTTTTTTTTTTTTTTATTATACAGGAAAAAACCCCTTATGGGTACCGCCGCCCGACGGGGACAGGCGGCGGTTATGTCGGACTCGCACCGACTAAAACGACCTGTGTGCTCCACCACGCTGCCAATGGCAAGGACAGGGTATCATTGTACATTTTGCCCCCATCCCGCCGACAGCTCTGATCCCAGAGAATAAACACCTCCAGGTAGGGGCCCCTCGAAAGAGAAACCCCCCTCCGCTAACCGGTGCATCGGGAGCACCAGATGCACCGACCGCCTCGGGGACCTGTAAGCCAGGTGTCCGATGTACCCCGTTCGGAACACCCGAAGGTCCCCAGTTAGGGCGGCAGACAATGGGCTTGGGCGAGTCACTAACACCTGGACTCACCAGCAGCAGATTGGATCCAGAACAACAGTTCGTGGAACCGCTCCGCCGCCTCCCTCCGCCCCCCTCCGCAGAGCTAAAGGAGGCCATCGCTGCCCACGATCTCTCCCTGCCCACCGTGTTTGCTATGTCACGGTCGACAGGGAGAGATCGCGCCCCAAGTAGGGGCCCCAACGCCTTGGTGGGCGTTTCCGCCCCCACCGGGTAATTTTTTATAGAGGTTTTCTTCCTCGCAACCCGAAGGTCCCCGTTCCCATTGCTGGGCTTCCGGGTTTCGCTGACGGTGGCCGTAACCATGTCCAGCCAGACTTAGAGTAAGCCCAACTGGACCCGTCGCTCATTAGGGACTTCACCCCAAGCCCCCCGAAGTCCCCGGCCCGTCCAGATTGCCCTCTGCTAATCAGAGGGACAACTGGATTGGCCACTCCTCAGTGGTCCGTTCGCCAAGACTAAGCTTGCCCAGGGTGCGCCACGAGGAGGCCGACCACTTTGGCACCCCATGATTATAGCATGTGCCGACCCCACTTAGAACGGGATAAGGCCAGGAGGATGATGAATTGAAGTGTTATTCTAAGTATGTGACAACAAATTCACAACTGATAAAGTTTATTGCCCATTAAAACAATCATGTTGTTAAAATTACTCCTTAAAAATTCTTGGCATGTCGTAACATTTGGCACGTGGCATGAACTCTTATTTGTAAAGGCATTAGAAATGGTATTTATGTATATAGGTAACTTTGGTTTTGGTCTTCTGCCCTTATCCCACTCTAAGTGGGGTCGGCACAACATGTTATAAAACGTTGTCATATGATTTGGCTACGTATTTTACGACCGGCCGCCTGCCTGACCTCAACTTAACTTAGTCGTATTTACGACACCTCGATAAGAAAGAGGGTGGTCTATTCTACTTAACCGGATATCACACGGTGAGTCAACTTACCTTAGCCGCCCTTTACGACACCTCGGTAAGAAATGAGGGTGGTCTATTCTACTCAGCCGGATACCACAGAGTGAGTTAACTTACCTTAGTCGCCTTTTACGACACCTCGGTAAGAAAACTCTATTCAGCCGGATACCACACGGTGTTAATTCATCAATCAATATTCAATTCAATATGTCAAATCGCGTACCCATAGTACGATCCAGTCAAATGCAGTTTTCACTTTTTTTTTGTGTGCGGGTGTTATTACTTTAGTGTATTTTAATTTATATGTAAATTCAAGAAATATGTTTCAGGAACTTTTGTTTTAATTTCCTTATACGCTTGACAAAATGAATACTAGGGATTAGAGGTCGTGAAATGTTATCTGATAATTAAGTAAATCAAAACATCGTATGCGTAAGAACATAATTTTATTAGAGAAAATGTTCATGTACTTAACGTAAATAATTACCAATAAATAACAATAATGTGATAATCAGCAAGTACTAAACAATAAAGTACAAAGTGTAGCATAAATTGCCACTAAGACGTAACGAACAGTCTATCAGAGTCGTTGATACATAAAAAATGATTTTCTGTTTCCTGGAAAAACTATAGTTTTAACTGCAATTTTCATTCTTAATAGTTGAATACTTAAACAAATAGTTTAATTGAATTATTTTTTCATAATTAAATTATTTGTTTGTATAAACGTTACAATTTGAACAATGCATATATAATTGAGGCATTTTCAGTACGCAGTTAAGCATCCGCAACATCTGAGAAAATTAAAAAAAATATATAGTTACTATATTAAAAATATAAAGTTCCTTCTGCAGCTATGTAGAATAGATTAGCGCTTAGTTAGATTGTAGCTTCATTAATCATATTGATCCTGACGATTCAAAGTGCTTGAAAGAGCTTATTTGAATAAAGATTATTTTGATTTGATTACATCCAGTTTGTCATTGTGGAAAAAAAATAGAATAAATCCGTGATTTCAAAATCAATAAGGTCGATATCAAATGCCAATTAAAATAATAAAGAATTGTAAACGTCAAAATCAATTTTCCAATGAAGTAATTTCGGTATGAAAAGATGTGTTACGGAGTAGATTTCAACAAGCAAGGCTGAAAATATTTCGAAGGTTATATTTACAAATAAATATATCTACATAATAACTAATTATTATATATACCTAAGTATATGTTCGAATCATAATATCGTAATTAACGAATCATAGAATTTGTAATCAGGAAACTATAGTATCATATTCAGTACCTAAATAAAAATCGGGACCTGAAAATCAGTGCGCAAGATATTCCATGTATCAATTAGTAGTTTTGAATATATATATTAAGCAAAAACGAATCATTTTATAACAGAAATATATAATAATGTTATCAAGGACAAAATCAGAAGCTTTATTAAGCCTGTTTTTTATAAAGATACCTTATTTTCAATATTTTGTTTTTACTTATAATGGCAAATGCCAAACAGACGTACTTATTAAGAAACACGGATTTTTATTTATAGACGATTTTGTATTTTTCAGCTGCCATGAATTCGAAAAACTTCATCAACTTTTGCTACAAGGCTTATAAATCATACCTATATAAATAATTTGTTTTTAACAATCGTTAATGTGATCTATGTATAGATTTTACCTATAATTACTTGTGATTGAGAGTGAGCAACGTATTGTTTACTAATGCGTAAATATATTTTTAATATAATGTTATTTAATGGACATCATAACAAACTTGACAGGGAGTGAGAATATTATAAAAACGCTCTCTTGTTCTTTGAGCTTTAGGTTGATTCCACATGACAACTGCTGTGACGAAACAACGCTCGAGTGTGCAGAAGACAGAAGTTTCGTTAGATGCTCAACGTAGTAGATAAGCACTTGAATATTTTATTATTTTCTAATTTAAACATGCTATTAAGTCTCTAAAGAAATGAATTTACTGCAGGCACTATTGTTTAGTTTGATGTCATTTTTTACTAGTTAAGTATGTCTTTACTCTTGAAACTCACTTCTTTATATCCATAGTGTGAACTATGCTTATTAATGGGTTGCCAGTATAGCAATATTTTACGGTACTGTTTCAGAACATGTCGTTCTTCTGTAGATAATTCAGTTTTCAAATTGAATTATTAGGAATGTAGATTTGTTTACTGTAACTGGTAAAACATCCAATACGACAATGTCATTTCTCAAGCAAAACTGACACATATATTTGAAAATCTTTATTATGAAAGTAAAGGAAACCATGTTAGCAACTATAATTTTTTTTTCAGTCTTATGGGCCGTGAACTTATGGATTATCTTTTAATATATAAATATTGGTATGATAGATTCGAAATTGATTTAGCTACAGGAAGTTACTATAGGGAAATTAATTAAAAAAATTCTCTAAATTTTCTTTAAAAAAATCTTAATTCGGACTCGTCCATCCCTATATTTAGAATGGGTAGGATATATAGAATGAATGTTAGAAATATGTTAGAAATTAAAAATGATAATAAGCATTTTGGATAAAATTTTTAGAATTTATATGGAGGATTTAACTATTTCCGACCATTTGAATTTATTTGTACACTATATCCAAATATACAAATAATAAATAGGAAAGATTACCAAAGCTGTGTTATAAAGATAGACTTGTAGAGAAAAAATTGAAAAGGATAAGATGACTTATAGTGCTGATGAAGTTATAATTACAAAAAGTTATTAAGCTGAAAAAAGAAGCTCTGTTGTTTAAAAGTTCCTTATAAAAATATTAAAAGTACATATAAATATAGATTGCGTAACTTAATAGTATTAGTTTACACGCAATAAGAAAAATTCAAAGTAACAAGTTTTTATCTATATTACAACATTACTTATCTTAGTTTGTTAGGGAGATTTATTTAGGCACCATAAAATAAATGCCTTTATCTGCTGCCTGACAATTTAACACTAAGGGCCTGTTTCACAAGTTACTTATAAAGTGTCGGATAGTAAACCGACAAATAAACTAAGTAGCAGATAAATGTCTCTAAAAAGAGACTTAAAAGTGAAAAATTTGAAAATAAAATCTTTGCCATTTTGAAATAGGTATTTGCTATCCAGAAGATAAAAAAAATAACAGCAACATGATCTTAAGTGCTGAATAAGCCTATCAGAAACCTGAGAAACGCAAAATTCTGATATATGTGTCAGATATGTTCCGAATAAACTGACAGTTTATTGGTAACTTGTGAAACAGACCCTAAGCCTACGGTTACATCAAATAGCGACGCGAACTGTGATGGCCGAGCGACTAACTAGTAACGTCGCAAATCGCTGCTTCATGTAGCCGCAGCCTATGAGCATAGTGAGAAATATTGACACAGATATCTCTATCAATTAATGCTAACATTCCCCAGTCAGAGTCAATGCTGAGTTCTATCGCGGAGACTTTACTCTAAAAAAAGTAAAGTTTTCCGCACTAAAACACTGTACACACTCTTACATACATCTGATGCTTGTCCCATCAGCCTTTCAAATCAATAAATATCTGTACATCTTATAAATATAAACTAGACAAACGATGCCCAATTAATTCTTAGGGCTATACAAACTTACCCTTAATTCAACACTTATAAGAGAAAATGAGTTTGTAAGTGATCGAACGATCGTACAATATATCTAGATTAACAATGCTGGTCGGGTAACTGGGTATTTCGGAATTATTGAAATTCAAATTACAGTAGAAGCTCGTTATTCGCGGACTGAAAAATTGCGACTCAAGTCCTATTTTCGCGGTCTAAGATATAACTACATTGCGTTTTTAGCTTTCAAAAGCAATTGGCGTTGTTTGTTTCGTTTGGCGGTTCTTTTAAGGTAAGCCGCCTCCGCCGCGGTCGGTGTTGTTGTAAACAAACAGAATATTCAGATAAAACCAACGTATTACTCAAAACATTACTAAATTTTTTTAACAATTGCCTAAATCGGAAGATAATATGTAACTTATCAAAATGTAAAGTCAAAACTTATTTTATTTTAAACTGATTTTTATGTTTTTACTTTTTTTATTTCGATGCTTAGGAACCTATTCCCCCTATAACCCTACATAAATTACCATTCCATATTCACGGTTTCTGTATTCGCGGCATATTTACGGAACGTTTCCCTCGCGAATAAAGAGCTTCTACTGCATTCTTTATATAAGTAAACTTATAAACAAGTGCTTTTGAATAGTCACCTCTACCGCTAGCCTACAACAGGCAAACGTATAGCGTGTTACCTCGTTAAATGTAATATTCCTCATTATAAACAAAACAGGTTACTTTCAAAAATTAAGTATTACAATAGAGAAGCTGTAAAGTAAAATCAGATAAGTGAGCTAATTTTTTTTAATATATATATTTTTTTGTTACTATTTATTATCAAATCAGGGTTCAAGTAGAAAAAATAGCTTAAAAATTGTTTTCCTTAATATTGACCTATACAGTTTTTGTCGCTGTAGTAAATTTAATTTCTGCTATAAATTTTTGCTTTTCATTTACAACTTCCTAATGATTTATTACATACACAATAGGAAATTAAATTTTGAAGAGTATACACCCAAAATCATTCTAAATTGTATTGTTATTTTTCAAAATTTTGAGATTATCATGGGCTTAATATTTTTTTCTAGTATCTTTAAGCATTTTGTTTACATTTAAATACTTTTTATACATACATATAAAGGAAATAAATATTAATTTAATTTATTCACATGACTTTATATACATCATATTCAGTATGGATACTTTTAAATTATAGTTTTTGTACTAAATTATGTGACTGTTATAAGTGTTATTTTTATAAGTTTTATTTGACTGTGTTATCAAAGTAAAAAAAAAACAAGAAATTCTACACCTTATACTGCACTCCGAAAAAAACCTTGCTTATATTAATATCTTTCCTAATAACCTTTCAAGCTATACTTCTTTTGTGAGACTAAATACTTAAAACAGTAAGGCAAATAATTTTATATACTTGGATTTTTCTGTTAAATTCTTAGTAAAAGTACTGCATCTGTCTATGCTTTTTTTACATAACTCATTTCTTTCCATTTCTCATAGAAAAAATGTTTATTATTTGTTCTACACTAGCTGTGCCTGTAACTTGGTCCGAATGGAAATCTGTGCAGTTTAATTGAAATTTTGAACATAAAATTATTGTGAGTTACATATAAGACATGGAAAATATAGAGACATAGTATTGCGGACTTTTTTGTAGTATTATTGTAGATCTACAACTCTATAGTACATAAGTCATGTTTATCTCTGCTGTTTACGCGATGCACGCAACGCACGCGACTAAAGCGCCCAACGAGCGAGTTTTTTACAACCGAGCGATCTCTTTTATATAAAACCTTAATGTACTAATAATCAAAACCTTGTGGAAAAATTTGCAATATCTTTCAGTAAAAACCGTACAAAAAATCAGTTCAGATCTTGAGAAAATCGATCGACCGATCCGAGTCCGAGTGATCCGAGTATAAATGTCATCAAGTCTTAGCCGATTTATTGTAAGTGTAACAGACAGACTAACATTCACATTTATAACATTAGAATAGATGTATGTTTACTAAATATGAATCAATTTTCTTATATTTGTCTCTGTTTTTTCTCATCAAAAGAAGTGTAACTTAAAGCATATTGTGATAATATAAAATATTTAAGAAGACTGAACTTGTGCTGTTATTCACATATGTATATCAAATAAGTGTTCTATGTTATATATAACATTTTACAATATTGCTAAAGTTGAGGTACAATTTATTTTCGAAGTTATAAATGTATCCTGTATAAATATATTCTGTATTCAATTTCAAATCTGTTTAATATGTATAAACAAAACGGACCAAGGTCAAAAAATAGTTATGAACACCCTAATTTGAATCATATGATACTAAATATAACATATGATAATAAACATTAGTATTTTTTCAATGAATTTCATATACAACTGAACTGTATTTCATATACAATGAATTTCATATATAACTGTTAGATTATTGATTTTCAAGTTATAGATTGATTTTTATTAAAATTAAAATATATACTAAGAAAAAAAATTGTACACACTAAAGTTTGCCATTGGTCAGTTTTGTTTACATTTAAAGGCATTTGAAATTAAATACATTGACCTATTCATTAAATACTTTCAACCTTATGGAGCATTTTTCAATCACTATTCACTATTATATACAACACTACACAATGTTCTGTCTTACAGACATTTTATGGTTGTTTTAAATTCACAATGACACAGTTATAAATTAAATTAAGCTTGGGTTTTTGAAAACACCACACTAGCACTATAGCACCACCATTCGACAACCACATTCCACTGTTCGCACTGTCATATATTCAATTCACAAGAGTGCCACTAGGTTTCTGCTGAATATGGGCCTGTCATCATACAAACAAGGAGCTGAGATGGCAAGATTGAGGTGAGAGGTGTCTTAGGGGTCAGCGTATGAGGCACGTGAAGCAGAGCTCCGCTGAGCCGATGCAATCATCGTGACAGAAGGCACCACACTTCTTGCACAGAATCATTGCACGGAGATTGCACACACAAGCATCATCTGCACCAACACTTCTGCATCTGGTTACATTCTGTAAGGAATTATTTTTATTTTTATTCATTCAACCGATATCATTCGATTTATGTTAATCTTATATAAATAAAATAAAATTATCTAAATATAAAATATATAGCCTATGTCACTCATTGAAAAAAGTGATTAAAATCGATACAGTAGTTTTGATTCACTCATTACTGCCCGTGGGGGGCCAAGCGTTAAATTTGGAGTTAATACTTAGTAGATCATTTTTATAAATCTCGTAGGGTTTAGCCTGCGTATGCAATATAAGCGTAAAAAAATGTAATTACTTACGACATCACATTAGAAACCTCAAAAATTACAGTATTTCTCTACTCCATATTGAATGTTATTATACATATAAACATTCTTCTTGGATCACTCTATTTAATAAAAAAAAACCGCATTAAAATCTGTTGCGTAGTTTAAGGATTTAAGCATACAAAGGAATATAGAGACAAACAAAGAATGTGACTTTTTTTTATACTATGTAGTGATAGCATAGTTATGTTTCTGTTAATCATATATTGGCATAACTTAGTAAAGTTATGTAATAAGTGTACGTCATAAGTGGCGTTATGTAACTAGTAATTATGTTACTGTCTCCTCTTTGGAATGATCGTAATCAATTCATTTTATGGAGTGGAATAAATTATATACTCTAAGATAAACTACTAACTATATTTTATACTTTAATATATTTTAAACTTATTACTAGACTATTACTGGGCTAGACTATATTTTAAACTTTTAAATGACCTTTCCTTTTTTCTTGCTTATTCATTGGT
Source organism: Morpho achilles (assembly GCA_947086495.1). Taxonomy (NCBI): domain Eukaryota; kingdom Metazoa; phylum Arthropoda; class Insecta; order Lepidoptera; family Nymphalidae; genus Morpho; species Morpho achilles. Next base: position 6,267,027 of record CAMTZB010000007.1, on the reverse strand, counting down.
AAGTAATAAATGTAATTGCACTTACCACATTTGTGTTTTGATTCGATGGCGGCGCACTAGACGCTCTCGGGGCGACGTTAGGAGTTCTCTGAACAAGAATGTATTGTCCCATATTGTTAGATCTGTTTTCATTTATCTGAAAATTTAGTTTTAAATATTATTTAACAAGTGTACTCATTAAGTTTTGTGGTATCCGGCAGAGCATAATAGACCACCCTTATTTAAATAAATATATATGGGACACTTACACACACGGTCGTCCGTCCCCAAAGTAAGTAACTTAATACTTGTGTTATGGTAGACAGACAACTGGTGAATATATACTTATATATTTTCTAAATACATACTTAAATACAAATAAACACCCAGGCTCAAAGACCAACAAATTCATTTTTTTTTATTTTATAGAAAATGTTGGCCCTCGGCGGGAATCGAACCCGCGACCCGCGGAGCTGAAGGCAGGATCACTACCCACTGCGCCAACGGGCCAGTCAACCTTTTGCAACACCTTGGTAAGAATGAGGGTGGTCTATTCTACTCAGCCGGATACCACACGGCGGGTCAACCTACCTTAGTCGCCTTTTACGACACCTCTGTAAGAAATGAGGGTTTTCTATTCTACTCAGGCGGATACCACACGGCTAAGTAGTAAGTAGATAATAGCGTTTGATAAAACTAAAAAACATGATTAAATGTCTAATTGATAATTGCAATTTAACATACGCTCTTTGGTGAAGGAAAACATCGTGAAGAAACCTACAAATCTCGAGAGAATTCTGTGGATATGCGTAACCTACAAATCCGCATTGGAGCAACTGGTAGGTCTTAGCTCCAATCCTTCTCTCAAAAACCGGTGAGATAAGGCTTAAGCCCAGCTGTAAGTAACAGGCCGTTACTTACTTTTACTTTATTTTTGTCGATTATTTTTTCATCAAAAATCGATTATTTTAGGTATCCCTTTTTCTTTTTTAAGATTAGATATGCATTGTTGGATGAAACCAATTTAGCCAAACTACACATTTTAATCTAATTTCACAAACAGCGCATCTGATATTATTTCTTGGTAGTTGTCCACTTTAATTAGCCTTTATTGTAATTAATTATTAATAGTAAAATAGACAACTTTTGTATTTCAAAAGTCGTCAGAAAAAAACGATTTCGTAACAAAAAAAATCGATTATTTTAAAAAAGGATAAAAATCAATTATTAATTAATCGTTTTTTTTCTACTCCAAGTAACATCCCTAATATCAGCACCCCACGCTTTTTCCACAATAATACTAATATTTTTCACTTTTCATGTGACCAAACGTGTGTTACATTTGAATGTGAATGTGGATGGATATGTGCCTAGAGGGAGGCCTAAAAAGAGATGGTTGGATTGTGTGAAGTATGATATAAAAGGAGTGGCGCCAGAGTTGACGAAAGATAGGACAGAATGGAAGAGAAAAACATGTTGTGCCGACCCCATTTAGAGTGGGATAAGGACAGGATGATATATACTAATATTTTTCACTTTTTAATTTGAAAGCTTGTTTTTTAGTTCTTTTTTTTAACTGTATTTAATTTTGAATAATCACCTCAGCGTGTGGCATAACAGAAGGGATCTGTCGAACGAGCACGGGCGGCGGCGGCCGCGGGGGCCGGGCGGGGCGCGTGAGGAGGGCGGGCGGCGGACGCAGCTGCCCGCGCAGTGCGTCCCTGTTAGGACTGTTTTGTATCACCGCCTGGCAGATCTGATAGCTCCGTTCCAGGTTCACAGCCCCAGGGGGAACTTTGTTGGAACTACGACTCCTAAAACAGATTATAAATAAATAAATAAATATATAGGACACTTACACACACGTCCGTCCCCAAAGTAAGTAACTTAATACTTGTGTTATGGTAGACAGAAAACTGGTGAATATATACTTATATATTTTTTAAATACAAATGTACACCCAGGCTCAAAGGCCAACAAATTCTTTTTATAGAAAATGTTGGCCCTCGGCGGGAATCGAACCCGCGATTATTATTATACTTAAGTAATTCTAATCTGTAATCTAATAATCTAATAGATCTGTGGTACCCCAGCGGTAGCACCGTGCGACTCTTTCGAGTAGTTCACGGGTTCAAACCCGGGCAGACACCAATGAGTTTTTCTGTTAAAACTTATGTGTCTAATTGATAATTGCAATTTATCACACGCTTTTCGGTTAAGGAAAACATCGTGAGGAAACCTGCATATTTCTAGAGAATTCTGGAGATATGTGTAACATATCTCCAGAATATAATATATGTGTACATGAGCAGCGTGGTAGGTCTTAGCTCCAATCCTTCTCTTCAAAAACGGAGAGAAGGGGCCTATTCTCAACAGTGGGATAATAACAGGCCGCTACTTTACTACTACTTTTACTTTAATTCCTAATCCTTTTTTTATGTCAGGAAACCCATTATGGGTAATCAACGTCCGAAGGCGACAAACGGCGGGTATGTCGGACTCTCACCGACTAAAAACCTGACAGTGCTCCATCACGCTGCTGGTGCCGGAGGCAGGGTACCATTGTACACATAGCCCCCATCAATTCCTAATCCTAACCTATTCTACTAATATTATAAATGCGAAAGTTTGTGAGTATGGATGTATGTTTGTTACCCTTTCACGGCGAATACGCAGAACTAATATCGTCGAAATTTGGCACAGTTATTCCTTATACACCGGAATAGCATATAGGCTATAGAAATCCTCTTAATTTTACAGGAATAGGATGACATTGAAAAGCGCCATCGAACTATCACACGACAACAGGCCACGCGAACGAAGTCGCGGGTAAAAGCTAGTTAATCATAACAATATATCAGAAACCAGATTTTTGTACCTATGTTGTGCACTAATTAACGTTTTTACTTGTTTTAAGACATACAGAACTATTAAAAAATAAAAAAAACTTTTTTAAATTACTCTCATGTACCTGCTCGACTCTTTTCCTGATTTTGATTTCTTTCCCGCACTTCTAGCACTTTGCGTTACTGCTGTTGAGTTAATTGTTTGATTCGCCGCCGTCGTACTAGACACCAGACTCGTTGCTATTTCCGATTCCTGTTTCACTATCACATCTTTCATTGAGTGACAGCTCTCAGATGAATTTGAAGATTCCATATTGAAGTTTGTATCTCTATCCGCTTTATACATGCAGTTTTCTTCATTCATATTTACATCCTCCATACTAGTTTTGGAATCTTCGCTGACATATTTTGTACTATCAGTGTTCACGCTGGAGAAAGTTTGCATATTGATAACATTCTCATTTTGCGTCCAGTCACTGTCACTTTTCCATGATACTGCTGAGGTTTTGGGTTTGGCTGGGTCTTGGAGGCGATCATCGGGATAAGAAACCACCTAAGAAATATTTTTTATGTAAATTTCATACGATTGTTTACTTAAAAGTTATAACGGTTACGGTATACGCTTGGTCTTGTAATCTGCCTGAGGAACTCTAAGACGCAGCGATGTTTAAAGGCTAAACAAACAAAAACGTCAGGTATAAATGTCGGTTATGTGCATTCGATCTTTTACACGTTTAATATATCGCACTTGTCATCGGGTGATCATCGTCTTCCTGCCCTTATTCCACTGTAAGTGGGGTCGGCACAACACGTTATTAACATGTTGTAACATGATTTGGCTGCGTTTTTACCGGCCGCCTGCCTGACGTCAACTTTTCTCAGTCGTATTTTACGACACCACAGTAATAAAGAGGATGGTCTATTCTACTAAACCAGTTACCACACGGTGGGTCAACTTACCTTAGTCGCCTTTTACGACACCTCAGTAAGAAATGAGGTTTGTCTATTCTACTCAGCTGGATACAACCCGGTGGGTCGACTTACCTTACACCTTTTACGACATCTCGGTAAGAAATGAGAGTGGTACTATTCTATTCAGCCGGATACCACACGGCGTGCTTGTCATCGGGTGATATAGTAATCAAACCGAAATCGCATGTCTTATTCATATAAAAATGTATAATCATTTAATATCAGGTATTATTCTCACAATTTCAAATAAGCTATTGATAATTATAAAAGAGCATAGCATTTTGAATTATTCTGTTAAATTTCCTATTACTATCGAGTACTTACAGATGTGTTTGAGACCTCCATCATAGGAATAGAAGTGTTTTGGGCCATAGGCATCGTAACAACCGCAGTTACATCTGCAATAGTCAATTACACTCACATTTATATCCAAATACTCAAAAAACACGCTCGAGCAATCGTTGGTTTGTGATATGTGAACAGTGTACGCGTTTTAAACTTAATAAGGGAGAATTGTCATTTTCATAATGTTTCTACCCTCTACCAGATCAACATCGAAACACACATCGTCGAATTTGTTTTAATTGATTTACTATAAGATTTATATAGACTTATTAAATTTAGTTATTTAATTGAAGAAATGATAGAAAAAATTATATTAAATTTAGAGCAAGTAAATCTTGGACATTTGAGATCGATAACTTACGATGTCAATAAAAACATTAACATTTTATACTCCAAATGATCATTCATTTAAGAAAAATAATGAGAATCATTTTATGCAATGCGTGATTAAAACAATTCGTTCAAATTATAATCTATGAATATTCACAATTGAATTGTAAAATCCTTACGATTATTTTAATTGGAAAATTACTCGGTCCAAACCGCCGGTTTTTATGACAAATTGAGCTTCGTATATATCTTTTCGCTAAATGTAAATAGTTATTTTCAGATTGATTTATGATGAAGTGTTTTCGGAAAAAAAAATTGAGCATTAGTAATTACATTGAGCTACATCGTATCGTAATTAGTTATATTAGCCAATATAATAAAATAACGGATGTTGCTATGTATGCAAAAAACATTTTTTTTTAAAACTAGGACTTTTATAAAAATAATCTAGAGTAGCAGACAGTTGTTGACAGAAAATTATTTTAAAGACTATAACAAATCTACTCTGTAAGAAAATATATTTTATTTTAACTGTTGTCTGCACTTTAAGCACTTTATTTAAATAAATAAATAAACTGTTTATTTCCATTACATCTTGTAGATTTTGAAACAGGTGGTCGAGATTTTCTGGTAAGTATAAAAATACTTGTGTTAGAAGATCTCGCTCTTCTATAACATACAAGTATTGGTAATTATACATTTTAAATAATTTACGCTTACAATTAAAACAAAATTCAATTAAATTATTTAGAATATTATCATACTTCAGGGAGTTTAATAAATAAAATAACACTTACTTGTTTCACTCATATATGAAGTGAGCTCCATTAGATTATTTGGAGGTGTATATTTGACTTCTTCACTTTCTAGAAATTATGAAATGAAACATTAAAAATATCTCTTAACAGCTGCCATAGCCACATGAGTATGGAGGCTCAAGTCCTGACATGTTAACAAAAGAGAATATATTTAATAATTTATTCATTAATGAAAAATGTTTCTACAAATAATTTTACAGTAGAAGCTTTTCAAAAATCTATACTAATATATAAAGCATAAGAGTTTGTTTATTTGATTGATTGTTTGAACACACTAATCTCAGGAACTACTGGACCGATTTGAAAAACTCTTTGAGTGTAAGATAGTCCATTCATAGAGGAAGATAGCCTTCCTATATAAGGCATATATAGGCAATATAACATGACGCTACAATAAATAGAAGAGGAGCAGCAATAAAAAATATTATTATGAAAATGGCAAAATTTAAAGCTTTCGTTGTGTGCGCTAAGTAAATGGTGAAAGTTATTAAAAAATCATGTATTACAAAATTATTTCCTTCTAAAACTTCTAAATAAAAGTCCGTGACAGCATATGTTTTGCTTTTATGGTTAACCCACTTTAACCATTTCTTATGGTTATTAAAAGACTATATTACGGTTTTAATATTTCCATACGGCCAGAGCTGCTGGCGACTGCTAATTTTAATAATATAAATAATAAATTTTACAACTCGTACTTACGTGAAGATAAGATTGGCAAACCGCTTGTTTCTAAAATAAAAGATTCTGCATCTTTAAAATGTTCATCATAATAGCTAGGAACAATATTTTCAGTCTCTTTTATCTTTTGGTCACTTTTGTCAACTATTTGCACATCATTTTTTACATCAGACTCTTCTATAGATTGCTTGACAGAATAGTCTATATCCTCAATTACTTCCATTTTTTCATATTGTACATCTTTCATTTCAAGTGGCGACTTATTACATTCTACCGATTCAACACAAGGATTGTATGTCTCAGGTACATTGTCTTGTAAACCTGCTATATAGTCATCTTGGCTCTCATGAACAGGAGAGATTGAGTCTTTACAATCCTCATCCTTAGCTACAGGTATAATTTGATCCATTTCTGATTCAGTATTTTCATATCTTGTAATATTATTATCAGGTGACTCAGTGACAAGAGAGACATTATTTAAATGATTCTCTATTTTTAAACTAGACATTGAAGACACACTTTGTTCATCATACTCATAAACAGAATTTGTAGCCTTACTGTCTTCACTATTAGTGTCCCCTTGATCTTGTATTGTGTACATGTTCAGCTCCTCATTCTGACACAATTGTTCAGTGTTATAGTTGGTATCTACATCTGAACCATTATTGCTCTCATTGCCCTCATTTTTCTGTGTTAAGAAATTTGTATTATCTATTGCAAAATCTTCTTCATATTTAATCCTTTTTGAGAATCTATATTCATTTACATCATTACTTAATCTTTTGGTTGTCTCTGGTAGGTTATTTTCAGAATCTATTATTTTATCTTCATCACAATCTTTTGATCTACTAGACTCTTCAATTTTTACTACAGTCATATCTAAGTCTTGTTTAACTTCAGTTCCAGATTCATTATCAGGCAGAAGAAGTGGATCTATTGGAGTTGTAGAAACTGATTCTTCTATCCTGGTTACAGATGAGGAGTCAGAAAAACTGAAATCTATTTGACACTCAACATAGCCTTGACTTTTAACATGTTTGAGTGGCAGAAGTCCTGGTACTGGAGCCGATTGTTTATTACCTACTATAATTGATTCATCTTCAGCTTCTTCAGCTTCTTTTGCTGAAGATCTAGTAACTGCACCAACAGATCTCAATCTTTTACTGGAACTAGAAGATTTACTTTTTTTTATCTTTGGTACAGTACTGCTACTTGTTATTGATGCAGTTGGCCTTAGTTTTATAGTAGTTTTCAAAGATGGTCGTTCTGAATTTAAGTTCATGGAGTTTTTTTCCCTTTGTTGTTTTTCTCCCCAGAATGGCTCAAAATGTTTTAGTTTCCACGGATCAATTTTGCTCTTCTCTTTTTCAGCTTCAGTCTTCATTTTTTGTTGATTTTCTGGTGTGAATTCACCTCCTGACAGAGATTCTTGCCATTCCAAGCATGCTCGGGCAAAAAATTCATTATTAAGACTAGATGAACTTAAACGACCTGATGTGCTCAGCCTATCTACATTAGGGAGTAACTGTCCAAGTTTATACTGATATAAAGGAGGAAGTAGAGAAAAAGTATGTTTATTAAGAAGAGCTCTAATATTTGTGTTAACTAAAATGGAATCTGGAGTTTCTAAATCTATGCAACCTTCTCTAGTTTGCTGTAACTGAGCTGCAGTTGATAACTTTTTACCACTTCGTTTTCTAGGTTTGATACAAAAGCCAGGGATACTAGCTAACACTTCACGCATTGTTGAAGGCCTACTACTACATGTCGAACTAGAATCTAAACATGATGTAGCGGCTGTCCATTCACGATTTTCTGGGGGAGGAGGTGGAGGGAGAGGCTTAACAATTATACGCGGTAGGGGTCTAGAATGACTTGAACTCTTTTTTCTCCGTTTCGATTGTTTTCTAGAGGAGTGTTTGTTAGGCTTTTCACCATCTTGAGGAATACGAATTACAGTGTACTGATCGTTATTATTGCATGTCAAGTATTTACTATCAGATGAATTATCCGAATATTCCATATCGTTATTAATTGACTCCATCGGCGATACGTCCAACTCCATTGTTCTAAAAAACGTGTTCGGCTCTTATAAATCCAAGTAATAAGATGTAATAAGATAAACTAAAGAATTGAATGCCGCAGCCAATCACTACTTCAACCCATTATGTATTACTTCACATATGATAAGCATGTATTATATTTTTTGGAGCATAACAGAAACGTGGAGAATTCAATCATCACTTATTTCAAGCAGTTCAAGGTTAAACAACATATTCTTCATTCCTTTTCACAACAGAAGAGCGAAAATCAAAATGTCACAACAACGCAGAAAATGGATTCCGCTTAGAAACGTTCCATTTTATGCATTGATATGTCAAATAATCATTAATTTTTATGTATGTATTTCATATTTTAAGAAAGCACTATTACGAAAACACAATAGTATTAAATATTTAAATACATTTCCTTAGTATCATTCATAATTATTAGAATAAACAAAAATTTTAAATAATTAAAACATACAGTCTAAGTATAATAAAAAAAACTCCTATATAACAAAAAATATAAAAAAGTCTCGCGCCGGGTCTGTTTCTTAAAAACAAACAAATTTTCATGCACTTTTCTCTAATAAACAGAGTGATTAATTACGTTTCAATACTTAATTTGTTAAGATGTTACTTTTTATACTTATATTTTTATTTTTAGCTTAAGTATTGCCTTTTTCTTTCTCTTTTTTTATTTATTGTAACTTTTTAAAATATAAATTTACATATTTAGTTTTCGTTCAAATTGTTAAGCGCGTATAGCACCATAAGTACGCATGCTGTGTACACCTGTAAGTAAGGACTAAGGATGTACTTGTAGCAGGACACAATAATGTTTATGTTTATGTTTAGTTTAAGTGCATTCTTGTTGGTGTTCCAATAAATAAATAAATAAATAAAAGATTATGTGAAAAAAAGATTATGAGATTATGACGATAATTGATAAAAATGTCAGAAAAAGATAAGCCGACTGGAAGCTTTAATGAATTCAAATTTAAATTCATATATTCTTTATTTAAGTGGATTGTTTCAAATTCAAAATTCAAAATATTCTTTATTCAAATAAACTTGTAAACAAGTGCTTTTGAATCGTCAACTCTACTGCTGGTTCGGAAAGCTGTTCCTACCGAGAAGAGCCAGCAAGAAACTCGGCGGTTGCTCTTTTAAACATATAATTCTTAATACTATTTACATTATGTCGTTACTGTCTTGTACAGGTTCAAAGAGAGCTATATCCACACATTCTTATCTTCTAAATAATCTTCAAGAGTATAGTAGGCTTTCTGTATCAGCCTCTTTTTAACAGTGTTTTTAAACTGCTGTAATGGCAAAGCTGAAATTGATTGCGGAATTTTATTATAGAATCTTATACCAAAACCCACAAACGAATTACGTACTTTTGCAAGGCGCAAAGCAGGAGCCGCAAGCTTATGTCGGTTCCTGCTTTGTCTATTGTATACATCACCTATCGTTTTATAATTCTTTATATTTTTATGTACATAAATTAAATTGCTTAAAATATACTGTGAAGCAAATGTAAGAATACCTGTTTCCTTAAACTTCTCTCGCAGGGAATCACGCGGTCTTAAATTATAAATGCCACGTATAGCTCTTTTTTGTAAAACAAAATTTTTTTCACTATCCGCGCATTTACCCCATAGCAATATTCCATAAGACATAATGCTATGGAAGTAGGCAAAATAAACAAGTTTTGCTGTTTCGACGTCTGTGAATTGTATTATCTTTCGAACAGCGTAGGCCGCTGAACTTAGTTTCCCTGCAAGAGTTGTTATGTGTGTGCTCCATCGGAGTTTTGTATCCAAGGATACTCCCAAAAATACAGTTGAATTTTCTGTTTTTAGTGGTACATTGTTTAAAGAGAGTCTATTTGTTGTTTTTGCAGCATTAGGTAATGCAAATTCAATACATTTAGTTTTATTCGAGTTCAGTACCAAATTATTTAGCCTGAACCAATGAGCTACTTACTACCCCTGTTTACTTCGTCAATATTATTGTCATTTCTATTTACTTTAAAAATTAATGATGTATCATCCGCAAACAGTACAATATCGCAAATATTATGAATAAAATATGGCAAATCATTTATATAAACTAAAAACAGAAACGGACCAAGGATTGATCCTTGAGGCACACCCATAACTAAGGCCGTTCCGGATGACTGCACATCATTAATGCACACTCTTTGAATCCGGCTGTGAAGGTACGATGGAACGAGACGAAGTGCATTGTCTTTAATGCCATAATAGCCAAGCTTTAGCAATAAAATTTCGTGTTGAACGCAATCAAATGCTTTGGACAAGTCACAAAATACCCCTATGGCATTTTGTGAGTTCTCCCACGCATCGTAGACATGCTTCAACAACTTCACACCCGCATCCATTGTAGACCGACCCTTAGTAAACCCATACTGCTCAGGATGAAGTAAATTATTTAAATTAAAATGCTGGAGCAGCTGCTTTAAAATGATTTTCTCAAAAATCTTGCTTAGAGTTGGCAAGACCGAAATGGGTCTATAGTTCTGAGGGTCGCTCTTATCACCGGACTTAAAAAGTGGGATCAATTTACTATGTTTCATTAAATTGGGAAATATCCCTGTGTCTACAGATTTGTTAAAGATCTTGGCCATAATCGGGGCGATAATATCAATAATATTATTAATTAATTTTACGGACATTCCCCACAGATCAGTTGTTTTTGTAATATTTAATGTTTTAAAAGTTTTGACGATATCGTATGGGGAAATGTGTTCAAAGTTTTAAATTAACATTGCACTCCGTGACGCTGTCCTTCAAAACATTAAAAGCTTCCATTGGGGATGAGTTTATTGAGCTAGTGGTGGAAATAGGTATATTCTGAAAGAAATGCTCAAATGCACTAGCTACTGCTGTATCAGAATTAATAAGTTCATTCCCAATTTTAAGCTCAATGGCAGAATTATGCATTTTACGTCTACCTGTTTCTTCTCCAATAACATTCCAGGTTGTTTTTATTTTATTTTCAGAATTAATTATTTTACTTTTAATGTGAAGAGATTTGGCCTGTGTAGACACTTCTAAACGTTTTTGAATATTTTCTTACATATTCTAGGAAAGTGGGGGACTGATTATATTGTTTTTCTGCATACAGATCAAATAACTTGTTTCTACTCTTATAAATGCCATTAGTGGCCCATTCGCTAAACTTAAGATTTTTGTACACTTTTTTCTCTATAATATTAAAGGTCTTATTAAATTCACAACCAATCATTCCAAAGAGGGCATTAAAAAGTTCATCTGAGCTACCGCGACTTTTGTCGAATTGTAATATCTTTGATGATATTTTTATTGAAATCGTTTTATTTTATGAGAAGTGATCGGCCTGCACTTGATATAATGATTTTTTTCATGCACATAGTTAGGGACAGATATAATTTGCCCACTATGGTCAGACCTTAAACGACTTATTATAGACTTTTCTAAGATATTACAACTGTAATTAGTAAAAATATTATCAATACCGGTAGCCGAAGTTGCAGTTATCCTGGTAGGTTCGTTAAATACATTGATCATATCAAAACATTGAAATAAATTAAGTAACCTACAACGATTACAGGTATCCACTAAGATATCAACATTAAAGTCTCCACATATTAAAACTTGTTTTGAAGATTTAGAGATCTTCTTAAGAACTTCCTCCATGACGCTCTCAAATAATATATAGGAGGGTGGGCGGTACACAAACTATAATATAGCGCTCTAACTCCACACAAGACAGCTCAATGGTACGTTCAACAGAAAGACCGACAATATCATTTCGTTCTTTACAATGTACTTACTTATGTTTACAGTTCTTTTGAATCGTCAAATGTTTTAAATAAGCTACCACTGATTCGGAGGTTTGCTCCTACCGAGAAGAACCAGCAAGAAACTCGGCGGCTAATCCTTAATTATTACAATTTGATTGATGGTTACAAAATAATCGTTGCAGCAGGATGCGTAGCTAACTGCAGTTAAGATATGCTACTATCACTTAAACGATCCTCTATTTTATAGTAAGGTTTATGTAGCAACATAGTTTTACGACCATTTCTAAAACTTGTGTAATTTTGTTATAAAAACGTTCATTCACGAATCATTCGGCAGCGTTTACCGCTTATATTAACAAATCAATTTATGGGGGATATTTCCTTTTTTGGTTTTATTTTTATTTATTTGGTCTTTTGACTGGCCCGTTGGCGCAGTCGATAGTGACTTCAGTTCAGTAGTGTATTCAGTTCCGTGGGTCGTGGGTTTGATTCCCACCAAGGGACAACATTTTCTATAAAAGAACTTGTTGGTATTTCGAGCCTCGGTTTATATTTGTATTTAAGTATATATTTAAAAATTATATATGTATAATATATTCTCCAGTTTTCTTATGTATATGTCTTATATTTTTATGCTCATTCTAAGCATAATTTACACTTTTATATATTACTAGCGGCCTGCCCCTGCTTCGCACGGGTATAAAATATATATATATGTCAGTCAGTGTAAAAAAAATGATTAAAATTGATCCAGTTGTTTTGATTTATTCATTACTGCCCGTGGCCGTAGCGTTAAATTTGGAGAAAAACAATTTCCTTTCCCTATACCAAGAAGATTTCCTGCTATCTTTGGAATATTTTTTCCCTATGTATTTTATTTTTACAATTAATTACAGAATGTCTTTAAACAAACTCTTTAAAGAGCGACATCGCTGCTAAAGTCGAAGTGTTATAGGGCGAAGCGCAGCCTCCTCACGGCATTTTAAATCTGTAATATCTCCGAAAATGTTCACTTAAATTACATGCTGTAAACGGCCATATTGATCTATATTAAATCAACTATTTATTTAAGGTACTTAATTGGATAAGGTTTAATGCTGTATTGTATAAGAATTGCTTCAAAAATAAGGCATTATTTTTCGTAAAAAGCAAAACGACAAAAAATGCTTTAGTGGGTTACAGTATTTCTCTACTCCGTATTGAATGTTATTATACGTACGAACCTTCCTCTGGAATCACTCTATCTATTAAAAAAAACCGCATCAAAATCTGTTGCGTAGTTTTAAAGTTTTATGCATACATAGGGAAATATGGACTTTGTTTTATAATATGTAGTGATAGTGATTGTTATTTTCCTCGCTAGAGAGCTCCGATCATAAATGCGTCCGATCGCTGCTAAATTCAAATGGTTAAAGGGCGAACCGCGTTTTTTTTTTCGAATTTGACTAATGCTGTTAGCCCTAATGGCTTTCACAGCGACACCGATAAGACGGGCGAGCGCGGAAGCATCGCCGAGAGGCGAACCGCGACCTCCGACGCGCTATTTATAGGCTCGCGGCGCGGCCCCTGCATTTTAAATCTGTAATATCTTCGAAACTGTTTATTTAAATTACATGCTGTAAAGGGTCATATTAATCAATATTAAATAAACAATATATTTAAGGTTCTTAATTGGATAAGGATTAATGCTGTATTGTATAAAAATTGCTTTGAACATAAGGCATCATTTTTCGCAAAAAGTAAATGACAAAAACTGCTATTGTGGGTTATCCATAAGAGATAGACATATACTATCACGGACTTTTCTGTAGACCTTTTCATGGTGTACAAATACTTAGTACATCATTTTGATAGGTCTCGTAGGGTTTAGCCTGCGTTTGCAATGTAAGCGGAAAAAAATGTAATTATTTACGACATCACTTTTTTTTTTTTTTTTTTTTTTTTTTTTTTTTTTTTTTTTTTTTTTTTTTTTTTTTTTTTTTTTTTTATTGTTTAATAGGCGAGCGCTTGACTGCAATCATGCCTGATGGTAAGCAGTGATGCAGTCTAAGGTGGAACGCGCATGCCTATAAGATGCCTATTCACCCTTGCTTTGAAGGTACCCATATTATAAGTTTCGGGAAAGATAGATGCCGGAAGAGAATTCCAATCCCGTGCTGTGCGCATCAAAAAAGACGAAGCGAATCGCTCTGTGCGCCTTCGTGGTATGTCGACAACGTAAGGGTGGAACTTCTCCCGGCGCCTAGCGGTGCGATGATAAAAAGGCGATGGTGGAATTAGGTCATGGAGTACCTGAGCACACTCTCCGAAATATATTCTGTAGAATACCGATAGACAAGCTACCCTGCGCCGATGTTGCAAGCTGTGTAATTTGGCATCGGTTAGGTTTTCATCGCCAATCAGTCTTCTGGCGCGTCGATCCACCGAGTCCAAAGCATTCAACTGATATTTGGCAGATCCGTCCCACAAATGACAGCAGTACTCCATACACGATCGTACCTGAGTTTGGTACAATGTAAGAAGTTGTTTCGGTGTGAAGTACTGCTTGACTTTGTTAAGGATGCCAAGTTTCTTGGCAGCCGTTTTTGCTTTGGACTCGATGCATTTACCAAAGTTAAGTTTGGAATTTATTTGAATGCCCAGAAGCTCAATACTATCGGCAATCGGTACGGATATATTTCGGAAAGTAGGAGTTAAGGTGAAGGAACTCCGTTTGGCACTGAACAGGCACGCTTGTGTTTTGGAAGCATTAAACTTGACTAGGTTGGTCTCACCCCAGTCGGAAACCTCTTTCAGAGTCAAGTTAATGCGTTCAACCATGGCCTCTCTTTGTTGGCGAAAAACATCAATCAACATCACATTAGAAACCTCAAAAATTACAGTATTTCTCCACTCCATATTGAATATTATTAGACATGTAAACCTTTCTCTAAAAGCACTCTATCTATTTAAAAAAAACCGCATCAAAATCTGTTGCATAGTTTAAAGTTAAAAGATTAAAGATTGAAGCATACATAGGGATATACGGACATAGGGACAGACAGAGAATGCGACTTTGTTTTATACTATATAGTGATATTATTTATTTTTACAATTGATTAGACAATGTCTTTACATACAACATTCATAGCTTTCTTATCATTAGACAATATAAACTTGAAAGAAGGACATTTAATTGCGCCTCCGCTCGCTGCTAAATTCGAAGTGCTTATAGGTCTAAGCGCGGCCTCCTCGCGGGATTTTAAATCTGTAATATCTCCGAAAATGTTCACTTAAACTACATGCTGTAAACGACAATATTGATCTATATTAAATCAACAATTTATTTAAGGTACTCAATTGGATAAGGATTAATGCTGTATTGTATAAAAATTGCTTTGAACATAAGGCATATTTTTCGTAAAAAGTAAATGAAAAAAACTGCTATTGTGGGTTATCCATAAGAGATAGATATATACCATCACGGACTTTTCTGTAGACCTTTTTAAGGTGTACAAATACTTAATACATCATTTTGATAAATCTCGTAGGGTTTAGCCTGCGTTTGCAATGTAAGCGGAAAAAAATGTAATTTTTTACAGAAACCTCAAAAATTACATTATTTCTCTACTTCGTATTGAATGTTATTATGCGTACAAACCTTCTTCTAGAATCACTCTATCTATTAAAAAAAACCGCATCAAAATCGGTTGCGAAGTTTTAAAGTTTTATGCGTACATACGGAAATATGGACTTTGTTTTATAATATGTTGTAGTGATTGTTATTTTCCTCGCTAAGAGAGCTCCGATCATAAATGCGTCCGATCGCTGCTAAATTCAAATGGTTAAAGGGCGAACCGCGTTTTTTTTTTCTCGAATTTGACTAAACCTGTTAGCCCTAATGGCTTTGACAGCGTCACCGATAAGACGGGCGAGCGCGGAAGCATCGCCGAGAGGCGAACCGCGACCTCCGACGCGCTATTTATAGGCTCGCGGCGCGGCCCCTGCATTTTAAATCTGTAATATCTTCGAAACTGTTTATTTAAATTACATGCTGTAAAGGGTCATATTAATCAATATTAAGTAAACAATATATTTAAGGTTCTTAATTGGATAAGGATTAATGCTGTATTGTATAAAAATTGCTTTGAACATAAGGCATCATTTTTCGCAAAAAGTAAATGACAAAAACTGCTATTGTGGGTTATCCATAAGAGATAGACATATACTATCACGGACTTTTCTGTAGACCTTTTCATGGTGTACAAATACTTAGTACATCATTTTGATAGGTCTCGTAGGGTTTAGCCTGCGTTTGCAATGTAAGCGGAAAAAAATGTAATTATTTACGACATCACATTAGAAACCTCAAAAATTACAGTATTTCTCCACTCCATATTGAATATTATTAGACATGTAAACCTTTCTCTAAAAGCACTCTATCTATTAAAAAAAAACCGCATCAAAATCTGTTGCATAGTTTAAAGTTAAAAGATTAAAGATTGAAGCATACATAGGGATATACGGACATAGGGACAGACAGAGAATGCGACTTTGTTTTATACTATATAGTGATATTATTTATTTTTACAATTGATTAGACAATGTCTTTACATACAACATTCATAGCTTTCTTATCATTAGACAATATAAACTTGAAAGAAGGACATTTAATTGCGCCTCCGCTCGCTGCTAAATTCGAAGTGCTTATAGGTCTAAGCGCGGCCTCCTCGCGGGATTTTAAATCTGTAATATCTCCGAAAATGTTCACTTAAACTACATGCTGTAAACGGCAATATTGATCTATATTAAATCAACAATTTATTTAAGGTACTCAATTGGATAAGGATTAATGCTGTATTGTATAAAAATTTCTTTGAACATAAGGCATCATTTTTCGTAAAAAGTAAATGAAAAAAACTGCTATTGCGGGTTATCCATAAGAGATAGATATATACCATCGCGGACTTTTCTGTAGACCTTTTTAAGGTGTACAAATACTTAGTACATCATTTTGATCAATCTCGTAGGGTTTAGCCTGCGTTTGCAATGTAAGCGGAAAAAAATGTAATTTTTTACAGAAACCTCAAAAATTACATTATTTCTCTACTTCGTATTGAATGTTATTATGCGTACAAACCTTCCTCTGGAATCACTCTATCTATTAAAAAAAACTGCATCAAAATCGGTTGCGTAGTTTTAAAGTTTTATGCGTACATACGGAAATATGGACTTTGTTTTATAATATGTAGTGATATGGCTAGTAAGCCGTAACTATAGATTACTAACTAACTGGACCTAACTATAATAGCAAATATTTAAATTTTGCTTTGATTGGACTAAATTACGAAATCGATGTTTGTACGCTCTTTGGTTGATAGATTGATAATTGCGACGCATAATTGATGTATTTATTTTTTATTATAATAATGATAATGTGATATGATATAAATTTGATACGTTGTTTCATAGAATTTTTTTTGTAATTTGTGAGAAATGTACATCCACACAACACTACAAGTAGGGATGTACATGGTGTGTAACATAGATTACTGACTAAAATAGTGTGTAATGTTTTTTTTATAAATAATAGATTTCTTTACCTTCAAAATAAATCGATTATTAAACAATCGATTAACTTAAATCTAAAAAAATGATTATTAATAATACTTTTCAAACACTTGAAAAGTTGCCTTTTTTAATATTAATTATTAATGAGAATAAAGACTGCCGCCGTGTGGTATCCGGCAGAGTAGAATAGACCACCCTCATTTCTTACAGAGATGCTGCAAAAGGTTATTCCATATTAAATAGTTAGTTAAAGCTTATATTAAAGGTTATCATAGTTATATTAAAAGTTTAAAATTATTTTTCTTAAATAAACGATTATAAACGATTAAAAATCAATTATTCGCTATAGATATAGATAATACACCATAATACACTATGTAGTTAGTAGTCTATGGGAATGCGGTTCAACAAACGCAGGAAAAGAAGCCGCCATTTTGTTTTGTTCATGTGGTTGAACTTTTGTGTGTAAATTTTTACATGTATTTAATTACATTTTTAGATATTTCTTGGTTTTAAAGATAAACTGAATTGTGTTCATTAAGTGGTTACGAGAATTTTGTATATTAAACAAGAAATATGGGGCGGGGAAGGTAAATATGGTTTTATTAATTAACGATTACTTAGATGAACGATCGCAACTGTGTTAAAATAAATCTTTCCTTCGGATCCAGAGATCGCAGCCGAGACAGACGTCGTAGTCGGAGCAGGAGTAGGAGCAGAAGCCGCAGTCGTAGCCCTCGTTACGGTCTTGGCGGCGGAGGCGGCGGCGGCGGCGGCGGTGGGGGATATGGCGGTAGCGGACGCCGTAACAATCCTGGAGCTAATCTTCGCAAACCGAAATGGGATTTGAGCAGATTGAAACCTTTTAAGAAAGATTTTTATGTACCACATACAGATGTTGAAAGTAGGCCAGAGTCGGAAGTGGAATCATGGAGAAGTGATAATGATATCACACTAAAAGGACGTAATATCCCTAAGCCAACATTGACCTTTGATGAAGCCGGCTTTCCTGACTATGTTATGGATGAAATCGACAAAATGGGATTTTCTAAGCCCACTCCAATACAAGCTCAGGGTTGGCCAATCGCTTTAAGTGGCTATGACATGGTAGGAATTGCTTCTACAGGATCTGGAAAAACGCTGTCATATATTTTGCCAGCTATAGTACATATCAACCATCAACCAAAATCAAGCAGAGGGGATGGGCCAATTGCGCTGGTGCTTGCTCCAACTAGAGAACTCGCTCAACAAATTCAAGAAGTGTGTGACAAGTTTGCTAATACATCTAAAATTCACAATACATGTTTATTTGGAGGAGCCCCAAAAGGTCCACAAGCTAGAGATCTTGATGCAGGGGTTGAAATAGTAATTGCTACCCCTGGAAGGTTACTAGATTTTTTGGAAAGTGGGAGAACAAATCTCAAAAGATGTACATATTTGGTATTGGATGAGGCAGATAGGATGTTGGATATGGGGTTTGAACCTCAAATCAGGAAAATTATAGAACAGATCAGACCTGACAGGCAAACCTTGATGTGGTCTGCTACTTGGCCACGAGAAGTACAAAGTTTAGCTTCAGAGTTTTTGAAGGACTATTTACAGATTAATGTAGGATCATTGCAGTTGGCTGCAAATCATAATATTCTGCAGATTATAGATGTTTGTATGGAATATGAAAAAGAAACTAAGTTAAGCACTTTATTAAAGGAAATTATGGCTGAAAAAGAGAATAAAACCATAATCTTTATTGAAACAAAACGTAGAGTAGATGACATAACTAGAAAAATGAAAAGAGATGGGTTAGTTATTTAGAGACAAAAATTTTGGAATGAGAAGAATATAATAAAATGAAGAATAAAGAAAAATATGTACATTGTTTATATTTTCTTACAGATGGCCAGCAGTCTGCATACATGGTGACAAGTCACAAAATGAACGTGACTGGGTATTACAAGGTAAGAGGTGACACTGATATGTAATAGTATAATTTGTTTTTATTTCAATGAATATTGTATAGATGTAATGTATTTAACTATTTTATAATTACCTCCTATAACCCCTTTCTTTATATGATATAATTAATGAACAAAAATGGTGAATTTGTTAAAAAGATATGACGAGAGTTGAAACAAGTGGAGAAGCCGTGTCGGACTGAAGTCGCGCGCGAGCCGCGGGCGTGGCATGATTGTCACGCGTCACTTGACGCGTGTAGCATATACAGTATCTGAACACATGTCTGCATGTGCAGGCTGAGGCGAGCTGCGGCCGGGCGGCAACGGCGGCGGCTCGTGGGCGTTGTCGCCGCTTAGCGCCCGGCGGCCGCACCGCTGCGCCCTTATTGACGGGGCTAAGCTCTAAGCGCTCTGAGTAGCCACGCGGCTAGTCTGCGCCGCTTCCGCGCGCGGCACGGCGAGTCCCCGATCGAGGGGCCCGTACCGCGGGGAAGCGGCTCCGGCGCCGCTCGGGTGCGGCGCTCGAGGCCCCCCGCGCGCTCTCCGTACACGTCTCACTTCGCGCCTCTCGCGCTCTCGGACATCCTATTATTTTTCATAGACTTAAAATGCCCTTATCAACATTACTATTTGATGGGAAATTAAGTAGTAAGTTTCCTGAGCTGAAAATTGCTATTTGTACATTTCTAAATAAAACCTGTCTATTTGTCGTTAGCCCTAATATTATTTATTTATTTATTCATTATTAGAAACATTAACAGGCTTTTTTACATTACAAGTATGAGGTTTACTCACCATATTTGGTAATAAAGATTTAGTGATAAAATACATATACATATATTCATCTATAATTTTTTGTTGTTTACTTCAGTTAATGGTTTATAACTCAATTACATGTATATAAATAATTCTGTATTAAATTATTTTGGCGTGTTGCAATTTAATTACAAAAAAAAATTGATAAGGGAATTGGAATGTTATCGTCGTAAGGGAAAATTAACTATATTCAGTAATTCTTCAATTTTGACACAGGTCTATCTTTAAATTATTGTAAAACTTATCTACAATATCATATAGTACGTTGGTCTTAGATCCATCACTGGGTGTTAAAAAAACACAAATAAGAATCATTTCAATAAAGAAAGATAAAATATGGATCAAATATATTTTGTTGTTCAAAAATCAAGATTCACAAACAATGTTTAAACAATAGAGTATATTTTGTTTAAAGGAAAATCTACAGAAATATTCTTCATACACTTCATTCAACATTTGCCAATTTACTAAGTTATTAAAATTTTTCAGATTTTCGTAGTGGAAAAGCTCCTATTCTTGTAGCAACTGATGTTGCAGCGAGAGGATTGGGTAGGTAAAAATAATTACTAATTTTTATAAAATCTTTGTACTCTGAATTGACCTATTGAATTATTTTTTCCAGATGTGGATGATGTTAAGTTTGTCATTAATTTTGACTATCCCAGTAACTCTGAAGACTATGTTCATCGTATTGGTAGAACTGGACGTACCAATAAAACTGGAACTGCTTACACATTCTTCACACCTTCAAATGCTGCCAAAGCTGGAGATCTTGTGTCAGTTTTAAAGGAAGCTAAACAGGTTGTTAATCCCAAACTTCAAGAGTTAGCAGAACGCGGTGGAGGGGGTGGAAGAAGTAAGTTAACTCCAAGTTTACGAACATTGTTTTTTTTAAACTACAGTTAGTTTATATTAATGGTTTGCTATAATTGATCTGATAATTTGTTTTTTTTAGGACATCGAGGTCGTGGAGGGAGATATCGCAGAGGACGACGTTCGCGATCAAGATCACGCTCTCGGGATCGTCGACGACGTTCACGTACGCGTTCTCGATCTCGGGATCGTCGTCGCCGCCGTCACAGTTCCTCAAGATCGTCACGCAGCAGATCATCTAGATCCTCCAGAAGTCACTCGCGCTCACGGTCTCGTTCAAAGAGCCGATCTCGCTCAGGCAAGTGTAGCCCACAGAAGGATGGTTCTAATACTGGGCTCCAGCCTGCGCCCCAAGCTCTTTTGCCAACGCCCAAACCACTTCTGCCCACGCCTATCGGTCCACAATTACCCTCATCTCAGTTTGATAAACAAAATGGTAAAAATTCCTCAACTCCCGTGAATCACGACGATAATCGGTGTAATGATAAAAACCAAACGAAGAATCATAGTAATAGTAACAATCAAACTAGTAATAATACAAATTTACAGCAGCAACAACAACAGCAGACAAATTCCATTCCTCCTTTGATGACCTTAAATCCTCAAATGAGCATGTGTGTTCCTCCTCCTATGAATGGTCAAAGTTTTGTTATGCCTTCATACTTTCCAAGTGATCAATATGGAATGCTCATGCCCAATTTTGCTCAAAATCCCATGATCGATACAACAAATTGGGGAGCTCCACCTCCACCTCCGCCTCCTCCTCCTCCCTCAGATACTGCAGGAGGGTTCCAAAACAATTACAGTTATGGACAAGGTGGTTTGGGACAGAGCGGCCTGGAGTCGGATTCCAGAAAACGTGGAGGTCGTTCTGGTGGTCTCGGAAGTTCGAGTTCGTATGGCTTGGGCTCCGGTGGAGGCGGCCTGGGTTCTGACAGTGGTCTTAGCTCTAGCGGCGGCGGCTTGGGCTCGGGCGCCGACCACAGTTATGGCGGCGGCCTCGGTTCCGGTGGCCTCGGCTCCGGCGGTGGCCTTGGCTCTGACGAGAGCCATAGCGGCTCGCGGTCGCGCGGCGGCCGGCGTCGGCGAGGAAGAGGACGCGACCACGATGACTATAACTCGGATAATCCGAGTGGTGGTCTCGGGTCTCACGGCTCTGGAGGCCTGGGAGGCCTTGGCGGTCTGGGCCAGTCTCCCGGCGGTTTGGCTTCTGGCGGTCTCGGCGTACCCCATGGGAGCCTATTGCCGCGCATGCTTCCGCAGAACATCGGTGACTTCAGTGGACAACAAGGGGCAAACTTCACTGCTTTTGGTTCTTATGGTCCTAAGAATAACAACAAAAGAAATTCTAATGGAGGTTATGACAACTGCAACATGAATGGTGTCGAATATTATGGCCATCAAAACATGGGTCCGGGTCGGCCGTTTATGACTGGTATGGATCAAGTATATTCCAATGGTGCGCAGGCTAACGGCTCCATGGGGTACAGAAATGACCGCCAGGGCAATCGCCAACGTCGGTGAATGAGATTGAGGTTTGTTACATTCAAACCAACGCAAGCTCACCTCCCTAACCATATTTATCTGTACAGAGGTGCCACCCATATTTTTGTCGCCTATTGTATACTGTATGCTTCGCCCGTTTGTTAAAAGCACCATGTTATCGCAAAAAAAATCCAAGACACAATTTTCAATATAAAATATTTAGTATTTTTTTCTCAAAAGATTATTGATATTTTTCAAAAATGGTTTTTCAAAGTTTGAAATAAGCTTTCCAATTAGTTTTTTTTTGAGATAACATGTTCAATGGGCAGTATACTCACATGTCTGTCTCAAAACGAAAATTAATTATTACAATGTGGTACATATATTACTTTTTGTGTATAATTATGATTGCTATGTTTAAAACTCATTTTTACTACTATTTTATTACTTCTTTAGCTCATTGTAATGTGTCAAAGTTTCAAGACATTATTTTATTTTACAGAAAATGGCTATAATGGTGACTCACGTCGACGTAGAAGGCGATGACTTCTTCACGGATTGGCAGTACCAGAACAATATAAATCAACGAATTTTTTAGTTTTCCATTCCATATAAGTGATTGATTTACTGAAAATTGATGAAAAATGTATCCTAAGAATCTGGATAAACACCAAGTTATGTTAAGACTTTGAAGTGAATATAGTATTGAAATACAATAATGTATTGTAAGTTTTATAAATAAATAAGATTGTACACTAAAAATATTTTTTTGTAATTATCTAGATGTTTTGAGTTTATTTTACAGAAATTGAAGTTATGAAATGAACGTGATTTGTAAACTTTAAAGAGTACATAAAACTGTAATGAGGTAAGATTTCAGATCTGTTTACTTTTAGAAACAGAAAATAAAATATATTATAGTTTGTAGGATGGTGAAGTAGCTGTTGGTCAACTTATGGTTGGGTACTAAAATGATTTGCTTTAATGTACACCCTTAATAATTTTCATATTCTAGAATGTAGTAATAATTATTTTAAAATATACGCTTTTCTATTAGATTTAATGACCATAATATGTATGGAGTAGTTAACTTTGATATTTCAAAAAATAAAATTATACCAATTTAATTCTTGTATTTATTTTCCTTGATAACATTTATAATTTGTAGATTATTTTAAATAACATGCAACACTCGAATTACCCTCTCACCATTAATTAAAGTTTCCATGGTGATAATATATGTTATAAATTTTTATTAATAGAAAAAATTAGATTGAAAAGAATTTTTGTGGTAAATTGTTAATTGTGAAATATACCAATAATGAGTTTTTGTGTTGATTTAGTATCTGAAGATTTGTTTTATGAAAATATTACATTGGGTATTAAAAAACATTTAGGTAACAAAAACAAATTTTTATTTAATAAAAAACAATAGATAGAAAAACATACAACTATTGGTAAGAATTAGCCTTGTGTTTGGGTAGAAATTGAAATCCATCTGGAACAGGACCTAACAACATTTCACTAATTTTTATCCAATCGGCACAGTTTCCAGAAGCCATTAAAGTTTCCATATCATTTCGTCCAAAGTATGTTGGTGGTCTTTCATTAATTTTTTGTGGTGGTCTCTCCAATAAACCGACAGGTATATAGCGATATAAGAAGGACAACCATTCTAATAAAAAACGTCTTGTATTTTCAACTCCTTGAGTATCTGAGCCCCAATGTTCTAGGCCAAAGTTTGTAAATTTTTTTATATTATCAAATCTTTCACTGCTGCTTATGTCCCATAACTTCTGTTCTTTGATTTCTGTGAATATCCATGGTTTAATTAATGCACCCCTTCCAATCATGACACCTTTGACAGTTGGTGCTATTTCTTTTCTATAAATGTAATCTTCATAACTTAAAATATCACCATTACCATAAAGAGGACATGGTGCTGCTGCTTTTGCACATGTTTCAATATATTCCCAGTCAGCCAATTTAGTGTATCTTGCTTCTCTTGATCTACCATGTAAAGTAATAAGAGATGTACCCCAGTTCACTAGTTTGGGTATAATAGTGTGTGCTATTTTCTTATCTTGATATACTCCAGTCCTTACTTTTACTGTAAATGGTATACTGAGCAGTTTGGAAGCACTTCTAACAGACGCTTCTAGAGCTGGCATTCTGTGCATCATTCCACTACCACCACCTTTCTTATAAATCAAATCTATTGGACATCCAAGATTTAAGTCAATAAAGTCTAACTCAGTAGTTTCTTGTAAGAGCTGTGCTACTTTAGTAATAGCGTAGGCATTATTCCCACATATTTGAGCACCAAATAAATCTTCAGACTCATGTCTCTTAACTAAGGCCCATTCTTGCTTGAAACCTTTTAACATGGATTCACATAAGGCCATTTCACCACAAGTAATGTCTGCACCATATTCCTTGCAAATTCTTCTAAATGGTAAATTCCCTACAGTAGTCAGTGGGCTAAGATAAAGTTTATTTTCCCAGTCAATTTTTTTTCTTTCTCTAGGTAATAATTTAATGACATCTTCATCAAGAATAGCCCCAATCTTTGTGATACTATTACAGTCCTTTGCCTCTTTACAATCAACTTCAACCTTTGTATTGTCTAATTTATTTCTTGTATCTATACATTTAACCAGTTTTTCAGCAAAAGAAAAATCATACTTCCTTTTTTGTAACTGTATTTGAAGAGTCTGCTGGAGTGTATTCTTAGTATCTTCTTGCCATATTTTAGCTTTTGTTTCATCAATTATGTTATAACCATCATCTGTAATATGACTAGAACCAAAGCGACAAGATATGCCTCTGGGGCATCTACCTCTTATTTTAAATAAATGACATTCCATACCTATATCTTTTTGTTTTGATTTCAAATAGTCCAGGGGGTCGTGAATATATTTGCAGTTACCAAATTGACACGGCTGCATCTCTTCTTTAGAAATAACGTTTACGATACTAGGACATGGTTTACTTTCTTTATTGTCTTGAAATGTTTTAGGTCGCACTTTATTTTGACCTCTCTTCTTACTTTGAT
Organism: Morpho achilles; assembly: GCA_947086495.1. NCBI lineage: Eukaryota > Metazoa > Arthropoda > Insecta > Lepidoptera > Nymphalidae > Morpho > Morpho achilles. The sequence goes on along the minus strand of CAMTZB010000007.1, from coordinate 6,241,472 downwards.
CATCTTTTCGTACTTTTTTTACATCACAATCACTGTTCTCGCTATTCTTGCGTTTACTACTGAGGTCATTATTTTCGTTTGTAATCAAATTATCTCGTTTAACAACAATATATTCCTTTTTAATATCACAAACGCCAGCGGTAGGATTCGACATAATTTTTAGTGAAAACAATTCAGAAATAGGTTATTTGGATTAAATATTATTTTTAACTTTTATGCATATAAAAAAATGTTGACTGAACTATGTTAATTACACTTATTATTTAAACAGGTTAAAGCCATATTGTACTACATAGGCCTTGAAGAAATCGTGACATTGGTATTAAAAAAACCACGTGAGAGTTGTTTTGATAAGTTTGACATAACACCATAGAGCCATAGACGAATTCAAGATAACAACTTGAGAGTTGAGACGCATAGCTGAAATTTAACACTGTATAACAATGATATAACTTCAAAATATAATTTTTTAAGTGTAATTTTATTTATTCTAAAGATCTCAAAACATATGACTGCTATCAGAATGAACACATCTATAATCTTGCCTATAATATACATACTATGCAGAAAACAATTTATTTCGAATGATCAGGATGAAACGCGTTCGTAGATATCAAGCTTTTCAGAAGTCATATCATAAAATCAAATAATTTCGTACCTATGTTTTTTAGAATCAGACCCGAGAATATCTAATGTCCTAATAGAACGTCGCCCTCCATGCGATCGGATTGCTCTTTCCAATTGGGAACAGAAGCATTCTGCAGTATTACCTGATGATTTACGAAACTTCTACGCATCGACCGATGGCTTTCAATTAACATGGCATTATAAATATTCAGGAAAGGCGTAGTTTTTTATTTTAAGTAATTAAGTAACTAGTAAGACAACTTTGCTAATATTTGAAATAAAATTAAAACAAAATTTTCGTCAGAACTAATCGTGTTTTTTTAACTGATAAACTGATAAGATTTCTATGATGGTAATATTAATATCATCAGCTTTATATATTAGTATAGATTTCTTTTATGGTTTACAGTTACATTAAAAAACAAAGTCCCCAAAAGCTGCCTGTTTGTATATCATCGATTTTCTCAAAATCTACGTGGAAAAAATGGATTTTTGTGCGGTTTTTATGTAAAGATGAAAACATGAAAAAGGTTAAGGTTAATAGTACATAACGGTTAAACTCCGGGATCTGAGATTTATTGTGGAAAAACTTTGTTACACACGGATTTCCAGGCTGTAGTGTTGTAAGAATCATCATCATCCTCCTACCCCTATCACACTCTAAGTGGCGGTCGGCACAACATGTTGTCACATGATTTGGCTACGTATTTTACGACCGGGCCTGACGTCAACTTACTTTAGTCGCTTTTTGCGACACCTCAGTATGAAATAAGGGTGGTCTATTCTACTCATCCGGATACCACACGGTGGGTCAACTTACATTAGTCGCCTTTTACGACACCGCGGTAAGAAATGAGGTTGGTCTATATATTCTACTCAGCCGGATACCACACGGCGGTAAGCTATTTAAGAATCTAGGAAATAAATCACTACGTAATTTTATGGTAGGAAAACAGTTATGCACCTGACTGGTCACCATAGTCCGTAACTGGGTGACTAATATCTCAAGGTTCTTATACTGTTTCTTTCAAGATGTCTGCTTTACAAAATATTTCAACCAACAGCTGATGAAGTTTTACCAGTTGGGTCAATTCGGGTCAACACTTTAAATGATTTGTGTTTGTCCCCTGCGTTAAAGGATCTGTTAGACTTCTCATTAACGCGGCAAAACGCTGGTCCTCGTCCTGTGATGAACACCAAAAGCAAAGTTTTTGAATTGGACAACTGCAGGAATATTGGAAAAGTGGGTATTTACAAGTTTTTTTTTAATATAATAAAACAAAACATATGTATACATTACTTTACTTATTTATGGCCTAGTAACGAAATTGCCTACTTAAAAATATTGTACCATATTTATATATATTACTATGTATACTATTATTATAAAAATTCATTATTAGATAAATGTTATTGATTTAAATATTAAAGATATGTATATTTTGTTTTAAGGTATGTTTAGTATACACTGGCGGAAGTTGGTCGGTATGGTTGGCGACCAGAGAGGGCACTTGGGGATGGCTCGCAGATTCCTTTACCCATTATTTCAGGATGGCGCTTGTCCATCTCGGCTTACCAGGCTGGCAAGCTATTTTTGCAAATTTACCTCTCATACCATGGGCTGAGGTAATTTTGTTTAATATATTTATCCAATAAGCTAAAGTTAAAGTCATATCGGTAATGCTAGTAGGTAGACTAATGTTTTTATATAATACCGTGGCAACACGTTGCTGTGATTTTAAGACTAGTCTAGATTTGATTCCTTCTCGAAACAAAACTCTTATTGACAGTTCTTATTCTTAGTGACAAAAGAAATGCTCCGATTGTCACCAAAACTTTACAGGACTATCCGCTGGTTCAATCTTAATATTGTCGTCGTTATTAAAATCGGGCCAGCCGTTTAGAGGCAAATAAAGAACATACATACTTTCTCTTTTAGATATATAGATTGCTTTAAGTATTGGATTGTCTAATTTAGGCCCCGTCCTGCTTTTTGACTGAAAAGTTGAGTTACTGCGTTTCTATCACCAATATTTAAGAGGAGCATTTTAATATTTTGGCTACTGTATGATGTGACTTTTGTGACCTCCTGTGGTCTAATTGAGGTATTGGTATATGGGTCAGTTAACAAATGTTCGAGAGCCTGTAGGTGTTTTTGTATGAAGCTTGATTTACATGACCGGAACAATGTTGTTGTCAACCATCCTCCTGCCCTTATCCCACGCTAAGTGGGGTCGGCGCAACATGTCACATGATTTGGCGATGTATTTTGCGACGGGCCGCCTACATTCTACTCAGCCGGATACCACACGGTTGTTGTCGAAAATGACACTGGTGTAATAAACAAAACTTTGTTATCGTCAATGTCGACTGGCCCATTGGCGCAGTGGGTAGTGATCCTGCCTTCAGATCCGCGGGTCGCGGGTTCGATTCCCGCCGAGGGCCAACATATTCTATAAATGAATTTTTTGGCCTTTGAGCCTGGGTGTGTATATTTTTTTAAAGTATTTACCTCTCTAATATATAAATATATATTCACCAGTTGTCTGTCTACCATAACACAAGTATTAATTTAATTATAATATTATTTATTTTGGGGAAGGACGACCGTGTGTGTAAGTGTCCAATATATTTATTTATTTTATTTAATATTATGATAATATTTATTTTATTTAATAATATAGTTTTAAGTTCTGATGTATGTATATATGTCCCAAGTATTAGATAATAGATACTGCAGGAAGACGCATTAACGGTTGTCTTACTTGTTTGTTAAATTAGTTTTTAAGATATAGAAATATTGATACTTGATTATTGTTACAGCAATTATTCCTCCTGCTGGCACCACATCTTCTGGATAAAACTGAACCGGAAAACAATGTGGCCTCTATTACTAGTGAGACAGGTTTAAACCATATAGATCCAAACGTATTCAAAACTTCTGTGCGTCAACACAAAAACACTACACGGTCTACGCACTAGTTAAATATACCAATATCTGCAAATAATTTGATTTTTTTCTAATTTAAAATAAATAAATTTATTTGACTATTCAGAACAATTTTTTTTTCTCGTCTTCTAAAATTTGAGTTATTTTCCTATATCCTAATGTGATAGTTAATAATTCTATATTTTTCTAAAAGTAGAAATAGGGTTTCTTATATTAAAATGAATGTGGAGAGAGTATTATTTAGGTATTATAAGACAAAATTTAATATAACAAATAAAAAAATCTTTCCATGCTTCTTTGCAATATACGTTCGTCTAAAATCTAAAATAAAGCCCAAACTATTACTCTTTTACAAATGATATTGACATCTCAATAATTTTTTATTGTAATTTATATTGCGACCTTCATGAACACAAGTGCATTCGATCATTGCTTTGTTTCGGCTTTAAGGAGGATAAAACCCTTCCCCTAATAAATCCCTTGATATGAAGGATGGAGTTCAAATTTAAATTCACTGACATATTCAAGAAGGTTATACGCACCCCCCTTCTATCCGGACATCGGTTAAAAGTAAACGTGTACAGTATTTTTATTTTTCGTTCTATTTAAATTAATCATTTAAAAATCAATTATTCACATATAAAATATAAGAGTGCATAAAATCAAGAAGTTATCGCTCGAAAAAGAAAGTGCCATCTTTGAATGACTACAAGATTGTCGCAGCGCGGCGCGGATATATCGATATATATCTTCCTGTCCTTAGGAAGGACAGGAAGATATATATCCTCGCAAACAAACGAACAAGGAGTGTTTTTGTTGATATATCTGTTCACTGCTATGATTGCCTAGTACGTAGTATCACAAATAAGATACATTAGGCGGGTCAACTTACCTTAGTCGCCTTTTACGACACCTCGATAAGAAATGAGGGTGGTACTATTCTACTTAGCCGGATACCGCACGGATAATTGCGCAGATTTAATATTAGTAGAAATAATATAAAATGGAATCAGTAAGAAAAATATCAGCTTGTTTAGTCCGATATAGCGTTTAATTATTTCAAAATAAAAAGGGGTAAAAAGCGCGGAAATAAAATAAAGCATAAAGTTACATAATGTATATTGAATATCTTCGATACAATAAAATTTACAGCTAAGTAACAAAAACAAAATGGACGGAATGTAAAATTTCTTAGTGAAATACAAGCTAACGTTACATTAAGCCGTGATTAGCTTTATATGAATATCTCTGGTAAAAAGTGCTTAATATCTAGCTAATTATAGTATTTGAAAGCTTGGCAATGTAAAATATTTCAAATTTTTATTCTTGCCAGTATAATATACCATGATAGATTAAATGATTCGTCTTTCAAAAATCTTATTTAACACTTTTAGTGCCGGGCGAAAAAAAGGTTCATACGCGATAAGAACTGGCTGAATTTTAAAGTTTAAGTTGTTTGGGAAAATGCTCATAAAAAAACAAACGAGAAACAATATTAACATGAATCAAATTCAGTAAAAAAAGTATCCTAAGGATGAAGTAGAGAACAAAACAATGACACTATATTTATCTATTCATTTAAAGTTTATATAATAAATGTTCAACAATTAAAACACGCGGGCCGATAAATCGGCTCAGGCACTTCTCGCCAGTGTAGCAAGAGCCGATATATCGGCTTCCGTCACTAAAAGGGTTAAGTGGCAACTTCTTTTAGGCTAAAATATTTTACATTGCACTTACAAACCAAAATATTTTAGAGGCTTATACTAAATACGCTACTTGTGTCGATATTTTATACTTAAATGCACACTTTAAACATTTATTTTATTACAAATAAACTTGTTTTATTAAGGATCTATATTATACAAAACTTTTCTTATTTAACCAAGATCAATCATTTGGTGGGATTAAAAATTTTGAACACCGTTTCAGCAAATATTGTAATAGATAAGTAATAAAAATAACGAGATTAAATTACTTTATAATTATCAATAGTTCGATGTAACTATATGCGATGGTAACAATTATTATTCAGAGGAAATTTATTAAATTAAAGAAAATTTACAATCCTTGGAATGATGATCAAAATCTTTAGATATTTAAATTCTTACAATAATCGGTTACTTTTATTGATCAAATTATATCCTTAATATAAAGAAATTAATATAAAGCAATACAACACATGTCTTGTCAGATTTCGTGTTACCGAAAATCTTACTAGCCGTATACAATATGATAGAACTTTTTTGCTATACGCCTTTTTTACTCAAATTTATGAAAATGAATGAATGACGTCTTATAAAAAATGGGACACTTGTTATTTACTTGGGTCGTCCATACCCGAAAGTAAATAAAAATACTTGTTATGGTAGACAGACAACTGGTGAATATATACATACATATAATTTTTAAATACATACTTAAATACAAATATACACCCAGGCTCGAAGAACACACAAATTGTTTATAGAAAATATTGACTCTCGGCGGGATTCGAATCCGCGATCCGCGGAGCTAAAGGCAAGGTCACTTCCCACTGCGCCATCGGTTAACGGCATAGAGTTAATATACTAGAGTAGGGTAGTAGGGCAGGCCTGTGAGTGTCGCAACAAATAAAGAAAGGGAAGATAAAACTCGTATACTTATCTTTATCTAATCACGTATAAAAAAGAGAGATAGATAGTCTCATTTGCTTTCTCTGTACTAGGGTACATTTTAGGCTGCCTACTCTAGTATAATAATTATAATTAGAAAATTATACGTAATTTTATAATAATCCTTTACATATTGATCTCATATTTTTTTGACGTATGAAACCTAAAAGGCCGTGTAATAGTAACATTCAGAAACCTATACATTTCATATAAATAAATAAATAAAGATATGGGAAGCTTACACACACGGTCGTCCGTCCCCGAAGTAAGTAACTTAATACTTGTGTTATGGATGACAGATAACTGGTGAATATATACTTATATATTTTTTAAATACATACTTAAATACAAATATACACCCAGAATCGAAGACCAACAAATTAATTTACAGAAAATGTGGGCCCTCGGCGGGAATCGAACCCGCGACCAGCGGAACTGAAGGCAGGGTTACTACCCATTGCGCCAACGGGCCAGTCTATATCTATGCATAAATGGATAAGTTCCAAATGAGACTTTACTGTTGTAATTATTAAAGTCCTAAAATTATACAGAATCAATAAAAATTATTGGAGTAACACTTTATAGGATTAACTCTATATAAAAAAACTTGCAAGATTTCAGAAATAGGCCGTATAAACAATGTTTTGTGACATACCGTATTAATATTTTAGTGTTATATAAGCTAATTTTTACTTAATATTCAGAAAATAAGCTATATCTCGTATAAAAGTGAATTAGAAAAGTATTTTACTAAATACAAATGCGTTAATTTACGTTTATATTTAAGTATAAGTTCTTAAGAACTTTTCGTTTTGTGCATTAATTGTAAAGCTTGTTTCATATTATTTGTTAAGTTCTAAGTTATATTAACAGTAATTTGATAAACTGTGATCGAAGAATGGCACAAAACTGTGTAGTCACTCCCTGTATTATCAAACTGTTTTTAACATATTTTTACAACATGTTTTAAATGAGCTGTGATAGCCCAGCGATAAAAGCGTGCGATTCTTTCGAGGAGGTCACAGGTTCGAACCCGGGCAGACATCAATAAGTTTTTCTTTTAAAACGTATGTATCTAATTTATTATTGCAATTTATCACACGCATTTCGGTGAAGGAAAACATCGTGAGTGATTTCCTTCACCGTTGATGATGTTTTCAAAATAATATTTTCATTTATTTTTTATTATGTCAATCGCTAGCGTCTCCGCCCGCTTGAAAGATTAGAACCGTAATATAGTATTTGAAAACCATAAAAGAAGTTAAAGCGGGTTCACCTTATAAGCTAGACATATGCTGTCGCGGACTTTTATTTAGAACTTTTAGAGGGGAACAATTTTGTAATACATGAGTTTTGAATAACTTTCACCGTTTACTTAGCGCACGCAAGGAATGCTTTAAATTTTGCCGTTTACGTAATATTTTTTATTGCTGGTTCTCTTCTATTCATCTTAGCATGATGTTATATACTATATATGGCCTTCCTCGATAAATGAAATCTCTTACACTCAAAGAGTTATTCAAATCGGTACAGTAGTTCCTAAGATTAGCGCGTTCAAACAATCAAATTAACTAACAAACTCTTCAACTTTATATATTAAGTAACGATTATGACCTCCGCAAAGTTAAGCCTAATAATACGAATTTTCTAAAGAATTTGTTTACAAGTTTTCCACGAAAAAAAAATGAATGATTTGGAATTTGAATTAATAGTGGTCAACATTATAAAAGTGAATAACGGTAAAATATTTTTTTTTATTCAGACTGGCTAATGCTGTTAGCCCTAACGCCTTTCACAGCTTCAAACGGGACGGGCGAGCGCAGAGGTATCGTTGAGGTTATAAAATAGGGATCCAAGCAATATAATTAGCGGATACAAGAGCTTGTATATCGTTAATTTAATAGATCCAGGTAACTGGGACCCACTGGTGGTCCGTGGACAGCGAGTGCAGCGCCTCCATGAGACGAGCGTAAGTGGTGTCCGAGTTGCTGTTGGTGAGCACCAAATCTATGTACTTCTCGTACTGTCTTTGCACGCGCGCGCTCTCTTCTAGAGTTTGCTTCAAATCCTCTTCCTGCATAAAAATATGGGTGAGATTGTAAAAAAAAACCCAAAAAGGCAAAAGAATGTTTTTACAGGTTATTTAATGTTTTTACTGCAAATTATTGCTTCAGACTTTAAACAATAATAATGTTAGGAATCCAGAACTCTGAGCTGAAACAGTATATAAGACAACGGCTGACGTGATTCATGATTTTATTATTCATTTTAAACTGAATTAAGACTTCATTTCTAACGATAATATATTAATATTTTTCAATCTTCATTCACAATGAAATCCTTTTCCTGGAAAAAATATGATGTCACAGAATTACTTATTACGTGACTTATTTATTCATTTCAAATTATTATTGTTATTTAAACTTCACTTTCAAAACATTTTCTTATGGTTTCAAATAAAGACATCAAGAATAAGGGTCTCTCAATATATGTCAGAATCGAAAATTAATCAATAAATTGCCAGACAATATGTAAAAAAATCGCACAGTTCTGTCAAAGGAAATCGTTTTATTCTACTCAGGGACTCAATAATCTGTTATTGAGTTGAAATACTTGAAGATATTTGAAGAGGCTGAGGCAATAAGTTATTGGTGCATTTTACTAGTGACTGCTTAAGGTGTATATAATATTTCCTATCTGTTATATTTAAAAATGAAAAGAAGAAATGATTGCAAATTCCAACATAAAAATTGAAGTAAAGTTGAAAATGTATAATTTTTCTAATTAATATAAAAAAGATCATGAAGTTTGTAACACTGTATTCAATAGCATATTAAAGTAACGTTGCGGTTTAAGTCGCTTAAATTGAACAGCTAATGATATAAATATATAATAATAGTGTGTTACCTCGTACAAGGAAGCGAGCGACTCCAGTGTGCGCGCTCGTCTCGAACTGTAACGAATGGAGCTCTGCCGGTCGAACTACATGGCGCATGCACAATAAACATGTTATAACATCTACTGAAACATGCTAAACATACTAAAACGTACATACTTATATTATTAATTAGAAAATCAGTTTGTCTTTAATGCTTTTGCGGCTTATCCGCTGGAAAAATATTAAGGACACTTTACACAATCAAACCTTATATTTTACTGGGAACTGGGGAACGTATAGAATTACGTATAAGTAAGTAGCGGTTACTCTCCCACTATATAATAGGCCTCTACTCTCCGTTTTTGGAGAGAAGGATTGGAGCTAAGACCTACCACGGTGCTCCAATGCGGATTGGTAGGTTACACATATATCCAGAATTCTCTAGAGATATGCATGTTTCCTCACGATGTTTTCCTTCACCAAAAAGCGTGTGATAAATTGCAATTATCAAATAGACACATAAGTTTTAACAGAAAACTCATTGGTGTCTGGCCAGGTTTGAATCCGTGACCTTCTTGAAAGAGTCGCACGGTGTTAACGCTGGGCCGTGACAGCTCTTACGTATAGAAAACAGTTTTTCTTTCGGGAACAGGGAAAATATACATTGCGCTATTAGGAATACTTAAATGCTTAAACTGGCAGAAACGAAGTCGAACGAAAGAATTGGACTGGCGTCCCAGAAATTGATTGATTTTAATCCGACTACCTTCAACTACTCTTGCTATATTAAACCCAATTTCTCAGACACAATGTCATCCTCTTGAATTGACACCAAGAAGCATCATCTTGAATGTTATTATGAGTATTTTAATTTGTTAAGTTATATATCAATAACTTTAAAAATTAGATTTTGAAATCGTCAACCAAAAAGATTTCTCAACATTTATGATATAAAATATCTAAATCTACAACTAAGAAAATAATTCAAACTAACTATTAAAACCATGCTTTATAAGAACACTCATGGTATCGACGGTGAAAAGGTTTGGTAATTTCTATTAAGTGACATGAATAGATAATTTCCGAAAACAACCCCATGTATGTATTTAAAAATAAAAATACATAGTATTTTTAAACATAATTATGTACAAAAACCAACTCGTATTTCTAGTTCTATATCTAGCGTATAAAACCCATATCAAACAACGCGGCGAACAAGTTCCTTAACTTAAAATATTTCTATTAACATTATTAATCAATAGAAGTAGTACTGGATATTAACCAAACAGCCTTTCACCCGTACGATACATATACAACTAAAGTGACTAACCAAAAAATATCAAAAATGTATAAATTATTATATCTATACTAAAAAAAGTCTCCAGCGCGGTGGCTAAATTCGTACAGTAATTTACTACCAGTCTAAAACATTGAATTTAACAAATATTTCACTTTACTTATGTACATGTGTTACATTATAGACCAAGAGCCTGTGGACCCCAGCCCTTCGTCATTTTATAAAAGCTGAAAGTTTAGGTAAGAATGTACCTCATAACAATTTTTATCGATTTTATACGCATCACCCCACCCACCCTTTCCAGGGGGTTTCCACTATGCTAAGTGTCTGGCGTTGACTGACGTGATTTGTAATATTATTCTAAAGGTAATACCAAAAGATCAAGCTTTATACTATGACGAAATTAATTCGGTATTTTGCAACCTTGAGTACCGCGTATCTCCCAAAGGCACTATGATCCAAATTTCATAATCTTCCATCGTTCTTACCTGTGTTGGGAGCATGCACTGACAAACTTTCAGCTTTTATAAAATGACGAAGGTCTGGGTCCACGGGCTCTCGCTCTATTAACATGTATGGCATTATTTCTATAGGCATATGTAATAACAGACAAAGTTTCTCACCGTCAAATTGCGGTTAGAAGCGTAGGTGAGATTTCTCAGTTGTTCGATGCCAGGCGCCGATATCATAACCACGTATGGCAAGAATTCACTGCTGTTGTGGAGAAGTTTCAGCGATTGTGGTGCACAATCCAATATGCACATTTTACCTGCACATAAATGATTTTTAATTTATCAGGCATTTGCGGATAGTACAGAAGTTATGATAGAATTATTATGCTATAATCCGGGTTTGTTAACAACAACAAAAACAAAGGCGGATTACAGTAGGACAATTCCATCTTAACTTTCAATCCAAGTCAATCTAAGTAGCAGCCTGTTTCTCTCCCATTGCTGGGTATACGCCTCTTCTCTCCGTTTTTGGAGCGAAGGATTGGAGCTAAGACCTACGACGCTGCTCCAATGAGTGTTGGTAGGTTACACATATCCCCAGAATTCTCTAGAGATATGCAGGTTTCCTCACGATGTTTTCCTTCACCAAAAAGCGTGTGATAAATTGGTAATTATCAATTAGACACATAAAGTTTTAACAGAAAACTCATTGATGTCTGCCCGGGTTCGATCCCGTAACTTCCTCAAAAGAGTCGCACGGTGTTACCGCTAGGCTACCACAGCTTATCTAGTCCAAGTCAATCTAGTTTACCATATTCATATCCAGCACTCAAGTCTTTAATTAAATTCTCGTCGTAGACGATGTATAACTTTCTGGAACGTCAAAGCATATTTATCTACAATGAGTTAAATAGCTGATATCGCTCACTCGCAATGTTTTCCTTCACCATACAGCACAAGTAAATGAGACATAATGGGAAAGTTTTTACAGAAAACTCATAGGTTTAGATTGCTTAAACTCCATCGCGAATTTGCGAGCACTCAGTAAGAGTTCAGAGTTCTTACGATTAGGTCCTCACCGTACGATATAGTGTCTAGTTAATATATCACGCTGGGTTAAGGTATTTTTTGTAGGAGACGGATGTGGAATGCGGTTACATAGTTATACCGCTGTACATAAGTACAAGTTGGTTACATAAGTTTGACATACCCTGATATTTCTCTAATATCATTCATTCATTCATTCATAATATAATTAATTTTCTAAACGTCAGTACAGAATGTTTTAAAGAAGACAAGTTTCGTATTGGGATCTGAATCTCTTTAAAATAATAATTAATTATTATAACATATGAACCAGCTTAACTTTTCAAAGTTTGTTAATAATATTTTTTTTTAGATTTAGATTTAGATATAAAATAGCTTATACAGCAGAGCCCCTGTTGTCACTATATTCTTACGCATTATATCGAATATTATTTACGTAAAAAATACCTTCTTTAATAACAGCTCGTATGGAGTCCAAATGGGTTCCATATAAATGTCCGTTGTGTTCACCGTACTCGAGGAAGCGGCCTGCGTGGGCGTCGCGATCCATTTCTTCGCGCGACACAAACCAATATGAGGACCCATTTTCCTCTAACGGTCTAGGGGGACGTGATGTATCTGAAAAAGTTATAAGTTATAAAGTTAAAAAAGTAACTTACGTTATTAAACGTTATCTATTTTGTAATTAATGAAATCTTCCAAAGCCAAACTAGTTGTACTTCTACTAACTTCAAACGATAGTTGGGGTAACAAATTAATTAAACAATTTTCTTAAGGCAAATATATTTGTATAAAAAAAAAATTACAAACGTTAACAGAGTATTTTTATACTCTGTTAACGTATGTAATTTTTTTTTAAGAAGCTAAGTAATATTTATCTAAATTAAAAACATGGATGATACAAAATAGTAAGTTTCTTGAGTAACATACTGCTTTAAGATAAAGAATATAATGAATTAATGAGACAATTATACACATGGTCATCCAACACCCAAGTTGCAAAGCGGACAAATGGTTCATATATAATTATAAATGATTACTGTAATACATAATATATACCCAGACTCAAAGAACAATTAAAAACAAATAAAATTAGTCCTCGAGCTTCTTAATGTCATTCCGCAAACAGACCAGTCAGATATACAAAAAACCGAACAAGTTCTGAAACTGTTGAATGATCCAAAATCATCCAGATTCTAAGTTACATTCCAACAAGAGAAAATGGCAGTAGAAATGCGACGCTTAATTTAATAAATACTAGCGGCCTGCCCTGCTTCGCACGGGTATAAAATATATATCCCATGTCAGTCAGTGTAAAAAAAATGATTAAAATCGATCTAGTAGTTTTGATTTATTCATTACTGCCCGTGGCCCGCAAACGTTAAATTTGGAGAAAAACAATTTCCTTTCCCTATACGAAGAAGATTTCCTGCTATCTTTGGAATATCTAAATTCATATAGTACATTTTTACTTATTTACTTTTATATTTTCCCTATGTATTTTATTTTTACAATTAATTACAGAATGTCTTTAAACAAACTCTTGAAAGAGCGACATCGCTGCTATAGTCGAAGTGTTATATAGGGCGAAGCGCGGCGTCCTCACGGCATTTTAAATCTGTAATATCTCCGAAAATGTTCACTTAAATTACATGCTGTAAACGGCCATATTGATCTATATTAAATAAACAATTTATTTAAGGTACTTAACTGGATAAGGTCAAATGCTGTATTGTATAAAAATTGCTTCAAAAATGTACAGAAATCTCAAAAATTACAGTATTTCTCTACTCCGTATTGAATGTATATAATGTATTATACGTACAAACCTTCCTCTGGAATCACTATATTTATTAAAAAAACCGCATCAAAATCTGTTGCGTAGTTTTAAAGTTTTATGCATACATAGGGATATATGGACAAACAAAGAATGCGACTTTGTTTTATAATATACTAGCGGCCTGCCCCTGCTTCGCACGGGTATAAAATATATATCCCCTGTCAGTCAGTGTAAAAAAAATGATTAAAATTGATCCAGTTGTTTTGATTTATCCATTACTGCCCGTGGCCGTAGCGTTAAATTTGGAGAAAAACAATTTCCTTTCCCTATACCAAGAAGATTTCCTGCTATCTTTGGAATATCTAAATTCATATAGTACATTATTACTTATTTACTTTTATATTTTCCCTATGTATTTTATTTTTACAATTAATTACAGAATGTCTTAAAACGAACTCTTGAAAGAGCGACATAGCTGCTAAAGTCGAAATGTTATAGGGCGAAGCGCGGCCTCCTCACGGCATTTTAAATCTGTAATATCTCCGAAAATTTTTCACTTGAATTACATGCTGTAAACGGCCATATTGATCTATATTAAATCAACTATTTATTTAAGGTACTTAATTGGATAAGGATTAATGCTGTATTGTATAAGAATTGCTTAAAAAATAAGGCATTATTTTTCGTAAAAAGTAAACGACAGAAAATGCTTTAAATGGGTTATCCATAAGCGATAGACATATACCATCGCGGACTTTTCTGTAGACCTTTTCAATGTGTACAAATACATAGTACTTTATTTTGATAAATCTCGTAGGGTTTAGCCTGCGTTTGCAATGTAAGCGGAAAAAAATGTAATTATTTACAGAAACCTCAAAAATTACAGTATTTCTCTACTCCGTATTGAATGTAATTATACGTACAAACATTCCTCTGGAATCACTCTATCTATTAAAAAAAACCGCATCAAAATCTGTTGCGTAGTTTTAAAGTTTTATGCATACATAGGGAAATATGGACTTTGTTTTATAATATGTAGTGATGATTGTTATTTTCCTCGCTAGAGAGCTCCGATCATAAATGCGTCCGATCGCTGCTAAATTCAAATGATAAAAGGGCGAACCGCGTTTTTTTTTTCGAATTTGACTAATGCTGTTAGCCCTAATGGCTTTGACAGCATCACCGATAAGACGGGCGAGCGCGGAAGCATCGCCGAGAGGCGAACCGCGACCTCCGACGCGCTATTTATAGGCTCGCGGCGCTGCCCCTACATTTTAAATCTGTTATATCTTATAAACTGTTTATTTAAATTACATGCTGTAAAGGGTCATATTGATTAATATTAAATAAACAATATATTTAAGGTTCTTAGTTGGATTAATGCTGTATTGTATAAAAATTGCTTTGAACATAAGGCATCATTTTTCGTAAAAAGTAAATGACAAAAACTGCTATTGTGGGTTATCCATAAGAGATAGACATATACTATCGCGGACTTTTCTGTAGACCTTTTTATGGTGTACAAATACTTAGTACATCATTTTGATAAATCTCGTAGGGTTTAGCCTGCGTTTGCAATGTTAGCGGAAAAAAATGTAATTATTTACGACATCACATTAGAAACCTCAAAAATTACAGTATTTCTCTACTCCATATTGAATGTTATTAGACATGTTAACCTTCTCTAAAATCACTCTATCTATTAAAAAAAACCGCATCAAAATCTGTTGCATAGTTTTAAAGATTGAAGCATACATAGGGATATACGGACATAGGGACAGACAGAGAATGCGACTTTGTTTTATACTATGTAGTGATATTATTTATTTTTACAATTGATTAGACAATGTCTTTACATACAACATTCATAGCTTTCTTATCATTAGACAATATAAACTTGAAAGAAGGACATTTAGTTGCGCCTCCGGTCGCTGCTAAATTCGAAGTGCTTATAGGTCTAAGCGCGGCCTCCTCGCGGGATTTTAAATCTGTAATATCTCCGAAAATGTTCACTTAAATTACATTCTGTAAACGGCAATATTGATCTATATTAAATCAACAATTTATTTAAGGTACTCAATTGGATAAGGATTAATGCTGTATTGTATAAAAATTGCTTTGAACATAAGGCATCATTTTTCGTAAAAAGTAAATGAAAAAAACTGCTATTGTGGGTTATCCATAAGAGATAGATATATACCATCGCGGACTTTTCTGTAGACCTTTTTAAGGTGTACAAATACTTAGTACATCATTTTGATAAATCTCGTAGGGTTTAGCCTGCGTTTGCAATGTAAGCGGAAAAAAATGTAATTATTTACAGAAACCTCAATAATTACATTATTTCTCTACTTCGTATTGAATGTTATTATACGTACAAACCTTCCTCTGGAATTACTCTATCTATTAAAAAAAACCGCATCAAAATCGGTTGCGTAGTTTTAAAGTTTTATGCGTACATACGGAAATATGGACTTTGTTTTATAATATGTAGTGATAGTGATATTTTACTCACGCGGTATGACAGCACCGAAGCGGTCCGGGTGATCTTGAATCATGCGGTTCTTGAGCGTGCGTCTCCCCACGCCGCGCGTACCGACGAGCGCTAGTACGCGCCGCAGAAAAGGCGGCGTGCGGGCCACCTCTTCATAGAGCGCCAATTCAGCACCTTCTAACTGCACGCTTGAGCGGGACTCGTATACAAATTTCTTTTTTTTTCTTGATATCTGTGGAATATAATAAGGATTAAATTGCACAATACACAAGCACTACATACGTTCCCTATCACAAACTTAACAATCGTTTCGCCCCGCAACCGAAGCATATTCAGGAGTTAGACTCCACGACAAAATTCGTTGGACGATTGTGCATGTGTTTTTACGAATCCTACATGTATCAGATATGAAAACGGATTGTCTACATTTAGCATATTTTCCTATTGTATATTTTCTATTGTACTTCATCGCGGATTTTAGCAAAATATTTTTTTTTATTACTTTCGTATTATGGATCTCCGCAAAGTAACGCCTAATTCTATAAATTATCAGGTGAATTTATAAAAATGAAAGAAAATGGAGAAATTTGGTTTTTAAAACGAAATGCATATCAAATATTAAAGTTATATTATGTTAGCAGTGCCCGCGACTTCACACGCATGAAAGTCACTAGTGTCCCAAAATCTTTCCCGCGTGAACCTTTCGAGAAGTCTAGAATAAATAATGTCTATATGTCACCCTTCGACCTTTTATTCTCTAGTAAAAATACCATCACAATGGCTTCAGCCATTCCGGAAAATGTTGAATTAACTTAAACCCATTTCAAGAATTGTACTATGCTTTAAAACTGTACAAAAATGTGTTCAGCACATTTGAGAAGATCAATTACATATAAACAGACAGTTTTGGGGGACATTGTTATACGATATGTATAAATAAGTTACTTACCCTTGCACCACATATACTAATTTTATGCACAAAGTCAGCTTCAGGAGGTACATAGGCTTTACGTCTTTCTTCCAGCTCTGGAGAAGGGATCAATCCAACAACATCAGGTTTTTCAACATGACTTGCCTGCCACCAATTAGGGTCCTTTCTATCTGATACCTAGAAATAAACAATAGATCGTTTATTAAAGAAACAATATGGGTGGACCCCACCCCATCCTAACTGTGGTAGACAAAGGGCTTCAGAAAAGTTTCAGGAAGTTTGAATGCCAGAGATAATAGATGATAGATCATTTGTGTGTGTGCGTGTGTGCGCGTGCGTGTGTATAGCATTTGGTTGAAAAAAAAAAATAGCAGACTCTTTTTTTAATTTGAAAGAGAAATAAACAACAAAGAAATGAACAGATTTATCTAACATATAAGTTACTCGAGTTTAATTTTATACTTACTTGTAAAATATCACCTTTCTTAAACTCTAGTCCTATTTCTTTACATGGAATTAAAGTGTCTTCAACAGGATTATAGTCAAATAGAGCTCTCATGTAGCACTGAAATATAAAATTAAGGAAAAAAAAATCAAGTGTAACAAGCATTTGTACTACATATTTGAAAAGTTTCATATATCTTATGTATAATGAAGATGTAATTTTTAGCAATATATCTTCCATTCCTCATTTACTGAAATTGTTTCATATTCGTAATATTTATTTCTACTGATTGTGATACCTTGTGATGACAGTGAATATCTAATGATTGCTAAACTAAATGGTTATAAGATGGAAGTAGATATTTTCACGACCTCTTTAATAAATATTTAGATAGTTATCTTTGTTATGGGTCAGTTAATAATTTTCTTTTGCTAATGTGAATAGTGTTAGTGAATAATCATTAACATATGATTACTTATCTGTTTTGATATTTACATAATCCCCATGTAAATACTTCATACCCTCACAGAAATAAACTTTTTTATTATTCACTATTTTTTTTACAGTACTTAGTGTGAGAATATAGTATTTAAGAAATAAAGTATATAAACTTACGCTAAGCTTATTAGTTAGTTGAGCATTTTTTTCTTTTAGATTTGGTCCAACTTTTAGTGTTACTCTATCATTGGGCTTAGAGACAGCTTCCTTCAACTGCTCTTCAGTGTCAATTTGCACACCATCCACTTCTAACAGCACATCACCCACACTAACCAGTGCCTGTTTGGCAGCTGCACTCCCAGCAAGAATTCTAGCTACAATTAATTGACCATGTTCGTCTGTTGTAACCTACAAGTAGATAATATCCTGCTAGTAATTTAAAGATATATATTTTTTATAATTGTCTAATAATGTATAGATTACCAGAGTTATACCGATATTAAATTAAATAAAAATTTAAAATTAGTTTGATTATTATTATGGGATTGCATATTATAGACCAAGTGTGTTCAACTTTTTTAACAGTTGGGCTAAACAGATGATTTGAAAATCATTGGCGGGCCACTACAGTATTAAATATAAATAAATATTAATATATATGGGACACTTACACACACAGTCGTCCGTCCCCAAAGTAAGTAGGTTTATACTTGTGTTATGGGTATAGACAACTGAAGAATATATACCTAAATATTTTTTAAATACAAATATACACCCAGGCTAAAAGACCAACAAATTCATTTATGTTGGCCCTCAGCAGGAATCGAACCCGCAACCCGTGGAACGGAAGGCAGGGTCACTACCCACTGCGCCAACGAGCCAATCGATATTATATACGGTATATTAAAAAAAAGCAATATGATGTGAATGTGTAAGGCCTAAGCTCCAATAGGAGGTAAGAGGCCTTTACTCAGCAGTTGGATAGTAACATGCTCTTATTTTATAGCTTATATTTTTCCAATGATGATTCAAAGTTGGGGTGTTCAAAATTCGGCCATTTAAAAATGGCCTGCAAGTATAAGGTTGAACAGGCCTGTTATAGACAAATATATTTTGTAAATTTGTTGTAGGTATAACATATTCTGCAAAAAAGGATGATTTCTACTTACTGTGATACCTAATGGCTGTCCGGGTACTTTTCTAAGGCCTACAACTTTTACTGTTTCCACCGGCATGTCTCCGTTTAGGTCTAGACTAAGATCTAAGCATACAGCAATATCCTTCTGGTCTTCTTTTACAGCAGTCTTTTCATCTATTCCTGAACCTCGCTCAAGCCAAATCTTACCAATTTGGTCATGCGCATCAATAAGTGCCTGAAATTTTTTATATTTTGCAATCATTTTTGTTGTATTTTGCTATTTTCTATAAAGGCCTCAGCAATGATAGCCGAACAGTAAAATAATGTAATAAATGTTTACCATTTATTTAGGTTTATAGGTATAAACCCTAGGCAAGTCACCATGAGATTTCTTCAAAAAGGTTCTACACTTTTATTTTGATATTAGCGTAGTCCTATTATAGATAAATAGTAAAGTCAACCCCTCTTTTTAACTACACTGTTTTGAAGTAAGTTACAAAATTATTACAAATTGAGCTAGTTACTTAGGTAATATTAAGTGTGAACATGCATGGCACTATTGATCCATGAAAAAGGTAACAGAACCTAAAAACTTGGTGTATTTTCATTGTTACCCAAAGGCACAATCAAGTTTGTACTGAAGTGCTTTTACTACAAATATTGTAAAATGCACAACAACTGAAAGTTATGTACACAGAATGATAATTGATATAAATAAATTAATTATCAACTGATTCAACTGAAGCCATTTAAACAATTTGAAAAAATATATAAAATATATATCTACAGAAAGAACATGCTCAAAATATACAAAAATTGTAATAGAGTTTGTTTTAGCATGATTATACTTAGTGTTATAGGTGTGTATGCATTTTTTTTAGTTTACATTTAACTGTATAAATCCTTTGTGTCAATGCAAATCAATTTTTTGTGCAAATTAAGTATCATATTCTTAAGTGAACGTACCTTGAAATGCACTCTAGATAATAATATTGCAAGTTCTGCTTGTTCAATAGTCCGTATGTTGTTGCCTCGATACTCACTAAGCAATCTTATTATGTTTACATTATCTAAAGACACAGGTTTCACTATCAAATCTTCTTCTGACTCGATGGACTGTAAAACCAGAACATTATTTTCACAGCATTACTTCAATATCGATTAGATTTTATTTTAACGAATAAAAAACACGACATTTAGGCGTGGCATTTGTTAGTACGAATTTGTAAATGAAAATGTTAACGTAAAGACTAACACTTTTACAAGAACTTATTGTACAAAATTACGAAATGAATTATACGTACAAAACGAATCTTTTATAAATAAAAACGATTACTATTAAAAAACAAAGGGCTAACAAACATGATCACACCCACCTACGTTTCTATTAGATTTCTTATTGGGCGTTTTGTTTCGTGCTATGTTGTTAGTGTCACTTTTCTTGCATATAAAATAAATTTTATTACAGAAGCATAAAGTTGAATTTGTATTATTTACAAAGCCAAGTATTTATGACTGTATTTATGATGAAATGGAATGGCCAAAATTGTAATATGAATCTCTGTCTGTCAAACGAAACGCTTGGCTTTGGTATAGTGTATACAGATTAAAAATAGTCTTTTGTAATAAAGAATAATAATTGTATACAAATGTTAATACAATGCAATCGTAATTTAACTTTTCATTGTTTTTATTATTTTAGTCATTATCAAGACCCCAATCGTTTACTATATTGCGTTATCATATCATAACAAAGCGAAATATTATGGTAGACATAATATGATTGCTAAGAATATATTATACATTTAATATAATATATACAGATGTGGGTTGTAGTTTTTATTTGAGATTTAAGGAAATGAGTGATCGATACTGCCAAATAACTTTGCGCGTATAGTCTAGATTTTTGTAATCAGTAAATTCTAGCAAAATAATAATATGGGTTAAAAGTTTCGAATTACTTACCGCATATTTTCTACCGAAGTCAGGACTCTCTACAATGCTTTTAAGAAATATGACTTCATGATTTGACAGATCTTCTGGTTCTGGGTCTTTTTTTTCTATAAAAAAGTAAAATACTTTAGAAAAAGCAAATAATATTTATGCTCAGAGCAATATGCAATAAAAAAGACAAATACTTGATAAACTTTAAGCTTTTTTGTACAGAAGTAACGTTACTGCTGTTACTAAGTAATGATTTATAAGTAATTTTTCTCGTCGTATATTTAATAGCAAAGCTCTTAAATAACTCAAAAATACCTTAACTCGTCCTAACGACACCAGAAAAATATATTTAGCTATACTAGAACGAAGCTGTGGTGTGGTGGCCCAGCGCTGTGACCATGCGACTCGTTCGAGAGGGTCACGAGTTCAAACCCCGGCAGGCACCAATCAGTTTTTCTATTAAAACTTATGTGTCTAATTAATAATTGCAATTTATCACACGCTTTTCGGTGAATGAAAACATCGTGAGGAAACCTGCATATCTCTAAAGTAATCTGGGGATATGTGTAACCTACTAATACGCATTGGTATTGGTGGTAGGTCTTAGCTCCAACCCCTCTCTCCAGCAACGGAGAGAGGAGGCCTATTCAACATTGGATTATAACAGGCCGTAACTTTACTTTTTACTAGAACAGATTATAATTATTTTGTTCTTCAGGTAATAAACATTTTTTATTAATTTCCGATTTTGTATGGATCACCTTTATTTCCAATATCATTATGCTTTGGTGTACATGTAACGTGAGTTAGCAAGTTAATCAAAACAGATTATTTCTGAATGTAATTTAGGCAACGTTAATTTCAACTCGGATCTTAATTACACTTACAAGAGACGTCGCTTCAGTTTCCGACAGATCATCATTCTTTGTTCTTTTATTAGTTCAAATGTAGGTCGTGTGTCAGGTAAGACCTAAATATAATACTGTCAAAACACGGGCAGTCTCGTGCTTTAAGAGTACTTCTTTCAAATGAATTAAAAATAACCTTTGCTTTCTTCGGTTATTTAGAAGCTTTCTTTAATTTAAAGTATCGTCGTTAGTCAAAGCGAATATAATCACGTTGCAAGGTTTTAGTTTGCGATACTCTTAGACTAGATTCCTTGTTTAAGACACGAAAAAATTTAAAAACCTTAAATAGCATCGAGACTAGTCTACTACACCAAATACCTTAAACGTGAAAACAGCCGGTTTCATTTAATTGAAATATTTATAGCTTTCATTTGTTTATCTTATGCTATAACTTAGGCCTCTAAACCTTTGTGGGCAAATAAGCGCGGAGCGTCTTAACGTGATCAAATAAACAAGTCAAGTAAAAAATGCTTTTAAAAAGATTTATACAAAATTTCATGTCCCTACTATTAACCGTTAAGGAGTTCTGCCTGAAGCTAAACCTGGCAGCAGCATCAGGTCATGCTTATCGTAAACATACTATCATTGAAACTGCACCAGTATTTAAAATTTCATGTCTCTAATGTTAACCGTTGAGCTTTTTCCTCGTCTAGAGTCAATCCTAACAACAGCATCAGATCATGCTTATCATAAACCAATATATAAAATTTCAGCTTAATCGGACCACGAGAAGTGGATCAAATTTAACTTACAAGATTCAACTTTCATATACATACAAAATTGAAAAAAGCTTTTAAAAATAAGTAAATTCTTCGAAGAATCAGAGTCACCGATATTGCTCGATGAGTAGTAAAGTTAGTGTTAATGGAAGAGGTATACAGTTGAAAAAACCAAAAGATGTTGAGCTCCCAAGATCTTTTTGGATCCCACATCAGACACCCAGTGTCGTTGAGCCCCCAGTAGGTGTATTAACGAATTTAAAAAGGTCGCTTAATGCGAGCGGCAAAATAAAATTTTTACGTAGAATATTTCATTTTATTGACCTATGTCAAGGTAATGAAAATGAAATTCTTAATTTAAATAATAATTTACGAAAAAGATGATGATGCAGTTTACTTGTATTTTAATAACTAAAGTAGTATAATTCGATATAAGTATATGGTATAGCAAAGAAAATAGCGGTCCTGTTTATGTTTGGAAGCTTTTAATGTTTTGAAGGACAGCGTCACGGAGTGCAGTGTTAATTTTAAATTTGAACACACTTCCCCATACGATATCGTCAAAACTTTTAAAACATTAAATATTAAAAAAACAACTAATCTGTGGGGAATGTCCGTAAAATTAATTAATAATATTATTGATATTATCGCCCCGATTATGGCCAAGATCTTTAACAAATCTGTTGACACAGGGATATTTCCCAATTTAATGAAACATAGTAAATTGATCCCACTTTTTAAGTCCGGTGATAAAAGCGACCCTCAGAACTATAGACCCAATTCGGTCTTGCCAACTCTAAGCAAGATTTTTGAGAAAATCATTTTAAAGCAGCTGCTCCAGCATTTTAATTTAAATAATTTACTTCACCCTGAGCAGTATGGATTTACTAAGGGTCGGTCTACAATGGATGCGGGTGTGAAGTTGTTGAAGCATGTCTACGATGCGTGGGAGAACTCACAAAATGCCATAGGGGTATTTTGTGACTTGTCCAAAGCATTTGATTGCGTTCAACACGAAATTTTATTGCTAAAGCTTGGCTATTATGGCATTAAAGACAATGCACTTCGTCTCGTTACATCGTATCTTCACAGCCGGATTCAAAGAGTGTGCATTAATGATGTGCAGTCATCCGGAACGGCCTTAGTTATGGGTGTGCCTCAAGGATCAATCCTTGGTCCGTTTCTGTTTTTAGTTTATATAAATGATTTGTTATATTTTATTCATAATATTTGCGATATTGTACTGTTTGCGGATGATACATCATTAATTTTTAAAGTAAATAGAAATGACAATAATATTGACGAAGTAAACAGGGGTAGTAAGTAGCTCATTGGTTCAGGCTAAATAATTTGGTACTTAACTCGAATAAAACTAAATGTATTGAATTTGCATTATCTAATGCTGCAAAAACAGCAAATAGACTCTCTTTAAATAATGTACCACTAAAAACAGAAAATTCAACTGTATTTTTGGGAGTATTCTTGGATACAAAACTCCAATGGAGTACACACATAACAACTCTTGCAGGGAAACTAAGTTCAGCGGCCTACGCTGTTCGAAAGATAAGACAATTCACAGACGTCGAAACAGCAAAACTTGTTTATTTTGCCTACTTCCATAGCATTATGTCTTATGGAATATTGCTGTGGGGTAAATGCGCGGATAGTGAAAAAATTTTTGTTTTACAAAAAAGAGCTATACGTGGTATTTATAATTTAAGACCGCGTGATTCCCTGCGAGAGAAGTTTAAGGAAACAGGTATTCTTACATTTGCTTCACAGTATATTTTAAGCAATTTAATTTATGTACATAAAAATATAAAGAATTATAAAACGATAGGTGATGTATACAATAGACAAAGCAGGAACCGACATAAGCTTGCGGCTCCTGCTTTGCGCCTTGCAAAAGTACGTAATACGTTTGTGGGTTTTGGTATAAGATTCTATAATAAAATTCCGCAATCAATTTCAGCTTTGCCATTACAGCAGTTTAAAAACACTGTTAAAAAGAGGCTGATACAGAAAGCCTACTATACTCTTGAAGATTATTTAGAAGATAAGAATGTGTGGATATAGCTCTCTTTGAACCTGTACAAGACAGTAACGACATAATGTAAATAGTTTTAAGAATTATATTTTTAAAAGAGCAACCACCGTGTTTCTTGCTGGCTCTTCTCGGTAGGAACAGCTTTCCGAACCAGCTGTAGAGTTGACGATTCAAAAGCACTTGTTTACAAGTTTATTTGAATAAAGAATATTTTGAATTTGAATTTGAATTTCATTGCTCAGTAGGGGCTTGCTTCTTGTTTCCTCCTTCAATTCTCTAATACGTGTTGTCAAATATTCTAGGAACTTCCGATATATGTAAGTACATTGTTTTCTCACTTTGTTTTTGTTTACGGGAAACCGCAAGAATATTGCAAACATCACTTAAGTACATAGGTTTTATAGATAACTCAAAAAAGCTCAAGGTTTGAACCCTCGTTCCCCTGATAAATATTACGCCCTGTCATTGTTGCGCCATCGCCGCATAAAACGGCTCAAGCTGTAATAGCTCAAGTTTAGTATATTTATTAGTTAAGTTGGAAAACGCAGACTAGGTAAAGCCCCTACGAGTTGGCTGACGACATCAGAAAGGTCGCGGGGAGCCACTGGATCCAAGCGGCATAAGATCATGTGGTGTGGAGATCCCGTGAAGAAACCTATGTCCAGCAGTGGACGTCCATCGGTTGAAAAAGAAGAAGAGCTATGTTGCATTTTCTGAGTACTATTGAATAAATGCTTTTATTAATATTTTATTTTCCGATAGGATTGCGTAAACTCCGGATAATTCTAATGGGCTTTTTTTCCAAATCTATCTTCTAGAGCCGTCGCGACATACGACTCTACAATGAGTCTCTCATTGTAGAGTCAAAGTTTGCGCAATACGTCTAGGCACTGCGGATAATTTTATTGACTAGACGTCAATTTTCTGGATCTAGATATTGTCGAGCCTATTAAATTAAATGTTACGGATAGTTACAGGTCGGTACGATATAATACCACAATATAGTTGTAAAATATCATCAGACATGAACTTTAAGTACTTTTGGGGAATGCTTTTTTGAAATGAATAATTCCTTAAAAACATATTTAAATAAATTATTTTCAAAGTGTTTATAGTTGTTATCTGTAGGTCAGTCAGTAGAGCAACAGTTATAGGTTTAATAAATAATACTATGCGTGACAGCTTTGAGGTTAACTTTATCAGGCGATAAACAACTTACCATCATCGGGGGGCTTATTGCTGACGAAGTCTCTAAAACCCCGCCAGTTAACCGTGTAACGTCCACTGCGCCGCACCATCATTTGGATCACAAAACGCACGGAGCACGTAACACGAGAAATTCACCCGATCAGTCAGATCGTACTCCGTAGCATCATCCGATATTGAAGACGTGCGCGGCACCCGCGTTTGCGTACTAACGTCACGCGGCCGTGCCGTCAGCTGGCGAGCCGGCCAGCGCGACGCGTCACGGCGCCGCCCGCCCTCGCGCCTGCGCGTTACGATCTCAGCACGAATGTAGAGATGTCTGTTATTATTGATATCGATGAAATCTAAGTAAAACAATATTGTAAAAACCCGAACTTTAATGATTCATATTCATATTTTTGTTTATTTATACTGTCACACTGTTAATTTAAATTTTTAAAATCTTTCACTCAGTATTGTGTGTTTCATAGAATACTCGAATTACAGTTAACATTATGATCACAACAAGGTTAAAAAGATAGCTTTTAATTATTTATAGATAAAATTTGAATAACTTTTTTCTGTAGAAAAAAAAAATCGATATTATATAAACTCATTTTGTGAATTTCTGTAGAGTGTTCGTTTCGCCGATTACTAGAACTTTGCATTATATTAAGTAATTCCATTCGATTAGTAATACTCATTAAATGTAGGTTTTAGATGTATAATAGGAACCATATAGTTATGTTTTATAGCACAGTTATTTCATACTAAAGTATTTTATTTGTAGAGTATGAACTGTAAGGCTTAAATAAGTCCGCACAATTCTGTCGTTTCTTTAAGTGACATAATGTTTCCCCATTTATATAAAAAACCAGGCTTGAAATAATTTACGTTACACTCTGATGTATTTTCTTTATTAATTACGCACATTTTCTTGTTTTATGTAATTTCTACTCTTAAAATTAGTACTTAGTTTTTATTAAGTTATAAGTGTAGTAGTAAGTTTTGGTAGATCTAATTTGCAATGTCGATGTCACGTGCAATCACTAAAAAGTGCCGCCCGCCTCAGCCCGTTCGACCCCGTTTCGTTATTTCGCAACTCGAAGCTATTGCCCATTTCACTTCCTTGTCTAATATTTTTCACCGACGTTATGAGCGAATAAGAGCGTGAATTCATGGTAGTCTTCTACAATTAATGCGTTGTAGTATGAGCTGTTCGTTATTTCAGGACGGATTTTCCCATATTACACTCTATGTAAAAACGTTGTTACAATCGGTAAGAATACAGAAAGTATAAAATAAGAAACGTGCTTTAAATTTTAAACTTAAGTTTAAAGATATGATGATTTATTGGATTTTCATCTTCTATTTTAAAAAACAATTTTTTTTATGTCATAAATATAAAAGTTTGAAACCGTTTAATAACAATTTGATGATAGCTAGCGAAACGATCGATTATTACATAGAGCTATTAGATGATAAAATAAAATTTAAAATATATTTAATCATAACTATAGCCGAGGTAAAAATAAAAAGATAAAGTATGGATGTTTCTTTGACTTCGTACGTCATCGTCGACGTTGCGTCTAGTCTTTTGTTGTTGATGTAATACAATGATTTATCTATAAATACGTGTGCTATTAGCAGAGTTTATATTTACCTAACGGTGATCTTCAAACTATACGCCTTAGTATTTTAAGAATCTACCGCCTTTGATTTATTCGAATATAATTCATCTTTGCTCATTAATAATAAGCTTAAATTCAGTTGCTTAGATGTGTGCGAAGTTTTGGCTCAGTTTTATCTGCTTATTTGGTAAAAAAATGGTTGAAGGTTTTTAGTTAATTTCAGTATTCGCTGTAAGTGGTTTGATAATGTAAAGAAGGAACTCAAATAAATTTGAATTTACTGGCTTTGTTTTTCATGATAAAAGGGAACATATTCGAAAATAATAATTTACATTCTCTCTTTAACAAAAGTATAATTGTGGTTACAAGCAAAAATATTGATTGGATTTGATCTAAATGGTCATTGAACCTCGAGACGAACTTCTCAACTCAAGACAGACTTCTATTTTAAGACATTGAATACCATCGTAGCCTAGGGCGACGTTTGAACTTACAGGTGTTGTAAAAGACTCATTGGTGATAAAACCCTGAACAATGCCAAATTGCACAGTTCGCAACATCGGCACATGGTAGTCTGTCTATCGGTTTTCTACAGAATATACTTCGTAGAGTGTGCTCAGGTACTTCATGACCTTGTTCCACCTTCGCATTTTTATCACCGAAAGAAGTTCACCCCTTACGTTATTGACATTCCATAAAGGCGCACGGAGTGCTTCGCGTCTTCATTTCTGTTGCGGGAAGCAAGGAAATAGAATTATCTCCCGGCATATATTTTTCTCAATTCACATAATATGGGTATCTTTAAAGCAAGAGTGAATAAGTATCTTCTAGGCAAGCGCGCTCGATCTAAAACTGTATGCTTACCCTCAGGTATGATTGCAGTCAAGCACTAGCCTATTAATCAATAAAACGAGCCACCATTCCTTCGAATTTAAACAATGTACTGAAATGGCACAGTACTGGCTTTATCTGGCTTTTGGGTTGATATGATTAAGCGCCTGGCTATAATCTTGGTCATTTGAACGTGATTAATAGTGTAAAAATAAATATAAATTCCCTTACACCTAAGTTATGTATAGAAACTATGCTTTAAGAACTTTATGATATGACAAATTCCCTTTATGGGATATATATCCCTATTGGTTTTCAGCTTTTACGGCTTATTCATGGCAAAGCTTAATCCCGGTAACGCACATATGGGTTTTTAACACAAAATGAACTTAATTTATAGTTGTAATCCATCATACATGTATGGTTGCACCATTCTACGGAAAACAGGAAAAATCTTGAATGTGCCTAGAGAACTCTTCGGCTATATCCAAATCTGTTACGATCTTTGTAGGTGTTAAAGTTATACAAAAATAGTGACATCATCACTCTATTTCTAAAGTTCGATAACCAAATTATTAGTTGAAATAGAATGGAAAAGTATTGCGAACAAATTTGTTTTGTTATGGCATGGCAAATCGGGTAGCTTATTACGTCGTACAATTTGACAACTACAAAAGGCTTATCACGACCAGTGAAAAGACTGTTCAACAAGAAAAATAAGTAGAATATCAAATGTAAACTAAACGACGCCAAAGAATTGATAGCTCGCATATTTTACGACTACGAGCAAAGGCTTAAAAATGGTTCAAAATAACCGCAACATTCTTCAATAAAATATATAAAGTTGATTCCGCAAGAGTTTATAGTAACATCATCGCATCTTAATAAACTCAAAAACAAACTTGCATGATACAAGGAGCTTCACAATAAACAATGCATAGTTTATATAATTAGGCGTTACTATGTGGAGATCCATACTACAAAAGTAATATTAAAATTGTTTTGCTGAGATAATGTAGAATGGATTATCAGTTTTTATACCGGATAAATGTAAAACTCGTAAAAACACATGCACTAAAAATCTCCACCACCGCCACCACAATACACATACACTACACACGTTCACCAAAACAAACTCAACAATCGTTCAAAAGCATCATCAGGAGACTCCACGACAAAATCGCAATCGCTTTTTCTTTTAGATTTTGTCGAGGATTCTATATCCTATAGAGCTATATAGTCTACTCTACATTAAGTATATGTATTATCTATTTACTTTATTGCGGATTATAGCTAAATAATTTTATTATTACTTATACATACGCACGCCTTGAAGCAATTTACTCGTACCATTGTTCTTTTCATTGTCGCAAAAGTTCGAGCATAAATGTATAAGTTCTCACGGAATGGACTTTAACACGAATGTCTGCTTCTCATAAAATATTTTTGTGGTATCTTACTATCATAATATCGGTAAATATAAAAGCACAAAATAAACTGTAAAGATATCACTATAAATGTTGCCCGCCACTCGTGTTTGAATGCTCGAATCGATAGTTATATCGTTTGAAATATTGAAACAGATGATAAATTTACTGTCTTGACGAGTGACGATGAAATGAATGGATAAAGTGCTTGTGTGAAATAATGTTATAATTTTAAAATATTTACTCATACACTTTCATAAATCATTTTGTACCACGCGTGAATATGTTGATAACTCGATTTACGTCCTTTCATATGTTTAATCATAAAAGGCATTGGGAAGTCGATAAGTTACTGAATATATAAGTACCTGATTTAAACATATACTATTTTTAGCTGCCGTGCGTTTTGAACTTAAGTTATTCACGCCTGGTACGGAATTATTCATATACATAATTTCTCTACATATGACTCTTATTAAGCTCTGCTCTCTAACTTTTTTCTAGGTATTTAATTTCACTTTATTTTATTTTATTTTATTTAAGAAACGGCGGTACATGATTAGGGTAACGGACATCCATTTAGCTAAGCCCACCAGGTTAAGAAGTTTACTAATAATTTGAAATCCAAATTGCTTGTAACTTTTAAAAAAATTAACAAAAAATAAATTTTATAAATTACGACTATAAAGTGTTTAAGTTTACCCCCTGTATTTTGTATTTAGTCGTCAATAAACGAAACGAACATTCTATAAATTATAAATTAGACAAAACAACACTAAAAAAGGTGACAGGGCTCTTTTGGAATAGGTTTAAAAATAGTTCTAGGAATAGGTCATATAAAAAAAAATATTACACATGCGCAATCTAATCTTTGATATGGAGAGTGATATAGGTTATTTTTTATCTCGGTACTGAAATCCA
This sequence comes from Morpho achilles, assembly GCA_947086495.1. Lineage (NCBI taxonomy): Eukaryota > Metazoa > Arthropoda > Insecta > Lepidoptera > Nymphalidae > Morpho > Morpho achilles. The sequence continues at coordinate 6,210,728 of CAMTZB010000007.1, read as the reverse complement.
CGCGGACGAAGTCACGACCAGTATTAGTTCTATCTAAATTTAAACTCGGTTCTTAGTATTTCGCATGTATCTAAGATAAATCTATGCGTTACATGTCAGGAGTGTATGATCTTTAGATTTTATTCCCTATCAGTGGGTGGTATAGGCCTTTTATAAATAGATAGATATAAGATTATTGTGATGCACATCCTATGTGTTAATTACATCATATATATCAAGGGTACAATAGCCGGGCAAAGGTGTAGGATTTCTATTAAAAGCTTATCTTAATGATAACATAACCGTCGCAACTTGGAACTTTAGACAAAACAGACATATATTTTCATTATCATAAAAGTGAATAGATTACTTTAAAGATTACTTAAACTTACTCTTTTTAAAGATTACTTATTTAAAATATTAATGTTATGTACGCAACTTATTATTCGATGAAAATAATTTGACACAATCAAGTTTTTAGGTTAGTTTTCGTTATAGCTTCCAAGGTTTTTAGAGAATGTAAAACTTTTTGAATAGCTTTAAAAACAGGTAAATTTGTATATTTATAGTATAGCATCAGCACAAAAGTTATAAGAATTTATATTTTAGGTTAAATAAAATTACTCAAAGAAATACTACAATCAACACGAGTTACGTCAAATCAGATACAGTGATTTAAAAGTGAAGCTAACCTATACCTGGATGGGTAGCTATTCTCGCTGGATAGTAGTCATTTATCATTTTTCCCACCCTTCCTGTTACAGAAGGTATGATAAATTTATTATGCTATAATCTGCGTTTGCTAAGAAAATCTATGTGATGCTAAGTGTGGGCAGCAGGCAAAGCGGATTATGGCCAAATAATTCTATCATAACTTCTGTACTATGGAATTCGGCAAAGTGGCGTTACTTGTGAAAATGCTTCTATAAATTCATTCTGTTACTCCCCCTCTTGTCAGATAACAATCGCTGGAGGAAGAAGGCAGAATTTTACCAATCTATCGGCTTATTCCTAGGGACGCACATAACAAATGAAAGGTACTTTATATATAAAAGCTGATATTGAGACAATTATAAGTTGGCCTTGGTAGGCTACCGGTATTTTTTTGAAAATAAATCCGGGGTCTCGATCTCGAAAAGGTACACCACATAAATTAGCAAAATAAATGGTGGTAAGTATAATACTTAGTTTTAGTTTTAGACAGTTACCTTTCTGAAATTAATTTATAAAATTTACAGAATTAGGCGATACTTTGCGGAGATCCATAATACAAAAGTAATAATAAAATTATTTTGCTATAATCCGCGATTACTTTCTGAAATTTTTAACTTGTAAAGATCGTTATTTAATGTTCTTCAATTTTATATAAGTGATGCTAATTGCATACTGAATATCAATATCATTACTCCATTAAACTCTTTTATTAACCTATTATATTATAAAATAATTTTTTGTTTTCCTTTTAAATCACCTCATTATATTGTATAGTAGTATGATAAATAGCAACTGAGTCATAATTTGGTAAATTTATGGTCATTTTTGTAAATTTTACATCAATGTTTTAACACTGTGTTTAATTGTAATATAATATAGAAATGATAGTTTTATGATAAACTTAGAAAGAATAATTTTAGGGTTACAAATATCTTCGATAAAATATATATTCTAAACATGTCGTCATATGATTTGGCTTGGTCTTTACGAACGACCGCCTGCCTGACGTCAACTTAGTCGCCTTTTGCAACACCTCGGTAAGAATGAGGGTGGTCTATTCTACTCAGCTGGATACCACACGGCGGATCAACTTACCTTAATCGCCTTTTACGACACCTTGGAAAGAAATGAGGGTGTTACTCAAAATGTGACATGAAAAATATTTCGCATTAGATTTTCATTATTGATTTATGACGGAATATATTGAAAAGAAAAAAAATATAATTGAAATGTCTATATTTTTGCATTACTCTAAAACGGACAATAATATTTTGTTACATATTATCATTTCCTTTATACATAAATAAAGGAAATGATAATATTTCATCTTATTTATATATGATTAAGTTAATATATATAAACTAACAAGAAAACGAGTTATCGGTATGTAAATACCCAATTAATGTAAATGACGTATTTGGGACGTTTTATGCTAATTACGATTCTTTGTAGATATGTTACCGGGAATATGTGTTTTTTTACTAATCATCAATAAACTAGACTATACATTAAACATGATTATGTTTAATGTATATAATTATGTTTAGTGTACTTACTACTACTACTACTACTAATGATTGGTAAATAAAATATATCCAAGAAAACGCTTACATTTAAACATTACTTGCTAACATTAAACATTATTCGCATACTCACTATTCATACACGCTAGCGATGTTTTTGTTCACCTTAAGGGTTTGAAAAATTGTACGCAATAGTGAGGTATGATTATGTACATAAGTTTTAACAGAAAATTCCAAGTGTTTGAACTCGCGAACCTGTGGCAATGGAATAGGCTTTTTAACCGTTAGGTCTCAGGTCATGATTTTGTAAATTACTTTTTAACATCAACATTAATACGCGAAATGTAATTTTTTCAACATTTCTTGCATGTGCATTATTTGATTATTAAAGTAATTTAAAGTTGCACATTTAAATCAATTTTCTTCACATTCCATATAATCCTAACCATTTTCTCAAAATAAGTTGAAATGAATACTTACATACGAATTATATTCTAAAAGGAATTTAAATTTCTTTTAACCGTGTGATATCCGGCTGAATGAAACAGACCACCATCATTTCTTACCGAGGTGTGGTAAAATGCGACTAAGGTTAGTTCACTCACCTTGTGGCATCCGTTTCAGTAGAATAGACCATCCTCTTTCTTACCGAGGTGTCGTAAAATACGACAAAGGTAGGTTGACGTCAGGCAGGCGGCCGGTCGTAAAATACGTAGCCAAATCATGGGACTCTTTCTTAAAATTATATCTGTATTATATATTTTACCCTCGACAAGCTGTGCAATTATTTATTTTTTCGGAAAATGATAATATACTGGTTTTTATTACATCACCGAGAGTTATGAGGCGAGTAAGAAAGCATCACTGGAGGAAAGATGATGGTGAGCCAATAAGCTGACTTTCAGATAAGTCATAATGTCATAACGAGACTGAACGCCCTTCCGCTCGACGTTAGGACGCTTCCTAAGTCTAAGGGACCTAGTATTAGACTGCAAAGACGCTGTGTATATGTATTTGTGTAGAGTGACATTTGCGAACGTGAAATTATCGTCTAGGTCAATATGCTCCTAGGGCATCTATGCTTCTTCTTAGTGTAATCATTTCTAGAAGTATCTAAAAACATAAAGGTGTGATTTTCTTACGTGTTCCGTTACCTTAGACAAACCTTTCATTCATTAATTTATCAAAGTATTGCACTGTTAAACTGTTCAAATATTTAAAATATCAAATATTTAATATATCGGTGATTAGCCATTACTTGATTATACATAATGTAGTTTAATAACTTTCGGACGAATTCTATTCGTTTCATCTTTATCAAAGAAAATATGATTAGTGTTGACGTATTCAACTGGATGAATGACCGAGCCGTGTAAGCTAATCCAATTAAGAAATATAACCTTTTGACTTTGTATTATTGACCTCTTCGTGCCGGATCCACCTTTGTTTTCAAGCTTTCGCCTTATTATACTCGCTTCAGACGCGATATTTAACGAATGTCCTTCCGCGAACCCTGCTCCCGAATGAGACTGACTATAAACCTACTACATGCCATCAGGATTACCACCAGACGTCATCAAAAAGTGTTAAAAATGATATATTTCTTTAGGGCTAACGATAGCCTTAACAAAGTTCAGATACCTACATGATATATAGCTTCTTTTCTTGAAAATACGCTGTCTCTTCTCTAGTGATGCTGTAAATATCTAACAGGTTGTCCATTAGAACTAACAGCATATTGACAACTCGAGAAAAAAGAACCTATACATTATTATAAAACTTATATATATCGATATGTATATTCGGTTATTGAAAGTTTATAAAAATATAAGGTGTTGTTTTTTGATATAAAGTAATACATAATTAAATTGAGATTTAAAATCAAGATTAGTAATGAATTAAAAAAATATTTAAGATGTTGTTTATTTACAATTTCCCTTGATAATAGTGTGTATTGCTCTGTATTAGATAAATGTAATTAATGTGCTTCGCGATAAGGTCCGGTTTGCGCATTAGGCGCGTGCTTCAGCGATAATGAGGGTCACAGGGTACCAGTATAAATTTGTCCCTCAATAGCACTGTTATCACAGTGTCTTCGTGAGCAAATGAGCAGACGCTGTTTCTTGCACGCGTTAAAAATAAAGTAAACAAAAAAAATGCCGTGGACAAGCACGAACAGGTGAAATAAATTTTTAACGGCTAATAAATATTACAAATCTCAATTTTTGTAGAGTTATCTTAAAATTTTGGACAAATAATTTAAACTTATTTATATATTTAATTAATTACAGAATTTATGCGAAACCCTCGAATACAAGTTCAGGTGAAGGAATCTTATACTCTCCGAACAGTGCTGCGAGGGCTGCCACTACAGCCGCCGGTGACACCGGTGGGCGTTTTGAATTGAGCGATCACGGATATGGGAAGAGTTCCGTGAAACTTTTACATGTTCACCGTGATGGAGAATATCACGTCATACGAGAATTCGAAGTGTCTACAGAACTGAAGTTAAGTAGTGAATCGGCGTACGTGATTGGTGACAACAAGGAAGTCGTCGCGACTGACTCACAAAAGAACACGGTCTATTTACTAGCGAAAAAATACGGGATTAAGACACCAGAAGAATTTGGAGCAGTTGTAGTGAATCATTTCCTTTACACATACAAACAAGTTTTAGAAGCCAAGTGTCACATTATTGAATATCCCTGGGAAAGGTTACAAGCAGGCATTCCTCATAACCATGCGTTTCTATATGCGCCAACAGCAACGCGGTGGTGTGAAGTATCCCAAATTCGACATGGTAAGCGATTACGATACTTTTTGATATAAAAATATGTGACTATTTTGGACGCATAAGTAATTGCAATTAATTTCTTGCAGAGGCTGTTGTTGTAAAATCTGGCTTAAGTGGGCTGCGAGTTCTCAAGACAACGCAATCGGCTTTTGTTGATTTTGTACAAGATGAATATACTACACTTGCAGATGCGCCAGAGAGAATATTTAGGTATGTAAACCCATATTGATATTACAATAAATATATATTTTGAAGTTACTCTCTATCTCTTAGAAATGATAATCTTTATTAATATGATATGTATTACAGTACAGTAGTTGAAGCAGAATGGACGTATGACAATATGAAAACAGCAGATTTTGACAACGCATGGCTAACCGTGAAAGACGCCGTGCTAGAGAAATTTGCCGGTCCCCCAGACACCGGTGTTTATTCGCCTTCCGTCCAACACACACTATATCAAGCACAAAAAACGGTTTTAGAAAAAGTGTCAGAGGTAAGTTTAAAAACTACGTGGTATTAGTTTGATAAAAACACTGTATTTGAAAGTCTTAAGAAATTTTAAACGCTTTTTACTAAATAATTAAATTATTATTTTAATAAATATTTATCATCAACTGATCATAAAGAAAGATACGATGATAATTTTTTTTACAGTTAAAATACCTCAAGAATCAAAAAGTCGAAAGATATCTTAATAAAACGTTTATTCATGTTGTTCGCAAAACATGTATCATGCTTTTGAGTGATTTTGCATAATCGTTTGACCACATTTAGAAGTTAATTGTGTCACTTTAATAATTAATCATAATATATTAAAATTGAAAAATAGAAATAATTACTCTATTTACAACAATTTCAACGTATCTAATTAGAAGTTATATATTAGATAATTAACTGTAATAATATGGTCATAGTTCATAATCAACCATAAATAGTGAAGACTAATTATTTCGATTTGACGAGCAAAATGAAATGAATTAGTTTCTAAACATAGTTCATAAAAAAGTACATCTTCACGATAAATCCATTATTTTAGAAAATTATATGATTCATGTTATCAAGCGAATTATATTTGGTATCGAAGTAGGTCTAAATTTAGTTTTCAATATTTATGATACAAATGCGTTATACCCTTACTAGTTATCGGCTCACGTGATATGTCTTCAAGAGTCTCTCTGTCTTGGTCAAAGTTTATCAGCAATTCCAATGTAATCGTCCTACCCATTTTCGTGTATCATCTGGACTTAATATCAGTTAAACAGAAGCTAAAAACCAATTTAAACATTGTTATTTAATGATAATTCGTTGTTTCATTATTGTTGTTTTTATATTTCATTTGTCCGCAGATCTCATGGATCAGGATGACTATGCCTAACAAGCATTACCTCAATATCGACGTTTCTAAATTTCCCGCCAACGTTACCAAGGGAGACCCCCATCATTATATCTACCAACCCATAGACAAACCAGCAGGTCTTATATATGCACAGCTTCGTAGGAGACCAAAGAGCCATTTGTGACCTTAATTAGTATAATAATTCTAATAAATTATTGCATTTGAAGAATTGCATTGCTCCATTGATAAAAATGCAACTTCGCTTAAAGTAAGTTGATCATTTTACTGAAAGTTATAAGAAGACTTATAAGTCTGCTGCGAAATGGGAAAAGTTTTATCAAGAATACGTAATATATAAAGAAGTAATCGTGAATTGATTGCCTTACGTTACTTCATAGCGTATTTAATTAAGTATTGTTTTAATGCGTGTTTTAAGTATCGTGTTTAAATATTTTTATTCCCTTATAATAAGGGCGTCGAGATTGTTTATCAAGTTAATGATTTTTATTAGATTTAGTTTTGAGTTTAGAGGATTTAAAAGTATTTGTGTCATATGATATACAAAACAATACCTTCGAATCTAAATATCTAGTCAACGTAATTGACACTTTGCTTAATCAAAGAATGGTCAGAAAATATTTAGGTTTTGACCAATTTTAAAATTTTTATAGTAATAAATATATATTTTGCATAGCAATACTCGTATATTTATTTTAAAAAATTGTCCCATAAATTTGAGTACTATATCAGTTATACTATATTGAACTCAGACTGGAAATTGATTGTACTGAAATAGGCTTTTTTAAATGCCATCTTTACTGTTGTTAATCAAAACGTTATTTCAGTGAGCAAGCAACGAACCTCAAACGATGGTAAACATTTTTTAAGGCGTAAACCAGGAGACGCAAACTTATGTCAGTCTCTAGTTTTACTATATAGAGCTTTTGCTTTGAATTATGTAAATCATTCTGTATAAAAAGCTTATTACTTTCAAAATATTGTTACTTAACTTACTACACATATATTGTTAAACTTCTTTCAAAGGGAATCACGCGGTTTTGTATTGTAGCTTTTTTTATTTTTATTGTTAAGTTGCTTAGACTGTGAAAGAATTTCAAAATAAATAAGAATACAACGATAAGAAAAAAAAAACTATCTAGAATGTTGTAAATAAGCCTATTGTTGTTTCAATACTTATTTTAAGTTAACCTCGGTAAATTCTTTAAGGTACTTAAATCCCACGAAAGCCATCTATTATGTTGGGATTGTAATTAAAAACTGAGCAAAATGTTTGCCATCAATTAATAAGCATTGTGTAATGCACATTATTTATTTGCTTTGCATATATTCGACTGTATCTAGCATACGAAATACGTCACGTATTTTTTAGTATAATCTTCATAACAAATTCGTGACCTCTTCGATATAGGTCATTGTATAAAAGATAATTAAAAATAGTTACGCAATTAATAACGAAGCACTAATAATAAGTTGATATTGCAATAGTTAACATAAATATTTTTATATCCTTGTTTAGAAGTGTTTTTCATGACGTCAAATATTTAAGTATTTAGTTACAGAGGCAAATACAATTAAATAAAAACATTAAGTGTCACAAAAAATGTTGTACCAATTTATTATATACAATAAGTACCTGGTTGTTGAAACCGTTTACAAGATTCCGAAAATACACATACACATACACACACACACACACACACAAACACACGCACACACATAAATATATATGTAACTATTTTCAAGTGCGCGTGTGTGTGTGTGTATACACACACACATGAGATTAACTCATTTAAATATGAATATTTAAGATATAATATTGTTGTAACCTAAAATATACTCACACCACAATTTATGTATGTACAAAAAGTTTCGACCTAGAGAAGCTAGGTCGAACCAGTCGATCAATAATTTAATAGTTCATTATCTTAATATCTAACGGTATTCAAGACTATTAAAACACAAAATTTTTATCAGAAATTTGAACGTAAGTTGAAATAATCAAAGTTCCTAACCTCATTTAAATTTGGTACTTTTCATCAAATATTAAAACTCACACAGACTCGAAAGCAGAAACGAGTAGGTACTTTATAAAAAACAAAATACTACGAGAATCTTTACCTATTATTATTATCTTGTTTATGGCCTGTACAGCGCAAATTGAGCGCAACTCACTCTGCCAGTGTCACGTAAAATGACAAACACATGAATAATGGAATTTAGAATTTGACTCGAAGAGAATGCACCAAATGCACTAACTACCTAAAATAATACAAAATATATATGATTATGGAATAAAATAAAATTAACGATATAATCAAAATAGTTACAACTTTAATTTATTATCTACAATAAATTTACACAACTTTCTAAAAGAGAATCTTTAGTGCAGTTATATATAACAAAGCTTTCAAAAATTTATTGTTTCTTATGTTTCATGGAATTCTGTAAAAAGCTTCTTTTACGATGATTAATTAGGAAAAATTAAAAATTAGTCGGATAAAGAAATTTTATTACGAAATCATATTATTGCTTAAAACGCTATCTATTGTTTTTAACCTTAACACTTATAATGGTTCTAATCATAGAACATTTATATTATTTTTTTGATATATAGTTTAATTTATATAAAAAATAACAGTAAAAAGGTTGGTCAATGTTTCTACTTGTACTTAAATTATAGAATTAAAGACGTTTCGTTCCTATAATTTTGTCGGCCAAAGCGTATAGTTCTTCAACTGTCTGTAACAAAAAAAACGAATTTTAGTAGTTTGTATATGTTTTATACATAATGAAAAAAGACTTTTAAAATCTTTAATTTTAATCTGTGATAGCCCAGTGGTAACACTGTGTGACTCTTTCGTGGAGGTCAACCCGGGCAGGCGCCAATGAGTTATTCTGGTAAAACTTATGTGTCTAATTGGTAATTGTAATTTATCACACGCTTTTCGGTAAAGGAAAACATCGCGAGGAAATCTACATAGCTCTAGGCAATTCTGGAGATATGTGTAACCTACCAATCCACATTGGAGCAGCGTGGTAGGTCTTAGCTCCAATCCTTCTCTCCAAAAACGAAGGGAAGAGGCATGTTCCAAGAGCAGTGGGATAGTAACATTACTTAACTAAACGTCATTTTACTATTATATTTTTCCTGCCCTTATCCACTCTAAATAGGGCCGGCACATGTTTTTCGCTTTCTCTCCTATCATTCGTCAAATCTGGCGAGCACTCCTTTTCCTTTTATATGCATGTCATACTTTCACACAATTTAATCATCTATTTTTCAACCTGGCTCTAATCGCGTATCCATCCACGTTCACATTTAACACTCTTTTGATGACATAATTTTCATCCCTCCTTTTTATGTCCTATATATAATAAATTTCATGTGTTAGAGAGGTATGCATTAAATTTTACAAAAATATCATTTCGTCGAAACATCTCGAAATCTCAGGTTACCTGCGATACTAATAAAAATGTGGTAGTGTGAGTTTGAAAACAAGCAAACCAACACCGAAAACACTTTTAGTGTATTACAAATAGATACTCGCAACATAATATAAAATACATATTTCAAGCTTTCATTCGCAGAATGTCGAACAGATTATACTTTCTTTTATTTACATTAGGTTTATGCATACATTTTGAGTGCATCGGACTAAAGACAAATATTATTATTAAAAGTTTAAATTTTATTACATTTTCTTTAAACGTTTGAATAATAAAATTACGTTGGCTCCATTTTGGGAAAATTATAAGGTAAACAAAGTATGAGGCTGTGAATGTCGTTGCAATGGACAGACTATATGACTATAATTTTATGTAATATTATCTTTAGTAGAATAGATATTAGTAATTGATCAGCATCATTAATATTCCCCACTCTAAGTGAGGTCGGCAAAACATGTTATAAACATGCTGTCACATGATTTGGCTGTGTTTTAACGACCGGCCGCCTGCCTGACGTCAACTTACCTTAGTCGTATTTTACGACACCTCGGTAAGAAAGAGGGTGATCTATTTTACTAAACCGGATACCACACGGTGGATCAACTTACCTTAGTCGCCTTTTACGACACCTCGGTAAGAAATGAGGGTGGTACTATTCTATTTAGCCGGATACCACACAGCTACAGCATCAGTAATATAATTTAATAATAATTTTATTATCGGTACTAACGTCATTAACTGAGAAAATTTGTAACAAAATTGGTTATCTTATACTTAGAAGAACAATCATTTTTGATTTTTATCACATATCATTAGTTATGTTTATCATCAATTAACTTAATTACAAACACTATAATACTTATTCTCATTATTAACCATTATAAATTAATTAGAGATTTTGGTAAATGTTAATTACACTTCTAAAAGAAAAGATGAATAAGTAGATTGTAAGTGTGCATAAAACATAATTTAATTTACTTTTAAATGCCTTAAATGTTTATACACTTAATTTTTCCTAATATAAAATATTAAACTTTTTCTAACAATCACGCAACAATTTTCCAAAAAACATTTTACCGAATCAATAAATATATATGTTTTTAATTGACAAAATAAAACTGTATATAAATTCCTATTTAAACAAAATATATTCTTAGTTGGAATAAATAGGTAAGTTGTGTATTTTTCTTTAAATTGATAATAAATAAATCATTTAAAAGCAAATTAAAAAACGTAACAATTCGCTCTATCCGAAGATTAAAGGTACATATGCTTATATGTGGGAGATGATTTATGTACGTATATGCTGGTCAGCACACAATTGTATACAATTAATTTAATATAAACACAAATAACTGTTGATTGTATGCCTAATTTCGTATGTTTTATCTCTTCCTTTGTTTTGTCGCTGAGTAACAGGTTTTTTTTCTTTACGTAACGAGGTTCATGACCTTAAAATACCTATTTGCGGACTCCGATATATGAAGTATAAAATAGGACCAAGATAAATATACAATGCTTGCAAGAACTAATGCCAGAAACCGGTTTGCTAAAACAAGGGAAAATCGCCTTTTATGAGCCTGAAATAAATAAAAAAAAAAACAATATACCTAACTACCTAAAAACAAATAATCCTTTTTTTTCAAAATCGTATTTGTGTATGTTTGCATTGCTTTTGCGCTCGCCAAAATCTCCTGTAGCGGGTGTCAAATCCGTTGGGGCAAAGAGATTCCTTGTCAATCTGAATTTATAGCAATTTTATTTCAGTAATTTTTTTTTTCTTAAATTAAAGTACTAAATATTTCCTCCGAAATCGATACATGAACCTGTAGTAATATATACAGGGGCATCTCTCACCGATCTGGAATTTCCTATGTAGCATCAAAGTTCATATGATTCATAAGTGTTTCTGTGATTATATATATCATCAAAATAATATCTTCCCCAAAGTTATGTGCGCGCTGAACTCAGTTGATAAGGCTTTTGAGAGTGACGCATCGTTCTCTGGTGTCTGATGGCGCGGAATTCGAAGGTGCATAATAAAATTTTGAAATTTATTTATTAACCAAAAACCATTTAATGTGTTAACAAGTGTGATATTCTAGATTATGTATAATATATCTTTAATATTTAAATGAGTTAATCTTATATTTTTGGAATCTCGTAAACGGATCCAACGATTTTCCTGATATTCAGCATGTAGGGGTTTTTGGGGGAGAAAAATCGATCTAGCTAGGTTTTATTTAAAAAAAATTTATGTATTATCCCTGTTTTTGGACATAAAATAATTATTAACATTTAAATTTAATATAAACCACTATTTTTACCGTAAATTGCGAGAAATGAAAATACCTATGATCGAGCCCCACCTAATAAATTATAATTTTTTATTTCTTTTTCTTTTTTTTGTTTTGTAAAAAAATACCGAGCAAGGCTCGGTCAACCAGGTACTGTTACAAAAAACATTAAATGAAATAAAAAATGTAATATTCATTTACTTATTTGTGTTATCATTTATCTCGCACCATCGTCTATTTTATGTGCAATATTTATTTTGATTTGGTGATAAAGTTCTTTTTACCGCTATTATTTTTATCAATTATGTTTTGTCTTCTTTAGTTAATATACATTACATTGTATGTAAAAATTGAAAGCTCATTAAAAAACTAATGGGCTAGTCGTAAATATGATCCAGGAAATTTATTATTACACATAGTTTATTACACAAACTCATCGTTTGTTTCAACTATTTCCAGGACATCCAGTTTCATCTATAAATCTCATTAAGGATTTCTTTTTTTCATGTGATAATTGTTATAGTAGCGTACGTGACAATATAAAGCATACGTGACTAATTTAAAGCCCACGATTAAATTATTCTGATAGGGTCGAGTAAGAACCAGTTAGAATTTATTATGTAAACATTGCCCACTCATAATGTATTATATAGTGTTGAGCTTTTAACCCTTTCTACAATGCTTATTACAATGTTAATAAAATCTTATTTTATGGAAAAATTTCTCCGAGCAACATAATAAATGTTTCTACAAAAGGTAACCCAAATGTGTGTCTTTAGACTGTCGGATTGAAGCTTAGACCCACCACGCTGCTATAATAAGTAACCTAACAAAGGTTACACATATCACCATGAATACTCTATACATATATTTATCTCACTGTTTTTCCTCGTAGTAGGTACATAAATTTTACGACCACAATTTTTTGAAGTTTGTTAGTAAGTGAGTAAATATTTTCATTACTTTTGTTTTATTAATTTAGTGGGCAGTATTTCAAGGTTTTTTCTGTAAAAAATACAGTACTTATGAATGTTTTTATATCATAGACAATTTATGAAAAAGAACTATTTGTAACTTCATGGTTTTATTTAGTAATTATAAGATATACTTAATGGCATTATTTCGAGGAAACGACAAATATTTTGATTAATATAATTTTTCAATAACATAAGCCGCCATTGCCCTTGTCAAAAAACTTCAAAGCTATTTAAAATTAAACAAAATATTTCTAAATGTTATAAACAACCTACGCATACGTATGCCAACTTAATGAGATATATACTTGTACATTTTTATTTACATACAACCATTATGTTAGGGCTACAGTTACCAGTTTTATGAAAAATTACATCATCTCCTTTTGTCGAAACAAAATTCAATAGTTTGAAAATAGCGTCATCATCTTCCTGCCCTTATCCCACTCTAAGTGGGGTCGGCACAACATGTTACAAACATGCTGTCACATGATTTGGCTGCGTTTCTACGACCGGCCGCTTGCCTGACGTCAACTTACCTCTGTCGTATTTTGCGACACCTCGGTAAGAAAGAGGGTGGTCTATTCTACTAAACCGGATACCACACGGTGGGGCAACTTACCTTAGTCGCCTTTTACGACACCTCGGTAAGAAATGAGGTTGGTCTATTCTACTCAGCCGGATACCACACGGCGGGCCGTCTTACCTTAGTCGCCTTTTACGGTACCTCGGTAAGAAATGAGGGTGGTACTATTCTATTCAGCCGGATACCACACGGCGTAGTTTGAAAATAGCGTATTTTTTGCATTATTACGTAAGATTACTTACATTGATTGTAGGTATATTAGGAGGTGACATAGAAGTGCTATCTTAAATGAGTGCAAGTAACACACTACATGCGAACAAATACTGAGTAAGAGAGATCATAAAATGTTTACTCATTCACCAGATTAGGGGTCACAAAGTTGGAGTCTATCTGGTATTTACTAGTTTGTCACGAGCCCTCTATGATTCTTGTAGGTAAACAAGATGATCCGGATTCAACCTCAATAATGTTGCATAAAAGATATAGGTATATGTGTGTATACAATTTATACAATAAATGTGTATGACTTCAAGAACCAGTAAATTTATCTTCTCTCCCATTTCCTAGAATAATAGGATGATTGGGATGATCATGAAAATTGTAACAAAAAAAAAATATTATTTCGGTATGATACATGCAAAATTCTAACAAAAAACGTTATACAAGGGTCTGTTAATTACTTCCTACTTTTACGAAACGTTAAATTACTTTTTTTTAGTTTGTACTAAAACGGTTTTAGATTCATTCATTTAAGTTCTTCAACCAAATTACGAATGTCATTAAAATCTAAATCCTCATTAAATTAAAGTAACGGCCTTATACTATCCCACAGCCGGGCATACACCTCCTCTCTTCATTTGGAGAGAAGGGTTGGAGCTTAGACCTACCACGCTTCTACGATTGGTAGATTACACATATCCCTAGAATTCTTTGTAGATATGCAGCTTTCCTCGCGATGTTTTCCTTTATCAAAACGCGTATGATTAACTGCAATTATCAATTAGATTCATAAGTTTTAACAGAAAAACTCATTGCTGCCGGCCCGGGGTTTAAATCTGTACCTCCGTGACACCTTGCAACTCACTTATCCTAACTTATCCCATCATTATTTTCAAGTGGACAAGAAATATAAAATAGCTACCGTCATTACGGAATACGGAGATTTTTAAACTCAATTCATGCGAATTTACTTAGTTTTTTCAATATAAAGATTAGTCTTACTGTTAAATTTTTAAGTGTCTTAATATCATTTGCTTCATATTTCAGAACGGCAAACTGGTCGTCGTTAAATCGAAAGCCCTTTTCGATGTCAGCCTGTTTGATTTCTTCCAATTCAGCTACGCATTTTGCCAAGAGTTGCTCTGGCGTCAACTGTTCACCTTCTTCGTTGATAGCCTCTGCTTCCGCTTCTTCGTCAATTGCCTGTTAGAGATCAAAGATGAAGAAAGATACATAATACTGGATTTCTGGATTCAGAATTTACTCTTGAGATCTGATTAAATTTTTATGTTCAATGTGATAAACTAATTAATAAAATTAATGAAACAATATTATAACGTACTAAAAATTGGAATTAATAAAAATAAATAAGTTACATTATATTTAACATTTTCAATCGTTTTCTAGAAAAGGTATTTTACCTTTGTGTTTATCTTCTCATATGTCAAAAAAAAAGTTCTTAAAGAAGACAACACATTACATTACAATACATTACAATAAACAATATTTAAATTTATTTGTTTAAAAGTTTTTAAAATTATTGACAGCAATCATGTCATAATACAATAACCCAAATACAAAAGATAATTTGAAATGCTTAGAAAAATATTAAGGCTAATGTAATGTGCTGTAACCTGCCTACCAAAAGGAACATTTTATGTGTCATGTTTACTTTTAGTTAACTACCTTAATCTACGGAGTATGATATAGTATTAGTTCGTTGTAAGTGCTGCAAATATTTGAAAAATATCTTACTTGATCAAATTTCTGTGACGCTTTTAGTTTTCTGTAATATGCATCAGCTCGTTTTTTAGATGCTCTTGCAACTTCTCTGTTGACCATTCTCCAAAATACAAATACAGGATGATGGAAGAGTTCCGGTGGACATTCTTTTAACGGTGTTTTTCCGACCAGGATAAGTCGTTTTAACCTCTCCATCTCGTCAAGCTGTCCAAAGAGGTGAATAAATCAAATCAATAATTTACACGAATATAAGGGTCACAAGTCACAGTGATAGAAGTTTATTACTTTATAAGAGTCCTGAATTTCTTAAGAGCTAGGTAGCGAGAGTCTTAATGTCAAATAAATGGACCCTAATTCAGATACGTGACGTCAAACACTCAAGTCACACACACCCTTTTTTTTAAATTGACTGTATGCTGTTAGCCCTAACGGCTTTTACAGCGTCACGGGGCGGGATGGTCGAGTGCAGAAGCATCGTCGAGGTTGCGAAATGCGGAGAGTAGAGCGCAGAAGCTCTAGTTTCGTCGGGGAACGTCGTCCTAAGGGTGCCTCATGTGAGGCCGGACCACGGCTTAGGGCGACGTGTAGTGCAGGGCTGATGGTATGATTTTGATTAATTATGACTTTGATTATCACACACACCTGGACGTGTCTATTGTCAGGGTTAAATACTGTGCTACCGTTTAAAAAAACCCCTTAAATACGTACAAATCTGTGTACCTTTATTAAACATTTTACACCGAAATGTATTAGTAGTAGTTTAAGAAAACGAAATGTTTTTTAATTTATTTATTTACCACAACATAATGTTAATTAACAGATATTAAGAAAAGGATAATGTGTACAATAGATGACTTATTTCTATAAGAAATCTCTACTATGGCGTGAGAAATTTTGTTAAATCTTTACTTGTAAAATTGCAGTTTACGAAATTAATATTTAATAACTATTTGATAATAATGTTTTTATAAAAGTTACTTACGACTCTAGAGGAAATTCTCTTGTTAAGGCTCTCTTCGTTGACAGCGCGAATTCTTTCCTCCAGCTCTGTCATGTATGTTTTGTCAGTCAGTCTGACGAGATTTGAGCCCATATGCTTTTCAAGGCGGGCCCGGACATGTGGATGTGCAAAACTGAAAGAAATAATCTTAAATAATAAAGAATAGTCTTAAATATATTATTTAATGAAATAATAACAGAAAATAAAACAGGTTTTTTTTATGATTTTTTCATACAATAACGTATTTGGCATCTTATTTTGGTTTTTAAAAATGTGCATTTTTAGCTAGGGTTGTTGGATAAAAAATAGTATACACGGTGACCTTTGCTTTTAATTGATAAACTATTCTCCTGCCCTCATTTCACTCTAAGTGGAACACTCTAAGCACAACATGTTTAAACATTCTGTACCATGTTTTGGTTATTCATTTTACGACCGGCTGCCTGACGTCAACTTAACTTAGTCGCCTTTTACGACACCTCCGTAAGAAATGAGGGTGGTCTATTCTACTCAGCCAGTATTTGCTTTAAATTAATAAACGCGTTTTAAAAATAGTGCATCTACATACTACATTATATGATTTCGGTAAATATTAGGTGTAGTAAAAAGAAATCCATTATTTTTGCATGAAATTCAAGACTTAATTTAGTACACTTATAAAAATCCGATTTAGTTTCAATATGCACCGTTTTATTCGACAACTTGTTGCCATTTTGAGGGTAATTTCATAATGCCTTTCTTATAGAAATCCTCTTTTTTATTGGCAAAAAATTGGGACAGTCGATTTTCAAGAGCTTCTCTTGAGACGAATTTTTCACCAGCAAAATCATTCGCCAGTGACAAGAACAGGTGGTAATCACTTGGAGCCAGGTCCGGACTATAAGGTGGATGCATAAGAATCTCCCAATCAAGTTCTCGGAGCTTCTGGCGAGTCACTATCGAAGTGTGTGGTCTTGCGTTGTCCTGATGAAATACAATTCCTTTCCTATTGGCCAAAACTGGCCGCTTCTGGGCAATTGCTTTCTTCAGACGGTCCAATTGTTGACAGTACAGGTCCGAATTAAGAGTTCGACCATAGGAAAGCAGCTCATAATAGATAATTCCCTGCCAATCCCACCAAACACACAACAAAACTTTCTTGGACGTCAATCCCGTTTTGGTCACCGATTGTGACGGCTGACCGCGGTTCGACCACGACCTTTTTCTCTTTATATTGTTGTAAGTAATCCACTTTTCATCACCAGTCACCATTCGCTTAAGAAAGGGGTCGACTTTGTTGCGATTTAGCAGTGATTTGCAGATGGAAATTCGGTCCATGAGGTTTTTCTGCGATAGTTCATGTGGTGCCCATACATCGAGCTTTTTTTTTGTATCCAGTCTTATTCAAATGGTTCCAAACAGTTTTTTGTGAAATCATCAGCTCCTGGGCAATCGAAACAGTGCTAGCATGACGGTCGCACTTGACTATTCCCATTATTTTATCAACATCTTCGACAACTGGTCTTCCAGATCGTCGTGAATCTTTGATATCGAAATTTATTTATTTATTTATTTATTTTACAAAATCCACAGCTCTTAATCTAGTAACTACAAAGTATTAAAATAACAGTACATACAGCCAATAACGGATTTTAAATTTGTTTACATAATGCTTATTATAATTAAAATTAGGACGCCAGAGAAGTATGTGGTGTGTATGTATGTGTCTGTGTGTGTGTATGTGTATGTTATGCGTGAAATATATATAATATAATAATATAAAATAAAAATATAAAATTAAATATGTAATCTTTATTCTATTATGGTTATTTAAAAAATACTTTATAGATATAATTTAATTAATGTACTATGAAGTCTGCATTATATCGAGAATTTTTTTCCTAAAACACTCCTTGGAGTTATTAAATATATCAATCTGGGTATAATTGACATTATATGTTCTAAGCAGTCGACATACTACCGAGTTCCCTGCATATATAAATTTGGTGAAAGGGACACAGAAAAGAGGTGTTTTGCGAAATAAATGTTTAGGAGTGCACAAGCGCACTATGTTATTTACCAGCTCAATGCAGTCGATGTGGCCGTTGCATATCCTGTGTAGGAAAAGCATGTCTAAAAGGGATCTTCTATTTTCAAGAGACATGAGTTTATAAGTTGTACATAACTGCTTATAATTATTTTCCATGTTAATATTTGAGTTTGTTCGAAAACTAAGATGTTTAAAAAATTTTGATTGCACTTTTTCAATGTTATGTTTTTGATAATTGGTTGCGGGGTTCCAAATGCAACTACCGTATTCTAAAATGCTTCTAACGAGTGAACAATAAAGAAGTCTTAAGCAATTTTGGTCTGAAAAGGGCTGAGTTATACGTAATACAAAGCCTAGTGTTTTATTAGCACGGTTAACAATCGAATTTACATGATCAGAATATGTCAATTTGGAATCAAATATAATACCAAGATCTTTAACTTTATCTACTCTTGGAATAATAGTATCGTTTAGTATATAAGTAGCTTTAATGTGTGATTTTTTACGCGTAAACGTTACGGATGAACATTTGTCTACATTAACATCAATTTTATTGTCTTTGTAGTACTTGGCTAGTTTGTCAAGATCAGATTGCAGTTTTTCACAATCTGACCGATCTTTTATTGTCATATAAATTTTTGTATCATCCGCATACATGAGGAATTTTGCGTGTTTCAGAGTCTTTTGAATGTCGTAAAGATAGCAAGCATAAAGTAAGGGTGACAGTATTGAGCCCTGAGGCACTCCCGAAGGAATATTGGCGTAATCAGAGCGGTATCCTACTATAGTTACTGCTTGACAGCGATTTCTTAAATATGACTCAAACCACCTCAATAAGTTACCTCGAATACCCAATTCAAATAGCTTACGCAGTAAAATTATGTGATCTACACGGTCAAATGCTTTTTCGAAGTCCGTGTAGATCACATCCACTGATTTCCCACCATCTATACCTCGCGTCACATCATTAATAAAAATAGCCAGATTTATCTGCGTTGATCGGCCTTTAATAAAACCATGTTGTTGCTCTGGTATCAATTGAGCAAGATTACTGTATATATATCCGTGTACAATTCTCTCCAACAGTTTTGCCAAAACGTTTAAAATAGATATCGGCCGGTAGTTTTCAATCGCGGTTTTTACGCCTTTCTTATACACAGGAACAATATGCGCAGTCTTCCAAATTATAGGAACAAAACCATCCCGTAAACTTCTATCAAAAAGGAGAGAAATTGGATAAGCAATAGAATCTGCACAGTTCAAAAAGAAAATTGGTGGTAAATTGTCGCTACCGGGGCCTTTGGACCCGTCAAGATTTTTTAAAAGTTTTAAAATCAATTCCCGAGATATGTCAATGCTATGCATACTATTTGCTTTTTCATTTTCAGTATAAGTGGAAATTGCCGTATGGGAGTGAGATGAGTTCCCAAAATTCCGGATAAAATAAGAGTTGAAAGAATTACAAATATCTTTTCCACTAGTAATCTCTGTGTTATTAAATGTCATATTATTAGGATATTTTGATTTACGATTCTTTTTAGAATTTACATATGACCAAAATAACTTAGAATTACGCTTAATGTTATTTTGTGATAATTTTATATAGGTATCTAAGCATTCTTTTTGTAATTTCTTTTGTCGGCGTCTGAGCGTAGAAAACTCATTATAGTCTAATGGGTTGTGAAATTTACTCCAATTTTTATGATATTTATTTTTTTCTTTTATTAGTTTAATTAATGCTTTACTGTACCAAACAGGGTAAATATAGGCACCAGAACACATTTTTTTAGGTACATGATTATCAATGATCTTATCAAGAACTACATAAACGGTATTTACAGCTACTGAAAAATTACCTATTTGATTGATAAAAGACCAGTCCGTATCATTAATACAATTATTAATAATATGATAGTCCGCTTTACTAAATTGTCGCTTTAACAAGGATCGATTTTTAAATGATTTTCTTATAATGTCAGCAGTTTTAAATACCAACGAGGGATGATAATTATCTTCCGGCACGAGCGGGAAGTTAGAAGTATCGACTGTAACGGAGAAATTACAAATTATCAAATCTAAGATGTTATTTGAACAGTTAACATTGAGATTGTATTGAGTAAGACCAGAAAAAACCAATCCTTTCTATAAATTTAGAAGCAGTGTTTTGCATATCCAATGATCCTTTTTTTAGAACTAGTGGTTCGCTATTGAGCCAATTAATACACGGTAAATTAAAATCACCAGTAATAACGATATGGTCACCTTCAACTTTATTACTGATTTCTACTAAGTTATCTAGAAAAGTATTAATCTTTCTGAGCGAGGTATCGTAGGGTGGAAAATAAGCCACAGCAACATGTAAGTTACGGTTTGATTTTAGCACCTTGGAAGAAATTGTAAACCATAAACATTCGATATCTGCATTTTGCCACTCCGGACGATGGCGCGGTTCTAAGCGCGACGTACACAAGGATTACCGGAACGAAATCGACGAAACCAAAATTGTGCATAATTGGCTGTTACAGTACCAGGACCATAAACACTATTCACATTTTCAGCTGCCTGGCTTGCGTTTTCGCCTTTGTCGAAGAAAAACTGTAAAACATGTCGAATTTTCTCTATGTTAGTGTCCATCTTTGGAACCTGTAAATAATATTGAGCCAAGCAATTACAAAAATGTTTGTCTATCTGTTGTAAGTACGAAATAGTGTGTTTCTAACGCCGTTTAGAGTAAATCGATAGCACTTATGCAACGCGAGTTACCGATTACTAACGACACGTGTTAAAAAATAATGGATTACTTTTTACTACACCTATTATAATAATATTCAAAAATATATATTTATTTTAATTACGTGAGATACGTGGTTTATACTACACGACTACTGGTACTGACTCACCATGGAGGTTGGACGCTTTTACGAATCGTCTTGTCTAGTTTCGTATAGCTATGCCGAAAGCTCAATGTCTCCAACGTAAAGTATTAGTAGTTTTGACGCTGGTTGCCCGTGTCATAGTTGAGGCTTTTATCACGGCACGCGCCAACCCTGGCACGGCGTGGCACGGCCCTCGCCGACACCACATGTACACATTTTCATGTAACGGGGTGTTCATACTTGATCGGTAGTATATTGAGGACTAAACTATCGATATAATGTTTAGTCACTCCAATGGACTAAAATTCGCCGATCGATTTTGTATAGTTTCGATGAAAAGTATAGTTTAGTTATTTGTTACCAAGCTGTATGCGCGACTTTGTCACGTCAACTTAAGTGTTAAGGTAACCCTTAATTATGTAGCTGTAAGTTTCAATTGCTTTCTTTTCATTTCATTGAAGAAATTTCAATATTGACCAAGCCCAATCGATTTTGGATAGTTTCGATGAAAAGTATGGTTTACTAATCTCTGAACATGCTATATACGCGACTTCGTTCATGTCGCCTTAAGGGTTAAAATACCCCCAATTACGTATTTTCCTGTCCCCAAAACAAAAAATGTTTTTTTTTATCCTATATGTTAGCCCTCTTGAAAAGCTTCAATTGCATTATTTTCAACTGAGCTTTCTTTAATATTGGTCCAATAATAATAGCCGGTCGTAATAAATAACGATATATTGCCCTATTTTACGAATAAAGTTACATTACCTATGCTTATACATGGGACATGTGACTTTATTATTCGATTACAGCGATATAATGTCTAAAAATGTTCTAACCACATATATAATTCTTTTATATTTTTACACATTATTAATTGTTCAGATAATACTATAAAGTGAAATTGCTAGAATGAAATATGGTTTTATTGCGTCACTTGAATCAATCTTGAAATAGCTTTGGATATAAACAATATAAAATCAAACTTAGTTTAATACAGTGAATATCTAAATCGGGAATGGCGTTTATAGCTGACGTTCAGGTCCGGGTAATTTATAAACAGATGTTCAAAAATTTTCCAAATTACATAGATACAGTTATTATGACACTCCTAGTACGCTACGCTAGTAGTAAAAGTGTATATATTTTTAAATCTTTACCTAAAATAATTAAAATTAAAATTAAAATTGTGAATATTTTTATTTGTATAACGTTATTAGCTGGCAGAGATCTCTGTCATAGGGATAAGTTGACCTTTGTACACTTTTTTTAAACAATAATGTTTTTTCTAACATTTTTGATAGTACATAAATAAATAAATAAAATTACTTTAACGGAGAAGATGTAATAAATTACCAACAAAAATGTAAGAAATATATAAATAGAAGTAATGCAGCTATTTTTTAATATTATACATAAAGAAAGTAAAATAAAGCTAGACAAAACTTAGTCCAGTATATCACCTCCTTTAAGTAGCGTGACAAAAAGTTTTTGACAATTGTCATACATGACTTTGGAATGATTGCTTAGAGTATTTGGCGAGGACTTCACTGCATAAATTATCTATAATTCATCGCTAAGCCTTATCGAATCAATTTCAAAATTATTTATTACAATTCATGCAGTCTATATCAAGCACATTCAATACTATTCGTAAAAAACATGTAAAGTCGGTTTTACAGGCAAAGATTTTACGTGACAACGTCTTTTTGAATGTGATGGATTGGAGTGGGAGAGAGACGCAAGGCATTCGCCAGTCCGGCGGGCCTCTCTTTCGTTCGGTTGTTTTTATTATTATTTTTATATGAATCAATGCAATAAAGAGACAAACAAACAAACCTACCAACTATCACAAGTCACCACATGTTTCACAAAACGACGCCAACACTCCATACAATCACCTCACACTCACTACCACAAGCTCTACGATCGTTTCGCCCCGAAACCAAAGCACCACGACGGAGATAGGTTCCACGAACAAAGTCGTAATCGTAATGCTTGTCCTACATATATAAGGTATGTTAATGTTGCCTGCTTCACACATTTAGCATTACATATATCTCGACTTTAGACGCATAAGATCTGATGTGTGTTTTGATGACAAGAGAGCGAAAAGAAAATTTATAAAATAATCGGGATAGTATTTGCGTTTTTATGGATAATTCTAAATGAAATATTGTTAATATTTTAGTAAAAGCTTATATCTTTCGATTCCTAACACTACTAATCTAAAATTTACCTTATTGGATTAAAAAAAAACTCATTTTTTTTAAGAAACTGATGATATTATTCGCCTTTGGTCTTATGTCGATATTCGACCTTATGCGTCTGATGTCGAGATATTCTCTTAACAAACGCGGATTACAGCAAAATACTACGGAATTTTCCAAAGTAACGCCTGCTTCTATAAAGAACTAATTATTCTAATAGAACAATAATCGAATGCCATCAAAGTATAATTGCAAGTAATGAATTGCCACAAAACGACACATAAAATCGTTTGCGGAGTTTTATGTACCGCTTTCCGTGTGGTGATTCTACACGAAACGCTATCCGCCCGTTAGATATAGGCACTTAAAAGGGTTCACTTGTAATTGTGTGTACGGAGCCTTTATCGCCGTGGGGTTCATAAGCAAATTTAGGGTGCGAGCGGCGCCATTGGCAACATGATAACTACATAATAAAATAGCTATAATTAAAAAAAGTTAACGGCCACATAGTTGTCTCACTGTCTACAATTAATAATGTTTAGTATTGAACTTATTAAATGGTTTTAGTAAACGAGGATTTTGTGTTAAAATTATTATTCATAAGTTTAAGGTCGTGTTTGCCATAACACGATTGTGCATAGATATTGTACTACATCTTTAATATTTAAATGAGTTAATCTTGTTTATATATTGTTACAACATGTTTCTAATCAACCTCCTTCATAGAGTTAGTTTTAAATATGAAAAACCATTGTGGCAGTCATTATATGTCATTGAGTTGTTATGAAAGATTAAATGAGTTGACTTTGGGAATATTGCTTTTTATTTATTGTACAAGTATAAAGGAAAATATAGCTTTTTACAATATATTCTGAATCTCGGAAACGGCTGCAACGATTTGCCTGAAATTTCGCATGTATGGGGTTTTGGGGGAGAAAAATCAAACAAGCTAGGTTATATTAAAAAAAATAGAATTTTATCCTTGTTTTTGGGCACTAAAAATCTTTTAAAACAGGACCAGAAAGCAATAGATATTTGAACTGTCAAATGCTGTAATAATGGTAACGCGCGAAACAAAAAACTTTAAAACCTGTGATCGATTCCCACATGTCACCTAGCGCTTTTTTCATTATTTTATATCTTTAAAAAAAATTACACTACTCCTCTTCTGCTCCTCTTTTCTCTCTATTGATTATTGTAAGTTTATATCTTTTTTCGAGTATATAAGTGACATTATTCAAAATTATACTTAATTTATTTAGATACATTGTAATCATTAATCATTAAAAAGTATTTAATAAAAACTAGTGTTTTTCTGCTCTTTCAAGTTATGGTCTCTAAACTCACGAATTTAGTACGCGCTTTATTGAAATATGCCACTAAGCAACTTTTCTGAATAAGGTCACTTTAAAACTAAGAGTCGGATATGTACTAAAAACAATTAAAGTAGCCTTCTTATTATAATATAAATATAAATATATGGGACACTTACAAACACGGTCGTCCGACCGCAAACTATGTAACTTCATACTTGAGTTATGGATGTGAGACAACTGGTGAATATATACTTATATATTTTTTAAATAAATACTTAAATAGAAATATATACCCAGACTTGAAGACTATCAAATCCATTTAAAGAAAATGTTGGCCCTCGGCGGGTATCCCGCGACCCGCGGAGCTGAAGGCAGGGTCACTACCCACTGCGCCAAGGGGCCAGTCATTATGCATATTAGCTTGAAACCAAGCAGGCAATTCTTTGCGGAGATTGTTTTAAAATTGTGATACAAAATAACCTTTATAAACTAGGTTGTATAATATTTTTTGATTAAGACCTCTGTCGAAAATTCAATTGATAACTTTGTTTTTATAAAGTTACCCTATTTAACCGTTTATCAAGGGCGATTCACCTTTAATCTTGGTTGTTAAAAATCTGAATGTTAATTGGGCTATTACTTATGCTACTATTTTATCTTTATCTATTGCTAGGTCAAAATTTTGTAATTACAAACATTATTACGATAATTAAGTGAGTGTATTACGTACTAATTTTAGAAATAAGTAATTAATAGAAGCAGGCGTCACTTTGCGGAATTCCATAGTACAGAAGTTATGATAGAATCATTTTGCTATAATCCGCGTTTATTAAGAGAATCAATGTAATGCTATGTATAGGAAGTAGGCAAAGTTCACATACCTTATACGAACAGGACCCGTCACCACACGTATGACAAAATGCCGCCAGTAACGACACACCACACAAGCGCTATACACACTCACTGCGACAATCACTACTATCGTAACCAAAACATCACCAGGAGGATAGGCCCCAGGACAAAATCTTAATGTACCTAAAGTGAAATCGCATTACGTTAAATTTTGTCTAAAACATAAATACCTCGCATGACACTATTATAAGGTGCTAATATGGAAAATCGCCATAACTGCTCTTACTTTGAATAATTCATTATTTAGATAAGGCACTTAATACGCTAACCTTACTCTTAAAGTTAAAAGTTTATAATAATAATATAAGATAAAATCAGTATAAAAACTATATTTTTATTTTATACTTATGCACTAAAAAAGAGCAATTTATCCAAAAGTCAACCTACTTACTCTTTTCAAAAAACTCAATGACACAGTATGACGGCGACAATGTTTTTTTACATTATCGACCCAATTATTTGAAGGGGGTCGTATTTAAAACATGTTGTAACATCAGATTACCTATTGTAAAATCATTTTTAGTAGCAATTCTATAACTTTGAATTTCGTATTAGTCGTTGTTAATTTAAGCAGATAAGTTATAAATAAGCTAAAAATATAAAAACTCTAATAAGCTGTTAAAGCCCAGCGGTGACACCGTGCGACTCTTTCGAGGAGGTTACGGGTTCAAACCGAGGCAGACACCAATGACTTTTTCTCTTGAAACTTATGTGTCTGATTGATAGTTGCAATTTATCACACGCTTTTCGGTGAAGGGAAACATCGTGAGGAAACCTGCATATCTCTAGGGAATTCTGGAGATATGTGTAACCTACCAATCCGCATTGGAGTAGCGTGGTAGGTCTTAGCTCCAAGCCTTCTCTCCAAAAACGGGAGAAGAGGCCTATTCTCAGCAGTGCGATAGTAACAGCCGCCACTATATAAGAACTCTTAAATGAAAACCTTGATGATTTTAATTTACTAGCGAAGAACGAGTTCATATAAACAAAACGTCAATGTTGTTAAAAAATAAATCATCACTATGTAATAAAATATTTTCAAGATTAAAGGCATGATTTTGGATACATTGATGAAATACAAGTGATGAAACACTTGTAATATATTGCAAAAAAATATAACGTGTTATATTTAATACATTTAATTCCAGAAGATGATAAGATAACTGATATTGTTTATGTTATAAGTTTTATAAGCATTTTTGTTACTATGCATATGTGCATAGCGAACTGTTCTTGTAAATATACGACTTTTTTGTAAACTTTAAATTTATTTAATATTAAGTTATTTCCGGATTTTCATACCATCCATACATCTTACTAATATTATAAATGCGAAAGTTCATAAGTATGTTTGTTACTCTTTCACGGCGCATTCGCTGAACTAATATCGATGAAATATATTATTCCCTATACACCGGAATAACACATAGATGACATTGAAAAGAGCCATCTTTTATCATAGTACTAGCTTTTACCCGCGCAACTTCGTTCGCGTGGACTGTAGTCTTGAAATTAGGAGTGGCTTCTGTCACCATCCAAACCTTCAAATATCTCCATCCCAAAAATTAGATCGATCCGGAATGAATCAGAGGGATTTATCGTTTGATCAAGAGCTTTATATGATAATTTTAGTAAATAACCCGTACTTACATGAAATACCTATGTATTAAAATAGCGCAGTAAAAGGAGTACAAAAACTTTATATACATGAAAAATTCATAATGTTTTCTGGAATTAAATATCTCTATAAATATTATAAGCTTTGGAAACGTCTTAGAAAACTTATTTAATAATAACATTTATACATAACGAATCAACTGTCAAATTGATTTTTTTTATTACCTATACGTACGGCGCTGGATTCCAACGTTTTTAGTATAAATACGAAAAATTAAATGGAAATTATGTTTTTGTTAACATAAAAGTTAAAATAGGTATCGGAAAATATATTAAACTTGACTTTATTAACTGTAATGACTTTTCAAATATTAAAAATGGTGTTTAGAAATAAAATATTTTTTCATTAGCAGTATGGCTTAATTTCTATGGGATTAAATTAAATAAAACTTTCCAATACATGTCAATTAATGGTCATTTATTTCGTACTTGTTGCCAAAGACTACTAACCGTTAAGACCGTTAAACCGTAAGACCGTTTAAGAATGCGTTTTCTTGAAACGTCTGTTTTTTTGACAACAAAAATTATATATGATTAAATTTTACTTGAACTTAAATGATTATAGCTTATTGTTATATTTTCACCACAAATCCTATCTTTTTAATGTGTTATTATGGTATTTGGCTAGTAATTGTACATGTACATAACCTCAAACTAAAATAAATAAATATTAGATAAAATAATAATTGATACTAAGATAACAAATATTTTTCTATTTAACAACACTAAAATTATTACTCTGGTATGGGCCAAAAGATGTTACATACATCATTCTGGCGGTCTCTTTTTTAATAAATATTTTTCTCCGGTTTATGAAATAAACAAAAACCGAAATATTAAAAAAAAATAATAATAATAACTTTTTTTAAGATTTTTATACGTTACCCCGTATAAACATTAATTTTACCGTTAAACCGTAAGACCGTTTAAGAATGCGTTTTCTTGAAACGTCTGTTTTTTTGACAACAAAAATTATATATGATTAAATTTTACTTGAACTTAAATGATTATAGCTTATTGTTATATTTTCACCACAAATCCTATCTTTTTAATGTGTTATTATGGTATTTGGCTAGTAATTGTACATGTACATAACCTCAAACTAAAATAAATAAATATTAGATAAAATAATAATTGATACTAAGATAACAAATATTTTTCTATTTAACAACACTAAAATTATTACTCTGGTATGGGCCAAAAGATGTTACATACATCATTCTGGCGGTCTCTTTTTTAATAAATATTTTTCTCCGGTTTATGAAATAAACAAAAACCGAAATATTAAAAAAAAATAATAATAATAACTTTTTTTAAGATTTTTATACGTTACCCCGTATAAACATTAATTTTGCCAGATTTCATCTATATTGATTCAGCGAATTGACCATGAAAACATTACAAACAGACCTTCAGATGCATTTATAATATTATTAGTTTATTTATTTTACTAAATAACCCGTATTACTTATATCAATAATCCATCGTTATTACAATGTTAAATTTTCTCAGTTAAATTTCTCCAGTAAACGAATAAAATAAAATATAAATACTCTTTAAAGATAACTCTTTTGACGTACGTCGAAAAACTTGGAATCTAAATACTTCGTAAATACAGATTTGACTTGATTTTGACAAATCGTAAATAAAAATTAGTTCCATAGGTTTATTATAGATGGCGTTTTGAATGTCATCGTATTTAATTCCTCCTGAATTTAATTCCTGTTGAATTAACAGGATTTATATAGCCTATATGTTACCCCGGTATATAAGGAATATTTATGCCAAATTTCATCGATATTGGTTCAGCGGATTGGCCGTGAAAACGGAACCGACAGACAGACAGACAGACTTTCCCATTTATAATATTAGTAAGGATTACGCAACAAAAGTCCACGTAAACTAAGTTGCGGGTAAAATTAGTAATATTATAAATGCGGTGGACATTTTACATCTTTTAAGAATAGCTTTTACTGTTTTAACTTCTAAACTTCTTCTGACCAAAACTTTAGGCCAATTATAACGCAATAAGATTTAAGATCTTCGAATAGTTTTAGTATGCAATAATGCATACGGCGAACGGCAAACCCGTTGGGATTTTCATTAGAAAATAGAGGTCTTGGAGCAGCATATAGACTTTGTATCCCAGACTTCCCGCGGAGTCGGAATATAAGCAAAAGAAAACTTTGTGACACAATGATTTTCAAATGGGCGAAGCCGCGGGCCCAGCTAGTTTTAATATTTAACATCCTATGTTGCTTATATCGTAAGACATGATTTGCAGAGTCAGAGTAGTTTTTGTTATTATAAAATTACTTCGTACGCTAGAGATAAAAAATTCTTAGAATATTATTTGGTATCGATAATACAATATAAAAAAGTGGTATAAATATTGATTTCCCGAGAATAGTCCAAGAACTTATATAAATGGGAATAATATTGTTTGTGAAAGTTAAACGAGATAAAAAGGTGTCAAAAGATTAACGAAATATTAAATATAGTTCTATCGTCATCTGTTTAAAAATATTTACATTAGTGTAACCTCCGAGAACTGTTTCAACATAAACTGAATTACACGTGACGACACCTATTTTCAGCACGTCACCGTCTTACGTAGACCGCAATCGTGTCATATAAATACGACCCGATTTCGTAGGACTGCAAGAAATATTTCGAGGATGAAATCTCTTGAATCATGGGCTATAAATAACGTTCATTTTTATGGCTCATACTGATGCGAAAATGTTTTGAAGCTAAAAACGCAGGCAAAGGAAGTGAAGTGATATTATACGTACATTTTTTTCTCAATCTCAGAAACTTTACGGATTTTCATCATGTATAAATTTAGCACATAGGGAGTTTTTGGAGGGGAAAAATCTATTTAAGTTTTATTTTTCAAAAAATGTGGTTTTATCCCTGTTTTCAAGCATTGAAAATTTGTTTAAATTGACACTTGTTGTCGCCATAGACTTCCGCTTTGTATTTATAGCAACACAGTCATGAAACAAGAGTATCGCGCCCTTTTTGATTAAAATGGTACCAACACTGTGACGTGTTGTTTCCGGTTGAGTCTTCCTATTGATAAAACGTTTCAGTGACATTCAGTCTTTGTTCGTCATTCAAGAGAAGTGCATCTCGGAACGGGAATAGTGGTATTACAAATATATCGTGCTATTGTATATAGTGTGCTCTAACACACTAGCCAATTTTTGCTGTCAATTTTAAGGGATAAAACAACATTTTTTTTAAATAAATCCTAGCTAGATCGATTCCTCCAAAATCCCTACATGCCGAATTTAATGAATAACGTTGGAGCCGTTAAGATTAACTCATCTCAATATTAAAGATTTTAAGAAAGAACGGAGGGTGCGATAACTAAACGTCTATACTATAATGATGAACTACTTAGGTAGAAATATTTTTGAAAACAAGATTGTATCTTAGTACATTTTCAGGTATTGAAGTTAAGAGTATCAATATGTTCGGCTATGAAATCATTATCGTTTGTAACGGCAAATAAATTAAATCGCAAAAATTTGCTCACTTTATTTGCTTTATATCAACTTTATGACTGATAAGTTTTTTAAATCAAAAATATTTGCGTAAATCGTTTGATTAATATATAAAAAAATTTGAGGTCGTCTCCAAGGTCCACGTTTGAAAAACAATCTTCTTTGCAAGAATATAATAGTTTAAACGTAGTGGCGTGACCTATTGACTGTAAACAGTTCCAATATCTGCTGCAATTAAGTGGTCACAAAACATTTCAATATATTATTAAAATATTTAATGTATTATGTGGAGTTGTTCAGCGCGGTACATAATTGTGTAATAGTAATTAATAAGTAGTAGAATATGCCAATACACTGTAGCATGTATATTTTTTGACTGAAATATTGAAATTCACAGTTATAACCTGTATGGTACCCGGTTGAGTAGAATAGACCACCCTCATTTCTTACCGAGGTGTCGTAAAAGACGTCTAAGGCAAGTCGACCCGCCGTGTGGACTCCGGTTGAGTAGAATAGACCACTCTCTTTCTTACGGAGGTGTCGTATAATACAACGAAGGTAAGCTGACGTCAGGCAGGGGGCTGGTCGTAAAATACCAATCATGTGACAACATGTTTGTAACATGTTGTGCTAATCCCACTTAGATTAGGATAAGGGCAGGAGGATGACGATTGTAATTCAAAATTATATTTGCAACATGATTATTGGAATAAAATCTTATTACTATGTTATAAATATAAAATGGGTATAATAAAAATACTCCTTTTAGCTTTTATATAAAGCTTCTGTATTAGTAATTTTACGTGATTCCGTACTGATAGAATAAGTACAAAAGTTTGTTTGTCTATTACGTTTTCACGGCTACTCAACAGGAGCAATAATATTTAAATTTGGCATTATTAAAATTAATAAACCTGTCTTATATAAAGGACAAAAAGTCGTGTTTTTCTATAGGAAATAGGTGAAAAACAAAGGATACAATTGAGAGTATTTTAAGCTTGCATTAGATAAATGGGACTCATCCATTTTACAATCTTAATACTATTATCTGAATACGTATATATTTTAATTATACGAATACAGAAGTACCAAAGTGAATAATGAGTCAAAATAAAATAATTTCAGAACAATAGAAACATTTAAGAATCAGTAACCAGTTAAACTGTCGGCAGTAAAAGTTTAAAGCCGCGATATTTTTAAAAGCCATAAAACGCACGTCTCAGTCTCAAAGTCTTCTTAAATAGTTTGGTCTATTTACTGCATTAGCATCACTTGCCATTTACACATAGTTATATTTGTTCAGTCTCCATTGTGGTGGCAATGAGACGTTTATTAATATAAAATCGACAATCCTCATTACGTGTTGTCATTATTTGAATTTTATTATTCATTCAATTGTTCTTGTCTTACTGTGTAACTCATAGTGATTCACTCAATCAGTCAATCAGAGTCAATTATACTAAAGCCTACTTTATTACTATAGCCTATAAGTCTACTTTTCTAGAAGATAGCCTAAAAAGTTCTATACTTTAATAAGGAGAAATAAAGAGAAAGCAAATGAGAGTGCTTTATCTGTGTCTTCTTTTTTAATTTGTGATTAGACAAAGATTCAGTACTCGAGTTTCATTTTCCCTCTCATTATTTATTATGTTAGCTACAATGCCCTCCTACAAATTTATTTATCGTTTTTAAAAGGTATACCTATCGAAAAAGCTATCAATCAATTCCAAAATTTTAACAGTAAATATTTTGATTAAAATCTAGAGTACCTGGTTTACTGAGCCTTGCTCAGTAATTTTTTACAAAAAAACGAAACGTCGAAAAAAAAGAAAAGAATAATAGGGTAGGTGGGGCTCGATCCTAGGTATTTTCATTTCTCGCAGCCACCCGTTTTCCGAAATAAGCTACGCTGACTTGACAGTTTATGAAAAAAATTCAATTCAATATAAATGTTAGTATTTTTTAATGCACAAAAACAGGGATAAAACGAATATTTTATTTAACTAAAACCTAGCTAGATCGATTTTTCTCCTCCAAAACCCCCTATATGCTAAATTTCAGGAAAATAGTTGGAGCCGTTTCCGAGATTCCGAAAATATATATAATAAATACATACAAGATTAACTCATTTAAATATTAAAGATGATACATATATTTTATATCTTGCTCGTTGCTATGCAATTGTTTTGTTATTACAGATAGGTATATGCGGTTGTTGTTGTAGGTATTACGATTTTTATATATGACTTCTGATATTGAACTTTGTCTTTCATGATTGGCAATTTTTAAACAATTTCATGCAACAAATAATGTATACTTGTTTCTACGTGCGATAAATCGATACAAAATTTAAGAGTAAGTTTACTTATCAGTATTATGAAAAATGATTTTTTTTTGAACCGCTTCATCATTTTGATGTGGAAAGTTACGAAAGTTTTAGAATAGAGCTTCTTACAAATTAGATTAAAAGCAATATATTTGTGTAATACAAAAATAAGTAATAAGTAAAAAAATATACTAAGGAATTGTGAATAGAAAACTTCTAGTGCTGTAACATACATAACTTTTAATATAAAAAAAAATAACTTAAATGATAGATTTTAGGAGCATGATTTTTTATCGTCAAATTCAAATTCGTTAAATTTTGCATCGAAATCAAGCATCGTATTTAAATGGCCCGGAGCGAAACTTAAACTTAACGGAGCGAAGTTAAACTTGTGTCGAGTCCATTTTTGAAATTGCCCCCCCCTTAACAATAAAATTACCCCCCTGTGGGCCGTAGGCCCCACGTTGAGAAACACTGCTGTAGTGACTATGATAAGTGATCTAGACAAATATTTATTATTCGCACGAGCTTGCGAATGACGCAAACTGATTACGCGTACATTTGTTATCTGCACTTTGAACCAAAGCGCGTGTCGATATTGTAAACCTATCAGATCGCGCGAGTTTCATCTCTATTTTACGAGCGTTTAAAATATTTTATGTTTATAAAATGTTCCCGCGCTGCTTTGATTTTCTCATCACACAAATCTCGCGACCGTTTCTGTTGTAGCTTGTTTACTAACATCGAAACTGTCTCTACCTTTAAAGCAAACAGAGTATATATTCTGATAATATAACCATAAAGGAACAAAATTTAAAAAATGTGTTCCTTAAAATATACTTCACGACATACATATAAAAGTTGTGAAATACAATTGCACTTAGAAAAATAATATCTCAGTGGTTAATTCGAACGAAACTCTGGTTATATATTTTTTAATTATAATATACTTATTACTTAGTCAAAGATACTCAAGGATATATTTAACTCAATTTCAAGGATCTGCAGTTAAAATAATTAAAATAATATTTCAAAGATGTAATCTCCAGTGCGTATTACTTTGTTTACTATATAGTTTGAAACAAATCACTTTTATACATATATATCTATGTATCAGAAATTAATTAATTTTGTAAATAAAGCCACTAGATGTTAAACGTAGGCAATTGCAATCGACTTATTAAAAAGTCTAGTGCCGTAAATTTTTCCAGTAGTTTATTATTATCAGAGGGTTTTCATTTTTTGTTTTTAAAAGTGTACACAATAAAATTATAGTGATGTTCACGGGTCCGAATATACCTATTGTTTTACCAAGAAGAATCTGCAAGAAACTTGGAAGAATAAATGAAAGTAGAAGAATGAACTAGGAACCTGAGCGCAGATATTGTCCTCGGCGTTCTCGTGGATTCGGCGGCCGATAGGTCATCAAATTCCCCTTCTGACCTTTGCCGACCGCGGCCAGCTAGTAGCTCTATCGTTGTCCAGAAGGTACCTTCCGATGCGTTCGACGGCGTTCGCTGCATAGTCGCTTTGTATGCAGCTATTGGTGCATGTTGCTTCACCCGCGGCCGAAGGTGCAATGACTGCTGCCGCCATTACCGTCGCTAAGAACCACCCCATGGCCCCCATACCACGTGTCACACGCGAACATTAATCTCACGAGTCACGCCTTCATATCCATCGCGGAAAATTTCCGAGCACTCGCTCTACTTTATCGACATATGATTGCTAGGTTTGAATGGGGAATTAATAACGTAGGTAGTTAGTTTGGGAGGTCGTTGGAATTAAAAAAAAAAATTTTCAAAGGAAATTATTGTTTTCTTTTTTAAGGTATATCTAAGGTCTTATTTAACGTATCGTGGATTCAGGTGAACTGAGCTCACCTATTATACAGGTCAATGAACCTAATGTAGTTTAATAACATTCCACCCCAATATTCCAATATGCCACCCCTCACTAACAAATCATATCACTAACAAATTTCCGTGCCATGTGTTCATACTTAAAAGACTCAAGAATATAAAAAAACAAAAAAAAGAATATTAAAAAAAAAACAAATGATTACGATCTCTTTTAAAAAGTTTGCAAAAAGCATCACTTAAACTTAATAATATCAGGACCACAGATTAAAATTAGTTTATAAAAATAATTTATAGAATTAGGCGTTACTTTGCGGAGATCCATAATACAAAAGTAATAATAAAATTATTTTGCTATAATCCGCGATGAAGTAAAATAGAAAATATATATAATGCTTAATGCAGAGTGGACAATCGGTTATCATACCTGATACATGCAGGAGTCGTAGAAAAAAACACATGCACACACCTCCACCACCGCCACCGTGATACACAAGCACTATATACGTTCACTATCACAAACTCAACAATCGTTTCGCCCCGCAACCGAAGCATCGTCAGGAGATAGACTCCACGACCAAAAAGCTTTGCGATTTTGGTCGTGGAGTCTATCTCCTGACGACTCCTGCATGTATCAGGTATGATAACCGATTGTCCACTCTGCATTAAGCATTATATATATTTTCTATTTTACTTCATCGCGGATTATAGCAAAATAATTTTATTATTACTTTTGTAGTTTATAAAAATTAGAATTTTTGTACTATAGTAGGGAAGCCAGCTTCTTATTGAAAAAAAAGCGGAGACAAATGAAGCTTACTATATGTTTCTCCTTTTTGCGCATTATCTAAAGATTGGACGGAATATCAATTTGATTGCAGTCCCGCCATGTGGTATCCGGCTGAGTAGAATAGACTAACCTCGTTTCTTACCGAGGTAAAAGGCGACGAAGGTAAGTTGACCCACCGTGTAGTATCCGGTTTAGTATAATAGACTACCCTCTTTCTTACCGAAGTGTCGTAAAATACAACTGAGATAAGTTGACGTCAGGCAGGCGGCCGGTCGTAAAAACGCAGCCAAATCATGTTACAGCATGTTTATAACATGTTGTGCCGACCCCACTTAAAGTGGGATAAGGGCAGGAAGACGATGATGAATTTGATTGCAGTGAATTTTGAAATTTTTTCAACTGATTTTCTTTCGCAAAAAAACGCATTTTGATAGTGTGCTAAAAATGTTCAAATCACAATTGAAAACGGGCTATGAATATTTTTCTGCGTATGTGCGATTACACAATAAGTATGGGTCTCTCATTTTCCCTCTTTTATTATTTGTTGGTCACTTGCACTCATAGGATAGTCTATGGCTCCCCTAATTTTTGTATTACAATAACTCTATGAAGCAAAGACCCCAAACTATCATTATTAGTTCGATAAGGGTGGTAGTCAGGCCAATGCGTCCGGCCTAGTTCAAGAATCGAGGAGTTGGATGACCCAGATGGCGCGACTGTCGCCAGC
The DNA here is from genome assembly GCA_947086495.1 of Morpho achilles. Classification (NCBI taxonomy): domain Eukaryota; kingdom Metazoa; phylum Arthropoda; class Insecta; order Lepidoptera; family Nymphalidae; genus Morpho; species Morpho achilles. The sequence goes on along the minus strand of CAMTZB010000007.1, from coordinate 6,173,858 downwards.
CCCGACCGGGTCAGCGGGATGCTAAGGCCTTCGTATCACGAAAATAAAAGAAAACTTTTAATTTATTACTGGATGACATATATTTATGAGAGTTCATTTCTCGAGAAAGTATTTCGTGAATTTATGATCGCGGTAATTCAATTTACGTTACAGTGTATTGTAGGAACTTTTTTATTGCGAATGTATTTCTGAAAAACTAATTAATAATAACTTTACTTAGCCAAAGCATACAGAATATATACAAAATACAGATTTCAGAACAGCCCGCCGTGTGGTATCCGGCGGAGTAGAATCGACCAACCTCATTTCTTACCGAGGTGTCGTAAAAGGCGATTAAGGTAAGTTGACCCACCGTGGGGTGCCAAAGTGGTCGGCCTCCTCGTGGCGCACCCTGGGCAAGCTTAGTCTTGGCGAACGGACCACTGAGGGGTGGCCAATCCAGTTGTCCCTCTGATTAGCAGAGGGCAATCTGGACGGGCCGGGGACTCCGGGGGGGTTAGGGTGGAGTCCCTAATGAGCGACGGGTTCAGTCCCCTACCCGGAGGTGTTTGTTCTCTGGGATCAGAGCTGTCGGCGGGATGGGGGCAATATGTACAATGATACCCTGTCCTTTCCATCGGCAGAGTGGTGGAGCACACAGGTCGTTTTAGTCGGTGCGAGTCCGACATAACTGCCGCCTGTCCCCGTCGGGCGGCGGTACCCATAAGGGGTTTTTTCCCACCGTGTGGTATCCGGTTTAGTAAAATAGACTACCCTCTTTTTTACCGAGGTGTCGTAAAATACGACTAAGGTAAGTTGACGTCAGGCAGGCTTCCGGTCTTAAAAACGCAGCCAAATCATGTGACAGCATGTTTATAACATGTTGTGCCGACCTCACTTAGAGTGGAATAAGGGCAGGAAGATGATGACAGATTTCAGAACAGATTATTAATGACTAAATATTTTACATTTTAATGCTTAGGCACTCGTACTAAGATTACTTGTGCTACGAATGTCCTTCCTTCCTTTCGGTCAAAATATGTTTCTCTGACTTATACATAATCAAGTTTTCTACGTGCCTATGTGTTTCTGTGTGTGTGCGCGCGCGCTCGTATGCTGTTTATGTAATTAATTTATTTTTTTTAATAACTGTTCTGTTTCACTTTGTTTATCATTCTATACCTTACCATTCTGTTTGGCAACATTACATTAGATCAGTCAATTTTTTAAATATGTTTATTTACCTTAAAAATAAAATAATTAATACAACAAACAGCAAATGTTATTTGTATTGCCTAAAAGTAAAACATATTTGTAACTAACCTTCCTCGGTGGTTTCGATTTCAGCTATAATATTTCTAGGCTACGTACTTTTTATGGCATACAAATAAATACGATTTTTCAGCTAAGTATAATATTTATAATACTTATAAACTCAGAATTCAAATTCAAGTTACCTTTTACAAGCTCTTTCGAATCGTCTAATGTTAAAAGTGCTCTTACCGAGAAAAACCAGCATAATCCGGCGGTAAATCTTTTTCAAATAATTATTTAAGTACTATATTATATTAACAAATGAAAGAAAAGAAAATTTTCAATGTCATCTAGTGTAAATGCAAGTTTTTTCATCATTTACAAAGTTTTCAATAGTATAATAATCGTAAGCTTTGTTAGTTAATAGAGCAAGTCCAAATGTCGAGATATCGCAACGATGTTATAGTTGTGTATGCTATAACTTCTAAAATGTTACATTTATTTCATTTACTAGACCAGTCTACAGAAAGGTTTAAATTAAATATAAGAAATATTGTTATACGTAAAGCATTTTACAAAGTTGAAGATTATTTGGATGATAAAAAGACCTGGATTTGCAAATCCTTTCAGCTTCGTACAAGACTGCGGTTTAATAATGTAAAATTGAAAATGTTTAAAAGATTGATCGCCGAGTTTTTTTCTGGTTCTTCTCGTTTAGAGCAACATTCCGAACCAGTTTTAGCTTCATAACTCATATTCAAAGAGCTTGAAAGAGCTTATTTTGGTTTGATTTGTATAAATTTAGGCAAGGAAGTAGGAAGTATTCATATCGTTTTTAAGTATATACTTACGCATATTGTATTATCTTCGCTTGCCACCACCGGGGTAAGTTAGGTAGTTGAAATCTTTTCATTTTTTTTCTTCCCATTTCGCCCTCACCGCCGACTTCATCTTCTCCTTCGACCTTAATAATAACATATTTTATACAAATTTAAGGCATTCCAGTGAACTCAAAACAGAACTCAAAAACAAAGCTTTAGTAGATCTCCAATAGGCGGACATAGGACCCAAATAAGGCAATGGAGTCTGGGTGTATTTATGTAGTTGTTTGAAAATTAAGGAAGTTTATATTTATCAGTTTTCTGTCACCCGTAATACAAGTATTAAGTTACTTACTTTGGGGATTGAGATCTGGCTTTGATAGTAATGGTAAACTGACCTGGTGCGGCGCACTTGTTAAAAAATAAAAACAGAAAACAATAATCCCTCGTACTTGTATTTATTCTTTCGGTCAAGGTTATGTATTATATAAGAAATAGAATGGTATGGGGTACGGTCATTCACGCTTCTTTATTATGTATCTTTCATTCAAAACGTACAATAATACTTGTGGCTAAATTACTTCACTAAATTAACTGAAAATTTCTATGATGGCTGCTTTGGTATATAGGAAAAATTACCACCCTGTATATAAAATTGTTAATATTAATTAATATAGGCTAAATGACTTAATACGTGAGGTCCAGTGTATAGTATCCAAGAAAGGGAGCTGTTTGAAAACTAGTACTGTGTTTACAAAACAGTTCACATGGCAAATATACGTGGTTTTCTGCTGTACTTATTTCCATATGACATAACCAACATTACTCAAGAAAGAAATTACTTATTATTACTTATAATTATATTATACTTATAATTATAAAGAATAAAAAATAACAATAAAATGTTACCTGTATTTTGACCCTCTTGTCTTTTTCATCCCCGTCTCCATTATTATTTTTGCCGTCACCCATTTTCGATTATTCAATTCTTTGCTACACTATATTTGTTTTAACTAATAATTTAATTTGTAATGATATTGAATGTACATTATATGAAAAAAACTGGTAATTTTGATTATAATAAAAAATATGTAAAAATTTTGTTTACCAAATGTCGTTACTAAAATTTTTATGCATGATATTTATTTGACATAAATTGACGTAATATATATACCAGCCAGTCATTTATAAAAAAGGCCTTTTTATAAAAAATTATAATTTCGTTTCATTAATACATTTTCTAGGGTAAAACATCCACATTCATATGTTACACGTTTTGAATAAATAAAAAAAGCACTGTTGCTGTCAATGTAGCAAGTTGTTGAATAATAATAAATTGTATAGAACCGGCTATACTCACGTCTGATTCTATCGGGTTAGCCCGACTAGTTTCGAACCCATCCGGGGCACTTATTCATGAGCTCTTTACACGACGTAAGTATGGCCTTTAGACGTGAGTATAGCCGGTTTCTATACATTAACTATGAATACTACTCACGATAGTTATATTCTCATATATAGAAAATAATAAATTGGTTGACTTTTGAGAAAATTGTTTTTTATTTATTGAATAAGTGTAAAGGAAAAATATCGTTATTTTACATAATCGCACGCTTACCATCGAAGTGACCTAATTCGAAATTAGGCTTAATTGAGTAAGATATAGAAGTTACAATACAATTATTTTACTTAATTCGCGTTTGTTAAGAAAGTTTATGTAATGCTAAGTGCTAAAATCGTTCTCATACCGTATACACGCAGGATTAGGTATTATACATATCACAAGACACCACTACCAACAGCACACTACACAAGCAATACACATATTCACTACGGCAATCTCAACGATCGTTTCGCCGCGTAACCGAAGTATCGACATAGGCTCTACGACAAAATTGTAGAGCTATGCGTGCAAAATTATTCTTTAACCATTTCAAAATATCAAAAATGCATTCAATTTCACTTCTGCATTCCCGGAGTGCAGCCCATTAATTTTTTCTTTATTTTTTATTCTATTTAGTACTTGATTCCATTGAAAAATTCGTTTCGGGAATGGGAGTTTTCTGTTGATTTAGAAAGCTTTTCCAGCGCTCTCGTACTTCGGGTTCGGCGGGGCCCCAGGCGGTATTTGGCTCACAATTTTCTCGTATTCTCTATAAAGATAAAATAAAACATATCATAAACAATAGAGTATATAGTTTTCTATCGCAATTGTGATTATTGTTTTTTATGAGACTGCAGGAAAATGTAGATTTCGCAGAAAACTTTTACCTATAACAGCTGGGTATATATACAGTTTTCTGATTATTAACAGGCCTGGTGTTGACTATCATCTCCATTGTGAAACTGTTTTATATCAGAATGCCATCGACGTTTGAAAACAAGCTATGACGAAATCCAGCTGGATTTAAACCACATAAAATATGAAGTCAGGTTACTAAACTCAGTGTGGTTCACGCACTCGTTACGCTATCTAATTTTTTTGGATTAACAATATGTTGTTAACCCTAATAGCTTTTACAATGGTATTGGGTATAGTCTAGGTTACGAAATGCGGTGAGTAGAGCGAATAAACTTTACTATTGACAGGCAATATAGTCCAAAGGGTGTCTTCTGAGAGACCAGCCCACAGTTTAGGGCGACGTCCATTAGATGGCGAGTAGTGTGAACCCTAATAGCTTTTACAGGGTAATCAGGCATAGTCTAGGTTGAGAAATGCAGAGAGTAGAGCGAATAAACTCTACTAGTGACGGGGAATGTCGTCCAAATGGTGTTTTCTGTGAGATTAGATCAAAGCTTAAGGCGAAGTGTAGGAGTAGCTGATAGTATGGCTGTGACTAGTCAACAAGCCGTTGGGGGTGCTCGAATATACCTATAAAGAATTTTATACGCCCAGCGACGCTTTATACCATGTATTACTCAGCTTTACTTATAGGTTTAATGGATTTGCGTCATCTTTTTTTGTAAATAAATATCGCACGCTTAGTATTAAACTAACCTAATGCAAAATTATTCTTATTTCAATGCCGTGTACAATATTACACTAACAACTATTAAAATAACTATTTTTTCTTGCTGTTTCAAGTTATGGGTCTTTTGAACACGCACGAGTTTTGTAGGCGCTACGATTTATTGCAATTTGCCACAAACAGCTTTTTTGAATTCGGCCACTTTAATACTAAGCGTGTGATATATCGAGCACCCCATGCTATAAAAAATATTCGCAATAAAAACATATTTTTTAAATTACTATTTATAATCATAATTGGATTTCAGAATTAAAAAATTTGCAAAATTAGTTACAATTCAAAGGTAGTATGATTTATGTCAGTTTTGTTCACACAGTAAGACATTTCATACAGCTTACAAATATACCTCTATTAATGATCCTTCAGATTGCCACAAGACTCTTGTGGCGTGAATCGGTACGCAGATGACTGAAATCAGCGCGACGCACAACCCTGTCACACTAGATGCTTCATATAGAGAATAAATGCCCATTATCTGTAATAAAAAAAAAAATTAAAGTTATGATGAGTACCGGAAAGTACGAAACATTCATATAGGTGGAATATCTAAACCGAAGGTAGGTTTAGAAATTCCACCTATATATTCCACCCTGAGGAACTGAACGCAGGAAGGAAAGCAGATAGCATGTGCAGATCTTTTTGATCGTTATTTCTAATAAAGTATTAGTATTAAGTTAAACTCCATAAACTTTTGACATAAATAAGAAGAAACTCACACTTCTCTTAACATCTTATTCCTTTGTCTTCTTGTAACGAACTTAGCTCTAATAACAAATTAATAACATGTACCATCCGACATCCGACATATATGTCCTGTTTCATGATACAGTCACACAATACTTTTCTATTGGTCACGTGATTATCGCGTTGTTAGTAAATCCGGTATAAAAAACCATAGAGCTGACATTTAACTTCTTTCGTTCCCAACAACAAAAATAATATATTATCAATAATATCTTACAATAGGTAAAACATAAATAAAGGTAATTAAAAAATGCTAGTTATAAATTGTATTTATTACAGCCGCCTCCGTTTCTTTCAATTACATTTTATAAATGAATCAAAACATCAATTATTGCATCCGGCTACCAGTTAATTCAACTATATATAAATAGAAAGTCTCCCGCAGCGTCTATCTGTCTTTCTGTTCGCGATACATTTAAAAACAATTCAGCAGTTTTTTTATAAATCGATACAGAGATTCATAAAGAAAGTATAAATGTATAATTTGTAAAGGCTGTGTGTAAATGAGCAAAGCTTACTATAAACATATTAACTTCTAAGAAATTGGTCACCTGAATTGCGGTAATTTCAAAGCTACTTACTTAGACTGATTTATTACAACGTAAATATATAAGTTATTTTAATCATATCCTATTTCACATTATTTTCTCAAAAACTATATATTTAAATGAATAATATAGTAGTTAGCTCGATATAAATACTAAGGCGCCCGAAAATTACAAAATAACCTATCTCACTCATACCCGTTTCAAAGCCGAGGCGGGTCGCATATGTATTAATAAATTATATTATGATTATATACTCATACATTTAGGGTAGGGGGATGGTTTGGCTCGATGATATATTAAAACACCGCTTTAAATTTCTTATAACTTCTTTGATACTTTCACGTCTTTTCAATACATCTTACACGTTAGCCATCTTATCTTATCTTGAATCTTAATCCCTTTCTCTTTCGTCTCTCTGACACACATCTTTCCTACTCTCTTACTTATCACTACGTTCCGTTCTATACAATTTCATCTTATTTTTCATATAATAGTAAACAATAAATATTCTTTCGCTTACATACATTACTTACCAAAAGTAATACCGGTATAACATACCGCCATAATATAAACCAGAATTGTTCCAAATGTCGTCCGGTCATGAACAGGACGTCCTGGCTTAGTCTCGTTGGTCCATAAGTCCACACCGCCCCTACGAGCTCTAAGCCGCATATCAAAGGTACGCAAACTATGGCTACGTGAGCGTCCAAAAGTTCTAAGACATGCAAGCCACCCTGAAATAAAAATCTAATGAATGGAGAAAATGGAATTTTCCATTGAATATGAAGAATATGTAACGTATATGTAGCCATGGAAGAATACACTTTGATTAATAATTCAATAACCCATTTAAAAATAGTAGGGCAAGTCAAAAACATATACGACCATGCCATTCGCCGACAAAAGACAAAGATCCACGCTTTCTAATCGTTGGTCGTTAATGGTCCCCATACATTAGCACAAGCTAAAAAACCTTATTCCTTTAAGGTAATATCCGCCTAAGTGTATTTTTTTTGGCCATCTTTATTTCGTATTTGCGAATTGTATCATAATTATGATGGGGCATATAAAACGTTCGCAATTATATAACGAGTATAAAAACGTCTGTGAGCCATATTAATCCTATTAGCCAAAGCGTTCGTCCGATTTTACGACCGACCGATTCAGTAATCGGTGTGTTACGACGATGACGATTGATGGATGTGCGATTCAGTATATCGCGAGGTTATACAAATGTATAGACCGCCCACACTATTGTAGTGATGTACCAAAACTATATTAACAGAATTTAACAAATTGTTATTTGTTAATTCCAATTAATGTCAAACAGAATAATGTACTATGTTAATGACATGTACTATTACCACTATCCATAAAATTTAACTAAATAATAAAACATGTAACGATACTTCACGATATAAGGGGAAGTCTGAAAGTTGCGCCCGTTATATAAAGTCCAGAAGTGTAAAATTAAGATAGTAGTATAATGTGACTAGATGGAGACCTAAAAAGAGATGGTTGGATTTTTAGTGGCTGCCATTCTGTAATTCACAGAAGTCTATTTTCGTCATTTATTGTTTCGGCGATGAAATAAATATATAGATAGCGTATGTAATCTTATCCGCATCGGTATGTTCTTATTATGTCTATCTCTGGTTAAAGTTAGGTCCTGTGAGACGTTAAGTGTATTATTAAATCATGTACAGAGTAGAAATGGTAGTAACACAGCTGACCTAGGCGTACGCTGGCATACTGGCTAAGAAAACGACAAAGTCGATTTAGTTCAATGAATAAGTTCGGGAATCTGCTTCATCAACTATATTTAAGATTCGTATGAAGGATTTTTATTTGTCGCTATACGCTGGCGTTGTTATTATTTATTTTACTTTTAATTTATTTTTTTCTTTATGGTATTTGTTCTCTTCATTTGCATATCTATCTGCCTCCATTTGCTAACCCGTCGATAATTATACAAAATATCCTCTCTTTTAAAGAGTTGAATGGAAGAGGTCAAAACATTGTCATAAGGCCGCCCTTTGCACATTTAAATGTTACTATTTTTTGTTACCTACTCTTGCCTCTTTGTATTTTTATTCGTGCAATAAGTTTATTCTTCTTCTTAATTTACTATCGCAATATAAGAGAAGTTAAGGTCTATTCAGTTAAAACAAACACATATGTGGAGATAATATCTAATTTATTTCTTTAAAATTGTTAAATTGTCCATACTCTTATCTCAATTCATATAATCTTAAAGTTACAGTCACAGAAAATGATAATTTTAATGAAGCAGATGAATGAATAATTTTAAGTATTTACTTCAATGTTTTTGATTTGATTCAATTATTAATTTTAATAAAATAAATTAACTAACCTAATCCTAAGAAAAATGATGAAGAAGAAATATGAAATCGTCTTAAATTTTTTTTTAGTGATATTGGTTGAAGTCGATTGTTGCCACATCACTTACTGTAAATTTAAAAATAACTCAAAAACTTAAAAAATTGAAGGAGTAAAAGAATTTATTTTTAGAAGTGATTGGAATGAATCTTAAATATCTTTTGTTATTTCTTCAAATCAAATTACCTCCTTATTAAGATTTGAGTTTATAATAAACGGTAACAAAAATAATTATAAAAGAAAAGAGCTAAAGTTTCAAGCTGTTGAAAGTTGAACGTGAATATTCGATGGGTGTTATATAAAGCGAAATCCATTAATCTTTTACTTAGATCGACAGACAATATAGGCGAGTTACTACTCGGATCGGACTAAGGATTGGTGGCATTGTTTCTGTTAATGTAATATTGAATATTTTGCAAAAATTTATGTGATTTCTCTTTTGTTTATTATGACTAACAATCTATATAAGTCCTTTTTTGAAGTCTTAGCCTATTATATAAATATGGTCTAAATAAAGGAACGAATTCATGTGATTTCTCCTAATTGCAAATATAATAAAAATTAGATGGTTCATTTTTGGAAAAGTTTAGTGCCTTTTTTTAGTTAAAATCTATTTATGATGCAGGCATGATTGCAGTCAAGCGCTTACCTATTAATTAAACAATAAAAAAAAAGCATTTTGGTCTAATTTTTACATGAAAATAATCTTTACACACACAAAGGTTATCTAAAAAGACAGATTTCGTTCAATCTATTTCAGGAAATTCCATAAAAGTAAACAGTTATCGAACATCACAAACATTTCACACCATTGCGTGATAGAGGCCGTTAACCCTAACATTTTAACATAAACAGTATTGTACCGAACACGTGAATTGCAAGCTGTTAAATTAAAATTGCATTGCGAAAGATTGAATCGTTTTTGCTGTGTATTACAGTAAGCTTGCAAAGGTTTGCTACTTTTGGAAGCACGCGAACTCCATTGCTCCGGAAATAAAAAATAATTAGTATTGGTCATACATTATAGTGTAGTTAACTTAAAATATCTTTCATTTAATTTCATTAAAAAATCTTTCAAAATGTATATTTGTCGATTATGTCGTGTGGTATCCGGTAGAATAGACCACCCTAATTTCTTAAATCAGTGTCGTAAAAGGCGACTAAGCTAAGTTGACCCACCGCGTGGTATCCGGTTGAGTAAAATAGACCACCCTCTTTCTTACCGAGGTGTTGTAAAATACGACTAAGGTAATACTGACGTCAGGCAAATGGTCGTAAAATACATAGCCAAACCATGTGGCAGCACATTTGTAACATGTTGTGCCGAGTCACTTAGAGTGGGATAATGGCAGGAGGATGATGATTAAAGGTTATTATGATAGAATCCAGGGGCCCTAACGGTATAAGGGAGATATTGTTACTAAGTTTACGTTTAGCATAGCCAGCTATTTTTGTATTTTTTTCCTATACTTTTATTTAATTATGTTAACAATCAGAAGTGGGATTAGGAATAAGAAAATTCATATATATATCCACGGAGATATCTCAACGCCACCTGGACCATATAATGAAGATCTTCACAGCCGGATTCAAAGAGTGTGCATTAATGATGTGCAGTCATCCGGAACGGCCTTAGTTATGGGTGTGCCTCAAGGATCAATCCTTGGTCCGTTTCTGTTTTTAGTTTATATAAATGATTTGCCATATTTTATTCATAATATTTGCGATATTGTACTGTTTGCAGATGATACATCATTAATTTTTAAAGTTAATAGAAATGACGATAATTTTGACGAAGTAAACAGGGGTTTATCGCAAGTAGCTCATTGGTTCAGGCTAAATAATTTGGTACTGAACTCAAATAAAACTAAATGTATAGAATTTGTATTGCCTAATGCTGCAAAAACAGCAAATAGGCTCTCTTTAAATAATGTGCCACTAAAAACAGATAATTCAACGGTATTTTTGGGAGTATCCTTGGATACAAAACTCCAATGGAGCACACACATAACAACTCTTGCAGGGAAACTGAGTTCAGCGGCCTACGCTGTTCGAAAGATAAGACAATTCACAGATGTTGAAACAGCAAAACTTGTTTATTTTGCCTACTTCCATAGCATTATGTCCTATGGAATATTGCTATGGGGTAAATGCGCGGATAGTGAAAAAATTTTTGTTTTACAAAAGAGAGCCATACGTGGCATTTATAATTTAAGACCGCGTGATTCCCTGCGAGAGAAATTTAAGGAAATAGGTATTCTTACATTTGCTTCACAGTAGATTTTAAGCAATTTAATTTATGTACATAAAAATATAAAGAATTATAAAACGATAGGTGATGTGTACAATAGACAAAGCAGGAACCGACATAAGCTTGCGGTTCCTGCTTTGCGCCTTACAAAAGTGCGTAACTCGTTTGTGGGTTTTGGTATAAGATTTTATAATAAAATTCCGCAATCAATTTCAGCACTGCCATTACAGCAGTTTAAAAACACTGTTAAAAAGAGGCTGATACAGAAAGCCTACTATACTCTTGATGATTTTTTAGAAGATAAGAATGTGTGGATATAGCTCTCTTTGAACCTGTACAAGACAGTAACGACATAATGTAAATAGTATTAAGAATTATATTTTTAAAAGAGCAACCGCCGAGTTTCTTGCTGGCTCTTCTCGGTAGGAACAGCTTTCCGAACCAGCAGTAAAGTTGACGATTCAAAAGCACTTGTTTACAAGTTTATTTGAATAAAGAATATTTTGAATTTGAATTTGAATTTGATGATAGGTTCTCTTTTCCGAAATCTTTAGAAAAGTTCCAAAACCTCTTAGGATTAGAAGACGTTACAAGTTAAAGTTAAAACATACCAGCGTAAACTTAATGAAAAAGTTAATGTTTAAAAACCTATACTCAGGTCATATTATACAACTATGAATACAACTGACGATATTTTAAATTCAAAAATTATAACTATTATTTTTATCGTAAGGAGCAACCGCCCGATATGGTGGTAGCCAAATTATGGCCATGATACAGAAAAGTTCTTGTCTATATGATAAAAAAATATTCCAAATTTGAATCGATACAAACCTCTGTATTACAAATGATTGAAAGACTGAAGAGAACGAAACATGTCAACAGTGTAACTATTTTCTTGTGGACACGGAGTTGCGGTAACTCGTCTAAAACTCCCGCGATGATGGACTCTATCATAACAAACTAGAAATGAAATATTAGGATTACGTAACATCATGTTAATGTATATAACTATGATTAATTTCAGATATATATAAGTGCGTGTTGAGATCATGATTATTATGATTATTTACAAAAGTAAAACGAAAGTCAAACAAAAAGTATTTAGAGTTTATTCCTTACGAATCAATTAGGCTTGTATGGACATTTAATATCGAATTTCAAGCTATGTGAAAGCTTCTTTTCTTCTTTAATAAAAATTGTTACAATTTCAGGTTTACTAATAAGTTAGCCTTAAACACTGCAAAAAGGTGTAACAATTCAAGTAATATTCAAATGTTAATGTATTGAAAACAGCTATACTCAGGTTTTTTTCTATCGGCGGAGCCCGAGTAATTTTAAATCCATACAGAGCTTATTCATGAGCTTTTATGCGTCGTTATCGTCGCAAGAACTGACTGGTTTCTATACATTAACTATGAATAGTAAGTAAGTAAGTAACTGCCTGTTGCCACTGCTGGGCATAGGCCTCCTCTCTCCGGTTTTGGTAAGAAGGATTGGAGCTAAGACCTACCACGATGCTCCAATGCGGATTGGTAGGTTTCACGTATCTCTAGGATTCTCTAGAGATATGCAGGTTTCGTCACGATGTTTTCCTTCACCGAAAAGCGTGTGATAAATTGCAATTATCAATTAGACACATAAGTTTTTAACAGAAAAACTCATTGGTGTTTCTAAAGATTCACACGGTCGCACCGCTGGGCTATCACAGCTTAACTATACATGTATGGTAAATTAAATAATACATTCCAGGGCTTATACAAACTATCTTCGTCATTTTATTTTAGTACTAGAACTTACCAATGTGTCAATACCAAGAAAGAATAGCATAGCAAAGAACGAGATTGCCCAAAAGTTGGGTGCGGGCATCATTGCTACTGCGGCTGGGTATGTGATAAAAGCTAATCCAGGACCAGCGGTGGCCACCTCGGCCACAGGTACCCCTGCTCGCTCTGCGGCGAATCCAAGCACAGAGAACACAACAAAACCGGCGCAGATACTTGTTAAGCTGTTAATGACAGGTATTATAATTGAGGACCTGAAAAAAATATAAAAACTTGGACATCTTTACTAATACATAGGATAGAAATGCTTGTTTTACCTTCAGGAATAGGTAAAAACAATATTGTACGTAAGTGAAGGTATAATAGACCAATAGAAACGCGAACGAAGTCAGTATATATCTAACGTATGTACCATATGCAATCATCATCCTCGTGCCCTTATCCCACTCTTAGTGGGGTCAGCACAAAATATTATAAACATGTTGTCACATGATTTGGCTACGAATTTCACGACCGACCGCCGCTCTGACGTCTATTTTCCTTAGTCGTATTTTATGACACCTCGGTAAGAAAGAGGGTGGTCCATTTTACTCAACCGGATACCACACGGTGGGCCAACTTACCTTAGTCGCCTTTTAGGATAACTCCGTAAGAAATGAGGGATCTATTCTACTCAGCCCAATGCCGCACGGCGAGTCGACTTACCTTAATTGCCTTTGACGACACCCCGGTAAGAAATAAGGGTGGACTATTCTACTCAGCCGGATACCAGACGGCATTTGTACTACATGCAATGAATTTTGATAACTTTTACCCATCATCACGGCACAAGAAAGGTCCAGATAGACCTACATATATCAAAAGTAAATTCTATATAAGTAAGTTTAATGACGGTTTTCTAATCCAAAGTAACAGCCATTTCAGGACTAGAAAGTTTGTTCTCACATATTGATTTACTTTTCGGAAGCATTATTTTTATATTCAGTGGTAAATGCATTTCTTGAAAAACTAACCGCAAATTATTATAGTAGAACTTGTTGAAGCCGGCTATACTGACAAGTCCACCCCACCCTGGACCCAAAGAGTAGAATATTTGAGTTGCAGCATCAGCCCATACCTAAGGAAGTATGTGATTATATGAATTTTATTCACCGACTTGATCGACCAATATTTATAATATTTTTATTTATTACTCCGGCATGCAATTAGTTCACTTCATATATCATATCCCTAGAATTCTCTGGAGATATTCATATTTCCGCACGATGTTTTCCTTCGCCGTAAAGTGTGTGATAAATTGCAATCGATCGAATAGAAGTTTTAATAATAAAACTCACTGGTTTTGGTACTCTATATATTATAATACTTGTATAATTAAATAACACGTTACATATCCTTAAAATAACGATAAGTAATATACCTTTGAATTCGTCAATTGTTTCCAATTAGGCAAAATATAATACATGATTCCTTGCCGTGCTCCAGGTAACATTATACCTCGAATAAATAAGGCCAATAGTATCACATATGGAAACAGCACAGTTATATAAACTACCTAAGAAAAGGAAAATAAATATGTCAGAAAAAAATTCACCTACAGCAATAAGTTTCCTATTTCTAAACATGTATAAAGTTTTCTTCGAGTCGTATAGAACATGCTGGTTTGCTATACGAAATATCGGATGTTTTTATCACAAATCAGCGTGATTTATTTGCTCCATTGAATAAAGTTAATAATAAAGGTTATATAAATTTGTCAATAAAAAAGTTTTATTGCATTATTCCGCGATGCAAATACGCTATAAACGAGCAAACTTGCGGAATAATACCGACGTTTTTACTTGAATACTTAAATACGAATTAGATGCTCTAAATTAAGTCTCACAAAAGATGGAACTTGAAACAACGAGAAAAAATATTTTGGAAACATGTGTACTCAAACAGTCTTCTGATATAGTCTTTATATAGGGAGTAGGGAACGATTTTTTTCCACCTGAACTATTAAAATCTTGGAGTTACTGGCGAAATTTACCTTCAAAATTTAATGAAATAGTATAAGTTTTTCATTGCCTAAAAACGGATAAACTTTTTCTAAAAATGAAACATGGCTTTTTATTTATCGCCCCCGAAACCCCCTGCATACAAAATTTCATGAAATCGTTGGAGCCGTTTCCAAAATTCAGAGTAAAGTAATTCATTATATTATTTTTAAAATGATGGTGTAGATATTGGTAAAGAACATGAATATTGATTTCTATAGTGGACAATAACTGTTTCCTACAGCTAAACCGTACATTAGAATAGAACAATATAATTTTGAAAACAACATAAAAGTTACGTCAAATAACCTGAAATAATTATCTTAGTTACTTACGAAACTGACTCAATAATGCAATTAAATACATATCTAAAGAAACCGGTACTAATATATACAAAAACTCTTTAAACTGAATATTTTTGCGTAATAATTTTTATGGAATAAAACTATTACCTTTCCTACACTTTTGACGCCGTTACAGATGCAGAAGTAAACTAGGATCCAGCAAATTACGTTGCACCAAAATAGAGGCCATACTATGCCTCCAATGTCGTTTATCCCTGAAGACACCCGCAAGAGATGTATACTAGAAGTAACATTACGTTTTATTACACAAAATTTTTAAAATTAGAAGTCGAAAGTTTGCGATGGTGAGTAGATTATTATTATTTAAATTATATTATCCTCCTGTCCTTACCCCACTAATTTACAACCGGCCACCTGCCTGACGTCAACTTTTTTTTTTTTTTTATTATTATACAGGAAAAAACCCCTTATGGGTACCGCCGCCCGACGGGGACAGGCGGCGGTTATGTCGGACTCGCACCGACTAAAACGACCTGTGTGCTCCACCACGCTGCCAATGGCAAGGACAGGGTATCATTGTACATTTTGCCCCCATCCCGCCGACAGCTCTGATCCCAGAGAATAAACACCTCCAGGTAGGGCCCCTCGAAAGAGAAACCCCCCTCCGCTAACCGGTGCATCGGGAGCACCAGATGCACCGACCGCCTCGGGGACCTGTAAGCCAGGTGTCCGATGTACCCCGTTCGGAACACCCGAAGGTCCCCAGTTAGGGCGGCAGACGATGGGCTTGGGCGAGTCACTAACACCTGGACTCACCAGCAGCAGATTGGATCCAGAACAACAGTTCGTGGAACCGCTCCGCCGCCTCCCTCCGCCCCCCTCCGCAGAGCTAAAGGAGGCCATCGCTGCCCACGATCGCTCCCTGCCCACCGTGTTTGCTATGTCACGGTCGACAGGGAGAGATCGCGCCCCAAGTAGGGGCCCCAACGCCTTGGTGGGCGTTTCCGCCCCCACCGGGTAATTTTTTATAGAGGTTTTCTTCCTCGCAACCCGAAGGTCCCCGTTCCCATTGCTGGGCTTCCGGGTTTCGCCGACGGTGGCCGTAACCATGTCCAGCCAGACTTAGAGTAAGCCCAACTGGACCCGTCGCTCATTAGGGACTTCACCCCAACCCCCCCAAAGTCCCCGGCCCGTCCAGATTGCCCTCTGCTAATCAGAGGGACAACTGGATTGGCCACCCCTCAGTGGTCCGTTCGCCAAGACTAAGCTTGCCCAGGGTGCGCCACGAGGAGGCCGACCACTTTGGCACCCCCCTGACGTCAACTTACCTTAGTCGCCTTTTACGACACCTTAATAATAAAGGGGGTGCTATTCTCAGCCAGATATCACACGGCGGTTCACCTTACTTAAGTCGCCTTTAACGACACCTCGGTAAGGAAAAATGGTGGTTTATTCTACTTAGCCGGATACCATACATCATGTTTTACTATATAAATAATTTTCTATTTTTATATTATCAACACATAAATATTAAAATATCCTTCAAAAGTTATATTTGTCGATTGAGTCATGTGGTATCCGGTTGAGTAGAAAACCGACTAAGGTAAGTTGACGTCAGGCAGGCGGCCTGTCGTAACAGGTGTAGGAATGTCATGTGACTACACGTCATTTACATGTGCCGACTCAACTTATAGATAATATAGATAACATTTGCCAATAACTAACATATGAACTTACTGGAAAAACTCATCTTCGGGAGTAGTAATAGAGCTATTAGCTATAAAACTGAAGTTTCCTGTAATCTGAAAATCACTAGGGATCAGTATACAGTAAAGTCCATAAATAAACGTATTCTGTATATATTAATTCTAAATATAGTACCTCCGCGCATTTCTCAGTATTCCATGAATTACCACAACTTTGCCAAGGCAGCGGCGAGCTGAAGGAATGATATATGTACAGTACTGGATATGACAAGATGGATGCGAAATATATCACTGCTGTTACATTCAAAATGACCGTGGCATAACCCGCTCCTGTCGATACCAAATTAAATTAGTATAATAAAAATTGAAGCACCTTTTTTGATAAATATATTTAGCTAGCTTTTACCCGCAATTTCGTTTGCGTGGATTGTTATGACGTTATAGGATATTAATAGATGACGCTTTTCAATGTCATCCTATTCCTGTAGAATTAACAGGGTTTATAAATCCTTTATGTTAATCCACTGTATAAGGAATAATTGTGGCAATTTCATTGATATTGGTTCAGCGGATTTACCGTGAAATAGTAACAAACATATATCCATATTCACAAACTTTCGCATTTATAAGAGCAAGTAAGAAGTAAGTTCTTAAGTAAGAAGCGAGATTAGCTGAGCCCGTGGCTTCGCACGTGTGGACATCAGTGTGTCACAAAGTTTTTCCAATGTAAATCCCTTTTTTATTTTGAATAAATAAATAAATATATGGGACACTTACACACACGGTCGTCCGTCCCCAAAGTAAGTAACTTAATACTTGTGTTATGGTAGATAGACAACTGGTGAATATATTCTTATATATTTTTTAAATACATACTTAAAAATACAAATATACACCCATGCTCAAAGGCCAACAAATTAATTTATAGAAAATGTTGGCCCTCGGCGGGAATCGAACCCGCGACCCGCGGAGCTGAAGGCAGGGTCACTACCCACTGCTCCAACGGATCAGTCAAATGTTTTATAATACGTATAGACAAATCATCATTCCCGCCGCGAAGCCGCAAATCATTCCCGCCACAAGCGTTTATGTATTTCCAACGCAATATGTTTTTGTCCCCTTATAATGCCAACAAAGTAAAAGTATAGTAGGTAGATAAATTTATATAAAATTAAAAATGTATGCCCTCACCTTTAAACAATGGATTAATGTTGAACACCGAAATACATCCTGCACTTGCAAATTGCCCCAGTAACGTCTCTAAATAAACTAGTGGTATACCACATATTATGAGAGTTAGAAAATATGGAATCAGGAATGCACCTACAACGTAATTTCGGACATTACATGTCAGTTGTTTAGTGTTTTATATAGTATGATAAATTACCTACTATTACTTATATGTACTCAGTACTATATTTCACAGTATTCTTAAAGGTCTTCTCGACGTTTTTCAGTGTTATTATAATTAAGAATGAAAATTTAAGGCTAAAAAACTGGCTTGAATAGGAAAAAGTACATTTATTATAAGATTTTTAATTTCAAATTTAGAACATTCCTTAATCAACAAGGATTGTTATTTTTTAAATAACATTTGAAATGTCAAATGCCCTAAAAGATCCTTTAGATGGTTTCTCCTATCGAGAACACTTGAAAAAATTCTCCGGATATTCTTTAAAAAAAACATTTTCATATTATTTCTGATTAACTGGCTACATTTCGAATGATCGCTTAAAATTAAAATTATCGAAGCGATAACGCATTTTAATTTTATAGTAAGCTGTGTGTTTAATAACATACTTTTAAAATAATTTCTAAACTTTTAAAGGGGCAAATTGCTTCTGGTATTTTGTTACAGAAATATATACAGCGACCAATAAACGATTTCAGACTTTCTGGAGGTGAAACAATATATAGAGACTTACCGCCGCCATTTCTGTAACATAGATAAGGAAACCTCCAAATGTTTCCAATTCCTACCGCATAGCCCAGACATGACAACAAATACTCAAGCTGGTTGCCCCAGCGCTCGTTCGGACCCCCAGCCATTCACACACAACTAAAGCTTTCAACTATGACCGTATCGTATCTTCATTGACCGTTTACTTAAATTGAGGATATGGCAATTTATTTTGAAAATGGAACACTATATGTATATTGATATTGCTAACTCCAGCGTCTACAACAACACTGTGTACTCGAATTAATATATTTGAAACGTTTATCAATTATTTTAATTCTACAGTATAGATAAATATATAATAAGGCGAGTTTATTGTCTGCGCCGGTGTATTGTCGGTATAAAATTCGCAAAGTAAATTCTTGTCAATACTTTTCAAACGCAAACTAAAACAGTTTGTACTATCTAAGGTTTCGTGGGTTTAAGAAGTAGCGATTTTCTTACGTCGTTAATTTTTTTATTAGCCTTTTTTAATTGTAAAACATCAATTATATTATATTGTTATTGAGTGACACTAATATGATTTTACTAATTATCTATCAAGCATTATTAAACATATCTATGAAGCATTACTAATACAGTTTGAACAAAAATTGTACAAACATACAATAAATGATTTCTTTTTTTTATAACTTAGTACCTTATACTAGTATATATTTCTGTGAATATAAAGATGGAGTTGTGGTAAAATAGGCAATTTTTTGGGAGTTAAAACTCATTAACATTTAACATAAATTCTATTTTCAAAATTATTTTATATCTTTATGAATAATTAAAGTAAAGTACTTTTCGATATGTTATACAAATTTAAAGTATTTTTATGGAAAATCCTGTGAAATATATTGTCAAAACTGTATTATGGTAACCTAAAAGACCCATGACAGAGCCTTTTATCCATTCCTCATACTAATTTAATGATAATCAGTCGAATCATTTAATATATACACAACCAAGTAAAATATAATTTAAACTTTCAAGGTATCAATTCCGAAACCAAAATGGCAAGTTAAATTCTCTGGTGGGAACTGTTTGGCAGATCCGAGATCTGAATCTGGTTTTCCTTTAGGTGTCTTCACAGCTGCTAAAGTGTACTGCAGAACCTGAAATAAAAGCAGCGTGTTAAAATTAAACGCAATACAGTTCTCTTACATTATTATGTAAATATTTTCGTAATTTGAAATACGATTGATCTTTAGTTGGTTAGTATGGCTATCTTCCATAAGTCACAAGACTATATTAGGTTAAAATATTTATTTACAATTTAAGTCGGCATGTAGCCGAGAGAAGTTTAAGGAAATATGTATTCTCACATTGGCTATATTTAACAAAGTATATTTTAACAATTTTAATTTTTGTGCATAAGAATATACATAATTATAAAAAAAAATTGGCGATGTATATAACAGACTAAGTATGAACCGACATAAGCTTCCGGCGCTTGCTTTGCGCCTTGCAAAAGTACGTAAGTCGTTTATTTGGTAGATTCTATAATAAAATTCCCCAATCAATTTTAACTTTGCCATTACGAGTAAAGCAGTTATGTATACAGATAAGTATCACGCTTTTAAACAATATATGATTTTTATATGACATCTTTTATTTTCCTAAAAAAAAACCTATATGTGCGCTTACACGTTGACTCTATTTACACTCGCGAGTATAGTTTCCTTTTACGATAATTTTGGTCGTAATACATACAGAAAGATCGCAGTCTCCCCAGTGCATAGCTTCATCAGTGCCCATTGAGTCGTCCCAATGGAAATGCTGGGATGTTTGGCTCCAGTCCGGTCGTTTTAGAGCGCACTTGATCGTTGCTAGCGTCACTCTCTGTTCACCAGGAGGAGGTTTAAACGATTGGGCGCTTTTCTTGTCAGGCTTGCTTTGCTTTCCAACTGTTGTCTATTTAAAAACAATCATGCATTAACCATCACTTATTCGCTTGTTATACTGTACGATATAGTAGGATAACAGAAGCAGTGAACAAAATAAGGAATCATTACAACTTTTTCTATAGTCTCTTATAACTTTTTATACAGTATATAGAGAGCATTTAAAAGCTCAAACTACTGGACTTTTGCTGCAAACTACTTAAAAAGAGCTTGAATGTTTAGAGCTAAAGCAGAATTTGAAACAACCAGTCATAATTGAGATGCCATATATGAAAAAGGTTATAATTTGAATAATAATGCAAACTATTTTCAAGCGTTATCTAAAAAGAACTTTGTTTTGAGACCAGTAAAATGAAATACTCGTACTACTTCAGACTATGATTTCAATAATATTTCCTGAAACTCTCTGTCATTATCTTCCTGCCCTTATCTCACTCCAAGTGGGGTCGCCGCATGTTATAAACATGTTGTCATATGATTTGGCTACGTATTTTACGATCGGCCGTATGCCTGACGTCAAGTTACCTTAGTCGTTTTTTACGACACCTCGGTAAGGAAGAGGGTGGTCTATTCTACCTAACCGGATACCACACGGTGGGTCAACTTGCTTTAGTCGCCTTTTACGACGCCTCGGTAATAAATGAGGGTGGTACTATTCTATTCAGCCGGATACCACACGCCGTTTCCTGAACCTCTCTTAATCTATCATTATTGATTCCATCTCTAATACATACCAGGCCTAAACTGCTAAACTTTAAAAAAATGTTTAAGGCATAAAATAATTATTTAAATATTATTATAATATAAACAAACGGGTCACATAGCGATAACCTCGAGTTACCTTTGTATAAGGTTCGACGTTTGGGCAGAGTTGCCTCCACCATTGTCACGAAGTGACTGGAGCGCCGCGGCGTCTTCGTTCCCGAGTACTACAGTCATTATTTTCTTCATCTACCTATGGTGGATACAACTCTGCCGAAACGTCGAACCTTATACAGAGGTAACTCCAGGTTATCGCGATGTGACCCGTTTTTTTATATTATAATTAGTATGAATCGCGAAATTTTAAAATATACTATTTAATTATTATCACATTTTATTGTTTTACCACAGAATAGACCAGTCTCAGAGTGACAACAGTTCGGAAGGTATCTCTTAATGCAAAGAGATTAGGGCAGAATATTCTAACAGTCGGTTCCTGGAAGTTCATTATCTTATTCCACTGTACACGGTTACTTTCAAACGTTGTGAAGTGATAAATTTCGCGAGAGTTTTTCGACGTCAAGTGATTGTATATGTCTGACTCGTGAGATGATGATTCAGGATCTGCAAATAAATGTGCTAATTAACATAGCATTATAAAGGACTTATGTTTAAGTAAAGTGTCAATGGATATAGTCCTTCTCCATAACTTTCATTGTTCTGTTTATATGCGTTACTATTGCCAGAGTTTCCTTATGTAACGTACGTAAAATAACGGCCTGTTAGCATCCCACTTTTGGCCATAGGCTTCCTGTCTCCGGTTTTGGAGAGAAGGATTGGAGGTAGGAGAAGGCCTACCACGTTGCTCTAATTCGGATTGGTAGGTTACACATATCCCTAGAATTCTCTAGAGATATGTAGGTTTCCTCACGATGATTGCCTTCACCGAAAAGCGTGTGATAATTGGCAATTATCAATTAGACCCATAAGTTTTAATAGAAACAGATTGGTGCTCGTCCGGTGTTTGAACTATCACTATCACAGCTTGCTTTTCTAATTTGTCTAATTAATATTCACAATTTATTACACTTGCTGTCACACATTTCGTCATAGAAGATTTGGGAGAGCTTATTTATATCTTCCATGGTGATGAGTCTAAGCTATTACCCTTCTCTGAAGCAAAAAACAGGTCTTTGGCCAGGGGTATGGTTCAAATACAGCATGCTATTACGTGTACTATGTATATTGCAAAACAGGTATATGCACATATACAGGAAACGGATATACTCCATAAGATATATGTAATATTACTTAACTGTTAGTGCAATATGTAAGAGCGTATCAATTCAATTTCTTTTTAAAGCTTATTGAAACTAAAAAAGAAGCTTACCAACAACCATTTTACTCTCAGCAAATGACGATAATTTGGGCGATGGCCATTCTTCGTCTTCTGGAGGGGGCATCAATTCAATCAGTGATTCATTGTTACGAAACATGAGGAATTTTCTTCTTGTCGAATCGAGCAAGGGAAGCTCTAATTCAACGTGAAAGGCTGTTACAGCTCCCTACATAGAATTTTTTTTTTTGATTAAATGGGGATAATTATACTAATATTATAAATGCGTATGTCTCTTACTCTTTTAC
Organism: Morpho achilles; assembly: GCA_947086495.1. Taxonomy (NCBI): domain Eukaryota; kingdom Metazoa; phylum Arthropoda; class Insecta; order Lepidoptera; family Nymphalidae; genus Morpho; species Morpho achilles. Next base: position 6,150,803 of record CAMTZB010000007.1, on the reverse strand, counting down.
ATTGTCACGAGAAAAATCCTGTCACTCTCCAGCATTTAGCTATTTCTATACTATAAATAACTACAATCATTGCATTATTCGGACTACAAAGTAGAAACAACATATCACCACATCCAAAGAATATAGTTCAATTTCCTATGTTTATAGGACATGTAACTTTATTTTTTGGATAGGGTGAAACACACTCGTCTTTATTATATTTTTTTACATAGAATGGCATAAAACAATCACAATAAAAGTTTTCTCTGTCATTTTAAATCAGCGCGATAGTACTAGTGTTCTAGAACATGGTTTTCTATTGTATGATATATTGTATATAGAAAATCCATGCAAAAACACCACAGCGGAGTGGTACAAGATCCGATATGATTGCTTTATTCAATATCAAATCATAACTTTAATTTATTTATTCATTTTCATATGACTGGCCCGTTGGCGCAGTGGGTAGTGATCCTGCCTTCAGCGCCGCGGGTTGCGGGTTCGATTCCCGCCGAGGGCCAACATTTTCTGTAAAAAAAATATTTGTTAGCTCTTCGAGCCTGGGTGTATATTTGTATTTAAGTATGTATTTATAAATTATATAAGTATATATTCACCAGTTGTCTGTCTACCATAACACAAGTATTAAGTTACTTACTTTGGGGACGGACGACCGTGTGTGTGAGTGTCCCATATATTTATTTATTATTTATATTTATATCCATTTACCTTTTCAGGTTTAGGCGGTTGCAAGACCGACATAATTCGAAATATAGTGAAATTGAAATATGTAGATCGAAAATCATCGGCATGAGGCTCGAAGTTCTCAGTGGGTCTATCGGCAGGAAGTACCTCTCGACAATCCAGCCACTGCAGACGAGGTAGACGCATTAATGTAGCGCGTGCATATGCAGCGCAGACCTAAATCCAGGATTACTTATTAATGTCCAGAAATTATATAAATTTTCATAGAATAAAACTTGGGCTAAAATATTGCTAACAACATACGTAAAAACTTGGTAATATCCAAATATTACCAAATTATGTGTTACTACTAGGTAATAAGAGTGTTTTGATAAAAGTTATATTATTTATACCTAGTGTTAAGTAGTTGTTAGACTTTAAACGCGGCTATTTAGTAGGTATCGCAATTTTAAGGTGTTAGAATTGTAGTTTGTTGGTACAAATTTTTTATTAATAGGTAGAACTTTTGTTGGAAAACATTCCGTTACTATTTTTTAATTTACTAATATATAAAATTAATGCAGAATTATATCAAATATATGAATTATATATATTAAACATGGTTTTTTTCTTTTTACTATCAATATATCCTCCTGCCCTTATCCTACTCTAAGTGGGGTCGGCACAACGTGTTATAAACATGCTGTAACATGATTTGCATACGTTTTTACGACCGGCCGCCTGCTTGACGTCAACTTAACTTAGTCGTATTTTACGACACCTTGGTAAGAAGGAGGGTGGTCTGTTCTACTAAACCGGATACCACACGGTGGGTCAACTTACCCTAGTCGCCTTTTACGACACCTCTGTAACAAATGAGGGTGGTACTATTCTACTTAGCCGGATATCACACGAATACTTATAATCATCAATATTATTTGAATAAAATTTATACTGAAAGCGCCATCTTGTAATAATTAACAAAACTACGTTGAAGATTGTACCGAACATGGATTTCCAGCAAGTTGAAGTGCAACTAGATTGGGCAGCACAGATAACGCTGTTAATGCAACATCTAGATCATAGATGTCGTTGTCAGATAAATCAAGTACAGTAATGTTATAGGGTAATTTTGCAAGTCCGACGACACCGTCTGAAAATTAAATACCGATATATTTATATATAATATTATAGTTTCCTTCTATAAATGTTAATCTTCTTTATATAATTATCTCATTATTATATGGCGAGCTAAATTAACGGTGTACTGGGAGTTTCAAAAGATAAAACAATAATTTTCTTATTACAAAATTAAAATCCATTTTGGTTATATATCTTTAATATTTGAATGAGTTAATCTTGTATATATATATATTTTTCGAATCTCGGAAATGGCTCCAACGATTTTCCTGAAATTCAACATGTAGCAGGTTTTGGGGGAGAAAAATTGATCTAGCTAGGTTTTATGTAAAAAAAATTGTTTCATCCCTGTTTTTAGGCATTAAAAGACACTAACATTTATATTGAATTGAATTTTCGCCATAAACTGTCAAGTTGACGTAGCTTATTCGGGTAACGGGCAGACTCGAGAAGTGTAAATGCCAAGGATCGATCCCCAACTAAATAAATAGTCGTTTTTTTCGTAAAAAATTACCGGTCACCCAGATATTTAATACTGAATAACTTATGCCTTACTTTGGAGTAAGTAAGAAGTTGTATATCTTTTTTATCATAGAAAACGAAACAGATTACACACCATTATTTATCAAATTCCGACTAAGTCCCAAGTAAATCAAATTATTAGGTAAATGTTCGACGAAAACTACGGTTCTAATGTGATTAGCCTGAAGTTCCAGCATACGTAGACCTTCAGGAAGACCGCTGGCGTCTAAGTCAACAATAAAATTGCCGCTAAGATTTAAAGTAACGAGATTTTTATAATCTTTCACTCCTCCATCGAGTACCGTCATCTGTGAGCAAAAGATAATATTTCAGTATGTTACTCTATTATAATCATTTTAGAACAGACATTACATAATATGTATTAAGAGCTTGTATCAAAACCTAATAACATAATGCCTCGATCATTTTCCTTTTCGTAAGAGGATAATACGAATTCGTCTTCACGCATAGTTTATTCACGCGTGCCAATAAATGACATTTTTTTTCTTTTTGCTAATTCATCATCCTCTTGCCCATATCTAAGTGGGGTTGGCACATGTTATGAACATGTTGTAACGTGATTTGGCTACGCATTTTAGGACCGGCCGCCTGCCTGACGTCAACTTACCCTCATCGTATTTGACGACAGCTCAATAAGAAAGAGGGTGGTCTATAATATTCAACCGGATACCACACGGTGGGTCAACTTACCTTAGCTGTCTTTTACGACACCTCGGTAAGAAATGAGGGTGGTCTGTTCTATTCAGCCGGATACCACATGGATTTTTTTTTCAAATTAACCTTATTTTAATTGATTTTTTAAATGAAATACTACTAGATATAGGTATTTAGAATTATGTTCTGTTCTGTGATAAAAATTATATTAGATATGTACGTTGCAGAAAATACTATAGAAAATCACATTGATAGCACATTAAAATCATCGAACTGGAAATCAAAAGTCTAGTAATTGTAGTACCACCTTGGAGGCATTTAATCTCAGGAAGTAAATAGATTAACCTTTTTCACATTCCATACCTCAGAGTCGATAACCCTCAACACGGTCACCATTTTCAATTCCCTTTTAAGTAATCGTCGATCGCCATGTTGTACCGCACGCTTTATCATTTCAATAATATTATCAGTCAAAGAATTTGCACTGTTAAAGCAAACTTTTCCTTCTTCATTTGAAAACTTTTCATTGTCCCAGATTGTCATTGGCAGCAGTACTTCCCATTGGTCTTTAAAACTAAATGTTGAGTTTTCGTCAAGAAATCCGTTAAGGATGCTTTTTTTGATTTTATTCTGCAGTGCCTCCGAAAATGATAATGGACGGTTATTTTTATTTCTTTTTTCTCTATGGTAACGTGCTGCCTCCTCTGTAAGCGTCCAATTAATTCCACTTTCTATTCGCTCTTGAAACCCTATCATTTATAAGTATGTTTTTAATCATCTTTTCTACATCTTTTAGAAAAAAAAGCATTTAGTCTACCATGTTTAACAAAAGTAAAACTAACAGACGGCTATGTAATTAAATCAAAATATTTTTTCCCCATAATAAATGGTAACAAGTTACCAACTAATTTGCGATGTCCATGCGGGAACTTACTCTTTTTTTTTGTGTATAGGTATTGGTGATGTGCTTAAGTTTAAACTGCACTAACAAAAACAATGATTTTTTTACTTTACTATATCAATTTTTTTTCCTTTACTGTTAGGTTTTGTTCTGTGAATTACTCTGCAATTTGCCGAGGTTCTTGCTGGCCTTCTATGTAAGAAAATCATTACGAACTTTACAGCAGTAGAGTTGACGATTCAAAAGCACTTGTTTACACGTTTATTTGAGTTCATAATATTTTTAATTTTAATTTTAATTTGAATTTCTTATGGGCATTTGTTGACGATAGTTATACTTTATATAGGAATAATATCAAAGTATTGGAAAGTGCTTGTAACCTTGACATACATTAACTATTTTAAGCCGATTTAATTTTTTTAAAATAATTATTTCGTGCTTTTGGTTTTCAGATTCCATAAAATTAATATTTTACTGTTTTGCTTATACCTGCTCTACTTGTCATAGAGAGTGTTAATTATAATTTTACCTTCTACAGCATCGTCTGGTATGTAATTAAGGCTGGAATCGCTTACACTTGGCCTTAATATTTGTGGTGGTGGCTTTTTGGTGGCCGATTCTTTGGGTTTTGGTGGCATTACAATAAATACGAAATTTAACAAATATAGTATTTCTTGTTTTTGATTGAAGTTTAAAGAATAACTTGTCAAAAATCAAACAAAATAAGCCATTTTCACTAATGAGGTTCACTCACTAATTGTAAACGAAAAAAATATCGCATTTTTTGTCAACACTTGTCGTTACTTGATGAATCATTTAACATAAAATAATATGATCGCCTAGAATTTCTAGATAAACGCTTTTTTTTAAAGCATTAAAGTAGCGGAATTTCATTATTGGGCAGGGGTATTCATTCTTCGAGAAAAAGCTTTATGTACAGATCCACTAGCACGCTGCTGAATTGGTAGGTTACACATATCCCATAAAAAAATTGTGTTTACTATAATACATATTAAAAACAGCGAAATTTAGGCATTGACTAAAAATAGTTCATTAACAATCAATGGCATATGTAAGTGCAATAAGTCCAATGACATTTGCATCAGCTAAAATTCAATGAAATCAAATTTTTATATTCAACCGCGCGCTATAAAATGGACGAATATCAAATTATATGTAGTCAGTCGGTAAAGCAGTATTCCAATAATTAATAGGTTACCGATAGAAGGCGCATCGGTCGTTAAAAGTATGTGGCTTGTGGTATTTTGTGATACTCGGGTGTAGATGTGTGCGTTGCATTTTAAAATGTGCGACTAATTTTACCGCGTTCACATTTTCACATATGTAATTCATTGACTTGAAGAACGTTCGGTTGGATGGATGTCAATACAGTCGGCTGGTAACTTCATGTACATACACGTAAATAATTTTGCGAATGCCATTTTTCCTATTGCCAAGATGTAAGTGTTGGTGCTCAGTGAACTGACAATGACATTAGTGATTTGTGTACTTACTCGCGGGAAATTTAAGTGTTCGAATAATGCTGAAGCGGTGTCGAGTTATTTTCCGCATGGTATGCGATTGATACTTGTGAGTGATGTTTAGTGAAAGTCGTATTGAGTTGACTTGTTGACATTGCCGAACTGTGCATACGTTTTAGCCTTGTGTTATTGCCAATATATCACATATGCGAAGAATTTACAAAACTTCCGCAATACTAGTTTTTGTATATTTACATTAGTCGAACAGGTAATAATTTTAGCATTATTCTATGCCTTTCAATGCACGAACTAGTCATAAAATTATTTATATTAATCGAAATGCACTTACGGCGGAGTAACAAGCATTTCTGTTTATTTACGAGTATATGAATGAAATTTTCGATTTTCTATACCGTAAGGAAATTATTAATTAGATATAAGTGAGTTGAATTTGAAAATAAACTAAAGCCTTGTAAATATAATATTTGCCATCCTTTTGTCATACCTCTTTTGTTTTTACTAAGATTAATTTCGATATTGTAAATGTAAATGTAATAATTTTTTAATTTTAAGTTTTTAAAAAGGTTCATAAATTTTGACAAATTCATCGTAATACAATATTATAATACGACTTAATACCGCGTTTAATTTATTTATACATACTCGTGATTGATGACTAGATTCGAATATGCCACGCATTTATGTTTTCGTCTAAATATATTATGGTGGTTCATTGTAATGTTATGTTATTGGCCAATGGTGTTTCGGTGGGCGCGTATGAATTGTGCTAGCGCCATCACAGGACACTACAGTCTACAATGGAGGGAATGTTAGGATGTAGATTTTGATATTGTTGTATTGCATCTTCAGAAAATGGTTTCGTAAAATATTTTGTATTAGTAATGTTATGTTTTTTAAGTGCTTTTTAGAACAAAAAGGTCTATAACTTGTTAATGTCTATGCTGTTTACAGTGTTTATGATAATGTTGGTGACCACTTTCATATTATAGTACTTATATCTTTATATAAATGTCAATATTTTGGACAAAAGTTTCCTTTTGACTGACCCTTTGGCAGAGGTGACAGTGAACCTGCGTTCACCTCCGGAAGTCGCAGATTCGATTCCCGCCGAAAGCCAACATTTTCTTAATATAATTTGTGGGTTCTTTGAGTCTAGATGTATGTATTGAAGTATAAGATATTTATTTACAATTATATATTGACCACTTGTCTGTCACCCATGACTCAAGTATTAAGTTATTTACTTTGAAGATGAACGACCGTGATAGTTATGAGTTATCCCATATTTATTTAATTATTTTGAAGAGTGGAACTGAAGTGGAAATTAATAATGCCGCTCCGACTGATGTTATGTATCTCATATCTATACTTATATGGTGCATACAGAGATAAAACAGAGTATGGGGAAAGTGGCCAGGATGACGACAATTTTTGTAATGTCTAAAATGTACATTGCCCAATTTAACAGCCGGTTGTTGGATTTCTGATATAAGTTTTATGAAAAATATATGATTTATCTATCTAATTGCGGGGACGCCCGTCGTTGCAGGACGGGTGGTCAGCTCCTATACTGGACTATTCCACCCATTTCCCCATGAACAAAAAAAAAAATATATATGATAAGCGTCAAATCCTAAAGACGTTATACAAGAATCAGTTAAACTAGGATCAATCTTTGATTTTTCCACTTGTAATAGCATTTTGGCTTCTCCAGATATAGGAGAAGCGAAATTGCTTTTCAATGTGGTTAAAGTAGGCATAAGTCGTAGAAAGTAAGGTTAATTATTAGTTAATATGGGGTTGGTATTTTCCTTGAGAACCCCCCGAAAATTAAGATAAAAAAAAAAGCACTTATGAAAAGTTACTATTTTATATTTGCGACACTTGGTATGTTTGGCATTTACTATAACCAGCGGGTAATTGAACCTTAAACGTCTGCTGGGGCGAGTAATTGCTGTGCCAAGAGTCGTCATTGTTATAAATATACTCGAGTTTAATCTCACACGAGATTGCATTTTATATAATGCAAAACATCTTTCCAAACAAGAACGTTTGGACTTTGATCTGACCACTTTATATGATCAAATGCAGGTTCAACGACTCTGCAAGATATTAAAATGTGATAAAATTTGGTACTACGTTAATGTGATAAGATTTTCTCCTGCGATAAACTAAGATACATAAAATCTTCATCATCTTCCTGCCCTTATCCCACTCTAAGTGGGGTCGGCACAACATGTCATAAACATGCTGTCACATGATTTGGCTGCGTTTTTACGACCGGCCGCCTGCCTGACGTCAACTTATCTCTGTCTTATTTTACAACACCTCGGTAGGAAAGAGGGTGGTCTATTCTACTAAACCAGATACCACACGGTGGGTCAACTTACCTTAGTCGCCTTTCACGACACCTCGGTAAGAAATGAGGGTGGTCTATTCTACTCAGCCGGATACCACACGGCAGGTCGACTTACCTTAGTCGCCTTTCACGGCACCTCGGTAAGAAATGAGGGTAGTACTATCCTATTCAGCCGGATACCACACGGCGAAAACTAAGATACATAAAATAAACCGAGAAATATGTCAAAATTGTGTAACGTAATTTTCACTCGTGATTTTTTAAATTAAATAATCAAACCTTTTGTTATTAATTGATGATAGTATTAAAACGTAATTAAGACGTTATACGTAGCATAAAAGTATTTATCGTACATTAGAGGTGTGTCTTATTCGTGTAACAACATGTTTATAACATGTGCCGATCCCACTTAGAGTGGAATAAGGGTATGAGGATCTGTATGTATCATTATAAATCATAACTGTCATATCATTTGAATAGTATATTATTTTCTCTACAACATCGAAATATAATGTGCAATGCGTCTGAAAGTTGCGTCGATTACGCATTATAAGACATAATACATAGATAAACATAATAACGCTTTTATCATTTATCTTTAATCATCTTATCTTTATATTATATGAATCATTATGGTAAATACATTGTATACTACACTAAATTCACTATAGCGTTTGCCCAGTTTCTTAATTGCTTCATAAAGAACGACATATTCTGATATAATGCACTGATATATTGTTTATTAATGTTTAGTTCTTTTGCTTTAGTCTAGAACAGTATCTACTAGTACTGAACAGTATCTCCTATTGATCTAGTTTTCTGTTATAGTGTTAAGAAACCACTAAGATCTTATCATCAGATTATTCTAGAAATGTTTAATATAATAATAATAATAGAAAAAAGTAATAATAAAATTATTTTGCTATAATGTGCGATGAACTTTTATCGCGTTTCATCGCTGATTATAGCAAAATGATTTTATTATTACTTTTGTATTATGGATCTCCGCAAAGTAACGCTTAATTCAATAAATTATTTAAATGTTTTTAGCTTATCCGACAAGATCACTACCGCTTTAATGAGATGAGTAGATAGTTGTTAACCGGATCTAGAAAACAAATGCAATCAAACTTAGAGCGTATTCACTATTTTCTTACTAAAATACTATTTTATTAATTTTTTGCGTGTTTTATAGCATCGATATGCATCAAAACGTCTTTAATGGATTTGTTTTGTTGGAGTGTCATCTGTTATCATTTTGTATTATGTTTTGTTCAATTAATTTTTGAATCGTCGTCATTTTTACAAATACTTCCAATACATTAATACCGGTTTTATATTTCTTGGCCTTTGTAGAGTAAGGCAAGATACAACGCGTCTTAACAACTTAATTTCGAAGTATGAAGTTATTTAAACTAATCAAATCAAAATAATCTCTATTTAAATAAGCTTTTCCAAGCACTTTTAAATCGTCAAGGATCAATATGATTAATGAAGCTAAAACTGGTTTGGAATGTTGCTCTTACCGAGTAGAGCCAGTAAGAAACTCGGCGATTAATCTTCAATTTTACATTATTAATCCGCAGTCTTGTATGAAGCTGAAAGGATTAGGATTTTTATCATCCAAATAATCTTAAATTTTGTAATATGCTTTACGTATAAGCATATTTCTTATGCTTTAATTTAAACCTTTCTGTAGACTGGTCTAGTATGAATTGCAAAACTAAAAGTTCTTATATACAATATCATTCGTCCTTGTACTTCGACCGGTGATTCTAGAGATTATTATAAGATCTGTGTTTTGTATCGAATACAACATGCCGTGTTTGTTATCACAGCCGGAACTTGATTTTGATATGACATTAAATATTCTTGAACTAATATTAGTACGTACAAATATTTTATTTCTGATTGTGTGCTGACTTACCTGTTTTACAGATAACAAGTTCTGATTCTTATTACGAGTGCGATTAAAAATATATTCGCTTGATTTGATATGTAATCTTAACAGACTAGAGTACAGGTTCCTCGTTAAAAGAAATCATTCTAGTGTCAATGGCGTGGTGTCGTGATAATATTACAATATATTGTATAATAGAAATACTAATATGCTATAGATATCCTCTTTTGTCGATATATCTATATTTCAAGGGAAATACGTCTTACCTACAATACCTACCTACAGTATGGTGAAGGAAAACATCGTGAGGAAACCTGCATATCTCTAGAAAATTCTAGGAATATGTGTAACCTACCAATCCGCATTGGAGCAGCATGTTAGGTCTTAGCTCCCCCTTCTCTCCAAAAATGGAGAGAGGAGGCCTATGCCCAGCAGTGCGATGGTAACAGGCCGTTACTTACTTACGTCTTGCCTAAAGCATTTCATGCTTAACATTATAATTCCTTTCAATGTATATTTTAATTGACTTATCTTATAATATACCTAAGTAGAGAATGAAGGGCAGGTCCCATTCAAGGTATATCATGCTCTACTACCCGTTGAAAGATTCGCTACAGTTATATAGAATGAAATAGGAGTAGAATAGACCGCCCACATTTCTTATCGAGGTGTCGTAAAGGGCGACTAAGGTAACGTAAGCCAGGCCAGATGATAAAATATCTAACCAAATTATATCACAACTTGTTTAAAACCCCAATTGGAGTCGGATAAGGGCAGGAGAATGATAATGAAAATAGTTAAAAAACTGCTTTGAATATTAACATAATCAACTAAGCAGAAACACACTTAACCTTACAGATATTGCTGTACGCCTTACAAAAGTACGCAAAAGTTGTGGGTTTTGGCATATGACTTTATAATAAAATTCCATAATCAATTTTATTATTATAGCAGTTTAAAATAATATACAGAAAGTTTACTATAATATTGAGGATAAAATAAATGATAATTGCTATTATAGCAGTTTAAACTAACTGATACAATAAACCTACTATGCTATTGAGGATAACATAAATACTAATAATGCGTGATTTTTGCTACACTTTTACCTTGTTATTGACTAGTTTAAGGAATTATATATTGAGAAGAGCATCCGCCGAGTTTCTTGCTTGCTCTTCGAGGTAGGAGGAATATTCCGAACCAGCAGTAAAGTTGACAATTCAAACACTTTACCAAGTTTACTCGACTATAGGATAATTGAATTTGAATTTGATAAATTGTTATTTGTTACAGATATCAAAATGTCGTTCACAATGACAGAAGGTGGTTTCGGTGTGGGTGATTATGTTGCCTTTGGGGTGCTATGCGCCTCCTCTTGCGCCGGTGGTGTGTGGTACAGCGCAGTGGGATCCAGAAGTAAAGCGATAGTGGACATAAAGGATTATTTACTTGGAGGAAAAGCGATGTCGACTTTTCCAGTCGCCATGTCACTAATAGCTAGGTAAATATGGAGATTCGATTCGTTTATAATTACTTCGATAAGGTATTCGATAGTAGAATCCGGTTATTTCTCTTTCATTTGTATAACAAAGTCTTTATCTAAAATCTTTATCGAGTTGATAACGCCGTTAGAGCTCTTTGAATGCAACCGAGCTATGATCTTATTTTCAGTATACTGCGAATTCTGTTACGCTATATTTATCCACATTACCGCCGTGTGGTATCCGGCTGAATAAAATAGACCACCCCCATTTTTTACCGAGGTGTCATAAAAGGCGACTAAGGTAAGTTGACCCGCCGTGTGGTATCCGGCTGAGTAGAATAGACCACCCTCATTTCTTACCGAGGTGTCCTAAAAGGCAACTAAGGTAAGTTGACATCAGGAAGGCGGGCCGTCGTAAAATACCTAGCCAAATCATGCTACATGTTTATAAAATGTTCTGCCGACCCACTTAGAGTGGGATAAAGGCAGGAGGATATGTAAAGAGAAGTTCGTACCACGAAAGAAGTATACGAAAGTTCGAAGTATACGATGGGGTATAAATGAAGTATCAGAGTGATCAAGAAGAAACTTTCCAGTAATACTATCTATCACAAATTGACCAATTTTCAAGTATTCAAAAACATATTCGAAATTATATCAAACTGATATTAAATCGATATCAAACAGTCTTGTCTGTCCCACGACCAGTTTCTGTGGTCCAATTGTTTTATTTTTGATTTATTCTAAAGGTCGACATGTTTATTCAAATATTTAAATCAAGTTATACACCTTAACGTTATTTTGTAACAATTTTGCTTTCAAACATAATTCCAAGTTTAATTTTTTTGTTTGATTGTTTGAATCGCGCTAATCTCAGGAACTACAGGACCGATATGAAAAATTCTTTCACTGTAAGATCCACTTATCAAGGAAGGTCAAAAGCTATATAACATCACGCTTAGATGCGTAGCAGAGAAGCAGCAATAAAAAAATGATACGAAAGCGGCAAAATTATAAGCTTTCCTTGCATGCGCTGAATAAACGGTGACAGTTAGTAAAAAACATGTATTGAAAAATTGTTCCCCTCTAATAGTTCTAAATTAAAGTCCGCGACAGCATATGTCTAGCCTTTAAGGTTAACCCACTATAACCATTTTTATGGTTATCAAAAGATTATATTTTTCCACGCCGCGGAGCTACTGGCAATTGCTAGTATAAAATATACTGGTCTATACCTCAGTACCCGTTACTGTAAAGCCAACGTCCATCGGTTCTTGCCCGATCACCGAAGTTAAGCAACGTCGGGCACGGTCATTGTTTGGATGGGTTACCGACTGGGAACACCGCGTGATGTTGACATTTTGTATTCTTTACCGCTGTGTGGTATTCGGTAATAGATCTAATATTTAATATTCTTTCTTACAAGCAATACGAAGATTATTACAGAACAAAAATAAATCTAAGAAATACACTTTTTTTACGCTATATAGGAAGCGGCCATACACAATAATGCATCCATTATTTATAAATCCAAATAAATTTATTCATTGTACCAAGGTAACGTCGTTGTCAATTTTTGTCACTGAAACATTAAATATAAAGTAATATTGTGATTTAAACGTTGATCATATTATCTACGGAATTACTGTCTGTTTCTAAGGAATTACGTTTAGGTTTCTTAATAAGTGCTTGTGCCTAAGATTTCGTCTCACGTAGATGCAATTGAATAAAGAAACAAGTCAAGTCAAAAAGCTTTTAACAATATTCCTGCCCTGGAACTTTTTTTTTTCACAGGAAAAAACCCCTTATGGGTACCGCCGCCCGACGGGGACAGGCGACGGTTATGTCGGACTTGCACCGACTAAAATAACCTGTGTGCTCCGCTACGCTGCTGGTGGCGGGGATAAGGTACCTATAAAGACATTACCTCCATCCCCGCCAGCAGCAACTCTGTACCCCAGAGTGCGCCACCTCTTGGTCGGGGCCACTCTGAAAGTGGCTTCTCCCTCCGCTAGCGATGCATGGGGAGCACCAGATGCATCGAACGCCTCGGGGACCTAACTCCAGCGAGCGTCCGATAAACCCCGTTCGGACCGCTCCCCGTTAGGGCGGCATGCGATGGTCTTCTGCCCCTTGAACTGACTGATCATGCTTATCATAAACATGCATTGCTATCGGGACTGGACGAGTATTTTCAGTAAAATTTCAGAAGTCGGTCAAGTTTTACTTGCAAGATTCTACCTGCATATAAATACATATATAAAATTTTAATAAAAGCTTTTAATAGAAAGTAGCCTCTGTCACTCAGTTCAGTATTTCATTTATCTCGAAAATTTTATTGAATAGTTGTTCTGTTCTAACATGAAAGTAATATAAAGAGAAATAATAAAAAACTTTCCAACTTTTAAATTTAATATTTAACATCGAATACTAACCGTAGTGGAAGTTGATTGGGTATTTTTTTATTTAAAATAAAAACAATAACACTGCATATATTAACGGATATTAACAGAATTTGAAAAATATAAATATTTGATGAATGACAGCAGTTTCATTTAGTCAGATTATGTAAAATATTTTACTTTGATATGGTGTTTACTATCTCGATATGTTTCCATAAAAGCGTCTAATTATAATTAAATAACAAAAGCAAAATATTCAACATTCAATTCAATTCCAATGACCTTAGTTCAATAATCACAAGAAGTAGTCATCGGTTTATCGAACTCCGTTACGTATAAAAGGAATATTAGTATTTTTGTTTACAAGCTATTCTCCCACCAATGGAAGTCAATGCATTATGCTATTATTGGTCTTCGCCGTGTGGTATCTGGATGAATAGAACAGACATATCATTTGATGAACAGAGATATCATTTGTTATTGAGGTGTTGTAAAAGGCGACTAAGGTAAATGGACCCACCATGTGGTATTCGGCTGAGTAGAATAGACCACCCTGATTTCTTACCGAGGTGTCGTAAAAGGGACAAAGGTGAGTTGACGTCAGGCAGGCGACCGGTCGTAAAATAACTAGTCAAAACATGTAACAACATCTTTAAAACATATTTTTCTGACTCCACTTAGAGTGGGATAAGGACAGGAGAATGATGACAGTTATTGGTTTTGTTACGGGACCATATTATCTTGTGCCCCCTTGGACCCAGTAGCTTCCCGTTTTGGGGTCATCAGTCCACCTTGTAGGGGTGCTGTTGATCGATCGATCTGCGATGCTATCGATGCTGCGTTTTCCGGTGCAGAGTAGCCATTACAACACCTGAAGACATTGAATAATGCTTATTTTTAGTTTTTTTAGTTGAGTTGGTTCAATATTCTCCTTTAATCTACTAATTTAATCGTCTCTACAGTTACGTCTCGGGTGTAACAATACTTGGAACGCCGGCTGAAATCTACAACTATGGTACGCAATACTGGCTGGTCATAATCGGAGTCACGTTGAGCTGTATAGTGGTGGCTACTGTCTATTTACCGGTGTTTTGCACGCTGAGGCTCTCGTCTTCATATGAGGTAAGACTTCAATTTCAGCTTGCCATACAATCAAATCTGTGTTACAATAAGTGGTGGTAATAATCAGTGGTGAGACCATGTCAAATCAACTCAAATCTTCATTCAAATTAGGTTTTTACGAGCACTTTTGAATCGTCAAGGTTCAATATGATTATTGAAGCTACAACTCGTTCGGAATTTTTCTCTTACCGACATGAACCAGCTTAAAATTCGTCGGTTAATCCTTGTAAATATTTACAATTTACATTATTAAACTGCAAATCTTCTGTATGTAGCTGAAAGGGTTTTCAAGTCCAGGCATTTTTTATGATCCAAATAATTTTTAATTTTGGAATATGGCTTACGGGTCAACGGTTAATTTATCATTTATATAGATTGTATTTCACAAATAAGAAATCACTTTTAACTACGAGTAGATTTCAACTTAGTTCGTTGATAAATCTTACATTTATGATGATTGCATTGAAATGCGGCATTGCAATGTCTGGTTTTAATTTAATCGTCTTGTGTTGATATGGTATTTACTTTTACTTTTTGTGTAATGTGTGTCGCAACCTTGACTTCCTTTATTAAGTATCTGTGTAAATATTAATTAAGACTTATATACAGCTGTAAATGCCTTGGTTTACGTGGTTAACTACGCAGTACGTAGCTTTTAATTTCGTCCTTACCTTTCTTTTTTGTATGTCATAATTATTTCTACATATTATATATTCTACATATTTACTTTATAGAGATGAGAAGCTACGAATTTGTGCACCGCTATACAATGTAGTCAAAGTAGAAAGAAAATGGTGGGCACCTCGTGGATAGTGAGTGTCAAGGCACTAAATAACTAATGTGAAGTTCAATTTTTCGCCTTAATTAATATTATGTCAAAATTATTTAATATACTTTAAAAAATTAATATACTTTATGTCCAATATAGGTGACATCAGGACTAATTTTAATAAATTTTATTAAACTGTTAATTCTGTAACGAGGCGATTTCGAAACCAGACTGAGCCATAGCAACGCGTGGTCAGACAGCTAGTAAATTAATAAAATATTACATTACAATTACATTTTTCATTAGGGATTAAAAGTCTACAAAATAAATTATATTATAGCTCTTTAATGAAACCTTTTGTAATAAGGAAAATTGATAACTTTAGATTAATTAATATCACAACTAAGGCCAAATAGGGAAGGAAGTGTTCCCAATAACTTGTGATTATTCACACTGTAGAATATATCATCCTGTCCTTATCCCACTCTAAGTGGGGTCGGCACAACATGTTTTTCTCTTCCATTCTGTCCTATCTTTCGTCAACTCTGGCGCCACTCCTTTTATATGCATATCATACTTCACACAATCCAACCATCTCTTTTTAGGCCTCCCTCTAGGCACATATCCATCCACATTCAAATTTAACACACGTTTGGTCACATGATTTTCATCCCTCCTCATTACATGTCCATACCATCTCAATCTTACACTTCTCGACTTTTCTATAATGGGCGCAACTTTCAGACTTCCCCTAATATACTCGTTTCGTATTTTATCCAGTTTTGTCACACCACACATCCACCTTAACATTCTCATCTCATTTGCATGTACTCTTCTTTCATCCCTCCTTTTCATTGCCCAACATTCTGATCCATACAATACGACAGGTCTTATGACTGCTTTATAAATTTTTCCCTTAACTTTAAGGGGCATTCGAGGGTCACATATTGTGCCTGAGACCTGCCGCCACTTCATCCATCCTGCATTCATTCTTTTACCCACATCTCGATCTATTTCACCGTCGTTTTGAAAAAGCGAACCAAGGTACCGAAAATCAGAGCAGACTGGCAAAATGTTCCCATCCAAACCGATCGGGGAGAAATTGGAGGTCCCACTAAAATCGTAGTACATATGTTCAGTTTTAGTACGACTGATTTTTAAACCGACTTTCTCCAACTGGTTGTGCCATTTCGCCAATCTGCTTTGGACCTCAGTTGCATTTTCTCCGACGAGTACGGAATGTCATCGGCGAATAACATACACCAAGGAGCCTCCTCTTGAATGTTAGCAGTAAGTGCATCCATTACTAGAAGGAATAAAAATGGACTTAAAGCCGATCCCTGGTGTAAACCTACAGCCACATCGAAATCGTCAGTTACTCCGGCTGCAGACCGGACATGAGTACTAGCTCTGGCATACATAGAACATACAATCCGTACATACTTCCCAGGCAGTCTCTTTTCTTTCAAACTCCACCACAGAACGTCACGTGGAACACGATCGTACGCTTTTTCTAGGTCTACAAAGACCATATGCAAGTCTCTACGCGCATGACGGTATTTCTCGCATAATTGACGCAAAGCGAAAATAGCGTCGGTCGTGCTCCGTCCTGGCATAAAACCGAACTGGTTCTGGGTTATCTTACATTCTTCTCGCATTCTTCGCTCTATTACTCTTTCCCAAATTTTCATGCTATGTGACATGAGCTTTATTCCTCGATAGTTGTTACATTCTTGTACATCACCCTTATTTTTGAAGATGGGTACCAATGTACTGATAGACCACTCGTCTGGAATCGCCTCTTCATGTAACAACTTATTGAAGAATAAAGATAGCCTCTCCCATCCCTCAACTTCCAGATGCTTCCATACTTCAGCTGGTATACCATCAGGTCCAATCGCTCTCCCATTTTTCATACTCTGTACCACTACTTTGACTTCATCTACATCCACTTCTCTTACCATTCCTAAGTTAATAGGTATATCTTCTAACTTTCTGCTCCAATCATTCTCTTCATTCATTAAAGTTTTAAAATAATCTTTCCAACGTTCTTTTATGTCCTTATCATTCGTCAAAATCTTTCCTTTCTCATCTTTCATACATTTCACATGCATTATATCCTTTTCATTCCTCTTTCTCATGTTCGCTATCCGATATATATTTTTTTGTCCCTGAGGCGTTTCCAGAGTACTGTATAGTTGACTCTGTACTTCGCCTTTCGCGACAGCGACTGCTTTCTTTCCTATCTTCTTTTTCTCAATATATACCTTTCGCTTAACCTCTCTCAATTCATTGTCATTAACATCTACACCAGTCCAATCTCTAAATGCATCCTTCTTTTCTTTCAGAGCCTTTTTTACATCTTCATTCCACCACCTTTACCTCTTATCTATCTTACCTTTTCCTTTAGTCTTGCCAAAGATGTCTTTTGCGGCACTCCTCATACATAAAGCTATTTCATTCCAACATTCATTTATCGACTTTTCCTCCATTTTATCCTTCACATCTATTATTTTATCTACTACTCTTCTTTTAAATTCTCTTGCATATTCCTCTTTCTCAAGCATATACCACTTAATCTTGGGTAGAAGCTTTGGCTTGTATTTTTCTTTTACTGTAAGTTTTACCTCCAGTAAAAGTAACCTGTGTTGGGTCACTAATGGTTCCCCAGGAATGACTTTACAGTCCTTAGCTCCCAATAGATTAGTCCTCCTCAGAAGGAAGTAATCGATCTGGGTGCTGTGACTGCCGCTTTTATAGGTTATAAGATGTTGGTCCATTTTTTGAAAAAAAGGTATTTGCTATTGCCAGGTCAAAAGCACAAGCAGCTTCCATTAGTGTTTCTCCCTCACGGTTACGTGTACCAAAGCCCCAACCCCCATGCACTCTCTCATACCCTCCATTCAGTCTACCTACATGCCCATTAAAGTCACCCCCAACATAAACATCCTCACTCTGAGGGATAGCCATAATAGTCAAATCAAAATCCTTCCAAAACTTCTCTTTCACTACATCGTCACAACCAGCCTGCGGAGCATATACACTAACTATATTTATCACTAAATCAACTTTCATTATTTTAACCACTATGATTCGATCATTCACTCTCTTGACATCCATCACGCATTTTTTCAACTCTTTATCTAACACTACTCCCACTCCATTTCTCTTACCATCACTTCCACTATAGTAAAATTTAAATCCTGCTCCGATTTCCCTTGCTTTCGTACCCTTCCACTTCGTCTCCTGGAAACATGCAACATTTATTCGTCTCCTTTCTAATATATCCGCTAACTCTCTTCCTCTTCCATTCATCGTACCTACATTCCAGCTAGCCATCCTCATTCTTTCATCCCTATAGACTCGCGTCTTACGTCGCACCCGTCCTTGATGCGACAACCCTTGTCCATTTCCCACAGGCGCCGGGTGCTGCACCTGCGCGTCGCCTACGGGGAACGCCCTAGCAGAATCGCTATCTTTTTTTCTTATAACCATGTTGTTATGGATTTGGCAAAATTTTTGTGACCGGCCGCCTGCCTGACGTCAACCCTCCTTGGGAATAAATTCGGCCTACATTATCCGGTAGGACAGCGGTGGACGTTAAGGTCATATCGTCCAATTTACCTTAGTCGCCTTTTACGACACCTCAGTAAGAAATGAGGGTGGTACTATTCTACTTAGCCGGTACCACACGGCTTACATTATTCACATTGTAGAAATCATTATTGAATAGTATTACAGACTGAATTTTCCTTCTACCATTTAGTATGGATTTCTTAGATTTAAAAAAATAGCTCTGAATAGAAAATAGGAACTTTGTGGTGAAAGCTCATGTTGTTGTTAGTTCAGAGTACTCATTTTTTGCTTTTAATGATTTTATTATACAACTAGCGGCCTGCCCTTGCTTCGCACGGGTATAAAATATATATCCCATGTCAGTCAGTGTAAAAAAAATGATTAAAATCGATCCAGTAGTTTTGATTTATTCATTACTGCCCGTGGCCCGCAAGCGTTAAATTTGGAGAAAATCAATTTCCTCTCCCTATACCAAGTCGATTTCCTGCTATCTTTGGAATATCTAAACTCATATAGTACATTTTAACTTATTTGCTTTTACATTTTCCCTATGTATTTTATTTCTCAAACTCTAAAAGATTCGAAGTGCTATAGGGTGAAGCGCGGCGTCCTCACGGCATTTTAAATCTGTAATATCTCCGAAAATGTTCACTTAAATTGCATGCTGTAAAAGGCCGTATTGATCTATATTAAATCAACAATTTATTTAAGGTACTCAATTGGATAAGGATTAATGCTGTATTGTATAAAAATTGCTTTGAACATAAGGCATCATTTTTCGTAAAAAGTAAATGACAAAAACTGCTATTGTGGGTTATCCATAAAAGATAGATATATACCATCGCGGACTTTTCTGTAGACCTTTTTATGGTGTACAAATACTTAGTACATCATTTTGATAAATCTCGTATGGTTTAGCCTGCGTTTGCAATGTAAGCGGAAAACAATGAAATTATTTACAGAAAACTCAAAAATTACAGTATTTCTCTACTTCGTATTGAATGTTATTATACGTACAAACCTTCCTCTGGAAACACTCTATCTATTAAAGAAAACCGCATCAAAATCGGTTGCTTAGTTTTAAAGTTTTATGCGTACATACGGAAATATGGACTTTGTTTTATAATATGTAGTGATAATTTTGTTTCAGTACCTAGAACTTCGATTCAACCGTCACGTTCGCGCTGTGGCGTCGATTTTGTTCCTATTGGATGAGGTGAGTGATTATTTAAGTTCAAATTTATGAACCCGTTCATTTAAATCACGTAACATATAAATAAACATTATCAATATATGCTGTCCATAATAATACAAAAAGAGAAAACTAATTGAATTTGTTTTCGTTATATTGCAATTTATCAAATGGAGTTATGCACTTTTTAAAAGTATAACTGGGATACCCGGTTCAGGCAAATTTTCAGTCAGTTGTATGTATGTTCAAAGAATGATGTGCAATACTTATTAAAGGTAAAATTTATTCCATGAGTTAATTTTTTAAAGATTTCATGTGATGTTCACACTTGTATACCTAAAATACATTTACTTATTTCAAAGCTACAATAGCTGTATACACAGTATAGAACGACATGGCGAAAAAGGAACCGATTAATTTTATGAATTCAAATTCAAAATATTCTTTATTCAAGCAAATTTGTAAACCAGTGCTTTTGAATTGTCAACTCTACTGCTGGTTCAGAAAGCTGTTCCTACCGAGAAGAGCCAGCGAGAGCGATTGCTGTTTTCAAAATAGAATTCTGATTACTAGTTACATTTTGTCATTACTGTCTTGTACAGGGCCGAAGAGTAGCTATATCCACACATTCTTATCATCTCAGTATTCCTTAATAGTATAGACGGCTTTCTGTATCAGCTTCTTTTAAACTGTATTATTAAACTGCTGTAATGGCAATAATATGATGATATACGAATGATAGTAGAGAATGGAAGAGAAAAACATGTGAAAATCCCACTTAGAATGGGATAAGGGCACGATAATCATGTGCATATCATCTCAGTTACAAAATATAAGTAGGTGAATTTCATATGAAATAAAAAATTCTAAAAACAGCTGTATTTAAAGTAGCTATAATGTTGTACCGATTGTGTCTTACTTTACGATATTTGAAAGACCATTTAATACTTATTGCCTTAATAATACTATCATTTAAATTAGGCACAGATTTAGTTAGTAATTTTCTTTTTAATAATTTTATTGTTGACATCACAAGCTATTTATGGTTTATCAAGCACTGGCTGTTTAAAATATTGGTGAATTTTTGATTATGAAAGGTTTGCGTGAGCTCTACATATCTCTTTAAAATAATTAAGTTGTATTGACCACATAGAAAGAGAAAAAAATTACTGGAATAGAAGACACAATTAAACAATGTAGTTAAACCGCAACCACCTCAGCAAGTATGCAGTATGTAAAATATATAAGTATTTGAATGAAACAATATAATATGTAATCGCGTGCTTAATACATTTATGATTGAAATAGTGTGAGTATAGCAAAGCCTATAATTATATGTAAATTTATTTGACATACACTTAAATTGACTAATTAAATAATTATATAATGTGGATTACATACTTGTATATAATCTGTGTGTCACGGGTTCAAACCCGGGCAGAAACCAATGAGTTTTTCTGTTAAAACTTATGTGTTAAATTGATAATTGCAGTTTATCACACGCTTTTCGGTGAAGGAAAACATCGTGAGGAAACCTGCATATCTCTAGAGAATTCTGGAGATATGTGTAACCTGCCAATCCGCATTGGAGCAGCGTGGTAGGTCTTAGCTCCAACCCTTTTCTCCAAAAACGGAGAGAAGAGGCCTATTCTCAGCAGTGGGATAGTAACAGGCCGCTACGTACGTACGGACATATAATTGTATAATTAAAAAATATATAATACGCTCAAGACACTCAACGGGTTCTTGGTTTTCAGCGTAACGCGTAAGACATTATAAAAAAATTACGTAACTAGCGATTCCGTAGTACAAAGTAACCTTAAGGTCTGTACAACAGAATTTTAAGTGTGTTAATAAGGGACATGGAATATATGGCACTATTTAATTTTTGTCTCGTAGGTAGGCAATATACTTGTTTAACACTAGCATATCATTAAGTAAAAATATGTATTACTGATAATCTTTCTGCCCTGATCCTACTCTAAGTGGGGTCGGCACATGTTATAAACATGTTGTCACATGATTTGGCTACGTATTTTACGACCGGCCGCCTGCCTGACATCACTTTCCATAATCGTATTTTACAACACTTCGGTGAGAAAGAGGGTGGTCTATTCTACTCAATCGGATACCACACGGTGGGTCAACTTACATTAGTCGCTATTTACGACACCTCGGTAAGAAATGAGGGTGTTCTATTCTGTTCAGCCGGACACCGCGCGGCGGGTTGACTAACCTTAGTCGCGTTTTACGACACCTCGGTAAGAAATGAGGGTGGTATTATTCTATTCCACCGGATACCACACGGCGTAAATAAATGTATTACTTACATCAAAATCTATATCTATTTCTATAGCAGTATTTTATGTCACGCCAGTTGCCAACAAGTTTGATATCTTGGTAACAAGCAAAAGACTATGGGGTTAATGCAATAAAATGAATACTTAATTCATATTCATGAAATATTCATCATTTCATTATACATATTCATTGTGTGCAAAACAAATATATATTTGACAAAAGACTTGAGAATTCCCGTCTTTATAAACCTGCTTATTCGTTGCCTAAAGATAAGTTTTTGATTAATATGAAACAGGTATTTGTTATTACTTTTAATAAATTATCTAAATATATAATTCTACCGAACTCTAGTAAGCTGTGTGCGTTGATCAGCACTATAGAATTGTAGATCTACAAAAATTCTACAACAAAGTTCGGGACATTATGTCTCTATCTCTTATGGTTATCTATCTATCTAATTTTCGGGGACGCCTGTCGGTGCAGGGCGGGTGGTCAGCTCCTATTCGGACTATTCCACCCATTTCCCCATGTTGGGACAAGGGTTTCACTGCTGTCCCGACAGTGTCACCTGCTCTAATCTACCCGTGGCTTTTACGAACCTGATAATATCTCTGAAGGAGATATTTGTCAGATCCTCAACTTCAATTTCATCCTTACCTAGTATCTCCCATCTTACCAGCGAGTACATAGGGCACTCAGCCATAAGGTGAAGACTCGTTTCTTCATCTCCACACTCTGGGCACGCAGCATCTTCTGTTATTCTCATTATTGACAGGTGTCTGTTTAACAGGCAGTGCCCAGTTGTAATGCCTGTTACAATTGCTACATTTTCCCTGCTCTGAGACATCAGCTGTTTAGACTTCCTTGTATCAAACGATTTGAGAAACAGCTTTGCTTGTCTGAGCATTGTGTTTCTCCATCTTTTGTTCGATTCTGTTTCTATTCTTTTTTCTATCACACACTTTATTATCTTATGTGCAATTGGGAGAAAGGGTTCTGGTCCTACGAATGTTTGACTAGCTCCCTTTCTTGCCAATTCGTCAGCTTGTTCGTTCCCTGCATGGCCGCGATGCCCCGGAATCCATGCAATCGTTACTTCCAAGGGGGAAGCTAATTCGTTTAGTACACGTTTACATTCCTTCACGATAGCTGAGGTTGTTTCTATGCGGTCAAGTGCTTTTAAAGCTGCTTGACTGTCGCTATATATAACTATATTATGTTCTAATGCTATTTCAGTTTCTTTAAGTTTCCTGGCACACTCCATGATAGCCATCATTTCGGCCTGGAAGACACTTGTATATTTACCCAGATTTAAGACCTGGTGTAAATCCGACGAGGTGCTGTAGATAATGCCAGCTCCTGCCAGCTTCGTGGATTCTCGTCTTGAACCGTCCGTGTAGCAGATGGTCTGACTCATCTCACTATATTCCACTTTCCAATCTTCTTTTACTCCTATGTGTATCCTATATTTTTTATCGAAGATTTTCTGTCTCTTGATCAGATCACTTCTCCTGACTACCATAGACAGATTTTCTCCGTAAATCTTTTCTATATCTGTATGACCTTTATCTGTAAAGTTTCCTTTCCATTGTTGGAACACTTTCATCTTATACCATTGTTCTAAAGCTTTTCTTTTAGCTGCTAGGTCCAGAGGATAAAGTCCCACCAGAACTTCTAGTGCAGCAGATGGGGTTGTTCTCACTGCACCTGTGATCATTAGTGTTGCCATCCTCTGTATCTTCGTTAAGTCCTTGCTATTGACTCCGATGTTGGCTCTGTGCCACCAAATCGAAGCGCCGTACAGTAATCTGGGTAATATGATAGCCGTATATATCCACTTGATAATTTTTGGCTTCATACCCCAGGTTCTGCCCACCGCTCTTCTACATTGCATGAGTGCAATTTTTGCTTTGTTACATTGATCTTTGATATGACTTCTAAACCTTAGGGTTTTATCTAGCGTTATACCTAAGTATTTTATTTCCTTTATCAACTGTATCTCTACTCCCTTTATACTGAGAGGGTTAAAGTTGGCTATTTTCCTTTTGTTTGTAAAAAGGACTAGTTTGGTTTTTGTAGGATTAAGGTTTAATCCCCTTTCCTGACACCATCTTAGTGTTGCTCTAGTGCTATTACTCATTATGTTCCTTATAGTGCTCAGGTCTTTTCCTGTAACTAAAAGGACTCCGTCGTCTGAGTATGCTTGCATGTATGTCTTCCTATCATTAACCTTCCTAACTAATGGATCTAGTAGGAGACACCATAAAAGAGGAGAGAGACACCCTCCCTGAGGAAATCCTCTCGTTGATTTTATTGTGTGTGTAACTCCACTTAGCTCCGCCACGATTGAACGATGCTCTAGCATGTTCATTATCCAGCGTCCCACTTCATTTGTTATTCCTTCCCTACAAATTGAGTTTCTTATAGCATTGCGATTTGCTTTGTCAAAAGCACCCTCTACATCAAAGAAGCAACCTAATGCTATTTCTTTATTACATAAGGTTCTTTCTATTCTTACCACTAAGTTATGGAGAGCTGTTTCTGTTGATTTGCCCCCCATATATGCATGTTGGTTTTCATGCAGTGGAAGATTGCTTTGTTCTAGCTTAGTTCTTATATGTCCCTCTATCACTTTTTCTAGTGTTTTTAGAATGAACGAGGACAAACTTATACACCGAAATGACTTCGGTTCCTGATAGGTTTTCTTTCCAGGTTTTGGAATGAACACCGCCTTTACCTTTCTCCAGCTCGTCGGGACATAGCCCCACGCCAAACTCGCATTAAAAAGTGCTAACATGTTACCTTTAATATGTTCATATGCTACCTGTAGCATTTTAGGGAGTATTTCATCTGGACCAGCTGCTTTGTATGGTGCAAATGACATGATACTCCACTTAATCTGCTCTGCTGTTATGATATTTCCCGGGTCTGACCAGTAGTAATCGGTACTTGGTGATATCATTTCTTCTTTAATTACTTTACATTCTGGAAAATGTGCTTCTGCCATTTTGGTTAGTATTATTTTGGGATCCGTAACTATTGTTTCCTCCACTTTAATACTACCCAGTCTGCATGTTCTGTCCTTTGCCAGTATACGCATAAGGCGTGCTGCTTCAGGGTATTCTGTGACCCCATTACAATACACCTGCCAGCCGTTTCTGGACTCTTTCCTGCACCTTTTTCGGAATTCCGTCCTATACTTCCTATATTCCGCCCAGCTCAATTCATCCCCTTTCTTAAGGGCAATTCTTTGAGATTTGCGTACTTTCTTCCTGAGTTTTTTCAGTTCGTTGTTCCACCATGGTTGGCCCGTGCCTTGTGTAACCTCACGTAGTGGACACGTACTGACAAAGGCATCTTTTAATGCTGTGCTTAGTTCCAATGCGCCTTCCTCTAACTCCTTTATCGTGTTGTAGGAAGTGTATTTGGATCTCCATTCACTCATTAAGGACCCAAAGTTGTCCCAGTTGGTCTTCTTAACATTTCTAATGCGCAATTTGCCAATTTTGCTGTTTATATGGAAGGTGAATCTGCGATGATCTGATAACGAGTCATTTAGATCCACCTTCCAATCTTTGATGTATTTGGCCATGACTTCTGATGCTAGAGTAATATCTAATACTTCTTTTCTCGTGCTTGTAACGAACGTTGGTTCATTACCAATGTTCATTATCTCGAGATTGTTACTTATGATAAATTCTAACAGTGCTTCTCCTTTCCTATTTGTGTCTGTACTACCCCACACCTCATTGTGCGAGTTAGCGTCACATCCTATTATAAAAGAAATTTTCTTACCTCTGTATTTGTTGACAGTTTCTTCCAGTTCTCTAGTTGGTGGCGTGAAGTCGGTCTCACTGGGAATGTAGGCCGACATAAACGCCATCCTTACTTTCTTTTCTTCATCTAGTGGAATCATGGCTTCCACCACTACTAAATCTCTATAACATTCTATTACAATTAGACCTAAGTTTCTGATCCTGCTACTGGTATAGATACATGTTCTGGGGTTCGACTCACCGTTGTTGTGATAGGTTATGTCTCCCCCTAAACAACCCATACCGACCACACGTCCATTCACAACGTATGGTTCCTGTAGCAGGGCCACATCTATTTGCTTGCTGATCACATAGTCGCAGAGTTCACTCATGGCTTCTCTGCAGTGGTGCAAGTTTATCTGAAGAATCTTTAGTGTGTGTGTAGAGTGTTTTTGTATGTGTTTATGTCTTTTGGGCGTACCTCCCATTAAGTGTGTAGTGTGTGTTTATTTGTTCTTTTCCCAATACATAATGATGCCCTGCACGACTTCGATCACCAGCTGTGAGGCAAGGCGCTCAAGAAGTGTACAAGGCATCAGTTATGTATCGGTACCTTTGATCGTTAGTGTGCCGTGGCGGTACCGGCATCTCCGACTATTCCCTGCACGGATGTCTTGGCGGGGGGGTACTAGGGGCCCCGCCTGACGCTCCGATTGCTGGTTTCGTCGTGTCCGCTGGTTCCAGCACACGAGCAACACTGTTCTGTGCGGAGTTTGAGTCGGTATCGACTTGACTTTGAGCTTGTGTGGGTTTGAGTTTCGGTTTCCAGTTTAAAAACCTAACCTGCACTTGTGTAGCTTGGTAAAAGAGCCACACAAGACCCTCCCTAAAAAGTTCGTTTATTTCCCGAGGGACCCCCACAATCAGACGCTCCCCCAGAGGGAGGGGCTCTCTGACGATGAGGCTCCACTCGGGGAGTCTTAATTCCGATCTATGTCTATTTTGACCCCTAAGCAGAAGGAGAGGATCAGCTGCTCTCCTCGTGCCTGGGATTCAAATTGCCACTCTACCTCTATCCCTTCTCATGGCCTTGATCGAGACGCCGTTGTAGAGACCGAAGTCACACTCCAGCAACCAATCCCTCGACTGCTCAGTGGCTGGTGTCACAAGGAAGAACCCTTCTGCCACCAGCCCCGAGGTCGCGAAGTTAAGCTTGGAGCTGTCGACCTCCTCCACGACGGCTGCCTCGATAAGGTCAGCTATTTTATCTCTAATATGTGTTGCGAGATCCCCATCGACCGGCAAACCATCCGCACGATGGATGGCCACAGCGAGATCACTCTGCTCCTTTGCGGTGCAACGTGGTCCCGCCGTAGCCCCCCAATTGCGACGCTTCGCCGGTCGCTGTTCGCTCGGTCCTTCCTCAGGGTCAGTACCCTGCCTCTTCTTCTTCAGCGGTCTGGAGGTCTTCGCCTCCCCAACCCCCGAAGAGGTGTCCCCCTCCACGGGTTGGGAAGTCAAAGGCGCGTCCGACACAGCCGACTGCCTTTTCAGTTTCTTGGCCCTATTCTTGCGTTTTTTAGACGCCACCATCTTGAAATCGCCCTCACCCGTACCCGAAGGCCCAGGCGTCGGCGACTTCAATAGGTCATCTTCTTCCCTCAGATGGAGGGTTCTCGTAAGTTCATCGTGGAGATTCGCTGTCGAACCTCCAGGATGCTCTAAACCCGAATGCGAAAAATTGCCCCCCCCAGAATACGAGGGGCAGCCTAAGACTGATGCTTGGGCCGTAGCCCGAGCATCAGTCTCAGGGAGGGATTCTCCAGCTAAGCTGGTACCCTCCTGGGGTAAGTGTTGATTATTTTCCGCGTCCATGTTACGTTTGCAGGTGAGAAGGATATTTTAGGGGGGAAGGAGTGGAATTGAAGGGATTAGGGGGTAGAGGAAGGGGATAGCGGACGTGCGATATTACGTGGGAAACCATAATCCCGCACCGCCAGATCATACTTGCTATTGCAGCCTGAGGAATAGAAAAGTGTGAGCTCATTAGTGACTGCAACATTGCCCAGGGTGCACGGCGTGGACATGTATGATTCGACTTATGACAGTGCCCTGTAGCTCAGCTCACATACCTGGGCGTGGCAACTGTCATCTACACCCCTTATGGTTAACTTACAATATTTATTTTTTGTGTAATAATTTCAAAGAAATACATTGATATCATATCGGGCTCAGTCGCATGCACCGTAACTTATAAGTTATTATCTAACGTAAAAAAAAATGTAGTACCTAGCAATATTATTACTTATTAATGTACGTAACTAGTCTTATTTAATACCACAAAGAAGATATTAATCGGTGTGCTAAATATATATGTATTCATTATTGCATATAGATTTTTAAGCTTGTTATACGGATATATGATAGTTACAGTAAATCTACTTGGACTTTGTACAATCGATTGTAAGAAGGTAAACATCAATTGTATCCAGCGGACAAGATCATATTGTTTGAGAAATTACATTTTTCTATAAACCAGTTTGTGTACGAAGTGGAAACAATCTAACGCTTGTCTCATTGTTTTAACTAGAAATATTGAATACTTTTATAATAAATTATAAATACCTGAGTGACCGAGCCGCGCTCGGTTATTCTTTCAAAGAATTAAAAAAATGCAATAAAGTAAAAAAAACGCAGCGTGGCATGTGGGAATCGAACCTAGGTTTCGAACTTTTTTGGTCCGCGCGTTACCATTAGGCATCACAGTTGCATTTAACAGCAAAAAAATTCATTTACTTTCTATTCCTATTTTAGCAGCTTTTTAATGCCCAAAAACAGGGATAAAACGAGATTTTTTTAAATAAAACCTAGCTGGATCAATTTTTCTTATAATAGTATTAAAGATTTAACAATAAATTAAATTATTAATAACTGCAATTTATGTCGCGTTTTTGACGGGGAGACATGTAGCCTTTTAATTCACTTTGGAGCAGTGTGGTGATCCTGCGCCAATCCTTCCCTCCAAAAACAGAGGAAAGAGGTCTATAAAGTGAGGTCTACCTCACTTTTAAACATTACTGTATAAATTTGTATACCTTAGAAGCGAATTGAAGTAAATAAACTTTTTATGCCGTAAAACATAACGTATAAAAAATCTATAAATAAATCATGATTGCCGTTCAAGGATGGTCTTAAATCTGCACTTTACTCTTTGCTTCGATTCAACGTGCGTCGACGGACTCAATTGGTCATTTAAAATGTGTACCAGAGGTTTTACCATACACTTGTTTTGTGGACAAAGTCCATTGTACATTGTTCCTTGTAATTAAGAATAATTATGAAACAATTATATATTAAGAACGAAGGTTCGTTATAAGCAATTCGTGTTCCCATACAATAAATATAAAATTTTCAAGTAATACTAAAAGTATTTTAAACTCTAAACATTTAAACTACGTGTTTATAAAAATAACGCTAAGCGCAGACTTAACACTATTAAAGTAGATTTACAATTTTTATTTATTAATACTTATTAGAAATCTGTTTATTAATGACTGTTGAATAAATTAAAGTATCGTTTTCTATTTCTATTTTTAAAAATTAATGTTTTCTGATTTTTTCCATTTTCGAGCTCCTGCTTGAATAAATTTGATTTCATTTATAAATGAATACCGTACCAAAAATTACATTGATCCGTTTCCGTACACGGGTAACACAAACTTACACACCTTCGCATTTATAATATTAATATGGATATACTAGTTTTGAAACTCGTTGACATTGGTATACCGAACATCGCAAATACAGATTAATGGAAAGCATTTAAACTAGCTGCAAGAGCCGGGTTTTGTGTGAGGATTCGTTAGATTTGATAGCTTCAAATTCTTAAATAATTGCGGTAAAAATGATTACGTTTAATTTTAATTTAATCTATCCTTCAAGTTTCTTAAATGAACAATACAATTATTTATATTAAAAGTTATATATGTTAGGAGGGCTAGGAATTTTTGGCATAACAATTTAACATAGGATGCCGTGTGGAATCCAGCTGAGTACAATAGACCAGCCTCAATTCTTACCAAGGTGTCGTAAAAGGCGACTAAAATAAGTTGATCCACCATGTCGTATCTGGTTGAGTATAATACATCACCCTCTTTCTTACGAAGGTATCGTAAAATACGACTAAGCTTAATTTACGTCAGTCAGGCGGCCGGTCATAAAATACGCAGCTAAATCATGTTTATAACATATTGTGCCGATCCCACTTAAAGTGGGATAAGTACAGGAGGATGATGATGAATTTTACAAAGGCTAAGCCCACCTTAGTCTTCGTATGGTACAAATAAGGTTGGAAGATACTGTTTTAGATAACGATATTTTTATAATATTTTTATCTATTATTTATTATTACTATTCTTACTATGTTAGGAATTCAGATTTTCAGATATTATAAAACAAATAAACCACCATAAACGTTAGTTAATTTATACTTCTTTCGACACATTTGATTTGCCTATACTGTAGTATATTATATTTTTATAGCTAGATACAAAGAGAATCTTAGTGCTACTTTTCCTCCGTATGTACGATTAAATACTGCAGGAAAATTAAATACATTGACGTAATAAGTATATGGTTAGACAGTATTTTCCGAGTTTATATTTTCAGGAAAAACCGGTTCACTTACTAATTGACAATGTTTTCAATGTTAATTAACGTTTTATTATCGTTGTTGCATTGAAACGTAGCCTGAAAGTGACATAGTTTTTTATCATTGTTTTACTTAGGAACTTAAACTTATTGCTTTTATGTAAAGCCTTCTTCTTTGTTGTCTAACAGGTCTACGCATTTCATAAGTAAAATCAGTGTTAAGATGCTTCAGTTCTTTGCTCATTTATTTGTATTAAACTAAATTATGATTGATACTAAAAATTTAAGATTTAATAAAATATATCGACTGACTGGCCCGTAATATAATAATATTGACTGGCCCGTTGGAGCAGTGGGTAGTGACCCTGCCTTCAACTCCGCGGGTCGCGGGTTCGATTCCCGCCGAGGGCCAACATTTTCTATAAATGAATTTGTTTGTCTTTGAGCCTGGGTGTATATTTGTATTTAAGTATGTATTTAAAAATATATATGTATATATTCACCAGCTGTCTGTCACCCATAACACAAGTATTAAGTTACTTACTTTGGGGACAGACGACCGTGTGTGTAAGTGTCCCATATATTTATTTATTTATTTATTTATTTATTATATCGAAAAAAACTAAAATATTTCTATCCTTTGTTTATCTATGTATTAAAAATTATGAAAAGCAATTGAAATTTAAATGTTTTATATCACATTATTATCAGTCAAATAAAATATCCAAAAATTACTGTACATCAGCATTTCTGGAATATCACTCTGTCCAAGTATTGTTAAGCATAACTAAAAGCGAATTTTATGGAATCAGTGTATATGCTGGAATAAAAAATAAAAAATAATAATAATATTTTGTTTTACATTAAACTGAAAGAATCTTTGCTTTTACAAACTCGAGTTCCAAGATTTAATATTAACTTAAATTGTAAAGTAATGTGATGGATGATATAAAAATTAAATAAATAAATTAAAAATTAGATAAAACTTACGTTAGTAGGTTTTGTTATATAATATAAAATATGTAATATATAATGTAAAAAATATAATATAAAATATGTAATAGCTCAGTTATTGGTATAAACTGGTTTTTTATAAGAAGTACTTTATTAGTTTCTGTTTGTTTCAGGTGTTGTTCTTGCCAATGGTTGTGTATGTTCCTGCATTAGCATTTAATCAATGTAAGTTAAA
Source organism: Morpho achilles (assembly GCA_947086495.1). NCBI lineage: Eukaryota > Metazoa > Arthropoda > Insecta > Lepidoptera > Nymphalidae > Morpho > Morpho achilles. The sequence continues at coordinate 6,118,702 of CAMTZB010000007.1, read as the reverse complement.
AATCAATAAAATATCTTATTTCATCTTTTTAAGTCGCGTATTTTTATTTTATTTTATTGTCAGTTCTCAAATTTACTTCGATTTACATAATCTCTTTTGCGCAAAATACCATTTTAGTCATAGATAAAGACGTGTCTAACCTACCAAACTAAAGTCCAAATATAAATTATATAATCTTATCATTTAGCTTTATTGTTCTAATCATATACTTTTTATTGTCACTATATATCCATTGAAAAAGTTGTTGTTTATTAATTTCCTGTATGAAAAAAAGGGGATTGTAATCCAGTCTTAAATGAGTCTACTAAACGAGATTACAAAATTTTTGTCACCTACAAATGCAATGCAAGGTATCTTTTGAAATTACTTATCATATGGTAACGTATCAAGAATGACTTTGTCCGATTCCGATCCGATTTATGTAGTTGGTTATAAGAATATTGAAATTTAACGTTGCTTTTAAAATAACAAAACTACAGAAATTTTACTTACCGGCTATGCTCCCATCATAAGTATCGGATTTGTATTTATTTATTTCCGCAGTGTTGCACTAGGTCATCGTCAGCATTTAAACTAAAACAAGCTAAACAGCGCGTGTAGAGCCTTTATCTACATATGAAAATGTAATTTATTATACTAATTGCCATTTTTTTGCTTTTATTTACAGTGACGGGTTTCAATGTATTTGCTGTTGGTGGTGCTATGGTTGCGATATGCGGCCTTTATACAGTATTAGTGAGTAGAACGTTTATATAATAATTTTGAGTTATTTCTTTCAAATGACCTATTTACGGTACTCGCCTTAATCACTGGTCATCAAGTTTTTGATAATCGGTTTATTACAGACGATGGGTATGGTTGTAATCACAATAAGTTAAACATATTAAAAGCTTTAAAAAAGTTTAATGTTCCTACTGTTAACCGTTGAGGAGTTCCCTCGTCTAGAGACAATCCTGGCAGCAGCATCAGATCATGTTTATCATAAACATACATTGTCATCGGGACTGGATCGGTATATAAAATGTTAGCTCAATCGGACACTGGGAAGCGGGTCAAATTTAACTTGCAAGATTCAACCTACACGGCAAGTTACATAAAAGCTTTTAAAAATCAACCTATTTCTGTTTCATGCGATTATAAGGAAGGGTTTATATATATACTTAAATAAAAGTTTAGAAATGCTAGAAAATTAGTAAATTTTGCTTCAAAATTAGTGAGAGCGCTTGACTTCAACCTGTATTTTGCGGTTCCAAACTCCGAGAAGGTACATCTAGGTACGTTTTACTTTAAAAAAATATATGGCTTAGTTTTTTTTTAAATTAATTCATCATCTGATTTACGATTAAGGAAAATTACTTGAGGAACCCGGAAAAATTCCTGGATAATTCTTAAGTACAATTAGATCCTAGGTCGAAGGAAGAAGTCTCTCCCCAAGCAGTGGGATGATAACAGCCTGAAATTATAGCCATGTGCGTCAATAATTTGTTTCTCAGGGTGGACTCCGAGCCGTGGTGTGGACGGACTCCGTGCAGACTGGTGTGATGTTTATAGGTGTTTTGTTGGTGGCTGCAGCGGGCACTCTGGCTGTTGGTGGTGTGGATGCTGTACTCGGTATAGCCAGAGAATCTGGACGTCTCGAACTTTCCAAGTTAGTATATATATTTTTTACATAGTCTATACTCATCATCTATAATAATTTTATATATATCCTCCTCCTATACATGTTATACGCATGTTGTCACATGATTTGACTGCATTTTTACGACCAGCCGCCTGCCTGACGTCAACTTACCTTAGTCGTATTTTACGACACCTCGGTAAGAAGGAAGGTGGTCTATTCTACTTAACCGGATACCACACGGTGAGTCAACTTACCTTAGTCGCCTTTTACGACACCTCGGTAAGAAATGAGGGTGGTACTATTCTATTCAACCGAATACCACACGGCGAAAGTAATAATATAAGTAAAAATATACTAATTTTTTTTAATATAATAATACCTAGGCTACACTTATCATCTATACTAATATTATAAAGAGGAAAAATTTGTATGTATGTTTGTAATGTTTTCACACAAAAAGTACTGGGGCGAAAAGAAAAAAGAGTTGTTGTTCACCGTATGTATATTCTATTAATTATTTATTATGTTATGTATATGTGAAAATATCTATTTCAGATATAATATAGTAACCATTTAAGCGAGTTGTAAAAAAAAGTAATAATTCCTAATAATTAATTCTAACGGACCCAAATTACAGAAGGCAACGCAAAAGTTATGAATAACTACAAAACTCTCAAAATAACTGTATGTGTTTTGTTTTTAAACTAAAAAGTATATAAATGCCAATTTGTTTCCATAAAATACTTTTAGATTGGCCGAGTTCGTTGTTTCATGAATAACCTTGATTGCAGCTATTATTAAGAATATTGTATCTACTATAATACTGCAAGAGTGAGGGTCACCTCCGCTTCGACGTGTCTGTCTGTATACGTACAAAAATACTTTTTGTATTTTCACTTTCTGTAACAATATGCAAGAACACTATAACCCGAAATAAAGCTATAACTTTAGTATTTCTATAATGATTTAGTCATTTTATATTGAGTACCTGGGTGAACGAACAATGCTCGGAATTTTTTTTTTTTTAATTGTAAAATAAATGAAAAATTTAAAATTAAATAAGCAAAAAAAATGGCGATAACTAGGGCTCGATCCCGGATTTTTTGTCGTCATAACTCCGCCAGTTCCTCAGTATTACAACTTTACAAATGACACTTAAAATATCATATGCATTCTGTTCTATAGCTTTATATAGCTATTTTATATTCTAGAAATATTTCAGTGCCTTTTTTTTAAAATGACCGATTGAATGAAAATAGTTTGATGTTTAGTTTGAAATTTAGAAAAAATATTATAAATTTTAAAGATGAAATAGTATACTATAAATATAAATATTCGTTTGTAATGTGTAAAAGGGTTCGATTTTGTAAATAAAAATAAAGTCCACATGACTTTGCAACATTGTTCATTTTTATAAATATGGTATATTTATATATTTATATATATATATATATATATATATATATATATATATATATAAATATGGTATATTTATATATATATATATATATATATATATATATATATATATATATATATATATATATATATATATATATATATATATATATAAAGGTATGCGATGCCTCTGTATTTAATGAAACTTTTTCTTACTCGTACATAGGTATATCGTATCTATTGCATAATAGTCTATAGATATAATATTTGATCCTCCAATTTAGTCTATTAAGAATACCTATTTTTTTGAACCAGAACCAGACAATATACAATCAACGACATCTTTTCAGTTGGAGTTTCTCACCCTACGAACGGCAGACCGGTTGGGGTGCGGTGGTAGGGGGATTTCTCTACTGGACCTGTTTCAACTCCGTCAACCAGACCATGGTCCAGCGATACATAGCGCTACCCTCTAAACGGAAAGCTATAACGTGAGTATAATGAAAACAGTTTCAAATGTGAGATTACAGTTTAAGGAGGAGGTATCATATATTCTAGGAGTTTTCTCGTCCTTGTTATAATGGGAAACGTGAGATCTGCTGTAGTTTATGGAAGGCTTACAGATTGTCATTTAGAGTTGCTCTGCACAAATACAACATCAAATATTATACGAGTACACCGTGGCTGTTATTCGGTGGCTGTAATAAGTTTATTGTTATTATTGCGAATAAAGTTAACTTTTTTTTATGGAAGTTTTGAATTCAGGGGACTTAATTTTTGATAAGTTCCAACAGAATTTTTGAAAATTTTGCTCTCTGCTTCGTTGACCTGACATCCGATTGAGAATATGAAATTGTGTAATATGTACAATACAAAATATCGATCGACCGACTAGGCTTTAGCGATCGATCGAATGTTCAAAATTCACTTGAACTTCCCTTCAAATTCACTGCTCAAATATTATTATAACTGATTACGGTATTTATATTGCCGGTAACGCAATTTTGTTTTATCCAACGGTTAAAATTAAACTAGTATCATTATACCGCTATACAGGTAGGCTATCAGACTTATCTGATTGCCCTTATAGTATAACGAAGAACCTGACTTTGAAAATAGGGTATATAGATAAGCACAAGGTCTATTTATTAAGTTTGAAAATAGGTTATAGATTAGTACATGGCCTATTTAAATTTTTTCAGTGCGCTAGCGATATTCTGCGTTGGAGCTATTCTGGCAATTTCGCTATGTGTATGGTGCGGCTTGACTGCATGGGGTGCATGGGTGAATGGCGGTTGTGATCCTGGAGGTGTTCCTCTGGTCGATGACCGCCTGCTGCCAGCATTCGTCACGTATGTCGCGAAAGTCCAGCATCTACCTGGGCTTTCTGGCGTATTCCTGGCTGGCGTTTTCGGTGCTGGATTAAGGTAAGCTCATGAAGGATATGTGAGGTTTTACATTAAATCCTATTCTAATAGAGTAAAATAGACTAGAGGGATTTTGTAGGTTAATAGGGAAAGGCTCTTTTTCTTTATTTAATCTTTGAGGATGATATGATGTTCTTATTAACCTCACGTTATAAACTTGAAAATTCAATAAATTAGAAAAGAAGTGAACAATAAGATAAATCGTTTTTCGAACTATGTGCCATCCCTCATCTGATTCTTTTACGAATGTGAAGATTAAGTATTCTGAAAATCCCACTAGAGAGTTGTAGTGCGTAAGAAGATGTAGACAAAAATTATGGATTTGTTTAACCTGTGGACTACAAACAGCTCGTGGACATCAGAATTTGAATTTCGGAATTTATTTCTTTTCGCAGTTCTTTGTCGGCAGTATTGAATGCTTGTGCGTTGGTGGCCGTAGAAGACATTATGCGTGGATGGCTGCGTTTGAGACTAAAGCCCTTAACAGAAGGCATCCTGGCTCGATCTGTGACCGCTGCTTTAGCTATTGTGTCTGTAGTCATGCTAATTGTTATTGAAAAACTTGGAGGTGTCCTTGGTGAGTATAAATCAAAAGGTACTAGCGGGTTTGCATGAAAACTCCAAGTATAGGTTAAACTCGTCGAAACATATTTATGAGTGTATTGGAGAGTATGAGTACATGCGTTAAAAATATGAACAACAATGAATCAGCCATAGCAATCAACATTTATAATTCGGAAAGCCATCACATCAGGGATCTTGTAGTTTCTGGAAAAATACATGAAAGAATTGAAATTGCCGGCTCTCGAATTGCACCAAGGATGGGTACTGTCTGTTTATCGCTATCATTCTGTGCGAAATTTTTTAACAAGGTACTCTGTAAGCGTTATATGTAGGAATTTCACCAGAGAGTTTGTAATTTAGCTACTGTTGCTTCAAGATTGAGCTAATAATGGGTAAGAGAATTATTACTGAGAAGAACTAGGAAAATCATTTTAATGGCATTTTTAATGGTTGGATGGTGTTAATGGTTGAAAGTTGGAATACGAAGTTAGATCGATTTATTGCCCCTACAAACTAAATTTCATAAAAATCGCCTAGAGTTGTTTCGAAAATTCTGATTATATACATAAGAATACCTTGTATTAGATACAAGTAAAAATTTATACATAAAGCAATTTTTTATAAATAGGTGTAGCAACAGCTTTGTCAGCGATCGCAGCTAGTGCCACCTGCGGTATATTCACACTGGGTATGGCGTGCTGGTGGGTTGGGCCTCGCGGAGCTATCGCTGGTGGTATCGCGGGCGCGTTGCTCGCTGGCACGGTGTCTATGGGGACGCAAGCTGCTGCTGCAGCAGGATTGAGAGCGCCTCCCTTGAATATGACCATGGAGTGCGCTCGCAATGCCACCTTTGTTAACATTGATAATGATTTTGTGAGTAAAACCTTTTATACTATTATTGTGTTAAAAGTAACGATGTCAATAATTTGCAAGTAGAGGAGATTTATTAAAAATATGTTGTGTTTAGTGCAAGTTTAAAAAAAAAAGAATTCAAAAAGCTTTCAACCATAGCCCGAGTTTTCGGCATTTACCTGTATTTTGAACACAAGTAAATAAAATAATATTTAAAACCTTAATTTAGTAACAAGCTATGTACTTAAATTTTTGAGATAACAATGCATATCGAATTATTATTAATAAGTGATATCAACCGTTCTAAAGTAGGTTTGGTCCCAGGGAAATTTCACAATGAAATTTAAATGATTTATAAAAGTTGGATAATTAGAATTTCGCGGAGATCCGTAATATAAAAAATAATGCGTTTTCATGTATTGAATGTTTTAGAGCTTAGGAGTGTAATATTATTATTTATTTATGTACCATAAAAATGTTGGGAAAACATTATTAATAAAAATAAAGGTACAAAGGTCAACTTATCCCAAAGAATGAGATCTGATTATATTAATAGATAGCTATTAATTTCAATTTCAATCAAATTTTCCAACATCCTTCAATTATTTAAAACTTTGTGTACATTATTTCCCAGGATCCAAATACGATATTCCCTCTGTTCCGGGTTTCGTACCACTGGATCGCACCCCTAGGACTCTTCGCAACGTTGTCAGTAGGCGCGATAGTTGGATGGCTTTTCGACAAGAGAGATGACTCAAAGATGGACGCAGAACTGTTCACGCCAGTCGTATGGAGAACATTGCCTCCTGAAGCTCACGAGAATTGTGGAATGATCAGAAGAAATCTGAATACTAAAGATGTCGATTCACCCACACCGTGTGCGCCGCTTATACTTGGCCATGTTGCGGATAAGGTAGGTAGGTACTTTTGTAGGTATTTGTGATATAAAGGGGTCTGGTTAAGAGGGCATAACAATGAGTATTGAGCGGCTTCTGTTGATATGGGAACAGGGCTATAGTTCAGTATTCCTGTGCCCTCGTCACCAGTTAATAAGTTGGAACAACATGATGTTTAGCCGGTAAGAGTCCGGCATAACTGCAATACCAGCCCTGCAAATTGCAGTAACCATCAAGAGTTTCCTTGTTGAAATAAAGAAACTTTTTTTGGTCTTTCACGTAGATCAATCAGCTCCGCTTAGGTTACAAATTTTATCCATTTTTTGTCTCTAAACTTTGATCACCAGGCAACGAAGAATATCGATAGTTTTTAGCCATTAACAACCAGTTTAACCATTATAATCTACGTTAATGTTATAAATGCCGGTCCGCTGGAGCAATAATGGTGAAATTTAGTACAATTAAAGAAAATTATTTATACCAATATAAAGTATATTGGTAAATCATACTCGTAAAGTATAAAATAAATAAATCGTAAAGATATAAAAATTGAATATAGAACGCAATTTCTACTTATTTAACACTAAAAATACACTAAAAAAATAACACTCAAAAACAGGTGATTATTTTTATAAATGCTTACAAAATATTTTAATGTTTCTTTCAGATTGAAATGAATGGTGAAACAAGTAGGTGATATGCAGCTACAAACAAGGAAATATTCGAATGTGTTAAAATAAATTAACTTTAAGTCGATTTCATGTTAGACGAAACTTGCATGAAACCAAAATAAAAATATTGATTAAAATAAGAATATTATTGATTTCAATTTAATTTATAATGAAAACTTTTTTTTATTTATAAACAAGTGTACATACGTTTTTTGTATTGTTATACATTAGTTTCATATATCACAAAATTTTAATATGATATTTTAAATAGCTGTCAAAGTTATTTTAAATTAACTTAACATATACAACATATTATGTCAAATATATCTAATATTAATTAATCTGTTATTCAAAAAATAATATTATATTTGTATACCAGATTATATACAGTACTCGCGTACACATCATTTATGTACATTAAATGTACGGATTGGGATGAAACGATCTATAGGATATTTTAAAGTTTTTGTTAAATTTTCAGTATATCTTACGCGTTAAGTTTATGTGTGTCCAATTCGTAAATATAATACTTTGTATTAAGTATAAGTTCAATATTTGTTATGTATAATTAATTTTATAATACCTGTGAACATTTTCATGAAAAAATCATGCCTTTTTTTAGTCCCTTACATGAGTTAAATTTCTCTTTCTGTTAATGGACGCTGGTTATCTATGGATAGTAGCACTTTAAATGTCATTAAGGGTTATTTATAAATACAGATAAATAATATTAAATACATTACAGACAAAAAATGAATTTTATCAGAGGTAATTCTATATTTTTTATATTTGCAGGAAGATAATCGTAAAATCTAAAATAAATATGACATGTAAGTAAAATGTATAATTATTTTATATTGAATGACAAAATTAAAATATATATGTAGTTTTTACATATATAACAATTCAATTATGTAGTTCATATACTTGAAAAATGTTTTTATGAATAAATTAACATTTAAAAACTATACAAGTTATAATGTATTTTTGTTATAAGTTTATTATTTTAATAATGGTAGAAGCATTCCTCTAGGAGTCGTAGAATTGTAGGTATAATATGTACTTAAAAATTATGCTATATTATATAGTGTAGTGGTTATTTTGATGTTATTGTTGCATCGAATACCTCGTTTTAAGCTTAAAAGATACATATATCGGTCAAAGGCTGCAATAGGTGACAAGTCTTAGTTACTTTTGCGGTCTTAAAAGTGAGTCAATCCTTAATTCTGTTTGAAAATATATGTTACAATTATTACATCGTTGTTAAGCTAAAAGGGTTAATAAATATAAGTGGTCCAATGGTTAAATTATTATTATTCATTAAGTAAAAAGTAAATGAAGTGTGTTGATGTAAACTATCAAATCAGAAACAAACACACACGTCTCAGTTGGTACTGTGAATTTAATATTAGAAAATTTATAGCCATTGTTTTATATTTGTTTATATGCTACATAAGTTTTTGAAATTTTACTTTGGATCACTTACGAAAATAGGTTTGGATGAATTTTTGCACACGTATTTTTTAACCTGATGCTAAATGAAGTCCACGTAAACGAAGTCGAGAAAAAAGTAAAGTAGTTCAATTGAATTGAAAAAAAAAAACACAATTTTCGAATAAATTTTAATATTTGTGAGAAATGTACCTGATATCAGACTTATATTTTAATTGAAAATATATTCTTCGATATTTAATGTATTGTAATTATATTTGGTGTTTGAACGTTTCATACAGTTTATTGTTTAAATTTTAAATAAAATATATGTTCAATCTGCTTGTTACAATTTATTCAAACTTAAATTACCCTTCGTTCCCTTTCCTTTTACTATATAATATTAATGTTGTAGTGTATGCGGATTGAGATATGTGTATCTTACATTGTATATTTATATACAAGACAAATATATGACTAACATATAACTAACATTAATACATATGTATAAAGTAACATTCACGGTCTCAGAATGCACCACGTTAGTAACACGAGGGCTCTTGGTGAGAGTGGACATGTTGTAATTTGTTAGTGCGCCCGTTAGTTTGAGCCTGTGCTGTATTGATACATTAGTTTATATACACTACAAATGTGCTTATTACAACATGTTAAAATGGTACATGTAAAAGTTTTACGATGCCGAGTGCTAGAACCCATGTCTTTGGATAACGCTTTAAACTAGGCCTTAATAAGACAAGGAAATTTTCTCATAATTTCTGTTATAAATACTTTAGGCGTATATCACTTAAAAGTGACATGCTATGTTGCTAACATTTTTAAGGTGTACACAAAATTTTACGTACCATAAGGAAAACAGCTAAAACTTGTTATACAGAGAGATGTAACAAGTTATAGAGTTATAAATAAGATAGCAAAGGCAATACCTACAAACTGCTTGGTGAAACTCAACTTAAAGACAATAAGAATTGACTCTCTCTCTTCGACTCAAAAATGTATAAAACGTCTAATTATATTTTAATAAATGCGAAAGTTTTTGAGTATCGTTGTGTGTTTGTTACTCTTTCACGGCGAATCCGCTGAACCAATATCGATGAAATTTGGCACATTTATTCCTTATACATCTGGGTAACATATAACCTGTTATCCTGTTAATTCTACAGGAATAAGATAACATTGAACTGCACCATCTATATTATTACTAACCTATAACGTTATAACAGTCCACGCAAACAAAGTTGCGGGTTAAAGCTAGTTTATTATAAATCTCGCTTGATAATCAATTTGTTACGCGCACTATTTTATCAAGTTGGGTAGTAGGTTCTATTCAATAACGACTCATTTAATCTTTAACCTGATAAAGGTGAAATGAGTCGTTATTATAACACATATATTCTGTCATAAAGTTATACTAGAAGACTAGTATAACTTTATGACCCCAAATTCATATTTCTTAAGAGAAAAGGAGATTTAGACCATTATTAGGCTATATATAGTTAGTTATATATATAGACTATCTTTATCATCATCATTCTCTTAACATCATCCCACTCTAAGTGGGGTCGGCACAATATGTTCTACTATTCTCCTCTGTCATTCGTCTACTCTGGTGCTACTCCTTTAACATGCATATCATTTTTCACACAATCCATCCATCTCTTTTTGGGTCTCTTCCTAATCATACATCCACATTCATATTTAAAACTCTTTTGTTCACATGATTTTCATCCCTCCTCATTACATGATCATACTAACTTAGTCTCGCACTTCTTATCTTTTCTGTAATGGGCGGAACTTTCAGACTTCCCCTAATATACTCATTACGTATTCTATCAAGTTTTATCACATATATTAGTTAATTTATTGTAGTTTTACCTCCACCTTTATCCGTTTTATTTCAATGTGTCGTTTATTTATTTTAACACGAATTTTTATTTAGTGTATAAAAAGCCTTACAAGCATTATTCGGCAAGCGTGCGACGATTTCGTCGTTTAACTTTTGGAAGTTATAAAATTGGCATGCAGAGGGGAAAACGTAAATACAGGTGGTAGATTTGTCGGGGCGAGATTTAAATTCCCTTTGCTATTAAAAGTTGTCTTAAATATTATTTATTTGGATGTCATTATTGAAGTAAATGTAATGCCGTGTGGTATCCGGCTGAGTAGAATAGACCACCCTCTTTTGTTACCGAGGTATCGTCAAAGGTGACTAAGGTAATTTGAATCGCCGTGTGGTATCCGGCTGAGTAGATAGGTCACCTCATTTCTTACCGAGGTGTCCTAAAAGGCGATTAAGATAAGTCGACCCACCGTATGGTATTCAGATGAGTAGAATAGACCACCCTCAATTGTTACCTACGTGTCGTAAAAGGCGACTAAGGCAACATGACTTTAGACGAACGGTCGTAAAAAATAGCCAAAACGTGTAACAAAATGTTTAAAACATGTTGCGCCGACCCCAATTATAAGGGTAGGAGAATAATGAACTATGATGACTATAAAAGTAGTAAAATTGCAAATTTCCAACGTAAAACATCGTAAATTCAATAGCGACATTAAAAAGCTTCGGAAGGAAGCTAGATCGTAAACTTAATTGGCCTAAGAACTGTTTAATTGCTTTGAGGATTAAATGGAATAAGCTTCTCACCGACCTGATAGAACTTTGGAACTTTCCACACTTTTTGGTTACGGAATGTAAATACCATTTTTCTGGAATATGTTGAATAGATTATTGTCCTGTAGTGTAGAATAGACCACCCTCATTTCTTATCGAGGTTTCGTAAAAGGCGATTAAAGTAACGAAGATCAAACTATTTTTTTTCTAATTAAACCTAGCTAGATCGATTTTTCTCCTCGAAAACCCTCTACATGCTGAATTTCAGGAAAATCGATGGAGCCATTTCCGAGATTCAGAAAAAAAAATATATATACTGTTAGCGGACACTATATACAAGAACACAATATAATAGGAATACCACAATTGCCGTTCCGAGATGCACTTCTCTTGAATGACGCACAAGGACTGCATGCAACTGAAACGTTTTAGCAATAAATAGGTGTAAATAAAATAAAATAAAGTAAAATACAAAGCGAAAGTCATCGGCCACAACAATACCATAGATAATACACTATAATATGAGAGTCCTAACCGTAGTCGTATAGACCGCACCTAAGCCCGAAGAAACCGCCGCACAACAGACACGTGCGTCATATTAAACGCCCGAAAACGCTATAATGTTTTAATAGCTTCATTATACGCAGCAAGAAATGTTATTGTGATGTTCCAGTGGTCTTTACAAATAAATACGCCACCCGCGGCGACAGTAACGCGGCCAAGTTTATTGTAGTCATAAAAAGCACGCGGGCTCCGCGGCAGACGCCCAATTAATTAATGAGCCAACTTGAGAATGAATTACACCATCGGGGCCTGGAGGTGTTTCAAATAACGACACTTGAACGTTTCTTATTGAGGACGTAAAACTTTCTGTTTATATACGGCAGTTACCTTATCAAGTTTCACTCATTCTTAACGGGTGTTCCGATCGCCATAATGATTTGGATATTAAAATGTTAATGCAAGCCAATATTTAAATATGGAGTTCGGAATATTCAAACGGAATTTTTTCGTACGGTAAATATCCATCATTATTTTCCTGCCCTTATCCCACTCTAAGTGGGGTCGGCATCACATGTTATAAACATGTTGTCACATGATTTGGCTTCATATTTACGACCAGCCGCCTGCCTGACGTCAACTTACCTTAGTTGCCATTTGCGTGGGTGGGTGGTCTATTCTAATCAACCCGATAACACACGGTGAGTCATGTTACCTTAGTCGCCTTTTACGACACCTCGATAAGAAATGTGGGTGGTGTATTCTACTCAGCCGGATACCACACGGCGATACGGAAAATATCCATATCTATCAAACAAAGTCAATAATAAGTTTTTGATTCCTGTGTCGACTCAGCAGAGTTAGTAACTCCTTCGTTGGTCTCGGTTTTACAATAAAATTCCGCAATCCATACTAGACCAGTACAGAAAGGTTTAAATTAAGTGTGAGAAATATGCTTATACGTAAAGCATATTGCAAAATTTTATATGATTTGTATGATAAAAGTATCTGGATTTGAAAATCCTTTCAGCTTCATACAATACCGGTTTAATAATGTAAATTTGAAAATGTTTAAAGGGTTGGGAAATGTTTGGAGATTCTGGTATTCTTTGTAAGTGCTATCCTAACCAGTTGTAGTTTCATTAATTATATTGATCCTTAACGATTTACAAGTGCTTGTAAACCTATTTGAATACAGATTATTTTGATTTTATTTTAACAATACATTTAAGTATTATTTAAAACTATGACTTTTTTAAGGTAGTCAGATATTCAAGGAAATATAGCTTTCAGGGAACTTAACCTTTATAATTAAAAAACTATAAAGAAATGAAAAAAGGTATGTATGCCCATTATAAATAAATGTACGAGAACATACTCGTACATTTATTTATCATAAAGTGAGAAAACGGTTGAGAGCGTCTGATACGCATTTATAATACGGCATTTTTGACACACTTCCCGGTGTCCGATTAAGTTGTAACTTCACATACTGGTCCGATCACAATGCATGTTTATGACAAGCATGACCTGATGCTGCAGCCAGGATTGGCTCTAGACGAGGGAACTCCTCAACGGTTAACAGTAGGGACATGAAATTTTATTCAGTGCTTTTTTAATTTGACTTGTATTACAATACATATGTGTCTTTAATATTTAAATGAGTTAATCTTGTATGTATATATATTTTCGGAATCTCGGATACGGCTTTAACAATTTTCATAAAATTCAGCATGCAGGGGGATTTAGGGGTAAAAAATCGATCTAGTCAGATTATATTAAAAAAAAATTTCGTTTTATACCTGTTTTTGGGCAATATAAACATACTAAAATTTATATTAAATTGAATTTTTGTCACAAACTGTCAAATCAGGAACGGGTGGTCGCGAGAAATGAAGATACCTAGGATCGAGCCCCACCTTATTTTTTCCTTTTTTTTAGTTTCATTTTTTTATTATGTAGAAAATTACCGAGCAAGGCTCGGTCAACCAGGTACTTATGCAAATCCGTAAAGTAACGCCTAATTCTATAAATACGAGTATAGTCTACACAGATATGCATCTCGAGTCACGGAGTGGAGTATCTACGAACTTATATTACGTATTCCGTGTTATCTAAGCACACGGTTCCCGATACGCTATTGTTAGTGCGGATTAGGTCGGTTCGCGTTGATTTCGTAAGTCGTTATCACCCGCATCAGCCCACCCCAAGACGGTCATTGGTCCGGCACGCCCGCTTACGCCCCTTGTAAAAATTGTGACCACGTTACGACGGACTTAAGAAAATGTCGCTTTTACTTAGATCTAGCTACGAGTATAACGCGCCGATTAAGTAAGCAAGTTATTTTCTTCGTCAAAGTTACAATTACTTATCTACAATGTACTTATCCTCAATTGAAGTATATTAGTATAAGTATAGTAGTATATTCGGAAACGACTCAAACGATTTTCATGAAACTTAATATGTAGAGGGTTTCAGGGCCGAAAAATCGATCGCTTTTTGGATGGTGAAGCCTCTGCTCGTGGACTTGCGTTATTTTCAATAACTTTATTTACAAAGTTAACTTACTTGAAATCAAAGTTACAATGATACACGAACATACGGTACTAGTGGCATCAGTTCGACTCAAGTGTTTAATGCGCTAAATTTTTTTTACGAAGCAACTTACGAAGCAAGTACTTCTTTAAAACTTACTTCTTTTTTATTAAATTCATTGATTAATTAGTTAATTAGTTTGTTCATTGAAAATAATCAGTTAAAAGAAAACTGGTTTAGTATGCGTTTAGTGTGAAGCTTCAAAATCCTACATTTTTAAGTTTCATACACTTATTTCTTTTTTTTATATGGAGACAAAAACAATGTTAAGTGTGATTAAAAGTAACTTGATAATGTGAAGCGGTCGCGCAAACGAGGCGTTTTAATTGAGTTCTCTTCTTTAGCTTTGCACCTTTGTCACACCGTTAAATGAATACTGGCGATATGTGAACATGGAACATAACGCAAATGGAGGCGTCATTTTCAATTTTAAAAAGCGGTGTATACAATATCATCCTGTTATCATGCTAGAGTAAGGGAGATAGCCTGAAATGCTTATTATCCATCGATAATAAAGAGAAAGCAAAAGTCTTATTATCTGTCTTTCTTTTTTGTATATGTATGTAAATGAGTTTCTTCCTTTTCATTATTTGTTGCTACACTCTTATCTACTTATATTATAACTCTTTAAAACATTAGCGGTAATTTTTTTAATGGTTCAGCAAACTGCCCATTATTTTTTTTTGTATTTTGCTGAAATTTTTGTTGCTTTGGTGCTTTGCCATTGATCGTGGTGTGCGATATTGGGACTTGGATGCTTTGTCACCCAGATATTTTAAAGCTCAGGTAATCAATCTTCTCAGGTCCTAAAAGACCTAGGTTCTACATTGAGGTCCGGTAATTTTGATATAAATCTTTAAAAGAGTTTAGTAGGAGCATTTCAAACCAGCAGTAGAGTTGAAGATTCAAATGTACTTGTTTACAAGATTATTTGAATAATATTTTTAATTTCAATTGTATATAACTTAATACATTCATTATGATTAGTTCACATTCACATTAAAAAACACAACACATTAAAGTAATGGGGTCATTTTATTTGATGTATAAGTATTCATATATGGTAACGATATGTGTGTGCAACTGATAAGTACGTTAATTTACAAGATATTACAAAACTGTTTATTGTCAAAGAAACAGCTTCGGTTAATGCATGAACAATAAAAAAAAATAATGACGCATTCAAGAATTGCTTACGCATTTATAACGCCAAACTTTCATAAAACGTATGTTTTTTTTGTATATTTCATTCATTCATATATTCAGAGAAAAAAAGAGAGCCCCAAATTTTTCTGAATGTAGAAGCCTAGACATCAGGTAGAGTGATATGGGTATATATGTATATACACTGTCCTACAGGGATCTTACAATGTGGTTACACACACTGCTTACAGGCATTTTTTTCCCCTTAACATAATCAGAGACCTTGTTATATAATATTATATGTATTTTTACATTTGTGAGTGTAAGTTTTATTACCCTATGGGTATTACAATTTCCATTATTACATTAATATTCATGTATTACTATTATTATTTTACATTCAATATTTTATTTTATTATTAATAGTTTACAGATTCCAGGTACAGTATCGATTACAGATGACAGAATTTTCTAGTACTTCTATTTTAGTTTTCCAGTTAGCTTACAGGCATTTGACAAAATTTCACAAATAGGCCTTTTATGTCCCCACACGTCCACCCTCGGGCACGGCTCTGTTATTACTGAGATTTGCGCTTTAGAAATTTAAGGTTTTCCTTATACATTAGTATCAATGTGTGTTAATTTATAAACATAATTATGTATGTTTTATATTTTTGTGTGTTGTATATAAATATCATACTCAGGAGCTTGTTTTTGTATTAGATTCGTAGTGCCAAATAGCATTCTGATTTTTTTTATAATGCTCTGTATGCCTAATTAATATGAAATGCATCAGATATGTCATAGTACAAACATGTTTTTTTTCTTACAGCTCTGTGATCACCTCATTTAATGGCCGCATTACATGCAAAGTGCATCTCTTACATGTAAAATAGTCCCGGCGGGTATTTAAATTTTCTCCTTTCCCCGTAATTCGAGTGCAGACAAAGGCATCCTCGGAAATACGGTTAATGTATATCAACCAATACACGTGTCTACATTCTTTGCATATTTAACAGCAGAGTATTATTTTAAGTGAATTTAAAACGTGCGATGAGTGTGAAGCGAAAGTCTTTGTGACTCCTTTATAAAAGTAGATTAAAAGTGCAGTGTAAGGGACTAACGAAAACTGCTAATTTTCACGGTACTTTTACTCCAACTCCATTAGCTCTACTAAGTTAGGTTATTATTCTGTACTTTTTTCTCATTCAGTAAACTTCGTTTCAATAATTTTTTTAAGATAATGTTATGAACTTAATAAAAAATATACCTAATAAAAGTTAACCAATGTACTTACATAACTCGAGTTTAGAGATAAAAAAGTATTATAATTGTACTAAATATCTAAGCTCCAATAGATTAAGGTTTTTTTACCTTTTAGAGGACTGAGTGAGCGTAATCAGACGACATGAAACATCTTATTAAAATATTGGCTTTTTCCAGATTACGCGGAACTTTCTTTTATATGTACATTATCTATATATAATTATTATAAAATAAAGTCCCCGAAAGCTATCTGTGTGTATTAGATCGATTTTCTTAAAATCTCCAAAACGGATTTTTGTACGGTTTTTACCAATATATAAAAGATCAATAGTACATTACAGTTTATATAAGTTAAATAAGCTGATTACTCGCTGATTTCCACGATGTCAAAGCACAGCACAGCTTCATTCATATAATGTTTTGAATTTGAAGTTACTCGTTTAAAATGAATCGAAATTTGATCTCGACAAATTAATCCTTTCCTGACAAAGTGAAATGGTGGAAAACGTAAAAAGGCAGAAAAAAATCGATGAAAGACAACAAACGAATTTCCAACATGTCAAAGTAAATCTCACCCGACAATACGAATGCCAATAAAATCCACCGCCGAGGGTTTAACTGGCGATTGCTAAGCTGCAACCCCTACTATAAGTTGCTCGTATATTTATTGTGTCCTGGTTAGTTTCAATGATTTTACATGTTATAGAATTGTCAAGACTTCATGTATAGTTAAAAATTAAAAAATAAAATGTTTTTATTAATTTAATGTATTTAATCATTTAAATACTAAATAAATATTTAAATATTTCTAATGTACTAATTTTGTTAGTAAAATATGAAAGAGAATCTTTGATATTTAAATGAGTTAATCTTGTATGTGTATATGTATAGATATATTTTCTGAATCTCGGATACAGCCCCAACGATTTTTCTGAAATTCATCTACCTAGCTACTCGTAGGTTTTATTTAAAAAAAAATTCGTTTTATTCTTGTTTTAGGCATTAAAAATATGGTATAATGTACAATTGAAAGCAAAGGATTTTAATAATTTTAATTTAAGGACATAATGTTGTGATAGCCAATGGGTAACTGTCGGACCGAAAATGTTCAAAACCTGGGTTCGAATCTCACATGTAGTCGGCGCCTTTTTTATTTTTTACTTTCTTTTTTATTATATAATTATTTTTTTTATATTTTTTAATAATTTACCGAGCAAAGCTCGAAGTTCAAGTCGGTAGTTTGAACGTTGCACTCAATATAAAAAAGATGAGAAGTACGAGATCGTTAATATGCTCATATAATGAGGAGGCATGGTAAAGAGGCCGAAAAGAGATGGATGTCTATGATATTGTATTTGTTTTTATTTGTGTTGTATTTGTTTGTGTTATTTTTATTTGTATTGTATTTTTTTTTACTTTTTGTTTGTATTAATTAGTGGTGTTAAAAATAAAGAGAATAAATAAATAAAAAAATATTAATATTTAACTTAATGTTGTATGATGAAAATAGATATTTAAGTGCCGTGTATAAATTTCATATCTTACCGATAATTTTTCAATGAAATTATTCAATGTATCTTGACATTGAATAATTTATAGAACTAAGCGTTACTTTGCAGAGATCCATAATACAAAAGTAATAATAGAATTATTTTGCTATAATCCGCGACGAAGTAAAATAGAAAATATATATAATGCTAAATGTAGAGTGGAAATCCAGTTTTCATACTTGATAGATGCAGGATTCGTAAAAAAAGATGCACATACCTTCACCACCGCCACTACCACAATACCCAAGCACTACAAACGTTCACTATCACAAACTCAACAATCGTTTCGCCCCGCAACCGGAGCATCATCTTAGACTTTTTAAATAATAATATAGCATCGCAAAGATTTGCGATTTTGACGTGGAGTTTATATTTTCTATTTTACTTTTGTAAGATACATTGATTTACCATTTATTTATGTCTATTCATATTTGAATATGACGATCGGCTTTCTTAAAAAATGACCGAATATTAAACTTATCTTAACGGTGAACATTGAAGTAAAATTAATATAAATGCTTGCCTTAAAAAATGGCTGTTTAACAAAAAGACTGCAGTATTGTTTTCTGTCGACTATATGAGTATGATATATAATTAAATAAATCAAACGTATCAGTGTAATTTATTTATATTTATATTAAGCATGCCAGCGTAAAAACTGGCTATAATTACTAAAAATTTTATCGTATCCCATTTCCGGGTCTTAATTTATTAGGCTGAATAAATTATATTCTTTGTATAAATGGAAGACACCTTGGTAAAATTTAATATCTTGACACTATAAAACGAAAATATAAAAATAAAAAATCTAGATTTATATATTTAAATACAGAAGATAAGATATATTTTGTGAAGGAAATGAATATTTTGAGTTTTTTGAATTTGGTTTTTTACGATGAAAGACACCAAAATTTTCCTACACGTTTTTTAAATGTCTCAGTTTTTAATTTACTTTAAATATAAATGACGTTTTACAGAAACATATATATTTAAATAAAATATAAAAAATTGAAGAAAAATTAATTAAATTATTCTTGCAAATATATCATATATCGTTTTTTTATACTTATAAATTAATGATACACGTTTCAGCATTAAAATGGTTTTTTAGTTGTACAAAGGACATGAGTAGGGGTTGTGGTATGGTTGTGTGAAAAAGCTTCACCTTTCGCAGTTTTTTGAGAGGATCTGGTAAAATGGTGTAATTTGCGAGATAAGCAGCGGTTTGTCGACTAAACGCTGGACGAGATTGCGATCAGCCATATAGGGTGGCTTCGATAATGTGGACTTAGGGAATCTCAGCTTTTTTTGTATAAGATAACGCGTTCGGATTAGGTGGGGTGAATAAAATAATGATTCCAACTGGGGTTAATAAAATATGATATTAAGCTTCATAATATTTTGTATAGTTAAATAATATTTGAATATTAGGTTGGTCATTGAAATATTGCGGTTAAACTGTTTTAGCTGTTGTTTGGTATATAAATTAACTCATCATTTGATATTATATTTCCCTGATGCACGGAACCCTGTTGGTCCCGGTTTACTATTAAATTCGTATTTAAAATATATGTATTAAAATATTTAAAGTTCCTTTGATCATCAAATGTTGGAAATACAAACGATATATAATATAGATAGATCAATAAAGCTGCAAGAAATTCGGCGGCCACATTAAAAACATAAAGTAAAATTTGTGTGCTTGATATCACCTTAATTCATCTTAATAAAGTATAACGCCAAAATTTAAGTTTATAGATGTAGAAACAGAGCCTCAGCGACTTAAAAAAAATAGTATATACTAGAAATTTAATTAGTATTTTTTGCGTTGCGTTGTAAATATCAATAAAAATGTGATTAATTGATATTCATAAAAGGAATGAGTAATTTTTTAATAGAAAATTTGTGCACGCTTCTACGAGGTCTGATCATTCATACTACATTTGAATATATTAGCAAAAATAGACATCTTATTCAGTGTCGTAGTAGTATTTAATTGTTAGTAAAAGTAAAAAGAGCTGTTTCGGGCGGATACCTTGCGGGCATTAATTGAAGTCCGGCAAGGCACTTAATTTTCAATAGTCTGGAGACCAGTCTCGAGCTCGCGCCAGCTGGACTCTTTGTACGCTCTGTTTGCTAAAGACTTCGTATTTATTTTAGATTCCATTGTGCTCTGCTCCAACGCTTTGTCGGAAAATAGCCCTCTCGCGTACCACCTTTGTTAATATTATTAATACGTGAAACATTTATAAAACGCGACCGCACGAACAAATTAATGAGTTTTATTGTTGAAAATGAAAATGAAGCACGTCCCGGCTTAGAAGTCTAAATTCATAAAGGGTGAGCGCTCGGATTTCCACGCTTTAATTTATGTAGTTTATTTTATAATTGCCTTCACTTGAGCAATTGTACACAATGACAGGGTAAACGGCACTCGCCTTAAAGCACCTGCTCCTTGAAACTTTCTCATATAAAAACATCGAAACGACTTGGATATTAAACATATGCTCGCTAATACGGCAGTGTAATATTAATTAAAATAAATAAATTTAAGTCTTAAGTTATTGCACATAACATTGAATATATTATTGTAACTTTCAGTTGTAACGAATGTCTTAGACTATATATATGTACAAGTTGAAGAATATATATAGTACTAGCTTTTACCCGCGCAACTTCGTTCGCGTGGACTGTAGTCTTGAAATTAGGAGTAGCTTCTGTCACCATCCAAACCTTCAAATATCTCCATCACAAAAATTAAATCGATCCGGTAAGAATCAGAAGGATTTATCAAGAGATCACGTTTGATCAAGAGCTTAATATGATAATTTTAGTAAATAACCCGTACTTACATGAAATATATATTAAAATAGCGCAGTAAAAGGAGTACAAAAATTTTATATACATAAAAAATTCATAATGTTTTCTGGAATTAAATATCTCTATAAATATTATAAGCTTTGGAAACGTGTTAGAAAACTTATTAAATAATAACATTTATACGTAACGAATCAACTGTCACATTGTTTTTTTTTTAATTACCTATACGTACGTCGCTGGATTCCAACGTTTTTAGTAAAAATACGAAAAATTAAATTTAAATTATGTTTTTGTTAACATAATATTTTAAAATAGTTATCGGAAAATATATTAAACTTGACTTTATTAACTATAATTACTTTTCAAATATTGAAAATGGTGTTTAGAAATAAAACATTTTTTCATTAGCCGTATGGCTTAATTTCTATGGTATTAAATTAAATAAAACTTCCCAATACATGTCAATTAATAGTTATTTATTTCGTACTTGCCATAGACTACTAACTAAAGACCGTTTAAAAATGCGTTTTCTTGAAACGTCTGTTTTTTTGACAACAAAAATTATATATGATTAAATTTTACTTGAACTCAAATGATTATAGCTTATTGTTATATTTTCACCACAAATCATATCTTTTCAATGTGTTATTATGGTATTTAGCTAGTAATTGTACATTTACATAACCTCAAACTATAATAAATAAATATTAGATAAAATAATAATTGATACTACATAAGATAAAAAATATTATTCTATTTAACAACACTAAAATTATTACTCTGGTCTGGGCCAAAAGATGTTACATATATCATTCTGGCGGTCTCTTTTTTATTAAATATTTTTCTCCGGTTTATGAAATAAACAAAAACCGAAATATTTAAAAAATAATAATAATAACTTTTTTTAAGATTTTTATACGTTACTCCGGTATATAAACATTAATTTTGCCAAATTCATCTATAATAGCTCAGCGAATTGACCATGAAAACGTTACAAACAGACTTTCGCATTTATAATATAATTAGTTTATTTATTTTACTAAATAACCCGTATTACTTATATCAATAATCCATTGTTATTACAATGTTAAATTTTTTCAGTTAAATTTGTCCAGTAAACGAATAAAATAAAATAAAATATAAATACTCTTTAAAGATAACTCCTTTGACGTAAGCCGAAAAACTTGGAATCTAAATACTTCGTAAATACAGATTTGACTTGATTTTGACACATCGTAAATAAAAATTAGTTCTATAGGTTTATTATAGATGGCGTTTTGAATGTCATCGTATTTAATTCCTCCTGAATTTAATTCCTGTTGAATTAACAGGATTTATATAGCCTATATGTTACCCCGGTATATAAGGAATATTTATGCCAAATTTCATCGATATTGGTTCAGCGGATTGGCCGTGAAAACGGAACCGACAGACAGACAGGCAGACAGACTTTCCCATTTATAATATTAGTAAGGATAAGGATTAATATATTTACTACCAGATCTCATCACTTTGATGACACGAATCTTGCTGCATCTTTGGATTCTAAACATTTTTTAAATTGTCTATGCTCTCTATTTCGCACTCAATAGTAGTTTGTTATTTAGTTAGTAAAGGATGATTCACGCTACACCGTGCCGCGACCGGGCCGTGCCCCGTCCGGGGCACGGTCGAACATTATGGTATACTTTTGCTATGAAGTGATTCATGCCTAACCGTGCCCCGGCCGTGTCCCGGCCGTGCACGGCCGGGGCACGGCGTTGAAATGTCGGTGGGTATTGTTTCCCGGCTCCGGCACGGTTCGGCCCCGACACATTGTAACATAAACATATGCGCCCAGGCGCCCGCAGAGCAGTCAACGTCAAATCTTAGTGAGTTTAGCAGCTTAACAGCAAAATGGACAATGCAAATTGTTTAGAATGTGTGTAATTTACTCTGTGATTTACGACATGAGCCATCCTAAGTATTTAGATAACAAATAAAATAATTTCCAATACTTCATCATCGATGGCAATTGCAATAGCTGCTAATTCAAATTGTGAAACTGCATATTTATTTAGGCGTCAAGTCTATCGATAGATGAAATCACTTGCTGACAAAAGCTACTTAACATAGATATAAGTCGTGCAAATAATAAACCCAGCCCGGTGTAACATGAATGACTGGCGCACGGTGGCCGTGCCCCGGCCGTGGCACGGCCCGGTCGCGACACGGTGTAGCGTGAATCATCCTTAATGATGATGAAGGGAAAACTTGTGGTGGAGTTGCAATATTCTAAAATATCCGAAAATACTGATATACTTTGATTTATTCAGAGACTGTTTTGAAAATAAAAATGTCGTAAATAAAACTGTTGGTGACGTATTATTCACAATACAGCTTTTATGGATCGGCTGTATGCTCTTTCATATTTTTTACTTATCATTTCTCATTTATCTTTTATTTGTTTTAGGGAAGTTATTTAACAAGAAAGTAGCAAGCACGGGATGAGTTTTTCTTCGGAGATTATTTACTGTAAGTTTTGACACTAACCTCACAGGTTGCTACAAGCTAATTGCATAATCATAATGAAAATATTCTACATTTATTTCTTAGAAAATGCTCCAACAATAATACGTAACAAGTAACCAAATTTACTTGGCGGATTTTTAATCTAGAATAATTATTAAATTGTAATAAATAAACAAGCGAAATAAAACGCATTTATACTTGATTTATTTTTTGCTTTGAGTATTTTATCAATAAGTTAGCAGGTTATTGAACAAACATAAAAATTCAAAGCTTTTTATATTGTGCCACGAAATATTTCACCCAACCTTCTCTTTACGTTAGCTACGTAAAGTATTTCAAAGGATAAAAGTATTTTCCCGATATCCCGCACTCGGACTTTACGTAAATAACTGAAAATTCCATTGTGGCGGACGAACAAAAGAATTTAATAATATGGCAATGTTTGGGCGGAGACGCAGGGCGGCGCCCTCTACCTGTAAGCTTATTATCGCGCCCAGGGTTTCAACCAAGAACATGTTTGCTTTGTACGCGAATGTCAACCGGCCTTCGCCGCGGCCCAGAGTCAATAGCGAAGTTTGTGCACCCGCTTAAACATTAAAGAGCTGAAATGTTTGGCGACGGCGTAAATTAAAATAGGCTTTATGCGAAATCTAATTTACGAAGTAGGGTACAGAGTGTCTCGTTCGAGAACGGGGTACCTGGCCTGGAGGTGCTTGTTTATATTGGTAATGGAATTAATTCGGCTTTTGTGCTTCTATTGGAGCAACGACATAATTTGTGTTCCCCTTAAAGGACCTTTTTAAATACGAAATTAAATTTGCTTAAGCGATTTTATAAATACGGAATAAAGCAAAGCTCGAGCTGTTAATGATGATAGTTAATCTCAAAAATGAGTGATCACAAAGCTATATTTTTTTTTTACTAATCATAATAAAGTAATTCATTTAAAGTTTATATTAATGTTGTCTTTCTATATATTTAAAGTTTATATTAATGTTATCTTTCTATATATTTAAAGTTTATATTAATGTTGTCATTCTATTTAATATAGTAACGTAAAACTACGGGAAATGATTTTAAGACATCACAATTTGCTACTATACTACATTCTCGAAATTGCACTAATCAATTTCTTATATAACTTGGTGCAAAACAAAATGTGAACTCAACAATTTTATGATTAAGTGTATTTTAAATGCATCGTAAAAACGGCTGCTCAATAAGTAAATCAAATCAAAATAATCTTTATTCAAATAAGCTCTTTCAAGCACTTCTGAATTTTCAAGGACCAATATGATTGATGAAGCTACATTTCGAACACGACTCCGCGACAATTAAGGAGTCTTACTTAGAGGCCAGATGAATCCAAAAATATGTCAATGAATCACTCTGTATATTGTGTGTAATCTGTATTTTTTGTTTATATATTACAAGTATCTATAGTAATATATAAAGCTGAAGAGTTTGTGTGATTGTTTGAACCCGTTAATCTCAGGAACTACTGGACCAATTGGAAAAATTCTTTGATTGTAAGATAGTCTATTTATTGAGAAAAGCTATATATAAAATCACGCTGAGATGAATAGGAGAGGAGCAAAAAAAAATATGATAACTGTAAAAGTTATTCAAAAATCTCCTATAATTATCTCACGATAACTACTTTTATGTTCAAAATTTCAATTCAGAAAAAAAATTGTGACACACTAATTTCCCTGCGGGTGAAGCTGCTGGCACAGCTAGTCCTAGTAATATTATAAATGCGAAAGTTTGTGAGTATGTTTGTTACTCTTTCACGGCGAATCCGCTGAACCAATGTCAATGAAATTTGGCACAATTATTACTTATACACTAGAATAGTATATGGGCTATAGAAATCCTGTTAATTATACAAGCGTTATCTATTAACAACAACAGTCCAAGCAAACGAAGTTGTGGGTAAAAGTTAATTATAAAGCACGATGTTTGGTATATTATCTGCAGGATTTTGTTACATTTTGCCTAAACACAAGTCGACGGGCATCGTTAAATGTACGTTACTTTAACATTAAACTTAACGTGGGATCAAACATACGAATCCATTACTTTAAAATGGGATAGCTTTCAAAATAAACGCGGACTATTCGTAGAGTTTGCAACTAGCTGGCATTAAATGAAACTATATTAAAGATTCAGGGAGGGTACGTTAAGTTACACCTAACCGCAGGTGGAGCCGCGAAGCCTTTGCGAGGGTTCTTGAATAAGTCAACAAAACGTTGAGAACCATGTTTCTAAAAGTGACTATACTTAAGTTTTAGGTCGGGTCTTCTACTATTTTTTTGGCTTTTAGATGTTCTACCGAAGATTACATTTACATGTAATTATGTACGTTGAATCGAAAAAATATTGTCTATTTATTACCAGCGATATCCGCGGCTGCGCTCGCGTCAACATTTATGTTAAAATAACTTAAATTATGGTACTATATTGTTTTTTTCTGTTCTCAAAAGGAAAACGTTTTTTTAACATATATTTCATGTTATCTACGGTGTATAAGCTTTAATGGTGCTAAATATCGTAAACATTGGTCCAGCTGATGAATATAATGATAAACAGACAGACTTTTATTTTATTATGATATTGGTATGACTAGATTCCTTGTCCTTCCTTTACCTTGTTTCTCATATTGTAACAATGGAATTACTACGAGACGACATAAATTATGTTAGCCTTCAAACATATAGGGAAAGGCGAATAGAAATAAAACGGAAGTTATGATAGTTAGTTTGGGGAGTAAGCAATGTTCATATACCTTATATATGCAGGACCGGTCACTACACGTATCACAAAAAGTCGCCACCAACAGCATACCACACAGGCATTACACATACTCACTACGACAATCTCTACGTTCATTTCACCTCGTAACCAAAGCAAATTCAAGAGGATATGAGGCTCCACGACAAATCGTAACGTATTAAATTATAAAATAAAACGGATTGTACTTTGTAATATAATAATGTTAAATAAAATAAGTATGTATTAATATGAGATGATTTTAAAGATTTCCTTCTAGCCATTTTTTATTCTTCGTTTCCGGAATAGCATCTTGCCGTTGCACTCGTCAAGAAAAGCACGAAGAATTTTGAGTGATCGCCATTTTTATTAGAAGCTTTTTATTTTATCGATACTAAAGATGAAATTTATAAAACAATAGATTAAACATTTCTTATGCTTTAAATTAGTGATATACTGCTGACTTTCGTTGGAGTAATATAAATATACTTATAATTTTAATAGCTAACGTTCAACAAAATGTGTCAAGGCATTAAAATTTTATTATTAGGATTAATAGAAAGAAAGGGCTTGCGATATCTTGTGTTTGAACCCGGGTATTTTCATTTTTTTAATTCGCCCGTCCAAACTGAACTATTGTAACTTTAATAATATCAAAACTAATTAAAATGTTATTTTGCTATCATCCACATATATACAATGCTAAATAAATGCGAAACATATATATATCATCCTGTCCTTATCCCACTCTAAGTGGGGTCGGCACAACATGTTTTTCTCTTCCATTCTGTCCTATCTTTCGTCAACTCTGGCGCCACTCCTTTTATATGCATATCGTACTTCACACAATCCAACCATCTCTTTTTAGGCCTCCCACTAGGCACATATCCATCCACATTCAAATTTAACACACGTTTGGTCACATGATTTTCATCCCTCCTCATTACATGTCCATACCATCTCAATCTTGCACTTCTCGACTTTTCTATAATGGGCGCAACTTTCAGACTTCCCCTAATATACTCGTTTCGTATTTTATCCAGTTTTGTCACACCACACATCCACCTTAACATTCTCATCTCATTTGCATGTACTCTTCTTTCATCCCTCCTTTTCATTGCCCAACATTCTGATCCATACAATACGACAGGTCTTATGACTGCTTTATAAATTTTTCCCTTAACTTTAAGGGGCATTCGAGGGTCACATATTGTGCCTGAGACCTGCCGCCACTTCATCCATCCTGCATTCATTCTTTTACCCACATCTCGATCTATTTCACCGTCGTTTTGAAAAAGCGAACCAAGGTACCGAAAATCAGAGCAGACTGGCAAAATGTTCCCATCCAAACCGATCGGGGAGAAATTGGAGGTCCCACTAAAATCGTAGTACATATGTTCAGTCTTAGTACGACTGATTTTTAAACCGAATTTCTCCAACTGGTTGTGCCATTTCGCCAATCTGCTTTGGACCTCAGTTGCATTTTCTCCAACGAGTACAATGTCATCGGCGAATAACATACACCAAGGAGCCTCCTCTGCGAAACATATATACAATGCTAAATGTAGAGTGTGCTATACGTTCTCATACCTAATATATGTAGAATTTGTAAAAACTCATGCACTACCCGACACCAATAACACAACAATACACAAGCAATGCACACATTCACCACTCCACGACAAAATCTCCTGACGATGCTTCGGTTACGAGGCGAAACAATTGTTGAGATTGTAGCGGTAAATGTGTGCAGTGCTTGTTTATTGTTGTATTATTGGTTG
Organism: Morpho achilles; assembly: GCA_947086495.1. Taxonomy (NCBI): domain Eukaryota; kingdom Metazoa; phylum Arthropoda; class Insecta; order Lepidoptera; family Nymphalidae; genus Morpho; species Morpho achilles. Next base: position 6,090,271 of record CAMTZB010000007.1, on the reverse strand, counting down.
TATTATGGACTTGGTTGGTTGGTTTGTTGTATAATGAAAAAGATATGTTGTATAATGATAAATTATTTTACATAGTCAGCAGAATTAACCTTCCTATTTCTAATAATTTTGTAATCATCTCAGGCATCTTCCTGCCATTATCCCATGTCACTAAGTAGGGTCGGCATGATATGTTCTAAACATGTTGTCACATGATTTGGTCGTATATTACGACCGGCCGCCCGACTGACGTCAACTTACCTTCGTCGTATTTTACAACACCTCGGTAAGAAAGAGGGTGTTTATTGTACTCAACCGTATACCACATGGTGGGTCAATATACCTTAGTCGCCTTTTACGACACCTCAGTAAAAAATGAGGATGCTCTCTTCAGCAGGATACCACACGGCGTATTTATTTAAAGTTAAAGTAGTCCTAGAAATATTGCGCTCGAAATGTATATTTACGGAGTAAGACGGTAGTTACAATTCGGCGGGTCGCCAAGCACAGCGGCTAATCGGTTTATCTGACCGCAGACCGCGGCCGGCTCAAAGGACCTTCGCAAAAAGGCACCCTTTGACTGCGTCTTCAAATATTTGCGCCGAAGGCCGCAAGCGCGCATTATTTTCAGTATAAACATAATAATCCTCTATGAGACCGTGCGGGCTGAGGTCAACATTGAATTCCTTTTTGGTGGATACTTACGAGCTTAAATTTTAACGGCGTAAATTTTAACTGAAATCCCTAGTAGCTTTACATTAGTTGTTGCTTGAGGATTTGGTAGAACAAAAGTACATAGTATTAAATTCTTTAATTGCAACATAAGAAAATAAATAAAATATAAAGACAATAGGATCCGAGTTTACTCTTCTTAACGTCTAGTTTGGACAGCTAGAACGAGAGAATAAATAAATAAATATATGGGACACTTACACACGCGGTCGTCCGTCCTCAAAGTAAGTAACTTAATACTTGTGTTATGGGTGACAGACAACTGGTGAATATATACTTACCGCCTGTTGTACTAAACTTCTTTTTATATTTTCTGTATTTTTTTTTGGTGTACAATAAAGAATATTATTATTATTATTATTACATATTTTTTAAATACATACTTAAATATAAATATGCACCCAGGCTCAAAGACCAGCAAATTCATTTATAGAAAATGTTGGCCCTCGGCGGGAATCGTACCCGCGACCCGCGGAGCTGAAGGCAGGGTCACTACCCACTGCTCCAACCGGTCAGTCAGAAAAATAAGAAAGGCATAATAATTATAAAACAAGTGAAGTTTTTATGTCCTTACTGTTAGCCGTTGAGGAGATCCATGGAGCCAATCCTGACAGAAGTATCAGATCATGCTTATCATAAACATGAATTGTCATTGGGACTGGACCAGTATGAAAATATCAGCTCAATTGGACAATGGTTAGTGTGTCAAAATTAATTTGGAAGATTCCACCTTCACATACATACACGGGAAGTTAAATAAAAAGAGCTTTTAATTAAAGTAATCATCAATATCCTGCCCATATACTATTCTAAGTGGGGTCAGCACAACACGTTTTATTCCTTACATTCTTTCGTTTTATTCGTCAACTCTGGCGCCACTCATTTTATATGCATGTCATATATCCAACTATCTTTTCTTCTTTTATTTTAATACCCGTTTGCTCACACGATTTTTTATCCCTCCTCATTATATGTCAAAACTATCTTAATCTTAGACTTCTTGTCTTTTCTATAATGAGCGCAAATTTCAGATTTCCCTTATATTAATTTCGTATGTTGACCTATCTTATCACACCATACATCCACCTTAACATTTTCAGTTCATTTGCATGCACTCTTCTTTCATCCGTCTTTTTCGTTGCCCAACATTCTGATCTACACAATACGACAGGTCTTATGAATAAATAAATGTTAAAAGATGTTAGTCATTTTCTAGAATAAATTTCATCAAGGACGGTTCATTAAGCGGCGGTAGCGGAATGATTAGGGTAAGGTACGTGTGATCAAGAGGTGTTACGTTGGAATCCCGGCCATTGTGCTACCGACGTGCATCCACGCCTAACCCAAGCACTTAGCTTAGCTGGAGGAGTTACCAAGTTTACTAGTAATTCTAATCTTGTGTTAATTTCAGCGACTCCTCAAGACTTTTTAGAGATCGTCTGTCTATCTACTGAGGGTTGTTCTAACGCTGTGTTAATCATTTAAATGTTTAAGCAGTAACTGTATTACACAGACAGCAATACTATCTTATACACAATATTAGTATGAAGGGAAACGTTAAATTACCTAAACACGTTTCGCTGCGCTTAAGCAAATATCGAGGCATCTCGCGAGTTTCCTAATTGAATCATGACGATCAAACTCCGTTTGGTTTAAACTACAGCTGTTTACCTGTCGGTTGATTTAATATTGATAGTTGGCTTCGACGTTCCCGCGACGATCGTGAAGCAACAGTGTCGACATTTATATGCCTTGTGTCTACTAATAGTTTATATAAAACTTAAGCAACGCTTTTCTATCTGTACGTATATGATATTTTTGATATTATATCAATTAAAAAAACCATATAATTAAAGAAATATTCTTTCTCTCTCTCCTTTAACCATTGATCGACATAGGTCTGTCTCTTCACGGGATCTCTACAATCCACGATTCTATGCCGCTTGTATTGAGCGGCTCCCCAGCAACCTTTTTGAGGTCATCAGTGCACCCCCTAGGGGAGGGGTCCACCAACGCTGAGTTTTCCAGTGTGGATTCGTCATTCTAACACCTTAAGACCCCAACAACACACATCGGTTCTCCGCACTATTTGCGTTTCGTTGGTGGAAAATTCCATCATTTGTCGGATGGAGTTTAAGAGGAGTGTTTATAAAAAAAAATCTTTAACGAGGGCATGACATATGCAAGTTCCTAAAGGATCTCTTTGGTTTATAAATAACTAGGTGTATTACCGGCTTCGTCCGCGTCAAAAAGTTTTTCCAGCAAAAATCCTAACCCTGCGGCAATTTTCAAGTCATGTATCATGAACCCAAACCTATTTCAAAAATTACACTATCTTTTAATGAAGACTGTAAAAAAACCCGTTCTGTAGATTTTTAGAAAATCGATCACATACAGACAGACAGCTTTTGGGTACTTTATTTTGTAATATGTATAGATTTTAAAAATGTGTATCTAATATTAATCTGAATTTAGCTTGAAGTACAGTTTAGTTTTCGTTGTCATCAAATAATAGACCTAGTTTCGGTGTAAAACAAATATTTTGAAAAACTTGAAATACACTAACGTATGTTGTAAAGCTGTACCTTTTGAAACTGCCCGTATATTTAATTTTCTTTGCAAAATAATTTGTAGAATAAAGAGAAATATCCGAGTGGCCCGTCCGGGGGATTCTAAAAATCTACCGCGTACCCTTCACTCAAACGGATGCCTCGACATGCCAACTTTCATAAATATCAAAGCAGCCTTCCCGAAAACAATTTCTTGTGAATCCACGGACGGCGTTCACACGTCGCTCCGTTACCGGTGGCGTTGGCTAACACAATTTTATTCGAGCATAAAAAACGAGTTCATCATGCAAACGCCGCAGTCGTGGGACGTGGCTCGCTCTCGAGTTCCGCGGTAAAACAATTTATCTGCATCGACGGAATTACGAGCGGTGTGCGGTGAATAAAATATGTCGCCGGCTGTCACTCGAACGAAGACGTCTGTTTGTCTAAGTAGTCAGGGCTGAAACATTGCCGCTCTATTCAATAGAGACATTTGCCGGTTACGGAGTACCCGTCTTTGTGAAAGTGAGCGCCGTTTTGTATGCTCAATCTGTAACGTGTTTGATTATTTTGTACGGATTACGAAGGCTGAATAGCGATCCATTTCAAGGTTATTAAGATACGACTACAGGAAGATATATTTATTTAAGTAGTCTGTTCTGATACATTGCCGTTCTATTCACGAGACATTTCTCGGTCAGGCTGAACATTATAAGTTCAATATCTTAAGCTGTAGACTTAGTTGTAGATTTTGTACGCATTACTAAATTTGAATAGCGATACATTTTATGATTATAATGGAACCAGTAAAAGATTCATCGTTTATGTAATCACTTACAAAGCTTTTTATAATAATATTAGTAGTTCTAGTAATAAATAATTTTTGTCGTTTTCCGTCAGAAAAAAGTTTTTAACAAAATTTCATGTCTCTACTGTTATCCGTTGAGGAATTATCTCGTCTTAAAGTAATCCTGGCAGCAGATCAGGACGTGCTTATCATAAACATGCATTATCCTCAAGACTGGACCTGTATGTAAAATTTCAGTTCAATCGGACATCGGAAAGTTAGAAAAATTTAACTTGCAAGATTCCACCTTCTTATAGAAATACTTACAAGGCAAGTTAAATAAAAGCTTATAAAAAGAGAGCCCTTATTAAAATGTTGAAACACAAGATAATCTTATACGATATAACAGATTTCTAAACACTATATGAAAACCGATATTAAACAATTGTTGAGATTGTGGTGGTGAATGTGTGGAGTGCTTGTGTATTGTTGTATTATCAGTGTCGGGTAGTGCATGAGTTTTTACAAATCTGCATGTATCAGGTATTAGAACGAAGTACACTCTACATTTAGTATTACATATATTTTCTTTTATCGCAGATGTTGATATTTGCTTGATTTATAGTAAAACAAACTGTTTAGAATGCGGATAAATTTTAATTCGACTATGGCGTTTTACAAAGATGACAAGAAGGGAAGAGGTTATAAAAAAATGTAGCCAATATAACATGTTACAGACAAAAGTACTACGAACTAACATATAAGGTTGCGTTCCTAATTACCAACACTCCCTCCAGAACGCAAACCCATTTTATTTAAACAAAACATATTGTTTTCAAATGTTACACCTTTTGTTAAATTGTCAGCAACCATGTTACAACCATTTACAAATAAAAATCTTATTTTAGAATTAACAATATTCTCTCGGATAAAATGTAATCTAATATCTATATGTTTAGTTTTAGGTTTATAACAGTCTGTTGATGCCAGTCTTATTGCACTCTGATTGTCACTATAAATATTTAATGCACTATCCAAGCCTTGACCGAGTTCAGCTTGCAGTTGTTGAAGCCACAGGGCCTCCTGTGTAGCTGATGCCATCGCCATATATTCGGCCTCTGCTGTGGAGAGTGCCACAGTCTGCTGTTTACAGGAATTCCAGGATATACAACCATTCTGAAAAATAAAAGTGTAACCGGTACAGGATTTTCGGTCATGTGGGTCGCTTGCCCAGTCTGCATCACAGTACCCTGTTATATCTTTAGCATCATCCTTGACATAACATATCTTTAGGCTCTTAGTTCCTTGGAGATATCTCATGACTCGTTTTACTCCAAGCCAATGCTGAATTCCTGCCCCATTACAGAACTGACTCAACTTATTCACTGCATAGGTAATATCAGGTCTTGTGACCTGTGACAGATATAAAAGACAGCCCACCGCTTCTCTGTATGGGAAATTACTGGCTTCATCCTCAGGTACTTTATCAAATTTAGTATTTACCTCTATTGGAGTGCGTACTGGTTTACATTCAGACATGCCAAAGCGTTCCAACACTAGGTTAATATACTTCTCTTGGTCTATCATAATCACACCTGCTTTACGGTTTCTGATAATATTAATGCCTATGCATTGATGTGCCTCACCCATATCTTTCATACAGAGTTCCGCCTTTAATTTTTCTTTGACATCAGCTGCTATTTTCTGATTATTTGTAAAAGTCAAGAAGTCATCTACCCATACTGCAATAAATAACATTATTGATTCATTCACTAAATAATAAATACATGGATCAATTCTTGATCTTTCCAAACCAATTTTAATTAAAATACTGTTCAGTTTTAAATTCCATTGACGGCTAGCTTGCTTGAGTCCATAAATAGATTTATGCAGAAGACATACTTTAGAATTTTTATTATAACATTCTGGTTGTGACATGTATATTTCAGTGTCTATGTCACCCTGAAGAAATGCACTTACAGCATCCATCTGAATTATATCTAGGTCATACTTAGCAGCTAGTGCAAGCAAGAATCGAACTGAGGTATACCTTACCACTGGAGCATAAACCTCATAGTAATCATTTCCTTTCTTCTGAGCACAACCCTTAATTACCAATCTAGCCTTAAAGCGAACAATGTCTCCCTTTTCATTGGTCTTACTCTTATACACCCATTTACAGGGTAAAGCCCTTTTGTTGGATGTCAACTCTACCAGTGACCAAGTTTTGTTATGTATTAAAGAATCATATTCCTCCTGCATAGCCTTCTTCCATTGTTCAGCATGTGAAGATGAAAGAGCCTCATCTACAGTCTGAGGGTCGCTCAAATTGATTATAGGACAAAAATAACTCACATCATGTTCATCCCTCTCTGCATACTGTACACCTTTGCGTGGACGTAAGTTAATATTACGTGCTGGTGTCGACAGATCAATTGATACATCTGGTATGTAGGTTGAAACATCATTGTCACTTGACAGATAATCACTTGAAGGCTGCTCAGAGTCAATTTCTAACTCCCTTTTACAGGATTCTTCAGAAGACTGTATTACAGGATCGCTAGATAAGCAAGGTAAGTACACATTATTGTCAAATTTTTGTACATTCTCTAAGAACATTACATCTCTACTCTTGATGATTTTATTTGTGTTTAGATCAAGTAACCGATATCCCTTGCTAGATTCACAATATCCAACAAACACTAATTTTCTAGATTTAGTATCCCATTTTTGGCGTTTTTCTTTAGGTACTTGTACCATAACTTCAGAGCCAAAAATTCTTATATTAGATAAGTTAGGTTTCTTACCCGTCCACATCTCAATAGTAGTTTTTCCATCAATAGATTTAGTAGGAGATCTATTAATTATATAAGCTGCTGTTGCTAAAGCCTCGCCCCAGAATTGCTTTGACAATTGAGCATCAAACAACATACATTTAGCTCTTTCTACAAGTGTCCTGTTCATTCTTTCAGCGAGCCCGTTCTGCTGAGGTGAATATGGAGTGCTCGTTTGATGTTCAATTCCATGTCTACTGAGAAAACGTTCAAATTCTTTGTTACAGTATTCCTTGCCGTTGTCTGACCGAACAATTTTAATAGTTTTACCTAGTTCATTCTCTACTTTGGATTTATAATCTTTAAATATTTCTAGAATACTCAATTTGTCTTTCAAAAGATAAACGTGAACTCTCTTTGTAAAATCATCGATAAAAGTAATGAAATATTTCATACCTCCCAGTGATACTTGTTCCATCGGTCCACATAAGTCTGTGTGGATAAGCTGCAGTGGGTGTGACGCTCTTGATCCAATATTATTGAATGGTAGTCGGCTCTGCTTACCTTCCAGGCAGGTAGTGCATGTGATCACATTCTTATTCTGAACTGGAAATGGATTGACTCCCTCTGCATACTCCGGCAATTTGTTAACATCAGAAAAGTTCAGATGTCCCATGCGTCTATGCCATAAAACAATATCATTTAAATCATTTGAACATGTTAAGTTTGAAAAAACTTCTCTCTGGGTATTTAACTGATACAGATTGTTTAATAGTGTAGCTGAACACAGGAGCTTGTTATTCTGGTCATAAATATCACAACCTTTATCTCTAAAATTTACTTTGCAGCCATTTTTCACAATAGCACTCACAGATAAGAGGTTCGCAGCAAGTTTAGGTAGGTATAAAACTTCTCTTACCTGAATTTTATTTTGTTTACTTCCATTTATTAATAAATTAACCTTTCCCATACTTTCCACAGGTAGCGGTGTACTACTGGCAACTGTTATGGCAGGTATCGGTGGGCTTGCTACATCATACATCCAATCATTTCTATTGGTCATGTGCATGGAGGCGCCGGAGTCCACATACCACAGGTCCTGATTTATTGTCTGCGAAGATGCTGAAAAAGCTGCAATAAAACTTTTATTATCTTCTGGTTTCATTATATTTTTCTTCTTCGGAGCACGACAGTTCTTAGCCATATGTCCATGCTTGTTACAATTGAAACATCGGGGCCCTCTGTGAGCCTTAGGTGTACTCTGATTCACTTGAATGTTAGGTTTTCTTGGAAAGAATGCTGTACTCTCTGAACGCTGAACTTCCTGTAGAAGTTTTGTTTTAATTGAGTCGGCACTGATCTTCATCCCTGAGCTCTCCAGGCCCATTATCATTGGCTTATAGGTTTCCGGTAAGCCAGCTAACATTAATGTCCCAAGCCATTCATCATCGATGTTAAAGTGAATATTCCTAAGCTTGTGCGCGGTCGACATAATCTTAGTCACATAGTCATCTACGTCTCGTGAACTATCCAGTGTAGTTGTAATAAGATCTCTCAATAAGGCTACTTTCCTGTACAACCCGCTGTCATCAAACGCATGTTGTAGACTCTCCCAGACTTCTTTACATGTAGTTGCACTCTGCACATGTACGTAGTTTGTAGGATCCAGTAATAATATGAGTTTTGAATGTGCCTTAGTTTCCTTTTTTCTATCGAGATTAGTTCTTTCAATGCAATCCCACAATTCTTCCAACTTAAAATACGCTTCCACGGCGAATTTCCAAGTTGTGTAATTGTCTCTTCCGACAAGTCTATCAATGTGAAATGGATTGTGGCTTGGGGTGGCCATTTTGTACAAGAACCTTTTTGACTAACCACGCCCGCAATTTTTCTGTTAAGCAGGAATCTCAATACGCCGGTCGGATTTTTTATTAGTTCTAACTGCGTTTGTACTTTAATCAACCACGCTCTGCTACCATGTTGATATTTGCTTGATTTACTATAAGTAAAACAAACTGTTTAGAATGCGGATAAATTTTAATTCGACTATGGCGTTTTACAAAGATGACAAGAAGGGAAGAGGTTATAAAAAAATGTAGCCAATATAACATGTTACAGACAAAAGTACTACGAACTAACAACATATAAGGTTGCGTTCCTAATTACCAACAGCAGATTATAGCAAAATAATATTCTCATTAGTTTTCTATCTATATAAGTTTCCCAGATCAAAGCGAAGATATTAAATTTAGAGAGATTCTTACTATGAAGTTCTCTTTACCTATAAATAGAATATAGAGAAATAAAATAAATAAAAAAGAATAGCACATATAAAAAAGGAAATATTTAGTACTTTCAACAACAAATTACTTCACTGTATATAAACTACAGTGTGCTAAATGCGAGTTTTTTTAACCTACTCGATCACATTACCGTAAAGCCAATTTGTATGACGCTGTAACAGCGACATCTAGTGACTGCGGTTCCAACGCCATACAAAGTGGCGTTACGCTAACGTGATCGAGAAGGTTTAAAAAGTCGTATTTAACACACAGCTTTGTCCCGTCTGGCAACCCTGTCTACAATTTGAGTGACAGAGACGTGAGATCTACAGAATTAGGTCTCGACAAATATATTTACCGTATTTTTTGCAACCTATTTAACAATGATGGCCGGACGTGGACGGGTGACGTGACGTCTTTGGTAAAGAAGGTACTCCTTAGGGTAACTAAATAAGGGTAGAACCTTATCAATAAATGGTTATGGAAAATATGAGGGAAGTGTGATCGTTCGCCTAGCAAACTTACTTACACAAATTGGTACTTTACTGTTTTTTTACTTATAAAAATGCCTTTATGTTCATAGAAGTTTGGACGTTGTTCATGTAGAATTATGTATAATGCATCATATTATCTTCTCCTTGAGAATGCTGGCATTATTATAGGATTTTTTTGACGCTTCGGTTATTGCGCGAAACGATTGTTGATAATATGATAGTGAATATGTGTATTACTATTATAAGGGTGGTGGAGGATTGTAGTGCATGCGTTATTGCGAAATCATATAAAAGCATTTCAGTTATACTGAAACGGATATTATGTACACTCTACATTTTGCATAATATAAAGAAAGAAAGAAAAGATATATGTATATTCATTTTCTATTAATTTTATCGCGGATTATAGCAAAAGTTAGTATTTTAACTTTATAAATATAAGTTATAATCAATTATTTATATTTATTTATTTATGTATCATTAAAAAATTTGGTAGAACATTATTAATAAAAAAAACTCTACCTACAATGTCAAAAATAATGTTATTATATAAAATTATATTTTAACTAATTGCTTAAGTACTTGAAATATCGCTACAGTAAGATATTAAAAAGGAGCTAATAACATGAACATATGGGGTTAATTACAGTATCAGTTAAAACAACGACCGCTTTATATTGCATAAAAATTCTTTACTGGTATTTGTAATATCTAATAGATACTGCTGTTTAAAAAAACAGCAGTATCTATTAGATACTGCATAGCGATAACCATCAGACATTGGTCCGGTCAGATCTCTTCACAGAAAACTCACCCGAAAGTAGATCGTTTTAAATAAACTCGGACTCCATTCTGTTCTGTAGTAAAGTAACAGTAACTCTGACCAGCGTTTTTTTTTGTTTTTGATGACTATCAAAGATACCGTTTCTGCAGTTTGCTGAAATCTAAATGTCATTGAATTTCATTAATGATAATAATTAATGACGTTAAGACATAGTGGTATCCGGCAGAATAGAATAGACCACTCTCAGTGTAAGTTAGGCCAAAAACATTTCTAAAGAGGGCTGATGTCCGAAGCTGCTAGTTATAAAATCTAATGCCAAATTACAAAACAATATGACTTTACATATAAAAAAGTGCGATTATGTTAGGGCGTTTTGAGGCGACGCTCAAGCACAGCACACGGTGCCTGAGAGAAATGGATTGCGTGAAGAATGATAGGCTTATAACAGGAGTAGCTACAAAGATGACGAATGATAGAGGTGAATGGAAGATGAAAATATATTATGCCGATCGCACTTAGAGTGGAATAATAGTTAGCAGAGTAAGCAACTCATTCGATAGTCTCGGTATTCGCTTCTACAATAAAATTCCGCAATCCATACTAGACCAGTCTACATAAAGGTTTAAATTAAGTATAAGACATATGCTTATACGTAAAGTATATTACAAAATTCAAGATTATTTGGATGATTAAAAGGGCTGGATTTGTAAATCCTATCAGCTTCATACAAGACTGCGGATTACAAATGTAAAATTGTAAATGTTTAAAAGATTTACCGCCGAATTTCTTGCTGGTTCTTCTCGGTAATAACATTCCGAACCAGTTGTAGCTTCATTAACCATAATGCAAAAGCACCATTCAAAAGTGTTTAAAAGAGCTTATTTGAATAGAGATTATTTTGTTTTAATTTGATTGGATTTTGAGGGTAAGAAAATGATATGAAGTCATGGAGATGCGGCGGAAATAGTTGAAACTGCCAACCGGAGAAAATGCAAAAAATCCTGTCTGTTATGGCATTTCGATCAATTGCCTCTTGAGGTGACAAGTAATTTAAAATATAGATATAGAGTGTATATTTTTGTTGTATAAAATAATTTTTATTTTATTAATTATTGAAAAAGATTTTTTAAAAAATTGAAAAAGTTTATTATAAAAATTGATCGCCGACGTTCAAGCTGTTTCTTCTCGGTAATAGCAACATTCCTAACCAGTTATAGCTTCATTAACCATAATGCTCCTTGACGATTCAAGTGCTTGAAAGAGCTTATTTAAATAAAGATTATTTTGATTCGGTTTGATTTCGAAGTTAATATTATACAATACGAAAATTCACAATGAATTTCTCGTTTTCCAATGAAGTGGAAGGCGTAACTCCGATGACTTATCGGGGTGCAAACACCGTGGAGTAGACAATTGTCGCTCGGTCACGTGGTTCAATATTTATTTTACCAATATTCAACCGCTTTGCAAGGTCTGTTTGATTTTGTTTTACAGGGGAGAAATACTAATGACTCTTTATATTATATATACTAGCTAGTAAAATGAAAAATTAGGTCTGTCAATTATTTATTACTAAACTTATGTTTTCTGTTATGTATGTTTATGTGTTACTGTTTTATTTATTTATAAAAATACAATGCTGTTTAGATATTTAGGAGTAACAAAGTTTTTACGTGGTTCCTAGAATAAAATGTTCAGGCTACCAATATATTTTTCTTCTTCGTGTCTTTATTTTGTATTCTATAGGTGTGCTTTATCTTACATTAAGTTTATAAAATTGCTGAAAAAAAAAAGTTGGATGAATTTATCTAACTCCACGTGCTTATGATAAAAGTCAAGAAGACGATATAAGTAATAAGAATTAATAACGAAATGAATCTCTCTGATGTCAGTGGTTGAAAAAATGTATTTATTTTTATTTTACGGCTTAACTCTGTAGTTCAGAGCTTGATGCTTTATATCTGTAAATTTTATCATAAACATGTGCATTTGAATAAATAACTTTAATTATTGATAGAGCAAATTAAAAAAAGAGTTTTTTTAAAGGCGAATGTACAATTAATAAGCTTACTTGAGTTTCTAAATATCTCACAACTCTTGCACCCTAAAGCATATATGAATCTAAATATATTTTATGTTAAACAATAAAGTAAAGAATAGTTTTACTTTATATCATATGAAATCATGCTAAGGGGTACAACGGCTGATATTTACAGACTCTTTATTCTTTTCGGTAGGAGCAAACTTCCGAAGTGTTAGCTTCTTTGAAAACAATTGGAACGTTAAAAGACACGATTAAAAAAAACAAATGAAAACAGTGTATTTGAATAAAGAATATTTTGAATTTAAACTTATCTCTTCACGTCATTCGCAGTTTATTTTCAAAGAACCGAAATAACGTTTGATTTCACAGATTCAGTGAAATGCGTAAATCTACGATTCGATGACTTTGTTTAAGCTCCTTCAACGCATCACAGCTCGGTGCCCAATCTCAAGCGGACTATCCGTTTGCTTTGCTGGTCAGGGCGGATTTCTTGAGCAAATAGCCAGTCTACTTTCAAATATGTTAGACGCTTGGCAAACGAAGTGAGACAGGAGGCAGGAAGCGATCGTAGGAAGGTGTTAAATGAAACTGCAATTGCTTGATTCGATTCAACGATTCGATGGCATAATGTTCGCTTAAGGAATTTGATAAAGTATTTTTAAACCTATAACAATCTTTTTTTATGGATACCTGTAAAAAGTGCCTGACCACCGAGAGAACGCGGTAAGATAACTGATATTTAAACAATAAAATTTACATAACTTAAAAAAAGGCCTCATTAATTGCATAAAAAATAATTATCACCAGTGCTCGTGCTCCAAAGATTACAGAATCAATTTATAAAGCCACTGGTTGTCCATGGTTTATCCGGTACGTCCAACTTATATCAGTGGCTTCCACCTAAATCCGAGTTTGGTCGAAGCACCGAAAATATAGATAAAACAAAACCTAACGGAATAAATGAATGAAACTTTTTTGGAAATCTTGAAAAGAGCTTTGTGTGTTTGCTATACTTACAAAAGTCATAACCTTCTTAACATAAATATCATAAATCTAATATTACAATAGTTTCATTTAAACCATTACAAAATTATACTCAAAGTAATCTACAAGTCAGGCATGCGGCCAGTCGTAAAATACCTTGCCAAATCATGTGAGAATATGTTTATAATATGTTGTTTTGACCCCACTTAGAGTGGGATATGATGACTCAAAGTATACTATAAATGTTGATAAATCAATTACGCTATATTGTATTCTGTTAACTAGCCTTGCACTTTACCAGGAGTATTTCAAAATGTCTTATATATTAATCATCAATGGTATATATAGTGTAGCTATACATAGTATCCACAGCAATTATTATTTTAACTCTCAAAATAAAAGGAGAATCATAAAAATATATCAAGAAGTATTACTTATTTTTACCTTTTTTTTTAAAATAAGTATTAAGTATATAGCTGTATAAAAAGCTGTGATGGCCCAGCGGTGCGACCGTGTGAATCTGTAGAGACGATCATGGATTCAAGCCCGGGCAGACACCAATGAGTTTTTCTATTAAAAAACTTGTGTCTAATTGATAATTGCAATTTATAACACGCTTTTCGGTGAAGGAAAACATCGTGAGGAAACCTGCATATCTCTAGAATTCTGGAGATATGTGTAACCTACCAATCCGCATTGGAGCAGCGTGGTAGGTCTAGCTCCAATCCTTCTCTCCAAAAAACGGAGAGAAGAGGCCTATTCTCAGCAGTGCGATAGTAACAGGCCGCTACTTTACTTTTTTTTTATTAAGTATATAGTGAGTAATTATTTTGTTAAACTGAAAACTGTGAAATAAACAATTGATTTCATCTTGTGACGTGTTCTCTTCAGTTGGTGACGAATAAGAATTCGAATCATACAGGTATATTTAAAAATCAACCGAGAAGGATTAAGGGGGGGAGTGGAAAATTTAAAAGAATTTAAAGTCTGAAATTTTTTTCATTAAAACTAGTTGTAAAAACAGCGTCGCATATTATATGCACTTATAAGACAATAAAATAAGCGAATGAGATAAGAAATAGAATTTACAGTTGGTTCCCACAGACTCAGAAATGATGTGCTATATTTATAATCTAATTTATAAATTTAAAATACCTTACGTTAATTCTTAAACACTCGTATTGTGTAGCAGCATTAAAAATCTCTAAAAAATACATAACTATTTGTAAAAGCTTTTAAAAATGTAAACGACATGGAATTGTCTTGAGGAGACCCACATTATTATTATTATTATTTACTTTTTCATTAAATGTTACCTTAATTTGATAAACTATTCTGTTATCTTAATATAGATCACATTAACCTATCCATTTTATTACTAATTAAGTGATTATTTCATTATTTATAAGTTAAGATATAAGTTAATATATTTTATATTAAATCGTATTATAATTTGTGTAAATAAGTTATAAACAAGCTATATAAAACATTGACCGACTTTCTAAAATTCGGTTTTTTATTGACCTGCTTATTTAATTAAGCATTTACAAATATTTTAACTCGTCAAATGTTATTTAATTTACAATTTGTCACGATCCACCTGTCGCTGATTTTGTTGATACGTTATTTTTATTAGCTATTTTTTATTAGTTTGAATTTGCAACCTTGTCGCATAGATACACCTTTATATTTTTGTATTTAATTCTGTGATACTTTAGGTCTTAAATCAGCATAATGTCTAATCAGTATCGTGTTTATTAGTGGTTTAATTATACTTATGAGTATATATAAACTTTTATCGCGATTTTATTTTAATAATAATTTAGAATATTTTTGAAAAAAGGTCATAAGACCTGTCGTATTGCTTCCGCATGGTATCCAGCTGAGTAGAATAGACCATCCTCATTTCTTACCGAGGTGTCGTAAAAGGCAACTAAGGTAAGTTGACTCGCCGTGTGGTATCCGAGTGAGCAGAATAGACTACCCTCATTTCTTACCGAGGTGTCGTAAAAAACGACTAAGGCCGTGTGGTATACGGCTGAGTAGAATAGACCACCCTCATTTCTTACGCTAAGATGAATAGAAGAGAAGCAGCAATAAAATATATTACGAAAACGCAAAATTTAAAGTTTTCTTTGCATGCACTAAGTAAACGGTGAAAATTATTCAAAAAACATGTATAATAAAATTTTTCCACTCTAGGAGTTCTAAATATAAGTCCGGGACAGCATATGTCTAGCTTTTAAGGTTAATCCACTTTAACCACTTTTATGGTTATCAAAATACTGTATTACGGTCTTAATCTTTCCACGCGGGCGGAGCCGCTGGCGATTGTTTGTATTAAATAAGAATAAGTATGTGACAAGAGGAAGGCCTAAAAAGAGATGGTTGGATTATGTGAAGATAGGAGTAGGTACAGTGATAAGTTTCCTCACTAACGCCTTAATAGCAGTCCATTTTAGTCCCCTACCGGCAAGAATTAGTCTTTTTCATTTATGTGTTTGTTTATACAGTTTTTATCGATATTTATATTCATGGATCATTATATATTCATGGATAATCACAGATAGGTTTTTGAAATAAAGTAATCATTATCAACTATTTGTTGTAATGTTGCAAATCTAAATATCGTTGAAGGCTATATCTTTAATATTTAAATGAGTTAATCTTGTATGTATATATTTTCGGAATCTTGGAAACGGCCCCAACGATTTTGCTAAAATTCAGCATGTAGGGTGTTTTAGGGGAGAAAAATAGATCCAGCTAGGTTTTATGTAAAAAAAAATTCGTTTAATATTTTTTTTTTGGCACAAAAAAATACTAAAATTTATATTGAATACCTATTTATTATTTTTGCCATTAACTGTCAAGTCAGTATAGCTTATTCGGGGAACGGGCAGACTCGAGAAATGGAAATACCTAGACTCAATCCCCAACTACCTAATCATTTTTTTAAATTTTTCTTTTTTTATTTTGCAAAAAGGCTCGGTCAACCAGGTACTTTTATGTTTAATTGACCTTTGAACACTTTAGTCTCTAGATGGCAACACACGTGAATGATACGACAATTTAAAGAACCTGACATGGTATGACATGGATATCTAATGAGACTACATATGTTGCATCTCAGATATTAGATAGGCAGCAAATCTGCTGAAAGAGTGAAAGGTTACGGCTTAAGCTTACCTTTCATTAGCTTTCAAGGTGTTAAGCTGTGAATTATTTACCAGAATCAATCCGCAAATCTCTTTCCATTTAGGCATTTAAATTAAAGATTAGAAAATATGTGTCATATGTAATTATATACTAGTAGCATCTTTATTCATCTATTTATTCACCTAGAATACGCCGTATGGTATCCGGCTGAATAGAATAGTACCACCCTCATTTTTTACCGAGGTGTCGTAAAAGGCGACTAAGGTAAGTCGATCCGCCGTGTGGTATCCGGCTGAGTAGAATAGATCAACCTCATTTCTTACCGAGGTGTCATAAAAGGCGATTAAGGTAAGTTGACCCACCGTGTGGTATCCGGTTGAGTAAAATAAATCACCCTCTTTCTTACCGAGGAGTCGTAAAATATGACTAAGGTAAGTTGACGTCAGGAAGGCGGCCGGTCGTAAAATACGCAGCCAAATCATATGACAACATGTTTGTAACATGTTGTGCCGACCCTGCTTAGAGTGGGATAAGGGCTGAAGGATGATGATTATTTAACTAGAATGAATTTAAAGATTAAATAGTTAAATATATATAAACTTTTTCTTTTTTCTATATTATCCGTATTTCACTTCTTATCCTTTTCCTTCTGTTACTCAAAGGTTGACTGGAATAGATCCCTGTTAGGGGTTAGTCCGCCTTTATACATGTGCTTGTTTACTGTTTCTTTCCTCTATTCTTACCGAAGTGTCGTAAAAGGCGATTAAGGTAAGTTGACCCACCGTGAGGTCAGGCCACCGTCGGCGAAACCCGGAAGCCCAGCAATGGGAACGGGGACCTTCGGGTTGCGAGGAAGAAAACCTCTATAAAAAATTACCCGGTGGGGGCGGAAACGCCCACCAAGGCGTTGGGGCCCCTACTTGGGGCGCGATCTCTCCCTGTCGACCGTGACATAGCAAACACGGTGGGCAGGGAGCGATCGTGGGCAGCGATGGCCTCCTTTAGCTCTGCGGAGGGGGGCGGAGGGAGGCGGCGGAGCGGTTCCACGAACTGTTGTTCTGTATCCAATCTGCTGCTGGTGAGTCCAGGTGTTAGTGACTCGCCCAAGCCCATCGTCTGCCGCCCTAACTGGGGACCTTCGGGTGTTCCGAACGGGGTACATCGGACACCTGGATTACACGTCCCCGAGGCGATCGGTGCATCTGGTGCTCCCGATGCACCGGTTAGCGGAGGGGGGCTTCTCTTCCGAGGGGCCCCTACCTGGAGGTGTTTATTCTCTGGGATCAGAGCTGTCGGCGGGATGGGGGCAAAATGTACAATGATACCCTGTCCTTGCCATTGGCAGCGTGGTGGAGCACACAGGTCGTTTTAGTCGGTGCGAGTCCGACATAACCGCCGCCTGTCCCCGTCGGGCGGCGGTACCCATAAGGGGTTTTTTCCTGTATAATTAAAAAAAAAAAACCGTGAGGTATCCGGTTTAGAATAGACCACCCTCTTTCTTACCGAGGTATCGTAAAGTACGACTGAGGTATGTTGACGTCAGGCGGCTGGTCGTAAAAACGCAGCCAAATCATGTGACAGCATGTATTTAACATGTTGTGCCGACCCCACTTAGTGTGGGATAAGGGCAGGAAGATGATGATTCGACAATAATAAGTATATAAGTTTCATCTTCCCTCTCTTATTTTTTGTTGTTATAATAACTTACAATTACAATGGCTGTCCTACTCTAGTATAATAACTCTGTGCCTTACAGTTTCTACATGGAAATTTTAGACATCCAACATATAATCTACAGTCAGCTTTCCGATATCAGACAAATTGACATTCTAGTCGAACTAATAATGACACAACTCAACGTGGTTTCCACTAATCGTCGATGCAACGGTCAATTTCGTAGTGAATGAGTTACCGGCGGAGGCTTTTGTGTCTTTCCTCGGCTCTAATTGAAACTATTTTGGACACCGGACAATGCGGCATTGTCCGCGTGTCCGGCGGTGTTTGCCGCCTTTATTAATTCAGGTGGGCGTGGCTTTAGGTAGGCGGGGCGAGGCGGCGTTGGCCAGGCCCCGCCCACCGGCGCCGCGCACCCAGCTATGGCAGAGTCGTGACTCGTGGCCGCGTCGTGGCTCAGTCGGCGAGTTGGCGCGACGTCCGCTGCTGTCTGACGCGCGGATTGCGGAATAAGTTTCCGCCAATTTTCACGAGTTTCGCGTAAATTTTAAGTACTCATAGAACTTTTGTGTGTGGGCGTTAAGTTTGATAGATAGCTGTCGCACGACCACACATACACGTTACGTAAGTTATAGTTAATATAGTTATTATAAAGTTGAGAAGTTTTGTTTTTAATTAATTAGTATTTAGCAAGCGTAACGATTTTATAATATTTCTTACGTACAACTCATAAAAAACTGAGTCATTGTGTTGGATATATGGTACTGAATATATTTTAAAGTTAAGGTAATTAATAAGAATTTCGTTAATTACCTCTTGCTATGATATATATTATTAAATCGCATATGTATGTGATTACAAGTTTTCGTTCTACAAAGTAACGGCTTAGTAGTAAAGTTTCAGTTATTTTACTATGATATTTTGAATAAATTTATTGTAATAATAAGGCACGGAAAGGTAGAGCAAAGAAATTTTTAAAGTTGAAGACAAAGGTGATTTATGTTTTGAAGAATTTACTGCAAATAGTTATTAGTAGCCATCGTATGTATATTAAATTAGCAAAGCTATATTAAAATTAATTTAAATTAACTATCAAATATTTTTAAAAATCAATGGGATTGAAATAAGTAACATAATGCTCTAAATTAAATCATAAACATGTTAAGATTATGTATAAAATTTAAAAATTTACTCTTATTTAATAAACAATACTCAAAGAATACTCGTTTCTGGTAAAAAATATAAAAAATAAAAATATAAAAAATATTAAATTACATAACATAAAACATATTTTGATATATTCTAACTGAACAGAATTATTGGTAATGTTTTAAAATTTAAAAAAATATTCCTCTTATTTAAAACAATAAATAAGAATAGAAACATATGTTTATAATAACTTCAAAACTACAACTACGAACTATGTAACAATGAAAATATTCACAGTTTTTTTTTCAAAGTATTTAATTAAAAATACCAATGTAAAATATTACAGTGATATTGAAATTAATTGTTGGTTGGTTTAACATTAAAGTCATAAACTATTTGTTGCAAAAAAAAATTTAGGTATACGTAGTAATAAATTCAATTATGAACTTTTTATTGAATTGTTTTGAATTAAATTACTTGTTGAAAAATAGATATATAAATTACTTGATTAATTTATAAAATATCATCATCCTCCTGCCCTTATCCCACTCTAAGTGGGGTCGGCACAACATGTTATAAACACGCTGTTACATGATTTGGCTGCGTTTTTACGACCGGCCGCCTGCCTGACGTCAACTTACCTCTGTCGTATTTTACGACACCTCGGTAAGAATGAGGGTGGTCTATTCTACTAAACCGGATATCACACGGTGGGTCAACTTACCTTAGTCGCCTTTTACGACACCTCGGTAAGAAATGAGGTTGGTCTATTCTACTCAGCCGGATACCAAACGGCGGGTCGACTTACCTTAGTCGCCTTTTACGACACCTCGGTAAGAAAAGAGGGTGGTACTATTCTATTCAGCCGGATACCACACGGCGTATTAATTCATAAAATATAATTATGAATATTTATAATATTGATATTAAAAATGGTTTGATATTTGATTACAATAAAATTTTTATTCAAAAATAATAATTGTAATAACTTGTAATTCATAAATTTATTATATTATTTTTTTCTAAGGAATTTCTACTATACATTATAGAACAAAATTTTTTTTTAATTTAAAATTAACTATTTGTAATACATAGAAATAAACTAATAAAACAGTTCCGTAGTATGTTTGAATAAAACGTTCTGTCGGGGCGTTACAGCTTATATATATATATATATATATATATATATATGCTTATATATATATATATATATATATATATATCTACTACTGTTATCTTCTTAACATGCACTGATGGACTTATGTGTCTTAGGTGTCTTCTTAATATATGTTCTATATTAACAATCACAATCTGTATGTTGACTGGTGAGTGCAGTGAACTGATCACGCTATGTTTGTAATCGATTTTTGGATTTAGTCGGTACTTTTGATTATAAAAATTTCAGTCATTAAAATTTTGGCAGCTTTTTGTTAACCTACAGTAGGAAGTCAAGAGAAGGAGTCATAATACAAAATTGGAAGTGACAGTTTAAAACAGGCAATTCTTATAACCCTCCTGTCTTTATACCACTCTAGATGGGGTCAGCACAACGTGTTATAAATATGTTCTCACATGATTCAGCTAGATTTTTAAAACCAGCCGCATGCCTCACGTTATCTTATCTTAGTCGCTTTTACAATACTTCGCTAAGAAAGAGGGTTGTTTATTCTACTCAGCTGAATACAACATCACGGGAAAAACAGGCAATTCTTATGTCGGTTGTTAAATAATGAACTCAGAACTTCCATGTTTTGCCAAGTGCGTGTAGCGATCCATATCCTCCAAAAACCCTTATCTATCTCAATTTCTGCAAATCAATTGTCTATTCGTATTGATAAAGTTTTTCTAGTATAAAAACGCCCGCCCAAACCGTGTTCCCGTGTACCTCGCCGCCCGCCCAGCCCGCGCCGCCCTTCGCTCGCATCATTGCTGACAATGTTATTCGTTTTATTGGCCCAACGAGCTTTTTATGGCAATTCGCGGATCGTTTTTCCATTTCAATTGGGACTCTTTTTTGATCGACGATTTCTTTCAGCATCTTTTCTTTATTTTAACCCGGCTGTGATTTTGTGATTTTCCAAATTGAATTTACTTGCTTCTTTTCATATTTTATAAGGTTCTTAAGACTTATGTGAATACTAGAAACAAATAAAAGCGTATGCCTTGATTCAATTTTCTATTACAATTGAGAATCTTTTTAGTCGCTAATTTCCTATACCATGTTCATATTTTTAGGCTGTGATTTCGTGATATTCCGAATTGAAGTTACTTGCGTAACACGTTAACATAAGATATCCTATTATTATCTTAATATTTTTATGTTCTTATGAATTATGTGAATACCAGAAACAAGTAGGAGCATGTATCTCTGCATTTTAACACTTTGAAAAACATTATTGCTTGTATTTTGAGAATGTTTTTTCTAGTATAAATAAATTGGCCTAGTTCATGTTCCCGAAATATCCATCCATCCATCCATTGTATGTTATTGCTGTTAATTGGTTTTACTGTGGCCCATTCTTGTATTGGAATTTGTTGATATTTTATTGATTCTATCGATGTCATCGTATTTTTTTTCTTTTTCGGGGAGTAATTATTTGAGATTTCTTAATTGTATTTTAACTACTTCTGAATTAGTTTTTTTTAAAGAAATAAATATATAATACACTTTACACACATGGTTGTCCATTCCCAAAGTAAGTAACTTAATACTTGTATTATGGGTGACAGACAACAGGTAAACACATATATAATTTTAAATACAAATAAACACCTAGGCTCGAAGAACCAACGACTCATTAATAGAAAATGGCACTTGCCGGGGCTCGAACCCGCGACCCCCGGAGCTGAAGGTAGGGTCATCGGCGTCAACTGGCCAAATATGTCATATAAACAAAAAAGATTTGATAGTTAAAAAACCCTGCAAATGCTGTAAGAAGTTCGTTGAGCTAATAAAGCTATTTATTCGCAACGTTTGCGGTATTTTGAGTGAAAAAGTGGCGGGAAAACGCGAACGCGACTACACGCTTTGGGCGGACATTTTTCTACTAGAAATACGGTGCACATACATAAACGAATAGATAATAGATTGGTCCCAATTTGTACGTTTTATCTTTATCCTAAATCTATAATTTAAAATATAATCGGAATCTCGGAACAGGCTACAACGATTTTCCTGAAAATCAGTATGTAGAGGATTTTAGGGGAGAAAAATCGATCTAGCTAGGTTTTATTTAAAAAACATTATTTAAATTTAAATAAATTGAAATTTTCATCATCTTAAATCTATAAATTAATTAATTAATTATGTCTTCATGTGTTTTCTTAGGTATATAATAGAAATAACAGAGGAAGTATATTTTTTTTCATCAATTGAACAACTAAACTGTGCCCGTGTTATACAAATATGTTTTTTAACATGCAATTAACAAAACAAAGAAAATTTCACTTTTATATTCAAAATGTACATTTTGAATATAAAAGTGAAATTTTCTAAGTACTAAGTACTAAGTACTACATAAGTGTAACAGAGTTCATGTCATTAATTTATATTGATTATTGGCTAGTAAAAGTAACCGCCTGTTACTATCCCACTACTGGGCAAAGGGCTCTTTTTTCCATTTTTGAAAAGAAATTAGTAGCGATGATCAGCATCCTCCTGCCCTTATCCCACTCTAAGTGGAGTCGGCACATGTTTATAACATGTGGTGTCAGATTATTTGGTTATGTACTTTAAGGACCGGCCGCCTGCCTGAGGTTAACTTACCTTAGTAGCCTTTTGCGACGCCTCGGTAAGAAAGAGGGTGGTCTATTCTACTAAGCCGGATACCACACGGTGGGTCAACTAACTTAGCCGCCTTTTACGACACCTCGGTAAGAAATGAGGGTGGTACTATTCTATTCAGCCGGATAACACACGGCTATAAATTGTGATTATCAATTACATTTTATTTTAGGGCGGGTCAACTCACCTTAGTCACTTTTTACAACTCGGTAAGAAATGAAGCTGATCTATTCTAGTCAGCTGGATTCTACACGGCTTTACCATTAGTAGCCATCATGTTTTCCGTTAACATGAAAATCCGGAGTTGATTGGTGCGTGTAATACATTCTAAACACAGTTAAGAATATCATTCTAACTTCTTTCATACGTTCACAAAGCTCAAAACAATACAGCTTAAGCTAGAATGTGCTTAGAACAAAGCACTAGAGCGAGCGATAATAGGCGTTAAGCGTGACGATATCGCGTAATGAGGCCGCGCCGATAACGACGCCGCTCGTTACCGACGCAACGCCTATTCCTAGTTACTGACGGATGCACCTTTACCTTCTGCATACACATTCGTCAAACTTAAATGGTACTATTAATTTTTAATATAACGATAATTCATATAAGTTTATAGGTTTATAAAACACCCCGCGACTGTTCAAATCAAATATTTTATTTGTGCATTACAGTATTCAATGTATCTTATATTTAGCACACAGTACTGTAAGCTACCTCACAAGGGTGTACAAAATTTTTCCGCCTCTCCTCTTAAACTTTTTAAACGTCATTAGTACGATGTTATCTGCGGTAAGTGATGTTTGAGAGATGTAATTTACTTGGAGTCTTCTTCAAGTTATAGGTTATCCTTCTGATTATCATGCCCTTATCCCACTCGGTACGGTGCGGTCGGCAAAGCTTGTTATAAACATGTTGTTACATGATTTAGCTAGATATTTTACGACCGGCCGCCTGCCGGATATCAAATTACCTTAGTCACCATTTACGATACCTCGGTAAAAAAGAGGGTGGTCTATTCTATTCTGCCGGATACCACACAGCGGGTCAACTTACCTAAGTTGCCTTTTACGACATCTTGGTAAAAAATGGGGGTGGTATATTTTAACATATTCAGCCGGTTACCATATAGTCTTAATAAGCTGTGGTAGCCCAGCGGTAGCACCATGCGACTCTATCGAGGAGTTCACGGGTTCGAACCCGGGCAGACACCAATGAGTTTTTCTGTTAAAACTTATGTGTCTAATTGATAATTTATCACACGCTTTTCGGTGAAGGAAAACATCGTGAGGAAACCTGCATATCTCAAAAGAATTCTAGAGATATCTGTAACCTACCAATCCGCACTGGAGCAGCGTGGTAGGTTATAGCTTCAAACCATTTCTCAAAAAACGGAGAGAAGAGACCTATTCTTAGCATTGGGATAGTAACAGGCCGCTACTTAGTTACTTACTTACTAAATATTCTTAGTTGAAATTTCATCATCATCATCTTCCTGCCCTTATCCCACTCTAAGTGGGGTCGGCAACATGCTATAAACATATTGTCACATGATTTGGCAACGTATTTTACGACCGGCCGCCTGCCTGACGTCAACTTATCTTAGTCTTATTTTACGACACCTCGGTAAGAAAGAGGGTGGTCTATTCTACTCTTTTTAGCTTTGTAACTCAAGTCAATTAACGTTCATCATACATTCTTAGTTGATATTAATTATTATATAAACATACTGGTCACATCGCGTTATAATCGATTACCTTTGTATAAGGTTCAAAGAGTTGCATCCACCGTGGTCACGAACTGACTTGAATTACAGAGTCAGTTCGTGACCACGGTGGATGCAACTCTGCCGAAACGTTGAACCTTATACAAAGGTAATCGATTATAACGCGATGTGACCCGTATGTTTATATAATAATCAGTATGAATCGCGAAAGTTTAAAATCTACTCATCATCCACCTGCCCTTATCCCACTCTAAGTGGGGTCGGCACAACATGTTATAAACACGCTGTAACATGATTTGGCTGCGTTTTTACGACCGGCCGCCTGCCTGACGTCAACTTACCTCTGTCGTATTTTACGACACCTCGGTAAGAATGAGGGTGGTCTATTCTACTAAACCGGATACCACACGGTGGGTCAACTTACCTTAGTCGCCTTTTACGACACCTCGGTAAGAAATGAGGTTGGTCTATTCTACTCAGCCGGATACCAAACGGCGGGTCGACTTACCTTAGTCGCCTTTTACGACACCTCGGTAAGAAAAGAGGGTGATACTATTCTATTCAGCCGGATACCACACGGCGTTTAAAAAATTTAAAGTTTAAAATCTACTATTGATATTAATTATTAGGAATTTTCTGAAACGTAAGTTAACCTAAGCTTAAAGGTGAGAATGCGCATATGTTCGTTTAGCATTAGAGTGAACACTAAGCGCAATGATATTGCATAATGAGGCTGCATCGTTAACGATTTCGCTCATTACCGATGATAACGAGCGTCTCAAGAGATAGCACTATCGAATAATTTTGATACTTGTTTCTGATATTCCTTGCATTTATCACGTGTTCAATATCTACTGATATATAAAGCTGAAGAGTTAGTTTGATTGTTTGAACGCGCTAATATCAGGAACTATTGGACCGATTTGGAAAATTCCTTGAGTCTAAGATTGTCCTTTTATGGAGAAAGGCTATAGACTATATAACATCATGCCAAGATGTTTAGGAGAGGAGCGCGTGTGTTAAGTAAACGGTGAAAGTTATTCAAAAACCTCTTATAATTAACTCACGATAATTTATAGAATTAGGCGTTACTCCAACTCCACGACAAAATCGCAAAATCGCAAAATAGCTTTGCGATTTTGTCGTGGAGTCTATCTCCTGATGATGCTTCGGTTACGGGGCGAAACAATTGTTGAGATTGTGGTGGTGAATGTGTGCAGTGCTTGTGTATTGTTGTGCCATCGGTGTCGGGTAGTGCATGAGTTCTTACAAATTCTGAATGTACCAGGTATGAGACAAATAGTACACTCTACATTTAGCATTACATATATTTCCTTTTATCGCGGATTATAGCAAAATAATATTCTCATTACTTTTGTTTTAACTCACGATAATTTAAAAAAAATTGTTTGTTTCACTTCCATGAGAGCGAAGCTGCTGGCACAGCTAGTAGATTTATAATAGCTTAATAATATATACTGTTTATGTAATCTATAGAATTAGGTGTTACTTTGCGGAGATCCCTACCAGCTAAGGCTAGTGCGATAAATCCATAAACAGACAGATAAAGATTACGTCTTCTGTATGCGCCGTTACCTGCGTGACCTTAATCTAAATATTAATTTATCCCTTCAATAATCTTCATTGTTTAAAATAAGATCATATAAATTTGATACTCTATTTGGAAGTGAACTTAGGATTAAAAATAAATACTCTTGGTTTAAATATGTATACCAATGTAATAACTTTTATACATTACATGTTGGCAGTAACCTTAATAGTTATCAAATATCGATAAAAACTATTATTTAATTCATCTCATCATTTAACGGACATCATCAAATGAAATCACGTGCGTCAGCTGTCCAAAAAAATATGTGCTTAAAATAAAATTCGATGTAGTAATAGATTATAGAGTTGTAGCCAGCAACAATAGACGTTAAGCACGACGATATCACGTAACGAGGCCGCACCGATAACGACGCCGCTCGTTACTGACGTATGGTAACGAGTTACCGACGTACCTGGCACGTTCTGATTTATACAGAATTAGCTAGTGTAGTGTGAAATATTATACAACTGACTAGATAT
The DNA here is from genome assembly GCA_947086495.1 of Morpho achilles. NCBI lineage: Eukaryota > Metazoa > Arthropoda > Insecta > Lepidoptera > Nymphalidae > Morpho > Morpho achilles. Next base: position 6,063,282 of record CAMTZB010000007.1, on the reverse strand, counting down.
TAATGGTTATAAGGATGTAAATTCGAATTTTAAAATTGAATTTATTAAAATTTATTTTAATTCGTTATCTTATGCTTGTGGAACAATTTCTAATTGACAAAAGCCAGCAAGTATAACAGCAGTTGCTCTTTTACATTTTTTAATTATTAGTTACATTTCGTAATTCCTTTCGTTTGCGAGTTTGGAGTGTAATTATATCCGTACATTTTTAGAATTAAATATTGTAGGCTTTCAGTATCGAAAATAAAATAATTTCAAGCATCCTTTTAATAGTTATTGTTAAAAGTTTTATTGGCAAAATTAAAAATAAATGTAGAACTTTTTATAGGTAATTTTATGGACCTTGACGCCTGTTACGGAGATGTCGTTTAAGAAAATTCTATTGTAGTTAGTAATTGGATTTTTTTTAGTAAATAAATAACAAATATAGTACTTATTGTTATAGTACTATAGTAGACAGACAACGTTAAGAATGACGATTTCACGTAACGAGGCAGAACCCATAACGACGTCGTACGTTACTGACGTATGGTGACGTATGGTACGGTAACTCGTTACCGACGTACCTGGTATGTTCTGCTTTATACAGAATTACAGAATTGCCCTATTCGCGTGGACTGTTGTTGCGTGATAGGTTGATAATAGATGGCGCTTTCAATGTCTTCCTATTCCTGTAGAATTAACAGGATTTCTATAACCTATATGTTAACCTGGTGGGTACGAGCATATTGCGTGCCTTCGATAGCTACAGTTGTGAGCATTGGTAGGATAGGCAGACAACCGGCAATTTCTCCACCCCGAATAATCAAGGATACTGACCTTTGACTTAGATGCTTCTTCTTAAGTTATGGCGTCCACGCCGCTCCGGCCCGAGTATAACCACATAAAACTTAATCCACCTATATTCGTGGAATCACAAATTTAATTGTTCTTTAATATAGTTCATACACACAAACACCGAATTATCCTATATATTTCGTATATATTAATATGAACATCCACCAAATATCGATATTTATTGCAATTCACTCAGAGTCCCGTGTACCATGTTGCGCGGCCGACCGATCTTCTTCTTGTGTGATATTAATTATTCACCTACCCGCACCGCCTCAGGTGCAGCAAGCCCCAATTACCCTCGGTGGAAAATATTGCCCGAACATGGTGTATAAGTAATAATTGTGACAAATTTTGATATTGGTTCAGCGGATTCACCGTGAAAGAGTAACAAACATAGATCGATACTCAAAAACTTTTGCATTTATAATATTAGTTAAACGCCGTGTGGCATCCGGCTGAATAGAATAGTACCACCCTCATTTCTTACAGAGTTGTCGTAAATGGCGACTAAGGTGACCCGCAGTGTGGTATCCGACTAAGTAGAATAGACCAACCTCATTTCTTACCGAGGTGTCGTAAAAGGCGACTAAGGTAAGTTGACCCATCGTGTGGTACCCGGTTTAGTAGAATAGACCACTCTCTTTCTTACCGAGGTGTCGTTAAATATAACAGAAGTTGACGTCAGGCAGGCGGCCGGTCGTAAAAACGCAGCCAAATCATGTGACAGCATGTTTATAACATGTAGTGCCGACCTCACTTAGAGTGGGATAAGGGCAGGAAGATGATGATGATGAATATTAGTAGGATTAATACAATAGTATAGCTGAAATCAGAAACGTTTCTTTAACAAGCGAACGCGAAAGGATTCACTGAACGCATTAAGCCAGATGAGGGATAAAGGTTCTCGTAAATGATGCTAAATGACAACCTCAAACGGGCGTCGGTGCCGCGCGGACTAACGATTCCGTGAATGAATAACAGATCGGTTACAGGCGGGTAGTGTGTGTTGGCGACTCGTTAAGGGCCTAGAGTGGCGTAGAGTTGCGTTACCAACGCTGTTATAATCAATATGCGTTACAATTAGTTAAAGATCTATCAACTTCACAAATTAAAAAAAAAAACACCAAATTAAATTATATTACGAGTACCTGCGTGACTGAGCCTTGCTCGATCATCATCTTCCTGCCCTTATCCAACTCTAAGTGGGGTCGGCACAACATGTTATAAACATGCTGTCACATGATTTGGCTGCGTTTTTACGACCGGCCGCCTGACGTCAACTTACCTCTGTCGTATTTTACGACACCTCGGTAAGAAAGAGGGTGGTCTATTCTACTAAAACGCATACCACACGGTGGGTCAACTTACCTTAGTCGCCTTTTACGATACCTCGGTAAGAAATGAGGTTGTTCTATTCTATTCAGCCGGATACCACACGGCGTTTTTTACGTTTATAATAATAAAATTTAATTAATAACTTAATATCTTGACCTAGCTTATAAGATAACCGCCGTGTGGGATAATGTTAGGTGGGATAATGTAGGGATAATGTGTGTCGGTTAAAGGTCTTATCTTGAAGAGCTTCGGCCACCATCTTAAGAGGCTCTCAGTTGTTGGATCAAGCGTAGGATACAAAAGACAGTTTTGCTGGAGACTGCGCGGATTGTGAGGAGGTTCCTCAGTCTGGAGTCCTAACCACCGGTAGCTTGAGTACTTTCTCCGCTCCCTGTGGTCAACAATTTTTTAATATTTTTAAATATTTTTGTATTTATTGTATATAGAAAATATTTAAAAAGATAATGTCAATTTGTATATAAATAAATGTCGTAATAAATTTAATAACCTTATTAATAGTCGTAACTGCGTATTTTTCTTTAGGTCAAGTTAATCGTAGTTCAATTTATTATATTTGATTATAAGTATATTCAAATTCAAAATTCAAATTCAAATTCAAAATATTCTTTATTCAAATAAACTTGTACACAAGTGCTTTTGAATCGTCAACTCTACTGCTGGTTCGGAAAGCTGTTCCTACCGAGAAGAGCCAGCAAGAAACTCGGCGGTTGCTCTTTTAAAAATATAATTCTTAATATTATTTACATTAAGTCGTTACTGTCTTGTACAGGTTCAAAGAGAGCTATATCCACACATTCTTATCTTCTAAAAAATTTTCAAGAGTATAGTAGGCTTTCTGTATCAGCCTCTTTTTAACAGTGTTTTTAAACTGCTGTAATGGCAGTATAGTGTTTGTTACCAATTTGTTTTTCATTATACAAGTACTCGAAACTATTAAATATGCACAATCCTACATTTTCAATCAATTCCGGGGAAATTCAAGTTTACTAATACAAGCTTAATACAAGCCCTATAATTTATAGAATTAGGCGTTACTTTGCGGAGATCCATAATACAAAAGTAATAATAAAATTATTTTGCTATAATCCGCGATGAAGTAAAATAGAAAATATATATAATACTAAATGTAGATATTTATATATATTTTCATTATATATCTTTTCTTCATCGCGGATTATAGCAAAATAATTTTATTATTATTACTTTTGTTCAAGCCCTATACTCACTACGACAAACTCTACGATCGTTTCGCTTCGTAACCAAACATCATCAGACGAATAGGCTCCACGACATAGTGTAATGTCAATATTTAAACGGAGAGACGGACTTTCGCATTTATAATATTAGTATGTTTTATAATAGTTCTTTATGAAATAGTGCCGTCAATTACACGTTCATTTTATTCTACTGTCAGAGATTTCAGTGTTAAAAGCGTTACCCTGCCCGTTTGCGGCCGCAGTACGGCCGATTGGTTTAGTTAGCAGTGAGCGTCGCGCCTCATTTGCTTGCCGCGACACCGCACCGACTTTGTTAGCACTCTTTTCACCCTCGCAGATTCTAACTATCTCTTCACTGATAAATCGGTGGCATATAAACGTGAATTACTCCATGTATTTTGATTTGCGGCGCGCGTAATGAGTCCGTATTATGTTTTGCATGTTTATGACTGGAACGTTTGAATATATGTATAATGTGTACATCATCTCCCTGCCCTTATCCCACTCTAAGTGGAGTACACATACACATATACACGTTTACACATAGTTACATATATACATAGTGCTGGGTGCAGATCTTGTGACATAGCAGTTTTTAATGCTGTTACTTATCATCATTTATCACCGTCTTGCCCTTATCCCACTCTAAGTGGGGGTCGGCACAACATGTTATAAACATGCTGTCACATGATTTGGCTTCGTTTTTACGAACGGCCGCCTGCTTGATGTGAACTTACCTCTGTCGTATTTTACGACACCTCGGTAAGAAAGAGGATGGTCTATTGACTATTCTACTAAACCGGATACCACACGGTGGGTCAATTTACCTTAGTTGCCTTTTACGACACCTCGATAAGAAATGAGGTTCGTTGGTATTTTTTTATGGTGCTCTTAATAACAAATCACATACATATTACCTATTAACTATAGCATACAGATTATTAATCATTATTAGATGATAGATTATCAGATCTAGGTGGCGCTGTTGCCACAGTCAACATAACGTGCGTGTATTTTAATTATTTAAAAAGTTTTTAAATACTCAATAGCGCAGGAAAGTAAATAAAAAGTGAACACATGGTTTAGTGACTCGGTGATATTGTTAGTGACGAGTATAAAATACGATAAACAACTTAATTTTCGAAATAAAAGTGACTGTTGAAATTACTTCAAAACATTGATACCAAAACAAAATAAGTGGACGTATATCCTTTTAACATTTTTTATTTATAGTTTTTTACATAATTAATTGCATTAATGGTGGAAATAAATAGATCCTAATTGTTTTGTGTTAATTTGTACCGTTACGAACTTTGCTTGAAATATTTTTCTGCTTTGCAAACCTAGTGTCCAATCAGGTGATAGGTACAAATAAACATTAAGCGACATCTAGCGGATGACATTCATACTACTTATTAGGCGCTATCAATACGAATCTTAGATAGTGCAATTGAATAACACAAGAGGGCATTAGTTGTATGAATTTTAATGATGGCATTCGATATATCCCTAACTGATAATGTAACTAAAAGAAGCAAGCGAAGGTTTTCAACGTCATCTCTAAATTATCTCGATGAAAGTAAATTATCCGAACTGGACGATACATCCCATTCTGTTCCTGATTTATCTATCCGAGCAGGAAATTTACAAATTTGTGAACTTAAAGAACAGTTACTTAAATTACGAGCGGAACTTGAAAGCTCGCATTTGGAAATAGAATCATTATTGTTAGAAAATTATAACTTAAAAAACTATATTAAACAAGTAGAAACAAAAAAAACTAGGTACAGAAATTTATGTCTGACGCCTATGAGTAGCAAAAAAAAGAAAATTTTAGAAAACCGTAACGATTTTACCAATAACTCAAATTGTCTTTCCGAAGATTTCAAAACAAATAGCTCAGAGGCTCCACATAATAATTTACATATTGATGAAGACGCAATTTATTCAAATGAAAATTTAAGCGATCAAGGAAGTAGCAACATTAAAAACAGCCTAAGTACAGGCACAAAAATTAGAAAAGAGAGTAAAACTATAGGTATTGAAGAAAAAATAGCATGTGAAGAAAAAAACTACTCCAAAACTAATGATGAAAATCTAATAAGGAAGACGAAGAAAGAAAATTTACCTAAAGTCAAGTCAAATTACAGCCAAAATAGAAAAATTTGGATTTTCGGTACACAACAATGTATTGACTTCGCGTCACATTTAGTATATTCAAGACAAGAGAGTAATTACGAGAAATATTCGGTTCAATCCATTACTAAGCCATATGCTTTAACGGAAGAATTCATCAAATGCATCCGGAACTCTAAAATATCAGATCATGACAAAGTAATACTGTGCTTAGGAGAAAATGACTCTAATCCCACTAAACTAAGTATAGATTTAGGTGTAATATTAAGTTTATTAGGAAAAAATGTCAACATTATTATAATAAGCATAATAAATAATTTATATCTAAATGAGGAAAAACTTAATAATATGTTGCAATTGTATAGTAAGAATTGTAATAAAGGACATTTTGTACAAATAGCTAGTAATTATAAAAATATAAAAAGCTTCCTTGCAGACTTATGTAAAAAAATAAACCTTATAATTGACTACAGTGACTACTATGAAAATTACTTATTAAAATACAATAGAAAACAAAAAACACACAGAGTAAACAGCATTTATCGGCCAGGAACTATACCTTTTTACTTTAACAAAATGAAGAAAAATGTAAAATCACCTTCTGAATCATATACCGATGGCAATTGTAGTGATGGCATTGAGAGCGGCTACAAACCAGGGACAATTCCTTATTATTTTAAAGTACTATCTAAAGCTAAACATAATAGTGAGCACAATGACAACAATTTTACAAATGAAACCATTAAAAATAGTTCCTTTCGTTGCACCTAGTAAAAAAATTTACACGTGTTCCATTATGCACCAAAATATAGCGGGTTACCTTAATAAACGTGATTCTTTGGAAATTTTTATTGACGAATTAAAAGATAAAAACATAAATATTGATGTAGTTTGTTTGTCTGAGACGTTTATAAAATCTGGGTCTGAATCGAATGCAATACTCCGAAATTATAATCTTTCTGCATATTTCTCCAGAAATGCAAAACGCGGAGGTGTGTGTATTTTTACGAAATCATATTTAAAAACAAAGGAAGTCAAGTTGCCTAAAGACTTAGCTCAAATTTGTTGCTTCGAATGTTGTGCAATTGAGTTGTCTGACTTGAATTGTATAGTTATATGTGTTTATCGAATTCCTAATTCAGATATTAAAATATTTTTTGATAAATTAGATAAAATGCTTGACAAATATAAAAATACTAAAAAGCGTATCATCATTGCCGGGGATATAAATATTGATTTACTTATGGATACTAAGGTAACTCAACAATTTACCATGTTACTAGAGAATTACGATATACATTGTCATATAAAAGAACCGACACGCCGAAATACATGCATAGATCAGATAGCGAGCAATAAAACGGTGGCTTCATCAGCTGTTTTTCAATCGGAACTTTCAGATCATAACACCTGTCAAATAATAACTTTTTTTCTAGAAAATAAACCCCAAATTTTAACGCATTACTTTGTTACAGTAAAAGATTATGCCCATGAAAATATAATTAAATTCAAAGAGTGTATGAAAGCACTTACATGGAAGAAATATATTGATGATTATAAACCCGAAAGTAATTTTAATGTAATTTTTGACAATTTCTTTGACGACTTTAATTTATTTTATGATCTCTGCTTTCCTAATATAAGAATTAAAATTACTAATCGAAATAAAATGACAAAATGGTTGACACGAGGTATAAAAATATCATCCAAAACAAAAAGAAAATTGAGATATAGATGTTATAAATATAAAAGAGCTGACGATAAAAAACATTATTTTACCTATGAAAAACTATTAAGATTCTGCATTAATAAAGCGCAACAGAATTCCAATAAAGCCTATATCGCGAAATCCACTAATAAATGTAAAGCCGCATGGAGAGTAATAAAGGGAGATGACAAAAAATGTTTTAATCAAATAAAAGGAATAGAGAAAATTGAATACAATAATACGAATATCAGTAATCCTAATGAAATGGCACAAATATTTAATAAAGTATTTATAGATATTGAGAATAAATCAAAAATGTTAAAAGATAACTTATTAACTTTAAATACGGCTCAAAATAGTAACTCAATCTTTTTAGAACCATGCACCACAGAGGAAATTAAGACTATTATTCGTTCGTTGAAAAATACAAATTCAGTTGGTATTGATGGAATTAGTACTAAAATTTTAAAGGAAATTGTTGATGAAATATCACCGATCTTAAGTGAATTAATAAACATTTCTTTTGTATGTGGTACTTTTCCATCAAGGCTCACTACGTCTATAATTAAACCTTTACATAAAAAAGGATGCGCTACTGATCTGAATAACTATAGACCAGTTTCACTACTCTCCGTATTTTCAAAAATTTTTGAAAAAGCAATGGCTAAGCGAATAAATAGCTTCGTGAAGAAATATAAGACACTTAAACACGAACAAACTGGGTTTCAGAAAGAAAAATCAACTACTATGGCAGTATTTATGCTAGTGAAAGAGATTATTAAACACATTGATACAGGAAATCCGGCTTGTACTATTTTTTGCGACATGAAAAAAGCTTTTGATTACGTTTCACACACTTTGTTATTGTCAAAATGTGAAATTTACGGATTAAGGGGACATTGTTGGTCATGGCTAAAGAGTTATTTAAGGAAAAAACGCAATTGGTTGAAATATCAAAGCTCAATGAAAAAAATTATGTTACTACGTTTAGATCAGGGTTAGAAGTTAATCCTTTTGGTGTGCCTCAAGGTAGTATATTGGGTCCACTTCTTTTTTTATTATATATTAATGATCTCCCAAATTGCACTCAACACAAATGTATAATGTATGCAGATGATGTATCAGTTGTCATACCATGTGAGAAGAATAGTGACAATTCTCGCGTAATAAATAAAACATTAAATGACATCAATAAATGGCTAATTAATAACAATCTTATTTTAAGTTTAAATAAAACGAAATATATAATATTTAAAAATAGGAAAATGAGTGTTCTTAAAAGCACAGTGTCATATTCCAATAAAATTATAGAAGAAGTACAAACAATGACTTTCTTGGGTATAACTGTTGACGAATACTGCACATGGAGCTATAACATTAATAATATTTGCAATAAAATAAACAAATTCGTATATGTGTTAAGAAGGATTTCTAGAATAACTGACTTAAGAACAGCTTTAACAGCGTATCACGGATACGTAGCATCCGTCATTCGGTATGGTATAATACTATGGGGAAATGCTAGTGATGTCGATAGAGCATTTATAATTCAAAAAAAGTGCATTCGTGCAATATGTAATAAAGCCCCAACGCAGTCCTGTAGACCACTGTTTCGGAATCTTAAATTATTGCCGCTTCCGTGCATTTACATCTATGAGATAGCATGCTTTGTAAAACAACACAAGTCGGAGTTCTTTGAAGTGTGCTCTAACATTGTTTCATTTAACACGCGATATCCCAACAAGTTGCATTACCCATTTTGTAAAACCGCTCTCAGCTCTAAGAGTTGCTATCATATGATGATTCGTATTTATAATAAATTGCCGCAATCCTTAAAAGATATGCCTTTGACTCAATTTAAAAATCAAATACATTGCTGGTTAATAGATAAATGTTTTTACTCCATGGAAGATTTTTTTTTGAATTTAATAAATAAATAAAGAATAATTAAATAATAATAATAATATACATATAATAATAAGAAAATTTCAATTAAATATCAAAATCTTTGACATAAAATAATGTACCTATAATAATATTTGCATGTCAGCTAAATGACTAAACGTGTTGTTACTAATACTATTTTTTACACCTTTGTTACCATGTTTTTTGCAAATAAAGTAATTTGAATTTGAATTGAATTGAATTATTTATTTTGTATTACAAATAATAATTAAGAATAAATTGTACCAAAAAGTACGATAACTCAGTCTCAATAAATGCGTAAGTAATCGAAATACGTTTGATTGGTATAGAAAAAGGGATATTACTCATTAAATTAAGAAATAAAAAAATGTTTTATTAAAAAATGTTATTTTAAAGTGATTTATAGAAGCAGGTGTTACTTTGCGGAACTCCATAATACAGAAGTTACGATAAAATTATTTTGCTGTAATCCGCGTTTTTAAGAAAAAATATGGAAATGCTAAATGTAAGAAGCAGGCAACAGTTACATACTATAACATACAAGATAAGCCGCCACATGTATCACAAGATGTTTTAGGTCTTTGCGCTAAACGGTTTGATTTTTACTGGGAAAAATGTAAGCAATAAGAAGGATAAGATATCGGGATATTGTTGTAGGGGGGAGAGGGGCAACGAGTAAGCCGCTGGCGATCCATTAAAAGTAATCGATGCTCGCGAAATATCGAGGGCTCCCACTAATGACATCGCGAAAACAAAGCAACGGGGCCGCTCAGACCTTCCACCGGCAGAGCAGTGTTAACCCGAGCGATAGATTCTGTTCACTTCCGATCGCAAATCTGGATTGTCATTATCGAGCGCTGAAAGTTCTGAAATATGGTCTCTGAATATTTTTGTTGATGATGTCCATACTAATATTATAAATGTCTGTCTGTTACACTTTCACTGTTAATCAATAAAATTGATATTAGATACATTTAAAGCCTTCACTCCGGGGTGACATATACAATAAAATATTCTCGTTTTTCTTTCGGGAACATGGAACCAAACCAATATTTAATTATTGAGTCGATTAGTGATTTAGCAGTTGGTCGTAAGTTTATACTATTAGCATTCGAATGCCCCCGGAGTTGAAAATAATACATACACATTTTACGTGAAAATCGGGATATCTTTAAAGTTGAGTCTATAGAAAAAGTCATTCAAAAATGTTACAATGCAGAAATGTAATTGTAGCCGCCGCTTATAGAAGAGTTTTAGGGAATCTCTTAGAAACAATAGGTAAACATGTGAAAATAATTTTGTATATTCCATTGGAAATTACTGCAATTAGTAAATAGTTTAGGTCGCGTCGGAGTTTAAGTTAAGTGCGTCGGAACGTTTCTTTGAGTTATTGAGGGTCAACATTGCAAATTATTATTATAAGTTATAGGGTTTGCGTATTATAAGTTATATTGGTTTTGGAGTATGAGAGGAAAGGAGCAGACTATTTTTTGAAGTTACTGAGTTTTTAACTTATCACGGTTTAAGTAACCCAGGTTCTATTGTATTATTTTTAAATACATACTTGAATAAGTTGGCCCTCGAATCCCCCTTGGGAATCGAACCCACAGAGGTAAAGGCAAGACACTACCAACTGTGCCAACGGGCCAGTCGGATGACAAACTTTCGTTTATCGTATTTACATTATCTACGAACTGGGTGTTCCCCGTGATTCCATCTGCGTGGAATTTAGTACCCAAAAGTAACGTATGTCGTATGCTCTAGCTCCGAAACTATTTACATATCGATCCTTTGCTACGTCAAAGGAAGACAAACAAACACATATAAAAAGCGACGATATTTTTCCTTTATACTTATTCAATAAATAAAAAGCAGTTTTCCCAGAGTCAACCCATTTACTCTTTCGCAACAACTCAACGAATGATACATACATATATGACAGCCACAATGCTTTTTCATATTAATGACCAACTCTATGAAAGAGGTTGTATTAAAAACATGTTGTAACACACACTTTCATATTTAACTTAGTAGCGTAGATACGACAAACAATTACAGCTCTATACATATTCGTAAAAAAAAACCAAAATAAAATATGATACCGTCTTATTCATTGGAAAGAACTAAGTTTATTCAATAAAGTGAAGAAAAAATTGTGATAATTTTAAATTTATTTCGTACTGACGTGAATTATTTGTTAAATAGATAAACTGTCGATATTGCTTTCTAACAAAATAGTTTCTAGAGTGTATATTTTTAACATTTAATAGCAGCATTAGGTACGCCGACGCTACAAAATATTAAGTAAACGTAAATCGAATTCGAACATTATAGCCCATTGAAAATATAAAGGATTTTACGAGTTTCGCAAGTGAAATTTATTTCCTAAATTCGGTATAATAGGCTAATTCACGTGGAAGATGTTTGCGGGGCGTCCTACTTGTTTTTCTTGCTAAATGAAATTATTGCGCGAATAAAATATTTTACTGTCTGTCAATTTGGCGGGTTCACTCCGTTGAAATGTTTCTCGAGATATTAAGCAGAGGTTAAAATTTTATTTGCACGGAGTTATTGCACGAATGCCGCCTTGGCGTGTTGTTAAATTTTCTGGTTATATCGGGCTCGTTCTTGGCCCATTATTGGTGGAACAATGTCTTACTAATAGAACAAATTTTATTTGTTACAATTACCACTGTTTGTTATGGAATAACTTATGATGTAGATGTTTTAGTAGAGTAAATAATGATGTTGAAATGAATGTGTGGAAAATAGTTGTTTGTATAAAAATAAAGTGAAGTAAAGTTACTATACCCCTGCTGGGTATAGGCTTCCTCTCTCCGTATTTAGTGAGAAGGATTGGAGCTAAGATCTTGCACGCTGCTCCAATGCGAACTGCTAAGTTACAAATATCTCTAAAAATATCTAGAGATATAAACGTTTCCTCACGATGTTTTCCTTTGCCGAAAAGCGTGTGATAAATTGCAATTATCAATTAGACACAGGTTTTGAACAGTAAAACTCATTCGTCTGCCCGGGGACTAAACCTTTGACCCCTCGAAAGAGTCACACGGTGTCACCGCTGGGTTATCACAACTTTTTTTGTCTGTATACTGGAAGTTTTTTTTTAATATGAGGGTCTAGATCTGGTAATATAGAACTTGATAAGGAGTTAATAACTATCGCAACTTTATATTGGCGAAAATCTCTTTTCAAAAAGATTAATGCATAGAATAATTTATACTTGTACCGTACACGACAGAAATCTATACTAATATATAAAGCTGAATGTGTGAGTTTGTTTGATTGTTTGATTGTTTGAACGCGCTAATCCCAAGAACTACGGGACCGATTTGAAAAATTCTTTCAGTGTAAGATAGCTTTATTGGGCTTAGTCTTTTTTTTAAGCCTATAGGATAGTCTATTTATTAGCTTTATATATTAGTATAGAGTATAGATAATTAAATAAAGAAAAATATCTTTTTAGATATACATCTCCTTTACAACAATCTTTAGAAGTTAAGTATGCATAATTTAATTTTATAAATAAAGATCGAGTTAAAGTTCGCACAGCAAGTGCAGACTAACAAACTGCACTAATGTATGCGAATATATTTACGTACGCGTTCCCATCATAATATTCAGTACCTAACTATGACGAGTCGTACAAACATTCAAGGTACGCTTCGTGGCGAGTGCAAGTTTAAATATATTCATGTTCAATAAATGTTCATCTAAGGAATATGTTGAATACAAAAGTTTTAAATTGTAGAAGAATCATTTATAAAATTAAAAGTCCATAGTAGAACAAATGCAGACTTGCTTGCGGAGGTGTCGTAATAGGCGACTAAGGTAAGTTGACCCACCGTGTGCTATCCGGTTGAGTATAATAGACCTCCCTCTTTCTTACCGAGGTGTCGTATTTTACGAGGTAAGTTGACGTACGTACCCAAATCATGTGACAACATGTTTATAACATGTTGTGCCGACCAAAGTTAGAGTAGGATAACGGGAGGAGGATGATGATGAAAATTATCATCAATTATTAAACTTCGTCACATGATTTGGTAGGTATTTTATGACCGGCCGGTCAACTTACCTTAGCCGTATTTTATGACACCTCGGTAAGAAAGAGGGTGGTCTATTCTACTCACTTCCTTAGTAGCCTTTTTTGATACCTCGTTTAGAAATAAGGGCGGTCTAAACCACTCAGCCGGATACACGAGCGGAATAAACGAGGTGAAATGATAACTTCCATTGCTTATATACAATACGTCTATATTATATTTTTATATATTGTCTGTATTTATATAATAGCTGTGGATAGCACAGCGGTACCAACGTGTCTATTAAAACATATGTGTCTTATTGTGCGACTCTTTCCGTGGGAGTAGGTTCAAACCCCAGGCAGACACCAATGAGTTTTGTATTTAAAAACTTATGTGTCTAATTGATAATTCCAATATCCACACGCTTTTCGGTGAAGGAAAACATCGTGAGGAAACCTGTATATCTCTAGAGAATTCTAAGGATATGTGTAACCTACCAATCCGCATTGGAGCAGCGTGGTTAGGTCTTAGCTCCAACCCTTCTTTCCAAAAACGGAGAGAGGAGGCCTATGCCCATTGGGTTAGTAACTGGTCGCTACTTACTTACTATATTACAGCTGAGATGGCCCAACGGTGCAACCCCTGGCAGACACCAATGAGTTTCTATTAAAAATTTATGTGTCTAATTGATTATTCCAATTATTTATACGCTTTTCGGTGAACGTAAATATTGTAAGGAAACCTGCATATCTCTAGAGAATTCTAGGGATATGTGTAACCTGTATATGTATATATATATATATATATATATATATATATATATATATATATATATATATATATATATATATATATATATATATATATATATATATGTTTTAATCTTGTACTTCTCCGACAGGACTCTGTTTTATGTACCCTTTAAATAAATAAATAAACTTGAACGATGGTGTGACTTGTGCCAAGCCACGGAGTTTTTCTTAATTTTAACACTTCTCTATAATTATCAAGGCCAAGTCCCATCAAATAAAACGACATTATGCAAGAATCGAGAACTCTTTACCGCGACGAGGCCCTCCTTAGCTAACGAGGTGATTTTGCATTACTGGAAGGGTCATTAGCGGTCACTACACTCTGTGGTGTAGCTTCAAATATTATAAAAATATTGCGTTTTGTTACTGTCTGTGGTATTCGCTTGTATACTCGATTCGTGATATAAAATCGGCTACGGCGAAAAATTGTTTTTATGTTTTTTTCTCAAATTCAAATTCAAAATATTCTTTATTCAAACAAACTTGTAAACAAGTGCTTTTGAATTGTCAACTTGACAAAGTTCTTTTCTTTATCTACTTGACTTCTTAATGAAGTGGAAAAAAATTACTAATACTATTTTCCTTTTATTTTCCTGGCCTTATCCCACTCTAAGTGGGGTAAGTACAACATGTTTTAAGCATATTGTTACATGTTTTGGCTAGTTATTTAACGACCGGCCGCCTCCTGACGTCAACTTACGAGAACTTTAGATCTTTTTACGACACCTCCGTACGAAGGAGGGTGGTCTATTCTACTAAACCGGATACCACACGGTGGGTCAACTTACCTTAGTCGCCTTTTACGACACCTCGGTAAGAAATGGGGGTGGTACTATTCTATTCAGCCGGATACCATACGGCGTAATTTCCTTTTCCTATACTGTAAATTAAAAACATTTAAAAAAATATTTCTATCAAAGATAGAGACATTTGTACGTAATAATTGCAGTTTCGCGTACATTTACTGTTAATATTTTCCATAAGTGTTTGAAAATCAGTCACGTGTTCAGAAGTGGAGTACATCCTTTCATTGGGTTTGTGCGAGCGGTGCGATGCATCCAAACAGGCTTATAGAACCGTTGCTTCACGGGTATTATAACAAACATCGAGTAAGTACGAATCAATTGTTTAACGTTTCATTGTTAAGTATTTTAACCAATCAGGTTCTATATGACGTTGCAAGCAAAACGTAGTTATTAAAGTCTTTCTTTAACAAAATATTAATAAAATTATTTTGCTATAATCCGCGATGAAGTAAAATAGAAAATGTATATAATGCTAAATGTAGAGTGGACAATCCGTTTTCATACCTGATAGATGCAGGATTCGTAAAAAGACATTAACAAACCTCCAGCACCGTCACCACAATACACAAGCACTACATACGTTCACTATCACAAACTGAACAATCGTTTCACTCCACGACAAAATCGCAAAGCCACTCTACATTTAGCATTATATATATTTTCTATTTTACTTCATCGCAGATTGTAGCAAAATAACTTTATTATTAATTTTGTATTATGGACACCTAATTCTATAAATTACTTTCTTGAAGTTTATACTACGTTGTATTTCTACATAATACATATTTATATACATTTTTTCAGAGATTCTATAAGAATAGGAGCTTTTCCAATGAAGTAATAGCGAAGTCTGGCTGTAAATTAGATTGTAAATCTATCTTGTATATAATCAAATGTTTTAACATTTGACGTCGAGGTGTGTTTCGAAACTTAAATATTTTTTCTGTCTCTAATTACTAGATAAAACATATTTTTTAAGTAATTAAGAAACGGAGTTAATGAAAATTATTAATAATTTAACAGTTTTGTAAATAAGAAACATCATATTTTATATCATATATATAAAACAAAGTCTGCTGTCTGCATGTTGTGATCGACTTTCTTAAAATCTACTGGACGGTTTTTGAACGGTTTTTACTAAAAGATTTAGCAATTTTTAAGGAAGTTTTTAATTATTAGTACATATTATAATTTATATATTTATTTATATTATTAGTACAGTAGAATATCCGCGGGAAAAACTCTATGACACAAGACAAAATGATCCACAATATTGCATCAATATTCGCAAAAATGATTTCGTTATTTAATATGAATATGTGAATAAAAATAAAAAATAAACTATAAATTGGATTGAATCAGGTAACATCAGGGACCCTTAGGGCGCGTCGTATTGAATGGGCATGTGATAGGAATGGTAGTATAAAACAAAGCTGGTGTAATTGACGCATTGTGGCGCGCGGGCATCGTTAGCCTTTCTTTAGTAGACGCGGTTTTGTCCGCTTGTTAATTAACTATGAAATTAATTGATGCAGCAAAGTTTCAGAGTGAAACTTGAATTAATTGGCACGTCCGACTCGAGTCTAATTAGGAGCCAGGCTTTTCAGTTTTCAATATCGCTCGTTGGGGCCGTGAAAAACATACACAAAAGTGTTGTGAACGGTTGCGCGCGGAATTTTCGTATCAAAGTACGGTTGAACCGCTAATTGCGACTCGTCATCTCTAAGATAATGAATGTATGAGAGCTTAACAATTACGTTAAGTTTAAAGGATGGTTAATGAATACTCGAAATATATATGTAAAATTACTTTAGTATATAATTTTTTATATCATTCTCTTGTCGACTGCAATCCATTTTATTTTTGAATTTAAAGCAATTAACTAACTATTAAAAAGACGCTAACAACCAAAATCCATTACAATTCAGGATTAGCTAATATTGGGATTGTCTTTGATCTTGCACAAAATAAGAATGAGAAAATATAATTAGTTTTTATTAAAAAACAGCAATCACCAAGTTTTTTGCTGGCTTTCTTGATTTCCACAGTATTACCAGCAATAGAACAATTTAAAGTAATTGACAAGGTTTTAAAGAAGTCCCAAAGGCTAAGGCAAAAAAGGCCGTAAAGGCAGTAAAATTACTTCTTAGCTATAATACTACAGCTTAGCTATATATAATATTAGCAGTGAAATAAAGTCAGCGATCACCATTCGCATCACAATGTTAGAATAGGTCTTAATATAACTTTCATTTACTTATTTAATCTCGTTCCTTATCGAAGGGACTTCTACTGTTGAATATTACCTATATTAAGATGTTTTGCAGCCTAAATACCTGAGGTCGTCGTCGTTTGTAGCGGGGGGGATCTATAACCTCATATTTGATCGGTCACGCTGAGAAACACAGTATGCTCTTTCTTTCATTCACCTGCTAAGAACATTCTTATGAGTCTTATACTCCCGACTACAACTTGGGCGGAACATCGGACCAACGCATCGATAAGGAACTTTAAATCAAGACCAGACTTTCCACCATATGTCTACCATGATTTTAGAGTTCTTTGGGCTCGTTGCTAGAAAGAGTGGTGACAACCTTGAAAAGTTGTTTGTCACGGGCATGGTGGAAGAAAAGAGGCTTAGGGGACGGAGCTCCATGCGTTGGAGCGACCAAACTCGCTCACACTTGATTCCAGTATTAGTGACGCCATCCACGCCGCAGTGAACTGAGTCAACTGGCAAAAATAATCATAAGTAAAGTGATAAAGGTCACGATCTTCAGCATTGAGGATTACGACGCCAGGAGGAGAATAACTTGACAAATAGCCGCGAATTAACAGTGGAAGGTCTTACTCAGGTATCGTGCACAATATTTCAAGCCATAGCTCGATAAGGCCCAACAAGGATGTCTCGAGGCAACGGGCCCTCCATAATTAGCATACATTATGAATTATCGAAAATGACCCCCTCGATATCCTTAATTACACGTTCCCTACGTTATCGTAGCGGGTACGTAATATATAGGTATTTCTTTATTATACACGTCTTACTTGATTTATTTGTTGTGATGAATCGTATTTTGAGCCTGTTCTCGTGTTAATTGAGTTTGTGAAGAGCTTTTTATATTGTAATTTAGTCACTTTTGTAAAACCATTTTTTTTAATACATAATTTATAGAATTAGGCTTTCCTTTATCGCGGATTATAGCAAAATATTTTTTTTTTTTTTACGTATAGTACGTATAGCGCAACGTACGGTAGCTATAAATTTGTTTTGAACATTTATATGACATAGTACCGAAACGTTCCTTAGCGTTTCGTTTGCTTCGCGGTTTAGAGCTGACGTTAAGATGAGTATCAGGTCCAAAAGATTCTGTCACACTAGTTTCTAACAAATCAGTTTTTTTGTGGATCAAACTCGATTAAAAATTATGAACTTTTTATCTCCTTGGCTTTCGCCAGTTGATTCTGTTTAAGAAACAACTCATATTCCTCCTGCCCTTATCCCACTCTATGTGGGTTCGGCACAACATACTCGTATTATAAACATGGTGTCACATGATTTGGCTACGTATTTTACGATCGGCCGCCTGTCTGACGTTAACTTACCTTAGTTGACTTTTACGAGACTGCGGTAAGAAATGAGGGTTGTCTATTCAACTCAGTCGGGTATCACACGGTGGGTGAACTTAACTTAGTCGTCTTTTAAGACACCTAGGTAAGAAATGACGGTGGTTTATTCAACTAAGCTGGATACCACACGACATGTCACCTTAACTTAGTCAACTTTTATAAAACCTCGGTAAGAAATTAGGGTGATTCTACTCAGCGGATACCACACGGTGTGTGAACACTTACCTTAGCAGCCTTTTACGACACCTCAGTAAGAAATGAGGGTGGTCTATTCTACTTAGCCGGATATCACACGGAACATTGTGTAAAAGAAATTGAAAAACATCATAATGTAATACTGTCAAGTATTTATATGATGTACAACTCGTGGGCCATAAGCTATAAGCCTGTGAAGCGATACGCACCGTCGCACAAACTGAATGCTAAAATACCTCAACATCTGGGCGATTCCCAAAACTTTTACGGAGAAAATATTCAGTGACATAACAATATATTTATTTTGATTTAAAGTAATTTTTAATTAAAAAGTAATGATTTATTTATTTTTCACGGGAAACAAACAGAAACAAACATACTAAAACTTAATAGCTAGTAAAAATGGATAGATCATTGACCAATAAAATTTCCACTATTCTATAAATCATAAATGCTAACAATAAGACAGGAAATAAAAAATAATAAAAATAATACTATAGAAACAAAAAAAATCCATGCGCAAAATAGAAGAATAAAAATAATAATTATAAAAAACAATAAAGAAAGAAAATTTAGTTGGGGCTGCCTTTGATCATTTTTTTTATTTAACTGAACTAAGTTAGTGCTTAACAATGTGGTTATATTTCTTATTGTAGTTGTTAAGAGTAATAATAATAAAATAATTTTACAGAAATTACAATAGAATTATTTTACTGTAATCCGCAATTGTTAAGGGTTAAGAGCTAAGTCTACGAAGCAGGCAACATTCACATACCTTATATATGCAACACAAGCCACCACACGTATTACAAAACGCCGCCAACACCAACACTCCACACAAGCACCACACACACTCACCATCGCAATTTTGTTGGGTGTTTTCGGTCAGTCTGGTTTCGAATTTTCCTCGAACACAACTGAATTGTTTAAAAAAATACTCCGATCAAAATACATGATCATCCGCTCTGTCATTCTAAACATCATCAGATAATTTTTTTTAAAGTCGGTCTAGCCGTTTTGGAGCCTGTAAAGGACATGACACAAAATCATGACACAAGACAAAAAATATTTTTTATGTATAAGAAATTTTAGCCCAGTATAATATAAGCTTCAATTTTACTAAATTTCATTTATATTCCAGCGGATTAGGTATGGAATATTAACAGACAGATTGTATACTATATTTATATTGGTATGTAATTTAGATGATAAGAATCCGTGTACGTAGCTACTCTTCGACCCTGTATAAACAGTAATAACTAAATGTAATTAGTAATAAGAATTATATTTTTAAAAGAGTAACCGCCGAGCTTCTTGTTGGTTCTTCTAAGTAGGAATAGCTTTCCAAACGAGGACTAGAGTTGACGATTCAAAAGCACTCGCTTACAAGTTTATTTGATTAAGAATATTTTAAATTTGAATTTTTAAATATAAGGATAATATGTATTGAAATTCATACATTAAAGATTAAATGTAAAATAGGCCAAATGGATTTATTATTTAATTTTCTAAGCCTTTATTTTAATAGATAATACATATTATAGTCAAATTCCACTGTACGCACATTAAAATGCTTAATTGGAATAACTTCGCAGACTCGAGCTTGTATAAATAATCGATGCTAAAATTTTGTGAGTTGTTAATTAAAATATTCTAAATTTCGGGCATACAAATTACCTATTATAAAAGTAAAGAAAATATTTATAGCTACACCTTACTACCCTAACATTAATATGCTTTTAGTTTTATTACACTGGTTATTCATAATTAATATTTTTAGCTAAAACCGGTATAAAGTTTCTTTATTAATTAGGGTCGTGTTTACTCCTGGATTGCTCTTAATAATAAATTTAAACTATTTTTCTCACTTTTTTGAAATACAACTTTACATTACACCACTCTTTTTTTCTTTTACTTTTTGTTTGCAATAAACTCAAATACTATTGTATATAATAGTAATAATGAAATTATTTCGCTATAATCCAAGATGAATAAATGATTTATCTATCTTTTAAGTATATCAGTATACTTAAACGGATTTTTTATTATATATGTTAATCTGATATTTAAGCTTTATTTATACCAAATTTCGTGAAAGCATAACAAACGGACACTTTCAAATAATACTAGTATGGATTATGCTCTACCTATCTGGACTTCTAATTACATCAAAGTCAAAACTATAAATTAATTTCAGTTTCTTTTAGGTCATATCTGCACTAGCTTTAACTAGACGTTATTCGTGTGGACTGTTGTCGTAAGAATAGATTTAATTTATAACTGTAATATAACCAATCCTTCACTAATTTTAATAACTAAAGTTTTATATTCAACTAGTTTTTACCCGCGTCTTCGTTCGCGTGAACTGTTATTACGAAGTAGATGTAGATGGGGCTTTGAATGTCATCCTATTACTGTAGAATAAACAGGATTTCTATAGCCCATATATTATTGCTGTTTATTAAGAATAACTGTACGTAATTTTGATATTGGTTCAGCGGATTCGCCGTGAAAGAATATCAAACATACATCATACTCACAAACTTTCGCATTTATAATATTACTAGAGAAGGATAGGATGTCATTATTATTAAGATGTAATATTTGAAAAGATAAGGTTTGTATAGGCTCTGGAAATTCCGTGTTAACAAAATTCGATAAGCTGTCAAATCCAAAGTTATTGTACCGTTATTTTAAAAGCGTTGACCAAAAGGTATTATTTGAGATTTTATTTATTTACGAGCTAATTACGTGCTAATAATACTCGTTCGCTCTTTATTAGATGTGTGAACGTGCTAAAACGAAAGATTACGAAAATGCGTGATTTTAAGCTTAGCCGTCGCTCATAATTTATTGTTGTTCAACAATAACGAAAGCATTAGTAATATTGGGCTCGACCTTAGCCTTAACACGAAACGGCACTTAAATTTTGTCGTTTTAAATTACGCGACACGCTGCACCAACAATAACATAAACAACAATAAGCTATTAGACAAGTTGTGGAAATTTTCCGGTTGTTTTCGATTCACACCGATTGTTACGACTCGGCCATTCCAAGGGCCATAACTCTGTAGAGCTGCGTCGAGTGGGGTCTATGGCCTAACTCGCTGTTGTATGTCTGAGGTAAGTGTATTTACTCTCTCAGTATAATGTCGGAGATTTATCGAGACCGGCGTAATTAGCAGGGAACCGATTTATGTCCGATTCATCGGTCGGTGCAATTTTATTAATACAGATTTATCGATTTTAATGAGGCGTTTGAACTTCCCGAGTCTGACAACTAACTTTTAAGATGGAAATAAAAAAAAATTGAATTACGAATTTAAATTTAAAAATGGAATATGTACAATTATATTACCGTGGCTTGGTTATTACATATTTCATCTTATTCCTGCCCTTATTCCACACTTAGTGGGGACGGCACTACATGTTATAGACACGTTGTCACAGGACTTAGCTAGGTTTTTTACGTCCGGCCGCTTGCCCGACGACAACTTATCTTAGTCGTATTTTACGACACCTCGATAACAAAGGGGGTGGTCTATTTTACTCAACCGGATACCACACAGTAGATCAACTTACCTTAATCGTAATTTACGACACCTCGGCAAGAAAGAGGGTGGTCTATTTTACTTAGCTGGATACCACACGGCTATGATTTTTTAGATATTTATGTCATGATTTATACATAGACTAGGGAGGCCATATGCAGGTCCATGAGGACAAGTGTCCAACAAATAACAAGAGAGGGAAGATAAGAGGTTATATTTATCTTTGTCTAACCACATAAAAAAGAGAGACATAGGTAGTAAGTAGCGGCCTGTTACTATCCCACTGGGCATAGGCCCCTTCTCTCCGTTTTTGGAGAGGAGGTTTGGAGCTAAGAGCTACCACGCTGCTTCAGTGCGGATTGGTATATAACACATATCTCTAGAATTCTCTAGAGATAGGCAGGTATCCTCACGATGTTTTCCTTCACCGAAAAGCTTGTGATAAATTGCAATTATCAACATAAGTTTTAACAGAAAAACTCATTGGTGTCTGCCCGGTTTTGAACCGGTGACCTCCTCGAAAGAGTCGCACGGTGTTACTCTGGGCTAACACAGAGACATAGGTAGATCGCCTTGTTTACTTTGCTGCCGTACTCTAGTATAATAACTACATACATATTTTAATGTTGTCTTCTTTTAAACTGATCTGTCATAACTTTTGCAACATGATATGTTGCTTAAGTTGTATAATTAGTTTAATCGCAAATGAAGCTAATTTTAGTATCATGTTACACATATCTTTCTCGTGACATAATGTAATAGCTTCGTAGGATGATATGCTGATTTTGCGTTTAATGCCATCGCGTTTATGTTTTGCAGTGACGTAACTATCCGTGTAATAGAACTTTAATACGTGTATACTATTTTCTTACAAGTATATTAAAGTTTTAGCAAAGAATAATGCATATATACGCGGTCCGCACTCATAAAAAAATTGAATAAATATATATATGCAACGACTTGGACACTTGGATTGTCCATAAAGATCGTAAAGATGCCCAAGATCATAAGTAAACAATCTGAACAAATGGAACGTTTTTAAATGGCGACGTTTATACTTTATTTTACTTTAACATAAAGTGTTGCTTTAGGTTGTGTATAGACTAGCACCTGGGTAATAAAGCGCCTGGAGACATGGACTCAATAGATCCATGACAGGGAATCGATCCCAGATTTTGAATGTCTTTGGTCCGCCCCTTACTAAAAACGACATTTTTAAATGAAACCTAGCGATCGATCGATTTGTCCCCCAAAACCCCCTAATTGCCTATAAGTGAGAGTTTCTTATGAAACTCATATCATATGTAACTTATGTTTATCTAATCACAGTTAAAACGAGAGATAGATAATAAGTCTCGTTTGCTTTCTCTTTATGATGGATGCTATATTTTGACATTTTCTGATTTCTGACTCGTCTAAGTAATAAATATTATGTAATAAATTATAAAGGATATTTATCAACTTTAATTTTATTGTTAATATAATTGACAGTATTATTTTTAGTATTTATTGATTGTATAAACTGAATTTGTATGCCAGAAATGGCTGAATATATTGTTGTAGAATGTACCATATTATTTGTAACTGTACTGACATATATTTAATGCAAATAAATAAATATTATTATTATTATTATTATTGTCGAGACATGTCAGGCTGACCCTACTCTATAATAATAACTCTATATTTTTAATGTCTTGCATCTTTTAAAATGCTCTATCTTTGAATTGACAGAACGAGTAATTAGATTGGTGCAAAATATCAAAAACCTTTTTCATAAGAAATAGCGCAATCAGAAATTATTTGTTTTTCAATATAGCTTTTCTTAAAGGTGGATAGCACTGATGCTAATTCATGATGAACAATAACCTGATAATGATATACGATATTCTTAGTGATCATCACCATAACAATAAAATTTCCTACATAATATTTTTTTTTATACTAAATGATAACTATATATACCCACGCCGTGTGGTATCCGGCTGAATAGAATAGTACCACCCGCATTTCTTACCGAGGTGTCGTAAAAGGCGACTAAGGTAAGTTGACCCATCGTGTGGTATCCGGTTTAGTAGCATAGACCACCCTCTTTCTTACCGAGGTAAGAATACGACAGAGGTCAGTTGACGTCAGGCAGGCGGCCGGTAGTAAAAACGCAGCCAAATCATGTAACCACATGTTTGTAACATGTTGGGCCGACCCCACTTAGAGTGGGATAAGGCAGATGATGAATAACTATATACACCAATGTTGTGAAGTTATCGGGTTCAACCGATTAATTTCGAAACCATCTAGCGTATTAATCATGAAACCATTATGTATAGCGCTAGTGTGACAATTTAACGATAGCCATCAACATGTTAGATTGCTTTGCAAAGCTGCTTGGTCCGTTTGAAATATTCGACATCGAAGACAAATAGAACCACTGTAAGAGAAACTGTACTTTAAAGGCGTATTCTATAACTACATTATAGCGTCCGCAATTTTCAATACAAGTAACACCTGACCACTTTTTGTTGGAAAATCGTTTTGACATTCATGGACTTATACTTTTTAAAAATAATAATAGCGGTCAGGTCACGCGTTGCTGTAACTCAGTCTGGTTTCGATTTCCGCTCAAAACAACCCGTCATTGACAAATTGGAAAAAGTGTTCAGGCCGCCAACATTTTACAGGATTTCACTAGATCAGATAGGTGAATTCTAAAGATTGTCTAAAAATTTCATTAAAATCAGTACAGTCAATTCAGAGTCTACAAGGAATATATAGGTATAAATACTTTGGCTTCTATATACATATATCGCCCTACCCGAAGAAAAACGTTATACGTCCCATGTACAAGCATAGGAAATGTGACTTTATGCTTCCAATAAGGCGATATAGATTATTTGAGCCTCGAATTGAATATAGAACTAACTTGTTTGAACCGAGCAATTACGATATCGCAGTTTGTTTTTTTTTTAGTAAAGAAACTATAATTTGATTCATTTGTGGCCTGGTGTGTGGGCTCAAACCCCGTCCGTTCGAAGTTAAATTAAAACAACGTATTTTTTGATATTAACAATTTATTATGCGTTTTCCTATTTGGTGGGAAAGCACCAAAATTTAGAATATTATTATATATTATTCTATACTATAATTACAGGCTGAATTTATCTTTTTATAAAATTTTTCATTTGCAATCCTAAATAGTTATTTATTTTTGATACAGTTACACTAAGTAAAATCGATGTTTATCTGTCATAAATTAGTATAAATACGTTCGTGCGGGCGACTGCGCCGGCGCCGATGGCGAGCGTAAATCACGCAGAACCGCTTATTAAGTTGTTACGGCCGCCATGTTTGTGGCCCACGCGTGCCCATCGCCGCAATATGTCCACGCCCTTATGTTTGAGCTCACTATCTTGTATCTCTTGTTTATAATTATGTTATGTTGCTCATTTATTTGTTACTAGCAATCGCCAGCGGCTTTGCCCGCGTGGAAAGATTGAAACCGTAATATAGTATTTGATTACCATAAAAATGGTTAAAGTGGGTTAACCTTAAAAGCTAGGCATACGCTGTCTCGGACTTTTATTTAGAACTTTTAGAGGGGAACAATTTTGTAGTACATGATTTTTGAATATCTTTCACCACTTACTTAGCCAACGCAAAGAAACCTTTAATTTTTGCCGTTTTTGCAATATTTTTTATTGCTGCTCCTCTCCTATTAATCTTAGCGTGACGTTATATAGTTTTCCACGATAAATTGACTATCTTAAACTCAAATAATTTTTCAAATCAGTCCAGTAGTTCCTGAGATTAGCACGTTCAAACAAACAAAGAAATAAACAAACAAACTCTTCAGTTTTATATATTAGTATAGATTGTCCGGGTTATTTAAGCACGAACTAAACATGTAAAGCAGTGGTGAAACTTCAATCCAGATGACAGGACTGAAAGATATTAGGCCCACCTTTACAGTATGAATGATGCTGTATCCATTTTTAAACCTGCATATAATATTTTATAGAATTAGACGTTACTTTACGGTGATCCATAATACAAAAGTAATAATAAAATTATTTTCTATTAGAAAATTATTTTATTACTACTTTTTTATCTGAATATGATTTATTTTCTCCATTTAGCCATAGTTTTTTTTATCCACTTTTCTCCATCAAGCGCTTTGAGAAAGGCTTTTTATAGATGATTAAAAAAATAATGTGGCTGAGATCTCGGAATAAAAACTGTTGTGGGCAAGCTTTTCAGAGCCCAATAAGTTATTAATTTAAGTTACTCTTACAGAGCTAGAAGTCTGATATAACTTATAAGTATGCATGTCTTTGCACTCTCCCCTATCATTTTGCTCTATGAAGTAAAATGACATAGCAGAAAAAGAATGGTCCCGAAGAGGTCCTGGTTATTAGAACGGCAACGATGCACCGGACGACTAAGTATTAGTGTATTCTTCTGTGGCTAGAAATACGACCACAGAAAATTTTTCAGAGACAGTGTGTTGAAACCGCCGTGTGGTATGCGGCTGAGTAGAATAGACTACCCTCATTTCTTACTGAGTGTCGTAAAAGGCGACTAAGGTAAGTTGACCCGCCGTGTAGTATCCGGCGAGTAGAATAGACAATAATTATTAACCGAGGTCTCATAAAAGGCGACTACGGTAAGTTGACCAACCGTGTGATATTCGGATGAGTAGAATAGACCATAATTTCTTACCGAGGTGTCGTAAAAGGCGTCTAAGGTAAGTTGACGTAAGGCAGGCAGCGGTCCTAAAATAACTAGCCGAAAAATGTAACAACATGTTCCACTTAGAATGCCATAATGACAGGAGAATGATGATGATGGCTGTGTTAAAGTCGGACCTTTGCGTGAGAGAATATTATAGAGGAATTTGATCCAGTTATCGAACTCCGCAACTGGTTTGTGGAGCCAATGACTTAAACCAGAGTACAACAAAAACATTTGCATTTGCAAAGTTATGAGTGACTATATATTCTAGAAGTAATACGCACACAATACACACGATCTCGACATCGGTAAAGTACGCAGAACGCAGGTACTATATTATTGCCAAGTATGCCCTATTGTGCAAGGCAATAGACGAGAAAGTTGTGTTCTTTGTAAACGCAGACAACAATGAGCTATTACGAATTAGCCTTCGATTTATCTGCCGATGTATTTCACGGCTTCATAAACGCCCCCGCGATGCGAAATATAAATATTTTTTAATATTTGTAACGGAGTTTTTAACAAACTTTTTCAATTTCTAACATGTGTATTTG
Source organism: Morpho achilles (assembly GCA_947086495.1). Taxonomy (NCBI): domain Eukaryota; kingdom Metazoa; phylum Arthropoda; class Insecta; order Lepidoptera; family Nymphalidae; genus Morpho; species Morpho achilles. The sequence continues at coordinate 6,035,780 of CAMTZB010000007.1, read as the reverse complement.
TAATTTATTGACGGTAGTTTTAATGATTCTTCTACATTCCAAAACAATGTAATAGTTTTAAATTTCTATATCTTTACTATTTACAGTCACTCTTGAATATACATATTTTACTGAATTTTGGAAACGATTTTCATAAATTTCAGCATGTATGGTGTATTGGGGAAAAAAAGCTAGGTTTTATTAAAAAAAATGTCGATATGTCCATGTTTTCGGGGACGGAAAAAATGCTGAAATGTGAGTAGAAAGCAAATGATATTTCAGCTATCATTTGTAAAGTTGTGATAGCTTAATGTCTTGCGAGCGGACTGAAAATGTGAAAATACCTGGGATTGAGCCCCTGTTATAACCAACCTTTTTTTGCTTTATTATTTTTTCACTTTTTTATAATTTAAATTAAATTATCGCGCATGGATGGATTGGTGACCCAGGTACTTCAAATTTAATTTACAATATATTTGCTGACTGAAAACTTTTTACAGTTATTCTGAATCCTCCGTGTTTAACTAACTGTTTAACTAACAACTAGTAATAAGAATTAGATATCAATTTATCGATATTTTTCATGGGCCGACTATCATTCACGCTAGCGAAAGGCGGGTAAGAATCACGATAATCTGATGTCGACACAATCTATTGTTGATATGCGAATTTGCGATAAGCGTTCAATATAAATGCTTAAGCTCCGCCTTGCACAGTCATTCTGAGAAATAAAAAGTATTTGCTGGCGTGACTTATTACGGTTAGAGTTTTGTTTGGTGCATACTTTATCACGGATATGCTGTAATCGCAATAATGTTTGTGGAGATATACAAGTGGTTGTAAGGGTGTTAAAAGGTGTAAGAAATAGGTGTTATAAAAATACGTAATCTTTTCATATAAAAATGAAACTATGTTTGTTCTTAATATACTCCGAAACGGCTGGATCGTTTTTAATGAAATTTTCAGACAATATATAGATTGATCAAAGAGATAATCCTGAAGAGTTTAGTCGCAGACTTTTTTATTCAATTTTTTAAGTACCGTTAGTGTCAGTTTTGTTTCCAAAGGTGATAAATCGAAATCAGACTTAGCCATAGCAACGCGTTGACGGACCGCTAGTTTATAATAAAATTTAAAACAACTATATGTAATATATCACGTATAGTAAAGATTTTATTTACGGTAAAGTAGATTAATAAAGTAAATAAATAATAATTTCTTAAGAAAATTTGATATATGTATTTCAAATATAGTTTATTATTCACTAAGCACAAAATAATAGGGTCAATTTCAATTGGATAATCCAAGATATGGAATTGTTTTATGTATTTATGCTAAATATTTAAAGGTTACAGATATATTACATACACATCAAAATGGTTAATAGAAATCAATTCAGCGAATGGACTAATTTTACATCACTCTCACGGTAAGCCGTTATACATAAATTTATATAATTCTTTAGTAGGTCTTTACTCGTGAATTCTTTATAATATCAAATCGAAGCGCTTTAAAAAACCGCATGTTTGGTTAAAAATAACGGCCTGTACGTGACGATTAGGGTTGCCTCTATCTAAATAAAAACAAAATAACACTTTTATTCTATGTTGCTAGCCCTACCATTTACAGTGCTACTGGATGGGACAATTGAGTGCAAAAGCATCACAGACGTTACAAAACCGTCTAGTCCGATAGTCCATTAGCATTGAGGAACATCGTCTTACCCTGCATGATCACATCAATGTTGAGCAAAGAGCGAGTGGTATGACTGTAATTAGTCATCTCTATCAATAAAATAAAAAAAATCTCAGGCTGTATATTTTATTTATTTATTATTATTTATACCAAGTAACAAAAACTCAAAAAAATTGTTAGTAACTTAAAATACTTTAAGGCTTGATTTTTTAAAAAAGGTTACTAGCAATTTGGATTACAAATTGGTAGTAACCTTTTTAAAAAAATAAACTAGTAAATTTGTTAACCCCTCCAGTTAACCTTATACCGATGGCAATTCCATTACTCTGAATATCGCGTGGGTATGGAAAATACTGGTCCAATTGTTAATTATTAATATTAAACTAAGCCACTGCAAATCGCGGCTAGGTTTATCTAGTTATTATAAAAATTGTCTTCACAAAACTCCTTCCAACATCAAATTTGGTATTGCATCAAAATTTAATATTCATGTGCGTATGAACATACGAATTATAGTAAAAGCAATCATCATCCTCCTGCCCTTATCCCATTTTAAGTGGGGTCGGCACAGCATGTAATAAACATGTTGTCACATGATTTGGATACGTATTTTACGACAGACCGCCTGCCTGACATTAACTTCTTTAGTCGTATTTTACGACACCTCGGTAAGAAAGAGGGTGGTCTTTTCTACTCAACCGGATGCCACATGGTGGATCAACTTACTTACCGAGGTGTTGTAAAAGGCGACTAAGGTTACTTACCTTAGTCGCCTTTCCGATACCTTTTCCGATACCTCGGTAAGAAATGAGGGTGGTCTATTCTACTCAGCGGGATATCACACGGTGAGTCGACTTATCTTAGTCTCCTTCTACGACAACTCGGTAAGAAATGAGGGTGGTACTATTCTATTCAGCCGGATACCAAAATTACTTAAGTAAATTTTAATTACGGAAGTATAATAAAAGCAATAGAGGTGAAAATAAAATATAACCCATAATTAAACTTTGGCAACCCTAAAGTTTAGCTCGTGAGAAGTGCACCGATTGGTCTTCTCAGAGCGAGCGCGAAGAAAAAAATGTATATTTGTTATTATCTCGTAAGGCATCGATTATTGCCGATTGAGCTCGGCTTTAGTGGTTTGGTAATGGCGAGTGCTTTTTATGTTTGACCTGTGTGATCTTTGCGTACTTTTGTTTTATTTTTGTCGATGCGAAAAGCGAAGATTTAATTTTTTTATTGTTCGCGAGTTTTAATGATGTCAAAATGCATATGTTTTCAAATGCAAAGTAAGCATTAACAAGCTCTCAAGTAATTAAAAGTAGTAGGTTGTAAGAAAAGCATATATTATCCCACAGCTGGGCAAAGTCGCATCTCTTGGAGCGAGGTTACAAATAGCCTAAAAATTCAATACAAAGCAGATTTATTATCCCTCTGCTGGGCAAAGTCGCATCTCTTGGAGCGAGGTTACAAATAGCCTAAAAATTCAATACAAAGCAGATTTATTATCCCTGTGCTGGGCAAAGTCGCATCTCTTGGAGCGAGATTACAAATAGCCTAAAAATTAAATACAAAGCAGGTTTCCTCATCGTTTATTTACCGTAAAGACCGCGATAAACCGTAATATTTATAAAAATAGAATAGACGCGTACCCTAGTTTAATATCTTTAGTAAGGGACAGGCGCTGTCACTATTTGGCCATTAATAAAAGAATTATAAAAAATAGCGAAAATGTTTATACTTGTTTATAATATCAGAGCAGAAAGCACTTCTACAAAGGATTCGCAAGAAACTATATCTAGAACATAGAGTAAGTCACTAAAACTAGTGTACTGTTAGATATCCTAAAGTATACCGAGATTATAACGCATATACAAAGACAGTTTAAAAATGGAATCGGACAGTAATAAAATTGTGTGTAAAGTTATCATTCTTGTCATATTCTCCAAAAACAAAAATTTCACACTCTTAACAAAATTCTGCCTTTAAATTTGACGTAGCTTTACATGACAGACCAGTATTTATTATCAAATTCTCACAGGACATCGTTAGGACCTTCCTCGACGCTCGATACTAGAGCGCAGAAGCTCTACTTCTGCGCTCTAGTATCCGCATTTCGCAACCACGACGATGCTTCTGTGCTCGCCAGTCCCACCCAGTGACGTTGTTAAAGCCGTTAGGGCCAACAGCACATAGTCATATATCAAAATCATTCGTTCTCCTGCCATTATCCTTACCCCACACTAAGTAGGGTCGGCACAACATGTTTTAAGCATATTGCTTAACATGTTTTGGCTAGTTGTTTTACAGCCGCCTGCCTAACCCCAACTTTCCTTAGTCTCCTTTTACGACACCTCGGTAAGAAATGAGTGTGGTCTATTCTGCTCAGCTCGAACACCACACGGCACTCACCTTAGCTTCCTTTTACGACACCTCAGTAAGAAATGAGGGGTGGTCTATTCTACTTAGCCCGGATACCACACGGCACTCACCTTAGTCGCCGTTTACGACACCTCGGTAAGAAATGAGGGTGGTTTATTCTTAGCCCGGAAACCACACGGCACTCACATTAGTCGCCTTATACGACACCTCGGTAAGAAATGAGGGGTGTCTTTGGTATCAGGCTGAGTAGTCTATTCTACTCAGCCTGATACCAAAATTACTTAAGTTTACCACACTGTGGAAGTATAGTAAAAGCATTAGCAAGCTAGTATTTATTATCAAAAAAAAAGTTTCAAAAATAAGAAACTAAAATGGCGTATTCAAATTCATATCTCCTCAAAAGACTGAATTACATCGCTCAAACATCACTCACAGCAGATAAGAGTCGCGGGGAGTGCCAAGTTTTTTAATTGTTCCATTTTTGCATTAATTGTGTAATGTAATTTGACGACGCTAATACCGCAACGGGACCCTTTCTCCTTACAAGGCTCTTCACTCCCGCAGTCATTGGTTAAAAGAGCCGTATTTGATAGCACCCATCACCGTAATAAGCCTCGTTACATGTGTACATGTAACATGCACGAATGTGTCGTCATTACTCTGGTTTTTTCGCAATTTGTCGGGAAACATTAATTAAAACACTCCCTCGGTATTTGAGACAGTGAAGCGACTTACGCAAGGCTGGTGGCACAATGGGAGTTAAGGATAAAAATGTTTGCATTTTTTTAAAAGTCATTTAAATAAAGACAACTATCATTTCACTGTCATATGCAAATAAGTGGTTTTTTTTTATTTTAATATACGAGGTGTGTTCAAAAAGTATCGCGAATTTTGTGTATTTTCAAAAATTATTTATTTATTCGTAAATATCTATTTTGTTCCCTTCAAAGTAATCCCTCTGGGATATTATACACTTGTGCCAACGTTTTTACAAATCTTCGAAGCACTTCAAAAAATCATTTTTTTGGATCTTGTTCAGCTCCTCCTTCGATGCCGTCTTTATCTCATCAATCGTGGCGTAGTGTCGTCCTTTCATGGGCCTCTTCAGTTTCGGGAACAAGAAAAAGTCACAGGGGGCCAGATCTGGGGAATACGGTGGCTGCGGTATCATTGGTCTGTTGTTTTTGGCCAAGAAGTCGCGTACAAGCAGCGATGTGTGAACAGGGGCGTTATCGAGGTGCAAAAGCCAATTTTTGTTTTTCCACAAATTATCGATTAAAATCGAATGGCACGAGCCAATCAATATGCCTAGGTCCTCGGCAATTTCTCTATCGATGATTCGAAGATTGGCCAATACCATTTTCTTCAATTCATTAATTTTTTCGTCTGTTGTTGAAGTGCTCGGGCGTCCGGCACGCTCTTCGTCATTCACATCTTCTCGGCCTTTTAAAAACATTTTGTACCACCGATAAACGTTGCTTTTGTCCAAAGTAACTTCTCCATATGCCACAGTCCACACTCGGAATGCATCCGCGCACTTAATTTCGTTTTTCACACAAAAATCGATACAGGTTCCTTGTTCCATTTTTTGAATAGGTAAAAATCGAAGACGAACCAAAACACGTGCAAAGCAGCTGTCAACAATTAACCGAACATTCAAAATGGCCCAACTTGTCAGCATAAGTGAGAGACATATGTACCAACATAACGCCACAAAAAAATCGAAATTGGAATATATGTAACTCGCGAAAATTCAAAATTCGCGATACTTTTTGAACACACCTCGTATACAAAATACAATGTTCTCACATTAATCAGGTTTCGTAGTACTATTTGTGGATATCATTTGAATAATTTATAAAATTTTAGGCGTCACTTTGCAGAGATCCAAAATACAATAATAAAGTTATTGTGCTATAATCCGCGATGAAGTAAAATAGAAAATAAATATAATGCCTAATGTAGAGTGGACAATCCGTTTTTATACCTGATACATGCAGAATTCGTAAAAACGCAACTTCAACCACCGCCATCACAATACAAAAGCACTAGATACATTCACTATCACAAACCCAACAATCGTTTCGCCCAGCAACCGAAGCATCATCAGGGGACAGACTCCACGAAAAACAAAGCTTTGCGATTATGTTCGACATTTTTTTACGAAACCTGCATGTATCAGGTATGAAAACGGATTGTCCACTCTACATTTAGCATTATATATATTTTCTATATTATTTCATCGCGGATTATAGCAAAAGAATTTTACTATTACTTTTGATATCATTTGACTATTTAAACTGGTATTTGAAATGCAAGTAGTTAATGAAATTATAGTCGCTCACATTTAAAGAGAAAGTTTAGAGATTGTAATGGCGTTTATTACAACTGTTACCAGTGATAGTGACATTCTTTACAGATATTCATGTTTGCATATACATATAAAAAATTAAAATTTTGTTAATAGGTTTTTGATTTAAAAAAATTACGTAATCATATACCCCTAGTCGTAGTAATGAACGCTCCGACAGCTTATTTTTGATATTCAAACCAATTATATTTAGTATTGGGCAAATATTTAACAGTACATCCAGTATATTTCGGCATACAGACTGAAGCCTGAACCCGGTGTACCACAAGCATAACACGTCGTCATTTCCTCGAAAGTAATTCAAATGGAATCGTGTGCGCCGTTATTAAATATTTCATAACTTACCTCTCCCCGCACCCGCGCCTTCTGTCTCACGGCCGCCCCCGCGCTCCACCAACCGCATATTAAAGTCATAAAAAAGGGTTGTTTGATCTATCCCCTAAAACAATTTACATATCTCCGCTCAGGCCGTCGCTAAATTATTTAATTAAGAGAGGCATAAGTTTTTATTATTTTAATATGGCGGGCATAAAATTGTGTTAATGTTACAATGCTGGCGCAGTGGCCTTAATTTCAACTCCGAAAACCGCGTTATTATGAACGTGGTAAGGATCGACGGTGTACTCGAAATAATTTATAGTTATCTTTTTGATACTAGCTTAATATTCAACACCTTGCTTTATGGTCATAGATTTCTTTTTATAGTAAACGTCCACGTCAAATCCACGTATTTATTAGTAGGGAAACCAACAATAAAGCAGTAAAATTATACCTTAATAGAGACTTAATAATACTTCCCTCTATTTAAGAACAGACAAGGTGCATACTATATCATATGTGATTCCGATTAAAATATAATTATTTTATTATTTTTGGAGATTTTTGTTATGCTATCAAAAAACTCAATTTTGTTGTGCTATCAATTTTGTTATTTTGTTATGCAAAAAAATTTGTTATGCTATCAAAAAATGCATCTAAGAAATGTAATCCAAAATGGCTTATGTTAATATTTTTATATTAAGAGTAATTTAGTCATAACAATAGCTGTGGATTTTTTACAAATAAATAAATAAAAAAGTCTGTTGCTAGCTATTAAATTGCCTTTTCCTATAATTTCTCTTTTTTACTACATTTTTTACTTACATTTTTTATTACTTGTATTTTATTCGTGACTAGCGGCCTGCCCCTGCTTTGCACGGGTATAAAAAATATATCCCATGTCAGTCAGTGTAAAAAAAATGATTAAAATCGATTCAGTAGTTTTGATTTATTCATTACTGCCCGTGGCCGTAGCGTTAAATTTGGAGAAAAACAATTTCCTTTCCCTATACCAAGAAGATTTCCTGCTATCTAATATCTAAATTCATATAGTACATTTTTACTTATTTACTTTTACATTTTCCCTATGTATTTTATTTTTACAATTAATTACAGAATGTCTTTAAACAAACTCTTGAAAGAGCGACATAGCTGCTAAAGTCGAAGTGGTTTAGGGCGAAGCGCGGCGTCCTCACGGCATTTTAAATCTGTAATATCTCCGAAAATGTTCACTTAAATTACATGCTGTAAACGGCCATATTGATCTATATTAAATCAACTATTTATTTAAGGTACTTAATTGGATAAGGATTAATGCTGTATTGTATAAGCATTATTTTTCGTTAAAAGTAAACGACAAAAAATGCTTTAGTGGGTTATCCATAAGCGATAGACATATACCATCGCGGACTTTGTGCGAAAAAATGTAATTATTTACGACATCACATTAGAAACCTCAAAAATACAGTATTTCTCTACTCCATATTGAATGTTATTAGACATGTAAACCTTCCTCTAAAATCACTCTATCTATTAAAAAAAACCGCATCAAAATCTGTTGCATAGTTTTAAAGATTGAAGCATACATAGGGATATACGGACATAGAGACAGACAGAGAATGCGACTTTGTTTTATACTATGTAGTGATATTATTTATTTTTACAGTTGATTAGACAATGTCTTTACATACAACATTCATAGCTTTCTTATCATTAGACAATATAAACTTGAAAGAAGGACATTTAGTTGCGCCTCCGGTCGCTGCTAAATTCGTAGTGCTTATAGGTCTAAGCGCGGCCTCCTCGCGGGATTTTAAATCTGTAATATCTCCGAAAATATTCACTTAAATTACATGCTGTAAACGGCAATATTGATCTATATTAAATCAACTGTTTATTTAAGGTACTCAATTGGATAAGGATTAATGCTGTATTGTATAAAAATTGCTTTAAACATAAGGCATTATTTTTCGTAAAAAGTAAATGAAAAAAACTGCTATTGTGGGTTATCCATAAGAGATAGATATATACCATCGCGGACTTTTCTGTAGACCTTTTTAAGGTGTACAAATACTTAGTACATCATTTTGATAAATCTCGTAGGGTTTAGCCTGCGTTTGCAATGTAAGCGGAAAAAAATGTAATTATTTACAGAAACCTCAAAAATTACAGTATTTCTCTACTCCGTATTGAATGTTATTATACGTATAAACGTTCCTCTGGAATCACTCTATCTATTAAAAAAAACCGCATCAAAATCGGTTGCGTAGTTTTAAAGTTTTATGCGTACATACGGAAATATGGACTTTGTTTTATAATATGTAGTGATGCTTAGGTTGTGATAATTTGAATTTCTCTTTTGTTGTACGAAAAGTCAAAGTATTAATACATTGACATTATTAAATTACACATATTTCAATAGCTTTTTTATATTTCATTCATGAATTCATTGCATTCAACAATTCAATCAATTGGCAGGTTACGCATGCTCTTTAACCCACTCAATTATGGACTGGAAACTGGAATGTCCACAATTTTCTGTTAAAAATTACATTTTTCAATAATATATAATGTATGTACAATGAAAAGTAAATTAAGAAAAACATTATTCATAAAAAAGGCTACAAAGGTCAACTTATCCCTTAGACAGAGATCTCTGTCATCTTATAGATAAAAATGTTTTGTCTGTACGTCCTTTATAGACTCCGAAACGGCTGGACCTATTTGAATGATATTTTCAGACCTTCTTTGGACATACTAGCAGCTAGTATAAGAAATTAGATATATGTATAAATGACTACATATATATTATTTATCCGTTTTAACACCACAGTTAATTGCCGCTTCAGGTGACAAAAGGGCTGGCTCGTTTTTCGCACAAAGAATCAGCTTAGCGATACAACGCGAAAACGCTGCCAGCATTCTTGGGACCATTCCAGGTGGGCATGATTTGTAGAGTCCTAGCGTGTAAGTAATTTAAGATATATATAACTTGTACATTTTTGCTGTAAATAAAAAAATATGAGAGTATAGAAATAATGTAATATATTGTTTATTTAATTTAAGTTTAAAAGGAAAGGTTAAGGCTATCATAGATAATGCCGTATAGCAATGTATTCCATACATAAATATAATACTAATAATTTCTTGATTACTTCCTTAAACATATACACTTCCAAATAAATATGGCATATTGTATTAAATGAATGTCGAGAAGTGGCTTTAATTAAATCTCTACGTCTTATATATAATCTTTTAAGAGTTTTCATCATACTCAGGGAGATATGAAATCGTAAAGTTTCATATTTAATAAGATGCGTTGAATACTAGCTTGTTTTGTTGTATTTTCAGAAATGTTAAGAGGGTTAATTATAATTAGATTCAAATGAAGTAAACCTTTTATCACTAGCTACTCTATCCTGGTTAAGTCAAGTGTTACCAACTTTATTATTTTGACAGTAGATTAGCTGTTTACATTTATGCCCTTGTTTTCTGCTACAACCACCCAAATTCATCATCATGATTTTCCTGCCCCTTATCCCACTCTAAGTTGAGTCAGCAAAACATGTTATAAATACGTTGTCACGACATGGCATGGTATTTTACGACCGGCCGCCTGCCCGACATCAACTTACGTTAGTGGTATTTTACGACAATTCGGTGAGAAATGTGGTTGGTCTATTCTACTCAGCCGGATATAACACGGGGGTCGACTTGCCCTGGAAATTACTAGAGATTTTGAGGATATGTGTAACCTACCAAACTGCATTCGAGCAGCGAGGTGGGTCTAAGCACCAATTCTTCTCTACAAAAACCGAGATAGGAGGTCTTTGCCCAGCAGTAGAATAATAACAAGTTGTTATTTTAATACTCTATGTAAAAAAAATTAACTTGAAACTTTCACTTAAAAGCTTTTCAATTAGTGCATTGTATATGATTATTTATTTTTTGAGGAAAGCTATGCTATTCTAGTAAAGCTATTTTTAAAAGATAAATAAAAATTATTTATGAGAAATTATTTATTTAGGATACTTCTGAAACCCATATTCAAATGTACAAGTTATATCTATCTTAAACTACATACACGCTAGGACTATACAAATCATGCCCACGTGGAATGGTCCCAAGAATGCTGGCAGCGTTTCCGCGCTGAATCGCTAAGCTGATTCTTTATGCGAAAAAGGAGCCAGCCCTCTTGTCACCTTAACAACCAATTAACCGAGGTGTCAAAACGGATATTTTTTTATTAAATAAATGTTAATTTGAGACAGTTTGCTCCATTATTATGTATCTGTGACTAAAAAGGTACGTCTAATAAAGAGAGCTATTTACAAAGTGCACTTTACAACGGGTTAGAAACTCGTTTACCTTACCGTTCCCACTATGACGACTAGAGAATTTTCATTAAGTAAAAACATTGAAGCCGCGGTAAAACATTAAGTATAATAAAAGTCCTGTCCGAGGAATGCCAGTGCAGTGTATACAGCGTGCTCTCGGTATGTTAAGCAGCTTGTAATGAAAACAAGCGAATATGCGATTACTGTGCGTCCGATCTTTGTATAGTGAGCACCCTTTTCGTTGTTGTATGTTCGCTACAAATGGGTGCGTTAAAAAAATTATAATAATTGTTAAATATTTTAAATTATAGTATATGTAACTTAAAAGCTCTGAGGTTTACGACAGTATCAAGGGATATTAAATAAAACTATTTGGTCGATAGAGCCTTGCTCGGTAATTTTGTACAAAATAAAAAAAGATACCAAAAAAAGAAAAAAAAATATTGGGAAGGTGGGGCTCGATCCTAGCTATTTTCATTTTTCAAGACCACCCCGTTTAGCGAATAAGCTACGCTGACTTGAGATTTCACGGCAAAAATAGTGTTTTATGTGAAATTTTAAGCTTAAGTATAGACATAGTATTTCAATAATATATTTAATATCCCACGCGTATACGACTATTGGATGCTCTGAATTCCTATTATTAGCTTAAGTGGATATAGAAGATATATAGTTTATCACTTGATCTATTAAGAAGCCCCATACAGAGATAAAAAAATATATAGGACAAAGCTCTGAAAATCAACTTATTGAAAAAGAAAACTTTACTTATAAATAGGTATGTAAAAAAATACACAATCGATCGATTTTTATATTAATCGATTATTTTGTTTTTATAATCAATTTTGTAAACTTAAAAAATTGACTTAATAAAAATCGATTATATTTGTTACCCTCTTTTATAACTTTCTTTTTTTTAAGATAACGTATGTGTTGTTGGATGAAACCAATTGAAAACCAAAACTTGAAATCCAATTTCGCATCTATGTTATTTATTTGTACTAGTCCACTTTAATTAGTTATTAATACAAAAAAAAAGCTTTTCAAAAAGTTAAGTTATTAACAATAGATTTTTTCGATATTTGAATAAATGGATTTATTTCAAAATGAGAAAAATCGATTATTTATTAGCGATTTTTTCCATTCTAAGTCACATACCTACTTTTAAATACAACTTTACTATATAAAGAGATTTTAAAAACTACGAAAATAGCAGTTTTTAAAAAGTGGCACCATATGTCGTTGTATAGAAAATATTTGGAGAGCAAACGTTCAAGCGGGTGGTTTTTCTGACCACCCCAGGTTAATGAGAACATTTTTATGCGTTTTCGCAATGAGGAATGTAAATTTGGCGGCGGTTACCAGCACGTTACAGTCCATTGTTTTAATGCCTTCGCTTTTACCCTAGGACTGTACGCTTAAATTCATTAACCGTCTGCATTACGCGGGTATTTTAGGACTTAGCCGTTTTTGTTTTTTATTGTCCTCTTAAACGTATAAGTGAGCCGGGGTGTTTGGAGTGGGTTTGTGTTTTGTCCTTTTGGAGTTTAATATATTTAGGTGCCTTTTTTCAATTATATATTGTTCTCTGCTTAAATTATGCTTAAGTTATGGATTAGTCTTAAATATTCTGCTAAAACTGCTGGAAATTGGCCTCTTTCTTGTTTGGTAAACAGAATTGGAGCTTGACTAGCCACACGAATTGGTAGGTTACACCTATTCTGCTATTTTTGAAGGATATGGGATTTCCATCAGGATTATTATCCTCTCTTGTCAACGTTTGATGAATTTTAATATACTATATAAATTTAAGTAATTTTGTTATCCGGCTGAATAGAATAGTACCACCCTCATTTCTTACCCAGGTGTCGTAAAAGGCGACTATCGTAAGTCGATCCGCCGTGTGGTATCAGGCTGAGTAGCATAGACCACCCTTATTTCTTACCTAGGTGTCGTAAAAAGCGACTAAGGTAAGTTGACCTACCGTGTGGTATCCAGTTTAGTTTAATAAACCACCCTCCTTCTTACCGAGGTGTCGTAAAATACGACTTAGGTAAGTTGATGTCAGGCAGGCGGCCGGTCGTAAAAACGCAGCCAAATCACGTTACAGCATGTTTATAACATGTTGTGCCGACCCCACTTAGAGTGGGATAAGGGCAGGAGGACTAATTTACTGGGGTTCAACTAATACTGACTGACTGAGTAGAATAGACTACCCTCTTTCTTACCGAGGTACCGAGGTAAGGTAAGTTGATGTTAGGCAGGCGTCGGTCGTAAAATATGCAGCCAAATCATGTGACAATATGTTTATTACATGTTGTGCCGACCCCATTTCGAGTGGGATAAGGGCAGGAAGATGATGATAGAGAACTTCAGAATGAATTCTACCAGTAAATCCTTAGCCTTAATATCAGTCTCAGGACAGTCATCTTCTAAAGACCTCGATGGCTCTGTTGAGCCTTTTACAACAAATCAACAGTTATCAAAATTGTTGTAATATAAGTTAAGCATTTACTTTTTTTCAGTGTTGTTATGGTGATAAATTATCGATTTTGTTACTGTGTAAAAAAACCATAAATCTTCAAATTCTTGAAAACGCTTTTATTTGTGAAGGATAACAGACATTAAAACAAAAGAACTGATAGAGTGATACGATCAAATTAATACAAAACATTTATTTTTACATTCTCCTTTAATTTTCGCTTCAACTTACGCAGTTAAAACGTATAAAAAAAAACTGAACAAAGTGTGTGCTTTCTCGCAAATTATTTTATTGTAATCAATCACAGGATTGCGCCGCGCAATACAACCTGTGAAATTGCGAAGCCGAGCCAACCATGTTTTCGTCCAATTTTTTTTCAATATCGAATATTTTAAATGGGAACGTGCAATTTATTTCATTCACTCGCAGGTGATTACTTATGATGTGCTTGTTAACTGCATTTCACGGGTTACTCTCGATTCTGATTTTTTCTGATTGGGACGATTTGTACAAACTGTAGTGACGTGGTTTGGACGCGTTTTGTAATGACAAAATGTTTTGTAAAGATATTTCGAAAAAAATGGGATTGTGCAGTGTAGTCTAATACATATTTTTTAATCATAATTTTATTAGTATCATTATTATTTAGTAACGAATTATTTAGAAATTTTTAGTATATATAGTAGTATTAGGTCCTTACATATGAAATTGGCGTTTTCTATGGGAGGGACATAAAGTCGTTTTTTTTAATGAAATATATTTAATTATTCAAAGTATGTACCATTGCTATGTATGCACTTTTGCCATCTCATAGGTAGTTCATTGATCCCCTTACTAAAAAAACCATTCGGGCGGGAATCAATAAAATCTTTGAAGGCGGTTTGGACTGCCCCATCGGAGTTGAATTTTTTTCCTTGCAAGTAGTTATCCAAATTGCGAAAAAAATGGTAATCTGTTGGAGCAAGGTCCGGAGAGAACGGTGGATGTCTAAGACATTCTAATTGAAGCTCCTCTGAATTGGTAGCCATCTGTTGTGCAGTGTGTGGTCTAGCGTTGTCCTGAAGCAGCAGTGGCCTAGAGCGATTGACCAGCCTCGGTTGTTTAGCAGCTAGCTTTTCCATCATGGTTTGCAGTTGCTGACAATAGATATCTGCCGTAATCGTCTGGCCAGATTTAAGAAAGCTGTAGTGAACGACACCGGCACTAGTCCACCAAACACTTACAAGCAACATTTTTTTAGTCAATTTTCGCTTAGTGCAGGATTTGGCTAGTTCGCCAGGGTTCAGCCATTGCGATGAGGGCTTCCGATTATCGTAGAGGATCCACTTTTCATCACAGGTAATGATTCGATTTAAAATTCCTTCATTATTGTGCCAGTTGAGTAACGTAACGCAGCAGTCGACGCGCGTTTGTCGGTTTGCTTCACTCAATTCATGAGTTACCCACCTTTCTAGCTTTTTCACCTTCCCAATTTGCTTCAAGTGGATTAGAATAGTTTTATCACTAACACCGGAGCCTGCAGCTAACTCGGACGTGGTTTGCGATGGATCCGCTTCCACAATAGCCTTCAATTCTTCATTATCAACTTTGGTCTCCGGCCGTCCACGAGGCTTGTTCTGCAGGTCAAAATTTCCAGAACGAAAACGTTGGAACCAAAAACGCACTGTGTTTTCTTTTGCGACACCGTCACCATACACATCATTAATCCTTCGAGCCGTTTCTGCAGCACTGGTGACACGGCAGAACTCATACTCGTAAATAACGCGATATTTCATGTTTTCCGTTTTGTAAACAGAGTGACACAAAGAAAAAAAACAAAAGAAGAAAAAACAAATGAATTAGGGGGTTTGAAACACAAATGCATGAGTAAATAGCTGTATGAATTTGAATTTGGAATTCCTAACCATAAAGGTAATATTTGAGATCAAAGTGGCCAGTACGACAAAACGCCAATTTCATATGTAAGGACCTAATATAAATAGTATAGAAATATATAATTGGAAATTAGCAATGACTTTTAATTTTCAACCAACCAAAACCAAATTTTCAACGTGTATGTGTGACATGATGCAATAAATTCAAATAAATGCATATAAAAAGTTAAGAAAAACTAATGTGGTACACTGAACATTTTTCATTTTTGTCATTCTAAACGTGAAAATTTTACGAAATTTTTAATTTTACGACAACATGTTGTGCCGACCCCACTGAGAGTGGGATAAGGGCAGGAAGATGATGATTTTTTAAGAAGTAAGTAATTTATGTAACCTAATGTAGTAAAATAACTCTATGAACCAAACTACCTCACTAAGTGAAATAACGCGCGTTGTGTCAATTATCGACGAGCTAGGCTAATAATGATATAATTGGCAACTGAGTGTGACAAAGCATTTTCAATGACCACTAATTAATTTCTATTGAATATTCTAATCTAATATTCTATTTGTGCTTGAATTCTAACATGAACACATGAGATTGGACATTTTGATATAGCTGAAAAGTTTAGCAGAAGAAGGAAGAAACTATATGTGAATTCAACTCTCTTACACACTTTTTTTATATTTATACAAAAAAAATAAAAAATGATAATGAATTAATGATGTGATGGGGATTTGTATTGATAAATCGCGATATTTCCATTCTTCGACGAGCGGTGCTAATACATAGTTAGTGATATTATAAATCCGAAAGTCTGTCTGTGTCGTGTTTGATACGCTTTTACGGTTAATTCGCTGTTTAAATATTGATTTAATAACATACTGCTTTCCACGTGGGCAAAGCCGCTTGCTCAGCTTGTATTTCATTTAAACGCATATGTTAAACTAGCTGATCGGGCAAAGGCACATAAATTACTAGCAATCGCCAGCGGCTCCGCCCGCGTGGATAGATTAAAACCGTAAATTAGACTTTTGATAACCATAAAAATGGTTAAAGTGGGACAACCTTAGAATCTAGACATATGCTGTTCCGGACTTTGATTTAGAACTTTTAGAGGGGAACAATTTTGTAATAAATGTTTTTTGAATAACTATTACCGTTTACTCAGCGCACGAAAGAAAAGCTTTATATTTTGCCGTTGTCGCAATATTATGGCTACTCCTCTCCTATTCATCTTAGCGTGATGTTATATAGCCTTCCTCAATAAATGGTCTATTTTACACTGAAAGAGTGTTTTAAATCAATCCTGTAGTTCTTGAGATTAATCGCGTTGAAACAATCAATCAATCAATCAAAAAAACAAACAAACAAAAACTCTTCAGCTTTATTTATTAGTATAGCTATCAATTCACTCACAACAACAACTCACCAGCTAACTCCTAACTGCCTAACTAGTTTAAAAATAACGCAGGATAGATATGAGAATTTCCCAAGTTTAATAATAGACAAATGATTAGGTTTGTGTTAATGTGAGATTTCTGTGATCTTTCTATGCCCATATAATTTGTCTATGTGGTGTTTATGGATTATATAGTGGTTATATAATGTAAAGCCTTCCTCGATAAATAGACGTATCGGTCCAGTAGTTCTTAAGATTAGCGTGTTCAATCAATGAAACAAATAAACTCTTCAGCTTTATATATTATTATTGGATGTAATGTATAGTAACCGTTATCTAGTTGAGCTATTATTTTGTAACGAAAAAGTTGTAATTTGACATCGTTGAAACCTGACTGGGAGGTTCAATTACGCGAGTGCGCGCAGCCAATAATTGGCACCGGAGTCGACAAAGCGCCCACAATAGGCTCTGATTAATTTCCGAACTAAACCCGAATCCTAGCTCGCAAACACGGGACGGGCATTGGGAGCGACCGAAATTACTTCGGCTTTTTTGGAGAATTGTATTGAAAGCCGATATGATAGTTGCGGAATGCAATAAAACTATTACTATACTGTACAATTTGTATTTTTTTTTCTAAATTAATTTCTTAGGCTTCTAACTTATTCAACGTATTTTTTTATCGTATTTTTTTTATTTTAAATTTCTAAACTTTATCATTTTATAAATTCAGATTTATAAAATGATATAGTTTGATTGTAATGACATCTTAACGCATCATGAGTTTGCTTTTAAATGATTGTGCATATATGTATGTATTAATTTAATTGTAATTGTGTTTTTATTTTATCGCAGATTATAGCAAAATAATATTTTCATTACTTTTGTATAATCTTTACTAATATAGATATAAACCTGAAGAGTTTGTTTTGTTTGATTGTTTGAACGCGCTAATCTCAGGAACTACTGCACCGATTGGAAAAATTGTTTGTAAGATAGCCAATTTATTGAGGAAGGCTATAAATTGCGAAACACACTGAGATGAATATGAGAGGAGCAGCATTAAAAATTGAAAGCTTCCCTTGCGTGCGGTTGCAGAGAATAGTCCTAAGGCCAATATCCTTGCCTAATCAAAAATAAATTCGAAATTCTGAGCTTGAAGAATACCTTTATACCAAAAGTTTTCTACCTTAAATGCAACAAGGTTTTGTTCCCAACATTATTAACTTAACTAAGCCAGACAGAATTAGCCATTGTCAGGCATCCTATTTACGTCGCAACTCTAAGTCTTAACAAGTCTTTCAGATTAATCTGCATTGTGCGAAGAAAGTGACCGAATGACGTTTAATTTCCTTCGCAATAGGCGACAGTCCCACTGGCAGCAATCTGATACTAAGAGATTTCATTAACGGTGATGTCTATAAAAAAGTAAGTAGCGGCCTGCTACTCTCCCACTGCTGGGAATAGGCTTCTTCTATCCGTTTTTGGAAAGAAGAATTGGAGCTAAGACTTACCACGCTGCTCCAGTGCGGATTGGTAGGTTACACATATCTCCAGAATTCTCTAGAGATATGCAGGTTTTCTCACAATGTTTTCCTTCACCGATAAGCGTGCGATAAATTGAAATTATCAATTAGACATATAAGTTTTCCCGTGACCTTCTCGAAAGAGTCACACGGTGCTACCGCTGGGCTATTACAGCTTTGATAGGCTTACAGGTGAACAAAGTTCCCATAAGCTGTCAGTCTTTATGTCATCGATTTTCTCGAAATGTACTGAACCGATTTTTGTACTGTTTTCACTTAATGGTGCAATTCTATCGGAAGATTTAGGTTAATAGAATATTATTGTTTTATGTAAAGGAGTTAGCTGGTGAGTGTAATTGATATTATAAATAGTACCTAGCTGACCAAAAATATAAAATAAAAATAATAAAAATTATAATTAGGTAGGTGTGGCTCGATCCTAGATATTTTCATTTCTTGAGTACACCCGTTCCCCGAATAAACAACGCTGACTTAACAGTTTTGGCAATAATAGTGTTTTATTTATTCAATTTGAATTTCTGTATTTTCGTAATGCCCAAAAACAGGGATAAATCTATTTTTTTTTTAAATTAAACCTAGTTAGTTCGAGTTTTCCTCTCCAAAACGATTTTCCTGACATTCAGGAAAATCGTTGGAGCCGTTTCCGAGATTCCAAAATATATATATAAATGCAAGATTAACTCATTTAAATATTAAAGTTATGACAATTTATCTTGTATAAAAACCTCCAGTGTAGACGCGGCTTTATAATCTGTGCGTGAAGTAAGTGGTTGTAATTAAACGACAGACAAGCCCGTAGTAGCCGGCCGGCGTAGCTTAATTTCCTGCGAAATTCAGCTTCAGCAACTGATGACTTAAGTGATATGCGTTCTATATTTAATAATAGTAATTTATGAATTTGTTTTATTTTTTAACTTCTGTCTCATAGTTATTGTATAGAACCGGCTATACTCACGTCTTATTCTATCGGGTTAGCCCGACTAGTTTCGAACCCATCCGGGGCACTTATTCATGAGCTCTTTACACGACGTTATCGCCCATTATCGACGTTATCGACGTTCTGTCCCATAATCAAGTAATCTAATCTGAATCCATTATACTACAAGACCCTAAATTGAAATTGCTGCGAAGTCAAATATAAATGAATACAGAAAACCGAAGATGATTTTTAAAAATTAAAAAAAATTTATTGCTGAAAATTTTGAATTAAAAGAATTGAGAATTGCCCATTATTGTTAATTTAACATAAAATATAAATATAGGACGTTAAGAAAAAATGTGTTGCAAAAAAAATTGTTAAAATATACATAGCTGGTTTCTAACCTTAACAATTTCAAAATTTATGATTTAATTTATGAATTATTTTGCTATTCTATAATCTGCGTTTGTTAAGAAAATCTATGTAATGCTATCTGTAGGAAGCAAAACCGTTCTCATACCTTATACATGCAAGATTAGTTAATTATTGAGATTGTTGTAGAGAATGTATATAGTGCTTGTATCAAGTGCTTCGTGGTGGTGTCTTTTGATACGTGTGAAAACTTATCCTGCACGTATAAGGTATGAGAACGGTTTATGCTTCCATGCACTTAGCACTACATAGATTTTCTTAACAAACGCGGATTATAGCAAAATAGTTTTATCATAACTTTTGTACTTTCTATTGAATTCCGCTACTTCTATAAATTAATTAACAATTTCATAGAAATTACATAACATTGATTTATCTTAGACTTAATTTTAGTACTCAGAGACTCGAGTGATTAATTATATATATCCTCCTGCCCTTATCCCACTCTAAGTGGGGGTCGGCACAACATGCTATAAACATGTTGTAACATGATTTGGCTGCGTTTCTACGACCGGCCGCCTGCCTGACATCAACTTACCTTAGTCGTATTTTACTACACCTCGGTAAGGAGGGTGGTCTATTCTACTAAACCGGATACCACACGGTGGGTCAACCTACCTTAGTCGCCTTTTAAGACACCTCGGTAAGAAATGAGGGTGGTCTATTCTACTCTGTCGGGTACCACAAGGCGGGTCGACTTACCTTAGTCGCCTTTTACGACACCTTGGTAAGAAATGAGGGTGGTACTATTCTACTCAACCGGATACAACACGGCTAACTCGAGTGATTAATTAAAATTCATTATATTTTTGTTAAAACTAAGCGTTTTCATTAACTTAACTGGTTTATTCGAATTTCGTAGCGACAACTGCTATTCTTCCCGTCAGTGAGTGTTGCTGGACAATCAGTGAACGCCGGTGGCAGGAAATTAAACCGGCCGGACTTGTCCGGGACGATGCTAGCCACGTGACCATTGCAGCTAATAGATTTCGAGATCAGCTGCAGTTTTCTACTCTTATTATGATATTTAATATAGAAGAGAAGAAGTTCTGGTGTGTCTGGATTTTCTATAAAAACGGGCATTTATTTTTTTTAATATATGCGACACACAGGGCCTTCGTTCCCCAAAAAACGTACTTAATATTTTTAATATTTAAATGAGTTAATTTTGTATGTATATATCCATATATATTTTCGGACTCTGGGAAACGGCTCAAACATTTTCCTGAAATTTAGCACGTAGGGAGTTTTTCGGGAAAAATCGATCTAACTAGGTTTTATTTAAAAAAATAGTTATATTCCTGGTTTTGGGCCCTAAAAAAATACAAACATTTAAATTTAATATGAAACACTATTTTTGCCTTAAATTGTCAAGTCAGCGTGACTTATTCGGGGAACGGGCGGTCTCGAGAAATAAAAATACCTAGAACGAGCCCCATCTAGCCAATAATTTATTTTTATTTAAGTTTCTTATTTTTATTTTGTAAAAAATTCGGTCACCCAGGTACTTTGTGTTATTAGTGAAAGCTTAATGGAAAACTCAAGTTCCCGTAAGAAAAACGGGTATTTTTATACTATATATTACCCTGATATACATACCGTTAGAAAAAGCCAAGAGCTATATAAAATTAAGTAATAAATAAAAACCTTGAAATAAAAGAAAAAGTAAAGTAATGGCCTGTTACTATCCCACTGCTGGGCATACGCCTCCTCTCTCCGTTTTTGGAGAGAAGGATTGGAGCTAGTACCTACCGCGTTGCTCCAATGCAGATAGGTAGGTTACCTAGGGGATGCCATTTGCAGGCGTTTGCCGACGACGTGCTCCTGATTACTCATGCGCGCCGTCTTTCCGATCTCCAGAGTCTGACCTCGGGTGCTCTGCGAACCATTGTCGAGTGGGGGAGAGGAGTTAAACTTACGTTTGGACCCTCTAAGACCAAAATGGTCGCCTTCACTGGCAGGGCACGGGGAGCACAGATCGAGATGGATGGACAACCACTCACCTTCGATCGAGAGTTCAGATATCTGGGGGTCGTAATAGACGACAAGCTGTTGTTCAACAGCCACGTTAGGTATGTGATTGGCAAGGCCGCGCGCATATTCAGTAGACTTTGTCTGTTTTGCCGACCCACTTGGGGCGTCCACGCCGAGAACGTCCAGACTATATACCGGCAGGTCATCGAGCCAACGGTGACGTACGCTGCTGGAATATGGGGACACGTGGCGGGAAGGACGGGTATCAGAAAAAGACTGCTGGGTCTGCAGCGCGGCTTTGCCATTAAAGCTATCAAGGGTTTTCACACCATATCAACCAACGCGGCAATCGCGTTGGCACAATTCACCCCACTGGACTTAAAAGTCCAGGAGGCACATGCAATCGAACACACCAGACTCACACTTTTTTTTTTTTTTTTTCTCCCTTCTCTCTTCGGATATTCTGATGGAGTTTTCTCCCTTCGGATATTCTGATGGAGACTCGCACTCCACCACACAAACTGTTACACCCGGCCACCAGAGTGACCATCAAGCACCAAACAATCAATCACACTGAACTTGAACATTTACACGTCACACAAAACACCACAGTCATTTACACGGACGGCAGTAAGCAGGAAAATGGAGCAGTGGGCGCGGCTTATGTGCTTTATGAAGGCTCCCGGATTCGGGAGACTAAAAAGTACAAGCTACACGACTGTTGCTCTGTATTCCAGGCTGAACTGCTTGCCATCAGGGAGGCTTGCTCTAGAGCAAGCTTTCTTTCTAATAAGACCAGAGACACGCACGCAAACTTCTGGATCATCAGCGACTCCAGGTCTGCCCTGGAGGCGCTGAGGGACAGAAGCAACACACACCCCTTGGTAGTACATACCCACCATATTGTACGCGCGGCTACATGCAACATCAGCTTCGCTTGGGTTAGAGCGCACGTTGGCATCGCCGGAAACGAAGCGGCAGATGCAGCTGCCAAATTAGGGACCGCATTGCACCGGTCGCCAGACTATATCTGCTTTCCGCGGAGCCTCGCTAAGGCGCAGGCACGCCGCGAAGTCCATCGGGTTTGGCAGAATAGATACGGTAGCTCCGCACAGGGCGTCCGCACTCGGACCCTGCTGCCCATGCTGGAAGACATACACGAACTCTACACGCACACACCACACACATTTCAACTTACTCAGTTCATCACAGGACATGCATTCCACCGAGAGTACTTGAAGAGGTTCAAAATCGTCGAGTCCGATGTCTGTCCGTGTGACGATTACACGAAACAGACACTCGAGCACCTGGTTGCCGAGTGCCCCGCATTCGGCAAACAGAGGCTCGAGCATGAAAATCTCTGCGAGTACTTTATGCTGGACCCATATAAACTCACCACATTAGTAGGGAAACACGTGGCTATTGAATCTTTCATAAGATTCACTAGCCACATCATAGATCACTTAAAACGATTCAACAACACTTAACACCTTTATACACAAAAACTATCCATCTCACAAATACATTACAAATACACTACACTTTATCCCGTAAGTACAACACAAGTGACACAAACCTAACAAATCCACAACACTAACAAGAACTCCTCTCGCCCCGGCACCTTACAGCACAAACATTAATATTTGTCCACCCCCCCTCGGTATACTTAATAATATTAAGGCATCTTAATATAAGTAGTTATATAAGGATATAGTATATAAGTAATTGAATTAAGCGTGATTTTGCATGTATATATTTTGTTGTTTTCTGTTATACTCTTCTTTCTATATTGCTAAATTAATAAGTTTACGTCACCTATTTGTGTTAAATGTTTAATTATGAGACCCACTTGTGTTTGTTCTTTTAGCGGTAATTATAAGTCAGTAAAGTTAGTTTAAGATCTTTAGTTTTAGAATACAGCGTAAAAAGTTAAGCAAACAGGCAGGGTGGCGGTGGACGTATCCAATCGCGGAAGCCACCACCCTTGACCTGGATGAGTTTGGCCAAATGGGGCGTTTCTCAGCAGTGGGCCGAATAAAAAAAATACAGCGACCCACTTAAAATCGGAAAAAAAAAAAAAAATAAAATAAAATAAATAAATAAATAAATAAAAAAAAAAAAAAAAAAAAAATAAGATAGGTAGCTTACACATATCCCTAGAATTCTCAAGAGAAATATAGCTTTCATCACAATGTTTGCTTTCACCGAAAAGCATGTGATAAATTGCTATTATCAATTATATACATAAGTTTTAACAGAAAAACTCGGGTTTCTACTGCATACCCGGGGTTTGAACCCGTGTCCCCTCGAAAGAGTCACATTGTCACACCGCTGGCCTATCACAGCTTCAAATAACAAAATGTTTAAAATAAAAGAACGTATGTTTTAAAATAATTACAAAAAATAATTACGGCTAAAATAGAAATGTTAATATCACAGAGTAGCTCGTACGCAACATAATTGCATCCAACAAAAGGTCCCACCATAAAGCAAATCACGATATGCATATGAACAGTTACATCACCCGATTCAAGGAAACGTTTCAAATTAAATCAAGAACTCGGGAGCCGGGCTAGGTCTTTTATAGCACGCGATCGGTGAACGTTTCGCGTTAATTAATTGGGTGTTTTCACACGTCAGCGAGCAGATCTAGCCAAATAGATCGGCGCATGCGGCCCTTAATTAGCTATATCTTTTGGCCGATCGCCCGAGCTGTATTCCGCCACGCCAATTTGGTGCTGCTCTTCGTTCTTCGCCACGGCATAGTAGACAGATAAGGACTAGAATGCTAGGCAATAACCTCATTATGAAATAGCCGGGCTTCTGCCGTTTGTTCGATTGTTGGATAAGATCATTTCGCTTGTAATGACTATTGCATTGGATGTTTATTTACTTCAATATAGTTCAGTATTTGTTAAAACTGTTTATTTATCTAGTAAGTCTTTTAAATAGCATTATTAACTCACTAATAAACTAACCAACAAAAAAAGTCAATTTACTTGTGTATTTATGTATAATTACCGATTAGAAGATACCTACCTATTAATTTACGATACCTATTAATTTATTGCAAACTCAATATCTATTTTACTTTCACTTTTGTTTCTTATTTAAATTTTTTTAAATGTTACTACAGTTATTTATAGTAGTAATTTTAATAAAATATTTTAAAACCTTTCCAATTGGTATTCAAAAATCGTCATTTGTAATTTAGGGTCGTAAATCAACCGAGTGAATCACAGCCAAAAGTAGTATCGCCATGTTACCATGTTTACTGAGTTCTCAACTGTTCTATTAGAAGTATTTTTCCGTGTGAACAGAAGGATTCTTTTATTACTCAATTTTATTATATGTTTTTAATTTTTTTTATTATTTGTATAATCAGTAAATTTATCATACTGAACAAAAATTTTCAAATGTTTAATATCCTTTTAGATGCAATTTATCTTCAAAAATTTACGTAAAAATTAGTCTATTGAAAATTGTTCTTTAAGTGCTTATTGCTAATTCTGTACTTAACAAAAAGTTTTTAAAGTTTAACCAATATTGTAAATGGAAAATTAACTGAATATTTTCAGATTATGAATGAATGAATGATTTATTTGCTACTAAACACTATACTAGTAACAAATAAATTAAAATAAACTAATATTACTAAAAACAGACAAACACAGTTATTGACTATAAATTAACAATAAATCTAATTTTAACGCTGAAAAACACGTATTTAAATTTTAACATATTTTTTAATAGATTGCAACTTACAAACCAAACTGACTATCAAAATACATGAACATAGTGTTCATTGTGAACATAGTGTTCAGTGTATTGGAATCTATTGCAAATGCATTACATGGTTTAATGTTATATAATGTCAGATTCAATAAAAGAATACAAATGCATGCAATAAAATTATTACCACTCTTTTGGGGCAGATCTTGCATATAAATTTTCATCTATATATCTTATTCTTCTTATCAGATTAATAACTGACCTAGATTCAACCTTGTTTTCCTTAAGTTATATAATTTTCTGGTCTTCTTATAAACCAACATTGCGTTTTATGTTTCTATTTAATAAACATGCGATATTAACATAATTTAAAGGACAACTATAGTATCGCACGTGTCACCCGGCAAGGCCGATACGAGATTAATGACTGACGTGAAACAATTACCTTTGGATGACCTCAAAAAAATGCTAATTATAATGAGTGATCATTGACTTTTATAATTACATCTGTCCACCACTGCATGAATACAGTTAATATATATATATATATATATATATATATATATATATATATATATATATATATATATATATATATATATATATATATATATATATATATATATATATATATATATCCTCCTGCCCTTATCCCACTCTAAGTGGGGTCGGCACAACATGTTATAAACATGTTGTAACATGATTTGGCTGCGTTTTAACGACCGGCCGCCTGCCTGACGTCAACTTACCCAAGTCATATTTTACACCTCGGTAAGTAAGAGGTTGGTCTATTCTACTCAGCCGGATACCACACAGTTTTTTACTTACCTTAGTCGCCTTTTACGACACCTCGGTAAGAAATGAGGGTGGTACTATTCTACTCAGCCGGATACCACACGGTGGGTCAACTTACCTAAGTCGCTTTTTTGACACCTCGGTAAGAAATGAGGCTCTTATATATTGGCGTAAGAATAAAATTTATTTAGTTATTATACTAGAGTAGAGGAGCCATAGGCCGGCCTGTAAGAGTGTCGCAACAAATTATTATAGATGGAAGAGGCAACACGTATTAGTTAGCTTTGTCTAATTACACATAAAAGAGGGAGACTGACAATATGTGTAATTTCCTTACTTTATTTTGTTAGATCATATTTTAGTCTGGCTTTCCTACCCTAGTCAATAACTCTATGATAAAACTACACTGTGTCACGTGATGAAAAAAGAAGCTTGAGTCAATCGTTATTTATGGTAATTTATGATAATTTAATTTGCTATTTAATTTAATTTATAGAAACCTTCAGAATACAATAATAGCGAGTTATTAGACGCCGCGTGAAATTATACTAATGTCCTTTGTTAAGTACAAGAAAACATGAATGTCATTGAAATTACAAAATACAATAAATTATCATCAGCATTATTTATTTAACAGTTGACTGTTAATTATTTTTATCGGGATTTATTAATAAAGCTAGGCTTCAAATTTAATGACTTAGATTTATTACCTTTTCTAAGGTTGAATGAGAGATATAACAAATATTTTATCTTCACATAAATAATTGAAATGCTTAAAGAATTCTAATTCAAAAATACATTTTAAAATTCCTTAAAATAATTTAGGTACTACAGTAATTTGGTAGTTGGTTATTAAAATTAAAATTAAATCTTTATTCATCATTCTCCTACTCTTATCACACTATAAATGAGGTCGACACAACATGTTATAAACGTGTTGTCACATGATTTGGGTAGTTATTTTACGACCGGACGCTTGCCAGGCGTCAACTTCCCTTTGTCGTCTTTTACAACACATCGGCAAGAAATTAGGTTTTTTTTTATACAGGAAAAAACCCCTTATGGGTACCGCCGCCCGACGGGGACAGGCGGCGGTTATGTCGGACTCGCACCGACTAAAACGACCTGTGTGCTCCACCACGCTGCCGGTGGCAAGGACAGGGTATCATTGTACATATTGCCCCCATCCCGCCGACAGCTCTGTTCCCAGAGAACAAACAACTCCGGGTAGTGGCCCCTCGAAAGAGAAGCCCCCCTCCGCTAACCGGTGCATCGGGAGCACCAGATGCACCGACCACTTTGGGGACCTGTAAGCCAGGCGTCCGATATAAAGAAATGAGGTTGGTCTATTCTACTTAGCCGGACACCACACAGCGGGTCAACTTAACTAAGTCGCCTCTTAGACACATTGGTAAGAAATGAGGGTGGTATATTCTACTCAGACGGATACAACACAGCGGGTCAACTTAACTTAGTCTCCTCTTTACAACACCTCGGCAAGAAATGAGAGTGGTCTACTCTACTCAGCCGGATACCACACAGCGGGTCAACTTAACTTAGTCTTTTCTCTTTACGACACCTCTGTAAGAAATTAAGGTGATCTATTGTACTCAGCCGGATACCACACAGCGGGTCACTTAACTTAGTCCGTTTTTACGACACCTCGGTAACTAATGAGGGTGGTCTATTCTACTCTGCCGGATACCACATAGCTAGAAATTAAAAATTAAAAAATGTCGCGGAAGTAATGGCATCATTTATTTTGTGACAGGCAACATTTATTTTTCGATTCAAGTGACCTGCGAGACACGCACGTGCTGTTCGAGAGTGACTGAACATAAAGCAAGATTGATAGCTGTCGAGAAACAATTACCTTTTGTCGGTCTCTATAAACCGCTAATTACAATAATTGATCATTGGCCTTTTTAATTACACCACCTATTCAACAGTCCATCATCACGATAAGTTGCCAGTCAGCGTATTTAATAAAGCTGCGGCTTCGGAATCTTCATAGTTCTGCTTGCGGAATTTCCACTATAAATTTGAAAGTCGATCTAGGAATTTTTCAATTATCTAGTTCTTGAAATTACAAGTCTGACGTCTGTTGTGAAAGCTATGAATATTTTAAACTGTATTTATAGCGTGCTCGACAAAAAAGTAAAACTATTAAGCGCATGTATATTAATGTCACTTTGTAACGTCTGTGTGTAGGGCTGTCTACGAACAGTAAAAAGTGTGATTATTGCATAGTATAGAAGGATAGTAGTATAGGAACATAGTACTGTAGTAGTAGCATATTGAAAATTATTTGCATATATTATTATACAATAATATTACGCCGTGTGGTATCCGGCTGAATAGCATAGTACCACCCTCATTTCTTACCGAGGTGTCGTAAAAGGCGACTAAGGTAAGTCGACCCGCCGTGTGGTATCCGGCTGAGTAGAATAGACCACCCTCATTTCTTACCGAGGTGTCGTAAAAGGCGACTAAGGTAAGTTGACCCACCGTGTGGTATCCGGTTGAGTAAAATAGACCACCCTCTTTCTTACCGAGGAGTCGTAAAATACGACTAAGGTAAGTTGACGTCAGGCAGGCTTCCGGTCTTAAAATACGTAGTCAAATCATATGACAACATGTTTGTAACATGTTGTGCCGACCCCACTTAAAGTGGGATAAGGGCAGGAGGATGATGATGATTATTATACAATAATATTATTAATAATTTGCAATTTTTTATATTTTTTCAATAATATTATTATTTAAATTTTATTATTATTATTTTTACAAGGTTACTAGCAATTTGGGTTACAAATTATTAGTCAACTTGTAACGCCCTTCACCTAAGATAAAATGCTTGTGTTAGGTGGGGTTCACGTCGGTAGTATAATGGCTAGGATTCGAACCCACGACACAATTCATTTCACTTCATTCATTTTACATGTTTAAACATCATTTATTGTAAAAGTTTAAAATTGATCGCACGGTGTTAGATAATTCTTAAAACCACACAGAATTTATTAATTATCTATTCTAATATCCAAAATATTGGAGTCTATTAGTCTGACTGTCTGTTATGCTTATGAGTCAAACCCGCCCGGCCAATATTCAAGTAATTTATTACAATTAAACTTTATTGACAAGGCTAGGATATTGGATAAGCAAAAAACCCTATTTTTGTAAAACATCGTAGAGGGTATTTTAACGCTATAGTTGAAGAAGAATCGATCGCGTAAGAATCCACAGGTACACTTTCTATTTTTTAAATACATATTCGTCTATTGAAGTTAAATTGATTAACAATCCAATAAAGTACGATATCGACAATGTAAAATTTCTGACTTGCATTACTCCACTAAATAATTTGATATAAGGCTAACATGAGTTCAAAAATGTCAGTGCTTTAATTTGTTTTAATTTAATTTGCTTTAATTTGTTTGTGCATTTAATATGTTATCCCGTTTTTCAAATTATTATCTAGCCTTCTTGAACGTACTAAACCATATTTCAGTAGCTTTAAAGATATAAAGAGATAGAAGAGAAAATAGTGTTGATATTCAAAAGCTAGGCACAATGATCTGTCAAATTAGATAAGAAAAGAATTTCTATAAATTGTGATAAAATATTTTTATGATTATTCATATATTTTGAACATTTGTGTGTGTGTATTTAAGTATGTATTTAAAAAATATATAAGTATATATTCACCAGTTGTCTGTCTACCATAACACAAGTATTAAGTTACTTTGGGGACGGACCGTGTGTGTAAGTGTCCCATATATTTATTTATTTATTATTTGAGATGTGACAACCCTAACTGTAACCAGTTCCGATGTAGGTACGGATCGCTGCATTCCTTTCGTTAATGCGATATATATACGAAGATTTAGATTGTACGGTACCGTACCGCTCCGTGCGAGACTGGGCTGCGTCAGAAATACGATTGTTGCCGCCCTCTAATTAAGTTCTTAGTATTTATTGGTATTTAATTAATAGTATTTTCCCATTATGTGTGAAAATAAGCTATGCGCATCTCGTGTGGTATCCGGCTGAGTAGAATAGACCACCCTCATTTCTTACCGAGCTTTCGTAAAAGGCGACTAAGGTAAGTCGACCCGACTTTTGATATTCGACGAATAGAATAGATTACCCTCTTACCGAGGTGACGTAAAAAACGATTAAGGTAATTTGACGTCAGGTAGGCGGCCGGTCGTAAAATACGTAGCCAAATCACGTGACCCATGTTGTACCGATCCCACTTAAAGTGGAATAAGTTCAGAATGATTGCTTATAAATGCATTATTGTTTGTAAGGCAAATTTTTAAATTAGGAACCCTAACTGTAATCTTTTTGTGGGCATGCGATCACCGCATTCCATTTTTGAATATTCGACGGGCAGGACTATATGAGACGGTACAGCACGGGGCGCAGGCCGCGGGACTCGGGGCATCGTCCGTGAGAAACGAATGTTCCCGGCCTCTAATTACGTTTTATGCGATATCGCCATTTAATTAGCAACATGTTTCCCTTTCTGAAACATTAATTAATATTTTCATCAGAGTTCTCTGCATTTAACTGTGCTTTTATTATTCGCTCGAGATTTTAATAAAGATTCCCGACCACCCTCGTTGGGGTATTATTGTTTTAAGAGTACTTAGTTTTTTTTTGTTTAGTATATTGTTTATGGCTGCGCTGAAGACTTTAATTATTTCTTTATTAATTGTGAAATTAAGTTATAAAAGAAAAGGGATTTAAGTATCTAGTGAAAGGCTATAGTGACTGAGGAAAACATTTCATTTGTTTGTTTAATGAGAGACTACTAATATAGTCAAGGATAAAATATATTTTGTTGATATTTTAAGTGTATTTTTTTATGTATGTTTTAGAAAATATTTAAATATGTTATCTCATTTATAAATAATTGAATGAGTGTGTGAATGCGCAGCGATAGGTTATACATATCCCCAGAATTCTATAGTGATATGTAGGTTCCTGAAGATATTTTTCTTTACCAAAAATCGTATGATAAATTACAATTAGACATATAAGTTGTAACAGAAAGGCTAATTAATGGCTGGCCGGGCCTTGAACTCGTGACCCGAAAGAGTCGCACGGTTCCACCGCTGGGCTATCACAGCTTATGAATTTATTTAAAGAAAATTAAGTAGCTTTACACATAACATTTTATTCCAATTTATCATGCTACTGGTTTATCCTTAAAGGGCCTCTAAGGTCAGATGGCAATTGCTTCGTCTAAGAGCCACCTTATATGGGTTGAAGTAACAAACAGTTACTGCTTAAATAGCTTTTAAATTTATCGAATAAAATTTTATATAGAAAATTATTTTAATGATGAACTACCAACTTACCTTTAAATAATTAGTTAAAATGGGTTCAAGCAAAATTTATTAAAAAAAGATTTAGTTGATATTTAGATTTATTATTTCATTTTTAAGACATTTAACTGCTTAAATATAAATAGTAGAGTTTAGTAGAGAGTGAGAGTGAGTGATTAGAGAGAATTGTAGAGAGAGAGGGAGTTAATAATTACACTTACTTTGTAAATTTTACTTAAGGTCTTGTCAGATTAAGACTATATTTTTAAAGTACATACGTCAACATATGAAATACATCATTATCAGTTTAAGTAAATTAAGTATAACCTAACATTCAACATAATATATGTAAATTTATATCTATACTAATGTATTAAGCTGTTGTGTTTGTTTGTTTGAAAGTTCTAAATAAAAGTTCGCGACAGCATATGTCTAGCTTTTAAGGTTAACCCGCTTAAACCATTTTTATGGTTATCAAAATACTATATAACGATTTTAATCTTACCACGCGGGCGAAGCCGCTGGCGATTGCCAGTATATAATAAATCATTCATTTCATAATATGACTACATAATTTATTGGGGTTCAACTCATTTCTTACCGAGGTGTCGTAAAAGGTGACTAAGGTAATTCGACCCGCCGTGTGGTATCAGGCTGAGTAGAATAGACCACCCTTATTTCTTACTTAGGTGTCGTAAAAAGCGACTAAGGTAAGTTGATGTCAGGCAGGCGGCCGGTCGTAAAAACGCAGCCAAATCATGTTACAGCATGTTTGTAACATGTGCCGACCCCACTTAGAGTGGGCATGAGGACTAATTTATTGGGGTTCAACTAATACTTGTCTTCCTCAATAACCTGTTTTGGCATTATAAAATGTATTTCCATCACAAAACGTATGATCAGATATGAAACAATTGAAATGAAATGGACGAGGTAGGCATAAGGAGCTCATCTCAAGGGCCTATTAATTAGGAGGGTTGAGCCACTCAGTCTCTAATTAACTGAAGACCCAGCCGCAGTCTGTAATTAGTTTCCTTAGAGGGCTGTTCTCACGCGCTTCCAACTTAAATACGGAGAACAACAGGAGTTTGTTTAGTTGGAATTACGTTAAATGCAAAATTGGAAAGAGGATATTTTATAATAATTATTATTTTGCAATATTTCTAAAAAGTTTACAAAAGGTAAAAACTAAAGTAGATAATTCTTAGTTAATGTATAGAACCGGCTATACTCACGTTCTAGTTTATCGGGTTAGCCCTCTTCGAAATCATCCGAGGCATTTATTCATGAGATCTTTACACAACCGATAATCCGATAAAATAAGACGTTAGTATAGCCGGTTCTATACATTAACTATGAATACTACTCACGATAGTTTAAATTTTAAAAAGATAATTCTTATTATTAATAAAGATTATTCTCTATTATGAAAGAAGTAGTATTAAATCATTTATTATTATTGTAAATTTGGACGATTATCCCCCACTATTTCCAGTTGCCTTTAACACTTTCACTGCCACGCGCGTTTATAATGAAATATCTTGCAGGACACGCGTAGCACACAAAAGATACGCAAGATTCCAAACGATATTTTATGATAGCTCATACTATTAAAAATTTAGGTTTAAATTTATTAATATAGTTTATGGATGCGAAATATCGATAAAATTTATTTCGAAATGAAATAAATTTTATTATAGGAACTATACAAATACAGT
Organism: Morpho achilles; assembly: GCA_947086495.1. Classification (NCBI taxonomy): domain Eukaryota; kingdom Metazoa; phylum Arthropoda; class Insecta; order Lepidoptera; family Nymphalidae; genus Morpho; species Morpho achilles. Next base: position 6,002,486 of record CAMTZB010000007.1, on the reverse strand, counting down.
TATACAACGAAAAAACTGCAAAAGTACAATCTGCGCTGCATATATCAACGTCTACTTCCTTAAAATTAAACAATAAACAGTCTTCCAAATAATATGATTAAATTAAATTATGTTTATGTACTTCTATTACTCAAAGGTTGACTGGAAGAGATCCCTTTTAGGGATTCATGTGCATTTTATTATTATTTTTCTTTCTCTGTTCTAAATATATGTATATAAAGAAATAAATAAATATTTAATTAATGTTATTATTAAAGTTTATTTGTCCATATTTATTACACTGCATTTGTGTATGTCTCTCTCTCTCTCTCCGTGTGTGTGTGTGTGTGTGTGACTAATGCATAATTATTAATTAATTTATTAATATTCGGTCTCATCATAAGATAGTAACTGAATATTTTCAAACTCGTACTAATATCCTGCGCAAGTAGTCAAATAAGCGTCACCCCAATATGGATGACGCGGTCCGTTCAAAATTTACTGATACCCGAATATCAGTGACGTGGCAGGCAACGTGTTAAAAGCAATTGTGAAAATATTATTAAATAATTTGCAGATATTAAGTAAATGTTTTAGATATTGTTGCTATAGTAAATACATATTACGTGCCAATACTATTTTCCTTATGCTTGTATATTCATGACGATTCACTTAGCTATTACAATAAAGGATGTTTGCAATTTCCAATCTTGAAGCAAGCATTGATTGAGTAGGTGTGTGCGTAGGAGAAATTGTCAAGATAATAACGACTCGAAAAGGATTTTACTTAAGGAAATTCAATGTTAAGTTCATTTTGTCTTATAACGGGATATTAAATAGCGATTATAATATAATAGAAGTAATCACATTGGGGTTTAGCTGCTATGTGGTACCGTTACGACATTAGGTGAAATATTATTATGGGGTAAATATTCACGATATTGGAAAAATATTTGTTTTGCAAAAAAGAGCCATACGTGCCTTATGTACTCGTATGTAATATGTACAAATTAAGTCCTCGCGATTCCGGGTGAGTAAAAATTTAGGATTAATTTTCCGGTATCCGTAAGGTATCCGTAAGGTTGAATAGAATAAAACAACCTCATTTCTTACCGATGTATCGTAAAAGGCGACTACGGTAAGTCGACCCGCAGTGTGGTTTCCGGGTGAGTAGAATAGACTAACCTCATTTTTTACCGAGGTGTCCTAAAAGGCGACTTAGGTAAGTTGACCCACCGTGTGGTATCCGGTTTACTAGAATAGACCACCCTCTTCTTATCGAGGTGTCTTAAAATACGACTAAGGTAAGTTAATGTCAGGCAGGCAGCCGGTCGTAAAATACGTAGCCAAATCATGTGACAACATGTTTATATCATGTTGTGCCGACCTCATTTATGCTCAATATTTAACATTGGACGACTATATTATATCTATATCTGGTCCGTTCACGCACTGGGTAGTGATACTGCCTTCAGATCCGCGCGTCACGGGTTCGATTTCCGCCGAGGCGAACATTTTCTAACAACAATTTGTTGGTTCTTCTAGTCTGTATATAGGTGTGTATTTAAAATTCTATATGTATATATGTCACCCATTACTCAAGTATTAAGTTACTTTGGGGGCTGACGACCGTGTGTGTAATAGTCCCAAATACATATATTTATTTATTATTATTACTATTAGAAGAAGATATTACGACCTACCCACAAATTCGTTTGTTATACCGCTTATGCATTATTAATATGAATATCTGGGTGATCGAGCTTTGCTCGGTAATTTTTTCCAAAAAAAAAAACTGAAAAAAAAAGAAAAAATAATTATTAAGTAGGGGTTCGATCCTTGGCATTTACATTTCTCGAGGCTGCCCGTTCCATGAATAAGCTACGCTGACTTGACAGTTAATGGCGAAAATTCAATTCAATTTAAATGTTAATGCCCAAAAACGGGGATAAAACGTATTTTTTTTTAACATAAAACCTAGCTAGATCGATTTTTCTCCCCCAAAATACCCTACATACTGAATTTCAGGAAAATCGTTGGAGCCGTTTCCGAGATTCAGAAAATATATATATATATATATATATATATACAAGATTAGCTCATTTAAATATTAAAGATTATTAAATGTCGGGATATTTGTAGTCAAACACTTATACAAAATATATACCGATAAATTGCTATCAACAAAAAAGGTGAGCAAACAAAATAAGCAATATGATGTGTCATTGAAATGTAAATGAAAATTGCTTGTGGCTAATGTCCTTAATGTACCTATTTATGTCGCTATACAGTCATACCTAAAACTACATTTCGACTTCGAACATGACTCTTCGATTAACATAAAGTGGAAAGGACGCTGCGTGGGCGCTCTCTCCGATATTCAATAGCAAGTACTTATAGATACCGCTTCCTAAAGCAAACGTGAGATATAGGATTTAAGTATTTTTGTTCTTAAGTTGTTCTATAACTAAAGCCGTGTGGTATCCGGCTGAGTAGAATAGACCAACCTCATTTCTTACTGAGGTGTAGTAAAACGCGACTAAGGTAAGTTGACCTGCCGTGTGGTATCCGGCTGAGTAGAATAGACCAAGTTCATTTCTTATTGAGGTGTCGTAAAAGGCGAATAAGGTAAGTTGACCTACCGTATGATATCCGGTTTAGCAGAATAGACCACCCTCTTTTTTACCGAGGTCTCGTAAAATACGACAAAGGTAAATTGCGGTCAGACTGGCGGCCGGTAGTAAAATACCTAGCCAAATCACATCAAAACCTGGTTAAAGCATGTAGTTTAGAGATTGATGATGGTAAATACCGTAGAGGAACGGTATCTACTGGACCACCCAAAGAGAAGAAAAATTATAATTCAAAATGGATCATGACCACTAAACTGCGTATCTTTCGCAAAACCGACCGAAAAATAATTAGGACTTAGTTAACCTCACGGTCTCATGAAAGCAAACCGCGAGCGCCGACATTGACCCCATGTACCTCTTCTGTGACGAAATGCGGTTTCAATGATGTATAGAAAACATTACACAGTTTGTGCGTTAGTTTGTGCAATGCATACCACAACCTCGAATTTAGTATTTAGCTAATCTGTTCGCGAAATTAAGGTAACGGTAACATAGATTGTATGCTATGACAGACAAAAATACTAATTTATAATCCTATCGTATCCTACTAATATTATAAACTAGTATGTCCAGCCCGCTTTGCCGTGCTTAATTTATAGATTAATTACAGTTATATAAAAATGCTCTGAGTGCCACCAAATTACAGTATCATTTGCTGAGTCATTTTAAAGATTGTCTGACAATTTCATTAAAATTGGTCCAGCCGTTTCGGAGTCAAACAAACATTATATATTAAGAAGGCGAAGTATCCCAGCAGTGGGATAGTAACAGGCCGTTACTTAACGAACGATGTTATAACTTGATTGGACGAAATCCTCTAAAAACATAGTACATAGTATAGAATTTTTTAACTTAAAATTGTCATATATTTTTTATTTGTTGTTCCTTAGTAAAAACAGTGTCCAAATCGAATCAGCGGTTTCCAAGATTAGCGGGAACAAACGCACAGAGATTTGACATGTCAACGATTTTATTATATGTATAGATAGAAGAATAGAATAGAAGATGATAGAAGATGTAAAAGTTTGTATGTTTTGTATGCTTGTTAGTCTTTCACGTTGAATCCGCTGAACAAATATCGATGATTTGGCATAATTATACCTTTTACACCGGAATGACATATAGGCTATAGATATGCTGTTAGTTGTACAGGAATATGATGACACTAAACAGAGCCATCTATTATCAAACTACTACGCGATAAAAGTTCACGCGAAGTAAATCGCGGGTAAAAACTAGTTCAATACAAAACTTCAGTTATTAAAATTAGTGAAGGATTGGTTATATTACCTTTATAAATTAAATCTACTCTTATCTATACCTATTATAAAACAAAATCCCTAAAAGCTATCTGTCTGTATGTGATCGTTTTTTTCAAAATCTAACGGAATTGATTTTTGTACGGTATTTACTAAAAAGTAGTGCAATTGTTCCGATAGGTTTTGGGTACAAAACGGTTTTATGTAAATTGATAGAAACATTTAAGGTAAAGTATTAAAAAATATAAACTTGGTCTAAATCAAAAATATAAACCCTTGACATATCATTTAGTTCATTCTTATTTGCGTTACGACCAACACAATTACTCGCCATATATTTTTATTTCTTTTAATTTGTATAAATAGTAAACTGTAATTTGATATTACTCTTATAACAGTAATTATAATTAATATAAGTAATAATTGCAGTGCAGTGAATTGTGTCTTCGTGTATTAATATGCATGCTTCAGACGATACTTTAATGTTATTTTGCACACTGAATTTTTTAGAGGTTATTCACACAAAACAAGTTCGTTATACTTATAATAATGTCTATAAAAGCTAGAACGATAACCCTTCTAATAAATTTTACCTCGAGTCTGATATATCACTTAAGGATACTAAATTAAAGGAAGAAAATGTATGAAGAACAGTTTTAGTATTTTGTTTTCTCCGGAATCATAGATTTTAACAGAAGCCTTGTTATTACAGGTTTAGACTAATTTAATATTAATATTGCCTTATGAAACTGAACGCCTTTCCGAAACGAAAACCATAAAAGTAAAGACTTTGATGTATATTTTTTTTGCCATTTATTAACTGGTCACCCACCACCGTGTGGTATTCGGCTGAGTAGAATAGACCACCCTCATTTCTTACCGAGGTGTCGTAAAAAGCGACTAAGGTAAGTTGAGTTTAACGTCAGTCAGGCGGCCGATCGCAAAATACCTAGCAGACAACCTGTTTAAAACATGTTGTGTCGACCCCAGTTAAATTATGATTAACTAGTCGCTCAGTTATGTTGAATGTAACCATTCAATATACAAATGAATATTTTTCTGATTGACGAATACAGTTACGAACGTTTTGGTCTCATCCACATCTCAATAACTGATATCTATTTATCTTATTACAGTATTAATACGACGTATCGTTGAGAATTAAACAGTGCAATGTATTAATAAACGCCGTGAAGATTAACCGTTAACAAATGTAGAAATGTTGTCTGACACGTTTGATGCAGACTGCCGATGCTAAGTGCTGATAACATTCCGGCTCAGGGTTCGAACACGAAATTCTTGACGTGGTCAAATCTGAGCCATGCTTGAGGTGTACGTTTCTCTGACCTGCATATGTATGGTTGAATGCGAGGAATTCTCGATATGTTGATTGGAGCGCGTCTTTCATTGCGCTGTGGCTGCAAATCTAGGGTTTCGATCGGGCGACTTGCGGCGCAATGTGCTGCATACCGACGCTCGATGACGAGAGGTCATCAGTAGACGATAGGATCATGACAGAATTCGTCGCTCGACTGCCGATGGTATGCGAGCGGTAATTGATTTGTCCTGCGTAATCGACGGCTGGACGGGATTGACGGGAATATCGAGACGTCACGCTTGCCGAGATGGCACGCAATGTTGTGGTTATTTAGACAAAGCAGCTTCCTGTTAATGTTCTAAGACCCGGATTATCAAAAATTGGAAGATAAGTAATATCACATTCAAAAGTAATAATAAAATTATTTTGCTATAATCCGCGATGAAGTAAAATAGAAAATATATATGCTACATGCTTTGCGATTTTGTCATGGAGTCTATCTCCTGATGATGCTGCGGTTGCGGGGCGAAACGATTATTGAGTTTGTGATAGTGAACGTATGTAGTATTGTGGTGGCGGTGGTCGAGATTTGTGCATGTGTTTTTACGAATCCTGCAAGTATCAGGTATGAAAACGGATTGTTTACTCTACATTTAGCATTATATATATTTTCTGTTTTACTTCACCGCGGATTATAGCAAAATAATTTAATATTACTTTTGTATTATGGATCTCCGCAAAGTAACGCCTAATTCTATAAATTATTTATTATCACATATTTTACGATATATGTAATAAAATCCATTAGTCTACATACAGGTAAGTAAATAATTCTTAAGTTTTGACCATTAATACAAGGTCTATAATAATTAATTCTTCATATATAAATAAGTAATATTTCAGGTATAAATATAAAAAAATACTATTTTAAAGTGTAAGATCTTTATGGCGACGTTCTAGAATATATTACGTTGATATGTTCAGGATTCCTTTTACAGCAACTATACTTGCAATTACTATATTCTTTCATTTCATATTACTATACTGAAAGTCTCTATTTATTTTTCTTATATATTTGAGTGCCAATGAGTGCAATTAAAATACGTATTGATAAAATAAGAAAACATTATTATCTTTTAAGACGCGTGAGGTTCCATGATCCATTCATACGAGTATATCTGCAAAATAATAGAACTAATAGGATAGAATCTGAATAAAAAAGGATAAGATACAAAAGCCTTAGATGTTGTATTATACTGTTTGTAAAATAATATATACATTAAAGAAGAACACGTATTCCGCGCACGCGAATCATCCAGTCCGGTTTCAACTTGGAACTAACCGCACGAAGTCAAATAAAATTAATATTCATAGCCGTTGTATTTATTGGCTTTCAATTAGTATAATCTTAATGGAGCATTAACATACGCGCAGGCGACCCATCCGAGTATACTTATGCTTGGTGTTGTAAGCGTTAAAATTAAAATTTCCCTTAAATTAATTTTGGAAGTAAATTAATATTTAGTTTTTGACAACCGATTTTGCACAAAATAAGTTGCGTCACCATACGTTTAACATTCATGTATTTGAGTAATTATCAATGATTATGTGTTAGATCTCAATTAATCTGAAAACGTACTAATATACGTTTATTCAACGGTCTGTATTTTTAGTAAATAATTTTGTAGTAAGAGGCAGTAGACGGCATATAGTACGATGAACCGATAGAAAATGCATTACCTACGCAATCTCTACTAGACGACCTAAAAGTCTGAGGCACTATGACAAAACTTCCCTTGTAAAATCAACAGAGGATGTCCATTAGTCCAAAACAAAGATGTTTTTAATAGGACATATTAAAACTCTCAAGGCGGCAAGGTTTGAAATCTTTTTGCAGTCCATAGTAAACAGAGATTTACTACCTCTATTACCCTATAAATTTATTTATTCATCAATTTATCTTTTAATTTTCAAGGTAAAATAAAGAAATGTCACTTAGGTACTGAGTTTTTTTGATAGTCCCAAAGGAAATACGGAAATTTATTATCAACAGACAAACGCAATACGCATAGTATTAGTACAGATTTCCTAACAAGGTAATTAAAACTATAATTGACACTTAGAACTACGTGATTTAAAACAGTTAAAAGAGTAAGTAGGAAGACAATTAATGTTATAACTACCATTTACACTACCATTATAACTTAATTTAATAAGATTTTTTAATATTGAATGGTTTCTTTTTTTGCGATAAATATCTAAAACCATGTTCTAAATTATTAATTGGTCGCAAAAGGACTGCTGCAAGTCAATTAAAATAATGTTTATTACAAAAATCACGTTATATAATTATGAATTTTGCCGACAGAGGCGGCACATCAAAGACGTATATAACGGTTCATCGTATGTGCAACAGAATAGAAAGTTAATAATTACAAACGTACTCGTATCTAAACCATTTTAAGACTCACGAAAATTAATGATTTTTAAGCTGCAAAACTACCATTTATCAAATTTAGTCGCAAATTAATAAATTTTTATTTCTAGTTCCGCGAGGTAATTAAAATTAAACAGTTTTATTATTAAATAATGAAATATGTTATACATATATACCTGATATACGAGTATAACCAAGACATGCAAAAAGTATAACATTCATGTGAAATATGCATTTTCACTAAAAGAAAGCGAAGAATCGCTAGAGAGCCAAGTAGAAAATGATGTGAATCGAAACAGTAAATAAATACTTAATACTCACTCACAATAATACCTTTTTGATATGCATTATAATATCCTGATCTTAAGTTTCTCAAATAATACAAATGAACATAACGGTGTATAATGTATGCTATTATCTCATTAAAATTCACAACGTAAAGTTTATAAGAATCATTAATCTGTTTGTTGAATTGAAGATTTATTTTATATTATATTTTGTTTTCTCTGTTAATATAAAGATTTGATAAATTTTTTACAAATCTAGAAATCTTCATCTGAATTATCATAATTTATTCTTGAATCTAAGTAAACTTTAATGTTATTAGGTGTTAGCATAATCACGCTGATTTTTATTTAGTCATTATATTTAAGCAACCGGGTGTGGGTTATAAAAATGCAAAACACTGACAATATCACTAATGTATTCTGAACCACTTGCCACACAACTTCAGATCTCGAAATGGTGGCATAATGTTCTAGATTGTCCCACTAAACCTTTACTAGTTGGAATAAGTACATAAATGGGCAACAGAGTCATTTCTACGCTGGCAACTCTGGTCGCGGAAGGCCTGCAGCCGATGACCTCAACAGACCGGTTCCCGCGGCCCTCCACTCCGCGACCTCTCGCCCTCCCCTCTCTCACCATCTGCCCCCCTCGCGCGAGACGTTTCATTACGTTATTATTATATTAAACGCTATAATACACATTGTAGGCATTAGTCCGCCGAGACGTCGTCCTAAGAAAGGGTAATGTATGGCCCACGTAGGCTGTGCTTTTGATCTTATTTTAAAGCCTCCTTTTGGATTAGCGCTGTGAAGTTTATGGCCCTTTACGAATGCCGAATCATTCTTTCGGTAACCTTTGTATTTATAATGTTATAACTAGCCAAATATATATACATATTTCTTATAACTGATAATAAATACATTTTTTGTGTTAAATTCTTATTAGGAGATATTTTATAAGATTTAATTTAATTTCAATCATAATAAGCTGTTCTCTTATTGACTTAATCATAAATAATGGTATCTATCACAAATTACATAGTTATAATATATAATTTATGATAAATAACTCTAAATGATGTACTGTCCAAGCATTGTCCAAGTGAATAAAGTAGCCTGTAAGTTATTTTGTACATTATTCTCCTGTCCTTATCCCACTCTGACTAGGGTCGGCAGAATTTGTTTTTCTCTTCCATTCTCTGCTATTATTTTTCAACTCTTTTATATACATGTCATACTTCACACAAACCAACCATCTTATTTTAAGCTTCTTTTTAAGTAACATATCCATCCCCATCGTTTGGTCACATGGTATTTATCCTTCCTCATTATGTGAAGATACTATGTTAATCTTATACTTCTCGTTTTTTCTATTAAAGTTCATCATCGTCCTATCGACCATCTACATGTTATAAACATGTTGTCACAAGATTTGGCAAGCAAGTATTCTACGACTGGCCGACTGCCTGATGTAACTTTCCTTAGTCGTTTTTTACGACACCTCGGTAAGAAAGAGAGTGGTTTATTCTACTCGCCAAGAAACTACACGGCGGGACAACTTACCATAGACACCTTTTGCGGCACCTCGCTAAGGTGGTCTATTCTAATCAGTCAGATACACGGTAATAATAAATGAGTCGGTAAAATTATTGTGATCGAATCAAAGGCGTTAATGACGACGTGTATGAAATTTATACCGATTATTAAGATTAAATTTACGTTGCATCCAAGTGCACTAATAATCCCACCAGTAACTGGGCACGCGCATGGCACACGCTTACCCGTGTGAACACAACCTGCCGTTTACTCTGAAATAAAGTTATTGCTCGTTAGACTAAAAAAAACACATCCGGCGACGTTCGCGATAGTTGCTGCGATTGTTCCGATAAAATTTTATAAATATCTTATCATTTTCTTTTGCTTCTTTAAAAATTTTATTATTTCTTCAGTAATTATCAGTTAATTATTCTCATGCAATCTTTCTCACTTTGTCTCATTAGCATATAATACATTCAAATGATAATTTACGTTTTCTATACATTAGTAATGTTTTTCGGTTTTCACAAACTTATTAATTTTTTATATTATAATTGTTTTATATGATTATAATAAAATACATGTTATGTAAGCGTAATAGATAATGCGGACTTTCGTTACAGAGCTAAATCAGCTTTAAACAAAACTAAAAGAGATGAATCAGAAAATATAATAGTAGAACGGTGGTGAACGGTTAATTCAATCACTACATAAAAATATCGTTAAGCATAAGTAAATAGGAAAATTGGTAAAATTGCACGCGCATTGCGCAAAATTAATTCATTGACTCCTAGTATTCTTGATACTTCTCATAAGAAAGCTCAGAGTCACTTAGTGGGCGATGGAGGGAGCTATGCTTGGAGAATCTCTACATATTCAAATCAGTATTGAGATCTTCAGAAGAACGAAACTCTTCGATTGCTTAGCGTGTCAAAAAGCGGAAGTGACGATAGCCAGGATATATAGTGTGGAAAACCGATGGGCATTGGGGTCTTAAGGTGTTGGTATGGCGACCCCGCATCGGAAAACTCAACCTCGATAGACCCCGACTGACGACGTCGAAAAGATCATGTTTTGTAAAGATCCCATGAAGAGACCAATCTCCAATCGGTTGTCATCGGTTGAAAAAGAATATAAGTTAAGAGTCATAACGGTTAGATATTTTGTCTGGTAACCAAATGATGCAGAGTTCTAAAACGTTCGTGATGTGATGTGCAAACGCAGAAGCGAAGAATATCAAATACGAATTGTAGAGCAGAGATGTACTAGCGTCAGCCATCGTTATAAGGGACGAAGACATTCGTCGACGGACGTCTAGGTTTTTAGCCCATTCTCGAGGTCTGAATAACCTTGGATACATGGGGTTCTAACCTTCCTCCTGACACAGATGCTTTTCGTATCGGAAGGTAGTTCACTGCGAAGAGTCCGGTTAGTGCCATGAGTGCAGCGCCGAATTTGACACGGCACTGCATACGCTCTCAGACTGCCCAGTTTAGGCGGTTCAGCGGGTAGAGCTCATGGCACAGGTGGGGCACAATCTCTCCTTGACCACCGTGGTTCATGCCATGGTGGACGGGGAGAGATCGTGGGCAGCAATGGCCTCCTTCTGTATGGTCATAATCTCGCGAAAGGAGGATTCTTCGCGGATTCTTGAAGTCGACTCCTTGGATCCGATCCGCCGCAGGCTTGCCACCTGTAGCGGAATTCGATTGCCGGTTTAGCTGTAGGTAGTAATCACAATGTGAATCCGAAACCCGGTCCTGGGAAAAGCTCTTCCGGTTTCCGGGCGAGCGCAGTATTAAATATGGAGAGTAGAGCGTAAATACTCTACTAACATTAACTCAGGATAGTAAGGGTTTTTACAGTAATAAAAAAAAACATTATTAAGGCGTCATTATAGTTCACGCATCTATACGATTTAAAAATAAAATTGACATTTGTTATTTTTAGATAACTTTTCTTCTCGCCGTATATAGTGGCAACAATGTTGCTGGGCAATTTGGTTAAACTATAATTAACTTTATATGCGTTTTTCTTCGCACTAATTGACAAGTATGCACTAATTATTCGCCATATTTGAATAGGTAACAGCTATCTCACCATCTGCTCTATATCTAAGTGATGAGCCGCACTCATGACTTGAATCAGACTAATGGGATAATGTACGTTGAAACAACTAATGACTTTACTTTAAATGGAAGTAATTTTTTTTTTAATCTAAAATTCAAAATATCTTATTTAAAATATATAATATTAAAAACATTTCTTTATTCAAGTAAACTTGTAGAAAAATGCTGTTAAATCACGCTCTTTTTAAAATATAATTCTTATTACTAGTTACATTTAGTCATTACTGTCTTGTACAGGGTCGGAGAGTAGCTATATATATTTAATATAAATTATATATATTTATTATGAATTATATATATTTAATGTAAATTATATATATTTAATATAAATTTAGTATTTTTAAGGCCCCAAAAACAGGGATTAAATGGTTTTTTCTTTAAAACCCCCTACATGCTTAATTTCAGGAAAATATTTGGAGCCGTTGCCGAGATTCCGAAATATATATATACATACAAGATTAACTCTTTTTTATATATTAAAGATACACACATTGTTACACTTTGTGCTACACTTTTTTACATCTTCATAAAACATTATACAGATTTTTATTTTATATGGATGTAAAAAAAGCAATGAGGTCAATATCAACTCGCGTAGAATGAACACCAGATAATTATCTCACAATGCAACGCATTCGCCGCAGTGAATCCTGCGTTTTTCGACGAAAAATTTAATTATATTCCTCAGTTTAAATTCAAATTAAGAATTAATTCCAGTCTACCTACCGCTAACAATCGCTGTGTTTAGTGTTCACATTGCGCGACGATTTTTATTATTCTAATATTTTTTTGTTTTACAACTTTTCGCACTACCATTCGCTTGACTGGATATTTAGGTAAAATTTTCACTCAATTCCTGTTAAACATTCTAATGTGCGAACAAATCAAATTATTTTTCGGTCAATGTACCATGTGACCTCTTATGACCTCTTATTTATCGACGTTGTTAATTTCGTTATTCATTTGTATATATCATATGATATTACCGTAACATATAGTGTACTTTTTTATCCAGCTGTAGAGCTGAGGTGTAACACACCTGTTACACCTTAGGTAAGTGTCGTATGGTATCCAGCTGAGTAGAATAGACTTTCACCATTTCTTACCGGATGTTGTAAAATGCAACTAAGTTGACGTCAGGTAGGCGGCGGTCGTAAAATACCTAGCCAAATAATGTGACAACATGTTGAGACTGAGATCACCGCAACCTATTAAGTTAATTGTATATTTCGAATACAGTTTAAAAGTATCGAAACTTTGGTATCACCTATCAAGATAAAATATCAAGATTTCCAAAATCTATTTTCGGTTTGAAATGTATACTTTAAGCTTGGCAGGAACGTGCTGCGTTAAGCGATGCGGTCGAAGCGGCCGCTCAAAGCGGTATAAAAAAACCTCACAAATAAAAGAGCTGGGACAACGGCATGATCAAGTGCACCGAACGATGTAACGTGATATTTTGTAATGTGCTTTATTTTCACCGCGCCCAGCCCGTCTGGTCTGCAATCTATAATTAGAATAAATCTTCGCACGCTCTTAAAAAATCCCATATTTATGTAACGCATGTATGAGACATCTCTCCTAACCCTTGAGATACATATTAAAATGTAAAGTATTTAACATAAACTTTTCTATGCCACTTGTAGGATAAAACAAGGCACCTTAACAAGCACCTTAATCATCATCCTCCTGCCCTTATTCCACTCTAAGTAGAGTCGGCACAACATTTTATAAACATGCTGTCACATGATTTGGCTGCGTCTTTACGACCGGCCGCCTGCCTGACGTCAACTTACCTAAGTCGTATTTTACGACGCCTCGGTAAGAAAGAGGGTGGTCTATTTTACTAAACCGGATACCACACGTTGGGTCAACTTACCTTAGTCGCCTTTTACAACACCTCGGTAAGAAATGAGGGTGGTACTATTCTATTCAGCCGGATATTACACGGCCACTTCCAGACTAAAACATGGCACCCTAAAGAGAACCTTTAATGTTTTGAAATAAAATAATTCAGTTATATATTCGAATAATTCCATTAAACAAATTGGTAGTATTAAATCTGCAAAAACAATTTTTTGTTTAAAATAAAATTAGATAAACACTTTTTAAACGACTGGAAAATGTGCGCGCTATATTCACTTTGACTGACACCGTTTCGTTCTGTAATAGATCATAGATTAAATCTATGATAAACATAATAAAAATGTTCGTATCACTGAATATATATTCGCGAGATAGCTATCAGTCTATGGTATAAAATATAATCTTTATACGCAACTATAAAAAGTTTCATTTTAAAAATAGAAATTATAATTTACGTGCATAAATTAAGACTTATATTAATAATGTTTAAATGTGTAATAATACGCCTGTGAGTATAGTGTGCAGAAATCATAAACAATTTTTCTACGTAATGTAGAAATAGCGTATTCTGTTGATTAAACTATGATACGAAGTAACATTTTATTTTATATTCTACTATTTTGCTATCGTAACGTGTTATCTAAACTGCTTTATCGCTCGACAGGAAATCCGGAATAATTTCAAAATTATTCAGAAAACCGCTAAGCGTTGGCAACCCAGCATCGATCGAAGACGTAATTTTCGTAGATCTTCTACTAAGTGCATAAACATGTCAACATTGCAAGCGAAAAATTGCCGCGTGGTGTTTTTTTATAATTATTAGAAACCGTTATTAGAAATTCATATAAAAAGAACAAAACTTAGAATTAGTTTATAAAAAAAAAGGTTGTATGCGCTCACTAATATTAGTAATTCCCATACACTAATATAGAAAATTTGCAAAGCAAGATGTCTAACTATACATCGTTGGCTCGTCAATACAGGCGGCAATAGAGCGGCTGGAGTGCGTGGAGGCCGTAGCTCGACCAATTTATTCGCCGGGACGTCAGATTTCGAGGGCCTCGTTACGACTAAGCCTCCAATTAGACTTATCCCTAATTAAGAGATGCCAATAAATTACCCTCCATCACGGGCTAACGAAGACGCGCCGCACTAATAACGCTAATTGATTTTGAGTAATGAGCTTGACTTTTGATGGGGCTGATTGGGAGAACGTCGATCGCGTTGCCAATAAGAGGACTCGTGTTCGGTTCAGAATACTTCACATCAGAGAGCTTACTATACTGGCTGGTTTCTAAAATTTCTAATTAATAGGTTGAGTATGTTCAGTAATAGAGTATAATTTATTCATATTTTCGCAAAGAGAGATTTAGACGCGATGCCGCAATTAATTTTACGTTTGCTGGTAATTTGAATATATGATAAATAGGTGCAAAGATAATTAAAAGCTTTATTTAAAATTATAAAGCGAGTTAAATATAAATTTTTGTTCATTTCAAATTAAACTGTGACTCAGCGACCCGATGCTCTTTACGCCTTTTAATTTGTTTCAAACAAGTATTATTAAAAGTTTAGTTAAATTCTGTTAGAAAATTTAAATGACGTGGTAATAAAGAATAACACTAAATTACTGAATTAAAGTAATAAATCTGTTTAAAATATCACTCAGGCAGTCTCTCTTCACGCTCGAAACTACTGTAACATTATTTAAATTTATAACATGAGCGGAAGAAACCAATCGCAAGTTAGTATCAACAAGAAACTGCGGCGTAATTTTCATTTAATTGAATTCCATTAACATAGTTAAATCTTGGGTTTAATTACTAAGACCAATCATCGGTCTCGCTTGAAATAATCCACGATAGATAAATGTCACTTAATATGTAAATATATAATTAGCTTTACGTAAGGTTGTATGGAAGAAGAATTAACTGAATAAAATGAATATAAGGCTACTTTTTCGCTAGCCACAAAATATTTTAAACTTCATCGTCGTAAAGGTTTTTCAACTATATTATGTCCTTTTTTTTGGCGGTTATTTTCTTAGGCTTTGTGATTCTGTCGTTGGAGCCTATTTATTAAAGAAGTTTCAGTTACAGGGGGAATCGTTGAGATTGTTGTAATGAATTTGTTTAGTGCTTTTGTAATATGTTGGTAGTTTTGGTGTTTTGTAGTTCGTGCGTTTAATAATCCTAATGAAAAAGTTATGATCGAATTATTTTGCTTTTACGTTCAAGATCAGGCAAAGTGGAGGCAATTAAGTAGGAAAGCGGACCCCGGGTCTTAGCCGTGATAACGCTAAGTTGAAGAACAATTAGTCTTAGTTTGCTATAAACTAATTCTATTGTAACTCTTGTACTATAGAATTCTGCAAAGTACTTCTATAAAAAAAAAAATTGTAATTAGTTTAGTTGTCGTTTTTCATATGCGCAGTTAAGTTAGACAAACAAAAAGTATACATAATAATTATTATAAGAGTTTTAAAGGTGGCTTGCTTATGTGAACTCTTAGTTTATATCATTGATACACTCACAAGAATATTTAATCATTTTACTAATTAGAAAGCTCTCGTTTTGTAAGAGCTGTTTTAAGTAAATATCTTTGTAGTTTCAGTTTCTATATTAATAGATAATTAATATGACTAATGATAATACTTTTGTTTAATAAAAAATTCGAAATCAGTAACGTACCTTTTTTTATAAAATAAAGTACCTGGGTGATCTTTTTTTAAAGATATGGAAAAATACAATAACAACTGTTTTGGTCCGCCCTTTACCATTAGGCTATCACGGCATTTCGTTTGACAGCCAAAAATATTATTTGCAAGCAATTCTACATTTTAGCATTTTTCAGTGCCCGAAAACACGGATAAAACGTCATGTTTTTTAAATGAAACCTAGCTAGATCGATTTTTCCCCCCCACAGCCCCCTCCATGCTGAATTACTTGAAAATCATTGAGAGCCGTTTCCGAGATTCAGAAAATACGTTTATATATATACATACAAGATTAACTCATTTAAATATTAAAGATTATGAGAGACATTATCAACTATATTTAAGCGGCCAATGAAAATAATCGCCCTCGGTGTAGTTATCTAAAAAGTGAAAGTAAAAACTCAAAAAATATATGTTGTTCTTTTCAACTATATTCCATAATTTCTAAAACCTAGCCCTGATATAAAAAAGTTAAATGATTTATTTTTAATTGATCACGAATCTTACTCTCTCTTAGGAGTGAATGCCCGAGTAATTTAGCCTACTAGCCAAGAGTTTTGCCATAAATGGCAGTACTAGTTAATAAAATTTATTTAATGGCTTGCTGGCAACAATTACAATTATAGTATCAAGGGATTAATTCTTGCACATGTTTAATTATTGTGCTCATATAATAGATTCAAAAATAAATTTAAATAATACCTTTAATTATAAGATTAAAGTATATTTGAAGATTAAAAGGTTTGAAATATCAGATAAACATTTTTTTATAGTATATAATCTGATTAACTAAAAATATGGCATATAATGTATTTATGGAAATCGGATTTAAAAATAAGTATAGATTTATAAAATATTCAATTATTACATAATTTACACAAAGTATGTTATAAAAATTATTAATATGAAATTAACTCTCTATACAGACTACGGCAGGCCCCGGCTACTGTTATATAAAACTTTATATAAATCATCTTTAATCCTCGGCAGCTTAAAAACCGCAACAAAATTAAAACCAATAAACAACCTGAACTAAGCTACTTTCATAACAATTTTCAATCTCCATCTATATCTGAGAAACTACGTTACAAGTAAATCGCGGTTCTACGTTTCATCTCTCATAATTATGCCAAACATTAAAAAGCTGTAATTATGTTAATTCACTGGCTACGTGTACGTGTACATGTTGTAAAACTTGCTTTTAAATGACTATGCCCGTCTTATTACTTATGCACATTTTGTAATGGACAAATAAAAAGTTAATTAAAATCTATTGTTATTTATACCACGTAGATTTGCCTCCGTTAGATTTGCTCTGAATTAAAAAAAACGGTATGGTCTTATTAATAAAGCATATTATTGTCTAAATAACTATGTCAATGATTAAAGTACATTGATGAGATACTTTCAGCTATTTTGAAGAACTTACTATATACTGGCGATATTAACCCGGCCGCGGCGGTCGGCTAAGGCGTGAAATGCGGAGAATACAGCGTAGAAGCTTTACTTCCGTCAGGGAATTTCCTCCTAAGCCTTCTCCAAAGTTGTATCAAGCTTTTGGATGACGCGAAGGGGTGAGGAGGTAGTATGAATGTGATAAGTCACTATGCGAGAAACCTATTAATGTCCAAAAACTAGGAGCTCATCTGCGCACGCAACTCTAGCTCGCAAGCAAGTCTACGTTAGTTTTTTGTTGATTATTCTCGTTTGACCATACATTCCGAACTGTCGGTAGATAGAAAAAAATTACGAAACAAGACAGCTCTATTTTTACAGTATTTTAGCTTAAACCATACTTTGAATTTAAGTTTACAGGAACTGTAATTACAATTGTTCCTTACCGCATGACCATAATATTAACCTAACCAAAATCTAAACATTTATATTTATTAAAAATTCACGTTAAATAATCTGAAGATTGTTGGTTGTTTTACCTAAATTTTAAGCGGTTCTCTTGTCACTTAAACATAAAAAAAACCGCCGTATTCAATTGGATAATGATTATTGTAAATCAAAAAAGAAAAAGTCCAATTAGAGATGGATATTTTTGCCAATTTGAAGCATTTAAGAATTTTCGATACAGCGGTTAAATTGCTGTATTGCACTATTATATATATATATATATATATATATATATATATATATATATATATATATATATATATATATATATATATATATATATATATATATATATATATATATATATATACTTCACACAGTCCAACCATCTTTTTTCAGTCTCCCTTTCACATATCCATCCACATTCATATTTAACACTAATTTGGTCACATGATTATCATTTATTTAAAATCATTACAATCTTTTTTTTTGTGTTATTTTATTAACATTGTTAATTATAGAATTCGCAATTATTTTAAAGTTATTCCTATCACAGAATGTAGGGTACACACGCACTATTGTGTTAATAACAACAAACTGACGTGTTTTAATATTAGCTCCGTTCCAGTCACGTGCACGCGAACACGCAAAATGCATGCAAATTATCCAGTGGCTAACGAGTTTATGTTTGTCATCTTAATAACTGGAGAATGCATAGAGGGCGAAACGATTGTTTGCGATGTATGTTCCGACCGATTTCGGTCATGGCGACCACTTTCCTCCGCTAGGCCATCACAGCTTTTTACTAGGACCACTTTCCTTGTCGGAGTGGCGTTGATGCGCCCGGATATGGCTTACGTAGCCAATCTTTGCAGCAAACTCTCTTGTGCAATGTGAGCTTGCTGCTGACATAATTATAATGGATGGCATCGGGTGGGCGAACCTTAAGCTCTTTACGCTTGGCGTCGGGCTCAGCTTTATGCTGTTCCTCGAAATCGCGGATTCGCTTCACGAGCCCGCGCCATTTAGGCTTCTGTGCTGCCAAACCCTCCCATTGAGAGGGCTCAATATTGCATCTTTTCATATGACGCTAATGGACTACGGCCTGAGTTTGTGAACGTGTGTCGAGCTTGTGTATTGTGATGGCGTTGGTGGAGGTTTGAACACGTCTTTTTTAAGAATCTTCATGTATCAGGTATGAAATTGGATAGTACACCACTATTTGCACATTTAGAATAATTGATATTTTCTATTTTACTTTATTGCGGATTATAGCAAAATAATTTTATTATTACTTCTGTATAACAGATCTCCGCAATCGTCTATTTCTATACATTATTTAAGTCAGGGTACTCAAATTTTTAGATTAAATAAATTTTTTTACTTTTATAGAACAAATAGATTCGTGCTTCCTCGTACGCCCCATATTTGCTAGACCTCTAAATTATTCCACTGTACAAATAGTTTAGACACGAATGAAAAATATTCATTTGCATATGATTATTAATTTAAATAGATATGCCATGAGTATCTTGGCAAATGAATGCTAAGTAGGTACGCAAACATAATTTTCACAGTGATGTTAATTTTCACATTGAATAGTTAACAACTGGCTTGGTCGGAACGTAAAACCGACCACAATTATCGAATATCTTTACGCGGTAATGTCAACGGGTTTGGCTTGTGTCGATAACGATGGAAAAAAGGAAAGTCAATCAATTCAAGTCATGATTGCCTTAATAAGATTGTACATAGTCATAGTAAGTAGCGGCCTGTTACTCTCCCACTGATGGAAATAGGCCTCTTCTGTCCGTTTTTTGGAGAGAAGGGTTGGAGCTAAGACCTGCCACGCTGCTCCAATGCGGATTGGTATATTACAATTATCACCGAATTCTCTAGATATATGCAGGTTTCCTCACGATGTTTTCATTCACCGAAAAGCGTGTGATAAATTGCAATTATCAATGAGACACATGAGTTTTAACAGAAAAATTCATTGGTGTCTGCCGGGGTTTGAACCCGTGATCTTCTCGAAAGAGTTGCACGGTGTTACCGCTGGGCTATCACAGCTCCATAGTCATAGTATTTTAATATTAATGTTGTATCTTGGTATAACATGTGTAACAATCACTGGTAAACCTAAATAAATAAAATAAATAACCTATAATATATAGAATTGAATCTATTTATAATACTCTGTTTTGGTGATACTCTCGTGACCAACACGTGAGCGGACCTAGACACAAAAATTTAGCTAGGCCAAAATAATTCATTATTATCATCCTCCTGCCCTTATCCCACTCTAAGTGGAGTCGACACGTTATAAATAATATCACAGGATTTGACTACTTATTTTACGACTGGCCGTTTGCCTGACGGCAACTTAGTCGTGTTTTACGACACCTCGGTAAGAAAGAGGGTGGTCTATTCTACTCAACCGGATACCACACGGCGGGTCGACTTTCCTTAGTCGCCGTTTACAATACCTTGGTAAGAAATTAGTGTGGCCTATTCAACTTAGCCGGATACCACACAGCCGGCTGACTAACCTTAGTGGGCCTTTTACGACAACCCGGTAAGAAGTAGAGATATTAAAAAAATAGCAGAATAAACCGCAAGCTTAGTATTAAAGTGACCAAATTCGATAAAGTTGTTTTGTGGGAAATGCAATAAAGCGTAGCGCCTACAAAATATGTGAGTGTTAAAGAGTCCCATAACTATAAGACATATAAGAGCAAGAAAACACTATTTTTCTATTCGAAGCGTGAGTTATATCCCGTGGTTTTGTCGCGTAATATTTATTTTTTTACACTTACACGTATTACAAGATGCAGCTTTCCAATGGTGAAAGAATTTTTGAAATCTGTCCAGTAGTTTTTGTGTGAAAACATTACAAACATACATACAATTTTTTCCTCTCTATAATATTTCTTTTTCTATTCTTTGTGATTTTGTGTTTATTTGTTAATTCGTTGATAATAAGCTAGTAACATAGATATAAGTCTGTTACATTATGAGCCCTTGTTGCTGTCAAATAAATACATCTCATTTCATTTCATATCAATATTAATATAGATGTATCCAAACTCAATTAAACTTAATTTTGAAATAGGTTACTTTAATACTCGTGCAAAATGGTCTCCATTCCTATGGCTACACACACGCATCCAGTCACACACAGAGACAGAGACACATACACAAGTTTTAACACGCAGCGATTTCCATCGAAATACTGCAACCGTTAGCCTAACAGTTAATGATTATTAAAAAAGTCTGCGTAATAACTGGGATCGTTTGTTACATGCTCCGACGCACGGAAGCGTTAAAGTATATTGCTACCTACATATTACTGGGCTTACAAGTCTTTGTTTCATTCAGGATTAAGTTAGATTAATTACTAAGTAACCAATTTAACATTATCATGAAGCACGGCTAAACAACTATATTTCTGTCATAACGGTTTATGGAAGTAGGCGTTACTTTGCCGAATTCCATAGCAGCGAAGTTACTATATAATAATTTTGTTGTAATCCGCGTTTGTTAAAAGAATCTATGTAATGCTAAATGTATGAAGAAGGCAACATTCACTTATACATGCAGGACAAGTCACCACACATATCACAAAATGCTGCCAACACAATCACTCCACACAAGCACTACACAAAGCATCATCGGGAGGATAGGCTCCACGATATAATTGTAACTCTCTTAACAAACGCGGATTACAGAAAAATAATTCAATTTTAATTTCTGTGACATAACGGATCAAATAATAAGTGAGCCCAACAATTTGTTTATAGAGAACCCTGACTTCAAACCAAACTATAAGGAATTTAAGTAGCTTATTGGGCGATACGGTATATTTTGACAAGAATGTGTATAAAGAATAGCTGGATTTA
Organism: Morpho achilles; assembly: GCA_947086495.1. Classification (NCBI taxonomy): domain Eukaryota; kingdom Metazoa; phylum Arthropoda; class Insecta; order Lepidoptera; family Nymphalidae; genus Morpho; species Morpho achilles. The sequence goes on along the minus strand of CAMTZB010000007.1, from coordinate 5,980,585 downwards.
CCGGTCCAGTTCTAACCGGACTGTCTTAGACTGCATACGGTCTAAAACTCAGGTTTAATGGTATATCTTAGGAACTCTTGCATTCAAATACAATTTCAAAATATTCTTTATTCAAATAAACTTGTAAACAAGTGCTTTTGAATCGTCAACTCTACTGCTGGTTGGAAAGCTGTTCCTACCGAGAAGAACCAGCAAGAAACTCGGCGGAATTTCTTGCGGAATTTATATACTTTCAAAGTTAAAGATAAACATTTTTATTACACACCCTTTTAGCTATACGTTGACCATACCGGATGATCGTAGGTTCTATTGCCCAATGGAAGTTTAATGGTCCCTTATTAATAGAGGAAATGACGTTTGAAATACCTGGTAGCATATCAATATGGGTTAAAATAATAATTGGAAATTAATTGAAAAGTAAGTATTGATAATTGCAATTTATCACACGCTTTTAGGTGTAGGTATAGATCGTGAGGAAACCTGCATATTTTTTTATATCAGGAAAACCTATTATGGGTCTACCTGCATAAACCTGCATGTTCGTACCTACTGCGTGCCTACGATAGCTGCAGTGGTAAGCATAGGTAGGATAGGCAGACAACCGGCAATTTCTCCACTGCGAATAATCATGGATACTGACCTTTGACTTAGAGGCTTCTTCTTAAGTTAAGGCGTCTACGCCGCTCCGGCCAGAGTATAACCACAAAAAAACTTAATCCACCTACATTCGTGGAATCACAAATTTAATTGTTCTTTAAAAGAAAGAAAGAAAAAACTTTATTTATAACGTACACCACTAACGTAACTGTAACGTACACCACCACTTTTACGTATAAGGACACAATAATTATGATAAATTTATTTATAAAGGCGCGGTGTGACGCCATAAAATAGGTAACCACTCGGCTTTGGTTCGAATTTGAAACGCGAACACCGATTTTCAGTGGCCGCCATTTTTTTACGCACGGACGTCAACAGATAAAATCTAAACTAACTTACTATATATATGTAGGTATAAATGTATTTATAATATGGTGAAAAATGTACAAATTAAAACTTTAATTAATTAATTTAAATTATTTAATATAGTTTATACAAACACCAAATTATCCTTTATATTTAGTATATTTTAATACGAACATCCACCGAACACCGATATATTTTATTGCAATTCACTCAGAGGCCCGTGCATCGTGTTGCGCGGCCGACCGATCTTCTTCTTGTGTGACATTAATTAGTCACCTACCCGCACTGCCTCAGGTGCAGCAAGACCACATTACCCTCGGTGGAAAATATTGCTCAAATACTGCATATCTCTTGAGAATTCTGGAGATATGTGTAACCTACCAATCCGCATTGGAGGAGCGTGGTAGGTCTTGGCTCCAATCCTTCTCTCCAAAAACGGAGAGAAGAGGCCGCTACTTAATTTTAACTTTTTTAATTGAAAAGTATCGATAATAATCAATAACCCTGCATCCCTTAGAACTCCACATTTCAAAGGAGTACAGGGGATATACGATATGTAACCTACCAATAACAGCAACGTCTGAGCTCCCTAAGTCTAGCTCTAAGGCCTAAGTCCTGTACTTACAAGTACAGGCTGATCCTGTCGAGAGAATGAGTAAATAAATAAACGACTTCTAGTCCTAGTCGGCCTCACCGTTGTGTGTACAGACTTATTAACTAATACTGTCTTCGCAATCTGTGACAGTAAATAATGAAGCACCACTCGTACCACTTACAACACCATCACTTACCATAATGAGAGGCCTTAGATAAGCGTAATGCACTTAATTGGATAAGTTAATGTAAGATATAATGAATTTCTAGGCTACTAACCTACCACATGCTAAGCGATCGCCATCTCTATATTTTTATGTTATAGCTATATGAAGAGGTGATTTCAATGTACTTTATTGAAGCTATCTCAAGTACCTCCTACCTAGTAAAAGATCTTATCGTATCTTGATGTTTTATCATCATATTGTTACTCGCCTGAATTATTCCGGGCAAAATTGCAATAAAATCGCCGTCGTCAATCTGAAAGAGAAATGGTTTTGATTGTGCTTGATTTTGGTTGATTATTTAACGAGATAATTCATCATATCAGTGTATCAGAGTTGTCCAATACATATGATTACTTTACATACGATTATATACTAACGGCATATACCTTTTTTTTAATAAATAGAATTAAAAAAAATACTTGGGAATATTATACGTAATCAATATTATTATTATAAATATTTGTCGGTCTGTCTTGCTGTGTCCGTCCATCTGTAAGCTTCCATAGCTCATGTCGTGGAGTCAAATTGATGAAATTTGGTAAAATTAAGGTTATGTAATTTTTAAATTTAACGGGCTATTTATAGGTAAAAAAATCATCATCAATCAAAAATGTTTCTTTCTGGAAAAGAAAAAAATACAAAAAAAATTGACATTTGAGGAGACAGGAAACGGGGTGCGGATATTAACCTTATCGAAATATTTCTAGCTGATTGATTAAATTTTTTACTAACTTGAAAATAATAGCATTCAGAATATGCCAACACGAGATGAATACAGTTAAATCTATATTATATAAGCAAAAAATGATATATTTCAAATTTTATGCTGTAATAAAATTTACGCTCGCACTACGCTTCGCTTAGTTAGTAGATCACATACCTTTTTTACTGACCACTCAATTGGACGACCATGAGCACTAGATAAGATGTAAATGGCTTTGATATTATGCATCTATGAACTTTTTCAGTGGAATTCATCTGATACCATTGAATCATGGAATTAATAGTGATCATTTATGATATGATAAATTGATATGAATGAATGAATAACTCTTTACTGCACGCCAAGATAACAATAAACAAAAACAAGAGAAATAAGAACATTCAGAAGTGCAAGGGCAGTTTTATTACTGAAAGTGATATATTGATAAACATGTTTGACGATGGTGATTGTGTCTTGTATTTATTCTACGATATTGAATACTGCAAAATTACATTTAGATTTAACTAATAGTTGCAACATTTTTTTTTGTGCATGAACGTGCTTATTTTCATTATAAATGCAAAAGTTTGTCGATCTGTTTGTTACACACTGAGGGCTGATCGGCTGGATTAATATTGGTGAAGTAATGAATCAGTTAAATCTTCGTTCCGGGCTAACGGGAATAGAAAAAACCCCAAAAACAAAAAAAAACAGTTACTTACTTATTTATTATTGGATAAAAACTATATTAATAAAATTACTATAACATTGTTTTAATATTTTATACCTTTATTTCAAGTGGTGTTATTTTTTTTTATCTATATCATAATAAATAAAATCAGAAATGGTTAAAAACAATTTTTTGTGATAAATTGATATTTTAGAGAAAGCTTAGGCTGCAGCGTAGGTAAATTAATCTGAGATTTTTCTCGGAAAAATTGGTGTACTTGTTTCAATTACGTTTACTAATTACTTGACTTCTGCTCGCTAATTAGCTACCTCACTAATTAATCACAACGGGTTCACCCAGTAACTCAAACTCGGCAAGTGGCGTTTCACACTGAAGAAAAGAAACGCAGCGTTTCCTAAAAGTAACATTTATGAATGAACGAATGAATAAATGAATGAATGAAATGAAATGAATGAATTGTTAGTAAATAAATGCTTTATTTACTAACAATTACAATTAAAAGTACAGTTAAATACAAGTAGTTAGACGCCGTGTGGTATCCGGCTGAATAGAATAGTACCACCCTCATTTCTTACCGAGGTGTAGTAAAAGGCGACTAAGGTAAGTCGACCCGCCGTGTGGTTTTTCGGCTGAGTAGAATAGACCAACCTTATTTCTTACCGAGGTATCGTAAAAGGCGACTAAGGTAAGTTGACCTACCGAGTGGTATCCGGTTTAGTAGAATAGACCACGCTCTTTCTTACCGAGGTGTCGTAAAACACGACAGAGGTAATTTGACGTCAGGCAGACAGCCGGTCGTAGAAACGCAGCCGGATCATGTGACAGCATGTTTTAACATGTTGTGCCGACCCCACGTAGAGTGGAATAACGGCAGGAAGATGAAGATGATGAAATACAAGTAGTTAGGTACATTAAATAATAAAAGGTAAAACAAGAGTTACGACTATCCACACTCTGCATGCACGTATCGCAGTAGTAAAAGGGTTCAAACTCAGCATAAATGCTGCAGGTATCCCTGAGCGCTGGTATTCTGCCTGAACCGGGGAGTAACGGGGGAGCACGAGTTTATCAAATAAATACATCATAGTTTAATCAGAGTAAAATTAAATTAGTGTTAAAATGAAAGAATGGAGTTAACTTAGTTTGTAGAAATATGTAACTAAATGTTAAAACTAAAATTTCTTTTTTAATCTCTTGTAATTATTAAAAAAAAATTAATAGTAAAAAACCATTAAAATTAAGTAAAGTACGAGTAGTACGATTCGGATACAGAAAGAATAATAAAATTACATGAATATTGTGTTAAAATAAAATAAAGAAGCTTATGAAATAAATTACAAATTATTCTCTTTAATGTGGTCGCATTTTTAATATGAACAGACCTTTATACGAATATCTTATTTACTTGCCTCTAGCCTTCATTAAATATTATTTTAATTAGATGAGCCGTTTAATAAACTCATATTAATATAAAATATTATCTTTATTTCATAACAGTACTTATATAACTGTTTCTGAGTATAATCGATTTATTGATGCATTGTAGTGTTTATTTTTGATGCCGTGTGGTAATTAGTTGAGTAGGATAGACCATTTTCGTTTCTTACCGAGGTGTCGACAAAGGTAAGTTGACCCACCCAGGGGTATCCGGTTGAGTAAAATAGACCACCCTAAAATACCAAAGTTCCAGTAAAACATCACTAAATACCAGAACAATACCACTGAAGTAAGTTGACGTTAAGGTTAAGGAAAGTTGGCAGACGGCCGGTTGTATGTTTATAACATGTCGTACCGACCCCATTTAGAGTGGGATAAGGGCAGAAGGATGACGAATTTAGTGTTTGTTAGTGTTATTTTGCAAACATTTATAGGAAAAAATTACACGGATCACCTACCACACCGATACGTATCTCACGGAGTTGAAACAGGATTATGCGATTTCTTCACCTGCCGTATAAAATTATTTATAATATTTATTTCGCCTTACATACCAAACGTATGAAAAACTTATTTTGCGAATAATCACAAAAACTTATGTGGAATGGCCCCAAGAATGCTGGCAGCGTTTCCGCGTTAAATCGCTAAGCTGATTCTTTGTGCGAAAAAGGAGCCATCCCTCTTGTCACTTGAAGAGGCAATTAACCGAGGTGTTAAAAAGGATAGATTTTTTTTTTGCACTTTGACTCCATGGCACCTAGGGCCTCAACCGCAAACGACACAAATATATAATTCTCGGTGAGGAGGCATACTTTTGCCATTTGCCTAATTTGGCCATTTTCGCCGCAGCTCCCTGTTTCCCTGATATTGGACGAGGCCAACGTGTCAACGCATGTTGCGACCCATAGTAGGGCCCGTCCACTTTCACAAGGAACCAGCGTCAAGCCGTCTAGTCTGTTTCCATCATCCAGACATATCACCGAAGGCTCGAGAAGAGCAGAATTGTCGATGGTGGCAAAAGCTCTCCAAACTTCGGTTTTAAATTAGTATATTATAAGTTTTTATAAATCATGTATATATACATATGTATGAAAAAAATAGCACGCCAAAAGACATTGATTTTACATACATTAAATTACATTTTCGTTCATTAAAATTAATCTACAATTGTTGAGCATTTTAATTATTTTATGAGGACCGATTTTAATTACTGTACGCGGAAGGTTACTTTGCTAATTTGCTTTAATTGGTATAAGGATATCTTGTTACCTTTGAACATTATTTCCTATAACGCAAATTGGTTTAGTTGCAAGGATGATCTATTCACAATTGTTAAAAACAAACATAAACAATGTTCTACTAATGGAACAAATACATTTTTATTTGTTACAATTATCACAGACTGTAATGGAATTACTTATGATGTAGATGTTTCAGAACAGTAAATAAGACGATATGGAAAATTTTTGTATGTATAAACAAAAGTAAAGTAACGGCCTGTTACAATCCCACTCCTGAACATAGGACTCCTCTCTCCGTTTTTGGAGAGAAGCATTGGAGCTTAGACCTACCACGCTGTTCCAATGGGGATTAGGTGAGACATAGACTTCTCTAGAGATATGCGAGTTTCTTCGTCATGTTTAATTGCTAATTTCCTTATAGCACCTCTTCGTAATCGGTATTACAAACGTTTAAGCGTGAGCACGACCGTGTAGAGCACATACTCGGCTGTACTTGCAAAAGTATTATTTTTACACCGCTGCGTGATATCCGGCTGAGTAGAATTGATCACCCTCATTTTTTACCCACGGTGACCCACCTTACCTTAGTCGCCTTTTACGACACCTCAGTAAGAAATGAGGGTGGTCTACTCAGCCGGATACCACACGGCTTAGTACCATATAGGGATTCGTATTATGTTATACTCATAAGCTTTCATTTTCGAAAGTATAGTTTTATTTAACTTACTTTTACCAAAAAAGCTATCTCAGTTCAAATTGTTAGTGACTGGGCCGTTAGTGCAGTGAGTAGAGAACCTGCCTTTAGCTCCACGGGTCGCGGGTTCGATTCTCGCTGATGACCAACATTTTCTATAAATAATTTGTTGGTTCTTCGAACCTGGGTGTATATTTGTATTTAAGTATTTATTTAAAATTATAAAAGTATTGTATATATTCATCAGTTGTCTTACCCATAACACAAGTATTAAGTTACTTACTTTGGGGACGGACGACCGTGTGTGTAAGTGTCCCATATATTTATATTAATTTATTTAGTCGTTTATTTACACGGCACCATAAGAATTAACGCAGTGATGAACACAACTCTACTTATCTGGATCTATTTTCTATCAATAACAGAAATTGCCGTGTAAGATAGAAACTAACAAACCAAGTTAAGAACTTGATTAATAACCATGCCTCTTAACGGCTTCTACACGACGTTATCGAGGCGTTAAATCACTTTCACTATTTCACTTGATAGTAAATGATGAAGTAGCCTGATAGAGTTTATAGATGCAGAAATTACAGAAGGATTTTTGTGGTGTGACAAGATTTAATACGAAATGAGTCCATTAGGGAAAGCCTTAAAGTTGCACCTGTAAACTTAATAAATAACTACCGATTTTTTAATTTAAACTATCGTGATATTCATTATTAATGTATAGGAACCGGCTATATTCACGTCTTATTTTATCGGATGAGCCCGACTAGTGTCAAGCCCTCTTAGGGCTCTTATTCATGAGCTCTTTATCAGGCAGCATTGCCGTGGGTACGCCTCACGAATAAGAGCCCCGTATGGGCTTGAAACTAGTCGGGCTCATCCAAAAAAATAAGACGTGGGTATAGCCGGTTTCTATAAATTAATTATAACTACCAATTATTGAACATATTTTGTGTCGGCAATACTAAAGGGGGTGAGAGAAGAGAAGATGTCGTTTGACAGCGGAAGTGAGAATATAAAAATGTGGGTGTGGAGCGGTGAATATGGAGACTGAATATGTTAAAGGATTTGTTAGTTTTAAGGAGTTTTATTACACATCCATTATAAAAAAGAGAAGTACAAAATTAGGTTGGTATAGTTGTGTAAAAAGGTATGAAAATTATGTGACCAAAAAAGCTAAATATAAATGTGGTGGATATAAGACTAGAGGAAGACCAAAAAAAAGATGGATGGATTGTGTGAAGAATGATATGCATATAAAAGGAGAAGCGCCAAAGGTGACAAATGATAGAAAAGGATGGAAGATGAAGCCATATTATGGTCTGACTCCACTTATAGTAGGATAAAGGTATGAAATATGAAAACGTTACGAATAAAAACAGTAACCTCACTTATGATTACAGCTCGTGGTCCTAACGGGTTCCGGCTAACATCTCCGGGAAAGCAATTATAAGTTTTCAGTAAAAACTTCTGCTCTTAATGAACAGATACAACTAATAGATAAAAGGCTTCTATTGAACTGAATGATGTAACTATCCAATTCTTTAACCACTAAATTATATGTTGGACATATTATATCAGCAAATTTTTATCTATGGTCATCGAAATGAATCTTATATCAAGTCAACTAAATCACTTATTGAAATTTTTCATCCATTTAATCGATTAAGCAATATCAACTCTCAATTTTTATTTTGTTAAAAATAGCATCGACATCGAGTTGTAGTTCAATAGGACAAAGGCAAAAAGCAAAGATTGCATCCCTGTTGTGAATGAAGTAGTATGAACTAGGGCTGCTAGTAAGATATATCAATATTATCCTACTTACTCATCATCATTCTCCTGCCCTTATCCCACTCTAAGTGGGGTCGTCACAACATGTTATTAACATGTTGTAACTTGTTTTGGCTAATTATTTTACGACTAGCCGCCTGCCTGAAGTCAACCTTGGTAAGAAATGATGGCGTTTTATTCTACTCGGCCGGATACCACATGGTGATGTCGATATTATCCTATTATGAAACATTAAACTTTATAAATAAAACAGGTTATATAAGTTAAATGTAAACGTGAATATTCCTAATAAAAGTCATTAAGAGTAATAAATAGTATAATTGTAATCGGAATTTTATTTTACATTCATAAACACGTTCATTAAAATTGTTTCATTTAGTAGCATAATATTACGGCCTTATAAAATAAACTCATACTAATTAAAGTACATATGAAAAAATGAAAAATAAGGAAAACGTCATCATTAATGTGCTTGAGCCTCGCACAGAACCAGCGTTAAATTAAGACTTAATTAGCGATAACCCGAATTGGATATTTTCGTATATAATTAATTTTAATTACACAATTTATCTTATAGTACAAATGCATGATTGTTGAATGTTTCTAAACAAAAAATTCAGTAGGCAAATGTTATATAATTCTGAATCTATTAAGTTGCTGCATATCGGGTTGTGATAAACATCCATATATCGTAAGATGAAACGAGATAAAAACTTTAAATTTCATCTTCAAATTATGGACTGGTAGAATTATATTAGATTAGGTAATGGAAAGTATTATATATTTTAATATTTAAATGAGCTAATATATAATCTGAATTACTCAAACGGCTCCAACAATTTTCATGAAAATCAGTATTTAGAGGTTTCGGAGGTTAAATTTCGTTTAGTTCCTGTTTTAAGGCATTGAAAAACTGCTAAATTATAAATTGAATCCAACGATGACTTTTGCTGTCATTTGTAAAGTTGTAATAGCTCAGAGGGTAATTGGGCGGTCTTATATTACTCAAACGTCATACCCCATAGTCCAGGTATCTCATTTCCTTTTTTTCTTTTTTTTCATATTGCATGTTTTTCATATCTTCTAAAGAAACACCGAGTAAAGTTCGGTCACCCAGGTACTAATTATTAATACATCAAAAATTTTTATTTATTAGAAGTACCTGTATGTATGTATGTATATGTATGTATGTATGTATATATATATATATATATATATATATATATATATATATATATATATATATATATATATATATACATATAAACTCATTTAAATATTAAAGATGTTTTTATGTAATAAATTGATATACATTGCATTGGCTATATATATATATATATATATATATATATATATATATATATATATATATATATATATATATATATATATATATATATAAAGAGAATAATTAAGTGCAGGTTAAGGTACTAAAATATATTTTGTGAAGCTACTAACAATTCAAAAGTAATAAAAAAATTATTTTGCTATAAAACGCGAAGAAATTGAAAAGAATTACTTACTTAGAAATTACTTTTGTATTATGGATCTCCGCAAAGTAACGCCTAATTCTATAAATTACTACTAACAATTACAAAAGTAATAATAAAATTATTTTGCTATAATCCGCGATTACAATTACTTTGAGTCTATGTTACTTGATATAATAATAATATAGTAATAAATATAATATAGTAATTTATAAATATAATATAATAATTTATTGTACAACTCAATTTTAAAATAACAAAAGACATCATATAACTTAGATGTACATTGGGCGGCCTTATCGCTACGCAGCGATCTCTTAACAACCCTTACATGGTACAGCACAAATGTATATCTACGATAGAACACCAGCAAAAATCCAAGCCATCACTGGCAGTGGCAACAAATTGATACGATTGAACGGTGTCAATAATCGAGTTCGGGCGCAATAATGGACAAGTTAAATTAATACAGCTAAACAACGTCCGAAATCGAAATGGTTCCGAATCAATTTAGCGTAGCGTTTGCCCACTTACCGAGCTTTGTTGGACAGTTGAACGAGATACGCTTTGTGACGAGTCCCATCCCTGCAGCGTGCAGCGGGGGGTGCCTATGATTGATGGCTGGGTGTACCATTAAAACGATCAAGTCGGGATAAGTTAAAGAAGAAATCAATTTTGGTTATAAATAAATATATGGGACACTTACACACACGGTCGTCCGTCCCCAAAGTAACTTAATACTTGTGTTATGGATGACAGACAACTGGTAAATATATTATATACATAATTTTAAAGTTAAAATAAATGGATTGGAATAGCGTAGGTCTTGGCTCCACCCCTTCCCTCCAAAAACGGAGAGAGGCGAGAGAGGAGGCCTTTACCCAGCAGTGGGAGAGTAACAGGCCGTTACATAATTTTAAATACATACTTAAATATAAATCTACACCCAGGCCAAATTTTTTTTTATAGATAATGTGAATCGAACCCGCGGAGTTGAAGCAAGGTCCCCCACTACGCCGACGGGCCAGTCGTTAATATTATAAACGAGTGGTATCTGCAATTCCATTCGCATCAACTGACGCTTTAAATTACCCTTAATAGTGCAATATCCGTTTTCCTAAAGTAGTAAAGTATCAGCCTGTTACTTTCCTACTACTGACTATAGCCCACCTTTCTTCGTTATCAGAGAGAAGGCTCTAAGTTAAGACCCACCACACTGATCCAACGCCAATTTACATTTTACATATACTCCCAGAATTATCTAGAGCTATGCAGGTTTCCTCACGATGTTTTCCTTCGCCGAATAGCGTATGATAAATTGGTATTTTAAATTTTACACGTAAGTTTTTCTGTTAGAAAAACTCATTGGTGTCTTCCCGTGGTTTGAAACAGTGACCCTCTCGGAAGAGTCGCATGGTCCCCCCGCTAGGCTATCACAGATTAGTGTTTTCCCTGCCTGATCCCGAAAGAAAAACTTTTTTTATTCGATATGATATACCTGTTTTACTTTTGCCAAATTTCATAAAGAATAGCCCAATTTATTTGCCGGGAAAACGTGACAGACAGACTTTCACATTTATAATATTAGTATGAATGAAAGTCTCTTTGTCAGTCTGTTACGCTTCCACGGCTAATACGCTGAAACAAATTTGATGAAGTTTGGTATATTTGAATCCTATATACCGGTCTTATAAGTGAAAAAGTTTCGTACAAGTAGCCACAGCAAAAAAAATTGAGAAAGTTATATGACTTAGTTATATACTAGTTACGAAAAGTACAATATTGTTATCTAAGCATATTTTATACAACAGCAGTTTAACCATTGTAAATCGGAACGATCCCAGTATAAACGAAGCGTATGGTAAACTCACTAAAGGCTGACTGCACCACGGTCTGTTAAAACGAGAAAGCAACGGTATCAGGCATCGACCGTCCTACTCTCACGCGCAGCAGGCTGGCTTCGTAATTGAATGGCAATTACCTGGGCTGTAAATATGACACAGGCGCGTAATTGTAGGAGTGGAACGCGTGAGGCCCAAGCGGACCGCAGTGTGAACGCGGCCTTTGATATGAATTATTGAAATCACGTGATCGTGAGTCTCCATCGCAAGATATCGAGCATTAAATGGAATATTCGAACAATGTTAATAGACAGATACAGTAAAAAAATTTGTTTTTGCGGTCGGCTTACGTTGTATTAATTACTTTACACGTACCACGTACGTACTTGTATTGTATGTAAATTTTTACGCCGGACAAAGGAACAATTACACACTATATCGGTATTTAAATTTAAAATAATACCATAATAGAATGGTTCGTTCGGTTTTTGTCGGCAAATTGGCACACCAGTGTCGGCTATTTGACATTTAACTCTTCAGTTATGTCATGCTCATGTTAAATAGTAAACGGACATCGTGTTTTTTGCTTTAAATGTTTATACATTAATGTAGCATTTCCTATGATTTTGCTATTACATCGAAGTAATCATCTCTATTAAAACGAACATAATAGTTTAAAATATATGGAGTCACTTATATAGTAGACGAAATTCTATTGCTTTTTCTGGTCTTAGATTCGACATTAACCAATTCACAAGACATTTTCACTGATCAATGAATTTAGTTTTAAGGTACTGAAAAAATAGTGGTAATTGCCATCATCGATTTATTAGTTATACGTTTTTTGGCAAATAATATCGCAAATTTCATTTTTGGCAAATTAATAACTAATTGTCATTTAATTCAGTTTATTTTTCACAATTCAAAATCAGATTTGAAAATTTAATTAATTATTCAAAATTGACATTCATAAATTAAATTGTATAATTTAATATACATCACATTTTACAAGCTTAATAAATTAAATTTTGAAGTACATTCGTGCTATAATGTTATAATTATAGATCCATGATGGCCTTGATGGTGACAGTCCGTACCTAACCCACAAGGTTTTGAGTTTAAATTCGAGTATTGGATCGATAGGTTTTCTTAAAATTTATGTGTCTATAACTTTAAAAACCTATGTAGATAAATTGATATAGAACTGCATAATTACGACAAAATTACAGTAAACAAAACCTTGTGAAAAAAATATACACATCTGTGAAGAAATTCTTATTGTTGTTACCTACCAAGCTTATTGGAATACCCACTTCTTCGTTTACTTGAACTATAATATAAAAAATATGCTAATAAAAGTGATAATAATATCATAATTAAATGTTTACCAATTATATCTAATTACTCTCTAAAAAACTGCCTTTAATTTATGTTTTATCTGTGAACACATGTCGGCAACATGCAAGACCGATACGCCGTTACGCCTTGGGCACTCGCGCCACCTGTCTTATTACGCAGGAATACCACATTGATAAATCTATTGCATAGGTACGCCATAGAGTATATATACTTAGAGCAGAATATCCAGCCTAAAATGTATATAAAAATAAATAGAAATAAAGAAAGCAAATAAGTGCGATCTATCTGTCTCTTTTTTTTATTTGTGATTAGACAAAGATGAAGTATACGAGCATCATTTTCATTGCATTATTTTTCAATTTAAAATTTTCAGAATTACTAAGATTTCTAATGTAATTGCGCAGAAAATACCATCAAGTTGTCGGACAAATATATAAAATCTTGACATAAAATGCGAGAAAATTTTAACGCTGCCTTATAAAAAAATTGGTTTACAACACAAAACTATTTAAAACATTAGCAGAATTTAAAAAAATCCAATAATCAAATTTTAAAAATTAAGCTTTAATTACCTGTAATAATAGTTTGACATCTGAAAAAAAGTAGTAAGTAGCGGCCTGTTACTATCCCTCTGTTGAGAATAGGCCTCTCAATCAATTAAACACATAAGTTATAAACAGAACATTGGTGTCTGCCCGACACCAATTTCGAACTCGAGACCTCCTAAGAGTCGCACGGTATTACCGCTGGGCTACCACAGCTTAATTAATTTAATATCTGGAGGTAATTCTGATTGAGTTTGCTATCAGTATCAAGTAAACGTCCTTCATATAAAATTAATACCTTTTAGGATGTAATGAAATGTGATTGTGCAGGAAAACAGAGTGCAAGGTAATCTTGTACACACTTATATGTCCACGATTATTAACAGCGTCGTGCTTAAGCGTTTTATATAAAAATAATAGTATGCGGTGATAGCGTGATATGTTACGGCTTGTGATTTCTAGCGGGATTTCTCGTGTTTGAACACAATTAAACAATTTCAAGTTTCAATAGTAGTAAGCAAATCCTTATCTTTAATATTTAAATGAGGTAATCTTGTATTTATATATCAGCATGTAGGGGGCTTAGGGGGATAAAAATCGATCAAGCTAGGATTTATTAAAAATAATCGTTTTATCCCTCTTTTTGGACATCAAAAATACTAAAGTTATTGAATATAAAACACTATTTTTGTCGCAAATTATCAAGCCTGCGTAGTTTATTCGGGGAACGGGTTTCCCGAGAAATGTAAATACCTAGGATCGAGCACCAACTACTTCATTATTATTTTTTTTTTAATTTAGTAAAAAATTACCGAGCAAGGCTCAGTCAACCAGGAACTCTTAATTAATGGATGCAATTAATGGACTGACTGAACTGGATGAACGAGTCTTATTCGGTTATAAAATTAAAAGATATGAAAAATAAATAAAATAAAAATAAAATTAATTTAAAAAAATGCAATTAATATATATAGCCCATTTCAATATTAAAGATACCACATACAGAACCTGTTGTGTTCTAAGAAAATCTGCATTTCCCTTTCACCCGAGTCTACATCGAATTTTATGTAAAAACATACGTTTTTATTAAGTTCCTGGTTAACACTAAACAGGTAGCAGAAGTTAAAATAAAATATACCTGTTTTAGTAATTAAATCGCTCGAATACTTAACTGAGCTATCATGATTTTTTTATGGACACAAACGAGGACCTCGTCTTCGCCGGCGAAAACGCGTTTGCTTGTGTCAAGCAGCCGTAGCCCTCAGCCACGGACGCCGTGATGCTTATTCAAAGTCAATAATGATATAGCCCTCAAAAAAGCGCCGCTTTAAACCGAGGTTTAATCTTGCAAGAAACACTCATAAAGGTGACGCTCCCAGAGAGTTGTAATTGCACTCGCTCTTACTAGCAGACTTCTTTAAAGTCAATGATCCTCCAAAACGCACTGCTTTAATCCGAGGTTCGGTCTTGCAGAAGACAACTTTAAGGTGATGCTCCCAGGGAGTTACAAGTACGACATTGCACTCGCTCTTATCAATTTTACACGGCGAAGCTTCTGCCCTCGTCTGTCGTTGTGGTGTCGTGGTGGTCAAAGCCATTAGAGGGGAACCTAATAAATTATTTCGAGTTGTTTACAAATCTGCTTTAATTTAGAAAGTTTGCGTTTTAATCAAGGCCACCTTAACATAAATCCTTCATTAAACCGAGCCCTATACAATCGTTCATTTGGAGCTTTCTCACGCCTCATTAAAGTCTTTTTCGTGATTCGGAGACCGCGTCTACCGTTTCCCCGAACACAATGAGCGGGTGATTCGGCGGCGAATAACGAGGGCATTTTGTCGGCCGCCTCTCACGTCCGACGCCTTCCGACGCTCAATGAAAGTTTACCTGCAGCCGTAACGAGCGATTTGTCCCCTGGCCCCGGGCCCCGCGCCCCTGGGCCCAAATCAAAGCCCATTCACATCTGCATGCCGACACAATGCCGGCAATTAGGCCGCGCTTGGCCCTACAATCGAACGTAATGCGCGCTCGTTCGATGACGTCGCTAAGCCGGTTGGTCCTGTCTCCCGCCAATTTCATCATTCTTGCAATGCTCTTTAAATTCGCTCTAATCCGAAATTATAAAAGGTTTTAGTTACCTGCGCTCGATTTCGAACAAGCAAAACCTCTTTGCTGAATTAGAGCGGTACAATAGTTGAAGCAGAACTTGGGTTTCAAAAATAATAATTAAGTTTTTTTTAAGACTAAGACCATGCAAACAATGAGATTTGTTTTACCAAACAGATTTAATTTACCGGTGCAATTTCAATAAAAATTCCAAATAATTCGGTGTATTATTGTTATTTTATATTTATTGCCATTATTTTTTTAAGTAGATTGTCGTTATAAAGCATTAACGAACTGAAAAAAATAATTTTTATATTATATTTTCTGTAATACGGCAGAACATTTGAAAAATTCAACATCTATCATCTCCTATCCCACTCTAAGTGGGATCGGCACATATTTTAAACATAGGTATTGTTAAATATTTTGGCTAGTTATTTTACGATCCGCCGCGTGCCTGACGTCAACTTACCCTTATCCTTCGTACTTAGTCAAGTTTTACGACTTAAGAAGAAGACCTTGTTAAGAAATGAGGGTGGTCTATTCTACTTAGCTGGATACCACACGGTAGATCAACTTACATAAGGTAATGTAACACTTAATAAAATTTCATGAGGTATAAAAATCAGCCATTTATTATATATATTAAATTGGTTAAAACATATTTAAGTCATTTTCCAATTAATATTTGAATAGATTGACGACATTCAATTTGGATTTTAAGGCCCCCGACAGAATTGTAGACGAGTAGCGTTCCAATTGATGATTTTTAGCCATAGGGTCAATCAAGTCACTAGGGTCACGTCATCGGTTTCTTTGTGCTGTAATATAAGGTCAGGGGCCAACTCCACCTCAAATCTCACTGTTTTATTAACTCGATATTTGGTGAGATAGATCGATGACGTGACATCTTTTGATAAGTGATTTGTTGAAATGCGTTTGTGATATGATTGCGTTATTATTTTCCTCTAGTAGTTTCATAAGTGAGAGTTAAGTTTGAATGAAACAATCGACAGGCAATGAGTAATTGAGCGTTATCTTTCTTTATCATTTGTAAATATATACCAACACTTCAGATTTTGCTGTGAGATTTTGTTTGATAGTCTTCTAGTATAAGAAGATTATATTTTTGGGCTATTAATTTTGTTTTGATATTCGTTGCTGTTATAAACGTACGAAAAATACGTGAGGCGATAGAAATAAGCCATACCCCGAATTTTAACAGAGACTGTGGATGGGCACTGCCCCCAGCGTGGGAACCTATTTTTGGCACTACCGGTACTACTAAAGACCTGCTGGAACCGGACACCGTAAGCGTCGCATGCACAGAATTCTTTCGGGCATCCGACGATGAAGACCAGACCAGCGCGCGCGACCAGCGCCGCTGCCGTCCCTCCCCCCGCTCCAACCACTCTCGAGTCGCGCCCTGCGAGCTGCTACACGCAGTTCCCGCCGCGATTACGCCTCGTAAAGAGTTCAAGAATAAGAGTCCCATATGGGCTTGAAACTAGTCGGGCTCATCCAATAAAATAAGACGCGAGTATCGCCGGAATCTATACATTAATTATGAATTACACTTACGATAGTTTAAATTCAAAAATGTGATTTTTTAATTATATTATAATTCTATTCGACATAGTCCTGTAATGATAACCGTAAAAAAATGGCTTTTAATAACTTGCTAACTAGAGTAACCTTTAAATATTTTACATCTAAGTTATCCTGTACTAGTATAAATTCGTCAGCTCAAACAGCGTTATTTAGTGCACCTCATAATATATATTATAATAACCGTTTGTCTCGCTAGATTTTACAACCAGTAATATTACATTTAGAATGCGACATGACGAGTTTTCTAGTGTTCCCAGAAAACCATTATTTCAAGAACTTTAATAGGATGGGTTTAACGTGGGAATGTGTCATTTATATTGTTGCTTTTTATCTGTTTTAACATTACGTACTAATTTACGTATTCAAATTTTATCTGCGTATCTTATTAAGGGCCTGTTTCACAAGATACCAATAAACTGTCAGTTAGCTTATTCGGAACATATCTGACACATATCTCGGAATTTTGCTTAGGTTTCTGATAGGCCTATTCAGCACTTAAAGTCCCTAATAAGTTAACAGGTAGAGCATGTGGCTGTTATTTTGTTTATCTGCTAATTAGTAAGTACCTATAACAAAATGGCCGCGATTTTTTTTTAATTTTCTCTTTTTAGATACATTTATCTGTTATTTAGTTTATTCGTCAGTTAACTATCCGACACTTTATCAGTAACTTATGAAACAGGGCCTAAGAGAAATAATATAAAAATAATAATAATATTGTTCTTTTTTTTTCTTTTTATACAACCGACAGACATTTACTCCTAGACATAGGTCTCTTCAAAAGATCTCCGCACCATGTCGCCCTATCTGAAGAATAAAGTCACATTTCCTATGCTTATACATGGGAGATGTAACTTTATGTTACTGTTATTAAACGAAGTGGCATAGAATTAAAAGTAATGCATTATGAATAGGGAATCCCAGTGGTCAGTTGTTAGTAGATTTTTGGAAAAGTGAGAGTTCAAAATATAGTGGTTATATAATGAACTCTTTCTTCAAGGAACGGCCACATTGGAAATGGATCGGAAATGCAGGGCTCAATCAGTTCCACTTGGACTGAGATCGTCTTCATAGTTGAGATCATATTTAATCAGTTAATTCTCTTTAATTAACACGTAAAAAATTATTTCAAAATTTGTGTATTAAATACTATGATTATTATTTATCATTAATAAAAAGTCTAAATTATACGAAAATAAATAAGTTAACGTACAAATGCAATATGGATGTATACACTAGTAGTCCATACACGCCGTGTGGTATCCGGCTGAGTAGAATTGACCAAACTCATTTCTTACCGAGGTGTCATAAAAGGCGACTAAGGTAAGTTGACGTCAGGCAAGTGGCCGGTCGTAAAAACGCAGCCAAATCATGTGACAGCATGTTTATAACATGTTGTGCCGACCCCACTTAGAGTGGGATAAAGGCAGGAGGATTATGACACTAGTAGTCCATACGTCATAAAGAACTCAGGCGTTCGGAAATGTTCTGTATCTACGTACCGCAGCCTTCGTTTAGCGGTATATTACTTTTCAAAACAATTTGTTTCTAACTGTACCCGCGATATAAACTCAATTGTGAAATAGACACTTAATTAGAAAAACAATTTAATTCGTATTCTAATTGCGTAATCGCTTCCAGCTAGAGTACCGTTGCATTATTGTTAATGATTAATAACTAAGAATGGTTAATAAATAGTCAAGATAATCTGATAAATTGTCTACGACGATAGTATGACTGTAATATTATTTTTTTTTATTAATCCGTTCGCGACTGCGTGCCTTAGCCTGGTGAGCATTGCTCGGATAAGCAGAAAACATTTCTTTACCACGAATAATCTAGCAACACTGATCTTTAATACCTCTGTGAAGTCTTCGCGATGTGTTGGCTTCCATGCCGCTCCGGCCGAAGGGGAACTCGATTCGGGAATTTTTTATGACCAAAAACTTCCACGCGGGCGAAGACGCTGGCACAGCTAGTTTTATAATCAATTCTTTTAGGAGTACAATGCAATTTATCCCATTTGTGCCGTGTGGTATCCGGCTGAATAGAATAGTACCACCCTCATTTCTTATCGAGGTGTCGTAAAAGGCGACTAAGGTAAGTTGACCTACCGTATGGTATCCGGTTGAGTAAAATAGACTACATTCTTTCTTACCGAGGAGTCGTAAAATACGACTAAGGTAAGTTGACGTCAGGCAGGCGGCCGGTCGTAAAATACGTAGCCAAATCATATAACAACATGTTTGTAACATGTTGTGCCGACCCCACTTAGAGTGGGATAAGGGCAGAAGGATGATGAATGCAACTTATCCCATTTCCCGGTAACCCTAATTACCGTATCTGTAAAGTTCTTCAAAACGGTATGGAAAAATAGGACTATATTGAGTCAAGTTTTCTAAAACACCTAACTCATTATTATACGGCCACAGGATGCGATAATTGATTGATTTCAACTGTTGCCTGTAATAACAGAGAAATTATTGCCTATTACGACACCTCGGTAACAAATGAGGGTGATTTATTTTTAGTCAGATACACGGGGGGTGTCCTTTTGCGATACCTCGGTAAGAAATGGGGGTGGTCTATTCTACTCAGCCGGATACACGATGGGATAGATACGATACATGTGTATCAATTAAGATTATGATAAATATACAAACAATTTTTAAAGGTAATATACAAAATTTGCTTCTGCAGAAGTCAC
This sequence comes from Morpho achilles, assembly GCA_947086495.1. Lineage (NCBI taxonomy): Eukaryota > Metazoa > Arthropoda > Insecta > Lepidoptera > Nymphalidae > Morpho > Morpho achilles. The sequence goes on along the minus strand of CAMTZB010000007.1, from coordinate 5,960,570 downwards.
ATTACGAGAAAAGTTGGCCTGACAATCCAGTTAACGCTTGCGTTTTTTATTACGTCGTCACGAACGGGACTCAAGATTAGAAATAGAGAAGGACGCATCTTTCATCAGCTGATAAACGTCCTGGACATAGGTCTCTTCCATGGACTTCCACGCTACACGATTTTATGCCGCCTGGATCCAGCGGCATCCCGCGACCTTTTTGAGGTCGTCTATCCATCTGGTGGGGGGTATGCCTACACTGTGTTTTCTGGTGCAGGGTCGCCAGTCTAGCACATTGAGACCCCAATGTCCATCGGTTCTTCGAACTATGTGCCCCGCCCATTGCCACTTCAGCTTCGAGACCCGTTGAGCTATGTCAGTCACTTTGGTTCTTCTACGGATCTCCTCATTTCTGATTTGTTCACGTAGAAATACTCCAAGCATAGTTCGTTCCATCGCCCGCTGAGCGACTCTGAACTTAGAGTACGCATAATCGTATGTATTATGCCTGGCTTCGACAAAACGACACAATAATACCAAATTAACAAGTCAACAATCGTGCAGATCCAGTGTGGGTGATGTCTAGCACACGGTGCGTCATTAAGGAGCATTCAGAACATCCGACAATATTCTTCATTTGCGTACCGGGCGGACTTCATTTGGCGCATTGTGACCGCTCTTGTGCACCGATGCAGTGTGCTAGCGCCTTAATTGTATTCTTGTTTTCCTAAACGTTTATACATAAAGAGATAATTTTCCTTTCATTTTATTGATTTACCGATTCACGCAACAACTATTTACAAAGTTATGTGTATTTTATTCATCTCCAACACCTTTTTTAGATACACTGTACTATACATATAATACTGAAATTACTAAACAACATGTAAAATTTTATCAGGTCAGAAGAATTTCGTATATTTTGAAATTCATCATCATCCTCCTACCCTTATCACACACTAAGTGGGGTCGGCACAACATTTTATAAAAATGTTGTCACATGATTTGGCTACGTAATTTATGACCGGCCGACTGCCTGACATCAATTTGTTTTAGTCGTATTTTACAACACCTGGGTAAGAAAGATGATGGTCTATTCTACTTAATCGGATACCACACGGCGTGTCGACTTACCTTAATGCCTTTTACGACACGTCTGTAAGAAAGAGGGTGGTACTGTTCTATTCAGCCGGATACCACACGGCGTAATTTCATCTATTTTGAAAATGTAGGATAAAATTTAATAAACCTTTGTAATTTTATTAATTTTTAATGAAAAAGTAGTTCGTTTCCTTTTAAAATATCACAAATGCCTGATGTTAAAACGTAACATATTTTCTTTTCAAAATTTTCAAAAAATCGGCCTACATTGAATTGGAAGGAACAAATAGCCCATTGGGCGGAAAGAAAACATGTATCCCAGGTATTCTCAAGGTTTCCAGACATTATTTTTCCTAACAGTGCATGATTAAAAAATATAAATCAATTTTTAAATTTAAACTATCGTGTGTGGTATTCATAGTATATGTATAGAAACGGGCTGTACTCAAAATTACTTTCACTAATATAAATCAAGCTAACATGTCTTTAAACCCACGTCTTTAGAAAATCCATGTGGACACAGGATTTCTATATGGCAATCCTGGATCTATCTGTACCGCTATACAACTAAACATACAATTATTGTAGTAAAATTAACTTAGAATCCAATTTAATTCATAAAAAATAATAAACACTTTCAAATGTTACATCTAATGTTACGACCCGACAATATCACTTGTCATTCAAACATAAATATTTGCCTGTTTTAGAGTTCTTGAAAAGAATGATTAGATCATCTAATCACACTTTCCATTTCCGCTATCTACAAAGGCCCAACACATGTCATTACTCATAAGAGTTGTCCAAAACAAATTTAATAATATCAGCCGTGCCCACTTACATCCATTAAAATTTCTAACCGCCTCTAATAACTTATCATCCACGTATCCAATTAAAATGTATATTATTAATAACACTACATTCACCTGTCACTGTAATCTATGCTCGTAATTAGTACTCAAAATTGAACTTTATTTGTGAAATAGTAATGGCGAGAATAGTATACACTTTTGTATAATGTATACGACAAGAAATTATGATTGTATAATTGTATCCAAACATAGCTATCAAACTAGTATAGGAGAAAGGGAAGAGAATATTTTTTTTTGTTTCCGTTCAACAGTTGATCTATTTATTTTTTCGAACTGACTATATGTTGTTAACCCTAACAGCTCTTACAGCGTCTACAGACGGGACGAGCAAAGATGCATTGCGAAAAGTAGAGAACAGAACCTCTTCTAGAGTCCGTTACATTGATCTAGTAATTGTTCAATCGTATATAATAATGTCCCAGTGTATGTAATAGGGATGTGACATGGAGTAGAAAATATCGATTAATAAATAATCGATTTCCCCTTTAAAATATATTTCGTAACAAGATAATCGATTTTTTCCTGACTATTTTAAAGGTTGCTTTTATTATATTAATAATTGATTTCAATAAAGGCCAGTCAAAGTCGACAACTGCCAAGAAATAATAACAGATGCGTTGTTTGTGAAATTCGATAAAAATGTGTAGTTTGGCTACATAGGTTTCATCCAATAATACATATCTCAACTTAAAAAATAATAAAAAGAGTGAAAAAGGAAAAAAGGATAAATTAAATAATCGATTTTTGACAAAAAAAATCGATTATTTTAGAAACAAAATCGAATATATCCACATCGCTACTATGTAATACTGACATAAAGTTTTGAATTAAGTAGGCTTGGCTTTTTAGAAGGTAACGATCCCCCGAGAAAGGGAACTGGGAACAAAATAGTATATCAAGAAGTAACGTCTCTATTCAAATAAGCTGTTGGAATTTTAATCATGTAGAACTGCTAAATATTACTTGACGCAAAACGTTTGAAAAATTCTCGGAACATTCAAACCTCCGAAATTTAGCTGAAAATTACTTTTACTTGACTTCAATCTAAGGAGTCAAGATCTCATGAGCATTAAAACTAGGATAGTCTATTTCTTCTATAGTGGTATTCTAAGCCGGATAACACACGGCGGGTCAAATTAGCTTAATCGCCATTGACAGAGGGTAGTCTATTCTATTCAGCCGGATACCACAAAACGTGCATTTCAATTTAAGAATTATATTTCAACCAAGCCTCTTCTCGGTATGAAAAATAGTCCGATCCAGCAGTAGCCTTGGCGATCGAAAAACACTTTTTTGCAAGTTGATTTGAATAAATAATGTTCTGAATTTGAATCTGTACAAGGTGTTATGACATACGCGAGACAAAAGTCAGAGCTTTCAATGCTTTCTATTTTTTTATTGATAAGGCAAGATTCATGGTAAACTTGTAAACGTATTAACTAGTCCATACAACATACGACAATATCATCCTCCTGCCCTTATCCCACTCTAAGTGGGGTCGGCACAACATGTTATAAATATGTTCTCACATGATTTGGCTACGTATTTTACGACCGGCCGTTTGCCTGACGTCAACTTACCATAGTCGATTTTTACGACAACTAGGTAAGAAAGAGCGTGGTCTATTCTAATTCTATTCGAATTCTAATCGGATACCACTCTGTGGGTCGACATCCCTTATTCGCCGTTTACGACACCTCGGTAAGAAATGAGAGAGGTCTATTCTACTCAGCTGGATACCACACGGCGTTTTATACAACATACGACATCATACATATTGCTGTTATTTTAATTCTTAGCTTTCTAACACGATATTTCGCACGCCGAGTAATTAAGTGACCGAAGTTAAAGAAAACGTTTTGTGGCAAATTGCACTAAAGAGATGTTGAATTAGCTTCAATATAAAATGTTTTTCAAAGGAAAAATTTCTTCATATTTTGCAATAATTTTGGCAGCCCTAGAGTTCATCTGCGCCCACGCTGCTCTATGCATCGGCCTCAATCTAAGCTTACACGAGTGACCGCAAAATTATTAAACACATCATAAAACTTCCTGCTATTCTCGAATCTAGTCTTATTTGCTTTCTTTTGATAACAATTGAAACTCTTTGTTATAAAATATTTGCCATATTTGCCTAGTATTTAAATATTGCTGATTTTCGCTAACCTTTATAGTTCGAGCAATAAATTATTGGCAAAAAATCATAATTATCTTGGTTTTGCGATACAGGTGCAAGTTTGGTGTGGAAATAAACTTCTAAGTGACAAAATGCAAATGCACTTTAATCAAATTGAGATGAACATGGGTTCATTATCTTTGTTGGCGACAAGCGATCTTAATTTATTCAATTAAATAATTAAACAGTAGGTGAAGGTTGCGGCCCTCTCACTGAAATTTTTAAACTTAACGTTCATTGTCGTAATGACGACTCGCCGAGTATACAAGGGAGGCGAATTAATCAAATAATACCGCGGAGGTGCGGGGTCAGCACCTCCGCCCGAGCCCCTCCCCGGCCCCGCGCCCGACCGCGTGGTTCAGTCGCGACTAAAACGCCGCATGGGGAAGTGTTGTCAATCCCCGCAAGCGTGACTACTTTTTTCGAAGTTTCTCTGTACAGTTTTTGTTCTAAAGTTTTACGAGAAGGTTTTTGTGTTGCGAGTCTTTTGTCCTGTCGAACTTGAAGGATACGATACTGCATTTGGCGGTGTAGTTAATAAAGTTTCATACGTTTGGTGTTTTTTTTTCTGTTATTGTTGAGTTTTTTTTGTTTGGTGCATCGTGTCGGTACGGAGTTCGGCCGTCTCGAGGCAGCCAGCCTGGACGATCGGTTACGGACCCCAAGGAACAAAGCCTTTAGGTAACTATTTTGTGGATTTATGCACAGCGAAAAACATGCCGTGGCACGGATGCCTACTTACTCTCAGTATATTGTGGTTTGTTTGTAAACAAACTCAGACTTAATATAACTTCGACAGCCATCTATAACTTATGTGTAACTTTCATGTTTCTTTTAAACAGTTTGGCAATATTTTAATGTTAATTACAATTGTTATTGTCTGATTTCAAAAGAACGGTGGCGTTAAAAGTTATTGTTAAAAAATACCACGTGCAGCGGCGGTGTACGCTCGAGTCGAGTTTAAAATATACCATAATTGAACCTACGTAATACAGGAGTTTTAATAGTATCTATATACAAAGGTTAAGTAATTGTTGAATGAATATCTAAATGAAACTATACTTATTAAACTTCAATGAAATTATTAACTTGAAGGTCACAGTTGATTAGTTAATGGCAGGAAACGGAAATACTACGTTCTTAATTAATTTAATATCATTAAGATTTAAATATTAAATTAATGTTCTAGCCGCTTTCTAGAAATATAGTGTAATATGTAATGAAGAATAGTTTCTTCAGTTGTTTTTATTATAGGTGATGTTTTAGTACTTAAGTAATTACTCAAATTCTTTCTATTTTAGGCTATTGAATTTGAGTAATATTTTAGTGAACATATAACATTTCATTGTACATTTTTATTTGGTTTAATGGGTTTTTAATTATGATCCGCCGAATCTGCATAGCGGAAAGAGAAAAAACGTACCTAAGGACCAATAATTATATTGGCCTAACTTTCAGTTCCTTACCAGAATCTACATTGTCAACAAACAATAACGTTTTATAGTAATCTCAGCAACCCTCGGCACCGAAGTCTTTAAATATAATTAATACGCGATATCTTTAAATCAGCAATTAGAGAGATTGGGTGCGCACAGTATTAATTATTATTCCGTCAGGTGAAACTTAATTACAAAAAGATAATTAAACCATTAAAGATTTATTTACTTTGAACATTCATTTTCTCTAAAACAACCTTCTTTAATTAAAGCTCTAACGAAAAACAAATAGAGAATCGCGCGGCGTTCAATCCTTTTGCATAATCATTCGTCCAGGAATATCGTAATAGTACAGCTATGTAATTTTTAATATTGAAGACATTTTAAACTAAATAAGTGTTTTGGAACTGAACGAGTTTTTTAACAATTGACATTAAGATGGTATAAACATATGAGGAAGGATGAAAATGATGAGACCAAATGAGTGTTAAAATAAATATAGGTGGATAAGTGAATAGAGGGAGGCCTAATAAGAGATGGTTGGATTGTGTGAAGTTTTAAATGCATTTAAAAGGAGTACTGTCAGAGTTGACGAATGATAGAAGAGAATGGAAGAGAAAGCCTTTTATGACACCTCGGTAAGAAGTAAGGGTAGTCTATTTTGCTATGCCGGATACCACACAGCGGGTCAACTTACCTTAGTCGCCTTTTATGCTTATTTGCTTTATTTTATTATATATTATATTGTATATTATTTAATTATAAGATTGATTTGATTTGTTCATAATCTTTACATGGAGGATTCATAATCGGCTTGCACTGTAAACCGTCACCACCACAACACCAAAGTATAAGCACCGCACATACTCACTACCACAATCTCAACAAAAGTTTCGCTCCATAACCGAAGCATTATCAGGAGATTTTCTAATCACGGTTTATAGCAAAATAATATAATCTTATACACGTAGGATTCGTTATCGGCTTGCACTGTAAACCGCCACCACCACAACACCACACTACTAGCACCGCACATATTCACTACCACAATCTCAACAATAATTTCGCTCCATAACCATTATCCATCCATCCATCCATTAGCAGGAGATTTTCTAATTGCGGCTTATAGCAAAAAATATTACTTTGGTAGAGTTGATTAATTGGAACATGTAAACCATTTAGCAGTTGGAATGGTTGCTAAAGAGTTGGGGTGCAAATTAATTTTTAAAATATGTCTAAGCAATATTACACGGACCACTTCATTTCATCGCCGGTTTAATTAAAAACGAGTGCCCACACCCCTCCCTTTTCGGGTTGAAGTACACACCCTACCCCCGCATGGCGTCTCGCTCTGCTTATATTTAGATAATTGTACAATCATCTAAATTAATGAGACTCTCGTCCGGTCCTGGCCTCTATTGTTTTATATTTACTTCAACCCGAATACGTGTATCATAAACTAACGTACGACATTAAATAATTTATAGAACTAGGCAAAACTTTGTGGAAGTCCATTCATCATCATCAACCTGCCCTTATTCTACTCTAAGTGAAGTCGGCACAACATGTTATTTATTTATTTATTTATTCTTCTTCTTCTTCTTTATCAACCGATGGACGTCTATGTGCTCCGCCCATCGCCACTTCAGCCTCACGACACGCTTAGCTACGTCGGTGACTGTGGTTCTTCTACGGATCTCCTGATTTCTGATTTGAGCACGTAGAGAAACTCCGAGCGTAGCTCGCTCCATCGCCCGCTGAGAGACTGAGGTTTCTTATGAGGCCCATAGTCAGCGACCAAGATTCAGAGCCATAGGTATAGGTCATCACTGGCAACACGCACTGTTCGAAGACTTTAGTCTTCAGACTTTATTTAGTAAGACAAGCCAATAGCATTTTACACATACTTATTAAAACACTTTTTCATACGGCAAGTTCTAGGTAAAACACTTTTTAAGGCGAGTACAGCGTTATAAACATGTTACATGATTTGCCTGACATCAACTTACCTTAGTCGTATTTTACGACATCTCGGTAAGAAAGAGGGTGGTCTACTCTACGAAACCGGACACCACATGGTGGGTCAACTTACCATAGTCGCCTTTTACGACACCTCGGTAAGAATTGAGGGTGGTACTATTCCGCCGGATACCACACGGCGTGTATATCATAAACTAACGTACGATATTATATTGATATTGACTGGCCCGTTGTCGCAGTGGGTACTGACCCTGCCTTCAGCTCCGTAGGTCGCGGGTTCCAACATTTTCTATAAATGAATTTGTTGGTCCTTGAGCCTGGGTGTATATTTGTATTTAAGTATTTATTAAAACATATATAAGTATATATTCACCAGTTGTAATAATCTCAACAATTGTTTCATAACCGAAACATTGTGAGGAGATGATAGACTTTCTTGCGACAAAATCGCAAAAAGATGTTCTATGATTTTATCGTGGTGTTAATTGTATTGAATTGTGGTGGTGAATGTGTGGAGTGATTGTGTATTTTTGTGTTATTGGTATGTTAATAATCGCCCCGTAATCGAAGATATTGGTAGTACATGAGTCTTTCTAAATTCTTCATGTATCAGGTATGAATATTATGAACTGAAATATTCCACAAATATAACTAATTAACACCGATTAAAGCATAAAATTATTTTTTTTATTTCAATATGATATATTGCAATTATCCATTCTTCAACATTTAAGCAATTTGGGTAGAAATTAAATTTAAAAACACTATCTTGTATTTCAAGAAATGACTGATTTTGGCATAAAATAAATTCATATAATTTTAATTAAAATATGTACTAGATTTCGGCACTCTGTGATAACGTTATAAGATTTACATTAAACTATATATAAAATTAATGTTTGCTTCCACGTTAAACAGACGTGTAACAATATAAGAAATGTACATGCTACTTCTATTTATTAATGTTCATCATCCTCCTGCCCTTACACGGCACGGCACAACATGTTATAAACATGTTTTTACTTGATTTGGCTATGGTTTCATACGACCGCCTGTCTGACGTCTACTTACCTTAGCCGTTTTTTGTGACCCCTCGGTTCGGTGGTTTATTCTACTCAACCGGATACCACACGGTGGGTTAACTTACCCTAGTCGCCTTTTACGACACCTCGGTAAGAAATGAGGTTGGTACTATTCTACTCAACCGGATACCACACGGCGTACTTCTATTTATTAATGTTATAATAATTTAACATTTTTATGATTATCATCATCAAAAATCTTAAACCCTGCCGTTATCCGGATGAGTAGAATAGACTCTTCTAGCATTGTTAAAACAGAAGTTTAAAGATGTTTCTTCATTACATACAGTAAGAAAGATTGATCTAAGCAATTAGTATCTTAGTTACTACCACTTAATTATAAAATTCCTATATGTTAAGTTAAATGGACATCAATTAAGATCATTTAGAAATTAATCCAAATATATATCAAAGAGTACAAGCAAACGGGCGTTCATAACTCGTAGTGTTGACGACACTGATAGAGCTCGATGCAATTAAAAGTTTCACTACGTGCGTGGACGAGGCACCTCGCGCGAATCTACCTTAATTTATGCCAGCGATAAGCTCGAGTTATGAGAACCAATTAATAACTTATTTTACCAGAGATTTTATCAACTATATAGGATAATCCCTTTTAATGGAACGTATTAATTTTTAATCTGTACTAAGTTAATCTAATAATACATACAGTAAATAATGCATAATCCAATACAGTTAACAGAAATCTTATGACATCATCTGGAAGAAATTTTTCTTAATGATATAAAAACTGCTATTGTGTTTTACCTGATTTAGGTTTCGATGAATGTGTGACGGCCAAAGTATTGACTATTTGAAGTATTGAATTTGAATACAATTATAATTATTATAGAATTATTATTAATTAAGAATGAATTATGCATGTAGATGGATGTATGGCTAGGGGGAGGCCGAAAAAAAAGATGGATGGATTGTGTGAAAAATGATATGCATGTTAAAGGAGTGGCACCAGAGTTGACGAATGATATAGGAGAATAGAAGAAGAAGACATATCAACATTGACAAGAATAATGATGAAGAATAGAATTATCTATTTAATACATAATGATATTAGAAATGCGAGAAATCTGAACGATGTGATTGTTACTATACAAGAGCTAAAAGTGACATATGTGACTTTTTAACTAGGTGCTGAGGTTTTTCCATAGAGTTCTTAAGAGTAGGGGAGACATAAGCAGGCCTGTAAGTTATAGTGACACAAAAAATAATGAAAGCGGAGATGAAGTTCGGATACTTAATCTTTGGTCGAATTAGACATAAAAAGAAAAACAGATCACCCTCATTTTCTTTTCTCTTTCTATTTATTGTAATATGGCACATTTTAGGCTTACCTCCTCTATTATGATAACTCTATGGTTTTCCCACAGACAAAGTAATTGGCTGGAAATGAATAATAAATTGGTGTTAAGTTATACTGAACACTTTATTATTGTTTTACCTAAAACAAAACCGTCTTCTAAAGCTATAATTAATTGAACAATTAATATCAATTGATTAAGTCGGAATTGTGTAAGATTAACAATGTAAAAAACTAACCAACGGTGCATAAGTTTTAATAAAATTGAGGTTAATTTAAAAAAAGAGAAAGTTACGTTTATTCGTTGTAATTTTTTTTAGATTAATAAGAACGAGTTCTCACAGTCGTCTTGGATTTAATCTATTGCACAATTTAATAGTTATATAAGTAATATAAGAGAAGAATCGACGGACGTTTATCAAGAATATACATCAAAATGTAATCCGTTTGTCATTTAAAGAAAATAACTTCCATTATTCATATATTTCAAAAAATGATAAAATAAAATTACAGACTAAAAATATCTATGTTGCTATCTTATATGCTTTGAAACGTTCAACGTCAACGTTTAATAATCAAAATTAAATTGCAAATAATGTCTCACAAGACACCACAACCAACAGCACTCTACACAAGCAATACACACATTCACTACGAAATTCTCAACGATCGTTTCGCCCCGTAACCGAATCATCGTCAGGAAATAAGCTCCATGACAAAATCGAAAAACTTTGCGATTTTGTCTTTTGTAATTTAGATTTCAGCAAAGTAACGCCTTATTCTATAAATTATTGTCATTCTCGTTAATAAAAAGGCGTAATCATAAAATACTAATATTATAGATGCGAATGTTTGTGACTATGGATGTGTTTGTTACTCGTTCACGGCGAACAACCAACAAAAGATACATTTTAAGAAATTAAAATGTATCTCATATGTTTGGTTGTCCAATTAATAAATAAATAAATCCGCTGAACCTATATCGGTGAAATTTGGCACACTTATTCCTTAAACACCGGACTAACATATAAGCTATAGAAATCCTGTTAATTCTAAAGAAATAGGATGACATTGAAAAGCGCCATCTATTATCGACCCATCACAACAACAGTCCATGCCAACGAAGTCGCGGGTAAAAGCTAGTTAGATATAAAAATTGATTTGATTGGTTGATAATGCTTCTTAATAACCTCTTATACATTATATGAAATGATAAAACTTAGTAATGATGATGCGCATATTAATCGTATCTTATCTCATTTGATTCAAAGAGGATACTAAAATTGTTATCTTGAATAATTCAGCTCAAATTTGATGATTAAATGTTTTATAGTTCCTAATATTCAAGCGATTTTAGGCTAATAAATATTATAGTTAAGATAGTCTCAAATTAAATACTTTGAAAGTTAGCTTCATTATCCAGCCTTTATCCCACTCTAAGTGGGATTGGCGCAACATGTTGTAACATGATTTAGCTACGTACTTTACAACCGGCCGCCTCGTTAAGAAATTATGGTCTATTGTACTCAGCCGGATACCACACGGCATTTTGAAAAGAAAGCTTAAATTTCTAAAAAAAAGATGGTTTCTTTGGTGACCAACAAACAACCACTCGGAATAATTATTGAAGATTTTATCGGAATTAAAAAAACGAAACAATAAAAAAAACTTATCAAACTTGTTAGTTTTTGAAATTCTAGTAGTTAAAATGTAGCGGGCGAATCAAATTAGCGAGGAGTATATCATGCATTGCTCGCTAAATTAAATGCATCAAGCAATAGAAGGTCGGATGGTGTGGGCAGCTCCCCGGAAGGCCCGGGGCGATCTGCCTAATGAACCCGCACCTCCCCGCTGCCTGATTTATTAACGAATTAAATGCATACTGCTGCACCCTCATGCAAATACATGATATATCTGGATAAGTTATTACACGAGACATGTCCGTATATTAATTATATCTATTAATTAATACGTGATTATATCAGGGAACTTTCCATAGGTAAGAAATAAATGCCGATAAATTCATACTAATGTAGAATAGTAGAAATGCGAGGGTCCCATACAAAACACTAGCTCGGTTTAACCTCAGGAACAGAATTCCCTGAGACATGTTATAACATGACTTGGACACGTGGGTGTTTAATAATGACGTCACAATCCAGCAGCGTAACAGTATGATAACCGTTCTAGTTAAATCTAACAGCAATACTCCCTCGCTATTGCAAGCTCGGCTATTTTACAGACAATTATTAAATTCTCCTTTGCATCATCACGTGATTACCGCGTTTTTAGTATTAAATAACTAAAGAGATGACATTTGACTATTTCCATTTCTAACAACTTTAAGATGACGCCACAATCGCTGGCGCCTAAATAATTATGTCAAAAGAGTATCTCATTTAAAGATGCAATAGATCATAACTAAGCACTTGATATAAAAATTGACTATAATTTAATATACATCACTAGATGTGATGCATTCTTTAGTCTCCTATTAATCGTGCAGAAACACTAATTTACTAGTACTACTTGACAAATTTAGTACTAGTGTGCTTAGTGGGAGTTCTTTTAACCTATTCGATCGCATTAGCGTAACGCTAATTTGTATGACGCTGCAACAGCGACACCTAGTGACCGCTGTTTATTTCTATCATTCTGTCTGGTTTATTCCGCTGCGAGATATGGACATTATCCGGCTTGAATATGTGTTGCCAAGTAAAAAATATCGCATGAATACTCCAGGGATAAACAGATTTCTCCACCATATCTGTCTTCTACGGTAATCGTATAAGGAATTTTATCTACGCTATGTTCTTCGTAAAATCTATCATTCGACCATCATGGTTTTTGGTGTCACATAACTATATAAAAGTAATGATTCGTGTTATCCATATGTTAACATTTAATATATTCATAATTTGTCGAAATTGGTGTTGGAAATAATGAAAGCCTGAGAACCAAAGATACACTCAATACTTCGTCGACGTGCACTTACATTATAACGAACGTAAAAGTGACGTCATCAAACGGGTTCTCACTCTGTCTAAACGTATATCTAGGTTTACATTTTTTTTAATATCATTAACGATAAACTTTTTGCAATAAAACAGGTTAACCAACTTATAGTACATAATTAAAGGAATAAATGGTCATAAATTTTGTTAAGCTGTAATATGTTGTAGATGTTATAATATATTTTTAATTAAATACACTTAGTTTTGCCTAAGATTTAAGTAGTTTTAATTATTTCTTGCTGTACCATCGAACATTGTAAAATAATATGTAAACTTAAATTAATAAATCAAAAGATTTTGTCTAAAGCATACTTTATCTAATATAAAATTGTTAAATGACTTCCATTCTTCACAAAAGTGAAATGTTAAGTTATGACGATTATAGCTAATAATGAGCCAATAAGAGCTAGTAAGATTGCCCGCCGAGTTTCTTGCTGGTTCTTGTCGGTAAGAGCTAACTTCCGAATCAGTGGTAGCTTCTTTAGAAACACTTGACGGTTCAAAAGTATTTAATAAGTTCACTTGAATAAAGAATATTTTGAATTTGATAAAAGTTTTCGCGGAGTATAGCAAAATAATACCATCATTGCTTTGGTATGATGGATCTCCGCAAAGAACGATTTATAAAAGCTTTCTTTGTTAAGGAAAGTGATTTAATCCATCAAAATAAGAGGTAGACATGTACTTTACTCTATTGAATATAGACGGTCTACTCATATTATTGATGCATCCATTATTCAGCACCCAGGCCGGCTAGGGACCGCGCGCCGTCGCTGCTAAATTATTAAACACGCGTTATAAACACGCCACCCTTACTCCTTAGATATCTAGTTGGTGTTATCCAGTAGATCCAAGATCGCAGAATCATAGAAGAAGAAGAATAACTTTATCACACAAACAAAAATACAAAGTGAAAAGAAGACAGATAATAGATACATTTGCATGTGCAAATGGCGGTCTTATCATACAGTTTTGATCTCTTCCAGACAACCCTTTGAAAGAGAGGATCTTTTGTATAATTATCCACCGGTTAGCAAATGCACGCAGATAAGTAAACAAAAGAAGAGTAAATAAATAGTAACAACTAAGTATAAGTATAAATAAAAACAAACATATATATAAAAAAAACAAAAAGAGAAAGAAAAATGAATAAATGATTACAATGCCAGTGTGAATCATCCTTATAGTGACAAATAAAAATCATAGTTTGTAATTTTTCTTGTTTGCCTTTGAGTCTTGTCCATGTTATATAAAATTTCTTTAAACATCATCAAACTATAGTACGTAACACAATGTAACGACCTTTTGCGATCTTACAACCGGTAGATAACCCTCTTGTCTTTAGCAGACACGAATGTATAGTTTCTATGAAGCGAATATTAGGCTTTCATCTGATCTTTTGGTAAATCAAATCAAAATATCTTTATTCAAATAAGCTCTTTCAAGCACTTTTGAATCGTCGAGGATCAATATGATTAATGAAGCTATAACTGGTTCGGAATGTTGCTCTTGCCGAGAAGAACCAGAAAGTAACTAGGCGGTCAATCTTCTTAACATTTTTAATTTTACATTATTAAACCGAGTTTTGTATAAAGCTGAAAGGATTTTCAAATCCAAGCTTTGTTATCATCTAAATCTTCTTCTTCTTCTTTTTGTGCCATCTCCTATCGGAGGTTGCCAACCATGATGGCAATTTTTATTTTTGAAGTTTTTATCATCTAAATAATCTTCAATTTTGTAATATGCTTTACGTATGAGCATATCTCTTATACTTAATTTAAACCTTCTGTAGACTGATCTAGTATTGATTGCGGAGTTTTATCGTGTAAAAGCGAATACCGAGACCATCGAAAGAGTTGCCAACGCTTTTTGTGACCTAGAAAGGTAGACAGTAAACTGTGACTTGTAACATTAGTTGAGTACTTACGTTTTTATGAAATGGTATATGCCCTGAACAAGTGAACGCTTGGTAAGAATTAAACTCACTAGCCATAAGACCATCTAAGCTTTTTTAAATTGATTTTAGAAAACATGTTTTTGTTACTTTTTAATGGAATGTATAATTGATCTCCATTACCTAGTTTCTAAATAAGTGTTGCTTTAATAAATACTTATTCGGTAGTAGTTGAATTTATTTAATATCAAAAGTATGCGATACTTCGCGCTCAAATGCAAGTCCATTCTATGAAAATTGTACTTAAACGTAATATTTACTTAAATGTCCTTTCACAGTTAAATAATGTAATCACATAAATAACCAAAAAAAAGACAACCATATGAGATTATTTTAGATTTATTAAAGTCCAATATAAACTTAAAATTTAGTTACCAACTAAGTGTCAAGAGAACATTAATTGTAAGCTATGCTCGTTACAAAATACTTAATACTAAATATAAAATGAATGCCAATATATATTTCAATTGTATTTTTGCAATACAAGTAGCCCTATTAACTAACATTCATCATTCTCCTGCCCTTATCCCATTCTAAATGGGTCGGCACAACATATTATAAACATTGTTACATAACAAAAATAATAATAAAATTATTTTGCTATAATCCGCGATGAAGTAAAATAGAAAATATATTTAATGCTAAATGTAGAGTGGACAATCCGTTTTCATACCTGATACATGCAGAATTCGTAAAAACACATGCACAAACCTCCATCACAATACACAAGCACTACCTACGTTCACTATAACGAACTCAACAATCGTCTCGCCTCGCAATCGAAGCATCTTCGGGAGATAGACTCCACGACAAAATCGCAAATTAAAATCAGTATTTATTACGTCACATTAAATTAGTACTTATTACAGTAAATAGCGTCATAACATTGTATATTTATTTTATTTTATAAGGAAAACTTACAGCTATTACATTAGAGTAGATACAAGTTTTCACTGATAGAAGATAAATATATAGATATGCTAGCACGGATACAGAAATATAATATATATACGTAATAAAAAATTTACATTATATTTTAACTTTATAACTGCATATAAAGCTAAATAATGTATTAAACAAACGACCATAAATTCCAAAACGTCGAAGTTCATGAACGTTGTGTGAAATCTTTGTATACGATTTAAACTAGAAAAGGAATTCTCATTGAGTCAGTAGGCCCACACCTGCTTCAGTATCGCGCATGCCCTCTCCAGTCCGTAAGTCCACATTGACCGAACCGGTTTCCATTACAGGTTATATCAACTACAAAGCCACATATCGTTTTGGCGGAAACAAATCTTTATTCATACTTTATTTGATTTTGCATACATTGCCAACGATGCCGTGGTGTTTAGCAATTATATAATTCTCTTTATAATCTTCATAATTATCATTTCTTTATAATTATCATAGAGAAACAATCTCTTTTTATTATCATATTTTAAAGTAAACAATTCCTTACTTTTTGACTTGACTTTTTAGCAATTATTCAATAGATCTTTATAACTATCATAGAGAAACAATCTTTATTATCATATTTTAAAGTAAACAATTCTTGACTCCATGACTTGACTTTTTTTAGCAATTATTTCATAGATTTTTATAATTATCATAGAGAAACAATCTCTTTTTATTATTATATTTTAAAGCAAACTATTCTTGACTTTTTGACTTGACTTTTTTAGTAACTATTTAATAGATCTTTATAATCGTAGAGAAATAATCTTTATTATCATATTTTTGAGCAAAAAATTCTTGAATTATCTTCCATGTTGTACATAGTAAATTAATTGTATTATACTATGAATATTTTTTGCGCACATTGATTTATGTACATTTATTATAATTCAGTGATTCCCCTTTACCAATTATATAAAAAAATACGAAAATAAAGTGTGAAAAATGTACCCATTACTGTTTACTTAACATTTTAATTATATTGATTAAAAATATTAAAATAAACTCTATTAATTATGTACGTCTAAAAAACCATTATTCTACTGCAGATATCCCACTCTAAGTGGGTTCGGCACAATATGTTATAAACAAGTTGTCACTTGATTTGGCTATGTATTTTACGACTAGCCGCCTGCCTGACGTCAAATTATTTTAGTTGTATCTTATGACACAACGGTAAGAAAGAGGGTGGTGTAGAAACTGAGTGGTGTGGTATCCGGCTGAGTTTCTACTCAGCCGGATACCACACGGCGGGTCGACTTACCTTAGTCGTCTTTTACGACACCTCGGTAAGAAATGAGGGTGGTACTATTCTACTTAGCCGGATACCACACGGCTATTATAATAAATGTGGTATCCAACAAAATATAATATCTATGTACGTCTATGAACATTGCATTTATTGTGGTAAGTTACCCTACTTAAAATAATATTGCCTGGTTTCAGAGTTATGATTTTTATTCATTTATTTATCAAAAGATTACTGACCTTACCCATTCTTCATGGAATAACCGATTTGAGCTTGTAGAAAAATAAACAATGACAACCAAGGTTTATTTGTTCTGTCGAGAATCTCACAGAAACTAAGGAAGGATACGGAAAGAATATTACATTTTTCTATATTTAGTTTTATTATTAGAATTATTTAATGTATTTTCGTCTTACTTAACAAAGCCATAAAATTGACAAAATATGGCAAATATCTTTATTAGAATTTTTTTAATTGAAATTTTGTTCATATCACAGCCGAATTATTTACCTACCTACGTTACCTACCTAACTATGTACCTAATTATGTAGAGTTTAACGACATTTTTTTAGTATTAATATAGAGCAAAGAAAATGACAACTTAAGTTTGAATAAATTAAATCCGGTTATCCTTAAGTTACATCTGCGTGCGGTCATTCGGTAAGTGCCAGTCATCCTATTTGATTATATGAGGAGGTTTAAAAGTAATTGGTACTAATTATTGTTTAGAGGTACGACCCTCCTCTAAGCTATTATAAATTTCATATCACGCTGTGATAATTGCTTTGAAATCCTTTAAAATCATATTAAAATATATTATATTTACCTATCAAAGTTACTCAATATATGAGATCAAAGATAGAAGTTTATCACAGTGCAATAGCTATAGATATTTCTATCTTTATTTTATTGTAAACTTGAGAATTTTAAAAATGGAACAAAGACGTAAAACTATATAAACGCTTATTCTATATTATTGTATAAACAATGTCGGTTTGGCACTTAATAATTTAGAGGTATCGTTTAGTAATAAAAATAGATTTCCCGATCAAAGATTGTGTAAGAAGTCATAATAAATGGCTATCGTTGGCTAATAACGGCTATAAACGTGGCAAGACAGAGTCCATATTTCACCCGTCACTATGGTAACGCGCAACAAACAAGCGCCACGCTGTGAGATTATCAATTCCACGTAAGTATGGGACTGGTGAGAGTGCAGTAAAAGCGGTATGTCCACTATCGAGTCCACTGGTTCTAGCTGCAAAAACATGCACAAGTTCTCATTTAATTCTTATTCACATACCTCTGCGTTAGTTACATTATAATTGATCGCTTATATTTCTGATTTAAAAGATACATTACTAATTACGAGTACGCTCGCGGCTTAATCATATTTCATTTTTTATCGATCTTTTTTTCCTCGGATTTATTACAGTAATAAACGTCTGTACCTACACGTACATTTCTGTTCACCATGAGTGCAAATATACGTTTTAAATTTGACTGTCAGTAACATGTTGCAAATTGCGACCCTTGAACCTTATCAAAATCATAACCAGACTTTAGAACAATATGTTGCTTCATTATCGGGGCGTCCGGATCGCTAACAGCAACTAAGTAGATAACAATCAGCTTGAAGGCTTGTTCGAGACACGAAATTAATTAAAACAAGTTTGTTCGCGGATCCTATGCAAGGAACAAAGCCGTGCTGAGTCACTAGGTAATTACACTAGCCAGACGCCTGCAAGGCGCTTCAAATCTAACATCTTTTGGGTCATTACTGCAAGCCAAGTATGATAACTTAATGCTGCATTAAAAAAATATATCTGTATTTAATAATTGTTTATTTTATAGTGAAGCTGCTGAATTTCAAATGACAATAAGACATTTTATTTATTTTATCGATCATATTATATGTATGAAAATCTTAGGTAAACTAAGGTAAGATAACATTAACATTTCATTGTATAAGATTACTAGTTGTGCTTGCGGCTTTGCCCGCGTGGTATAAAGAGACACAAAAGTAGTTTTCGTGAGATAACTATAAGAGATAGAGACATGCTGTCGCGGATTTTTTTTACTATTTTTTGAAGATCTAAAATTCTATAGTACTTTGGTGTATCTTTGCTGGTATACTCGGCGCACGCGACTATGACTTTTTTACAACCGTTCGACCTCTTTAATGTAAATGTAACTTTTTTATGTTATGTAATGTAAACTCTTAAATGTAATGTAAATTACATAAAATCGTATTGAGTGAATCCCCTCAAACATTCCCAAAATTGCAAAAATCATTTAGTTGATTTAGAGAAAATCGATCACATAAAGACAGACAGCTATCTGAGACTTTGTTTTATAACAAGTATAAATTAGGATAATCTTTGATCCGTCAAAGGAAACGTAAGTTTTTCAAATTTTACATTCAATACTTCCTAAGCCAACCCTTTAAGATCGTTTCACACAAATTTTTCGCTCCTTCCCATTCCTTCCATTTTGTGGTGATCGCGCTATGTCATCGGGAATTTTAATTATATTCCATGATTAATTATGTGTAACGAGCAACAAGGGGGGAAGAAGATGCTGATTGATGAGGCGACTTGGTCTTCTACTCATTGTCTACTATTAATTGCGACTTTTAACATCATATTTTGTTTCATTGTTCCCAGTATAGTAGGCTATATCTAATTAAATTTATTTTAGAAGCTGACTCACTGTGGTTATTAATTTTATAATGGCGAAGACAATGTTTATTAATGTACGCTGACTCAGTTAAATAGATTATATTAAAACTGTAGCTGTTGTAAGAATTAATTATAAATAATTGGAAAGGATAATTAATATAACGTACTAAGGCACTATATAAAATAAAAAGGGCTATATTTTTTGTTCTTGTGACTTTGCTTTGAAAAACAGTTGGAGTATTATTATATGTACAAATGTAAGAAATTAAGGATAATAAAGTCTTGTTTATCCTGTCATATATTTCATAGATCATCATCATACTCCTACCCTTATCCCACTCTAAGTGGGGTCGGCATACCACGTTTTAATCATGTTATGGTGTGATTTGGCTAGGTATATTACGACCGGCCGCCTGCCTGACGTCAACTTACCTTAATCACTTTTCACGACACCTCAGTAAGAAATAAGGTTGGTCTATGCTACTCAGCGAGATACCACACGACGGGAAGACTTTCCTTAGTCGCCTTTTACGACACCTCGGTTAGAAATGAGGGTGGTCTATTCTACTTGGGCGGATACCACAGTCACCTTTTACGACACCTTGGTAAGAACTGAGGGTAGTCTATTCTACTAAGCCGGACACCACTTTTTCATATTTCATGGATGATTGTAAAATATATTGGCCCGCTACAGACTTGACAGCTTTTTACCACTTCTAAATTAGCTTTTTTTTTAATGTAATGACGTATGTCTATTAAACTTGGATGGCGACGAGATTCGTATTATTTAAAGATAAAAAAATCTGGGCTTATAATAGTTTAATAAAACGATTTGTTCTTATTACATTCAATAGTTTTTTTATTTACAATTATCATAATTCAGTACTAAACTAAAGTCAATTTAGTATTATGTATATTAATACAGCCTACTAATTGTAAGATGTATACAAATAAGTAAAGCAGCTTATCGACTCAACGTTTTAAACAATAAGCCATGTGTTGTTAAGCGACGAGTGACGATAGCCGTGGCCTATTGACAGAAATACGCTCAAGTAATCTCAAGGATACATCTAAGGACAACAACATTGAGTGCCAGTTTCACAAGTTACCAATAAACTGACAGTTTGCTTATTCGGAACATATCTGACACAGATCACGGAATTTTGCGTTTCTCAGGTTTCTGATAGGCTTAAAGCACTTTAGCACTTAAAGTCTCTAATAAGTTAACAGGTAGATCATGTGGCTGTTGTTTTGTTTATCTACTGGATTAGTAAGTAAAAAGTAGGAAGTAACGGCCTCTAACTATCCCACTGCTGAGAATAGGCCTCTTTTCTACGTTTTTGGAGAGAAGGTTTGGATCTAAGACCTACCACGCTGCTCCAATGCGGATTGGTAGGTTACACCTATATCCAGAATTCTCTAGAGATTGCAGGTTTCCACACGAAATTTCCTTGACCGAAAAGCGTGTGATAAATTGCAATTACCAATTAGGCACATAAGTTTTAACAGAAAAACTCATTGGTGTCTCCCTTGGGTTTGTACCCGGCGGCGATTTTATTTTTTTCATAATTATTTCACTTTTTAGAGTTTTTTATTAGAGACATTTATCTGCTTCTTAGTTTATTTGTCGGTTAACTATCCGACACTTTATCAGTAACTTGTGAAACAGGCCCTGAGTATACAAGTATTAACTATGAAGTATTTTGTCCAATAGTATTGTGCCAATGACCAGGTAGAGGGTCACCAAAAAGTTTTCACGTTTTTACGTTGGATGGTTATAATTTGTAATTAATAAAGGAATATTTTTTTGTCGCAAGTCGTGTGGTATCCGGCTGAGTAGAATAGACCACCCTCTTTGTTACCGAATTGTCATAATACGACAGTCAGGCAGGCGGCGGGTCGTAAAATACGTAGCCAAATCACGTTGCAACATGTTTATAACATGTTTTTCCCCACTTAGAGTGGGATAAGGGCAGGAGGATGTTTTTGTCGCAAATTTAGATACATTTTCAAATATATATTTGGAAGAGATTTAAAACAGTTGAACGAGTTTCCATTTTTGTATCGGAAGGTTATTTATTCAATAATTATGCCCTTGCATTGGTTGGGTAGTTTATCCCAACCGTGTGGAACGCCTTTAATGTGTTTCGTATAACTTTCTCTACAGTGCTAAGAAAGTCTTAACAAGACGTGAATATGAAACAATAGACGTCCATAAGTTTGATAATATGATGAAAGAAAATTCATTTATCACCTCATTATTGCCAGCTACAATTGTCAATAAGCATTAACGAGTATCATCGCCATTATTTTTAATTACATGACCTTGGAAATATATAAGCAAGATTATTTTTAATGGTCGAAGTGGCGGACGCAGAAAACAAAAAGGATTAAACCATAAAATATGAGCGCGTCTGTACTTAATTTTTTTTTAAATGTTGCCATAAATCATGATTTAATTTGACATTCTTCACCATTAATAGTAATGGTGCATTTCAGTCGTAATTAAGTATCTTTTTTTTTCAAAATACGTTATTGTTTTATAGGTTTATAAATAAATTTTAATTTTAAATTGTTAATTGGAATATAAATTTTTAATTTATACTGTATGAATACCTAAGTTCACGAAAAAAATATTCACTACAAAAAATAACATATTCGTTCATAAAGTAAATTATAGTGACTGAATTTGAATGAATTTTCATATCGAATATCATCAGTTTTATTTGGACATTGAACCTATTATAATGAATAACTTATTTTAAAGTACTGTAAATTAAATACGAAGAAATGCCAAAAACTACATTGTTTAGAATAGGATAAAAATTATACAAAACTTAATATATATCAACATTTTTTTTATATTTCTGCTACCTATAAAGCACTCATTTAATAATTGAGGCCAAAATTCTTATTTACATATCACTGACTTTTCAGTTAAGATATTTTTTCTTCCCTGTGGAACCTTCAATTTCGGTGGAGGATTTCGGGGATAAGTGAAATTATTACAGCAGTCTGAAGCTTCAATCCTTCTCTCCATAAAGAAGAAAGGAGGTCTTTACCCAGTTGGATTGTCATTAGTTAAGAATAGAAATAAATTAAATTGTTGTTGGATATTTTAAATTATACGATATATTTGGTTCGATTTAAATGTAAAAATTATATATTTGAAAGATTTAAAAAACTCCGCCATATGGTATCCGGCTGAGTCGAAGAGATCACCCTCATTTCTAAACGAGGTGTCATAAAAGGAGACTAAGGTGAGTTGACGTCAAGCAGGCGTCAGGTCGTAAAATACCTAGCCAAATCATGTGACAACATGTTGTGCCGACCTCACTTAAAGTGGGATAAGTGGAGGACACAGTGCATGACACAGGATGATGATTAAAAAAAACCTAAAATTAACGGCAAAATGTTTTTGTATTGAATTAAGAAACACTGCTTTTAAAAATAAATATAAAATTGAAACAGTTACAAAATTCTGATATTAAGGTTGCTCAAATAAATTGGTAGTTAAGGCGGAATACTTAGCATACTTATATTTTTGTTTACAAAAATCACACAAAAACTCTATTTATCGGTATAGTTTAAAATAAGCGTTTCTAAATATGGCCATATTTTATAAATTAGGTTTGATAAAGACGCGTGCAATGTTTACTCTGAACTCAATGATTTCCCACGTAGTTTGAAGTCGTCTTTTGTAGTTTATCTAATCTGCACAGGGTTGGGATATTTGCACGCTGATAATATGGCAAATGACCCATTATACGATGCGATTTACAACGTTTTCTACGCCATTCAGTCTTGGTATTTTTCCACAGGCTTTAATAATAAAATCATGTAATGGCATTATCGTCACCATTAGTAATTATTTAATGGACGCTAGACGTTATTGTAAAAATTATTTCATAGTTTTTAGTTCGATGTACACTTAAAGCTTGTTTTTAAACTTGTTTTAAACAGAGACCTAGAAGTAACAAAGAAACAAAAAAGATTCAAAAAGAAAACGCCATAATTAAAAGTACATTATTTTACTTTCAGTAGCCATTGATTTTTACTCTACAAATCTAGAAGACGTCTCTTATAAGGAAACCCTTCTTTTTGAACAGCTGAACTAATAGACAGTTAGTATTTCAGTGACCCAGGGTACCTTATTATCCTTAGATGCAATATTACTCAAAGAAACGAAGGCAAATTGGCTGTAGTAAAGTACCTGATTGAATACAGCAGTTTAAAAAACAATAAAAGGCTATTACAGAAAGCCTACTATACTATTGAGGATTACTTAGATGATAAGAATGTGTGGACATAGCTCGATCGGTGTCGAATGTGTGGACATAGAGGACATAACTTTTCGACCCGTTACAAGACAGTACTGACTAAATATAATTAGCGATAAGAATTATATTTTTAAAAAGCAACCGCCGAGTTCCTTGCTGGCTCTCTTCGGTAGGAAAATCTTTTCAAACCAGCAATAGAGTTGACGATTCAAAAGCACTTGTTTACAAGTTTACTTGAGTAAAGAATTGTTACAACATGTTTCTAATACAGAGTTCATAGAGTTGGTCATTAATTTGAAAAAGCATTGTGACTGTCATATATTTGTGTGTCATTGAATTGTTGAGAAAGAGTAAATGAGTTGACTTCGGGAAAATTTCGTTTTTATTATTGCATAAGAATAAAGGAGAAATATCGTTGTTAGTTATAAAATATTTTGCATTTTGAATACCTATAGCCTGTTCTGAGGACATTGGAAAAGTTCTATTGGTAAGCAATTTAATTAGGAAGAAATTTAGCTATTTAAAATAGCCTCATTCGAATTTAAGTTGCACGTTGTGAATGAAAACGGTAAAAATATTAATATTAAAAAATCGCGTAAATAATACAAATCTAACATAAACAGTACGCTCACCCCAAGACGGAGGGTGAGCTAAATTGGCAACGGTTCAAAAGGGTCCTTCCCATACGTTAAATACGCAATTTGGTGCTCAGTACAATCAACCAAATGAGCTCGCGTCGATCCAATCAATTACGCATCTTTTAAGAGTAACTTGGGGTGGTGGCATTGAGACCAGTAGGTCATCAGTTCTAAAAGTATATGCTCATTCTCCTATCCTTATCCCACTCTAATTGGGGTCGGCACAACATGTTGTAAACATGCTGTCACATGATTTGGCTGCGTTTTTACGACCGGCTGCCTGCCTGACGTCAACTTACCTCTGTCGTATTTCACGACACCTCGGTAAGACAGAGGGTGGTCTATTCTACTAAACCGGATACCACACGGTGGGTCATCTTACCTTAGTCGCCTTCTACGACACCTCGGTAAGAAATGAGGTTGGTCTATTCTACTCAACTGGATACCACACGGCGGGTCGACTTACCTTAGTCGCCTTATACGACACGTCGGTAAGAAATGAGGGTGGTACTATTCTATTCAGCCGGATACCACACGGCGTTAAAAGTATGATATACTATCCTACTCATATTATAGGATAGGATAGGATTATCCTATCCTACTAATATTGTAAAAATATATACAAATATATACAAAACTTTGTGAGTATGGATGTATGTTTGTTATTCTTTCACGACAAATGCGCTGAACCAATGTCTGATGAAATTTGGCACAATTATTCCTTATTCACCGGGGTAACATATAGGTTATAGAAATCCTGTTAATTCTACAAGAAGAGGATGACATTGCAAAGCGAGATCTATTCAACCTATCACGCGACAACAGTACACGCAAACGAAGTTGCGGGTAACAGCTAGTAATGTTATAAACAAAAAACACTCAATTCGTTCATATTTGCAAATATTGTATTCTGTCCGTTGGGAAAGACCCAATGATAAAATTTAATACAAAATTTTTAAATCCCTAAATATCTACAAATCCTTTATTGATATTTTATAGATAACACCCAAAATAAAAATTATATTGTTTATGTATCTATTACTTATCTATGGTACAGTAGAGAGATAGAATTTTGTCTTTGATATACGCGGAGCAAGGAAAATAGCTTCTTAAAAGCTGCAGGCGAAAACTTGTGGCACTGGGTGATCGGGTAAGGAAGAGTAAACATACTTGTAATCATTCATACATTCTCCTGCCCTTATCCCACTCTAAATGGGGTCGGCACAACATGTTATAAACATGTTAAATGATTTAGCTAGTTATTTTTCGACCGGCCGCTTGGTTCCATCAACGTACGTACCTTAGTCGCCTTTTACGGCACCACGGTACGACATGAGGGCAGTCTGTTCTACTCAGCCGGATGCCACACGGCATGTCAACTTACCTTAATCGCCTTTTACGACACCTCGGTAAATCAGGGTGGTGTTTACTACTCAGCCGGATACCATCCGGTAGGGTACAAAGAAATACTTCATAGATAAAAAAATATATATCACTATACATATAACACAAAGTCATATTCTTTGTTTGTCCATATATCCCTATGTATGCATAAAACTTTAAAACTACGCAACAGATTTTGATGCGGTTTTTTTTAATAGATAGAGTGATTCAAGAGGGAGGTTTGTATGTATAATAACATTTAATACGGAGTAGAGAAATACTGTAATTTCTGAGGCGGTTTTTTTAATAGATAGAGATTCAAGATACTATATGAATTTAGATATTCCAAAGATAGCAGGAAATCTTATTGGTATAGGGAGAGGAAATTGTTTTTCTCCAAATTTAACGCTTGCGGGCCACGGGCAGTAATGAATAAATCAAAACAACTATACTATTATATACTATTTTGAATTTGAATTTGAATTTAGTACTTAGTTGTTGAGTTTCTATCGCAAACAGCATAATCTGGATGAAAACATATCAAAAGTGATAAATCTTGTAGTGATTTATTATAGTAATAAATCTTTCCCTTTTTTCTCGACAATTATTAAAATTTAACTTACTAAAGTGTATTAGAAACCATTTAAGTATATAATAGTAAATACAAACTCTCGATGTGGAAAGTTTATTTTGCTATTTTCTTTGTCTAATACCTATAAAAGTATCTATCAATAATTGTAAAAGTAAACATTAAACTTGGTTTAAGTTTTAAATGAACATATTCTGAACTAAAGTTATAACGACGACAAAATATCTGAAGGGTAATTCGGCTGTGAAAATTCCCGCTGCGTTCGCTCGTTAACGCAAAAATAAATTATTTACATCTGCCAATTTACCCCAATCTATCCTATTGTTAATACTCTATGACAGCAATCAGTTAGTTACAAAAATTAACTGCGATTTTCCCTCGATAAGGTGGATTAGCGATTGATGAATTATATCGATAATAAACCCATCCTAGGTAATTGTTGTTTTATCATGATTTACTCGACATATTACTGATAAGAGGGAGCAGTGTGTATAATGTATTAAGTTCAAAAAATTGATGTTACTTTTTGTACTTAATACATTGTACATAAAGAAATATAACACGTTTATTAATAATGAAGCTTTAAACATGAGTGGGTCTCACTCTAGTGGGTCGGCACAACATGTTATCACATGATTTAGCTACGTATTTTACAACCGGCCGTCTGCGTGACGTCAACTTACCTTAGTCGTATTTTACACCTCGGTAAGAAATGAAATATTCTACTAAGCCGGAAAACACACGGTGGGTCGACTCACCTTAGTCGCGTTAAGGACACCTCGGTAGGGAATGAGGGTAGTCTATTCTACTTAGCCGGAAACCACACGTCGGGTCGGCTTACCTTAGTCGCGCTTAGGACACCTCGGTAAGGAATGCGGGTGGTCTATTCTACTTAGCCGGACACAATACCGCGGGTCAACTTATCTTAGTCGCCTTTTACGATACCTCAGTAAGAAATGAGTGTAGTCAATTCTTGTTAGCCGGATACCACACGGCGGGTCGACTTAGCTTAGTCGCGTTTAGACACCTCGGTCAGAAATGAGGGTGGTCTATTCTACTCAGCCGGATACCATACGTATTTAAGCTAGTCAAAACAAGAGCGTTTAAAAACCTTAAACGCTTAGCCGTATACCACACGGTGGGTCGACTTACCTTAGTCGCGTTTATGACACCTCGGTCAGAAATGAGGGTGGTCTATTCTACGCGTTTAAATTCCTTAAATGATTTATATACATGCTAAGAGCGGAACGGGAGTACATGTAATGTCACACTTTACGAAAAGCATACCAGTGGCCAAAATGGCACTTAAAAAAACCTTTTGTTTTTTTAACAAAAAGCGTTTCAATTTCACTGTTACGGTCCGCGGTGTAAAGCGGGTGCAAGCGAACGAGCCGTATCTCCGGCCACAACAATACCTTATCTTATCATTACTGCCCCATCCCGATGATATACCATAACGATAGAAACAGACTATGCATCCCTGACGCTGAGTGTAATACCTTACCATCCAGAGATGAATGGAATTATAAAACTGTCTAGAAATACATTACAGTGAGACGCATACACTATTTAAACATAACGTTATATCGTAAACATATCGTTTATTAAAATAGACTACGCAACGAGTATTTATCCGCTTTCATCATAACCGCGTATTTGCATACCGCGCCGGAGCGAGTTATTTTCAACTCGGAAGTTCCTAGTATTGTTGTTTTATATATGAATTCATTAAAATTATATTTATTAACGTTTTACATTGAGTATCATATCATAATGTGATACAACTTACGTACCGATGAACATTACTAAAAAAAAAGTAATTCCGCTCAAAAAACATCACACGTAAAAATTTATAAAAGATTTAAACCCACATACCAAACGAGAACGCTATACTTATTTACTTTACTATTTAACCTAATATCAATTAAACATAATAAAATCAATGATGATTTCAATGTAATGGCTACTTACTACTACCATCTGAGCTTTGCAATCTTCTAGATATAATCAAACAGTGCGGCACTAAAAAAAAGTATCGTGGTGTAAAATCCACCAGGATTAACAATTGTTATCAGACGCTATTAATAATAAAAAGAATCTTTAAGTTGTCTAAAATTGAATCCTCGGGTTTACCCTAAAGCACATTCAAATAAAACACAGCAGTGTATAAACATAATCTGTTTCCGCCTTAACCATAACGCTCATTTGCATGTACCGACGCGCGTTATTTACGAATGGGAGATGACGGATTTTCTTCCGTTATTCCGATTGTGGGGCTCGAATGAGTCGTTGTTTAGTTTTGAAACCGGTGGCCCTTTGTTATTTCGCAACGTTATAATTTCTTTAATGCAATTGTTTTATTATACCCAAACATTTTTTAAATTAAGACATGTTTAAACTTTATTCTGGAACATTTGTTACGTAGTGCAAATTCTACTAATATTATAAATGCGAAAGTTTGTGCGTATTGATGTATGTTTGTTGCTCTGTCAAAGCGTCACTGAACCATTATCGATGAAATTTGGCGCATTTATTACTTATACACCGTAATATAGGCTATAGAAATCCTTATAATTCTACTGGAATAGGATGACATTGAAAGCGCCACCTATTATCAACCTATCACGCAACAATCCACGCAAACGAAGTTTTACGGGTAAAAGCTAGTCATGAAGTAAATAAGACTAACAATACATTAAAACTGTGCTTGAAAGTCTTGGTTATTCTAATAGCATGCTAGAAAACATTTTATAAGAATGAAATATTATAAAATACGTATTTCTGGACAATATTTATTATTTGTAGTCACTGTTATCCTATTTATTCTTACGTGACAGAATTAAACTATAAAATCATACTTATTAAAGGTAGACATAATTATGCTTGATAGCAATAATTTAAAAATTTCAACGGTAACTTTTATGAATATTTCCGTATTCCCTTTACGTAGGACATTAAACAAAAATTAAATACTTTACGAGAAACGGTTCATCATTAGGCAAGCAATATTCACTTGTAATGTTTTAATGCGCACTCAAAATTAGGGAGCACTGATAAAATGGGAAGCAAGTCTTAAATTACTCACTTACAGAGTAGTTATCCGAAAGAGCTTTTAAATCATTCACAAAACACTAATGGACGTGGGGGGAAGGGGCGCGGGGTGGGGGGAGAGCAGATGTAGTCCCAAGCGAGCAATGAAATGAAATGGAGATATAACAATATAAAGGTGTCTGAATTGCCGTGAATTGCAATTCGACATTGGGTCGTGCGAGTATATTGACGATTTTGGGAACAAATAGAAAGAATAACAAATGCTTTTGGTCTTCTCGTTTAAGTATTTATTTAATGTTTATGACGCGTTATAAAATTAATAGCTTCTTTTCACCTGCAACTTCGTTTGCGTGGACTGGTGTGATAGGTTGATAATAGATTACGCTTTTCAATGTCATATAATTCCTGTAGAATTAACAGGATTTCTAAAACCTATATGTTATTCCGGTGTAAAAGGAATAATTGTGCCAAATTTCATCGATATTAGTTCAGCGGATTCGCCGTGAAAGAGTACAATAAATAAATAGAGATAAAGATAAAAAATAGAGATAAAGAGTATAATAATAAGAAAGATAATAAACATACATCCATACTCACAAATTTTCGCATTTATAATAATTGTAGAATTTCATGAAACTATAAAGTTATGTAATATTAAAAACGCTGCCAGCATTCTTGGAACCATTCCACGTGGGCATGATTTGTATAGCCTAAGATTATTTAGTCTAAGATAATTAGTATAATTTAAGATATACATAACTTGTACATTTTTGTTGTAAATAAAAAATATACATATATTAATTTGTTTTACAAATAATGGTTTTAAAATTAAGCATACTTGATCAGTAACGTATCTCAGATCTATAATTCATTCCATTTACATGTTGAACAAACTGAAGCACGGAGTTCCGGGGAACTGTTGCAGGAATAATAAATGTCGAGGGGTCTGTGAGGGGAGCCCAAGTGCCATTATTATCGGCGGCAATTTAATTAGATCCCCTGCGTTATTACCGCTGATTCGTTTTATAATGCCGCTCTAATACTCGGCCGATTGCAGGACCCGTGTTTGTTATAGAAAATTTAATACGACAATTTAAATTACAGTTATTGAGAACCAATTATAGTTCCGTGAGTTTGCCGACACCGATAGTCACGATGTGAATTACCACTTGCGTCCGGTGCTATTCTAATAATATTGTCTAACCTATACTCAGCACGTATAACTTGTGTTTAAGACCGATATAATCTCGGTAACCTGTTTGAATAAGATCTGTTATATTTGTGTAAGCATATTTTACAAATCTCTGATATATTTCGAGGATCTATTCATATTTTATAAAATATATCAGAAATCGTAAAATTATTCAAGTATATTCCGCATTTAAAACTATGTGATTTATTACATTATCAACACACGTTCCAAAAAAGCGCAATGTTGTTAATTAGTTAAGTTTGGTTGAATTATAAAATGTATAATTTAATTTGACTGAATTTCATAAATTAGATATTGTCAGTTTACCTACTATCCTATTCATTGTGAATTATTGATTTTTTTACTTTTATTCCATGACATTTTAAGTGCAATTAAAATCAAATTTACAAAATTACGAATTAAAAATATTCAAATAAAATATTGCAAAATAGGATAAAGCAGCGGCAACGTTTTTTAAACTTGGAAAGGGTTTGAAAGTGTAACTTTGAATCATCGTTTGGTTACTTTAAGTAAAAAATGGTATTTAATTTTATGTCTCGGCTACTAGTTCGAAATTTGGATAATAATCAGTCTTTCTTTAACGTATATAAGAATATCGTCATATGTAGTTAATATTAGTATTTATATTTCAAAAATATTATTCCCATCACCAAAAGTTTGCCTTATGTATGCATAAACGATAAAATAGCAATTTGATATAAACTGTATCAAATCAATATTTAATATTCATTCATATCATATCTTTTTTCAAATAATAATTCAAAATACTCTTTACTGAAATAAACTTGTAAATACGCTTGCTAGGCGCAATCTTATGTCGGTTCCTACTTTGTCTATTATATATGTCACCAATTGTTTTATAATTCTTTATATTTTTATGTACATAAATTAAATTGCTTAAACTATACTTTAAGGCAAATGTGAGAATACCTGTATTCGATGTAGTTTATAACAAGTTGCTATTTTATCATGAGGAAAATTTAAGAGTTGCCTCAACTCGAAAATCACATCGTCCATTACAACAAAATCTACTTTAAAAACCATAAAATTACTTTCTGAACGGCGGAATGTGATCACTTCACGCAATCACCCGCGCCGACAAGCTTCCGGCTCATCGATATTCGTATCGAATCGTTGAAATTCAATAATTATCCCCAACACGACTCATTCATGAAAAAAGTTGTATAAAAAAGTGTGAATGAAAGAGTAAATCTGTCGGAAACGACTCGGATACTTTTTATAGAGCGTACACAGAATTCGAACTTAACATCGCCTTCTGTGGCACTTGTTGATAAGGCCAGAGGTGAACAAGCGGTAATCAGTGCGCGACCAAACTGGTTGAAAACATTCATTGGTTCATTCATCGATGCTGGAATTTCTTCGTACAAGAAACTACGCCCGGTGTGGATACCGTTTACGAATTATGGTTTCTGTGTGATATGACTGGCCCGTTGGAGTAGTGGGTAGTGATCCTGCCTTCAGATCCGCGGGTCGCGAGTTCGATTTCCTCCGAGGGCCAACATTCTCTATAAAAAAGAATTTGTTGGTTCTTCGAGCCAGGGTGTATTTAAGTATGTATTTAAAAATTATATATGTATATATCCAGTTGTCTATCACCCATAGTCACAAGTATTAAGTTACTTACTTTAGGGACGGACGACTGGGTATGTTACTGTCCCATATATTTATTATCCATATTAAATTAGTAATGGAAAAGTCTGTCAGTCTCTCTATTACGTTTTCACAGCTAATCCGCCCGATCAATATCGAAGGAATTTGGCACAATTAAAGCTTATCCACCGATAACGTTGGACTAAATAATTTTTTTTCGGTAACAGTAAACATATGATTGACAATTATTGTGGGTACTTAAACACTTAAGTTAGCGCAAAGTCGCAAATACCACTAGCTATATCATAATCTTTTTTATGGCCCTTGTGATAAAAGTAAATGTAAAGTAACGGCCATTTATTTTATTATCCAACTGCTGTGTGTAGGCCTTCTCTCTTTGTTTTTGGAGAGGTTCTGTAGCTCAGACCCACCACGCTGCTCCAATGCGAATTGGTAGATTACACATACAAAATTCCCTCGAGATATGCTGGTTTCCTTACGACTATTTCCTTCACCGAAAAACGTGTAGTATATTGCAAATATCAATTAAGCACACAAGGTTTTTACAGAAAAACTCATTGGTGCCTACCTGGGGTTTGAACCCGTGACTTTCTTGTAAGAGTTACACGATATCATCGCTGTGCTATCACAGCTTAACGAAACTTCCTTTGTGATACAAAAATATAAATGTTAACACATTGCTAAGAATGTCTTTATGCGGCAGACAGTTTCTGAAGTCGAAGTTATGATCTTAGATTTGTCTATCTTTATATTCTAACGCTTTGATCTGTGTAAACAGGTCAAATCAAAGTGTAGGAAATGTGTTAGTTGTATTTTTATTGCCAGCAGTAATAAATTTATGGGTGTTAGGTATACCTACGTGCGCCCACGCAGAGACGTTTCTCAATAAAATGGTCGGATTATAGAAAAATAAATGTAACACAAGGACGATATTCAAAGACGCCTTTACCATGATCATGCTTACGATTTATTGGTTGCTGACGTTCTTTGATGGATAAAAAGATATAATAAACACAGATCAAATACTCAGTATTATTTAATGTCATTATTAGGCTTCATACAAAGTCGGATTAACGATTGAAATATATTATTAGTAAGTTTATAAAATACTAGCAATCGCTCGTGTGGAAAGATTAAAACCGTGATATAGTCTTTTGATAACCATAAAAATGGTTGAAGTGAGTTAACTTTAAAACCTAGACATACACTGTCGCGGACTTTTAATTAACAGAGAGTGCAGTTCTGGAGAAAGGTTAAGGTAAATATTATATTGTCCAGAACGGCTTAACTGATTAGGATGGGACTTTAACTGGAAGATAGAGGAGGTTGTGTATATAGGCTGCTTTTTACACCTAGAATTTCCACAGGTTCGAGATTTACGTGGAAAAGATTTGTGAACATTGATGGCAACGCGGGCGATGTCGCAAGTAGTGCTGATAAATTATAAACCTATAGGTTGATTGTCACGAAAAAAGCTATTTGCATTATCGATCATCCTTAAATGTTAATAATTACCTTCGAGCATGAGTAACCTAGCAATCTGCGCGAGCGCATGGTGTTACGAATGAGGTGAAAATGAGCATAAAATTAATATCAGGCCAAGGATGCCATAAAAGTAGCATTTGGCGTAGAACTGGTGTTTATATAATGTCATAGAGTAAACATTAATTTCATACACACTGCATAATATAGTAACCACTACATACGACACATTATAATAATTATTTGTTATCTCTAAAATAAGTTTTACATTAATATTTCTATTATTAATTAGTAAACAAACTGTAACGGTGATTTCGTACGCATTAAGATGGCCTCAATTATGGATTATATTTTTATTCTGTTCCTCAAGGAAAAACGGCATGTTTATCCTATACCAGAAATATGCTTCGACCACGTGGCAATCATAGTTTCTTTAAAAAATTCCTATTTCAATTTACACAAAACCGTGTACCCTAATCTTCTTCATGAATTGCACTCTTTTATTGTAAACCGTACAAAAATCCGTTTCGTAGATTTTGAGAAAATCGATCAAATATAGACAGACAGCATTTAGGGACTTTGTTTGATGATACGTATAGATGTTAATACTACATATACACGTGAATGTTTTTCAATTGGACCAAATTTTATCAATATGGCTACAGTGATTTAACGTGAAAGCCTAACAAAAAACGAACGAACGTTTGCATTTATTAGTATAAAATATAGAGCTCTCTATTCATAAAGTTAATATGAAATGAAAGTGATCAATATTTCAATATTTTTTAAATCTAAATTGAAATAATGTAATATGTATACTTACATATAAAATTGAAGAGTTTGAACGCGCTAATCTCAGGAATTACTCGACCGATTTGAAAATTCTTTCAGTATAAGATAGTCCATTTATTGAGAAACGCTATTATAGACTATATAGCATCACGCTTAGATAAATGAGATAGAGAGGAATAGCAAAAAAATAGTACGAAAACGCTAAAATTCAAAGCTTTCCTTGCGTGCGCTGAGTAAACGGTAATAGTTATTCAAAAAACATGTATTACAAAATTGTTTCTCTCTAAGTAAAAACCATAAACAAAAATTCCAATCAATAGATATTGAGAAAATCGATTACTTACAGAAAGACAGTTTTCTGTGTTATTTGTGGCTGTATGTGGTACAAATGTTTAATAAAAAATAATTAAATAACATTTCAGGTATAGGAAGTTAACAGAATTATAAAAGTGTACACCGAAAAGAATTTTGAATCGTTAAATTTGTGAGACATTTTTTGTTTCATGTCATCTCTTGTCCCTTATTCTGGAGAATCATACTTTTTATTAAAACCCCAAGTCAGGTTACATTATGACAAACATTCCCGCGTCTCCCATCGGATCGGGAAGGGGGGCGGGGGGTATGGAATGCGGCCTACCTGCGCGGGACCACCGCTAATCAATTTAGCTTTATTATAGTAATATAACTCTTGATTACAATTTCTAAAGCTTATATTTTTGTGAAGTTAAAAGAAATCGTACCAAATATACTTTAGTGATAATTAGCATTACTTTTACAAGTTTTTTATTACGATACTGTATCTTAAATGTAAATACTAATATAACAAATCTAAACCGTGTGATATCCGGCTGAATAGAATAGTACCACCCTCATTTCTTACCGAGGTGTCGTAAAAGGCGACTAAGGTAAGTCAAGTCGACCCGCCGTGTGGTATCCGGTTAAGTAGAATAGACCGCCCTTTTTCTCACCGTGGTGTCGTAAAATACGACTTAGGTAAGTTGATGTCAGGCAGACGACCGGTCGTAAAATATGTAGACAAATCATGTGACAACCTGTTTATAATATGTTGTGCCGACCCCACTTAGAGTGGGATAAGGGCAGGAAGATGATGAACTCTTGATTACAATTTCTAAAGCTTATATTTTTGTGAAGTTAAAAGAAATCGTACCAAATATACTTTAAGTATAATTAGCATTACTTTTACAAGATAATGTATCTTAAATGCCAATACTAGTAACAGTATAACAAATCTCACGCTTAGCATTAAAGTGACCTAATTCAAAATAAGGCTTAATTGTCTTAATTCCCACCGAGGGCCAACATTTTCTAAAAAAAAATTGTTGGTTCTTCGATCCTGGGTGTATATTTGTATTTAAGTATTTTAAATTATATGCGTATATATTTCATTATCAGTATTAGTTATCAGTTGTATTAGTTATCAGTTGTCTTTCTACCATAACACAAGTATTTAGTTTCTTACTTTGGGGACGGACGACCGTGTGTGTAAATGTCCCATATATTTATATTTATTTATTTATTTACTAATGGGTATCTTTAACACTCACGGTTTATGTAGGTGTTGCGCTACGCATAATTTCGCCACAAAACAACTTTTGGAATTAGCTGGCTGTAATTAGTATTAAATTCAATTTTATAATAAAAAGTTAAGCGTGAAAAATGTAATCAACAAAATTTATTATTTATGTTCGATAAACCATATCTAAGTGTTTAGCACGAGAAATGTAAAGTATAGATTTTGGTTTCTGATTATTTAATATTCTAGTTTAAATAAATTTTCAATAGTTTAAAGACATAATTGTCATTTTTGATGTTTGCTGATGATGATGATCGCAACACTGTGATATCTTAACGGTAAGCGTGTCTGAATTTTACTAACGATTCGCTGATTCTAATCCACCAACGAGCTTTACAACAACGGAACTAAGAATTTAAGAATAATAAACAACCATATTACATAATTACCCATATAAGTATTACCGTATTACGTAAAGCGTAAATAGTAACCTTATCTTAGTATGAATTGACAGATTGATTAATTAGCACCTATATATGATACTTCTGCTAATTAGATTTTAATTTTAGAAAGCGCCTTTATTTTTACGCAATAGTTGATTTTGACTCACCAGGGATTGATTTGTAAATCTATGGTACAAAATGAAAAAAACCGTGTGGTATCCGTCTGAGTAGAAAGACCACCGTCATTTCTTATCGAGGTGTCGTAAAAGGTGACTAAAGTGAGTTGACGTAAAGCAGGCTGGTAGTAGAATACCTAGCCAAATCACACAAAATGGTAAAAACATGTTTTGCTGACCCCACTTAGAGTGGGATAAGGGCAGGAGAATGATGATGATGCGGTATTGTCGATTATCACTCTATTTTACTAAACATTTACATTTTATAAATGTAAATGTTCATGTAGGGTAAGTGTGTCAGTTGTCAATAAAAGGTTTTTGATTTGATTTGATTTAATATATGAAGCTGAAGAGTGTTTTCGTTTGATTGTTTGAACGCGCTAATCTCAGAAACTACTGGACCGATTAGACCGGTAAGATAGTTCATTTATCGAGGAAAGCTATAGGCTATATAACATCACGCTAAGATGAATAGGAGAGGAGCAGTATTAAAAAATATTGCGGAAACGGCAAAATTTAAAGCTTTCCTTGCGTGCACTGAGTAAACGGTGATAGTTATTATCATGTAGTACAAAATTGTTCCCCTTTGAAAGTTCTAAATAAAAGTCAGCGACAGCATATGTCTAGCTTTTAAGGTTAACCCATTTTAACCATTTTTATGGATATCAAAAGACTATATTACCGGTTTTAATCATTCCACCCGGGGTAACCCTCCAGGATTGCTAATATTTAAAATAAAATACTTTATACTGTATAGAAAAACTAAACTCATTTTTAATATGATCTTAATCCGACAGCCAAATAAATTATTATTGTGTGTAGTTTAATTGGGGTGACAAACTGAATCGGGTCAGAGAGCTTGTCACCAACGCCACCTGGCATGTGCTTGTCATTGTGTTGAGCCAAACTTGGTAACAGGAATAGCGTCCTTAATTTCTTGCCAGTTAGGCTCATTTTCCAAAAAACCTTCATTTAAACGCATATCAAAGCAAACGAGTATAGAAAAAACTATTCTTAAACATTTTAGTTACAATTTGTGTAATGGGATTACTTTAAAATATTTCAAATGGATGACTAATGTAATGTATATATTAATGTAACGTTTTGTTATTCATACATACCAATATGTATCCTTTTATTTTTTTATTTTTATTTTCTTTCCTCCTGCCCTTATCCCACTCTAGGATGAGGTCGGCACATGTTATAAACATGCTGTCACATGATTTGGCTACGTACTTTACGACCGACCGCCTACCTGACGTCAATTTACTTTAGTCGTATTTACGACACCTCGGTTAGAAAGAGGGTGGTCTATTCTACTAAAACGGATACCACACGGCGGGACGATATACCTTAGACGCCTTTTACAAGACCTCGGTAAGAAATGAGGGTGGTCTATTCTACTAAACCGGATACCACACGGCGGGTCGACTTACCTTAGTCGCCTTTTACAACACCTTGGTATGAACCTTTATATTTTTCTTTATCGGATCGTCAAACGTTTTTGATATTCGAATATTAAAATAGATAAATAACTTAATACAATTTATAGTCTTTTTCCAGTTTAATAAATAACGATAATATTCATCTGAGAACTTAAAATAGTCTACAATTTGAACAAAGCACGAGTTTATATACCTTTTTTCTAATATAATAGCAGCAATAGAATATTAGAAATAATATTATAAAAACAATTAAAAAAAAACTCAGTAAAAAACAATTTCACTTATTCTAAATTTGAAAAAAGGACTGATCTGTTTTCGAAAAATCCTTATCAACCGCTACGCTGTACTAATAAAAAAAAACGATTCTAAATCTTAAGTCTACCATAAACAGGTGCTTATATCGTGAATTCTCTACAGCTAACCGAAGCTGTGTTTCATTTTTAAGATTTCCCATGTTTAGGGTTGGGTAAACAACAATATAAGTAGACGCGTTCTATACACTAACGCATGAATGGTTATTTTTTGTTCTACGAATTAAGAGCGACGTTGATGGACATGGGACTCTGTTGAAGTTGTTCAACGGGTGGTCCAATAGCATTAGTTGTTTTTTTTATAACAAAATAAGACATATATTTGTATTCACAAGTTTTTAAATTTACTTATTG
This sequence comes from Morpho achilles, assembly GCA_947086495.1. NCBI lineage: Eukaryota > Metazoa > Arthropoda > Insecta > Lepidoptera > Nymphalidae > Morpho > Morpho achilles. The sequence continues at coordinate 5,921,448 of CAMTZB010000007.1, read as the reverse complement.
TATTTTAACTTTAAATAGATATATAGCTAAATGTTTAAAAGTTGCGACCGTAATACAAAAGACGAAAGTGCAAGATTAAGATAGTATGGAGATATAATGAGGAGGGATTAAAACCATGTGCCCAAAAGAATGTCAAATATGAATGTGGATATGTGACTAGATGGAAGCCGAAAAGGATCTCATGTTTAAAATGTAATAATGACATTCATCATCCTCCTACCCTTATCCCTCCCTTATCACCTCCTAGTGGGGTGGGCACAACATGTTCTAAACATGTTGTCACATGATTTGGCTACTTATTTAACGATCGGCCGCCTGCCTATCGTCAACTTACCTTAGTCGTATTTTACGACACCTCACACACAACACACGGCTCAAAAGTAATAATTACATTATTTTCACATAATCCGCGATTATGTTACTACAAAATATAGAATGCTAAATGTATAGTGGACTATTACACATACTACAAACCTTCAACACCGCCAGTTCAATACACACACTACACACGTTCACTATCACAAACTCAAAATCGTTTTGACCCGTAACCGAAGCATCATCAGGAGATAGACTCCACGACAATAGTTAAGAGCATGTATGAAACGTGTATAATGTATGAAAACATGATGATTAAACATTTAACGTTATATGTAGTTTCTATCGCGGATTATAGCAAAATAATTTCATTATTATTCGGTTGGATTGTGTGAAGTATGACATGTATAAAAAAAGTAAGTAATGCGAGAGTTGGAGAATGATAGGAGAGAATGTACATGTACAGAATGATACATATATAATTAAGCCGAAATGAATATTTTTTTATATTTCAAATACAGCATTGTTAGAGTTGATTCTCGTACCGTTTCATATATTTAGATTTAGCCACTTTATTTTTGAACATTAGATTTGGATAGCGGTCACTTATGAAGGTCGTGTATTACATTTGAGTCATCTCATGTCAATCTATATAATTAGCTTCATCCGAGTCGTCAAGATTCAAGGAAAGTCGGGTTGAACGAGTAACGTATTTTTATAATTGTAAAATAAAAAAATCTATGATAGTTAATTATATTATAATAACATTTTGACAAATAAAATTATTATGATAAATATTAATATCCCGCGGTTTCACCCGCGTAATTTTTATTTTTTTACACCTTATTAATTTTTTTTCTTTGAAAATATAATACATCCTATGTTGCTCGGTAAAGATGCAGCTTTCCAATGGAGAAGAATTTTTGAAATCGGTCCAGTTGTTTTTGTGTGAAAACATTGCAAAGATACATACAAATCTTTCCTCTTTATAATATAAGTATAGATGAATATGAAATTAGTGTGTAGTCTTTTGGACATTTTAAGATATTTTACATGGTACATCCACATTTTTATGTATTCCTACGGCAATATACAAGAAGGGCTATCAGAAGTATGACAACTAGTCACAGCCTTACGATCCTAATCAAATCGTCTTTAAGAAAATAAAATCCTAAATCGAATAATTAGTGACCATATATATCGCTTGTTATATCGATATCCCTTTTATTTATTTTTTATCTTAATATTTAAATGAGTTAATCATGTATATATATATATTTTCCGAATCTCGGAAACGGCTATAACCATTTTCCTGACATTCAGCATGTAGGAGGTTTTGGGGGAGAAAAATTGATCTAGCTAGGTTTTAAGTAAAAAAAATATTGTTTTATCCCTAGTTTTGGGCATTAAAAAACACTAACATTTATATTAAATTGAATTTTCGCCATTAACTGTCAAGTCGACGTAGCTTATTCGGTTAGCGGGCAGCCTCGAGAAATAAGAGTGCCAAGGATCGATCTCAACTAAATAATCGTTTTTTCTTTTTTTAAAGTTTTTTTTTATAAAAAATTACCGAGCTATACTCGGCCACCCAGATATTTAATATAAAACAGATAAAATTGCAACAATATAATAACATTTTTTATGATATTCTAAATGTGTGCATATCACGGGCTTTAAGCCACAGGGTTGGCTTACCATGGCATGACCAATAGTTAAATCGAATAACTGTAAAAACAAATAAAACATTTTCAAAAAATGATAAAAAACATTTTATCGATACGGCACTATGGCTTAAAACCCGCGATATATATTTTTCTTTTAAAATAAAGAGACATTCAATTACTTTATTCATCCTCATAGTAGCAAACGACAGAAAATTAAAATACAAAATGCAAATATGACCACAAAGGTACACGTGTAGCAATTATAATTCTTCAAGAATGCTTAATGAACATTGTTTTGTCAGTATAAACAGAACAGAGCTCGGGTAAACTCTTAATTAGTTTAAAAACAAAGGTATCTGATAAGTGAAATGACACGAGGTGCCCCGGGCTAGCAATAATGAGCAAGTAATGATACTGCTTGGAAGATTTATCTACACAATATAAATAATTAAAAAAAGGAAGGTAACTCGTGTTTGTAGTCTTAAAGACCTCAGTGTGCTTAGTGCGAGTTTTTTAACGTACTCTATCGCGTTAGCGTAACGCAATTTGTATGGCGCTGGAACGGCGGTCACTAGTGTGCTTAGTGCGAGTTTTTTAACGTACCCTATCGCGTTAGCGTAACGTAATTTGTATGGCGCTGGAACGGCGGTCACTAGTGTGCTTAGTGCGAGTTTTTTTAACGTATTCGATTGCATTAGCGTAACGCAATTTGTATGGCGCTGGAACGGCTATAAGTGTGCTTAATGCGAGTTGTTTTAACTTACTCGATCGCGTTAGCGTAACGCAATTTGTTTGCTTTGGAATAACCTTATTACAACATGTTTATAATATGTTTGGCCGACCCCACTTAGAGTAGGATAAGGGCAGGAGGATAATGATGAAAAACATATCGAGTAATTGTGGTAGGTACTGTTAGGCAGCAGTAGTTAGTAGCGGTAGTGTAGTACAATTATACTAGGTAGGTACTATACAAACATTATGGTTGGATTTAAATCAGTCCTTTAGATATTTTATTTGATATTTCTTAAGTATTCATACCGCTATTATACTAGATCTATTATTAGTGTGGTATAATTTGTATGGCGACGGAAAAGCGGTCACTAGATTTCGATATTGCAGCGTCATACAAATCGGCGTTACGCTAAAGCGATGGGTTAAAAAACTCGCAACAAGCATACAGACAACTCGTTAGTTTAGAGCAACGTTTCTTAAAATTTGCGGAAACTCGGAGTTCGGAAGTTGCGTGATTTTTTTATAACTGTCATTTTCGTTGCATATAATCCATTTTCAGAATGTTACATTAAAAGCATACTTTCTTGTTTATTATGGTGGCGGTGGTGAAGTTAAGTAGTGCATGTTTTTTTGCAAATCCTGCATGTATCAGGTATGAAGATGGATAATCATTGCACATTTAGCATTATACGAGGTGTGTTCAAAAAGTATCGCGAATTTTGAATTTTCGCGAGTTACATATATTCCAATTTCGATTTTTTTGTGGCGTTATGTTGGTACATATGTCTCTCACTTATGCTGACAAGTTGGGCCATTTTGAATGTTCGGTTAATTGTTGACAGCTGCTTTGCTTGCACGTGTTTTGGTTCGTCTTCGATTTTTACCTATTCAAAAAATGGAACAAGGAACCACCTGCATCGATTTTTGTGTGAAAAACGAAATTAAGTGCGCGGATGCATTCCGAGTGTGGACTGTGGCATATGGAGAAGCTACTTTGGACAAAAGCAACGTTTATCGGTGGTACAAAATGTTTTTAAAAGGCCGAGAAGATGTGAATGATGAAGAGCGTGCCGGACGCCCGAGCACTTCAACAACATACGAAAAAATTGATGAATTGAAGAAAATGGTATTGGCCAATCTTCGAATCATCGATAGAGAAATTGCCGAGAACCTAGGCATATTGATTGGCTCGTGCCATTCGATTTTAATCGATAATTTGTGGAAAAACAAAAATTGGCTTTTGCACCTCGATAACGCCCCTGTTCACACATCGCTGCTTGTACGCGACTTCTTGGCCAAAAACAACAGACTAATGATACCGTATTCCCCAGATCTGACCCCCTGTGACTTTTTCTTGTTCCCGAAACTGAAGAGGCCCATGAAAGGACGACACTACGCCACGATTGACGAGATAAAGACGGCATCGAAGGAGGAGCTGAACAAGATACAAAAAAATGATTTTTTGAAGTGCTTCGAAGATTTGTAAAAACGTTGGCACAAGTGTATAATATCCCAGAGGGATTACTTTGAAGGGGACAAAAAAGATATTTACGAATAAATAAATAATTTTTGAAAATACACAAAATTCGCGATACTTTTTGAACACACCTCGTATATATTTTCTCTTCTACTTTATCGCGGATTATAGCTAAATAATTTTATTATTACTTTTGTCAAAGCACACTATTAAAACAAACCAGGGGTTCCACTACAAAACTCGTTTAGAAATGATATACATAAATAAGTATGAATAAAAATCAGACCTAGTTGGGGTTTGTATTTCAAAAGTTTGATAGTTTATAAAAGAATAGGACACGAAAAAGGCATTTTTTATGAATTGTTCAGAACTTATTTTTCAGAACAGAATTTAGAGAACCAATTTTAATCTAAATTCCTACTCATATTATGAAAGTGAAAATTAGTTTTTGTTTGCAGTGTTTTGGCCTCAATGTGAAAAATATTCTACTATTTTGTACCTCAGTAAAATTAATTGTCCAAGAGGTTAACCAGAAAAAGTTGATATTCTTGAATAACATATAGACTCATATATATACCACTTTTAAGTTTTCTATATTCCAATCTTATTATAAGACCGAAGCCCTATTTCATATTAAGATTCCTACACTTGCGCGTTATGGGATTCCGTAAAATAACACCTAAGTCTATAAATACTTTAACCATTTATTCGTTTGCATGTCTAGACTGTTGTGTAACACAATACGCGGTGCCAAGGAATTACACTGTAGGCATTACTGTTACAATGTTGCAAATATGATCCAATAAAATCAAAAATTTACAATATTCAAGGCAGTTTAATACGCTAAAAATTACAGACATTTTTAGAATGCAATGTAAACTTTATGATCGCATTGAATTAGCGTTATAATTAGTAATTTACTCCTCTTTTACATATGTTTACATTCAATTGATGTGTATATTTTATGTATATAATTGACAAATTAAAAACAGTTCAAGCATAATTAATAATTGGTTCCTTATTGCATGTATGTGGTTTGTGATACCACTGCTTCATACACTTAGTTTATACATTTTTTTTTTAATTTTTTTATTCATTGGTAATTATTTCTTCATTGCATGTATTCTCTTAACAAACGCGGATTACAGCAAAGTAATCTTATTGTAACTTCGAATAATATTTTATCTAACGTGTAATAACCTAAGAAAATGCTAAGTCAAATCATTCCGGCTCCACCTTGAAACAGTCTACCGGTTCTTAATAAATTTATTCACTATCTACATTCCTTACACTTTATTTTTGTCTAATTACATTTAATTATTCGTAGTTAATTGTCGAGCGATTTTTTTTTACAAAATGAGAAAAATGCTTCGCTTATAATTAGCATAATTTATACGCCCTGTAAATCTAATCTTAATGAGTTTGTACGGAATATTTACAACAATAATAACAAGTGTTCATTTTAAAAGGATTGCATATTATAATATATAGACATATAGAGGTAACGCAATCAAGTAATTTTAATAGTTAAAGCGAGATGAAATTTTTTTTACTGCGCACATTAGGTTACTTAGATTTTCTTCTATTTCTTGAGTTCTTTTAAGCAAAGTTTACCATATTAGTCCTTCCTCTATCATACACTTTACTTCTATTTAATTTAGTCTGCGCTGCAATACAATGATTTAGTGAAACGCTCCAATAACTGCATCGAGTCTATACATTTGAAGGGATTGTAAGGAACCGCTTAAATGGTAACAGCTCAAAATAAAGAAGTCTGGAAACAGCTTTCGAGTCCTAAATAAATTGAGACGAAAAAGAAGAAGAATAACTTTATTACACAAACAAAAATACAAAGTGAAGAAAAGACATAGATAAAAGATACATTTGAATGTGCAAAGGGCGGTCTTATCACACTGATGTGATCTCTTCCAGACAAAGACGAAAAAGAATTTTAACTACATTAATACGAAGCCCACAAGAATCTATTTGTATACTCACATAAATAAAGACTAAAGTAGTAAAGTAGCGGCCTGTTACTATCCCACTGCTGGGCATAGGCCTCCTCTCTCTGTTCCTGGAGAGAAGGGTTGGAGCTAAGACCTACCACGCGGCTCCAATGCGGATTGATAGGCTACACATATTCCCAGATTTCTCTAGAGATATGCCGGTTTCCTTACGATGTTTTCCTTCACCGAAAAGCGTGTGATGAATTGCAATTATCAATTAGAAATAAGTTTTAATAGAAAAACTCATTGGTGCCTGCCGGGGTTTGTACGTGACCCTCTCGAAAGAGTCGCACGGTCACACCGCACTTTCACATAAATAATGAATGCGACAAAATAGTTGAATACGTAAATTTTAATAACTACACACATATGTTAATTGGTCATTACTCACAAATGACTTTTAATAACGTGTCTTTTAAGTGTTATACGTATAATATATCAATGTAGCCTTCGACCCTATTCACAACGTCGATTGAGTCATTTGTCGGCGGTGATTATAAAGCTATCCGAGCTCTCGTAATTAGTTGTATTATTTGATTGAAATTAGCTACATTTATTATAATTGAGCTCATATTTAGCCGCAGGCCATCCCTTAACGATCAAAGAACATTAATAATCGTCCGTTATTAATAAACGAATCGCATGTTGAGATAGAACATCATATTGAAGAATCCTGCTATAGAATTTAATATTGAGGTTGGGATGGCCATTTGTAAATTATGGAAAGTAGGATTCTCTTTCGACTGACCTGTTGGTGCAGTTGGCAATGACCCTTGCCTTCAGCTCCGCGAGTCAGGGGTCCGGTTCCAAGGGCTAATTTCTTCTACTCTGGGTGTATATATGTATTTAAGTGTGTATGTAAGTACATTTATTATTTACGTATTAAAAATTATATAAGTAGTATATTTACCTGTTGGTTGTCACCCATAACCCAAGTGAGTTACCTGCTTTGGAGACGGACGTGTTTATATTTGACCCATATATTTATAATTGTTTTATATATTTATCTTTCTTAAATCAATTTTGTTACCTCATTTTTATACCTAATTTGTGAGGAGATAACGACAGATTAAGAACCGGAGAGTTACCGAAAATTGAAACCAGGTTTGCAAAAAGGTATTCGTGGCATAATAATGCAATAAAATTACAAAACTTGGGTGTTTTATTTTTAGCACTTTCGTATTAGCTTAACTAGAATAAGAACAAGTAATAATAATAGTAAGAACCAGTCCTGATAAAACAAAACGCGTGGACACTCCCAATGTGGTTGACATTGCATGGCGGTAACGGTTAAACATCATTTACCGCTTTATATTAACTGTAAAATTGTAATAAAAACTGGAAATATTAAATTTGGTGTGTGATTTTAGGTTTTTGAATATTTTTTTCCTGCGCACGCGAGTTTTTATGTCTTGCAACTTCTATTTATGGGTTTAGCTTAATTAAATGAGGGTCAACTTAAATGCAAGTATAGATAGAGATAATTATCATAAACATAATCATTATCATTCGTCAATAGTTATAACATAAACATTATCATAAACATAATAAATATTAATAAACAGTGTGTAATTAATTTGAGAGGTATGACTACGCTTCAATTATTGGTCACCTAGATCAGGGCTTCTTAAACTGTGGGTCGCGACCCCCAGGGGGTTCGCCAGACTACTGAAAGGGGCGTCGCAAAGATCTGATACTTTTCAATCAGTATGATACAACTACATGGCTGCAGCTGTCCTTTAAAGAACTTTTCTAACAAAGATTTATTGATATTTCTCCTCCTAAGTTCCTTCATTACCCCTTTTCATTATATTTAGTTAAATAGATTTTAATTTATTTATGATGATTAAATTTATGATTGGTTAGTTTACAACAATTATAAATAGAATTTTAAAATTAGTATACACACTACGTACAAATATAAATACAAATAAAAATCATACAAAATACGTGCCATATTACATCTACATCTACGGTTAATATATATTTCATTATATGGAGAAGGGAGTCGTTTAAAATTTCCTAAGCTTGAAGGGGTCGCTATATAAAAAAGTTTAAGAAGCCCTGGCCTAGATTATATTGTAATAATATTGGGAATCTTCAACTTTCAGCAAAATATAGTTAAAAAAAAGTGTATGAGACAATTGTTTTACAGATAAACTATATAAATGATAGATTTTCGTAATATAAATCAGGGTTCTGAATGATAGAATGGTATCTTTATCGAGAACATGACTTATCTTAATCTTATAATAAATATGTATATGGTGTTCAAATTGAATAGCATTACGTAAATAGGGTTGCCACTGTTTTGTACTATGTTGCAATAGTTCTATGTTCCAATTTGATAAACTCTAGTCTATCATCCAAAACGCGCTACTAAGCTGGTCTAAATGTAATTGGGGAAAATTCTAAAACCGTTTAATAAAAATATTACTTAATAATCAATAAACATTATCAAATAAAAAAGGAAATAAAATAATTTAGAAAATTAATTATTATATTTCATTGGTTTCCATAAATTACTTGGTATAACGAAATAGCTTTATACAATGATGTGCCAACAGATTCACCCGCATGAAAATCAATGCCATAATTTTTATCTTGCATTGAAATTTTGAAAACATAAAAAAGTTATCGTGAGTTAATTGTAAGAGATTTTTAACTTCTTTTTTGTTTTCTTTCACGGTTTACTTAACGTACGCAAGGAAAATAAATTTTACCCTTTTCGATATATTTTTCTATGTTCCTCTCTTTTCTCGCCTCGTTCGCCTTCCTTGATAAATGGATCTTAAACTTAAAGAATTTTCAAATCAGTACAGTAAGTAGTTCCTGAGATTAGCGCGCTCAATTAAACAATCAAACTTTCCAGCTTTATATATTAGTATTGATAATAAAATACTGTAAAATTTATTTTTAAGTCTAGTCAAGCGAGCAACCCTACATTTAGGTTATAAATTACCATGACATTGGCGTATTGACCTGCGCTGGCGCATACATGAGATGCCGTGCACCATGGAGCGGCCACAAAATTGTTTGAAAATGGACAGTAGACTATAAAGCAAGATAATATCTTCAAATTTTTATAGATTTTTTGTTTATTTAATTTTTACTACCTATATTTTATACTAGTTGTAATGTATTTTTTATAATAGTAGTCATGTATTAACTAACATAAGGAAACCTTATGGTTTAAAAATGCCATAATGTCCAAATATTCTAAGCTCGTAATCCTTACTAAGGGTTCCCTATTCCGAACCCTTATTAATAGGGATAGGTCTTATTAGTTTTCTTTTAAAAACGGATGTGTTATAAGGAGTAGCCGTAGATTCTACACTCGTGCAGTTGAGCTGTCTACATGGTTGGGAAAATAAGATACTTTGTATTTGCTTACTTCTAGGGTTGCCACCCGTACTATATATTATAGTATCGTATATTATTTATTGTATATGTTTTAGTCAATTGTACTATATATTATAAAAACAATATAGGACGAAAAATACTATATTTTTATCGCTAAGTCAATTGTCGCGCTTTTTTTAATCAATTGTGAATGGAACGCACCCACAGCGCTGCATAGAAAATTTTTGAACGAAACTCTTAATTTTGTTTAATATAGACCTAACTTGCTAAGATGGTGGTTATAATTATTTCTAAAATAATATAACCCTGATGGCCAAAGCGATAAGTAAGAATAAATAATCATGGAAAAATAAATAATGATTGAAAATAAAATAGACGTGTACTATTTTTTTCCTGAATTTTCTAAAAAAACACTATATTTTTTTGATTTCAAAAGAAAAATACTATTTTTATCAAAAAAGAGGTGGCAACCCTACTTACTTCTATACCATTATACCTTACGGATATAGTGTAAGTGCGCCGATATTGATTTTCTTTTTAATTCAAAAGGTAATATAATACTTTATGGTGGTATAGACGTTACTTTGCTGAATACCATAGTATAAAAATAATAACAGAGTTAAGATGGTGTAATCCGCATTTTTTAAAATTCCATTTTAAAAATTTTAAGAATCTGCATTTTTGTTATGTTAATTTTTAACAAATTTATGTTAATGCTAAAAGTAGGAAGAACAATCCGTTCTCGTAACGTAAAAACTCATGAATTCACTACTTAATTTGATTTAATCGCAAATTGTGACTGGACAATTGTCAAAAAAAAATAACTGGGAATTTGTAAATCACATTAAGACAACTTGATGTTACGGCGATTTAGAAAATAGAGATAAAACAATTTTATATTCTGTTACTACTAATAGACATTGTCTACAGACATTTTTGCAAAACAATGGATGATTATCACAAATTATTATTAGTTTATCTGAGTATTTTACCTGATTGTGCAAAGTGCATTGACTGAAAACAATAGGTACTGTCTTATCAATGTTTGTCCATCAGCGATGACAATTGCGTGATGTCATTCTTTACAAGTGATAAAAGCAATTTTTTTTGTTACATTGCGTTCGCTGAAATTTATTCATTTTACTTTTGCACACCTTTGCTTCAATTTTGATAATAATTATAAATAAAAAATAAAACGTGTACATCCTTGCTATAATTTGCAAACCATAGATATTGCTCTAGGTATACTCGTACTTGTATAATTATTAATAGAAAATAGTTGAATGAGACTTGTGTCGTTTGTGGGAGCGCATATATTATTAACTTACAATTTCTCGGTCTCTTCTTTTTGGCGATTCTCTTCTTCTTCTTGCCAGTTCTTTTCTTTTTCTTGGCAGTTATATGCATCGTTAACTCAATTACCTTTAATGTCATTTGCAATATATAATTTTACACACTTACTGTCCGTCCGTTTTGAAAACGCTTCATCCAAAAACTTATTCCCTTCATCATCTTCCTGCCCTTATCCCATTAAAAGTGGGGTCGGCACTACATGTCAAAACATGCTGTAAAATGATTTGGCTGCGTTTTTACGACCGGCCGCCTGCCTGACGTCAACTTACCTCAGTCGTATTTTACGACACCTCGGTAAGAAAGAGGGTGGTCTATTCTACTAAACCGGATACCACACGGTGGGTCAACTTACCTTAGTCGCCTTTTACGACACCTCGGTAAAAAATGAGGTTGGTCTATTCTACTCAGCCGGATACCATACGGCGGGTCGACTTACCTTAGTCGCCTTTTACGACACCTCGGTAAGAAATGAGGGAGGTACTATTCTATTCAGCCGGATACCACACGGCGTGATGTTTTTAAACTCATAATGTTTCAAATTTCCAAATAGTATCAATAAGCGCTTTTGCTTTTTTAAACTTAAGACTTATTCCCTTATTCCTCCTTATTCAAAATAGATATAGTTCTTTACATTCCTTCAATAGCTGACTTATTGTGTATTCGGACAAATATATTAAAATTAGACAAAATAATTTTTATGCTCGATTTCTGCTAATGTTTTAGAGCTAGTGCTTACAAAAGAACTAATTAGAGTCATTCTAAAATAATTTCCAGCTCAGCAAATTTATTAACAGTACTAATTAGCTGGCGAAATATAATATTCTAGAGAGTCCTGCTCTGAATAGAATATTTAATATAGTACAAAGTCACAAATTACGTTACCAAACTAGATTGGTTTTCATAGCTCCGCGTGGCACGGTCGGCCGCCTCTAATTGCGGGCCGGTGAGAGCGCGATCTGTACATTGTATGCATTCATATGGTCATTACACGTGTTTTTCGTCACGAAACACCTGTTCGACAATGACAAATCCTGGCGCATTAGAGTCGAGCAAAACGAACCACTTAACATGCGTGACGCGTACGACTTAGCCCGTAAAATTTTATTTGAGGTTAATGAAATGTATAGACGATTATTCGCACGTAGTTTGCGAGGCGGGAACAACGTTTTAGTTTGCTAACTAAACGCACCTAATGTACAATGTGGGATAATTTAGTGCCAAAGTTATCATGATGATATATATAAACGGTTATTACAAGCTTAAATTGAATACGATTAATTTCTAACTAGTGATAGTTTACAAAAAATGTGCCGACTCCAGTCTCTTTCACATCTTATGATATTTCTCACGATTTTTCATGGTGTCATATCGAACATTAAATCGTCCAATCAATGAATGGTGATCGGGTGCGATTTAGAGATTAAATTCGGACATTGTTTAAAACTTAAAATTAATATCATGACTATTTAATTGTCTATTTTATTCCGCTACGTTTCAAAGACATTACAAAAAAATAAAATTATTTAATATTTTCAAATGATAGCGATGATTTATTGAAATCGCCTGATAAATTTTTTACATATAAAACCTTTTTAAATATTTTGGAAAATAATGAATAATTAAATATTACAGAAAATAATGTTCATATATTTAATAACCATATCAAAACGATTAAAATAATGAAATGAATAAATAGAATGAAATAATATGCTTTAACGTTTGGCAATAACAATTATTCCCAAAATAAGTTCATTATGACTTACTTCATATTAATTAGGTTGTTTTAGTTTTCTGCAACTTCTGTTTCATATAAAGTGACCTCGTAGTATATCTAACTCTGATATGTATAGTTACCATATTTAGTGTAATTCTATACCACACAACTCTAACGGGATCCGTAAGTGTTTGTAACTGACCATAATGAGACGTCACGTCAAGGCTTTTAAATGTGTTACAAACTTGATAATGAGTAATACATAATTATTACTATTAAAAACAAAGGTAATGCAATCGTACAATGTTTTATGTCATTAAATATTATTATATCTAATCTTGTCAATCTTTTTATGGTTTTAAAAGTATTGTCAAACAACCGATATGCCTTGTTAGTACAAAATCGCAAGGCAAAGACGATTTGCGATCTTTAAGAGTCTATTTCGCAATGATGCGATTGAGTTTGAGATAGTAAACGTAAGTAGTGCATGGGTATTGAGGTGGCGGTGGTGGAGGTTTGTAATGCATGCGTTTTACTGCTGCATGTATAAGGTATGAAAACAAATAGTCCACTCTACTTTCAGCATTATATATATTTTCTATTTATTTAATCGTAGATTATAGCAAAATAATATTATAATTACTTTTGCATTATGGATCTTCTCAAAGAAACACCTATTCCTGTAAATTTCTTAATGTTAATCCTAACAACACTACCGAAGATACAAGTTCAACAAAATAACTTTCGGAAAAAATGCCGAAATTAGGCAGTGCAAAGAATAACTTAAATGATAGTTATCTCTTTATTTTGTCAACATTTTCAGACAGACAAAAATTCTGAAAGTTATAACTGTAACTAAATTTCCCCAAGATGATAACACAAGCACCTTTTTGTAACAATACATGTGCAACGAAGACATAAGTATTTTTTTTTTATTATTATATAGCATAAGTTTATTTTTGCGAATTAAAACGATTAACATTAAACATTCTTATGCAGGCTTCATTTTTGTAATTAATGAGTCACTAAAATAACCTAGTCATAATTTTTAATTGGTTGTGACTAATATTTCCAAGTCCGCTGACTAAGCTAGACTATCTGTTGCTAGGAACGAATATGACAACATAACGATTAGTGTCGCAATCTTTAGAATTACTATTAAGTGAATTTAACTGTTCGTGAATTAAATAAATCAATACTAATACCTATATAAAGCTGAAGAGTTTTTTTGTTTGAACGCACTAATCTCAGGAATTACTGAACCGATTTGAAAAATTATTTAGTGTGTAAGATATTCCATTTATCGACGAAGGCTATAGGCTATATAACATTACGCTAAGATGAATAGGAGAGAAGCAGCAATAAAAATATTACGAGAACGGCAAAATTTAAAACTTTCCCTGCGTGCGCTAAGTAAACGGTGAAAGTTATTTAAAAATCACGTAGTACAAAATTGTTCCCCCCTAAAAGTTCTAAATAGAAGACCGCGACAGCATATGTCTAGCTATTAGGGTTAACCCATTTTAACCATTTTTATGGTAATCAAAATTCTCTATTACGGTTTTAATCTTTTGATAATGGCGGAGCCGCTGGCGAAAGATAGTAATAAATATATGAATTTTTTTATTGCAATAAATTTAAAAAAAAGTTATCTACAGATATACAGATTTCCTCGCGATGTTGTCTTCGCCGATAAACGTGTGGTTTATTGCAATTATCAATAAGACTCATAAGTTTAAAAAAAATCATTAGTGCCTATCCAGGATCTTGACCCGAAAGAACCCCCTAAAGAACCCCTCGAAAGAGTCGCACGAACTCACCGTTGGGCTATCACAGCTTCCAATCCTCCCATATGCAATAAATACTAACTTTTACCAATATAAATTGAATACCTGTCGTTTTTTAGTGTTACAGATGATTTCTGAGAACGCGTATGAAATTTTAAAATCTCTTCCAATTGGACAAAATTAATCAACGCTGCGGGGTCGTCAGTGAAATGGACGTTTTATGTTCGGCGGGAGTGGGTTCCGATTGACCGCAGTTTTTTAATTAGTGTGGCCGTGAGAGAAACCAAATTAGTTTTATAGTACTTCGCACATGTTTGAATTTATTTCATCATAAATATAATTTGCAGTGGATATTGGATTTGGACGGTTGTGATAACCAATCTTTAAGACTGTAAGACTATAAGATTATAAACTATAGATAGAGATATAGACTATAATCATTAAGACTATCATCATCATCTTCCTGCCCTTATCCCACTCAAAGTGGGGTCGGCACAACATGTTATAAACATGCTATGATTTGGCTACGTTTTTACGACCGGCCGCCTGCCTGACGTCATTTTACCTTAGTCGTATTTTACGACACCTCGGTAAGAAAGAGGGTGGTCTATTTTACTAAACGGGATACCACACGGTGGGTCATCTCACCTTAGTCGCCTTTTACGACACTTCGGTAAGAAATGAGGTTGGTCAATTCTACTCAGCCGGATACCACACGGCAGGTCGACTTAACTTAGTCGCCTTTTACGACACCTCAGTAAGAAATGAGGTTGGTAATATTCTATTCAGCCGGATACCACACAATCTTTAAGACTGTAAGACTATACGATTATAAACTATAATCTTAGAGATATAAAGAGAGATATAGACTATAATCATTAGGACTATAAAATCCTTAATAAAAAAATATACGGAACACTTACACGTACGATCGTCCCAAAAATAAATAACTTATTAATTGTGTTATAGATGACATACAACTTGTAAATATATATATATAGTTTTAAATAAATACTCAAGTACATAATTATTTATGTACTCAGATTCGAGGAACATAAGGAAGGTTTATAAAAAATTTTTGTCTTCTTCGGAAATCGAACTCCGGAGTTGAAAGGAGGGTCACAGCCATATGCGTCAACAGGCCTTTCCAAATCACATTCACAATTTTTTTTCGACGTTTTTATGAAGACAAATATCATGAATAAACGTCCTACCTCCGCACCCTTGTACCCCGCAGGCGAGGACTCAGTTAAACGGTTAGCCTATAATATAGCTAATTGTACCAAACTTAATCAATATTGTTCCACCTTTAAGCCATCACAACGTAACAGACTGACAGACTTTGGAATTTACAATATTAGTGTGGATCTGAAGCTCAATAGTAACTGGCCCGTTGGCGCAGTAGGTCTTCAGCGCCATGGGTCGCAGGTTCGATTCCCGCCATTATTTTTTATAACAATTTGTTGGTTTTTAGAGTCTGAGTGTGTATGTGTATTTAATTATATATTTCAAACTATATATTTACCAGTTGTGTGTCACCCATAACACAAATATTAAGTACTTACTTTGGGGACGAACGACCGTGTGTATAATTCCCATATATATATTTAATCCCATATATATATTTTATAATGATACACATCCTTATTTATAGAGGACTCTTATTTTTTAAAAGCTCAACAATATTAATCGCATCGCGATAATTGTTGTGGAGGTAATCGGGAGCATTGTGCCGGGTGCAAAATAAGGGTGCTATTGCAATCTTTCCGCCCACGGCTCTAATTAGACTGGCATACTCAATCCATTTTATGCTCTCAATTTCGTCGGCTATTTCAATTAAATTACGTTACTCACGAGCGTGCAACAAAGTTGTAAATGCAAACATGTATTTCTATACATTGGTGTTGTTTTAAGTCGGAAATGATCGAAAACATTGCACAGAATTGTAGCTATTTTGGAATCTATGCTAATACACTATTTTTGCCTATTGGTGAGTCACTGGGAAATTATTATAGTATCAATATGAATAATTTTATAATAGGCAATCCAATATTTTCGGGGTATACGAATCTTTCGCATTGAGTTAATAGTCAATAATTATTTTTCTATTTCAACTATTTCTTTATATTTTTTGTGTGTTTGTGTTACTTCATTTTATTTATTAGTATACTAGCTGACCAGGCGAACTTCGTACTGCCTCCTCCTACCCTTATCCCACTATGAGTGGGGTCGGCACAACATACAAGCATGCTGTCACATGATTTGGCTATGTATTTTACGACCGGCCGCCTGCCTGACGTCAGCTTACCTTAGTCGTATTTTACGACTCCTCGGTAAGAAAGAGGGTGGTCTATTTTACTGAACCGGATACCACACGGTGGGTCAACCTACCTTAGTCGCTTCTTACGACACCTTGGTAAGAAAAGAGGGTGGTACTATTCTATTCAGCCGGATACCACATTCGTACTGCCATAAATATATATTTTTTTTATGCTAACCTCTCTACAATAGTTAAGTTATGCGCATACAAACAGTTATACAAACTAATAAATGATGTGCGGTTTAGGGGTTCTAAGAATCACTAAAATTTTAATGCAAGGTATTAAGGTAAATTTTTACTAAATAGCTGTCCGGGCACGCGTTGCTGTCGCTTACTCAAGTATCGAATTCCCCTCAAAACAGGACTCAACAGTTCAAAAATTGCTCCGATCGCCACCAAACTTTACAAGATCATCCGCTAAGTTGATCATCTAAAGATTGTCTGAAAATTTCATTAAAGTCGGTCCAGCCGTTTTAGAGTCTATGAAGAACATACAGACAAACATTTATTGTATATATTAAGATTATTTTTTCTTTTTTACACTTACACACACGGTCGTCTATCCCCAAAGTTAGTAACTTAATTCTTGTGTTATGGGTGACAGACAACTGGTTAATATGTACTTATATAATTTTAAATAGATACTTAAATATAAATATACACCCAGGCTCGAAGAACCAACAATTTTTTGTTAGAAAATGTTGGGCCTCGGTGGGAATCAAAACCACGCGGAGCTGAAGGTAGAGTCACTACCAACTGCGCCTACGAGTCAGATAGATTATGTTATCTTATTTTTTTGTACTGTACAACATTATTATCTGAGTGCCAAAATCACCTCAATCACTATTATTGTGATTGATAAAACGGGACATGTAGAGAGGGTGCGGCGACGGGCGCCGGTGCAGCGTCTTTCCGCCCACGGCCCTAATTAGGCTCACATTCTCATTCCATTTTCGCGTTCAATTTCGCCGGCGGTTTCGCTTTAATTACGTTATTCGCGGGCGTTGCGTTGTTGTTCTAAAAACTTTAGCGTTTGTGATCAATTTCACAATTTTACCCGTCGGCATCTTCATTGATTATTTTTAGTTATCTGCTAGTGCAGTTTTAGTAAGTAACGGCCTGTTACTATCTCAGTGCTGGGCATAGACCTCCTTTCTCCGTTTCTAAAAGGAAGGGTTGGAGTTAAGACCCACTATGCTGTTCCAATACTGATTAGTAGTTTAAACATATATCCTCAGGATTCCATAAATGAGATATGCAGGTTTCTTCACGATGTTTTCCTTCACCGAAAAGCGTATGATAAATTGCAATTATTAATTAGAGACATTAGAGACAGAGAAGTTGTTCTATGAACAACGTATGTTTGTATGTTATGTAGTTTTTCATAGAATAACTTATTGGTGCCTGCAAGAGGTTTGAAGTAGTGATCCTCTTGAAAAAGTTACATGGTCTTACCGCCGGGCAATCAAAACTTCAATTCGAGTACTCTAACGGAATTAAGAAGTTAGAAACCTAAAATACGATGGTTTAACAAAGTGCAAGTTGGCACCTTTTCCAAAAAAAGTATGCATTTTCTTTACAATTTTGTATATAGACGTAAAATATATTTATGAAGTTATTCTTTAATACTCATATCAAAGTATTCTGATCTTTTAGATCACTTTTAAACTGTACTCTATTTAGCAAAGTTCGTTCCCTCGTAAAAACTTGTAAAATCATCGTATCCGTAATAAACACTGAAATGTAGTCAGGGTTGCCAGATTGATAATCTTGGTCAACAAGCAACAGTGTTAAATATAGATGTAATAAGATATAAATAAATATATTAAATAAGTCTGTGCTAATTTTAATTATATTTATATTTGCGTAATAATATGACAAGATATTCTTCATCTTATCATTACGTGACTGACAATCGTGAGCCAATAGTATAGTGTAAATGCATGAATTCAATAATATACATACGCCTTTTCTTTATGCATAAATTAATAGAGACTTGCGCTCTTCGAATATTTTAAATTGAATTTTTCAATAAATAAAACAATATTTTTACCGAACATTACACATATTTTTGTTTGTAAAAACCTTGTATTTTTTTTGTAAACATTGTATTGTATTTGTATTTTTGTTTGTTTTTTGTAAAAGGAGGGATGAAAGAAGAGTACATGCAAATGAGATGAGAATGTTAAGGTGGATGTGTGGTGTGACAAAACTGGATAAAATACGAAACGAGTATATTAGAGGAAGTCTGAAAGTTGCGCCCATTATAGAAAAGTCGAGAAGTGCAAGATTGAGATGGTATGGACATGTAATGAGGAGGGATGAAAATCATGTGACCAAACGTGTGCTAAATTTGAATGTGGATTAATATGTGCCTAGAGGGAGGCCTAAAAAGAGATGGTTGGATTGTGTGAAGTATGATATGCATATAAAAGGAGTGGCGCCAGAGTTGACGAAAGATAGGACAGAATGGAAGAGAAAAACATGTTGTGCCGACCCCACTTAGAGTGGGATAAGGACAGGATGATATATACACATATTTTTGTTTGAAAGTTTTTCAAGTAAATTCATATTATTGAATAATGCAAAAGTACAAAATATGTGATTTAAAAGTGCTTGATAAGTATTTATATGGATCTCCGAAAAGTTCTCAATTCTATAAATTATATAATCTGATACCCACTGAAGTAGCGTGGTGGGTCTAAGCGCCAGTTATTTTATAAAGAAAGGAGAGCTTGGCTCAGCCGTACAAGAGTAGATAGATACGAATTATGGAGTTCTAAATTGTATAATTATAAATAATATTGTTTTTTAATAAATAAATAAATGTCATAAAAATAATAAATAAAACTAAGTATCAATTAAGTATTAAGCTACTTTATTCGTAGTACTGGCAACCCTGAAAATACGCTGGGTGATAAAATGTCTAACAAGATGACTTACAGTTTCGTTAAACATTCGAATGTGCAGTTCATCGCTGTAATTGAAAAAAAAAATCACTTAACAGGTAAATAGAGGGTTGTGAGGAGGTTCGTTCAGGCGTTCCTCTTTGTTGACGGGCGGTTGCTAATAAGATTTTTAAACGGCAACAAAGTATCCAATCAATGGTGCTTGAATAATGAAAACGGCACCTGCCAGGTTCCCAGGCCACCCTCGGCCTAAACACGCACCAAGTTACGCGGGCAATAAAAGAACAGATGTATTCGCAACCCTAACACATTCGTAATAAAATTCATTTTCTCCTGTCACTTTTTTTAGTTAAACAGACATAAGTTTGACTAATTATACGCAACGGTATTTCGTGTTTTAAATATGACGTAATTTTTTCGTACGTTCAACGAACAATAGATGTACTGTATGTGTGGAATGTACGATCTGAGAAATTACAAATTGAAACAAAACTTTACTTAAGTAAGGTATTGTGAATAATAAAGTCATTTATTTATAGAATTAGACGTTGCTGTGCGGAGGTCCATAATACAAAAATAATGAAGATAATATATTTATTATTATAAAAAAAGCTATAATTCGCAAGACAAAAGCAAATATGCATAATGTTAAATGAAGAGTGCACTAGCCGCCACCAATACAACAACAATACATAAGTCCTACACACGTTCACTGCCACAATCTCAACAATTGTTTGTCCTTGCAACTGAAGCATCATCAGGAGATGACTCCAAAATTGCAAAAAAATGCTTTGAGATTTTGTCGTGGCGTCGGTTACGGGGCGAAACGATTGTTGAGATTGTGATAGTGAATGTGTGCGTTGCTTATGTATTATTGTGTTTTAAAAACTCAACGTCTTGACCTGAACTTACTTTAGTCGCTTTTTAAGACACGTCGCTAAAAAATTAAGGTGGTATATTCTACTTAGCCGGGTATCACACGGCGCTTCAACTTACTTCAGACGCCTTCTACGACAATTCGGTAAGAAATGAGGGTTGTCTATTCTGCTCAGCCGGATACCACCCGCCCTTCACACTTATTATTTAAAAAAAAATACAAAGTATATAAAACAAATTTTGAAATACATAGCAATCATGAAATTGTAATTTGTCACAAAACTATTTGTAGTAAAAAGAATCGCCCACAACTATGAAAGTTCTCAATTTAAAGAATTAAATCTTCAAAGATAAACTGTAGTGATACATGACGGCTATCACTCACTTTCAAACGGCCCACCTGCTTGTGTGCCAGCTATAGAAACAATTAAATCACTGTAATGTATCGGCCTCATCAAAATACCAAAGATATTCGAGAGATATAGAGATACGCTCACATTCACAAACATTAATATAACATTGTCAAAGCTTTGCATCCACTAAACGTGACGGTCAATGACATCAGTGGAATAGTTAATAGTTGTACAATCACGTTCCATTCCAAAGTTTTTATTGTGGTTATAAATCAACCGTTAATCCGGCTAATGGATGGCCGAGAGCGATTACAATCTTTCGACAACTCCGTACAACGAAACGTGCGTCCGCGAAGTGTTTTGTACTAGTGATTAGTTTAAATCATATCCCTGAATTTTGTCCTTATCTTAAATTATCTTAAACGCTCCTTTATAACGAATAGGAACATCGTAAAAAATGTTAAATTTTTGGATTGTTATATATTATTAATCAATAATTTCTAGAGTTATGCGTTACTTTGCGAGATCCTTAATACAAAAGTAATAATAATTCATTTTGCTATAATTCAGGATAAATGGTTTTGCGGATTATAGCCAAATAATTTTATTATTAATTATTTACTAAATAATCTGGATCACGTTATTTATATCCACTTTGTGGTACTCGGATGAGTAGACTAGACCACCTTCATTTCTTACGTGAGGTGTCGTAAAAGACGACTGAGGTAAGTTGACGTGGGGCAGGCGGCCAGGTGTAAAAAATTTGCCAAATCATGTTTAAAAGATGTCGTGCCAACCCAACTTACAGTGTAACAGTGATACGGGCCGGAGAATGATGATTGGTATGCGGTTATGTACCCAAATGTAGCAGCGTAAAGTGACTTCTACGACTGCACAGTTGTTCCTTAGTTTAAGATTAATAATTAAATTAAATTAATTTATTATTTACATTTGTTAGACTTTAATTTCAATTATATTTATTTGAATCTGTCAAAATGATGTAATGTTGTGATAATTGTTTATTTTCGTAAACGTCAAGACTATCGCTCTCGTAAAACGGACTTCAACTTTGATATTCTTTTACAGCAATTAATATTATTACGTACGAGCATAAATTGAGGTCACCTCTTATTTATTGGCTAATCCCCGCTAATACTTATTTTTCAAATTAAAGAAACCAAACCCTTTTCCGAATTACTCAGTCATAAATAATAATATTATTATCATAAGGAAATTGTATCTATATCTTACATTTTTCGTAAACAAATAAATAAATTAATAAATTCAAGTCTGAATTTATTTGTCTTCATGCTTAATGCATTTTTGAGTGAAGTTTCTGAACTGTGTCGACTCAAAAATTGGCTTAAAATATAAAGATCACTGTATCTTCTGTAGACATGTGAATGATCTTATATTATCATCCTCTTGCCCTTATCACACTCTAAGTGGGGTCGTCTCAACATGTTATAAAAACACCATTTGGCTAGGTATTTTATGACAGGCCGCCTGCCTGACGTCAACTTTCCTTAGTCGGTTTTTACGACCTCGGTAAAAAGGGGGTGGTATGTTTATTCTACTCAACTGGATATCACAAGGCGAATCCACTTACCTTAGTCGCCTTTTACCTCGGTAAGAAATGAGGGTGGTCTACTCTACTGCTATAAACTCATATCTTAGATCTGTTAATGTTGTTTTACTTTAACGTAAAGAGAGAAAGAATATAACTGGCTAAGAAATCCGTATAAGGCCAATTTAAAGGTTCCTATTCGAATACCGAATTCGCGAAACTTTGGTTGTTAAACAACTGCGACGTGATTTGGAGTAAATATGGCCGCTAGATCAGCGTAACTTGGGTGCGATTTAACGAAGTGCTTATGGATGCACGCGAGACCCTCTCATTAGTACGCACGCAACTCGGTCATGGGGTATACACGCCACCTACACCCGTTCCTTATAGCCTTCATTAGACATAGCCGACGAGTAATAGCTTTCAACACGCTCGCGCCTCGCTGTGCGACTACCAACCCGACAATATTTACATCTGCTGGACTCACGCTATATCATTTCTGTCCGTGCATATTTTATTCGGGACACGCCAATAATCTACAGTTACAACTTTGGTACAACCCTTAGAAGCTTTTGGACATAGAAATTAACCAAATTACATTCAGCAAAGCAAATCGCTCCAAAAGAAAGGGCTGCTGAAATAATTGTCTACTTTACTCCCGGAGAAATAGAATTACAATCTAAATTAATTACGCTTTTAAAGCGTCCGTTATTCTTAATTAGTTTCTGCACCGCAGCGGAAGCTCCCGCGCCCGCCTCGCGTTCTCTTAATGAAGGGTAGTTTGAAATCAGTACGTTTGATCAACTCCTGCAGTCTTAATTACGGCACCCGCTCCGCGCGGGACAATCCTGTTATTTATGACTACATAAGCTTGATTATTCTTTAATGAATACTTGTTTTAAAACGTTTAATTAAGTTTTATGGCGACAGGAGCGCCCAGACGACGTCCCGCCGCTCCGCCGGCCGCGAGCTAATTGGATCGGGTTGACGCATCGCCGCCCCGCGTCCCGCGCATACCCTGTCCCGGCCCTAATTGTATGAAATTGCTAATTGGAAAATTTTATAAACGCGCCCGTCCATAGGCCTATGCGGTAATCAAAAAGTTTTATAGAAAAGTTAATTTAAAAAGTTCAACTTGTTTCAAGAAAAATTTCTTTCAAAGCTCACTTATAAGATTTGTCTCTTGAAGCCTCAAAAAATAAACAACGCTTTGCGGAGTTTGACGTCGTATCGTAAATTAAATAATTTATATACTAATAGTATATCTTATATGTGGATGAATCCCTCCTAAAATTTTAACAGTATGCGATTTCGATAAAGGGACTTATAATATAATTTCCAAAACGAAATTGCTTAACATGGATATTATGCGAAACATATATATTTATTATAATTTCGTATATATTTATCTGAAATTTCAAAATTTTTCCTATACTTATTTATTGCTTTCCAACTCTCTCTAAGGGAATTGTTTGAATTATTTTAACAAATAATAGTATAATAAACGAATAAACGGTAAAACTTGCATGAATTTATATACGAAATAGTTTTCAACGAAAAACCACACCTGAATAGGTATTAATATGTACAAAGATGCTAGAAAACTGATAGATGCCTTCCCAGGTTTCACAACCCCGTATGTTTATTAAGGCTCATGAGCTCTTAACGTTCGTCAATCACGATACGACGTATCGTTACATATAAAAATAACCTTGATATTCTATTGTTGACAGGGCGTGTAATTGTGGTGGTCGGTGCGAGCGGTTCCCGCTCCAAACGTCAAGCTGGCAGCGAGCGCGTTGAGCATGAACCCGCATTACCACGGGTACGCGGAGCTAAGCTCGCCGCACCCGCCCTCGCCGGAGGCCGCCTTCGCCGCGAACGGCCACGATTACCCCCACAATAACAACAATCCAGCGTTGAAAGAATGCGCGGGTTGTGCGGGAAAAATCGTGGAGAGGTTTCTACTCCACGCCCTCGACAGATACTGGCACCACGGATGTCTCAAATGCACGTGCTGCGGACAAGCGCTAGCGGACATGGGACGTTCGTTTTACTTTAAAGGAGGAATGATATTATGCAAAAGCGACTACACAAGGTAAGGTATAATATTAAGCCCTTTAACCCTTTGACCACCAAGTGCAGGATGTGATAATTTCATTGCTCAAATTCGAAATTTTTGACATTCAATTTTAGATCATGTAAATTACTACATATTAATATTATTTGTATTCCCTTTTTTTATCAAATACAATAAATCATTTTATAATATTTTATAGTACTATGTTATTTTTCTGCAAAACTAAAAAGTCTGCCTAAAATTAGAATCCGAAAGCTTGATCGCGCGCTCTCATATTAAACGTCATGGCTTTCATATGTCTTTAGTTGAAGTATTTCGTATTATACGTCCAATTTATATGAAAATAAATACAAGAAAACAAGAAGAATACATCAAAATGACGATAAATTATATAACGGATAAGTTGTCCGAGCTAAACGATGTCATTACACTTAAGTCGCTTGTTTTTACAAAACCGGGCACGTTAATTAGTATCTGGTTAGAGGTTAGTATTCGATCCAGTCGCCCGATCATCGCCATTGATTATCCATAAAAGGCAAAGTTTTTAGTGCATCATCTAACGATGACAATAGCGTGTCTGTCAAACGTTTCGAACGCCCAAAAAAACACAACCCGAGAAAGCCCCGGGCGCATTGTTATGAAAATGCTTTGAGCCGTTGTATTTCTACCTGTGAACGGGACAAAAAGTGCAGCTTTGCGCACCAACCAATCGTTGGAATCTCTAAAGCCCGCTAAATTGGCATCGTTAAAAAAACTTTAAGGACTAATTTAGGGCGGCGGTAACAAAGTTTTTGTTGTATTTTGCGCATCAATTAATTCCATGTTGTTGTACCTACCGCGTTCTTAGTTTTTAAAACGAACTTTCTCACAATTAAATTAATTAAATCCCATATCTGGGAAAACATGTTTAAATCGTTAGCCCCTGTTAGTTATAAATATAAATATATGGGACACTTACGTTATGTTAGTTACTAATAATGTTTGATCGCAATCTCTAAGAGAACAAATTATTTCCCTGTTCCGTTCCATCTTTGACGAGTTGAACTTACTGCACTGCAAAAAAAACTCGTTTTATCCTTTTGTGTCCATGCTGCGGACAATGAAAGGGAAAAAATACTTAACCTTTTTAAACTGCATAAGAAGCACTTGACCTATTCAACTTATAACGATAATTTAACGGTTTCATCATATATTAGAGAGGAAAAAACCATTAGCCCAACGAAATATATCCGTACTGCCATCTGTTTAGATGCTAATGATTTATTTGCAATTTATATATACAGAGGAAGTTTAATGGATACTGAAAGTTTTCGAGTTTCGCCAAAAAGTATAATAATATTACAAGACACAGACACAAAAGCACAAATAATATTAATTTAGAGGGCCCGAGATGACAACAGTGATACCTATTAAGTCTAAAGGTCTAATAAAATACATTTATTAGATTAAATTTAAACTATCGTGAGTGGTATTGACAATTAACGTCATCGCGGTGGGAACTAAGTTCCCTAGAAACTAGACGGACTCATCCGATTAAATAAGACGTGAGTATAGCCGGTTTCTATACATTTACAAAATTATCTTAAAATCCGATTAAAAATTATTGAGATTCGCGTAATATAGCGGAATGTTTACAAACAATGATTAAGGATATTTATTGTACACGGTGTCATAATGATAACCGAAAAAACCAGAACCTAGATCAATCCTTACTATATAAAAGCGAAAGTAAAAGAAAAATGATGACATCTAGGATAAAAGAAACCGTTTTTCTTTTAGAAACTAAATGAGAGTACTTCAACGCATAAGTTGCAGCGAATGAAGTCAAGTGTTCTTTATAATGGTGGTCTGGATAGTATTGTAAAGAAAAAAAAAGGTTTATTATTGTGTCAAATACTAATGCGGTAAATGCATTTATTACAATGCGATGAAACTTTGACCAACGCCAAATTACACTGCATTATGGAGCTAAGACCTGCCACGCTGCTCCAATGCGTATTGGTAGGTTACACATATCTTCAGAATTCTCCAGAGATATGCAGGTTTTCCTTCTCCGAAAAGCGTGTGATAAATTGCAATTATCAATTAGACACAAGTTTTAACATAATAACTCATTGGTGTCTGCCCGGGGTTTGAACCCGTGACCTCCTCGAAAGAGTCACACGGTGTTACCGCTGGTCTACCACAGCTTAAAATTTCATACTTAATTAATATTTATTAATGCGAACAATGGGCATTTTTTTGGAAAGTTTGAATAGGTTTTTTTTTATTTGAAAACTAGCGGCCTGCCCCTGCTTCACACGGTATAAAATATATATCCCATGTCAGTCAGTGTAAAAAAAATGATTAAAATCGATCCAGTAGTTTTGATTTATTCTTTACTGCCCGTGGCCCAAAAGCGTTAAATTTGGAGAAAACAATTTCCTTTCCCTATACCAAGAAGATTTCCTGCTATCTTTGGAATATCTAAATTCATATAGTACATATTTACTTATTTACTTTAAATTTTCCCGTGTAAAATAATTTTGTAAAATAAAATGTATATGTAAAATAAAATGTATGTAAAATAAATTTCCATCCTAAAATGTATTTTATTTTTACAATTAATTGCAGAATGTCTTTAAACAAACTCTTGAAAGAGCGACATAGCTATAGCTAAAGCATATAGCTGCTAGATTCGAAGTGCTATAGAGCGAAGCGCGGTGTCCTCACGGCATTTTAAATCGGTAATATCTCCGAAAATGTTCACTTAAATTACATGCTGTAAACGGCCATATTGATTTATAATTTATTTAAGGTACTTAATTGGATAAGGATTAATGCTGTATTGTATAAATATTGCTTCAAAAATAAGGCATTATTTTTCGTAAAAAGTAAATGACAAAAAATGCTATAGTGGGTTATCCACTATACATCGCGACCTGTATATATGTATGATATACTGTAGACCTTTTCGAGGTGTACAAATACTTAGTACATCATTTTGATAAGTCTCGTAGGGTTTAGCCTGCGTTTGTCATGTAAGCGGAAAAAAATGTAATTATTTACAGAAACCTCAAAAATTACAGTATTTTTCTACGCTGTATTGAATATTATTATACATACCAACCTTCCTCTGGAATCACTCTATCTATTAAAAAAACCGCATCAAAATCTGTTGCGTAGTTTTAAAGTTTTATGCATACACAGGGATATATGGACAAACAAAGAATGCGACTTTGTTTTATAATATGTAGTGATATTATTGCGCCTTCTGTAGATATTTGTACTAGAGCCGCATTTAAGGAGCCAAAGAGCCATATGCAGCTCTGGAGCCGCACTTTGACCACGACCACTGCCTTAGATCATCGCCTACCATCAGGCATGATTGCAGTCAAGCGTTCTCCTATTAAACAATAAAAAAATTCATACTTAACTTCTCTTTGCTCTAAGATTGGCACGTACTCGGTACACGAAGTACCGGCCCTCGTTAACTTGATAGGTAGAAATGTTGAGAAAATCAGGGTGTAATTATAAGGAGAGCCGTGTACCGCAGCGGGGTGGTGGACTTAGTTAATTGGGTTGAATTCCTTGCGTTTAGCTAATTAACGTCGAGGGCGCCCCGAGGCAGCTGCGGTCCACGTGCGAGACCGGAGCGGCGCCCGGCGCCTTTCTATTAACATCTATACAGTGATTGTTCGCAAATGTTACCGGTGTTAATATTTCATTTTTAATTGTGATATTTAATTAAGCCGTGTGGTATCCGGCTGAATAGAATAGTACCACCCTCTTTCTTTTTTTTACCGAGAAGTCGTAAGATACGACTAAGGTAAGTTGACGTCAGACAGGCGGCCGGTCCTAAATTACGTAGCCAAATCATATGGCAACATGTTTGTAACATGTTGTGCCGACCCCACTTAGAGTGGGATAAGGGCAGGAGGATGGTGATGAATTGTGATATTTAATTATTGTCGTTTCCGGCTGAATAGAATAAAGCCTCATTTCTTACCGAAGTGTCGTAAAATACGACTAAGGGAAGTAGACGTCAGGCAGGCAGCTGGTCATAAAATACGTAGCCACAATTATCACATGAATTCGTAATATTTAACAAATTTTGATTGAAGCATTTTTGGTACGTTATAATTGTACTGTAACCGCTCTATGTTATTTGGCATATCCACACCATAATTCCTAGTTCCCTATTTGCCATTCATAAAGGAAATATAAATTCGTTTTACACTGATTTCCCTTGTTTACCGGCGGTTGGGAACCAAACTAGGAGCGAAGAGTGGGCCGACCGCGGCGCGGGTCGTGCGTCGTAGATTCGATAAAGCTCGTCTCACAGTTGACAGAGACGGCGCGGCCTAACGAGCGGCGGGGTGCGGGGGCGCACGGAGGGGGATGAAGAAGTGCGGTTCCGTGCATGTCTCTACTGATTGACCCGCGTCACTCGGCAAACAACAACTAACGAGTCGGCCCCTGCGCCTCCAGGTACGGTAATTCGCTCGAATCACTCCCGCGGCGGCCGCTTGTCGACTTACATGAGGATGTCGCCCACTACATCTGATCGAGGTGTGCCGATATTGGTTTTAAAATTTCGATTTCCAACTCTTTATCTGAAGTAATTTTGACTAAGTGATAAGTAAGACAAAAGTAATGAAAATATTATTTTGCACTAAGCCACGATAATTGCGAATTTATTCCCGATTATCTTCGCAGAGTAACGTTCTATAATTTTTTTAAATTTAATAAGGCTTGAATAACAGTGTAAAAATCAATTCAGACTATCAAATATATTTGTACATTGTAATCCTGAGTTTCATGTGTAATCATACTATGGTATAATTAAAGATATAAGAATTTTCCTTTCGAGATACGGACAATACTTAGACATATAAACAAATACATATAACTTATATATTTTTATTTAGAATTTATATTACGCGCTATAACTACTGAATTTAGATGCATTAGCTGACAATGTTTTTTTATTTTTTAGCTTAGCTGTCATTGATTTTGATAATCTATTGTACTCGCGTTTTCGCCATAGAGTTTATATACTTAGAGTATGGAAAACCACCATAAAATATGCCATGTTACAATGAAGAGTTAACGAATAAAAGTGATCTATCTGTCTTCCTCTCATTATTTATTCTGTCACTCTCACTTATAGGCCTATGGTTTTCGCATACTAGCACTGCTTAGAACCAATAATTTTATTTGGTGCAGTGTGCGACAACCCCTACAAGTCTTTACTGATTGAGACTCCTTAACAAAATTAACGCTTACGCGCGCAAACAAATGCCGCGTTTATCAACCTCCTTTTGTACCGATATGATGAATTGCGGTCTCGCACCACAAAGACGATGATGATGTTTCATGCTGATTACTGTTTACGCGCAAAATTAGTCGTGTTGTTATCTTTATACTCAAGCCGAGTATATTAAAGCAACGTTCAGTAAACAGCTCGATTATAATTTTATGATTATTCGTTTACGTGAATAAACTCATGTTTTCGAATTTAAACTGTCGTGAGTGTTATTCATAATTAATGTATAGAAACCGGCTATACTCACGTCTTATTTTATCGGATGAGCCCGACTAGTTTCTCTACTAAAATAGTCGGGCTAATCCGATAAAATAAGACGTAAGTATAGCCGGTTTCTATACATTAATTATGAACTAATGTTACCAATATTTTTTACACATTCTTCTATTCTATGGATATAATTAGATTACTCATTTTGATTAATGGCGTGAGGACAATGTAAACAATACATTTACCTTTCAATTCACTTCTTCAAAAACACAAATGGAATGGGCCACCTTCATACATCAAATATACTAATATCCATATGTACCTTTATACTTATTTGCATTAGTACTCTTTAAGGAAAATGTCTTGATATTCCAATATCTTGCATATTCCATTAGTGATTACAATAACTGGTCTATGGGAACTGCTAATCTATCATAAACTTCTCATTACGTTGGTTATGTAAATCCTAGTATTTGTATATCTGTTACGTTATTCTTTTTTTATGACATAATGATAAGCCAATTATGTGTGTCTGCCTAGATCTAGGTCTATGGACACACAATCGTAAACCGCAGTAATTTCCATTGAAATAGCGGGCAATCGGAGGACTCGTAGCACGTAGCACCTCTACGGTTAACAAATAAAATTGTTTCCAGTTTTAATGTTTTATTACTACTTATTCATTAATAAAAAGCTTTATAGTCTTTTGTTCTTATTATTAACTACATTTATATAGTAGATCTAGTTATGGATCTGAAACTTGGTCGCTGACAATGGGTCATATAAGAAAGCTTGCTCACCGGGCATGGAGCAACCTATAAATGGGGTATCTGTATAGATTACAATCAGAAATTAAATGAGAAGATCCGAAAGACCAAAATTACCAATACAGCGTATTGCGAAACTCAAATGACAATATGTGGGGCATATAGTAGAAAGAACTTATGGGCGTTGGTGTCGTAAGATGTGGAATTGGTGACCCTGCACCAGAAACCCAACGTTGGTAGACCCCCGAAGAGGTGGAGTAAGAAATCCAAAGTGTAGCGGGCAGCCGCTAAATCCGCACTATTCAAAAACTTTTATCTCCAGGCAGTGAGATGTTTTGGGCGAAATGATTTCGCAACTCCTTATTTTTATTGGCGACTGATCTCTTTCTCAAAATTGGACTTACTTAATCGGACCGTATATCCAAGTTATATATAGATACTCGAGTACATTTCTGAGAGTTCTTGACAATGCCTGGATTGAGCGGAACATGTCAGACATGATTTTCCTCGCCGTATGTCCGAGGTTCTTGATAAGGATCGGTTGGAGCGGAATATATCAGTTAAACATGACTTTCTTGCTCAAGCTCATTTTAGACCAACCTGTTGAGATACCTGCTACCACCTGCTGAGGTCTAAGTGTATAGTGTTAAGGGCCTCTAGAGACTGTCCGTTCTCACAGTTGACTGGGATAAGCCTCCATTACGAATCAATTAAACTACACAGTCTTCTATTATTGTTTCAATTATAAGGTATATTTGCAAAACGTCTCTATAACATAACAATACTCGAACGTTTGCTACAATATTCGGTTGTAAAAGACCGCCTTAGGACTCTGGTGGTATTGTTTTGTCAAGGCGCTCTTTTATTAAATACAAATAGTTATTTCGGTGCGGCCTTAATTTAATGTTCTTGAAAAGTAGGTTTACTACGCCAATTAAAGTCATTCGTTTCTTGGCTAATGAGTTTCATTTTCTAGGGACCGCAAACATGTATTTGCTTAAACTAATTTAAACTCAACACGCAATCGTAGATATTTTATATTAAAACGATTTATTAAATAATGGAACACCTGATTAATGGTATGTAACTCATATTATTCTT
Source organism: Morpho achilles (assembly GCA_947086495.1). NCBI lineage: Eukaryota > Metazoa > Arthropoda > Insecta > Lepidoptera > Nymphalidae > Morpho > Morpho achilles. Next base: position 5,889,543 of record CAMTZB010000007.1, on the reverse strand, counting down.
AGTGACTTCTGAAGGAATATTAGGTTGAATAAGAAAGAACACACATTTTTAATTTGATAAAAAGTGCTTATTTCCAAAGTTCCAGTGAAAAAATAAAGTAACAGTGTGTGCGTGTGTGTAACAAGTCCATTGACTCGTTAGTGGAGCTGATTGCCGATTGACCAGCAATCTCGTGATTGACGGAGATCTAACGAACTAGCTTCAAGAACACGTGCTCTCAAGAGCCTTACGTAACTTATATATAAGCTAAGGTCCCCGCCTTGACCCTCTGTCTGCCATAAACTTAAAAATTACCAAACAGATTTTTATGCGGTTTTTTTATCACTAGACAACAAAGGGTAGTATTTTGTTAAGGTTTCATGATGTACTTGAAACACCATGAAGATAATTCAAACCGTTTAGGAGCTTTCATCGAAAACGCCTATTCTTTTGAGTTATAACAAACCAATGTAAGTTAGGAATATTTCTCTTTAATAGGGCTACACAAAATCCGCGATTACATATAGTATCTATCTATCCTTTATGGATAACTTACTAAAGGAATTTTAACAAAAAAAAAAAGATTACAATGAATTAGTACATGTTTAACATTATGATCCTTTACACCATATACTCGTTATTTAAATGAATATTTTGATGCATAAATTTATAGCTAACGCGGCCTTCGTCGGAAACAGATTTAGCTATAGCTACGCTTGGTGGGGTTTAGTATCTATACATATTATAAAACAAAAGCTGTATCCGTACCATATACAGACTGACAGCTGATGTTTTCAAAATCTACTGAACGGATTTTAATAAAATAAAATAAATAAATACTTGAGGACGGTAAATATTATAGTACATTCCCGGCAAGGCCAAATCGATTTAGATCGAACTTTTACTGGAAGATAGAGGAGGTTATGGAGCAACATAGAATTTCCGTAAAATCAGGGTTTACGCGGTAGAAACTTTGAGAATTACTGATATATAATAACAAAGATTATTGATGCGCTAAAGCAATATTGATAGATAATATTGTAAAGAAAATATACTCGTATTTATGTGAGTGGATAGGAATTGGTTGGCTTGGTAACGAGAGATGAATGTAGATTGAGTAGCAATTGCGCGATTGTCGAAGTGATTGTTAAGGCTCTAACGAGCCCCTTTTAAAACTTCGTGTGTCTCCGTGTAGCGATCTTTTTACCAAATATTGAAAAACATGCGGGTTTTCTATATGTAATAATTCATTTCCTCTGCCTTTATCCCACTCAGAGTGGGGTCACATGATTTGGCTACGTATTTTACAACCGCCCACCTGCCTGACGTCAATTTACCTTAGTCATATTTTACGACACCTTAGTCATATTTTTTAGAGGGTGGTCTATTTTATTAAACCGGATACCACATGGTGGGTCAACTTACCTAAGTCGCCTTTTACGACACCTCGGTAAGAAATGAGTTTGGTCAATTCTACTCAGCCGGATAACACACGGCGGGTCGACTTACCTTAATCGCCTTTTACAATACCTCAATAAGAATTGAGCGTGGTCTATTCTATTCGTCCGGATACCATACCCATTTACACAATGGAGCGTTATTTTGCAGAGTTCCATAATAAAAAAGAATTACGGTGGTACCTCGAGTGCCCAGACATACGAGTGTTTTGAGTATTTTACGACCGGACGCCTGCCTGACGTCAACTTACCTTACTTGCCTTTTATGACACCTTGGTAAGCAATGTGGGTGGTCTCTTCTATTGAGCCGAGTACCACATGGCAGGTCAACTTACCTTAGTCACCTTTTACCACACCTCAGTAAGAAATGACGTTGGTCTCTAAATACAATTATAACGTTAATATTATTCAAAAGTAATAATAAAGTTATTTTGCTATAATCCGCGATAAATATAATAAAGTATAATTATTATATATAAAGTATTGATCTCCGCAGAGTAACGCCTAATTCTATAAATATAAATAAGTTAATATTATTTAAAAATATAAAAAAATAGACATTTTAGTTAAATTCACGAGTCAAACTTTTCAATATTCGTGTAAGAGATAGCTACGCGGAGGCACGTCCACTCTTGAAACGGGTTCGTTAAAGCTCCGTCAATCACGCAATTGCTGCTCAATCAGCAATCAGCCGCCGCTAACGAGCCAACCGACCAACTTCTTGCCACTCACCAACACACATTTCACCTACATTTGAAACTCCTAACTGATGGTTTTCAATAAAATATTTTCGTAATTCAAAAATTTGTACTATCAATGAATTATTGTGTTACAACGATTTTTCATGAAGTTACAAAATGCTAACTGTTGCTTTTTGTTCAGAAAGGGAATAAGTATAAGACGCTGTTTAGTTGTTCAGAGAGCCAGTGTTCTGCCAAGACTCAAGCTACTATTTCACACCTTGATATCTAGGCTCTAGGTTATTTCCCCTCTAAAATACGATATAGATTTTGTAACCTCATTAAAAATAGGTATAACAATAAATAAAAGTAAGTAACGGCCTGTTTACTATCCCACTGCTAGGCATAGGTCTCCTCTCTCCGATTTTGGATAGAAGAATTGGAGTTAAAACTTACTACGTTGCTCCAATGCGGATTGGTAGATTTCACATATCCTAGAAGTTTCTCTAGAGATATTCAGGTTTCCTCACGATGTTTTCCTTTATCGAAAAGGGTGCGATAAATTGTAATTATCAATTAGACACATAAGTTTCAATAGAAAAACTCATTGGTGTCTGCCTAGGTTTGACCCCGTGACTTTCTCGAAAGAGTCCCAAGGTGTTACCGCTGGGCTACCACAGCTTGAAATAATGCACAGCTTAAAATAATATCTATGAATTCATAATTAATTACGTCTCTTACATTTTCACCCCTTAACCACTAATCGAATTGAACAAAAATTTATGTTCAATTCTGTTGTAGAAAAATCATTATTCTCTTACCCTTATCCCAGTTTAAGTGGGGTCGGTACAATATGTCTTCTTCTTCCATTCTCCTCTATCATTCGTCAACTCTGGTGCCACTCCTTTAACATGCATATCATTTTTCACACAATCTTTCCATCTTATATAAAACTCTTTTGGTCACATAATTATATAAAACAAAATAATTATATAAAACTATATATAAAACTCTTTTGGTCACATAATTTTCATCCGTCCTCATTACATGACCATATCAACTTTGTCTCGCACTTCTCATATTTTCTATAATGGGTGCAACTTTCAGACTTCCCTTAATATACTCATTGCGTAAAATAATTGAATATTGCGTAATATATGTGATAAATAGTAATTTTTCCTCACATTGTACATTTATCATAATAGTAACATTTAAATAAATATTCTTATCTGGGGCATGTGTAGGATGGATCTCTTACAACTTATAATGATGGACAGAGTTGCTGAGTGAAGCAATACGAAGTTGTAACTACGTAATTTCCAAAAATGCATTGGTTCCTACAGTGCTTCAAAACTACAAGGACTTGGTGAAACAGCTATTTCGAGTTAACGAGCACCCTTAATTAGTAGGAGTTACTAAAATAACTGTTTAGTTTTTTACAGCTGTATATTAACAATAATTTAACTTATGGAGTGGATATGACTTAAACGATGGAAGCAGTTACAATTATGCGTCATGTACCAGCGTAATTGATGCGTTAGAGTCAACGCTGGTATCACCTTTCCGCCTTTCACAAACCAATGTAAAAACTATTAAAACCTTCCATGTATAAAACAACGCGGAAACAAGCCCTAGTCTCCGGAACCAGTATTTCCAAGTTCAAACTGCGTCTCTCTCTAGCTCTCACAGTCTCTCTCTAGTTCTCATAATCTCTCTCTCTTTCTCTCACCAATGAACCTATTCTGCACGTGAAAATGATCGCATCATACTTGCCTGCCATATCATCTGCCTGAATCTTACGGCTTCCTGCGACCTAGTATTCTGTTAGAATGGCAAATATCAGAATTAACACATACACATACTAAAGTGGCCCAACAAAGAAAAAAATAAAATACTAATAAGAAAAATGTAAACTATTTCTCCGTCTTTTTGGAATGCAGAACTTTTTGGAAGTCATAACATAACCAAATATGAAAGGAATGCAATACTTTCACCCAAAGTAAATAAAATATTTAAAACAGGACGAATTGTACTCGTATCTCTCAAGATAATTTCTTCATTTTGTATACTATTTAATACTTCTTAATAAAAAAAATACGGGAGTCACCAGCAATCAATCAAATTACGTCCAAAGCATAATTACTTATATTATGAACTCTTTCATGGATTTAATTATAATGGCAAACATTTACATATATCGAACGTTTAAAAATATATTTTATGTTTACATTTCGAGGGCGGTGGTTGCCAATTTGGCCGTTCGTTAGTGCGCAAAAGACTCAACCACTCGCCTCTAATGAGGCACTGTGTCTCGGACTCAAACGTTTCTCTTGTACAAATTGACATTGTACGTAAATTGATGTCGAGAAACTCTTCGGCCCAAGCGTTTGTGCATATTACAATATTGGCCGAGAGATTCAGGTATCGACTGATACTAAACCCTTTTATATCATCCTTTTTCATACGGCGAGATATCACGATCCAAGAATCAATAAGTCAAATGAAATCTTGGAAAAGCATTTATATACGTTGAAAACACATTCCTCACGTAAATCAGGCTTAGCCGATACGGGATATTGCAACTTTTTTTATAGGAAACGTTGGTAAGAGGAGACTTGCTAGTAGAAAAAAATCTTGGTTACGGAATATGGGCGGGAATCAAGAGCGCTCCCAAACTCTTCCATTTGGTCAGGAGTAGAAAGTTCTGCGTAGGCTTTCCTATTCAGTCAATCTTCACTAATTGGACAGGAAAGAAGAAGAAGAAGAAAACTTTTTTCCAGCCTTTTCCAGCTTGTCCTTAATTTAGTCTTTCCTTTAACATTATGTTTTAATTGGTTGTGATAATTTTCCTTGAGTCACTTACTTACTGAATTCCTCTTACGTCAAACTGACATATATCTGCGGTCTCTACTAATGTGGGATATTACTATACATTTAACCTACTAATGGTTGGTTGGATATGTTTTAATATTTATATAGAAGTTGTTTTATTGTACAGTTCGTTAAAGTTAAATACTTAACTAAGCCGAAAAATGTTTTTTTTAGTTCCGTAACTTGAGTACTAATTTTCATTAGAGCGAACAAAATGCTCAAAAGCTTATCACAGCGGTCGGTTTGTGTTTTTTTGTGTCCGTATAAAGAAATCCGGTTTAATACTACGTCGATTTAAAAAAAATTGTAGTCTGTGCACTCAACTTTTTTCTTTTTTATTTGAGGCCATAATAAATTAGTAACATATTATTGTGTAAATGTTAACAATATCTAACATACATGTTGATCCCACTATCATCAAATCGAAACAATACAATATTTATTTATTCAATTTTTGGCAAGAAATATTAATTAAAGTAGGTATTAATAAATCCTAAGTTAATACATATAACACAATAACCCTGTTGAGAAATATAACCGACAAATAATAATGTCTTATTAACACCAAAGGTACTGAGGCGGAAGTACTTACGACTTTAAAATCAGCTTTCCTGAATAACCGTTTTTGAAATGTTATCGTTGTTAAGGAGTTAGTTAAAAAGATATATTTGTACTGAATAAATTTGTTTAAAACAGTAAAATGTTATTATGCCGTGTGGTGTCCGGCTGAGTAGAATAGACCAACCTCATTTATTATTAAGGTGTCGTAAAAGGCGACTAAGGTAAGTCGACCCGACGTGTGGTATGCGGCTGAGTAGAATAGATCACCCTCTTTCTTACTGAGGTGTAGTAGAATACTACTAACGTAAGTTGACGTCAGGCAGGCGGCCGGTCGTAATTTACCTAGCCAAACCATGTGACAACATGTTGTGCCAACCCTACTTAGAGTGGGATAAGAGCAGGAAGATGAAGTAAAATGTTAGTATACGGTCATAATACTGCGAAATGTATCAGACGTAAATTCATATTGCAGAATATTAGTGGCGATAGCAGAGTTAGTAGAAGTTTCTTGTTGGTCGAGTCATGTAAAAGGCTTGTAGACTGGACGATTGGGTTACGCCGGCGGCGCATGACCTCAATTAATTTCGTTTGTCTCTTTGTCTGTCCGTCGCAGCATCGCATCTAAACAACGTTCAAACCAATCTACGTCTGGAATTCTATTACGGATATCCACTTTGGTCATGCAAAGTTGTTGCCTTCGGGTAAACTTCAAAAGCATGATCACGGTATGAATGCTCTATGGCTAGTTCTTGCCAATTCATATGAGATGCAAGTTCATTTAACCGTATAACTTTAACCACAGTTTATAAACATCCATTTATTGAGTACGAAAGTTTAATTATATTATAAACTGTGTACAAAAGTAATAATAAAATTATTTTGCTATAATCAGCGATGAAGTAAAATAGAAAATATATATAATGCTGAATGCTTTGCGATTTTGTCATGGAGTCTATCTCCTGATGATGCTTCGGTTGCGAGGCGAAACGATTTTTGAGTTTGTAATAGTGAAGGTATGTAGTCCTTGTGTATTGTGGTGGCGGCGGTGGAAGTGTTTTTACGAATCCTGCATGTATCAGGTATGAAAAAGGATGGTCCGCAACATTTAGCATTATATATATTTTTTATTTTACTTCATCGCGAATTATAGCAAAATAAATTTATTATTACTTTTGTATTTTGGATCTCCGCAAAGTAAGGCCTAGTTATGTTGTCTTAAAATGACCTATTTATTATATTTGGGGCAGTGAGATTTAACTCTGTGCACCCTGTGCAATCTGTAACATTTACGTAAAACTTATGTGCTTTTAAATAGAGCACATAAATTTTATGGAAAAGTATATTTATATTTACAATTAAGTCTTTTTCGAGATTACAAAGTAAAAAGTCGCTGTATTTTAATCTGTATTATCGCATTCATAGTATCAGTATGGATTTATAACTACGATAAGTCAGAACAGTCAAGTTCAAAAACGATCACAAGAACTAACGCCATTGAAGTCGGCTTAAATGTAAGATTTGTTCTTAATTATTTATGTCGGACTTAATGAGCCGGCTGGCCTCGATTATAACAATTGCCTTCGCGCACACACGGAAATGCTGTATTAAAATATATGATGCTTGTTAAGAAGGTCCTTTTGAATAAAAATTCGCATAAATGTTTATTTAGCAATTCAATAAAAATGATGTTTGTAGATGATAGAAATAAAAATTAAATTATGTTTTGATATTAGTACCTATACTGCGTCCATCATATTATCAGTCTTTTGACAGCTCACGCTCATTAAGTTTTGTATTGCTTACGTACAAATATCATACAAATAATATTTGTACTTTATGGATGGGTACCGCCCACTTAGTGATGTCACACATAATGGTTACTACGATTATGCCACAGATTAAAAATAATCGGTAGAAATCGATGTTACGAGTATTAAAAGACATTTAATAACATTATATAAAGTTTTACTTTCTTCTTAGTTAATACATGAATACAAATAAAACAATCAGGATATTTTAATTTATTTTATTAGCACGAGTCGTCGGAATGATAATCAACACTAGACTCCTCCGATGAGGAGTCTTCAGTAGCAGTTATTATTAGCTCTTGTGTAGATAATATATTATCAAACGCAATATCACGTTCCCAATCAGAGAATATTACTCTTTTAGTTCTTTCCACCACACTTGCCCAGTTCTCGGCCGTTACGTGGGTGCAAGCATTTTTTAGCAATTGCAACATTTTATTCGCTGTGAATGGGGGGCTTGTATTGCATCTCGCAGCATGCCCTTTTACTTGTGCCCATATAAGTTCTATTGCGTTGTACTGGCAGTGGTATGGAGGAATCCGAAGAACAGTATGGCCATATTCTGCTGCCATTTCATTGATTACATAGCGTTTTGCTCTCTTTTTGGTTTTTAATATTTTTATTAATTCAACTTTTAACATTGAGTCGTCCACATTTTCTCCATTGTCCCGAAGCCAATTAATTATTTCATGCTTTTTATTAGCCTGTGTTGGCATTTTGTCAATTTGACGGGAGTGGTAGGGCGCATTATCAATAAAAATTATTGATGGTTCTTCCAATGAAATGAGCATTTTTTTGAACCACTCTTCATACACATTTGCATTCATCTCTTCGTGGTAGTCATTTGATTTCTTCGATTTAAATGCCAACAGTGCGTCTTGTACAAATCCTTTTGCTGTACCTGCATGGCAAATGATTAGGCGCTCACCTTTTCCCATTGGTACTGAGGAAGTGGAATCAGCAGTATCATCAGTCCAGAAACGAGATAGTGTGTGGTTAGCGTTGAGCCATGTTTCATCCGTGAAAACAATATTTGCCCAATCTTGTATTTTCTTTGCCTCTCTTAAAAAATCACAACGTGCTATAGCTATATCTGTGCGTTCCATTAATAATTTTCTTTTATTTAACTTTTTATATGAAAAGCCAATTGTGTTCAAAACTTTGACCAAAGAAGATTTTTCACAATGAAATAGACCACTTCTTTTCAAAGAAACAATAAGTTTTCTCAAAGTTGGAATTTCTTTTCTCAAGTAGTAATCATATACATGACGACGAATAGCGTCAGCGTCAAAGTCATCAACAGCTGTCACCTTATGAGCCCGGCGCTTTCTTTTTGGTGTAGATGGTTTGTTTTGCTCCAAGCCGCTCCTGCCGTAGGCATCAGTAGTGATTTTAGTCACAGTTGATAGACTGATCCCCAACGCGGCTACAACACGGTTTCGGACTTGCGTGATAGGTATAAGAGGTCCGCCATTTTGATTTTCTTGCTCAAAATACTCATGAAGTTTTAACACTAACTGTCTCGATTGTGCTTTCAACACACGTCCTTTCGGCATTTTCACGATCAATTAATATAAGTTTCACAAAAGTTTTTCCGAGGAATAAAGCTACTTAACTCAAGGTGTAACAGATGCGAGAGAACACTCAGCGAACGTAAATGCGTGTGACTATCACGGGTGTTTCGTTGAGAGTGACAGATCACGTCAAAATGGCGGCCGAGCGGAAGGTCTGTTGATGTTGCCAGTTGATGTATAATATATTTTTTATGATTATAATAAATACACACGGATTAACATTTATTTTCAAAAAACTAAGGCAATATTAAATCAAAATGTTGATTTCTATATCTGTTATTAGTTTACGTAGGTTATCATTAATCGAATTACTTAGGTACGTAATTCGATTAATGATAGTAGGTACTATAATCGGAATGGTATCGCATACGAGAATCTTTAGGACATCACTAAATATGTAAATCGTCAATCTGTCAAAAGATGGTTAATATAATGGACAGTGTATAGTAAAAAAACCTGGTAAAGAAAAAAAAACTGGTAATAACTGGGGCTTGATGCCGGGTATTTATACTTCATAAGTCTTATTAACTTTCGCATCCTACTAATATTCATCATCCTCCTGCCCTTATCCCACTCTAAGTGGGATCGGCACAACACGTTACAAACATGTTGTCATATGATTTGGCTACGTATTTACGACCGGCCGCCTGCCTGACGTCAACTTACCTTAGTCGCCTTTTACGACACCTCGGTATGAAATGAGGTTGGTCTATTCTACTCAACCGGATACCACACGGCGAGTCGACTTACCTTAATCGCTTTTTACGACACCTGCGTAAGAAATGAGGGTGGTACTATTCTACTATTCAACCGGATACCACACGGCGTTCGCATCCTACTAATATTATAAATGCGAAAGTTTGTAAGTATGCATGTATGTTACTCTATCGCGGCGAATCCGCTGATCCAATATCAATTAAATTTGGCACAATTATTCCTTATAGCATATAGGCTATAGAAATCCTGTTAATTCTACAGGAATAGGATATTATCAACCTATCACGCGACAACAGTCCACACGTACAAAGTTGCTAAGTAAAGCTAATTTACAATATTAGTATAAATGATTTGATATGATTTAGGTTTACGTATACGTTGTTTTACATTGACGTATCTCTTAAAACGATAGCAACAGCCTAAAATTTGTCATAAGCAATTTAACGACGGGCCTGATTTTGACGTGCATCGCCCCTGTAACTACACACAACGCAGTCCCGGGCGTTAATCAAAATGACTCTAATCGGTAACTGACAGCTACACACTATTTCCATATTTATGAGGCAACGTGCCAAGGAACAATAATCTGTACTTATTATAAAACAAAGTCCTCAAAAGCTGTCTGTATGTGATAGATTTTCTTAAAATCTATTAAAAGGATTTTTGTATAGTTTTTAATAAAAGATAGCGCAGTATTTGAGAAAGGTTTAGATTAATAGTTTACTGTTCAAAACTCATTTTGATTTTCACAAAAAAATAGAGAAGGCTGTGGAGCAACATAAAGGCTTCTTATTTAAGAATTCTCGCAGGATTTGACTTTACGCGGCAAAAACTTTGTAACAAACTGAATTCCACGTAAGCGAAGCAGCTTGAACTACTAGTTAATACTATAAAAAATATTTATTTTGTTATTAATCCCATATATGATGTAAAGAGCTAATTCATTCCAGCCTATTCTTTTATTAAGACTCCATTGGCGTATTATACTTCGCTATAATTGCATAAGGGCCAAAGTCGGCATTGAGAGAGTATAAATTTGCTAAGAGACGATAATAGACGAAGGACGGATTTCACTCACTTTAATTGTAACTGATTGTCTTGTGTGAATAATGTTTCGAAATCTATATATGATCTGCTAAATAAGATATGTACGTCAGGTATAAAATAAGATAATATATAAGTAAAATTTATGCCTACTGCCATTTACAACTCAGTGTCTTCTCAAGTACCATATTCGCTTACAACTATGGCTTAGTCTTTGTGCTTAATTATTAGAGCAAGTGGTAATATTGCGGTATTGGATGATAATAAATCTTTTTCATAATAACAAGGCTTTATTCACAAATAATTAGTTATGCTGACATGCAGTCCGAATTCTATATGACATTACACGACGATACAATTTAAAATTAGTACTAGAGAGTAAGCTTATTAAAAAATTGTTTTAGATGCTCAACCAAACACGTTTGATAATAAAGCTAAAAGGAAAGAAGTCGTAGTACTTCTTTCCTTTCAGCTTGTTCTAACAGTTCTTATTAAATTAAATACGATCATTTATCTTATTGACTTAATACGTTAAAACACTCTTATTAATTCACTATTGGTCATCATGATTATTGGTCCGGCCGCTTAGGTAGATATACTATTATTTTTAATACTAAGCAAAGATATATAAAAATTTGTTTATGGATTTATGTTACGAAATGTTGGTTAAATTCTCACTTGTTATCAACATAGCACTTGTAGTGATCGGACATGTTTGTAGCCATCTGAGCCGGCTGAAGTCGTGTTCAGACGCCACGAGGAATTGTGAGATGGCCCAATCATGTCACGTGTGTCTAGTCTTTGTTATATAAATTGACTTCGGCTTCTTAATTGAACGTTGTCTTGAAATATAAGAGCAGGGCCGGCACGAAGCTCACTTGAAAGGCGGATAATAAAATGTTTTCCTGTACTTGTTGACACAGCATGTTTGCTCAACTCGTTGCATATGCATTAGAGGATATTTCTCATGTAATATCTCGTGTTTACTAAGCTGTTATAGAACACAATATAGGAACCGGTTATCAATAAACGATTACAGAAACGAAGGTTGTTTTTGATCTGTTTTTAGATGCTGCTTTTTCTATACACAACCTATTGGTGCAATTTACGGTGTGCTATCCGTAGAGGAATCAATATCTAGTTCAATTAAAAATAAGTAAAAATACTTAAATGATCTTAAAGACATGAGGTAACTTAGCGGTAGTACCAGAAATTTTAAAATAACAAATAAAGCTGAATAAAACTAAACTTAAGGGTAGATAGAATATTAGAAATCCCAAATTGGCGAATGATAACCGCAGATACGAGACGAACCACACGCAGGCGACACACGGGACAAGCAAAAGGGGTGAGGGGTGGTGGTGTGCGCGCGGTGCGGGGGGAAGAGTGATGTTAATTAATAACGTCTGTCTCACGAGCGCTAACGACGCCGTCACGACTACATTATTTAGCCACCTGATTAGTTCGCAGGAGGCACCTCGCCCGCAGCTCTAATTAGTGAACGACTCTCGTACAGGACTCCCGGCTGAATTTGATTTGTAACTGCACTATCTCTAATTGGAACTTGTTTGTAATTGATGATACTCGGAATTGACGCAGCCGCCCGTGACCGAGGGTGAGCTATTTACATATACGTTACGAGCGACTAATTCATAAAATATTAAAGGCAAATCTGCACGTCCCGTCCGATTTTTACGTGCCGATGCGTCCGTCAACAGAGCGGTCCAGCTTTATTTCTATTCTATTATTAAAGCGTTTAATTTAGGGCAACAGTTTTACACATAAAACGATCAAAACGCAATCTCCCCGCGCCGGTCGAATAGGATAGGAAACCTATTTGAAATTGATATGGGTGGAGCGCACGAGCGCAATGCTGCGTCGCGCCTATGCAGGCTCGTAAACGGTGGCTGCTCGCTGGGAAAAAGCTCAACTCGAGTTTGACGAGCTCTCGGAACCGCAGCTCTATTCCTCTGTTTTACAGATTGTGTTACCGCTGAAACGAACGAACGATACGTTTTAGGCAGACGGACGAATTTTGTTAATAAATAAACGCAGTGTCCAGCATCCGACTGGCCGTTGGAAAATAGTAAAAGAATCGTTGGTGAAAATTTGGCGCAAGTATGACAGCGGAAGCCGGTGTGATGTACACAAATCATTATTCGATAGCTACCACTGTCAAAGGAATTTTTAATATTACTAGCCGAGATTCAGTTAGCAGAAATTTCAACTTGTCATGAAACGAGATTTATTGGATGGGACGGTCGTTTTTGGGCTTGGACAGCAAATAGTCGTTGTCATGTTGTATCCAACTTACATATTCTGTTTGTGCTATATTTTACTGTAACGACATAAGGATGTCTATAAAGTAAGTAAGATTTTTAATTTTACTAGATTAAATCTAATATAGGTAGGATGAATGTATATACGATGATTTTGTATGATTATGAACCCATTGATGTATGAACCCATTCAGTTGCAGCATGTTAAATTTAAATAAGGCTTTATTTCATTTTAATTGATGTATAAAATGAATATGAAATTAAATTAAATAGTTTAGAAAATCAGTTGTTTGTCGATGATGTGACGTTTATTTAATTATTTCTAATACTTACCCTTTAATTATTTCACCATAGTTCAACACATAAAAAGGTCGCTGTGAGAAAGTTTTATTATTATGCTTTGGATATGGCAAACTAATATAAGGGATTATAAAATAAAAAGGTTAATATTGTTTAAGTAAAAAATATACCCTTAACACGTAACGATCATTGGCATGCGCTAGAGAGAGCATATTTTAATTAAACCGATTTTATCTATAACTAATAGGGAGATAATTCCAACGCAATTAATTATGAGTGGGCTTGACCGAGAGACTTAGCAGTTACTAATACAATTTGATAGTCATAACAACCAATTAACATGATTTGATTAGGTTGAATAATCACTTATAAACTTATAATTTACGAATCACTGTGAAATGATATGTAAATTATTTGGAATCACTTCGCGTTGTGACTTTACTCTATTATTATATTTTTCTCTTAATATTACAATTTCCATTTATAAATTACAATTAATAATGTATGTTTTTATCACAATTTATTACAAGATTTCTATTGCATTACGCAAATAACGTCCTATTTCATGAAAAGATTAGATACACAAAGTTGTGTTAGTGTAGGTTTTCCAACCAGGCAGTGCATATTATGGTATTCTTAAATGATTTCCTAACTGTGAACGCTTGATTAATTATTATATTATTATGCGCATAATTTATTAAATTAACACTATATTATATTTTATTTTTATCATTAATTAAACACGCGATGCAAAAGGTACAGGTTAACACGCGAGCTTATTATGACAAGGTTAATTGAGGCGATGCTAAAATTAGTTATTTATCATATTTTACTGAGTTCCACATAATTGATACTATTTCATAGTCATTATAATTCATTGCTTGTGATGGAATTGTCATTCATTTTGTCACTGCTTGGTAGCTGTCATCTTTGTGTTAAATGATTTATTTTTGTCTTTGAACATCATCATCATCCTCCTGCCGTTATCCCACTCTAAGTGGGATCGGCACAACATGTTGTTAGATGATTTGACTAGGTATTTTACGACTGGTCGCCTACCTGACGTCAACTTACCTTAGTTGTCCTTTTTTTTTATCTTCAAATACTAAAAAAATACGCACATTCTTAGTTAATTATAATAATATACTGTAAATACAAAAAAAATGTTTTTACAGTATAGATTTCAGTATAGGTAGGTATATCGACATAGCATAGGTAGTATCTGACTTAGGTTATGTTTGTATTTTATTTTTCTTCAGTTTCATAACAACGTAATAAACTGACCTCAGATATGGACTCAAACTATGTATTTCCAACTTAGTAGAAAAGAGAATTAGTCAATTTTACGAAATTTTTTGATAAAGTGGTGTACTTTTGAGTTATGTAAAATTACAATTTTTGTCTTAGAAAATTTCATTTGTAGAATACATATATAGGTAATGGTAATTAATTAAACTTGTTGACTGGCCCGTCGGTGCAGTAGGTAGTGAACCTGCCTTTAGCTCCGCGGGTCGCGGGTTCGATTCCCGCCGAGGGTCAACATTTTCTATAAATGAATTTCTTGGTCTTTGACCCTGGGTGTATATTTGTATTTAAGTATGTATTTAAAAAATATAGTATTAGTATATATTCACAAGTTATCTACCATAACCCAAGTATTAAGTTACTTACTTTGGGGACGGATCGAGTGTGTAAGTGTCCCATATATTTATCATCATCATCCTCCTGCCCTTATCCTACTCTAAGTGGAGTTGGCACAACATGTTATAAACATGCTGTCACATAATTTGGCTGCGTTTTTACGACCGACCGCCTGCCTGACGTCATCTTACTTCTTTCGTATTTTACGACACCTCGGTAAGAAAGAGGGTGGTCTATTCTACTAAACCAAATACCACACGGTGGATCAACTTCTCTTAGTCGCGTTTTACGATACCTGGGTAAAAAATGAGGTTGGTATATTCTACTCAGCCGGATACCACACGGCGGGTCGACTTACCTTAGTCGCCTTTTACGACACTTAGGTAAGAAATGAGGGTGGTACTATTCTATTCAGACGGATACCACACGGCTATCCGGGCCAACATTTTCTATAAATGAATTTGTTGGTCTATATATTTAAATACAAATATACACCCAGGCTTAGGGTGTATATTTGTATTTAAATATTTATTTAAAAAATATAGTATAAGTATATATTCACCAGTTATCTACCATAACCCAAGTATTGAGTTACTTACTTTGAGGATGGACGACCGTGTAAGTGTCCCATATATTTATTTATATAAAAAAACCATATTAAAGAGACCTATAACTGTAATAATCGATCGGCTAGTACAACAGCAACGTTATCAGTAAATTTCTTTTCCATGTGTACTATATTAGTGAAGCTATTATTCGCAGCATCCCTCGTCCCCACCTGCCTCTCGAATTAGTAAACAAACGTCTTTACGAGCGGGTTTACGAGCCCCGCGATATTTCGGTCTCGTACGTTTACGACATAATGAATTTGTTGATGGACTGCGTATTAGAAAGTTGGAAATAGTCTGGTGACTGGCCACTGGCTAGCGATATGCTAAGGTTCATTGACTAATCATTTTTTTCTTATGATAACACGTCGTTTATAGCTCATCACTTTAAATGCTTCCCGAAGTCATCATCATTCTCCTGCTCTTACCCCACTCTAAGTGGGGTCAGCACAAGGTTACAAACATGTCACATGAACTGGCTAGATATTTTATGACCGGCCGCCTTCTTTTTTAATGCAGGAAAAACTCCTTATAGGTACCGCCGCCCGACGGGGACAGGTGGCGGTTATGTCAGACTCGCACCGACTAAAACGACCTGTGTGCTCCACCACGCTGCCGATGGCAAGGACAGGGTATCATTGTACATATTGGCCCCGTCCCCGCCGACAGCTCTGATCCCAGAGAACAAACACCTTTTCCGGGTAGGGGCCCCTCGAAAAAGAAGCCCCCTTCTCTTACCCGTGCATCGGGAGCACCAGATGCACCGACCGACTCGGGGACCTGTAAGACAGATGTCCGATATACCCCATCCGGAACGTCCGAAGGTCCCCTGACAGGGCGGCAGACGATGGGCTTAGACAAGTCGCTACCATCTGGACTCGCCAGCAGTAGATTGGATGAATTTGCAGAACAAAAGTTCTCGGAACCGCGGGATTATCTTTGAGAGCGCGTGTATTTAATTATTAAAACAACGTATTTCAATCCACTAAAAAAGTTTCATGATCGTTGCTTGAAACGTATTAGAAAGTTAAACATAGTTTAGAGAGCGGCAATTGGTTAGTAACGCTACGGTTCATTGGGCAATTGACTAAAATAATATATTTTTTATTATAAAAAGTAGGAATTGAAAGCTTTATCTTTAACCTTGCATTTTTCTATTAATGAACAGAACGTGAGATTTTTTTTAAAGAGATATGACGGGCGAACAGTTTACACGATCTGATTTGTATCTCCTTACCGAAGTCTTTTGAAAATAATCAATTTTTATAATCTAAAGTTACCGATTTCCCTTCTTTTAGAGTTGAATTACGGAACAAGTACAGGTTAAATTAAGATCATTTAAATTTTGTCTAAAATTTTCAGAGTTACTCCAATTGTGTCTTAAATTTTTTTAACAGAGTTTAAATTATTTCTTTATTTCCAAACAGATTAAATTTTCCATACTTTGTTTATTCGAAAGTGATAAAACCGTATATACGTTCCATTTTGTAAATTATACACTGTCCATTTTATTAACCATCTTTTGACAGATTGACGATTTACATATTTAGTGATGTCCTAAAGATTCTCGTATGCGATACCATTCCGATTATAGTACCTACTATCATTAATCGAATTACGTACCTAAGTAATTCGATTAATGATAACCTACGTAAACTAATAACAGATATAGAAATCAATATTTTGATTTAATATTGCCTTAGTTTTTTGAAAATAAATGTTAATCCGTGTGTATTTATTATAATCATAAAAAATATATTATACATCAACTGGCAACATCAACAGACCTTCCGCTCGGCCGCCATTTTGACGTGATCTGTCACTCTCAACGAAACGCCCGTGATAGTCACACGCATTTACGTTCGCTGAGTGTTCTCTCGCATCTGTTACACCTTGAGTTAAGTAGCTTTATTCCTCGGAAAAACTTTTGTGAAACTTATATTAATTGATCGTGAAAATGCCGAAAGGACGTGTGTTGAAAGCACAATCGAGACAGTTAGTGTTAAAACTTCATGAGTATTTTGAGCAAGAAAATCAAAATGGCGGACCTCTTATACCTATCACGCAAGTCCGAAACCGTGTTGCAGCCGCGTTGGGGATCAGTCTATCAACTGTGACTAAAATCACTACTGATGCCTACGGCAGGAGCGGCTTGGAGCAAAACAAACCATCTACACCAAAAAGAAAGCGCCGGGATCATAAGGTGACAGCTGTTGATGACTTTGACGCTGACGCTATTCGTCGTCATGTATATGATTACTACTTGAGAAAAGAAATTCCAACTTTGAGAAAACTTATTGTTTCTTTGAAAAGAAGTGGTCTATTTCATGGTGAAAAATCTTCTTTGGTCAAAGTTTTGAACACAATTGGCTTTTCATATAAAAAGTTAAATAAAAGAAAATTATTAATGGAACGCACAGATATAGCTATAGCACGTTGTGATTTTTTAAGAGAGGCAAAGAAAATACAAGATTGGGCAAATATTGTTTTCACGGATGAAACATGGCTCAACGCTAACCACACACTATCTCGTTTCTGGACTGATGATACTGCTGATTCCACTTCCTCAGTACCAATGGGAAAAGGTGAGCGCCTTATCATTTGCCATGCAGGTACAGCAAAAGGATTTGTACAAGACGCAAGAAATCAAATGACTACCACGAAGAGATGAATGCAAATGTGTATGAAGAGTGGTTCAAAAAAATGCTCATTTCATTGGAAGAACCATCAATAATTTTTATTGATAATGCGCCCTACCACTCCCGTCAAATTGACAAAATGCCAACACAGGCTAATAAAAAGCATGAAATAATTAATTGGCTTCGGGACAATGGAGAAAATGTGGACGACTCAATGTTAAAAGTTGAATTAATAAAAATATTAAAAACCAAAGAGCAAAACGCTATGTAATCAATGAAATGGCAGCAGAATATGGCCATACTGTTCTTCGGATTCCTCCATACCACTGCCAGTACAACGCAATAGAACTTATATGGGCACAAGTAAAAGGGCATGCTGCGAGATGCAATACAAGCCCCCCATTCACAGCGAATAAAATGTTGCAATTGCTAAAAAATGCTTGCACCCACGTAACGGCCGAGAACTGGGCAAGTGTGGTGGAAAGAACTAAAAGAGTAATATTCTCTGATTGGGAACGTGATATTGCGTTTGATAATATATTATCTACACAAGAGCTAATAATAACTGCTACTGAAGACTCCTCATCGGAGGAGTCTAGTGTTGATTATCATTCCGACGACTCGTGCTAATAAAATAAATTAAAATATCCTGATTGTTTTATTTGTATTCATGTATTAACTAAGAAGAAAGTAAAACTTTATATAATGTTATTAAATGTCTTTTAATACTCGTAACATCGATTTCTACCGATTATTTTTAATCTGTGGCATAATCGTAGTAACCATTATGTGTGACATCACTAAGTGGGCGGTACCCATCCATAAAGTACAAATATTATTTGTATGATATTTGTACGTAAGCAATACAAAACTTAATGAGCGTGAGCTGTCAAAAGACTGATAATATGATGGACGCAGTATAATTAATCAAGACTTTTTTTAATTAATCGAGACTTAATGAACATTCGTATGCAAATATTATTTACATTTTTAAATACCATATTAATAAATGTTTCTTAATATTATTATGATAATATACTTACCTAATAGTCCGATTATTATATAAAATTTTCACAAAAGATACACCTATTGGAAATGTTAAATTAAAACAATTATATATCTATATCTTTTACTGTTATTTGCTTTATTTCCTTGTTTACGAGTTCGTCTTTAAATTATAAAAACCGTTCTTAAGGTAATACGAGTTGCAATTACAAGCTTAAATGGAAAGCAAATACAGATAGATCCAGAGTGCGAAGTCGCTTTCAAACTGTCATGATGTTCTAAGTTTTAATGAGATGAACTTTATCATATATACTAAGAGACATTACTTATAAGTTCTACCTGATATATTATGAACCAAGTTCATTTGTATAAGCTGACTTAATGTAGCACTGTATGCAGTCACGTAGCAAAGTAATTAAAGGCCCTGAGGTAAACAGTAAACTAGGGCCCCAACTAAACTATTTAAAATCATATGTTATGTATTTTTTGCGTTCTAAATTCAATGTTATCCAGGGATGGGGGGAGCTTAGTCTTAGTGGGCCCCCTAAACTTGGGGGGCCCCTCGTCTAACCTAGAAGCTACACCACTGACTGTGTGTTTTTTATTTATTTATTTTCGTATTACTTATAATAATATTACGTCACCCACTTTAACAATATGGTACTAAAAAGAAGGTAATAATTTGACAGTTGAAGTCGGAGAACATCTGACTCCTAACTGTTGGGAATAATTCCAAGAATAGTATTTTATCATTATTATTTATTCCAAGAGTAGTCTTTTACTTATTATTATTTATTTTTTATTTTCTTAGTTCGAAATGACACGATTATTCTTTCCTCTCTTATTTTTCCGTTGCCGCCTTCTTGTACTAGAATTCCCAACACTAACTAAGAAACTTGTGTTAAGGATTATCATTAATTCAGCAGACTTGTTTGTTTTATCATACTTTGTTTACCAATATGGATGCTCTAGATTACCACAATAAGAAAAAGAAAACAAGAATAATATTCTAGTAATATAAAAAATAAAGATAAGAAAAAGAATCAATAATACTGCAAACCATAAATATTTTAACTGCATTTCCGTTATTGTAACGAAATAATCGATATTTTACAATAAACTTAGTAAAACACTTTCATAGTTCTCCCTGAAATGAAATAAGATATATCCGTGTTGTGTTAAGTGACATTAGTGTCCAAATGAATTCTAAATGATTTGTATCTAAATGAGATGCAAACCATAAGCTTTCATGAGGCTCATATCCCCATCGGACTTCAAAATATCTTAAAACGACCTGTGTGATTAGTGCGAGTTTTTCAACCTACGCGGTCGCGTTAGCGTAACTTAAGCATTATTGTCGGTATTGCCAGTTCTTGCTCTATAAATATTTTCGAATGAAAAACATTGCCAATGTTAAAATGATTCCAAATCAGAATGATTGTGTGAAGTCAGTACAAGTATCGGAGTCGATATAAATTGGTTCAGGTCACAACTTTTAATGAGGCGAAATTCCCCGTCGGACTCGATTCCACGTCTTAACGCAACCTGTTCGTTAGCGCAAAAACGGGGCACGCTAACGCGCTATTAGAATACACCCCCGCTGGTTAGAGCACACTAAGCTGAGAGTACGTAATCTTTGAGAATTTGTAATATTATTTTTTTTATATATCGAAGTAGGCATTACTTGTTTTGTGTGTTAAAAAAATTGCGATTTTATCGTGGAATCTATCTTTTGACGGTGCTTCAGTGCACTCTACATTTAGCATTACATATACCTTCTTCTATCGCGGATTATAACAATATAACATTGTGGGCATGATTTGTATAGTCTAGGACTATAAGTGACGTGTAAGTAATTTAAGATAGACATATAACTTGTACATTTTTGTTGTAAATAAAAAAAAAACAATATTTCCATTACTTTTGTATTATGGACTTTCACAAAGTAACGCCTAATTCTATAAACTACTTATTAACTTATATGACTTACAGTTATTGAACAAAAAAAAACCGTCTGGAATTCTCTGTGTGCTCAAACCTTTATCCGAAAAGATGTCCTTCATTTGTGGCGGGTTTTCTCTGTGTTGTTGTCACATTAGCGAATAACTGTGTGGCTAACTCTGCCGATACGTTAATGATGTCGGGATGTCGATTGCAAGGGAAAAAGGGCTTTGGTGCAGACGTGCGGTGCCCACGTGACTCGGTTTGTTGATTTAAACAAAAAATTACCCACTTTAAGAAATTCTTCTTTATCACTTCGCTTCACATAGAGTTTTACTTAGTAATACACTTTACACAGTGTTATCTTTACTACTATATAAAGCTGAATAGTTGACCGATTTGAAAAATTATTTCGGTGTAAGATAGTACTTTTATCGAGGAAGGATATATGATATGTAACATCACGCTAAGATGAATAGGAAAGGAGCAACAAAAAAAATTGTAGAAAAACGGCAAAATTTAAAACTTTCCTTGCGTGCGCTGAGTAAAAGGTAATTGTTATTCAAAAATCATGTATTACAAAATTGTTCTCCTCTAAAAGTTATAAATAAAATTTCAAAATGTGTTTTTTTTAAATTTACTTTCAATGCCAGTTTAATCCGCACCACCCATTAGAGTGGCATGTACAGGTATCGGCGAGTCGTTCTTAAGGTTTCTCCTAATACGATTTACGATATTGTATTTTACGATTCTTTCATTTCGCTGTGTTCCTAAATATTTAATTTAAAACACCTAGTTCCCTATTTTGTAATGTGTTTAGTGCATAGAGTGGAAAGTAATAAAATTATTTAGTTATAGTCCACGATATAAGTAAAATATAGACTATATATAATGCTCAATGCGAGTGGACAATCCGTTTTCATACTGTTTTCGTTAATATATGCAGGATTTGTAAAAACACATGCACAAACCTCCACCACCGCCACCACAATACTCAAGCACTACACAAATTCTCAATCACCAACTCAACAATCGTTTCGCCCCGCAAGCACCGAAGCATCATCAGGAGATAGAATCCACGATTCTCTATTTTACTTCATTGCGGGTTTTAGCAAAATAATTTTATAAATACTTTTGTATTATGAATTTCCGCAAAGTAACGCCTAATTCTATAGATTACGCATAGTGTGGTCTAAAAATCGGTTACTTAATAAGTAATTTTGCATACTATATTTTATATATCCTGCTGCCCTTATCCCACTCTAAATGGGGTCGGCACAACATGTTATAAACATGTTGTAACATGATTTGGCTACTTATTTTACGACCGTAAACTTACCTTAGTCGCCTTTTACGACACCTCGGTAAGAAAAGAGAGAGGTTGCATACTATATTTTATCTTTCAAAATAAATAAAGCACAGCATTTATACGAATATGTCACTACCAACTGAACTCAACGAGACGAAATTCCCAAACGATCTAAAACAATAAATCAATTCCAAATATTAATTTAAATTGTACGAGGATAATTAGGAGCTAAACTTTTACGGAAATTAAGGAATTATTAGAAAACAATCCGACCGGGCCGAGCCAGAGTGGGCAGGAAGGAAGGGCGTCTAATTAGGGGGGGGAAGGTAATGAGCCGCGATCGCCCGATATAACGAAGGCTATTTACGCGGTGGTCGCTTGAAAATTGCGAGGTTTTGTTTTAAAAGCGGTAACCGTTTGAGTTTTGCGATTAAGGAGTTTAATTAGACTGTTGTTTACAACCTCATTAAGGTAAAGGCCCCAGATATCGGCCGATAATTTATGAAGTTGAAAAATGAGTTTCGTGCTAAGATCCTGTGCAGATTGTGGCCGACAATCCGGCTATGAATAAACATGAACTTAGCTCTTAACCCGTTTACGGAGTGGCTTATCGCAACTTTTGTCGACTTAATTGTATTTAGAGAAACATAAAGGTTTGCTCATTGTATTCAATAAGGTAAATTGATTGTTTATCCTTTTCAAAAGCTTTTATTTAACGTGTATGTGGGTTTGGGTATGAGATTCATAGTTTATCTTAAAGCTTTACTGTTATTAAGAGCCTGTCGAAAGTGACAGTGACAATGACTTCAGCTCCGCGGATCATTTGTTAGATTCCTGTACATATATATTTACCAGTTGTCTGTTATTCATAACATAAGTAATTGTCCCATTTTTATCATCTTCCTGCCCTTATCCCACTCTAAGTGGGGTCGGCACAACAAGTTTTAAATGGCATAAAAATGCTGTCAAATGATTTGGCTACGTTTTTACGACCGGCCCCCTACCTGACGTCAACTTACTTTAGTCGTATTTTACGACACCTCGGTAAGAAAGAGGGTGGTCTATTTTACTAAACCGGATACCACACAGTGGGTCAACTTACCTTAGTCGCATTTTACGACACCGTGGTAAGAAATGAGGTTGGTCAATTCTAATCAGCCGGATACCACACGGCGGATTGTTTATCCTTTTTAAAAGCTTTTATTTAACGTACCGTGTATGTGAGTTTGGGTATATGATTCATAGTTAATGTATAGACATAAATAATCCGTCTCTTTTAAGCTTGGCATAAAAACTGTTGTTAAGGGCTGTTAGCGCAAGTTACAGTGACAATGACTTCAGCTCCGCGGGTCGTAGGTTAGATTCCCACCGAGAACTACCATTTTCTCAAAAAACTATTATTGGTTTTCGAGTCTGGGTGTATATTTGTATTTAAGTATGTATTTAATAATATAAGTATATATATAATAAATAGATAATATATATAAGTATATATATATATATATATATATATATATATATATATATATATATATATATATATATATATAACATATATAACATTATTCCATATAACATAAGTATTAAGTTACTTAATTTTTGGGGACGTACCGTGTGTGTAAGTATCCCATATATTTATATTGGATAATTTCATAGTGTCAAAAAAGCGTTTCTGATTTAAGTTTACAAAAAATTGATACATAAATCATAATTATTATAGAGTCTCATTACATTTTTTAATGAATATCATATTAAGCTTTGACGGGAATGATTTAATGGCGTCTCAATTAATCGATTCGCCGCGGAAGAAATTCAAATCGGCCCTCATTTCCTGCGCCCGCCGAGAATACGCACAGAGCAAGCACCTGTGGGTGCATCCGGCCAGTCCAATTACTGGGCCTTTAACCCTAAATAAAGCACCCTAACAATTCTGTTTACCACACGAACATACCTCGAGGTACATTAATGATGTAAATGTTTAAATGTACGCTACCAGCATAACCTTAATTAACTATTTTGACTGGCCCGTTGGCGCAGTGGGTAGTGATCCTGCCTTCAGCACCGCGGGTCACGGGGTCGATTCCCGCCGAGGGCCAATATTTTTTATAAAAAGAATATGTTGGCTTTTGGGCCTGGGTGTATATTTGTATTTAAGTATATATTTAAAAAATATATAGGTAAGTATATATTCACCAGTTTTCTGTCTACCATAACACAAGTATTAAGTTACTTACTTTGGGGACGGACGACCGTGTATGTAAGTGTCCCATATATTTATTATATTTATTTATTTATATTTATTACATATATTTATTCACTACTTTTGCCTTAAACAACTTAATTAAAATGAAACACTAGTTTTACTAAAGCAAACTTGTCCGAAGAAATTTTCCACATTAAAGCCATATTTTGTCTATAGATTTTTTTAGGGTATCAATAGTTTACTTATAATTATAAGTAATGAAATGCAATAAGTAAATAAATAATTTAGTTACATAATAATTTTACTTAAAACTTCTTTGAAATTAAAATACATAATGTAAGGGCACTAGTAATTGAGCATATTCCAGTAAAGCAGTACTTCAAAGTGTAGTAGTGGTAGTACTTCAAATAATAAGCCTTTTGTTTGCAGTAGCTTATTAAAAAATAAAATCGTATTTACCTTTTGCAATCTTTTAACAACTGCCCAAAACCTCAGAATTGTAGCCCCTTGTTTAATAATAGAAATTTAGTTTTATTAATTAATATTTTTTATTAGCTACAACAAACGGAACTTATTATTTAAATTTTCATACGAACCGGTCAATTACTAGTATAATATGATTAATACTGCCCTTACCTTAAATCATTCTCATTATTTTATTACACACTTTAGGGCTCAAGTCTAAAAGTATTAAGAATGATTACAAAACTTATTAACTTTCAATAAACACTTTTTATTAACTTCCTACTCATGCTTCAAAGATGTTTGATTTCTAACCTGTATCTTATATGATTTATAGTAATTTTTGTTTAATTTGAGTAGAAAATCAAATATATCCTGTGGTAATATTACAATGTATTGTCACACAAAAAATTATATACTTTATAAGCAACAATATTCATGCTTCATCAAAACCTACAACGATGAAAGATACCTTCTCAAAGTCCGGAGCCAAACTATCATCCATCTTAGTCTCATCCCATAGTCAAACTAACGAGACACGCACGCCATCCAAGACACCGTCAAAAACAATCGACATAAAGAGTGAGGCGCTGAAAAAGCTGCAACAGATTAGATGGTTGCGATGCCTCACAAAGATAAAGTGTCCTTATCTCGAGAGATGGAGAGATCAATTTGGCATGCGGTGAGTGCTCTATAAATGTCGCGAGATGCAGCGATAACATCGCGAACGTCTTGGATCGGCACCCCTTTATTTATTTAATCAGAGTGAGCGACATACAATAAGCTATTGTAACTCCTGATATATTGACCAACTTGGATCTATAATAGTTGCGAGCTTGTTTGTTAGATTGATCAGATGTAAGATGTAAATTGTTTATTTAGAGATATTGTAATGACCGCGATAATGTTTACCTACCGGGGAGATATTAAAATATTTCGAAACCAACTATTACACCATAATTCCACAATAAAATGTCTTAATAATTTTTTTTGTCGTTCTCTGACATAAAAATAAAATAAATTTCGTAACCTAACCTAACACTGAATCTTAAGCCAAGAATCCCCTGTTTACGCAAATATATTAGACTAGATTTTACCCGCAACTTCGTTTGCATGGACTGTTGTCGCGTGATAGTTTGATAGTAGGTAGCGTTTTCAATGTCTGTAGAATTAACAGGATTTCTATAGCCTATATATCCCGATATATAAGGAATAATTGTGCAAAATTTTATCGATATTGGTTCAGCGGATTCGCCGTGAAAGAGTAACAAACATACATCCATACTCACAAACTTTCGCATTTATAATGTTAGTAGGATATGATTTTATAAACATTGTCACATTTACTTGTGGTTTTTATTTATAATTTTCTTTTTTAAATGGCTGTGGTAGCCCAGCGGTATCACCGTACGCCTCTTTCGAGGAGGTCTAGGGTTCAAACCCCAAGCAGGCACCAATGAGTTTTCTTGTAAAAACTTATGTGTCTAATTGATAATTGCAATTTATCACACGCTTTTCGGTGAAGGAAAACATCGTGAGGACACCTGCATATCTCTAGAGAATTCTGGGGATATGTGTAACCTACCAACCCGCATTGGAGCAGCGTGGTAGGCCTTAGCTCCAATCCTTCTCTCAAAAAAAAATAATATATATATCTATATATATAATACTACTACTACTACTACTAGTACTACTTAATATACGGGCTTCCCTCGACAGGGATCCGGCAGAATATCAGCGTTGCTGGTATTTTTTACCTCCAACACTAAGCTGAGCCAGAACCTTTTCATTGGCACGACACACTTTAAATTCACCTTTTATATAATTTTTTGTTGTTATTGCTTCTCTCTGTGTGTAAATTGTTTATTTTGTGTTGTGTGAATGAATAAAGCTCTTCTATTCTATTCTATTTACTTTTTTTTTACATTTATCTATTTACTTTTTTTTTACATTTATCATTTATATTATTAGGTCATCGATTAAATGAACGATATTTTTTTAATAAAACTCTTTTATTAAAAAATATCGTTATATTGTATTGAAATACTTTTACCGGTAACAAAATCTTAAATATGAATATTATTTTAATCGATACCGACACGCCAATGCCATTAACTAATATCGATAACGATCAATCAAATTACGAATATACACACTTCGTCCATTTGGATGATAATTTAATTATGAATACAATACAGGACATAATTTCTTTATACACTTAGACAACACAACAAATTAAATCCCATATACTATTAGGCGTTTATATCAAAAAAGGATCCTCATCATATTTATTCGCCTGCTCTTATCAGCACAATATGTCTGTACTAATATAAAGAGGAAAAATTTGTATGTATGTAATGTTTTCACACAAAAACTACTGGACCGATTTCAAAAATTTTTTAGCATTGGAAAGCTTTACTTTACTAAGCAACATAGGCTATATTACATTTAAAAAATAGGAATCCGTAATAAGGTGTAAAAAATTAGTCATAAAAATCTGTCATCGCATACGCTGCGGAAATTATGGATGATATATTCAACAAAAATAAATCTATAGTTCAACTTAGTAGACTTTCCACTGCCATAAGATCGGTATGTACGCGGGTGAAACGGCGAGATATTACTATTATTTTACGACCGGCCGCCTGCCCGACGTTAACTTACCTTAGTGGCTTATTATGGCAGTTCAGTAAGGAATGAGGATGGTCTATTCTACTCAACCGGATACTCAGTCAACTAACCTTAGTCGCCTTTTATGACACCTCGGTAAGAAATGAGGGTTCGCTATTCTACTCAGCGGATACCACACGGTAGTTTTTAAATAATAATTATAATAAATTACTTAGAGCTATAGAAACCACAGAGGTCGTTAGATACATATTTTAAGACCAAAATGGCAAACCCATAAGTTATTGAATATGAACGATCAATATGCAAATTTTATAGTTCTTTTATTAGGAACTTTATATCATGTTCTAGGTCTAAATTTATTGTAAATTTTATTATATTAATTCAAATTACATTATAAAGGTGTAAATTTTATAACATTTATTCGGAACATCACATAATAATAAAATAGATATTGATTTTGAAGATTTTATCGATCTATCGATTATTCATTGACAGAACTAGTAAGTCTAAAATTTTAGTCCATGAAATATTATCATCATCGTCCTGCCCAGATTCCACTTTAAGTGGGGTCGGCATAACTTGTTAAAAACATGTTGCCACATGATCTGGCTACGTATTATATGTACGACCGGCCGCCTGCCTGACGACCATTTACCTTAGTCGTAATTTACGACACCTCGGTAAGAACTGATTGTTCGGCCATGTTCATGGCATATATTCACCTGATTTATTTTTGAAAGTGATACTAATTTCTAGATCTTTTTAGTTTTAAAGTTTTTTGATAGAATATTGGTTTGATATTTTTTCCAGTTACTTTCACAAATATATAAGTACATTTCTCACTAATTAATTGATCATAGTTAAACTAAATATTCCATATTATTTATATATAGCCAAATTTTTTTTTTTAATCTAACATATTTTGTATGTAACTCACATTATATCAAAACTTATTAAAGTGACCATATAAACGATAACTAGTCAAATAAGGTACAAAATATGAAAAGTAATAATTAATAGCCTCATAAAATTCGACAAAACTTATATTAATAAGACATAAAAGCTTATTTATGTGCATTCGAAATCAATTTTTCGGTTCAAAAATACCACACAAAAATATCATTTCGATACAGAAATTGGTCGTGATAAAACGTCTTCATTAAACGTGATATTAATATCTTATTAATTCACAGTAATTAAATAAACAACGAACATTAAATTTAACGAATCCTTGTTAAGTTAGAGACGAGAAATGCAAGATTGACATGGCAAGGACATATAATGAGGAGGGATGAAAATCATGTGGCAAATATATATCCTCCTGCCCTTTTCCCACTCTAAGTGGGGTCGGCACAACATGTTATAACATGTAAAATGATTTGGCTGCGTTTTTACGACCGGCCGCCTGCCTGACGTCAACTTACCTTAGTCGTATTTTACGACACCTCGGTGAGGAGGGTGGTCTATTCTACTAAACCGGATACCACACGGTGGGTCAACTTACCTTAGTCGCCTTTTACGACACCTCGGTAAGAAATGAGGGTGGTCTATTCTACTCAGCCGGATACCACACGGCGGGTCAACTTACCTTAGTCGCCTTTTACGACACCTCGGTAAGAAATGAGGGTGGTACTTATTCTACTTAGCCGGATACCACACAGCTAATCATGTGGCAAAATGAGTGAAGTATGGACATGCATGTAAAAGGAGTTGCGCCAGAGTTGACCAATGATAGGAGAGAATGGAATAGATTACATTTTGTTCCGATTCCACTTAGAGTGGGATAAGGACAGGAAAATGGATGATTCAATAATAGTTTAATTAATAGTTTTCTCCCAAGCAGCATAGCAGTAATGTAGGTGTGGTTTATTAAAGAATTACTTTTTATGGTTTATTTAAGAAATTACTACATTACAAAAATAATAAGAATATTATTTTGCTATAATCCGCGATAAAGATATTTTTATCGCCGATTAAAGCAAAATAATATTCTCATTAGTTTTGTATGATGGACCTCCGCCAAAGTAACGCTTAATACTATAAATTAATTACTACATTATCAACAACTGCTACAATGATTCACAAAGCTAAGTTAACAATAAAAATACTATCGAACCTTATCTTCTCGATAGCCTTCGTTTTTAATATTTTTTTATATCTTAAGATGGACCAAGTGTAAAATGTAAATTGGTGTCAAGTAATGTAACTATATTTATACTTTATATTTTGCATATTGGCTTAAATGTTTGGGTCAATTAATAATATAATATATTTAATATTATTGAATCGCTGATTAATTATGTTAATATGTTTGCTTAATGTATACCGACTCATAGTTATAAAATGAACAAGAGATTTTATGTCTTTTTAATTACTTAATTAAAACTACGACGCGACTGATGTTTAATGGATAAAACCATAAATAACTATGACTGCTTTCGGTTTTAATTCTTTCATACTTTAAATCGAATGCAGTCACATATGGTTTAAATGATTTGAAAAAATCGGGGAATATCGCCATGAATGGTCGCCATAGGATTTATGACGCCCAGATTCCTGAATGAGAATGGCTAATTAAAATTATAACAAAAAATTAAGATGGAGCGTACGGAACTTAAAAAATTAACCAGTTTATCTGCGAAATACTAAGCCAATGTAAGTATAATAATGTAGGTAGCCAATGTAGGTAGGCCATTTTTTGTAGGTGTATAAAGCTCTCTTCATACCTACAAAAAATGCACACATTTGAACGGCTCAGTATTAACTGAGTCGTGCACATCAGAAGTGAATTACCATTCGGGTATTTTTTCGACTTTTTTATTTATTAAGTTCATTAGCTTTAACAAAAACCCACCTATTTCTAATTTTGCTTGTTTTCTCAATTCTTCGACTTGCATCTTTCTTATTTTATTGGTGCCTTCTCGTAAGATGTATTAAACTGTAATATATTTTCGATATTGTTTTTTTTCTTAAGTGATATTTTCATAGACAAACAAGTTCGATGGCTAATCGAGTTGCAGCGTCAAAAATGTTTAATTAAAAAGATTGATGCTTACCGGTAGAACGGGGCACCAGAAGTACAGTGGAGTTGCAAACTTATCTAATTAGTTAGCGGCGGGCGCGGGGGTACAGAGCGGGGGCCGCCCATACTGTGCCCGGGGCCTGGGGGGCAGGTGGGCGCCGGGGACGGGGGCAATTAGCGGTGATAGTCGATTAGCTCATCGTGTGAGCGCGGCTTTTGACAAATGTTGCCAGTAATAAATTAATATTATTTATGAATGTTACAGATAATTGGTGTAATTAATACGCGCTCTTGCGGCCAATTAAATCGGAATGTGTTTGACCGATGCTTATTATTTTAATTGAACGCGATTGTTATTAGTTTCTATGTATGTATACTGTCCTATTAGCAAATTAAATGCTAAAAGATGTTTAGACGTTTTTGCACGCGTTCCGACTTGATAAATATACTTTTTTGACGTATGTACAAAATGTTGAGGTTCTCGTGATAAGCATATTAATAGTGGTTGTTATTAAATTCTTTTGACATTAATATATTACATTTTATTATTATTCATTGATAACGCTTGATAGTTTTTTTCTTGCCATACGAATAAATAAATGGTTGTCATTTATGATTTGGTATCCCAAATCTAATCCTATTGTATATATTTGAGGAAGTGAGCTATGTTAAATCATCAAGCTGTATATTATTTACCGTGAATATGTTTCTAATTTGTTGGATTTGTAGTTCAAAAATTAAAATTAGTTTCAAATTAAAATTATTGACTTAATATAAAAAAATTATATGTCATTACATTATATACAATGTTACTGATTATTAAGTAAATCAGTATACTCCTCCAATGTTTGCTTGTTTAAAAAAAAGGAATTATCAGCATTTAATGTAAAGATCATAGACAATTTTCATACTTAAAACATAGTATAGAAATTCAATATTAATCTGTAAGCAACTTTATTAATGCCATTTTCATTGAGTTACATAGATTGTGGTCAAATTAAAAAACAGTATCATAACGTATTAGCTGAGGTAAAACAAAGTTAACTCTTTTCCATCTTTAACAATTTAAAAATTCAGAAATGTTTTCCAATCACTGATTCCGTAATTTAAATAAAATTTACGGTGTTTTCATTATATTAATTGTATAATTAAATATATGGCATATATGGTTTCCACTTAAATACAGTTTTATAAAATTAAAAAAAGTTTTATACTAGTAACGATAATGAAATATCATATAATAATAACTTAAATGACAAAGTTCAATATAGTAATAAGATGACAACGTATTTTAAATGCACATACATTAAATCTACAATTAACGTAATCTAAAAAACATTAACATCAAAATCACCATATTAACCATTTTGATTATTTAATTTGACAATCAATTTAAAGTTGATTTTGTTAATTATACTAATGGAAGCTGAATTCTAATAAAATTTGCGCACATTGAAAGCGTTAACTAGATTTGTTTTGGATCTGACCCGGGTCAAAATAATGGAAATATTTTGATATATTATGTTGTGTATCACAGAACTAATTCATTGAGTTTGTCTATCTTTAATATTTAAATGAGTTAAGATTGTGTGTGTGTAGTATATAATTCTAAATCTCCGAAACGGCGACAATGATCTTCATGAAATTCAGCATGTATGTAGGGGGGGGGGGGGGGGTTAGACGGAAAAATCGATCTTGCTAGGTTTTGTTTTAAAAATATGTCGTTTTATCCCTGTGTTCAGGTATTGAAAAATTAAATTGACATTGAATACAAAAGATTATTCTCGCCGTCATTTGTAAAGTTGTAATAGCCCAGTGGAGAACAGGCGGATTAAAGATGTGAAAATACCCGGGACCATTTCCCAGATGCTTTTTTAATCTTTAATTTTTTAATTTTTTTTATAATTTTTAAAAAATTACCGACCTAGTAATAATGAAATTTAAGTATATACAGTACCTTCTTTATGTATGTTTGTAAACATATGTTCAGGTTTCTTATTACAAAAACAAAATTTGAATTACATACCTCGGACAAATTTGCGAGATCTCTTGAGTTCAAATGCTATGTTTTCTACAACTTTTGTGCTTAATTTGTATTTACAATTTTTTAAGATATGATAAACATTTTTATTTCTAACTTTGATACAATGCAAAGTTCGAAGGTCCATTATAAAACTGGGTAATATGATTAGCAATGTTAATTAATAAATTTGGATCTAATCGTACTAGTTGTAAGTAAATTTATACATTTCTCGTGGACTATTTTGGAAGATTGATTAGTTGAAGTTTATTAATAAAGTCGGGATCGTAATACTAAGATAATTAATTCTTCGCAAGTTAATTGATAAATTAACATTAATTAGAAAAGTTTGCGTCGGCTCCGCCAACGTCTTTTACTTATATTGGGTTTGAGTTCTCCCTGATGTCTATTGGTCGACTGTAACTATAAACTATATTCGATAGCTAAAACATACTTTATTTCCGTATCAGGCGTGAATAACTTAACAAGTCCAAAACGCACACTTTTCAGGGCAGCAATAAATAGGTTCACGTTTAGTATACGTTTAAGCGAGTTATTTTAATATTCACAAATTGGATGTGCGATATAAAAGACTTTTGTCTTGTTGACTTTTATATCTACTTCACTGAAATATTCACCATTTAAATTAGGCATTCCTAATGCTTATTATGATTGATTATTTAAAAGGTAAGTTGATTTTCCGTGTGGTATACGGATGAGTCAAAAAGACCACCCTAATTTCTTACCGAGGTGATTTATAGAAGCAGGTTTGTGGAACTCCATAGTACAGAAGTTACAATAAAATTATTTTGCTGTAATCTGCGTTTGTTACAGCAACCGACGCGGATTACAGCAAAATAATTTTATTGTAATTTCTGTCTTACCCAGGTGTCGTAAAGGGCGGCTAAACTAAGTTGACCCGCCGTGTGGTATCCGGCAGAGTAGAATAGACGACCCTCATTTCTTACCGAGGTGTCTTAAAAGGCGACGAAGATATGTTGATGACAGGCAGGCGGCCGGTCGTAAAATACCTAGCCAAATCATATAACATGTTGTGCCGACCCCACTAAGGGTGGGATAAGGGCAGGAGAATGAAAATATACAGTGCGGTTCATTAATATTTATATCCATGGAGACAACTTTATTTTAGATTTTTTGCCATAATCTGCGAATTTATCTAAATATATACGCTTATATAAATGTAAATATATATGTACTATAATATTAAAATAGCAATAAACATTCATTTATTTAAAAACTCTTAATTTATTGTTCTCAGTTTTATTTCTTATGCTCTTTATATATTTTGCAGTTGGCAAATAGGTATTTAAGTTTCAGATAAGATTAGTTTTGTATCATCCATTGGCTAGTTCGCATTTATATTATAATGTGATGCAATATACTAAACTTAAATTCCAAAACAGGAAATAAAGCAATCTATAAGAATATAATTAGAATTGCAATTAATTATAAATGAAAAGGTTAATTTTAAGGTAGAAACGCTTGTTTTATGTTATGTTTTATTAATAAACAATCAGTATTTACATTAAATATTTTTCTAACGCGACTTTTAAATTAAAAGGATACTTTTTACCGTTTTGTATGAAATTTTAAATAATAAGCGTTTTGTTGCAAAACCTCCTGCATCCTGAATTACAGGAAAATCGTTGGATTCGTTTCCGAGATTCCAAATAAATAAATAAATATATATATATATATATATATATATATATATATATATATATATATATATATATATATATATATATATCTATTACTAAATAAATATTTAAATATAAATATATCACACATCAATAAAGTTTCCACTAAAAAATCATCATCCTCCTGCCCTTATCCCACTCTAAGTGGGGTCGGCACAGCATGTTATAAACATGCTGTCAAATGATTTGGCTGCGTTTTCACGACCGGCCGCCTGCCTGACGTCAACTTACCTTAGTCGTATTTTACGACACCTCGGTAAGAAAGAGAGTGGTCTATTCTACTAAACCGGATTCCACACGGTGGGTCAACTTACCTTAGTCGCCTTTTACGACACCTCGGTAAGAAATGAGGTTGGCCTATTCTACTCAGCCTAACACCACACGGCGGGTCGTCTTACCTTAGTCGCCTTTTACGACACTTCGGTAAGAAATGAGGGTGGTGCTATTCTATTCAGCCGGATACCACATGGCGTTTTTTTTATATTTGCATCATTAGATTTTTTAATAATATATAATACAATTGCAATATACACAGATTTGGTTACTAAGTATCCTGGATATATAGACAAGCTCCAATGAGCCTCTCTAAGCATATATGGCCAAGAAACTTTAAAGACCTTTACTTGCACAGGCAATGTACGTGATGACCCAATGTAATAGTAACTGGAGTTAGATCGCGGACGCCAGTAAAAGGTTTTACACTGTAACCTTAGACATCAAAGTCCATAAAATTTGCAAGTAGAACGCCTACGATGTACTAATAGTAAATGTAACAAAGGTTGCAACAACCCCTAATTAGAGATAGTAATAAAACAATAGTTACTTATAGTTTGGCTTGACTCAAGCATAACGTGAGGATACGTGGAGTTAAATCGCTGTCGGCACAAATGAGTTGGTTTACATTGCAATCTCAGATGAGAAAATCAATAAATAAATTTGTAAGTAGAATGCGTAGGACTAAACTCTTGAAGGATGAATAAGTAAGTAAGTAGCGGCCAGTTACTCTCCACTGCTGGGAATAGGCGTCATTTCTCCGTTTTTGGAGAGAAGGATTGGAGCTAAGACCTACTACGCTGCTCGATGCGGATTGGTAAGTTACACATATCTCCAGAATTCTCTAGAGATATGCAGGTTTCCTCATGATGTTTTCCTTCACCGAAAAGCGTGTGATAAATAAATTGCAATTATCAATTAGACACAGCAGAAAAACTCATTGGTGTCTGCCCGGGTTTGAACCCTTGACCTCCTCGAAAGAGTCGCACGGTGATACCACTACTGCTATCATAGCTTTTATATCGGACGCTCGCTGGAGCTAAGTCCCCGAGGCGGTCGATGCATCTGGTGCTCTACATGCATCGATTAGCGGAGGTAGGGGCCACTATTAGAGTGGCCCCGACCCGTGGTGGCGCTCTCCGGGGTAAAGAGCAGCTGCTGGCGGGGATGGGGGCTATGTGTTCAACGTTACCCTGTCCCCGCCACCAGCAGCGTGGTGGGGCACTGTCAGGTTTTTAGTCGGTGTGAGTCCGACATACCCGCCGCTCTTCCCCGTCGGAAGGTGATAACCCATAATGGGTATTCCTGACAAAAAAATGGACATTCACAGCTTGAAGGATTAATGCAATCTTATAATTAAAGGCAACCCTGGAAAAGAAGAAGAAAATAGTCACTTATATTCTGACTTGACGAAGACATGAGACTTTTAACAAGTAAGTTCATAATAGTAAATAGTTCGCTGAGCGTCGCGAGCGCGGGCGGCCACTGGAGTAGAACCAGCGTTTAATTAAAGGACGCTCACCTCACTGTTGTCGGCTCATCGTATGCGCCTTAATTAGTTTCAGACCGCCCTAACGGGCTTATTTTGTTTTTCTCGGATAATTTTTAATT
Organism: Morpho achilles; assembly: GCA_947086495.1. Taxonomy (NCBI): domain Eukaryota; kingdom Metazoa; phylum Arthropoda; class Insecta; order Lepidoptera; family Nymphalidae; genus Morpho; species Morpho achilles. Next base: position 5,853,187 of record CAMTZB010000007.1, on the reverse strand, counting down.
AAACGCTTGATTAAAATGAAAGTTTGCGTAAGTAGCGAGCGAGGAACAATCGGGCCGGAGTTTAGGATAATGAATTGATGGTGTTACTTTGCTCGCTCGGCTCTCGCTAGGGACTTAATTAAAAATCGCCGATAGGAGTGTGTAGAGGGGAGTTCGGAACGAGTTTATGGAACTTAGTCCGGAGGCTCTGTTGTTTTACTACCTATGTCAATTTGAATACGAGATTGCGCGGGTATGCGTGTTTATAAAAACTATAGTTTGTTTGACGTTTCACATTTCGTCTCAGCTTATTTTTTTGATTTAGTTTTTGGTATGTATTCTATGTATTTCCTTATCTTGTTCTATTTTTTATTTTTAATAAGATGTAGATAACTGAATCTTGAATAAATACGCTCAAACAATTAGCATAAAATTTGAATATTATAATGGAATTAAACCAATAAAACGTTGTCATCAATAATAGTCGATAATTTATTCGATTCTAACTTCCTTGTTTAGTGCTAACTGCTTTTTTATAATAAATTACTTTATAATGAGCTTATAAAATTTTAATGTTATATCTTTAGAATATAAATATACAGTATACTAATAAAACACAATTTCATTAATTAATATACATTTAAACTCATAGGAGAAAACAGTTATTATTTTTTCTTAAAACAATTAATTCTACAGCAAGTATTTGTTCTACTGCCTAGTGTTAAATAATTTTATTTCATATCTTAAGAAAAAGACTACGCCGTGTGGTAACCGGCTGAATAGATTAAATAGTACCACCCTCATTTCTTACCGAAGTATCGTAAAAGGCGGCTAAGGTAAGTTAATGTCAGGCAGGCCGGTCGTAAAATACGTTCCATACTTACCAAATCAAGTGACTACAAGTTACAACATGCTGTTCCGAACCCACTTAGAGTGGGATAAGGGCAGAAAAATTATGTTTATGATGATCTTAAGTTAAAGACTATACCTATACCTACCTTTTTTGGTAAACTTATTGTTGCTGTTTTAATAGAGGTATCATTGAGAAAGAAACAGAGCAGACCGAGAAAGAAGCACTTGAGATTTAAAAAAATCATATATCAATGGAGAGAAGGAGGAAACTCTTGTATAATAAATACCTTTAACTAAAATTATACTAGCTGCCCTGAAGATATGTCCCGTGGGCAAAGTAAAATGTTTTAACGCTTTAATAGACCGCATCCTGTAAACGTTAACAATAAAGATAGCTTGAAGCAGCCGCCGCGGTAATAAAGTGTGCCGGTTATCGGGTGTCGTTATAATAACAATTCATGTTGTATCAAGTTAGCGGGTCGTTAGCGAGGCACTTGTTAGCGCGTGTATGGACCTAAGAATTTGCTAACGACGTGTGTCGGCCGCACACAAGATGCAGTTGTATCGAGTGTTTTAGATCATCATATTCCTGCTTCCTTATTCCTTATTCCTTATCCCACTCTAAGTGGGGTCGGCACAGCATGTTACAAACATGCTTAGGCTTCATCACATGATTAGGCAGCGTTTTTACGACCGGCCGCCTGCCTGACGTCAACTTACCTCTGTCGTATTTTATGACACCTCGGTAAGAAATGACGGTGGTCTATTCTACTCAGCCGGATACCACACGGCGGGTCGACTTACCTTAGTCGCCTTTTACGGCACCTCGGTAAGAAATGAGGGTGGTACTATTCTATTCAGCCGGATACCACTCGGCGTTTATCTAGTATTTTAGTTATTAGATATAACATACAAAGCTGAAGAGTTTGTTTGTTTGTTTGATTGATTGTTTGAACGCGCTAATCTCAATAACTACTGGACTGATTAAGATGAATACGAGAGCCGCAGCAACAAAAAATAGTACGAAAACGGCAAAATTTAAAGCTTTCCTTGCGTGCGCTGAGTAAACGGTAATAGTTATTCAAAAAATCATGTGTTACAAAATTGTTCCCCTCTAGAAGTTCTAAATAAAAGTCTGTGAAAGCATATATCTAGCTTTCAAGGTTTAATCATTTGTATGGTTATCAAAAGACTATATTACGGTTTTAATCTATCCACGCGGGTGGAGCCGCCTAGCGATTGCTAGTTTTAGATATAAAGCAGCATGTTTCAATGTCCTACGGATTGGCAAAGACCTCCTTCACCAACCACGTGGTTTCATTGAATGGCACGTCAGCAGAGTGACCATTTTTTATTAGAAAAAAACCCTTTATGGGAATGTCGGACTCGCACCGACTATATCAACCTGAGTGCTCCACCACGCTACTGGTGACAGGGATTGGATACTGTTATAAACATTGCCCCGATTTCCACCAGCAGCAACTCTGAATCCAAGAGTTCTTCAGTTCTGGGTCTCTATAATTGGCCACTCTTATCGATTTTCGATGCATCGGAAGCCTCGGGGACATTTTCAGTTTTCACTCAGTCTACACTTATAGGTTCAGATGTCATGAGAGAAAAGACGAACATATTTTAAGTTAATGCCGTTTAGCTTACGTTGTTTTATATCCATACTAAAGTTATAAATGCGAAAGTTTGTCTTTCTATTTCGCTTTTACAAATAGGATAAAAGAAATCCCGATTTTTCTTCGGCAATATAATAATATAATATAGTACATAATTGAGAGTATTTTAACACTAAATTCGATGTGAACGAAGTCCCGGGTACCATAAGTTATGTATAACGTCGATAGATTACGAAAGGTATCGACGCAACAGGTAAGACGTCCCGTTCGCGGACGCATTGAGAGCTCGATTGGGGCCAATCGATCTAAGTGTGATTTTACCCACTTTCGCACTAATGTTTATGATTTCTTACTCTTTTAAATGTACTGTATATGCATGATTAATTTTAAAATGTATTTATATCTTAATATATAATATACTAGGAGTCCCGCCCCAGCTTCGCACGGGTATAAAGCATATAGCCTATGTCACTCAGTGAAAATCACAGTATTTCTCTACTCCATATCTAATTTTATTATACATATAAACCTTCCTCTTCACTCACTCTATATATTAAAAAAAACCGCATCAAAATCTGTTGCATAGTTTTAAAGATTTAAGCAAACATAGAGATATAAGGACAGACAAAGAAAGCGACTTTGTTTTATACTATGTAGTAACGTTTAGCTACTACTATTTAGATAATTGTCAAATTTTTACCATACTTACCCAAAGACAAAATTACGTTTAGCTATCATTTATGTTTTGTTTTTCCATGTCATAGTCGTTTTTGTTATACCACGTTTTATAGTGACTTGACGGGATAAATGAACGGAATAAAAAGTATTCTATGTCCGTCTCCTGGTTCTAAGCAACCTCTCCACCAATTTTCAGCCGAATTGGTTCATCCGTTCTTGAGTTATAAATGGTGTAACTAAGACCAACTTTCTCTTATATATATAGATTACCTTAATATTTCTTTTTGGTATAGAAACTATTATGGCCAAAAGATTAGAGCACATATTCCATGGAAAGGTGTGGAAGATTTAAACCTCGGGCAGGAACCTTCTATAAAAAAATATATGCTTAATAGTAGCAGTCCATCCATGTGCTATACTTTAAAGGAAAACATTATTATGAATCCTGACTATCCATATTGAATTCTTGTATTTGTAACGTACAAATCTGCATTTAAACAGTAGCGGTATGATGGTTGACCATAAAATAAAACACTTTTTAATTTCAACGAGATAATTTTCATATTAATGTATTTTGGTATTTCAAAATTCGTTTTGAAAACGGAAATGTTCGCAGCGAAGTTTTGTTCCATTAAGTTTGTAAGCCGCTTAGTTATCCGGCGAGGTTTTGCAGTTTTAATTATTTGATTTCACTACTTATTTACGTTTAAGTTTTACTTCCTCTATGGAAATATTATAGTCAATCTTTCAAAGTCGCATACTTTGGGGACGGACGACGGTGTGTGGAAGTGTCCCATATATTTATTATTATTATTATAATCATTTTTTATTTTAATTTCTTGTCTCTGTCGATGTGGTAGAAACAAGACAAGATAGAAAACTACAACTATAACTGGCTGATGTTTCGAAAAAAAATGTCTACCTAAACTATACGACTCTAAATCTCTGGTTAATATATGTGATTATATAAGCTTATTCTTATCTAATTACGTTGGAGTATTTAGCATATATATTAAGGCGTTATTTATTGTTATATTTAAGCATATAAATAACGTATAATAAAAAGTAAGCACCGATGTGTATCAGTCTAATGGAGTTCTTATAAAACCAGATCCAATTTGTATAATTTGCGTTTGTTATACTTCGTGTAGCTACTTGAGATCTCGCGTTAAAGGTTTATGAGTTATTGCATAAAATCGCGCTTTCACCTGTCCTTATTCCCTTCTCCACTAATGATCTCGCCGAGAGCTTTTAAATTATGTTCTTTATAACAATCTAAACTCGACACGTGTACATTCAGTCCGGAGACATTCCCGTAATGAATAAAATAACATGTCAAGATACAGTCTTCATCTTAAATTAATGAGGATTCACGGCAACGTATTCAATTTTACACCTAACGAAGGCAAATAAACTTTGACTGGCTCTTTCTCTTTTTGTACATAACTAGGGATGTTCCACAAGTATCTAGTTTGTAAAGTTCGAACTTTAGTCGAGAGTTTGTAAGTTTTAATATTGGGATTCTAATTAGATTTATCAAAAAATTATAATTAAAAACCAACCAAGAAAACATACAGAACGAATTAATTCTATATGCTATTCAATTAAAATATCAAAAAAAGAAATACGTTTACAATTCAGAAAAACATCTTTTGACTGTAAATGTATAAATATAATAAAGAAATAATCCAAATTTCGTATAAATATTATGTCGCATTTCTGTCATTAGTTCAGATAGCAACAATAACACTCAATTATGTGTAATACACTGTTTTATGTGTAATAAAAAAACACATACATGTTGAATTGTAATTCTCAAGAATATAAAAATATAGTAGGTACTATGCTGAAAACACCTTTAATATTGATTTGAATGAAATTAGAACATAGTTAAAAATATTGTAAAAAAAATAATTTACCGTTACCGAAGAAAATTCATATTGATTAATCATTAATTCTAAATTTGAATTTCGAAAAGTAATTGGAAGTATCGATTTCACACAGTCGAATCCGTACATATGCCACATCTCTAGACCAAACTTATTCATTACATACATCTTAATTAATATCAGTTTGAAAGGTTACCTAAAAGTTAGTTCCGATTCCGAATTCTAATAAACTCTTGGCACACATAAAGGAATTAAAGTAATCTAAAAGTCCTTCAAGTTTCGAGTATTTTGGAACCCTTATGCCAGGAATGTTGATTAAAGTCGCATGTGTACATAATTAAGTTAAATAATGAATAGGTAGCTTTAGTAGAAGAAATCTTACAAATATCTTGTGTATTTGTAAATAATCTATGGTACAATGTGAAAAAATTTTATCGCGACTTTATATTGAATCACAGTAGAAAATTTTTATTACACAAAAATAAATTTGTATTTCATAGTTTTCTTGGAACGGTTTGGAATTACTTACAGGTACAACCAGGTGGTAATTGAAGAATATAAGCATTAGACAAAATATATAATTATTGAATTTAATATTGTGTGTGGTTTCATCATGTATGGAAACCTATTGCTTTGCTTTTGTATTAAATTTCCCAACTTATTTCGGATTAATAAGGTGTTCGCGTTTTTCATGATTAAGTATCCGGCATTCGTGTTTCTGTATAAAAACATCCCTAGTAGCGTCTTTACGCAATAGAACAACGCAACGAAAAAAGCTCATGACTAAAAACTCCACCAAAGTAATATTTGAGCTAATTGAATTAATAAGTTACAAATCAAAAGAAAATTACATATTTCTTTTAATATTTCCAATGTTTATACATTGTTTTACAATACGAACAATATAACTGACGCAGTACATGCGCTGATTTATGATATTTTTACCGATAAGACGAGTTGATATATCGTGTATCGCACATCCTCGCGAGCGTCCAACACAAATAGATTCGTACATGTTTGTCTTGGCTCGGTTTAATTAATTTTACCTTCATACGCCGATACCTACTGTTTGTCGGGCGCTCCTTAATTGAAAACGCTCTTGCCGGAGTAAATGAAACGAAATCCTATTTGCTGCGAATGATTGAAGTGAATTTATCTTTTAAGACTTTCAAATTTATCTTTTAGCGATGTTTGCCTCAAATTATTACGAGGTGTAGCGGCAGGTAATTATATTTTGATTGCTTTCGAACGGATTGTAGCGATTTATTAATATTCTGTTATAAATAACTCTGTCCGCGAAGCTAATAGCAATTGCAATAATTACTCATTAAGTATTGAATGAGGCCATTAAACGACAACAGCTGCACGAGTGCCCTGTGGCGATTGTAAACTAAGAGACGGGTGCACAATTATTTTGAAAATATTGAAATACGTGATTAACGAAAAAATATTCGCCTATTATCTATTTTCATATTGTGATGTATGGAGTATACAATACAATTAATATGGTCACCCAAGACGTGACTAATCACATTGGTGCAGTTGTTGAGTAGACACCGCGGTGAGTGGTTGTGTCACGGGACGGCATGTAATTTGGAGTTATTTATTTAAACCGTGTTTTATATATTGAATATCACCAAGGACAAGACGTCAATGAATGAATAACCAATCCTAAATCAAATCTGAAACTTGATATATTTCATTTTATCTTTATCTAGGGTATAATATATCTGAAATTGTTGTGATTTTTGCATATATACTATTATTCATATAAATTTATTCTTGGAGTTTTTATTTTATTTTTCAGTGTGTCTGAGAAGATATACATATTATGTAGGTATTCCCTATGAGCAATAGATCAAAGTCTTTAAGAAAATCTAATAATTTATTTACATCTATTTAACGTAAAAAGCCTTTTTAAAATAGTTACTATTATCCTGATCAAAGCTTTTATAATGTTCTCAATTAAATTATATCGTAAAATAGTTATTTTTAGACTGGTTAGTGTGATGTACTTATATTTTGCAGCGATGATAGGGTCAATTACTACATAAATTGTAGAAAATTGATCTCTGGTTGTATAGTGTGTGATGAACTATCTAACTTCTTTAACATGTGTAACCAATAATGCATAATAAACCACTTGGAGTCGGTTAATAATACGATAATGCGACGCTTATTTATATGGTAATATAATTTCCTTAAAGTATGCTTTAATAACTATTTTTGTAGAGGCAATCAATCATGACAAGCAAGGTGTTTTCATATATTAACGGCATACGTGGGGATCATTTATTGTTATGGGGTAGAAATAATGGATCGGCATATATGTATAACTTGTTTCATATAAAGGATCGGAAGTCAAGACTATAATTATTTCTTATAATGATACTAAACTTTGACACGCCCTTCGGAATCATTTTAAAATTCCAATGCAGTTATTCAATAGTAGATTTTAAACTTTCGCGATTATTACTAATTAAAATATATAAACAACCTAAACAACCGGGTCACATCGCGATCACGTTACCTTTGTATAAAATTCGACGTTTCGGCAGAGTTGTCAGTTCGTGACCACGGTGGATGCAACTCTGCCGAAACTTCGAACCTTATACAAAGGTAACGTGATTATCGCGATGTGACCCGGTTGTTTATATATTTTAATTAAGCAGTTATTCAAATTCAAATTCGTAATATTAAATATTCGAGTAAACTTGTTAGCGAGTGTTTTTGAATCTTCAACTGCTGTTTCGCTAGTCCTACCGAGAAGAGCAAGCAAGAAACTCTGTGGATACTCTCTTCAAATTATAATTCTTATAATTAATTACATTCAGTCATTACTATCTTGTCCATGGTCGAATAATAGCTATATCCACGCATTATATGTATATGTAAGAGATAAGAATCACTATTTTTGATCCAGAGGGAGGTAGACGTAGCACAAGTTATCCTAGTACGAGTGTCTACGATATTTGTTAATGTGAATTTTGTATTTTATTATCTATTTTTGAATTTTGTATTTTGTATTTTTTGTAATTTATTGGCTAAATAAAGTTTATTACTATTATTATTATTATGTTATATAACCTGTTAAAAAATCTTAACTTACGGATCAAGCAGACACTTATGATTTTTCTATAAAAACTTATATGCATATTTCATATATACTAATCTTCATTTTACGGCTATAGAATTTAGGTTTAAGCTGAAAGACACGTTTGTTTCCTTCATCTCTTTTTTATTATACAATTCTAACTCTGTAGACTGAGCTTAATTTTGGTTATTGTCATTCTATTTCTACTGAAATTTTTATAGAGTTACTTATCACGTCTATTAAAATCACAAACACAAATGTAATCTCTGTCAATAATGATGTACTTTCAGTTGTGTCGATAACCGTTAGCTTTATATTTATATATCTACGACTGTATCCGTTATAATGAGATGTCGCAATTCACTATTAGAATGATATAATTGACAGATATTGATACTGTATCCTAAAAGTCGTTAATACTAAATCTTTAGTTTATCTCCTCAAATAAAACATGTTCACAGATTTTATGAGCTTATAAACTTCAATTACACGCTATGGACTTTATGCCTTATCTAGTCTCATAATAAATAAGATTAGCTGTAAACAGCGAGGACTGATAGTATTTATCTACCAATAGCTTAGCGTGATTTACCCGCGGCTCCGACCGCGTGGAAATCAATATGTCAGTTTTTCCCGCGACAATCTCGACCCCGCAGGAATTCTATGATAAAAAGAAGCCACAATCTATTATTTTACAGTGAAAGGCCCATCAAAATTTGTTAAACCATTCCAGATAATACTAACCTTCCTTGCAGAATCGCATTATCCTGTAAAAACCGTATAAAAATCGGTATTGAAAAAATCTGCCATTTAATTTTATTTACACTTAAACCAGTATAGATTTTTTTTACCTTATAATTCTAAACGCCTCTCGCGGCTTAGCAGAATAGACCACCCTCATTTCTTACCACGGTTGTAAAAAGCGACTAAGGTAAGCTAACGTCAGGTACGTCGTACGTCAGCGGCGGTAGAGGTTGACTGGCAGAGGGCAGGTCAGGAGGAGCTCCTGCGCCAGTGGAGACGGCGGCTGGAATCGCCCAGTGCAGGTGGCTGGACGATATTAACTATCTAGCCCATTCTCCAAGGCTGGGTCACCAGGAGGCATGGGGTTCTCACCTTCCGCCTGACACAGGTGCTTTCCGGACATGGTTATTTTCGCAGATATCTGTGGAAGGTGGTCCGGCGTGAAGAGTCCGGTGAGTGCCGCGAGTTCAGCGCCTAGTTTGACACGGTGCTGCATAAGCTCCCTGACTGTCCCGCTTGGGCGGTTCTGCGGGTGGAGCTCGTGGCACAGGTGGTGCATGATCTCTCCTTGCCCGCCATGGTGGACGGGGAGAGATTGTGGGCAACGATGGTCTCCTTCAGCGAGGACGTAATCTCGCGGAAGGAGGCGGCGGGACGGATTCGGGAAATCGAGTTTGTGGATCCGATCCGCCGCAGGCGAGTGGGGCGTAGACGACTTGCCGAAGTCTGTCGTCTGCCGCCCTAACGGGGACTGTTGGCCGTTGCAAACGAGGTTTATCGAACGCCCTCCTGACAAGGTCCCCGAGGCTGTCGATGCATCTGGTGCTCCCGATGCATCGATTAGGGTAGGGAGGGGCAATTTTAAGAGTGACCCTTCTGGGGTTCAGGGTTGCTGCTGGCGGGGATAGGGGCAATGTGTACAACGGTACCCTGTCCCCGCCACCAGCAGCGTGGTGGAGTACTGTCAGGTTTTTAGTCGGTAGAGACATACCCGCCGCTCATCCCCATTGGGCGGTGACGACCCATAATGGGTTTTCCTGACTTACAAAAGGTATTTAGTACGTCAACGAAATTTATTAAAATTATCTAATGTCAATGAATACTTAAGTAAGTAAGTAGCGGCCTGTTACTATCCCACTGCTGGGCATAGGCCTCTTCTCTCCGTTATTGGAGAGAAGGATTGGAGCTAAGACCTACCACGCTGCTCCAATGCGGATTGGTAGGTTACACATATCTCCAGAAATCTCTGGAGAAATGCAGGTTTCCTCACGATGTTTTCCTTCACCGAAAAGCGTGTGATAAATTGCAATTATCAATTAGACACATAAGTTTTTATAGAAAAACTCATTGGTGTCTGCCCGGGTTTGAACCCATGATCGTCTCTAGAGATGCACACGGTCGCACCGCTAGGCCATCACAGCATCACTAGCATCATATCAGCATCACATCACTACATACACTACACACAGCAATGAATACTTCAATTAATAATAATTAGTACCTAATTTTAATTATACTACTACTACTACTATTAAGGGAATATCTTCTAATGAAGTAGCTAAAGAAGAACAAGCAAGATACTCAGTTCATATTTTATATATATATTTAGAAAATTGTATAACAATATTATAATAAAACACATGTTTCTGATTGTACTTACTACTCACTGATTTATAGCCGTTGTCGTTATTTTGCTTTATTGTCCATTTATCAAAGTTTAACGAGCCGTAATCGTGGTTATTTCGCTTGTTAAAATTGTTGCCGCTGTGATAAAGAAGTACATACACACAAGACAGATTTCTGTTGTGTCCGAGTTTTCGGCTTTAGGTTCGATCCAGTGAGTATATAAATAGTACCTTTGTATATTCGGTGGAAAAATATTTGTTTTAAAGTAAATCATACATCATATATGGCCGTGATCTTCAACTATAGTGGAGTCGCCACATCATGCTATAAACATCTTGTCAGGATAGGTATTTTACTACCGGTCGTCTGCCTGACGTCAACTTACCTTAGTCGGCTCTCTTAGAGTCGTTCTTAAAAGAGGGTGGTCTAATCTGCTCAGCCGGGTACCACAGGCGGGTCAACTTACCTTAGTCTCCTTTTACGACACCTCGGTAAGATATGAGGGTGGTCTATTCTACTCAGCCGGATACCACTTGGGGGGTCAACTTATCTTAGTCGAATTATGCGTTACCTCAGTAGGAAAGAGGGTGGTCTATTCTACTCAACCTAATACCACACTGCGGGACAACTTACTTTAGTCGCTTTTTATGACACCTGAGTAAGAAATGAGGGTGGTCTATTCTACTCGGATGGATACCACACGCCTACAAAAACAATTTGAGATGAAATTCATATTTACATTTCAATTATTCTAGTGTTTTTTAGATTATTCTAGGCAAAAATAAATGTAATGAATGTCTTATAACAATATGTATGTTATACATTATTATTCCAATTGACTCTAGCAGGTCTTTGCATTACTTTTGAAGGTTATATTCATCCCGTGTTAGATACCAATACAATAAGTATGACGTAAGGATATGAGGTCTACACTGAAACTGTACAAACAGAAATTCTTCATTCAGACGTATAACTATTATTTATCATTTCCCAGCTTAATATACATAAAAAATATTTCTGTGTCATCCAATTCTGATATATGTACTCTATAATATACTGTCAAAAAATACTGCCAAAAAGTACTATTTGTCATAGCTTTTATCGTTAATTAGTTAACTAAACATACCTTTAGAAAGAATTTTAGAATTTTGGAGTTTAATTTTAGAAAGAATAAGTCAATAATAAGCCTCTACGACTACTTATTAGAAATATTATAATATTATTATTTTTTTTATAAAATCAGAAATTATCTTCGTCTTACTTAAAAGAATGAAGTCTTGTGTAAGACTTTATTCGTCTTGTACTTACACTGTGGTAAAAAACTACAAACGCTCATTATAAAAATTAACGTAACAACGTGGGATTATAATTATTTTAATGAGACACTCAACTTGTATGCAGTTAAACAAAGTAGTTAAGTAAACTGTAAGCGATTATCCACTTGTTACAGAATGTTCGGCTCGAGCGGCGCGTGCGCAGCGTGCGGGCAAGCGATACCCGCGAGCGAGTTCGTGATGCGGACGAACGCCCCACAGCAACCCTTACACGTCTTCCATATAAAATGTTTCGCATGCTCAAAGTGCGGGTCACACCTCATGCAAGGCGACAGGTTTGTGCACATCATTAATTTACTTCTTCTTGTTCTTCTTTGTCAACCGATGGACCTCCACTGCTGGACATAGGTCTCTTCATGGGATCTCCATACCACATGATCTTGTGAATCTGGCGATTCCTAGTTTATTATATAAACATACGGGTCACATCGCGTTAAAATGGCATTACCTTTGTATAAGGTACTACGTTTCGGCAGATGCATCCACCGTGGTCTGACTGACTGGCGTATGTTTATATAATAATCAGTATGAATCGCGAAAGTTTAGAATCTACCAACGCTGAGCTCGGTAACTTTGGTTCTACTAGCGAGCTCCTCATTCCTAACGGTGTGTAATCTAATTTTTATGGCATTCACTGACGCTGTAAATTAATGACCCCCCACGAGATAGACTGATGACCTCAAAAACGTCACGGAGAGCCTCTGGATCCAAGCGGCACAAGATTGTATGGTGTGGAGATCCCAAGAAGAGACATATCCAGCAATGAACGTCATTGGTTGAAGATGATGATGAAATCGTTAATTTAGGAGCCAATCTCATAATTTCCATCTATATCGTAATTTTTGCTATTGCGTTAAATTAGATAGCAACAAATTCTGTTCTAAAAATATGGCGTTTTTTAATAAGACATACATAATCTTTAACAAATGTATCCAATTAATGTAACATTTTGGTATACCGGCATCTAACATTAAAGTGGCCGCATTGTATAATTTTATGCACCACGCACCGCTGACGGACCTACGGAAAAATGTTTGGTAAACAAATTATACAGATTTTTTTCTTTTCGTGGTAATTTTTAAGGTACACTATTTTTAATATTTAAATGAGTTAATCTTGTATGTATATATATAAAATCTATAAATATATATAAAATCTCGGAAACAGCTCCAAGGATTTTTATGAAATGCAGCATGTAGGGGGTTTTGGGGGAGAAAAATCGATTTAGCTAAAGATCGAGGTTTTATTTTAAAAAAATCGTTGTATCCCTATTTTTGGGCACTAAAAAACTGCTAAAATAGGAATAAAAAGTAAATGATATTTGAGCTATCAAATGTAAAACTTTGGTAGCCTAATAATATCACGCGGACCTAAAAAGCTCGAAACCTGGGGTCGATTCCCACATGTCACCCGGCGCTTTTAGTATCGAGCCCCACCTACCCTATTTTTTTTTTTTTTTATTGCTCTTTTATATATCTTCTAAAAAATTACCGAGCAAGGCTCGGCCACCCAGGTACTTTTTAGTATATAAGTGACAAATTTGCTTCACTAAAGAGTATTTTTCATTAGGTACTACATGCTCGCGGGGTCACTAGTCTGCGAACAAGACTGGCAGAAGCTCATGAAGAACGCGAACGCGGCGACACCTGGCGCGCCGGTGCGCAAAGGCAAGGTGGGGCGTCCGCGCCGTTCGCGCGAATGAGCGTTACCTACGCCTGCACCGGCGGCAAAACCCGCACAACTCTCGCAACGGGACTATGAGGAGGTAAGCAGCAGGGAGCATCTACTCTTTTTTTCGAATTGACAGTAAGCTGTTAGCCCTAACGGCTTTTACAGCGTCACCGAGCGAGACGGGCGAGTACATAAGCATCGTCGAAGTGGTCGAAATGTGGAGATTAGAGAGCAGAAAATCTACGTCGAGAACGTCGTCTTGAGGGTGCCTCCTGTGAGGCTTAGGGCGACGCATTGTGAAGGGGTGATAGTATGACTGTGATTAGTCATTACGACTTTGGCAGGGTGGGAGCATCTACTAAGTCATAGAACATATACAATATAACGGCACTCCATTCGACCAAAGTGACTTTAATTCTCAATAAAAAAATCTGTGCTTTCAATAATCATGTACTGTGTCCATCGAGATAGTTTCTAAATCTAGTTTAACTTTACTAACAAAAATTTAGATTTACATTTCTATTCTATCCTCTAGTCCAAGTCTATTATAAGAATAGTTATATTACTTCTTCTTACACCGACACGTCAATATATTATATCGACGCATAAACGACGAACTACTTCGTGTCTGATACTTTTTCTTTTATAAAAACCTATCCATACTAATATTAAAAATGGAAAAGTCTTTGTTTGTTGGTCTGTCAGTTTTGACGGCCATAGACGTCCTCGTTTGTGAGTTGCAAGCCCTCTCATCCTTTAGCACTTTATTTCTATCTTCTTTGCGATTGAGCAATAATCAAGAAATTTGCTTGAAGCTTCCATACTGAGCTAACATATGAGAATTATTTTTTCTTCGGAAATAGAAAAAAATATATGATTTTAATGCCTACGATAACTAATGCATTTAAGTTGTTAAGGTGTAAACACTGTAACCGTTTAAATAGCTCCCCAATTACCGCATTGTAATTGGTAATTTTTCTAGAAATTAGAACGGATATGATAAGCTGTCCTTAAAAGATAGATATATACTATCTTTTCAGTAAACTTTTAAAAGAAGAACCCATATGCAGTGAATGCGTCACGCTTTTAAGTCAATGCTAAAACGACAGCTCGGGTTAGTTAGTATATTTGGGTATTTTCCTTTGTTGTTAAAGGATTCATATTAAAATATATTTACAACAGTACCTAAGTGACTGAGCCTTGCTAGATAATTTTATTAAAGATATAAAAATGAAATTTAAAAAAAGGATAAAGATCATGTGACATGTGTTTCGACTATTTTAACTCATGTAGTGCGGCCGTTCCCCATTGGGCTCTCAGAACTATACAACTGACAGCGAATTTAAGCGTCTGTTGCTATTTCTATTTTAGCAGTTTCTTAGTACCCGAAAACACAAAATGAAACCTAGTGAGATTGATTTTTTACCCACGCAACTCTCTATACATACTAAGTTTCATGAAAATCGTTTCCGAAATTCAGAAAATATACTAATATACAAGATTAACTCATTTAAATATCAAAGATATAACCATTAGTATTCATTGACATTTCGAGTAAACGTATTAACTGATTATATTTTTTTATGAAACATATTCAATTGGTTATAAAATATGCACATCTATATGAGAATTGAAAACAACAGTGTTAGTTTGTGTAAAAATAACCATATTATCTTAATGTGCGGCTATTAGAATCCTTGGTAATTTTCCTTTTTATTACTTATAAAGCGAATTTATATGTTCGTATTATTATTAACTAATATTCTCTGTGACATTTCAAGTAAATTATTTAATATGTACATTTATATGTGAATACTAAAAGACCGAATTAATTTTTGTTCAAACACATCGCGTTATCTTTACATGTGGCTATTTAACAGCAAAATGTCACTACCACCTAAATAATAATAAATATAAAATTAAATCCTAGTTTTTGCGAGCCGTATGGTCACACCCAAATTATTTTGATTGCAATTACCATCTCATCTGGCTAATTACCCTAAATGGAAATAGACACTGTTTGATTGAATACACTGATTAATGAAAGCTGAAATATATATTGATCCTCAGTTTGCATTGTATGTTTGCGTGACCACGACCTCACTAATTAGTCATTACACTTATTAGGTTCATACGTTTACCAATATAAACAATCATTCTAATAATTGCAACCCAATAGCTTGCGTAATAAATGCGCTTTAAGTGATAACTTAGCGTTAAGAGCTCATGAATAAATGCCCCGGATGGGTTCGAAACTAGTCGGGCTAACTCGATAGAATTAGACGAAAGTATAGCCGGTTTCTATACATTAACTATGTATACAACATGATAGTTTAGCAGCTTTTGAAGTTTAGCATAAAGAACCATAATCATGTTGAAATGAGATTATTTTAGTCTTTAGTAACATTTTTGCTTAATCCAAAATTTTTGAGTCAAAACATTTTCTACCAACTTTGTAAATGACAAAAATAGTTTTTAAAACTATTGCAACTAAATTCTTACTTATATTTACGTATTTATCATTAGACATTAGCACCAAATTTAGGCAGTTTCTAATTATTCCAGCAACAATTTTATATTTCATCTTTAGTTATAGTTTCAGTCTAGTCTATTCTATTCTTTTAAAATAGTCAATTAGTTTAAATTCACCATCACACGTGTACAACGGTACCCTGTCCCCACCACCAGCAGCGTGGTGGGGCATTGTCAGGTTTTTAGTCGGTGAGAGTCCAACAAACCCGTCGCTCATCCCCGTCGGGCGGTGATAACCTATAACGGGTTTGCCAGACACAAAAAAAAAATTAGGCTGATAGTGGATAATAATATGTTGCTAAGGAGTTCGTAAGTCTTTGCCTCTTAATGGGAATTATTTATTTAGCGTACTCTTAACAATGAAGGAAAGCTTTATGGTAAATCCTGCATTTACCTAGACTGTCCAGTTTTAGAACAGTGAAATACTGCTATTGATTGGTGGCACGCATCCTTTATTAATGTCGGCACCAGTAGAAGCTATGTCCCAGAGTTTCTCCATGGGGACGGTCCTTTTCTTAACTCATCTGTACCCACTGCTAATTGATGGATACTGGGCTTATAAGCATCAGATTTACCAGATACCATCAGGCACCAGATTTCCTGAGCAGGGAAATCGCGATTAGGGTGGCATGCTACAGGCACCAGCAAGCTTCCTGGGTGTCTGCAGCAGATGAAATCATGATGACAATATTGAAAGGCATGTACGTTATAAATTATTTATTAACTCGTTAGAGGATTTGTACACTCTCGATTGGTTTTTCTTAGTGTTTTTATCTTAGCGTTTTTCGTCTTGTTATCTCCAGGGTCATTTTACATTAAGAAATCTGATATTGTGATGTTATCTTCTTCTATGTGGTAATGTCCTTGGTTCAAGGCCATTACCTTCCAATCGTTTTATATAAATATTCGTTTTATAAAACATCCAAAGCATTTAAAATATTTAGTTTTTAAAATTGATGATATCTTTGTGTTTTTTAATTTGTCGAGCAATTAAAATAAATAACGAATCATGTCTATATGAGTTATATTAATTCATACTTAGTCCTTTCAATTCTTGTCGGTCGAAACTGCTTTTCCTTGCATAAGGTAAAAAAATTCTAAAACCAAATTTTTAAGGAAATGAAAAAAGTTTGTACTTAACACGCTTAATTGCATTATAGAAGTAAGTTCATTAAACTTAAAATTAAACAATATCGAATAATTTATAACCGTAACGAAACTAGGTACGTGGTGATAATAAATTTTATAAGCTTAAAACGGACACAAGCAATTATTATTTAGTTATTTGCTATTAATTAAGTGTAATTAATGTTAAACAAGTATATCCTCAACAGTATTTTAATGAGAATATACGAAGGTCTCGACTATCGGTTATGTAATTACCTCTACTACAGGAATCAATTTTAATTAAAATTTTAATTAATAAATAACTTGGCCTTTTTATCGATGCTTGGTTTTTACTATTATCTCTCTTAATATTAATGAAGAAATTAATCCTAGATAGAATGGCGTGGAAGTTGAAATTAAATGTGTATATCATTTTACAACCTTGAAGCCTTATGTTTAATTCTCTGTTGAATCGAAGAAAAGGTCTTTGGACCAAATAAGTTTTTTCATATTTGGTTACATATATGCCCATGAAACCCAGTATGTTTTTATGGGCTTCAGTAGTAGCTATTTAACGCCTTATCTGCAGATTACTAGTATACAGTTGTAGCCTTATATATCATATTGATCCTTGACGATTCAAATGTCTTTGAAAGAGCCTTATTTGAATGAATATTATTTTGATTTAGCACCTAGCTGCAGATAAAGAAAATTACCTTGCTTATTTTTGGTGGATTAAAAAGACTTAAAGGTTTTCCCGGCAACTTATGTTACCTACATGGAGTTCCATAGTTACAATTTTATATGCACCGTTTTTAAGTACCGTTTGAATTCTTAATATAAAGAAGTATAGATAATACAAATACAATAAATTGTTATACCAGGTTCGTCCGTCACTTCAAATTAATAATATTAATTAATCAAACCTTTTTCAAATATATACAAACTGTTTTAATTACAGATTTTCTTTTGTTCATTGTCATAAATTTAAAAACATTTTGTAATAATTTCCTAATTTATTTTGAAATTTTTTGTTTTGCTTTAATTTAATTTTTTTTACGAACATAAAGCTTAATTAAGAAGGTGAGAGACTTTATTTGTTAATTACACTTGCAGAGGAACGAGTAATTAGTTGATCATTTTCGTACAAAAAAACTAATCATTTTTATTACAATGAGAGATGATCCGGATCATAAAATTTTACGTAGTTAGACTAATGAAGTTTCTTGAATCTAGTGCTCTATTATCAATAGAAGGCAATTAGTGTGGAATGTATAAATAATAAGTTTGTTTCACAGAGTGAAAATGCAGCAGGTGTTAAATTTCATTAACATAAATCATACTTCGTCTCATCCTTTTTCGTGTAATTGTTATAATTATTACTAATGCATAAATATTTTTATGTATTAATTATTATTATATTATTCTGTAATAGCCGAGCTGTGAGACCGTAAGATTCTCTAGAAACGATCATGGGTTCAAACGTCGTGCAGGCACCAAAGAGTTTTTCTATTAAAACTTGTGTCTAATTGACAATTACAATTTATCACACGTTTTTCGGTGAAGGAAAACATAGTGAGAAAACCTGCATATACCTAGAGAATTCTAGGGATATGTGTAACCACCAACACGCATTGGAGCAGCGTGGTAGGTCTTAGCTCCAATCCTTCTCTCCAAAAACAGGGAGAAGACGCCTATTCTCAGTATTGGGATAGTAACAGGCCGCTACTTTACAACTTTCAGGCACCAATGAGTTTTTCTATTAAAACTTATGT
The DNA here is from genome assembly GCA_947086495.1 of Morpho achilles. NCBI lineage: Eukaryota > Metazoa > Arthropoda > Insecta > Lepidoptera > Nymphalidae > Morpho > Morpho achilles. The sequence continues at coordinate 5,834,281 of CAMTZB010000007.1, read as the reverse complement.
GTCTAATCGACAATACAATTTATCACACGCTTTTCGATGAAGGAAAACATCGTGAGGAAACCTGCATATAGCTAGAGAATTCTGGGGATATGTGTAACCTACCAATCCACATTGGAGTAGCTGTTAGGTCTTAGCACTTAATACTTAGCACTTAATTTGGTACTAATAAATTTTATAGACCGAGGTACAATTAAAGGAAACAATCTCCGTTTTTCTTTTTAAAACTGAGCAAAATTGCATTTAGGAGATACTTTAACTTTGTTATCGCGGACGAAGTTGTAAATACCACTATCAATTAGTATATAGATATAATATAGTAGATGTTGCGGGTTTATTAATTAAAACAACCTATTTTAAAGTGAATATTGAACCTTTAAAACATTTTTCTAAGCTTCAAAGAACTCTTTACTAGTGTATCGACTTTCCCAAAGAAACCGCGTTATTTTATCGAAACAAAAGAGCTGCTTAATGCATTAATTCTTGTATGGGACGTGCAACAGAGAAGTAGTGAAGAAATGCAATTAAGCTGTTCAATGAACACCACACAAAGTCCGCTTTGTTTATTATATGAGCGATTTACTAGCTTGGAACGCCCCCACTTTGGACCGGTTACACATTTTTTTAATGTTACAAAATAAACGTATTATTTTTAATATTTAAATGAGTCAATCTTGTATGTAGAGATATGCAGGTTTCCTCACGATGTTTTCCTTCACTGAAAAGCGCGTGATAAATTGCAATTATCATTAGGCACATAAGTTGTAACAGAAAAAAAAAACTCATTGGTGTCTGCCTGGGTTCGAATCCGTGACCTCGTCGAAAGAGTCGCACGGTGTTACATCTGGGCTATCACAACACTAAACATTGTTAATAATATTTGTAAACGCTTTGTTAAAAGTTTAACATTGCAGTACTCAGAGATAGTTCATAGAGTTAATTATCTCTTGCAGGCGACCATCGTCCGAACGCCTCAGGCATCTCCTATTCGTGCACTTGCTTACGGCGCTTCAAAATGCTCTGCTAACCAATTCCAAAGTTTAAATACCCCAAACTTATTTCGGCAACTCATAAAACTATTGTCCAGTCCCGCTAATGAAACAACTTGCAAGTCTATAAACAATGCTTGCCGGTGTTATAGTATAGGAGACGGCTCTCACATTTATACAAACTCAAAACGATAAAATAATTGTTCGTACAACTAAATTTGCAGCAAAAATAGTAAAGTAAGAAAATAGTAATACAATGGAGTATATATTCAATAATTTACACAGTTTAGCTATGGTTACTAAAATACCGTCGCTTTATGCTAGCATTAAATGATTGTTGTTGAAACAGCGTCAAGTACCAATCTTATTAAACTATCAGTTATTTTATTAATGCCTTAATAATTACGGATTGAGAATTTTTATTTTTCAAACTGGAAACCCCTTTAGCACTAATTAGTAGTAAGTGTTAGTTTGTTACGTATTGTGCTCTTATTTTAAGCCCATTGCACATTACATCTAACTGAAGTTGATCCATTTAAAACTTGCAATGGTCTCTGCGACTATGTTAGTTTAATAGGCTAAATTAATCTAAACGCCTACGGGAATTCATTACAGGTACACCATTTAAACTATGTTATTAACTACAAAACAAAGAGCCCTATTACTTTGTGACGGTGGTCAAAGGCGCATGTTAATTGGAAAGCACCTGGAAATGACAGCGCCTTTATCGCGTGCGTTCGGTGTAAAAATCAAGTTTGGCTACGCCCTCGCCACTTGTTCAAAAGGTTGGCCGTTCTGGGTTTGCAACACGATTACTCGGACTTGTCGAAAGTTAATTAAATAACGTTTTTCAAAATTACCCCTCTGGTCCGACATCAAAGTGGTCGAGCGTACGCTTTGGGAATCTTTCACAAAGAGCCACGCCCGAGGCTAGATCCGAAGCCTGCCCCTCTGATCTCAGCTCTCTGATGTAGTGCGCTGGACAGGTGAGATCCTCAACTCTTTGTCAAAGGATAAGTTAGCGAGCCGGCAAACTTCACCGTTTAATCAACTTTATTACAGACAATGTAGGCATGATGGCTTACGTTTTACGAACTGAGAATCAAAAGTTTGGAAATAAATGGCTGAAATTACTAACAAAATAAAAAGACTTTTATAAATGATGAAGAAATTTATAAATAAAATAATTATGATTCGGTCCAAAATTTTTGGTTTTACAAATATCATACTTCTATATATTACTTACTACTTTGCTTCGAAATATAATTTGCATGATCCGTTATGCGTCTCTATACATATAAAAATACAACATCAAATAACCATAAATATATCAACTTGTAAACAAATCATTCATTTTTAAAGAGTTTTCTGTACCATATTTTTAAGATATAAAAAAATCGCAAATATTGTAAATCACATAGGGTACGCTCAGCTGAAATTCTTCTGTATAGTGACCTCTTAATAATACCAAAAAATTCCACACTACAGTAATCCATTATGCTTATCGATTATGATTGTGTTAAACTCTTTAGCATGGATACTTTATATAATTTTTATGCATTCAAAAAACGCAGCTTCTTTTAAATTTGAAGTTAGTTATATCTTTAAATTAATGACAGTCTGGCTAGATACACTTATTGTTGCCAACCTGTATATATTACCCGTGATTCCTTGGCAAAGATCCATACGTTGTAACCGCCAAGCCATCGGATATTATGATTGATGGCTGATATCTATCTAGTGGCAATCTAATTCTATATACCGTCGGCGACACGCAATCGCGAGGTCGTTTGCCGTGAGTTAGCACGACATTCGAAAGTTAGACTTATTTAATATTCTCTTTTGATTTTATATACATTTGATGCATGTATAAAACAATAAGATATAACTTTACTATACCGGTGACTTCGTTCGTTACAACCTAAAATAACCTGACCATAGTCACTGCTTTGCGACACTGCTTGGCTATGTTTACTGGCTTTGATTTATTAAGGATTACCTCAATCAACATCTAATCACGGAGTGAAATTCTAAGCTTATCACTTCTTTTTTTTGCAAGTAGTGTAATTATAATGGTATCTAGTGGTCTTACGTTCAGCGACCAATTTTCGTATACATATTTTCGCCCTACAACAAACATTGTACTTAATACTTATGTAATGTAAGTGCTATCAGCCTAGCCTATAGTAAAGATCGACCAAAGTAAAGTAACGGCCTCTTACTGTCCCACTGTTGGGCATAGGCCTCTTCTCTCCATTTTAGGAGGTGAGAGTTGGAGCTACCTACCACGTTGCCTCAATATGGACTGATAGGTCACACATATCCCCGGAAATCCTTGTTTTCCTTGTCCGAAAACCGTGCGATAAATTGCAAATATCAATTAGACACGTAATTTCTAACAGAAAAACTTATAAGTCTGCCCGGGATATGACATTGCGACCCCTTCCAAAAGAGTCACATGGACTCTAATTAGAATGAAGTTATTAGCTAATTTATAGAATTAGGCGTTACTTTGCGGAGGTCCATAATACAAAAGTAATGAGAATATTATTTTGCTATAATCCACGATAAAATTTTATCGCGGAACTTTTGAAGTTATTAGCATTAAGTTTTTTCAACCTAAACGATCAGTACCCTGAAACGGCGCCGGACGTCGAACCCGCTGCCTTTGCGTGCCATTAACGATCCGCTGGTTTCGCTTAAATTATTTTAACACCCATTATACGTTAGAAAAAACGTAATAAATATGTATGCAATTAGATATTAGTGAGTTTTCGATGTCTATAACCCATGTTGTAAGAAACTAGTATTAAATATTGATTGTTATGTAGATACATTTCAAACTAAACACTCAAACTGTGAATAATTTATTGGTTTATGTTTTGTTGCTGTCATTACTATTTATTGTATAACTGTATCTTGCAAAAGAAAGCGTAGATTTCTCCAAAGAAAATGCATCAACATTTATCTAAATTATTTCGTTTCGGTTAAATTCTATACATTTACAAAAGATATTCATGAATTTGAAAATTTATTTATATAATCTATAGAAATACTTTGCGTAATTCAATAGTACAAAAGTTATGATAAAATTATTTTGTTATAATCCAAGTTTGTTCGTGTTTAATCGTCGAACAAATGAACGAATTATAGCAAAAAAAAACATTTGATAATTTAATTAAAACTAAAACGTATGAGCGGCTGTAATGAAACAGATCACTAAAATATAATAACTCTTTATTGCACACCAGGTATATAATAGAAATAAACAGAAGAAATAAGAATATTTAAGAGTTAAGGGCGGTCTTATCACTAAAAGTGATCTCTTAGAGACTTAAAATAGATGTAAATAACAAAGTTTGAACTTTTATAATAGAAATATTACGGGCAAGGAGATCCGGATCGGACAAAGTGTGTCAAGAAATTAGTGTTTAATTTATTCATTGGCCCCAGTTCGTGTCTAGTTTAGTTATTACGAAGGTAGTTTAGGCGCCAGACTGAGAAATTAATCTAGCTACAATGCTTTATGGACGGAGTGATGAGTGTAGGATAATATAATGCTATCTATTATATTATATAGAATAACATCCTGTTACTATCCTTCTTCTTGGCAAAAAGCACGCTCTCTTCTATTAAAAAGAATTAAGACTACCACGCTATTTTAATCCGGACTGGCAGGTTTAAAATATTTCAGGAAATCTCTAAAGAGATGTTAGGACGGAGGATAAAAACGTTTTATTTCGTTTTCCGTCAACATAAAACTAAAATGTATTTTTAGTATGAATCAAAGACATTGGTTTTAATAGAAGACGCATAGACCAGCATATGAACTTGAAAACTTTTAGTAAATTCACACTATGTCATGTTCAGCCTTTAATATTCACTGAAGGCTTTTATCTCATCTATTATTATTAATTAATATGCCATACTTCGTGTACAAATAAATCTTAATGCATAAATGATATTATAATAGATTTATGTTAATGACAGAGTTATTGGCAAAACTCTTGTTTTCTCTCCATTATAAATTAAATAATGTTAAAAGCGTACCTTTAAAACGAAACTGCCCAATTCTTAAGTTGCTGCAAAAAGTTACACTGGTTAATAAGTCATATTATGATACATTAAATTTCAAGAATGTCCATCACATTAATGAGATTGCATATCAGTAAACTTTACATCACAAATGATTTAATAACTATAACAACTAAATAATATGCTAATTAAAACTTATATGTTCCAATAAACGATAGGCGTATCTGTCTTTTACTAAAAATAAAAGTACAGCACAAACCAGTGGAAAATTTAAAAAGTTTAAACGTATTCGGGCCATGGGACCTGCAGCGGAGATTGCATTTTTATACGACTTAAACACAACCTCTTAGCTTATTAGAGGAATCAGTTATTAGAGGTCCGAGGGATCTCGGTGGACGCGAGCGCGGTTTCGTAACGACTTCGCCCCAGTTAATTAGTTAAATGGATACGTCGCTTTCCAGTTGCGTCTATTTTATCGACTTTACGACTACAATAAACCTCATTCTCTTCCGTGATACAGGAATGGAAGCTATTCAAATCCCCTAAATTGAAATGGAGCTTTCTGCTATTTAATTCGGGTTCGACCGTCCGAACGGGGCCAGCGATGCACTTATGCACCGGCACATTTCCCACAGCCCGGTGCACCGGATCCGCTTCGCACACGACAAAGGACATCCGCCCACAATAGCTCCATTAAAATAATGCAAGTAAATGAGGATTTGCGGAGGCGAGTCCCGAATCCGCTCGCGTTCGCCGAGTCCCGCTTACAATAGACAAGGCCCGTTGCGACGACGCTTAAAACACTATACACGAGCATGTTTCATTAGCTAAGTGGAAGGCTTTTGGTGGTTGAATCTGTGTAATGCACCTAGCTAGATGCTGCGCCGCTTTTACTTAAACGGCGTAATTAAAACGTCCCCGCTCCCCCCTAAGGGCGTAGTTTTAAACTCAGTGTAACTAGTTCCGAGTGGCCAATTTAGTTATAGTGTTCTATAATTAAAGTACTTATTTTCAAATATATGTTTTTATCTCGTTTCAGGTGTTTTCTATACTTACTAATTATTACCGTATTTAACGGCTTGGAACTAAAATTTGACATTATTTGAAATTTAATTGAAATTAAATTTGGAATCTTTAATAATGTAACATATATACCTAACCAACGCCGTGTGGTATGGAATAGAATAGTACCACCCTCATTTCTTACCGAGGTGTCGTAAAAGGCGGCTAATGTAAGTTGAGCCACCGTGTGGTATCCGGCTGAGTAGAATAGACCAACCTCATTACCGAGGTGTCGTAAAATACGACAGAGGTAAGTTGACGTCAGGCAGGCGGCCGGTCGTAAAAACGCAGCCAAATCATGTGACACCATGTTTATAACATGTTATGCCGACCCCAGTTAGAGTGGGATAAGGGCAGGAAGATGATGATGATATACCTAACCAATTATTGAAACTACTTATCAATAAATTCGACATAGGTATCGTGGCCTTAAAGAAGCCATGCTCTAACTTAAGAAGAGAATCTTTTAAAATAATCATACCGGTATCGGAAACATTCACATACACATTAAAGCAGTGATGGCTACACTATTTGTGATCTGAAAAAGTTAACGGATTCTAATACCGGGTTAGCATTTGAAAAATTTTTTATAAAAAAAAACTGTTTATTTAGTCGGATAACACTCGGCGATACCGTAAATGATATAATGGAATGACCATTATATCATTTACGGTATCGCCGAGTGTTATCCGACTGAGTAAAATAGACCACATTCCATTTCTTACTGAGGTGTTGTAAAAGGCAGCTAAGGTAATTCAGTCAGAGGCAGCCGCTCGTAAAATATGTAGCTAAATTATGTTACATGTTTATAACATATTTTGCCGACCCCTACCTAGAGTGGGATAAGGGCTGGAAGATACTGATGATGATATACGTGTAAGTGTTAGAAATTTTTTATTTTCTTTAATTTCGAATAGGGGCAGCAATTTAAACACGTGGTTGCTTCTAAACTCAACTATTCTAATCCAGTATTCCTCTACTAATGTGAATGCCGTCAAAATCAATAAAAACTAATTTACTTTCCATAGCACTTTGGTAATGGCAATAAAAGCGTTTTCAATCAGACCTTATCAATGTTTATCATCTATCAGCATGTCGATTACAACAAATCAAACACCCGTCGCGTAATGCTTAAAAATAACACGCGCAAACATTGTCAGCAGGTAATACATTAGGACATGCGATTTGTTTATGTAGTATCGGTATTAAACATCTTGCCGAAACCTGCATGAAAATTGGTGTGTCACAAAGTTTTTCCCGCGTTAATCTCGACGGCGGAGAAATGTAGGATTAAAATGAGCTATATACCTTGCTCCACAAACAGCTCTATCGTCCAGTGAAAATTTCATCAAAATCGGTTTAGCCGTTTCGGAGAATGTATTATAAACCTAAACCTTCCTTGAGTATTGTATTTTTAATAAAAACCGATCAAAAATCCATTCAGTAGATTTTGAGAAAATCGATCACACACAGACAGACAGCTTTAGGGATATGTATAGTAATATATGTATGTTGTGTGTGTAAACGTATAATAAATATATATTATACGTATGTATATTATTATAAATGTATGTAATTTATAGAAGAAAGAAGCAATATTTACAAGCAGTATCCAATACTAAAAAAGTAATGATAATTTTTTGCCTTATCAACAATTACATTGTTACGTTATAATTTGTTTATCTCCTATTATAGAAACATATTATTACTATATTTACCGTAGAAAAATAATAATTGTATTATAATTCAATACCGATACAAAAGTAATAAAATTATTTTGCTATAACCTGTGATGAAGTAAATAGAAAATATATATGTAGAGTTGACTATCCGTTTTCATATCCGATACATGCAGGATTCGTAAAATACGTTCACAAAACTATATAACACCACGACAAACCACAAGTTCACTATCTCAAACTAAACAACCGTGTCGCTCCTCCCCCGAAGTATCATCAGGATAGACTCCACAACAAATTCGCAATCTTCATCACTATATTATAATACTACATAACTGAGGATAGGTTTTTAACACAATATTCATTTCCATTTAAAATGAAATGACATGTTCGAAACAAACTAAATAAAATTAGTTTATATAATAGCTTGAGAAGAAAGTTATAGTTAAAATTTAATAGTTTCTACAAAAAAGAAACAAACTTTACGACCCAATTAGTAACTGCATAAACTGCTCGCGGCGTCTATTTTATCCATATTGGCCTGATACTAAAAACTTTAAATTATGAAGTACTAAAGCAGGTAGCCATTTCGCAGATCACTGAGAGATTGCACTTTTTGAACTATGTTTTTATATTATTCTTAAATAAAGAGGTATGAATATTGTTGAAGAGAATTACTAGGTAGCTAATTTAACGGTTTCTTTGTTTCCATGGCATGTCTTAATCATACTGTTTAGTCTTGAGAAGAACAAAACGCTTATCCACAATCAATTTAACAATTTAAGGTTATTTAAGTAGTAATATTTCTTTTTATCGATGCAAATTTGACACACCTTAAATCTTGTCAATGTTATCCAGTCTTATCGCGACATAACTTTAATGATATAAGATTTAATGAAGTAAGAATCAAGTAAGCTTTAACTACTAGAAATATCATAACAAGTCAAGTTACAAAAGCTTTTAACAAAATAACATGTTCCTACTGCTAACTGTTTACTTCCTGCGTCCGAAGCCAATCCTAGTAGCAGCATCATGCTTATCATAAACATGTCATCGGGACTGGATCTATATATAAAATTGCAGCTCAATCGGATATCGGGAAGTGGGTCAAATTTAACTTGCTCCTTCACATATTTACACGGAAAGACAAATAATAGCTATTAATAATCATTCCTGTTCCTTTTATTCTATATCGCTGTGACTCTAGTTTGTTTAATAAGAAATATAGATCAACATATAATTGGTCCCAATTTGCAGTATAGGTTGGATATTATCTCATCTCATATTTCCTTATATCTACATCATTACGTACGTCAGAATAGTAGACAATATGTGACTCCATGCCACTCGAAATCCCGAAAGTAATTAAAAAGTAATAATGATTTAATTTAACGAATGCTTTAATCCGCGATCAATTTAGTATAGCATTTTTTTTTTTTTTTTTTTTATCGACACAACATTTATTTATTATTATTATTATTATTTATTATTATTATACCAAAAAACAACATTCATTACATAAATACAAACAACAGAAAAATATTATTATCTATACAAATTTCTTTCCTTAATTTAGACCTCTGTAACCGAACTAGGTTTCCCTGTATCTCGGTATACAGCGCCCTTCCCGTGAATTGTGATATTTTATTTTTGTAAAAATGAATATTATTTGTTGTTTAATGTAAACAAAAGTTAAAAAAGAAAAAAAAGGGTAGTTAGATATGTTCCTCTCGGTGAGTAATATGTAAAGTGCATGAGTGTGTGTGAGAGGTTGTGTAACAAGACCAAGTGCAATGAATAAAAAGCTACCTTTGTGTATAAAAATACATATACATACATATATGTTATGATATACATTTCAATATATCTTCCGTTTCATTATATGACAAGCTAAGCATTAGGTTACTAACTTCCTTTTTACATTTATTTCTGTTCTGTGGATAGATAAATATTAACTTATTAATTTTATTATAAATGTGTACACCCAAAAAAATAGGAAATCTTTTAACAAAGGAGGTTCGATATCTAAGGTTATGAGTGCAAATCATGTGATTTCGTCGTTTATTTAAAACTTTAGGATCGTAGGATATGGTACTGTGCTGTCGCATAACAATAGACAATATAAACAACTGACGAACTGTAAGAACCTTGCTAGATCTGTAAAGAAGTGAGGTTGGGTAGTAGAAAGGGTGGAAACCCAATACTTTTAAAATTGAACGTTGAGCTATTTCTAGGGGTTTAAGTGTCGTTTTCGAGGATCCTCCCCAAGATGTTATACAATAAAGAATAATCGATTGGCATAATGCAAAATAAACCTGGTATAAAATTTTAGAGTCAGCAACGTGTCGAAGATTTTTAAAAATATATATTAATTTACGTACATTGTTTGAGAGTGATTGAATGTGTTGTTTGAAAGAAAGGTTCTCGTCTATCATAACTCCTAGATATTTAAGTGATTTAGCCGCTTCTAACATATCACAAGAACACATTTTATTATAAGGTGGCGGACATTTGTGTGCGATGAGTTTACAGGTATGAGTAACAGAACCCCGGATAGAAAACGTAATATATTTTGTTTTAAAAGTATTTAATGATAATTTATGATTAAAAAGCCAACAACAAACCCTATTTATACCATCTTGGGCAACAGAAAAAACTTCATCCCAGGTATCAGCAGCAAATAAAAGAACAGTATCATCCGCATATGCAATGATTGAGCCCTGAAAGAGATTGAGCGAGCAAAGAGTATTTACATAAATCAAAAATAGGGAAGGCCCAAGTATACTGCCCTGTGGCACTCCATTAATTACAGGAAGGTTATTACTAAATTACTTATCGATTCTTGTGCACTGGACTCTATCGGATAGATAGTCTTTAAAAAGATCCAGCTGTGTTCCACGTATTCCTATTTGACCAAGTTTTTGCAAAAGAATAGGTGCTGAAACTGTATCAAATGCTTTGGCCAAATCTAGGAACACAGCAATACATTTTCTACCTTGATCAAGGTTACATGCAATAAAATCAGTCAGCTTAAGCACAGCTTCCGAAGTGGATTTACCACGTCGGAAACCAAATTGATTTTCTTCAAGAATCTCATTTTTTTCCAAGTAGCTGACAAGTTGGTTATTTATGATACGTTCCAAAATCTTCGATATGGAGGGGAGAATAGAGATTGGTCTATAATTAGCCACAAGATTTCTATCTCCACTTTTTAGAATGGGACAAATAACTGCTTGCTTTAATGATTTTGGAAAAATGCCTTTACGGAGACAGATATTAAATATAAAAGCTAGGGGTGGCGCCAAAAAGTCTTTATATTCCTTTAAAAAAGCATTAGAAATGTTGTCTATACCCTTAGATGAATTATTTTTTAGTTGTAGTATTATTTGCGCTATTTCGGCTTCATCAGTTTCTAGTACTGCAAAAGAATTTAATCGTGACCGATCGTCGCAATATTTACCGTTAGGAGCCACTGATTCTATATTACAATTAAATTTTTCTGCCAAAGTATTTGCCACATTAATAAAAAAATGATTAACTAAATTAATAGATTCATTAGCACAATTTCTCATATTCAAAAGTTCCACTGGAGACCTATTAGTTTTGACCGTATTTGTAATAGTTTTAACAGCCTGCCAAATTTTTTTGCAATTTTGTCCTGCACTATTTAGTTGTTCACGTTCGTAATTTCGTTTAAGTTTTTTTAACAATTGCATTGCAAAAATTTCTATAGCGACAATAAGATATTTTATTAATTTCATTTTCTGGATATAACTTTGCCTTTTTATGTAGCCTATCGCGATGTCGGATGCACCTTAACAATCCTGGCGTAATCCATGGCTTTATAATTCTTTTACGCTTTGATAAATAAACTTCATGTGTATTCTTTTTAATAACATTTTTAAGAACATCAATCAGATAATCCATTGCAATATTTGGATCATCAGTTTCATATATAGGATTTAGATTTACATTTTGCATAGCTTTAGAAATTCCAACCCAATTTTATTAGATTTTACCCGCAATATCGTTTGCGTGAACTGTTATCGCGTGATAGGTTGATAATAGATGGCGCTTTCAAAGTCATCTAATTCCTGTAGTATTAACAGGATTTCTATAGCTTATGTTATTCCGGTGTATAAGGAATAATTGTGCCAAATTTCATCCATATTGGTTCAGCGGATTCGTCGTAAAAGAGTAACAAACATACATCCATACTCACAAACTTTCGCATTTATAATATTAGTAGGATAGAATTATAATAATGCTACGCGCTAACAGCAGATCAAGTGGCTGTCTCAACAAGAGATGGGTAGACGATATAAGTCGACACGCAGGCGAGACTGGATGCTGAAACACAAGACCGCCTAGCAGGGAGGGAAACAGCGAGGCCTACGTCCCATATTGGACCCGAAATGGCTGAAGATGATGATAACAGTTAAAGCTCGATTATAGCAAAATAATTACTTACTTATCGTTTATGAATCTGAGCAAAGTAACGCCTAATTTTGATATACGTCGAGGAATTAATTTAAAATATAAAGCGACAATCTCGACAGAATGTACCAAATTAATAGTAATCACAATTTTCTCAGAAATATCTTCAGTATCTCCTTAGTTCGGAGTTGATAGTGACGATCTTAATTGCCTCATTTCAGTGTGTACCAAAGCCAAGCAATTAACTGAAAGTGAGTTAACTAATTAATTAGCGGATCTGGAAATCGTGTTTCCAAGACTCCTATATATTGAGGGGTTTTATCAGGAAACTACGAACTATAAAGTGACTTTTACATAGCTTCGTATCTATTAAATATAATGGAAGAAATGCCATCCTCCTGCTCTTATCCCACTGTAAGTGGGGTCGGCACAACATGTTATTAGCATGTATTAACATGTTATTAGCATGTTGTCACATGATTTGGCGTCGTATTTTATGACCGGATAAGAAAGAGGGTGATCTGTTCTACTCAATCAGATACCACACAGTGAGTCAACTTACCTTAGTCGCTTTTTACGACGACTCGGTAAGAAATGAGGGTGGTTTATTCTACTCAGCCGGATACCACACGGTTGAATATAAAAAATAATTATTAATGATCGATTAAAATAGTTGTCTAAGCATATCGCTCATGGGCTGCAATAGTGGTACAACTCAAAATATCATGTTTTAATATTTTTGGGTTTAAAGTTTTCATTGCCAAGGAAAAATATTTATTTATAACATCAATAACAAGTTACGTGAATATATACTAAGTATACTATTTACTAAACTATTTTACAAAAACAAGCATTAAAAAAAAAAACAAATTAAATCTAATTAAATAGTAACTAAATGCATAAAAATGCTAAGTTTTCTTAAACGAACTGTCTAATATTGAATTATGAGTTCTGTCGGATCTGCATCTATTTATAGAATCACGACGAATTGAAATCACGTGTTTTTGGTGTTGTGCTACTATTGCAGCCCATTACCGATATAAAAAATATAACATGAGATAAACTTATCAAAATCTGATTATATTACTAGCGAAATGTTTAAAAATTAAAATTAAAAATTAAAATTATTAAAAATAGAAATATTCGATATTAAACAAAAAATATTATAAAAACGAAAACCTATTTTTTTAACTCTTTTAAGGCCAATCCGTTCATAGTATGTATGGTAGACTAACATTAAATTTTTTTTTTTTTATCTTTATTTTTAAGGACTTTTATACAATTGTACATGTCAGTCCTATAGTACCCTTTTACTTAATGCTATACAAAATTTTCTTATTATTTAAATCTATACTATTATTATTGTCTATATCTTAAACTATTTATAGCAAAAATATATAGCATTTTAGCTCGATCAGAATTGGGATCAGCTAAAATGCTATTTATTAAGCCAATATCCATACAATTAACAGCAAGCTTATCAAAGGTTTCTACTCTCATCTGATCATTTTGAACACATTCCATTAATTAAAATATAAATACCATTTTTCCTTCGCGTACATGAAAAAATACTCATAACTGAGGGTATTTTTGAAACAAAATCGGTAGTATAACTGGGAATAAATAACATAAACTTTTGTTTTGCTAAATATACAGTTTTATAAATATAAATAAATACACCCATAACTTAAATCCCACTAAACTAAATTACTTTTTTAATTACATCACTCAAAAAAATTACAAGTATATTATGAAAAATACCTGAAGAGCTCTTTTAATTAGTTAGTTAACCCAAGCTCGATTCAGGTAGCGAGCCACAGCTAAGTTCAGACTTCTTTCAACTACCGTTCCGGTTAATTAGTTAGAAATTGTATGTAAATACTTGAGTAATTACCAACAGATAAAACGTATCTTCTTAAAATATATTTTACTTCTACAATAACGTCTAATGTCTAATAATATATGCGCATTTATCGCCAATGTAGCATAAGTTATGTTAGCAATGATGGAAATGCAATAACCCCAAAATCGTAACAAATCGTTTGGCAATATGATATTGCTAGTACAAGTAGGTGAGAAGTCGCTGTCATATTCCAAAACCGGACCTTGAAATAGTATTGAGAAAAATCATCATCCTGCTTCCCCTGTCCCACTCTAGACGGGATCGGCACAACATGTTCCAAACATGTTGCCACATGATTTGGCTACGTATTTTAGAACCGGCCGCCTGCCTGACGCCAACTTACCTAAGTCGCATTTTACGACTCCTCGGTAAGAAAGAGGGTGGTCTATTTTACTCAAACGGATACCACACGTTGGGTCAACTTACCTTAGTCGCCTTTTACGACACCTCGGTAAGAAATGAGGTTTGTCAATTCTACTCAGCCGGATACCACACGGCGGGTCGACTTACCTTACTCGCATCTTATAACACTTCGGTAAAAAATGAGGGTGGTACTATTCTATTCAGCCATATACCACACGGCGTGAAATAGTATTTAGAAAAATATTTATTAAAATTGATTATTTAGCCGTAACCGGGAATCGTAGCTCTTCCAGTGAAATAGATCATAACAAGACGCTAAATATTAAAAATAATCTGACTTGTGTTGATATAAAATATATTTTAACATGTAAAAAGTAAAGATGCTATTGAAATATTTTTTTGCGCAACAAAAGATACATAATTACCTAATTTAGCCGCCAAAAACTATGCATATAAGAGCTGGACGGGCGACCGCAGAGGCATCGTCGAGTTTGCGATATGCGGAGAATATACTCTTCGTGCAGAAGCTCTAATAGCGTCACAAACGTCATCCTAAGATTCATTACAATATTTCATTATAATTCGACTTTGTTAACTTCAACATCTGGAACATAATTTTTTCTGTACGATTAATTTACTAAATGAGAGCATAGATATTTGATTATATTTGCTCTCTGAGCTTTAATACACTTATCTGCATAGACGGAATGGCGTTTTCAGAAAAATTAAAGAAAGTAATCAGCGGAATTACGTCGGCTACTAAAATATGTATTCGTCATAAAAGTATGCGTCGACTTCTGTGGAAGATAAATATTCATTATGGAGGTTCGTAGCGTTTTAGCGGGATTAAATGCTATTAACCCGAGTTGCTCTTTGGATCAATCATATTGAATAAATTTTACTTGTTCGGAGTAATTTAATCAATCTCATTTGTCGATGGATTACCTATCGTTGGAAGAACTTGTTGGTATTTATATTTAAAAGCTATTAATAATAATAAATATATAGGACAATCTAACACACTGCTTACTGTCCTCTAAGTAAGTAACTTAATACTTGTGCTATGGGTGGCTGACAGACAACAGGTAAATTGAGGTATACATATATATTTTTAAATACATATCTACACTAAAGTTAACTAAGTAACACTAAGTTTTCTTTTTAAAATTTAAAGTGTGATTTCAAATTACAAATATACTATTTTTTAATTTAGACTATCGTGAGTGGTATTCATAATTAATGTATAGAAACCGGCTATACTCACGTCTTATTTTATCGGATGAGCCACACTAGTTTCAAGCCCATATGGGGCTCTTACTCATGAGCCCTTTACGCGGCGTTATCGCGGTGGGAGCGATAAAATAACACGTGAGTATAGCCGGTTTCTATACATTAATTACAAATATGTTGTAGAGTAAACAAACATAATTATTACGCTACATTCAGATATTTAAGCTCATCCTTAATATGTATTAATTAAATTAACTTGCCTAATTTTAATAATGTCCGATATATATGTAATTAAGTAATATTAAAAATATATAGAGCTATACTAAGAATAATCTTGGTATAGTTGAAGTTTGTATTATAATGATATTACAAACAGCACAGCCCTCAAGTGTATGACCTTCTCGAACACTACTCGACAAATTGACATCAATCTCATAAAGATTTTTACAAGCACGGTGATTGCAATAAGCAGATGTCTCTATAATGTGCCCTGTCGTCCATTAGTCATATGAAACATGTGCCAATACAAATGATATGGAGGTACATTACGAATGGCGGGAGAGGCGCCCTGAGAGCCGCGTGGTCGGAAGGGTCGGGGGGCAGGGCTGTCACTTTTAATATGAGTAGAAAATAAGAAAATGTGAAGAAACTCTTTATTGGCAATATATCTATACATATAAAGCTGAAAAATATATAAAGCTATATATATAAAGCTGATAAGTTTGATTGTTTGAACGAGCTAATCTTCCTACTGGACCGATTTGAAAATTTCTTTCAGTGTAAGATAGTCCATTTATTGAGGAAGGCGATAGGCTAGATATAAACAACATCACGATAATATGAATAGGAGAGGAGCAGCAATAAAAAATAGTACGAAAACGGCTAAAGGTTTTTTTACGGTTATAATCTTTCCAAGCGGGTGGAGCCGCTGGCGATTGCTAGTTAAATATAAAGGGTCCGTTTTTATGGTTTTTAAATACCTATTTATTATTAAATATACATATGTACAATAGCAATAGTTATCATTTGGAATCAATATTTAAACACAAGAAAACACTTCTGAGTCTGAGCGGCCGAGTGTACTCATTACAAGTAACGTGGGTATTTGTAATAGTATACTGGCCGCTCCATTATCAAAAGAAGCTAGGACTTTAGCGGGTTTGACATATGAGTGAGATAATAATGATGAATAATATGGGAGTGACATAGCCAAATTGACTAAACTACTTTTTAAAAAAATAGAATAAAAATAAAAAAAACAACATAGAAGCTATAAAATCACTTATTGTAGGTATTAAAAAAGCGTTAATATTTCCATTTATACACCTTTTGCAGTCAGCTGCATTGTGGCCCTCACCAAGAGTTCGCAGGTGGGCCTTTTGGTAATAATTAGTTAAATAATTTGTTTAACATGATTAGCCGTGTGGTATCCGGCTAAGTAGAATAGTACCACCCTCATTTCATACCGAGGTGTCGTAAAAGGCGACTAAGGTAAGTTGACCTACCGTGTGGTATCCGGTTTAGTAGAATAGACCACACTCTTTCGTACCAAGGTGTCGTAAAATTCGACTGAGGTAAGTTGACGACAGGCAGGCGGCCGGTCGTAAAAACGCAGCCAAATCATGTGACAGCATGTTTATAGCATGTTGTGCCGACCCCACTTAAAGTGGGATAAGGGCAGGAAGATGATGATGATTTGATTAACAGGATATTAAAAACTAAACAACAAAGTGCATCGTTAATTAATACATCTAATAGGAGATTACTATAATGTAAGTGATCAGATGCTGTCTTTTCTAATCCTTAAAGACACAAATACGATTCACATATGTCGTCCTCCTTTTTTGAGATAAAAGAAATAAATGCTTATCGTATTAAATCTATCCTTATAAAGGTCCACCACCACGTGAATACGTTACAAAAAAGTTGCGATTACAATGTTAATCGCAACCATAGATGGAGTAACCGCTTACTGCGGCTTTAAGTAAAAACTGGTAACTAGTTGATACTATGTATCATAGCTTAATGATGTGAATAAATGGTCGAAGTAAAGGATAAGTTATAGATACGTGTATTACATAGAACAGACAATATTCTTCGATCTCTTAACTTCCACTTACGAATATAGCTTACTTACGAACACTACTATTTAAAAATATATTTCCACTTTGTATATATCCCCTCAGCTGGCAAATAGACTTCCGGTATCTTGTTCTGTGAAAATGATTTAGGGCAACATTTATATTATAACATATGTTTATTTTATTTAAATAACGAAATATGAATATGTTTGTATATGTCTCGCAACTTATGTACTTAATATTGAAAATCCGAATAAATAAATAAATAAACTTCTGCTTTCCCGGAACGTATAATCTAATCTTACTATATTTTCGTTTTACCGCTTCTTTTTTGTTATAAATTTTTGTTTTTATAATATAGATACATCACTGCTTCTATGTAATATCTCCTTTATAAAAAAGGAAGATGGGATACGTAAATCTAAAAAAAGAGCATTTTATCTCTCAAATACTAAACTCTCTGTTACGTGAATGAGCAGGTCAGCATATTGTTTGCCTATAGCATACAAAAATATTATATATTTGAAAGTAAGTTCACGTTATTATTTGGCAAAACACCATTTGTCTTTATGTGATCTATGATTAAAACTAACTCAAGTTCAAATAGAAATATTAAAATGCGCGTAGCAGTGGCAACCCTGCCGAAAACACTAATGGATTACACTCGCGCGAGTGAATTAGGATATTGTCGTGCGATCTGTTCCGGTGCACTCCTTTATGATCCCTTTCCAACTGTAGCCACAGTCGATACAGATTAAATATTTATTCTACGTCACAATGGCGTACGAATCGTATTAGTGTTGTATTTTCTTCATGCGGTGTAAATGTTATTAATTATGAATTAATTTGTAATGTTTTAAAAGCAAATTTAAATAACGTCTTTTTAAGAATATACCAATATTGCAGTACATTAATTAATGATTAGGAATATCAACGTAAGATATAGGTTCTTTGCAGTGGAGTAATTGTATATGTTAATTTAAAAGTCAATTAACTTTTTAAGGTTAACGAGAACCCTTAGCAAGGGTCACCATTTATTTGGTCATCAAAGCTTTAAATACTTACTAGTCCTTTAGTAAATTCCTAATTACATCTACGAGTATAATTTTTCATGTTTAGTGTTTAAGTTCAATTGTCCTACTTATTACTGACTAGTAGACTAGCCAGTTGCCACAGTTGGTAGTGACCATGACTTTAGAGTGGGGTGCGGGTTTGATTCCCACCGACGGATAATATTTTCTAAACAATTTGTTTATTCTTCGAGTATGGGTGTATATCTATTTAAGTAGGTATGTATTAAAGCCATATATGTATATGAGTTTTTGCCAGTTGTACCTGTCATAATAATACAAGTTAAAAGTTAATATATAGAATTAGGCGTTACTTTGATGAGATCACTAATACGAAAATAATATAAATCCATTATATAAAGTACTTCTTACTTCTTCTTGCCCTTATCCTACTCCAAGTGGGGTCGGCACATTATGTTATAAACATGCTGTCACATGATTTGGCTGCGTTTTTACGACCGGCCTGACGTCAACTTATCTTAGTCGTATTTTACGACACCTCGGTAAGACATGAGGGTGGTCTATTCTACTAAACCGGATACCACACGGTGGGTCAACTTACTTTTACGACACATCGGTAAGAAATTAGGTTGGTCTATTGACTATTCTACTCAGCCGGATATCACACGTCGGGTCGACTTACCTTAGTCGCCTTTTACGACACCTCGTTAAGAAATGAGGGTGGTACTATTTTATTCAGCCGGATACCACACGGCGTAAATCCATAATATATCCATAGCAAAATAATTTTATTATTACTTTTATACAAGTATTAAGTTATTTACTTTGAGGACGGACAGCCTTATGTGTTTTCCCATCTATTTATTTATTTTGTTTAGTCTTGCACCTACTATTTAAGTTCCATTTTCTAAACAGTTGTATTAAGATAATCAACGTTTCTCTCAGTACTTTTATCATTGAGTATCTATAGTTAATCTTAAATAATGCATACCGACCGGTTTCATTGGTTGACAGTGAGCTTTCACTTTTCAACGCTTGTGCTTCCAGTGCTCAATATAGAAATTAATACTTTCGGCTATCTCGCTACGGTTACATCAGTGTCAGTGATTTATTTGAGAAACTATCAGAGACGGTCTGTTGCTGTGGCTGTTTTAAATTGCCCCCTCACTAATATTTTGACGCGCCTTAGTTTTTTATTATAACCGGTAACATTGTTTGATTAAATTGTTGAGGTTATTTGTTCTTTACCGTCGTGTTGTATCCGGCTGAGTACAATAGACCACCCTCATTTCTTGACGTGACGTAAAAGACGACTTAGGTAAGTTGACGTCAGGTATGGCCACTCTTAAGTGGGGCCGGCACAAGATGTTAATATCTTGTCTCATGATTTGGCTACGTATTTTACGACAAGCCACATGTCTGCGTCAAATTACCTTGGTCGTATTTTACAAGACCTCGGTAAGAAATGAATGGTCTATTCTACTCAGCCGGATACCACACGGCTAGTTATATATGATAAAACTATAGCAAAATTTTGTAAATGTAATTTTCACTTTACACATATTGCACGTATGAACAAAAATTAAATAAGTTTCAAACGAACCCTTTAAGGTCCGAATAAGTGTGATTCTATGTTCGGGCCCGCTAAAGAACAAAGCACATTACCTCCGAGGAGGGCGTAAAAAGACGTTAATAATATTCGTCAAAGCACTCCGGTTACATTAAATCAATTCGCCCTTCTCGCGCCGTAAGTAGCAAACGCTGTAATTGATAAGTTGAAATCCTTGTACTAGAGTTTGGTACTGGCAACTCTGCTTCGGCGTCATGTGATATCTGAGTAAATTATGTTCAAATAACACTTCTGTCTATTTATTTTATGTTTTTTTTGTAAACAAATTGTTATTATTTTAATGATTTTTAATTTTTTAATGTATAAAAATTTTCATTTCAATTTTCAAATTTTAAATTGAATTTTGGTGGCCATGTATTTATTGCACTGGCTCATTGGCGCAAGTGAACCTATCTTCAGCTCCAGGGATATCAGATTTGATTACGGCGGAAGGCCACATATCTTATATATAACATATCTCAAAAAACGGTGATTTTTCGAGTCACCCATCTATATTGCCAAATCCGAAGAATAAATTCACATTTTTTATGCTCTTACATGGGACATGGAACTTTATTATTTGGATAGGGTGATATACCTTTACCAATTGTCTGTCAGCTATAACACAAGTATAAAGTTGGGGGCGATAGTGTGTGTAATTGTCCCACATATTAATTTATTATATATATATATATATGTTCAAATTATATTATTATATATTCTATCTTATAGTATACAAAGTATTAAACCTTTCTCACTACTTCTTCTCTCAGAGATCACGGATATAGACGTTCACCCACCACGCTTCTCTAATGCGGATTGGCAGGTTCAGACGTATCCCAATAAAGAATTTGAGATCAAGCACGGAATGTTAGTAAAAATAATTTTACAGGTTCAATTAATTGTTGAGGTTCATATTATAACACTCCACGTTTTATCACGATGTTTCCTTTCAATGTAAAAAAAATCAGGCATTTTTTTGCCTGGGTTTTGAACTTCAATTTTTTTCTGTCACGCGCGCTTACAATAGAGCAACTACAGTTACTCCATAAGTGTATTTTTTTTGTATAATTGACAAATCATCTTCATCTTCCTGCCCTTATCCCACTTTAAGCGGGGTTGGCACAATATGTTATAACCATGCTGTCACATGATTTGGCTGCGTTTTTACGACCGGCCACCTGCCGGACGTCAACTTACCTCAGTCGTTTTTTACGACACCTCGATAAGAAAGAGGGTGGACTCTTCTACTAAATCGGATACCACACGGTGGGTCAACTTACCTTTACCGACACCTCGGTAAGAAATGAGGTTAGTCTATTTTACTCAGCCGGATACCACATGGCGGGTCGACTTACCTTAGTCGCCTTTTACGACACCTCGGTAAGAAATGAGGGTGGTACTTTTTTATTCAGCCGGAAACCACACTGCGTTCTCTTATATAATTGATAAATATATTCATAAAATTATCGGGCGTAACCAAGTTCTGTCGAAACTATACGCAATTCTTATGAAACCAATAACATTGAAAGTAATACCTTCAATAAAATTCATCCTTCGACAGTTATCGTTTACAACAACCCGTTGATTAGACTTACTGATATAGAAAAAATCTTCTCCTCTCATTTATAAGTCAATCACATCTTTATCACACCACATTCCATACGTACCAATACAATAGTAGAGAGCTAATAAATACATCGGCCGCAAGTCGCTCATTACGCCGCCATAACTCCTCATTAGCGGCGATGCTAATTAACGCGACGTTTACGATCAACGACGATCGTATTTCACCCACGACTCCCAGACTCCCGATACGCACATTGCGTTCGAACCCCTGTGGTTTAAAAATCATATTTCAGGGAGCGAGATAGCAAATAGTGAAGAAAAAAAAATTTCAGTATAAAAGCAATTTTATGGAACTTTTTTTTCTTTCTTATGGAACTTTCTCAGTCGTTTACTTATATTTAATCTTCATACATTCTCGCCGTCTATCATTTTCCTACTTATAGTTTTCTAAAAAGGAATGTAACTGTGAAGCGTCAGCTTATTAAGCGTCGATCAATCAATCTATCAAAATTGAATTGTGAAATTTAGTGAATTTTCTGTATCATCAATTGTACAAAACACTCCCAACTGATAACAACATAAACACTTGAGAGATTTATATTGAAATTGAACTTCATTACCACTTTAAAAAAATATAGAATGGAAAATTAAATGTTGTATGGAAGAACATAGCAACTTATAAAAAAACTTACCTACTAACGAGACTTATCTATTTTGTATCTAATTTTTAGCTTTCACATCAGTCTGAAAATTGCCGTTACAAAAAAAATGCTTTTACCACTGTTTGGATGAAATAGAACGTCATTTTCTGAAATATTGTGCCATATTAGGAGTAAAATATTGGAACTAGTAGTAGTTAATTATATTAATATTTATATTTTACTTTTAATATTTACTAATATTTAATCTAGCCCAGTGATGCATATAATCCTTTCACAAGAAGTTTCGAGTTCATTAAAAATAAGTTTCAAATAACTTTTCACTAATTTAGCTTTAAATTATTAGTTCAGTCACATAGAATTTAAGATGTTTTTGAAATATAGTTTTAAAATTTTATCGATACCTGCACTTAAAACTTGCGAATGAATGAATTTTACTCAAATTATCCCATTATTTCTGATAAAACGAAGTAAACTTCTAAGAATGTTTTCTATTTAATAAAGGTTTCAAATATGAGGGCCTTAATGTGAAGTCCAGACTTTCAGAGATATAGACATTACTAAGATGGTAATTATAATTCGCATTTAACTTTACTAATTGATAAGTTTTAACTACTCATACTCGAGAGTAAGCTGTGGTAGCCCAGCGGTAACACCGTGCGACTCTTTCGAGGAGGTCACGGGTTCAAACCCGGGCAGACACCAATGAGTTTTTCTGTTAAAACTTATGTGTCTAATTGATAATTGTAATTTATCACGCGCTTTTCGGTGAAGGAAAACATCGTGAGGAAACCTGCATATTCTAGAGAATTCATGTGTAACCTACCAATCCGCATTGGAGCAGCATGGTAGGTCTTAGCTCCAATCCTTGACTCCAAAAATGGAGAGAGGAGGCCTATGCCCAGTAGTGGGATAGTAACAGGCTGCTACTTACTACTACTCGAGAGTCAGATCAGCGTTAATATGCAAAAATATTATTAAATACAATTGACTGTAATATTAAACTGGGTTCAGTTTGCTATTTTACGCTACCTGTATTCCATACGAAGCAACTACCACATAAAATATATATAATACACGGTTACAAGTGACAGCTTAATTAACCTTTGTTTATTCAGATTTATATATACGACAAGGTAAGCTTATATAAAGATTAAAGATGTACTGAAGTCTTTATTAGTAGGGACTTAATGGACTTTAATTATATAAATTTCTAGCAATTAAAACAATTAAACTCTTTGAGACTCATAAAACATTTATAAATGCAGTAATACCCAATCAAACATTTATTTATTTTTAATTGAAGTACGTTTGCTGAGTGCTTTTAATTGCAATTTTTGCTCATTTTCTTTTTCTATTTTTATATTTAATCAACGAGTCCTAAATACAAAAGTTGCCGTAATACAAATGTGAAAGGGCCATATCAAGGCAACTCCATCAGGGATCGCCGCTATAATTAAAGCTAAGGGTGAAACTTCCACGTGGAGATCCTAATCGCGGGCATAATTTTAAATCAAATTAACACTTCAACTTTAAACCGAGGTCATTAATGCCATTACAGCGAAACAATATGGAATCGTGACCGCGCCAACGGACATCTAAATAATAAATAAATAGGCTTCGGCTATCTCGGCATCGCATCTCCGGGTTAATATTCGACGCCGGAGTTTTATAATTAACAATAAATTCGGCGTGCTTTTTTGTCGAGCGAGGGGCTCAGTGCATCGATATTTTTCCTATTATAATCGATTGCTATCTTAATGACGTGTGTTGCGTACGGGTGGTCTACTAGTTGTTAAAATATAAAACTATACCCTTTAGGATTAAAATGGAGGCTGTAATCAGCGATTGCCTGTAAAGGATGATTAAAACTTTACCGATATAGAGCGATCTGGAAATCTGTCTCATCGAATATTGGTATCGAAGGAAAATTTTTATATAAGGATTACTTTTCCTTCTGTTACTCAATGGTTGACTGGAAGAGATCCCTTTTAAGGATAAGTCCTCCTTTATACATGTGCTTTTTTTACTTGTTCTTTCTCTTTTCTAACTATATGTATAAAAATAAATAAATAAATATGGATTAGGTTAGAAGGACACCCGAATTCTATTATCAGACTTGACGGGAGTCTTCTTCTCCTTCCAAAAAACTGATATCGAAATGGTTCGATTAACGATTAAAATATTTAGCATATTAATGGTAATTAGGTAGATTTACGCCTGACATAAATTTTGTCACCATCAATTACAAATTAGTTAGCCCTATCTATCAATCAGGGAGATCTAACATATAAATAACTTTTTAAATGATACCAAAGCGACCTTCATAATAAAACATTCGGAAGAGTTATTGGCATAATAAAAGAATCGATGAGGAGTCTTGTGATATTACATTGCCGGAACACCTTTTTTATGTCAGGAAAGCCCATTATGGGTCATCACCGCCCGACGGGGACGAGCGGCGGGTATGTCGGACTCGCACCGACTAAAAACCTGACAGAGCTCCACCATGCTGCTGGTGGTGGGGACAGGGTAACGTTGTACATATTGCCTCCATCTCCGCCAGCAGCAACTCTTAACCCCAGAGTGCGCCACCTCTGGGTCGCTCCCTCCGCTAATCGATGCATCAGGAGCGCCACTTGTAATAATAGTTTGCCATTTAACTTGGATTAACTATAAAATGTTTATTTATTATCCTTCCGGCGATTCCTTGTCGTCTATACTCCGTGTCAAGTGCTATCGAGTAGTACCTGCTTGTAAATAATTAGCTCGTTCTTTTCCTTCGGGCGCTCGATAGCCTCTCTTCAGAAATCCCTGATTTCTTCATTCAAAAACACCAAAAATACGTACTCGAGTTGGCTCCGTTATCTCGTTATACTAATGAAGTCTACGCTAATGACGAGTAGGTAAATAATAGGGCGGCTAATGGGGGCTTTATCATTCTGAAGTGCGCTTCAGGTAAGGGCCAATTAGAGAGGCCGACATCGGGCCATATTGTTCGGCGCAGCTCGCTTCGATTACGATTATTCCCGAACCACTCTCAGCACTGATAAATTGGACAAACTACATAGAGCGGGAGCTAACTGTAAAAAAATCTATGGAACGAATGCATACAAATGAATGCCGTTATTCACGGATATCGTTTAATAGCTTCATTGTATGGTTTAACGTAACTAACCTCACTAACAAGCTAGTTAAGCTTAACTGCGTAGCGTCAATATCAAGTGAAACTATCTATTAAAGACAATGTATTAAATAATCCCAGTTATACTATACATTTTTTACATTTTCAATTTTACGTTATTAAACCGTAGTCCTGTATGGAGCTGAAAAGATTTTCAAATCATACTACATGCTAAGTTTCATGATAATCGTTGGAGTCATTTCCAAAATTCAGAAAAATATATATAAAATAAATACCTAAATAAATAACTCAAAATTTGAAAAAGAAATTTAATCACTAATAAATATTGCAGCTGTCTCTCATTTTATCGGACAAACTATAGCAATTGGCGACCGCGGTTTGCGGCGCCTATTTTAATTTTCTGACAAATTGCACGTGCGATTAAATTTACGACCGATTTGTGAATTATTTTAATAAAGACGATAATGGTCTGTCATAATTTAATTTTATTGTCACCATCGAGTGATGTTATTTGTTTATTCTCACGTATTAATATTAAATGATTTATTAATATCAGTTGGTTCGTCAACTCATATGCTCCGATATCACAAAATTACTACAGTTCAGTCCCTCAAAATAATAATAGTAACCGTGAATAGTAATAATTTTTTTTAAGTGTATAAAATAATCATTTCTTCTTCTACGTTTTTTCTACCTTTACTTTTGCTTATAGAAATAGGAATTACTTTGCGAAGGTCCATAATACAAAAGTAATGAAAATATTATTTTGCTATAGTACGTGATAAATGAAAAATATATGTAATGCTAAATGGAGAGTGTATTTTTTGTTCTCATACCTGATATATGCAGTATTAACTCATGCACTGTGGAGTTTATCTCCAGACGATGCCCGGTTACGGCGCGAAATTTCTGATTTGTTCCGGTTACTGAACGAATTTTCATTCGATTCAATACGATATGATTGAATTGTAGATCTACAAAAATACTACAATAAACATGTCACTATCTCTTATGATTAACTCACGATAACTACTTTTGTGTCTTTTGTGACATACTGAATTCCACGCGGGCGAAGCCGGCAAGCACAGTTAGTATTATATAAAATAACCGGATGACCGAGCCTTGCTCGGTAATTTTTTACAAAATAAAAAAAGAAACTTCAAAAAAAAGAAAAAATAAGAGGGTAGGTGGGGCTCGATCCTAGGTATTTTCATTTCTCGCGACCACCCGTTCCCCGAATAAGCTACGCTGACTTGACAGTTAATAGCAAAAATTCAATTCAATATAAATTTTAGTATTTTATAACGGAGGTAAATAATTTTTTTTTTAATAAAACCTAGCTAGATCGATTTTTCTCCCCCAATACCCCCTACACGCTGAATTTCAGGGAAATCGTTGGATTCGTTGCCGAGTTTCCGAAAATATATATACATACATACAAGATTAACTCATTTAAATATTAAAAGATGAATGATGTCAAATTGTATATTTCACATCGTTCAGTAATAAAAAACTATTGCTAAAATTAACATAAAAACAATAATGACGTCCCGAAAAAAGCAGAATGTATTCTGTAATAAAGTTCTCGATATTATCGGAGTCACGATCATTGGTTTAATTATTACGTCGACTCGCGTTACCAGCCATTAGCAGGTACCGGTAATACGTTTGGCCTTATAAATCCGTACTGCGTTGTTCGATGAAGACATTTTGGAAAGGAAATTGACAGTTTTGGTTCAAATTCATTTGCATATTATATTAGCCGTACAAGCGCATATATTAACTCCATATTGTAATTTGAAATGTTGTGAGAGGTCATATAATATAAAAAGTTTTTATACAAAACTAGCAGTGTAGCAACGCATTACTATGTTTCAGCCTAGTTTCGTCATTGACAGTTTAAAAACAATTATTCGATAGCCACCAAACTACAAGATTTTCAGGTGCCTCAATCTAAAAAAATTACCTGATAATGTCATTAAAATCGGTCCAGCCGTTTCAGAGCAAATTAAGAACATACATACGTGCTTTCTTTTTTTAAACATAATATTTAGATTATGTAGTATAAGAAAGTCGCTACATCCGAATGGCATAACATCGCATAACTTAGGCATCACTTAAAGTGACCTGTGTTTAAGCTAAAGACCATTTCATATTATTATTACTTTGAATTTAGAATTTGTAAAACATATTCTTTGAATAGAGTACGAATGTGCTGCAAAAAATTTAACTTATTAACTAACACTTAAATACAGCATCACTTGTCTTAATATTCTCCTTTTTTAATATACTAATTTACACTAAACTTAATTATCATTAATTTCGAGTCTCTCAAACATTAAGTATATTAATTAATTCAATATTGTGTGTGATAAAAAATACGCCTTGAAAAATTCAATGAAATTATTAAAAATAAAAGAAATGTATTAATACAAATATTATATCTACGTATCAACAAAGTGTTAGACAAAACATTTAGTCCCCTTACTCGAATCCTCTATTGAATATGTTGCTAGGGAACAGTTGTAAAGTAATCAATTGCTACTGAAACTCGGTCAAAAGGGTTACCATGTATGTATCAGGTGGTATTATGGTTTTCAATTAAATAATTGAATTTCAATCACAACTCGCGTTGATAGGAACACGACAATACGCTTAAGATCGCCTGAGGGCAGGTGTTGTTACCACGTAGCGTATATTATTATTGCTAATAAAGTTGTATACGAGTAGAGGCTCTAGCTTTGCCAGCAGCTTTGTCCGCATGGAAATCAGTGTCACGAATTTATCCCCGAATTGAAAATTTTAACATAAAAGTAGTTATCGTGGGTTAATTATAAGAGATTTTTTAATTACTTTCACCCTTTACGTAGCATACGCAAAGGAAGCTTTAAATTTCGCCGTTTCCGCAATATGTTTTATTACTGCTCCTCTCCTATTCATCTTAGCGTGATGTTATATAGCCTATAGCCTTCCTCGATAAATAGACTATTTTACAGTCAAAGAATTTCAATCAAACAAACAAAGTCTTCAGATTTATGTATTAAGTATACATAACTTATAATACCGTATCTAAATATAAAGCGACTATTTAATAAAAACCATTTCTATTTAAAGTAAAACTAGATTTACTAGAAAAATAACACGAAAAGTGCTTTATTTTTTCATTAATGGACAGTTAAAAAATTGGTATGTTTTTTTGAAATTTATTATGCTGCGATTTTACATAGTCGTAAAGCCTATTAAAAATAATTGCACTTCCTTTACTGCAGTTTTTAATATTAAAGCTTATCTACGATCTACAAAATAAAGTTATTATATTAAAATACCAAAAAAAGCTAATGATATCATCCTCCAGCCATTATCCCACTCTAAGCGGGCTCGGTATAACATGTTATAAATAAGTTGGCACATGATTTGGCTTCGTATTTTACGACCGGTCGCCTGCCTCACATTAACTTACCATAGTCGTATTTCATAACACCTAGGTAAGAAAATGGGTTCTGTTCTATTCAACCTGATACCAGACGGGAAGCGACTTACCTTAGTCGCTTTTTACGACACCTCGGTAAGAAATGAGCATGATTTATTCTACTCAGCCGGATACCACACGACATGAAAAAAACTTATATAAAACCTTAAATAAATTTTTAAACACATTTAATATAATATAAACTTCAGAACGGCTACCGAAATTAATTTAAATAACTGTTAGTGTGCAATAAAGCCTACGCCGACGCTATCTTCTGGGAGTCTAAAGAATACGCCAAAATGTCCCAAGTTTCTTCAGGCAATCAAGGCTTAATACCGTAGTGAAGTTTCAAGTTGGGAAATTATAGGGGGGTGCGGGGGGCCGCGTCCGCCGCGTGTCATCTCGTAACATCAAAAATGCATTTAAATTCCGCGCAATAAAAAACATCGCCGAGAAGTTTCACTACGGCCAAGGGATTGGAGACTGCTTCCACGTTGCCACATTTTGAAATATAAAATATGTAACATTTATATTCTGTGCAATCTGCGTCACTTTTTTTTAGTTCTAAATTAAAATGGAAACAATTGTTAAACGAGCAAACAAATTTCTTTCTTGAAACTTTATAATTTTGATTTTGCATTAGTGGTCCAATAATTTACTCTCTGTTTACTTAATCACAGTTAAACTGTAGTATGGCTGTAAGTTCAAATCGTATGTACACGTTCGAATGATCACGGCTCATATTTTTTAATATAATACTAATTTTAACCGCCAAGTAACTCCTGGTTCTATAATTGTTTATTCAATTTAGATATCGAAAATGTTTACATAATGTGAAGCCAGCACAACATGTAAACATGTTGTTAGGTTATATGGCTAGGTATTTTACGACCGGCCACCTACCTGACGTCAACTTAACTTAGTCTCCTTTTGCGGCACCTCAATAAGAAATCAGGATGGTCTATTCTACTACCTAGATAACACACGGTGGGCCAAGTTACTTCAGTCGCTTTTTACGGCACCTCGGTAGGAAATGAAGGTGGTCTAGTAGCAACTTATCTATCTTATATTTATATGGCAAAATAAGTTAAAAAAAAATATACGTGCGCCATATTAGTCCGTCCAATTTGATGCCGGGACTGAGTGAGAAGTTGCGAAGTAACTAGAAACTGTACTAAAAATTGACTTGCCATAGTTTTCAGCATACACTAAAAGGATTGCCATGTTCCCATTGATATTCGTCGGAAAAAGTTTTGCTTCGTAACCGTTTCACTTAAATAGTAAAAAAAAGTTCTACATCTATAAGATATTCATAATATATTATTATATCTTTTCTTTTTTCATTGATTCTATATTTTTTTGACAACCAATTTTGGTCCTGAGCCATTTAGGAGAAATTATTACATTGGGTAAAAATTTTAACTTCATTTCGAATTTTCGAGCAATTTTAGACTCAGTTGCCAAATAAATGTAATTATTGAAAGAAATAACATAGCACGGGCATAGCAAATCCATCCTTTCAGACCAACTTCAATTCATTTAGTATTAGACATAATTATATTTTTATTCTAACATCTTAACTTTGACAGTTAACATAAAGTATTTTTTTTACTATACATTGCTTTATAAATAAAATAGCAGTGTGGTATGCGGCTGAGTAGAATAGACCACCGTCTTTTCTTACCGACGTGTCATAAAAGGCGACTAAAGTAAGTTGGCGTCAGGCAGACGGCCAGTCGTTAAATTCCTAGCCAACTCATGTGAAAACATTATTATAGCATGTTATGCCGATACACTTAGAGTGGGATAATGGCAAAAAAATTATGATTAATTTACAAAGAAAAGTTGAAATTTTTCAAATGTCCATACAATGTTAGAACATAGACACGAAACCCATGACGTCACTGTCCTAAACAAACACACAGTTAAATTCAAATAAACAATTCCTTTTCTTTCTCACATCACTAACAAAGGTCCCATAGGTGGCTTGTTCCAATTATGCTAATGGACAGCACCGACCTGCATTCATACTCGAAATCCTCCCGCTGCAGCTAATTTTCGTCTTAAACGGTAGCTCTGACGCAGACGGGCCGAAGTTTAAACGCCGTTTGTTACTTAAAGCTACGACGTAGAATATAAAACGGATGCGGCATACTGTAAATCGGTACAAAGAAAGTTTTACAAAAATATACTTATTAAATATCGCAATGCAAAATTCGCATCCATCTATTTTATCAACCAATGGACTTCCACTGCTAGGTATAGGTATAGGATATCTTCATGAGATCTCCACAACACTCGATCTTGTGCCGCTTGAATCCAGCGGCTCCCCGTGACCTTTTTGAGGTTGCCATTCCATTTCCTAGGGGTCTTTTTTTATTATTGCTATTTTTATGTTGCAGTTTGTATAGGGGTAGTTACAATTTTTAGTATCTTTATGTACATATTATATAGAGATGTAATTTACTTTTATTTTTTTAGTTAATTTATCATCATTTAACATTTTAGTGACTATCTTGCTTTATTTCTCAACTCGTTTAGTGCGGTTTACCTAATATATACTCGTACGGGTCTACCGACACTGCGTTTTCGGGTGCGTGGTCACCATTCCTACATCTTAAGACCGCAGTCTTTCGCACTATGTGCTCCACCTTTTGGACTCGGTGGATCGACGTGCCAGAAGACTCATTGGCGATGAAAACCTTACCAATGCCAAATTGCACAGCTTGCAACATCGGCGCAGGGTAGCCTGTCTATCGGTATTCTACAGGATATATTTCGGAGAGTGTGCTCAGGTACTCCATGACCTTATTCCAGCATCGCCTTTTTATCATCGCACCGCTAGGCGCCGGGAGAAGTTCCATCCTTACGTTATCGACATACCGCGAAGGCGCACAGAGCGATTCGCTTCGTCATTTTTGATGCGCACAGCACGGGATTGGAATTCTCTCCCGGCATCTATCTTTCCCTATAATTATGATATGGGTACTTTCAAAGCAAGGGTGAATAGGCATCTTATAGGCATGCGCGTTCCACCTTAGACTGCGTCACTGCTTACCATCAGGCATGATTGCAGTCAAGCGCTCGCCTATTAAACAATAAAATAAAAAAAACCTATCGCTATTTCTGCTTCATAACTGCCTGACCTATATCAAGGCAGGTAAAGTAACAATCAAGACAATCATCAAAAATGAAAATAAACCGGCGTAAAATTAGTAATGTGAGACGAATGTCGTTGTCGAAGACGTTTATCTCAGCCTACTTACATATTGCTCTTATATCATCTCATCACTAATCTTTTTACTAAAAGGTCTTTCAAAGTAAGATATAAACAGGTGGATGAATAAACCATTCACCCACCCGTTTATATCTTACTTTGAATCGGAATCATATCAGCGAAAGCGTCTTCCAACAAATAAAATTAGCTCTACTTTAGTTATTCAATTTTAAGCGAAATAGTAATAAAAAAAACTTCCCAGTAATTTTATGCTGTATAAAAATACGAGTCGTGACCATTTTGCAAACAAGTAAAGCATTCAACCGTAAAGTTGACTAAGATAGCCTTTCACTTTTGTTACTTATAATCTTAAAAATATTACATCCATTTTAATATTTTTGCACCCAGACGTTTGCTTGTAAAATGATAACATAACATGTTAACAGATTCATATTTCTATTTCGTGTTGAATAATATTTTTAGTTACGAATTAATCTATTTAAATTTTATGGCCTGTTTAATTACACAATTCCTTGTTACGATGAATCTTGAAAATGAATTTTTAACGTGAATTTTTTGTCGATTTCTTACTATTATAAATTTATGAAGTCGTATTTTTTATTTTATTCTCGTTAATAGAGGATTTTTAATGTAAATTATACTAATATAATAATGATAATTTTTCAAATTCCGTAAACTAAAAACAAAAGATATGTTATACTTGTAGTATTGATAAGTGCGTCGTAAAAACGACTAAGATTTCGATGAAACCCAATCTTACTGGATGTATTTATTATATATTTCTTACCCGGCATCACGACTCGTTTTTGAACGTTAACAATAACTTATTTATTTTCATATACATATTAATGTGCGCTTCTTATTCGATTTCCCGATCATGTCATATACAATTTGAATCGTCTACAAATCTCCAAAAAAGTATCAAAAAATGACAAAAATAGCATAAAAACTACGTTTGATTTGTAAACAATTGTTTAATTGTTAAATTGTTTTATATAATTATATATTATTGAAATATTTCTTTTGAAAAGAGTGACCGCCCATATTTGATGAGATGATTCTTCTTGGTAAGAGCGCCCTTTAGGAACCAAAATATTGAAATATGACGATTTAAAAGTGATTGGAAAAGCCAATTTGAATAAAAAAAGTAGTACCTGGGTGACCTTGCTCGGTAATTTTTAAAATGAGGTAATAAAAATTAAAAAAAATTGAAAATAAAAATTAAAAAAATAATAGGGCAGGTGGGGCTCGATCTTAGGTATTTTCACCTTTTTAGACCGCCCGTTCCCCAAATGAACCAACATGACTTTACGTTTGACAGCGAAAAATTGTGATTGTATTCAACGTAAATTTCAAAAAAATTTTAGAGCCCGAAAACAGGGCTCGACATTTAAATAAAAACTTATATAGATTCCGTTTTCTCCCCCTAAAAGCTCCCCCATGCTGAATTTTAGGAAAATCGTTTTGGAACCGTTTCCAAGATTCTGAAAAAATATATATAAAAAAAAAATATAAATGTTAGTGTTTTTTAATGCCCAAAAATAGGGATAAAACAATTTTTTTTTTACATAAAACCTAGCTAGATCAATTTTTCTCCCCCAAAACCTCCTACATGCTGAATTTCAGGAAAATCGTTGGAGCCGTTTCCGAGATTCGGAAAATATATATATATATATATACAAGATTAACTCATTTAAATATTAAGATGAACATTGCAATACCTTTTGTCGTTACTGCTGCTATACATATTAACAGCGTCATAGTATTTTTTTAATGATATTAGCGATTGTTTAAAGTGCGCAAGACGCCCGTTTGCAATGCTCTCCGGATTGTATGCATCGCGACTCATTACTTCACTAATGGAGGCCTTAATGAACCAATCTAACAGATTGCTCTCCAATCTTTAGAAAGCACCGCTGATTTAAAAGCTGTGACAAGATGAGTCTTTAGTTAATTAGTTACGGATAAACTTCGAAAGCGTTCGGATTTAATTCCTATTTACATTTTATTCTTATTGCAAGTTAATTTATATTCTGACTATTGCTAACGGTTACATGTATTTAATATACCTAGAGTTGTTTCGATGAAAAGTTAATGTCATAATTATATACACTGTAAATTTTTTTAATGTGATTAATTTACTATTATTGCGCTTAAAAAATTAATTATATAGTAACCAAGACCACTTTGTATATAATATTGAATCCATTAAAACAATGAACTATTTTTTACTATAGATGTAATTTATAACTTAAGCGGGTCACATTTCACTGCACAGTCCGGAAACCGTTGTAGCTTCGGAAAAACATAAAAAACACGATATAGAAATGCAACTTGTAAAAGATTTACATTAAGTCATTATTATATTATATGATCGTGTCAGAGACCAACATTATTGTGTGTATGTGTGTGTGTGTGTCTGTGTTTATTAATGGATCACTATAAGTATACACTACATTGCCATCTAGTGCATTACGGTAAAGTTGCAGTGATATGTGCATCTGATATAAAACAGTTTCTTCTCTTTGCTCGACTAAAACGAGGGAGTTTCTCATCTATACTCTATAAAACTATAGTATATTCGAATATACTATAATTTATAACTTAGTGTGTCAAATGCACTAGAACAGATTGATATTTAAATGAATTACAGTTAGTATAAAATTCTAATCAAGCCTAATGATCCGCATAATATAGCGCAAAATTAAATTTGTTCAACGGTTGACACGCTACTAATAATCGCTAAGGTTAAAGCGTAACTTTTGCAAACTTCCACCAACTCCAATTTGTAGCCTGTTTCAGAGACTCGCGAAGTTATATTAAAAGGTCCACAGTAATTTTCTTGACAAACACAATGAATAAGGAATGCGTGTTATAAAATTCGGATTGAGCAGGGCATCTCATCACGTCGCGCCCGACGTGTTTACCTTCTGATGTGTTGTTACCTACTAATTGTGTTTTGCTGACATAACCAGAATCAAGATAAAAGACATTCGCGCATTCCGTTCCTCACTTGTAAGCTGTTAATGAATAGCAAGCGCTCTTATATTGCCGTTTCTTTCCTCGCAATGGAATTCAATCAACTCCAAATTCGACATAAGGCGCAAGATTTATGATCGACACAAATCGAATTCGCTAACAAACAATATCGTATTCGAGGCGCTACATACGATACGATACGAGTATATCAATATTGCAGGCGCTATTAATACGTCCGTCTCATGAGCGGCGGGAGGGTTCCAGCTCCCACTTCCCCCGACCACTCGCCGCTCTTAATTGAATGAGGAGCGGGAATTGTTTCCCAAAATGAAACAATTAATTGTGCAACGGCTATTCCGCCTTACATGGATAATACGTTCGTTTATAGCCTCCTAACGCGGCTGCACAGCGTCCTTTATTGGACCGCCTCTAGGAATTTGTGTTCATTGGGGCTCGTATCCAAAATTTAATCGAGAATATATAAGAACAATTGTTTTCCCGGGGTAGAAAAAAAATTGTTACAGGAACGACGAGATTGGGTACTTTAAATATATTTATGTTTGGATGTTTTTAACTTGGTTTCAGAGCAACACAACCTTTTAGTTTGAATTGCAGCATTCTAAATTTTCATGGTCAGGTCATAGCACGTATAATGCGGTTATATCGTGTTGAAATTCAGCGAAACACGCGAGCATGTGGCGCATTCAACTTGAAGACGCATCGTAAACCGCCTTTACGCCTCTCGACGAGAGCCTCTCAAAACTTTTCATATTCCCCGACGAAGCCAAAAAATACGAGCAGCCAAAAACATTGTAAATGCTTGCAGGTTATCGGCGCAGCCAGCTATTACCGCTGGGAATTAGTATTAAAAACACAGTTTTAATGGTGGTTGTTGCACCCGAAATTACTTGTTTTTCCGCTTTAGTATTCGCTGCACCAGACGATTCTGCTAGTGCGGTGTAAAATAGAGTGAACCAATTAAGTCTAAGGGGACATACATGCAGCCGTTATTGCATTGTAACTATTTTTTTTCCGTATACTCTCTCCTCCTTGATGTTATAAAGGTGTGTATAAAAATATAAACCATACGATATTTGGCATACATTTATAGGTTGGATTAACAGATTATTAAGCCATCTTAAGTTCTATGCTTACTTAAGTCCACTTAGAACACATTTCTAGCTTTAAATATTTAATATTACGTTTCAAACCATAGGTTTCACAAATGCCTTAAGATGTTTGAGCGCGACAATTCTCCGATTATCATTAAGCACATCTGTTTTGTCACACAGATATTTACAATTACTCACGCGCTTTTCGATGAATAATAACACTATGGGGAAACCAGCATTTTTTAAACAAATATGATATGTGTAGCCTACAGATCGGCTTTGAAGCAGCTTGGAGTGTTTGAAATTTCAACCTTATGTCAAAAAGTAAGAAGAGGCCCAGTAGTGCGATAATAACTGGCTTTTATTTTAACTTTATACTTGAGTTTATTCGTTCCTCTTTTCTTTCAGAAAAAATATCGACATAATATTTATATTAAGTAATATTAACACTAATCACAGAAATGTCTCAATTAAACATAATAAATCGCCGTGCACAAACAAGCTGCATGGGCTAGTATATCACGCTTGTGAGAGATAGGGTTGTTAAGATGAGGGAAATATAAATTCGTGATATCAAATAATATTTAAAATGCGATTAAGTCTTGTAGTTTATCATTTAATCATGCTTTGGTGAACGTACACGACGGGCATTTAGGTATCTTGGTAAATGTCTGCAGTAAGTACTCAGGGTGCGTTGAGGTCATGGTTGAGGTTTACGTTCGTAGGATGTAAATTAAGGAAGTGTTTTTATATCAACGGCTTCAAGTTTTTTGATGATAAGAAATCGCTTTTATAAATATGTATAAAGTATACTTATAGTGTATAGTGGGATTTTAATCATCATCACTCTCCTGCCCTTATCCCACTCTAAATTGAGTCGGCACAACATACTGTAAACATGTTTTCACATGATTTGGCTAACTAATTTAGAACTGGCCGACTGCCTGACTTCATCTTAACTTAGTCGCCTTTTAAATTCGATTATATTCAAAGTATATCAAAATTGTATTTAATTACCACTTCAAAATTTAGTACTTAATACTTAGATCCTATTTTTATATCAAATATATTGAGTGGATAATTGATAATGCAATTAGCATTACTTGGAAAATCTTAAACTGTTAAATTTCTTTAACGTTAAAGCGAAAAACCCGGTGATCTTTGCAATCTATCGCTAATTTATAAGAAAATTAATTAGGAAAAACAAATATCGCACCACATCGCTTCACCTAAAACAGTACACTTGTCAGACTATATATTTTTTTCAATGATCAACTGAAAACATGTCTCACTATTAAGAAAAGAAACATCGTCACTTTCGATTTGACATGTTCATCATCGATTAAACGCGTTAACCTAAATTAAAGAAATTTTCATATCTATATTGGTTTTTACCACATTTCTCGGTATTATAACAACTTTCTTTCAAAAAAGTTAAATAATATAAATGAGAAGCCGAAAACATCTGCCAAAAAATTCGAACTTGTGTCAACCCTGTTTGTCGCATGTACGGACAGGGTGGCGGCACACTACGGGGCACATTCAATTTGCTATTTATCTGGAAATGGATCTAAGTCATTACTTAGCTGAGCGAGAGAGATGGAATAGAATGCAGGAAATTACACATTGTAGTACAATATTCGTCGCTTGCAACCACAATAATTATACCTCCTTTCGTGCTTGTGTTTTTGTGGCTTGTAATAATGGTGGAACTCTTTTTTTTTTAATTTCGTATATTAGTAGACACATTCTGTTTGCGTCAAGGCGAAATATTGTAACACTAAACGCAAATTTTGTATACTAAAAGAATATAAAGATTTTTTTATATTTTATTTCAGCAATATTGCATGTTGAACTATCAATCTTTATAATAAACTTTATAATTTAATTTTTACAAGGCCTTTTAATATTTTAAAATACCAAATAGAACCAAAGGATAGTCGAACGTTGTTGTTTTTGAAGTAGGTATATTTTTGTTATAAATCAGAATGTACGTTTAATGGTTCTTTTTGTAAATAATTTATAGATTTAGGCTTTACTTTGCGGAAATCCATTATACAAAAGTAATAATAAAATTATTTTGCTATAAATCGCGATTTATTGCGGATTATACCAAAATAATTTTATTATTAGTTTTGGTTCTTTTTGCGTATTTTTTTATTATTAGTATAATCATATTTCTGGTTGTCCATATATTCATATGTTCTTATGTCCGTTTCTTGTAACTTTAAAATTGTTTAAAATATACATTAATGTGGTATTTCATTTTAAAAAACCTAACACTTTTTGGTAATTAAGTAACCTCACAAAATGGCCCACTCTTCTTAAATTTGTTATAACTTAAGTGACAATAACAATAATCTTTACCAACTATCGCATAAATTACAACACTTACTCATAGAACACTCGTTATTAAGCATGCGCATATAAATATTTCCAGCACTTAAGCATGTTTTCACTGATAGCTAATTTCGGGAAAAAGGATAGCTCGTCTCAATCACAGGAAGTGCTATCTCATCGCGGAAGTGGTTTCTCGTGTCGTCTCGCTCTTGCCTGTTTTGTAAACTCGCTCAGGGTAACCATTCGCACTGGACTTCTGTGGGATATTTCCACTAATTATCTACAATTTAGACGCATTTTAATGATATTCCAGAGAACTTACAACTTTAAATTTTGCTTAAAACTTTAAACTTTTCAATTTTAAAATGTTTATAGAAGCGTAACTTATTTTTAATATAGTCTCCAATACAGAGTAATTGTTTTTATAATTTAAAAACAATTACTGTACATAGACTAAGACAATTTTTAATATTTGTGAAGTAAGGCTGTAAGGTGTTCGTGAAGTTAATCTATTTATTGTATAAGAAAACTGTAGTCGCAACATTAATTATAATAAGTACTTAAGCAGTTAAGCGAGTTAAGCAGTACTCAACGGTTGTCTGACAAATAATAACGGCGTAAAAAGAATCTAAGCAATTAACGTGATAACATTCAATACTTTAATAATTATCTCTAATTGTTTAAAAGATGGTAACTAGCTACGGTCAAAAGATTGTCACAAAACGAGACTCTAAACTCAAGACCGTAAAACTAATAATTAAACGAAACGATTCCTTTTCAATTATTTAAAACATATCAAAGTCGAATGCGGTTATTACTATTAAATAATAATATTATTATTTATAATAAATAATATTAAATACATTATACTGTTTTTCTATATACTTCTACCACAAATTTTTTCAATGCTGAAACGGATTACGAATTCTATATCCCAAATTATGATTCCATAAAGTTGGGTGCCCTAGACTTGTACTAATGGAGGTCTACTTGATGTGATCGAATGCATTTCGTTGGGTGGAAAAACATAGACTCACACCGAATCCAATCCCGCAAACATTACGTTCATCTCCTGTCATTCCCGGATGTTGTATAACTTGATTAATTTTCGATCTTACGTTGAACATTTGAATCGTTTCTGCTACTTAAACATTAAAGACGTACCTACCTTTAACATTATTTTGTATACCTAATTTGTGTTCTATATTACATTTGAGACCCAGTTGTAAGAATTACATTTTATGGGTTCGAGGCCTTAAGTTTTTCATTGATTGGTCATTGAATGATTATTATAATAACCAATTGGTTATTATAATAATCATTAAATTAACAATTGTTAATCAATGGTGTTATCTTTTCGTAATATATTATGTGCCGTCTGGTTTGCGAGATACGTAAGTGTATAATTCCGATAGAAACAACCTATTCATCATACTCATGCCCTTATCTCCCCACCCTTAGTGGGGTCGGCACAGCATGTTTTAAGCATGTTGTAACATAATTCGGCTACGTATTTTACGATCCGCCGCCCACCTGACCTCAACTTACCTTAGTCACTCAGATAGAAATCAGTGTTGTCTATTCCAGCCGGATACCACACGGCGGATCAATTACCTTAGTGGCCATTTATTTTATTTTATTTATTCAGTTAGGCCCTTCCATGAACAACTTTTAAATAGAGGGATAAATGAGTATTAGGATTTTTCTATGCACTCGAAGAACATTACCCTAGACCAGTGTTTCCCGACATTTTTTAGTTCATGCCCCATGTTAAAAATTATTTTGCCTCCCAAGTAATGTACATAATTTTTTATATTAAAAATTGAATTGTCCACTTAAAGAACATAAATAATAGGTTTTAGGAATAAAAATTGCTATTTTTTTTGTTAAATTTGGCACCAAAATCTAGCATTGCAATTACATGGCCCAGAGTGAAAGGCTTAAACTCGTGTCGAGTTGTCCCCCCTTAACCATCAAATTGCCCCCTGTGGGTCGTGGGCCCCACGTTGGGAAACACTGCCCTAGACCCTTGTCTCAGTTTTATTACAGTCTCAGTTTGAGAATTCAGATACTCGCTTACTATCTTCCAAATTACCGATTTCGACTCGAAATTGATCATAAATACTTTTAAATGCAATTACTCCGTCTTTGATTTCGAATTAAGAAATAAAGCGCCGCTATTTTAAGTTTGTTATATCGTTACTCTAATGTAACACTGTAGATTTCTGAAGGACTACGCGAGTCCAGCGGGACGTTAGATTACAGGGACTTGCCGGGCAGGGTTTCTAAGTCGGGGCTAATTGGATGAGCCGGGACGCTCCCAATTAGCACCGTTGTGATTCATTTTAATCGAGCGCTCCAGCTCTGCTCTTGTCAGGTTTCATTTAAATACATTTCATAAAATTTCATTTATAGTCGAAATCCATTTATATATCAATTATAATGGTTAAATTATAGAATTTGGTATAAAATGAAACTTAAAACTATTTAGATTTAGTGGCTTTTTAACAGCTTTGTCGATTTTTCAATGTCGGTAAAATTTGGTTTACCAATATTTCATTAAACTTATTAGGACACCTATTTCCAAAGATATTTAATTGATATAATACAATCATTTTTAATTAAAATAATGTCAAAATTTTGGTGCGCATCAAAACTTTTTTAACAAGAAGTTATTTTTCGTTTTGAAGAACTGTATCTGACCCTTGATTTTGATGATTGTAGACGATGTTATAGCATCGTCGGGGTCATTAAGGACGCACTTTGGGCGCCTGTGAAATCTAATCGGAATCCTTTTAATTATTTTAAAATCGTTATATTCTAATCAATAAAGAGAATCGAGAAAGCCTAATAGTCAGAGCGCGTGATTTTTGCCCAGATTTCGCGGTTCAAACCATTTGGTGAAGGTAAACATGGTGAGGAAACCTACATATCTCTAGAGAATTCTGGAGATATGTGTAACCTACCAATCCGCATTGGAGCAGCGTGGTAGGTCTTAGCTCCAATCCTTCTCTCCAAAAACTTACCATTACTTTATTTTTACTTTCTATAAAAAAAAGGTAAGAAGTCGCCGGTGACATGTGGGACTCGATTCCAGGTATGAACCTTTTGGTCCGCCTTTTACCCATTATGCTATCACAGCATTACGTTTGCCCCCAAAGCCCCCTACATGCTGAATTTCTTGAAAATCGTTGGAGCCGTTTAAATAATTCAGAAAAATATATATAAACAAGATTAACTCATTTAAATAGTGAAGATTTAGGAGACCATTCAAAGTTTCTAAATTTCGGCTTGTAAATTTAATTTGCGAATATTTAGAATGAATAGAACCAGTTGTTTAGACAAGATGTGATAACGACTCGCGTTGAGACTTCGCGTCCTTAATGATATCGGGATTCTGTAGGCGCCGGCTCGCGTGCGCAATTCTTGTTATATCTTTATTACAAAGGAGTGCCTCGTTAATTTGGCAGCCCCTCAGAGTTGAGAGTTGACAGTTGAGGAACCCTTGACCTCATTCGGAAGAGCCTGCGACACTGAACCGCTCCGAATTGAAACGCACCTTAAGATAAATAATTAACGATCCTCATTACCGCGTTATAAATATCTTTAGAACCTACCCTCCAAGGAGCTACAGAATTGTATAGCTCGTGCGGACCACTACTTCGTTTGTATCTATCTATACCTATTATATAAAAAAAACCCTCAAAAGAAAGAAAGTCTGGCTGTATGTGATAAATTTTCTCTAAATCTACTGAACGGGTTTTCGAACGGTTTTTACTAAAAGATTGTGCAACTTTTGAGGATGCAACTTCATTCGCGTCGACTGAAGTCTTTGAGTTAACAGTTGACGTTGACAAATCCTTCCTAATATTAGAAATACGAGTCTGTCTGTATATTACGTGTCTGTCTGTATATTACGTTTTCACAGCCAATCCGCTGAACCAATATCGATGAAATTCAACACAATTATTCCTTATACACAGAATTAACATACAGATTACAGAATCTTAATTCAACAGGAATAGGATGACATTCAAAAACGCCATTTATTATCAACCTATGAAAGTTTTTTTATTCACGATATGTGTTTATGTAAACACGAATGGTAGAAATTAAATAAATA
The DNA here is from genome assembly GCA_947086495.1 of Morpho achilles. Classification (NCBI taxonomy): domain Eukaryota; kingdom Metazoa; phylum Arthropoda; class Insecta; order Lepidoptera; family Nymphalidae; genus Morpho; species Morpho achilles. Next base: position 5,791,231 of record CAMTZB010000007.1, on the reverse strand, counting down.
AAATAAACTCGGGTTTCCATTTAACTAATTAATAATATAATAATAATCCTTATTAAGTAATATTACATTTTTTTAGTTTCAGTTTAATAGAGATTGCAATGTCTTCTATCCCGTTGTTTAGTGCAACAACACAACGGCCCAAGTTAGATCATTCCAACAGTCCACATAACTCGATGAGTTTCAAACTAGACAGTTTTCTATTATCCCTAATAGCAGTCGTAAGAGTTTTAAAATGGCCAAGATACAGAACTTGTTCCACAGGAAGCATTGCCACGGCCACGTACACGAAGCGGAAGTTTGATATTGAATGGATTTTATTGCACAAATTCGATAATCACAAAGTGCAACTGGCGTAAAACTCCAATGGATGCTTTCTTTGTATGTTAGGATTGTTCTTTTAGGCGAACATAACTATATCAAATTCCGTGTATAAATGACTTGATCAACTTATATTAAAACTAGCACAATGTAGGATTTTTATATATGTAAATCTAGATCAGGGGTTGACTACCAGCGGCCCGCGAGCCAAATGCGGCTCTTAGGATGTAATGATGAAGCTCTTTAGTTCCGTATGCAAATATTATTTATTTTATAACAAACATTAAAAAACGTTCTGAATCGATTAACGTGGATTAAGCACATTTTCTCTAGCCACTTCGGTTTCCTTTTCCCCACAGCCCCGCCCCGTGACACTACCGTCACCGTAGATTTTAATTCGCTTCGGATAAAATGAAGCTCATTGAAAACTGAAATTTAGTATATCGTAATTTTTTACTCTTCCGACTCAAAGGGTTGCCGACCCCTGATTTAGCTCAATCGCATGTTTACAATAACTCATCCCCTACCAATACAAACCAATTTAAATACAGTGCGTCGTCCATATTTGACTTGACCAAATTATCATTATATTGCCTTGTTAGAAATATAACTTTCATATAATAAATGTATACCACCATTGTTACACATAATATATACAATTGCCATTCTTCGTATTGAATTCATAAAAAATCACAAAAATGATTGAGATACGCTATTTTAAAATTGGTTTCCTGAATCCATGTTCCTTAGGCAATGGCCATGAAGAATTTGTCGTTGCACTAGATCGTCACAACGTTGACATCATGGCCTTGAATGAAACTTGGTTGCGGGAAGGTGAGGAGGGTCACGCTCCGTTGATACCTGGGTATCGTCTCCTACACTCACCACGTGCGGAGGGAGTGCGTAAGAGAGGTGGAGGAGTTGGTTTTTACATTAGACAAGGTATTAATGCGCGAGTCCTCGCTCACCCAGTAACACCGATGCTGGAACAAATGTGGTTAAGTATCAGGCTAAATAAAAAAACTACCATAATCGGTACCGCTTATAGACCTCCGTGGTACAACGTTCAAGATTTTTTAGATGGTTTAACTGATACAATAACATCGTTACCACATCATGAAAATATTATTTTAGTAGGAGACTTTAATATAAACTTTTTAAATAAAACCGATACGAATACAATATCTCTTACTAACTTTCTTAGCTGTAACAATTTGACGCAACACGTAACTGAACCTACTCATTTCACTACCCGCAGTGAAACATTACTCGACCTTGTTTGTAGTGATGCTGACGTTTTTCGAATAGAAGTAGATCATATTGAAAGCCTCAGTAAGCACGCTGTCGTTTCTTGTGAATTTAAAATACATAAAGAAAAGCAAAAACGAAGAAAAATACTTATGAGGCGAATTAAAGATATTCGAAGTGACGATTTAAATTATTGCCTTAACTTGATTAACTGGGACGATATAATAAAAATACAAGACTTAAATGAAATGGTTTCTGAGTTTGCTAAAACTATTTTACTTCTATTTGACTGCCTTGCTCCGATAAAAAATATAAGTATAAATGATAATCATTATCCTTGGATAACTTATAATTTAAAATTAATGATGCGAATACGTGATGAAGCCCAAAGAAAATTCCGGTCAAGTAATTGCGACAACGACAAAGAGTATTATAAAACCCTTAAGAATTTGGTTAATAAGGCAGTTTTAGCAGAAAAAACCGCATATTGTAACATGTATATCAATAATAACGTGAAGAAACCTACTGTTATGTGGAAACATCTAAAACAGCATATAACATTTAATAAAAAGAAGGAATACAGTTTGCCAAAACAATTTAATAATCCCCATTTAATTAATCGTCATTTTTTAACAATTCCTGGTGTCAACCAAGTTTCTTTCCAAGATCTTACTTACTATTCCACAAATAAATACAGACCATCTTTGACATTTAATTTGAAACCGACTGATGAAACCACTGTTGCAAAAATACTAGGGACTTTAAAATCAAACGCTATAGGAGCGGATGGAATATCGTTGGATATGATTTTGGCAACCCTCCCCAATAGCTTGACGGCAATAACCAGTATTGTTAATAAATCTATTCTCACTGGAGCTTTCCCAGATCTGTGGAAGCACTCGGTTATTAAACCAATACCAAAGAGGGATATTACTCGCTGCTTAGGAGACTTACGCCCTGTCAGTATACTTCCTTGTATATCAAAAGTATTAGAAAGGGTTGTTTGCAATCAATTAACAGAATATTTGGAAAGCAACAACATATTGCCTTGTGTCCAGTCAGGATTTCGGAAACATCATAGTACTTCCACTGCGTTAGCTGATATCGTGGATAACGTGCTGACAAGTCAAGATGAGGGCAAAGGAACTGTACTGGTTTTACTGGACTATTCTCGGGCATTCGATTCTATTAATATTCCTCTGTTAATATCGAAGCTATCCTTTTACGGTTTTGGTCAAGATACTTTGAGATGGTTTTCCAGTTATCTGTATGATAGGATGCAAAAAGTTGAGTTGAGCTGTGAAGATGGAACTAGTAGCTTTTCTGAAAATTCCTCAATAACAAGGGGTGTACCACAGGGTTCGATACTTGGGCCAATACTCTTTGTACTTTATAGTGCTGACGTAGTCGAGGGTATCAAAAACTGCAATTTTCATGTGTATGCAGACGATCTGCAGTTATATATTTCGTTCAAGCCTGAAGACACCGATATTGCTATAAATAGACTTAACCAAGACTTGAACCGTATATTTACATGGTCGAACATGCACACATTAGTTTTGAATCCCAGCAAAACTAAGTTTATTATCTTAGGTACGAAGGTTCAAATAGATAAAATATCTAAAAGAAGACCAAACATTATAATCGGGGGTGCGAGTATAGAGCGGGTTTCAGAAGCACGTAATTTAGGGGTATTGATGGATGAAAGTCTCCGTTTTGAAAAGCATGTTATAAACAATATTCGTAACTGCTTTTACAGACTGAAAGTCTTGTACCGGATAAGAAACTCACTGAGTACCGAACTGAGAGTAATCGTTTGTGAAACCCTGGTACTATCGAAGCTCAACTATGCGGATGTTGTGATAGGTCCTAGATTACTAGCGCGAACAAAGCACATGATACAAAAAGTCCAAAATGCTTGTGCGCGCTATTGTTACAACATACCTTTCCGTGCTCACGTTACACCATTTATAAATAATTCTAATAGTCTGAAAATGGAATATCGCAGGCAGTTACATTTCGCTACTTTGTTATTTGGTATTATAAAATATAAAATTCCTCCATATCTGTACTCCAAGCTACGCTGGGCGTGTGATGAATCTTTATACGAACGCAGGACTAATACACATGTGCTTAAGATGCATTCACATAGCACGGCCTGTTTTCGTGGCAGCTTTAAGTATAGAGCAACATTTTGTTGGAATAACATACCGCCCCCTCTACGTTCCATAAAATCTGTAGGCTATTTCCGTAAAAAGTATAAAGCTTTTTTACTTAATTTACAAAAACAAAATTTATTAGTTGCTTATACTTAGGCGTAAACCAGCGAGTAGTTATTGGGGGATACAGCACTAAGTTATTACATTAATATCCTTTTGTATTATATTTAATAGTTTTTATTTTTATTATTTTTTTTTTATTTTTTATTCTATTTTACATTTTTTGATTTATTTATTTATTACTACATTATAGATATATTACTTATTTTTTATTTTTTTTTTATTATTTACTGCGGTTGTGTTTGTTGTTGTGCCGTCTGCGAGTCCAGTACTCGGCGGCCACTGAAAATCAGTTTTGGGGCTTTGCTCCAATTACAGCTGAGTGGTCATCCTTTTTGGTGTCACACCACTGTACAAATCTTTACATATACACTAAATTAACTAGATAAGGTTAATTGTTAGGTTTAAGAGTATTCTGTTTAGTGGTTTTTTTACTTTTTTGTTATTTGTAATTTGTATCGTGGTGTGAGAACAAATAAAGTTTTTTCTATTCTATTCTATTCTATTCTATTTGTTGTGAAAGACACTGTAGCATTCAAATCCGATAAGGAATTTAAACTCACACTGCATTATTGTATATTAATTATTGAATATGTATATTCGTTTGAATTCAATTTTGTCTTTTACATATCATTTTTATTAAAATTTGTTCGGACTAAATGACGCCGTGTGGCATCCTGCTAAATAGAATAGACTACCTTCATTTCTTACCGAGGTGTCTTAATAGGCGACAAGGGTAAGTTAAAATCAGACAGGAAGCCGGTCGTAATATACCTAGCCAAATAAAGTAACAACATGTTTATAGCATGTTGTGCCAAATCCACTTAGAGTCGGATAAGGACAAGAGAATGATGATGTCTGGAATAGATGCTGCTCCTACTCTATAACTTTTTTTTAAAGCTTATTTTTAAATAGTAATGTTTAATAAAAAAATAGAATGAAAAACATTATATATTATTTTCTTCTTTTCATATCAAACATTTACAGTTGTTACAATGGTCTCAGAGTCTCCCGTTATCTTGCATTCATAAGTGGACTGTATCCAGTTAATTTGTATAGAAACGCGTGTAAAGAGGCTAATGAACGAGGCCGGGACCCCGTGTCCGCGGAATCGTGCATTTTTAATGGCTCACGCTAGCACACTCACTATTAATATTTACCGAACACGTCAAGAGGGTGCACTTTACCTTTTAGTTAACTAGCGTCCGGCCGTTCATTAAATTTTCACGCGCGTCAGTTTCGGGCAAATTTTCCGCGGCGCTGGGCGGGCGCGGCGGCCGATAACGAGCGCGGCCCGGCTCGTTACGGATAGCCCGCACCGCACCGCATGCCCGGACAAATTTTATTAATAACTAGATTTTACCCGCCACTTTGTCTGTGTTAACCTTAGTCCTGAAATAAACATTAGCTTCTGTCACTCTCCAATACTGCAGATATTTCCATCACAAAAATCAGATCGATCAGGGGGATTAAATTGCAATTCCTATTTCAATGATTTCGCTACTCGAAACTATATTGATAATAGACGTAGTTTCTCAATCTCCTAATTTTTCTGTTTAAATGAAAGGATTTTTATAGCCTTATATGTTATCCCGAAAATCAATGATAATGAACCGTCTCTATTTCTAAGGAAAAACACAAAATTGTTATTTTTATTAAATTTCTAATATTTTATCACATTTACTCACCTTTTAAACCTTCACTGGACTCCCACAAATAATTGATGACCAAAATTAGCCAAATCGGTCCAGCCGTTCTCGAGTTTTTGCGGGACTAAGGAACAGCAATTCATTTTTATATATATAAATAAAATGTAACTGAAACCGGCTTTGAAGTAAAGAGCAACTTGAGCGGGAACGAGTATTAGAAATTATGCTAAATCCTTTGGCGTTCTAACTTGTGACTTATATTTCTGTATGTGAAATATCCACGCAATGATGTGTGAAAACTGAGTATGTTAACAGTCCTTCGATATCCTTACGCTAGACCAATTTTATTCAAACGTCATATAAACTACTTGAGTATGTATTTGGTACAAACCTATAAACGAATGGTTTAAGAAATTTCACATGTAGTTACAATTTCTATTATTTGCTCGATCAGTTTTCTACCAAAACATAATAAAGGACTTTCTCCATAAAATAATATTATTCATTACACGTAAATTCTCTGAGAAATATAGAATACTTTATATTCAAATTCAAAATATTCTTTATTCAAGTAAACTAATGCTTTTGAAACGTCGCTTTACTAGTGGTTCAAAAAGCTGTTCCTACCGCGAAGAGCCAGCAAGAAACTCGGTGGTTGCTCTTTTAAAAATATAATTCTTACTACGAGTACATACTACAGTTACAGTTAGTCATTACTGTCTTGTACAGGGTCGAACGGTAGCTATGTCCACGCGATTTTATCATCTTAGCAATCCTTAACAGTACAGGCTTTCTGTATTAGCCTCTTTTTAAGTTTTTAAATTGCTGTAATGACAAAGCTAAATTGATTGCAGAATTTTGGTATAGAATTTATTATACCCAAACCCACAAACGCGCTAATCTCGGGAACTATTAGACCAAATTGAAAAATTCTTTAACTGTAAGATAGTCCATTTATTGAGGAAGGCTATATAACATCCTGTTAACATGAAACGAGAGGAGCAGCAATGAAAAAAATATTACGAAAACGGCAAAATTTAAAGCTAACCTTACGTGGGCTAAGTAAACGGTGAAATTTATACAAAAATCTCTTATAAATAACCCTCGCTAAGTACTTTTATGATCAAAATTTCGATTCGGGAAAAAAAAATTGTGATACACTGATTTCCACGCAGGCGAAGCTGCTGGCACAACTAGTCATGTACATTCTTATGGACAAAAATGAAATTGCTTATTTTCCTATGCCGCAAAGCACATAACGAACTAATTAAATACTACTGCTTTAAATTGCTTTGAAACTTTTAGCTATTAGCCTTAGTGCCTTTCCAGTAGGCACAGAGGGTACTCAAAACGTCAAATCCTCAACGGAATCAACCAGACCGAAGAGGAGCATGATAAATGCGTGCCAGAATTCGCGTGCCACATCCGCATGAATAAGAAATGAGCGCGCGCGCACGCGACGCGACAAACTGCCGCGGCGCACGCTAAGCCCACCCTTATTTATCGTCCCACCCCCGCTATCACTGCCCTATCTTACCGTATCTCTGTCTCAACTTACTAAAATTATTCGCTCCAACATTGTTGAAACTAATTTTCGGTGTATAACACTAAAAAAAAAAAAAAAAAAAAAAAAAAAAAATGTATTTGTAAATTAATATTTAAATCGATTGTTTTTCTCTATTTGACATTAAATTTTGCATGCCTTAATCGGTTAAATATACTGATACTAAATTTGTTTTTACCAGCATTGATGTACGTGTATTTATGCAATAAAGAATTATTATTATTATTATTACTACCCTTCATGTTTATGATTACATTGAATTTTATATTGCAAAAGTACTTTTTCTAATTAGATTAAATTGTATGGCGAAATGTTGGATACACGAGGTTAAAATCCTTACATAATTAACGACTAAGGTCACGGTTAAGAACCAAGGTTGATATAAACAGTTACAACATGACATATTGAAACCCTGGCTCCTAAACTAGACTGTATTTCAGGAACCAGTGCCCTCCCTTAATAGATCATTATGTTATATAGTGTTAATTTTGTTAGTAGCAGTAATTTAAAAGGTTAATTTAAAAGGTGTTCGATTTATTTGGTACATTAATTATTACATTATTTTTATTATATAAGTTACATACACTTACAGTGTAAGTGTTAGTATCAATTATGGATAGCATGCCCATTCATTGTCCGGTTCTCTTTCACGAGAACAATATAAAGTTATGAAGGTTAACCGCTTAGAAAATGAAATATTTAGAAATTAATGCTTGTAAAATAGATTAATTTTATTTTTTTTAATTCCCCTATAAGGCACCTTTGTTACTTTGTAATAATGTCAATATCCTATACCACAGGTATACTATTTATTATAGAAGAAGACCACGCTGTCCCAATACGGCTCGGTAAATATCCCAAGAATTCTCTAGACAATTGCAAGTTTTCCTCCACAGAAAAGGCATGATGAATTGTAAATATTAATTTTATATATTCTATATTATGCCACGCTCTGCTTACTATTTGTAAGTGACGTAATATATAACAACAAGTTAAAATATTACCATAATAATATATTACAAGAAAAATCACAAAACTGTCAATGACAATGCAAAAAAAACCATCCGATTTCTCGCCACCAAACTTTACTATCTGCTAGGTCAATTTAAATTTGTCTAAAAATTTTATTAAAATCGATCTAGCTAAACTGTTTACTCGGTCCTGCCAATATGTCGCGAAATAAGTCCGTCCGGCCCCCGCATGTCTATCTTCCAATATAAACAGTCTTTAGTGATGATACAATCGAGTGCGACTGTCCCACTCTGGGTATCGCTAACAATCATTCTGTATTGCATTACAGTGACTGTTCACTAGACGATCTTTAAATCTCTACTAATATATAAAGCTGAAGAGTTTGTTTGTTTGATTGTTTGAACACGCTAATCTCAGGAACTACTGGACCGATTTAAAAAATTCTTTGAGTGTAAGATAGTTACATTTATCGAAGAAGGTTATAGGCAACATTTCGCTAAGATAAATAGCAGAAGAGGGGCAGTAAAAATATTACGAAAACGGCAAAATTTGAAGCTTTCCTTGCGTGCGCTGACTAAACGGTGATAGTTATTCAAAAATTATATATTACAAAGTCGTTCCCCTCTAGAATTTCTAGATAAAATTCCGCGACAGCATATGTCTAGCTTTTAAGGTTAATACACTTTAATCGTTTTTATGCTTATCAAAATATTATATTACGGGTTTAATCTTTCCACGCGGGTGGAGCCGCTGGCGATTGCTAATAATTTATAGAAGCAGGTGTTGCTTTGGAGAATTCCATAATACAGATATGATAGAATTGTTTTGATGATATAACCCGCGTTGGTTAAGAGAGTCTATGTATACGTCATATATACGTGATAAATTTATGCTTATCATAAAACAAAGTCCCCAAAAGATGTATGTCTGAATGTGATTGATTTTCACGTACTCTATCGAACAGAACACGGTGTTTGCTAAACGTTTACAATTCTTCCGGCAGGTTTAAGTTAATAGTACATTTCCGTTTTACGTAAATATTGTTAAAGATCGTGCGGATGTACAAAAAGTCGCCTGCTCAGAGCTATAGTCACGTGCGACGCGTAACCTATCAAAGATATACTAAAGTAATGTACTAGAGAATTGTAGATCTACAATAATACTACAAAAAAGTCCGTGATAGCATGTTTCTATCTCTTATAGTTAACTCACAATACTTTTATGTTCAAAATTTCTATTCGCGAAAAAATTTGTGACACTGATTTCCACGCGGGTGAAGCCGCTAACACAGATAGTTTATAATAAAATAAAATAAATATTCTCGTTTAATATGCAAAAATCTCTTGTTAATTTACAGTGTAAAATCCTCCTAACGTGGGTTGCGTCTCGCAATGTTTGCCGACTAGTTAATGGAATGCCGATGGACTATTGTACGCGTCGAGACATTTTCTATTCAGTATCGATATTAAATTAAGTGCGTTAAGCCGTGTATATCCGTTTACAAGTTGTTCATACAATCTGTTATAGTAAGTCAATTAAATTGTGATTCAGTGCCTTTGTTAAATCGTTATCGAATGAACGCTCGTTTATTTGGTTATAATTAATTGTATCGTTATGACTTAATTTAATTTGAGGTTGGTAGCATCTGATAGCGTTCAATAAACGAATATATTGGAAATATTTATGAGCTAGCTGCTATATTTTTATTGGTTATAACATCTTCTGGTTATATGTACTTAAGATTCGAGCCAATATATGTTTTTAATAAATGATATATCTTTCCTCGCGTTTTACACTATTAGCTAAAGCAAAGCTATTTTCTAATGGTTAGATACTAATTGTGCCGTGTGGTGTACAGACGTGTAGAATAGACCACCCTCATTTCTTACCGAGGTGTCGTAGAAGGCGACTTATGGCCGGTTCACATTATTCGACCTTTCCAATCCAGCGCTGGAATGCTACTGGACTAATGTAAACCTGCACTGGAGTGTATCAATCCAGTGATCAATCCAGTCCAGTTGACTGGATTGGCATTCTATTTTTGATTCCAGCTCGCCCATTCCAGTACCACTGGAATAGTGTGAACGGCCAATCCAGTTGAATCCAGTGCTTGACTACCACGCTAAACAGTGAACACGTATTTTTTTTGTGGAATTCTATTGGTACAGATGCGACAGCTTTTAGTGACTGGAATAATGTAAACGATATAATCCAGTCCAGCACTGGACTGGATTGACTCGCTGGAATAATGTGAACCGGGCATTATGTAAGTTGACATCAGGCAGGTGCACGGTCGTAAAATACCTAGCCAAAACATATCGCAGCATAGCTTAAAACATGTTGTGCCGACCCCAATTAGCGTGGGATAAAGGCAGGAGAATTTATAATATTTACTTTCAACTTTTAATCAACTTCAACTTTTACGGGAATGGAGGAGCAGTTCAACAGCAATAGGTATATCTAATATTTTTGGTTGGTTCGCAACACGTTTATTAATACCAACCCCTGTAACCACGGCTGTCAAATTTCATAGCTTCATTAGTAACATGTGCAAGGTTGAAGGGCGACTGAAGGGGGGCCAAATTCAGTCTCATACTGCAATAATAATTGCTCAATAACGATCGTTATGCGATACCATTCGTTTCAGCAAAAATATTCTTTTAACCAAGTTCGTTTAGTAATTTACTAGAATTTTTTTACAATTTAACATACGAAACGTATCTCTACATATGTTATTAAATTAACCTTACAGTTTTAAAGAACTTAACGGATGCAATACCAAGACACTAAAAACCTTTAATGTGGGAGGAGTACCCTTGTCTGGCAAAAAAGCGATAACATTATCTAGAAACATGAGCACATGAAGAACTATTACACTCATGATTATTTCAAACATGATTATTTCCATGCCGAATATCCGGCTGAGTAGAATAGACCACCCTCATTTCTTACCGAGGTGTCGTAAAAGGTTACTAAGGTAAGTTGATCCACCGTCTGGTATCCAGTTTAGTAGAATAGACAACTCTCACTTTTATACCAAGGTGTCGTAAAAGGGAATAAGGTAAGTTGACCCACCGTCTGGTATCCAGTTGAATAGAATAGACCACCCTCATTTCTTACGAAAGTATCGTAAAATACGACTGAGGCAAGTTGACGTCAGGCAGACGACTGGTCGTAAAATACATAGTCCATTTGACAACT